>OX453004.1:16881554-19688554 GCA_949699075.1 Asteroscopus sphinx
CCTCCATAACACGACTCTATGAGTCGAGGAAAAATCGAAGACAATGTTTTAAATATTTAATAATGATGACGGAAGTTGACTATTTGTTCTTAGATAAATATCTTGATAAACATTAGTAACACAAAGGGACGGTATATCTTAGCAGCCAACGTCAAGTCTATTCGAGCGAGTCAAGTTCCAGTCAAGTGGCAATGCGTAAGTGCGTTTGCGCCGCAGTCGACGAGCGACGTTGCGCCCGCGCACCCAGAGGAACCATGCCATTGTCTTCCATATCATTAAGGCCATTATATTTGCTTGTTCAAGCGTGCTTTTATCGTTTGTTATTATAACTTTGATCAGTGGCTGACATCTTCATAATGATTTTCAATAATCATTGTTTTATGATTCACAAACAATAGCTGTAATCACAATGCTAATAATAACCTCGACTCTTTTATAATTTGCTTAAACAGAATTGAAAGCGATATCGGGGTTGCTCCGGGTACGTAGGATGCAAAAAGAAAGTGGGTTAGATGAGACTTTCTATTGTTTCAGACGTTCACATTAATTGATTATAATGTTTGTGCTGTCTATCAATACGGCTATCAAGTCCGTATCACCAGAATTAATACTTAAACTTGTTTTACTTATGACTTATTTAAAATTATACCTATGATTATTAATAATGAATATGTTACAGTTCGGAAGCATTTTAATGCAATAATTTATATCATACGACACCGCGCGATCAACAACACCAGTTAGGCACAATTTTTTGTAGGTAGTTGACTCCGCTCAATATTGCAACAAAATTCCTGACTCAGGCGAGTAAAGAGGTCAATGACAAAGGTACAAAGGAGAGTTATGTAATAATAAACAACGGCTCAAGTTGTAGCCGGAGTCCTTGACTACATTGTAATTTGTAGTTTATATTAACCCTTTGATTTTAACTATTTAGGTTGAGCAGATTCCGTGTTAACGGATGTGGGAGCGAACTGAAGGAATAATACGTAATTATTTTATAACCAATACGCTTAATCGTACTGGAGGATATTTGATAAATAAGTATTTAAAATAAATTTATAGTTTAAAAAACACTATAAAAACACGCTTTTATAATAAATGCAAAACCTGATCGTGTTCAAAGTCCATTACGTGGCCTTTCTCACAAGTGCAAACACGACTATGATACGATATTCCATCATGGAATGCCAGTGCCTATCTTCCGGCTTCATCATCAGACCTTGACACCTAATCGTGGTCAAAGTTCATTACAAGACTTTTCTAAGAAATCCAAAACAGCTATGATACGATTTTCCATCATGAAGTTCCAGTTCATATCTTCCGGCTCCATCATCAGATCAGTTCGACAGTACCATATTATTGTATTGTCATCAAAACTACATACAGCTGCCAATTTTCATTACGCTACGACCCTTGGAAGATGGTTAAATTAGTTACCTTAGATTCCATTACATAGGTAGTTAGTTACATACAGGTCGACCTAATAAAAGCGTGTTAAAAATACAGGGTTAATGTTACTTATGTAGCAAAATGGTCACCTACGTAGTTTTACATATCGCATTGTTGTGTGAGTTGTTTTTATCTTTCAAGACTCTTTCATATTTTTTCTGGTTAATCTTTTTTACTATGATTTTAGATAATATATAGTACGACACTTCCTTCATATAAAACAAAATATAAATAAAAACGTCCCACGTTTGTTCTGTCTTCACAGCTACCAGTCGCGTTTTAATATACTTATAAGTAATTAAAGAGAGAGGCCTATGTCCAGCAGTGGACTGCGATAGGCTGAGTTGAGTTGATAAGTAATTATATATGTATTTAAATTCAGCATAACATTAGATCACTTTTAAACGTTATCAATCACAAAGTGATCATCCAATAGATAATTATTTCTTAAATTGAGTAAAACCGTAATATTTTCGAGAAATTACCGACTCGTCGTCATTTATTACGAGTCCAAAATATCAAGTCCTTCTCAAATCACGGATTTAAGTTCAAGACACGTCAAAGTGATTTACCTTTCTTTAGCACTTAAAATTCGAAGGCCATTAAACCGAACGAGATTTCAACGGAGACGATGGCCCGTAAAAGTTTCGCAAGAGTCGGTCGTAACCCATTTTGGTTATAACCCGCCGTGACGCGCCGAGCTTTTACACGGCGAGCGAAGAAAATAGGGAGACGGGCATCGCCGAAAACAACAATGAGGTACTGTTACCATAATGACACTTTATGAGCACAAACATCGGGCCGCAGCCGAACACGACACGGTCGCGGTCGCGATGCACGAATGTGGTCCGCGCATTGTTTCCGCATTATACTCGTACCGCCAGCAACGAGGACGACATTGATGCCTCGCGGACAAAGGCACCCATTGCAACAGCCGACCCGCCGGAGCCGACCTCCATCCACATTCAGATCGATTCTGTGAAATGGATTTGATTACTGAACTCATAATTTCCTGACTCCCAGATATGTAAAACTAAACTAACGACCAACCTATCTATCCACAGTTAGACTAGAGATAGAAATTTGACATAAGCTCCATACATTTTATGTCAAGTTTCTATCTCTAATAGGGCAAATTGTGGATAGATAGGATATTAATTTTGGCCGTTAATAGATAAGCAATTTATAAAGACTGGTTAGTAAACAAATTCCGTGACCCGACATAAAGTCAACATGATAGAATAGTAAGGATTTGTGTTACACCCAGCCAGTTTTGATAGAAATCCAATTTTAAATCAAGTCTATTATCTATTTTTAAGTAGAATTGAAACGTTTGTCGACTTCCGTGGTCTTTTAGTTCGAGTGTCGGACTGCTGATCACGAGGTCGTGGTTTCGATTCCCACAGGACACAAATATTTATGTGATGAACATATACTAACATTTATTTAATTATGCTCTTAATATTGAGCTATTATAATAACAAGTCCCATTGACTCTTATTGGCAAATATTGGGCAAATTACTAGTACATACACATTCACACATTCTATAGTAACAATATTGTTATTTATTGTAATTCTTGTTTTTCTTTTAAATTAATTGTTAGTCTGATGAAAGAGACTAGACTCCACGACACAGGGAATCTTAGTGTGGAGGCTAGTGTACTAAGTATTATTTGTAACTCTACTGTGATCAATAACGTTTTTTTTTATATAATATCATAAATCTGTGAGGCAAATCACAGCTTCGTTGCAGATACATTTTATTTTTTAATGCGGTGTACGCCTAGGCTAGAAGTTTTATCTAACATCTAAAAAATATTTTTGGCTTCTCGTCGTGTTCAATCGTTACATGTAACGAGAATTTTTAATTCAAACCACTACATGGAATGTATTATGCAAGTGAATTATTTTACCGTACAACTCAGCTCACGTCTGCATCTTTATGTCCGGGATGATGAAGTTGTAAATAAATACTTACGTGGCCACAAAATTGGATGATTTTACTCATTCCTATATTCTTGTAAACGATAATAGCTTTAAATTGAGATATAAACTTTCTGATTTCGTGTAACTTTCTTCGTGATCGGATATTATGGTAAATGCTCATTGTAGGTCAGTGGAATATCCTTATGGTTGCGTACGTGTACCCTAGGTAAACGACAGTATTGTAGGATATGAGACCACATAGTCAGTGCTCGGTGGGCGGTCGATAACATGACACGTATCAACATTAGCGTACACGAGGACCGCAGCGTCGCGACTCACCGTTCAGCGCATGCGCACGCAATGTTCTCTGAACAAAGTGACGCAGTGTGGCTCGCACTATGGGCTCAAGATCGCCGGCCGTGTGGTCCTGCACTTAACGCTGCGCTCAGCAGTGAGCCCCCAGTGCTTACTAATATTACGACATAATATATTATGTCCGCCGGATTGTTGCAGTATCGGCAACACCATAATAATACGTAATTCCCATGCCTAGCCTATCTACCTAAGGTGGCTTGATGCGAGTGGCCAAGGATCGATGTCAGTGGCGTGCTACTAGAGATGCCTATGCCCGGCAGTGGACTAAATAGGCTGATGATGATATAATGCCTAATATAATGAAGATTGACATGCTCAAAAATGTTTTTTTTCGCTATTTAAAGAGGTTTTAGAACAATTACTTGAACCCTCTGTGCATCCTAAGCTAAGATTGTAGAGCATACAGTACGCGCAATATAAGGTGGCCGGCCTGAAGTTGTCACAAGACCGTCGCAGTAATCATTTTATGGTTGTCATTGGTGGCAAGGTGCGAGGAAAACATGCGCTGGGGCCTTACTCCCGACTAGTTTGAGGTCTGAACCAAATCGAGCTAATGTCAATTCCTAGAGAAATGCAGTACGAATTGACACTAACTCGAATTCTAATTCGACTGATACAGCACTCAATCCAGTCGGGAGTAATGCCCCAGTGCGTAACTTCGGGCTGGCCAAGTTAGATTGCGCGTATTGTAAATTGTAATTATTACAGTGATTGTTAGACACTAATGAATTTGAGAATTAATTGTCAATATCAGTGATACCCATAGTATTAGGTACACCCGCAATATCCTGAAGCCTCGATGAAGCTTTAACAGTAACAGCATTTTTGTTGCTTTAAATTTGTGTAAAATGATTTTGTTAGCTTTACATGTCTTTGTCACAATATTATAAAAAAAAGTTAATTAACAAAACCAAAAAACCCGACTGCGTGTAAAAATAACTGAAAAGATGTAAACAAGACTTGTGTAGGTAAATCCATGTGAAAGTATCAAAACAACACGCAGTCGGAGGCTACGTATGTTTTTGGTCAAAGTAGTTCATAGTTGATACTTGATAGCCTACCTCCGCCTGCCTATTGATTTGATACTTTCACATGGACTTACCTACACAAGTCTTGTTTACATCTTTTCAGTTATTTTAACACGCAGTCGGGTTTTTTGGTTTTGTTAATTAACTTTTTTATTTTAAACTTTTTAGTTTTGTCATGTTTTATCGCGCTGATGCATTTTTAACGTTAAATATTTTGTTGTTTTTTAGCATTTCTCATTCCAAATTACATTTAAACATGTAAGTTGTATATATTTTTGTAAAGCATTTATTAAACCCTTTATTTTGTTACCACACTCGATAGGTTTCGAAGGAAAAAAAAATTTTGAAGCCATTTAATATGGCGCCAAAAAGCGGCCATTTTGATTTTTGTAATTTTAATATACCCAGTGTCACTCTCACGTTTAAGACGAATCTAACGACACCTCTCAAGCTAAAATCCATCAAGCCGTTTAGGCTACAGAGCGTGCTAAAGAAATATACATACATACATACATACACTCGAAAAACATAACCCTCCTTCTGGCGCAGTTGGGTAAAAAAGTTTATAAAGCTATTTTCAGTCACTTGTAAAAATGGACTTAATGGTTCTATTGTTTTATTTTTACAGAGTCAAAACATACCTAAGCTTTTGATTTCATAGATACTTAATGACCATAAGGAAAGGAGTTATTTCTTGTAATCAATTTTGATTCGGCAAATACATAATGACACTTATATAAATGAAACCCTTATCTCTTCTCATGGGTGTCGTAAAAGGCGACAAAGGGATTCACCAGAGGATGGGCAGCAGCGTCTCTGAGTATTTAACCAACCAACTGCAATCGCCAACCCGCCTGCCAAGCGTGGCGATTATGACATATCCCTCCCTTAATTGGGGGAGGCCTATGTCCAGTAGTGGACGTCTTTCGGCTGACTTATATAAATGTCCTCTAGACCTCTTAGAAATAAGATCAGAAGCAACTTTAATAATTTAACGGTTTTAATATCAGATGTTTATCTATTGTTCAAATTTCAAATCATAATGCATAAACATAATTGACAAGAGCAGAGGATACGGTAATATGTATGCGCACATGACATGTGCTGTAACTGTGAGCTACAGGCGCGCGTGTGCCAGGTGTGCGCAACAATCTCGGCAGTTGTCGCTGCGCACGCGCTCCCTCGGTGCGCTTTTAATAATTTCAGTACCTATAAAAAAGGATCTATCAAAAGATGGCGACTCTAAATCAACCGGTGTTCGGGTGCAACTATGCAGCGCGGATCGGTCGCCCTCCGCGAACAAAACACCGTTTGTTGGGTGTGCAAACATGTTCTGATTAAATGAAAAGGTGTCCCGGAACGGGTGTGTCCGTCGTTTGCTCAAAGTAATTATATTTAATTTGATATTTGTGCTATACATACATATACATAGGTACTATGTCGTTTCAACGGCACAATTAATTAACATTCGTGGCTAAAATGTTAGCGGACGCTATGTATGTACAACGTACATACAGCAGGCCCGCGCTAAATGTCTCATATTTTGGAAAACAAGTAAAATTCGACACAAGATGCGATAATTGAGTTTTCCAAAACTAGTTGCTAAGGATCGTGGCCAATAAATATATATATACAACGTGTATCAGAAATGCGTGGTCATGTTTTAAGAGCTCATTCAGGGCATAGCATAGAACAACTTTTACTATGGACTAACCCAGAAATCGCAAAAAAAGCTGCTTTTCCCTACAAAACCATCGATGTCGCTCGACGGCTCGACAAAATGTAGGGAACATCAATTTTTTTTTTCAACCCTGAAACCTGGGGTAAAAGTTGTTCGGTAGCATTCCCTGAATGAGCTCTTAAAATATGACCACGCATTTCTGATACGCGTTGCGTGCTGAAATTTTAATCGCTTTTTTCAGTACTCACAAAGGATTGGTCAAAAATATGAAGTCAAACGGAGTATCATAGACGCTCACGTTATTATTGTGTTGATTATCTCTTTAAAATGAAATTTACTGTACTGTCCACATTAAATACGATGAATAAATAGTAAGTAATGATAAAATACGTATGTAACTGTCGTATATTTTTTATTTTTGTAACAGAATGAGGCTATTCCTAGCGAAGTCCTTTTGGTAGTCACTCCAGTGGAGTAATTGTGTAATGCATTCACATTGACATTAGCTTTCATTTTGAAATTACAATAATATTCATTGCGTGATACGTAGTTGTCCATAAGACAGATTGTCAAAATACACGGAGCAATGAACATGGAAATTCACATGACTGCGATCGAGTGAGTTACACAATTCGGCAGCTGTTTGGTTAAATATTTGTTTTGTTTAATTAGAAAACATAAGGCTTGCAACAACACGGAAATGGAACAATCTCGTAAATTCTTATACATCAATCAGTAATAATAATGCCCTATTTTGTTGCAGATATAAAATAATAATGTAACCGTTATTCATCATTTACGGTTCTGTTAATCCTGTACCGAATGATCTACTTGTTCGAGCCTGCTCCGGCGCATTGGGTGCAGCTGTCCCCGCGACCCCAGGTCTTCTCTCCCCTTCGTACCATAACACTATAAATACCTTTTCGGCCTAAGAAATGCAAAAAAAAACATATAACGGTGAGATTTAGGAAAAAAATATCGAATGTGGGAAACGAACGATTCCCGTTTCCCTAGATTGCAATGTTTTTGTTCCTACACGTTGTAACGGTATGGCATGTGATACATAAAACGCAGATACGTGACGCGTACATGACTTAATCTTTTATGAGTAGGAATGTTATTTTTTATTTCCTAGGACCTATTTATATCTGATTAACTTTATTTTTCCTATTTTCTGTGTACAAAATTATTATATCTATGGAATTAAAGCTGCTAGAACCGACAAACAGGAAATCCTAGTGTAGAGTCTGGGGGCTAACATCATTTATGTTAAAACAAACTCTATTAAAATAAAGTAAATCATCCTCCTCGCCTTTTTCCTCATTATGTTGGAGTTAGCTTCCAGTCTAACCAGATGCGGCTGAATATAATAAAATGATATGAATACTTTACACGGAGCGACTGCTATCTGACCCCCTCAACCTCATCATCTAGGCCTATCGCAGTCCACTGCTGGACATAGGCCTCTCCCAAATTGCGCCTGAACACTCGGTCCTCTGCCTTCCGCATCCAGTCCCCTCCAGCTACTTTCATCGTCGGTCCACCTGGCTGGGGGGGCGCCCTACACTACGTTTGCCAATTTGCGGTCTCCACTCAAGGACTCGTCTGCTCCAGTGGCCATCGGTCCTTCGACAGACATGGCCCAGCCACCCACCCCACCACCACCCACCACCACCACCAGCCAGCCCACTGCCACTTCAGCTTACTGTCCTACAACCTATGTTGGTCACTCCGGTTTTTCTCCGGATAACCTCGTTTTGGATTTTATCCTTCAAAGAAACTTCAAGCATAGCTCGCTCTATAGCTCGCTGAGTGACTTTGAATTTGTGGACTAGCCCAACTGTCAGTGTCCACGTCTCGGCACCGTCAAGTCATGACAGGCAGGACGCACTGGTTGAAGATCAACTGGAATGGTTGTCTTCAAACTTTGCGGTATAGACGACGAGAAGATTCGGCGATGTTTGCCAAAAGCTGCCCAGCCCCACTGGATCCTTCTATCGGCTTCTTTCTCGAAGTTGTGTCCACCACGCTGAATTACCTGCCCTAGGTAGACGTATTCCGTTACAACTTCGAGTGTACCTTCGACGAATATTGGCCTCGGCATGACATGCATATTGAACATGACTTTAGTCTTGTCCAGTTTCATGGCGAGACATTCGCCGAGAGGCTCCGTTTAAGCTGTGCAGCATTTCGCCCTGTTGTTCCAGCGACTCAGCAATTACAAAGATGTCATCGGCAAGCGAAGATGTGAGATGTTCTCGCCGTTAACGTTGATACCCCGTCCAGTCCAGTCCAGCGTCTTGAAGACGTCCTCCAACGCGTTAGTGAACAATTTTGGGGATATTACATCCCCTTGTCTCACTCCTCTGCGCAGTTGGATTGGCTTCGACCCCCACAACCTAGTTACTGCGTAATACCAACGTTCGGAGGTTATATAGACTTGTAGAATTTTTACCAGACTTTCAGGCTTCTGACTACCTGTAACGACAGCCATAGATATTCATATGAAAATCGTCACCGACAGTTTAACGTATTCTCCGAGGCACGGAGGAGTCTCGATGTGAACGAATCGGTCACCCATTCACGTACGGACCGCGGCAAGCGCAGCTTAACCTCGCAGTTCGTACAATCCACGTGGTTGTTTTTAGCCAAAACCCCTTACTGTTGATTAGCGCGCAATAATCAAATCAACATTTTTAAAGTAATTAGGACTTTAGAGAGGAACGTTTTAGGGCGCGGTCCCATTGAGATTGAGAACTATATAACTAGTAGCTAAGAAGCTATTTGTTTATAGTATAGAATGGCGAAACGAGCTAAAGGCCCACCTGATGTCAGGCGGTTACCTTTCACCATAACAACTTCAATACCACCTAGACTGTTGCCTAAATGGTACCGCAAGTTGGTTTGCCAAACTGAGACATGGAGATGGAAAGTCTCATGTGATTGTAATTTCACCGGCACCCGTAGTTCAAAAGAGCTAAACTGCAATTTGATCTACAAGGTTAGACAGAAATAGATAATATAGTTACTATAGTTTTTAAGTCACATTATTAATTTCTAAAACTCCAACTCAGCTACTGCGACTAGTGTAGTATATACTCGCTCATTCGATCAACAAATACTCGCTCGCAGTTTGACGATTAAGGCCATAAATACGATATTTCTATTTTATAGTTAGTATAGTATATTATAGTATAGTGTATTTTCTATGATAGGTATATAAATATTTATTCATTTATTATATTATATATTAGTAAACTTTATGAAAGTGCACCACATACTGCCCCCATCTATTTTTCACGTCTTCCTTGTTCATCCAAAGGTTGTCTGGAAGATATCGCTATTAGCGATAAGACGGCCAATGTACCCTTATTTTAAGTGTTAGTCCTAAGTTTAATAATGTTAATGGTGTACAATAAAAAAATATTCTATCTATCTATAGTAACTTACCAATAAATGTGACCTCCGTTGGCTAATAGTTTATTGGCCAACTATCTTTTAGTAAATAGCTCACTATCTAATAGTTAGGAGCTCTCAATGGTTTGCCGTTACATCTTGTCCAAGATATTATATGATAAAAAACCCACAACTCTTCCTTATTTAGAACTGCATTTAAGCATATAAGTTAATCAAACTATTCTTAAGGTTCTACCATATTTAAATCTTATCATGTCGTGTATTCAATATGAAGTCGGTTAAAAAACAAATACATTAGACACGGGAAATTCACATTTTTACTGTAATGTCGTTACAAGGAGGCTTAGTTTGATGGCTTGATGGATTAACAATAATGAAAATTAGTATAATAGTAAAAAGTTCCGTAATTTTGTACATTTCTGAAAGTAAAGCTGATGACAAAAATAAAATTTAATGCAAGAGAATTTTGTTTCCTTCTAAAACTAACAACTTATTAATGTACCTATATATCAGACCAACAAAAAACCATGTTGGCCTGAGTGTATAATATTTAAATTTTGATAGGTAGGTACCTCAATAATATTATATAGGTACTAAATAATAAATAAATGCAAACTATTACGACATTGACAGTGTACAATGTTTGTTTAGATTATAAGGTATATCTGTTAAGTACTTTGTTTTTTGGACAAATATCTAAATAAACTTAAACATTTCTTAGGTTTGTTTAGAACTGTAATTAATTTTGCTAAATCTAAGAATCACTTCTACTTATAACATAGTTTCCAATTTTTTTAATGTTTGTGTGCTTTCTTTACTATTTTATATTTCTTACAATTTTTATTATGCTTTCAAGTATAATTTGTATACGCCATAATTGGCAAAACATGTAGCTCATGTATATAAATTTAACACCATGTGTACATGTTGTTAAATTTGTATAAGGAGCATTGAATTGTTCACTCATGTTTTACAAAATAAATATTTATTATCTTATCTTATTAATGTAAAAGTTTAATAGTCTTATGTAAGTTTATTAGTTTATTTAATGTTATTTTATAGTGCCTTTATCAGGTGCATGTTTGGAACGACTACATTAACATGTTTGCAATAAAATTATTATTTTTGATTTGATTTAATCTTTTTAAGTCTATGTTTACCTAGATACAGTCAATCACACGTCGATGGTAAATAACCAGTATAAGCAGAGCCTGTCTTGTATAAAACTTACATACAAAGCCAGTTCCACTGATATGAGGTTAACTGTAGTATAAACTAAATAGCGATCTATTTGTTTATATCATGAAATAGACTCTGAATCAACTGGTAAAAAATTTCCGGGTAGCTCATGTTACAAAACCTAAAAATTTACCAACTACATACGGTACGAAACGAGCGGCGGCCGGCAATAAAACAAATCTGAGGAAAAGTCCAACGATCTGATTAATTATATTGATAAAGTTACATAAATAGTCACATTTTATAAAAATTGTGTAAATTTTTACTCGACTGCCCCAGAAGAAGCAAAAATAAAATAGTTAATTTAAAACAAAACCCGACTGAGAAGAACTAAAAAGATGTAAAACAACACTTCCTTTACCACTTCTATTATCACCTTATATTATTTATATTTCTATGGTTAAAACATTATCTTATCCCGAAAAATTACAGATTTTAAAACAACTGGACCGCTGGAAATAATGCCATTTTATACTGGTGTCCCATCGCTATGCTACATAGAGGCAAAGTACTTTACATATAAAAAATGGGAAAATTTACTTAAAGAAGACTTCATTTTATTTTTTAAAGCAAGTAATACTGCATTCAAGTATTATATTTTTCAAAATGGTCTTCCCTGAGTCGAGAGTCGAACCATCAAGATTCCCAAAAAATATCAGCCTGTATTTTATACCTCTAATCGATAGAGTCGATAATAAGAATTAAATTACTCCAACAAACCTAGATTGAAGGAAAACCATGAATCTAATATAGCTTAGCTACATTTGAATAAAAAAAAAAAAAAAAAAAAAAAAAAAAAAAAAAAAAAAAAAATTATACCAAAGCAGCAAGTTTTACTCAAAAAACACCTTATTTTATTTGTTGTGTCTATATTTCACGGCTTTCCTTTAATTTTGGACACTATGTTAGACAAATTTTATCCTTAATATTGGCCCTATTAAAATAAATCAACAGAAGCCATACAATCATAAAATACCGTATGGTACTTCCACGCGATTGTGTTAGTTCGATTCCCGGCTCAGACAAGACATTTTTCACAATCTAAAAGCAGATTTTTTCCTTTTTTAAATAAAATGAAGTCTCCTTTTTAGTAAAATTTCACATTTCCAACATTTAAAGTAATTTTCCTCCATGAATCATAGCGATGGGACAACCTGTATACTTGTCAAAATCATTCATCTCTTACTTACCTACCTCAAAATATCGTTATAAATAGGAGTTATAGGACGTATAGCATATGTGTAGATATAAATAGTGCGTCTGCGCATAAGGCCGCAAGTCGCAAGGGAATGCGCGAGGGGTGAAAGGTGGCCGGTGCGCGGCGGTGACGCACCGGCCGCGTAGCGTGTGCCGAAATCTCAGCTGTTGCCGCGACAAAGAATACAGCGGGATGCTTTTATGAATTTTATTATTTATTGTTTTTATTTTAATTCACATCAACATGACTGACTTTATATTTTTATGTCTCAATTTGGCAAACACAAATTGCAATATCATTTAGGCAATAGCCGAGCTAGATGGTATAGCAGTTTTTATGGACATACGTCAATCGTTTAATTATTTTAAATTGTCTCCACTGTAAAAAAGTATAATTAAGTATTATAATTATGATGCCTTGTTGGTCTAGTGGTTGCAAGCGCGACTGCTGAGCGTGAGGTCCTGGGTTCAATTCCCGGGTCGGGCAAAGTGTTATTGGGTTTTTTCATTAGGAAATTCTCAGTAGCAGCCCGGAGTCTGGATTTGTGCCCGTTTAATGGCAATAGGCTCGCCCCCTATTACATGGGACTCACAACATAACTGGCGAAATGTGGGTGTATTATTCGTGGGACACTCAGAAAGTTTTGCGAAACTAAAAAAAATTGTTCTATACGTACATATATTTTTATCAAATCTTTTCAAAGTACTTTCCACCAGCCTCTATACAAAGATTCATGCGCCTAAACCAGTTTTCAAAACACTTTTTCCAGTCCGCCGCAGACACCTCGTTTACAGCCTGCTCGAACGCAGCCAGCGCATCTTCCGGCGACGAAAATTGTATCCCTTTGAGCTGATTTTTTATTTTTGGGAATAAAAAGAAGTCACACGGTGCTAGATCAGGGCTGTAAGGAGGGTGACCCAGGAGTTTGACTGGCGTGCTGTCCAGGAAGTCCCTCGTTTTGAGTGCGGTGTGCGCAGGTGCATTGTCGTGGTGGAGCAGTAGCCCGCGGAGCCCTGTGTTTGGTCGCTTGTTGCTTATAACAGAGAAAACTTCTGGCAAACATTTGGTAGTATACCATTCGGCATTAATGCTTCTTTGATCCCGTAAGGGAATTGATACCAAGTGGCCAGTCAAATTAAAAAAGCTAGCGATCAAAATCTTACCCCCGCTTCTAGATCGCTTCACTTTGGTAGGCGTTGGCTCATTTTGAAACACCCAAACAGTCGACTGGCGCTTGGTTTCTGGGTCGTATTGATAAATCCAGGACTCATCACCTGTAACGATGTCGTAAACACGCCGAGACGAGCCTGCTTCAAATTTGTTAAGCATATCACGGCACCATTCCACCCGGGCCTGCTTCTGAGCATCGGTGAGGTTGTGCGGCACCCAGTGTGATACTATCCTCCTCACGCGAAGATGGCTGTGTAGAATCTCGTGAACGCTTCCCGATCCAATCTTCAATATGTGTTGAATCTCCTGATATGTAATTCGCCTATTGTCTTGGATTAAATTTTTCACTGCTAGCACGTTTTCTTCGGTAACAGCCGTCAAAGGGCGACCGCTTCTTTCGTCATCCCCCAAAGTTGGTCGACCGCGCTTGAATTCGTTATACCAACGATACACGGTTGCCTTGGAAGGGCCTTCATCCATGAATGCCATTTGAAGTCTATCGTACGATTCATCCGGTTTCAGGCGACACTTGAAATCGTATAAAATCATAGCTCTAAAATGTTCCCGGCGCAGATCCATATTTCAGTGAGACACAATACTTTGAATTAACTCGCAAAAAATGTGGAGGGAAATTCTGAAATTGGAACTTACTTATTTTTACTTATAAATAATCATATTTTCGAAAAACATTATAACTGGCCAGTCTCCCATATATAAAAACTTTTTTTCGCAATACTTTCTGAGGGGCCTGGTACACCTCTGCCTACCCCTTCGAGGAAATACAGGCGTGATGTTATGTTATGTTATGTTGTTAATTATGATCGTGTTTACACTTCGTTTGGTAAAACCGTGATGTATTAAATAATCTCAAATAGGTATAACATTAAATAAAAGTATTTATTTAAAAAATTTAAAACCTCAGTAGGTGAACAGCCTGTATAAGACTCAATCCATCTGTATTAAAAGTGTTTATAAAAGCGTTGAATGGTCCTGTGCGCTTTATATAGAAAACTCTACAGCTATGCCATTATTTAAAATTAAACTACTCACCTACCTGCAGGGAACGTTTCAGATTGAAAAACGACGTAAGTTAAGCACAATTTTTCGATTCAATTATAGACTTTATGACAAAAATAATATTTTTAACATTTAACGATTTTAAACGATGTCGTAATGTTATTAAAGTTTACATTTGCTTTTTTCCCTATCGCGTTGGTATAACCGAAATAAAGATTATCACTTCCAAAATGACATCGTTGCTACCAGCAGAGCAGTACTTGAGTCTTTTCACTTCCAACGGGCGAAACAATGAATGGGGGAGCCCCTAATCGAGTTGTGTATTTCCAAAAGGTAATACGTATCGCTGTTTTATAGGGGTTTGTATGGCGTTTAGAACGTTTGGTTGCGAGCCGGTGGTTCCATGCAGATGTGCGATTCGGGTACAGACATGTGATTCTGCACGCGCAGCCAGCTGCTGGCATAGCTGTGCACTGATTCAATACAATGCAGGGTTGGACTCGGCTCGTGGGTGCCTACGCTTTGTATAACATTTGATGTGTAGGCAAGCTCAACAAACAATGATACAAATCCATACAACAACAATGGCCTGTATAGTTCAGGTGTGCCATGGGTCGGTCGTTAGTTCGACGTAATAATAATAACAGATAAATTGTCTAGATAACACAGATGAAAATCGTACTGTTTGTCTTACTCTTCAAGGTAATTTATTTAAATAAATACCTACTTAGTGGTCATTAACTACTAATGGCACTAATGCCTCATTAACAATGGTTTTTATAAGATCCATGATGTTCAGGAAATCAGTTTTATTCTTTCACGATACTTTCAAATTATTAGTTTTAGGGCTAGTTTTTCAATAGTCTGATAACTTTTAACTGAGGAATAAATGTGACGTTTTGACGTTTTGTTTTGATACTACAACCTTCTACCGGCGGTAAATGTCATGTCTCTGACTACAACTGTCAAAACGTCAGATTTATTCCTTAGTTAAAAGTTATCAGACTATTGAAAAACTAGCCCTTATTTAACTAAAATATTATTGCACTCTTTTAAATTATTTAAAAATACTATCAAAAATTCATTTTCATCACACATTACGCTCATTAAAATGCATACGTAATGTATGCGAGAAATTAACCGCCAATTGTGTGACATTGAGAGCGCTGTATCGCACCACCTGCCCCCGGCGCGGCGCCCCTGTCCATCGCTATTTCCGCCATACTCCATAGCGCACGGTCCGGCCCCTGCGCCTGCGCCGCTCGTGCCGCGACCGTTACGCACGCGCCCCTGCCCCCGCGACCTAGCACCTGGCCGCCGCGCAGCCGCCTCGACACATCACACTTGTTAATAACGAAGATATATGATGACACTAATGTATTTAAAACTTATTACATGACATCATTATAACTATTACTTATTACAATTTCCAAAAAAGGGAAAAACATGTTTCTTTTAGGTTCTCACATTTTCCGAAAAATCTATTTCGGAAAATATATTCAAAGTCAAAGTCAAAGTATTTTATTGTGAGACAGTGTGTAATTACTAAAGAGCATGTGTTTTTAGGGTTCCGTTACCAAAGGGTGCCAACGGGACTCTATTACTCTGCCTACGCCCGTCCGTCCGTAAGTCTGTCACCGGGCTGTATCTTTTTAACCGTAATAGGTAGCCTGTTGACATTTTCAGAAACCTCAAAATATGTGCACTTTAAGAGTTTTGTTCCTTTTTTATTTTTTTATTTTGCGTGGGGAAATCCTCATGGACGCACTCCGCCCGGGGCAGCTACGCCAGCTGTGTCAGCTACGCCAACTGCACCAGCTGCGCCAGCTACACCAGCATGCTGCCAGGTCAGCATACCAGCTACGCCAACTGTGTCAGCTACGCCAGCTGTGCCAGCTACGCCAACTGTGCCAGCCACGCCAGCTACGCTAGCTGCTGGTCGGGCAGCAGACTACCCCAAATCTGCTGCTCGCAGGCCCCATCCACCCGTAGTTTTTTATAGAGGTTTTCTTCCCCGCGGTCTGAGTGGTAAAGCCAAGACCCTCGGTCACAAGAGGCGCGAGAACACTACTCAGCGGGCACACCTGGGGTTACGAGATCGACGGGGGCAGGGAAGGAGAGTCCCCCCGCTGCCTGCCCAGTGTGCAGGGTGAGTGCACACCGGGCCCGCCCCTGCTCCTCCACTGTACCCTCTGCTGGAACCAGAGGGACACGTGGAATAACTCCCATTGGCCCACATGGGGCCCCTCCCATACCAGAATATTCACCACAGGCAATAACATCCCCAGAAGGTTAATCCCTCGAAAGGATTCTATTGCCTGTACCCAGGATGCACCGGCCTAACAACTGCCATTCCCTCCAGACGTGTCCAGAGGGACAAGCAGCCGTCAGACACACTTGCTTTTAACTTACTTTTTTCCTTTTTTTACATTCCAATCTCTAACATTTAGCAACTTGACCGTTGAACTCTAATTATAATAAGAAACACAAAATTTTACTGAACTGATTCTTCGAATTCGTTATTAGTTCTGTCAATAAGGTAAACAAGGTGATAAACTTCAGACAAGAAGACAATTTTATTTTCTTAATGAGTTGACTAAGTACATGTCCATTATCGATGCGTTATTCGTTTCGATAAAACAATAATATGTCTAATGTTGTTTACCATCATCAAGCATCTTCCGGTGCTATGTTTACGTTTCCCAAGCGGAATCGAGATAACGTTTCATTCACAGGCCCCCAAATAATTAGTTAATGAGTGACGGTCTGTTTGTATACAGACGAGTCATATTATCACCTACTTACAGTGTCGAAAGCTCGCAATGACACCATAATGAAAAGAGTTCTCGTTTTGCCATACCAAGTATTGTTGTTGACTATAGATCGACGCGATTAGTCACAGTCATTGACGAATAAAAAAAAATGGACGGAATCTCGCTATCAATAAGTGAAACACCCAATAGTAAGTCGGCTCGCTTGAAAGTACGGGCTGGCACGCACATATTTACACTCGTAGTAAGGCTAACAGCAACGATTACGCAACAAATCTTGTGTGACGGAAGTTTTTGTCGTAGTGTCACAAATAAAATAACAATAAAAAGAAAAGAAAGAAAGAAAAATGGTGTACGCCGTCTGGTGTGTACTATCTGTATACTGTCGAAATTATAGTGGGTTTAAGAAAAAATATAGCTGGCCAAGTGCGTGTCAGACTCACGCAGTAAGGGTTCCGTACCACCCATTGACGTGATAATCCATTGAAATGTATTTAATTTAAGAGAGTTCATCAAAAGACATCAACGTACAGTGCATTAAATAAGATGCATTTTTGCATCTCTTTCTTATACAGGTACCACCACATATTATTATGTCCATGTTTGCCCTATTTTTAGTACTTTTTACTAAACTACATAGTATGCATTATAGTCAGACTAAGTTTAACGCTGGTATGTATTACCATTTTGAAGATAGAACAGGAACAAAAACGTTGGAAAAAATGCGTTTTTCGAGGTATCTTGTATTGGGTCCCCTTTGGTTTTAACTTTTTTTAGTTTTTAGTATTTTTCGTGATAATAGGGGATACATATCAATACATATTCTGAGAAAATTTCAACTGGCTACCTATTACCGTTCAAAAGATACAGCCGTGTGACAGACAGACGGACGGACGGACAGACAGCGTAGCGAGAGTAATAGGGTACCGTTTGGCACCTTTTTGGTACGGAACCCTACTGAAGTGCATTCTTTTATTAGCTACATTCCGTCCGCCTTTTATTCGTCCGTGGTCACAGTATTAATAATTGCAATCAAGATGTTGATGTTAATTACACGTCGATCGCTTGACACAATATGTGGGCTGAGTCACGAGGTGCATTTCACCTCGCGCCGTGATCCTCGTCATCATGATATCGATAAGCAACATGAACGTTGAACTTGCAAAGACAGCAATATGCACGGTGAAATCATATCGCAAAGATTACCTTCCGTGCCTATTCATGGAAATCTCACAATGAAACGGCGTTGATATTATCATAAACAAATGTTTGACGGATATAATTTATTAAAGTAGATTCATTTTCAAAGTCATCTGTTTTTAGGCATAGGTATCACGTATGCAGAGATACCTACTCGTATCATCGTAGGCGCAGGACCGGTCGTTGTGGCGATGCTTGGGGGAGGCCTATGTCCAGCAGTGGACGTCTTTCGGCTGAAATGATGATGATGATGATGATGATGATCATACTGAGAATTTTATGTAGTGTCTAGTATAGTAACACGCAAATATTATAAATGCGAAAGTTTGTGAATGTGTTTGTATGTATGTTCGTTATTTTTTCATACTGTAACGGCTGAACAGATTTTAATGAAATTTGGCAATCAAATAGACCATGTCCTGGATTAACATATAGGCTTTTTGTCCCGGGAAGAGAAACAGTACCCGAGGGATGCGCGATAAACATCCAAATGGGCAAAGAAGTGGTAGTGTATATAATGTTTCTTTACATAAGTTACTATTATTATTTTGAGGAAAGAGGTAGGGGTCTTGAACGCCCCCTAAGCCACTGCGTCCTAGTAAGATCTACTGTGACGCCTCTTGCAGCATTACAGCACTTCCCCAAGCTGCAAGTCAATTATGAAGTAGACTATGACTTTAGGGGAGGAGGATTTGATCTCCTGCGTTGAGATGATAGGTTACTTACCTACATTAGAAAAACCTGAAGCTCTTCATTGTTAGAGATAACATTAAAATTCAATTACGAACTACATCAGAGAGTAAATAATTTTGAAAACAGATTTTTCAAACTCTCCATAATTAGAACAAAAGAAATTGTTCCGTAGGTAGTTTTTGTGTCGTTGCAGAGTGACGGTAGCATCACGGTCAAGGTTCATGTATTGTGTTTTATAAACACGAGCCATGTGATATTTTATCAGCAGTTAGCTTCTGAAACAGTGTTACATACCATGCTCCACATTAGTGCATAATAAGCTCTTTTGAAAGACATGCACATGGCACTTTACTTTTATAACAGAACTTTGAACTTGTTCTGTGAGAAACCCAAATTGCCCAGTGAACAGTCTGACCTGTGGGAATTAACACTGGTGGCATAAAAAATATAACAAAGGCTCTATGGACGTTATATTTCCGCGTTCGGAAGGGGTTGTAAAAATATCTTGTTTGGTTTGATACACACAAGGAAATGTTTTTGTTAACAGTCTGCAATATAAACGGGTTCTCAGCCTTCCGGTTACCATTTATTATTATTATTTAGTAAGTAATCCGTTAGGATCGTGAGATTTTCGGAGTGGACATTCCAACATGATTCTGTGACATGTACCCAGGTACCTTCTACCTAGTCGTTTTTATCTGCCCTCTGTATTGTCAAGTTAAAGTTCATTTATTATTAACTTCTACACGAGCCCGGTGACGACATCTGACTTTTTCAAAGAATTTAAAGAAATTTTTAACTTGATTCTGATTTTCTACATGACTGATTCTCCAGATAATTATAAGTATATTTTATATATTTATAAAATGTATGAAAAAATTTTTTTTTACATTAAAAAAAAAATTTGGACATTTTTATACAACACCATCTAGTCCCAATCTAAGCAGAGCTTGTACTATGGGTACTAGACAATGGATTCCTGAGATAATGTATTTGTTCAATTAAAATATTACAATAAAAAAATATAAAAAAAAAAAATTTCTTTATTGTGCCAAAAAATATACATAACATTGGTTGAAGCCCTAGACCTCACACTAGGATTCCCTGTGTCGTGGGGTCTAGTCTATTATTACCGTCACACCAAAAATGGATGCTTTAGAAACTACAATTTTATGATTGCAAATGTGCAAATTAGATTACAACCATCATTGTAGGTAGTAAAGCATCAATTGTAGTTTTTGGAGTGAAGTTAACTATATTTTTATTGAATGACGTTTTTTCCGGAGAATCAGCCACATGCCTATTCTACTTTATAACATTCTGATTCGGATAATAATTGAAGATTACCGACAGCTAATTTAACGTAGGTATGCATTGAATGGACACGTTTGTACCTGCTCCACTAGACGTATTAAAATGCTGATCCAGCATTCCTGCCGCAACAGCACGTAGCTCTTTAACAACATAATTAATTAGTAACACGAGATGCTTTACCATTAAATGTTTTTATTTCTGATCTTTCTAAAGGCAGGTGTCTGTGAAATATGCAAATAAAATTATTTCCGTGTAACTTGAGGAGAGTGTAACCTATTATTATTATTATTCAAATACCATGAGACTCATTATAGTTAGTAACAGACTACTTACAAACTATATTAGTAATTAGTACATCACAAATATTTAAAATGTTTAAAGGTTACGAATATTTTGCATTTATGAGATCACTACCGCAAGGTCACGTGTCCAGCTGAAACCTTGTAGCAGTGCTTCAAAATGCACAGTCTAACCTGCTAGCCAACATCCTTAGGATCATCAACTCAGCCTATCGCAGTCCACTGCTGGACATAGGCCGCTCCCAAGTTGCGCCACAACATTCGGTCCTCTGCCTTCCGCATCCAGTCCCCCCCAATCACGTTTTTCAGGTCGTCGGTCCACTTGGCCTACTGCTGGTGCCCTACGCTGCGTTTGCCACTTGTCTCCACTCAAGGACTCGTCTGCTCCAGCGGCCATCGGTCCTTCGACAGACATGGCCAGCTCACTGCCACTTCAGCTTACTGATCCTACAAGCTATGTCGGTCACTCCGGTTCTTCTCCGAATAATCTCGTTACGGATTTTATCCTTCAAAGAAACTGCAAGCATAGCTCGCTCCATAGCTGGCTGAGCGACTTTAAATTTGTGGACTAGCCCAACTGTCAGTGTCCACGTCTCGGCGCCGTAAGTCATGACAGGCAGGACGCACTGGTTGAAGACCTTTGTCTTCAAACTTTGCGGTATAGGCGACGAGAAGACTCGGCGAAGTTTGCCAAATGCTGCCCAGCCCAGACGGATCCTTAGGATGCTGTTGCTATATGATAAGAGTTACTCACACCTAAGTAATTGTTGGATGTGGCGCAACAAAACATACCGGAAGGCGAATCGTAACAGGAACGAGGACAAGGTCAAATGAGACGATAACTTTGCCCCGGTTCGAACAATTAATAACAATTCGTCATGTGTCATCATGGTGTCATATAACATACCTTTTGCGCTAACTAGGTCGATACCGTACCTATATGATTTTGATTACGGTAGCTTGCCGATCATGTTTCAGTTATCTGCGAACTCTGATCGTGACGTATGGAAGTGCGTTCTTTGTTTGATATGACAGTTTAGGTGTACCGTGTAAGTCATCCTTGAGTTATATGGTCAAACGCACAACGCGTTGATTATAGTTGTTTAATTGTTTAAATATATTTCTCCTATCATACTTTATGAATATGATAAAAATTAGCTTGATGTCTTTTAATTACCGTAGTAGGACTTCTTGTGACTTTCCTTTGGTGCATAAGTATAATTTACGCTCTGTAAACATTTTCTTTCAGTCTGTGTCTTCAATAAATTAAAATTACCTACCTAATTCATTCTTCCGTTTACATTTAGTACAAATATCAATGAATTGCGAATTAAATAAATAAGATACCTATTGTAATATTTTCACATTTTTGTTGTTTGTGATCCCGGAAGTCGTTCTACTACGTTCGAAATTTCGAACGTGCGAATTTTTTTCAGTCAATCGTGCTACAGTCGAAAAAAATTACGACTGTGGTCTAGGGTTCGATTCCCACACGACACAAATATGTATGTGATGAACATAACTGTTTGTGGTGGTCTGGGTGTTTCTTATGTATTATAAGTATGTATTTACAAAACAAAGTATATAAGTATTACTATATCCATTGTCTAGTACCCATAGTACAAGCTCTGCTTAGTTTGGGACTAGATGGTGCGGTGTAAAATGTCCCAAAATCTATATTTAATTATTTATAATCATGGTGAGATCCATACATTGATTTGTACAAAATGTTTTACTATTGATCCTTCATCATCATCATCATCATCATCCTTTCAGCCGAAAGACGTCCACTGCTGGACATAGGCCTCCCCCAAGTATCGCCACAACGATCGGCCCTGCGCTTTCCACATCCAGCGGATTCCCGCGACCTTCATCAGGTTGTCGGTCCACCTTGTGAGGGCCTACCCACGCTTGGTAAAGAATAATTTTCAGCATTTAAAATATATTTTAAACCCCGCAATAAAAATATAATAAAGATTTAAATTGTGGAAAGAAAAAATCGCTCACGAGCAGGATTCGAACCTGCGACTCCTGGCTCAGTACGCCAGTGCTTTAGCCACTAAGCTTCGCATGCGTAAATGCGTTAAAAATAATAAAATAAAAAATATAATATTTAAATTTATAATTCCATTGATAACATTGAGCTAATTTCTGAACATGACTAAATTGACAGCTGCTGACTGTATGACGTGTTTATAAATTAGCTTCAAATAATTAACTTTGAATTATTATATTTTATTGCGGGGTTCTAAAAATATTTTTAACTCCGAAAGTAATTTTTTAAGGACCAAGGATCTTTATTAAAGTTATACCAATTAATTTTTTTTTTAAGAGACGTTGCCACTATCCTTTCGAACGATTACCAGTCAGATTGTGTAGACAGTGACCTCTGAACTGTGAATTTATTTGAGCTGAGCTGCAGCTAACGCAAGCCTTTGTTTGCCTATTACCTGTAACATAACATAAAACGCTTGTATTTCCCCGAAGGGGTACGCAGAGGTGTATAGCACACCCACATTTCCCCAGTAATGTTATCAGTCCCATCCCATGTAATAGGGGGCGAGCCTATTGCCATTAACTGGGCACAAAAACCTAACTACCTATCTATTACCTAAAATATTATCTACAGTATACTACAGTATAGTAGTATTACCTAGTAAAACTGCTATTATACGGTGCTCCAGTGTCTTCTCGTTCTATGTAGAGTTTTAAGTGTGTCAGCTTTGTCTCTACTGGCGAGTTGTAAGATAATCCAGATAAATAGTTTAAGTAGAGTTATGGTACTATCGTATCGTAGGCGTTCGTAGTGCTATTAGGTACTACTATTTCCTATGTGTAGGAAGTATATAGGTGCTGTCTTGTAATAACTAGGTATCCAATAAGATCACATGTGAGTAAAGAAATAAAGTGGAACAAGTTACGTAGGTAGGTATACAACTTTTTTTTCAACTAAATAATAATTTATCAAAGTTTTATTTTGTTCTCGTTGAAGTATTTTCTTAGATGACTTAAGAACAATAATTAAAGTCGAAATAAGAAAAATTAGAAATAGGTCCCTATTAGTAATATTAATCAAAATAATATTTGTTTTCCGATCTTATTTGTGTTCTTCTTATATAGGTACCTATGTACTTATCTAGGTAGTCCTGTACCTACCTATACTGTAATGCTTTTTGGAGTTAATATGTAATAACTTAATTATAGCATAACTTTTATTATTATTTTATAGTTTCAACTTATATTTCCAGTACCTACCTATTGATTTTGTATGAGAAACATCGTTCAGCTGTCGCTGATATCGTAAAGTTCAATTAACAATAGATGGAACCATACAAAGGTACATGTCGGAGGCATTTCAAAAAAGGCATTGGTTTAGTTCAAAGGTGCTTAACCCCAAGTTTTGTGCAAAAAATCGTTTCGTTTGCAGCGAGAGCGTTCTACCGGTGCGATGGAGAAGCTGGGCATATCGCACTGAGGAGAGGCAGCGGTTCCGCCGCGCCGGGTGCGGAGGCGCAGGTGCCTGCCGCCCCGCGCCGCGCCGCGCCGCCATTGGCCGCGGCCCCGCGCCCTCCGCCGATTGGGTACGGCGCACGTGCGAGGCCTACCCGCCGCCACCTGGCCGGGCCGCTGACGGGGAGCGCCTTAAAAGCGGCGAACCTTCCCTCACCGCACCACTCGAGCTCAGGACGCCGACGAGTGCACGTACACGTCTGTCGCGTCCCGAACACGACACTGTTTCCGCGACTTCGACGAAACCTTGTGATATTTGGACTGTTACGATTATAAGTGAATTTGTGAAAAGTTTTACGAACATTCTTTGAAGACTTTTTTTTAAGTGTTAGTGAATATTGTGCAAGATGCTCGTGGAGGACTCACAGACTACTCGGGCTCTGATGACGAAGAAGTACGCACATTGTCCGCTGAAGAAGCGGCCGGTGCTGGTGCGGGAGGAGCGGCCGGCGACACCGCCCACTACGCCGCCTCACCCCGCCCACCTCGCCACGCGACGACACTACGATTATCATTGTAAGTATCTTGTTATGTGATCAATTAATTTACAATTATCGTCGAATTAAGTAAACCCAAAAAATATGTTTCAAACTTAGTGTCCTTTCCTACTTTGTATCATAATTCCAAGAGTTCTACTTGCGTTTTACCATAATTTGCAACTAGATTTCCACAAAGTATTTTTTTTACTTAGGTATCTATAGGTAGGTAGTACCTAATTTAATACTTTAGATTTCATTAATATTTAATACCTATTTATTTATGAAGAAGTGGAATGTAGAGATTCTTTGAAATTATTACACCTACTAAATTTTCTTATTATTTTGTCAACAGGTAATACAGAAAACGATGAACCCCAAAACCTTAGTACTAAACCTGAAGATCTTTCTAAAACTGGCAACTACCCGAGCAAGGCTTCGTCTCCAGTGTCGACGGCCGCGGTGAAGGTGGAACCACGCGAGTGGCCTCAGCAACAACTGGAGTACTTGGCTGCGTGTCGCGCTCGGCTAGAGCCTGCCCCGGCAGAACTAGCGCGCCCCACGCCCCAGTACGCATACTTGCCGACACTGTACGCACCTTACTCTTTGGAAGAATTATACCCCGCAGCACCCTCTCTGTCTCCAGCTGCGCTCCCGCAGCAACTATACGCCCACCACTACTCCCCGGCCTCACCACCGTCCTCAGTCTCGCCGCCACCTTGCCCGGAAGATTTACGCTCACCCGGATCAGTCTCCTCAGACTCCGGAATATCCGTCTCAGCTCCGCGACGCCCTCGTTACCAGTGTCCGGATTGTGCGAAGTCCTACTCGACTTACTCCGGGCTCTCAAAACACCAACAATACCACTGCGCGGCGGCTGAGGGCAGTCTCGCACGGAAATCATTCAGCTGCAAATACTGCGCTAAGGTGTACACATCTCTCGGAGCGCTTAAGATGCACATCCGCACGCACACGTTGCCTTGCAAATGTCACCTGTGCGGCAAGGCGTTCTCAAGACCGTGGCTGCTGCAGGGACACATCCGCACCCACACAGGAGAGAAGCCGTTTTCTTGTCATCATTGTCGTCGCGCTTTCGCTGACAGGTCAAATTTACGCGCTCATCTCCAAACTCATTCAGACGTTAAAAAGTACTCTTGCTCTGGTTGCGGCAAGACATTCTCCCGCATGTCATTGTTGAGTAAGCACTTAGAGGGAGGCTGTGGAGTCCCTGGTGCTTCGCCTTACGAGTACCATCCCGAGGCGATGCCTACTTCGCACTCGCACCAGCCCCTCCCTCCGACTGCTCCTGTCCACGCCTATTAAAAAGACTGAGCCCTGCAGGATCCACGATCTCTTATTTAGTTGTATCTTTCTCTAAGTGTTAGCGCTAGCTGAACGACGCTCTAGTAGTATAGTATTTAAAATTAAATTATTTTTGTAAATTTTTAAATCTCAATTAAGTGTACATTTTTATTTCAACGTTTCGTAGGGGACCAATGTAAATTTAGACTTTTTGGCATAAGTTAGAATAAGTTATTGTAAGTTTATATTCAGTCGCGTCAACCGTGGCTTCGCTAGTCATATGGCATTTGCCGAGTGTCATACACTTAATAAAATTATATTCGTATCCTAAGCCATGTACAAAGTGCCTTAAGTATAAATGATTAATATATTCTGAAAAAAGTATAACATTATGCTATTATTTTAATGGATTGTATTAAAATAATACTTATCAATGAGGCTATAGTAAAGCCGACTGTCGAATTGCGTTCCTTTCTGTTACCTCCAAAGACAGAAAATTAAACATTTCATAAACTGAACTATAATTGTATTAATCATTCCTATCAGTATTGTTCCTATCATTTCACAAATCCTCTGGAATAGTAGCATATACTCTAAAATAATGCCTATGTTTCTATTACCCACTTGTACTTGTTCAAAGAATGCGTGATGCGCGTGACCATATGTTGCGTGATTACCATTTTGGGAAGTAGGTAAGTGCTTTTACAAATTCGTCATGAAGAAATCGCTATGATAACACGAAAATACAATCTTATTTGAAATAACTACATTCCAAGAAGACTATAATATCAACATTGTGTGAACTAGTCTAGGACGATATTATATAAGTATTTAGGTACAGCATGGTGATAGCAGGAGGGTGTTAGTTCGATCCCGGCCCGCACCTCTGACTTTTCGAATTCATGTGCGGATTTGAATTCGATTATCACTTGCTTTAACGGTGAAGGAAAACATCGTGAGGAAACCTGCACACCTGAGAGTGCTCCAAACAGTTCTCAATGGTGTGTGTAGTCCGCCAACCCGCACAAGGCTAGCGTGGTGGACTAAGGTCTTGGCCTTCTCGTACTGAGAAGTGGCCCGTGCCCAGCAGTGGGACAGTAATAGGCTGGTTATGTATGGTGATAGCTCTCTATACTATAGGTAAGGTACTTTTAGAGATCGATTTATACCGTCGTGAGTGTTTTAAATTAAATAGTGGGAAATCTATTTTGAAGTAAGGTACGTACCTACAATTTGAGCCAAATAGAGAGCAGGTAGGTACCTTTGTATAAAAACTCACGACAAGGAACCAAAGTACTCCGCAACTCGTGTTGTTCTACTTACTGGTCCCATCACATGGTCTTTATTTTATACTCATTACTATCTAGGTACATAACACTAATTAGAAGATACGAAGTACCTACTTGAAACCACGTTTGCTTCTAGAAGGCGAGGTTAAAAATGTATCCTATACTACAGGTACGACTGGTACGAGCCTAGCTCAGGAGTCCCGTCAAGATGACAACAGTAGCAACTGAGATCAAACATAACCACATTTTATGGATTAACATACCTACCTTCAAAGCATCAAAATCAGAGCTATAAACCATAGGTACCTAAGCAATGTATTAATAGGCAACAAACAATGTTCGCGTCGCGTCTACTTTAGACGCAATTTGTGGTTCAGTAAGTGGTTATTTAGCGGCAGTGAGTTTATCGAGACAATAGCGCAAAGCACCGGGGCACCGGGGCACCGGTCTGATGTGGGTCGAGCATTAGACGGTGGGCGCCAGGCCGCCGCGCACGGTCACCCGGCCACGAGGTCACCAGCGAGGCCCGCACCCGCCGCCACCTCCCCTATGCCTAATTAATGGAAATACTTGAAATTTGCACCAACATTACTCAAAAGTCAAAGGTAACAAAGCTTTGTCATTATTTTTCACAATGAACGTCCTAGATACTTTCGTGTGGGTGGGTAGATTCTTTGAATCTAAAGGTGCTCTATACAAATCTAGATCATAATATACTCGTGCAATATTTACCTGAGGTACTCGTATGAAAATATTTATGCCTATCCTTGAGATATGAAAGCTACCGTTATAACCACTTTTCTGCTTGTAAGCGGTAACAAGAAAAGACTAAGTAAAACTATGCAGTAGGTACTTTACAGTTCATAATAATGAGGCAACGAGCAATGTAGGCTCCTCGTATGATTTCCATAATACAGTTGTTGAAGGGCAGTCCCTGCTCATCATTTTGCGTAACTTAAACGATAAGACTGACTCTGAAATAGTTTGAAAAATCATTGTGTCATGTTACATACAGAAATGGAAACTTAACAAATCAAAACAAAATTAAATCAAATCATATCTTAATTAGATCAAAATGTGAAGTTACTTTATGATGCTGAATGTAGCAAGCTTATTTCAAATCATCTTTATATTGATCCGTAAGCGTCCACTCTCGAACATGGACCTCCCAATAAGTCCAATGACCGCCTCAATAACCTCTACTAAAGTGCTGATTGTATATCTCCCAGCGCCTATAACATTGTAATTCAAATCATCATGCTCAACCCAAGACATTGTTTCCCAACATCTATACGCAAACCACTGACTCATTCAATGAATAAACATTTAAAATTTAATTGACAACATAATCCAATAAGTTTATCAGGACATAACGCAGATCATGTGGCTTACTACTACGAAAGTTGTCCAATAAGATATTAATCTCTCTGTTAACCTCTGACCCTGTCAGGCAAGTGCACGTTTCTTAAACGTTAGATAAAAACTTACTATTGGCACTTTTCTATCGAATTGTTTGAAATTAAGATGGTATCTATATCGATCGGTTATGAAACTTTTGTAACAATTAATTACTGAGACATTATTGGGTCGTAGCGACATCTATTGACGATGAGTGAAGGTTTTAGAACGACAAAATAAAAATCACAGTTGATAATAACTCAATCTATCTACCTACTATTCTTTCAGTCGCTGAAATATTTGCTTTACTTATTACGATGATTGGAGTTTGAATTTTCACATTTTGATTACACACCGTAATCAATATTATAACTAATCATGGTCGACATTATTCTTATCTCATGCAATATACTTGAAGGCTAGTTAAATTACGTTAACGTACAAAGACACACGGATACAATAGTAAGAGAAAATACACAATGGTGCCGATTCTCTTGTCACAAAATTCTCTAAACTAGACTAAAAATCACCTAAATTTAGTTTAGTCCTGTCAAACGACGTTTTCTATTCTGAAATTCACTTTAAAACTAATTTTTGGTTTGACAGGACCAAAATTAGTTTAGTTATTCAACTTAGTAAAAATTTACATTTTGCTATTCTGTAATTGACGTTTTTCACCTAATATTAAAAATGTCAACCTAAATCTGACTATTTTTAGAAGGCATCAAAATACATGTCGACTATAATTAGTTATCAACAACTAAAATTGCAAAGCTTATTTTATTCATTTTTATAGTTTTTAGGTAGTTTAAAATAAATAATGGATGCCTACTATGTGGTTGCAGCTGTTGTAGATTCAGCAGAAAGGTAAATTGTTCATAGAAATATACAATGAAATTTATAATTTCGATAAGAAGAGGTACCTATATAATAAAGGATAAGAAGTACATAAATCCATACAATGGGAAAAAAAATCTATGTTTGACATTCAATTCTATCATTTTATGCTAATATGTGTCCCTAAAAAGCCTGAATTCACAAATCTTCCCTCTTTTGGGGAGAAAGTCTCCAAGTTTGTAATCCTGCGTGGTACTTTGTACTTTTTAGCTTATTTCTAATTTATTCAACTTTTTTGAGATTTTTCGTGTCCTGGGTGCTAGAACTTTTTAACCACGTCTTTAAAAAGGGAAATTCCAGCTTTTTAAATTAAAGAAATAGTTTATTATTGTGATTGCCCATGGAATTCAAAGGTCCTTGCGTTTTTTGCAAATAGCTCTGTTTCTCGTTGTTTAAGATATACAATATGATAAGCTGCACTAATAACAATATATCTCCTTTGATAGGTACTCTTAGGCCCGTATTACAGAAGGTTCCTCAAGTACAGTTTAACTCCAATCACCTGATCACTACTTAAGGATAGAATCGTTACATGAGTATCGGTCTTATTCCAGAACGGTAATTATTATAAACTTTAATTCAACAACATAACACACGAATTTGACCTGAATTAAAATCGAAATCTCTACTCAAGCGTAGTCTGGACCACACTAGAGTGATTGATTACAGATCAAATCTCTGCTCAAATACCGAAACAGGTGACAGTTTAAAATAAAGCTAAACTCAGCTGAACTGTGATCAATAAATCTCTGCTTGAGGAACGTTCTAAAATCAAAGCTCAACTCAAAACTAGTTTTAAACAGTGATCAACGCTTGAGTATCGTTCTGTAATACGGGCCGTAGAAAATAATAACCTAGCTCTTTGATCTGATCACATTATTCCAATTTATATATTATTGAAAATATAAAACAAAAATGTACTTTATTTCGTGACATGATTGTTTCTTCTTAATTTTAATGATAAACTAATAATTCCAAATATAATTATTATCTAATTTCCTTCTGTTTTTGTGAACTTTCGGTCATTCCATTCACTCTTTAATATATATTTTTTAATGTACTGGTAACACCGCCAATTCAACTTAGATGCGTCAAACTCAATTATTAGAGCTGTCAACAAGTTTTCTAACTTAAGAAAAAGATAAATACAAATAAGTTTTATGATTTTCTAAACTAAAATTTGTAAATTTTAGTTAAAGTTAGGTTTAGGTGGGTGTACAAGAGAATCGGCACCATTATCTTATACGAATGCCAATTAGTGGTAGTCAGTAAAGACGTGTTGTTGAGAGCGCGAATGCGTGTGCAAGTCGCAGTGATTGGTCACCGACGACCACCGCGGCCGCTCGCACCGGCGCGTGCGCAGCGTCCCCACACAGCGGCCAATCCAATGCATTCTCATTAATTAATTCTGTTCCTATTTGCATCGTGATTATCTAATCCGATATCGACCGCTGATATGCCGTACCAATTAGAGTTCACACCTAATAGTCTAATAGAACTTTGAACTTTTCTATTAGTTATAACTTATAAGTGATCGCCTTAAAGATAACGCAAACGGGTTTCGACACTAATTTGACCTCGTTCGAGAAGAGCTTTGGTATTGTTATGTTTAATTATTTATATCTTTTAAACTAGAAACATTATTAATGCAGTACGGAGATTTAAGATAGATAATAACGTGAACGTGTGTACGTACTCGTTCGTGAAATATACCAATTTACAGCGTTGCGCAAGGCGCCTCGGCGCGTCGCGTCTATGCCGCTCGATACTGTGTTATGTGTAGCACTGTAGCGCCGAAGAGGCCTCGTCGTACGTAAATATCTAGATCCGTCTAGATTTAGGACTGGCGGCGGCAATGGACCAAGTCAAGCCGCGGCGATAAGCATGATTTGTAACGTCGCGCGTCGGCGCGTGCTCACAAATAAATGTGATTTCAATGCGCACCTCTCAATAAATTATCTAACCCACTCTTGATATGACATTGTAACGATTTATAATCTCCTCACACACTCGATACATTCTGATGTTAAAGATTTCCGCCTGCAAAGCTTTGTCTGGAACATGCAAACAGTACTTTATGTTGTTTACTGTCAAAGTGATCTTTCGAGACACCTCCTAGGGAAAAAAAACAAAATTTTAAATCACAGGTATTAAAACCTAATGGTAGGTATGTGTTGATTACTTTTAATAGATGTGTGTAATATGACTCGACATGTCTATACGGCGCATTGCAATTACACAATAATATAATCGTAGCACGATTAATCAATACTATGAACATGGCCAATAAAGTTTGTAACAGTTACATGCACTAATCACATTAATACTGTTTGTGCTATAGCATTATAGATTTATTATATGTTGATCTATGACTGTTTTGTTTAAGTATACAGGGTTAGTTTTCAAAGGGGAGCCAAATATAAAAGTTATGATTTAGATATTATTTAATCAAAATAAGGAAGGCGCAGGACCAGTCATTGTGGCGATGCTTGGGGGAGGCCTATGTCCAGCAGTGGACGTCTTTCGGCTGAAATGATGATGAGATATTATTTCAAACGTGAGTTTTTAATATTATTGTTACGGTCATTTTAAAATTACATGTATTTGAAAACTTCCGATAAAGTTCTTGTACGAGAAAATCTTTATACTGACACTTACACCAAATGCAGTGTGACGTGTTTATTTTGTAACCGTTTTAATTTAGTACGGATAACAACATAATAAGGGTAACTGGCTTAGTTTGTATGTTTCATACAAGACATTTATTTCTATTAGACTCAACATGAACCCTCCTAATTTTTTACAAGCTCTATACTGCAGGTTAAACCGACTTAACGTAGCGAAAAATTGTTGTTTAGTAGGTTTCGGTTTCATCATCATCATTTCAGCCGAAAATCGTTCACTGCTGGACATATGCCTCCCCCAAGCATCGCCACAACGACCGATCGGAAAGCGCAGGATCTCCATATAATTTTTTTTTAAGTTTAACTTCACCAAGATGCATTTTTAACTAAGAATAATGTCCATTGCATTTACTTAGAATCTGATAATATAATATAAAAACACTTTGTTCATGTGTTATATGTACAGTAGCACGTAGCACTATTTTGTTCACTATTGTTCACTATACACTAACTCAAAAGGTTTCGTTCTTTTCAGTCTTCGCACTATGTCCGTGTTGTTCAGCAAATAGGTACCTATAATAGAAACAAAATAAACTTAATAAGTGTTAACTCTGGTCACAAGTGCACGAACTATACCAACCGCAGTCAGTATAGCCATGTTACAAAGTCACAGCACATTATGGTGCCAATACCAATAATTTATAGCTTTGTTAATAGAGTTTGATATATTTTACTTCGAGTTTCATAACTACTAATAAACTGATCAGTTTCTGAGTACCCATAAAATATTTATATCATTACAGCATTGTTAAAATACTGAAGCACTTGTTGCACCGCTTCGTCTATTACGTAACACAAAGGAGTTCAACTTCCATAAACGACATTAAAAAAACTCACAACTAAGGCAGAATTTCTAAATTGTTTCGTTTTGAATAAAAACATCGTGTCATGAATATATTAGTCGCGGCAGACTACAATCAGAGAACAAACACGCATGAGTACGTCATCTCGTACGTTTTATGATTACGCGGGAGAAAGATGGCGTCGTTAGCGCGCAATGATCTTAGTGCGAGTCACGTGTGTCACCAGTGTCGCTGAGTGTCGCAGAGTGTCTGCAGTCTCCACAGTATACAGAGAGTTACACCCATATTCTAAGTTGTTTCCTCAAGCGTTTCTATACTCAAACTCAAACAAGGGTGCCTTGAAGGGCTCCTCAAATAATATGCAAATCGGTAGGTATTCTTAGACATTTCCTTAATGTATCTTGAGGAAATAAATAACGCCGCGACGGATAATTGTATGGGTCTTGGTACATTATATTCCATTAAATCGTCAAAATCTGTCATTTTCATAATATAAATAATAATAATCACGTCTTTAATAACACTTTTCCAGTCTTGAGGAAGCCTTAAGGTTGGTCGTGACGTACCTTGAGTTTTTCCTCACCTTGAGTAAGGAAAATTATCAAGTGACGGTTTTTTTTTGCATCTGTGAATCATCATCATCATCATCATTTCAGCCGAAAGACGTCCACTGCTGGACAAAGGCCTCCCCCGAAGGGGGGGGGCGATATGCCATAATCGCAGAGAACGCTGCTGCCCATCCTCTGGTGCATCTCTTAGTCACCTTTTACGACACCCATGAGAAGAGAGAGGGTGGTGCAATTCTTTACGTCGGGCACCACACGGAACGGCGGAACAAGACATCTGTGAATCATCATCATCATCATCATTCATCAGCATCGCCACAACGACCGGTCCTGTGCCTTCCGCATCCAGCGGATTCCCGCGACCTTCACCAGGTCGTCGGTCCACCTTGTGGGGGGCCTACCCACACTGCGCCTTCCAGTACGCGGTCGCCACTCCAGAACTTTACTGCCCCATCGGCCATTCGTTCTGCGAGCAATGTGCCCCGCCCACTGCCACTTAAGTTGGCAATTCTTCGGGCTATGTCGGTTACTTTCGTTCTCCTGCGAATCTCCTCATTTCTGATTCGATCACGCAGGGACACTCCGAGCATAGCCCTCTCCATTGCCCTTTGAGTGACTTTGAGCCTTCTTATCAGGCCTTCTTCACATCTGTGAATATCACGGAGGAAATATTGTATTAATTGAGGTTGAGTGGAGTCTAGAAACGTTTGAGGAAACATAGAATATGGGTATGACTGTGAGTATCTTGGTGGAGGTGTGACGGCGACGCGATAAATCGCGTGATCCTGTGCCAATAAGCACGACACAGCGGCCCGTGAGCTATGGACAGAGCAGCGCGACGCGTGGGCAGCGACGACGTCGCGCTTCAACGACTCTGAAAAGATAATTCACCGGTAGCGACGCTTTGTGGATTCGCGTAAATGGATTCTGATGCTTTATTTCCTTAAGCTCGGAGGCTGTGATTGCGTAATCTTGGTTTTGTATCAATTCGATATACAAAAGTGAAATAAAAGCAAAAATTTATAGCTTAGATATCTATATCGTATTGTCATAGATACAATACCGAGTATTTTAATTTGTCGTCTAGAAATTCGATGCGGGCCTGATAGCGGAAGACAGACGCAAAGTGTACCAGTTGCTTACCTATCACGTCCTGCAATAAGAGTCAACCAGGGACAGATTGGTATAGGACTCGCAGGTAATAAGCAATTAATTTTACCATGGCACTATTCTTTGAAATGGAGTTTTAACCATTGTACCAGGCCCCTCAGAAAGTATTGCGAAAAAAAGTTTTTATATATGGGAGACTGGCCAGTTATAATGTTTTTCGAAAATATGATTATTTATAAGTAAAAATAAGTAAGTTCCAATTTCAAAATTTCCCTCCACATTTTTTGCGAGTTAATTCAAAGTATTGTGTCTCACTGAAATATGGATCTGCGCCGGGAACATTTTAGAGCTATGATTTTATACGATTTCAAGTGTCGCCTGAAACCGGATGAATCGTACGATAGACTTCAAATGGCATTCATGGATGAAGGCCCTTTCAAGGCAACCGTGTATCGTTGGTATAACGAATTCAAGCGCGGTCGACCAACTTTGGGGGATGACGAAAGAAGCGGTCGCCCTTTGACGGCTGTTACCGAAGAAAACGTGCTAGCAGTGAAAAATTTAATCCAAGACAATAGGCGAATTACATATCAGGAGATTCAACACATATTGAAGATTGGATCGGGAAGCGTTCAAGAGATTCTACACAGCCATCTTCGCGTGAGGAGGATAGTATCACGCTGGGTGCCGCACAACCTCACCGATGCTCAGAAGCAGGCCCGGGTGGAATGGTGCCGTGATATCCTTAACAAATTTGAAGCAGGCTCGTCTCGGCGTGTTTACGACATCGTTACAGGTGATGAGTCCTGGATTTATCAATACGACCCAGAAAACAAGCGCCAGTCGACTGTTTGGGTGTTTCAAAATGAGCCAACGCCTACCAAAGTGAAGCGATCTAGAAGCGGGGGTAAGATTTTGATCGCTAGCTTTTTTAATTTGACTGGCGACTTGGTATCAATTCCCTTACGGGATCAAAGAAGCATTAATGCCGAATGGTATACTACCAAATGTTTGCCAGAAGTTTTCTCTGTTATAAGCAACAAGCGACCAAACACAGGGCTCCGCGGGCTACTGCTCCACCACGACAATGCACCTGCGCACACCGCACTCAAAACGAGGGACTTCCTGGACAGCACGCCAGTCAAACTCCTGGGTCACCCTCCTTACAGCCCTGATCTAGCACCGTGTGACTTCTTTTTATTCCCAAAAATAAAAAATCAGCTCAAAGGGATACAATTTTCGTCGCCGGAAGATGCGCTGGCTGCGTTCGAGCAGGCTGTAAACGAGGTGTCTGCGGCGGACTGGAAAAAGTGTTTTGAAAACTGGTTTAGGCGCATGAATCTTTGTATAGAGGCTGGTGGAAAGTACTTTGAAAAGATTTGATAAAAATATATGTACGTATAGAACAATTTTTTTTAGTTTCGCAAAACTTTCTGAGTGTCCCACGTATTGTATGAGGCTTGAACGAGTGATCCAAAATCATACGTAAAATAAAAAGTTGTACTTTATTTTAAAGCGCTAAGAGCACACCCATCAGTAAAAAAATATTACTTCTGAGTAAATCATGTACAAGTAAAGGTACTATACAGTGATATGATCAAAAACTATAAACTCTGTAAATTATAGTTCGCTGTAATCGTAGTTAGAAAAAATGCAAAACATGGCTACTTTTGGCACTTTTTCTAACTATAACTACAGCGAACTATATTTTAGAGAGTTAGTTTCTGACAACAGAACCTTAACTTCAATCGGTAAAATCGAATTTTCGGTAAATTATACACTCAGCGAGTTATTTTTTTTTACTGATGGGGGCGTCACTTCGCTCTTAGTAGCGCCTTAATGAAAATAACAGGTGTAACAGGTGAGGTAGCGGTCTAACGCAAGCCTATTAAAAAAAAAAAAAAAATCTAAACCCACATGAAACTATCATTACTAATTATTTATATTGGTAAAGCTCATAATAAAAGTTTACAACATCCCTAACCTTACACTAATTTCATAAAAGCTCATCGAACTGTTTTCGTATTCTCGCTAACAAAAGACATCAACGTGCAACTCGCGTAGGTACATTATTAGCATGGAAATAATGGAAATATTTCAATCGTAATAATAACGTGAATGCATTTCAACATAATAATCTCTAATTTATCATGAATGATGTAAAATCGGAAGTATAATCTGCTATTCGTAACTTTCATTGTCGTTTTTTATTTGATACCAATAAATAAACAAAGATTATGGACGTGTGTAGGCAGTATGAGTCACGTGTTGAGCATCTCGAGGCTCACAATAAAAACATACTTAAGCATAATAGTCGGTAGTTCAGCACCCGCTGCAGACATTAGCATCCAATGTTAATTACGAACCGTCCGCGTCTCTCACTGTAGTTATGCGAACCAGATAATAAAATATGCAGCCAACTTTTTACCTGACTAAAAAGTCAGTCGGTGATGTAAATAAATATAACTTAGTGATGTCTACACCAAAACATTAATTACAGTTTATAAAGATGTTTCTTGTTAACTGACAATAGACAACATCAACTCATAGGTACCTATACAACATGTGTCAGAAATGTGTGGTTATATTTTAAGAGCTCATTCAGGGAATGCTATCGAACAACTTTTAATACAGGGTCAACCCTAAAATCGCAAAAAAAAAACAGCTGTACCATATATTTTGTCGAGCGACTTCGATGATTTTCTAGAGAACAGAACATTTTTTTTGCGATTTCAGGGTTGGTCCGATAGTAAAAGTTGTTCTATGCTATGCCCTGAATGAGCTCTTAAAATATGACCACGCATTTCTGATACAAATTGTATAAGAGATATATAATAGGTACCGTGACTTCAGGAAGTACGCTTGAAAGATTATTCAATATTTTTCGCAGTCCTACAGAATGCTTTTGCAAGTTGTCATATATAAAAGAAAACAAGTGTGAATCAAACGAGAACATAATAAATCCGTTATCAATGTTTTCTTGAGTGACGTGACATTTATGCAAAAGTGTGATACGAATTTAATATGATTATTATTACAAAGCGCTCGAGGCATGAGTTATTTTTTACATTTCACATCGAGACAGTTACTCGGATTACATCGAAGCGGTCTTTTGTTCTCGGTTGGTTTCCTTGTACGCTAGAGGGCGCGGGCGTTAATACAATAATCTGGTGTCTGCATAAAAATTAACCGGTGTGTAACGGTACCGCGCGTAGGAGGCGAGCACCTCGCGCCGCGCCCGGCCCTCACCTCCGACCTGCCTCGAGACGACCACTGCGATGATACATCAGGTTAACGAATAACTAATTATGTCATTCCGGTATTACGCTACATTCTGTAGCTAACTACATACGTAGGATCAGGCTTATTGAACCGGTAAAACCCGAGTTTTAATAAAATTTATACCTGATACACTCTTAAAACAAAGTATCATTGCGTCATCAGCATCAGATGCATGTTTTTCAACCCTATTTAAATTTATCAATGTTTTAAATAGTGTTAACACTTTTAACATTTGAGAATTTTATTTGCGCCAAGCATATATTTGTACGGTCGACCACACGTCAGTGGTAACATTTTGAAATTGACAGCGTCTTTATTTCGTAAGCAGTAAGGGTGGTTTTCGAATTCAAGTGTTACCCATGCAGTCGACTGTACATAATATTTATAACTAAAAATAATCTCTGTTTTTTCTTACCTGTTATACTTAGTAAACAATCTTGGCATGTCCTTTTAATGCAATTTGTCAATAATGTTTATTAAAAGACATATGTTAACAATTTCACACACTAAATAACATTTTTTTACCTAATTACATGTGCAGAATTAGTAATTATATTATAACAGTAGTTATTTGAATAAAGAGACGTGACAAGATTGTTTACTAAATAAGACAAGAGAGAAAAAAACAGAATATCTATATCTTTATGCATTTATATTTTGACGATAGGTTGTCAATCCTGTCTCAGACGCCAATATTATTGATTCAGTACCTATGAGTTCATAAGCCAACTTGATTTCCATTTGATTGGAAACCTTAAGAAATAATTGTAAGTAGGTATCAGTACTTGTCATATTGATTGAGACAGAGCATAGGGGAATTTCTTTGGTATTTTGTTAATATATGAAGGATTAAAAACACATGATAAAGACACGATGGAAAATACACACGATATTACTTCTAAATCTCCTAACAACTCTATTTCTTTTAAACTAATTATTTAAGATGTAAACAATCAAAACAGCTGGTGTCTGTATGGTTTTCCCGAGTTAATTAACTAACTGGCAACTTACCAAAGTACTCGTGTTTCTTATGTATTATAAGTATGTATTTACAACAACAAAAAAAATATAAGTATTATATCCATTGTCTAGTACCCCTAGCACAAGCTCTGCTTAGTTTGGGACTAGATGGTGCTGTGTGTAAAAATGTCCCAAAAATATTTATTTTATTTATTTATAAAAATTCTAATAAGTGGTTGTGATTAACTTTTTGTATTCGGTGAAACCCAATCGATTCCCCAAAACGTATCCATTTGCATATACGGCCGATTGATATGTAAGTAATTCAATAAGTATTGACGTGAGTTTATTATTGTTCGTGATAATTATTAAACAAACTTAATCGTATTATGAAATATTAAATTAAATGACAGACAAAATAAACAATTGAGTATGTAGAAAGTATGTACTGACATGAGTCGACGTTATATTGATAACCCAAGTATATTAACAATTAATGAAAAGGATCATCAATATCAAGCAAAGGAACAACAACATTTATTATATGAAAGTTAAACATTAATGGTAAAGTCTCTTTTACTTTCTTTTTACATTGTGTATCTGGACTGGTAAAACATTAAAAACTTAATCATATCAATTAAATCGGCACCGCTCACTATAAGATGAGATCGTAACACGTGCGCGTTTATAAGGAGAAATCAGCACGGAGATATAGTCTCATCATTAAGAGCCATTCGTTAAATCCTACAGACAGTAAAATCTGTAACAAGCAACGTAATAAATGCAATAACAATGAATAAAATGGCAATAATAGCAGGTGAAATCGCGACAGGTCCGGGTCTCGGGTCGTCGTCCGTAATTATAAATAAAATACGGCAACCGTGCGGCCGCCGCCCCCGCGCCTCTGCGTGCGCGCCGCACCTAGGGTTATCAGATGGGAAATTGAAAAGTCCTGACAAAAAGCCTGATTTCCATATAAAAGTCCTGAGATTTTGTCGCAAACGTAATTAACAATTTTATAGAAATAAAAATCAATTATTGCTTTTGTGCACTGCGTGTTGTGCCACACGCGCAAACTAATGAGGGTAAATAAGACTATATTTTTTAAATATGTTGATATCAATTACGATGGTTTGTGTTGTAATACGATAAAAAAAAGATTATGTTTGTAACTGTAAATTTCTAATAAACAAATCTAAAATATCTGCTGTAACTATTTTATTGAAAATCCAAAAAACCTAAGTTTTCCAAAATGCAGCCGCAATCCTGTCAGGAGCTTAAAAATCCTGAAATCTCAGGACAAATCCGGAGATATGGTAACCCTAGTCGCGCCGAGCAACGCCGCACCGCACCGCACCGCAATTCTTCACGCCGCACCGTACCGCGCCACACACGTTCCGACGACACTGTTCTGTACCTGTATCACTTTACTCACTGCTTTCAGAGCACAATAGTGCATTATTGTCCGTATATGGATTTTTATACACACTCATTCCAAATTTTGTTACGAATACAAGCTCACCCACTAATGCAAGGATACGGGCGTTATTTGGATGTTTTGTTGTTTCATAAAAAGTCACTTGGTCATTCCGTTTTATGGCAACTTGTTGGCGTAGTTACAATACGATGCTGATGAAAATTAAGGAAACAAGAAGCTTATTTTATTTGACTTTTGCCTCCTTTTTTGTTATTTTAAATAACGCAAGTACAGCTTTTATACATACTTACACTGTTTTTCTTACTTGTCTTATGTAAACAATCTTGGCATGTCTTTTTAATGCAATTCTTTATTAAACGATTTTACACACTAAATATTTTTTAACCTAATTACATGTTTGCCATTTGTGGGGGACCATTAGGTCGTAAGTTTGGCCCATTGGTCGTCTGGCATGCGGCAGATGTGTCCAGCCCAGTTCTACTTCCACATGGCAGCTTTCCGAGTTACATCATTTATTTTTATCTTAGAACGGATGATTGTAAGGCCACGCCAACGCGGTAGGCCCAGACGGAGATGGCGGGATGCACTGGACTCCTTTCAACAAGACTGGTCCTTATTAGCCACAGACGGAGAGAGGAGACTCTCCTCCCAGAGTAGGGAGGCCTTTGCCCAGCAGAGGGACAGTACAGGATCTTATTTTTTTTTTGTTTTTCGTTTTGTAGAAATATTTAAAAATATAATTTATATGTTAATTCAATTAAATAAAGGAAATAATAATTACATGTGCAGAACTTTACTGTACTTAAATTTTATCAGTAGTTATTTTTAAAATCTACTTTTAAAACTTAACATTAAAAAGACATGCCAAGATTGTTTACTAATTAAGACAAGTAAGAAGAAACAGAGTTTAGATAACTTTAATATTTTTTCCTGAAAACAAGGACCGGGCAGTTAATAGTTTAAATACAGGGTGTTAAATAAAGCATAATATGGAATCGGATACTACGCCTGGATAGGTAACTATGCTTGTTGTACCAGTTGATATATTTGAATATGCGCAGCCATTACGTACGCATCCCCCATCGTTTTAATTACACGGACGTGTTAATACTGTAACATCGTTATCAGCTATCTGCGTCTAAGTCCAACTGTCGCGTCGTGTACATGACGGTTAGAACAGAACAGTATTTGTAAAAATGTAAAAAGTGGTAATGTGGAGGATAGGGGTAGAGGGTGTGATGCGGCGGAGCGTGGCGGCCGGCGCGTGCGCAGGACATGCGCGACACACGCCTAGCACGTGCTGAATCCATCACTTTTTCCACTCACTAAACCGTTGAACGTTGTTTCTCGTTAGTCAAGTACGATCGCCAACTAAAACGTATGTTGCGTATACTCTTTTGCATGGTAACCGGTGGTCGCTGATAACCTTTGGCGCTTGGCTCAATGAAGTTAGCGTAGGCGATCTAGTTGTTTGTTCAACGCGGCCACCCAGTGTGCAGATATTATCCTTCATATTTTTACATGTTTTCTTGTTTTATTGGTTTTCTTTATGGTCTTTTTACTAACATATCAATTATTGAACCCACGCTCCGTGCCAAAAATAAAACGCTAAATAAGCGCATGGGGGAAGTTATACAGATTAATTTTAAAACATATTAGGTATATCAAACCTTTTCACCATTTTAGCTTGCTCGGAATACCTTGGACGCTTTTAAGCACTGCAGTTTGTTGATATAAAACAGAATAAATATCATCATCATAGCCGTAAGACGTCCACTGCTGGACACAGGCCTCCCCCAAGCATATATTTCCGGGATATGCCATAATCGCCACGCTTGGCAGGCGGGTTGGCGATCGCAGTTGGTTGGTTAAATACTCAGAGAACGCTGCTGCCCATCCTCTGGTTTTTGTCTGTTCCCTTAGTCGCCTTTTACGACACCCATGAGAAGATAAACCTAGGGTGGTGCAATTATTTACGTCCGGCACCACACGGTATAAATAACATTAATAGAATTTTAAAGACGTTGAAAAAGGTATATATAATTTAATAATTCCCGGGTCGGGCAAAGTGTTATTTGGTTTTTTCATTAGGAAATTCTCAATAGCAGCCCGGAGTCTGGATTTGTGCCCGGTTAATGGCAATAGGCTCGCCCCCTATTACATGGGACTTATAACATAACTGGCGAAATGTGGGTGTACACCCACAGAGAGAGCAGAGGCGTATAGTACTATAAGCCTCTGCCTATCCCGTCGGGGAAATACAGGCGTGATGTTATGTTATGTTATGTTATGTGTAGTGATCGCGAAAACCTTAAGAAATTATTTTCCTCCTAACATCTTGTCTCTTGTCTATTTCTCATTAGAAACAGGTGCATACGTAGTTAGGCGGGTACCCGCATGGTTTCTAGATCGCATGCAACCTGGAATACAATCTTAGAATTGTTTTAAGAACACTTGCCTTCGCTGGTTATCATTTTACTAAATCTTTTTGCTGATCTCAGAGGAGGAAAACATTGTCAGCTGTGCTAAGCGTTACGTCGTCCGAGGAACATTTATATCACCTTCGTACCAAATTATATTATTAAATTAAACAATTCTAGCTGTAGTTGTAAGTAATTATGCCAGCTTAAGGCATCGTACAACGGTCTCTCAAGGTTTATAATCTCGCTATAAGTATCTCTTTATACTGTGCAGACGTAAGCAGACGACCGCGGCTTCGCTCCCGTAGTAATCGTGGTACTGATCTCGACAAAAGGCTCCTATGTTAATCCAGCTCATATCCTAGATTGAAATTTGGTACACAGATAGCCCATGGTCTAAAATGTAATCCAAATCCGTTCAGCCGTTTCAGTGTGATTGAGGGACAATTAAGAAAGGGTTTAATCAGAAACTATTAACTCTGTAAAATATAGTTCGCTGTAGTTGTATCTAATGTTTTACGTTATTATTATAATTATTTGTTATGGTGTACCTCTAAAATATTCAGACACAATTGAAATTGTTAATGAATAAATAAATAAAATGAAATGATATTGAAAATGTGCCAAAAGTGGCCTTTTTTCGTACTTTTTCCATCTACAACTACAGCGAACTGAGTTAATAGTTTCTAATTAAACTACAGTACCTGTACTTCAATTGTTAAAAAAGAATTTTCGAGTAATGATGTATTTAGCGAGTAATATTTTTTTACTGATGGGGCGCCACTTGGCTGCTGCATTCCCCTTAAGAAGTTAAGAACCTATTATATCGGATAATATATCGGAACGTTATTTTAAACTGTCTTTCGACGAGTCCGAAAGATATTGATAGAGCATTAAAAATCTGGTAAAGGCGTTAGAAAAGTGAGTTGAAAACAAAACAAAAAACCATGAAGTTTTCTTGCTTCTCGCTCTAAATATGTGTTGATTTGGACATTGCTAAAGATCCTTAGTGACTCTGCCCTTTGGCGTTACAAATTAAAGTTGATGCTCACTATATACAACTCAATGAAGCCAATGTATTGCAATACATTCATAAACACGGACAGTACTAAATATAATTTTAGATTTTTAAAATATTTACTATTTTGACACATATAATCACAGATATCTGTGCTATTTTGATGTCATGTTTTGCTTTTTTTGTTATGTCAAACAACCTACATTGTCGTCAAGTTGTCAATCAATGCCAATTTTTTGGAATTTCTTGTGTGAAAAGGAGTCTATAATATTGAATCATAGACTATAGAGTATCGAAATAAAAATATGGATGATACACAGATATCATAGATGATACAATTTTATCCGGTTACGTCATTAATGTATTGATACTCTTTAAAATATAAAAAATGGTTCTTGTACTGTCCGCATTATATACAATATATATTATGAAACGAAAAAATTCGCATGTAATTTTCGTATATTGTTCATCTTTGTAACAGTTTAAGGCTATTTTTATCAATGTCCTTTGAAAACTCTAACGATGGACGCTTATTTCGATTCATAGACGCACAATGTTTAATATAATGCGTACAATAAATTCTGTCAACTATCGAGCAGTGTTCACGGTAGCTTAGTGGCTAAAAGCACTGGCGTACTGAGCCAGGAGTCGCAGGTTCGAATCTTGCTCGTGAGGGATTTTTTCTTTCCACAATTTAAATAGTTCGATTTCGCGTCGCATGCGTAAATGCGTTAAAAATAATAAAATAATTTAATTTGATTATTTTTATTGAAGAGTTTTTCCAAATGAGTTGTGTCCTTACGTATGTATATAGATTCGTACGTAGTAGGTACCTCGCAGGAACAACAGGGTTTTTGTTACATGTTGTACATATAATAGCTGAGTTGAATAAAGGAGACAGCAACCAGACCAATCACATGTATAAATGACGCGACGGCCACGTTTGAGCGTCGTCGCAGGCAAATAACATTACCTTCCACTGCTGGACACAGCCTTCTTTCAATAAACCTGGATATCAAATGAAGTTTAAATCAGTGATCAAAACATAACTAGGTATAAAGTGAATTGAACACAACGTCTCAATTGGAACAAGAAGTCGTAGCCGTTGGGTTTATGTTGCTGAATGGTAATGTATTGTCATAGCAACGTGTCGGGTGATGCTATGGTGGCGCGTCAGGTGTTGTCCACGGTGGGTGAGTCCAGCGGCGGCAAGTGCAGGCGCCCGCGCCGGCCACGGTTGAGCGTCGCCGGCAGTTGGCACACGCGCCGCGCACGCGACAGGTGGACGTCACGCGCCGTTACATACACCCATGTACTAGTGCCACTACTTGAATAGTAACTCGTACTTACCAGAAAAGTTAGAAGAAACAACAACATTAAAGTCATTTTGCAGATTCTTTTTAAAGCTCGTTTGATTGTTCAGCCGGTGCAGGAAACTTAACGACGTTTAGTAAAGTAATTTCTAAGAACGTAAATACCCGATGTTTCAAAACTCATTTTACAGCGATTTCGTCGTTGTTTTTCCTTAAAGTTAAACTCTTTCTGCACTCTGTTCAGCCGGTAAATGATACTTAAGAAACATCAACTAATAAACACCAAATGAAGGAATGCAAAAATCCATTCATCTGATTCACCTTTCTACTTAATTTCAACTACAGTAGTTAAAATTAGTATTATAGCAGTAACTGAACTGCAATCAATTTAGATTTTTTTTTTCCTTAAAGCTATGCTACAGAGGTAAGACAATTTTTTATTGTAGTATCATTAACCAAGCAAAACATTTTAACCGAAAGTAGCCTTGTAGTGGACGTAACGGGTCGCTTAATCTTCATGTATAACAAACGCGACATTAAATGTAAATGTCACATTTAAATATCAATTTTTAAATGTTACAGAAGTGGATCAATCGTGAACAAGTGTAAATGAGTCGCATGTTTCGGCGATTTATTTGACGATCATCGTTCCTTCCATTTGTGAGTGGACACGCAGCTCCAGGGACGTTGGTGCCTGGCTGAGAGTGCTTCGACCTCACGTACCACAATTTACAGCTTTTGTGCTTTATCACCTTTATTATTCTTAATAACACACTGTAGGTACGGCGACAACGCATTAACCTCGAGAAATTCGTGAGCTTTTTCATAAACAATCATAATTTACATTGCCTTGCAGATGAAAATCATAAAAATTATATTGCCTCTAAGATCAACTATCTACTCATATAAATATCTAAGTCCAGTGCGAAGTGCTATCCAGCTTAATAGTTTTCCGAATACGAACATAAATCACATGCCGTGAAGAATGATTCGGAGAACATGAGTCTCACGATAAACATGTTCAGTGCATCGTCCGTACATCTTGAATCTTCAGATTAAGATCCTGCCTGTTTGCAAAGATTTTGAATTCCACGCATCGAAAAAACCCTTTAAAACTCATTACACCACCGTTATGGGCCGATAACAGCGTGAAATTTTGGTAATTGGTAATGTAGAGGTAGGTACCTGTGATTGTTCGTACATCGATCGTATGTCTGCATATTCCGTATTATAGGTATGTGTTGTGTTATGGTATGTTCCATAAAATAATGTCTTGAGAAACTAGGGGGCATGTCAGGTTTGAAACCAATATTTAATGCCTCCTAAACGAAAATATTTTAAAAAGTACAGATATGTTGTTGCACGTGCAATCTGTAGACTCAAAAACGTAACGTAACGTAATTGGGACGTTTTGCTACTAGTCTGCGTCAAGCAAGGCGCCGAGTGTGACATGTGACAAAAAAAAACAAAAATGCCGTCATGTGTGTACAGAAAGTGTACTAATTATGACGCAAAACTAATTTAAAGTAACCAACTTACTTAGACTTTACTTCTTTCAAAGAGATTTAATGAGTATTTTAATGTCTTTGCTTACTTTGCACTAGTTTATGTGTATTGTTGTGCCTCTGCGTACGGAACATATTTTTCGTTGGTTTTTTTAGGGTATGACATATCTATACTATTTAAATATCATTGCTCCTAAAATACTCATCATTTTGATCTATTTGAGAATTGAATGGGTAATTGTTTTTTTTAACAATCATACTTTTTTTCGTTTTTATCATTGATCCCACAATCTCTACGTAATTTGGTAATCGTTTTTTTCCTAAAGACACTCTAAACTAATGAATTACATTATTACAATTATTGAAATAGTAAGTAATTAAGTATTTTCCTTAAAGTGTGCTTTAACAAACCTTGAGGGTTGTCGAATCCCAAAGTCTAGAATTATGCCTACCTCTACAAAATATGACAATGCTTACTTATATTTTTTAATTTTCAACCTATCTACCTTATAAAAGTACCTAACACTTCTGAAACAAAATTACTTATTCATACTTTTATCTAAGCTAAAAACAATAATTGGAAATGACTAGTACTTAAGTGAAGAATGTTGTTTGATAAGCATGCATTGATGAGTCTGTAAGCAACAAGCTAATAGATAAGAAATAAAATGTTACAACTAAACATACTTACAATGTCTACACGTAGGTACTAACTGAAATATCGCATTACAAATTCCATAGTGTAGTCGCAATGGTATTTAAAATACCGTATTGAGTGAGTCGCAGGCAGGCGTCGGTGTCCATTACGTTATAATCAATCATCGTGTACGTTCAAGTTTCAATCTGCTTTGCGCCGCTTTTGGCCAGGCGAGGCTTTCGACACGGGCGCAATCAATATAGCAGATAAGTGCGATAAGATCTGACGCAGCCTCGCGGCCGGCGTCGTCGTTTTGCAGCGCACTTCCGCGCCCCGCTCACCTCCTTGCGCATCTCCTTTCCTCTCCTCACCTAGTCCAAAGACATCTTCATTGAAACCTTAATCCATCTTCCACACTGCGTGCTATTCCAAGGCGTATTTTTGGAGATACCTCTCATCTTCTGTTTTTGTATTTTGTGTCTCAATTTTTTCAAGGTGGTTTAAAAAAAAAACATTTTTGTATCGATACATCTCCACTTTACTAAATACCTTCGTAGTAAGCTGTCAACAAACAGATTAAAACCAAGAGGGAAGTAAGTTCACGTTTCTCAAATTTACCAATTATCGTGATTCAACATTGGTAAAAAAAAGTTGGAATCCACCGTAATACGTACGACAAGTAAGTGCATGGCAGTAGCGCGTGCGCAGTGTTATGTGAAGTGCCTTTAACGACTTAAGTGTTGATGTGCGGGAGTGGGATCATTTATTATTTTATCGTATGATTGAATCTTGTTTTTGATTCAGTTCATGTAGCGGACAGACATATCTCAGATATTCTTGAAAATACACTGATTCAATTTAAATACAGCCTCATAACCTTCCGCTGCATGTTCGACATGCAACGGTACATGAGCATGTTCCTTGAGTTTGATATATTGCGTTATTCTTTTTTCGTATTTTATTAGGTATAGTTAATTAGTATGACAAAGTTTAACCGGATTAAATCGCGTATATTATTTAAACTGGTTTTCCTGACGTTTCGAAAGCTTTGCAGCATTTCGTGGTCGCAGGTAGACTAAGATGACAATCGGCAATCGTCTTCACAGATATTAATAATAATAAAAAACGAAACCAAACGTCAGGAAAACCAATTTAAATAATATACGCGATTTAATCCGGTTAAACTTTGTTTTATTATAATGTGTAGTGATCGCGAAAACCTAAGAAATTATTAATTGGTATATGATTTTATTTTAGTGTCCATTCCATACCCACGAGGTAGAAATCGTCTAATCTAAAAATGCGCGCATACCCACTTAAATTGCTATAGTACGACACCCACTTATTACATAATAGTATGACAAGTTAGGTAGAGGGGCGTGCATTTGTAGATTAGACGATTTCTACATAAAAGTATGTTATTTTTACCCGACTGCCCCAGAAGGAGGGTAATGTTTTTTACTTTCTACTTAGGTATGTATATCTGTGCAGTATATTGCAAGATAGTCGGTGTTCGTGACAAACGCAGAGTTGGAAGTAACAGGCTTCTCACCTGATATGGTGATGAATAGGTTCATTACGTTGCATGTGGCGTGCATGTGTGTGTGTACGATATCGCTCGAACCCACCACGTAATAAATCCAATTCTTAACATAAGTATGTCGCGAGTGGACGAATATATGATGCGTGTTTGTGTGATCATCATTTATATTGAAGCGGGCATGCGGGCACAGGTGCGCACGCGCCGACTTGCGCAGGTAGCCCCTTGCGACTCACACCTCGTATAGGAGATACGAGGTGTGAGTCCACCTGTGTTCCTAAACGCTGACCAATAACGCTAGAACTAAAGATCAACAAAAAATAATGACTTTCACAGATGGTGCAGATTAACACTTTTAACCTAAGGGTGTCAAAAAAACAACGATTATAATCTGTAACGGTCCCGCTGCGTACATTTTTAGATTTACCTAATGTTGTTTTGCCATTAATATAAGTGCGACCTGACCTAACTCGCTTGATTTCAAGTGGTTATTTAATAATAGTCAAATGAGATAATTAGGTGCCTAGCAGCCTCTTAAATAACAATGTGAAATGTTGTTTGAAGTCGATTAGTAATGGAAACTATCCATTAATGAGCGACATGAGACGGCTGCTATCGTCGGCAATAAGTTACACGAGCATTAGTAAACTAGGGAGTAATTGCGGAGGCGGGCCGATTTCCTAGCTAGTGCCGAAGCAATTAATACTCACAACGTGATCAACAGCGCCGATTCTCTCTTCGTTGTACGTTACAGATCGATGACATTAACGATTTACAAATAACGATATTATTTGTATAGGTATGTCCTACACTCTGTTGCCTTTTTCAGTTATAATTAAACAGCCGACAATAATTTGAGTTATACCTTAAGGATTTCAATCGACCAGCTAAGTGTTAAATTATTACGTCACATAAAATTTTAAACTCATACGCTGCATGACGTCAAATTGGATTACAATAAAAAAAAAACTGTTTATCAATACAACAGAAACAGGAACTAAGGTATGAGATGACTTGACACGTTATTTAAATTTGAAACAGGTCCATACGTCCGATTTTTTTTATTCGTTGTTTGATTGTTTTGTCGGTGTAGTTCCATCCTGTTTTTGCACAGGGTTACAAAAAATATTGCACCATATGGAGTCTTATCGTCTCTGAAATAGGCTGTTTAATGAACAACGAAAACATATGGCCAATTAATTTCTGCTAGCTTCTAAATGAACACATTTGGAACGAATTTGAAAGGTGCAATAAAATGTTAGATCTGCACTACCTTATGGCACGAGTCTATAGTATTGGTATTCAAAATACTCCATTTAAATAAGTATAACGTAATATTGGTAGTCACTGGAGACCATATACTACGAGCTATGCAAATTTAAGTATACAAACGAGGAGTTACGACCTTGAATAAATTTCTCCCCCTACAGTGCAAGAGACATTTGGCTGTTCACAGTTCGTAACGATTAATCGTATTTGTTATTCAATTTTCCCTGTATTCAAAAGCGCGAATAAATATGCGTGGTAAGTCACAACCTGCTCAAAAGCGGGTTTCTCGACGCGTCGAGGCGACCATCTGGTGGGCGAGAGCTTTTTTTATTTTCCAAACGTGTCGTCTTGGATTCTCGTTTTTTGCACTGGCTGGCGCTCGCTCCTTTTATTTTTTTATATTGCTGAGTTGCAGTTAACAGGTGGCTGGCCGTGTGCAGGTGAGACCTGAGATTTTAACTCGCGTCAGGTTCACCTCAGTGTGAAAAATTACGCGTGCTACCAGGCCAATTAACATGTCCCAAATTTTTTTTTCATAAAGGGTAATCAAATTACATGTTATTTTATCGGATCCGGTAGTGAAAAGGTCCTACCCATAATCTTGTTTTTGTTTTATACAGCAGTAAAATTAAATATACCTATTCATAAATGAAAAAAGATATTTGGTGTCGTTTAGGTTTCTTGAGCATTGAAATGTTCAAGAGGCTTAAGTAACCGGTCGCAGATCACTCGAATTTCGCTTGGGCAGTGCTATTCTATAAAAACTCACTAGCAAGCTCACTTCTGACTCCGCAGTGAAAAGCAGTGAAAAGTAGTAAAATTAATAATATTAAATAAGAGATTTCCCTGCAGGTAAAATAGACACGCTGATCAAGTAGGTATTTCCTATCGGAGCAGTACGTTTTAAGTTGAAGCCCATTCGAAAAACAAAAGTTGACAAACCTACTATGTAGTATTATCGTAATCAACCAATTAGGTGTCCTGTTGGTCCGAGCCTTTTCTCAGAATTAGAAGATTTCGGGCCTTAGTCCACCCCATAACCCTCTAAATAAGTTGAATTAAAAAATCCAATTCCAGATCTTCGATTCCAGATCTTCGATTCCAGATTCTCAGATCCAGTCTTAATAAAAACACGTATTTAACTATTCCAAAAACTGCATAATTCACTTACTGGACCAAGTAAAACGAATGCAATAAAAAGATTATTACTTATTATACTTTCAGAACGTAGCAGTGACAGTTGAAACGAAACGAAGAAGGGAATAATCAGGTGGGTGGGTCACTGGAGGACGGCCACGTCCAGCAGATAATTAATGAAGCTCGTGATATGACGATTATGGACATAGATTTAATGATAAAGGACAATGCCAGACATTTTATCATTTCTCGGAAAATCGTAAATTTGTAGATTTTGCCATAAGCTTTAATTGCATGTTCTTCTGAAATCAAAACTAACAATATTCTAGGCACCTGTAGGATTAGAGCTTATCTACGATGAATACATGCCAGGTGGTCTACTTGCAAAATCGATATATTGATGACATTCGTCGTGTCGTAGAGTAGCTTTTACTCTAAGTAACGTCGATTTCACTACGAAGCAACGAACGGAAATTAACAATTGTTAATTGTAACCCTTCTGTTAGTCTTGTAATGTCATTGACAGTATTTCTCTTTTTTCGGACGTCTAAAGCCTTATTTTTGTCTCATTAATTCCTAACATTATCTATATGGTTTGAGTCCCAGGATGTCTCGTGTCTCGGAGTCCCGGGACTTTATGCAAATTTTCTCGTGTCCCGGGACATTTGGGTCGAGACTCATGGCACGCTTGTCAAAATATTGCCTATTAAATATTGGCTACTTTATTAAGTTAGTGTAAAAGACTAATTAGATTAATTGATAGACCATTCTACGACTACATAGGTTGAGTTTTGAAAATAGTGCTGTAGGGCCAAATCCGAAACATATAGTACCTATAGGCTTAGAGAAAAGTTGTCAAAGGAGTCAAACTCTAATTAAGTATCTGTGACTTCGTTAAAATCTTAATATAAGGGTACGTCCGATAATATTCGCAGCAATATCGCGTGTCGTTTCGATTATGTTGTTGTGGATTTTGCGAGTAGACCCCTTGTTTCCCCCCGGGTTAGGCGTACGATACGATCCTGACACACCTCTTTTGCTTCATCTACATTCTAATAAATAGGTTAATACCTACTAATGCATTCTCGTCGATTTAAGGTGCTCTTAACCCAGCCTTTTTTAAACATCCGTAATTTTATTTCAATACGTTCATCAATCGACCCGCTCCAACTCTTCAATTCTCTCACACCTCATAATCCTCGTATACTTATTTTGCCAATATCGTTTCGTCCATCCTGTCTACACGCCCAAACCATCTTAGCGTACTACATCTCCTTCCTTGTCACTAATAGGTTGATCTTATTTATTTCTACTATCCTTTTTGTTGCACTTAATAAGTGTGAATTTACTTATTTTGAAACTAAAACAATCTAATATTAGATAGGTATATTATATAGGACTAATACAATATGAATGTGTAATTACATGGTTACCATTTAAACAAGTGAGCATTATAAGCATAAGTTATTCCAATACTCATGAACTGTTTGGATGCAGTATGTCTGGACTAATTGCACATTTCTAATTTAAGCCATAACTTTATTTTAAAAGAAAATTCCTGATTACACTGACTGATCTGGTAGTGAGAACGTTACAAGAAACGGCTTTAAAACACCAATCATAGGTTCAATAACAGCCTTTGTAGTCACCAATTATTATTGTAATGCTACTACCTACCCATTATATAATACAACGGTGACGGTGATGCTACTTGTCCCAAGACAACGGACACTGAGATATCCGATCCGTCACAGGGTGTTACAGTATAACATCCACGCGGAAGAAACCGCAGGGGTTCACTAGTTCTTGTCCGTACATAATATGTTAGTGCATTAACTGTAAATTAACTCCAAAGCTAGTACTTATACATCCCCGCTGAATACGAGAATTCGCACATTACAATGGCAGATATTTTTATTTTAAAAATGTACAACAATTAACAGCAATTTCATAAATAATAATCAGCAATCTAGGATAATACTCTCATGGGTTTTGGGCTTAACCGGTATTAGTGTGGACTTATGTGAAAGCTTGAAAAATTGTGCCTATTATAGAGAGCGCACTCAATAGGCTCGCAGACCTGCACCGTTAGACTCCAGATCACGACGCGGCGGATTATTTGAGAACACAAAGAGATCGAGTGCCGAGCGACGGACGGACACAATCACTCATAGCGTTGCGTTTGTCATAGAGAGCGAGCGCGACAACGACGCGTCGATCACCGGCCGACACGCTTTGTCAGCCTGCTCCGATTTGTTAACTGCCGCGCGACTTGCGCCGCCCGACCCACTGACAAGCATGCGTAAATATCTCACCCGATAAACTAACGTGTATATTTGATATACACCATACACAGCCCGCAGGCATACAGAACTCGTCAAATAGGAAATAGCGTTGCTTAGTGAAAAGTCGGCTAGACAGGATCTTAAGGTCATGGCAATAAGGAAAACTTGCCTTTCTGAATTGGTTGATAATTTCGAAACAATTTCAGAAACTTTCTACAGAGCCGTAGTCATTTGGATTGTCCGCGAGAAGGCTGTAAAAATCGTTCACCCATAAAGTGAAATATAGGTTAAGACGGTCTCTCTCTCAAAAATTCATTCAAAGTACCGTAATCTCGTCCTTTTATTTTGTAATTTCTTCTTACCACCAATTTTGAGCAGTCGTTTAACATTTTAGGGCTCGTTTTATGGTCTTGTGTCTGATGAACATCCTCTTTTATTTCTTGTTTTGACTTCACGAATACGAATGTTGAACGCTACAATGCATGGTTTCCTTCCACGTCCCACGTTAAAGCTACTGCTTGTATTTTTAGTTTCAAGTAGGAACTAAATCTAATGCTGCAATGTTATCAATATTGCACCTACCTTGTCATCTCTGTATCACCCTAAGGTTCTCTCCCAGAATGCCTAAGGCATTAAGTCCGCCTTGTACACATGTTGCATGAAGTTATAAATAAATAATTATATTTTTTGCAATTACGTAATTGTTCTATTGGATGAGCGATATGCTATTAACAAAAAGTCGCAATCAAATAGTAGGTAAGGTATCTTCTATAGGCATAACCAGTACCACCTCTAAGCTACATGTCATATAAGTTTGATGATTGGTGCAAAAGTAGTACACCTACTACTGTTAGTTGTCAAGACAATATTGTATAGTGACATACGCGGGTGGTTTTCGGAAGTTGACACCGATGTTTAGGAAGAACAATAGGTTTGTTAGTTTTGGCGACCGCAGATGAGGCGGTCGGCGCGTGCGCTGGCGGCATATTGTCGGGGCGGTGTACGGGAGCCGTGCGCCCACGCAGTTCCGCCGCGCCAGGAACAGCGCCTTGTCCGTGTCAACGGTACGATGCTCAACCGCTTAAATATCTTACTTTCACAATTGTAATAAGCGAACGTCAAGTACTCATCATGTTGGACAACAATAAGGCACACGTACACTGCGATTTACATCTCGCTGGGATCGCTGCATCCTTTTACATCCACTGATCTTAATTTTCTTCAATAAACTTTACTCATAATAATGCTAAGTAAATCGACTGAAAAGTCATAGCTTGAGCGAAAAACACAATTTAATAAATAAGTTAGGTATTTCAAACAATAATTGAATCGTTAAAGATTAGAGTTTATTAAACTCAAACGTTTAAGGATTAGGTATCTATACCAATATATATATCAACGATACTTTCTCAATTAGGTACTTATAGTTACTGATACATTCTCTGCAGAGATATTATTATATTATAGTTTTGATGGCTGGCATGATAACTATAGCGTTTAAGATATGCAAATAAAGAACTTTCATTTCGTTGTCGGAACAATGGTGATGTATTCGCGAAGGTTTGTCTGGTTGACAGTGGAGATAATAATACGATGAATAATAATAGTGTGAAAGCACAGTAATTTTACACTTAGCATTTTATTATTATCAGTGATAAATAGCGAATTCTTCGAACAACAATTGATTTTTATACCTACCTGTGAATTTATTACAGCTAAAGAATAAAAGCTCTTTTAGTTAAGCTTATGCACAGGACCGTGTTCAATTTGTTTTGAATTATAGTTTGATTTTAAATTTCCTTACCATACCTTATTTCTGCCATTTACGAGGAGCACGTAAGAAAATGTAAGAACTATGTATGAACTACTTATTATATACTACTATGTATTGAAAATGTATCACGTATTTCTTCTCTTTTCTTTTCCAATGAAAAAATACAGTAGGTTTAACTTAAGTTGTAACTCATCGGAAAAGAGACATGAATGTGTTTTCTATTCACATGATAGGTTTAACAATCATTCTTATCTAATAATACTTTCATAGAAATAACAAAATATTCGCAAACATTTGACGTATATCCTCGTGGTCATACTGATATGACAAACTAGTATGACCACAAGTAAACAGCGGACAGTTTAACGTCAAAGTATTATTAAATAAGGGGTCGTGGCTAAGTAGCGACCGTATGGATTGTACGATCTGCAAAGTTAAGCAGCACTAGCCGCGTTCTGTCTGTGGATGGGTGACCGTTTCGTTACACATCGAGACCCTTCGTGCCTCGGAGAGCACGTAAAGCCGTCGGTCCTGCGCCTGATCTCTCTTCGGTCGTGTCGAATTGCCGTCCCATCGGATTATGAGAGTGAGGGAATAAAGAGTGCACCTGTGTTTGCGCACACACTTGTGCACTATAATATGTCCCGCGCAGATGGCTAGTCTCCGTTGAGATTGGCCGCCGTGACCGAAATTCAGCCGGGAGGACATTATTATTATTATTAAATAGGTAGGTTGTACCCTTCGCTGATAACAAAATAATTATGTCAATAATTAGATGCAGCGCTTTATGACAGCAACATGACAGAGTGCAAGCACATCTCGCCACGCCCGCTTCCTTCGAACAAGTGAGTGCGCTAATGAACCTCGACTAAATATTCATGAAACCAGTCATCGTTCACTCCCAAAACTGGAAGGTAACATCAACGCACGTAGAGTACCCTCTACAAAAGGACCACGGGATATGCGCCCGTGTCAACAAATGCCTACACATGACATGACAGAAACATCCACTACTTAATTGCCAAGACTTTCTATGGGACTGCCTTAGGTATGCGTAATTGTTATATATATTACTAGCTGTGCCCGCGGCTTCGCCTGCTTTCAGAAGTAAAGCCTATATTACTTCTGGATAAAGTAGCTTTGTGATGGGGAAATAATTATTGAAATCGGTTCAGTAGTTTCAGAATTTATCGAATAAAACAAACAAACAAATCTTTATTCTTTATTGACCGAGCGAAGCGAGGTATCTTAGTTAACTAGGCCGCTCAGCACTTTGTCCGTCTGTCTGTCTGTCAGAACCTTATAACTTCCAATCCAAATAACGATTTTACTTCAAAATCTCACATCTTTATATACGTGTTATTGAAATAACTAAAAACCTCTCAGGCGTCATTGTACTCATCAGTACGAACAACTTTTAATATGGAACCAACACCGAAATCGCGAAAAAAAACAGCTGTTCCCTTCATTTGTGTTCACATAAATCGACCACTTAAGAGGTTTTCAGCTATTTCAATAACACGACGTTACGTTGTATATAATTCTTCTGTGCGTGTATGTTTCTGAACTCCTCCTAAACGGCTGGACCAAATTTGATTTTTTTGTGTGTTCCAGTGGATTCGAGAATGGTTTAGATTCACATTTGGACACACCTATTGCAGCGCCACATACCGTGTGGCGCTGCAATGGGTGTGTCACTGTGTCCGGGCAGCACGACGTCTGCCGGGTCCGCTAGTGTTACGTAAAACTTCAGGTCAAAGCCGAAAATTATATTTAAAATAAAATGAAATTTTAGGGGGGCGTCCTTACATGCAAAGAGGGGGAAATATATTTTCCGTTCTGCTAGTGCAAGTGCTAGTGGGATATCGTTGAAAAGAACTTTTTAAATAGAGTATAAAACTATTTTTTAAATCACTATAGGTCAAAGATTAACAATTTGGTGTTGTTTGTTGTTTTGTCCGGTGGTCTATCTGAAAAAAAAACCGGCCAAGTGCGAGTTGGACTCGCGCACCGAGGGTTCCGTACCTTCCTTGGACGTATAAGAAGTTATTTAGTTGTTCATCTAGCTATAACTGTGGTTAAATAAGGTTTATGTTTATGAAATTAAATGTTTTTTTTTACTTTTATATTTGAGTTGATTGAATGAAAGGTAAATTGCGGTTTACGATTTATGACGTATTAAAAAAAACTACTTACGTTCTCGTTCAAATCAATTTTCGGTGGAAGTTTACATGGTAATGTACATCGTATATTTTTTTTAGTTTTATCATTCTCTTATTTTAGAAGTTACAGGGGGGGGGGACACACATTTTACCACTTTGGAAGTGTCTCTCGCGCAAACTATTCAGTTTAGAAAAAAATGAAATTAGAAACCTCAATATCATTTTTGAAGACCTATCCATAGATACCCCACACGTATGGGTTCGACGAAAAAATTTTTTTGAGTTTCAGTTCTAAGTATGGGGAACCCCCAAAATAGTTTTTTTTCTATTTTTGTATGAAAATCTTAATGCGGTTCACAGAATACATCTTCTTACCAAGTTTCAACCGTATAGTTCTAATAGTTTCGGAAAAAAGTGGCTGTGACATACGGACGGACAGACAGACAGACGGACATGACGAATCCTTAAGGGTTCCGTTTTTGCCATTTGGCTACGGAACCCTAAAAACGGTTCCACTTCAAAAGTTGTTACTTATGGATGATTTCAGTTATATCCTGTGCCTAAACAGCAAATACTAAAATGTATCAATTATCAGTAAGAAAAAAGTTATAAGCAATAAAAGCAAAAACATTTTGTTACTAGCACTCTGGCCAGTCTTTGAGCTCTGCTCTGCATTCAACAAAAATAAGTTTCATGTTTAGAAAATATTATTAGATACCTACGCACTAACGCGCATCACCAATTTCTTCCAACTACATTTTTTTTTGAGAGAAAAGTGTCGATTTAATTTGTCAAAATGTTTATGGCAAGGTCGCCGTTAGAGGCGAACCACTAGTAATATTAGTATAGATGTAGTTTGTAGAGACAACACCCATGTTACTTGTGTTATTTTTATTCATTATCCTACAGCTAGTTTTCCGACTTCATTACGGATCAGTATAGAGATGGATACCGCTGCTCATCCATTGAATCATTTCTAATTCGACTGCTACAACATCCACGAAACGAATCCAGCTTGTTATTTTATTTTTTATTTTAGCCCATCCATACACCCCATAGACGCCTTATAACAGGCGACTGATGTCTGCAACACATCTATGAAATTTCACTAATTTAGGTCGCCGCTATTCGCCACTTGAAATCTTCAAATCAGTTTCGACTAGCCAATAGCCGCCTTGGTAGGGCCAATCGGATTGCAGTACCTCAGCCTCAGCTAGCGGCAGAATTTATTGTACGTATTATATTCAATATTAGGCGTCTATTGGGCTGTATGGTCTATGCTTTAGCCAGAACGTAAGAAAGTGCTTAATAACGTCTATAATGAGTTGCTTACAATCATGATAAGGTGTGGTATAGTTGTTGTGGTAGGTAAACAATATTTTGATCCAGGAAATGGTGTAGATTTATATTGAAAGCCCTAGCTTTCTCTGTCAACAAATGTGCCGGATACATAGTAGGTACAGATTGAAGAGCAGAGGTGGACTGAGAAATAAGCACTCAAGATTGCAAATCAGTACGGAGGTCGCGCGGTCCCGCGCCGTTGACTTGAATGACTCATAAACACCTTGATTTACTGAACACACCGGAGATTTGTAGTGTATTAATTCCAATGTCGCTGGCCGAAAGATATAACCGAGCCGCAACATCACTCGATTGTATACACTCAATTACACGTTGTTATTAGTGCAGCCGGCTAGCTTTACTCGACCTCTCACACATGCAAACACAGAAATAGATAGAGATGAAATGGTTGTAATCACAATTTTACTTGCGATTCATGCATGGCAACTTTCAAACAAACTCATCATCCTCCGAGCCTTTTCCCAATTATATTGGGGTCGGCTTCCAGTCTAGCCAGATGCGGCTGAACATCAGTATTTTACACGGAGCGACTGCCATTAGACCCCCGCAACCCAGTTACTGGGTCATACTGACATTCGGAGGTTAGACCAGTTGTCAGACTTTCAGGCTTCTGACTACCCGTAACGACTGCCATAGATATTCGTATGACAACCGGGACCGACAGCTTAACGTGCTCTCCGAGGCACGGAGGGGTCTCGATATGTAACGAAACGGTCACCCATCCACAGACTGACCGCGGCAAGTAAGTGCAGCTTAACCTTGCAGATCGTACAATCCGCGCAGTCGTTGCTTCGCTACGAGCCCCTCAACTTTCGAACAAACTACGCCTTACATATTGACGTCATTAATTTTTAAAAATTAACTTTAATTAAATGTACTTTACAGCTTTTGTTTCTGCAGTTAGAAACAGCACAATAAGGCCTTTTGCGGGTTTTTGTTACAGTATTTACAGAAACAAGTCATAAGGCGTACTGAGAAAGGCTTTGAAATGCCTTGCACTATGGTGCAGAGTGTTAGTACGCGCGCCCTGCCCACTTTTCTATCTATTTCTGTGTATACAAACAACACCAACACGTTTGACTCCACCAACATAACTAATCGTTAAGTCACGGGTGGCACGAGCTCTCCTGATCAACATAAAAAAATCTTATCTTTATTATCTCATTGAAAAACGAACGCGAGTAGGTAATACATCTATAAAAGTGACAATATTTATGACCATGATTTATGGCTGAAATATATTTACGTGTCGTATTTTTGTGTAATCCATCGTAAATTGTTTTACACGCGATGCCTCAAATCATTTACAAGATATCATAACACAACCACAAGTGATAGAATCGACATAGACGTTATAACAAACAATAAAACTGAACGATGCTGCGTCTGTATCTTTACATGGAATTAATATTCAAATAAGACAACTACTAGGTAGGTATCTGTATTTTTTATTTTAAAGACGCTCATTTTAATTGGTTGTTCAAAAATTTGGTAATCTTTTAATTGTCCTAATTTAATTTTAATCCTTTGACTTCCACACCATCTAATTGAGCGCTGAAACATATACATAGAAACAAATAAAAAAGCTTGTCGACTTAAAAACTAATAAACACGCATTCATTACCTACTCCAAAACAATAAGGAATAATGTTTTATTTATATGACAACTATAAACGCATCAATGAAAAGAAAAAAATAACAACAAGAAAAGGTTTTGAGTTGAACAACCCTAAACCTCACACTAAATTGGAACGTAATTCTCATATTAATTTTATTACTATAATAGGATATGGCTAGCCGCAAATCAACTATTGTAAAAGCAAACTTTGTAAAGCACAGTAGATTGTGCTACGATCATATTCGTACATGCGCTTGATTCTTGAATTGCATACTGCGATAATAATAAATAAAAACCGGCCAAGTGCGAGTCGGACTCGCGCAGTAAGGGTTCCGTACCTCTCAACCACCTGATACCCCATTAAAACTGATTTAATTTACGAGAGTTTATCAAAAGACATCAACGCACAGTGCGCGAAATATGATTTTTTTCATGTCTTTCTTACGCAGGTACCACCACATATGTCTATGTTTGTCTTATTTTTGGTATTTGTTGCTAAACTACATAGTATGCACTATAATCTGACCAAGTTTGACGCTGGTATATATTACGGTTTTGAAGATAGAGCAAAAACAAAAACGTTGAAGAAAATGCATGTTTTTTGAGGTTTGACCCCCTTTGGTTTTAGACTTTTTTTTGTTTTTAGTATTTGTCGTGATACACCTCATAGCAACACATATTCTGAGAAAGGTTACCTATTACCGTTCAAAAAATAAAGCCCTGTGACAAACAGACGGATGGACGGACGGACGGACGGACGGACGGACACTTTAGCGAGAGTAATAGGGTCCCGTTTGTCACCCTTCGGGTACGGAACCCTAAAAATAGAGAAGAAAGAGTGAATGAATAAACATGTATAAAACATAATTTCCTTTATTTTAAATTGTTGCAAAATATCATCGTTTGAGCTATTGTAAGATTGCTCCATTTCTGAATAGTATACCCATCAATATATTCCTCAGTGGGCTCGTCTTTTGCAAAGTGTAACATTTTTATACAACGTTATAAATCAATCAGTCCACGTAGATGTACTAGGTACTAACAAACTGCACCGTGTGTTCAACAACTAATTAAGACAGCGGACGCTCTCCTAAATTTTGTACAGACTGATTTATAGGATTATAATTAAATACAAGAGTAGTTACTCCCTGTACATACAAACTTAACACAACAAACAATTACTTCGAGTTTCGAGTTTACGACTAACATAATCAGTATTTTAATGTAATGTTTAAATTATTTAGCGTTTCGTTAAGTAGGTAATGCACAACACAAACAAGCATTTTATTGTTGTAAGTAGCAGTGTTCTCCATATCATAACATTTACTGCAGTTCGTGAAATCTAGTCAACAATCTACGTACAGTAACAATACCATACCTAAAATAAGCTCGCGAATTATGCAATGTTTTCTCTTTGTGCAGCGTTGCAGCTCAACATCCACACGTGACGTGACGCAACGGTGTTACGTTAAATATCAATGGATGCGTAGTTGTATCCTTTCCAAGAATAAAAATATGAGCATAAATTAATATACATATTTTCCCTTTAATAACTGTGTGATACATTGTGATCGATGGTCGTCTTATATCAAAACGCCTATAATTATTTAGATGAATTCAGACAGTTAAGTCATTATGGTGTGACTAACATGCCTGTGGAAATCCGCACGCCCGCACTAATTATAAAATGGAGTAGTGAACTGCACAGACATGTGAATTGTGATATACCTATAGGTAAATACCAATGGTGAAGGTCCCTAGAAGTTAGACATTCGTTAGTTTCTGTCGATGGCTTCGTTCGATATTAGAATATTTGTTAGTTATTCAAAAATATTCGCCCTCGTTATTGACTATAGCAGCGGCGTGAGCTATTATTGCCAGTTGCTCGAGGAATTCAGTTATAGCGCTATTGATCGACATCTATTTGGGTTTCCAACTTAAGAACAGAGCAAACACCCATTATTATATTAGGTTGTAATAAAAACGAGTCGTGAACTCTGTCCGTCGCAGTTTAGTGTAAAGCCGTTACAAAGATCACGCTCAATCGTCCTACAAAGCTCGAGTTTAAACTATATTATGATAAGTAGTGCCTTTCTAAATTTTCTAAATCATTGATTTTTCATTACTACCTACGTAATGAAACGTTTACATTATTTCTAAATGTTATTGACGCTTAGGGATGAATGTCGATACGGTACGTAATAGTAAAATCATATTATTAAACTCACGTGGGCTTCTTCAACGTGATCTTCATATGTATATATGTAACAAAGAGATTTTTCGTACGAAAATCATTTCTCATGAGGAGTAATAAAATCAACAGAGTTAGCAAAATATTCCTCGACAGGTTCATGCAAATACCTTAGGATAAGAGTCCTGTTAGATGTGTTTTATTTTCATTTTATTTTTGTTTTATTTATGTGGGTAAATAAACGGTTACACATTAAAGTGTTAATTTATTAAGTGTTAACCAAACATTAGAAGTATGTCAATGCAAATACTATAGATTGGTCAAAATTGCCAGTGTGTGCTCAACGGGTACGAGTCTAAATAAAAATGCAAGCTGTCCGACCCAAACCACGTTTAATTGAACACCAATTTAAATATTGTACAAAATGCATCATCTATGCTCCGCCATGTTGACATGACATTAACACATGTCAATGCACTTCCAAATGTAGGTCGCGATCAATGTGCACATATGTGAGCCTACTAGCTAACTTAATTCTACAAAAATATTTCACAACCCCGACAACCCCTGGACGTACACCGTACAGGTCCACTACCTTAAATATAGTTCGTAATGTTAGTACTATTGTCACTATTAAAATGATGAAGGGATGATTTTTACGAGTGTCAATAGGCATTAAGTGCGGGACTGGCGATGTTTATAGAGCTGTAGATTCAGATTAGGTGCCATTAGTAGACCGCGTGCTGGACGCGGCTCGCACGCCCCGTATCATTAGCGTCCATAGCAAACAACATTACTGCGATAATAGCTCATGAGACCGGTTCCTATCGTGCTATTGATAAAGCTTTTTTGTATCGGCTAATTTATTTTGCAAATGATTTGGAATGCATGGCTGAGAGTTTTAAATTAACTGCATGTTGGATTATTTGCCAAGGTGCAATCGACTTTAATTCGATTAGTTATAGATGAATCTGTCAACCCGCAATACGCCAGTGTGGTATATGCTAGGCCTACATAACATCATGGCAGTATTTCCCCGAATAGTACACGTAAGTTAGTACGTTAGTAGGACGTAAAGAATTGCACTACACTATATTTTCTCATGGGTGTCGTAAAAAGCGATTAAGTGATTCACCAGAGGATGGACAGCAGCGTTCTCTAAGTATTTAACCAACCAACTCCGATCGCCAACCCGCCTGCCAAGCGTGAAGATTAAGGCATATTCCCCCATTAGGGGAGGCCTATGTCCAGCAGTGGACGACTGAAATGACGACGACGACGACGGCTGAAATGATGATGATGATGAGTACAAACCCAGACTCCGGGCTGCTTCTAAGAATTTTCTAAGGCCTGCCCAGCAGTGGTACAGTCATGGAGTGATTATAGATAAATCAGGCTAAGTAACAACCACGCAAATTGTAAGGTCTGCGAAGCTAAGCTGCGCTAGCAGCGGTCAATCTGTGAATGGGTGACCATTTCGTTACACATCAAGACCCCTTCGTGCCTCGGAGATCACGTAAAGCCGTTGGTCCTGCGCCTGATCTCTCTCCAGTCGGGTCGGATTGCCATCCCATCGTATTATGAGAGTGAGGGAATAGAGAGTGCACCTGACTTTGCGCACACATTTGTGTGCATATGTCCCGCGCAGATGGCTAGTCTCCGTTGAGATTGGTCGCCGTGACCAAATTTCGGCCGGGAGGACATTATATAGATAAATTCAGAGTTCAGAATCAAAAAGTTCCATATTTTAATAAATCAGAAAATTCATAAGAACATCAACGCTACTTCTTTCTCTATTGTGTCGACATGAGCTACATAACGATCATAGATCATGCCGTGGGAAAAAGATTAGCCAGTCAGCAGGCTGGTAGCGGGGCTGACTGCCCAGGGTACGCCGGACAATCAATTAAATATCGTCACTCGTGGAGGCACTTTTAATGCTACTCGTATCACAGTATCATAACAGGAAACAAAAAGAAAATGCCTGAAAACTAAAGCATTTTCTTAAACACTAGAGAGCTTGTCATACTGGAGCGGCTACTCAAGTGACAGGAGAAAGCAGCGTGTAGTGTCAGCCGCGAACTCGACACGTGTCGTAGTCGTTAATTAGTGTAGGGTGTCGGGGCCACCGCTAGCCGCTGCTGCGACCACGCGACCGCAGCCTGCAACGGTTACCTGCGGCCGCGAGGACGCCGGAACGAAACGCAACACCGCAACCTTACGGCGATCACAATACATGCCACTACGCACGCTTCCTGAAACTTTCGGAATTTACACTGCTCTATAAATTGGTCCGCTCACCTAACTTTCCAAAAGTGAATTATTAAGGAGAAACTCCATAAAAACATAATGAAAAACACTACCCTTATCACAAAGTTAAAAAATCACACTTTAAGATTAAATTAATAATCCAACTAAAGTTATGAAAGCTCAAACTAGGTACTATCTGCAAACTTTCCGGTGAATTACAACTAAGGTTAAAATCGCTTGCGCTCAGTTTTCGACGGCAGCCGTAGGTACTCTAGATACGGGCAATGTAGCAGGATTCGTTCAAGGGACTTTGTCGACAAAGTGTTTCACCGGGAAGGATCGTGACTGTACATTATAGCGATGAGACAAGAACAAAACAATCTAACCATAAAATTAAGAACCCAAAACGCTAACGAGTTGTAAAAAATGTTAAGGTTAATTTAATAATTAATCCACTTACGATCCTTAACGATGTAAGTTAAGTTTATTTAAGTACCAAAACAATATTTTATATAATGTTCAGAATAAGTTTGAAGCTCTTTAAAGTTTTGGGTATAAGGGTTTGTTCTCAGTTACAAGTAGCTTTTACAACTCATGTCACATAGCGAGAAGCCTTGACATAACATTTTTGAAGCTTCTATAGTGTCATAACCGGGGAGTAAAACGAGAAAAAATTTCACCGTTAACTTGCCCCTCTATTCGCGGCTAAACTACTATACGTCGTAATATTAGGTATTCTATGCTACCTATATCTCAAACACACACATACAGCTCTGTGCACGCACGTGTCATCCGTGCTTGCTTAGAAGCTTCGCTTCTGTTTAGCGTATACCCAATGCCACCCGTTCTATTGAACTTAGCTTGTTTGCTAAGTAAGAATAAAATGAAATCATAATATAAAATAAATATAGTCGATGAAGACGTTGATATCTTTTTTAATAGTTTATCCAAGTTCATAAAGATAAAGATAAAGATGGAAGTAGTACAGAGGTGTATTTAAAAAGGGATAGTACATACATACATACATATGTATGTATGTACTATATATGGCATGTACTATGTATGTATGGTTATGTAACCAGCCCATTACTGTCCCACTGCAAAAGGGATAGTACTGTGAACAAATGTATTATAATTTAATTTATGTTTTAAGTTTAGTTTTGTAACACCTCTTTGGAAGTTTCTGTTATGGTGTTACAAAGGATTACGATAAAAAATATATATTCGAAACTAAAAAAATATTTATTCGAAACTAGCTGAATACAATTAGCACTGTACAATAAAGACAGTGCCAAAAACGCTTACCTACCTGGAGCAAACGTTAAACAATTAACTCGCCAGCCTCACACAGCACACATTTTATCTGTCACATTTCACATTATTTTGAACCAACTTCAAAACAATAGCATATTATCACGGCACGCCAATATTATCGACATTATTCGTCGTGCTCTTGCCACCGCCGGCGTACCAGCCGTACTAGAACCTAATAGCTTGGCACGTGACGATGGTAAGAGACCAGACGGTATGACGTTATTACCTTGGAAGTTGGGTAGGCCTCTGGTGTGGGGCGCAACCTGTGTCGACACCCTTGTTCCATCCCATCTTCCTAGCTCGGCGGGCTGTGGCCGTGCTGCCGGTGCAGCTGCGGAGACCCTCAAGCGGCGCAAATATAGTAATCTCATTGGATGCTATGATTTTGAGCCGTTTGGGGTCGAAACGCTCGGGCCATGGGGTCCGAGCGCACGGCTCCTTTTCAAGGATATATCTAAGAGACTGGTCGACACTTCGCGTGACCAGAGGGCTGGCTTGTTCTTTGGGCAAATAATAAGCGTTGCCATTCAACGTGGCAACGCTGCCAGTCTTCTGGGCACGCTTCCGGATGACAGTGATGTGGAGGAATTCTTCGACGCCTAAGTCTACTTTTATGATATTTTAATATTATTGAATATGTATTTTATATATGTTTATGTTATATATGTTATTTATATTAATGTAGATAGGTAGTAGTTAATTATAAGATGTGTATTTATATTGTATAAAGTAGTATGTAACTTCAATATGTATATTTTCCCACAAATAAAGTTATCATACAAAAAAAAAAAAAATAAAGAATGTTCTCAATATGTCTGTATATTTTTTTATGTATCGGGCATGACATCCGACATACAGATGTACCGATTTGAATGTTTTTTTATAGTTGAAAAGTATTTTCTCCCGAGATGGTCTCATTTAAATTTGATGAAGATTTAATAAGACCTAATGAAGTCGGTTACTTATTTGTTAAAAAGTTTTTTATACAAAATTGTTCACAATATTAATTACCTACATAAAGCAACCTGCACATCATGACACTTAAAACTGAACTCAATTATGTAAGCTCACTTATTCTCTGTTAATTTTCATCGGAGCATATTTTAAAATTAATGATAGGTATACAAATGAGTTATGATTAGATATCTATAACTTCTTTTGTATTTAAAGCGTGTATCGTGTTAAGTAACGAAGTTGGCCAAGTCACGTTTTAACTTTATCGATATGGCATCGCAAAAATGACGTAACAACAAAACAATCATGTTTCGATTGTGAAGAAGACGTACAAATGGATTCCGTAATTCTGTTTACTTGTGTATCATTGCCATAAGGTTTCACTTATTTGTTTACTCACAGCTAAGTTTAAAGTATTCTTTTACTTAATTAACTATTATGCCTCTAACAACAATGTTTCGTTTGTGCAGAAAATGTGTCAATTTCATTTTGACTTTCAAACTTCAAACAAAATGTTCTGTAACCAATCAGATGAGGCTATCATTTCAATTGTATAGGAGACTAAGCAGGAACCGCGGAGGTCTAGTGTCAGAAGTTAAACGAAGCAATAAAGCGCTTTTTGTTGTATCAATACCATTGTTGGTCCATTATTTGGTTACAGTTAGGATGTTCGCAGATCAATAAATACAACGGAACAAAATCCATACAGTCTCGTTACGTAACGCTCGTACGATCAACCGCATATCAATGGTAACTTAACCATTATAAGCGTAACTGGCTTAGTATGTAAGTTTCATACAAGACAGGCTCTGCTTATACTGGTTTACTTATGATTAATATGCTGTTGACTGTACTCGTTATGAATTAAATCTTGGTGATTTTATATTACAAATATTAAGGCATGCATTTATTTTACTTGAATTAAAGCTTTCACAAATCTACTTAATCGATCTATCTTCTTTAGATAGATTATAATTATAATTCAATTGCCGCATTTATGACGATTGACGGAGCATCACTTGAGAGCGGCTCGACCGATTTGGCAGTTTTTTTTTAAATATTTTTTCAGGACAAGGATTGTATCAAATAATTATTTATATATCATTTGGAAAAAAATTGCACCCGTGTGAAGCCGGGGCGGATCGCTAGTATGATATAAATCATGATTAAAGTAAATTTTTGCTACAATATCAATATTTTGTTTCCATTTTAAAACCAAAAACAAAACCTAGAACAAAAGACATCAACGATATCATAAATATCAACGATGCGAAATCAGCTACATGGAAATAATATTTCACTGGCAGTTATAACAATTTGTCCGGAATTGTTATAAAAAGTATCTAGTCCACTCTGTATTACGATGCTAGTCCATTTCCCACATAGTTGGAGGTCCGTACTAGAAGAAATCAAAGGTGGTTCGGCATAAATCGTGGGAAGATCTACATAGTTAGCCGGCGCGGGATCGGGTCGGCGCGTGTTGCTGCGCCCGCGCCGCTCGGGGTGAACGTCTCACTTAACTGTTGTGTGCACCTGAGCACCGCACCGCCCGCCGCCGCTACTTACAACCCACTACTACGTGTTAATCCATCATCATTGAAAATGCTCCTAATTTCTTTAATCATGTCAAGTAGCTCCTATCTTGGTACCAAATCATAAATGATGACCTATTTGAGTTTAATAAATTTGAAATAGGTTGTGGACGGAGGAGCGACTTGCAATAATAGGCCAGAGTTGTTCATTTATTAATTAACCAACGAAAAAAAGGAGGAGATTTTCAATTCGAAGCGTATTTTTTTTTTTTTTTCCATCTAAAAGTTTCAAACTCTGGACATTAGGTATGTACGTTTAATTAACCTCAAGAAAAGTGTTGAGATTTGTACTGTTAGGGGTCAACAGAAAAAACTTTTTTTATAAATAATGGTAGGTACTTCGAAACATTATAAGCCGTAACACCATTTGAATCTGTAGCAACTCGATATCTACCCATCGAACAAGGTGATAAATCCTACCTTAGATAGATATGTATCGAAAAATTACCTTCGCTGGGCCGGCACCGGCACCGGCACAACAATCGAACATCGGCGCTTTTGAGACGTCGTTCCACAAATACTTGGAACAAATATTTTTATAATGAACATACGTTACGTGTTTTCTATAAATACTGGCAATTATTTATATATAACAGGTCGTAGGTATGTGAAGGTGTTTGGAGATCAAAATGAGACTCTGAATGTAGGCTATCGGTGAGCATAAACAACACGACTCTTTGTCTCGTTTCTTAGAAACTCTAACGAAATAAAATCTGAATACCATGTTTTTTACAATGTTGCTATAGGTTAAGCTCATTCGCCTGTCAACGTCCTAAAATTAATAGATGTTATTAATTTTTAAATTAATGTTAATTAGTTATTTTTTTGTTAGAGTCTCGAAATTGTTATCATTGTGACATTTTTACGGTAGAAAAGATACATGTATAGATAATACATTTTACCTACTCGTACACATCAATATTTCTGAAATAAATAAGTAGGATATTTTCTTCACGATAACAGACGCAGCGTTGAAAAACGTCCCGTTTTTGGCGGGACGTCTCGCTTTTTAGGTTTAATTTTGGATGTCCCGCGTGGGACAGCAAAATTCAAGCTTAAGCCGCGTCTCTTGCGACCATATTTTTGTTATTTCTAACATCTAACATGTTTTTCTAACAAAATGGGGGTGTGGCCTATCTGTTTGGCTACATGTGATTGCCCTAAGCAAAATGTTAGCATGTTTTGTTAGATTTTGGTCGCAGGAGACACGGACATTATTTGGACACGGCTTTAAGCAAAATCTATCGACTTAAACTGTCTTGTGAGTGAAATATATTATGTAGCTATTTCTATTTCGATACTTTCGACGCCATTTACTATTTTGTCCCGCTTATTTTGTCCCGCTTTTTTCGAACGAATCACGCTTGTGTCATTTTTAACTAATCTTAGTAAAAAAACTAAGATTAGTGAAAATCGCGACATGGGCCAAAAATAACCTGGCGACTAGCGACTGCTCAGTAGGTACTGCGGAGCTACGGACTTAGAAATAGAACTGAAGAGAGTTTTTTTGAAAATATATAATCATCATCATCATTATGATTTCAGCCGAAAGACGTCCACTGCTGGACATAGGCCTCCCCCAAGCATCGCCACAATGACCGGTACTGCGCCTTCCGAATTCAGCGGATTCCCGGATATTGTAGTTCTTCGAAACGAAGGCTAGTTTATTCATGCCTAGCCACCAGTAGTAGGTAAGTTTGCTGGTTTTGGAACAAAACATCATAAAGATTGCGCAAGCATCGTAAGTTCGGAACATGACCATCTAAAGAAACAACACACGTTCGTAGTCAAGGCTAATTCCTAAAACCAGACAATATAGGTAAACCATGCAAATGAAGTGAATTGTAGATCGATTGAAAATAGATCGTGTGTCAGCGATCGGGAGGCTTCGGGGCATGATCATCGGTCCACGAGTGCACGCGCACGATCCACGTACCGGCCCCCGGACCCCGGCCCCCGGCGACACTCACTGTACACAACGTTACATTCCTAACTATTCTGCTAAAGTTCAAGCAAAAAATGATTGTCCTGTTACCAACTATGACATTCACTTGCTTGGACGTTTCGTGTCTTTCTAATGTATTAGACAGCGTTGCAACATTATGGTGTATAATAAGTGAAAATTACGATGTGTTTTGTTGTTATGGTAGAGCTCCTTGTGAAGGAACTCGTCCGGGGAAGTACTATCACCGTACCGACTTCTGCCGCCGCTGCGTAGTGATACTTCCATTGCTGTGTTCCAGTATGAAGGGTACGGGTGCCGGTGAAATTGCAAATGAGACTTTCCATATTCATGACTCTGTTTCGCGAACCAACTTGCGGTACTATTTAGGCAACAGCCTAGGTGGTATTACAGTTGTTATGGGCAAAGGTAACTCCTTAACTTCAGGTGGGCCTTTAGGTCGTTTCGCCAACCAACAATATAAAAAAAAAAAATAAGAATACCTACTTATTTAAGAACGAATACAGAAGTATCAATTCTTACATTATTAGGTATAATACACCTTCGTCACTTGAATCCGCTTGACACATTTCTTTTTTAAGTATAAGAACAATAGAAAACAATGAAGTAGATCCATTCTCTTTCTAGAAATTATTTGTTAAACCAAAACAAACTTTGTAGCCTTAAACTGCAACCATTTTTCAAATTGGCGCTTTTGGACAACACATTTTATTGGTGAAAGTGTATTTTAAGAACAGAAAATAAAACAATTTCCCACTGACCTTTCCTATTGTTCAAGAAACAAAGGAGATCGAAGTTACCGCTGTATAAACACGCTATTAATGATTTCTAAAATAATAATCTATGTTTTATAGTCTTAGTTGTAACCAACTCGTTAAAGAAATTTGTTGCCTTGGAAACACATAGTTTTGAGATATTATCTTATATTTCATCGAATAAGCAACGAATAAATAACTTTACAGAAAATCTAGATAAAGTAATCTTGAACATAAATACTGCCTTCTAATATTCAAACCACCAATACTTTAGTGGTTTTTAATTCTTCAGATTATCTTTTGCACATGTCATGTAATGTTTACTTATGAGTTGACTGTAAACAAATCAATGTAATAATAGCGGTTATCGATATTACGAATCAGCTTTTACGTAAAGTTGACGCCAATAAATCTCCGCCACCCTAGCCGCTTGACATTGAATTATGAAAACACAAGATAACAATAAGTATTTTAATATTATATAAAATAAATATAACTGTAACTATTGCTAGCTATACCCACACGTTTTTTGCTATTCTTGTATACTTGCATGCATCTTAACAAAATAGTAATGTATAAATCACAAAGCTTGTACAATCTTTTTGTGTCATTTAAACGGGGAAGGAACTGATTTCTGCCACACAGGCTAGATTATAGCTTAGTTAAGAAAACAGAGTTTTCAACAAATTATGAACTTATTTAGTGTCAAATAAATAAATAAATAAACAAATAAACAAGGCGCCAGTTGAATAGGTAATACGTAAGTACAACATTATGATGAAACGTAATTGCCTATTTCATCCAAATGTCCGTCTAAGGTGTCCAAATGTAATTACCAAAAGTCAAAATGGTCCCGCCCACGAGTGCTCTCACGCGCCGTGAGCCCGTGAGGTCACCTCCACTGACAACCTGCTCACAAAAGCAAATTACACCACTATATTTAGTGAACTGCTTTTTGACTATTATCTTTATTATAGGTTTGTAACGTAATGGCTCATTTTTGTTGATATTGCTAATAACACGTAGCTACGGTTGTTTTATTTTATCGATTAGTTTGCTTAGCTACGCTGGCCATTAATACTCACGTTTTTTTAACTTGTCTGAATTCCTTTTGCCATTTACTTATGTTTTTAAATGTAGTTGTTTGGCTAATTATATTATACCTACCTTCATAGTTAGTCTATACTGTATTTTCAGACATATTATTTTACATTCATCATAATTTCCACCGAAAGACGTATCCACTGCTGGACATAGACCTCCCCCAAGCATCGCCACAACTACCGGTCCTAAGCTTTCCGCATCCAGCGGATTCCCGCGACCTTCACCAGGTCGTCGGTCCACATCATGGGGGGCCTACCCACGCTGCGCCTTCCAGAACGCGGTCGCCACTCCACAACTTGGAACTTGGAACTTTACAGCTCCATTGGCCATATGTTCTGTGAGCAATGAGTAACGAGATTTTACGTTATTTAGGTATATAACTAAAACAAAACTTTATTTTATTTATTTTATGTTATTTTGTACTTTTTAAATACTAAAACAAACCTTTATTTTATTTATTTTATGTTATTTTGTACTTTGTAAATATTTTATGTATATACATATAAAGTATTCAGTTAATTTATTTAATACATTTATATTAAATCAAAAAAAAGAAGAAAAAAAGAAAACGTTAATTATGTTTAATTTAATAAATAAACAAATAAGTTTTTCATGAGTGTTGTCTTTATTTAAATATTAGCATGCATGCATTTCCAGAATGGATGATCTCACATAAAGCAAATGTACCGAGTGGATGGAACGCGTAACTCCGGTGGAGTGACAAGACAATCATTGTAGTGCGCCAGTGTACGACGCTCCGCGTATATCTAGCCAGACAAATTTACGTTTGCACCAATGATAGACAAACAATTCTACCGCAAACCTTGCTATTCATTCCACTTGAAAGTCTCTAATAAAACTTCATTTGTCGAAATACTAGCACATTAATTTCCAAGCACATAGACTACATATACCGTAGATAAAACAAGGACAGTTCTACAACATCTCTTTTATTTATACTAAGCTGGATATTTTTCAAACGATTTTATAATAAAAAATATTTATTGGTAATAAAAACGGATTACTGGTTCATAGACAAACATTGATCTAATTTATAAACAGTCATTGCACTCGGCAATTTATTTTACATTCTTCGATTTAGCGGGCCGGCCGGCCGGCCCGCGACTGACTCCAGTCAGTTCCATCAATTAGAGTGAGCATTTAATCGGATAATGATGACAGATACCTAATAATCTCGAGACCGTTAAAATATTTTAAGCGTTTTAAAATAATAATGGCTGACATTAGTCTCTGCTAGAAGCGAGTTATTATTTATTATAATATACTTTACGTCTTTTAATCTTCTGGTTTCATGCAGTGTGAACTATTTAATATTCGAAAGTATTAATTTTTATGACGATGTGCGAAAGATATAAATGTCTACACGTAAGTAAAACAAGAGCCATTAAAATTGTATTTGTACACATCCTGATTATGAAATATCAATATCTATATTACGTTAATGCAACTACTTGTTAAAATGAACTTGGTAAGTGGCATTTAAAGTTTATAACAGCATATAAGCTAGACCATTTAGATGTTTTCTTTTTAATAACAACCCTAACAATAAAGATCGACTAATGGCAACCTAAAAACACCGGCCATTTACTTTTTAGATCACAGCTTAAAACATCACGACATTGTCTCGGTTGAAAAGTAGATCGTATCATTGCATCAGTGAGTGGTGCGGAGTGCGGCAGGCTCCCGCGCCTGCGCCTGCGCCGACCGCGAGGCCCGCGTCCGCGTCCGCGCCCGCCGACAAGTGAACGCAATCACTAATTGAATCAGTCGCTAGTCATCGCCACCGGCATGCACCATGTAGGCTACCCATCTACTTTTCTAATCATCGGACATTTAAGGACCGATCTGGTCGCCAAACTCCAAAAAAGTACATTGTTTCTTTCCATTTTTCGTCATCATTTCTTGAATTAGGGAGAATGGAAAAAATATATAGTGGAGTTGATTAGTTTATGTATCCATTTTGAAAGATCGATACACGATTTAAATAATTTCGCTTGATAGAAAAAAATTCCAAACATAGTCAATTTTTGACACTTTGAATTCATTTTATGACGACAATTTTTATAGACCATGATTTTGAAACTTACACGATATATTTTATCGCAAGCCAAGTAATCCATTTCAGATTTTTTTTTGATAAAATTACATTTAAAATTAATGTTTTACATAACTTAATTGCTATCACGGGCCGGCGCGCCTCAGTGCTCCAGCTCCCCACTGCGCCCCGCAGTCCACCCCGAGACGTTTCGTGCAGGGACAGGGCCTTAAGGATACACACAAGTTTCACGTTTCACATATTATGGCAAGAACCTACTATAGTTTAAAAGAAGGTCAGAATCATTAACAATTAAGAAAAAAAAATTGAGCTGTGACAATCAATATGCATTAGACACAAAACCCCTAAATTCCTAAATACCAGTATAGAGAAAAATTTATTCTAAAAACTAAAAAGATACAGTTTTCAATGCTACGTAAGCGAAAAGATTGCTAGGCACAGTAGCCATCGGAACAAGTAAAGTACCATAGAGTGATACAGAAAAACCTGTGCAAGCAACCTGAACATTTTTTTTAAACTAATATAAAGAAAGTCGTAAACGGCTACGGCATTATAGGAAGCCTCAACAGCCTTTCTATTTACAAACACTGATGTAGGTTGCGAGGATAAGGTTCTGCTATCGGGTCGACATGAGCTATATAATGATGAAAGCTCATGTCATGGGTTAAAGATTAGCCAATCAGCATGATGGTAGCGCGGCTGACTGCCCAGGGTGCGCCAAACGATCAATTAAATATCGTCACTCATGGAGGCTCTTTTAATGCACCCCAGAATAAAGTTAAAGATCTATGATACAGACAGATATCAAAATCCATCCATATTCATTACTACATTTACTTTGGATTTTTAAGAGCCTCAATTGTTTGGTGGCTGCTACGACGTAGCGCGTAGCCTGCTTTAGAATATTATGAATTTAGAGATAAACAACATTATTTTTTAGGGTTTTGTAGTAAAACAAGGAACCTTATAGTTTCGCCATGTCCGTTCATCCATCTGTCCGTCCGTCCGACTTTCTCTTACAGCCATTTTTTCCCAAGACTGATAGTGCTATGAAGTTGAAATTTGGAATGGTTATACATTTTCATGACACCTACAAGGTTATGCAATAAAATCTATAAGTAAATAAAATAAAATTTAAAATTTAAGAAACTCCCGACATAACACATTCAATCATTCATTCTTTCATTAACTTTACACTTACACCAATTCACCATAAACGGTACTACATCGTATATCAAAATTTCATATCGATTGAACGAGTGAATGTAGCTTAGAATCCCTCATCAATTTATCCTCATTTCTCTTCCCTGCTCCATCATCAGACCTTCATCAATATCAACTCAGCATACCGTAGTCCACTGCTGGAAATAGGCCTCTCCCAAGTTGCGCTACAACACTCGGTCCTCTGCCTTCCACAGACCTTATCACAGTCTATCTATAACCTATTCATTGAAACCCTGCCAATGAGTCCAAACACGACACCTCTGCTGTAAGTTGGTGAGGAGTTGGGTATCCTGCAGACTTCAGGTGATGCTGCAGATTGCTGCAGCATCAGGTCAAGGTTACCATGTCCTTGCAATAATAACACTGAAGTAACAGGATAACAAATTTAGAATCGAACAGACCTGTGGAATTTACGCATATCCCTTCATCAACTAGAAAAGAGCTGATGATCTTCAAACGGCTGAACAGATTTTCTTGAATCATAGCTAAGAACACTCTCAATCAAGCTACCTTTCAAACAAAAGAAATCAAAATCGGTTCTGCCGTTAGGGGGCTATGGCCTATGATGCCACAGACAGATACACACATTAAACTTATAACACCCCTCTGTTTGCGTCGGGGGTTAGTGAATTTTTTTAGGGTACTTCCCCTACATGTAAAGTAGGGGTGTTTTTTTTCTGTTATATATCCCATCGTGTATGGTATCGTTGAATAGGTATTTCAGAAATACACTCAAGAGCAATGTATCCGGGTCACCAACAAAAACTTCAATATCTTAGAAAGTAAGAATGATAGCTTATTCAAATTAAAAGTATTTTATAGACTATTTATTAACAACAATAGACTATTTATTGTTTTATAGACCTATTTATTTAAATAAGCTGTTACTCTTTGTTTCCCAAATATTAAGGTTTATTTTGATGACCCGAATTCATTGCTCATGAGTGTATTAGGGGTTGTCTTAGAAACTTTTTGATATAGGATTCCGTTTACGAAATATTAAAGTTTAAAGTGGTAATTTTTTAAGACCTACGTGTCCGCTCCCTTTGCACTCCTACAGGCTAAACCACTATCAAACTGAACACTGTAAAACTATCCAGCATATTAGCAAATATAACGAATGAAAAGGAAAGCTATAGGAAAACTAGAAAAACATGTAACTATCCGTATAAATGAACAGCAAAATGAAAAGTTTGTATTAAATTGTATAAAATACAATCGAGTACAAAAAGTAGTTTAAAATACAGTGTTTATTTTTTTTGTTTTTGGAGTTTGAGTTTAGATGTCTTGTATGATTTTTTTATAGCCTGTACTGACTACGGAAGCGTGACATGTGCGTGGTCAGACACTTAGCTTTTTTTTTAATTGTGACGTCATGCTCTTCTTATCCCGGCCTTGTCTAAAAATAAGCGAAATCATGGTAACCATAGCTCCACATCACTTTCAGTTGACGAAATTATGATTTCTTCCGCGTTATCACACTAACAGATTTCGAAGAATCTACGATGAAACCGCGATACCACTGACAATGCGTGGCTTTGAGTGCTCCAGCAGTAGGCTATAGCTGACCGATAAGTAACTGGGCATCTGAGCATCTTGAGTTGAATCTCGTCCGATGAGAACATAAAGCATCAGTTAAGAGACAGTCTAGTAGAGGTCGGCAATTATTTGAACTCTTTTCTTCTATAGTATTTATTTTTGTCAACAAACTAACATTCCATGCTTTATTGTACTCTGTAACAATGAATATTTACAAACTTACTAACACATTAACTTAAGAATAATAAATTAGCCTAAAATAAATAAACAAAAGAAAACTAATAGACATGAGGGCATCAAAAATTCCTCGGCATCGCTGTCTATACCGGTAACGTGCCCAGAAGACTGGCAGCAATGTCACGTTGTATGGCACTGCTTATTCTTTGACCAAAGAAAAGGCCAGCATTCTGGTCACGTGAAGTGTCGACCAACCGCCTGGAGATGGCTTTGAACAAGAGACGAACACTCGGACCCCACGACCCGAGTGTTTCAACCCCAAACGGCTCAAAAATATAATGAGTAATTATGTTATTATATTGAGGCTCTCAGCAGTCGCAGCAGCAGCGCCAGTACAGTCTGCTGACTTAGGAAGATGGGAGGGTGCAAGGGTATCGACACACGTTGCGTCCCACACCAGAGGCCTACCCACTTTCCGTGGAAATAGAGTATGACTATACCATCTGGTCTCTTGCCATCGTCACGTACCAAGCCGCCATCGGTTCTAATACAGCTGGAACGCCGGAGGTGACAAGAGCACGACGAATTATCTCATTAATATTAGCGTGCCGTGCCGTACGACCTGCACTCCTGCTGCAACACAAACCTTGGTGTCCGAGGCAATCGACAGCTTCTCTGGTTATTTTCCTATAGATATAGCTATAATCCCATGTTGCATGTATCAGGTACTGTGTCAATCCGCATATTTAGAGACAGTCATCATTACTCTACTTAAGGGGAATGTAGCAGCCAAGTGGCGCCCCCATCTGTAACAAAATTATTACTCGCTTCTTCTATCGTGTCGACATGAGCTACATAATGGTAATAGTTCATTCCGTGGGGAAAATATTAGCCAGTCAGCAGGTTGATAGCGGGGCTGACTGCCCAGAGTGCGCCGGACGATCAATTAAATATCGTCACTCGTGGATGCTCTTTTCGTGCACCCCACTCCCTCACTCGCTGAATACATCATTCATCGAAAATTAGTTTTTAACGTTTGAAGTACAGGGGGCCTAGTACGAGTTTGACACTTACGAATACTTTCATAGTTTTCGTCGACTTTCATTAATAAATCAGTAGTTCCTCCTTGTATCCGCCAGGGGCGCTACTGATTTATGAATGAAAGTCGACGAAAACTATTAAAGTATTCGTAAGTGTCAAACTCGTACTAGGCCCCCTGGTACCTACTGTAGTTTAATTAGAAACTATTAACTCTGTAAATTATACTTCTCTGTAGTTGTAGATAGAAAAAGTGCGAAAAACTGCTACTTTTGGCTTTTATTCTTTTTACAAATACAGCGAACTATATTTTACAGAGTTAATAGTTTCTGATTAAACTACATACCTGTACTTCAATTGTTAAAAACTAATTTTCGATAAATGTTGTATTCAGTGAGTAATATTTACTAATGGGGGCGCCACTTGGCTGCTACATTCCCCTTAAGTACGTAGGCTGAGGCCAGCGTCGTAGCAACATTGTCACTGTTTACAGACACTTGTTACCCGATAGTTTACTTCGCCTTATTGACGCACTTAAGTTCGCCTCAAGCACAACCCACTCAATAAAAGCATAAGCTTTTGTAGCAAAACAGCATTTCCTGTTTCAGCGCTTAAGAAGCTTGTTATTATTATAATCAAAATGAAAATCTCAGGCTTTTCCTCGTGAAAAGTAAAAGATTTTATTCGGTAAGACTTGATCATTCATTTGTCTGTTAACAATTTCCGTTCTGTCACTTTTCGAAAGCAAAATTACCATACAAACCTACACATCATTGAGTTGATGAAGTAGATAGTACCAACACGCGCGTGGATTTGTTACAAGCCGGTGATAATTATTATTGGCCGACAAATCTTCACTTAAAGGAACCGTTACTCGTGTTTTGTTGCGGTGAAAACATTCATTACTTCATTTGCATACAATGGTCTGGTGCCAAAAAATATTGGAGTGTAAACGCTTACCACGAGCGCTTTTATGAAAGTTCTCTTTAGATTTATTATTATGAATAAGTGTATGTATATTGTGACAACATAATACTAGTTATAGGTATGTATGTAGGTTGTATACTGCCTAGTTTGTACATCATTGTGGTTTAAATAAGATTAATGTAGCTACCGCTTTCGGTTGACATTTGGGCAGGTTTTACTGACAGGGTTTTATTATTGAAGTAACTGAATGACATTGATCACTGATCTGTTTAATTCTTGTCTGTTAATAATGTAAGGGGGGCTAACCCAAATGATTAAATTGATAATGATTGCAGCCCGACACGACTCTCCAATCCAGAAACACTGGGTGGACAAAATGAAATGTTCACTGTAATAATAATAATAATGTCCTGCCGGCCGAATTTCGGTCACGGCGGCCAATCTCAATGGAGACTAGCCATCTGCGCGGGACATATTATAGTGCACAAGTGTGTGCGCAAACACAGGTGCACTCTCTATTCCCTCACTCTCATAACCCGATCGGACGGCAATTCGACACGACCTGAGAGAGATCACTGTAATACATAGGAACTGTCATAGTTTTTAAAGTTAATATTGTCACTAACCTTTATATCATCAACTCAGCCTATCGCAGTCCACTGCTGGACATAGGCCTGTCCCAAGTTGCACCACAACTCTCGGTCCTCTGTCTTCCGCATCCAGTCTCCCCCAGCCATCTTCTTCAGGTCGTCGGTCAACCTACCTAACCCTACGCTGCATTTGCCGATTCGCGAACCTTTATATGGATGTCCGAGATAAACGATTTTTTAATTTATTTAACCCAGATTTTATTGTTTTATACAAGCAAAATAATGTTTTTTAACCAGTAGAGTATTTGTAAACTGATGATCTAGGTTTAAACCTGACCTTTAACTATCACCTATAATTTTTAGATACCTATATTATGAAACGGTAACGCACAAAACTTTAGACTAAATAACTTTAGATTAAATAAAATATTACTTAAACCAAACTAACATAATATGCACACTGACTTTAGAATAGAATAGCATTTATTTCTTAGTAGTACATTGAGGTCTTAATTAAATATTGATTCACATATACTATTTTGTTATTGGCGATCAAAATTTTCTGAAAAAGAAGTAAGTAGTAGTACCTACAATTGATTCTAATTGATTCTTTGATTCTTTTATTTTACTCATTAATTATCTATCTTTAAACCTATAATACATACAAATGTATTTTTGTGCATGTTTTAACAACTTAACTTTTATTTTAGACCGGGCGAGCAAAAAGAAAAATCTGATCCTATGAATGTTATGTACGCCTTTAATTTGTTTAAGCATCGGATAATGTGTATATAATACTAGCTGTGCCCGCGACTCCGTCCGCGTGGATGTCGAAAATAACATCGTGTCATAATTATGAACACAATATCTTCAAATATATACATATAAGCGCCTACACAGACGATTACACTATTTACCAACCATAATATATTTTGTTTTTACAACCAACCGGCTAAGGTGATGGAATTTCATGGAATTAGCCCTAAACTCCCTCATTCTGAGAAGACGCTCGTGCCCAGCAGTGGGAAGTAATTGGGCTGATTATGTTATTCTATAACACTAACCACATCTCTTCTTATGCTGAGAAGAGGCCCGTGTCCAGCAGTGGGACTGTAATGGGCTGGTAATGTAATGTATTCTAGAATACTAATAATATCCAGTTCATTATCTCTTCTCATTTTGAGAAGAGGGCCATACCCAGTAGTGGGACAGTAATGGGTTGACTACGTTATGTTATTCTATATTTTCTAGTTTCTTAACTCTTCTCGTTCCGAGAAGAGGTCCGTGCCCAGCAGTGGGGCAGTAGGTAATGAGCTGATTATGTTATGATAATCTATTACACTAACAATATCCAGTTCCTTAACTCTTCTCATTCCAAGAAGAGGGCCATGCCCAGCAGCGGGACAGTGATGGGCTATGTTATGTTATTCTATATTTTCTATAATACTAATAGAATCCAGTTGTATTTTTAGGAACCTGCAACCTGCATTCAACCAACAATCATGACCTCTACTTTGTATGCAACTTAATACAATAGAGGGGTCAAGCTGTATCGCTGGATCTACTCAACCGATTCAGATAAAACATACCCTATATTTTAAGTTAGACTAATACCAATACAAATGCTAAGTTTCATTTCGATCCGTTCAGCCGTTTTCACGTGATGAGGTAACAAACAGACAGACAGACAGACATAAATTTTTTAAACGATTGATTCGTATTCTATAGCTTATTTCTAGTCCCCCTAGCCGGTTTTCGCGAAAAAAAACTCAATGTACAGACTTTTCGACCTTTACAGTTTTATTATAGTATAGAAGAAGATAATATATTAAGATAATGACTGGTTTTTATAACTGTTGGTGTATTAATAATAAATGTATAGTTTTGATGATATTTTAAATAATTAAATAGTGTGACTCTATATCAGTATTATTGTCAATCTCTATTTTCTTTGGAAAATCTTGAAGTTTGAACTAACTAGCAAGTAATAGTTGCGTTATCGTTTATAAGTATTAAGACGCTGACAACAGCCAAATACACCAAAAAGGCTTCTTTAAAAAAAAATTGCTGTATCTTTTCAGTTTGTGGCAGTGAAAAAAATAAATGTTAACCTTGATCGTATTTTCTGAAACTATTGTGCCCAAAACACGTTTTCTTGAAGTTTTATCGATAGAAAAGAATTGTAAACTAACCTCTTAAAACATGCTTTAAAGCAAACAATCTCTATTATTTACTAAATATTATATACTAGCTTTTACCCGCGGCTCCGCTCGCGTTAAATTCTGCTAACCCACGTCGGTCCAGTCCACTGTCCCACTGTCCCGCTGTCCCGCTGCCCCGCTGCCCCACTGCTCCGCTGCCCCGCTGCCCCACAGCCCCGCTGCCCCGCTGCCCCACTGCCCCGCTGCCCCACTATCCCGCTGCCCCACTGCCCCGCTGCCCCGCAGCCCCACAGCCCCGCTGCCCCTCTGCCCCACTGCCCGACTGCCCAGCTGCCCCGCTGCCCCACTGCACCGCTACCCCACTGCCCCACTGCCCCGCTGCCCCACTACCCCGCTGCACCGCTGCTCCATTGCCCCGCTGCCCCACTGCCCCGCTGCCCCACAGCCCCGCTGCCCCACTGCCCGACTGCCCAGCTGCCCCGCTGCCCCATTGCACCGCTGCCCCGCAGCCACGCTACCCCACCGCCCAACTGCCCCGCTGCCCCGCTCCCCAGCTGCCCCGCTGCCCTTCTGCCCCGCTGCCCCACTATCCCACAGCCCCACTGCATGCCCCGCTGCCCCCCACTGCCCCGCTACCACACTGTCCCGCTGTCCCACAGCCCCACTATCCCACTGCCCCACAGCCTGCCACGCTGCCCCACTTCCCCACTGTCCCACTGCCCCACTGCCCCGCTGCCCCACAATCCCACTGCCCCGGTAACCCACTGCCCCGCTGCCCCACTGCCCCGCTTCCCCGCTACCCCACTGCCCCACTATGCCACTGCCCCACAGCCTGCCCCGCATCCCCATTGCCCCGCTGCCCCACTGCCGCGCTGCCCCACTGCCCCGCTGCCCCGGTAACCCACTGCCCCATTATCGCACTGCCCCACTGCCCCGCTGCCCCGGTAACCCACTGCCCCGCTGCCACAATGACCTGCTGCCCCTCTGCCCCACTGACCCACTGCCCCACTGCCCCGCTGCCCCACTATGCCACTGCCCCACTGCCTGCACCGCTGCCCCCACTGCCCCGCTACCCCACTGCCCCGCTAACCCACGGCCCCGCTGCCCCACTATCCCACTGCTTCGCTGCCCCGCTACCCCACTGCCCCACAGCCTGCCCCGCTGCCCCACTGCCCCGCTTATTCACTGCCCCGCTGCCCCACTGGCCCGGTGCCCCGCTGACCCGCTATCCCACTGCCCCACAGCCCCGGTAACCCACTGACCCGCTGCCCCGCTGCCCCACTGTCCCGGTGCCCCGCTGCCCCTCTATCCCACTGCCCCACAGCCCCGGTAACCCACTGACCCGCTGCCCCGCTACCCCACTGCCCCGCTGCCCCACTATTCCACAGCCCCGCTGCCCCGCTACCCCACTGCACAGCTGCCCCACAGCCTGCCCCGCTTCCTCACTGCCCCGCTGCCCCACTGTCCCACAGCCCCGCTGCCCCGCTTCCTCACTGCCCCGCTGCCCCACTGCCCCGCTGCCCCACTATCGCTTTGCCCCACTGCCCCGCTGCCCCGATAACCCACTGCCCCACTGCCCCGTTCCCCAACTGCCCCGCTACCCCACTGCCCCGCTGCCCCGCTGCCCCACATCGCGCTGCCCCGCTGGCCCAGTAACTCACTGCCCCGCTGCCCCGCTACCCCACTGCACCACTGCCCCGCTGCCCTAATGCCACGCTGCCCCGCTACCCCACTGCCCCGCTGCCCAGCTGCCCCACATCCCGCTGCCCCGCTGCCCCATTATCCGACTGCCCCGCTGCACCGGAACCCCACTGCCCCGCTGGCCCACTGGCACGCTGCCCCGCTGCCTAACTGCCTCGCTGCCCCGCTTCCCCGCCCCGCTGCCCCGCTGCCCCAGTCCTGCTGCCTCGCTGCCCCGCTGCCCCACAACCCAACTGCCCCACTGCCCCGCTACCCAGCTACCCCACTGCCCCACTATCCCACTGCCCCACTGGCCCACTGCCCTGCTGCCCCGCTGCCCCTCTAGACACTGCCCCACTGCCGCACTGTCCCACCGTCCCACTGACACTGTCCTACTGTCCCACTATCCCACTGTCCCACTATATCACTATCGTCCCATCCCATGTCCCATGTCCTGTCCCATGTCCCATCCTATATCCAGTCCCATGTGCCGTCCCACTGTCCTGTCCCATGTCCCGTCTCATGCCCCGTCCCATTTCCCGTCCCATGTTCCGTCCCCTGTCCCGTCCACTGTCCCGTCCCCAGTCCCGTCCCCTGTCCCGTCCCCAGTCCCATCCCCAGTCCCATCCCCTGTCCACTCCACTCCACTCCACTCCATCGTACATTACTATCCGCTCGTGCAAATGCATGAAGCTTCGATCTGTCGGGTGAGTACGCAACCCACGATTTTTTATTTTTATTTTTTTCTTTCTTTCTCAAAACCCATACCAGTTTTTAAGTCAGATCATCAGCTTTCAAACAAAAAAAGAAACATCAAAATCGGTCCAGTAGTTTTAGCGTGATGCTGGAACAAACAAACAAACAAACAGACGTTTACAATTTTATAATAGTTAAGATAAAATTAAGAAAACATTTGAGAAAGACAATAATCTAAACATTTGTTGTTTCTGTTTTTCAAATAAGCTTTTAGTTTTTAATTTAAAAAAAAAAACGTTTATTTTCATTCAAATTGAGCGGCGTATCCGACGTCCCTCGGCTCGTTGCCTCTCTTTCAGTTCTGTACGTAACGACAGTGACTGCAGAGGTCTGATTTTTTAGGTGTTGTCAGCCTCTTAAAGTAAATTACCAATATAAAAAATAAACTATTTAGAAATGCGTTCTGAAAACAATGTATAGGTATATTTACAATACCAAATAATATATTAAACAAGTCTGCCAAGATGGCCCATTCACATTTGGACTTGCTATTAATTCCTATAAAAAATAAACCGTAATTAAATCGGCCATTGTGATTCCTGTGTGTGTATGCAAATGTGCTTTTTATTATCTGGTTCAGATGTAGCAATATGGAAACAGATTCATTGTACTACTACCAGAACCGAAATAAAACGCCTACAACATGCTCCATACACTACTTTATAAGGATTTCTTGCACTGCAAGGCTGTGTAATGTGTAATTATTAAATATTTATTTGAATAGTTGATTTTACAAAAGGTGGCTGTGGCTAAGTAGCAACCGCGCGGATTGTATGATCTGCGAGGTTAAGCTACACTTGCCGTGGTCAGTTCATAGATGGGTGACCATTTCATTGCACATCAAAACCCCTCCATGCCTCGGAGAGTACGTTAAGCTGTCGGTCCCGGTTGTCATACCTACTATGGCAGTCGTTACAGGTTGTCAGAAATCCGAGAGTTTGACAACTGGTCTAACCTCCCAATGTCGGTATTACCCTGTAGCTGGATTGCTGGGGTCTAATGGCAGTCGCTCCGTACAAAATACTGATGTTCAGCCGCGTCTGGTTAGACTGGAAGCTGACCCCAACTTAGTTGGGAAAAGGCGAGGAAAATGATGAGTTGATTTTATAAAATTATAAAAAAATGTTATAAAAAACCTTAAATGATAACAAACGCAAGCCACCTCCATAGTTAGCGAGCGATCTCGTAGGACTTTCGAGCGTTCGATCTGGTGATGGTCGATAAACATATTTCGGCACGGAGCTCTCTTGACGCAGATAGAGTGAGCTAACGGAGCTTTTGTAAACGCAATTGTTTTAAACTATTAATTGTAACGATAGTGGCACGAACAATACACGCACTGAGTAACAATGAAACCGGAAAAATCTTGCACTGATGTAAGGTTTGGCCTCTTACACGTCTCACCATACGATAAGTTATGGGCACGCGTCTTGTCTCTCGCTACGTAGTTATTAAAGTATATTTCATTATACAGGTAGTAGTTTAACCATTTTGCTTTTAATTTGAGTTTCTACTCTATTTTCTTCTTCGAAAATGTTCACTCTTCTTCTTCGTTCTTCGACTGCCTCGTTGGTCTAGTGGTTGCAAGCGCGACTGCTGAGCGTGGGGTCCTGGGTTCGGTTCCCGGGTCGGGCAAAGTGTTATTGGGTTTTTTAGTAGCAGCCCGGAGTCTGGATTTGTGCCCGGTCAATGGCAATAGGCTTGCCCCCTATTACATGGGACTATATCATAACTGGCGAAATGTGGGTGTACTATTACATCTCTGCCTACCCCTTCAGGAAATACAGGCCTGATGTTATGTTATGAAAATGTTCACTATGTTCAGAAACATGCTTGCTTAGGTTTGTTTTCAGGATGACTTTCGCTTTCATAAATTACATTTGGATCAGATAAACACCTGTAGGCGCACAACTTTCATAATATGCAACTTCATAAAATCCACGCAAAGTAAATGACAACTTTCACTATGACAAGTGACATTACTTAAACATTGAACATCCTTTTTGAAAGAATCGCGTCGGTTGAATAACTTTTTATGTCCATCATAAAAGCATAACAGCAAGTGTTGTAGGCTGTGTGTGTATATGTGCTATATCGTAAAAGATTGGGAGTGTGGGGCGCAATGATTCGGTTTCGCGGGCGGAAACGGGCGCGCCCACGCGCAGGTCAGAGCAGTGACCCCGGAGCTCACCTGGGCACCGGCACCGCCGCACGCGGCGCGGAGCGGTGGCGGCAGTGGCGCGGCGCAACTCTACTGCATGCCCCCAGCCTCATTGTTCCACCTCCCGAGCTATGACGAGTGCTGCTGCTCGTTACGAGTCTAGCTCGGTATGTGACACAAACAAGTAGCTGGGAGTATTAAGCTATCTGCCACATTAGACACTTTGTTTACTGCGATTCCTGATTGATTAATGATTACTACATTACCACATAAATGTATTTACCAAATAAATAGAAAATACGTTTGCCGAAGCCGCATCGGCCTCCGGTTGATATTGTCAATTATTAACCCTGTGGCTTCCTACTGCTGGGCAAAGACCTTTGACATTTTCATTTAAATTTATTTGTATAGAGACGAATAACAAAAACAAATTAATGATTATATTTCAGACCTAATTGAATATTCAGTTTACTTATTAACGAGGATAATAAATTTCACTTGTACCAAATGAACTGAGCTAAAAGCCATGAGTACACATTTATTGTGATGAGTTATTCGGTGGTTCGCACTGTCATCTACGTTCGTCGCAGTCATTCCATATTCATAAGTCGTTGAGTAAATCAGCTGTACAATGTCCGTCCACGTCGCGCCGAGTTAACAGATTGAAAATTGCAACATTAGAATCCTACAGTTCATACACACGTATCATACAAACAGAAATGTTTACAATAATGCACTAATATGTACCTATGTATTAGAAAGAAAATAAAGAAAGAAGAATTGTTTATTTAACTATTCACACGAGAACACACAAAATAATAAAAAAGACAGGTAAAATAAACAATTCAAAAACGAAAACATGTACTATCCACAGATATAAATAGAATGGAAAAGTGGGCAGGGCGCGCGTGCCAACACTCTGCACCATAGTGCAGTGCATTTCAAAGCCTTTCTCAGTACGCCTTATGTCTTGTTTTTGTAAACACTGTAACAAAAACCCGCAGAAATTCCTTATTGTGCTGTTTCTAACTGCAGAAAAAGAAGCTGTAAAGTACATTTGATTAGAGTTCATGTTTAAAAATTAATGACGTCAATATGTAAGGCGTAGTTTGTTCAAAAGTTGCCACGCATGAATAGCCAGTGAAATTGTGATTACAACCATTCTATCTCTATCTACTTCTGTGGTAGTATCAGTATGTATCAGTGATACGATACATAGTACATATTAGCGAATTAAAACGTAGTGTAGTGACTGTATTATCTTTGTATCGAATTTAATTTACTTATGTGCCAATACGCAAACCATACGAATCCATACGGTTCCTTCATACTCATAAATTAAATAATCAGATTAGAATTATTTTCTTCTGAGTATGCAAAGATCGCACGATATGGAGTAGTTAAATTACCTTTAGTAATTACAAACACCAATAGGGCAGAACGCCCATCACTGCACAAATTACACCTGCGTTACTAATACGTCTGGCACGGATATATCTTCTCGCAAGTAATTCTTTACTCCTAACCGTGTTCAAATTGTATTTATTACCACCATCTGTCACAGCGGTAATGACGACCGCGTGATACCTGCTCGCCGCACCAAACAATCAATTAGCCTGTTTAAGAAACTTCGGCTTAATGATTGTAATAAAAAATGTTACCTGAAAAAGTTACCTTTCGCTAAATTTTAATAATAAATGGTTACTTTGTATCATTACTTACTGGAAAAATGAGAAGTGAGGGCCGAGTTAACCGTTGCATCATAAATTCGTTTACTTCGAGCAAAAATCTCTTACATATAAACATCGAACCGCGTAAACCGGAGCATTACAATCAATATTTTCGTTTAAGCTACAGTTCGGATCTTGATTTATGGATGTGCGGTTTAAACCTGCGCCTGCGGTATTATTAACAAGTTGTAAATCATTGATCGGAATTAAGACCACGTTGAACTGACTGTTCAGGATTTGTTGACGAAGTGGATATATGCTGAAATGTGTGACTAACTTCCCCCTTTATACCTACATGTACTAAATTTTTTGTTGTATCCGAAGCTTATTATAGTCACAGACATAGTAAAAAAATTATAGTAGACTTCTTCTTATTTTACTAAGCTATTATTATTATTCACACACACAAATATTTGTGTGATGAACATAAGTCTTTGTGTTGTTTCTTATGAATAATAAGTATGTATTTCCAAAAAAAAAAGTACATAAGTATTATATCCATTGTCTAGTACCCATAGTACAAGCTCTGCTTAGTTTGGGACTAGATGGTGCTGTGTAAAAATGTCCAAAAAATATTTATTTATTTATTACAAAATATATTTTGCTTATTTTTTGCTATAGCTAAACGATTTTAAAAGAGTAACCATGGAGTTTCAAATTTCAAATTGTTTGTTAAGCATAATTTTTTTTCTGTGTAAGCAGACGATTAAAAAAAAAAACAGGCCAAGTGCGAGTCGGACTCGCGCAGTAAGGGTTCCGTACCTCTCAACCACCTGATACCCCATTAAAACTGATTTAATTTACGAGAGTTTATCAAAAGACGTAAATAAATAAATAAATAAATAAGACGTCAACGCACAGTGCGCGAAATATGATTTTTTGCATGTCTTTCTTACGCAGGTACCACCACATATGTCTATGTTTGTCTTATTTTTAGTATTTTCTGCTAAACTACATAGTATGCACTATAATCTGACCAAGTTTGACGCTGGTATGTATTACGGTTTTGAAGATAGAGCAAAAACAAAAACGTTGAAAAAAATGCATGTTTTTTGAGGTTTCTTGTATGGGGACCCCCTTTGGTTTTAGACTTTTTTTTGTTTTTAGTATTTGTCGTGATACACCTCATAGCAACACATATTCTGAGAAAATTTCAACCGGTTACCTATTACCGTTCAAAAGATAAAGCCCTGTGACAGACAGACGGACGGACGGACGGACGGACAGCGTAGCGAGAGTAATAGGGTTCCGTTTGTTACCTTTCGGGTACGGAACCCTAAAAACGAGCAAAGATACCTACGCTTAGCAAAATCTTTATTTTTGCACCGGAAGTACTCAAAATAACAACTTAAAACTATTTTATTTCGTTTTTTTTTGACAATGCTACTGATAAAGACTCATCGCATATTGAACCTAGCCCATCAGCAAATGGTGGCGCAGCGTGGACGATTTGTTAAACATGTAAAGTTTAGTAATGCCGTACTACATACTGGTTCCACGTCACTCACTGCCACGTCGAATATATTTGCGAACAAAAGACATAAACGTGCCATCTGGCACTCTACTGGATTCAGCTGGGCTTGGTTCAATGTGTGGTGCATTGCAGATCTTGCGTCCAATCCACCCAAGGTGATAGTATAGGCACACGGGCGCGGAGTTTTTAGTGGGTTCGAGACCCACATAACTGCACTGCCTCCTCCTGTGGTGTGTCCCAAAAAAGAAGTGTTCAATATGAGACGGGCCTAAGACCTGAACGTCGCGTTTTCCTCGATTTTTACAAGAGCACAGTACTATCTTACTTTTGATAGTACTTAATTAAATAGCACCAGTATAGTTTTAATATATGTAATGAGAATAATAAAGGAATTTTATGAAACTTTACTTTCGTATAAAACATTGCATGCTGTGTTACAAATAAATATACATACTTAATTTATTTTAGTACTTATACGAAATCAGCGATGATTGTTGGAGCTATATTTGAGAGCGAACATTATGGGACACGCAGCGACGGTGGGCGGCAAGCGCAAATGCATCACGCGCGATAATGAACCAACTCGTGTGCACGACTGCGCTCGCGCACTCACACGTAATCCACTATCCTCACCTCGCAGAGTCGTGCCGATGCAACGCTCACCGCTGCAGCGTTACCTTATAAAACAACCCTCCTTATGATATTTGACTGAACTACTAATGCAATAGATACTATCAACGAATCATCATCATCATCACAATTACAGCCGAAAGATGTAGACATAGACCTATAAGTCTCCTCCAAACATCGCCACAACGATTTTTTGCAATTAATACCAATAATGTTAATTGCATTATGTTAGTATCGCTGAACACTTAAAATATTCAAGGCTAGACAAATACTGGAATCTTATTTTGAATCAGAACAATCAAATCGGTAAATCTAGCTTATTAAATAATATACAAGTTTAAAGTATCTCAGTTGCAAAACTAGGTAGCATATTATAACAACTTTGCTACCTGTCGTACTTAATCCTAGTGTTTTAATATTACCAAGAAATATTATTGATACTGTAACAGCCCATTCCACATTTTACTCGACCAACTATCTCAAGTAAATTTTATTGTATCCATATTTCCACATGGTAAACTATAGTACCTGTTTAATGCATTTCCAGGACAAAGTTGCAGTGAAAATGGACGCCATTTGTGAACAAGACAGGATCTCGGATTTCTTAAACTGGCACCTCCCACGTGGTGTCTTGTGCCCTTAACCTTTGCGACGGCCGTATCGCGGTTTATGCGCCTTATAATGCGCTCTCCTTGCAGGCTTATACGGTTGCGAGTTTTGTCTAAATTTGGAGCAATAGCTACCACCACACAATTAAGGAAAAAAAATGTTGTTACATACTTACAAAAGTTACAAAAAGATACAGAACCGCACTGAAAAAAAAATTGCCGACTAGTTTAGCTACTTCAAAAATTGCCAATTTTTTATTAGTAGAAACCGAATATTTGTTAAAATTACTAAATTGATTTGCTGCCACATCTCAAACTAATTAGCTACTAGTAGCATCACTTTATCACCTTTTCATGTTACTAGCAGCCAAAATTTGTGCTACTCGACACGAAACTTTTTTTTCAGTACGATAACAAAACTAATAAGTTATAGAAGTCCTTTTTAGGGTTCCGAAGTCCTACAAGGAACCCTTATAGTTTCGTCATGTCCGTCCGTCTGTCCGTCTGTCCGTCTGTCCGTCTGTCCGTCTGTCCTAATCCTTTACAGCTTAATAACTTCTACAGTTATAAACATAAGTAAATAAAATTTTGTTAAAAAATAGTCTGCATATAGATCTCAATTTGAAAAGAATAAAAAAATAGTGTTTACGTTCTTTAGGGGTGGCGCCCATACATGTGAAATGGCGATGACATTTTTTTTTTCGCTGCACCCCATCGTGTGGGGTATCATTGAATAGGTCTACTAAAATGAAGGTAATGTTTCATACACCACTTTTTTATCAGGTGTACCATCTGCGAAATATAGCCCGCCAAAGTGGCTTGCAATGTGTCCCCCCCCCTGCCATTTCTAAACTATGCAACGTAGAAACTTATAATCTTCCACATTGATAGACCTTTGTGAAAACTCTCTTTTAAAATTATTTCGAGTATAATGTGATTATAATTTTTTGAGTTATAGACAGAAAACCGAAAAATACTTAAAACGTCCTAGTTCAAAGGTCATTGACCTTAGAGAAAAATTATCATGGCAAATAATGCTCCTTTAGCTACTTTCTATTTGAAAAAATCACAAAAAGTAACTTTGACATCAATCAGACTTCTTAAATTTGGCTTCTTGAATTTATCGCTAGATGGCGCTACTAACAACACGCTCTGAGTCGCGAATGCTGCCGTTTATTGCAAAAACTAAAATAGCCATGATTAATATTCGATTTGATTCGTTTGTACACCTACTTAAGGAACCCTATAATACTGAGCATGGCCCGACATGCTCTTGGCCGGTTTTTCTGGTCTAGTTTCTTTTGTCTGGTTATCGCTGCAGTGCTACAAACAGACATAAAACAACATATCAATAGATTTATCAACACAGAAACGGGAATTGTTCTCAAACTATTTTATTAATACATGAGTTATGTGCTAATTGCAAATGCTCCTTTGTTTAATATATGTATACCTACGCTCAGAGAAAAATCACAATATTTAGGGAAAAGTTAAGCAGAAAGGAATCCGTATCATGAACGAACTTTGACATTAAATTTATAGTAATCAAATCTACTACCTACTTAATATCTGATAGAGCGTAATAGGAAACTAAAGTGTTGAACCAAGGGACATTTATTGATAAATCACCAGGTAATTTTACAGGCAATCAATTGCAATAGCGTAGTGCACAAGTGTTCAGAGTTTGATCTCGTATTTAAGTTTAATGCTACGGCGTTATCTGAGACCGATCCGCGACAACCGCGCACCTGCGCCGCGCCGCGCCGGCGCCGCCGCCGACGCACTTTCAAAAAAGGCTTACGTACGAACATAGTAACTTAACACTAGCCGTTTTTAGCTTACTCTAATTTCCAATTTATGTAAATAAGAATTAAGAAGAAAAAGCTATGGATGTGTGAAAAATAAGATCATGTTTACTTAATTACTCATTTGGAATTAGTGTGTTAATTCTAATGTAGTATGACTGAAATAGATTTTATGGTCATACTTATCAATCTAATATTAAGATTAATTAAATTATTTACGAGAATTGTAGAGTAGGTAATAATAATTAATAAATAAATATCTTCGGGACATTTTTACACAGCACCATCTAGTCCCAAACTAAGCAGAGCTTGTGCTATGGGTACTAGACAATGGATATAATACTTATATACTTTTTTTTTTGTAAATACATACTTATAATACATAAGAAAAAACCAGACCAACACAAACACTCATGTTCATCACACAAATATTTGTGTCCTGTGGGAATCGAACCCACGACCTCATGATCAGCAGTCCGGCACTCGAACCTCTAGACCGCAGAGGTCGTCAAATAATAGATATGTTTTAATGTGATCAGTGTCCAACGACGTCAATAAATAGACACGCGATCTCATATAAGCAGCATGTTCCAAATTCAGTTGACGCAACAGTTGATAAAATTTACGTGTATTCGCGAGACAGCTGTCAAGTGAACTAATGATGACAGATGAAATTGTGGTTCCGGAACCATAACTAGTGTAACCATGTTGTTCTTCTAAACAGCGCATCTAGTACGTCAATGTCACAATAAAAACACCAGTAACAGGGTAATCAGTCAGTGTGGGTTATGTGAAATATTTTATTTAGTTGTGTCGAGTCTCCCACGCCATTGGATTCAATTATGGAGGAAAGGCAGATAGGTCGCCGCGCGAGTGGTCCGCTCGTGACCCGTAAATTGGAACGGTCCGTCGCACGCCCTTGTCGCACCTCGGCCACGGCGCGGCAGCGGCCATCGCTGTCCCGCAACACAGCCCGATACATATTGTAACGGCATCCAAATCTACATCTCTACAACACATATCCAATACTAAACTCCTCACGCACACCCAATTTAGGAACCCTGCTGCAAGTGTAAATGTTCCTTTTGCGGATCGTCGTTGTCTACCTACAGCGACGGATATGTTTTGAGCTTGGGATTTCGAGATAAAAGAAACAGTGCCTACAGGTACGTTATAACTGTTATTTTTTAAATTCAGTGATTGAATGCTCTTTTAAAAGACATTATGGTGGTAAATTCTCAATAGCAGCTCGGAGTCTGGATTTGTGCCCGGTCAATGGCAATAGGCTCGCCCCCTATTACATGGGACTAACATAACTGGCGAAATGTGGGTATACTGTTACACCTCTGCCTACCCCTGCGGGGGAATACAGGCGTGATGTTATGTTATGTGTTATGTGGTGGCAGAATACTGTTTGGATTCTACTAACAAAGCAGGTCTCTACTTTCATAGTGCAATATTTGTTAAAATCATTAATGGAATTACCATACCGCGCGGACTTTCTAACTTAACTAAGTAAACTAGTAATACATTTATTAGACTGCTAAGTTAATAAAGTAGGTTAAGTTAGTAAGGTATCGGGCAACACTAACAGGTGTGCACGCCGTATTTGGGCCATAATGTCTCAAACAATGGTCTCGGCTGGGACTCGAGCCTTAACAGAAATTCAAATCATAACTATTCTTTATTAAAACGTGTTCAAATGCGCAGCCTCTCCTATCCAACGTCTGTTACACTGTGTTGTATAATGAGAGAATATATCGTACACCTATTTTAGGGAACGTGTAGGTAGTAGATTTCTATTTAATTGTCAACTAAATATTTCCGCTCCCAAAATGGAATTGGTAACGAATTATAACCAACAACAAATTAAACTGAGATCACGATGATTCAATTGAACAATGGTATGAATCATCTGTTTCGGCTGTTCGTACTAGAATAGTAAAACACAGTATAATAATATCTAACTAAGGAATGAAGGAAAACATTATAAATGAACCATTAAAGATAATGTAGGTAATCTCTTACGAGCTGCTCTTTCTTAATGGTTTCCTTTATACTTATGACAGGCACTCATCTTTATGGTAAACTTACTTTAATAACGTACTGATTGTATAGCTATAGAACAAATAGTGCACCAGTACTAGTACTAGGTCACTGGAACTTGTCTTGCCAGCATCAGTGCGACCCATTTTAATCGACGCACTATGCGTAACTGATTACGCGCAAATAACTAGGGCAACATAGAAGGTAAGTAAAGAACTGACCCTATTTTATAGGGTTCCGTACCCAAAGGGTGTCAACGGTTACCTATTACTATCCCGTCATTTTGTCCGTCCATCCGTGCTTCCGTCTGTGGGCTGTATCTATTAGTCAATTGAATTTTTCACAGATTACTATAGTCGTATCATGGCAAATACTAAAAATAATAAAAAGACTATATCCAAACATTAAAAAAAACACAATTTCAACGTTTTTTGGTGTTGCTCTATCATAGAAACGATAATACATACATCATTCATCATTTCAGCCGAAAGACGTCCACTGCTGGACATAGGCCTCCCCCAATTAAGAGAGGAATATGCCATAATCACCACGCTTGGCAGGCGGGTTGGCGATTGCAGTTGGTTGGTTAAATACTCAAAGAACGCTGCTGCCCATCCTCTGGTGAATCCCTTAGAAATAATAAAAACATACGAGCATGCATTACAAGCATCAATCTTGGTCTAATTTTATATTTAAACAACAAATAAAAAAGAATGCCGACTGCCTCGTTGGTCTAGTGGTTGCAAGCGCGACTGCTGAGTGTGGGGTCCTGGGTTCGATCCCCGGGTCGGGCAAAGTGTTATTGGGTTTTTTCATTAGGAAGTTCTCAGTAGCAGCCGGGAGTCTGGATTTGTGCCAGGTCAATGGCAATAGGCTCGCCCCCTATTACATGGGACTATAACATAACTGTCGAAATGTGGGTGTACTATCACACCTCTGCCTACCCCTTCGGGGAAATACAGGCGTGATGTTATGTTATGTTATAAAAAATAAGGTAAACGCGTTTATGTTTGGTGTACGGAACCCTCGCGCGAGTCCGACTCGCACTTGGCTGTTTTTTTTATATAGTTACTTAGATTCTTAGAGGTGTAAACAATTTTACATATTTTAAATTAAAGGTTGTCTGGAAGAATATCGCCTAGAGAGATAAGACCGCCCATTATACATATAATTTATGGTAAATCATGTGTTCAAGATCAACTCGGCCTATCGCAGTCCACTGCTGGACATAGGCCTCTCCCAAGTTGCGCCACAAATCATGTGTTGCTTATTTTTAATTTCAGTTGTATTGCAAGGTTGTAAAATAATATACCGATGTATCTGCTGTGAGGCACTATCACAATATCCCATTGCCTCACTGTCAATTATTATTGGCCACACTCGGCGGGGCGGAGTATTTAGCTCCAAAAGGTAATATCTCACTTTTAACATACAACATGTTGATCTGTATTCTTGCCCTATATAAGGAGGTGAATATACTGATACTGAACCCGAATCAATAAAAAATCAGTACCCATATATTTTATTGTATTTAAATAGGTACCTATTTGTAAACAAACAAATTCCCTCGCGTGTGTCGTGTGCGACACAAAAACGATGCGTGCGAAACCACCAAAACAATTTGCAGGTATTTCCACCATTTGACAATGCCGACGATGACTTATTTTCGGAGTCGTTCGGGATTTATTCTCAAATCCTCATTATGTTCCTAGGGTATTAAATAATCGTAGGATTTTTCAAGTATTTTTAGATGACTAAGCACATTATTTATCATGTGCTCTAGAAATATGGCACGGTTACAGATCAACATCATCCCCCCTTTTTTTTTTTTTTTTTTTTGAGACGGAGAAAATGCCTATCGCATGTCACACCACCCGGGGAGGCGGTGTGGGTATGTGGGACTCGCACCCACTAAAAACTCCGCCGTGTGCCTACTCTCGCCTTGGGTGGATGGGCTACGAGAACTGCAATGCATGGCATTCGCAACCCAACAAACAAACCTACAAACCTACTTTCAAAATCTGCCCCCCCTAGCCAAGTTGACAATCTACAATGGTCAACGCTAATAGAAAACAATCAAAATATATGGGAATGACATATCTCAACGAAAAAATCATTCGTTCAGATATGTCATTCCCATACATTTTGATTGTTTTCTATTAGCGTTGACGTTGTAGATTGTGTAGATTGTCAACTTGGCTAGGGGGGCTTGTATATGTTCGTAACGTATTATAGCACCCGAGTATCAAACACTCTCTAAACATAAATTTACGGAAATGTCCCGTGATTATTATTATAGCGTTTAAAGCAGGGTATTTAAGTTTAAGTAGACATTATTCTTGTTTTGTTTAAGAATTATGATTGCTTTAATTGTCGGCTCTGAGCTACCGCCAGTTAGCGCATGCTTCTTAGCTAATTTTCCAAGTACGCTAATAGTGCTTGATTAAATGAGAATGCAACAAGTCTCGGAGCAGTTATGAAATAGAGATGCACGCGTATTGATAATGAATTTACAAACATTTATATAGAAATAAAAGACAAAATTTAAGCATCATCATCATCATTTCAGCCGAAAGACGTCCACTGCTGGACAGAGGCCTCTCCCAGGCAACGACAAATTACAATCACATGAGACTTCCCATCTTCATGTTTCAGTTTGGCGAACCGACTTACGGTACCATTTAGGCAACAGCCTAGGTGGTATTGCAGTTGTTATGGGAAAAGGTAACCGCTTAACACCAGTTGGACCTTTAGTTCGTTTCGCCATCCTTTACTATAAAAAAAGAAAAATAAATCGTCACAACGACCGGTCCTGCCCTTTCCGCATCCAGCTGATTCCCGCGACCTTCACCAGGTCGTGGGTCCATCTTATGGAGGGGCTACCCACGCTGCGCCTTGCAGTACGCGGTTGCCACTCCAGAACTTTACGGCCCCATCGGCCATCCGTTCTGTTAACTTTTATAACAATCTTGAATCAATCAATCAATCTACAATCTTCTTCTTTTTTTTGTCGTAGTTACTTGCAGGATTTGCACGGTTCCAAATGATGGATCGTATGGAGAAGAATCGGCAAGAAACCCCGAGAGTAGGTATTCAAACCCACTCCTTTTAAAATAATTGTTCAATACAAGTTCAATCAATCAATCAAAATGTTTATTTGTGCACACAGGTATTTTTGGTGTTAGGTACAATAAAGGTAGTCTCTCCAAAAGTTCTTTCAAATAATGTGATAATAATAATGTAGGTCCAAGGACACGTACAAATAGATTCCGTGTGAGACTATACCAACTCACTCACTTTCAACATTTATCAAGAACTGCAAATAGAAGATCAATAGAATAAAAAAACTTTTCGTTGTTCAGAGTGTGGTGGTGATATTAAAGAAATTAACACCAGATATATATAGAAAAGAACGACATGGCCGAGTGATGTGATTCCAGTTGATATGATTACATCCCGTCGGAAAACATGATATAGTGTTTTGTTATATTTACTTCGAAGCCAACCGGGATCCGGCTTATACATCGCATTTTAGCCCGACGACACCCTACTAGGACTACGAGAGAAGCATTAATTGCGAACAAAAGATATAAACGCGCCGAGCGCCACAAACCGTCTGGCACTCACTGAGGAATTATAACTAGAGCGGCCCTCTAAAAGAAATCTTATCACGCACGCTCTGAGGTCCATGGGCCACATTGATCCCAGTCGGTCTTTACGCTCAGTGCGATGCAAACGTATATTACTCCGTGCTTAATGACGACAAAACATGAAAAAAATGCCGTCTTGTGTTCTAAAAACATGTAAAAACCATTCAAGATCGAAACACAATAATAACGGCGTAACGTTTCACCGGTAAGTAAACAAAATGCAATACATTTTGACATTTTCTAGTTTACTTGTACACGCTGCCATTTGTGCCGCCATTTTCTATGCATATCATAGACTAAGAAAAAAAATAGTTACAGAACGGACACGATGTCTGGTACTCCGATTACTGAATAAGGCAGATATAGCGCACGGAACACGGGTGTGCGGCCACCAAAGCAAATACGAACTCAAAGCAAATTTTGAGGGGTGGACGAATTCGAGGTGGAAGGGAGGGGGACGTGGGTTTGGGAAGGGGAGGAACGGAGTGGGGGATTTTTTTATGTATGGTGGCCTAGAGGGAGAAAGCTTAGGGCGTGGCAGGGGGGGGCAAAAATGTAGTCAGAATTGGGTTATCTCTGCCCGTTCCCGAGATATCACCTCTTTAAGGTTCTCGAGTGGCAGGTTCTATTCCCGCCAGCAGTAAGACGGGTGATAGGGAGCGACAAGCGTTGCAGTTCAGGTGGATTTGGGAGGGGTTAAGGGATGGACGAATTTGCGGTGGAAGGGGGGGGGGGACGTGTTTCTCGCGGGTGTAACTAGATAGTGCTTTGGGTTTGGGGGGGAGGAACGGAGTGGGGGTTTTTATTAAGTATGGGTGACCTAGAGGGAGTGGGCTCAAGTGGCGGCAGAGGGGGGCAAAAATGTGGTCATAATTCGGTTATCTCTGCCCGTTCCCGAGATATCAGCTCTTTAAGGTTCTCCAGTGGCAGGTTCTATTCCCACCAGCAGTAAGACGGGTGATAGGGAGCGACAAGCGTTGTAGTTCAGGTAGATTTGGGAGGGGTTAAGGGATGGCAAATTCACTGTGGAAGGGGGGGGGGGAACGTGTTTCCCGTGGGTGTAACTAGATAGTGCTTTGGGTTTGGGGGGGAGAAACGGAGTGGGGGGTTTGTATTAAGTCTGGGTTACCTAGAGGGAGTGGGCTTAGGGGTTGGCAGAGGGGGGCAAAAATGTGGTCAGAATTAGGTTATCTCTGCCCGTTCTCGAGATATCAGCTCTTTAAGCTTTTCCGGTGGCAGGTTCGATTCCTACCAGCAGTAAGACGAGGGATAGGGAGCGACAAGGGTTGCAGTTTGGGTGGGTTTGGGAGGGGTTGCGGGTTGGACGAATTCCGGTGGAAGGGGGGGGGAACGTGTTTCCCGCGGGTGTAGCTAGATTGTGCTTTGGGTTTGGGGGGGAGGAACGGAGTGGGGGATTGTTTTATGTATGGGTGACCTAGAGGGAGCAGGCTTAGGGGGTGGCAGTGGGGGGCAAACATGTAGTCAGAATTCGGTTATCTCTGCCAGTTCCCGAGATATCAGCTCTTTAAAGTTCTCGGGTGGCAGGTTCGATTCCCGCCAGCAGTAAGAGGAGTGATAGGTATTTACCACGAGTAAAACTAGGTGGAGCTAGCTAATACATTTTGACTAAATAATATGCTTGATACTAATTTAATTTTGCATGCTTTCAATCAACCCCCCACATTAAATCATAGGATTCATCTGATTCGAGCCATTATTCATAAATATGCAAAAATTCGTTTAAACTACGAAGCAAAAGTAAACAATGATTATTTATCTGAGCGCCAGAAACTAAACAAACTTGACGACCTCTGTGGTCTAGTGGTTCGAGTGTCGGACTGCTGATAACGAGGTCGTGGGTTCGATTCCCACAGGACACAAATATTTGTGTGATGAACATAAGTGTTTGTGTTGGTCTGGGTGTGTTGCTTATGTATTATAAGTATGTATTTACAAAAAAAAAAAAGTATATAAGTATTATATCCATTGTCTAGTACTCATACCACAAGCTCTGCTTAGTTTGGGACTAGATGGTGCTGTGTAAAAATGTCCCAAAGATATTTATTTATTTTATTTATTTAAACTTATATTGTTTAATGGAAAATAAAATGTTGTTATTCAAATTATATGAATGAACTTTTATTTTAATTCGTTCCTTTGAAAAATCTCAATATATCGAATAGGCAGAATAAACACGAGTGTCGCATCTGTGCAGATTACGTCGCATCTATGACTCGCTAGCCACCCGCCGCGCACTCCGCACACTCCCCGCGCTCTGAGCCGGGCGCACTGTATATTGTAGGCGACAGCCGCTCCAGTTATAATTCCTCAGTGCTGGCACTCGACTGCACGGGCTAGGCTGGGTTCTATATACACCCACTGCATTCATGCCCCCTAATTGTGTGGCTGAAACATCTCTCTATTAGAATAGGCGAAAACAACTTTTATAGAAAGGATTTTCATTTTCATACGTACGCAAAAACAAACCTAATAAAAAATCATAAATATTTCAAAATATCAAATAAATTTACTACACTACAGTAATACACTATTCATTTTTATAACCAGCAGACGTTGACCGGATAAAATGGTTAATCAAAGAAAACGAGTCATAAAATAAATGTCAATTATTATACCTAGTGCCACTCTATCGGTTGCGGCGAATAGCGCGCGCCAGTTGCGGGCAGTGTGCAGTGGTCGCGTGCCCTTTACTAATTACAGTAGGTAAAATTAAAAATCTCTTATAAATTATAAGCATTAAATTTTCTAATATAGGCTTATTGAGTTAATATCCTCGATGTCTAACGAGTTTCTGTGACAAACACACCACTACACCACCCCCAATAAATCCCCCCCACATATACACATCTCACTCATGAGCCCTACACAAAAATACCTCACTCACACGCCCTACACGAACAAACACCTTACTCACACACGCCACACATTCACACAACCGAACTCCTTTTTTGTTTTTTGTTTTTATAGTTTTGTAAAAACATAATTAATTTTATAATTAATTTTGTATTGTTTTCCTTTTTGTTGTAAACGTTAATGTATGCACAATACTACCTTAAGTAAACTTGTTATGAAGAGCGGGGCCTCCAAGCACAGGTATTATCCATACTTAAAAGGAGACCCCAACCACAGAATATCTAATAGTACTAACGTACCCCAACGTAAGATATAATTGTAGATTGTACATGATACTCAAAAAAAAAAAAAAAAAAATTGAAATTTGAAACAACTTTAGTCTTAGGTACGATTTTTTGAAATATGAAAACCAAACTTTACTTCGAAATCAACGATACAATTAAATTAAGTTTTTTTAGATTCATTGTGATAACACAACTAAAAAGCCTTTTTTCAAAATCTAATGATGTAGCTGGTTCGTCGAATCTTTTGAGGAAAATCTTATGAAAGCTTTTAAAACTTTAAAAGCCACAGATAATACTTAATTGAATTATCTGTCTGAAAATGCATAGTACCTACTCATAATTAATTTATATCTACGTAGATTCATAATAATTGAATTATCTGTCTGAAAATGAATAGTACCTAATTGAATTATCTGTCTGAAAATGCATAGTACCTACTCATAATTAATTTATATCTACGTAGATTCATAATGAAATACATTACGCAGCGCTTGTATCACGATAAGTAAGTACTCCAAATTACGAACCTAGATTACGACATTTATGTAAATAGGAATCTTTCTTTCATAAGCTACGCTTTCGTTTGTTTTAATGAAAAAACTTTATAGGTAACAAAAAACATTAACAAAACAAAAACATTTATTTCATCTAAATTTAAATAGGTAATTCAACACATGAGTTGAATTACCTATTTAAATTTAGATGAAATAAATGTTTTATAAATCTTTAAGTCCGTTTTTATTTGTATGATAATTTGATTAATTTGTATGATGTCTGAGGAAACTGTTTCTGGACATTGTTTACTTATTTGTATACCTATTACTAATGTTTGTTACAATCTGTTTGTTTCCCAAATAAAATAAAATAAATGAATAAAATAAAAATAAATTGAGATTTCAATATCTTGTGATTCAACCATTTTCCACGTAAAAGTTTCTGGATGAATAAAGGTCTTCTTGCTAACAATTTGTCTCTTTCATTTTAACTTGCGGCGGCTTCTTCTTAGTTATGTTAATATGTAGGTGCAGGAAAGTTTCTTGAAAAACATGTTGAATGATGGTATGAAAACCGTATTAATATAATAAAATAGCACTTAGCGCCTTGCAGTAATTTAATAGATCAACCTAAACATACAGACAACGACCGTTGGAGTAAGTACCGGACCGTTGAGTATACTTGAAAATTTTCTAATATTTTGGTGAAGAACAAAAATAAATCTAGACCTTAGGCTACTGACAAAATATTGCCATAGACACATTACTCGGCGGGCCGATGAATTTGCCAACGCAGTGTCGCAATAATGAGGTCTTATATGGTCTGTGCGCAATGGGTAGGTTCGTATAACAGGTTGATTCTGATGATGATGAGATGGCACCCCAAGGCTTTTGCCTTCTCACAATACAAGGCCATAAAAGGGAGTCATAAAAGACGACTAAGGGACTACGACTATAAGATGGTCACTAAAATGGGCAGTAGCTATAAGTAGTTCTTAAACCATCTTATTGCAAGCGTGTGCTTATAACAATATCCTGTCATAAGTCATAACTATCTATTTATTAAAGCAGTCTATACACTTGTTAACGCAAAAAGCCCGTCACGATTTCCCAACAACTGTAATTCGTAAGCCAGAATCTACAATGGCGACCCCCCAAAAAAACGCCGAAACAATGTAGTTCGGCGCGTCCCGTGGAAATGATTGAATGTTTTGGAACCCGCAACGAAATTAATCAGAAAGTAAATGAGAAAGAGTGAGAGTGGGAAGAGAATTAATTTCCACATCACACACACCACAGAGCCACTTCCACTAGAATGAGTTTTTGCGATATCGTGTAGTTATCGACAAATTTTATACGGGAATTTTACCAATACCACCGAGTGCAAATTTGGAACTAAACAATGCCATACAAAATTTGTCGATAGCTACATCATAACGTTAACTACACGATACCGCAAAAACTCGTGCTAGGGACTCTGAACGCGGCGCTTCTAGGACTGTTTTTAGCAGTAGACGTCTATAATAGTTCTGTCCATCATCCTGACTTTTTGTCACATAAGCCCAACGCCCACGATGAGAAACGTGGCCGACAATCGAGACCACACTGCATAATGTTTAGTTAGGGTTATAAAACTTCACAGTAAGCACATCAACTGTCATTCAAGCGAAGCGTGTGGACTATGCCCAGATCGGTTGTTAGTTTATTTGCTATAATTATGTCCAATTCAATTTTGAATCTACTCTAAACGCATCGGTTATTCTAAATTCAAGACCGGCTGGATTAAAATAACGCTAATAATAACGCCTGCATACAATCTGCCTCTTAAGTTGTATCTAAGCAGTTTTGTTTGTAGTCGATAAAGTACACTTTAATATTGTAATTAGTATTTATATAAATGTAAAGACAATCCCAACAAAAGTTTCATATAAATCAACTAGTCTTGTCTTATTATTACAGTGAGCTGAGAGTTGAGTAGATACAAATTTATTACAGTCGACTCGTACGAGCTTATTAATTCTGCATCGTCATCGTAGAAAACGTTCACTAAGCCCACCCTGCATAATAATAAGTGTTTGTGTCTTAATTATGTTATCATTCTATGACGAGGTACCGAATGGGTCGCATTCATAAATATTTAAATAAGGTACACGTTTATCAGAGCCGTCAAGTTGTTCGCGGAAAGCGGCAGGCGTGGTCGCCGGCTCCGCAGCTCGGCGCGAGACACTATTATACTGAGGCCATTGTTCCCCGTGTGTCTCGAGCGGCACTGCATTTACTGCTAACGACGTTTCTTAGTTCTCACATATCATCTTTGATACATTCAAATAAATTCATAAGCACAACCGCTAAACATAACACAACCTTTACCTGTCCCACATTCGTTTGCAAAAATAATCACATCACTATGTTACACACTAAAGAAAATGAAGCGTGCGTATCAAAGTAATTGAAAGTAAGTATTACTCAAAAGATACTGCTTACAGCGTATGTTGTCAAAATAAAAAGACGTAATTTATGGAAGTCGAACTCCGAATAATAAATGAATCGACGCAATAAAAAATTATTCACATCGTCAACTTTCCCTTAATACTCATGTCATACATATTTAACAACATGAATTTTGCTTAAAACATTGCTGTCTGAAAAAAATCCATTTATCATTTTTATCAAGCGTTATTAAGAGCTCTACTAGAACAACAAATGCACATACATTTGATTGAATGATCACATCTTGCTCTACATCGGTAGAGTTGCTGAACATCAACGTCACTTACAATAGTTACAATCAAAGATGTTTTGATTGTCAGAGTTAAATGTACCCAGTCAAATAATTGAAAATGGTAACGGTGTGATTTATGCAAATCGATAGCTTGACGTTCAATTTAAACTGTGAGGCACGTTGCGCCCGCGGCGATGTCGGCCATTAGGCGCTTCGCAGGACACGCGCTGCCTCCGCCTTATCTTGTGCATCAGACGTGTCCACAGCAAAACGCCACGCACCCGCTATCTGTTCCGCATCCCATACACTACAATTATTATTACTACTATTCATATCATGTTATTATGAGTGCTTCCATTTTCTACCCAAAGTTCAACCCACTATTTAATTTAATTTTGTTTTCCTTCCACGTTCTACCCGAAGATTTTTGACGTTCCACATTCAAATTAATAATAAGCGTAAACTCTCTGAAACCAACAAAGAAAGAAAGATTTAACGACATTAAGAATTAAAAGAAAATAGAACTTTGCAATCAGTACTTTGTGAAAAAAATATCATGTCACAAAAAAATATATCTCTAGTTATAATATAGTCACAATTCGATTATTTTCATAAAATGTTGTAATACTCAAAACAACAATGCTGGACTTTATAATTTCCTGTAAAGCGAGTCTTGCTCTTCTGTGCATAATTGATATGTATAAAGCTACTGTTTCTAATTAATACAGAGCAACGAGACTAACTACCTATAACTGAGCAAGCACTTACAATGTGACTCAGTCATCTACTTGAGTGAAAGCGGCGCACAAATTTCGATCAAGATACTAAAATCGATAGCACCTGACAATCAACAATAAATCACATAGATCGAAACCACATAAACATATCACACATCACCGTATGGCCCCGATAGATTCTTATACTAACAATGCTTTGGTATACCGAGAAAACACTTGAGAGTGGTAAAAGAACGAACAGTCAGATACTACAATAGCTTGTTGGAGAGCCGCACGTGGACAAAAGGTTAAGTGTCATTGATACCTTTACTCAGTTCATTATATTTTGTTTACCAGCACCCACGCTATGCTTAGTGCCTTCAATCCAACTAGTGCAGACATTAAATACTCTATATTCAGTTCAAATTGAAATTCGATTCTGCTTGGCTATACTGTAAGATGCTCACTAGCAAACTCACTTCTGAAACCGCAGTGTTTTTTTTCTATTGTTTTAACTACTTTTCACTGCTGATGCTCATTCAGAAGTAAGTTTTCTTTATTGAAATAAATGCTTGTGCTTTGTTTTTTTGTTTTTTTTTCATTGTCTAGTACCCATAGCACAAGCTCTGCTTAGTTTGGTGCTGTGTAAAAATGTCCCAAAGATATTTATTTATTTTATTTATTTATTGATGTGTAATGAGGTACCGTTCCGTATGGTGCCAGACGTAAAGTATCGCACCACCCTATATCTTCTCATGGGTGTCGTAAAAGGCGACTAAGGGATTCACCAGAGGATGGGCAGCAGCGTTCTCTGAGCATTTAACCAACCAACTGCGATCGCCAACCCGCCTGCCAAGCGTGGCGGTTATGGAATATCCCCCCTTTTGGGGAAAGTCTATGTCCAGCAGTGGACGTCTTTCGGCTGAAATGATGAATGATGATGATGAATAAGGTACCTACAGGCTGTACCATACCGCAAGTCTAATGTCTTAATTTAATTCTCACCCACTATCCCATGAAATGATCCCGACGTAAATGTGCTAATATAAATCCTTTTATAGTGATAAGTAGGTAAATATATTTATAAGAAACATACCTAGTATATAAATTTCATCATACCTAAAGAAGATTACTCATTCAAATATACACAATAGTTGTTAATAGAGCACCTTGCAATATGTGTGAAACTCTCTAAGCAATTGACAGAAGGCAGCCTTGCTTGTTTAATTGAGTGCTACTTCCATACAGACGCTTATTGGGTAGATATGCCAATACCTTGACACGAGGGGTCATTCACAGAGTTTTTTACTTTTATGCGTAGGTGCGAAACTAAAGTTGATTGACGCAAAATCTAAGCATAGTTCACCTTTGAACTTTTAAGAGTATCTATTCAATCATTTATTTGTTGCAGCCACAACGCATGTATTGATCTATATTTACAATATTATTACTTGAGTTACACAATAGAATGTAGAATCAGCGTCTTTACATTTTTTATTTAGAAATTAATCAAAGAGCTAATGAGTGTTAACTATTTTTTGGAATATTCCCTATTCCATCATAATTTGTAAAATAAAATCTTAATATCCGACTTTTTTAAAGTTTTCAACTTGTTATCTAAAAATCAAATATTATCATTGTATTTTCATCAGAACATAACTAACTACATAATATAAGGTACCTACTACCTAATACCTATCCAAAATTTCATCCTGTTCGATAACTTCCCCAAGAAACTACATCAAAACCGTCTCGACTTCCTCTGATTTTAAAATTTATAAGATTACCAGAGCTTTCAGAACAAAAAATCGAACGTGTATTAAGTGAAAAAACTATTTAATATAATACAACCTAACTTATGATTGCGGTCGAGGCTGGTTCGTTTAATTTTAATAAAATCAACACCGAACGTCAAAAGATAATAAAATATGATTAGGCAATCATATTATTATATCAAAATATCGGTTGCAAGATGCGCTTTTCAATAAACTTCGTTTGGTATTTAATGTGGACAGGCGACAAGTTCGAGGTCAAACGTCAATCTTGTCGATTCTTGTGAAATTCAAGTAATTGCGATTTTGATTGACATACTAAGTAGCTACTTCTTGAAATCTGTATGCAACTTATTTTTCACAAGAATAGGTAACATTAACCTTTTACAATAATTTGGAAATCATCAAAGATATCCGTGGAAATCATAATATTCCATAGCTATTCGGCTTATTTATATCGTAGTTGAAAGCGCGGCTGCCGAGTATTAAGTCCTGTAGGTCAATTCACTTAACTAAAGAAGTGCAAAACAACGCTTTTCGTATTCTCTTAAGCCCGTATTCCAGAAGGATACTCAAGCGTTGATCTCTGTTTAAAACTAGTTTTAAGTTGAGCTTTGATTTTAGAACGTCCCTCAAGCAGAGATTTGTTGATCACAGTTCAGCTGAGTTTAGTTTCGTTTTATATTGTCACCTGTTTCGGTATTTGGGCAGATATTTGATCTGTAATCACTCAAGCGTGGTCCAGACTACGCTTGAGTAGAGATTTCTATTATATTTCAGGTCAAATTCGTGTGTTTTGTTGTTGAATTAAAGTTTATAATTACCGTTCTGGAATAAGACCGATACTCAAGTAACGATTCTATCCTTAAGTAGTGATCAGGTGATTGGAGTTTAAACTGTACTTGAGGAAGCTTCTGTAATACGAGCCTTAGTCTTTGTCGACCACTATCAGATACGCTAGCGTCAAGTTCACGACACCCGAGGACAATAATGTCATTCCACTGCTTTTTTTTGTTGTTGTGGGGAAATCCTCATGGACGCACTCCGCCCGGGGTAGGCGGAGCCAGTGTTGGACTCTTACCGACTAAACCCACCACGGTGTTCCTTCATCTACCTTAGCCGGGGGCGTGGTGCGCGTCATTAGTGCGTGATTCCGAACGCAACTTGTTCAGTTAGAATAATCACTAAAATCAGTATTGGTATATTATTTTAATATTCTATAACGTTATATTCATTAAAACGTAATCGATTCTATTCGATTATTTAGTGAGTAATTTCATGTTCTTCCATATGGCCACATTGTAGGTAAGTTTGGTTGTCGTTGTCGTGCATTTGAAGCGCAGTTCGAAGCTTACAAGAATACCATTTAGCACTAAAACTTGAACGTAAACTGCAGCGTCACTGCAACTTGATAATCGGCGTGTCATGAAATTACGTGAATTGCGGCCCTGCAGTGCTTTCTGTAAGATCTCACTAGCAAACTCACTCTGCTGTGAATAGTAGTAAAACATTACGAAAAAAAGATTTCACTGCGGAATCAGAAGAGAGTTTGCTAGTGAGATCTTACAGGATAGCCACGCTGTTGGTTACGATTCCCAAGTCAGACAAAGTTTAATATAAAAAACACTCAGTTCAAATGGTTGGAATTAAATTACTTTAAACTTACCTATATCGTAGTGTGATCATAGAATTCCAATTAGGCAGATCATTATTTGCCTGGATATCGTGAAATGGGGCCATTTTATGAATTTTCCTAACCGTAATATCCCGTAAATAATAACGTAATATCCGTATTGAACTTGGTATGTTTACGGGACTTGTCGCGAAAAAAAAATAAAAAATTCAATCGTGAAGATGGATATAGGTTGTCCTCCTCGTGGAATCCGGTAATCGAGAAGTGTTCGCGTCGTGGTACCTATGTCTACTGTATGTCCGCCGAAACTGTCAGCATTGTGTGTCGTGATTCAGCATATCTTGTTACGGACAGCGACGTTACGAAAAACCAACCGCGGGTAGTTCAAGAAAACACCCGCCGCTCAAGACGATGACACCCACATACTTCAGTCTGCTCGTGACCACGGCCAATGCAACTTGACCGAAACGTCGAGATTAGTCAAAATGTTCGTTATATTTTGATTTAATTGTGCGCGACAAGTCCCGTAAACATAGTTCAATATGAACGTATAATATCCGTTATCCGTAATATCACGATGTGCCAAATGGAAAGTCCGGTGGATAGATGAGAGCAACGCTTTCGTCGATATTTTAAGACGCTGACAACACCTAAAAAATCAGACTTCTGCGGTCACTGTCGTTTTGTACAGAAAAGAAAGTGAGGCAACGAGCGGAGGGACGTCGGGTGCGTCGCTCAACTTGAATGAAAATTAACAATATATTTATTTAGTAAAAAACTAAAAGCTTATTTGAAAAACAGAAACAATAGTGTTTTAGATTATTGTCTTTCTTAAATGTTTTCTTAATATCATTTACAATATTTGGTAAATAATAGAGATTTTTTGCTTTAAAGCATGTTTTAAGAGGTTAGTTTACAATTCTTTTCTATCGAGAAAACTTCAAGAAAACGTGTTTTGGGCACAATACTGTTTTAGAAAATACTATTAAGATTAACATACATTTTTTTCACTGCCACAAACTGAATAGATACAGCTAAAAATGTTTTTAAAAGAAGCCTATTTGGGGTGTTTGGCTGTTATCAGCGTCTTAAGCGAAACGCTTTGCCATATCATGATTCATGAGTTCATGATATGGCTGGGATATGTTACATTTTACGGCGTCTCTGCGCGTCTAAATAATTGTCTTATTTCTGTGTTCAATGTCAGAAATAACCGAACCCTTCGAACTTAACCTATCTGAGGTGCGGTTCAATTCTCAAACTAGCTTCGCTTGCTCTTGCATCCATAGATTCTCTTAGTTTTTATTTGCTAATACTTTGGAAACACTACCTAAAGAAACGATATGATATGCAAACTATAATAGCCATAGGGCTAGGCAAATCTTCAACCGATTTGCATTAAACGATATGGCAGGTACCTACTTATTATTTGGCTAATCGCTTCACAAAATGCCTAGGCATATAGTGATATGCCCAATTCTACGATCGGACTTTGACATCTAAATTCCATTAACTCAGTATATAGTTAGACCAATTATGGGCACTGTTTATGTATGTAGGTACCGCGTAGCACAACATTAGTACCTAAACAGCCGCTACCACCTTATACATGGGGATAACAGGCTTCATGAAAAACCACATCCCTACCCTTTCATATAAAACTACAAAGCTGTTTGAACTGGTAGCCCCTTGTTTAAAACCGTTTCTGATATGATGAAGGTAAGTAATGTAAACCTGCACACTTGAGAGTGCTCCATACAGTTCTCGATAGTGTGTGAAGTCACGTGCGTCAGGCTGGCCCGGCCCCGTGGCTTTAGGTCACGAGATATGTATTATCCGAATGTACTCTTCTTCAGAAGCATTTGTACTTACTACGTTTTACTGTACCACGACAACAGTCCTCCAAACCAGGCTTCATCGCAAAACTTGCGACACTCCACTGTCCGCTTCACATTATTATTGTTACAAAAAACCCCGTATTATCTTTTTCCTTATAGGTAGAGTTACTGTTAAGTATCCCACAAAGCATTACTTACCTGCTACGAGCGTTCTCAGTTCTAAGGCAAACATTCAAATTAATTCATTGGACCTAACACAGATCGTGCCCGGTATGACATGATCAGAAACAGGAGTCTTGCAGCAGGTATGAGTTATTGAAGCTGACGTTGTGCTGGTGGGTGAGGCGTCACGTCACGGCACGTCACGCGTCCCTCGCGCATGCGCCGCGGAGCACTTGCGCCCGCGCCACGGGACAGCGCCGCCACCCGCTCCACTGCATCGTGTCGCCGCTATCGCTTTCACGTCGTGGTTATCGCCCCAGTGATAATCTGCATAGTGCGAACCGTTATTGAAAGCCACGGTACTAGTTTGTGCGTGAAGGCTACAATAGCGGCACTTTAATCTGATATTTATTGACCGAGAGATCGAATGAAGCTGGCTGTACGGAGAGGTGACCTAAATATGTAGGCTAATAATATGTGTAGCTTAAATACCTAACATTATAACCTGAACTACGCATCTCACTAAGGTTATCAATGTTTAGGATTTTTGTTCAATCATTAGGAGTATCTACCAAATAAATACTTTGTCATTTGTATCGGTGTTATTAAAATAAATTGGCAATTTTCAGATACAAACTTCGTGAAATTAAAAAGAGTTAACATTGTCGTGGGCGTGGGCTGGTGGCAGGCGGCAGGACGCGCGCGCGCCTCCTATCAATGATCAATTTTGGTTCCGGCGAGATTATCTTTTGATCGGAGCAATTTCTCTTCGGTCGTATGTCTGATAAAATCTGGAGAACAACGGTTTGCATCGTTCTGCATAATTATAAACCTGGAATTCACTCCGTGATTTTACCGTGTGAGTATAGGTACATATGTACTCAGCGCATTCGTAAATATTTTTGATATAGGTATTATAATAAGAAAACTTAGGTACCTACATTAATTTGTAATTCTTATGAGGAATAAAGAATTATAAACCGCTTTACATGTTTTTGTTTACAGCAGCGGTGTAGAAATGCTGATCTGGATCCGGCAGACACCTATGTAAAAAAAACTGTGAATGGAAGGATTTCACGAGAAGCGCAAGTATACCAATATGCTTTGTAATGCACCTATACCCTGAAGAAAGCAGCTGGGGGTGACTGGATGCGGAAGACAGAGGACCGAGGAGAGTTGTGGCGCAACTTGGGAGAGGCCTATGTCCTGTCCAGAAGTTGTCTGCGATAAGCTGAGTTGTTGAGTTGAGATAATTTAAGAATAATTGTGGGAGTATTCGGTCGGGGAAAAAGTTTCTTCGTATTTTGTATACAAATTCAAGACATTTTTTTACAAAGTTAAAATACTTTTAAATGTAATATATATATATGCCATTTTGTTCGATAACTTGTTGCCATCTTGTAGGTACTGACATAATCCCGTTGTTGTAGAAATCTTGGGATTTTTGATCAAAAAAATGCGACAAGTAGTTTTGACAATCCTCTCTTGGTGTTAACCTAACACTACCCAAAGAATTCTGAAGAGACCGAAACAGGTGAAAATCTGAGGGTGCAAGGTCAGGACTATATCGTGGATACATTCACACTTCCCAAACAAGCGCTCTCAATTTTTGATTTGTGACCAAATATGCGTGTGGCTGGCGTTATCATGATGAAATAACACTTCTTTTCTGTTGATCAATTCCGGCCGGTTTTTCTCAATTTCTTGCTTGAGTCTCATTAGTTGTTGGCAGTAGAGATCCGAATCGATGGTTTTGCCTGTCGGTAAAAGCTCAAAATGAATGATGCTCTTCCAATCCCACCATACACACAGAATCACCTTATTGCATGTTGATCCGGGTTTCGCTACAATCTGTGAAGCTTGACTACCCTTTGACCATGATCATTTTCGCACGTTCTTGTCGTAGGTGATCCACTTTTTGCGTCATTTTATTTTTCGGTTTTCAGTTTCTGTTTTCATCAGTTAAATTTTTTATTAAAAAGTTGTATTATTTATATTTTTCATAATGTCCTATGTTTATTTGTATTAAAAACAGCCAGATACAAACAGTATAACCAAAGAGATTTTTCTTCAATTTTATACATACAAAATACGAAGACTTTTTCCCCGACATGTCTTTTATTCAAAACCTAAAGCGACATCTTTGCATGGCGACCCTCTCAATGCTGCTTCATGGGCAGCGCTGGACATAAATACAAGAATTTCCATTTGATGCGGTAGGAAGACAAACAAAGTAGGTATCAATACCATGAGTACCTAATAAAAATAGGAACGTGGACGTCGAGTAGGCGATCAAAGTAGGTAGAGAGCGAGGCAATCAGAAACAATTTTCTATTACTATTTCTCGTTGGACATATTCCGACAACAAACACGATCGTCCCGAGAGCCGTGGGAATGCCCCAGTCGAGTAACGGACGGACGGACAAATGATGTCGGGCGATCTATTGCCTGTAATTGATGACGACTATTGTGTGCCTTTGAAAGAGCCACGAATGTTTGTCTTCGTTCTGTTACCTTCTGTTTGTTTGTTGCTATTGTTAATCTGAGACTTGTTGCCTTAATTCGCGCAGCTATTATATAAATAACTGCTTGCAAGATTAATTCTTTTTCTCGAAGCAACACTTGGCATTCTCAGGTGCCGTTAATCCACTTGACATAGTTGATAGTAAACACGGTTCAACTCATTGTGTAACTATCGAGGATACTGGAGCTTCAATTTATCGTAAGTAGTACGATCGACGTCGAAATTGTTTGTTTTTATTGGAAAATTATCTTTTGGCTTATGTAACAGATTCGATAGACTACCTATCTTAATAAGGCGGCCCATACACCTACAATATAATAGTGCAGCATTAATATTGCACAAATATTATTGTATCGTCCCGACCTTCATTTGTATTTCAATCTCACCCCTAAACGGTCAATATCATTGAGCAATTGTAAATATTGCACAATTATACTGTAGGTGTATGGGCCGCCTAAGGTCACTTTGTTGTCAGAGACGGAGTTACAGTACAGACCACGTACACAGTGACAGTTCAACTGGTCTACACATTCAGAATCGCCTTTGGAGCAGGTGACTCCTTGAGCAAGGCAGCGAAGCAGCCAACATAGCAAGATATACAGATTGAACCCGGCTGGATGCAATGAACCGAAGATCTTAAGCAAGCAGTGAGTCTAGGTGTATATACATATAGCGCCTTAGCGGTCGCTCAGGAGCTCGATCTATTATTATTAGGGAGGACAGCAAGTACCCAATGATCGCGAGCTTATGTGAGCATCGTGAGAGTGTGTTGTAGAGGAGATTAACAACCATGTTCTAAGACGTTACCTCGAAACTTCTTCTATTCTTCTATTGTGACCGGTCGGGCACACCCGATGAAATAACGTGAGTGAAACCGTTTATACTAATCATTATTCTGACTCAATCGAGGTTTCCTTAAGATTTCCTCAAGGAATCCTCGAAATTGGTATTCCTAGAGCTCATATTTAGGAACCTCGAATTAGGTTCGTACGGAGTATCATATGAATTATACAAGACCGTTGGAAATCCATTCAAGAACTCTTGAAAAAAAATCGGTTAATTTAATCAGGTTGAAACACTGTTAACAAGCGAAAAAAATCCTTGAGTTAGACCACAAAGTGTCTTGAGTTTGACAGTTGTTTCTTTTCCTAGAGTGACGAAAATTGTTGAGTGAAGCGTCTTAGAATATGGGTGTAAGTTTCCCATTCTAAATATGCTTAGCCGTGGCATAGGACGGCTGGAGGGGCACCAATGCGTACCGTTGAAGATCCCAGACCTTAGAATGTAGGTACTGAAGACGCCTACCAAATGCTTTTAGTACGTAAAACGATCACAGCTAATTACAGCATCTTCTTAACCACCACAATTAGGAAGTCAAACTTCTTTTAAACCCATATGTTACCTATTTACTGTAGGTACACAACACATTGACACAACATGTTACCACAGTGTAATTATCTAGTGGCTAGACTGTGATGTTACATTGAAACAAGTTTTCCTTCTGATTAACTTGTATTCAAAGTAAATTCTAGGGAATTTTATTCAATAATATTATGGGTCCATAAATCAGATCCAGACCCAGATCGAGCTAAGATCTTTTCTTTGGCTAGAATTATAGATGCCTTTATTCAAAACTACAGTACGCGTAGTAGGCGAATACGAATGGTGATAAATATAGAAAATAGCACTGGGCGCCGGCGCCTGCGATAGCTATCAGCGACATGAATCAGCGTCGTCGCATCGCCGACCACCCGGCTCCGTGCCACCGCCGCACTCGCGCCGCCGGCCTGCGCACCGCGCCTACACTACGCCTGCCCCTTGCCCTAATGCTTCTAATATCTAAACACGCCCTCAACATTATTCTGTTCGAAATTATTTGTAAAAGTAAATTAAGTTTACAACTTATCCATCAAGAGATAGGAGAAGTAGTAGTAGAGCTCCATTGTGAAAGACAGTGGCGTAGCTACCGTAGGGCTAGGCGGGGCAGTGCCCCGGGGGCCCCAAGATCAAGGGGCCCCTCGGCCCCATGAACGACGTTCGAAAAAGTTGTATAATATCCTAGTTGAATAAAGAATTTTTGACTTTAAACTTTTTGCCCTGGGGCCCTTGGTTACATAGCTACGCTACTGGTGAAAGAGCTCGTCCGGGGAAGTAATACCACCGTACCTACTTTTTTTTTTTTTTGTCTGTGGTATACATAACAAAAACATTCTAAAGATGTAAAAATAAACTCATTAGAGTTTTACCGTACATCAGTATCATCGACTATGCAGACAGGTAAACAAAAATGAGGTAGGATATTAAATAAGTACAATGTGGGTAGATACCAGATAATATTTAGCTACATTATGAAGGAGCGAACACCGGTGACTGCGCGAGCCGTCTTTAAAAACTGGCGGCGCCACCACTAGTAGAAAGTGGGAAAAATAATTTTCCCACCTGGCGGGGGGGCGCCCTACGCTGCGTTTGCAGATTCGCGGTCTCCACTCAAGGACTTCCGTCTGCTCCAGCGGCCATCGGTCCTTCGACAGACATGGCCAGCCCACTGCCAATTATTATAAACATACTTACCTGCAACTACTTTTCCCTTTATCAGAAATACTTGTTGTAAGTTTTCGCAAAAGAAACGTAGGTCCTTAACCAATACAATGGAGTTTCTGGGCTTAAGGCGCCACTAAAAGCTAAGTGGCGCCCCATTAGTAAAAAAATAATTACTCGCCGAGTACATCATGTATCGAAAATCTGGTTTTACCAATTGAGGTACAGGTACTGTAGTTTAATCAGAAACTATTAACTCTGTAAATTATACTTAGATATAGTTGTAGATAGAAAAAATGCGAAAACGGCCACTTTTGACCACAGCGAACTATAATTTACAGAGTACCTGTACTTCAATTGTTAAAAAAGAATTTTCGATAAATGATGTAGGTACTCATAACATAACATCACGCTTGTATTTCCCGAAGGGGTAGGCAGAGGTGTAACAGTACACCCACATTTCGCCAGTTATGTTATCAGTCCCATGTAATAGGGGGCGAGCCTATTGCCACTAACCGGGCACTAATCCAGACTCCGGGCTGCTACTGAGAATTTCCTAGAGAAAAAACTCAATAACACTTTGCCTGACCCGGGAATCGAACCCAGGACCCCATGTTCAGCAGTCGCGCTTGCGACCACTAGACCAACGAGGCAGTAAGTACTCAGCGAGTAATTATTGTTTTACTGATGGGGGCGCCACTTAGCTCTTAGTAGGACCTTAAGGCGCTACTAAGAGGTAAGTGGGAACCCCATCAGTAAAAGAAAAAATAATTACTCGTTGAGTACATCATGTATCGAAAATTTGTTTTTACCAATTGAAGTAAAGGTACTGTAGTTTAATCTGAAACTATAAACTCAATAAATTATGGTGGCGCCACTTAGCTCTTCGTAGCGCCTTAACAGAATTGAGGTATCACAAAATTAAAAAGAAACCGTTTGTGAAAAACTTTTATTACAAAACATATACAAAATATTAAGGTCTTAGTTACTATGTAAGCAAATAATATTACCGCTATTAAACAATCAATAGTAAACACAAAATGCGGTTATAATGCGGCTTAGACCACTCTAACAAAAAACGTAAATGCATTAGTTACGTATCGCTTATAATGTACGGTCGACCGCACATCGGTGGTAACACTTTGACATTAGCAGCATTTTTGTTTCATAAGCAGTAACGGCGGTTTTCGAATTGAAGTGTTACCACTGTCATGCAGTCGACTGTACCTACAATAAAAAACTACATTATTTTATAAAACAGATCATCTACACGCGAAATTAATACGTTGTTAAATATATATATGCTACAGATCACAGACGTGTTAATTGTAGATGTAACTTATAAAACTACTACTTCTCAGCATAATTTAATTTGAAAACTTATATTATTTCAATTAACTTCTTGATTTTTATTTTGCGATACGATCTGGTTATGCCAAAAAGTTATGAGCGCTACGGCCCGAGGGCGCGCGCGGGCATCGGTCATTAATTTCCCTCTGTAAATATTGCCTCCACATTATGCGATTGTTTTACGATTTAATGCTCTCTCCTCCGACCTCTTTTCGATTTAGGGATCCGCACCAATAATAAGAAAAAGCATTTCATAACAATAATAATTTAAAAATTATTTAATACGACATTTAGGGCCGGCATTTCAATAGTTCGATAACTTTTAACTGAGGAATAAATGTGACGCCTTGATAGATTTTCTATACCACAACTGTCAAAATGTCAAACTTATTCCTCAGTTAGAAGTTAACCAGCTATTGAAAGATCGACCCTAAGAATGTATATGTACATGTACATGGATATATTAACATATACATTCTTAATGTCGTATTAAATGATTTATCCACATTTTACCATTACCATTCCTAAGACTGACATGCTGTTGCTATCACTGGATTTATCAAAAATAATATAAACGGTGAATTTTCGTTGGTTTTGGAAACGAAAAGGTGTCTATGGGACCAACCCTGAAATCGCGAAATAAATCAGCTAATCCCTATATTTTGTCAATTTATGTGAACATAAATATAGGGATTAGCTGATTATCAACTGCCTCGTTGGTCTAGTGGTCGCAAGCGCGACTGCTGAGCGTGGGGTCTTGGGATCGATTCCCGGGTCGGGCAAAGTGTTATGTAGTGGTAGCAGCCCGGAATCTGGATTTGTGCCCGGTTAATGGCAATAGACTCGCCCCCTATTACATGGGACTTATAACATAACTGGCGAAATGTGGGTGTACTATACACCTCTGCCTTTTTTTTTTTTTTGAGGCGGAGAAAATTCCTTACGCATATCACACCACCTAGGGAGGCGTGTGGGTATGTGGGAGTCGCACCCACTAAAAACTCCGCCGTGTGCCTACTCTCGCCTTGGGTGGATGGGCCACGAGGACTGCAGTGCATGGCATTCGCGACCCATACACCTCTGCCTACCCCAGGGTAATACAGGCGTGATGTTATGTTAATGTGTTATGTTAGCTGATTATTATTTTCGCGATTTCAGGGTTGGTCCTATAGGACCAACTGGGTAAAAGATGTTAATAATGATGATAATGATAATAAAACATAACTAATTTACTAACTAGAAAGTAAGCAGTCTTGTTTTCAATAGAAAGAAAGTCTTGTTTTATTTTTACTTGATTGAATACCCCAAGTACAGATACATTTTGAACTACCTACCTACTTTAATATCATACAAAGTACAACATACATACATTATAAAGCCTAAAAAATTGTTTACAGAAAGAAAAATTGTAGACAGCTAAATAATTATTGAATTAACTTTTGTTAAACGTTACTTTTCACATAACGTAGCTGCGCCTGCTAAGTTCCATTTGTGATTTTTGATAGGTTTCGGGAAACAACAAAAAACATATTATTTTCTAAACAATAAAATTAAATAAGAAAACAAATAATAATAAATGTTTTTTTATTCTGCATTATTAGTTTTCTTATTTAATGTATTGTTTAGAAAATAATATGTTTTTTGTTGTTTCCTGAAACCTATCAAAATTCACAAATGGAACTTAACAGGCGCAGCGACGATAATCAATTTGACTGAACTTTAAACATAGTTAGGTAGTAATACGTGAATCAATATTAATTACATAAAAGATTAAACACAAGCAAGTTAAAGTTTCGATATTGCACTATGCTTTTAACTAGATATTCTAAATAGCGTGTTTGAAGTCTTGTGATCTATCCGATTATTTTATTATTTTGAGGAAAGAACTATTTTTTTTTGATAATTTTATCTTCTTGAACGCCCCTAAGCCACTGCGACCTAATCAAATCTATTGTGTAGCCTCTTGCAGTATTACAGCACTTCCCCAAGCTGCAAGTCAATCATGAAGTCGACTATGACGTGGCCTCCAAGGTGCTGGCTTCTTATGTGGTGCACTGCATCACGTTCGCATAGGATATTGATGACCGCCTCATCCTTTTCGCGACAAAACCTACAAACTGTGGTATCCCTAAGGCCTATCCTGTGAAGGTGTTTATTCAGTTTGCAGTGCCCAGTAAGGGTTCTTTTCAGGGTTCTTACGTAGTTCCTGTTCAAAGAAAACGCTTCTTTCGTAAACCGATCTATCTGATACAGATTACGCACTCTATTTCATTCAATACGCATCAAATATTGAATATGTTACTAGCTAACATGCGCGGCTTCGCTCCCGTGGTGTGTCAATAAAAACCGGCAAAGTGCGAGTCGGTCTCTGCACTAAGGGTTCCGTACTACCCACCTACCTGTGATAACCCCTAGAAACTGATTCAATTTATGAGATTTCACTAAAGGTCTGCATTAAAAGAGAGCCTCCAGAGTGACGATATTTAATTGATCGTACGACACACCCTGGGCAGTCAGCCCCGCTACCAACTTGTTGTTGTCTTTTGCCCACGGCATGAGCTATTATCATTATGTAGCTCATTTCACCACGATAGAAAAATAAAGGACTTGAAAGACGTCAACGGCCCGTGCGCAGTCACACCGCACCTTTGGGGAAATATACATATTTTCCTCTCATTCTTACGCAGGTACCACCACACATGTCTGTGTTTGCCTTTTGCCTTATTTATATTATTTGTTTGCACTAGAATCACACCAAGTTTGGCGCTTGTATGCCTTTTTAAGATCGAGCAGGAAGAAAAAATTTCGGAAAGGTTTTGGTTCAGCATTTTACATATTTTTTGTATTTTCATGAATATATTCCGGTGAAAAAGATACAGCGCTGTGGCGAACAGACGGCGGAGGTAGTGTAATAGGGTCCCGTTGGCACCCTTTGGGTACGGAACCCAAAAAAGTATTATCATCATCATCATCATCATCATTTCAGCCGAAAAACGTCCACTGCTGGACATAGGCCTCAAAAAATATTATATGACTGTGTTAATCCAGGACATGGTTTATCTGTGTACCTTTCATCCAAATCAGTTGTTTCAGCGTGATTAAAGGACAAACAAACAAACATCCATACTTTCGCATTTATAATATGTGTAGGACAACAAAAGCACTAAAAACACCAAAATCATTAAAGGTCTCAAAATTAACTGTAACCGAACATGAAAATAACTCAACTGGACATGGGCTCTGAGCGGACTTGTGAACATTTATCTGAATATCGCAAACTGTAATTATGGAACTTTACGTTCGACGCGCGCTGTTACAATTAAGAGGACGCTCCCAAAAAGTAATTCCCACCCTCGCACTCCCCTTACACACCGCAACTGCTGGCCGCTCTCGTCAATTTTATGCGAGTTCCAACAGAACTCATTTTCGAGAAAATCATTCTCGCGTGCTTTACCACGGAAGTAAATGTCGTAAATCTCATAACAGTTTTCTTTTTATTACAAAAATACTAAACAATCTATACAAATTTCCTCTAGCTAATATTTAATAAACTTTATTATCTTCCTATTTGCATATATTTTATATAGCTAAGTTAAATAATAAAGGATAGATATTATAAAAATTTATAAAAACGCATGATTTTCAAAAAATAAAAGTATCGAACAAAAATCAACTAATTATGTAACTGTCTAGTCAAACGATGGACAAAGGTTCAAAAAAACATGTATCTAAATTTGACATTCATCAAGCATGTGTTTGACTCAGCATATGTTTTCAAAAAGTCACCTCATTTTGGGAGCCTAGCCTTAAGCTAGCGGTGCCTTCGCCAAATAATAAATTAAGCAGATTACATCAACAACATTCATTGTTATTTTTCAACGATTATTACATGTAAGTTACTGTCGACCTTCACTATAAGTTTATGTACGAACATTTCTTTAATTAATGTGCAAACAATTTAGTTTTGTGTTTGATAAGCACAATTATTATTTACAGGACTTCTATATTTTAAGGAAAACTTATTTATTAAAAGCTGTAAAATTCCACTATTGAAACCATAATTAGGTAGTTTTCTTAATTATGATTTATTCGCCTTTCGTGTGCACGAAATGTAGAGCACTATGTATAGTTTATTGAATTTATACGATTATCTTAATTTAAATTTCAAATTAAATCATTTTATGTGCATGAAATGTGGTACAAGTAACTTAAGGTGTTACAATAAAATTTTAGTTCTACACATTTTACCATTTTCGGTGTACAAATATAAAACAATATTAACATGCTGAATAGTCAGGGGTATACAATATTCGGCAGGACCCTTGAAATTAGTTAACCTATCTAGATTTTACTCATTAATTAATTAGTGCTCATAATCATTGTTGTAAAATTACTATGATTTTATATAATATCAATTAAATGTCATGAAAACAATTATTTTTATTAAATTGAATATTGAGTTTTTAATATTCATCATCATCATCATCATCATTTCAGCCGAAAGATGTCCACTGCTGGACATAGGCCTCCCCCAAGCATCGCCACAACGACCGGTCCTGTGCCTTCCGCATCCAGCGGATTCCCGCGACCTTCACCAGGTCGTCGGTCCACCTTGTTTTAATTATATTAATATAATTTAATTAAAGAATATGGAAAGAAACTGTTTTTAAACTGCCATCACAGAGCTTGCCTTTCGCTTTTTATAGTATACTAGCTTTTACCCGCGGCTCCGCTCGCGTTAAATTCTGCTAACCCACGTCAGTCCAGTCCAGTCCAATCCATTCAATCCAGTCCACTGTCCCACTGTCCCGCTGTCCCACTGTCCCGCTGCCCCACTGCCCCGCTGTCCCGCTGCCCCACTGCCCCAATGCCCCGCTACCCCACTGCACCGCTGCCCCTCTGCCCCGCTGCCCCACTATCCCACTGCTCCGCTGCCCCACTGCCCCACTGCCCCGCTGCCCCATTGCCCCGCTGCCCCACTGCCCCGCTGTCCCACTGCCCCGCTGCCCAGCTGCCCCGCTGCCCCACTGCCCCGCTACCCCACTGTCCCGCTTCCCCACTGCCCCGCTGCCACGCTGCCCCACTGCCCCGCTGCCCCGCTGACCCACTGCCCCGCTGCCCCTCTGCCCCACTGCCCGCTGCCCCACTATACCACTACACCACTACCCCCCACTGCCCCCCACTGCTCCGCTTCCCCCCCAATAGCCCCGCTGCCCCGCTACCCCACTGCCCCGCTGCCCAGCTGTCCCGCTACCCCACTGCCCCGCTGACCCGCTGCCCCACTGCCCCGCTGCTCCGGTTTCGCACTGCCCCACTGCCCCCTGCCCACTGCCCCACTGCCCCGCTAACACAATACCCCGCTGCCCCGCTGCCCCACTGCCCAACTATCCCACTGCCCCACAGCCTGCCCAGCTGCCACACTGCCCCGCTTCCCCACTGCCCCGCTGCCCCACTGTCCCGCTGCCCCACTGCCCCACTGCCCCGCTGCCCCGCTGCCCGCTGCCCCGCTTCCCCACTGCCCCGCTGCCCCACTGCCCCGCTGCCCCGCTGCCCCACAGCCCCGCTTCCCCACTGCCCCGCTGCCCCTCAATGCCCCGCTTCCCCCCCAATAGCCCCGCTGCCCCGCTGCCCAGCTGTCCCGCTATCCCACTGCCCCGCTGACCCGCTGCCCCGCTGCCGCACTGCCCCACTGCCCCGCTGCCCCGGTAACGCACTGCCCCACAGCCCCCTGCCCACTGCCCCACTGCCCCGGTAACACAATACCCCGCTGCCCCGCTGCCCCACTATCCCACTGCCCCGCTGCCCCACTGCCCCACTGCCCAACTATCCCACTGCCCCACAGCCTTCCCAGCTGCCACACTGCCCCGCTTCCCCACTGCCCCGCTGCCCCACTGTCCCGCTGCCCCGCTGCCCCCTTCTGCCCCAATGCCCCGCAGCCCCGCTGCCCCGCTGCCCCGCTTCCCCACTGCCCCGCTTCCCCTCTGCCCCGCTGCCCCACTGCCCCGCTGCCCAGCTGCCCCACTGCACCGCTGCCCCGCTTCCCCGCTGCCCCACAGGCACGCTGCCCCGGGTAACCCGCTGCCCCACTACCCCACTGCGCAGCTGCCCCATTATCCCACTGCCCCGCTGCCCGGTACCCCACTGCCCCGCTGGCACGCTGCCCCGCTGCCCCACTGCCTCGCTGCCCCGCTTCCCCACTGCCCCGCTGCCCCACTGGCACTCTGCCCCGGGTAACCCGCTGCCCCACTACCCCATTGCCCCACTGTCCCACCGTCCCACCGTCCCACTGTCACTGTCCTACTGTCCCACTATCTCACTATATCACTAATCACTATCGTCCCGTCCCATGTCCCATGTCCTGTCCCATGTCCCATCCTATGTCCAGTCCCATGTGCCGTCCCTGTCCTGTCCCATGTCCCGTCTCATGTCCCGTCCCATTTCCCGTCCCATGTTCCGTCCCCTGTCCCGTCCACTGTTCCGTCCCCAGTCCCGTCCCCTGTCCCGTCCCCAGTTCCATCCCCAGTCCCATCCCCGGTCAACTCCACTCCACTCCATCGTACATTACTACCCGCTCGTGCAAATGCATAGAAGCTTCGATCTGTCGGGTGAGTACGCAACCCACGAATTAATTTTTTTCTTTTTTTCTTTCTTTCTTTCTTTCTCAAAACCCATACCAGTTTTTAAGTCAGATCATCAGCTTTCAAACAAAAAAAAAATCATCAAAATCGGTCCAGTAGTTTTAGCGTGATGCTGGAACAAACAAACAAACAAACAAACAGACGTTTACAATTTTATAATAGTTAAGATATCAAAGACTTGCAGATTTGATCCCCACACGCAAGAATTACTTAATTGTTGTCTGGATTACTTTAGATGATGGGTTATGTGTACTTATCAGAGAATGTTATATTGTAGAAAATTCTAAAAAAAATATAATTCCATAAAAACCAGCAAAGAATAGATTCAAATCAGATCAGAAAAAAAAAAAAAAAAAATCAAATCGAAATCTTAAATGGACATTACAACCTTCAGGATTTTGATGCTCTATTCATACGAAACAAAAACGTCCATCTAAGAGGTCACCACCTTAAGCTGTGCAATAGCCTTTCAAATAATAACCCTCACAAAAAATTTCTAGCCAACAGAATAGTTGGAGCGTGGAATAAGCTCCCAAAAGATGTAGTCTCAGCCCAAAATGTGATTCAATTTAAAAACAGACTTGACAAGCATCTTCTCGAACTTAACAAGAAATAAGAGTGGGGATAAGCAGGATACAGGCACTTATCAGTTGTTTCAACTGCTGCCTGTTTATTTATAATAATAATAATAAAATGTTCAAATCGTATCAATAGGTTAGCTATAGGCTACTAGCAAGCCAAATGACATTCTTCAACAATGACTTGAACCGGGTGCGCAGAAAGAACAAGTACTGTCGGTAGTAAAATGAAATGAAAATTTAGTATGTTTTTAGCTATAACAATGTGAAGAACAATCAAATCAGTCTCAACTGATTAATTTGCATGATAAATCGCATGAATGTTGTACGAAGAAAAAACTATGTAATTATTTGATATTCTTTTAACTGTCCCAGTCGGATTTATCCGACATAGATTTTTTGGCAAAAAGAAAGAAAGAAAGATTTTTTTATTCCAGTCTCGGTACAGGCGAGAGAAAAAAAAAACAGATTTTCTGTCGTAAAATAAATCTTGGGATAAATCTGACTGGAGCGGTTATTGAGTTATTACAATTCTAGATTTTTATGATTATTACTCTAAATGGGTTTGCGTTTGAACGCCATCTCACCTGATGTTAAGGGATGGGTCGGTCGACGATGAATTAATTATGAGAATTAGGGACAATACTTTACAAAACAACTTAGACGGCGATAAGTAAATTACATGCGAGTGTATGTTTCATCCTTTATTTATAATAAATATATTTATTGCAAGGATATTTCTTACTTTTCCCCCTTTATACTAGAGTGGTTATAAGTAAGTAAGTAAACTTTATTGTTTACTAGAGAGAAAAGTGGTTTATTTATTGTTATTTGTAATCAACAGTGGAAAATGTGGTATTATAAATATAATTGACATTAGTTTCTTCACTGGAGCATGAGTTGAATTTGGTGTCGAATTTACAGGACTTACCCCCAGTTTCCGAAAGGCAAGTCAACGCAAAAATTTACTAATCAGCTGTCAAATCTCAGGTCAAGCGTAGTGATTGGTTGTTAACATTTTTGCCGGCCAATCACAAGAGCTGACATGAGATTTGACAACAGATCAAATTGATCAGCCTTCCAGAAACTGGGGGTTACTCTTTGTCGGCGTTGTTGAACAATACCGACCTATAGAGATAACAGACTCAAATATGGGGTGCAAAATAGTATGTTAAGTATGTGGGATACAAATAAAATCACTAGTTTTCCACTGGATAAGAACCGGTAAGTTTATCAAGAATCTAAGAAAGCTCGTTGCTAGTTCTAGAATTTCTTAATTCTATCATTATGTTGTCAAACCGTGAAATACCACTGCTAAAGATGAGCATTTCAATGACCATGCGATTCTCAGGGATATTGGTAGTGCACAACCACCATGTGCACGCAGACGGACTGGTGATTGCACTATGGTGTAATTAGCTCACAGGATAACGCTGCTGCCTTATAACATGGATCTAATTTACCTCTTACAACACCCACCCATGGATGGAGATTGGTAACATATCCAATAGGTATAAATAAAGTTATATTGAAGACATTAAAACAGTACTCTCAACTTTTAATAAGTAGGTTATTAGGAGTTGATTCAATTTTAACAAACATATAATACATATATTTTTGTTTTAGCTCCTATACAGTCGTATGACTGCCTCTGGTCCCGGCACATACAAACCACAAAAAGGAATATTGGAAGTACATAATAATTTGTTGTTTGTTGTTTATTGTTACTTCAGATGTTGTCTGGTTGTTGTTAATAAAATATGTTATCATAAAATGGTTGGTTTTATCTTGCAACCTCCAAGTATTATCAAACATATTAATAAATATATACATGCTAGATACTCGATAGTCGATAATTTTTATCGATAGGTAACAGGCAACACTAATATCGACTTTTGCCCTCTCTAAATGACAGATGACTAAATATCCAACATGAAAATAATTCCAATGTATTTTTCTGCATGTTGGCACAACTGTGAAAGCATTTGAAAGGACATTGCCCATTCTCTTAGGAGCTTTAGGCCCCTCAAAAAAATTGCTTAGTCACGGCGGTTTTAGTCTTATTTTGTAGACCAAGAATTATCTTTTATTATTCTGCAAACGATTTTAATTTTTTCACCCTGGTTTAAGAGAAATCTAATTTTTTCCAACTCCTTAACTGATTGATAAGTACGCTCCGTGCATCGTTGGGCGATATAACTGAACGCACCCATAAGGACATCCAGAGACACCATGTATGGTGTTGCAAGATATAATTATTTTGTTAATCGATTTTTGAAATCGATTTTGTAGTATTTTTTAAATAATATTGATTGCAAGCTTTTAAGTTTTTGGGTGTATTAATTAATATCGATTTTATAAGTAATATTTCAGTTAATTTAAAATGATTATAACAATATTTACAATAAATGCATAGGTATTTTAAAGCAAAGAATCATCTTATTTTTCTGTACAAAAAGATTTCAAAAATATGTTTTGCAATTTCTTTTGATTTGACGTCATATGAGTGATTTTTTATCATTTTTAACGGATTTACGCATGAGAACCAAAATCTAAAGATATAAATTGTGGAAAGAAAAAATAAGAAATCAATCAATCGAAATAAGTCTAGTATAATAGGATCTGAAACACAGTAAAAGTGAATTCATAGAAGTATCGCTATTTAGAATCGATTCCGATTATTTGTGGAAATAGTCTGATATCTGGCAACATTTTCGTTCGGTTTGAATGGAGGATATACTTACGATTCAGTTTAATACATATTTATTATGTTTTTTAATGCTAGGGTGAAACAAATGTTGATAAAGAACACATAAACATGAAAAAATAAGACATAATTTTTGAATAATATACAGGTTTGACATGGCGCCAAAAATGGGCCCATCTGTGGGCATTGTCCTTTAAAACTCTTCAGAGTTCCGTATCTTAAAACTTAGTGATTATATTATCTTTAGGGGTTAGTTTGTAACGAGCGGCCGTAGAGGTCGGACGTCTGTATTATACTTGACACCACACTACAGTCAGTGGTCAGTTTGTTGCGAGTAGCCGTAGAAGGCGGACGTCTTGTATTATTGTTACGCATGGTACTCATTTGTTAGAATCGTCGTAGAGGAGGGACGTATTAGCTTTTCTTATTATTTCAATATTATTGTACTAATTGTTGATTCTGACTAACACTAACACAAATGTAAATGCACTCTCAATGGTATTTGAGTCTTTGTTGGTTTTATTTCCTATACCCGCTCTGGCCTACTTGACAAGCACACATTGGTTGCAATACTGAATTCTATAATATCAGGGTTACTGCTCTAACATATTTATAACAAAAATAATAATAGACGATTTCAATTTTTATGATTTGAACGGAAGGATAGTTTAACTTTAATATTTGATTTTTTTTTCTAATTTACTCCTACTATTTAACTTAAAATACATTATTTCTGGTGATCGATACAGCGGATTTTAACGTTTGAAACGGGCTTTTGTTTCTGTATTTATTGGAATAAAAATAAGACATTTCCAGTAGTACATTTATTGGTATTTCCACACCAGTGTGCTTTCATGTTCATCTTGCGTCTTCGTCTGAGGCATGCGTGAAGGAAACGCCATAGCGCATGCAATAGCGCATGCTCTAAAACTAGTAGGGCAACAGCGCATGCTCCTAGCGCACGCTAATCCATCACCGGTAGGTCCGCGTGCAACATTCCGAGCGTTTAACCAGACAAAATGGCGGAAGATAAACTTAAAGCAATGGAATTTATAGAAGATTATCGAACAAAAGAAGTATTGTGGGACCACAAGAACAAATAAAATAAAAATAAACGCCATGTGAAGAAATAATGTGTTGTTCCGTTTCTTCAAATAATCTTTCATCCAGTTTCTCCTTTTCATGCATTCTTTCCTTGCACTTAACACTAAATATGCCGCTAATATAGCTATAAGTTCACACGCGTCCAACACAACTCCAACAAACTCTCGAAAATCAGCATTTTTACATGAATGCAATTACTTGTCAGGGAAAATGCATTTTATTTAATAATTAATAATCAATGTTAAACTCTAATCCGTCATTCAAAAAAATAAGAACATTTTAAACAAGCACAAAAAATTCAGTACAAACGGCATAGATTTATGGAGAAATTTTAAATAAAAAAGTCCTTGTTTTTGGTTTTTAGGAAAGACAATGATCACACGCATGTAAGTTACTTACCATTAAAATGTTTTCTACGAAAGTATACCTAGATGTTGTTAGGCACATACTAAACTTGTCATACGCAACTCAACTTATTTTTATGAGTATCATATGGATTTCAATTATTTTTATTTGTATACGTACAGCGACATCTTGTAATGCCTCGGCGAACTGTTGTAAAACGACTGCATGAACTGCACCAGGGATGCCTGATCTGCAATACGATCTACCGATTTTTTTAATCGGTTCAATAGGATGCGATTTTCACCGAGATCGAATCGTATGCCCAGATGATCGTTGAAAAAATTGTATCATAAAAAAAATCGTTTCCGACCGAAACTTCTGCCAAAACGATAATATGAACTTTCAAAACTAGCATTTTGGCTGGCTAGATCCAGTGCGTTAGTCCAATTTTTTTTTTTTTTTTTTGTTAAAATGCAGATAATTGGAATCTGTAGCTTTGTAAACATTCTAAGACAAGTGGGATTTGTTTCCACGACCATAAATTGGCGTTCCTGCCACGATTTGTAAACTTTTTTATACATAAATACTTAAGCCTAAAATAACGTACGTTACATTAAATTGATAATTTTGCATGCAACTGTGCCTTTTTATAATTTTTATAAAATTATGATACGATCTTCCGAAATTGAATGAGATCGATTCAATGCCATACGAGTCAGGTTGTGGATCGATTCACGGGGGGATCCATTACGAAGATCGATTAAATGCAAAAGATTGGGCATCCCTAGACTGCACATTGAATGCTGAGAGTATGTGTTGGCATATATTATATTATGAATATAAAATTTGCTCTAGATAAAATTAGTTTCATAACGAGACGAGGAAAATACGTAAAAAAGTATACGTAACAAAAGTCTTAACACAAATTTCACTAAAATTGGAATGATTCATTTAAACTTAATCAGACCTATTATGGCTAAAGGCCTGTTTTTCAATAGTCTGATAACTTAACTGGGAAATAAATGTTACGTTTTGAAAGATTTTCTATACTACAACTGTCAAAATGTCAAGCTTATTCCTCAGAAGTTAACTGGCTATTGAAAGACCGACCCTAGTATCATAAAAAAACATAACACAATTTGATATCACAAGTTGAAAAACAAACTAATCAAACTGTGTTAATCCAATTAACAATTTACATGATTTCGGATTAGAAACCCTATTTACCAAGACACAAACATCAGTTTCCTTTGCAACGTAAATATTTTAAGACCTTTTTAACTGTTTATGTCATTCTGAATTCAACTTAGTTTTCATGTGAGTAAAGTAGAAATTTGTGTAAGATGCAATTACATCAATTATTTAATTGGATTGACACAGACTTTACATAAATGTTGACTGCCTTACAACTCTTCGTGTGGTTGTCGTACACCGGAAGCTTCGAGGAAATCATTGAAGGCTTTTTGGGCGCGCACGTGGTCCGCGCATTTCTCCACTAGTCTCAGAAACTCGCGAACATCGAACGAATAATTCGTGAATTTAGCGTGGGATCCGCCACCGGGTCCGTGGCCCTGTAAATAATTAAATATAATTTGTAATTTAATTAGTCATAAAACGAAGTAAACATATATTATGAACATTTTTTAATGAAGTATACCGTGAGCTAAATATCTCAATTTGTTGCTATTCTCCATTATAAGATAACACTGCTCAATTCTATAATGTTGCTGCAATTAATTATATTTTCAACACACTTGCTCGTAAAATGGCTCTTATTGCACCGCTTTCAAGTTCATAATGTAGCTTATAACGCACGCATGCTTTTTACATTATAGATAGATAGATAGATAGAGATTATATTATCGCACTAGTGCTTTTTACTTTACAGTTTATTTTTAAATCGCAGCAAAGAGTTTTTATGCCTAAACAAAATTAAACATTTTTAGGAATAAATCAACTGCATTAATTAAAATATGATAAATAAACATTTCATTTCATCAAATTATTTATTTTTCATCTCGGAAAGAGTATTTTTGCTCTTCGATATCTGAGTGCAAAAGCCGTTTTTATCCCCTAGCTAGAGGATAAAGTAAATTGCATTTAGAACATCGTGTGCACTAAGTTTGTGAACATTCAAAACATCATTAAACCTATTTACTTCTCCTCTCCCTCCATGGTGCCGAATTTATCATACAACCTTTTTTAATTTGTTAAAAACTCAGACTCGGAACCTTCTGGTGTACTTTTTTTTTTATTTGCTTTGCGCGCGCCAGTTTCTTTTCACGTCATGTTAAATACATAAATATTAGGTTAAAAACAAGAAACTTGAAAACAAGTGAAAAACCTAAAATGCACAGATCTATTACCCTAAAATGAGTGGTTCTAGTGACGAGGAAGTTTATTTGACGCAAACAGAATTGACTGAAACTGTTAATAATGCACAAATGAGCTTTCTCCCTCAACAATCACGCGAGAAGTATTTGAAACAATACGATATACCTATTTAACATGTGGCGACTAGATAAAGGAACCAAAACTTTCTCAGAAAACGTTTTGCTCATTTACGCCAAGGGAATCCGATGAATCGGTACAACTATTAAGTATGACAGATATTTTACCGAAAAACAGTACACAAGTCACTAACACCAACATAACAGTACCTAACAAAAATATTACTCTCAACATATGTAACTGTAGCAACGTTACTTTAAATTTTTCTTAATTAGGTATACCTAAGTATTATTTGTTACAATTTAAAGATTATTCTGTAATACTTACCTATCATAATGTACTAGTTAATACCTAAGCTGAAATAAAAGTATCTTGTGATTGTAAATGTTTTTTTTTTATTTAGTCATTTCCTCGCTGAGGTGGGATGAAAAGTTACGTGTTGCACTCGAGTGCAAAGATTTTTCACCTTGTGCTCTTTTGATTCCCTCGCTAACGCTCAGGATTCTAACTTTTGGATCACTCGCTGCGCTCGAAAGCAACTTTGCACTCTTGTATAACAAATAACTATTTGTCAACAAATTAACATTAACTTGTGTTATAAATAAAAAAAACTTTTTATTATATTTTTAATATTAGGCTGTTTGGCGGTTTCCTTCGTCCACCTGCGCGCCCATGCCCATAGCTGTATGTCACTGTGCGATTACAGTAATTCGCGCGCCATTTTTCACAAATTCAATATTTGTCTAAAATGTATGTTTTTTTTCCTCGCAAGTGTGTTGATAAACGTCGTATGACACGCGTGAGCATTGACTATTATACTCTCGGCTCCATTACGCCCTCGCCTTCGGCTCGGGCTGCAATCCAGCCTCGAGTATAATAGTCAATTTAGCTCACTTGTATCATAATGTAATATTAAAAAATATATTGTTTCTAGCCTTCGGACTGGCTGTAGTTTGTACCTACATCTATAATAGTACGATATTAGCTCCTACGGCGGGCGGGCGGCGCGCGGCGATGCAATAATAGATAATTTATCTATAATATTGTATCTCGCTATCGAATTTTTGGTAATCTAATATACGTAGACAGAAATCAAAAGTTACCTGATCTTGCTGTACAAGTTTTGTTTTATCTTCCCAAGTAACATATTTAAGTCCTCTAAGTCTCGAAAGATCTAAGTAACAATTGGGATCCTCGCAATTGTACCTGAAAAAAAATACACCATTTTATTTCTAATAGCTGTGCCCGCGACTCCGTCTGCATGGATGTCGGAAAATAACATCATGCCGTATTCATGAACATAATCTCTTCTAATACTTTTATTAAGGGGCGGCATTGAGAAAAATAGGGATTTTCTATTCAATATATTTTTATTTGTGGATACGACGTAGATCTAATTTTTCATTATATTTATTAGGTTTTGGTGTAGGGAAAACACGATTCAATCAAATTTGCTGGATAGATTTATTTTCCAAAGTAAGGTCCGTTTTACCAATATTTTGCATTGCATTTGGAAATCCCAATGGTTTTTATTATTGTTTTTGGCGAATAAGATACATCTTGTGCATATCTAGATTATGGTGTACCAGATTTTTATTTACATGTTTATTCGCTGAGATATTAGCAAAAATGTAAAAAAACATCAAAACAGCGCGATTCCGCTCTGTTCTCGCACGCGCAATTAGCCGTGTGTTAGTAAGGGACGGTTGCAAATTCAATGCAGCACCTTAAGACGCTGACAACAGCCAAAAACCACAAATAGGCTTCTTTTAAAAACATTTTTGGCTGTATCTATTCAGTTTGTGGCAGTGAACAAAATACATGTTAATCTTGATCGTATTTTCTGAAACTGTATTGTGCCCAAAACACGTTTTCTTGAAGTTTTCTCTATAGAAAATAATTGTAAGCTAACCTCTTAAAACATGCTTTAAAGCAAACAATCTCTATTATTTACTAAATATTATAAATAAAATTAAGAAAACATTTGAGAAAGACAATAATCTAAACATTTGTTGTTTTTGTTTTTCAAATAAGCTTTTAGTTTTTTATTAAAAAAATATATTGTTAATTTTCATTCAAGTTGACCGGCGTATCCGACGTCCCTCGGCTCGTTGCTTCTCTTTCAGTTCTGTACGAAACGACAGTGACCGCAGAGGTCAGATTTTTAAAGGTGTTGTCAGCCTCTTAAGCGGCTACACAGACGATAACACGATTTACGTACCATACTAATATTGTTTTTACATCAAACCGGCCAAGGTGATTGAATTAGGCCTAAACTCTTCTCCTTCTGAGAAGAGGCTTGTGCCCAGCAGTGGGACAATAATGGGCTGATTATACAATACAATACGAATCCTCTTTATTGCACAACATAAAAACATGATAAATATAAACTAGGTATAAGTGTACAATTTGATTATGTTAAATGTTATTCTATAACTGTGAGTTTGCACCAAAAAACATTTAACATGTAATGTTTTGAAACTTGGCATATGAAACTAATCTCGCAACTTGTTTTGTTGATTGTTACGTTCGCACTGCAGAAAACTAGGTAAATTCTTCGACAGATTTCAAGATTTGTTGTTGGCTGTGTTTGCACTGACTAGAAACTTGTACATTGACATGTTTGTCTATAGATTTGTCACGGCTGACGTTTGCACTGTTGCTTAATCATGTCTCGCATCTTGCTCGTCGGTTTACTCTAGCCTAGTCTTTTTTGAAAATTTCCGCGATTTGGTTACGATCTGTAGTTACGGTACAACATTTCATCATCATCATCATTTCAACCGGAAAAACGTCCACTGCTGGTCCAGCAGTGCTGGACATAGGCCTCCCCCAAGCATCGCTACAACCACCGGTCCTGCACCTTCCGCATACAGCGAATTCCAGCGACCTTTACCAGGTCGTAGGTCGTCGTCGTACAACATTTACACCAATATTATCTGACAATATCAAAAATAATCTTTCGATGAGTTGCAAGATTTGTATCGAAACATATTGATACGAAATTTATTGTGAAACATGTCAATAGACTATGAAATGTCAAACAAGTTTCGTTTCGACAAGTTGTGTGATAATGCGAACGCGATTCGATACATTGACAGAAAACTGAGTTTTCAACATATGTGAATGTTTCGTCGGTGCAAACTCACAGTAACACTAACAACATCCAGTCCCTCAACTCTTCTTGTTCTGAGAAGAGGTCCGTGCCCAGCAGTGGAACAGTAATGAGCTGATTATGTTATGTTATTCTATAACACTAATAGCATCCAGTTTCTTTACTCTTCTCATTCTGAGAAGAGGCCCATTGCCAGCAATGGGATAGTAATGAGCTGACTATGTTATGCTATTCTTTATTTTCAATAATACTAACGACATCTATCTATCTAGTTGTATTTTTAGGAACAATCAACCACCCAACAATCATAACCTCTACTTTGTACGCAACTTATTACAACAGAGGGGTGCAAGCTGTATCGCTGGATCTACTCAACCGATTAAGATGAAACATACCCTACTTTTTAAGTCAGACTCTAATACCTATACAGTGTGTCAGGGAAACGCTTCCGAAAACGAAGACAGGTGATAGTGCTGGTGATTACTGATACGAAACCACGAAAAAAAATGCGATTCTTTTCATTGTTTTTTTTGTTTTTTTTTTGTTTTTTTCATTATGTATGAGTTTTATTTAACTGCCCAAAGCTGGTTATTTATGAAAAATGCAGTAAAATGTATATGAAAAAATCTAAAAAAAGATCGATTTTTTTTTCGTGGTTTCGTATCAGTAATCACCAGCACCTATCTTCGTTTTCGGAAGCGTTCCCCTTACACCCAGTATAACTGCAAAGTTTCATTACGATCCGTTCAGCTGTTTTCACGTGATGAGGTAATAAATAGACAGACAGACATACATAAATTCTTAAAACGATTGATTCGTGTTCTATTGCTTATTTCTAGTACCCCTAGCCGGTTTTCGCGAAAAAAACTCAATGTACTTTTTTTTTATGATATAGATCTACTCTTGACCGCAATCTAGACAGCTTTGTCAAGATGTGGTCGACGATGGAGCGAGCAAACCTATTAGGTGCCGATTCACTCCAGCTTTAAAGGCGTTAGGGTTGGAAGTGCCCGGAACTTGGCTGTGCGCATTATGAAAGAGTTCTCAAAGCGCTTGGTCCTGATAGTAGGGATTTCTACCAAATGTGGATGATATCCTGCAGTGCGTCGTGTAGTCCGATGAAAGAAAGGAGATGACGGAATAAGCTCATGGAGCTCTTGCGCACACTCTCCAAAGTACAGCCTGTAGAACACCGACAAACAAGCAACTGTGCGTCTATGGACTAAGCTTTGTAGCTTAAATTTTACTAGCAGTTCATCACCAATTAGCCTCTCAGCTCTGCGTTGAATCGAGTCAAAAGCGGCAAGCTGGTATTTGGTACAGACTTTTCGACCTTTAAAATTTTATTATACATCAGTAGTATAGATCAATTTTGATAGCTATGCTATTACGGATTCTCATATTATAAACAGAGCCTCGAGAAGTTGTTTTTTTCAATTTTAAGTATTGTCACATTGAACTCTGTTTTTGTTTTAAAAAACGTATCATATAATCATAATTATTTATCATAGTATAATTATAGTATGCGTTTGTTCACTTCACAATTGCTGATAAATAAAATAATACTCACACTTCAAACACGGCTGCCCAATCAGGCAAGAAAAGCAGATGCGTTAGACCGGCACCGTGCATTCCAATAAACACATCTGTATTATGAGTTATTTCCAGCTGCTTCAGAAACGGCACAGTTTTGTCATACACCACCGCCCTCACCTCATACCCCTCCACTTTCGATAAAGCATCAATGATGGCCTTCTCATTCAAAATTGATCGATATGTTGTACCTCTTGATAATAAAGTCACTCGTATTTTATCAGTAGTCCGAGGATGTAGTCCTATATTCAGAGAATGGATAATGTGTTTTGAAAACGCATGGAACAAACCACTCCTTTCACAACCGTATATCTGCAAAAGATAGATATACAGTTATTAAAACACTATTTTGAGACTCTATTTCTAGATTGAAATAGCTAGAGATGAAACATAGAGGTTTTTTTTACCACGTTTTTCTTAACTCGCTTTCAGTCATGTCTGTTTGTTCGGTACAAATTTTGCAATCGATTTTAAAATAACTTCCCGATGAGCTAGAGACTTGGAAAATTTAAAAATAGCTCAGGACTGGATGACAATGCAATATTAACTCGTTTGCTTTTTAAAAACGTGGTTTAAAAAAAAACCATTAATTATTATAATTCTGCTAGCGGCCCGTTGTTCTGCTTTTCCGATAGATGATGCGATGAGTTTGATGATTTCTTAATAACATTTAGACTCGTATTACAGAAAGAAACTCAAACTTTGATCACTGTTAAAAAAACTAACAGATCCACTCCATTATATAAATGTATACATACAGGCTGTCCCATGGGACATGAAGCATGAAATATGCTTCATGGAGGCAAAGTACTTCAAATATTGGAAATATGGAATTAAAGTAAATTTCTTCTTTGGAAAGAGACTTCATTTTATTTAAAAAAATAAGAGGTTTTACAGATTATTAAAAAATCTCCTGCCCTAGGGCAGCTAACTGGGAATCGCACTAACACAATCGCGAAGAATTATCAGCCTGTATTTTATAGCTTCTGTTGATAGATCTTGATAGGGTCAATAATACGGAAATAATTTTTCCAACAAACAGTGTCCAAAATTAAAGGAAGTCTGTGAAATATAACAAAGAACAATGACAATATGGAATGCCGCGGTATTAAGCGGCTAGTGTACGCAGACTGACGGCAAAATCCCTTGCCATGCCGTCCCAGTCTGCGTATGCCTTTAATGTTTTCATAATTTCATTCATAATATGTATGTGGTAAATAATAGAGATTGTTTGATCTAAAGCATATTTTAAGAGTTTAGTTTTTACAATTCTTTTCTATCGAGAAAACTTCAAGAAAACGTGTTTTGGGCACAATAGTTTTAGAAAATACGATCAACATTAACATTTTATTTGTTTCATTCTCACAAACTAAATAGATACAGCTTAATTTATTTTTTAAAGAAACCTATTTGGGATATTTGGCTGTTGTCAGCGTCTTAATATGAGAAATTCTGCATTCACAGATTCTTGGCTCACACAATAGATTTATAAATTAAACACATCCTGTATTATCATTAAAACTAAAATCTGTGTCTTGATACTGTTCTGCATCTGACTAGTGGTACACAACATGAAAGTAAAACACGTGTCCAAAGAACTTACCATTATAATTTCTTAGGTTTTCGCGATCACTACACATTATAATAAAACAAATAATAGTTCTAAAAATAATCAAGTCCCAAACAGCAAGCTACACTGTAAAACATAATGATACTGTGAGTGACTACTGCGTGCATCGAAAGGATTTTAATTAATTATAAATTGTACGGTAGAATAATATTTTTTTAAATGTATGTAAAGATGCTTGTCATCTTAGTCTTCCTGCGACCATGAACTCTGCAAATCTTTCGAAACGTCAGGAAAACCAATTTGAATAATATAGGTACGCGACGTAATCCGGTTGAACTTTTTTTATTTTATTTATTTATTTAACTTACATCTATCATTACAGGCTAGCCCAATGCTTGTTTTATTATAACTTACCATTAGTCTGCTTTCGAAAAAGTTCAAGTTATCAAGATTATGTCGGTTTCTAATTACCGATATGTATTCTAATACTAAAATAAACTTACCAAAGGAGTGTTGTAATACAGTCCAAAAATCATTCTAGGGAGAAGTGGTAAAACGACATTTTTGAAACATACTACTTTTCCTCTAAATGTTTTTAAGTCCCAGATGGGGTTATTTGTGAATGCTTTGAATGTTTCCATAAATGCAGAATCGTAAGTGAAGGTTTCCCACACTAATATGTGATTATCTTTCGAAAAAGTAGAAGGATGTGTTGAATTTACATGTAGAGATGCATACAAGTTGAAAAAGTCACAGAAGTGGTGGTACATGTTAACAGCTGCAACAGACAAAAGCATCAATAAGTACACTTTTAAATTAATAATAATAAATAAATAATAAATCTTTATTTCAATACAAAAATTGTTACATCTCGCATACTAACATTTGTTACTGCTTGCGCACTACGCAAGGGATTAAGTAGATACGTCTAATCAGGCAGCAGGTGTGCAGAAAGACTACCCGCTCCCATGCTAGGAGTCAACCTGTGTTACGAGTAGTAGGAGGCTGCCCGTCCACCCACTGACAACTAGCGATTCAAAAGATTTCAAAGATTCAAAGATTTATTTATTTTACACATTTTTAGTGCATCATATACAATAGCACACTGACGCCCAAACTGAGACATGCTCGTATTTCGGGAGTCGGCGGCTCTCCGCTCTACACTTTTTATATAATAATATTATAATAATATAATCACATTAGTTTGTGGACCCTAAATTGTACAAAGCAATGTTAAAAGAATTATTTCTTACTTGATAAATTAATACAATGCAATTCAGTCCAATGCTACAATTTTGGTTTAGGATTACTGCTAAAATATATAGGTATTACTTTTATATATTATTATGTATTAACATATTATTATGTATTAACATCAATTATCTTTTACTCTACAATTTTTATAAGCTCTTCTGTTTCGTCATAATTTAATGACTTCAACCAATAACCTAAATCTTTTTTAATGTTGTACTTATTAAGTTTATATAGTGAGATCTTTTTGTTTATTTTGTTATAAAGCCTGGAGCTCAATGCGTTGAACTGTCGTGATGCGAAAGCTGTCCTACACTGAACAGGGGGACAAACGAGTGCACCTTGCCTTTTTTGTAAAACCTTATCACTAAGGGGGAGCTGTGAATGTCGTCGGAGCATGGTGCGGAAAATGAATAATTGTCTAACTGTTAAGACCTGGCATTCCTTGTACAGTTCTGTAGTTGAATAGTAACGTGGCTTGCTATGTATAACCTTGAGGAGATATCTTTGAGCTCTCTCCAACTGCAAAAACAAGGTTATGTAAGTCCCGCCCCATGCAGGAATACAGTAACTAAGAATTGATTCACATAATGCTACATAAACTGTGTACATTACCGATAGGTCCGCAGAATGACGGAGATTTTTAAAAACATAAATTAATCTTCTGACACGTCCCGTAAGAGTTTCTACTTGCGGACGCCAGTTCAATCGTTCATCGACTATTACACCAAGATATCTTATTTTAGAAACATTTGTTAAGGGCGGACAAGAACAAGTTGTTGTTGAACTAGTACAACTATGAGCAGTGAGTGATGTGGTTTCCAGTGATGGCACAGGAGAATTAGGGAGATAGAAGCGTATAAATTTTGTTTTATTTACATTTAGAGTAAGTAGATTTAAAGATAACCATAGCATTACTTCTCTGAGATTATTCTCGGCCTGAGTCTTGGCTTCCAACCAGTTTTTTCCATACACTAATAGGGCTGTGTCATCGGCATAAGTAAAAATACTACAATTTTTAAGAGTAATTTTACACAGGTCGTTGACGTATATTAAAAATAGCGTGGGGCCAAGAATACTCCCCTGAGGAACCCCATATTCAATCTGCTCCTCCTCACTCACAACTGCATCAATCTTTACTGCCTGTGTACGATTAGACAGATAATCCTTAAAAATATCTAAAGACACACCGCGAACCCCAATAAGCTCTAATTTGGATATAAGGATTGGAACAGAGACAGTATCAAACGCTTTTGATAGATCCAAAAATATACCATAGCACTTGTGACTTTTGTCCATTTTACTAACTACTGCCTCACTAAAATTTGTAACAGCGTCTTCTGTCGACACACCAGTTCTAAATCCATATTGGTTTTCCGAGATAATGTTAAATTTGGAGAGATATTGAGTCAAACAGTTATTGAGGATTCTTTCCAGGATTTTTGATAATGCACTCAGCACCGAAATAGGTCTATAATTCGTAACTTGCTCTCTGTTCCCACCCTTATACACAGGAGTAACTAAAGCCTTTTTCAAGCTGCTTGGAAATACACCAGTGGATATTGAAGCATTGCATATGTGCGTAATAGGAGCTGCTAAAGCTTTACTTGAAAGCTTAATTACTAACGCTGGGATCTGGTCCCAGCCAATTGCACAATTACATCGAAGTGAAGCAATTATCGCGGCCACTTGATCCTGACTAACTGGTAGTATCCCAAGAGAGTTACATTGCGAAACCATTCGACTCGTGTCACGAAGTAACGAACTATCTGGTGGAACCACCTTGGAAGCCAGGTCCTTTCCAATGTTAACCAGGTATTGGTTTACACAGTTGGTTGAGAGTTTAGCATCAACTGACAGGTTCAAGAGCTCCATAGCTGGCTGTGACTGACACTTTCTACCTGAAATTGAGTTGATAAGTTCCCACATTGCTTTCGGGTTTTTTTGGGCCTTAATGAACTGTTCTTTTTCGTACTCACGTTTTAATTTTCTGAGAAGGGTATTACAGAAATTGCGATATCTTTTATATGTGATGAGGAGCATAGTATTATTCTCATTTTTTCGCAGTCTAAGATGCATTTTATCGCGATTTCGTATACACCGTAGCATACCTTCAGTGATCCACGGTTTCAAAATACGTTTTCGCCTAGTGACTTTCTTTTGAGTGGTGTGTGTGATTACTATATTTTGAATAATCGTGATCAATTTATCAGTAGCAATATTTGCGTCAGTTTCATTAGTGACCGGGCTAAAATCACATTTGTCAATATCCTCTTTAATAGAAGCATAGTCTAAACGAGTTATGATTTTATTACTATTATGGTATAGTGTCTTGTGTTGTTTCAAGCATAAAATTATGGGTAGATGGTCTGTGATGTGGGTGTCTAGTATGATCGCTATTGCTGGTGTGTGCGTTTTTAATAAAATATGATCAATGCAGTTTCCAAGCCTTGTAGGAAACACATGTGCTGGTAATAGTCCTAAAGACGCTGTGAATAATAAATAATCATTAGAGTTTCGATCGATATTGTTGTTTTCTTTTATGTCAACATTAATATCTCCTATCATCGCTATATTTTTAAATGATTTAAAAGAAGATACTACTGTTTCTAGACTGCGATAGAATTCGGTTAGATCCGAACGAGAAGGTGACCGATAAAGACCGATGATGACAGTATTACCTACAGTACATACTAGACAATTGGCATCTAAAAATGGTGGTTCAGTTATCGTAGCCCCAAGTCCGGCTTTCACATATAATACAACTCCATCATTTTGTAATAGGTTGTTAGTAGTAGCGTGAGATGAGTAATTATCGAGATAGGGTGGTGGGCCTGACCCTTTTAACCAGCATTCTGATAGTATGAGTACATCAAATTCAAATTTTATCATAGACAGTACGGATATAAATTGATCTAAATTTTTATTTATACTTCTTATATTAATGTGTATAACTTTTAAATTATTATTAGGATTCCTAACAAGCTCAGAACACTGATCCGGTGTGCAAATGTGGGAGCTAGCCACTTTGAAGTTATCAATTTCAGTGGCAACATTATTTATTTGATCAGTCATTTTTAAATAAAATATTATGATATAAAGGCAACGTAACCAAGATTATGCATAAATAGATACTGATCAAAATTATATCGATAGGCAATGATATATGTTTACGTTGCTGTACATACAGGAAAATGTCAGTCACAGCTGTTATCTCACTATGACAATAATACAAAACAGTAATTTTTACTACAATTAAACGCAATCGGTTAAAGTTGATATGATTTTGGAACAAGCAAGATTTTTTCTTATTACTGTATATAATATTAAAAGATACAAAAAATATATTTTGATGATTAAATGAAATGTATAAAGTCTTACAGTGACCCCAATTGAAACGAAAACATGAAATAAAACTAAACGAGAGTCATTTTTTGGATTCTAAATCCAACAAGCTCTGTTCTGTTTTTATAATATGAGATTCCTTTGTATTGCTATTCTTACGAAGTAGAATTTTTCCGTTTGATATCCAGCAGAAATCAAAGTTGTTGCGTTTAGCGAAATCACGGGCAAGGTAGAACAGTCTTTTAGAGGTTGGAGGTAGATGTTCATCAACATAGATGGGTTTTCTTTCGCCCGTGATACCAATGTTCTCTGTATTCAGCTTCTCTTCGATACGGCGTTCTTTGTTGTAGTTGCGTACTGCAGTTAAGAAGTTGTTTTTAAAAAAGACAGTGGAAAATTCAATAAATATTGATCTAGTGAGACCAGGCTTTCCAGGTAATCGGTAGATATCTCGAATATTGGAGCTAGAAACTTCCATCTGGGCAATCTGTCCCAAGCGTGCAGCAATCTGCAGGAGATCGTTTATATTCTCATTCGGCATTGCCGGTACATTCCTGATCTCAATTGCAGAAGGGCGACACTTTTGTTGAAGTTCCTGAAATTGTTTTTCAAGTTTGTTGATGCAGTTTTTGTTTTCATCCTGTGATTTTTCTAGTTGAGATACCTTAACCAAAATGTCCTCGTAATCCTGATTTAGGGACACAATCGACTTCTCTATTTCATTATTAGTCTGTTGTATATTAGAGCATTGTACTTTCAGTTGGGCGACGTCTGTAACTAACTGATTCAAAGTTTTATTTTGCTCTGATTTCCAGTCTTCAAGCATTATCATTAGATCATTCTTAAAATTTGTTAGAAAGGCTTTCGAGGGATCATGTTCGTCTGATGGAGAACCAAAAATACGAGGACGTTTATGGCGAGAAGTTACGCTTTGACTCGACTCGACACCTTCCTCCACCGCATCTGGCAAGTCTGTGTCCGATTTTGATTGAGTATGGATTAATTTACCTTTTTGAGCCGGCGGGGGCGTGCGGTTGACGTTTGGCATCCTGCAATTCTTGTTATTGCGTTTACAGTTACTAGCAAATTAGCAAAGTTATAATGAATTACTATATTAAAGCAGACGTGTAGTCACTGTCATGCGAACGCAGCGTAGCCGATGTCGTCAACACACTCTGGCGCGTAGGCGTAGATGGTTGGAGCGCGTAGCGAGCGCGAGCTAGTAGCAACAGTGATGACGTAGGCCGCGCGTAGCACTTGTAGTCGCCCGTAGCACAGGGATCGTTAATTCGACGCTGCTGCTAGTGTACCGTTGGCTCAGTGGGCGTGACGTCCGACTTTCGATCCTCGAACCGGCGGTTCGAATCTCGGTGTGGTGACCCTGTGTCCGCCACTTTTTCAATGTTGAAACACCGAGATATAAAACTGTCTCTTTCAGATCACACCCACTGGGAGGAGTTCGTCCATTAAAACTCCACAAGAGCAACAAGGAATTCAAAATTGACAAAAACAACCAATCACAATTTAATTCACTTGAATTTTTAACATAGGTCCAACTAATTAATAGCACACGTCCACTTTGAGCCGCGCCGAGCGGAGAGAGCAATTATACCTATCATAACAGTTATACTATGTAGCATTACTTGATTAACTTGAACCCCAAGCTAGGCATGCCTGTTCATTTGGGAATCAGTACAAAAGAAAGAATATACAGTTTTTTAAAACTAAAAAGAAACACGCTTTTAGAGGTACTGTAGTCCATCATCAGATCTGCTCGATGGTAACGAGTTATTGTATTGTCATGCGGATTACACATAATTGCAAAGTTTCAAACCGATACGACAATTGGAAGTAGGTTAAAATCGACTTCCAAGATTTGTTTACATTGTTAGTTAGTTACAAGTAAAGCTAAAGCGTGTTAAAGAATAAAAAGAGAAGCCACAATTAGTGTGGTGTGGGGGTGAGTTGGTGTGTATTTTGAGAGTGTACGGTGTGGATGTGAATTTCAGAGTTTTTTATAGTTTAATATACGTGTGGGTAAATGTATTTTTGAGTATGTGCGATTGTGTGCACTCCACGTGTTGTGTGATTGTGTGAGTAAATGTGTTGGTGATTTATTGATTAAATAATAAGTGAGGACAAATTTGTTTGTGTAGGTATGCAATTAATAAAAATGCAGGTCTGATTATTGGGGTGATTGCAATATATTTTCCGATTCTAATTACTTATTATTATAACTATAAGTGTAAAAAAACATACTTGCATCTAATTTAATTATGTAAGTTGGTTTTTGTATAACTACATCACACATTCCTTTAGCTATGGGCCTCTGAGGAGTTTTAACAAAATGCACAAGTTCAGGTGACCATGATTGTAGTGCGCTCATATGATCTGCTTCTTTCATTAGCCGCTCAGAATGAAAATTGCAGTATCCACCTGAAATAGTAAATCAGATATTTCGCCGTTATACGTTATACGCAAGAATCTGTTCATACGTAATTGGTTTTCGCAGTATGACGGCGATTTAATCACAGGACACTGAATGAAATGGGCCAACGTGTAGAATAAAACTAATATCATCGGAAAATAATGAACTAATAACATAATCATCCCATTAGTGTCCCACTGCTGCACAGGCCTCTTCTCAGTATGAGAAGGTTAAGGCCTTAGTCCACCACGCTGGCCTAGTGCAGGTTGGTGGACTACACACACCATCGAGAACTAATATCATAGTAAAATAATGAACTAATATCATAGTAAAATAATGAACAAATATCATAGTAAAATAATGAACTAATATCATAGTAAAATAATGAACTAATATCATAGTAAAATAATGAACTAATATCATAGTAAAATAATGAACTAATATCATAGTAAAATAATGAACTAATATCATAGTAAAATAATGAACTAATATCATAGTAAAATAACGAACTAATATCATAGTAAAATAATGAACTAATATCATAATAAAATAATGAACTAATATCATAGTAAAATAATGAACTAATATCATAGTAAAATAATGAACTAATATCATAGTAAAATAATGAACTAATATCATAGTAAAATAATGAACTAATATCATAGTAAAATAATGAACTAATATCATAGTAAAATGAACACCAAACGTATTTCATCATCATCATTTCAGCCGAAAGACGTCCACTGCTGGACAAAGGCCTCCCCCAAAGGCGGGGATATGCCATAATCGCCACGCTTGGCAGGCGGGTTGGTGATCACAGTTGGTTGTTTAAATACACAGAGAACGCTGCTGCCCATTCTCTGGTGAATCCCTTAGTCGCCTTTTACGACACCCATGAGAAGAGAGAGGGTGGTGCAATTCTTTACGTCCGGCACCACACCAAACGTATTTATTGCACCTTAATTGTAAGAAAACCACAAGAGGCTCGTAGCTAAGCAACGATTGCGCGGATTGTACGATCTGCAAGGTTAAGCTGCAATTGCCGCGGTCAGTCTGTGGATGGGTGACCGTTTCGATACACCTCGAAACCCCTCCATGCCTCGAAGAGCACGTTAAGCTGTCGGTCCCGGTTTGTCATACGAACATCTATGGCAGTCGTTACGGGTAGTCAGAAGCCTGAAAGTCTGACAACTGGTCTAACCTCCGAATGTCAGTATTACCCAGTAACTGGGTTGTGGGGGTCTGATGGCAGTCGCTCCGTGTAAAATACTGATTACTGATGTTCAGTCGCATCTGGCTAGACTGGAAGCCGACCCCAATATAATTGGGAAAAGGCTCGGAGGATGATGAATTGTAAGAAAACAGTGGTGGCTCTGAGTGCAGAGCAATGTATTATTAGAGGATACAATATAGTTTGCTACCGAAGTTCGTTAGATGGAGTTGACACTTTTATAAGTAATTAATTTTTAAAATTTAATACTGTCAAAACCCTGCTAGATATCAAAGCAGTATAAAGCGATTATTATACAGCATAATTGTATACATAGGATTACCCTAGGTTACGTTCAATTACAACATGGGCCCGAAGCTCATACGCATACAAGTTGTTCCAAGTCCTTTATAAAATTTCAAAAACTCCAGGCACAACCCGCACAACCCATTCACTTCACTTTACACATTCATACAAAAATTTACGATTTACACCGACCGGGCCGTGCCGGAGGGCGGCGTGGCGCGTCGTAGAGGATACGTACGCCCGCGGCGGCAAGCGACTGCGACTTCGCCACAAACGGTACTAAGTACATCGTATATCATTTCATTTCTATTAAACGAGTGAAAGTAGCTTAGAATCTCTCAGCAATTTATCCTCATTTCTCATTCCTGCTCCACCATCAGACCCTGATCACCATCTATCTATAAATAATTCATTGAAACCATTCCAATGAACTCAAACACGATACATCTGCTGTAAGTTGGTGAGGAGTTGGGTATCCTGCAAATTTCAGGTGATGCTGCAGCATCAACTCAAGGTTACCATGTTCTTGCAATGTCATTGAAGTAACAGGATATAAAATTACGAATCGATCAGACCTGTGGTAGTTGCTCACATCCCCTCATCAACTAGAAAAGAGATGATCATCTTCAAAGTAGTTCTTAGTTTATCCACTACTTAAGAAAAATGATGAAGTAAAAGTGTAAATGAAATGATGTTTACCTATCTGGCCAGGACCAAGAATATCCATTTTATATCGCAAATTGTCTCCACGTCCCACAAGGCTTGTAAAATTTAACATCATGTTTCGACCGCGACAAAACCTGGAATCCAAACAAAATAATGCTATAAACTAGATGGGAATGACAAAATTGACTAATACTGAAATGCAATCTCTTGCATTACCAAATCATAATTTCAGGAAATTTTCATGGGGGTGGGAGGGTAAAACTACCATCCTTTTTTGTTTCATCCTACTTTTTTCTAGCCTCTACATACATACATATTATCACGCCTGTTTCCCATTGGGTTAGGCAGAGACTATGGATTTCCACCTGCTACGATTCTGACACACCTCTTTCGCTTCATCTACGTTCATTACCTTGTCATGCATGCTCGTCGGTTTAGATTACTCTTAACTTGGCATTTTTTGAGAACGTCCGCGATTTGATTGCGATGCGTTTACCGAGGTCGTCCCCTGTTCTAGCCTCTAGGTTATACAAATCTTAACAATATCTTCTCAGATATCTTTATTATTTATTGTAACTAGCTTACTAACTTAGCTTTCAAAGAGATCTCGTATTTAGAAGAAGTACTGTTTTTTTATTTATTTGAATTATACTCATGAAAATTTCACATCTTGAGGTTGGTTTTATATCTGTTGGTGCTTTTTAGGGTTCCGTAGTTCTACAAGGAACCCTTATAGTATCGTCATGTCCGCCCGTCTGAGAATTACCCTTTTATCAGGTGTACCATCTGCGAAATATAGCCCGCCGAAGTGGCTTGCAGTGCCCCCCCCTGCCATTTCTAAACTATGCAAAGTAGAAACTTATAATCTTCCACGTTAATAGACCTTTGTAAAAACTCTCTTTTAAAATTATTTCGAGTATAATGCCATTATAAATTTTCGAGTTATAGAGAAAACTGCAAATTACTTAAGATGTCATTGACCTTAGAGAAAAATTATCTTAAATAAAAACCGGCCAAGTGTGAGTCGGACTCACGCAGTAAGGGTTCCGTACCACCCATCAACCTGATACCCCATAGAAACTGATTTAATTTAGTGAGTTTATCAAAATAAATCAACGATCGTACGCGAAATGTAAATTTTTGCATCTCTTTCTTACGTAGGTACCACCACATATGTTTATGCTTGCCCTATTTTTAGTATTTGTTGCAAAACTACATATATAGTATGCACTATAATCACACCAAGTTTGAAGTTGGCATTTATTACCGTTTTGAAGATAGAGCAGGAACAAAAACGATGAAAAAAAATGCATGTTTTTCGAGGTTTCTTGTGTTTGGTTTAGACTTTTTTGTTTTTAGTATTTGTCGTGATGCCCCTCATAGTAACACATATTCCCTGAACAGCCAGGCGGTCAGCAAAGTTTGATAATACATATTTATTTATTATATATGTAGGTATATTATAGGTTTATATAAGTAGTTAGTATAATTAAGTAATAGGTATGTATATATAGTTTTATATTTATTTGTATATAGGTATATGTTGTTGGTATGTTATTTTATAATTTTAGATGAACATTAGTTATGTACACTGAAAGTTACCCTCAGTTTTACATTTGCTCTATCACTCAAAGGTTTGCTGGTAGAAAACTCAATTATGAGTTAAGCTCGCCTTTGTACATGTAATTTCAAAACTATTATGTATTGTTGTGATATTTTTTGTGTGCAATAAAGAATAAGAATAAGACGAGTGGTACGGAACCCCTACTGCGTGAGTCCGACTCACACTTGGCCGGTTTTTTTATTGTTTAATTGACTTTTAAATTACGAAATGGCCTAGGCGCCAGGCGGTCCAGCTAATTATTATATTCCTACTTTGTTTTGAAATGTATTTTTTGTTAATAAATACTACTAGGTACTTCGATTATTGATCGAAGACTAGGTACTATAAAAAGTCTATATTAAAGTGAATGCATATTTTTACACCAATTCAAACTCACAGTAACGTAAAAACACTAAATAATAACAAAATAAAGAGAAATTTAAACGAGCGTGGGAACTATGACAGTGAGAGGGGAACACCCCCACCGCCCTTCGGCTCGCTCGCATCGAGTGCATTTCGTCAACGATCGGTCAATCTCAGATGATTCTGCAGTCCTCAGATGATGCGACTAAGTACCGGCGGCTCAATAGACAGATCTCAAAGTCCTTGAAAAGTGACCTACGCCGATTTAACACTGAACGTATTAAAGACGCGATAGAGAAGAACAAGGGCTCCAAAGTCTTCGCAAGATACCTGTCTATTGGGCAGAGCCAGCTTGCAAAACTGAGGACAGGCGATGGCAGAGTCGTATCCTCCAAGTCCGAGCTATTGAAGGAGGTCGAGAAGTTCTATGGACAGTTATACACGTCCACCCGGAAACCCGCTGCAAATCGGGCTAACGACCCAAGAGCTCGATTGAACCGACTCTATACCGAAGATATCCCGGACGACGTCTGCCTGTACGAGATAAGGATGGCTCTGAAGCAGCTCAAAAACAACAAGGCACCGGGTGATAACGGAATTACGGTCGAACTCCTGAAGGCGGGTGGAAAACTGATCCTTAAGGCCCTTCAGAAGTTGTTTGATTCCAAAAAGGGCGATAATGCTCTACTGAAGAATTATAGGCCCATCTCACTTCTTCCAGCCTCCCGAACAAGCCGGATTCCGAAAAGGCTTTAGCACCGTAGACCACATACATACGCTGCGGCAGGTTATACAGAAGACCGAAGAGTATAACTTGCCTCTTTGTTTAGCGTTTTGCGTTTAGCGTTTTAGGCTTTCTCGTAGGAGAAAGCCTTCAATTCGATCGAGACTTGGGCTGTACTACAGTCTCTTCAACGGTGCCAGATTGACTATCGCTACATCGAAGTGTTAAAGTCTTTGTATGAAAACGCCACTATGTCAGTCCGATTACAGGACCAAGCCTCGAAACCTATCCTTCTGCAGCGAGGTGTGAGACAGGGAGATGTGATCTCTCCGAAACTGCTCACTGCTGCATTGGAGGATGTCTTCAAGGTTCTGGACTGGAAGGGGCTATGCATTAACATAAACGGCGAGTATATCACTCACCTTCGGTTTGCCGACGACATAGTAGTCATGGCTGAGACCATGGAGGACCTCATTACAATGCTCGATGACCTCAGTAGAGCTTCTGATAGAGTGGGTCTTAAAATGAATATGGACAAGACAAAGGTTATGTCGAATTCCCATATAGCACCCATTCCCGTAAACATCGGAGAATCTACACTCGAAGTTGTTGACGATTATGTATACCTAGGACAAACTGTCCAGCTAGGTAAGTCCAACTTCGAGAAAGAGGTCAATCGTCGAATCCAACTCGGTTGGGCAGCGTTCGGGAAGCTACGCAATATCTTCTCGTCCAAAATACCGCAGTGTCTCAAGACAAAAGTCTTTGACCAGTGTGTCTTGCCAGTTATTACTTACGACACTGGAACGTGGTCGCTCACAATGGGCCTGATAAGAAGGCTTAAAGTCACTCAAAGCCCAATGGAGAGGGCTATGCTCGGAGTGTCCCTGCATGATCGAATCAGAAATGAGGAGATTTGCAGGAGTTTTACAGTTAATGAAGACACTTCAATGGTTGCCTATCACGCTTACGTATCCTCAGTACTAAGATATGGTATTATTATATGGGGTAACTCAGTGGAAGTTGACAAAGTTTTTAAAGCTCAGAAAAAATTTATACTAGCAATTTCTAGTGCTCACTTTCTGGATAGCTGTAAACCCCCATTTAAAAAACTTAACATTTTACCTTTGCCTTGTTTATACATCCTAGAAATGTCTATTTGTAAAAAAACATCCCCATTTATTTTCAAAATTCTCCAATAACCCAAATAGCCGATCTCGGCACAAAGATCATCTGAGCTTACCAAAAATAAAATTAGAAGTATTTAAAAGAAACGTGTATTGCATGTCTATTAAAATATTTAATCACCTACCCCAGAATCTTAGTAAACTACCTCTGAAATTATTTAAAAAGGCATTATTCAAATTGTTATTAAATAAAAATTATTATTGTGTAAATGAATACTTAGAAGATAAGTCGGTAATATTTACAATATAGATACCAATATAATTATGTTAGCCTAATTATGTACCTAATGTTGACATTTTGTTATTTTTAGTTATTTTTAAAATTTCTATTATGCACCCCAAATATGTTTGCACGTCATACGTGACAGGATATGTTAGAACACAAAAATTTTGTAACACCTATTTATGTACCATATTCTAGCAAATAAATATATTGAATTGAATTGAGAACGAAAGTAACCGTCATAGCCGAAATAATTGCCAAACTTAAGTGGCAGTGGGCGGGGCACACTGCTCGCAGTAAGGATGGCCGATGGGGCAGTAAAGTTCTGGAGTGGCGACCGCATACTCGAAGGCGCAGCGTGGGTAGGCCCCCCACAAGGTGGACCGACGACCTGGTGAAGATCGCTGGAATCCGCTGGATGCGGAAGGCGCAGGACCGGTCGTTGTGGCGATGCTTGGAGGAGGCCTATGTCCAGCAGTGGACGTCTTTCGGCTGAAATGATGATGCGGATGAAATCTAGTAGATGTAGTGAGGAGTAATGTAAATTCACCCTGTTCACCCACCCTTATAGAGTTAATCCATTTAAGGATGACGGTTTTATCCATATGACAGTAACAAAATTAGTTTCTTTTGCTAATATATAAAAATTAATTATTTAAAATACCTTAAATATTTGGAACATTCCAATGATGTGTCATCAGGGTAACTAGCTTCGCACATTACCATCAAGTCATCTATTTGCTCTTTAACATAACCTGTAAGTAGACAATGAAATTAAGACGCTGACAACAGCCAAATACCCCAAATAGGCTTCTTTTAAAAACATTTTTAGCTGTATCTATTCAGTTTGTGCCAGTGAAAAAAATATATGTTAATCTTGATAGTATTTTCTGAAACTGTATTGTGCCCAAAACACGTTTTCTTGAAGTTTTCTCGATAGAAAAGAATTGTAAACTAACCTCTTAAAACATGCTTTAAAGCAAACAATCTCTATTATTTACTAAATATTATAAATAAAATTAAGAAAGCATTTGAGAAAGACAATAATCTAAACATTTGTTGTTTCTGTTTTTCAAATAAGCTTTTAGTTTTTTATTTTTTTTTAAATTTGTTAATTTTCATTCAAATGGCTATTTAATTCCCAGCAAAGAAAAGACCCAAAAAAAACTAAGAAATTATTCCATGTTGCTGATGGAGCTAGGATCACAATTCTCTATAAAAATATTTTTTAGGTTTATCTAGAAGCTATCATCATCATCATAATTTCAGCCAAAAGACATCACTGCTGGACATAGACCTCCTCCAAGCATCGCCACAAGAAGCTATACATTATCAAAATTATTTTATACTTACCAAAATCGGCTTGAGTATAAAACGTATCATACTGAGCCTCTTTCGTCTTTACCCAGCCCCGATGATCACCAGGGCAGACAGGTTGCACATGGTATGAAACATTTTTATCACACTCACGTTCATAGCCCCAACATCTTTTAACTTCTGTTAATTCTTTGTACGGACATTTTGGATCTGATAAACAAGAATCAGCAACACTAGGGAAGGCGTTGAAGACGTATGTTACATGTTCTGGAGGTACGTTAAGATCATTATGACCTATTGAATAAATACTAGTAAATGATATTACAAAGTAGAAAAAATACAATATCAGCCACATTTTCACAGATTTAATTTAAAGTTTTTGAGCACACCGTAATTTTTGAAAGATTTTATGAATAATAAAGAAAAAAAACAAACTTCGAAAGCATGGTGGTATAACTTAGAAGAAAAGGGGTGAATTATAAACCAACAAATTTACATACGTCAGTAGATTAGTGTCTTTACTTCTATCTGTCAAAATATTTCATTTAGTCAGGTTATAATCCTAGAGTTGCATGTTCCGACCGCTAGTTGGTGCTTTGTTCAATTTTAAATATTTCACAAAATGTATAAACTATGTATTTTAAATATTTAATGATATTAAACAATGTTATTTTTTTTATTTAAGGGCATTTTTAACTTTTCTAATATAATTTAACTCTTGACAAAAAAATTACTTGAACACTAAAATAATATTTTCTTCGTAAAACGGAATAGATAGATGCACATTTTTTTTTTTTAATTATTATGGCCTGGTTGCTAAGACCTTTAAGCCAAGTCATTTATTTGTTATATTATATGTGAGTAGTTTTATGGCCTGGTTGCTTAGACCCTCCAGCCAAGTCTTTAGTTTACTCACCCTAGTAAAGTGATGGAAACTTTACCAGGTTTTTGAGCGGATGATGAGAAAATACGAAAGTCACATTTTTCAACTTTGTACCATTTACCCACACTTGTACACGTTAACGAGCACTTAACATTTAATAATCCACCATTATTACACATTAACACTCGAAGAAACACAAATTTAGATAATACAAAATCCACAACACGATCTTTCCGAATTTTCCCGCCAACCCATAGATGCACATCAGTAAAGTACAGTGTTGCCAATGCTACGGAAATTATCGTGTTCTACGGTTTTCAGGCCAAAAAAATACAAAATCCACGGCCTATGGCTATAACCCCATGGCCGTAGCAAAATCTACGGCTTTCAGCAAGTTTGACGGTAATCATGTTTTTGATCAATATATCATTGCATGTATCCAACCAAATACATTTTGTGTGTGTTCATCTTTCTTTGTGAATTCTAATTCTAACCTTGCAAAGTTATCTGTTATATGGACGGGGATTTCCCGATTAGAATTCCCGTTGAAAATTAAATGTTGTCATACCTACTTTTTTTTCAAACCAAAAAAGAGTAATTGATGATCAATTAATTTTGCATAAAAAACATAAAAACAGCACCATTTGGCTGATTTTGAAATGTACTTCATTTTTGCCATAGAAATCAAAATAATATAAGGTAATAGAAATGGTAAAAGTGCGTGAACTTGTCGCCGCGTACAGGTGTCTCATAAGAGCCCAGTGCGTGAATCGTTTGCTTGATCACCAGTGCTGTTTTGGACGCAGAGTCACTAAAGTTATATTTTGTCGCATATCTAAGGGACTTTACTCATGGCGCGACTAGACGCAGAATTGCATCGATTGCCGATATCGGTCAGATATCGCAACAACATGTGTTCGAAGAAAATGTATTGAAAATCGCAAATGTCTTCAGACAAGATCGCATGGATTGACGATATCGCTTACAGATCTGCTCGATATCGAATTGCATGAACGTTCTAATGATCTGCGATCCTATTTCAAATAAATGTACGTGGGCGTGCGAGCGATGGCACTTGTTTCGACTTGCATGCGATTCTCTGTACGGGATATCGATGAGCGACTTCTGTTTCGCAACAAGTAATCTGTTGGAAATATTTTTGGTATCAATTAGAACGTACGTACAACTCGAGTCGACAATCGATGCGATATCGCTCGCATCGCATCGCGTCATGAGTAAAGTCCCTAACAGTGAAATTGTTTTAGGCTTAATTTACTTTGTATATTGAATGCTGGAAATATGGTGGGCGTAATTGCGTATCTATGTGTTGGTGGCGGAAAACCGGCGACATGCGTTCCGGAAGAAAAAGACATTAGATATCATTTCTATTACCTTATGATTTAAATTTCTATGATTACGGCCAACCGTTAATTCTTTTTCCATACAAATACGGCTTTTCTACTGAACGTGCACGGCCGCCTAAAGACTTGCATTGGCAACACCGGTAAAGTATAACCTAGTGATGCGACTCGAGTCCGATTTTGCCAGTCGAGTCATTCGAGTCATATTACAGTTTTACTCGAGTACCACTCGAGTGGTCGAGTCACTCAAGTAGTTCACGAGTCACTCGGTCACTCACCTCACTCGATTCACTTGTCACAATCTTTGAATTTATTAAGTTTCTTTGTATTTAAGTGGATGTTTTCCTCGTATATGTGTAATCAGCTTTGTTGTATTACCAATTGTTTTTACACATTTTACAAATCACTTTTTTTTCTTTCGAAATAATTCCACACTAGTGACTTTGTTGGAGCTGCTGTATTATCGTCACTCATTTTGAAACAAAACAATCACTTTTATAAACAATTTCTATCTTATTTACGTTTATGAACGTCGATAATTCATTCAACACAACAGTTCACTTGAGTTCACTACACGCAAAAAGTGCAAACAAGTGTGACAACAACGGGTCTTCTTCTCAGCGCCCCGCAAGGGACGCGAGGAATCGGGCTCGGAGGTTGGGGGCCCCCTTTCCCGAACACGACAACAACGCACTTTAACGTATCTCTTTTAAAGAGCAGGTTTAAACCTGTTTGTCTCAGCGAATGGTGGGCGAGTGACTCGAGTCTACAGATGCAAAGCCGGTTAATAACGATTTTAACCTAACGGTAGCTTATGGTTCCTTTTGTTATTAACGGTTATTAACGACTTTTTCGGGTTACTACGGTTAGTAACATGTTTTCTTTTATCGAACCGAAATTTCACCTCGTGCAATTATTAGATAATGGATATACCTACTTTGTTTTATTGAAAATATTTTTAAAGGACAATACCCTCTAATGTATGGCACTTAGTCTACCCATCAAAAGTTGATGTCGCACAACCAAACCCAGGGTATTTGAAGGACAATAAAATACTCTTTCCGTATAACTAATTGTTTAAAATAGGTACCAGTAATTCGCACTTTTTGGTACTTATTTAATATTTTGTAGTTAAGTTCGAAAAAAATTACTGATTCGAAGTGTGACAATAATAGGATATTCGCTATAAGTGCTTTATAGTGCTTGTCATTTATATGACATGTTTATAATTACATAATTGTATACGTGTTAGTTTTTACACAAAAATTGTAAAGCTGCTAGTGGTAGTAAAGTTCCTATTGGTTCGAGGAGCGGCCGTTCTGGTATGGAGTATAGAATATGGAGTATTCAATATTCACGCAAATAAAGAATTGAATTGGAGCATTGAAAGTAGCTGCTTTCATCATCATCATCATCGTCATCATCACCATCGTCATCATCGTTGTCATCTTCATCGTCACCATCATCATTGTCATCACCATCGTCATCATCGTCGTCATCTTCATTGTCATCATCATCATCATCGTCATCGTCATCGTCGTCATCATCATCACACATGACAACACTTCACACTTCCACTGCTCGCTACCAAACATACACAATCTACTTATATCTCTTATCTATTTATCAAATCAAATAAAATCAACCAAATTAAAAATAAAACAAAAATTAAATAAATTAAATATTAATTATTTAATAATAATAAATATTTTTTCTACATACTCTCTTTCTAGTTTAGTTTTTCGTATGATCAACTGTTTTCGATTATAATTTCTATAAATTAAAAAAAAAAACAATAATATTTTTTATTAATTATTAATTTATTAGGTTTTCGCGATCACTGCACATTATTAATTAATTAATTAAATCAAATCTTATCTATTTATTTGAGATATTTATTAATTTATTTATTGAATAAGTATTAATAATTAAAATAATAATAAAAATAGTAAAATTTACATTTGATTAACATTTATATTTGAGTAGCTACAATATTCGTAAACGAACGCATTAAAAATAAGTCATGCTTGAAAAACTGTTCAACATAACCACCCTTTTCACGTCGCAGTCGGATAAATAACCGTAGCTAACCGGCTGTTTATTGGTAGCTAACGGAAATTTTTGTTTAATAACGGTAGTCTACCGTTATTTTACAACTATACTCGAGTCCGAGTGAAATCGAGTCGATATTTTTTTCACTCGAGTACGGTTTTTTACGATGTGACTCGAGTAAAATTGGACTCGAGTCGCATCACTAAGTATAACCTGTCTGTGTTAGTGTTAATTTTACAAAGTATTTTCAAATATGTACAATTTTCGACTATCCGGCTACTGTTAATGACTTCGACGATACCGCTTTTCGTAACTGCACTGGGAAACTATTGGATTTTGGCGGAATTGCTACCACAGAGTACTTTTGTATATTATGAAAAAAGCTACTCCTGAACGACTGTTTGGATCATTGCAGTGCTGCAGTGTTTTGATTCTGATATTTCTTAATATGTCGACCAGAAAGTGGTGCGTTCGAAGCTGCATAACTCGTAAGTCAAGCTATGTTTTCATTATTGCACTAGGTACATAAATATTTCCCTCAGCAATTTCCTACTTGTATATCAGATTCCTGAATTGCGTTCCACTAGTCTGTGACCAATCTTTTAAAAGGCAATAAAAATAAATAAGATTGCCTGTAATTTTTTTGTCTGTTTGTTATTCCATCACTCTGTAATGTTTTGCTTAAGTGCGGAATAGGAACCAACCTTCGCAAAAATATATTTTAATGATTATAATAGTGATGCAATACAGAAACTAAAATGTGAGTCATTCATCACTGGGGCTACATGAATTATGGCCCACTCCCCCTTTCAGCAGTGATTTTATAAAAATATTACTTAAGTATTTATATTTTTATACTTGTTTCAGGTTATCAGTCATTAAGAAGGAAACCTTTACAAGAGTTAACAAACTGTACTGGCCCACATGGCTCTCACACCCAAGGACCTATAATTGATTCACTCTCAACATCGGTTAAAGAAATAAATAATTGTTTTTTAACGGTTTGTTTTATTTTCTACATGCCTATAAAGGAAAATAATATAGTACATAGTTGGCAATCAAGGGTAACATGTTTATCCTTTATTTCCGATTATGTACTATAAAATTAAAACATAATAAGTACAGTAGACTGCAGAGACTATATATGCATGTATAGCTATATATAATAGCAAAAGTTGCCTGTTCCGACCACCAGGCGGTGCCACTGTGCTACATCTTTAGAGTGATCACTCTATCTCATATATACAAATGTACTCTGTGTTCGAAAGCTTGTTGTTGCATGACAAATTGACAGCTGATGAGCTGTCATCAGCTGTCAAACCTTGACATTACAAAGCTTACGTCACTGTCAAGTTTCTGCCAATTTGCCACTGAGATGGGAAACCTATGGAATCGTTCTGTTTACTATCTACCTCGTTACAAGTATCTATTAAATTGTTATAGCAATATAAATCTATACTTTGTCTCTTGTTAAGCAACGTTTAATGTCGTCTGGTGAAAGAGATGGCATGCTATTTGTATTTTCTCTGTTTGGCATCATTATTACATGACGTCAAAATATTTACTAGGCGTGGCGAAAAATCTGCCAATTTAGGGGCAATGGTTTATAAATATGGGTGCTGTCAAGTCAAGTAAACAAACATTTTGGATTTGGATTGCGATTTTTGGCTTTAAAAACTGTCCCAAAATTATTGTTTGTGCTGTGGACAATGTAACATGGAATCTTGTTTCGATTACTTACATGATTACATCCCTTGCAAATCTTGCAATGGCCGCCACTATACGGGCCCGGCTACTGTAAGTATTGCACAAGACGTCTGTTTTATGCTTTGATAATGAAATCTATAGAAACGACATTATTGTCAATGCAATTTTACAGATAAGATATTTATAGTCTTCTCTTTTTAACATACGTGGAGCCATATACGACACTACTTTCATATGTCAGTTTTCCGTTACATTTCTAAAATGACATTACCGAGCGTGGCGATTAATTGGAAATCTGCCATTTTATCTTACGAGTTGTTGGTACTCTGTGGTTGTGGTACATTGATTGTCAAACAGTGTTATTTGCTACGACAAATTATGACTTTGATCAAAGAAATTGGATGACTTTGATCAAATGTTGAATGTAAAAAAACGCTTGTCATCAAATAAATTGGATTGGACCAAGAAATTTGACCAGTGGCATACCACCCTTACGGACATTTCAAAATCGACACGTTTTTTTTCGTTTTGTCAGGTCCAATAGTTTCATAGGTCAATAGTTTTATGCCATGCGTATTTCGTAGGTATTTCTAACAACAATATAACGCTTACACAAACATTCATATTCACAAATCATTAATCTACACATACAGTCGCACCACGCATACTCCAATACCTACCAACAGTCTAATAAGTTTTGTGACACAATCTGCTTTCTTATTTTTCTTTCCTTTAAAAAAAAAATAAAAAAAAATGTCTTCATCTTTTGCTTAGCGTCATCTTAGCGCTTTAGTAAATTTGTTTATTTCAATTTGATGTATTAGATTAAATATCAACACAGGGAGCCAAGATTATATGCAGCCACTGAGTGGGGCCTGGTGACCTGTAACACAGGTTTTTACGAACCCACAACAGGCACCAGCTCTCACAATGTGAAATATGTAGTCTTGTACCTATAATAAATGTGTATATAATCCATTGTGAGAGGAATAAATGAATAAATTATTATTATTATTATTATTATTTCTAGTCCATAGGTTTCATAGGTCAGTGCAATTTGGCAATTAACTTTTTTTATTCAAAAATGGGCTTGCGTTTGGCCCATAGAGTATAATAATATAGTGACCGCGACCTCGCCGCTTTATGTTAAAGCGCGCTATTCAAAGCGCTGCGAGCAGGGCCCTGCATGCAGAGTCCCTGCCAAATAGTATAGTCACACTATACTATTTGGTAGGCAAATATTATTTGCAGAGCCGACATTTTTAAGCGGGCTACTCAAAGCACTGCCAGCAAAGCCCTTTTTTTTTTTTTTTTTTTTTCCGTGGGGAAAATCCTCATGGACGCACTCCGCCCGGGGAAGGCGGAGCCAGTGTCGGACTCTTACCGACTAAAAACCACCACGGTGTTCCTCTACCGACCTTGGCCGGGGGCGTGGGAAATACTCCTGTATTCACCCAACCATCCCCAGCAGGTCCCGGCTCGCCACTGGCAGGCGAGCCCCTTCTCCCCGTGCGGCAACCACAACGGCCGCACCCTCCCCTTGACTGGCGCGCGCGGAACACTACGTGCCACCGTCACGGGCCTTGACTGGTCGGGCGGCGGGCCACCCCGAGTCCGCCGCCCGCAGGCCCACACCTAGGGTGGCTGGAGGTCGGCATACGCCCTCCTACGACGCCCAGGTCGTCTCCTGCGGATGGGAAGAGAGGTCATCGCCTCTCGAACCCTCTCCGCCGCCTCCTTAGCGAGCATCACCTCCTCGCAGAAGGAGACGACGCCTTCCCAAGCGCTCTCGCTTCCGACCATAGACAGAACCACGGCCGGAAGCGAGAGATCGCTGCCGCCTACTGCAGTGATGAGGTCACGGCGCTGCGTGGCCCAAGCTGGGCACTCCGCCAATGTGTGCTGCGCCGTGTCCTCTGGGCAGCTCCCGCAGTGATGACACTCGGGCTTCGGCTCCCGGCCTATGCGACACAGATACTTACCGAAGCAACCATGCCCCGAGAGTATCTGCGTCAGCCGGTAGGTGAGGGCACCATGGCTCCTCTCCAGCCACTCCTCCATGACGGGCCTTACCGCCGCGATAACGGCGTGCCCTGCGCTGGGTTGCGCAAGTCGCTTCTCCCATTCAGCCACTAGGATCTGGCGGACCTCGCTCCGATCAGGCGGGTCCTCGCGCTGGTGATACCTTAGCGCAAGGTCTCTCGCCTCCAGATCCCAGGGCATTGATCCGGCTAGGAGGCTCGCCGCCTCAAAGGAGATCGTACGATATCCCCGTATCACCCTGATTGCCATCGCACGCTGCGGCCTACGTAGTAGCACGACATTACAGCGTGTCAGGGTGTCCGCCCACACTGGGGCCCCATAAAGGGCCATGGACCGTACGATCCCCACGTAGAGCCTCCGGCAGGAGGCGTTTGGCCCCCGCAAGTTTGGGAGCAACCGCGATAACGCAGCCACGGCCCCCATCAGCTTAGGTGCCAACCGCTGAAAGTGCGGCCCAAAGCCCCACCGGCTATCGAGGACGAGTCCCAGGTACTTCATCGTCGACCCGATGCCGATGCGGACACCTCCTACCATTATGTTGGATCCCGGGGGTGGCCCCTTTCGAGGCCCGTGGAAACACAGAGCCTCAGACTTGTGTAGAGCCACCTCGAGACCCAATCGCCGGATCCTTCCAACGACCTGCGCAACCCCCAGCTGTCGCCAGTATAGTCGCCTGCCGGAGCGTCTTCCCCCTCGCCGTGACCAGCGTGTCGTCGGCGTAGCATGTTACGCCGACGCCATGGAGGAGAGCACCGCGCAGCACCCAGTCGTAACCGATGTTCCACAGAAGCGGCCCCAGAACCGATCCCTGTGGCACACCGCACGACATCTCTCGCCGACCCCATCCTTCCCAACCCGGGTAGATGACGGCCCTGTCCGCCAGATAGGCCCCGATAGTGTGGCGGAGGTAGGTCGGCACCCGATGGAATTCGAGTGCCGCCCTAATGCAACTCCAGGGCAAGGTGTTGAAAGCGTTGGCGATGTCAAGAGACACCGCCAAAACCACCTCCCCCCGGGCCACTGCTCTTTCCACCAGAGCCTTCACGCGCATAATAGCGTCCACAGTTGAGCGCCCCCGGCGGAAACCATACTGGTTGTCTGCCAGATCCGGCCCCATCCTAGTCAGGTGCTGGACAAGGCGGTCTGCAATTACTCTCTCAAAGAGCTTGCCCACCTCGTCTAACAACACGATGGGGCGGTATGCAGATGGGGAGTCTGCCGGGCGCCCCTCCTTCTTCAGCAGGACCAGTTTGCCAGTCTTCCACCTCCGTGGAAACTGGCCCCGCTCGAAGCATGCGCTAAAGAGCCCTCCCAATCGGGGCCCAAGGGCCTTCAGAGCCAGGACCCATGCTCGGCCAGGTATGCCGTCGGGCCCTGGGGCGGTGTTTTTGGCTTGAAGCCGTTTCACCGCCGCCATCAATTCTTCCCGGGTCACTTCGGGCACGTCGTCATCGTCGTCCGCGTTAGGCACCATGTGAGGAGGAACCATCGGCGGAGGGGTGTGCTCCGCCCTTGAAGGGAACAGAGCGCTCACCACACCCTCCAGTAGCTCAGGCCGGAGACTCTGGGATAGTGGGGGGGCCCACGGGCGAAGTTTGCCCCGTACCATACGGTATGGACGCCCCCACGGATTTGCATCCAGAGTCGCCCGCATGGCATCAAAGCCTGCCACCTTGGCTTCTGTGATGGCAACCTGAAGGGCCACCTTTGCTGCTCTGTACGCCAGCAAAGCCCTGGGGCCTTACTCCCGTCCCGACTAGTTCGAGTTCTGAACTAAATCGAGCTATAGTCAATTCCTAGAGGAACTAACAGTAAAACAAATTCAAAGTTAATTCTTACTCCCGAACCAAATCGAATTAAGAACCAAAATCAACATTCGTTTATACATACATACATACATATTATCACACCTGTTTCCCATTGGGGTAGGCAGAGACTATGGATTTACATTCGTTCGACTGTCAGAAAAGTCAATTGTTAGATTAATTATCTTAAAAGTGATATAAATATACATCATTACTCTTTCTACCACATTTTCGTATTTCTAATGTATCATTCACATATAGCAAGCTAAAACTTAAAAAAAATGTTTTATTTTGTATTATTTTTGTTAATAAGTACTCATATTGATCAAATTAATATTATTAGCAGCAGGCACATTTATGAAATTGAATTGGATAGAAGCGATGATATTTAATATTTATTTATGTCCAGCAGTGGACTGCGATAGGCTGAGTTGATGATGATGATGATATTTTAAAAAGTACAGATATGTTGTTGCGCGCGCAAACTGAAGACTTGAAAACGTCCTAATTGGCACGTTTTGCTACTAGCACAGAATACTTAATAGTACTATAGTACAGAACAGCCACTCTCCGCCCCCCGCCAATTTAAGATTCTATTGTAAAAACTAAATAACTAAAATAGTTAGACCAATTGTTAGACTTAGGAAGGTCTCATTTCTTTGTACGGGATTGTGTATCTGTACTATAGTATTATATTATCTGTGGCCTTAGTAAGAAGTAAGCTCGAGTCTGCGTCGGCCAGTTGGAATCCAACACACACTACACTTACACTAAGGCCAGTATTACAGAACGATACTCAAGCGTTGATCTCTGTTTAAATCTAGTTTAAAGTTGAGCTTTGATTTTAGAACGTTCCTCAAGCAGAGATTTGTTGATCACGGTTCAGCTGAGTTTAGTTTTGTTTTATACTGTCACCTGTTTCGGTATTTGAGCTGAGATTTGATCTGTAACCACTCTAGTGTGGTCCAGACTACGCTTGAGTAGAGATTTCTATAATATTTCAGGTCAAATTCATGTGTTATATTGTTGAATTAAAGTTTATAATTACCGTTCTGGAATAAGGCCGATACTCAAGTAACGATTCTATCCTTAAGTAGTGATCAGGTGATTGGAGTTTAAACTGTACTTGAGGAAGCTTCTGTAATACGGGCCTTAGTTACACTTTACTATTATAGAAAGTACAAAAAGCATTTCTTAGATTTTTATATAAAAAACAATTTGGATACTACCCTTTCCTCTACCCAACAATTTTTTTACGGGGTATGTTAAAATTCAATTCTCTCTAAGTAAGGCGGAATTACTGCTTAAAATACTACGGGGTAAAGCTGATTGTCCAGAACTAGTGTCTTTTTTTTTTTTTTTTTTTCGACTGGATTCTCGCAAGTGGGACCGAAGTGCCATTTCTGCTTAACCGGGCTTAGTTGGCGGAGAGTCCCATGTAGGACTCCATACGCCGAAGGTTTTTCCCTAATCCTAAATACTTACAAACTAAAGACGCGGTATCAATACCGCGCAAGCGGGCTTCCCCCAAGGGGTGGGGGGGTCCTAGTGTCTCTTTTTTTTTTTTTTTTTTCGAATGGGCTCTCGCAGGTGGGACCGAAGTCCCATTTCTGCTTAACCGGACTTAGTTGGCGGAGAGTCCCATGTGGGACTCCATTCGCCGAAGGTTTTTTCCCTACATACTTACAAGCTAGATGCGCGCGGCATCAATACCGCGCGTAAACGGGCGGGCGCCCCCCAAGGGGGGGGCTCGAACCTCGCTGGGGCATTGCAGGGGGACCCCGCAGTTCCTATGTCCCCCTAGCAGCCGTTGCTGCATCGAATTGGTGATCCTAGTGTCTCAAGTAGTGCGTCTTTTTATACCAATCGTGCCTACATACCATAGACCAGTAAGCCTCTAGACGCCGGTTAGCTGGACACCCCCGGTCACAACGCATATGCTCTACCACTGCATATCATACGTCCCTCCGCCAATCGGAACGTCACTCAGTCAGCGAGCGGCACCAATCATAAGGAATCATACCACCGAACTTTTGAGCCGGCCAATCATAACGCGCCGTCCGACCCCCTGACCCCACCAACGTTTTACGACTGCGTTCGAATACAAAACTTTGTTTATGCGGAGTCTTGTAGCTTACTGGTCTGTGCTACATACCAACTCAGTCAACTCAGACCACGTATCCACCCATTATTGGCTGTGCCAGAAACACGCACTGTGTCGCATGCTAACTCCCCACTCGTTCGTGCGCTTACAATGCTAAATGCCACAGAGTACTGTAATATATATGAACCTAAATGCTCTTCTGACTTCGGCGTCTGAGTGCGATTTGTTTTCGTCGAGATGGATAAATGTGTGTCGTGAATGTTTAAGTTTTTGTGAGATGATGGATGCCTAATAAATTAGTGTTATTATTTTTATTTCAAAGGTTTTTATGTTACTTTAATTTCTATTTTTATACATAATTGTTTATATGTTAGTTATAAAACGCATTCGTTTTAATTAAACTGTAATGTTGTGCATTATACTTGAAATAAATAAATAAACGCGAGCAAAGCAATTGCGAAAATTTTATTGTTTTTTTGAGGATTTCGCGTTTTCCTCTTTACGTATGGAATATAATCTAAGTAAATAAATGCATCACAATAATTGCTGACCATGGAGAACAGCTCTTTTCTTTTCTTCGTGTTGCTGACAGTATAATAATATTTCAAGCACGTAGAGGAAACCTAAGTTGAATACCAGGCCAGCAAACCACGTTTTTTTTCTCTAGATGAAAAAGTGGGATTTTGGGCGTCACGCACAGGGTGCTGGCGGGGTGAGGCGAGGCTGAGGGGGCTGAAAAGCGGGACATCCCGCCAAAAGCGGGACATCTGGCAACACTTTTTAGGAAGCAATAAATAAATAATAATAAAAAATTATCTTTGGGACATTACACAGCACCATCTAGTCCCAAACTAAGCAGAGCTTGTATTATGGGTACTAGACAATGGATATAATTCTTATACCTATACTTTTTTTTTGTAAATAAATGCTTATAATACATAAGAAACACCCAGACCAACACCAACACTTATGTTCATAACACAAATATTTGTGTCCTGTGGGAATCGAACCCACGATCTCTTAAACGTAGTGGTTATATTCTCTTTGATCAGCAGTCCGACACTCGAACCACTAGACCACAGACGTCGTCAAATAATAATAATAATAATAATAGGCCGTTTATTTCAGTTTCGGTACGCCCTCGTGGACACGCGGGGTAAACTCGAAAGTAAAAAGTCTTTTTTTAGGAAGGGAGGCTATCAAGAATAAAAAAGCACAACTTTGTCGTTAATTAAAAAATATTTAATTTAAAAACTAAATGTAAATCACAGGACAAAGTAGGTAGTGCCACGAGCGACGCAGGCTCTTTGGGAGGCGTCGCGAGCGGCTGGCACTCGGCGCCCCCTTAATCCGTCCGCCCGTGTGCGCCGCACACCCTGCACCATAGCTAAATCCGGCCCTGCCTGCAAACATACACAATTACACACTATACCATTTAACAGGGACTCCGCATGCAGGGACATATACAAAACGTACTCTGTGCAGGGACACCAGTGGCAGTGCTTTGAGTAGCCCGCTTTATTAAAGTATAAAATAGCCAGTAACAAAAATAGGAACAGGTCTAATTTTCTACAATAGATGGCACTTTTTGTAAAATAAATTGGCGCCCTTTCCAGAATACAAATTTCCCGGTGGATGCCACCGCGATTACCACGTGAACACAACAGCAAGTGTCCAATCAGCTGGTAAATCTGAAAACTGTCTGCCCGCCTCTTTTTTAACTCTTCTGTTGTTTTAAATTTGGCTTTTACGTGCATTGCTTTATACCTTTGTGATTATATTTTGCAAGACTGATTTAAATGGTCTTAGTGCTATATTTTAAACAGAGTTATTTTATAAATTAACAATATATTTTGATTTTTCTGACCTTCAAAGTTAACCCACCAAAACTAATGTCGCCATTTTGACCATACAAACCGAGTTTAAATAGGTATTTTTATTTTGTTTGGTCATCAACAAATGTTTAAATGCTACATTAGTGAATTCCGTAAATGGAACATTTGCGAAGAACACTAAGAAAATGTCTCAGACAAATAGTACTGTAAATTTTCTTATACATGACGCTAATGGTTAGTAGCTAAGCTGCTATTGAAGCTTATTTTTTTACGTTATCTCATTTCATCTTCCTATTAATAATAATTACAGTTCTGGTTCTGCTCGTAACTTTTCATGGTCATGCAATTTCAGAAATTTAGTGTCCGTAGAATTAGAAATACGACGCCCACAGTGTTTCTCGTTGTCGGTTTATTTGTGCATTTGTTACTCGCCGAAATCATTGAACACTTCGTTGATCTATTCCTTGTTTATAATATTGCTCATAATGTAAAGTCTTCCCTCAAATTGTAGAAAGATTTATATAAGAATCATGAAGCTAATTGAACTCTCTTAAAAAAATTATGGCACTAATTATCATGTTTTATTTTAGGGCATCCTCAAATGGTAAAAGTTGTTCAAAACGCAAATAATCAATCAGTTGCTCAAATCAAAATCAAACCTAATCCTTTGAAAATAATAAAACTGCCAGCTGCAGCTGAAGGAAATATAAAGGTAAGTAGCATGCCCTTATCTTTGCTTAGAATTTTAGTTCCAGTTGAATTGGTTAAATTAAATTTATATGGCAAAGGTCCTTTGAAATCTATGTAATTTCCTTATAACATCATTTTTCTTGATACCTAGTAATTTAATGTGTAACTATCCTGATATTGGAAGTAGTATTTTTAAATTGTTTCTTCCAATGATTGTCACCTTGCAAGAGCAATGTTTCTTAATAATTTCTTAGGTTTTCGCAATCAAAATAAAACAAAGACACAACAACAACAACTTTGTTTTATTATAACATTATAATAAAACAAAGTTTAACTGGATTTAATTGTGGCTTAACATCAGGAAAACTAATTTAAATAATATACACGATTTAATCCGGTTAAACTTTGTTTTACTATAATGTTCCTTATCTTGTTATGCAAGAAACAATGAAGGAAATTTTAAATGAGGATTCAGAACATAGCGGCACAAAATTTTCAGGCTGCTATTTTTCAAATTTCCTTTAAGGTTTCCTCATATGAATACACACAAACTCTTTCAAAATTCAGCAAGAACCTACCTAGTTGGTGAAAATTGTGAAACAAGTTTTGTTGCATGCTACTTTTTTTCAATTCTGCATATATATATGCATGTTATTAAATTTTATCTTTAATTGATAAATAGTGCAATGCATGGAGGCACTAGATTCCGTATGCTTTGTATGGACCAAAACTCTTGCAATGATGATATTTTGATTTACCCATTGACTGCCACCAACATGCATGTGTGTTTGCAGACCTACTTCAGAACTTTAGATAAAATTAAATGTAGGTATTATAATACCTATGCTTATGTTTGGGTGAAGCATCCTTAATTTAAAATAGATGATAAACAAAGTCTTATTTTCTAAACTCTATGTAACTAAATTAAAATAATGACAACAACCCTAAGGCGACACTCTGACCACGCGGTCGCCACTCCAGAACTTTACTGCTCCATCGGCCATCCGTTCTGCGAGCAATGTGCCCCGCCCACTGCCACTTAAGTTTGGCAATTCTTCGGGCTATGTCGGTTACTTTCGTTCTCCTGCGAATCTCCTCATTTCTGATTCGATCACGCAGGGACACTCCGAGCATAGCCCTCTCCATTGCCCTTTGAGTGACTTTGAGCCTTCTTATCAGGCCCATTGTGAGCGACCACGTTTCAGTACCGTAAGTAATTACTGGCAACACACACTGGTCAAAGACTTTCGTCTTGAGACACTGCGGTATTTTGGACGAGAAGATATTGCGTAGCTTCCCGAACGCTGCCCAACCGAGTCGGATTCGACGATTGACCTCTTTCTCGAAGTTGGACTTACCTAGCTGGACAGTTTGTCCTAGGTATACATAAGCTCCAAAGTATAAAGAAACATTAATTCAGTATTTTTTGACATGTCATCCCATTTGTCCCACTGCTGGGGATGGGCCTCTTATCAGAATAAGAAGGGTTCCGGCCTTCAAGAACTATGGAACACTGTCTGGTGTCAGGTGTGTGTTAGGTTTCCTCACTATGTTTTCATTCACCATTAAAGCAAGTGATGATTGCTTAGTTTGGGACTAGATGGTGATGTGTAAAATGTCCCAAAAATATTTATTTAATTATAATCAAATTCTAATCTACATGTCAATTTGAAAAGTCAGAGTTGCAGGCCAGGTTCAAACTAGGACCCTGCTGCATGGAAGGCAAGCGGTCAACTGCTAGGCTACTGCTACTTGACTTACTTTTGCTTTACTTTACCTGACTTGTTTGTTATATTGTATTCAAGTATCCTGAGTGTGTTCATCATAGCCATTAACCTGTAGGGTAGAATGCCCTAAAGTCGGCACCTTAAGCAATTTTGACTTTTCAATTGTGCTACTATTTTGTATCTTACTGGCTAGCTTCCAAGATGCTATTTATTCCTGCGAATGGGTTCAAAATGTATATATTATAATAAAACAAGTTTACCAACCAAGGAAAACCAATTTAAATGATATATCCGATTGTAATCCGGTTAAACTTGTTTTATTATAATGTGTAGTGATCGTGAAAACCTAAGAAATTATTAAAAATGTATATAGTTTTACGTTTTTTTTTTTACGTGAGTGAAACCGTTTATATTAATAATTATATAGTTTTGATCAAATATAAGCTAAACTTAAGTTAGTTTTTATGTTATGTAGGTTTTAATTGCTAGATACGAAATTTGCCTAAACCCGGCAGGTCTAGCCCTAACCTCGTTATCATTTTTCCCTAAAGTCTGCATACTTATTTTCATGGAGCTTTTAGGGGTGATCTCAAGTTTAAAGAATTAAAAATAAAACAAAGTAACATTTTCATGTTACATGTGGGTAGTGAATTTTATTTTCATGTTCTACTATTGATACGCGATTGACCATATTAAAAATAATTATTATTATGAATGGGTGACCTTAGGATTTGTTTAAAAAACCGGACTCCCTTAGGCTGGCCCCCTATTACTATACTTAAGACTTTACTAAGAATTTGATGCCCTAACGGCTGCCCCCTTTATTTTATTGATAAATTAAGAACAAATACAAAGTCAACTACTAATAATGGTTCTTTGTTCTTATAATTAACTACAAAAGACATCAAAAACCCAAAAAAATTAATTAAAATAGAAATCTCTTATCCCGAAAATTAATAATTCCGTGATTTTGCTAAGCAAAATGCGCTATCGTCGACACATCCACACCTATCGTAGTTCTGGCCGCAGATGCGTTTGAGAGGATTGACCCATCGCCGTAATTTTTTAAATTCGAAACATGGAATAAATAGGGATCATTTTGACGCTAAAATCGCAGTTACTAATAGAATGTGTATTACCTAGTTTATTTAAGATTATTGATAAAACTGACGACTTTAGGCGGGGACCGGGTTTAGGGTATTTTACCCTATTTTGTCACACTGCATCTGGTCTGGTCCTTAAATTTTTATCACATTTCTGTCTGGTCACACTTCTACAATTTCTAGCTTTATTTAATCCATTAATGTACTGATCATTATTTATTTATTATACAGTTTTTGCTAGCTGTGCTCCTTACAAAATTTGTATAATGTATCATGATTTTTTTTTTCTAACTGACAGAATTGTTACCCAATATAGATACCCTAACTGCTTAACCGGGCGATAATGCATTATGAATATTATGATAGTCTATTTATAGCCAGGGGCCTCACAGGGAGATCAACCCCAATGTTGATTAGTCCATAAATAAAATATTGTTGATGAATGAGGGTTAAGAAATGTAGTTTTGTGGGAAGATATATTGTTATATGTCTGGTTGGAATAAGTGTTTAATGTATAATAATAATATACTGAGCTATATTTACCACACAATGAAAACTTTCATCACTTGCTAATCATTACCCTGGGCTCCTTAAATGTATATGACATCATGCAATGTGGAGCCATCCAAAAAGCTCTTATCTACAATATGTAACAAAAACCCTGTTGTTCCTGTGAGGTACGTTATCAGCGCCCCGATTCAGAACCATACGATAACAAGTTGTCGATCGATTCGGTTTGTTATTTATTTTTCTCTCGTTGCGTGAATCATCAGACGAAACGAGAGAACAAACCGAATCGGTCGACAACTGGTTATCGTGTGGTTCTGAATCGCATAGCAGAATTGATATTCATACCTAAGGACGCAACTCATTTGGAAAAAATCTTCAACGGTTCCTTCACGGTAGCGTGGTGGCTAAAACACTGGCGTACTGAGCCAGGAGTCGCAGGTTCGAATCCTGCTCGTGAGAGATTTTTTTCTTTCCACAATTTAAGGCAAGATATAACGGACATGTAATTAATTGTAATATCTTTGTACATGATATCTTGTGGCGAATAAATGATCTGATTGATTGATTTAAATCGTTAAAACTCTTCAATAAAAATAATGAAATTAAATATTAAATCATTATTAATTGTAAATAGAAAGTGATCATATCACTCAAAACACTCACTCAGTGATTATATCAATCAAAACAATCAAATTAAATATTAAATCATTATTAATTGTTAATTGAAAGTGATATAAGAATCACTTTTAATAATTATTTAATATTTAATTTGATTATTTTTATTGTAGAGTTTTTCCAAATGACTTGTGTCCTTAGTCCTTACGTATGAATATCGATTCTGATAATGTACCTCACAGGAACAACAGGGTTTTCGTTACATGTTGTATATCTCCTTGTGGTGGAATGAATAACCAGTTCATATTATGGATCATTGATATTTGCATGCAACACTTTCAACCAGATGCATGATCCACATTACCACCTGTTCATAGGCATAGGTCGTAATTTTAGAAGTAACTTCACAGTGTCTCAGTTTCTTTTTCGCCCTGTTGTAAGCTTAAGACATTAGTTAAAAATAAAAGGCAGAAAGTAATATGAAAAAAAAAACTACCATAAAAACTGGAGCATTTTTTTTTGTTGTTGCAGACTTCATCAGTATACAGAGCAGTAAAGTTGACTGGCATCAAATGTGCATCAAGTAAGTTATTTACATATTTAGTGCTACTGTTTTAGGAGGTGTATTTACCATGTTTTTATTTACTCCCTTCAGTCATATCTGTCTTTTTGGTACAAATTTTGCAATCAATTTCAAACTAACTTTAAACATAACTTAAAAGTGGATGACAATGCAATATTAACTCGATTTCTTTTTAACGATGTGGTTAAAAAAACATCAATTTATTCTTTATGTATTGTCATTTAAAACTTACAATTGTTTCCATGCATGACATCTTCTATTGAAAATGTCATTAACTATAGGGTAATACTATTTGACTGATTTGACTATCCATTGCATTGATGTCCTACCTTCCGGCCGCGTGGTTCGATCGGACATTTTGTCCTAGGGGTGATTGATGTGTTAAAAATTATAACAAAAAGCTGATGTGTGACCTCCGTTGCTTGAGTGTATGTGCCCTTGAAGCCATGGTTTAGATTTACCTAGATATATTAAATAACTTGATCTGATTGAATTTAGTTTAAAAAAAATTCAAACTAAGAAAATTCTACTTAAATCTCGCGACAAGCTTTTTTATCATATAAATTCAAAATTGTGTAATGTCGTTATAAGTTGATAGTAAAAGTTTCAAAGGAAAAGTTTATTTAATTCTTTTTAGCGCATTTAAATAAAAGCTTGTTTAAAAAAAAGTTTTTTTACTTTTTATTATTTCATGTTCGTACACCGATTTCTCCCCGTTCTCTAGGCTCCATTGAAGCGTTTGTCAATTAGCTGACTTGGGCCCCTGGAGTCAGACATGCTTGTCAGTTCTGAAGTGGTGACCATGAATTGTCCCTCGACTAAATCGAAATCAACTGGCATGGGACGCTCCCCTAGCTATAAAACAGCCGACGTTTACTGAGCATCTGAATCAGAATAAACTGAAAAAAGATGAGAGGTCAATGTCCAGTGGACTGTCATAGCCTGAGTTAATTAATAAAGTATAATTCTATTTCAGAATTCTTGCAGGTTGATACATTAGCATCTTTACAAAAAGTTAAAGTTGAACCCAAGGAAATTGAAGAAATTCAGGTGATTATTAACATCATAAACAATTCAAAATTAATAAATTATTACTATGCATTTAAATACATAGGTACTTAAATGTAAATTATATGCATTTTCAGATAAAACAAGAGCCACTGACTGAACTGAAATTTCTACATTCTGTGCCAGAACTAATTTCGCCACCACCAAAGTCTGAGAACCAAGTATCAAGCACAAGCACTGCAAATAACCTAAATTTAACAATGTCGCACGCGTCGAGAAGAAGACATGACTCTGACAATGATCCTCCCGCAGAATAGTAAGTTTTTTTAAAGTCGATCACGGAAAATAAAAGGGTGCATCCATTTTATTTTTAAACAGAGCACTTTATACTTAAACAGAACTGTTCATAATATGCGATGCCGCTACTCAGTGGCGTGCATTGTCCTACTTAATTTGAATTTGGTTGTGTAAGTTATTGATTTTTATATGTAGGAAGATTAATTTAGCATTAATATTAGGTATATTAAAAGATAAATAATCATCGTACTTTGAAAACAAAGATAATAACTTACACCACTATCGAATTTGAATGAGGAAAGCACTGGGTACTGCCTTATTGCCTATATGCAATGCACGCCACTGCCGCTACTATGGAACTTTGCGTATCATGCTTAACGCTGGGTTCCTTTAATTTGCTTTTACCGACGACGGCTCGTTTTTCCTTGAAAAAACTTCAAACTTAATGTCAATATTTGACGTTTTTTAAGGAAAAAACGAGTGACCGTCGGTAATGGTAGATTATAGGAACCAGGTGTTAGAGATCGCTAGTTATATTATGCCACCCGTTCCTTTCTCCGCGCTTAGTATCGCTTGCATCTACGCTCCAGGCACACATTTGCGTTACGCACGTAGCTAGTACACGCATAGTCGATTAGTAATCTGCGCATGCTACTCCGACTGAAATTGTTCATTTTAAAGATATAAATTTTGGAAGGAAATATTCGTTCACTAGCAGGATTCGAACCTGCGACTCCTGGTTCGGTACATCGGTGCTTAATCTGCTAAGCTACCGCGAAATCTGCTCGTGGTAAAGAATTTAACTTTCACTTTGTATCCGTCTTTGGGTAATGTTAGCTACATCTTAGTTATAGTTATTTATTTGTTAAACTTGGACTAGATTACATGGAATGATTTTAGCACAGGCTTACAATTTAAGTACTTATTTAATCTAGTTAAAGGGTAGAGTACTGTCCTCCTAGATAGGCAACAAAGTAACCTGTGTTTAGGAGAGACAGTTCCGATCCCCTATCGATATGGTAGAATTATTAATAATCAGACATCTTATTAAGAAACTAACCGTGTTCCTTACATTATGTTGTACATTTTACTTTTAGGGTTCCGTAGTTCCTACAAGGAACCCTTATAGTTTCGTCAGGTCCGTCCGTCTGTCCGTTTGTCCGTCTGACCTAATCCTTTACAGCTTAATAACTTCTACAGTTATAAACATAAGTAAATGAAATTTTGTTAAAAAATAGTCTACATATAGATCTCAATTTTAAAAGAATAAAAAAATCGTGATAACGTATTTTAGGGGTGGCGCCCATACATGTTAAATGGGGATAAAAATATTTTATTCACTGCACCCGCTCGTGTGGGGTATCATTGAATAGGTCTACTAAAATGAAGGTAATGTTTCATACACAACTTTTTTATCAGGTGTACCATCTGCGAAATACAGCCCGCCAAAGTGGCTTACAATGTGTCCCCACCCCCTGCCATTTCTAAACTGTGCAACGTAGAAACTTGTTATCTTCCATGTTGATAGACCTTTATAAAAACTCTCTTAAAATTATTTTTAGTATAATGTGATTATAAACTTTCGAGTTATAGCAAAACTGAAAAATACTTAAGACGTCCTAGTTCAGAGGACATTGACCTTAGACAAAAATTATCTTAGGCAAAAAATGCTCCTTTAATTACTTTCTATTTAAAAAAATCACAAAAAGAAACATTGTGTTATGTTGACATGACACACTTCTTAAATTTGGGGCTATACAGCGCCATCTAGCAGCTACTAACAACACTCTCTGAGTCGCCAATGCGCAATGCTGCCGTCTATTGCAAAAACTAAAATAGCCATGATTAATATTCGATTTGATTTGTTTGTAATTACACCTACTTGAGGAACCCTATAATACTGAGCATGGCCCGACATGCTCTTGGCCGGATTTTCTTATAAATATTGTATTTGAAGGGGTATGTATGAAAATGTAATGCCAGTCGCTTTCGTATGCTTACTAGTTTCACTTTTACACGTTTTAATGACGCAAGACGGCATTCTTTAAATATTATATGACTATATTAACTGGCAATAGGCTCGCCCCCTATTACATGGGACTTACAACATAACTGGCGAAATGTGGGTGTACTATACACCTCTGCCTACCCCTTCGGGGAAATACAGGCGTGATGTTATGTTATGTTATATTAACTAGGGCTTGATTACACCAACTATCATCATCATCATCATCATCATTTCAGCCGAAAGACGTCCACTGCTGGACATAGGCCTCCCCCAAGCATTGCCACAACCAACTATATACATAATTATTTAACTTTACGCGGACTATGGGTGAACGCGCTGGTACTTAAACATAGGTACTTATCTAAGTACATAATTGTATTTTTTTGTAATTTCTATAGGGTATTGTTTCGCTAATTCTGTAACATTGTTTTTTTCTTATTTAAATATATTTAAGTAGGTATAAAATTCTATTTCTATTCTTCTATGGGCTTTGTTTTCCACGAAAACGGCGAGTCTAGCGGTTCCTAGCAATGACGACAAAAGAGCCCAGCTCACGCGCCATTACACCGAAGATCTTCCGGACGTTGACCAGGGCGAGTTCTCGAGGGTCATCACGAATCGTCTTGCCAGAAGACTCGACGATTCCAGCCACCAAAGCAAGCTGGGTTTCGAAAAGGCTACAGCACCGTAGACCACATCCATACTGTTCGGCATATCGCACAGAAGACTGAAGAGTACAATCAGCCGCTGTGTATGGTATTTGTGGACTACGAGAAGGCCTTCGACTCCATCGAAACTTGGGCAGTTCTGGATGCTCTGCAGCGATGTCACATTGATGAACGGTATATAGAGATGCTGAGATGCCTATACCACGCTGCTACCATGACTGTTCAGCTCCAGGACCAAAAGACGAAGCCTATCCAACTGCGCAGAGGGGTGAGACAAGGGGATGTTATATCCCCAAAATTGTTCTCTGGACTGGACAGGGTTGATACCCTGTTAACGTTGATACGTTAACGGTGAGAACATCTCATATCTCCGCTTTGCCGATGACATCGTTGTAATGGCTGAGTCGCTAGAACAACTGGGCGAAATGCTGCACAGTTGGTAGGCACAACTTCGAGAAAGAAGCCGACAGAAGGATCCGTTTGGGCTAGGCAGCATTTGTCAAACTTCGCTGAGTCTTCTCGTCGCCTATACCGCAAAGTTTGAAGACAAAGGTCTTCAACCAGTGCGTCCTGCCTGTCATGACTTACGGCGCCGAGACGTGGACACTGACAGTTGGGCTAGTCCACAAATTTAAAGTCGCTCAGCGAGCTATGGAGCGAGCTATGCTTGGAGTTTCTTTGAAGGATAAAATCCGTAACGAGATTATGCGGAGAATAACCGGAGTGACCGACATAGCTTGTAGGATCAGTAAGCTGAAGTGGCAGTGGGCTGGCCATGTCTGTCGAAGGACCGATAGCCGCTGGAGCAGAGGAGTCCTTGAGTGGAGACCGCGAATCGGTAAACGCAGCGTAGGGCGCCCCCACGCCAGGTGTGCCGACGATCTGAAAAACGTGGCTGGGGAGGACTGGATGCGGAAGGCAGAGGATCGAGTGTTGTGGCGCAACTTGGGAGAGGCCTATGTCCAGCAGTGGACTGCGATAGGCTGAGTTGATAGGTATAAAATTAATATTACTTACATAATTCACCTAAGGTTTTTTTTTAAAATGCTTCTCAAAGTAACTGTTCCACGCGGACGAAGTCGCGGGCTAAAGCTACTTATAATAGAAGGATGGAACAAGAGAGCGGGCATTCGTTGCTGTGAATCACATAACATATTAATTTTCTAATATTTTCAGTACCACAAAGAGACGTAAACACGCCGACAAAGTTGGCAAAGGTTTAAGGCATTTTTCAATGAAAGTATGTGAAAAAGTCAGAAATAAAGGTTTCACTTCTTATAACGAAGTTGCGGACGAATTAGTGCTGGAATTTGCAGCGGGAATGCATGGTTCAGCAGATAGCCAAGTAAGTACTTTACCTCCTTATTTAAATTTTAAAATCCGACCTCTGATTTTTCAAATTCATGTGCGGATTTACATTCGATTATCACTTGCTTTAACGGTGAAGGAAAACATCGTGAGGAAACCTGCACACCTGAGAATGCTCCATAAAGTTCTCAATGGTGTGTGTAGTCCACCAACCCGCACTAGGCCAGCGTGGCGGACTAAGGCCGCGTGCCGCCGCCGCTGCGTGGTGCCTTCTCGTACTGAGAAGAGGCCCGTGCCCAGCAGTGGGACAGTAAAGGGCTGGTTATGTTATTTTATGTTACTTCCTAAAATAAAGTAATTAATAATGGTGCACTAACACAAGTGCAATTATTAAAATCATAATTCAGATTAAATTACATTACAGCAATATGACCAAAAGAATATTCGCAGAAGAGTATATGATGCATTAAATGTTTTAATGGCAATGAATATAATATCTAAAGAAAAAAAGGAAATAAGATGGCTTGGACTGCCAACCAATAGTGTACAAGAATGTACAGCCTTAGAAAAAGAAAAACAATCTAAATTAGAAGAAATACAAAAGAAGACACAACAATTACAAGAACTCATATTACAGGTACTAGTAAAATTAAAAGACCCACAAATTAATACAGTCAGAGACATACACAATTAAGCTCAATCTTAATAAAAATATTATACTGTTTCAGCACATTTCGTTTAAGAGTTTGATAGAAAGAAATAAAGAAGCAGAGATTAAAGGAGTTAAACCATCTCCATCGTCGGCTATCCATTTGCCATTCATTGTTGTGAATACTAGTGATAAGGCTTTAATTGACTGCAGTATTTCTAATGATAAGTAAGTATATATTACTTGAAAAATATAATTGGAAGGTATAACATAAAACAAACAGTTCCGGTATTTACCAGCTCCTCAGCTGGTGGAGAACAGATAACTGCATGGCATACCCAGGGGTCTCTCTTAAACCGGGCCTGCCATTCATTCAACTGAAGAATGATGTGCCAATGCCTAAATACCGTCGTATGGTCGACCGCAGGTCAGTGTTAACAGTTTGACATTGACAGCTTTATTTCTTAAGCAATAAGGACGGTTTTCTAATTTGAGTGTTACCACTGTCATGCAGTCGACTGTACCTATTTATCAAGTTGAAGATGAAAATTTGGACGTATACATGTGTACAGAGAACACCCAAACAATATCAACTGCATTTGAATGAGGTGTTCTGCCAAAGAAGGCAGTTAAAGTCGGCTGACAGCTCTTTATCCTTAACAGACATCTTATTAACAAACACAAATTATAACGGTAGCGTCAAAAAAGTAAGAAAAATCAATTAAAGGCAAACAAGAGTTCTGTATGCCAATTAAAGCTGACTTATAATCGGATATTCGGATGCACATTTACCTAAAGTTATTTTTTCTCTTATGAAATTGTAGAAGCGGCACCTTAATTATTTTTTTCTTGAAAGTGTCTCCCTGTATGCCAGGAAATCCGGGAATGCATAACTAATCGGGTGCATAGTATGATCGCGACTCTTGAAATTACCGAGTGCACTGGCCCAGAGCGTGAGCGCCTACACCAGAGTCACGAAGAGCTGATGATACTGGCTCTAGAAATGCTTATGGATTTGGATGCATCTTCAGACCACGACAGATCAGAAATACTTATGGCTTTGGATGCATCTTCAGATCTTCCAGCAGTGGACGTCTGTCGGCTGAAATGATGATGATGATGATACATCTTCAGACCGCGGCAATGCGCCCAGTCTGGCCAGAACCACTCTTGGCTCCTTTTGAGCCACTACTCCCATCTTCACCGATGCTGCTTTCTCCCCGTGCGATCTAACGTCGGCCGCACCCTTCTTCCAACTGGAGATCTACTCCCGTTCAACGATAAACGAACTTTCGTTCCGTCCGATACGTACACGACGAACAATAGATGTACCTACTACGGTTCATCGTCGTAAACGATTGATTCCCTCGCAGGCATAGATAAGTCATCGTGAACGAATGCAAAGTCAATCTGAATGAATGTATAGTAACGTCACAAGTAACGTACTGCCATTTTATTAATCGGTAAGTATCGCTTTTTGTTTTGAAGTTGTTTTAAAACAATATAAAATACACATTCATTAAAAATACTTATTTAAATTTGATTTCGTTACCATAGAACTTCAAAAATTAATGATTTTAACTAAAACCTTTTTTACGGAGACTTGCTTGAAAATTCTATTCTTATCCGACCAATTTTAAAAGCTGTTCAACATCATACTATTCCTTACATAGTGGTAGTATCTAACTCAATTTGTTTGACTAATACTTGTGGTTTTTGACATCGAACAGTGACTAAAAATACAACTAGATGGCGTTAACCTCACAATATGATTATATCGTGAAAATATAATTAATATAGGTAGTTCTAAATATCAGTCTCTACCTACTGATATGTACTTATGATAACTAACACAAAGTCATTTGCTTCTTTCACAATATTATTATTATAATTGAATTTGTATTGGACTGAATGGGATTATTGTGTTCATGAATACCTACAACATGATGTTTTTGCAACTTCCACACTGACTGACCGCCCTTCCCCCTGGACCTCGAACACGAGCAGACGTGCTATAGACTCCACAAAGTTATTTTAATTATAATTTAAAATCAAATACCCAAGTTAAATCAGCTCAAAATAATAGGAGTGCATAACTCAAAGTAGTACATTTGGCCGCTACGCTGCATCGAAAGCACACCAACGCTGAACACGGACGCTCCACCCCTTTTGCGCATGAGCAGCTCAAAGGTACAGTGCCATCTTTGTTGCGCAACGATCTACCCACGCCCCCAGCACGCAACGCGACGCCTCCACGGTGACGTAGTCGATAGCTGCTCCTTCGCTACACCGCTGACCACCTGTGCTCCTAGTACTCGCTGCCTTCAGTTGTCGTGCTATCTCAGTTGCACTACGCCCCGCCCAAGCCTGCGTCACGGCTTGCTGCCACTACAGTACTAAGTACTCCTGTACCTGCCTGCGCGCCCTATAATTGTCGCCGCCCGTAGCTTGGTGGATTAATTTTATTACACATATGACCGTAGCCTACGGCCACCTGCCACATCATACAGAAGCTTCCTGTCACTGACCACAGCCCACCTACAGGATTCAGTCGTGTATTGCCCCGCAGCTCTGAGAAGAAGACCCTAGTTTAAATCTAAAGGAGGAAGTAAGAAATATTTTGTCTTTTTGTGTTTTTCCTAAAATACATTACACTGGAAACAAACAAACATGCCTCTGAGACGTACACCACCAAAATCAACCGTTTTACAATATGAATCGGAGCCTGATTTACCTAGTCAGACGGAATTGTCACCTAAAGTCAATCAACGTAAACGTAAACATGAGCACGTGGATGACATGAACGTTTTCATGGATGAAATGAGGACTTTATTTTCGAACTTTGAAAAACAGCAAAATGTTAAATACGCTGCGCTACAAATGGCAGTTAATGATATTAAGGATTTGAATGCATCCATGAAATGCTCAATTGATTTTGTCTCAAGTAAATATGACGATCTGATGAAGGAGTTTGATAAGTTATCAGCCGAGCGCAACCAAAACATAGCTTATATACAATTATTGGAAGAGAAGGTAGAGAACTTGGAAAACCTTCATAGAGCCTCCTGTGTGGAACTGAGGAACTTACCGGCTATACCCAATGAAGCTAAGGATGACTTATCAAAAATCATTATAAACACCGGCAAAGCTGTAGGGCTGCCGATATGTGCATCTGATATACGGGATGTCTATCGCTTTAAAACAAAATCCGAGTCTAACAAGACTATTCTTGTAAATTTTTCGTCCATTATAATGAAGGAAAAATTAATTAAATATGTAAAAAGCTACAATAAAACTAATCAAGAAAACAAATTATCAACGTCAAAAATACAGCTAGAAGGCCCAGATAAACCAGTTTTTGTATCCGAAAGTTTGACACACAAAGCGAAGCGCTCATACTTCCTGGCTCGCGATTTCTGTAAATCGAATGATTACAGTTTTTGTTGGACCTCACATGGAAAGATTTTCATACGAAAGATAGAGGGCGCCACTGGTCATTGCATAAATAGCGAAGCTGATTTAAACAACCTGAAACCAGACGTCTGACTATGCTATTCCTATTTGTTTTATTGGGGTGCTTTTCTAAGCCTTAACTATTATTATATTGCATGCCATGTTTTTGAATTTAAATTATGTAAACAAAGTACACTTATACTCACTACCATCCTCACAACACTTACTCAAAATACTCAACAACACGCTCTCATAAACTGTCATAAAAATAACTATTTCGAATATTACAACTATAAAATATTAGTAACCAAATTGGGCTTCCCATATAACACCGTAAAACTATCAATCACCTACTGTTCCTTCGTTTGTATAAATCGACAACTCGATCCTGTATCTTGCACCCTGCTTTTATTACCGGATTATAGTGGACAATTTTGATAAGTTTATGGATTCGTTAAATATGGCTAAATCAGTGGTCTGTTCTCAAAATCAGTGTTTGCAACACTTGCACTCATCTAAACGCACACTAAATGTTCTTCATGTAAACATACGGAGTATAAACTGCAATTTCGATAACTTAACTGTACTTATGGGCTCAATTGACGTTGGGTGCGATGTGATTGTTCTTTCCGAGTGTTGGCTGAGCAAAGTGTCCTATATACCCGTCTTGAATGGCTACAGCCCAGTTAAATCTAGCTTTGATAACCAAAACGATGGAGTCATCATTTATACACGTAGCGAATTTATTTACACAATTACAGAGCCTGAGGTCCAAGACGCCAATTGCCTTATTTTAAGACTTGGTTCGGATACTGCCATTGTGGCAATTTATAGGTCACCCTCGTTTAGAAAAGCAGACAGGTTCTTGAGCTCATTAAATGACACACTGACATTGCTTTCTTCGGTAAACACAGTGGCAATTATTGGCGACATTAACATAAATATTATCCCCGAAAATATTGACACTATGGCGGATGAGTACCTGTCGGTTACAAGTTTTCATGGCCTTCTTCCGACACATTACTTCATCACACGTATTAACAGGTGTCTAGATCATGTGCTGCTGAGGACCAGTAAGTGTTCCACCACTTTAGTCTTTGATTCGTATTTTACTGACCATACGCCAGTACTGCTTTGCATAGACTCAGTTCCCCTTATAGAAAAACCAAAGAGTATTTCTAGACATATAAATTTACCAGCAGTGATAAATTGTCTGGAGAAAACAGACTTCTCAGAAATACTAAATAGCTCCGACCCCAACCAGTGTGCAGATCTCCTTGTTTGCACTCTCTCAAACGTTGTATGTGAACACTCCACCTTGAAAAAAATACCACATAGGAAAAAGATCATTAAGCCATGGATTACGCCTGGTCTGTTACGGTGTATCCGTAACCGTGACAAACTTCACATGAAGTCAAATAAAGACCCTAATAATATGATAGCTAAGGTTACTTACACAAGATATAGAAATTATTGCAATAATCTTCTAAAAAACATCAAACGTGAATATGATAAAAACGAGCTTCGAAAGGCAAGTGGTAATTCAAAAGCAACCTGGGATATCATAAAGTCAATAAGTTTCAGGAAAAATGTATCGACAAACGAGTCTGCGGCTCTTCTCAACTTGTGTGGTGATCCGAATTCCTCAGTAGACTTTGTTAACCACTACTTTGCAAATGTTGGGATCGGTCTGGCGGCGCAGATACAGAATAGTCAACTTGCTAGCCGTTTTCACAATTTTGAGTACACTGGTGAAACTAATCCTCAGGGAAACTCCCTTGCTCTATTGGAGAGTGACCAAGAGGAAATAAATACTATTATTTTGGGTCTAAAACTAAACTGTGCTGCGGGTTACGATGGAATACCTGTATCTGTTGTTAGATCGGCTCGGCATATCCTAACTCCTCTCATCACACACGTTTGTAATCTCTGCCTATCTAATGGGGTATTCCCGAAAACGTTTAAAAAAGCACTGGTTACTCCTGTATTCAAGGCTGGGGACAGTGACCGTGTCGAAAACTATAGACCCATATCAGTTTTGAGTATTTTATCCAAAATACTGGAAAAAATATTGAATAAAAGACTCCACAATTACCTTGAGCATAATAAAGCGCTTGCCTCAAACCAGTATGGTTTCAGGAAAGGCAAATCAACAGAAGACGCTGTACTTGAGTTAACCAACCATATTGCTGGAAATCTTGATAACAAAATTAAAACCATAGGTATTTTCTTGGACCTTGCGAAAGCTTTTGACACGGTCTCTGTGCCAATCCTGTTACAGGCGATGGAGGAGCTTGGAGTAAGAGGAGTTGCACTGAAGGTTTTTCGTGACTATCTTACGAACCGATCTCAATGCGTAAAAGTGGGAAACTATGTCAGTGGTGACGAAAGTCTTACTTTCGGAGTGCCTCAGGGTAGTGTCTTGGGCCCTACACTTTTTCTCATTTATGTGAACCGGCTCTGTCAGCTCTCGATACCTGACTGCAGTATTCTTGTTTACGCTGATGACACGGCACTTATTGTAAGCGGTGATACTTGGGAGTCGGCCCATCGCCGAGCTGAAAAGGCTCTTAGAATTGTTTTGGACTGGCTTTCTTCTAACTTGCTTACGCTAAATGTGGCAAAAACCCATTTCGTTACCTTTTCAGCTAGAAGCTCAACACAACCAAACATTGGTGATATTAAAGCCCATAGCTGCCCTTTCCCCACACCCAGTGATTGCAGGTGCCCTCATATTCAGAAAGCCTCTTGTGTTAGATATTTGGGAGTTCAAATTGACAACACGTTAAGTTGGCACGAACATATCGATGTGATGGTGTCTCGTGTTCGTAAGCTGATGTTTCCGATGAAGAAGCTAAGAAACGTAGTAGAAGTGCCGCTCCTAAAGTCTATATACATTGCGTTAGTGCAGTCACTCGTAACCTATTGTATACCGGTATGGGGTGGCACCTTTAAAAACGCCATGCTTCGTCTTGAGAGAGCGCAGAGAGCAGTCTTAAAAGTTATACTTAATAAGCCCTACCGCCATCCTACTGCCCAATTATATAAAGATGTCTCTGTTCTAAATGTAAGGCAGCTATGTGCGCTACATGTAGTTTTGCGTAAACACTCATCACTGGCTTATGATCCTCAGTTGCTGTCAAACAAGCGGCGTAAAGACCTCGTATGCCCGAGTGTGCGAATTAGGATTGCTTTAGCAGGTCGTCACTACTATAGTCTAAGTTCCTTTCTGTATAATAAATTAAATAGGTTCTGTAACATATATCCTTTACCAAAATTGGAATGTCAGAAAGTGGTGATGGAATATTTACAGAAGTACGAACAGACTGAAGGCTTGTTTCTGAGAGAAACATAATAACTATGATAGTTGCAATGCTCACGCTCCCCACCATGTATCACACACACACACACACCCCCCCACACAGACACCCCTACACACACCCCCACACACCCCTACTCAATACACCCTATACTCTTTTACACATCTAACATAAACACACACTCATACCTTTACACATCTAGTCCCAAATACATGACAAATTAAATGTAGTTCCTATATTATTATTTTCTAAAAGGCATAATTACTTGTTATAAGAATTGATAAATTGTGAAATTGTACCCTTAAATTTTTTGGAGGAAGGCGCCGGTGTCTGTCACACAGTTTATACTAGCACAGACACCGCCGTTAACTCTATCTTGGTAAGATTTAAACATTTAACTGTGTATTGTTAGTAAAGATAGAAGAATTGTACCTGTTTCTGAAATAAATAATATTTGATTTGAGTCACGGGCACAGCTAGGATTGAATAATTTAGTAAAACAATATGAAAACAATAATGTTTTTGACACATTAATTTTATTTATTTATTTTATTCAATATTTGCACGAATGTCAAATATTTCTCCACGAAGCATAATACACGGCTTGTACGTCGTCTTCTGCTTCTTTCGAAGGCCTCTTCTCGAAGAACTTCCTCAATTAAAATCAATCGCACCATTACATAACTGAATGTTTGGTTTTGTTAAAACCTATAATAAATATCACAATAACACTGTCCAACATGCTTGGACAGGTAAACACTGCAAAATAACACAGTCCTTTCATAATTTTACTTTCAATAACTACTAAGATGAATAATAAAAATGATTACGATACTCAAAAGAGACCTCTTGAGCAGTCGCATAATTTGAGGTTAAATTGACGACAAATTCGCTGTCAAATTCAACAGTTCGCCTAAACGATCATTGACCGGAGTAGGGAAAACGAGAGTCAAACGTCAAAACACGATTGTCGCATGCGATCTCGTAAAGATAGTTGATCGGAGTAGCAATTGTGCGATGAATGTCACGATTAATCGAATATCGTCAAACGCGAGTAGACTCCCTGGTGCGTGCGGAACAAGACGCGCCATCCTCACGGCAAGCGACGCCCGATCCGTCTCCGTGAAATGGGAGAGAGATTGTCGCCTCTCGCTTTCTCTCTCCTTTGCGAGCATCACTTTCTCGCAAAACGAAACAACGGCTTCCCAAGCGCTCTCGCCCGAATAGTAACTGCGCTGTCGCAGCACAGTAAAGCGCAAACCACACACAGCGCGGGTGCGTGTCGGGCGCGAATCGAGCCCGCGCTATGTGTGATGTCGTCCATATAAAAACAGGTTAATATACCCGCCGCGGGCCCGACCCGACCCGCGCCCACTGTTCTGGCGTTCACAAATAATACTGTTCCACTCACTGCTCTACCTAACTGCCCTGCCCTCGTGTGCAATAGGCATTAGTCACCAATATATTGAATTTGACTGACTATTGTTAGTCTTATGCGTGTGCTACACGGTGAGCAACCAACCTCCCACCAAGATGACCTTGGTGGGAGGTTGGTCGCTGACAGCCATCGTCAAACAAAATTTGGTGACAAACCACTGTCTACATGGTTGGAAACCAGCAATGAATGAAAATTCCACAAAATTTAGTAACTATGACATGTATAAAACTATTCTATATAACTATCATATTCCACCAACAAAATTTTAAATAAACTGCTATATTACTGAGATCTATGACGCCAAAAAGTAGCATAAAACGCAGATTTCTTGTGTTTTCTGTGATACAGCTCTTAAGCTCAGTCCAAGGAGTCTAAAATGGCAAATATGTGAAGAGACAAAGCATAAAACTCCTCTTAAATGCACTTGAAACGGTTTGATGTTTTCTGAAAAACCCAAAATGAAATCGCAACGGCATACCCGGGTTCACGTACCTTGCGCTGTCTATTTCTCTGTTGGTTTTTAATATTATTTACATCTTACTGCAGTTGACTGTATCCAGTCTAGTTAAAACAATTTATTATTTATTGATTGACCACCCCTCCAAGCCGAAAGCTGGGTATGCCCATGGATAGCTTTCTGATTTATTAAAAAATCTATGCACCTAAGAGCATTTTTATTTGAAACATTGTTAAACTTGCAGCATATCATTCAATTCAGCTTACTGAACTGTCTTTTAACTCAACAGTTTATTTTTTACAGGACGGAGTATATGTTCAATTTCAACAAAAGATTCCAAATACATGATGACATTGATATTTTGAAAAGAATGGGTCTTCTATTTGGCAAGTATTAAATTAATAAATACAAAAGCAGCATTGCATCTTGTTAGGTTAGACTACAAAGCCATAGTGTCTAGTTGATTATTCAGTTTGTTCCACAAGAGCAAGGTAGAGTGCCCGTAGTCAGTTCACTTGAATCATTCAAATAACAATGTTTATTTATCTTTAAAACGCAAAATCGGAACGACTGCATCACCAGTTTCATGCAAATATAAAGTTTAACCTACTGTTTGATGTTTTGACTTTAATTTTATGTGAATGTTTTTGTGAAAAATAGTCACTTGTTGTTTGCTTTAGATCCCCTGCACGCTAAACTATCGCCCGTTAGTTGGACGATTACATTTTTGTATGGGGAATCGTCTCCTGGTGTGTACTCCCGTATGTCGTCGTACCGATTAGCAATCTAACTAAACTAACGGCCCATTAATATTCTGCAGTGGCACTCGATGAAATAGGTGTTTGAAATCAATTTTTTTCGTTTGCAGGTTTAGACAAAGGTGAATGTTCGGAAGAGGACATAGAGAGGGCAAAAAATATGGTTCCAAAATCATTAAAGACATACGTAGAACGTAAGTATAATTTTTTATTATTTATTTGATTGCGACGCAGTAGGCCACAAAATGCAAAATTTCTTGTGTTTTTGCATCTACAGCATGACTGGATGAACGAGGGACATATTCAAGAATATGGTAGAATGTTCGTAAATATAATGAAAAAAATATTCCACGATAAATCACGCGTACGGGATAAAAATTGCTCGCGCAAACTCTGACAGTCTAGGAGTCTGCTGTCTAATACAAAAGGTGGAGAAGGTGGAAATAGCGACAAATGGACACTGCCTTGCTAGTTGCATCACAATACAATACAAATACTCTATTGTACACAAAAAATAATTGGCAACATACATTACTTATATAGAAGATTGTACAATGGGCGGTCTTATCGCTCAAGGCGCTTTCTTCCAGACAACCTTAGGATGGTCAATATGGAATCACCTCACTGTCAAATACAAATTGGAATCGGATTTTACAAAGCGCGGGATAATATCCACCAGTGGCGAAGGGTCCATATAACATGATTCCCATCGGCTTCCCTTTAAGAATAGCTTAAATACAGATCAACGAGATTTCTATGTTGATTTATTCTTCTAACGTACACTTTCAGTCCATTTGCTTAAACAAATATAACGCCTGACAAACTTAATAGCACCATAATCCTGTAAATCTAGCTAGCTTTCCTCGCTCATATCCTATACTGAGTACCTATCTCTTTCACCCCTATTAAATACCACGCGCACATATCACACATACCGTTTCTTTCTTTCACACGGCAAATGGTCCCGAAAATAAGCCGATGGCGGGTGACTTATGACAGGGTTACAGAATTAGCAGCATACGAGTGGAAACGCGAAAGGTAGATTAGTTCGGTCTACACTTCGAGTAGAAAAGAAAAAAAAGATTAGTTCAAGATTTCAAGATTTTTCGTTGCGTGCTTTCTGTTTTGTTTTAGTATTTAATGTCGTATGAGTGTTTGTTATGTTTTCTATAAGTATTATTCAGTAGATATATTGTGATTGTCGCAAAACATATTCCGATTAACACACAACGTGAAATAAAGCTACAATTTGCAAAAACTATAAAATTAAATATTAAATCATTATTAAAAGTGATTATATCACTTTCAATTTACAATAATTTAATATTTAATTTGATTATTTTTATTGAAGAGTTTTTCCAAATGAGTTGTGTCCTCAAGGGCGGATCCAGGGGGGGGGGGTCATGGGGGTCATGACCCCCCCCCTGGGCCTAGGTCAATCACAGTTTTTTTTTCCTATTTACATAATTTACTAAATTAATGTACAATGAATGAATGAAAGTATGTATGTGTTACATACTAATGCAACAAGGTACATACATAAAATTACTAAACTGAACTCACACCCGAACCCGTTCGTTCATTGTGAATAATATTCGCGCGATTTAGTTTGATTTTGCCGAACAGCCTGCGTCGCGAGTTTCTTCTCCAATCTCCCCGTTGCGCCACCATCGATTGAATACTGAGCTAACCATCAACAACAGAAATAACAACTTAACAGCCATGTTAGCCTTTAAAAACCTCGCCAAATTAAAAATAATTCGAGAACCTTTAAAACATCGATATTAGATCATAATAAAAAAGTTTTTTGAAAATCGGAATGAAAAAATAACATCCCAAATAAAAAAAAGATCAAAAAAATTCAAGTAGGTAAATTTAATCCTTTTTTCCAAACAAATGCCAAAAAATTTCGCGCTCGCTACGCTCGCGCTCACCTCGATTGCCTATGCAGGTTGTAGGACTTCCATACCGTGAATCTATATTTTGTTATTTACGCTATAGTGTATATTATTAGCAGCTCTAGGCGCCCCAAGAACAGGTTGCTCAAATAAATGCGTGCTATTTTGTCACAGATCTATCTATGCTTTTGTGAAGACCTAATCAGTTTGTTCATGAAGTCTAGAAAGTTTCGCGCTCGCTTCGCTCGCGCTCGTCTTTCTATCCTCTTCCTTCTGCGCACTGGGTGAATATTGAATACAACTATTTTGTTAGGTACGTTAATAAGGACAAAGCCGAAACCACAGAGTATCCCAGAGAGTAAGCTTCATACAACCGCGCTATGATAGGTACACTACTACAAGCATAAGACGCGTGTGTGCGTGAGCACTGGCGGCCTCGTCGCGTACGCAGTGAAACCGGTTTATACCGGCTCAGCCAGTGCTCAAGCTAAGGGCGTACATCTAGCACGTCGTCTATGTTTTCGTTTCACGTTTTGATTTAATGAGTAAAGAATAATAGTGTTTTAATTTTTTAAAGTGTAAATATGGTTTACTGTACTGTGTGTATGAACAATAATAGAACGAATAAAAACATATCATTTTTTAATTATCCCAAAGACTCCAATAGGTAAGTAGCAACTTGGTTATAATTTATTATTTTTAATGTGGTAGATAGATACCTCTTACATACATACATTGGTAGTGATATACAAAATCGTGTGCAAGATTATGAATTTGATATGCCATGTGAGTGCTTTCCATTAGATTATTTAAAAAAAACTTTATGTTAGATTAAGAATTTACCATTCAATTAAAAGGTACAACAAATTATTGAAAAGAAAAAATTATAAAAAGAAAATATTTAGAGTAAAACACTTGTAAAAAAAATTGTTGGCGAAACGTCACAGACGTGATGGGTATCGATACCTATCTAATGATAATAAAACAGAAAAAATATTCTCAACTCATCATTTCATTCCAGTCGGCTGTTCACGGGATCAACAGACATGGGACGTGTGACCTTGAAGGTTCACATAGTATTTTGTATAAAAATATCAGATAGGTGCTGTAACACTACAATTGTTTAATAATACGTAAAAAATATTTCTTCGCAGCCGTTGACCCCATTGTCAACTGGCTGTAGTTGAAATTTTGAATTTAGATTAAAAAAAAAGTATTATTATCATTAGATATTGATACCTATCACGTCTGTGAAGTTTCGCATACTCATTTAATTTATCGTTGTACAGGCAGGTACAGTCAGAAATATTTCATAATAAAAAGCTGATGAACGTTTTGTTAATTTAATTTTATCCACGTGTGCCAACCCTACCAAAATAGGTATACATTTTGCACGCTCTTTAGAAGCTTACTCTCTGGGATACTCTGTGCCGAAACTGAGAAAAAGTACGCGCTCGCTTCGCTCGCACCAGTATATATTTTTATTCCGTGTTTTTTGGCGTATAGGTAACTATTCCGTTACATTAATATCCTACAGAGAAAATCTAAAGCTCTAAAATTGATTTTTTAGCAAAAATTACGAACATCCTATAATTTTATTGGTTGGATGTTGTTTCCTAGAGGGCGGCAATTCGGACACTGCACCCTCTTTTTAAAAATGTTGATCCGGGGCTGGAAATAAGTACGCGACCCCCCCTGACACGTAGGCTGGATCCGCCCTTGTGTGTCCTTACGTATGAATATAAATTCTAATAACATAGCTCATAGCTCACAGGATCAACATGGTTTTTGTTACATACTGTATTAGAATAGAAGACATTGTGTTCATGATACGACATGATGTTATATTCCGACATCCACGCGGATAGTCGTGACCACTGGTCAAATGTAGTCATTTCAACAATATAAAACAATAACACTATTGTTATTTCGCATTACTTTTCTAATTTTATATTAAATGGAGTATAGGCACTAGGATGTCACTACTATCAAAGACTATCATACATGATTCATGCCCAAACTTCCCATGAAATAAAAGGTAAATCGCAATGACAATCATCAAAGTAACCAAACACCATTCGGCAAGTAATAATTTTTGTGTTATAAACACTACTCAGATGATTAATTGTGTCACATTATGGCCGGTGTTTATCAACATTAATTCTCTTATTAATCGAAAAATGTACTGGAATTGCGGGTAAACGGTCATTTAATCAGAGAATTATCGTTGGTGAAATCAAGCCTAAAACTGCTTTCTTTTCTGGAAAAAAATAACTAATATTTGCCTAAAGCCTTCCTATTTTCTACATTTATTTGAAACTAGCAACCCGGCTTTGCATGGATGCTTTTTTTTTTCAAAAAAAATCAATTATACAAACCTTGTCCTGAAAATTACGAGCACAACAAAAAAAACAGCCAAATCAGTCGAGCCGTTTTCAAGTGATGATCTTCCATACATGCGGCAATAGATTTTTATTTATGTAAAGAAGGATCAATTCTTCCAACATATTTGCATCTCTTCTTTTCTATCGCTAAAACAGATATTAATTAACAACTTACTGGTTTCAGAAATGGGCAGAGGAGTTATAACGAAACTTTCAACTATGCTTGAAGAAGAGGAACTTGAAGATGAAGCAGGAGAGGAGGAAGACACTATAGAAGCAGAGGCAGAGGTGGACGAGGAGCAAGAAGAACCCGAGGGCAACGAATATAGCGACGACAGCAGCGACGTAGACGTGTAGCACCACGTGCAGCGTCTGTGGCCGCTACCTTCATAACTATTTTGTTTATATTAACTAGGTGTTACTGTTGCATGTATGCTAAGTTTGTGTAATATGCCACAAGTTCAAACATTATATTAGCTTAAAACATATTTTGACACAATGTAATGATTTAATACTATATTTAAAACAATTCCAATTATACAAATATGATTTTTTATATTCGTAACAGTAAAATTTGCGAAGATCTCAGATTCAGACAAAATTTATGTGCGCCGGATACGAAGCTAGTTCGCGGATCAATTTTGTGATTCCGTACAGTTACTTCTTCTCACAAACTAGACTTACTTATTGTACTACTGTCGACAAATGTATTCGTACACGAGGTCGCGGGCTGGCCTCGTGTCTGACGCCCATAATGTTTAATATGTACAGTCAGAAGCAATAATATCTGTCTAACGCAATCCACGAGAATAAATATATTAATATGAGTTGTTGGGCCATCTCTTCTATGTATTTTGTCCGTTCTATCCATAGTCGGATGGCTATTGTTGGCGATTTCAAAACTGTCGGTAGGCAGATATTATTGCTTCTGATTATACAGTTCATAAATTAAGTTCAGTCCTGTATGGAGTACTGTTCTCATCTTTGTGATGGTTCGGTTAAATATCAACTGGCGCCTCTTGAGTCGATTGAGGTGCGCCAAGAAGCTCGTTGGCAACGATCGGTAGTCGATGTCAAACTACAAAGTCTTGAGCGTCGGCGCAGAGTTGCTAGCCTATCGGTTTTTTATCGGATGCATTTCAGCGAGTGTGCGTTGGAATTGCACAATCTTATCCCTCCAAGCCCTTTCCATCATCGGACGACCACAGGCGATGCGCCGCCGTTATATGGTAGACATTCCACCCTTACGCACGAACCGTTTTTCTAATAGCTTTATCATGCGTACCGTAAAATGCCCTAACATTGCCCACAAGCCCTACTTTGCCTAAGGCATTAACTTAATTTTTAGTCGCACCGTCACTTTATAACTGAACCAAATGTTAGCATTGTCATACTTTTTGAAGCTCCCCAAGTACGGAAATCATAGCTATTATAGTTTACTCAAAAAATTACTAGGCAAAGTAGGGCTTGTCCCAGTTTACGGTACCGCTAAAGAGTGAAATTCCTTGCAGCCGCCGTCAGTGTTTCCCGATAAGTATAATCTGGTGGTCTTCAAGGCCTAGTGAATAAGTTTTTTGCTGGGCAAGCGTGTACCATCGGCGACAGAACCATCGCTTAACATCAGGTGAGGTGACGGTCAAACGCAAGCCCGCAAAGAATTAAAAAATTTGAATTTTATCATTGTTATAGCGAAAACAGTATTTTGTATGAAAACAAGCAAATAGTATTGGAAAATACGTTTATTTTCTTATTTATTTTTGGATGCGTATTGAATGATCTCAAGGCCTATTTTCTAAAATGTTACTGGATAAAAAAAAAAACTTTTTTGGCAACATACTATGATAAAAAAGTCTCCCAACTATTATCAAATATTGCCATAAATAATGTTATTTAATAACATCCAAACCTTATTTTCAGTAAGAACGTGCAATCATAATAAAATGTGTCTTTATATCTTGTAATAGAAAGAGTGGCAGTCCTAGTGTTAACTTTAGAAAAGAGATTTCTTTATTTAGAAATGGAATTGTTTTAATGATAAGTGAAATAAATGTCAATAACATTTTATCTTATTATTTAATTAACAAAACCCAAATAACAATAAAAAAATCTAGTTAATATCATTTCAAATCATCATCATCAAACAAGTCTTCGAAATCTGAAAACAAGAAAGGAAATCATTATTACATAATATGAAATAAATACATTTATTGGATCTCTAAAAATGTAGGAAACATTAATATATAGTTTTTAATCATATTTTTTTTTGTTATATTATAGCCTCCTATAGTACAGGCTGTAAAGGAAAATCAAATGAAATAATAATAATAAAATAAAAATCTTTTATTTGCACCTTAAAATTTACATACGTTTACTTATAACATAGGGTTAAAACAATGGCAAGGTAGTAATACATTTACAAGTTAAGGTTGCAGCTGATACCTAAACTAAGATAAATGAATATCTTGTAACATAGGTATCAGCGCCCACCCTCAAGGTCAAGAAGCCGAAAATAATTAGTCCTAACAACAATCCCGTATTAAGTTTTTGATGTTTTATATTTTATAAAAATTATGTGGGTAGGTACCTACCCACATAATTTTCTAAATGCAAAGTAAGGTAAGTTGTTTTTTTTTTTTTTACATTTATAATTAAAAGAATATTAACTAAGAATAGTTTAGCAATAATGAGAAACAATAGAAAAAGGTAAGTATTGAATACATTTTCAACACACTGGCTCTTATTGCACCGTTTTTAGGTTTATTAACCTAAAATTACCATTATTATGCAGCTCATTAAGAGCATGAGGAAAAAATTTGAATGAAAGAAAAAAAATTAATTAAGCATGCGTGCTGTTAACATTACATTATCGCACTTATGCTTTTTACTATACAGTTTATTTTTAACTCTCAGCAAATAGTATTTATGTCTTAACAATATTAAACATTTTTGTGAATAAATAAACTGTGTTAATAAGATAAATAAACATTTCACTAAATCAAATTATATATTTATGTCAACAAATTAGAAATTAATTTGTGTTATAAATTAAAATGAAAAAATCCATGTATCATATTATTAATAGTAGGCTGTTTGGCGGTTTTCTTTCACCATCTACGCACGCAAAGCCATACGTCACTCAGCCACATGTATGGCGTGCGATTACAGAAGCTATATAATTAGCTTTTGTGCCTTTGTGTCAAAAACGTGTAGACAATTAACAGTTATTCTGTGTATTATGAATGGAAGTAACTGACAGTTACATGTAGGTACACACTACACAAATCAAAAGTGTCTAGGGATCAAGTACATTTGTAACTACATGAAAATTATCCGATTAATATTGAAGAGCTGTGGAACCTCGTAGCCAACATCATGGCGGTCATGGTACGATTCCGTCGAGTATTATTTCGGATGTACCTATCCCGTCTGCGAGTGGTGATGCGAGATCGTCCTCCATGTCGCTCGGCCACGCTGCCTGTGATACGATAGCGTGTCCAGAGTATGCTTATAATGCTCTGTGTAGTGCCAAGAGCGACAGCCACAGTATGTTGCCTGGAACCAGCTTACAATATTCCGACGGCTCTCATCACCTCTTCTTGTATCAAATGATATCGTTGCTCCATAGAATTTTTGCCATTTAATTGACGACATTAACTAAGGTTAATTTCTCACAATTCGCAAAAGTTAATTTTTTTCTTAATTTTTACAAAATATAGGGTTAAGGTGAATGCTACAGGGCAGCCCGCGAAATTCAAATTTTATTGCGTTTTTTGCAAATTTTAGCTCTATTTCGCGTTGCATATCAATCGAAATATGATTAGCGACAGCAATAACAACATATCTACTGATTAATACTCATAAAAAACATTAAACGCGAAATAGAGCTAAAATGAGCAAAAAACGCAAGAAAATTTGAATTTCGCGGGCTACCCTGTAGCATTCACCTTAAGTTGTTAACTTAAACATAGGAAATTAAAGTAAGAAGCCAGTCTGGAAGACTGGATTTGGTACATATTAATTGGATAATTTTTTATAGTTAAAAATGTAATTGAACCCTAGACACTTGATGTGGCTCATTCATGATAGAAAGTTTATGTTCGCAGACATTGGATTAGCCTCTCTGACTCTCTCTCCCTTTTCTCGTTTTCGTTTTCCATACGACCGAAACCAACACTTTCAACCTCGGAAACACATTTATGTCCTGACTTATCGGGGCAGTAGGTATCTGTATGCGGTCTTTACTGATTTACCAATTTTGCTTTCATCTCCCCATTTGTCTGCAAACTTTTGGTAGAATCTTGCAGAAACGATGCTGACGCATCGACATTACACCCCATAGACGCCTCATAACAGGCGACCGATGTCTGTCAATACATCTATGAAATTTCACTAAGGTTGTCACTTGCAATTTGCAATCTTCAAACTAGTTTCGACCACTTATATGAGCCGTCAAAACTACCGCGTTAGTGATTATACAATAGCCGCCTTGGTAGGGCCAATCGTATTACCAGTACCCCGCCTCAGCTAGTTGCAGAATTTATTGTACGAATTATATTCAACATAGGCGTCTATTGGGCTGTATGGTCGATGTGCCGTCGCAAGATAATGTCGTCATCAGAAGATACTTCTATTATAGCATTTTTCATTTATTTGCAAAAGTAAAAGAAAGAATCACTGGCGACATCCGTAGGTAGTCGACTGCACATCAGTAGTAACAGTTTGACATTGACAGCGACTACTATTTCGTAAGTAATAACTAATAAGGACTGTTTTCAAAATTTAAGTGTTACCACTGACGTGCACTTGGCTACATTGCCAAGAATATAATTGTAAACTTTGTTGTGGCCCAAAAACTTTCACAAAATAATGTAAAATTCCAAACAAAGAATAAAATGACAAACAATATATTATAATGAGCTTCTGTTCCTGAAGAGGAAATGCGGGCAGAGACTTGAAAATTAGGTATTTGAAGAAATTATTGCTGTCGCTTTGCGAGTGCTCGGTCTCAAATAAGTGCGCTAAGGACAATTGCAGCTCCGACTGAATAGCCCTTAGACCAGCAATACTCAACCTTTTTTATATAGGGGCCACAAACACGTTTCAGTCATGGTGTCGAGGGCCGCAAGCAAAAATTATTTACGTATAAACGTAATTCCAAGATAACGATGTAGTTTATTAATGAAAAAAGAAGTTTTAACAAAGATGTTTACATGTTTTAATGCGATTTTTGATACTGTGAACACTTTTTCAAAACTTTATCAAGATCTGGCGTGTCGCTATACATGATATTCTTATAACATCATCCAGATGAGAATCTGTAAGTTTGTTTCTGTAAACGTTCTTTGTGTATTTCATTTTTGAAAAAGACGATTCGCACACATTCATAGCAGACTCAAAGAATGTTAGTAGGATTTGGGCACATCTTTGGACACTTTTATATTTTTGGGGAACAAAAAATCGCTGATAGCGCTCGGCTCACATTCCCGTTCTGAAACACCCATTATCTGATGGGCGTGGAATTTAAAATGGTTTACAATAAATTTGTAACTTTAGATGGGCCAATAACAAAGGCCCGGCGGGCCACATGCGGCCCGCGGGCCGCAGGTTGAGTATAGCTGCCTTAGACTAACAAAAAAGTTAGTTTTTTGTAAGTCTGGAATAGCCATAGTAAAAAAGTAATTCAAGGTTTGGCTCTCGACTATTTTGTCCTCCGAAACTGGACCAATTTAAAAGATACACACTACCGCATTGGGAGTGTCCTGTAATGGTAGTGGTGATTGGGATAAATAAATAAATAATAAATAAATATTTCATTAACTGAATAAGATGAAATGTACTGTGCCGCCATGATTTTCCTTTTTCATTATGAGTTGTCAAATTTATACAATAGAAATGACAAGCGTCTTATCAGATATTTAAAAAAAAAAAAAACTACCGTATAATTTTTATTAATTAAAATCTTTTCGATGCACGCAGTAATCACTGACAATCACAATGTCATAGATGTTTTTTAATTTCAATAGCCTCACGGAGCATTCTAGTACATATCGGTTTTCCTTCGCCAGGACTTGTGGTAGTTGTGGTTTATCAAATCGAAGAAAATGGTTGGGTTTGTCTATCTAGGGCGTGTTCACACACTGCAGACTTTGTGAAGCGTCTGTTATTGACGTCGGCTATATGTCCTTTAATTCTGCGTGCATCGAAATTATTTTAATTAATAAAAATTGTACATCATCATTTCAGCCAAAAGACGTCCACTGCTGGACATAGGCCTCCCCCAAGCATCGCCACAACGTTCGGTCCTGCGCCTTCCGCATCCAGCGGAAAATTGTATGGTTAGTTAAAATTTTTTTTAGAAATATCTGTAAAGTAAAGACGCTTGTCTTCTTAGTCTTCCTGCGACCACGAACACTGCAAAGCTTTCTAAACGTCAGGAAAACCTATTTAAATAATATACGCGATGTAATCCGGTTAAACTTGTTTTATTATAATGTGTAGTGATCGCGAAAACCTAAGAAATGATTACTAGGTTTTATGTCAGTTACCATACCACCCAGCTCAAAAATCTTCAAATAAATACTTAGACAAACAGAGTTGTGTAATGAAGCAATACACTAGTCGAAAAATAAATAAGTTTAGTGTCATATTTAAAATATGGCATGGGCTAAATGGATACTATATTTGGAGGATAAATCTGACTAGGGCAGTCAAAGGGATCATGTTTATTATCGATACAGGCCAGACAGCAGAATAGTTAAACAATCATCCTGTGCCATTGTTATATGGCTCATTGGACAAGGAATGGGTTAAATAAAACATTACAGTTGACAAACATAATGATCAAGCATTTAACATCAGGAGAGGTGGCAGTCAAACGCAAGCCGATTCAAGATCATAAGATTAACTATTTCACTCAAGCAAGTTATTTCCATTTTATGTATATTGTACATGATCAGTCTGTAGAATAAAAAAACGTAATGTGTGCTGGGGACACATGGTAGAAGTGAAACTTCAATGGACAAGTGGAAGAACGAATCGCAATGGACAAGTGAAAAAAACTAATGGAAACTGACAAGTGGAAAAGCGAATCGCAACAAAATTTTAACTTGAAGTTTTACGGGCAGATTTTTAATGTACTCATCCAATTTGAAAACACAATTAACACACAATTTCACTATTTTTAACGCATTTACGCAATTGAAGCGATATCTAAAGATATAAATTGTAAAAAGAAAAGTTCTGATGTCACCAAAAGACGTAAGTGTAAGTTAAATTCGACATTTATATGTCGTTATCGGTCACGATAGCATTTCGGTGACATTTGTATTACAGAACGATTTTCAAGCGTTGATCTCTGTTTAAAACTAAGTAGTTTTGAGTTGAGCTTTGATTTTAGAATGTTCCTCAAGCAGAGATTTACTGATCACAGTTCAGCTGAGTTTCATCATCATCATCATTTCAGCCGAAAGACGTCTACTGCTGGACATAGGCCTCCCCCAAGCATCGCCATAACGACCGGTCCTGTGCCTTCCGCATCCAGCGGATTCCCGCGACCTTCACCAGGTCGTCGGTCCACCTTGTGGGGAGCCTACCCACGCTGCGCCTTCCAGTACGCGTTTAGTTTTAGTCAGCTGAGTTTAGTTTTAATTTATACTGGTGCCGATTCTCTTGTACACCCACCTAAACCTAACTATAACTAAAATTTACAAATTTTAGTTTAGAAAATCATAAAACTTATTCTGTGTTTATCTTTTTCTTATTTTAGAAAACTTGTTGACAGCTCTAATAATTGAGTTTGACGCATCTAAGTTGAATTGGCGGTGTTACCAGTACATCTTAAAAAAATTATTAAAGAGTGAATGGAATGACCGAAAGTTCACAAAAACAAGGAAATTAAATAATAATTATATTTGGAATTATTAGTTTATCATTAAAATTAAGAAGAAAAAATCATGTCACGAAATAAAGTACATTTTTGTTTTATATTTTCAATAAAATATATAAATTGGAATGTGATCAGATTAAAGAGCTAGGTTATTATTTTCTACGGCCCGTATTACAGAACGATACTCAAGCGTTGATCACTGTTTAAAACTAGTTTTGAGTTGAGCTTTGATTTTAGAACGTTCCTCAAGCAGAGATTTATTGATCACAGTTCAGCTGAGTTTAGCTTTATTTTATACTTTCACCCGTTTCGGTATTTGAGCAGAGATTTGATCTGTAATCAATCACTCTAGTGTGGTCCAGACTACGCTTGAGTAGAGATTTATATTTTAATTCAGGTCAAATTCGTGTGTTATGTTGTTGAATTAAAGTTTATAATAATTACCGTTCTGGAATAAGACCGATACTCATGTAACGATTCTATCCTTAAGTAGTGATCAGGTGATTGGAGTTTAAACTGTACTTGAGGAACCTTCTGTAATACGGGCCCAAGAGTACCTATCAAAGGAGATATATTGTTATTATTGCAGCGTATCATATTGTATATCTTAAACAATGAGAAACAGAGCTATTTGCAAAAAGCGCAAGGACCTTTGAATTCCATGGGCAATCACAATAATAAACTATTACTTTAATTTAAAAAGCTGGAATTTCCCTTTTTAAAGACGTGGTTAAAAAGTTCTAGCACCCAGGACACGAAATTTCTCAGAAAAGTTGAATAAATTAGAATATAAGCCAAAAAGTACCACGCAGGATTACAAACACTGTTGCCAGGTCTCCCGATTTTCCGGGAAATTCACAGATTTTCCTAAAAATCTCCCGGTCTCCCGATTTTCGACAAAGATCTCCCGATTTTTTACAATCCCTGTATAAAGCTAATAATAGGAATAAGATCAAAACCTGGAAAAAAAACTGCATAAAATGAAACGGACGGATAAGTTGCTGCCCTGAATATTTCCGTCACTTGTTACACAGTGCAGTAAAATATCAAACTGCTTTGATTTCAATATTATAGCTGGAATGTTAGCAAAATGTAATACCGGGATTACTTCAAAACCTTTGATTTTTGTTGAAAAACATAATCTCCCGATTTTTTCCATTGTTCCTCAATACATCTCCCGCTTTTTTCATAATAAGCCTCCCGGATTTTGAAAATCGGACCTGGCAACACTGATTACAAACTTGGCGACTTTCTCCCCAAAAGAGGGACTTTTTAGGGACACATATTAGCATAAAATTATAGAATTGTATGTCAAACATAGTTTTTTTTTTCCCATTGTATGGATTTATGTACTTCTTAACCTTTATTATATAGGTACCTCTTCTTATCGAAATTATAAATTTCAATGTATATTTCCATGAACAATTTACCTTTCTGCTGAATCTACAACAGCTGCAACCACATAGTAGGCATCCATTATTTATTTTAAACTACCTAAAAACTATAAAAATGAATAAAATAAGCTTTGCAATTTTAGTTGTTGGTAACTAATTATAGTCGACATGTATTTTGATGCCTTCTAAAAATAGTCAGATTTAGGTTGACATTTCTAATATTAGGTGAAAAACGTCAATTACAGAATAGCAAAATGTCAATTTTTACTAAGTTGAATAACTAAACTAATTTTGGTCCTGTCAAACAAAAAATTAGTTTTAAAGTGAATTTCAGAATAGAAAACGTCGTTTGACAGGACTAAACTAAATTTAGGTGATTTTTAGTCTAGTTTAGAGAATTTTGTGACAAGAGAATCGGCACCATTGTCACCTGTTTCGGAATTTGAGCAGAGATTTGATCTATAATCAATCTAGTGTGGTCCAGATTACGCTTGAGTAGAGATTTCTATTCTATTTCAGGTCAAATTCGTGTGTTATGTTGTTGAATTAAAGTTTATAATTACCGTTCTGGAATAAGACAGATACTCAAGTAACGATTCTATCCTTAAGTAGTGATCAGATGATTGGAGTTTAAACTGTACCTACTTGAGGAAGTTTCTGTAATACGGGCCTTAGACTTGTGAAAATAGAGTCGCACGTTCGGATCCCACTAGAGCGTCTGGACTTTTTGTCTTCATTTACGCGGCCGTAACGCTTTTTCGTGACAAAAAAATCTTAATACCCCCCGTCTATATAGAAGTTTCACTTCAATAATTGTTGCTAAGCCCCTTTTAACGAAAAAGTTGGTAACTTACCATTAAAAAAATCTGAATGCACAGCCTTTTCATTTGCAGCCAAATCCATAAGCAGATTGGAAGGTCCACCAGCCTAATGACAAACAAGATATTGTAAGAGACCATCATAATACTAGTAAACACTAAATAGATTTTGGTGTGTTCTTACAATAAACACTAAATACCACTACACACAGAACCTCAATAGCTTTTTTTTACAAATAGGAAAGGTTTGGCATCAATCAACTCAAGCTATCGCAGTCCACTGCTGGACATAGACCTCTGCCAAGTTGCGCCACAACACTCGGTCCTCTGCCTTCCGCATCCAGTCCCCCCCCCCCCAGTCACTTTCTTCAGGCAAAGTTTAGCATGAATGAATATTATAATAAAACAAAGTTTAACTGGATTATTTCGCGTAGGTAGGTATATTATTTAAATCGGTTTTCCCGACGTTTCGAAAGCTTTGCAGCATTCATGATCAATTCAATTAAATTTTTATAGTTATGGCTCCATCGTTTTTCGATGATTTTGCCAACATCAAGGTAGGAAAAGACACGGTGATTAGTTCTTAGTTTTAAGCACTGCTAATTTATTATATACTATTGACCGCTGTTTGTAGAAATGAGATTGATTAAGCTGAAAAAGGACAAAACAATATTGTTAGTTGATTCATATAACAGCACAGATATGTTAAAACACTTAACACATAAGGAATTCAAGGGAGACGGGATTCATAGGAAAAAGGGAATTAATTAAAACGGCATGTAAAACCGGCCAAGATCATGTCGGGCCATGCTCAGTATTATAGGGTTCCTTAAGTAGGTCTAAATACAAACGAATCAAATATTAATCATTACTATTTTAGTTATTGCAAACAGCGCCACCTAGCGCTAAATTTAAGAAGTGTGTCATATCAATATAACACAAAGTTTTTTTTGTGATTTTTTTAAATAGAAAGTAACTAAAGGAGCATTATTTGCTAAGATCATTTTTCTCTAAGGTCAATGACCTATGAACTAGGGTGTCTTAGTATTTTTCAGTATTCTCACTATAACTCAAAAATTTATAATCACATTATCCTTGAAATAATTTTAAAAGAGAGTTTTTATATAGGTCTGTCAATGTGGAAGACTATAACTTTCCACGTTGCATAGTTTAGAAATGAGGTCGAGCTTGATGAGGTCGAAAACTTCTATGGGCATTTGTATTCATGACGACAAAAGAGCCCAGCTCACGCGCCATTACACCGAGGATCTTCCGGACGTTGACCAGGCGAGATTAGGGCGGCCCTCGAGCAGCTTAAGAACAACAAAGCTCCGGGCGATGACGGCATTATTACTGAACTCCTAAAAGCAGGCGGGGCTCCGGTCCTGAAGGAGCTACAGAGTCTGTTTAGTTCCGTCATCCAACAAGGCTCTACACCGGAGGCATGGAGCGGGAGTGCGGTGGTACTGTTCTTCAAAAAAGGGGATAAAACCCTTCTGAAGAACTACAGACCCATCTCACTCCTGAGTCATGTGTACAAGCTGTTCTCGAGGGTCATCACGAATCGTCGCCGGAAGACTCGACGAATTCCAGCCACCAGAACAAGCTGGGTTTCGAAAAGGCTACAGTACCGTAGACCACATCCATACTGTTCGGCAGATCATACAGAAGACTGAAGAGTACAATCAACCGCTGTGTATGGCATTCGTGGACTACGAGAAGGCCTTCGACTCTATCGAAACTTGGGCAGTTCTGGATGCTCTTCAGCGATGTCACATTGATGAACGGTATATAGAGATGCTGAGATGCCTATACAACGCTGCTACCATGACTGTTCAGCTCCAGGACCAAAAGACGAAGCCAATCCAACTGCGCAGAGGGGTGAGACAAGGGGATGTAATATCCCCGAAATTGTTCACAAACGCGTTGGAGGACGTCTTCAAGACGCTGGACTGGACTGGACAGGGTATCAACGTTAACGGCGAGAACATCTCACATCTCCGTTTTGCCGATGACATCGTTGTAATGGCTGAGTCGCTGGAACAACTGGGCGAAATGCTGCACAGCTTAAACGGAGCCTCTCGACGGGTCGGTCTCGGCATGAATCTGGACAAGACTAAAGTCATGTTCAATGTGCATGTCATGCCGACGCCAATATTCGTCGAAGGGTCGGCACTCGAAGTTGTAACGGAATACGTCTACCTAGGGCAGGCAATTCAGCTTGGTAGACACAACTTCGAGAAAGAAGCCAACAGAAGGATCCGTCTGGGCTGGGCAGCATTTGGCAAACTTCGCCGAGTCTTCTCGTCGCCTATACCGCAAAGTTTGAAGACAAAGGTCTTCAACCAGTGCGTCCTGCCAGTCATGACTTACGGTGCCGAGACGTGGACACTGACAGTTGGGCTAGTCCACAAATTTAATGTCGCTCAGCGAGCTATGGAGCGAGCTATGCTTGGAGTTTCTTTGAAGGATAAAATCCGTAACGAGATTATCCGGAGAAGAACCGGAGTGACCGACATAGCTTGTAGGATCAGTAAGCTGAAGTGGCAGTGGGCTGGCCATGTCTGTCGAAGGACCGATGGCCGTTGGAGCAGACGAGTCCTTGAGTGGAGACCGCGTATCGGCAAACGCAGCGTAGGGCGCCCCCCTGCCAGGTGGACCGACGACCTAAAGAACGTGGCTGGGGGGGACTGGATGCGGAAGGCAGAGGACCGAGCGTTGTGGCGCAACTTGGGAGAGGCCTATGTCCAGCAGTGGACTGCGATAGGCTGAGTTGATAGTTTAGAAATGGCAGGGGGGGGGACACATTGCAAGCCACTTTGACGAACTGTATTTCGCAGATGGTATACCTGATAAAAAAGTTATGAATGAAACATTACCTTCATTTTAGTAGACCTATTCAATGATACCCCAAACGAGGGGGTGCAGCGAAAAAAATAATTCATCCCCATTTCACATGTATGGGTACCACCCCTAAAATATGTTATCAAGATTTTTTCATTCTTTTAAAATTGAGATCTATATCTAAACCATTTTTTAACAAAATTTTAATTACTTATGTTTATAACTGTAGAAGTTATTAAGCTGTAAAGGATTAGGACAGATGGACAGACGGACTACGGAACCCTAATAAACTGGGTATGTAAAAGTTTAACATACTATACTACTACAGCCGAATATTGTTAACCCTAATAAATGTATATGTATAGGCCCTTAACCATAGGAGTGTGAACTAAGGTTAATAAGAAAGGTATACTTATTAATTTGGCGAGCGCAGGAAGACTAAGATGACAAGCGTCTTCACAGATATTTCTAAAAAAATATTTTAATCTACCATACAATTTTTTTTGTCATGTCCGTCCGTCTGTCCGTCTGTCAGTCTGTCCTAATCCTTTACAGCTTAATAACTTCTAGTTATAAACATAAGTAAATGAAATTTTGTTCAAAAATGGTTTAGATATAGATCTCAATTTTAAAAGAATAAAAAAATCTTGATAACGTATTTTAAGGGTGGCCGCGCCCACATGTGAAATGGGGATGAAATTTTTTTTCGCTGCATCCCCTCACGTGGGGTATCATTGAATAGGTCTACTAAAATGAAGGTAATGTTTGATACATAACTTTTTTATCAGTTATACCATCTGTGAAATACAGTTCGCCAAAGTGGCTTGCAATGTGTCCCCCCCCCTGCCATTTCTAAACTATGCAACATAGAAACTTATAGTCTTCCACATTGATAGACCTTTATAAAAACTCTCTTAAAATTATTTCGAGTATAATGAGAATATAATTTTTTGAGTTATAGTGTAAAAACTGAAAAATACTTAAGACGTCCTAGTTCATAGGTCATTGACCTTAGAGAAAAATTATCACAGCAAATAATGCTCCTTTAGTTACTTTCTATTTTAAAAAATCACAAAAAGAAACTTTGAGTTATATTGATATAACAACACACACTTCTTCAATTTAGCTTCTTCAATTTAGCCCTAGGTGGCGCTGTTTGCAAAATCTGAAATAACAATGATTAATATTCGATTTGATTCGTTTGTAATTAGACCTACATAAGGAACCCTATAATATGACATGCTCTTGGACGGTTTTATTAATTAAAATCTTTTTGATGCACGCAGTAATCACTCACAATGTCATTGACTTTTACAGTGTTGCGTGTTGTTTGGGACTTGATTATTTTTAGAACTGGGTTCCAAACAGGTGGTAGCTGCCAACCATCTTCTCTATTAAAATTAGGGTGTTTTTTAATTTCAATAGGCTCACGGAGCATTCTTGGTACATATCGGTTTTCCTTTGCCAGGACTTGTGGTTTATCAAATAGAAGAAAATGGTTGGGTTTGTCTAGGGCATGTTCACACACTGCAGACTTTGTGGAGTGTCTGTTCTTGACATCAGCTATATGTTCTTTAATTCTAGTGGCTATACTATGCTTTGTTTGCTCTACGTAAAAAACCCACAATAAACCCACAATCACAATCAATCTTGTAGACCCCTGCATCTTGTAAGGGAATGTGACACTTCACTGGTGTGAGTGAGTGAATACACGAATATTGTCTGTAGAGCCTGCTCTAGTAATAATAGCTCAGTGAAGCCAACCCAATACTTGGTAAGTGAAGGACTAATTGTTTCCACTAGAAATATAAATTTAACATAAGCTCCATAGACCTCATGACAAATTTCTATCTCTAATAGTACAACTAGATAGGTAGAATATTAATTTCGGCTACAAGAGACTAGCCTGCTATGTGTCTCTACAGCACACTCTCCTTCCACTCAGAGAAGCCAGTCTCTAGACTGGCCATAATCATCACGTTTAGCAAAGGTAGTTACTTCTTCTAAATCCATGTAAGGTCCAACTCCCTCAGGAAACATTTCATCAGCCACTCAGAGAAGCCCGTCTCTAGACTGGCCATAATCATCACATTTAGTAAAGGTACTTACTTCTTCTAAATCCATGTAAGGTCCAACTCCATCAGGAAACATTTCATCAGCCACTCAGAGAAGCCTGTCTCTAGACTGGCCATAATCATCACGTTTAGCAAAGTTACTTACTTCTTCTAAATCCATGTAAGGTCCAACACCCTCAGGAAACATTTCATCAGCCACTCAGAGAAGCCCATATCTAGACCTAGACTGGCCATAATCATCATGTTTAGTAAAGGTACTTACTTCTTCTAAATCCATGTAAGGTCCAACTCCCGGTCAGTGTCGCCTTAGGGGCGGAGTGTTAATGTTGGAGTATACACTTAGGGGCACAATGAGAAGTCAAGAAAAAATAAAAAATAAAATTTTTGAAGAAAAAAAAAAAATTTTTGAAAAAAAATTTATTTTTTTGGATTTACATTTTTTTTTTTTTTTTAATTTCTCAAATTATTTTTCTGGATTGGACAGATGACGTCTAAAGGAACAACTTGCATCTAAATCCATGTAAGGTCCAACTTCCTCAGGAAACATTTCATCAGCCACTCAGATAAGCCTGTCTCTAGACTGGCCATAATCATCACGTTTAGCAAAGTTACTTACTTCTTCTAAATCCATGTAAGGTCCAACTCCCTCAGGAAACATTTCATCAGCCACTCAGAGAAGCCCGTCTCTAGACTGGCCATAATCATCACGTTTAGCAAAGGTACTTACTTCTTCTAAATCCATGTAAGGTCCAACTCCCTCAGGAAACATTTCATCAGCAGCTACTGTTGGTTTCATTTTAAAATACTAGAACACTGCGAAAAAATGCACTCGGTCAAACAAATTTCATGGAGTTCATGGGCAAATTATTTAGGCAATTCCAAACTATCACGAATAATTCACAGACTAAGTAGAGATGCTACGCATGGTGTTAATGCTTTGAAAATGGAATCCAATATCCATAGTCAAAGTGTTAATGGTGTTTGTCGACACTAGTTGACAGTTTTTTTTTTTTTTTTTTTTTTTTTTTTTTTTTTTTTTTTTTTTTATTGGCTTTGCACGGTTTGTGCATTTCGCCAATGACGGTTTTGGTAGATTTTAGGAAGAACGACGATAATAAAAGGTAGGGAAACAAAAATTTTAAGGAAACAGAACGGATTTAACGTGGATAGGATCAGGATGGTTGTTCAAAGATGAGATGGGTTGTAAAAGGAGAAAGGATGTATGAAGATGAGCAATTTACATTAGGTGGATTAAATTCTAATTTTATTTACAGAAATAAAAGAGGCTATACATTTATAAATTTGAAGATTGTTTGTACAAAGTAATGAGAGAATAGAAGTAGGGAAAGGAGTACAGAGGGAAACAAGATTATTTAAGAAGGAACCACGGTCATACAGAGGACAAGCAAAGAAAAGAGTTCTCACTTTCTCAGATCAGTTTCAGTGGCAGTGTTGCCAACACATTTTGAAATTCCGTTAAAAGCATAAAGGTATTATACTGACGTAATAGAGACACTGTCACCTCATTATCACGTCACCGAAAGCGAAATGAGTATATGTGCGAAATTGACACGTGTAGGAGTGATTTTTAGTGATGTGACATGGACGTTTCCGCATTATCGATATAGTTCAACCGGCCTTACTTTTAAGGAGTGGTAGTATTTTAAAACTGCTAAGCTATTAAGTAACTATTGTTTTAAAATTACAGATATTTGAGACATAATTTTATTTGTTTTAAAAGATTGAGTTACGCAATTAAGGGCTATATTATAATTACATTATTAATGTCACGAAGGTAAGGAATACATAAGTAAGAAATAAAAAAATCTATTAATCATCATTTCAGCCGTAAGACGTCCACTGCTGGACACAGGCCTCCCCCAAGCATATATTGGGGGGATATGCCATAATCGCCACGCTTGGCAGGCGGGTTGGCGATCGCAGTTGGTTGGTTAAATACTCAGAGAACGCTGCTGCCCATCCTCTGGTCCCTTAGTCGCCTTTTACGACACCCATGAGAAGATATAGGCTGGTGCAATTCTTTACGTCCGGCACCACACGGAACATTTTACAATTAATCATATTAGTTTTAATTAGGTGTATAGAAAGGTTTTCAATCCCGGAACTAAGTTCCTATACACGATTCCGGAATTGGTCAAATTATTGATTTTTTATGAAAAATTACAATATCTATGAACTTAACAAGTTTTCTTGTCCAGTCAACTTAAGTTACACATCAGACTTATCCTACTAATTTTTACTACTACATGTAATACTAATGTAAATTTATAGTATATTTATAATTTGTAGTATATTATTATAGTATATTAAATGGAGTATATTATTTTGCGAGTAAAGTCCACTTCCACCTCCACCTCCACCTCTGCTCCACTCCACTCCACTTCACTTCACCACCACTTCCACCTCCACCTCCACTTCCACTCCACTTTCATTCATCCATCTAACCATCCATCGTACATTATATCCGCTCGTGCAAATGCATAGAAGCTTCGTATCTGTCGGGTGAGGGAGGACGCACCCAACGAATCAATTTTTTTCTTTTATTCTTTCTTTCTTAAAACCCTTACTAGTTTTTAAGTCATAAGCTTTCAAACACAAAAAGTTTCATCAAAATCGGTCCAGTAGTGTTAGCGTGATGCTCGAACAAACAATTTTATATAATTTTGTAATGGTTAAGATAAGATAAAAAGTAGCCTATATGTTAATCCAGGTTAAGTTCTATCTGTATGCCAAATTTCATTAAAATCCATTTAGTAGTTTTTGCGTGAAAGAGGAACAAACATCCATCCATCCATACTTACAAACTTTCACATTTATAATATTAGTAGTAGGATAGGATAGGATTTTTGGAACTAAAAATTTTGACATTCTGTCTCCATAATAATTTGTCATCTTCGGTTGAACTAGTTTTTTATCTCTAACTCTTCTTGTATTATATTTATTTTTAACTTTTACTTTATACTCGTCACTTCGTAGATTTACCACTTTGAATATTTACCACTATTAAAGTAAAGACCTTTATAACAAACTAACACCGACCCGAACAAATTCCGTAGGTATGGATCATTGGTGATTTCATTAAACGATACAGTTATCCTTAAAATATCTACTGCAAACCCTGTAATTTTTTCGAAGCTTTCAGCTTTTTTTTTATTTTATTTTATTGTATAGGATGGCGAAATGAACTAAACCCACCATATATTAAGCGGTTACCTTTGCCAAATAACAACTGCAATACCATCTAGGCTGTTACCTAAATGGTACCGAAAGTCGGTTCGCCAAACTGAGACATGAAGATGGAAAGTCTCATGTGATTGTAATTACACCGGTACCCGTACCATTCTGACCGAAACACAGCAATGCAAGCATCACTATTTGGCGGAGAGTAGTAGATACGGTGCTTTTTTGTTTTAACATTTGTGCCCATCCATTTTTCTTTAATTAATAACAGCATTTACAGGAAATCTGGAAGTTATGAAGTTAGCCGGTCAATATTATACAGCATTTTTAGCCCGGCCGCACATTGTCATAAAATAGCACCGTATTTACATTTTAATATGTCAAAAGCAGACATACGATTCGGAAAATTCTGTCAGTCTGCGGGGTTGGTACGTACTAAAATTAACTGTATAATTATGTTATGCCATAGACGTACAACATACTATTATAACATCGTAAAAGTACAACCATGGTATAGGTTCCGGCGCGTCAGATTTTTTCTGTGATCAATGAATGAATCATTGTGATTTCCTTCCAATGTGCGGCCGGACTAAATCAACCTTTCAATACTATCAACCGACTTCAAAAAAAGGAGGAGGTTCTCAATTCGATTGTATTTTTTAAAGCAGTAACGGACACTAACTTGTGACATGTATGGAGCTAGGTAGTACAAAATTGTAACTATCGACATATCGATATATTTTGAGCAATCCATATGCGAAACGGTTTCATTTTCACGTACACAATATTTTTTATCTAACACATAATTATTTAAAATAACATATTATATAGAAAATAGGGTATTTACTGCATGTTATTAATGTATTACTAAATAATTTTAAGAATAACTTCTATGAAAATAAGCATTATGAAAGTAGTATTGTCCTGCAGATACTTACCTGTGAAACGTCTCTTTCTTTAGGTTAATAATGTAAATTACACAGCAGTATAACACAGAATACTACACCAATACGATTATTGATATTAATTGGATAAAATACAGAACGATTGTGAAATAAATCATAAAATAATACGAGATTATATTTTGATGGGACGCTATGGGAGATTACAATTTTCAAAATCGGTTCTACTGACATTTTATTATGTCTCTTTCTAGCATATAGGTTTTTTCGTAAAGATCGGTATCTCAGTCGCACACTTCAGTGGTCTATTACGTCAGTATAGAAATGTCTTTGGTTAAAAGTGTTGTGTGTTTCCGTCAAAAAAGAAAATTCACCGTGAAGACAGCCGTAATGTTTTTTAAATATTGTATATAGACGGTTTAGTTATAACTCACGATGAAAAAATCACCTATAGCTTGGCAATCCGCTTTCTACTCTTTTTTGCCAAGACATTGATTTAACCATTAAGCACCGTGGACTGCATTTAGCAATAGTGACAAAGTAACAAAAAAATTAAATATGTTCATAAATCTGACTACTATACTGGAAGATAATAATAGACATATTAATAACAAATTAAAACGGAACAAATTATAACGGAAAATATTACGAGTTTTCGTAATATTTTCCGTTATAAAATGCGTCAGCCGTTAGAATAAAATTTATCCCGTTATCACCCCATCCTAATCCACTAGATCTGACGGGAAATCCGTTAAGTTGGCAACACTGTTCAGTGCCCTAGTATTATGTTCCTTGGTTCAGTCTTTGACTATGGAACTATTGGACTTGACATAAACGAAAATAAACCGTGTCGATTTTTGATATGTCCGAGACATATTATGGCCGCCTAGTAGTCTTGTTTTTTACAAAAATATAATTGTAGTACTTATCGATAGAGTTGTTTCAGAAAAATTGTGATGATTCCTGGGTTAAAATGGATAATAAACGTTTTAATTCGTAGATTTTGTGGTTTTATTAACCACAACAACTCGAGACAAAAAATGGCGGATTTTCAAATAATCGCCACGCTCAGTAATTCATGTCACGGAAAACTGACGTATGAAAGTAGTGTCGTATCTTTCTTTCACATGTTGTTGTACGTATGTTAAAGAGAGAAGACTATAAATATCTTATCTGTAAAATTGCATAGACAATAATGTCGCTTCCATAGATTCCATTTTCAAAGGGTTCAGTGGTCTCGAACGTCAAAAATGCGTAGCATCTCTACTTGGTCTGTGGCCTGTGGCACAGAGTTAGGGATGGGCAAATAAAAAATTCAAATGTAAAATATGTGAAAATTTTCAAAACTCAGTGAAAAATTTCAAATTGAGTGAAAAATATTTTTGTTCTATCAAACTTCTGAAATCGTATGATTTTATGAACAATTAACGTAACAATTATTATTTTAACATTTTTTTTTTTTAAATAATTATATTATTATAATTCCATTTATTCATTTATTTATTTATTTTTTCATTTATTCATTGTATTGGCCTATGTCCAGCAGTGGATATCTTTCGGCTGAAATGATGATGATGATGATTGTATTACATATTTTTTTACATTTTTAAACATTTTTACAATAATAATAATTATTATTATCTCCTTTATTAACATAATATTCCTATGATTTACATTTTTAAATATTTAATATAACCAAATAAAAATATAAAAAACAGTATCCCACCGGCATCGGGAACAGGGTCCAAGCTACCGGCCAGGGTTGCACAGAAAGGAACCTCCTCACAATGCGTGCCGTTTCAAGGAGTACTACCTTCTGCATCTGGCCCTTGATCCAGCCGCCTAACGAGAGCCTCCTTAGGTGTTGATCGAGGCTCTTGGCTATTAAGCCATTGGCCGTGATGACTATCGGCACAATGATTGCTGAGTCCACATCCCACATGTCGACAACCTCGTGAGCTAAGTTAATATACTTGATTTGTTTATCTTTCTAATTATTATTATTATTTATTAATTTTTTATTAATTTATTTTATTTTATTTTTTGTAATAAAAAATATTTTCCTAAAAATATGTTTCCTATTATTAGATTTCATTTATGTTGGTACTTATCAATGGATTTTATTCTGTTACCCCAGTAATACGATAAAATGTATGCATCTTTCTTTTCATTATCATTTTTCTTTGTTGTCATCTTATCTTCCTGCGACCACGAACGCTGCAAAGCTTTCAAAACGTCAGGAAATCAGTTCTGCTAGCGCGTAATGTATGGAACTAACCTTCTATGTGTCTTTATTCTAAGCTGTTTAGGTATACAAAAAAAATAATTAATGAAACATTTTAATAAAAACCTACTTTTTTTGCCGTGGGGAAATCCTCATGGACGCACTCCGCCCGGGGTAGGCGGAGCCAGTGTCAGACTATTACCGACTAAAACTACCACGGTGTTCCTTCAACTACCTTAGCCGGGGGCGTGGGAACCCGTTAGTATTCACACAACCACCCCCGACAGGTCCTGGCCCACCACAAGCAGGCGAGCCCCTTCTCCCCGTGCAGCCTAACGTTGGCCGCACCCTCCTAGGCGGCGCACACGGTACACTGCACACCACTTCACCTCAAGAGCCTTTACCAGCTGCACCAACTACGCCAGCTGTGCGAGCTACGCCAGCTGTGTCAGCTACGCCAACTGCGCCAGCTACGCCAGCATGCTGCCAGGTCAGCATGCCAGCTACGCCAACTGTGTCAGCTACGCCAGCTAAGCCAACTGTGCCAGCTACGCTAGCTACTGGTCGGGCAGCAGACTACTCGGTCCCAAGAGGCGCGAGACGACTCAGCGGGCACTCCTGGGGTTACGAGATCGACTGGGGCAGGGAAGGACAATCCCCCCGCTGCCTACCCAGTGGCAGGGTGAGTGCACACCAGGCCCGCCCCTGCTCCTCCACTGTGCCCTCTGCTGGCATCAGAGGGACACGTGGAGCAACTCCCCATTGGCCCATATGGGGCCTCCCGTACCAGAATATTCGCCACAGGCAAACAGATTCCCCGAGGGTTAATCCCTCGAAAGGATTCCATTGCCTGTACCCAGGATGCACCAGCCTAACAACTGCCGTTCCCTCCAGACGTGTCCAGAGGGACAAGCAGCCGTCAGACACACGTGGAGGTTTTCTGGCCAGCACCCCTAATAAATACCTACCTACTATCATAGCCTACTCCTACTACACTAACTTCAATCGGTAATCTTAAGAATCATTTAGACATTTCATGATGCAGCTTCAATTAATTTGATTGCAGATTTATTAGTAATTATCACCTTATAATGAACAAGAATAAGTGCTGAGCATAGGCGAATAAATGGGCGGAAAACAGTAATTTCTTTCATGAATTTCTTGCTAAGAAATCGTGGAAAAATTGTTCGGTTTCGGTATATCGGTAGGACAGCCATCATATCGGTAGAAAAATCAAATGACGATGATGATGATGAAAAATATACAAGTAATTAAATGTTTGAGTTTCATGGTTTTTTTTCAGAGTTTGGACCGGCCTAGACTTGGCAATGGCAACACTGATTTGACATTTCAGATTCAGAGTATTTTGAGTCCCCTAGTAGTCTGTGATTTTGAGTTGACAAATTGCAAACACGTTTAGGTTCATGTTGGCTGCGATAACATTTTGATTTAAGTGTAAAATTTTAACATATTATAGTAAGAGTATTATAATGTTATCATATGAAAATAAATTAATACTTGCACCAATGGTGCGTATTGGGACCTTACCTATGCGTCTTTTAGCACTACGATATGGTGCTGATTTAGTTTATTCTGAGGAATTAATTGATTGGAAGTTTTTGAGATCAAAACGAAAATACAACGGTAGGCACTAGACCTGATTGCGTAGGCGTCACAGCCGCATGCTTAGCTGTGCCAAAAATCCATAAAATACATATAAACTCGCCTGTATACCATGGTTCTTTTTTCACTACACAACACTCGCATAAGACGCTCTTCCTCACTGAGTTCTCATTTCTACTGCATTTATCCTACTTTCATGTTTCTTTTGCCATACCCAACTTTCACTAAGTGTATAAGTGTTAGCATCAACACTCATCATGAACAGCCAGCCATGTCTTTTCGGACACAGCTGCTGTTCATTGAAGTGTGTAATGAACGCCCCATTCACCTGATTACTAAAACTCGATCTCCTTTCAATTTAATATGCTTACTATCTCTTCTAAACATAGAACCCAGGTATACAAAATAATTCTGAATTTTGATACAATGGTGTCGATACTCTAGTTCACGAACAAAACATATTTCAAACTATCCCTCTTTTTTGGGTTCCATACCCAAAGAGTGCCAAACGGGACTTTATTACTCTTGCTACGCTGTTCGTCCATCCGTCTGACTGTCATAGAGCTGTAGCTTTGTAACGGTAATAGATAACCAGTTGAAATTTTCTCAGAATATGTGTTGCTAATAGTTGTTAACAGGGTAAACATAGACATATGTGGTGGTACCTGTGTAAGAAAGAAATACAAAAATTCATATTTTGCTCATGATGCGTTGATGTCTTTTGATGAACTCTCCTAAATTAAATCAGTTTCTATGGGGTATCAGGTCGATGGGTGGTACGGAACCTACTGTGCGAGTCCGACTCGCACTTGGCCGGTTTTTATTTACTAATAGCGAGGGGCTCGTAGCTAAGCAAAGACTGCGCGGATTGTAAGATCTGCAAGGTTAAGCTGCACTTGCCGCGGTCAGTCTGTGGATGGGTGACCGTTTCGATACACCTCGAAACCCCTCCGTGCCTCGAAGAGCACGTTAAGCTGTCGGTCCCGGTTGTCATACGAATATCTATGGCAGTTGTTACGGGTAGTCAGAAGCCTGAAAGTCTGACAACTGGTCTAACCTCCGAATGTCAGTATTACCCAGTAACTGGGTTGCGGGGGTCTGATGGCAGTCGCTCCGTGTAAAATACTGATGTTCAGCCGCATCTGGCTAGACTGGAAGCCGACCCCAATATAATTGGGAAAAGGCTCGGAGGATGAGTGGCAGCTGTGTCTCAAGTGCAGTAGTGTGCTGCACTACCAGTTCATAAATTAATAATACCTTTAAAAAGTACCACAAAACATCAATAATATGCACCCACTTTATACTTACGAATAGTTCTAGACCAGCCATACTCAACCTTTTTTTTTTAGGGGCCACAAACACGTTTCGGTCATGAAGTCGCAGGCCTCAAGCAAAAATTATTTAGGTCAAACGTAATTCCAAGTTAAGATGTAGTTACTTTATTAATGAAAAAAGAAGTTTTATTAATATTAATATGTTTAATGCGTTTTTTGATACTGTGAACACTTTTTCAAAACTTTATCAAGATCTGACTTGTCGCTACATGCTATCCTTATAACATCATCCAGATGAGAATCTGTAAGTTTGTTTCTGTAAACATTCTTTGTGTATTTCATTTTTGAAAAAGACGATTTGCACACATACGTAGACTCAAAGAATGTTAGTAGGATTTGGGCACATCTTTGGACGCTTTCATATTTTTGGGGAACAAAAAATCGCTGATAGCGCTTGGCTCACATTCCCGTTCTGAAACACCCAATTCTCTGATGGGGGCGAAATTTAAAATGGTTTACAATAAATTTGTAACTTTAGATGGGCCAATAACAAAGGCTCGGCGGGCAACATGCGGCCCGCGGGCCGTAGGTTGAGTATAGCTGTTCTAGACAAAACAATTTAATCTCTAAACTGAGTTAAAACTTATTTTGCTCGAACAAAAAAGTCCCGTGCGCATCGCGGAGCGCGCGCAGTCCGCTCATACATCTTCTATGAAATACGAAGTTACATCACCTGGTGCGTGAGACAGAAGATAATTTGTACTTTACTATGGAGGAACTAGCCTAGATTTGTTTACCGAGCCGGCTGATGGGCGGTGGCGGCATTGCCCTCATTGTCATAGTTCCCATACTTATATTTCTCCTTCTTTTGTTACTATTTCGTGATTTTACGTTACTCTGTTGGTGTAAAAATGAGCATTAACTTTAATATTGAGTATGTTACATGATGATGACTTGCCTGTGGAACGCTAAATTACTGAACTGATGACACACTCGACAGCTAACTGCACCGTGACATTGCCTGATTAGCAATTCGGTAGATTGTGACCGAAGTTGTGCAATACCGATGAATCAATATTAAATTAGCATACCTACTTATCACTATTGTTTCTCATATCGAACATTTGTCAGGCATCCTAGTTTTAGACTGATATGTATGTAATAATTATATTGATAAAATTTTCAAGTTAAATCAGCTTCATTTTTGTACCCTCTGCAGCCATACATAATTTGTACTTTGTTATTAAAAGCAATAATAAAACTTTTCAAAACAAAGTGGAAATAAAATAATTAGCTGGACTGCCTAGGACATTTCTTAATTCAAAAGTGAATAAGTTTAGTTTATGAACAAGAGAATCAACACCATTAGGTTTATTATTTAAGAACATGACAAAAATATTCTTTTTATTAATTATTTATTATAATAACAATGTGTTTTCAGAAATATTAAACACTGTTGACTATGTAGACCAAACAGATGGTACAATAGTCTTTCGGACTTGTGATGAAGAAAAGGGTAAAGTTATATTACAACTAGGAACATGTAATGCAGAAAGGGCTTTGAAAGTTGCTGAACTAGTGTAAGATACTACTGATACTTACTTTTTCAAAGTTTTGGTTGAGTTTTACATTTACTTATTTATCTAAAGGCTTTTTATGTTTTTAGAGAAAATGATGTAGCTGGTATAGATATAAATATGGGTTGTCCTAAAGAATTCTCCATCAAAGGAGGCATGGGTGTCGCCTTACTAGCGCATCCAGAGAAAGCACATCATATTTTAACAACTTTAGTAGAAAAACTATCTATACCCGTAACTTGCAAAATAAGAATACTTCAAACACCAGAAGACTCATTGAAACTTGTAGAAAAACTGGTGAGTTCCGGAATTAAGGCAATTGCAATTCATGGCAGAACAAGGGTTGAACGCCCACAACATGCTGTACACACAGACATTATAAAGTATATTGCACAGAGGATTTCAATACCAGTTATAGCAAAGTATGTTTTGTTTTAAAAGCTTTAAACAAGAAATCTATCTCATCAATACATATTTGAAGTAAACATGGCATTTATACCATATTCTTATTTGATTGCAGCGGAGGTTCTAAAGAAATTGAAAAGTATAATGACATTTACAAATTCAAAGACATGACTGGATGTTCTAGTGTGATGATTGCAAGAGCTGCTGAATGGAACTGTTCCATTTTCAGAAAAGAAGGCTTACTCCCAATGGATACTGTCATTAAAGAGTATCTTAAACTTGCAGTTGACTTTGATAATTCACCTTCCAATTCAAAGTACTGTGTACAGAATATTTTAAGAGATTTGCAAGACACACCAAGGGGAAGACAATTTTTGGATTGTCAAACCCTTGAACAAATATGGTATGTGAAATCATTTAAAAAAAGTAAAATGCTGGTATTAGGCAATTCTGATTATACTTCTTATTGCAGTGCAATTTGGGATTTAAAAGAGTACTGTCAAGAGAAACAGTCAAGTTATCAAAAGATGGGTATACAGGGGCGATGGCAAGTATGTCCCCATGAACTGGAGCCGCCAAAGAAGAAAATCAAATCTGGAAATACTGATCTTATTGATGTTAAGCAAATGAAGGTAAACAGAACAGTTATCAATAAGTTTTTATTATACTTGGCTTTGGAATGTCCAGCCTGCTTATAATTTTCAATTGTATTTATTTAATTTTAGGTATGTTTTGTTCGAGCTAATTTCAATGATCTTGATTTGCCTAAATCAAGACTACATGCATGGGCAAGAAAAAATGGCCAAAAACTACCAGTGTATGAAACTCAGCAGGTAGAGAAGTTGTTCCATACTATAATAATGTTCAATGATGAAAAATATACATCATCATTTTGGGAGAAGAACAAGAAATTTGCTGAACAAGGTGCAGCATTAGTCTGTTTATTCTATTTGGGATTGGTGACAGAAGAAGACTTGATTAAACTCGGAAGCATAATAAAATGAGCTTTTATAACAAGAAGTTCTTATATTATACCCTTATGCAACCATTGAGAATATGTGGAGAAAGAAAACTTTATTAATGACAAAGTAACTATTTGATTTTTGGATATAAGAAAAAGATCAATAACTATTATTATCTTATTTATTAATTCTTAGTAACATAATTTAATGAAAGTGCCAAGCACTTGCTATCCAGTGGAGTTTATTAGTAAAATATTTTACCATTTAAAACCAAATCTATGTTTGTTTTTTCATATTAGCTATATTTTCTACTAGCTTTTGGTTAAGCTCGTCTAATTTTGAATTCAATCCATCTTGTTTCATTACATCCTCTTGTAATTGTTTAAAATTTTTGTAACAACAATGAGCATTTAGTAAACTTTCATTACCTTCAGTTAATTTAATAGGATGATATTTCGGTTGCACAATCTCAATGTCAAATATATCTTCTAATACTTGTTCAGTAGTAGGAATTTTCGGCAGGGTATACTTATCCATGGTTTTAATAAGGTATTCCATACAGTAACTCAAATTCAATACCACACAACGATGGTTTTCTGAAAAAAAAAAGTTTACATTGCAAGACTCACGAAGTACGCATAAAATGGCAGTTTAATGTTATTACTATTACCATTTTTTTCATTTGAATACAAACATTTCAGTTCTCGAGTTCAGCAATAAAACAAATAATATTTCTATTCGACACTGACGAATACATTAAATTATCTTTGACACTGAGTTATGCTGAGTGACAGGACAGTCACAAACTATTAAGGACCGCGTTCAGTTATACCGCCTGAAGTCGTCGGACGACGCTCCGAGCGTTCCTTGGGCGTTCGTTTGTATGATCCGTAGACGGAGAATAAATTATATTCTCTGTCTACGGTATGATCGCTCTGACCACAGACTACTAGGGGATACTACGTATGCTCTGACAGAACGACTAAAGTACGCTCCGGGCGCGGGCGTCGTCGGACGATAATACTGAACGCAACCCAGGGGATCAGTGTGACCATCGGGAAAATAGAGAATCTGCCCTATTGTGAACAAATTAACTAGGGATGCACGATACCATTGAGGTATTGATCAAATGAAAAGTATCGATTCTTACTTGTATCGGTCGTTTTTGACGTAGAATTAAAGACAAATGAAAACAGCAATATTGATATTTTGTTGAAAACAGAACACTTTCGAATCGTTAACAATAATAATAATAAACGATGACGAGAAAATCAAAGGTTTGGATTATATTCATTAATTGACGAATGATGAAATAAATATGGTGTATTGTGACTAGCGGATTGTTTTTTTAGCGGTGGGCGATTATGATATACCTACACTAATGATATCATTCGATTATGAAGATGTCTCGAGATATCTCCATTACAGCAAGCTTTTCTTTTATATGAAAAGAAAAGCCTTTGAGCCTTCTTTCACTGTGCTTAATAAACAAACGAGAGATAAATATACAAAAGATTTAAATTGTGGAAAGAAAAAATCGCTCACGAGCAGGATTCGAACCTGCGACTCCTGGCTCAGTACGCCAGTGCTTTAGCCACTAAGCTACCGTGAACACTGCTCGTGGTATCAAAATTATCCTCCACTAAGCACTAGCTAGCACTGGCGTACTGAGCCAGGAGTCGCAGGTTCGAATCCTGCTCGTGAGCGATTTTTTCTTTCCACAATTTAAATCTTTAGAATTCTCTTCACATGCGTAAAATGCGTTAAAATAATAAAATAATTAGTAAGGGTAGGCATATCTATATGACTTTGATTTAACTGCAAAGTTAGTCGAGTCGGTTAAGGAACAATGTTTCTTAATAAGATATCGCTGACGTCACCCAAAGACGTATAGTGGAGGATAATTTCGATACCACGAGCAGTGTTGCGAGTTGTTGTGGTTAATAAAACCACAAAATCTACGAATTAAAACGTTTATTATCCTTTTTAACCCAGGAATCATCACAATTGTTCTGAAACAACTCTATCGATAAGTACTACAATTATATTTTTGTAAAAAACAAGACTACTAGGCGGCCATAATATGTCTCGGACATATCAAAAATCGACACGGTTTTTTTTCGTTTATGTCAAGTCCAATAGTTCCATAGTCAAAGTTAAATAGTTGTAAAAATTACATTGACAGAGCATTGACAACTTTTATTGACACTGACACTGACAGATTCTCAATAATAGTGTTGTAGGACCCACTGTTCAGTTACGGTTTTTTTTGCCAATTTTAGTCGATATTATATTTTTCTTGCTCTTTGGTCATGGCCCAGCTTTTGATTTTTGGTAATGTTTACTAGTATGCTGCGAAAATATTGGGTATCTTAGGTATTCTACTTAAATAAGATGCCCATAAAACATAACACTAGCCCCCAGTTTCCGAAAGGCTGGTCAACGCAAAAATGTACTAATCAGCTGTCAAATCTCAGGTCCAGCGTTGTGATTGGTTGCTAACATTTTTGTCGGCCAATCACAGCGGCTGGCATTTTACAACAGATCAAATTAAATCAGCCTTCCAGAAACTGGGGTATGTATAGTATCATCCTACAAAGATAGATGGCGTAACATGTTTATTCATTTATTTCAATACATATACGTAATCGATGATTTCTTTATAAATTGCGCACATTTCAACGATGTTTGGTTTGGTCACTTGGTGCACATCTTATTATACCATGGGTGCATCTTTCTTCTATATACAACCTTATTCTTAGCACAGACTTCTCTGATTCTTAGTTTATACTAAACCTCTTAAGGGGTCATTGTACTCATCATTATGAACAACTTTTACTATTACATGTATGAGACCAACAAAAAAAAATATCAGCTGATCCCTACAATTTGTGTTCACATAGATCGACAAAATGTAGGGATTTTGTCGATTTATGTGAACACAAATTGTAGGGATCAGCTGATAATTTTTTTCGCGATTTGAGGGGGGGGAGGCATAATAAAAGTTATTCATAATGACGCCAATACAAAGACCCCTTAAAAGGTTTTGTAGTACTTACCTATAAACTAAGAATAAGGTTGTTTTATAAACAAGTCTTGACCATATGGTCTGGGCTGACCTGACAGCACAGCGATCCAGGCAGAGCCTAAACCACTGTCTTGTTTACAGTACGCGCAATCTAACTTGGCTGAAGTGAAGTTGTCACAAAACCGTCGCAGTAATCATTTTATGGGTGCCAGTTGAAGGCGGGAGGCGGGAAAACCTGCGCAGTGCCTAACTGTGCTCCGGCCAAATTAAATTGCGCGTACTGTTCAAACAGCTCCGCTCCAGCGTCCTCATTATGTTGTAGCTCAGAGGCGTAGGGCGTAGGTACCTGCTAAGTACCTAAGGATTTTTCGAAATGGAACCCATGAAGGGTCTGAATGTGTGAAATTGCTCAAAACTTACTAACCTGCACGGGCACTGCTAGCCAGATACTGAATCCTATCCTACTTCCTACTAATATTATAAACGTGAAAATTTGTGAGGATGCTCGGACGAATAAAAAATAGCGGACTGAATCTCGCTAAGAAAAGATTGAAGCACTTAGTTTTTTCCTAAACCCACTATAATTTCAACAGAATTTTAACACACCAGATATATATTGTTATTTTATTTGTGACACTACGACAATGACTACCGTCACACGAGATTTGTTGCGTAATCGCGGCTTTTTGTCTTACTATGGGTGTGCATGTGTGTGTGCCAGCCCGTACTTTTAAGCGAGCCGTCTTACTATGGGTGCTTCTCTTATTTTGCCTTGACTACACGTGCCACAGTCTCGGTTAATTAATTAGAAAATATTTTTGTAGATATAGTAAGTATATCAGATACCTAGGTAGATACTAAAGTTCTGTTGTCATTATTATGTAAGTACTACTATTTTATCCATGAATACATTTAAGAGCTTCCAGAGGGTGTTGATCTGTAAGTTTTATTCCGAGCTGGTTGTTAAACTAAGTAAAAAATAACACAACTCTGGTGCACTGTAGTTATTTAGATGGATAGTTTGCGGTTTCCTGCGGTAACCGCGACTCGATCGACCTCGATTTCATGAGCTTATGTTACGCTCATTTAGGAAAAATAAAACACGTTCACACTGTCCGTAGCATTAAATAATGCAGATATCTTTAATGAAGGTGCGAGTACATAAATATAATAAAAAGATAAAGTAAACCTTTACAGAGTTGTTAGAATCAAGAAATACCTACAGGCTATTCCTATTTATTTCAATTATAATAAAACTAGTTTAACCCATATATTAATCCGTGTCATCAATGTAACTTAGAATTAAGTGCATTTGTTTTGTTTCTTTTGATGATAAATAAAGATATTTGAAAATGAAAAATGAAATGAGTTTAACCCATAAATAACATTGGTTTAACCGGATTACATCGATACCACGAGCAATGTTCACGGTAGCTTAGTGGCTAAAGCACTGGCGTACTGAGCCAGGAGTAGCAGGTTCGAATCCTGCTCGTGATCGATTTTTTCTTTCCACAATTTATAACTTTAGATTTCGCTTCGCATGCGTAAATGCGTTAAAAATAATAAAGTTGATTATTAACAAAAATAAGGCAAATACAGACATGCGTGGTGGTACCTGATTAAGAAAGAGATGCAAATATGAAAGACTTCAACGGGCAGTTCTGCACTTTTGATGAACTCCCATGAATTAAATCAGTTTCTACGGAGTATCAGATCAATATCAGGTATGGAACCCTTAGTGCGCGAGTCCGACTCGCACTTGGCCGGTTTTTATCATAAGTTGAAAAATACACGGAATAAAGAAAACAAAAATACACAGCATAAAAAAGGTACCTACTTAAAAACCTCGCTAGCAGAATTTAAAAAATAAAAACTGTCCAGCAATTTCTATTATTGTCGTGTTAGATATTGCTGGCGTGTTATTTAGTTGCGTACGGAAAAGAGCCGATTGATGTATTCTTATTTAAAAATAATGAAACAATTTCCGAGCAAGTGAGAGAAAAGTTATTTTTTTCCGTGGGTAAGCAATATTAAAATCTGATAAACTTTGACTTCTGTGTGTTCTTACGGATGCTGTATGTCTCTACATCAATATAGATGATGAGGGAGGGTAACTAAAACAAGTGACTTTTACCTGACGTATACACATTTCAGTTTGTTTTTTCGTTCCAGACGAGTGTGCACCGCGCACGTCTCGAGAGCGATATCTTAGGCCTTAGGGAATTGATATCAGCAACCACAACACGTGTGGTCTCCGATCAGTCAAGAGTATCTGTTCGATGCTAACCGACAGGCGTTGGGTTACATCGTGGAACGCTTCTGTGTTTATTATAATAATAATTACAAAGTATATCAATTCAGTGAAGCCTTACTTTACTTTTATAGGGTTCAGGCGTAGAATAATTAGGCTTAGAACCGCAGTAGTCGCACGCGGAGTGAAGGAAATTCAAGATGACCTAAAAAGGCTACGCTTACCACCAGTTTCTGGAAGGCTGATCAATTTGATCTATTGTCAAATCTAATGTCAGCTCCTGTGATTCGTCGGCAAAAATACTAACAACCAATCACATCGTTTGACCTGAGATTTGACAATTGATTAGTTAATTTTTGTGTTGATCAGCCTTTCGGAAACTGGGGGTAAGTTTAGTAAAGTTTACGTGCGCCTATGTGTGTGTTGGCGAACATTTAACATGCTATAGTATGAGGATTTAAACTAACATGTATTGTCACTAACACTTATATAATACTTATATTATAACGACGACGACGACGACTTTGACGACGTCTGTGGTCTAGTGGTTCGAGTGTCGGACTGCTGATCACGAGGTTGTGGGTCACAGTATATACAAATGTACTCTGTGGTCGTGGGTTCGATTCCCACAGGACACAAATATTTGTGTGAACGTTCATCAAGTGGTTGTGTTGGTCTGGGTGTTGCGTATGTATATAAAAAGTATATAAGTAGGTATTATATCCATTTTCTTGTATCCATATTACAAGCTCTGCTTAGTTTGGGACTAGATGGTGCTGTGTAAAAATGTCCAAAATATTTATTTATTTATAGGAAATGCCCCATTTGGGTGAGGACTTTGTCCAGCAGTGGACGTTTTTCGGCTGGAATGATGATGATGATGATGATAGGAAATGCCGACGCATCTATAGTTTTTAAAACACATGAAAAAGAGATTTTTAACATCCGATGTGCAGAATATAATAATTTCTTCTCATTAGCTGTGGCAAGGACAGCTTAACCTCGCGGATGAACCATAAGGAGGCGGCGGAGAGGGTTCGAGAAGCGGCGACCTCTCTTCCCACTCGCAGGAGACGAACCGGGCATCGCAGGTCGTACGCCGACCTCCAGCTACCCTAGGAGTGGCCCTGCGGGCAGCGGACTCGGGGTAGCCCACCGCCCGAACAGTCAAGGCCCGTGACGGTGGCACGTCGTGTTCCAAGCGCGCCAGTCAAGAGAAGGGTGCGGCTGATATTGGTGCCGCACGGGGAGAAGGGGCTCGCCTACTAGTGGCGAGCCGAGACCTTTTTTTTGTATTTTTTTTGTTTTCGGCGGACGGAGAAGGGTTATGTCGGACTCTTACCGACTAAAATCACACGGTGGCCATCGTCTGCACAAAATAGAGGAGCTCCGGGAACTCCATTGGACCGCACCGGCGGTGCCCCTCTAGTGCTCTATAGTGCTATGCCTTTGGCACGTCCCGGAAAAACGATATTGTTTCCCCCACAGTAGCAAGCGACCACCACATACTGCTGTCCTCCCCAGGGTCGCTTAATAGACGCCTCGAGGTCCCTCACTCTTGGCGTCCATGCGTCTAAATTACTATTTACCTATAGGTACCTACCTGTACCTATAATTCAGAGCAAGTAATTTACAAAGTAAGATTTATCATTAGTTTTTTGTAACATAAAGCAGTTATTATGGCCTAAATCAAAAAGCTGGATATATGGTGTCCCAGACTTTTTTGCAGAACTGTAAAAGAACTCGAACATTCATCTTGAACCCCCTGGGGGATCCTCAGACACTTACTATTCCCCCTTGAAGCCCCTGCTCAGGGGGTTAAAAAATATGATATTTTTTTAGAAAAACATGGTATTCACTTACATCAAACGGTAAGATAAAATAAACTTTAAAATAAAGTAAAAACAGACTTCAAAAAGAATAAAATAATAAAATTTGTGTGAAACAGTTTAGAAAGTAAGTGCCTTTGATTCTTTGGCAACGACTTACACACAAACTTTATTATTTTATTCTTTATAAATGAAAATATATTTTTGAAGTCGGTTTTTACTTTATTTTAGAGTTTATTTTATTTTTCTATTTTGAGTGGCGTCAACAACAGAAAGACAAGCGATTGCTGCAATCCCGGATGATATGCTGTCATCCATTGGGGAGTTCCCTTCTTTATCTCCGAAGATCTTCATCAGATCTTTACCAAATTATACTTTCTGGATGCAAGTGCTTGATTTGTTGATGAAAATACCAAAATCGCTATATGTTTGTCTATAATATTTGAGGAGTTCCCTCAATGCCACATGGATCCCATTATCAGAACTGGATTTTGATTAAAATGAAACCAATCTGAAGTATATCCTTTCCTTTCAAATAAAAAAATAAAAAAGAAATCGGTTTATAAAATAAACTTTTAAGGTGGTTAATTTTTTTAGCTTCCTTGTCAAAAATCGCTGTAGCTTGGCTGAACTAAGCAACGCTTTTATAGTTTTCGAGTGGAAATCCTCATGGATACCCTCCGTCTGGGGAGGTCGCAGGGCTATGTCGACTAAAACCACACGGTGGCCATCCTCTGCATAAAAAGAAGAGCTCCGGGAACTCCAGTGGACCGCGCCGGTACCCCTCCAGTGCTATGCCTTTGGCACGTCCCAAGAAACAACAAAACTAAAACCATCCCGGGAAACAATTTATCCATTGGTGAAAAATCCGTTTAGTACTTTCCGAGATTAGCGCGTAACGACAGACAGACAAACAGGCTTACAGACAGCCGTGCCGAGGGACTTTGTTAGAAAGAAAGAAAGAAAATGTGTTAATTGGCACAAACAATAAATTTAACAAAAAGGAACAGAACATTAAAAAAAAAATGTAAGTACCAAAGGGCCACCAGCTCAGCATAATGTTGTTCTATCTACCTACTATGTGACAGTGATGATATTTTTTGAAGTGATGACGTTTTTGTAAGCTTGATGGTCTACACGTCTAATGAGATTTTTGATTTACAACCGCTTTCGCATGCAGAGAATAATGTCCGCATTTTCGAAATAAACCACGAAATTACAGCTGAACGTAGCCATCGACGGCGACGACCGCAACCCGCCAGCCAAGTGCCGGCTAAACCGCAAACTCTTCGTCCCGAGGCCCGCATGCACCTTCGTCATTCCTAAGAACCTGAATTATCTCTAGAAACTTCGCTGTTGCGGTATTTTATGACTGTAGACCACAGAAAATCATTGAACGTAGAAAAAATAATAAAAATATTCAAAAATATCGCTGACGCTCACTTGGAGCTGGGAAAGCTTTGTTTTGACTTGACAATGACAATGGTCCATCGCGCACTCGTGATGTGTCACCCTACTGTACTGCGTACCTATTATTTAAATGACAAGCAATGCGACACTGGTGCGCAGTTCGACGTGAAAGGCATAATATTTTCGACAATTCAATAGATGCCTCTTCAAATCTCAACTGGGTGGCATCTCATTACTGGGGTCAAAATGAGGGTTACAAAATTAAATTAAAATAATTGAAAATTCCGCTTCAAGAATAATATCTAGGAGGTACACTTAAATTTACTATAAAGCACATAAGTTGTATACATTTATTTGATTATAATCTTGGTGTGACTTTATCATCATAGGTAGGGTAATATGCCCAGTACCCGGCCTCTTAAGAAGTCAGCTGACTTATTGCACTTATAACTAAGCTCTCCAGTGGAATCAGTGTATAAGTATATTTTCATTAAATCATAAATATACTTAAAAATACATTTAAAACTGATTTAAAATACTTAGGTTGCTAGTTTTCATATGAAAAATAAATTTTCGAAAAAGTACGTTTTCTCCAGTGTTCGGCCGCCCCAATCCAGTGCCTGACCACCTTAGGCCTAGTCTCCGGCCACCTAACAGAAATCTAGAGGCCGGACACTAGGAATTAACTTTTCTAAATTGCTAGTGTATGGCCAGTGGGCTCTCAGAATATTTAAATAAGAGTTATTTTTGAATGTTGATACAATTTATTACTGATTAAGAATCACTAGTTATACTAAGTTATATTATCCCTTTATACTGTGGTTATATCTTACGGGTTTACTCAAGTTTATGCTCCGGGGACAGTAGCGTTCCCTAGAAACACACACATACATTTTTAATACCAAAACAAAACTAAAATGAAACATATTAATTACATTTTAAAGTATGATTCGGAATAGGCATGTTTTTTCAAAAAAAAAAAACAAACTACAAACAAACTTTGTTATTTTTTGTTTCAAAAAATCTTAAATTTAATTTATATAAAAGAAACAGTGTATTATTTTTCATAAATATGTTACAAGAGCAGAGAAAAACACTGTCCAATACCAAAACAGTTTTAAGTGCATGAATTGTGTTTTAATTTGGTTTTATTTTGATATACATTTTATTTTGATTTATTTTATGTATAGACAGTGGCCGGGAACTGGAACTATAGCCAGTGCTTCGGCCGCTTAGTCTTTTCAAGGGCCGGTGCACTAGACAATACTACCAGTAGTCCGGCCAGCGTATTCTCATACAAGATCTTGTACCTATAATATTTGTAGAACTTATTTTTGCGGCCGGAGACTGGATATGAGGTTAACAAGAAATTGAAAGAGATAATACTAATACAATTTTCCTTCACAGCATGCTGATATATAATAAAATGTACTAAATAATCTGATGTTTCGAAACTAGTGTCCGGCCGGGGTAGGCCAGACACTGGAAGTAGCTTTTTTTTTGTTTATTTATTTAAACTTCATGCAACATGTGTACATAGGCGGACTTTTGTTCCAGTCCACCGGCCCCCGATTTTTTAAATAACGGTACACAATAATGCATTTTTGACACCTAAATCGAGTAAATAGACGTATATACAGTCATAAAACATAAACCTATTTTGATATAATGAATGTGAGAACATGCAACTCACCATTTAAAAACGCCTCTCCACTATTTTTTTGTTACCTATCTAACTTGTCTATTCTACACGCGTGCACTTACCTCCGTTTTTAAATGCTAATTAAAACTCCGCTGATTACTTACGACAGATGCTGCTACGTCTAGGTTGTAGGTAATAAAACATAGTTTTTTATAAAATTCGTTGTAGGCTCAAAATCATATAAATATTCTTAATTTATTTAAAAATGATGTCGAGTGGACGGATATAGGTGGAGGCCGGTACACTGGACAGTTTACCCTACATTTTTTTTATTGTGACAATATATATGTATAATAATATAATAATAATTAGCAACTTTAATTTTTTTTAAATCATAAATATGTAATAATTAATTTACAATAATAGGTAGGTGGTATTTTATTCTACTCACGGTCTAAAGAAAAAACAAAATGTCGTTCTGTTGTTGAATTTGTTCGCATACGCTGCCGCTGCTCATGGCGCTGCTCTTTCAAGCTACCATAACTTTATTTTATTTTTGCTATTAGGATAATTTATGTCGTCCGGAGTATAAAACGTGTAACAGAATAAGCGCAAGTCTTCTCCTAACCAGGGGCCTTACTCCCGACTGGTTCGAGCTCTGAACCAAATCGAGCTAATGTAAATTCCTAGAAAAATGGAGTACGATTTGACACTTAACTCGAATTCAAATTCGATTGATACAGCGCTCAATCCAGTCGGGAGTAAGGCCCCTGGGGCCTTATAGTTCGAGTGCTGAACGCCTGAATCAAATCGAGCTAATGTCAAATCCTAGAAAAATGCAGTACGAACTAACATTAACTCGAGTTCAAATTCGATTGATATAGAACTCGATCCAGTCGGGAGTAAGGCCCCTGAAAGTAGTTTGTTCAGAATCGCTAGCAGAATCTATTTTGGTATGGTTTTAATAGTCAAATTTTTTCTTCACTATACGTTTTGGATAGTTTTTTTGTTAGTCCCGATTAGGTCCTTGAGATTCAGAAAGACCAGCGAAGTACTTATCGATACTGATACCTTTTTACGGCCAAAATTAATATCCGATCTATCCACTATTTGTCCTACTAGAGATAGCAATTTGACATAAGCTCCATACAAAATATGTCAAATTTCTATCTCCAGTACGGTAAATCGTGGATAGATTGGATATTAATTTTGGCCGTTAGGCAACAGTGGCATCGATTCTCTTGTTCACGATACTAATAGAAAATATAAGAAAGGGATGGCAACAATTTTAAGGCTGTCAAATTAGTCGGAATTAAAATTTCCATACAAGTTTAATTAGTTAGTTTTTTTTTTATTCTTAAGTATATAGTTGTGTAAGTAAGTTTGTAAATATCATTCATTGTTACTATTAAACTTAAAATTAAAATCTTTACTGTATTTAATTTTGAAATTGTAATTAGTTTATCAGTAATAAAGGCTTAATTATTATTTTATGTACTAAGTATTTTATATATGGATGCATTAAATTAGCCTCCACGAGTGATGTACGCGCACCCTGTCCCCGGGCAGTCAGCCCCGGAGCCAACTTGCTGACTGGCTAAAATATTTTGACCACGACACGTGCTTTTTACAAAGTTCGTGCCGATTAGACAGAAGAAGACTTGGATGGTCAAGTTTTGGATAGGCCTTTTACAGCTATATAGTTATCACACCGTAGACCCCAGCCCCAGGTCCTACTTTAGACGTCGAAGTTTCAACATTATTATACCTACCTACCAATTAAAACCAACCATTACGAATGGAATCATCAATTTATTATTGTTTTTTTTCCCAAATTTTGTTTGACAAAAGCATGAGTAGATGAATTTAAGAGATTTTATTTTGTTGAGAGCGATTAGGCCGAGACGCGTGTCAGAGCATAATCGGTAGATCTCATAAATAAACTGAGCGCTTTGTGTAGAAAAACAAAAGGGGGTTAAGTTATTAGTCGCGTAGAATAGCTGTCTCGAAGGGCGCGTGGAGCGCGGGTGGCGACGGAGCGACCCGCCCGGACGCCTGACAACTAATATATTGCTTTCGGAGACAGATGATGCGAATAGAATGTTGTTTTAATACCTTCTGAAGCAATTTACTGTTTCTTCTGAACTGCTCCGACATAAATTCCTAAGCATCTGCTCGGTTCTCTTTCATTCATTTCAAAATCAATTTACTTAGTAGGTACGAATTATATTCACATAGGTGCTCGTGCTAAATTGCAAATACCTACAAAGTTTGCAAATACAGAGTTAGGCACCTGTTAACTTTATTAACTGCAACTGCTATAGCAGTTTCCCAATATGATCCGTGCTTAATTTCAAGACGGCCTTATTTCACAGAGATGCAATTAAAATGTGGGATAAGTGTCACTACCTACCTATAATAATACAACATCATGTTTTAACAGAATAAACGCAGGACCTCATGCAGACACCTCAATTAGAATATTATGAATACTAGGTATCTGGTAACTTTATTTTTGTCATAATCACAAAATCTTTCTGGACCTGAAAGACCTACTCAGGATCCACTGAAATACTAATTTACCCATATCCAAAAGCAGTTTAGAATGTGCGCCAGCCCTTAAATGCAAAAAGGAAACTAAGGCTGTAGATGTGCTCGTTGCACGTCAGGAAAATTGTTATCATTATAAGTATCTATTTACAAAAAAAAACATTGTCTAGTACCCATAGTATTTACAAGCTCTGCTTAGTTTGGGACTAGATTACTGTGTAAAAATGTCCTAATTTTTTTTTTATTTACCCCTATTTATTTCAAAATTCAAAAACGTCAAATCGATTAAAAATACAGGTGTGCCAAATCACGGAATTATGACCTTAAAATCAATTTTTAAAAGTCAAACTAGTTCTAGATTCTGCAGACGTAGTTTAGTTAATAGGCCTATTTCATTACGTCCGATCCGGCCTTCCGACGTTCCTAGTTTTCTTCCTAAAGCTACCGAACTACGTTGAAATCTTATAAAATAATATCACGACGTAATCGCCTATCGTATAGTAAGTTAAAAGGAATTAATAACGACTCTGCATTCAGTTCAGAAAGAAAAACAATCATGTTTAGACAATTTAGAGCCGAATGATATATGTTTAACGGCGACACGAGCCAACTGCTCAGTTGTGTGTGGAATTTACGAGCGCGCTTCAACACGGCAAATACATTTGTTAATAGACACATTAGCAGTTAAATACTCCTGCGCCGGTTCTTAATTGCCGACACGTTGGCGTGTGTCGTCTGTCCTTCTCACAATATGTCCATTATAGTATTAATACAAATTGAGTGCCTATACCTACACGGTAACTAATCGATTTACCAGTTGCTAACAATCGAAAGGTCTTTTATTTGAATTGCAGTCATGTAAAATGCGATTCTTTGAAATGCAATGAAAATAAAAAATATAATAAAATGCATGTTATGAAAATGACAATTTTTTTCAAATAATTTTCCTGAAAATGTATATCTCCCTCTCCGAGCCTTTTCTTAAATTGTGTTCGCTTGTGTTGTGGTGCTTTCAATCTAATCAGATGCGGCTGAATTTCAGTATTTTACACGGAGCGACTGCCGTCGAACCTCCGAAATCCAGTTACTGGGTAATACCGATATTCTAAGAGTATAGACTAGTTGTCAGACTTTCGGGCTTGACTACCAGTAACGACAGTCACAAATATTCGTAAATATCGCACTAGGCAAGTGCCTATGGGCCCTGCGCCACTTAGGGGACCAGCGGCTAAGGTTGCAGGAAAAGCAAAAAGTACAAGGTAAAGAAACTTAAAGAAGAACTAAAAAGGTCATCAATAAAATTATTATGAAGAAACAAACAGGAGCCAATAAGGTCACAATTAGTCCGGCTTTTCTTTGTTGGGCCCTTTGATTTGCATTGCCTAGAGCCCTTTTGATTCTTTAATCCACAGGGCAATTGTGTAACTGCATCGCAATCAACAAAATGTCAATTTTGACGTTTGAATCCGGAAAAATGATACAATTCGAATTGCGTAACTACAAAACTGTTGATTACGATGTTGGAGAGATTCATCATGAAATTGAATGAATGATAAAGCTTAAAATGCATACTTGCAGCAGCTTACATGCATAAAGAAACGTGATCTAACATACATGACGTAATTTACATCGCAATGGATTTCCTTCCTGACGTCATTTACTTCATAATTGAGTCCCTCTATGTCGTTACACAATTCTAATGTTTGATTGTGATGTTATCAACATCGTCTAAAATTTTACATCAAAATAAAACTGTCAAATGAGTTACGCAATTGTCCTGCAGGCCTTGCAACCGGGACCGTGTTCTCCGAGGCAAGGAGGGTTCTGGTCTATAACGAAATTGTCACCCATCCACGGACTGACCGTGGCTATATAGCAGACCTTGCAATTGACGCGGTTGTTACTACTTGTTACTTAGCCAGGAGCTCCTTAAAAATTTAACGAAATTACCTGAAAATTTTAATGACTTTTCCTGAAAATGTTATTAACTTTTTGTGAATATGTAGTAAGAAACGTTTTTTTAAACTTAGAAACATTTAATTAAATTAGTAAACAGTTGGTTTAAAATATATCAGAAGCAATTTTACGAGTCTTCTATAATCATCGAGAGTTTATAAAATTGTTAATATTTAATTAAACGAAAAAAAAATACCATGTTTTTGTTTATTTGAGAGCGAATTGCAAACAAAACGGATTGTGTGTGCAATTAGCGTAATGGTAACGTATTGTTTTAGCTCATTGTCGAGCGAGTCGCTAACGAGGCTCAAGTGGCGCGTGCGCACATGCACGCCGAGACTCCTCTCGCGTCGCACAGCCTTTTGTTCTAATCATTCTGCCCTCCCCCATTATAAAAACTGTACCAATTCTAGCAACATAACATTTTACGACCAGTGCTCAAAATATGTAAAAAAACAATTTAGGATCATTTTTCGGGTCCGTCGGCTTGCGAATTTGTGTAGCAGAATCCTAGATTTGATTAAAAACTTATTTATTTCCTAAAATCTATTTGATCAACTTACCTGACTCATTACAATAGGTACACTGATAACATAAAGCTATCAATCTCATTGACAATTAATTCCCATTTAAATGGATGAAACAATTGAAAATTTATAATATAACTGGGCTTGCTACATCTGAATATTTGAGTGATTTTCATTTTTATTTTAGAAGAAAATAAAAAGATAGGTAGGTATTGGAAAACAGGCCAATAGTGTGAGCAGGTTACCTTTTTTATTATTTGTTGTTTAACAATGATATTTAAAAGTACAGATATGCTACAGCGCTCGCAATCTGAAGACTCGAAAACGTCCTAATTAGATCCTATATATCTATCACCGGAAAATTGTAAGCACATTTTATAATAAATCTAGATAATTATCGAAGTGCGAGCAGTATTATCTATTGCAGAGGTATTTCATAGAATGTCAGAATAACTACACAATGCCGGTAAAATAATGTTCGTTCACAAAATTACGTTATTATAAACAATCGAAAATATTAGCGTTTTATTGTTTTTAGCGTTTACTGTATCGTCCGTCCATAATCTGCTGACAGTTTATAATTAAAGTTGGGAAAAACGACTTAAAATCGTAAGTGTGTTTAAACGTTGTGCTTTTTTCTGCCAACGAATTTTTTTACGCTTTTGCCGCTTCTCGTTTTTCACTTCTAAAAAAATTAACTTTTATTTGTCTACATTACACTATTCTATTTACATTTAAACTATTTACAAAGTTCACTAAAAACTATACAAACAAACTACAATCGTCGCGTAATTACCAAGGAGAACATTCAAAAACGCATTCACAGAGAAAATAATCACTACGTTAAACGCATTCACTCGTTGACGACGAAAAATAAACTAAGCGCCAAAGCAAAAGCAAATCAATCAAGGTCAAAAACGTTTAAAATGTTTAAACGATACGAAAATAATCAACAAAATAAAAAAATGCTTTACTAAACAAATTTTACGTAAACGAATAAAATATAATTCTGCCGGTTTCAAACCAACACCAGTCAACTTTGAAATTGAGTCTTTTGGTCATAGAAATAAGGTTACATTTCAATCGTAGGTAGGGGTCGGTTAACTGTGTCTCATCAACTTGTGGTACTAACAAAAAATTTTGCAGAGTCGTTTTTAATTTTTGTTCTTTGACTAATAATTACATGCAGCTGTAGTAGAATCCGGTATTTGTATTCGAATTCGCCGTAGAAAAGAAACTTATTTAATTTACGAGAGTACATCAAAAGACATCAACGCACCGTGAGCGAAATAAAAAAAATTGCATGAATTTCTTTGCAGGTACCACCACATATGTCTATGTTTACCCTATTTTTATTATTTGTTGCTAAACTACATAGTCTGCACTATAATCAGACCAAATTTGACGCTGGTACATATTACTATTTTGAACATAGAGCAGGAACAAAAACGCTGAAAAAGCATGTTTTTCGAGGTTTCTTGTATACCCCATTGGTTTTAGACTTTTTTATTTTTAGTATTAGTCGTGATAGAGGTCAATACAACACATATTCTGAGAATATTTCAAGTTTTCAACTGGCTACCTATTACCGTTCAAAAGATACAGTCCTGTGACAGACAGACGGACGGACGGAAGGACGGACGGCCGGAAGCACGGACGGACGGAAGGACGGACGGACGAACGGACGGACAACGTAGCGAAAGTAATAGGGTCCCGTTTAGCACCCTTCTGGTACGGAACCCTGAAAACGATATGAAAAGATATGTCGCCGTATTATTTTCGTGAACGCTGTTATTTTATAATAAATCCAGAGATATTATAAATAGAAGTGGGCGTTTAAACAAAAAGCGCTTAAAAAGTCTAATAAAAAAAAAGCGTATCGTAAGCGTACGCTTTGTGATTAAAGCAGATTTCGTTTAGACTTTTTCGTAAACCAAACTTATGCTTTCAATAGTACGATTGAAATGTAACCTTATATCTATGACCAAAAGACTCAATTTCAAAGTTGACTGGTGGTGCTTTGAAACCGGCAGAATTAAATTTTATTCGTTTACGTAAAATTTGTTTAGAGAAAGCACTTTTTTATTTTGTTGATTATTTTCGTATCGTTTAAACATTTTAAACGTTTTTGACCTTGATTGATTTGCTTTCGCTTAGTTTATTTTTCGTCGTCAACGAGTGAATGCGTTTTTGAATGTTCTCCTTGATAATTACGCGACGATTGTAGTTTGTTTGTATAGTTTTTAGTGAACTTTGTAAATAGTTTAAATGTAAATAAAATAGTGTAATGTAGACAAATAAAAGTCAATTTTTTTAGAAGTGAAAAACGAAAAGCGGCAGAAGCGTAAAAAAATTCGTTGGCAGAAAAAAGCACAACGTTAAAACACGCTTACGATTTTAAGTCGTTTTTCCCAACTTTACTCATGCCTGCTTAGAAATTCGGCGTTAGGGCACCTCCTCTTTGTATTTACATAAAAAATGCTATGCAATAGCTTTACCGCGGCAGTCTCCGAGTGCCACACGTCTTTTTTTTTATATTATAGGATGGAGTCACGAGCTAAAGGCCCACCTGGTGTTAAGTGGCTTTGCCCAAAACAACTGCAATACCACCTAGGCTGTTGCCTAAATGGTACCGCAAGTTGGTTCGCCAAACTGAGACATGAAGATGGAAAGTCTCATGTGACTGTAATTGTATGGGTACTCCCGTTGGGTTTAGTATTTGCTATGAATGAGGCCATAGTAATACATCTGTGAATTTCAATTTTCTAGGTGTCTACCTATTACGATTACAAAGATACAGCCCTATGATAGACAGACGAACGGACGCACAGACGGTGTAGGTATAGTAATACCCGCTTTGGCACCCTTTGGGTACGGAACCCTAACAACGCTTCTACTCGAATAAAATTCAAATACAGTATCTACTAAAAGGATTTCTTTAAAATGGTACAGTTTCTATGTTACTATTATAAACGTATCTAAATCTAAATGGACAATGTTAACAATATCAAACAAAGCACTGACGTCTCCATGTCTACCATACAGCTATTACTCAATAAGTGAAGCAGTCCGCTACAATGCACTCGATTGAGACTCGGATAACGAGTACACAATAAATACTTTCATTGATCCTCAGTTTCGGAGAGTAAAGCCTTGAAAGGAAATAGTGAAGGACGTGGATGGGCAGCGGACGCGCAGACCACCGGCGGCGTGGCGGCGCTTCGCAAGCCGCGCGACGGAGCGTGATCTAACGCTACACTGTTCAAGTGTTCAATGCACGCTGTAGTAGTAGCCATGCTAAACTATTGTCACCCAATTCTAATATCCACGTCAACGGCCAAAATTAATAGCCTATCTATCCACGATTTACCCTACTAGAGATAGAAATTTGACATATTTTGTAGGTACGGAACTTATGTCAAATTACTATCTAGTAGGGCAAATCGTGGATAGATTGGATATTAATTTTGGCCGTATATAAGCGTCCTGACTGGAAATCCTTCTTTGAAAAGAAATTGAAACAAAACCATAGGTCTTGGTCTTGATGACCTGTCGCAATTCACAATTTCAAATCTAACAGCTCAGATTAAAGAATAAATAATCTGAGTCTAACAGAGCCTCGTCCCAAAGTGTCGATAAAGGCATTTCACGTTTCATAGCCATACTCTAATTTTAGCACTTTTTTAAAGATTTCAAGAGCTTTTAGGCGAAATTGATAAATTTAAGTATTCTATAAACATCCTTCAGGGTAACATTCGGTTACATTACGAATATTTGAAACAAATTTTCGTCTTGATTTGTTGCTTAGAAGAAGAGAGGAAAAATATATTTCTCTGTTTTTATTTCTATACTAGCTTTTACCCGCGGCTCCGCTCGCGTTAAAATCTGCTAACCCACGTCAGTCCAGTCCAGTCCAGTCCATTCCAGTCCAGTCCACTGTCCCACTGTCCCGCTGTCCCGCTGCCCCACTGCCCCGCTACCCCACAGCCCCGCTATCCCACTGCCCCGCTGCCCCACTATCCCACTGCCCCGCTGCCCCACTGCCCCGCTGCCCCGCTGCCCCACTGCCCCGCTGCCCCGCTGCCCCGCTGCCCCACTGCCCCGCTGCCCAGCTGCCCCGCTGCCCAGCTGCCCCGCTGCCCCACTGCCCCGCTACCCCACTGCCCCACTGACCCGCTGCCCCTCTTCCCCGCTGCCCCACTGCCCCACTGCCCCACTGCCCCGCTGCCCTACTGCCCCGCTGCCCCGAATCCCCAATGCCCCGCTGCCCCACTGCCCCGCTGTCCCGCTGCCCAAATGCCCCGCTGCCCCACCATACCACTGCCCCACTGCCCCGCTGCCCCACTATCCCACTGCCCCGCTGCCCTGGTAACCCACTGCCTCGCTGTACCACTGCCCCGCTGCCCCACTATCCCACTGCCCCACTGACCCGCTGCCCCACTGCCCCATTGCCGCACTGCCCTACTATCACACGGCCCCACTGCCCCACTATCCCACTGCCCCACTGCTCCGCTGCCCCGGTAACCCACTGCCCCGCTGCCCAACTATCCCACTGCCCCGGTAATCCACTGCCCCACTGCCCCGCTGCCCCACTATCCCTCTGCCCCACTGCCTGCCCCGCTGCCGCACTCCCCTACTGCCCCGCTACCCCGCTAACCCACTGCCCCGCTGCCCCGCTACCCCACTGCCCCACTATCCCACTGCCCCGCTGCCCCGGTACCCCACTGCCCCGCTGTCCCACTGCCTCGCTGCCCCGCTTCCCCGCTGCCCCACTGCCCGGCTGCCCCGCTGCCCCACTAACCCACTGCCCCACTGCCCCACTGCCCCACTGTCCCACCGTGGCACCGTCCCACTGCCACTGTCCTACTGTCCCACTGTCCCACTATCTCTCTATGTCACTATCGTCCCGTCCCATGTCCCATGTCCTGTCCCATGTCCCATCCTATGTCCAGTTCCATGTGCCGTCCCACTGTCCTGTCCCATGTTCCGTCTCATGTCCCGTCCCATTTCTCGTCCCATGTTCCGTCCCCTGTCCCGTCCACTGTCCCGTCCCCAGTCCCGTCCCCAGTCCCGTCCCCTGTCCCGTCCCCAGTCCCATCCCCAGTCCCATCCCCTGTCCACTCCACTCCACTCCATCGTACATTACTATCCGCTCGTGCAAATGCATAGAAGCTTCGATCTGTCGGGTGAGTACGCAACCCACGAATTATTGTTTTTCTTTTTTTCTTTCTTTCTTTCTCAAAACCCATACCAGTTTTTAAGTCAGACCATCAGCTTTCAAACAACAAAAAAAATCATCAAAATCGGTCCAGTAGTTTTAGCGTGATGCTGGAACAAACAAACAAACAAACAAACAGACGTTTACAATTTTATAATAGTTAAGATAAATCCTGTATGGAAATAAAAACCATTGTTTAAATATTTTTGATGATACTCTGAAGAATAAGGATATATTTGTATTGATTACATATTTCAGTATCGTCTAAAATTTTAATCTCTTTATATATTTAAGGCCAAAATTAATATCCAATCTATCCACGATTTACCCTACTAGAGATAGAAATTTGACATATTTTGTATAGAGCTTACACAGACCACAAAAAACTAGTTTTTTGTTGTCAAATTTCTAACTCTAGTAGGGTAAATCGTGAATAGATTGGATAAGACGGCTGTGAAACGTAAAAGGCCTCTTAAGTATAGACATCATCAACATCATTTCAGCCGAAAGACGTCCACTGCTGGACATAGGCCTCCCCCAAAAGAGGGGAATATGGGGGGGGCATCTCCCGCCAGGTGGACTGACGATCTGAAGAACGTGGCTGGGGGGGACTGGATGTGGAAGGCAGAGGACCAAGTGTTGTGGCGCAACTTGGGAGAGGCCTATGTCCAGCAGTGGACTGCGATAGGCTGAGTTGATGAAAAGGGGGGGATATGCCATAATCGCCACGCTTGGCAGGCGCGTTGGTGATCGCAGTTGGTTGGTTAAATATTCAGTGGGAGCTGCTGCCCATCCTCTGGTGAATCCCTTAGTCGCCTTTTACGACACCCAATAGAAGAGATAGGGTGGTGCCATTCTTTATGTCCGGCACCACATGGAACCATAGTATAGACATAATAGAAGGTAATTACATCGTCTAAACAATTAATTTAATATTATAATAAAACAAAGTTATCATCAAAGTTGTCATCTTAGTCTACCTGCGACCACGATATGCTGCAAAGCTTTCGAAACGTCAGGGAAACCAATTCAAATAATATACGCGATTTTAACCGGATTTTTTTTAGAAATATCTGTAAACAAAATAAAATAAAATTTAGTTGACGTTTTCTACAGTATGAAACTAACAAAAATAACGTTTTCTTTTATTTTGGATTTATTACGTTTCAATATTTCGTTACAATAAAATAAATCTACGCATAAGTAGCAGAATGATCGCATTGTCAAGAAGCCATTCATCGTACTGCCATTGAATATCAATCAATACTTGTCTGAAGATCTCTTATTCACGCATACTTTAACAAACAACAAACAATATTGCAACTTGCTCATCGCACCTCTCTCGCAGGACTTATATTATTTTATTGAAGTATCGATCTTATGCTTAGAACTACAAGGACTTTTATTGGTAAAGGCTTCGGCAAAATGGAGGCGGCATATCATGACACAAGGTAATGTTACCTTTTCTTTAATAATCCATTGTACAACTTTAAGTCTGTATAAAAACTTTTATTGAAATGTTTGGCTCTACTTCAGTAATTCGATAAAAGAAAATCCGTCTTTGAATACATTTACAATGTACAATAGTTTCTTTTCAAACATAATTGAAGATCGAAACCTATCCACTATTTTTTTTGTGTACCTATCAGTAGTATCTATGATCTACAAGTTGTTGATCTGTAACCTTGCCATATTTCTAGAGCAAATGCTAAATAATGTGCTTAGTCATCTAAAAATACTTGAAAATTCTACGATTATTTAATACTCAAATTTTCACTTAGAAACATAACGAGTGTTTGAGAATAAATCCCAAACGACTCTAAAAATAAGTCATCGTTGGCATGGTGAATTTTTTTTTGGTGGTATCGCACGCATCGTTTTTGTGTCGCACGCGGCACACGGAGGGAATTTGTTGGTTTACAAGTACGTATTTAAATAATAATGAAAAATTGGTATTATCAGTGATATCACCTTGGTATTGGTATTATCAGTGAGTCACCTCCTTAAATATGGCACGAATACTGATCAACACGTTGTATATCAAATATTTAGGATTTGTTTGCCTTCGCTTCTAGAAATGAAATTATGATTCAGAAACATGTTATTGTTTTAAAATTACCTACAAGTTTGATTGAATTTCGTATCGACGAAGACAATTATGTGCGTCTGCATAAAGGTAATGATTATGGCAATCGTAATCGGCTGCCAGTTTACGCTCATCTTAGTGAGCAATATAAAACGTGATGGCGCAAGTGCCACGTCCGCGACGAGCGACCCGCCTCCTCACGTCCACCGCGCCGCAGCCAAGCTTCTGTTATTTGCCAGGAACAGTACCCTCATATTATCCATAATAGTATTAACAACGGAAATTTGTTCAAGCTACACAGTAACACAGTATACATACTTTTGTTTGTGGTTTTATGGTAAGCAGCGCGAGATGTTCTGATATCTCACTATGGAACCTGACAGCTAATTGCAATATTTACAAATAAAAACGATAATTTTATTTAACACATCTATAGATGTATATGTCGTAGGATAATCGGACAAATCGAATCTTTGCGAAAATCCTAGAATGATTGCAAAATACCGAATTGTAATCTCAGAAAAAAATTCGTCATCATACGAGCTATTATCAGGATCATTGCAAAAATCTCAGTTTGTTTAAGACGATTGGAAACTTGAACGCTGATTGGCTAATCTATGAGTCAATTTATAACATCTTCATTTTAGGTGGTCAGAACATGGCGCGAAAGACGAAGGAATGTAGCCGTAAGTCAATCAGCGCATCCGTCAGTGCATATCGTTCAATTCACGACTAACCTAAGATAAGCCGGATTTTTGCAATGTTCCTAAAAATAGCTCGGATGATAACGAAACACTTCCATAGATTCAAATTATCCGGTCCATTGCAATCGTCATAGGATTTTCGCAAAGATCCGATTTTTCCGATTATCCTACGAAACACAAATTAATTGGTAGGTAATTCTGTAACTAAGTTAAGTTAAAGGATGCTTAAAGAAATGATTTTTTCATTGTTAAGTATAATAGAATAGAATAGAACTTTTATTCGCAGGAACAGTTGTTTTACAAGGTCTACAATAAACGGAAACAAGCATTTTTCGTTGGAACATAATTGTTACCGTCATATGTTAACATTATAATAAACGAGGTAACACAGTCATTAAAGATCGCTCAGGCCGAGCGGCGCAACCCGTGCACTGCGACCCGCCCTCGCCGAACCCGGGTACTCAAAGGCGTACAGGACCTCACTATATCATCGCATCGGTCACGCGCGCCTCGCTCCAATTTTATCCCTCTATAAAAAGGCACAGAACAGGAAGGGTTGGATTTTAATTACGATATTTTTCTATTATTTTGTGCGCTGTCTTAGTTTCGGGGCAAGGGTCGTGAGATGTAATAAATTCCGCTTTTTATGAGGTCACGGTTAACCCTCTCGATAACGTTTATCGCACATCTGGTGAAAATGAAAAGTCTATTGTAATATAGATGTTAATGTTGTATTAATGCTATTTTCTTTACCCACTTTGTAAAAGGTATACAATAAAATTATTGATAAATAAGTTACAGATGCTAAGAAGATAGTTAACATTTTAGTTTTTTAGATGTTGTTACCATAGTTAAATTATTACTTTATAGTAAACCAGCTATATTATTTTATTTAGCTTTTAGTAAACCAGCTATATTATTTTATTGCGTATTAAGCTAAATAAAAAATCCTAGGTTCTAGTTTAACTATTTATTAAAAAAAAATTGCATTGTTCATTTCTACAATAATATAAAATAATACGTGTCAATTGTCAGTATGAAAGTATTTATGCGTACACGTTAGCATGTCACACGAGAACATGTCACGGCGAGCTACTCCGCCAAGCATGAAATGAAGACCCATTTTCAACCGATTGCGCTCGAGAAGCGTGAGTTCGGATAATTTTATTGATTACCTAATGCACACGTTCGACTGAATTCAATAAAAAACTTTATGAAAGGGTTTAATGGATACTAACCCTGGTATTGTTGCATCAATTTATGTTATGATCCGTGACAGGATGTCTGATATCATAGCTTTTTTAAAATTTTGCTAAGGAGGTAGCATCCTGTGAAATATTGTTAGTTCGAAAAATACGATGCTGTTCGTCTTTTAGGCCTTCTCGAAGGTTGTCGGTGCGACCAAAAATTGCTATTTGTGACTGATCGCCATTTAGGCTACTTGAAAAAACTATAGGAAAGCATACTGGCTACAACTTTCACCATATTTTATACTTTAACAAAATTCCGACGAGTGCTGTAAAAGCATTATGCAAACACTGTATGTAGATGGAAAGGATTGATGTCGGGGTCGCCTATGAATAATTATAATTCGTTAGTAGCGAGAATGGATTTGTGTACTTAAGCGATTAAAGTTATTTGAATACGGCTTTATAGCAATACGTGTAAGAGTGGGAGCGCCATACGCAAATACAGATGTTCACACTTAGGGCCCGCGTGAATTGTGCATAGGATACAGTACAGATCAATGTAAGCCCGTTAAGCTTAAAATTGAAACTAATGGAACAAAAAATAAGTCATAGAATGAGGAATATTTTCTTTCTATTCGTTGTGTAAAAATGTACTGGGGGTGTAAAATATGATTGTCGCGTTCTCGTAGTCGCCGTCGCGTCGGAGCGTATGCGGTATACTCTGTGCTGTGATCGATCACCCGACACGTGCTTGCACATCGAACGTTTTTTCGATAAAAAAGCTATTTTGTCCAAAAAACATTCCAAATTTAACAATAGCCTTAGATCGCGATAAAAGTGAGCGCATATAAAGATAAACAAATATTTGAGCGAGGGCGTAGCGGAGCATGAAATTGACGAAAAAAGCATTATCTGAGGATTAGGATGGGTATTAACGTTATTTGATTACTTAGACACATACACAACTATGAGAATATTAGACAGGAGTCTTTTCTTAACATTATATAAAAAGAGATCTTATTCGCTTAAGAGGATTTAAGCGGTAAAGTAGCCTAAACAAGCATCGGTACTTGTAATCTAACCTTCTATTGTCACTTAACTTCAATTTTAAGATCCAACTGAATATAAGTTCATAATTTTTTTCTTTGGCAGTATCTAGTGTTGCAAAAGACTTAAGTCTTTTAGTCTTCATTTCGAGACTAAAGTAGATTTTCAAGACTTAAGTCTTACGAGTTGTTTGAGTCTTTTGAGTCCTACAAGTTCTTTGAGACTTTTGAGTTCTATTGTTCCACATCATTATTAGTTTATGGTCTCAATAACATGTCAAATAAATGAATAATTGATTATAGGATTTATAGGTACACATACAATATGTAACAACAACCCTGACTTGTGTCCTTACGTATGAATATCGATTCTGATAACGTACCTCACAGGAACAACAGGGTTTTTGTTACATGTTGTATATCTACTTACAATTTCACTTACACTAATTCACTCACTTATAACTCCAGATAAGGCCTCGGATGACTAACACCCATATTCTAAGTTGTTATCTCAAACGATTCTAGACTCCACTCAACCTCATTCAATACAATATTTCCTCCGTGGTCTCAGACCAACAAAAAACTATTTGTTGGTCTGAGTCCGTGGTATTCACAGTTGTAAAAAATCTCCGTCACTCGATAGTCTTCCTTACTCAAGGTGAAGAAGAACTCAAAGTAAATCACGCCCAACCTTAAAGCTGGAAAAATGTAATTTGCGACGTGATTATTTGTGTTTATATTCTGAAAAATGTCAGATTTTGACGAATTTATGGAATATGTTTACCACGACCACTGAGGACCAAGACCCATACAATTATCCGTCGCGGCGTTATTTATTTCCTCAAGATACATTGAGAAAATGTGTTAGAATACCGATTTTGATATTATTTGAAGGCATTCTTGTTGATCTTAAGTGAGTTTGAGTCTAGAAACGTTTGAGGAAACAACTAAGACTATGAGTGTCAGTCTCGAGTTCTTTTAGACAAGACTCGAGTTATTTTTTATCAGACTTGAGTCTTCAAAAAACAACTGAATCTTCACAGATAACTCAAGTCTTATATTGTAAGACTTAGGACTCGAGTTTCCTACAACAATAGCTGTATCTATTTAACCGTAATAGTAGTTAGTTATAATTTTCGCAAAATATAATGGCCTTTACCATAGCAAATACTAAACGTAATAAAAAGTCTTCCCAAGGGGGTCCCACGTGAGTCAGATCCGGTTTTTAGGCCTACTTTGAGGCGTTATAAAGATACGTAAGATTCGTTAAGTTAGTGTAGGTATTTCATCAATAACATCATGGCTCGCACAATCACATTTCTAAAATGCAGTAGAGAAGTGACTGTTCTATTTGCTAAACGAGTTGTTTATTGCCGCTAGGTCAATCCGGGAGTAGACTACTATTAAAATTTACCAAAAATAGTATGTTATTTAAAAGAAGGTACAGAAACAACAACATTTGTGAAAATTATAATAAACTCCATGAAAAAATGAAAGAGATACACGCTTTTTATGTTTTTGGAGGGGGCTTTTTCTGTACTTGTCGTGCTAAACGGACATTGAACAGAGAGATGTCAAGTTTCTATGAAGGTTTTGAACAATGACGTCATTATTCAATAGTGCTGTCTCTGTCTAGTGAACAAATTTAAATTGCTTATAACTTGGCCATTTTATTGAATATTTTATTAGTTTTTTCACAGTTGCTTGTTTTGGTTGAAAAATATTCGGGTTTATTAATAAAAACTAATTTTAAAAAAATAGTCACCTTCCCTATTACTAATTAATATTAATATTTCAGTTGACTTTTCTCACACACAATTTAAGTCGATAAGCAGTTAGAGTTATGTATTGAATTTAATTAGGTACATATGTATTATAAAAACTGATCTATTTGAAAGATAATGAATCAACATCAAAAAAGTAAGTGAGTTCAATGTTTCAAAATGGGTTCATGAATGTAAACTTGTAAATCATTATTTTTGCTAAGAAACACGAAAGAGAAGGATACTTTTTTAACCGACTTCAAAAAAAGGAGGAGGTTATGTATTCCGCGGGTTTTTTTTTTTCTAGAATAGTATTTACATAAGTAGAAAAAAAAAAATTACTACTGATATAATTAATTTTGACATTCTAAAATATTCATCGACATAACGTAACTGAACGACTGTAAGTAATAACTGAGTCTCGGACTCTATTTATTTTATGACCGAGTTTTTATTAACTCGTTTTCAGTCATGTCTGTTCGGTAAAAAATTTACAATCGATTTTAAACTAATTCCCCGATGAGCTAGAGACTTGAAACATAAAACATAGCTCAGCAATGGATGACTATGCAATATGAACCCACTTTCTTTTTAAAAACGTGATTTAAAAAATAAACATACAACAACATACAACAACAACAACAACATATTTTATATCAGTAGATATTATTAGATATTTGAATAAAGAGACATGCCAATATTGTTTACTAAATAAGAAGACAAAACTAAACTTCGGGTACGGAACCCTAAAAAGCAGAGTGTGTAGGAAGCTAGGAAGCATCATAACGCCTGCGCGGTAGATGCTATGCGACGCTACGCCTGCGTGCCTACGGTGCACAGTGGCGCGATCGATACTTTAAACGTAGACTTGTTTACATTTTATACTCGACATGTTTAGGTAAACTAAATGTCTTGACACATCTTTCTATCTAAATATGCTTGTATATAAAATATAAATGTTTTGTTAAAATACAAATTTAATATTACCTACTTAATTTTCACATTAATTTTCCATTTGGCTAATGGCAATAGGCTCGCCCCCTATTACATGGGACTACAACATAACTGGCGAAATGTGGGTGTACTATACACCTCTGCCTACCCCTTCGGGGAAATACAGGCGTTATGTTATGTTGTTATGTTAAATTTCACAAAATTAACGTACCTACCGATAATATAATTTATTTTAGGTTTGCAGGTTTTAAATGCATATTAGATAAATAAAAAGATATCTCAAGATTGTTCACCATCAGTGAGTTACCTTAACATGTCAAGTATTTATACTTTAAAACACTTTAGATCACGACAAGGCACTTCCCTTGAATATTATGAAAAGTTACGAAGTTAGTTGTTAGTTGTTAGTTGGTTGTTAGTTGAGAATGCGCGTATTAGGACAACTCGCAGGGTAGGAGCTTGGCTTCCGTATGAGCACAATTAATGATTGCTCACTACATTATACATATACTAAACATTACGCACGGCTTCGCCCGAAAATAATTCAGTTTACCACAGAAAGACTTATCACGCGTCCATCGGGAACTGATTATTTTTCCGGGATAAAAAGTATTATAATCCGGGTTATGGTCTATCTGTGTGTCAAATTTCGACCAAATCCGTTCAACCGTTTCAGCGTGATTGAGTAACAAATATCCTAAAGGCTTCACAAACTATCACATTTAAAATATTACTAGCTGAATGCCCGTAGCTTCGCCCGCGTATAGTTCGGCTTATCATGCATCCCTCGAGAATTGTTTATCAATAACCCTCCTTCTGGCGCAGTCGGGTAAAAAGTAGCCTATTTTTTAATCCGGGTTATGTTCTATCTGTGTGCAAAATTTCATCTATATCCCTTCAGCCATTACAGTGTGATTGAGTGACAAACATGCAAACATACAAATATCTAAATATCGAAACATCAAAACATCTTCACATTTATAGGAAAGGATTTTACGGGTAATTCTGGCTGATTCTAGGTAATTATAGCGAACGGCGCTTTTCAAATTAAAATCAATAACCGATCCGTTCATTGAAAAAACATTTTGTAAAATTATCTTCGGGAGCCCTATCTATGATTAACCATATCTAATCCGTGTTAATTAAAAGGCTACGTTCCTATTAAATAAATAAATAAATAGGACCATTTAAAACTAACTGAGGGTGATCTAAGTGTATGATAGTGTTTTGTCTTCTTAAACAGCAGCGCTAGCGGCACGTGCCGCGATTCAATTAACATTCATTATTATTTTATTACTGTACTGGAAGGCGCAGCGTGGGTAGGCCCCCCACAAGGTGGACCGACGACCTGGTGAAGGTCGCGGGAATCCGCTGGATGCGGAAGGCACAGGACCGGTCGTTGTGGCGATGCTTGGGGGAGGCCTATGTCCAGCAGTGGACGTCTTTCGGCTGAAATGATGATGATGATGATGATTATTATTTTATTAATTATAAGGAACGATATCTATTTAACTGTTTATGCACACAGAAAATTAAATAGAAAAAACTATATTTAATAGAAACAGAAAGTACAAAAGTATTTTTAAAGAAATCTTTTCTTGGAACTAGACTTGGAAAAAGAAGAAATGTAGACAATATGTAAAACAACCGGCCTAGTGCGAGTCGGACTCACGCAGTAAGGGTTCCGTATCACCCATCGACCTGATACTCCATAGAAACTGATTTAATATACGAGAGTTCATCAAAAGACATCAACGCTCGTGCGCGAAATATGAATTTTTGCATCTCTTTCTTACGCAGGTAATACATACCCCCACATATGTCTATGTTTGCCCTATTTTTAATATTTGTTGCTAAACCATATAGTATGTACACACGGCTACACATCAAGCTGTACATTTCCAGTATGAGCTGACCTCGCATTGTGTAGGTTTTCCTTACAACGCGAGGTCAGCCTTTACTAGATTTTTACAGCTTGATGTGTAGCCGTGTGTACTATAATCAAACCAAGTTTTAAAAAAGTATAATAAAAAAAAGTTTAACCGGATTAAATCGCTTATATTATTTAAATTGGTTTTCCTGACGTTTCGAAAGCTTTGCAGCATTTCGTGGTCGCACGTAGACTATAACGGCCAAAATTAATATCCAATCTATCCACGATTTACCCTACTAGAGATAGGATTTTGACATAAGCCCCATACAAAATATGTAAAATTCCTATCTCTAGTAGGGTAAATCGTAGATAGATTGGATATTAATTTTGGCCGTAAGATGACAAGCGTCTTTACAGATATTTCTAAAAAATATTATAATCTTCCGTACAATATTATTAATTAAAATCCATCCGATGCACGCAGTAATCACTTACAATATCATTATCTTTTACAGTGTTGCGTGCTGTTTACTTGATTATTTTTAGGACTGGGTTTCAAACAGGTGGTAGCTGCCAACCATCTTCTCTATTAAAATTAGGATGTTTTTTAATTTCAATAGTCTCACGGAACATTCTAGGTCATATCGGTTTTCCTTCGCCAGAACTTGTGGTTTATCCGGTTAAACTTCGTTTTATTATAATGTGTAGTGATCGCGAAAACCTAAGAAATTATTATTTTAAAAAATTGTTAAGAATTTTGCGAAAAAATAGTTTAGTCCTAGTTTAACTTTTCAGATAGTAATTTTTCACACGTTATATAAAGAACAAAATGAAATCGATATTGGTCTAAATCGGTAAAATATGGAGCGATAAGGCACCGGCATTAATCATTAGACTAGCGTGAAATCAAATTACCGTTTACCAGTCACACTAAATGAAAGGGTTGCAGCCACTGCACACTTTGTGTTACTAAACCCTACTGTACCACTCATTCTGTCTCATTCTCTCACGTGGATAGGGTTCGTTTAATGAAAAGGGACAGAAAATTTCCATTTTATACGGAGCCCTCAGTAGACCGCAAATCAAAGAATTGTGCAAATCTAAAATGCAAACAAATTTGGACATGAAATCTGTTGTGTGTAGGCGATACAATAAGTTATTATTGGCGATAACAACGTTACGACACGGGGTTGGATACGCGGAAAGCAATAACGTTTTGATTTTTAGTTAAGCTTGGACTGTGGGAACGGTGTAGGTTACAAAGAAACTGTGTATATAATATATGTGAATTAACATACCTACGTATTAAGTAGAACGAACTCACAATTAGTAGAAACTAAAATACCTAATAAGTAATAACTAAAATTAATGTACGAAACAATTTACTAATCTCTTTCTAAAAACTAATATCAAACGGCCAAATTAATCTCTTTAAGATTGACGTCGTTATAGTGGAAACTACAAAAGACCATTAAAATAGTTCGAAAAGGTCCGTTCACGTCAAACTTTAATCCCGCGATTGACTTTTGTAAATGGGGGCTCGGCTTTTAATTAGAGCGAATGGTCCTGTCCTGTGCGCAGGCGGACGTGATGGCACAATGCACGAGTGATTGACACAAATTACCTCTAATCGAGAACATCGACCCAAATGGCCGTTCCAATCCATAAATTTGAAGCTATTGTCGATACTTTAGCGCAATTTTAACAACAAATATTTTTTGTTAAAGATATTTATAAGTAGGTACGGCTGCTGTTTTTATTAAGAACGAGCGACGTATTCTTACGTAGTTTTGTGCTATTTACTAGCACGTCCGGGTCTCGGAAGGGGTTGAACAGAATTTTGTGCTCAATTTAAAATTAAATTTAATTGTATTTTAATCCCGGCGATAAACGTCAATCAAGTCTCTCCTGCGTCTGTGATACATGTATCAAGAGAGCTCAACATCACGTCGCGCCCCCATCTATCGCCATTCAAAACGGATTTTGAGCAAGGGTGAAATTAAAATGTCAAAATAGTAGCGACCCGGCGCGTTGTATTTGTCTCCGGCTTTATCAGACGCCATTGTGTATTTTTCATTCTCTAAAGCTTGCATGAAAAACGATACCGTTTAAGCTCTTTATTATCTGTAAAACTAACGTTAAAGAACTCGGCACCTACCTGCCACTTCATTGTGTTGTATAATAAAGTAATAAAACACTACAATACACAGTGATTCGTGTATCCTTAAGTTCTGACTGTTATGTCTTATGAGTCGGTAATAAAGTCTTGAACGCCGTATTTTATAAACAAACGATGCTGCCGGCCGGATACATCAACGTTCACAACATCAACACAAGGGAGTAATTACATTCCAGTACATTCCCTGTCTGGTATCGTATCTTTTATGACGGCATATTAATAAAGATCCTAATTAACTAGATTATCTTGTTTAAACTTATTTTGTTTCTACATCTATTTTGATTGATAAATTAGGACATGTTTCATTATTTTTTATATTTTGCTATATTAATAAAAGTAGGTACCTGTCATCGAAATCCATGAGAGATTTCATCATCATCATCATCATTTCAGCTGAAAGACGTCCACTGCTGGACATAGGCCTTGGGCATGCCAAGCGTGGCGATTATGGCATATCCCCCCGTAACTAGCTCTACCATTTTCAAAGTTTGGTATCAACTAAAATAACTAGCTCTACCATTTTAAAAGTTTGTTATTAACTAAATAAACGATTTTAAAAGTTGTTATTAACTAAACAACTGGCTCTACCATTCTCAAAGTTTGGTAATAACTGAATAACTAGCTCTACTCTACCATTTTTAAAGTTTGGTAGTAACTAAATAACTAGCTCTACCATTTTAAAAGTTTGGTGATAACCACAGATAATATAATACTATACCTAGTAATAAATAGCTCTACGATTTTCACTGAGTGTCAATTAGAAAAAATCTAATAGGTACCTATTGTAGTAGGCATTCCACATTCCTTGAATTCTCTCTTCTATTGCGTTCTCTTTGAATATATTTGTTTGGCTATTGAAAGGCTGAGTGGAAGCAGGGGCAGTGAGGGCTCAGAGGGCAAATAAATAATTACACACATTCTGCAGATATTTGCCTCGGGCAGCCGTGGGGCGAGGAAACAACTGACGATTGTGTGGCAGGGGGCTTCTGCAAAAAAAAACCTCGTAATTTTAGCGTATTTAAAGAATTCCATTTAATTATGCATCTACTCGGGTTACGTATTAATAATAAGCTTTTTTTACAGCCTATTAAGGAATATTATGTTAGTAAAAAGTGTTGATAGCTTTAAAAGCAGCGGTAGTAGCTTAGGGAACGTACCCATACTACCTGACCCATTTTTTACAATGTTTTACACCCCTCCCCTCCTCGGTGACCACCCGTAGTATATGTCAAGATCCTCCTCCCCCTCAAGTTTTCACGTAGTAATTCATAAATATGGTTTTAAATCATTTTCGGCAAACAGAACGGTAAAAAAAAATTGCTCATATTTGTTCTGCGTCAGTGTTGCCACCTGTGAGTTTAAAAAGCGCTAAACACTGCGCGCCATATTTAAATATAGCCCAAAAAAGCTCGAGATTTCCGTAGAGAATATTGACTATACGTGACGAAAACCTATGCCTCCCCGCCCCTGTGACCAAGCATGGTACTTTGAAGACCTCCTCCCCCCTGAACTGGTCACGTAATATGGGTACGTTCCCTCAGTGGTTGGACGCTTCGCTTCCATGCCGGAGAGTTTGAGTTCAAACCCAGCCTGCACCCCTGACTTCGAATTCATTGGCGGATCCATAAAGGGTGGATCAGAATTTAATTATCACTTACGTTAACAGAAACGAATTGAATTCGTGAATTTGATTATCACTTGCTTTATCGGTGAGAGAAAACATCGTGAGGAAACCTGCACACCAGAGAGTGCTCCATACAGTTCTCAATGGTGTGTGTAGTCCGCCAACCCGCACTAGGCCAGCGTGGTGGACTAAGGCCTTAACCTTTTCATACTGAGAAGAGGCCCGTGCCCGTGCCCAGCAATGGGACAGTAATGGGCTGATTATGTTATGAGATAGATAGATAGATAGAATATTCTTTATTGTACACCAATAACATTATTAAACTTAGGACTAACATGTAAAATAAGGGTACATTGGCGGTCTTATCGCTAATAGCGATATCTAGATAGTGTTATGTTATGTTATGTTATGTTACGTTAACAGTGAAGGATAATATCGTGAGGTGTAACGTCTGCCAATCCGTACCAGGCCAGCGCAGTGATCCCAGGCCTGAACCCTTTTCATTCTGAGAAGAGGCGTGTGTGACGTGTTCAGCAGTAAAACATTTTTCATGAGTTGTAGAGGTGCTTACATAAAGTTTATGAAGAATTGGAAATTGTAAAATCTTTAACGATCCATATGATACTCAAGCTACAATCATATTTATATATATTTATAGATAGAAAATTGTTGATTGTAATTATTGTATTTGATGGAATTTCCAAAAATTAACAGTAGGTAACGTTTCAGACTAAGGACGTAAATAAGTACTTATTGTGTAAACCTATATATTAAGTAATTTGTAACAGGTGTCAATACTTAACATTTGATACTTGAACATTTAAAATATTTTTTATATATATTTTGATTAGCTTGGATTAAGAACATTTATTCATTTTATTACTATATTTTCTATCCTTTTCAGGATTCCGTACCCGAAGGGTGCCAAACGGGACCCTATTACTCTCGCTACGATGTCCGTCCGTCCGTCCGTCCGTCCATCTGTCTGTCATAGGGCTGTATCTTTGTAATGGTAATAGATAACCAGTTGAAATTTTCACAGAATATGTGTTACTATGGTGCCTATCACGACAAATACTAAAAATAAAAAAAACCTCGAAAAACATAAATTTTTTTCAACGTTTTTGTTCCTGCTCTGTCTTCAAAACGGTAATACATACCAGCGTCAAACTTGGTCTGAATAGTGCATACTATGTAGTTTAGCAATAAATACTAAAAATAGGGCAAACATAGACATATATACCACATATGTGGTGGCACCTGCGTAAGAAATATGCAAAAATTCATATTTCGCTCACGGTGCGTTGATGTATTTTAATGAACTCTCGTAAATTAAATCAGTTTCTATGAGGTATCAGGTCGGTGGGTGGTACGGAACCCTTACTACGTGAGTCCAACACGCACTTGCCGGTTTTTTATTATCTAATACTCTGGTCGACATTTGAGATTCTAGATATCTACAAAATATAATGTAGGTATGTTTGTGTACCTATTAGTCCTTTGAGTCAAGAGTCAATTAATAGCCACAAATTAAGTGTTGCATACCTTCCTTCTCATTTTGGGTTTTCCCAGTCTTAGGCCCGTATTACAGAAAGTTCCCCAAGCGTTGATCACTGTTTAAAACTAGTTTTGAGTTGGGATTTAATTTTAGAACATGCCTCAAGCGAGATTTATTGATCACAGTTCAGCTCAGTTTAGCTTTATTTTATACTGTCACCTGTTTCGGTATTTGAGCAGAGATTTGATCTGTAATCACTCTAGTGTGGTCCAGACTACGCTTGAGTAGGGATTTCTATTATATTTCAGGTCAAATTCGTGTGTTATGTTGTTGAATTAAAGTTTATAATTACCGTATTGGAATAAGACCGATAGGTACTCAAGTAACGATTCTATCCATAAGTAGTGATCAGGTGATTGAAGTTTAAACTGTAGGTACTTGAGGAATGTTCTGCAATATAGTGGCCTTATTCTTGTATTTTATTGATTGTTTTTGTTTTACAGTCAAACTGCGGTGATGTTGAATTATGATTTCATAAAGATGTTGTCCAGCTTTTTCAGGTGGTCGGGTTGAAATAGGAACATAACGTTTATCTTAGATTTTCGTGATCACTATACATTATAATAAAACAATTTTAACCGGATTACATCGCGTATATAATTTAAATTGGTTTTCCTGACGTTTACGTTTAGTTATTGATTCAAATCGAAAGACAGGCGCTAGTATTAGATCGACTACTACTTATCCTAGTATAGTTTCGGTTTTGGTTGACTATCAAATAATGTTACTAAGTAATTTGCAGAAAAAAAAAAAAAGAGAAAATAAATTTACCTTTCAACTCAGCCTATCACAGTCCACTGCTGGACATAGGCCTCTCCCAAGTTGCGCCACAACGCTTTAACCTTTCGCTAGTCATAAAATATTGATAGAAAAATGGAAGGGCTCGTTGGAATCAATGCTTTTATGCGCCATGACGTATTTTAGTGTGTCAATTAGAGTTCTGTGTACCGACGGCACAGCGTGAAGTGACGGCGCGCGCCGGGGACACAGTAGGGCTCCGCCACCCCCTGCTCTCTGCTCATTGCGTATTCAGACAAATTGATCGTGTTGTTTTGGAACAAAATTCATTTTGCAGATGTTTATTCGTGTCGTTTTGTTTTCACGTGCATATGTTTTCTCTACAATTCCACTCAAAATGTTCAACAAATGTTTGGCGCCTGCTGAGATATTTTTGTCTGTTTCCATACAAACATTTTTGACAATCTATTGGGTATTTGGGTTACATAAGTGAAATAATCGCAAGTAACGCTTAAAGTAATTTTTGAGGAACACCTTTTCCATAATAGTCGTAAATCTAGATCTACTAATCGCTAAGTATCTACATACCTATAAACCTCTTTGTTTTTTCTCAGATCGTCAACTTATCAAAGATTTAATTATTACCTATGAAGGTTAAGTTAATTTAGACACTTTTTCTCTTTTTCGCCCGAAAGTTGCTTGGATTTACCTGCTAAATTCCTAACACCACGTCGCGTCGTGTCGACGAGTACAATTATTTCTTCTGCGAATTTTATTACTATAATAACAAAAGGTGAGCACAAAAAATGTTTTTATAGCTTACGCGTATAGACGAAAAAGCAATTACGACTTTGTTCAAAGTCGCTACTATTAGTTTTGAAGCTACCTGCTGCGCAGCTCTATAATTACGCAGTGAGTGACATTTCCAAAGCTTTTGTAAACGATAACGCGGAAGCTGCTTCTAAAACTTAAAAAACCAAGTAAGTATTGTTGCATTAATGCATTTGGGAGTAAATATTGAGGAGGCACAAAGCGGGGTCCGACAACCCTTAACTATAGTCCGCGGGGTGCCATTAGAGCGCCTCAAAGAGTTGGGTGTTGCCCACGGAACTGCGAGGACCGACTTTGTAAATCTAATTAAAATATCAATATGTTCACTGGAGTCCGCGTTGACAATTTGATTTCACGCCTTATGCCCTCGCTACCCTGCAATGCCACGATATTAAATATTAATACAATCTTACTACGGCTTTGTTTTTTATTTATGCGAACATAAATCAATGACACATGAAAACATCGGTTCATTAAAAGGTAAGAGCATTACGAGTGAGTGGCTAACTTACAAAATGTAACGTTAATAAGGATTCTACGAATGAACATCAATTATCCCGCCGGCCGGGATGATACTTTTGTTTGAATACAATAAAGTCAACGACTCCTGCATGAAACTGTCATCTTTTTTCGTTGAGCGGCGTGAAAGGCTCCAAACTGTCGACGCGCAATCAATACGAACTACCCTTATTTCTTTTTTGGATATAAACTTCCAGGTAGCAATACAAACAACAATAAAAACGTGACATATCAATCGCCTTTTTTCTGTCAATGTCGCAAATTCGCACAAATCAAACATTGAAGTGTTAAAAATTTCCGATTACAAAGGGCTTTTAAAGTCGCCTGACAGGGAGCGAGCAGGCGCTTTGTCACACGAAATCATTAGTTAGCAAATGTCAAGCCAGATTCCGCTTCTTTTATTACACAAACAACCTTACAAGACGTTAAGTCAAACAAGTAGGTAAACAACTCGCGCAACTTAGGTAAACCGTGATTTATAGTTTCCTCTAATATTGATCTTAAATGCTTTATTTGTGTTTCACTTGTTACTATTTCTATTTCTACTAAACGTTCCGTTCTCAGTGAATCTAAGTTTTTTTTAATAAGTAAATAAGAGATTGTACTTCGTATGCTCCACAAGCTATATTAAGAATATGATAATTTAATATTTAGTACTTATGCTATTAGGAATGACAGTGATATTAATATTATAAATATCATTAAATTCTTAATAGTTTATCCAAATTGGTAGTAAAGAACAAATGTTACAATGCACGGCTGGCGCAATATTTCATCGCCTCGTTCCGGAAAAAATGTAACCCTTTTTTGTTTTCTATTACAATTGTCACCCTTTTACTTCCATTTCAATTAAATAATGTCTGGTCATTTGGGACGGGCTGGGAGATCGGCGCAGGACTCACACAACTCGCAATGTTGCGCAGTGTCGTGTTCACGCCTCCCTTTAACCCTCGCGCAAAGTGCGCGTCATCCTGTGAGCACATTAATCACTCCTATTATTAAACTTGTTATTGTGTTCATTTGAAGATAACGTTTTATAAACGGTGCCGTCCGTTCATAACAAAATAAGCTTTATGTAATAACGTGTAAGCGAATGCTTTCGTAAAAACCGTTGATTAATGATATTTTATGCTCTATTGATAACAACAAATCCGATTAACCTTGTGAAATATTACTTTTTATTTATGGCAAGTAGAAAAATGTATTAGTTGTGCTTAACGTGAAAACCCCCCTATTCCAATTCCCCAGTTTTCTAAGCGCGTGGTTAAACCCACAAGACAGACAAGACAAGTCCTACACTTGCCGAGCGACTGGTTTTGTTTACTTTGTAATCCATGCCATGAACTACTACTATAAACACTCGGGCACAGGTGTCGCTGTCTACATTGCGCCGAAATAGACAGTCACGATGAGGAATTTCCGGATCTTGACTTGACGTAACCGAGTGTCGAGGTCTGTGGGAGGCTCGGCGCGCCACCGTCTATTTCTAAGAAGCGCGTAAAGTCCAGCGTGCCGATTAATTGTCAGTTTTCCTTATTTACGTTAGTTATTTTAAGATTATGTATAACTATTTGTACAAACTTGTATTTGACGGGTCATCGTTTTATTCTATGGTTTGAAATTTTGTTTACACACCTAGTTTTATGAAGCACGGTAACGTTGCATAGCGTTTTTGAATTTATCTTTAGTTTTATATTTGCTATATCTTATTTAGTATTATATTAATTATATGCAGGTGACAAAACATTCGTAGACTAATGTACCAAAGGGATACTTAATAATTAAATCCAAGAACTTGCACGAAATAATACGGATAATTTTTATAACTTGCCATTATTTTTTATCCAGCAGTAAAAAAATCAAATAGACATATAGATATCAGATTCGGTGATAAATATTATTATTTGTGATAAGGGTATAGTGGGGCTGATATGCACATTGTATAAAAGGCCCGAATAATAATTAAAAATAATAATAATATTATAACTAAAGTCCTTATGAGTCAGAACCACTGATAATAAACGGACTCAACCGGAACAAAACCTGTATTTCGCAAAAGCGTTGTTTATATCCAATTATATAAACAGCGCAATCTTATTGGGATTTCACAATGTCATAAAATCATGGGAAATTGATTTGAATACGGAACAGGGATTTTTTGGCCAGGTCACCACTTACTGTTCTGTCTTATTTTTCTGTTCTCAAGTGGTTTCTTGACCTTGTTTTGATACACTACGGTCATATATGTAACTACCACAACGAAAAGAATATAGCAAGAAGAATAACTCGATTTTCGTTATTATTTACGGCTTTTGTCAAAGTCCTGTTTATTTTGCTTCCTTCACAGACCAGTAAGCCTCTAGACGCCGATTAGCTGGACACTCCCGGTCACCACGCATATGCAGTACCACTGCATATCACACGCCCCGCCGCCAATCAGGACGTCAGTCCGTCAGCGAGCGGCACCAATCATACGGAATCACACCACCGAACTTTTGAGCCGACCAATCAAAACGCGCCGTCCGGCTCCCGGTCCCCGCCTAAATTTTACGACTGTTTTCTCAAGCAAAACTTTGTTTATACGGCGTCTTGAGGCTTACTGGTCTGTGACTTCCTTCCACTCTGTCTTCTACATTCATTATGACAGCCACCATCTACATTATGATTCATACCTCGCAACATTCGAATCACATTAGCGCAATGGTTTGACTACATAAACCAGGAATTTATTATATGAAGACAGACTGATTTGGTCAGGATAGTTACAATACAATATTTTAATCATCCGGAGTTAAAGGACAAATGAAAACAGGCCAAGTGCAAGTCGAACTCACGCAGTAAGGGTTTCGTACCACTCATCGACCTGATACCTCATAGAAACTAATTTAATTTACGAGAGTTCATCAAAAGACATCAACGCACCGTGCGCGAAATATGAATTTTTGCATCTCGTTATTACGCATGTACCACCACATATGCCTATTGTCTATGTTTGCTCTATTTTTAGTATTTGTTGCTAAACTAAATAGTATGCACTATAATCAGACCAAGTTTGACGCTGGTAAGTATTACCGTTTTGAAGAAAAAGCATGAAGAAAAAACGTTGAAAAAATTAATTTTTAGAGGTTTCTTCTATGGAAACCCCCTTTGATTATAGACTTTTTTTAGTTTTTAGTATTTGTTTTCATAGTAACACATATTCTGTGAAAATTTCAACTGGTTATCTATTACCGTTACAAAGATACAGCCCTGTGACAGACAGCGGACGGACGGACAGCGTAGCGAGAGTAATAGGGTCCCATTGGCACCCTTTGGTTACGGAACCCTAAAAGATTTAAAAAATCATTAAACTTGATAATTTTCACAAAAAGTCAATTACTCGCACTATTTTTAATCCTACTTCCTACTAATATTATAAATTCGAAAGTATGGATTTTTGTTTGTTTGTTTGTCCTTCAATCACGCTGAAACGACTGAACCGGTTCGGATCAATTTTTTCACACAGATAGACCATAACCCCGATCAACCATTAGACTTTTTATCCCCGGAAGATAAACAGTTCATGGGAGATACGCGTAAAAATATTTCTGTGATATACCGAATTATCCGCAGTACGCAGGCGATGCCGCGGGAAAAGACTAGTCCACCATGATAGGTAACATTTCAAATTAATTTAAATAATTCTGACAAAGCTATCAAATCAAATCAAATCAAATCAAATCAAATCAAATCAAATCGTCTTTATTTGCGTACAATGTAGATAGATACATAAGTTGAAAACACATAAATAAGTCCCAGTACATTCTACCTTACGGCATGCAAACTTTTAACCCATTTAACAACAACATTTAACATTTTTTTTAATCTATTTCGACTACTTACTTATATATGGACACATATACTTATCATCAAGAACAGTTATTTTAGATAAATATTGCCGGTTGCTGGTATTCCCCCATTGCAGGTATTTCCGGAGCTCGAGAGCGTTCGACCTTTAGAGTCAGAGTTATGTAATAAGTAATAGTAATAACGCAACATGATTGTAGATTGTGAAATATAATATAGTCAACTGTTATGATGGAAGAAGATAGAAGGTGAATTTGAAATTAAAGAGAAAATAATTTTCTAGCTACCTACAACATAACAGAACATGATCATGGTCCATTAGGCCAACCACGTATTGAAGCCAGCCCAGGCACAGCACACGATAAGGCCACGCATAGATATAGGTAATGCCGCATCGTATTATATTGGTCCGGTCCCACGTCACCCATTATTAGTACCGAGTGGAAGATTTTCCGAACAAAAGACATAAACGCGCGACCAGACCATGAGCTAGACTGAGCTGGGTTCAATATGCGACAAGTCTTACTGTTTCAATACTGGGCACGGGTGTTCGAACAACAACACCTTTAGAGTGAGAGTTATTTAATAACGCAACATGATTGTAGATTGTGAAATTTAATATGGTCAACTGTTATGATGGAAGAAAATAGAAGGTGAATTTGAAGTTAAAGAGATAATAATTTTCTAGCTACCTACAACCTATAACATAACAGAACATGGTCATGGTCCATTAGCCCCGCCACATATTGAAGCCAGCCCAGGCACAGCACACGATAAGGCCACGCGTGGATACAGTTTTGTTAGACTACTATTGGTCCGGTCCAAGGAGGTCCGGTCCCAGGTCACGCATTAGGTTTTAGTATCACGTGGGAAGATTTTCCGAACAAAAGACATAAACGCGCGACATGACCATGAGTTAGACTGAGCTGGGTTCAATATGCGACAGGCCTTACTGTTCCAATGCTGGGCACGGGTCCTTCTCATAATGAAAAGAGACCTGAGTCCACCATGCTGGCCTTCGGGTAGGTGGAATACACTCAGTCTCACACCATCGGAAAATTCATAATGTTTGTGATAATTAACACTTTAAATAAACAACGTTACTGTTTGATTACGCAATTTGATAAACTAGTTTGTTCACACTCATAATGTGTGGGATAGTTTTTAGGGTTCCGTACCCAAAGGGTGGGAAACGGGACACTATTACTCTCGCTACGCTATCCATCCGTCCGTCCGTCTGTCTGTCACAGGGCTGTATCTTTTGAATGGTAATAAAAAATGGTAGCCGGTTGAAATTTTCTCAGAATATGTATTGGTATCACGACAAATACTAAAAATAAAAAGGTCTAAAACCATACAAGAAACCTCGAAAAACATGCATTTTTTTCAACGTTTTTGTTCCTGCTCTATCTTCGAAACGGTAATAATACATACCAGCGTCAAACTAAATACGTGCATAAATTATGCACTATAATCAAACCAAGTATCAAGTTTAGCAACAAATACTAAAAATAGGGTAAACATAAACATATGTTGTGGTACCTAGCTGCATAAGAAAGAGATGCAAAACTTAATATTTCGCGCACGGTGCGTTGATTTCTTTTGATGAACTCTCGTAAATTAAATCAGTTTCTACGAGGTGATGGGTGGTACGGAACCCTTACTGCGTAAGTCCGACTCGCACTTGGCCGTTGGGGGTGGGTTAAACTTAAGGATCAGTTACAATTACAAAGCGTTTTTCTGTGTTTTATCTATAATTCAAGTACAAAAAAAAAACCTTGTATAAATGTCTTTTTCAATTATTTATTGATGTAGAGACCTATTCGTTTTATGTGTTTGATTGTTCTTGTAGACAATAAGTGCAATAATTTCAGGCCTCACTGCATACCGGAGTACTGTGCGAGATCATTGACATACAATGCCTCATGTCAATGACACACATACAATGAATAAACGTTACCTACTTATTGACAAGGACACGCCATGCAGGGAATTCCAAAACGCGAATATGGCTGCCGCCACTCACTCTATACTACGCGTGGTCGACGACACCGACTTACGAACAAATGTTGTGGTGAACGTAATATCACTTTCACGATATTTGATCAACAAATACCAAACAACGCAACGTTTTCCTTATATGCTGTACTAGATGTGCTCGCGATTCTGCCTGCGTCAAAGTTGTAATTTTCTAAGAAACCCTTGAGTATTTTCATAAAAATCAATTGAGAACTTTATAAAAGCCACATAATAAGGAATAGTTCTAGACGTAGTTGTTGCCCTCAATATTGATGTAAAGACAGTTATCTTACAGTCATCATCAAAAGTAATTTAAATGATGTTTGCACAACTTTTCAAAATTGAATTTTTTGTGAATAAAAAATTGCCAGTTACTATTTCTTGAATTAAATAACGACGAAGAGGTGAATCATTATATATAAAAAAAATAACTACCTATTAATTAATTCCTGAGATAATTAATTTTAAAATTCTAATTAAAATATTCATCGACTTTTACTGTTGATTGTATCAAATACCGACAATTGACAATGAGCACATATATAGGTAATAGCATGAAATATGATACTAATAGGGCGTCAAACACACAGACAAACTAACTTTCACTAAATAAAATTATTGTTATAATAATATGGTGGTTTAAAGTAGTTCTCCTTTCTAAACGTAGTAGATATAAATTGGAATAAGTAAGCTGTTAAGAAATATGGATGCGGCTGCATTACAAAACAGATTCTGAATCACAGTTCTATTTACTTAATTACTTCTTCTAATAATATTAAATCTATTAAGCAGTAATAATACAGTATGTAACAAAAACCCTGTTGTTACTCTGAGATACGTTATCAGAATCGATATTCATACCTGTTCATACGTAAGGAAGGACACAACTCATTTGGACAAACTCTTCAATAAAAATAAACAAATTAAATATTAAATCATTATTAAAAGTGATGATCACACATGAGTATCACTTTCAATTTACTATTTAAATGATTTAATATTTAATTTGATTATTTTTACTGAAGAGTTTTTCAAAATGAGTTGTGTCCTTACGGAAGAATATCGATTAGGATAATGTAGGTAGCTCACAGGTCACAGGAACAACAGGGTTTTTGTTACATAGGTATTGTATACATTGACGTTATTTTCATATAAGTACTTAAATATTTAATAAAAAAAACAAGGCAATTCCCGAGCTCGCCCCACGTCATATCGAACAATCGATGACGGCGAGATCGTGACGTAAATGGATCGGATCTATTCGTCGTACTACACATTAGTATTCCATGCGAACGTACTATGACTCGGATAATACAGCCACACAAGCTCGTGAAGCAAAGCGAAGTTATAAAACATGATTATTATATCGTTTGTGATAAGTGCAAGGATAAGTCCTACACCTAGTCCTTACTGTACCTACATTATATTGGGTAAGCCCAATATAATGTAGGTACAGTAAATTAAAGGCCTTTGTTTCGCAGCTAGTTAACATTAATAATAAAATAAAATAAATTAGAAAATATTGATGTAGCGGCAAAAACTGTGGTAGGTACAGTCGACTGCACGTTAGTGGTAACAGTTTGACATAGACAGCGTCTTTATTTTGTACGCAGTAATTCAAGTGATACCACTGTTGTGCAGTTGACTGTACAAAAACTAAAAGAGAAAGTTGTTTGAAAATATACTAACGATTGTGAATTCAACATTGTTACTTGCGTGTTGGCACTGTTGGCAGGTATCCCAAAAACAAAACAATTCCTAAAAGGTACCGCTATACGTAGCACCCTCATTATAAAATAAATGAACAATAGTCAATAGTTGAAAGTTACACGCCCATAAAACAATAGTCCGTATAAACGGCGAGCCGGTCGGACCCGTCCGTAACTAAGTCTGCAGTTTACACGTTTACAGTTCTAAATTTAACAAAGGCTAATTTTGTTGCATTTTATTACTTTGAAATAGGATCAGCACCCATTAGGGCACTTTTTGCCACGCCTTTTATTAGGGTGTCGTCCGAAGGCCGTGCGGCGAAAGACAAAGCGTTGACCGGAATTGCTCGCATAAACAACGTCTGACGGCTTCTTTGCCGGTTTACGATCGTCCACAGGCTCTGGTTTGCAGCAGGCGGCCCGCTCTAATAAAACTGCCATAATCTTTGAATTGGCACATGCATGCCTCGTAAAAATACATCAAATACTTATTTATAGAATATGTTTATGTACTCCTCAGATTAGATTAATCAGTGTTATTGGCTTTTTTTCACTAGGAAATTCTCAGTAGCAGCCCGGAGTCCTGGATTTGTGCCCGGTCAATGGCAATAGACTCGCCACCTTAATAGGTGATCATGGGACTATAACATAACTGGCGAAATGTGGGTGTACTATACACCCCTGCCTACCCCTTCGGGGAAATACAGGCGTGATGTTATGTTATGTTATATCTTTCAACTATCTGCATCAAGGTATTCAAGGTAACAGAAGAATAACAACACACACCAAAATATTTCAAAACGGAGTTAGTAAAGAAATTAGGAACAAAAATTGTTATTTGGAAGGGTGGCAATAAAATAAAAGATCGTAACAAATGACTCAACTGCCCGAACGCGCCTCACATTAAAATACATGTTAATGGGAACACGTTGTAACCCTTTTCTTTATTGTATACTTTTTGTTTTATTCAGGGGTCAATGCGTACTTTTTGCTCTACAACTATGAAAAGGTTTATGAATCAATTAATTAAATGTCTCCACGGTCATTGTCACTGTGTAAATATGTAAATGAGTCAGCAAGTAACAATGCTTTGATTTATTGGTCATGGCCATAAAAAGTTTGTCCTACCCGAGGTGAGAAATACGGAACATTTGTTCAGTGCACAATTTGCCTTATAAACAATATGAATGACATGCTTACATACAATGACAGAACAGGATTAGATCGGACTGGGCGCAGCAAAGAATATTTGGTGTAACGGTAAAGGCTTAACAACAAAAAAATATACAACGAGTATCAGAAATGCGTGGTCATATTTGAAAAGCTCATTCAGGAAGTGCTATCGAACAACTTTTACTATAGGACCAACATTAAAATCGCAAAAATATATCAGCTGTACATTTACACATCATCATCATCGTCATCACACCAAAAAAGATTCGATTATATTCTATTCTATCATTAAGAATAAGAATAAGAATAATTTTTATTTTATACAGGTTACATACAAATTGGGTAATCATCATATCATTTCAGTCGAAAGACATCCACTGTGTACATAGGTCTCCCCCAAGCATCGCCACAACGACCGGTCCTGCGCTTTCCACATCCAGCGGATTCCCGCGACCTTCACCAGGTCGTCGGTCCACCTTGTGGGGAGCCTACCAACTCTGCGCCACTCCAGAACTATACGGCCCCATCGGCCATCCCTTCTGCGAGCAATGTGCCCCGCCCACTGCCACTTAAGTTTGGCCATTCTTCGGGCTATGTCGGTTACCTTCGTTCTCCTGCGAATCTCCTCATTTTTGATCGATCACGCAGGGATTCTCCGAGCATAGCCCTCTCCATTACCCTTTGAGTGGCTTTGAGCTTTCTTATCAAGCCCATTGTGAGCGACCACGTTTCAGTGCCGTAAGTAATTTCTTGCAACACACTGGTCTAAAACTTTCGTCTTGAGACACTGCGGTATTTTGGACGAGAAGAAACTGCGTAGCTTCCCGAACGCTGCCCAACCGAGTCGGATTCGACGATTAAGCTCGTTCTCGAAGTTGGACCTGCCCAACTGGACATTTACACATGCATACATAACATCACGCCTGTATTTCCCCAAAGGGGTAGGCAGAGGTGTAATAGTACACCCACATTTCGCCAGTTATGTTATAAGTCCCATGTAATAGGGGGCGAGCCTATTGTCATTAACCGGGCACAAATCCAGACTCCAGGCTGCTATTGAGAATTTCCTCGGAATCGAACCCAGGACCGCACGCTCAGCAGTCGCGCTTGCAACCACTAGACCAACGAGGCAGTCACACATGCATACATACATATACATTTTGTCGAGCAACATCGATGATTTTGTAGGGATCAGCTGCTTTTTTTTGTGATGTCTGGGATGGTCCCATAGTATAAGATGTTCGATATCACTTCCTGAATGAACTTTTCAAATATGACCACGCATTTCTGATACACGTTGTATATTGTGCAACGTGCAAAATATTATGGAGTACACCAAAGTAAACCTTCCACAAATATATCGAATTCGAACGTAGAACGATGAAGTCAGTACTTTACTCCTTCTTTACAATTAGTTCACTGTGTTTCTCTATATTATACACGATATGCCAAGCGTGACGATTATGGCATGTCCCCCCTTATTATCGATTACAAACAATGAAACAAAAAAACAAAATAATCTTTCCTCTTTATAATATTGTATAAATGAAGACACATTTTTTTTTCTAATTATCTACGTATGTATACGTCGTTACAGCCAAAGTAATTAATCTGGATATTATTGGAGCAAAACTTATCAAAATAATCCAGCTATTTTACAATATATCTAATAAGAATTGGATAAAGTAATAAACACACAAAAAATTGTCAAATCAACAAATCTTCAAAGCCTTTTTTCCAGGTTTTTCTGTCGAAGTTTTTACTGTAATAGATGATTTTAAATCACTAAAGATTCTCACCTTTACTTCAATTTATATTTATGAGGTTGCGGTATTTGTCAAAACGAATAGACAACTCTTTGGTGAGCTAAAGTCGAAGAGAAATAAACTAAAAATTACAACTTTACCCCACACAACTGCTCTCTTCGACAACAGTTTCTTTGGTATGGCCTCAAAAATTTATGACAAAATACCACTGCACATCCTACGCACTCAGGAACATAAATAATTTAAAAATAATCTTCGAGACTTTCTCATTGAAAAGGTGTATTACACGATCCAAGATTTCCTCAATTCATACTAAAATAAATTTTGGTAATAATAATAATATAGTATTAATTAATCTGATTTATTGTATTGAAATTTATTTAATTAATTAATTGAATGTAATACTTATAAAAATGACATGTAACTTATTAATTTGATTTATGATTTATAATGATATTATTGTATGCCGAAAAGGCAGGACATAGTGGAACTGAAATTTTAATACTATCATCTGTACTTTGAACTATGCTCACAATAAACTGATTTGATTGATTGATTGAAATATTGAGATATTGTCAAGGAATTTGCACAACAAATGCTCATCTGTTGAGAGTCTGACTCGTGACTGAAATAGTAGATATAGCTTTTGTCATTTCGCGTCCCAATACCTGACCTACGAATAAGTACATCACTTCGTGGAAAATAAGTCAGTCAAGCCAATTGCAACTTAGTTGGAAATGGCTAGGCAGATGATGATATGCTGCAGGCTGCAGGTAACACCTAATAACGGAACCTTGTAGTTTTAACTTCCGAACCTGGTAGTTTGAAAATTTCTGCCTCTCTCGAAATTTTCACCTAGGAATCCATGAAACATAACAAAAAACCACAACACACATACCACACACATACATACACAACACACAACACCACAACACACACACATTATAACATTATAATGGTGGCACTCTCTCTTAGTCTTAATTTCAAATCAGGGAACTGAGTACCTAACTGCCCAAATCGAAACTTTAAGATGTAAAGAAAAAAAATAATGATAAAAAAAAACAAAAGAGTTAGAGCAAAGAGGAACACAAATTAACGAGCGATCACAATAAATAAATTCTACGAAATCAATAAAACTCAGGTGAAAAAAGTACAATAGGTAAGCGGGAAATTTTCTTTTTTGTAAATGTTTATAAAATTTTCCACATAGGCTTTTTTAACCGACTTCAAAAAAAGGAGGAGGTTATGTATTCCGCGGGTTTTTTTTTTTTTTTTTTTTTTTTTTTTTTTTTTTTTTTTTTTTTTTTTTCATGTATGTACACCGATTACTCCGAGATTTGTGGGCCGATTTGCGTGGTTGTTTTTTTATTTGGTAGAGGAAGTCCGCGCGGTGGTCCCATATAAATTTTATTGACTTAGGTCGAGTAGTTTTTTAACCAGCTTCAATAAATCAGTTTAATTTAGCTTCGCTTACCTAGATGATCTGCTAATAGTTTAGTTTTTCTGTGAATTATCAACTAAAAAGTATGAAATAAAAACTTTTTAACAAAAAAAATAAAACCGACTTCAAAAACCTTAACTAAAAAGTAAATAAAAACTTTTTAACAAAAAATAAAACCGACTTCAAAAACCTTAACTAAAAAGTAAAAAATAATCATTGTATGTATTTTAAAATCTTAACTTAAACAACATTTTTAAGGCGGCGCGTGGTTGACCCTTTGCGTCATGTAATGTACAGTCCAGCGCAATATCTATAGTAAAAACAGTTTATGTGAACGTACATGAAAATCACGCGCCGCCTTCAAAATGTTGTTTAAGTTAAGATTTTAAAATACATACAATGATTATTTTTTACTTTTTAGTTAAGGTTTTGAAGTCGGTTTTATTTTTTGTTAAAAAGTTTTTATTTCATACTTTTTAGTTGAGGGTTGATTCATAAATGTTTATATAACCAATTTGAGAATATATTTTTATTAACCTTTGCTATCCCACTGCTGGGCAAAGGTCTCGCTCATGTTCTTCCAAACGTCCAATCACTATCGTGAAAAAAAAAACACTCATATCGGCCAAGAATTCTCAGAATGAGGAACCAATGAGCAGATCATCTAGATACGTAAAGCTAAAATAAACTGATTTATTGAAGCTGGTTAAAAAACTACTTAACCTAAGTCAATAAAATTTATATGGGACCACCGCGCGGACTTTCTCTACCAAATAAAAAAACAACCACGTAAATCGGCCCACAAATCTCGGAGTAATCGGTGTACATACATGAAAAAAAAAAAAAAAAAAAAAAAAAAAAAAAAAAAAAAACCTGCGGAATACATAACCTCCTCCTTTTTTTGAAGTCGGTTAAAAATAATCCTTGTATGTATTTCAAAATATTAACATAAACCAAAATTTTGAAGGCGGCGCGTGTTTTTCATGTATGTTCGCATAAACTGTTTTTTAACCGACTTCAAAAAAAGGAGGAGGTTATGTATTCCGCGGGTTTTTTTTTTTTTTTTTTTTTTTTTTTTTTTTTTTTTTTTTCATGTATGTACACCGATTACTCCGAGATTTGTGGGCCGATTTACGTGGTTGTTTTTTTATTTGGTAGAGAAAGTCCGCGCGGTGGTCCCATATAAATTTTATTGACTTAGGTTAAGTAGTTTTTTAACCAGCTTCAATAAATCCGTTTATTTTAGCTTTGCGTATCTAGATGATCTGCTCATTGGTTCCTCATTCTGAGAATTCTTGGCCGATATGCGTGTGTTTTTTTCACGATAGTGATTGGACGTTTGGAAGAACATGAGCGAGACCTTTGCCCAGCAGTGGGATAGCAAAGGTTAATAAAAATATTTTCTCAAAGTGGTTATATAAACATTTATGAATCAACCCTCAACTAAAAAGTATGAAATAAAAACTTTTTAACAAAAAATAAAACCGACTTCAAAAACCTTAACTAAAAAGTAAAAAATAATCATTGTATGTATTTTAAAATCTTAACTCAAACAACATTTTGAAGGCGGCGCGTGATTTTCATGTACGTTCACATAAACTGTTTTTACTATAGATATTGCGCTCTACTGTACATTACATGACGCAAAGGGTCAACCACGCGCCGCCTTAAAAATGTTGTTTGAGTTAAGATTTTAAAATACATACAATGATTATTTTTTACTTTTTAGTTAAGGTTTTTGAAGTCGGTTTTATTTTTTGTTAAAAAGTTTTTATTACTATAGATAAGCGCTCGACAGTACATTATATTTACATGACGCAAAGGGACAGTCACGCAACGCCTACAAAATTTTGGTTTATGTTAATATTTTGAAATACATACAAGGATTATTTTTTACTTTTTAGTTAAGGTTTTTGAAGTCGGTTTTATTTTTTTTGTTAAAAAGTTTTTATTACTTTATTTCTAGGAATTGGTGGTAGAAAAGGTTCTATTACATATCGGCGTCAATCGAACACTGATTGAGTAAGTTTTGGCCCAAACACAATTAATATTGATCGTATATCGACTGGTCCAGTTGATCGACGTCTCGATCGACCGTTATCTAGAATTATCTAGACGCACTTTTGTACAATCGTCCTACTTCGAAATATAAACACATATCATCACGCCTGTATTCCCCGAAAGGATAGTACACTTACATTTCGTCATTTATGTTATAATATATGTCCCATGTAATTAGGGGCGAGTTACTTCAAAGAAGTTTAATAAAATTCCTGAAACCTTTTTTTAAATAGCACTTATCTAGTATTATTCTTAGTATTTTTTTTATCATTTATCAATAAGTTAGCATGTGTTTGCTACATATTCCGATATGGAATAAAAACAACATATTTCTACAGGAACGAATTTACTTATCTATAAAAGGATGTGGTTTTCGTTGCGTTATCATATAAACTACACTATAAAAGTGTGTTAATATTAACTATTCTAACAATCTAACCACTGCTTTTCACAGTTTTACTTATAATTAGTGAACAACGATCCAACGTTTTTGTTCAGCCAAAATATTATTCTAGACTAAAATATCATAAAATCACGTTTGGGCATTGATGTACTACGAATTAGATAGTACCATGATAAAGCTTGTGTTATCATTATCATAAGTTGCACAAACATACTCCTCATATCATAATCATTTATTTGCAATCTATACTTCAGCTCTTAGAATTTAGAAGAGGTAAACTCGGGCGTTTACTAATGACGACTACCAAGCTTACTTGTATCTTATTACCTATATCCAAGGGCTAATTTATAAATTTATAAAAAAGTTTTTTTGTTTTTTTTAGTGTTGTGACGATATATACTTTATAAACCATTTATTATTTCATATCGGTACGATACATTGTTACAGATAAGACTGAACGATTAATCGAACGGTGTGTGTGAGAAAAATACTGATAGATATAACATAATCAGCCCATAATTGCTGGACTACATATACCATCGAGAACTATATGGAGCACTCTCAGGTGTGCAGGTTTCCTCACGATGTTTCCCTTCACCGTTAAAGCAAGTGTTAATCAAATTCTGATCTAGAGTTGTGGGACGGATTCGAGCTCAGACCCTCCTGCATGGAAGTCATAAGCTTTCAACCGCTATGCTAGTACTGCTCTTTTACTGATAGATGTTACGGCTAAATGTGACAGTTTTTCGCACACATTATTTGATTTATCGTTTAGTTTTAGCTGAAACGAATAGATCGTAACGTAGATGTAGTTATATGTATGGCTGCCTTATGGTGAATGCTACAGGGTAGCCCGCGAAATTCAAATTTCCTTTTTTGCAAATTGTAACTTTATTTCGCGTTGTATATCGGTCGAAATCTGATTCGCGGAAGTAATAACAATATATCTACAGAATAATATTTTTTATGAGTATTATTCGATAGATATATTTTTATTACTACCGCAAATTATATTTTGATTGATATAGAACGCGAAATAGAACTACAATTTGCAGAAAACGCAAGAAATTTTGAATTTCGTGGGCTGCCCTGTAGCATTCATGCGATAAAGAATTCATTTGACAAAGCTAATCTCTTCCTTGAACAACTTATAGCCAAAATTAATACAATTCACCCTACTAGAGATAGAAATTTGACATAAAATGTATGGAGCTTATGTCAAATTTCTATCTCTAGTAGGGCAAATCGTGGATAAATAGGTTATTAATTTTGGCCATAGATTTAGAACACTATAAAATAAATATATAAATAAATAAATATTTTTGGACATTTTACACAGCACCATCTAGTCCCAAACTAAGCAGAGCTTGTGCTATGGGTACTAGACAATGGATATAATACTTATATACTTTTTTTTGTATATACATACTTATAATATATAAGAAACACCCAGACCAACACAAACACTTATGTTCATCACACAAATATTTGTGTCCTGTGGGAATCGAACCCTCGACCTCGTGATCAGCAGTCCGACCCTCGAACCAGTAGACCACAGACGTCAAACTATAATCTAAGATTTTGGCCGTTAGAGAGCACAAGGAAGTCACAGGACGAAAGCTTATTACCTAACCGAGCCAATGGTCAATGATGGTGTGTATTAGAGTACTGTATGGAGTGAGGGTAAAAAAAAAAAAAAAACTTCCCATTCTGGTCTTCGTTGCCAAACAGGTCAAACTTTTTATTAGAAGTCTTAAAACTTACCTACGGTTTTCAGACAAATGTAGTACGAGTGTGATGGATGTTAAATTAATGGATAGGAAGGCAAAAAGAGGCTGCCATGGCAGTCTTCCCAGCAGTTGAAGGCGTGAGGCTAAACGCAGTCTCATTTTGTTATAGCTAATTTAGCTTATAATTCCTTATCAAGTCCTAGACAGCCAGTGCCGATATTAAAACTCGTGGGCGTGAGAACATTTTTGTGGGAACTACGTTATCAATAACATATTATTTTTTATTAAATTGTCACCAATATATAAATTCAGATGAATCTAGCCAAGTCCTGTGTCATAAAGAAGCCAGTTCACTCACACGGTTCGGCAGCAACGATGCTACTAATGTTAGCATGCGTTGGGTTACGCCCAGTAGAGTGCTAGACGGCGCGTTTATGTATTTACTTCGCAAATGCATCCCATTTGGCACTGGGTGACCAATTGGTAATAATGTTTATTTATTTCCTCCTCCCACCATAACAACAACAAGAAAAAAACGTCTTAATTTAAATAAACTTTAAAATAGTAAAAACTGAATTGAAAATAATAAAATAATTCGAGTGAAACAGTTTAAGAAGTAGGGGCCTTTGATTAGGTTTGATTTAAGAAAAAATTGGCACCAACTTCCTAATCTGTTACATTACATTAAATTACATTTTTAAAAAAATACATACAGTTGAACATAGAATTTTTTTCTGTGTATAGAAGTATTTATGCATGTGTGGGGGCGTTTTTATCTGAATGGTATGATTACCATCAGTGAGTGATTACTATGAGTGTGTTGTAAGTCTACTAAGGGCTTTTTTCCACGTTACGAGACACGACACGATTTGCGGTCGCGACACTCCACTCATGGCAGACTGCACACGACCTGTCGTTCATTCGTTTTTACATGAGTCACGCACGATTCCAGCAACGACACGGCAGTCGCGGCTTGCAGTATTTCGTGCTCATGGCTCACGATCACGACACGTGCGGTGCGTCCGTCGCGTCGTCGTCAGTAAGTTCATACTGTTTCGTACAGCAGCTATATCGTCACTGCAAAAAAATCGTAACAACAGCGGCACCAAAGATATGTTGTAGGCACCAGTCGCCCCTTAGATTTTGCCCCTTTTAGTAAAATGTACCACTTGCCCCGTTTTGAGGGTCCCACTCGTACCTTATAACGGGACGAGTTAAATTTTAATATTTTTAAATTAAATTGGTGTACCCATTCGCCCCTTGCATTATTTTAGCCAAAAAGTCGTTCGCAAAATGTGCGGTGTGCTTTGCAGTGTCGTTGCATGTGTAAACGATTAAAAGAAAAAACTAGCCACTCAGAGTCGTCACCGCATTTTGTCGTGTCGTGTGTTGTATCGTGGAAAAAGAAAAGTGTTTGAAAATAATATCTATTTGTGAAGTAGGTTTTCAGTTCGTGACATAAGATTTACATTATTATACGTGGCATTACTTTTCCCGTTTTACGAAACCATCCACGCCGTGTGCTGTGTGTGGGCTTGGTTCAGTATGCAGCGGGCCTAAAGTAAGTTAATAAAAACGTTAAAGCTCTTTGAAATCGAAGGATCCAGAATACTATTCAAGGGACATATCTCACATATCATAATAGGTTAACACACAGGTAGTGAAAATACTGGAAACAACACTAAATAAATAAAATAATAAATAAATATTTGAGACCTTTTACACAGCACCATCTTAAGCATTCCAAACAAAGCAGAGCTTGTACTATGGGTAGGTACTAGACAATGGGTATAATATTTATGTACTTTTCTTTTGTAAATACATACTTATAATACATAAGAAACACCCATACCAACACAAACACTTGAATGATTGTGTCCTGTGGGAATCGAACCCACGACCTCATCAGCAGTCGGACACTCAAACCACTATACCACAGACGTTGTCAAAATTATTGCAGCCTCACATACAAGTAATACCAATTGAACTAAAAATTGTAGCTTCACGAGCTGTTTAGTTGTCATTCTAGCTAGAGAATAGCTATTGATTAGCTTCAAACTGATTGATTAGCTTCAAACTACACATTAAGAAGGTTACTAGCGTGGTCTCTAATGTTAACTTAACAAAATGAACTTTATTTTTTATTTTATTTGGCTTGTTTGCCGTACGTAAAATCCGTGAGTTATTCATCAATGGTAAATCCGACAGTTTAGTCTTCCTAAAGATTAAACAACGTGTTATTAAAATAACTGAAAACCTCTTTAGGGGTCATTGCACTCATCACTATGAACAACTTTTACTACGGCACCAACCCCAAAACCACGAAAAAATAATCAGCAGATTCCTTAATTTTGTCGATATATGTGAACTTAAATGTAGGGATCAGCTCAGGGTTAGTCCCATATTAGTAAAAGTTGTTCATACTGATGAATACAATGACTTCTTAAGAGGTTTTCAGTTATTTCAATAACATGTTGTAAATACAGACTAGAATCAGAAAGATTCCCCTACAATTAAATCTTAGGGCACACCCATTCCGATCACAGAACATGGAATATCCAACTCCAAACCTCCAAAATTTCACCATGTCATCCACACAATCAAAAACAGATTACAACATGATCATTATAATTAAATTAGGTAAGTACGTAACAAATACACCGATAGTTAGTTCAATATAAATACACCGAAAACAAAGTGGAGCATAACTGTGAGTTTGCACTGACGAAACATTTACATAAAAACATGTGGAAAAGTCAATTTTCTGTCAATGTATCGAATCGTGTTCGCATTGTCACACAACTTGTTGAAACGAAACTTGTTTGACATTTCTTAGTCTATTGACATGTTTCACAATAAATTTCGATACACTTCAAAGTATCTGCTTTCGGCCATACATGTTTACCGACCTCATTGGAAAACACAAAATACGAGATTTATACTAGTTGCGAGACATGATTAAGCATCAGTGCGAACGTCAGCCGTGAAAAATCTATAGACAAACATGTCAATGTATAAGCAAAGACTTACTAGTTCTTTGTAAGTCTTTGTGTATAAGTTTTTAGTCAGTACAAACACATCCAACAACAAATCTTGAAATCTGTCAAAGAATTTACCCAGTTTTCTGCAGTGCGAACGTAACAATCAACAAAGCAAGTTGTGACATTAGTTTCATATGACAAGTTTCGAGACATTACATGTTAAATGTTTTTTGGTGCAAACCCACAGTAACAGGCAGATATTTATTTTATAATATTTCAAATAATTAATTATTTTACCAGTACCTAACTTAAACTATATATTATCTGAGTATTATATTATCTGTGACTACTCTTTTCCTTGGTAAGTTTGTAGCATAATAATTAATATTATGCTTACAGAAAATTGCACACACTGATATGAATTTTATTGACACATGCGGGGGTTCTCTCGTCAAAGCGCCGCATTACAGCTTGCATAAAGATCAAAGGTTCGCGCTCGCCACGTGGCCATCCTACCCCGACAAAGAGATACGTGACGAATTGAAATATTTCTACTACGTTTATTGGAACAATTTATGTCAACTGTGATCTTTGATTTTGAGCACGTCATAGTTGTATCTTTCATTATTAACCGACTTCAAAAAAAGGAGGAGGTTCTCAATGCGATTGTACGTTTTTTTTTGTATGTTTGTTACCTCACTCCGTCATTTATAAACCGATTTCGAAAATACTTTTTTATTTGAAAGGACATACTTCCAGATTGGTCCCATTTTTATCAAAATCCAATTTTGATGATGGGATCCATGTGGAATTGAGGGAACTCCTCAAATATTATAGGCATACATATAGCGATTTTGGTATATTCATCAACAAGTCAAGCATTTGCATTCAGAAAGTATCATTTAGTGAAGATCTGATGAAGGTCTTTGGAGATAAAGAAGGGAACTCTTCAATGGATGACAGCAAATCATCCGGGATTGCAGCAATCGCTTGTCTTTCTGTTTTTAATTGACTATTGAATTAAAACTTGAAAAAAAGTAAAAACCGACTTCAAAAAGAATAAAATAATAAAATTTGTGTGAAACAGTTTAGGAAGTCGGTGCCAGTTTTTCTTAAATCAATCCGAATCAAAGGCACCTACTTCCTAAACAGTTTCACACAAATTTTATTATTTTATTCTTTTTGAAGTCGGTTTTTAAATTACTTTTTTTTTTGTTTTTTTGATTGCGCTTTAGCTCGAGTTGCTTGTAATAGAATATCCTCCTCCGGGGCGGCTTGGCAGCTGAAGGCCAATTCTCATAATTAAAAACGCTCAAAATACAGGTGCAAACTAATCTCAATGCATTAAATCTCAATAGCTTGACTGTAGATGTTTGTGATTACCGTTTATTAGTGATATTAAGAAGTGACCTAAATGTCACAAATAAACGGCAAACAGGAACATCTACTGTTAGGAGATTGCGATTTAAGGCATTGAGATCAGTTTGCAACTGTATTTTGAACGTTTTTAATTATGAGAATTGGCCTTCTGATTTATACCTACAATATCTGTCTATTTTAACCATGTATAGGTACTTAACACTATAGCTGCCCAGTGTACTGTATTCGGTATACAGTCATTGTTTTACTATAATATTGTGTCCACAGTCCACATCTCGAACTGCGAACGCAGCGCGCCGGCTCTAGCCCATGTGGCGCCCTTGTGCAATCAATACCTTGGCGCCCTCTAGTAGGCGTGCAATCAAAATGGAATACTTACATTTATATTTTCCCCAGTGATCGGGAATTTGCGTGCAAATGGTGCAATTATAATAGACTAGCCTATGCCTGCGACTTCGCCCGCGTGAATGTCGTTAATCGTGCATATCCCTCGGGAACTGTTCATCTTCCCGGGATCAAAAGTAGCCTATATATTAATCCGGGTTATGTTCTATCTGTATGCCAAATTTCATTAACGTAAACGTTTTAATAAGCCTATTACAGCCCACTGTTGTACATTCGCTTCCCACAATTTTCACCTAACATTTTGGACGAATTATTCGTCCGAGCCTAACACCTCCTAACACTCAGTCTTTCGCTTCGCTTTTCACGTCTCGTCAACGTCAGCAACCTCATGTTCATATACCTACTTGTGCTGTTGAAATTCGATGCGTCTCTTAAGTAGCTATGAAATGCAACAACAAAAACAGTTCTAACATAAAAAGTTGCAACAATTCCAACACTTAACGTTTATTTATCGAGTGCCGATCGTACTCGGACGCTTTCAACAGCACTCGATACATTTCACAAGGCGCGCCGCCCTTTGTGACTAAACAGACACATTAATCGGTTCGCCTGTCTGCGATCATTGAGATGTTCCACTTCTGTCCAAATGTTTAGATCTATATCTGCTAATTGACACTATATTTGTCTAATCCAGCACTACATTCACAATAGCAAACTACTGCAAAACAATATTTGGTATCAGGTAAGTGTAGTATCTCGATTTTTTTTATGTTACAGAATGGCGAAACGAGCTAATAAAGCCCCATCTGATTTTTAACCGACGAAAAAAGGAGGAGGTTCTCAATTCGACGCGTATATACGTGGGACACTCAGAAAGTTTTGCGAAACTAAAAAAAAATGTTCTATACGTACATATATTTTTATCAAATCTTTTCAAAGTACTTTCCACCAGCCTCTATACAAAGATTCATGCGCCTAAACCAGTTTTCAAAACACTTTTTCCAGTCCGCCGCAGACACCTTGTTTACAGCCTGCTCGAACGCAGCCAGCGCATCTTCCGGCGACGAAAATTGTATCCCTTTGAGCTGATTTTTTATTTTTGGGAATAAAAAGAAGTCACACGGTGCTAGATCAGGGCTGTAAGGAGGGTGACCCAGGAGTTTGACTGGCGTGCTGTCCAGGAAGTCCCTCGTTTTGAGTGCGGTGTGCGCAGGTGCATTGTCGTGGTGGAGCAGTAGCCCGCGGAGCCCTGTGTTTGGTCGCTTGTTGCTTATAACAGAGAAAACTTCTGGCAAACATTTGGTAGTATACCATTCGGCATTAATGCTTCTTTGATCCCGTAAGGGAATTGATACCAAATGGCCAGTCAAATTAAAAAAGCTAGCGATCAAAATCTTACCCCCGCTTCTAGATCGCTTCACTTTGGTAGGCGTTGGCTCATTTTGAAACACCCAAACAGTCGACTGGCGCTTGGTTTCTGGGTCGTATTGATAAATCCAGGACTCATCACCTGTAACGATGTCGTAAACACGCCGAGACGAGCCTGCTTCAAATTTGTTAAGCATATCACGGCACCATTCCACCCGGGCCTGCTTCTGAGCATCGGTGAGGTTGTGCGGCACCCAGCGTGATACTATCCTCCTCACGCGAAGATGGCTGTGTAGAATCTCGTGAACGCTTCCCGATCCAATCTTCAATATGTGTTGAATCTCCTGATATGTAATTCGCCTATTGTCTTGGATTAAAATTTTCACTGCTAGCACGTTTTCTTCGGTAACAGCCGTCAAAGGGCGACCGCTTCTTTCGTCATCCCCCAAAGTTGGTCGACCGCGCTTGAATTCGTTATACCAACGATACACGGTTGCCTTGGAAGGGCCTTCATCCATGAATGCCATTTGAAGTCTATCGTACGATTCATCCGGTTTCAGGCGACACTTGAAATCGTATAAAATCATAGCTCTAAAATGTTCCCGGCGCAGATCCATATTTCAGTGAGACACAATACTTTGAATTAACTCGCAAAAAATGTGGAGGGAAATTTTGAAATTGGAACTTACTTATTTTTACTTATAAATAATCATATTTTCGAAAAACATTATAACTGGCCAGTCTCCCATATATAAAAACTTTTTTTCGCAATACTTTCTGAGGGGCCTGGTAAATATTTTTTTTTTTTTTTTTTTTTTTTTATGTATGACCACGCATAACTTTTTACAGAGTGGTCCGATTTTGATGATTCTTTTTTTAATGGATAGGGTATATCTCGAAGTTGGTCCCATTTAAATTTCAAAATCAAAATCGACCCCTAAGGGTAGTAAAACAGGGGATGAGTGTTTGTTCACCCACTGAATTCTTACCTGTTAACTGATTCTGTTGAAACTTGACACACATAAATATAGTTCTAGACACTACGATATAATGGAGACCTGGAGTTAGATTTTAACCACAAAAAAATTAAAAATAAAACTTTTTAACACTATTGTGATCTTTGCATGTATTGACGCCCTCCTCAAATGTAATTTTATTTTATTTTAAATATCATTTTTGACTTTGGCCTACAGTTACGTAGTTAGTTAGTTTTGGTTTACGTATTTTGTGACATTTTGAAGTACTAAATATATTATTTGGATTGGCAGTTAATAAGGTTCCGACAGACAGACGAACCAAGTCCTGAGTGGCCTATTTATCTCAGAGACGAGCTCTACAAAAAGTTATTGTGTATTTCGTTTCGTTTTTTCTGCGACTTATTCAAAATTCAAGACTAGTTTGTATCTTCATACCTAGGTAGGTAACTACTAAGAAGGTCTGAATTCAAAAAGTTCAATTCTCTTAATACCTATTGCGCTTCAATTGAAATCATTGAGAACACGCAGGTGTTAAGTTGTAAGAGAATACTTTTAATGGATTTCAAGATATCTAACAAATCATGGGGAAAAACTTGTCAGAAAAATGGCCAGATAAAGCTCAGGAGACTTGTCAACAGTGTGTCCTATGGCAGAGGCAGATGTAAACATCAGTGTTATTTATCTAGATGCGTTGTTCAGGCTTTGGAACAAAAGCTGTGTTCCCAAAGACATTAAAATACTTAAATATTTAATCTCTTTGTGTATTCGCCAAACGCAAACGCTTTGCTGTGTTGGAACGTGGATAGGTTTCCGCAAATTCAAATATTTCGTAATATGCCATAGTGTTGAAAGTTGGTTGCTCGTGTTCATGGCATTTTTGGTAGCGTGCGTGAGACAGTTATTTTTTTCAGAAACAATTACTTAAATGTAAAATATAGGTAAGTATGGTGAGGTGGTTAGTAACAAAAGAAAACATACCAACGTGATTCCCCTGGCTAAAAGTTGTAGATGAACTCATAATCTTGTACCTACGTTGAGTTCTGACGCCATATCAATAACAAATACGTGTTAATAATAATCAATAGGTACATATGAGGCCCTTTCTTTGAAATTTATGCCGTGATGGAATACAATTAGGCTACTGGGCGTCCAATAAATGCAGCTTTTATGCCTTTCAAAAATATCACGTTTCATGCGCTCTATCGCATCCTGGGATCCTACTCCCCTTTTATAAAACTGTATATAACGTACATTTATCTCGTTACAAAGGAACAAAGAATCTGATACAAATACATAAAACACTCCAAAACGTCGAAAGAGGATAATGCCCATCATTATAAATTCATGTGTTTTGTCGTTTACAGTATTTATTTTGAACAGTTTCGAGGGGGAAAACCCTCTTTTCGCTTGAAAGCTCCCGAAAGCGCGTAGAGAAGGCGTCGGGCGGTGCCGTAGGGCCCCATCATTGGCCCACAGCTCCCCACCAGCCGGAGACTCCGCCCTAGTGGAAATTCTCCCAGAACCTTTGTGCGAGCGTTCATTGAGGTCATTCATTCATTCAGTGAGCGATTGTCGCAGTGGCAGGTAGTCGTGTCGCATGCGTACGAGTTCTGCGAAGTACATTTGAATCATCGGTGTCGCTGAGTCAGTGCGGTGCGCGAGTTGAATGTGATGGTGGACATTAATCTAGTGCTTCCCTAACTTTCGTGTAATGCACGCTATGAGTGACCCAGCTGCTTTGGCAGGCATGCTGCCTTTCGATTCTATCGGACTGTACGAACAACCGAAACCTCGTTTCATCTTCAAAATGCCGCGGGTAGTTCCAGATCAAAAAGCCAAATTTGAATCCGATGATCTCTTTAAAAGACTGAGCAGAGAAAGTGAGGTATGTAATGTACGCGAATAAAAATATTAATTTATTCAAACATTTGAATTTCAAACAAGTACTAAATTAAATGCATTATTATTAAATGAAACAATTTTAATCGTTTGTGAACAGGAAAATTACTTAAATTATTAAGTCATCCGTTTGGAAACATTGTACCTACCTAATTGTTTCTTTCGTATTGTTTTCCTTTTAAATTATTGATTCCACATTTTATTACTTTATTGTATTTAAATTTTGTTACATAAATACTTAAGGACCCAGGGTAACAAATATAAAAGCTACTTATTTCTTGTAGGTAAGTGCGTAATTATGTGTATCGGTTAAGTAGGATCAGAGAAGTAAGTCCGCCTTCCCCAGACGGAGGATATCCATGAGGATTTCCACCCGAAAACAAAAAAAAAAGGTACCTACATAATAAAAGCGCTGAACGATTTTCGTCACCACTGTATACGTCAATGTAACCGCATGACCTAAGTGCCTATATGATATTTTCCTGGCATCAGGTGAGGTACACGGGGTACCGCGACCGGCCACCGGAGGAGCGCCAGATGCGGTTCCAGAGCGGCTGTCGCGAAGGTCACACGGAGATCGCGTTCACCGCCACGGGCACCAACCTGCAGCTGGTGTTCGACCACTCGCCCTACAATAACCGCGGCTGTGACTTCCAGAAAGAGAGCGGCAAGGTATTATTAACTGTTCACTATATATACAATTTTCCTTTCAACGCAACTGTTATCGCTGAGTAACTTTGGTTTGGGTTCATTATTATTATATCCTTATATGGTAATATAATGTGTTGAATTTGTAGCTGCCTCAAATAACGACACGAATGGTTGATTTTGTATAATTCTGTTCCGAGTCTTGAAAATATTTTCAATCATTGGCAGAGTTTTTCCTGAGAAGGTGCCTATTCTCATAACGTAGATAATACAGGGAGGTAGGTACTCCAAGAAAAATAATAAACCAATTACTTTTGAACATTGCCACTCGTAAAAGGATGATTTGATTCATTGATAAAAGTGAATAAAACTCTCCTTTAGTCAATAAGTGAATAAAAATGTTTTGAATTTTGAACAAGCACGAATTATGTACGCTTAATTGTAACGTGCTGAACGTACCTATATAACGTAACCTACTGAATGGAGATGGGATACAAAACATTTAACGGCCAAGTCAGTCATTTTCTTTTATTCACTTAGTCCCGTATTACAGAAGATTCCTCAAGTACAGTTTAAACTCCAATCACGTGATCACTACTTAAGTATAGAATCGTTACTTGAGTATCGGTCTTATTCCAGAACGGTAATTATAAACTTTAATTCAACAACATAACACACGAATTTGACCTGAAATTGAATAGAAATCTCTACTCATGCGTAATCTGGACCGCACTAGAGTGATTACAGATCAAATCTCAGCTGAAATTCCGAAACAGGTGACAGTATAAAATAAAACTAAACTCAGCTGAACTGTGATCAATAAATCTTTGCTTGAGGAACGTTCTAAAATCAAAGCTCAACTCAAAACTAGTTTTAAACTGAGATCAACGCTTGAGTATCCTTCTGTAATACGGGCCTTAGACTTGGCTCTTTATTTGATCTCAGTATACTTTTTATGGCCAAGTTACCATAGTCGACGCTTGTCACGTTCTTACAGAATGTTTTTGCTGGGATACAAACTTTCATGCCAAAAACTCATCAATAAATAGGTTCGTAAAAAGAATAATAAAAATCGGTGACGGCCTATAACGACATTTTTGTTCTTGCCTCTATAAAAAAAATGCCTTTAAAATGAGTCCACATACAATAATAATTTATCGTTGTAAAATTGAACTGACTTGTTAATTTAAACAAAATTAATAAATACACACTGAAAAAAATCGGGTCAATCAAGCATGACATTTTGCTTGATAGAAAAAATTATGAATGAAGCAATCAAAAACTTATAAAAATATATTAATCACGGTTTGTTGTCACAATAAAGTTAAAATGATCAACTCTTCTCTATCATTCACTTCATACAAGGAATAAAGATAGCATGATTAAGATAGTGTAAACATGGCACATCACAGATTTAATCAAGTCAGATGATCAATGTAAACACGCCCTTTGTCGGTCGGAGTCGTCAGTGTTTCAGGTCTAGACTTGTTCATTCCGTTCGTTCGTGAGCCTAAGCATGGCACGCTTTTGTTACGCGGAGTAAATTATTTAGATTTCAAGTTATTGCACGGTTACACACACCCAAAAGCAAAACCCACTGATCGTTATTAACACACCAAGGTATCCTATGAACTCAGTGAATCGTGCTGTGAGTGAATCTCAGTAGCCGTCGTAGTGGTTTTATACTCCTGTTTGTGATGGAAGAAGTGTGCGTAATTCTCCAGGCTTGGAGGCTGCCCGAATTACGTGCCAATTTTATCAGTAAGTACCTAAACTACCCTTTTAGCAACGATGATAATATGTTGTTTTTCACACCAATTAATCGACGATTGTTTTGCAGAATATGAAAGCGCTTTCTGCGCTTACCGATGTCGATATCAAAGAGATGATTCCTCTGTTAAGGCCTAGAACCCTATTTCTACGCAGCTGGAAAATGTGGAAGTCGGATTTAGACGATAATATAAGACTTGAGCAGTATCAAGATATCTTTATAGTAGGTGTAAGTGTGTAGGTAGAAAAAATATTGATCTCTGTTTAGAAAGAAATAAAAACTTTTTATAATAACTTCTGTCATTATTATTTTTGAGAAATAGTCAGTGCTAGGTAAAAGCAATTTAGACATCTTAATTTATAATTCGTATCTAATGCTGATTAATCTAATTATACCACGTGTTATTGAAATAACTGAAAACCTCTAAAGGGTTCATTGTACTCATCAGTATGAACAACTTTTACTATGGGACCAAACAAGAAATAGCGAAAAAAAAAGCAGTTGATCTCTACATTTAGCCGATTCTTGTGAACGCAAATGTAGGTAACATTTTTTATTTCGCGATTTCAGTGTTAGTCCCATAGTAAAAGTTGTTCAAACTGATGAGTACAATGAACCCTTTAGAGGTTTTCAGTTATTTCAATAACACGATTTATAAGAATAAATATCTTTCCTAATAGTCTCAATAAAAGTACTTTATAGCTTTAAACAAGATAACTGAATAACTTTACAATATTCATTATTACAAACAACTAAAATACTTGATAACCATTACCAAGTTCGTTAATAACACCAATTAACAGAAGTCATTGGCATGATAACCAAACTTGATTGTATTGACAATTACTTTGTTTGATTTTATCAAGACAACTTGTCTGTTACTTAATCAAGATAACTTTATTGCCATAATCATATTACTTTATGTGCTCGTATATAAACAAGTTCCTTGATTGCTGCAAACATTTTTTTTATTAATGTTATCAAGTTTTTTTTTCAGTGCATGATTAATTTACACTCCCTACCTATTACATGGGTCTATAACATAACTGGCGAAATGTGGGTGTACCTACTATTACACCTCTGCCTACCCCTTCGGGGAAATACAGGCATGCAGGCAGGCGTGATGTTATGTTATGTTATGATTAATTTACTCATAAAATCAATAACAAATTAACTAAATATTATTTTCCATTACCTTTTTACGACTAATAATTAATTTTTATTCACCGTGTAAACCTTATGGAAGGGGAAAGGCAGACTATTTACTATCTCCACAACTTTCATGTATTATAATATTATATTAAGAGCCTATACCGTCCCACTGCAGGGCAAAGGCCTCCCTACTCTTCTTCTATATCTCAGTTATGTTTTCAGTTTGTTTTGGAAGGAGTCCAGTTCATCCCGCCATCTCCGTCTGGGCCTACCGCGTTGTCGTTTCCCATTTTTAGAAACCCATTGGATGTAAATTTGGCCCATTGATTGTCTGGTATGCGGCAGATGTATCCAGCCCAGTTCCACTTCAGCGTGGCAGCTTTCCGAGTGACGTCTGTTATGTTCGTCTGGAATGGATAATTGTATTCTTGATCCGGTCGAGAAGTTTAATGCCCAGAATACTCCGTTCCATTGCACTCTGACAAACCTCGAACGTGGACCTCAGCTGATTTGTCAAAGACCATGTTTGAGAACTATAGGTGAGGATAAGAAAAATACATACGTTACGTCCATGAGTTTCCTTTTAAGGGACACAGGGAGATCATCCTTCATTAGATCTTTCATGGCCCAATAGCTCCTCCAGGCATTTTCTTATTCTTTATTGTACACGCATACCTATATTATACATTTTTATCTCTAACCTCTCTCTCTCTTTTTTCTAACAGTAAACCTTAGAGCGATAGAGAGATGTTGAATTTAGAGGACAGAAACAAGTGTACAACATAAATTAAACCTACTTTATTTACATACTAACTAATACTACTAGCTTAGCTTTACTTTCTAGCTTAATAATAGTAGATACCTATGTATAACTTTTTTTTTATATTATTATTATTATTTCTTTTTTTTTTATTTCTTTTGATAAAAAATATTTAAAAATGTAAGTTATAAGTTATTAAGTGAATAAAGAAGAATATAAATAATATATAAATACTTAAGTATATATAATAGATACATGAGAATTTTTTTTTCATTGCGTCTTGCAACTTCTTTATTTTGCCTTGTCTGGAAAAAGACTATTCGACCTAAACAAAATTTGTCGATCGACGTACTATCGACAAATCGTACGCCTTTCCACCTCAAGGTTTCTTTTCGTCTGGCACTGATTCACTGAAGAAACCCTGCCCCCATGGTCCTTTGTTTTCGTCTACCAATAGAATGTCGGGACGGCACAATATTTTTTGCTCTTGAGATATACAAAGCAACATTATGACTTGTTGTGAAAATGAAACAAATATATTATCAGTTAAACATTACTCAGCCACAAACAATTTCACAGTAGTGTAAAAAATACTATTGATAAATGCCAGTTGAACTGTGCAACTTAAGTGGAAGTTCTAGCTGAGTTGGGTATTTGTTATGCAGCTAAATTACTGACTCATATTTTTAACAGATTTATCAGGGGTTTGTCAGATTAGATAATTCAATTTAATTCAATTCAAGTCTAATAATATATTTCACAAAAAGTGTTAGTAACAATAAACTTTCTTTACACACTAGAGTTAGTTTGATACAAAATAAAATAAAAACATGAAAAAATAAGTTATTTATGAATGTAAGTAGGTGGTAAGTTATACTTAGACTCCATTTGAAATAACATTAGAAATTTTAACAATCCCTTATTACAGTAAATAGTTGGTATTGTAAATACGTATTTGCTTTTGTCATCTTATGCCCACGGAATAGAGGTTAAAATCGGTTGAGTAAACTGTCAGTAGGTTTTTTAATGATTCTAATATTATTTCATAATACAAACCCAACCAACTCGCTGTTAATGTTAGTTGACTCACAAAAAAAAAAAAATTAAGGGATTATGGTCGCTTTTGTAATAAGGTCCCTATATTCAAGATTTACTAAGGCAAGTTTAAAGCATAAAGCCTCCATATAAAAAAAAAAAACACGTTTAAAACAAAAGCTATTTAGAAAAGGTTGATACAAAATACTTTGCGGATAAAGATCCGTGGGAATGAACTGCTAGCCTATTAGACTGATTAAAAAAAACGTTAATAAGTTGTAAGGATACTTGCGAATAATACTTAATGTCCTATTTTAATTTTACTTCGTTTTGGTGAGATCATAAAAACATTGAACATTCTTTGTTAAAATAAAAAGTCCTTATTTCAATACAAGTTCCTTGCAACATCTGCCAGTTATAAAACACGGTGCGGTTCAGTTTGAGCAAAAAATGGTTAGCTGTCCAAATCAATAAAGCTGCCTGTAAAAACTAACAAAGGCTTAACTGTGGGTGAAGGTGTCGTAATAACGTAAATAAGACTAGGTTATTAGGTATTTGTTTATAAAACTGCTTCAAATTTCGTCTTGTTCCTTATAACTATTAGTTCAATTGACATGAGATGTTGTGGTAAGTAATTTAATTAACTCAATTATTGTTAAACTAATTCAAGTTTTCAATAAAATTCAAATAATTTGTTCGGCGATTCTGTTGCACATTTTGACAAAACTAAACCAGACCATGCATCTGTTACTTTCATTTTCTATTGAAACAGAAAAAGACAAACGCCATTAGTTTAGTCCTTTCAAAGTGCGCAACTGAATCGACATCAATAGTATTATTGTTAATGATTCCACATTTTTTTACTGGCTACTTTCTTGCTGTACTACCTACGCCGTGGCCTACGTCGTCGCCCAAGTCTTCGATGTTTAAACAGAAAACAAATGAACAGAAATTAACAGGTAGCAAGGAGCACGAAACAACTGCGAATGACCAAACCCGTGAACATAAATCACAGAACTATTGTTCCTAGTCCGTGAAAGTATCATACAGTAATAAAAACATATGGCATTACAAAAACGGTTGTTTTAAAGACCCTAACTGGTGGATCCTGATTGGTGGAAAAAATAAAGGGCGGATTTCTTTATTTTTTGTTGTAAATGTAGCTTGCAAGCAAAACAGTTTCAAAACTGGAAAGGCTTGGGCTTTGCTAATAGTACCTACTCAATCTCTTTACTTTCCACTTTACCACCCTGATTCAACGATGCGCGCTGTTCGTCATCAACTTGGTCTTCGACATGTTCATCCGTAGACCGTTACGTTAGATATGATTTGTTTTTTTTCATGATTTCAGAGTTTGTCCCATATATTAAAAATGTGCAGAATGATGAGCTGTGTCTGTCCTTACAAATATTTTCGGTAAATAAAAAGTGGTGTAAACGTGCCTGTAATAAAGTCTATTTGAAATAAAAACAATTTAAATGCTTCACCGCTCTTGTAGCGATGATGAAAATAAGTAATACTAAATATTTCTAACAGCAATGTAAATTTAACAAAATCCGGCCAAGTGCGTGTCTGACCACGCACAGAGTAGAGTTCCGTAGTCAGTACAGGCACAGATAATATAATCAGGCTATACAGAATTCTTAAAGGTTTATCTGAACCAAATATATCTGGCACAGGACCGGTCGTTGTGGCGATGCTTGGGGGAGACATATGTCCAGCAGTGAACGTCTCTCGGCTGAAATGATGGTGATGATGATGATGATGATCTGTAGGTCTACTCGCGTTTTACGAACGACAAACGAAGTACGAACTTTCGTTCCGACTGATGCTTACATAATAAAGATAGGCACATAAAAAAGGCACAATTAAGATAGAATACGGTTCATAGTCGTATACAATTTACCGGAGATGAGAAAAACAAATGTCAAAATACGATCATCGCATGCGATAAGGGAACGATGGTTGACCGGAGTAGCAAATTGTGCGATGAATCGTACGATTTATCGAATATCGTCGAACGGGAGTAGACCCCCTGAACCGAAAACGATGGATTTAAAAAACTCAAAGTTAATTTTTCAATTTAAGTAATTTAACAGTCAACACATGGCTAACTTGAGTAAGTTGGTTGATTATTAGGTACTCGTAGGTAAACACGAATATCTACCTATGCCCGTAAACTAGACAGGCCTACTCATTAGTGATAATTTTCCTTTTAAATTCGTTATTTTTGCTATTGTTATTCCTTGTTGCTATTGTTGTTGTGTGTGTGTTTGTCGGTTTTGTGTCCAATATGTTTCTTTCTTTCTTTTATATTTGCTAATATTCTGGAAAGATTTCAAGTATTCAGGATAAGTGATTGAGCCTGTAGGCCGGGGATGTAACTCTGTAGGTACTGCATCAAAAAAGTTTTTTCTTTGACTTGCTCGGAAATTGGTTCATTATTTTAAAAAAAAACTACAATCGGCTCTTTTCCGTACGCAACGAAATAACAGGTCAGTAATATTTAACACGATAATAATATAAATTTAAAAAAACCTCCTCTTTACACGTAGGGGAGGGTATACCTACCCAAAAAAACAGATTTTACTCTATTTTGTGCTGAGGATGACCGTGCGGTTTTGGTTTTAGTTGGTAAGAGTCCGACATATCCCTCCGCTTTCCCAGACGGAGGATAGCTATAAGGATATACACCCGAAAACAAAAAAATACCGGCCAAGTGCGAGTCGGACTCACACAGTAAGGCTTCCGTACCACCCCTCCACCTGATACCACAGATTACCTATTAGTTACCTGATACCCCATAGAAACTGATTTAATTTACGAGTGTTCATCAAAAGACATCAACGCACCAAGCGCGAAATATTTATTTATTTAAACTTCAGGCAACATGTGTACATAGGCGGACTTAATGCCTTAGGCATTCTCTCCCAGTCAACCATAGGGTGATACAGAGATGACAGGTTAGATGCAATTTTGGTTCACGACACAAAACAGGATGAGAAATAAATAACAACTAAAACAATAGATAAACGTACATAGGTATAATTATAAAACATACAATAAATATATATACTAACTACTACTATCTATGACTGTAATAGTATATTATATGTATATATAATATACTATTACAGTCATAGATAAAATAGTAATGAGGTGATTCTGCCAAAATTTTATCTAGAAAGAACTTCTGAATTTTCCTTTTAAAAGAGTCTCGACTGGTAGCTATCCTAAGCTCGAGATGTAACCCATTCCAAAGAAGAATAGTTTGAATATGAAAGGATGAGTGAATAAAGTCAGAGCAATGAGAAGGACAATATAGAAGAAGATTATTTGAAGACCGTAGATTTCTAGTGTGGTTAGAGTGTAGAGCATAAATATTGAATGTGGGGAGTTAAGTAAAGAGGGGGGAAGGAGAATGAAGTAAAGAAAAAAGCGTAGTCAAAGCACGTTATCTCCGCTGACGAATGGACAACCATTTAAGTTCAGACCTATGTGAAGACACATGATCATACTTTCTAAGGTTGAAAATTAACTTGATACAATTGTTGAGCAAAATCGGTCGAGCCTAATATGAATTTTTGCATCTCTTTCTTACGCAGGTACCACTACATATGTCTATGTTGCCCTATTTTTAGTATTTGTTACTAAACTACATAGTATGAACTATAATCAGACCAAGTTTGACGCTGGTATGTATTACCGTTTTTAAGATATTGTAGGAACAAAAACGTTGAAATAAATTCATGTTTTTCGAGGTTTCTTGTATGATCCCCCATACAAGAAACCTCGAAAAACATTTTGGTTTTGGACTTTTTTTATTTTTAGTACCTATTTGTCGTGATATCATACGTCATAGCAACAGATGTTCTGAGAAAATTTCAACCGGCTACTTATTACCGTTCAAAAGATATAGCCCTGTGACAGACAGACGGGTGGACGGATGGACAGACAGATGGATGGACAGACTGACGATCGGACAGCGTAGCGAGAGTAATAGGGTTCCGTTTGTCACCCTTTGGGTACGGAACCCAGAAAAAGGCGTCACGAGAATATATTACCATGCAAACAACTCTATAGTCCTCGCAGTCTTCTAGTAAAATGGCTGGACAATCGACTATAGATTTTGCGAGAAGACCCTCTTATTTGTCTACGAAACACAAAAAAATCTGTAAAGCTATTTTATGGACCAAGTTTTGTCAGTTACTTAAACTTAACATTGTTAGTTAACTTAAACTTAACTTTTTTGTAATTTAAATAAACCATCTGTCCAGTGCTATAATAGAATCCTAAATTGTGTAATGCAACAACAGAATCATAATGATTACGCAGGCTGTTTAATAGTACCAGTGTATGATATCAGTTGGTACAGTTAACAGTTCTGTTATTAGTACTTATTAGCCTCATTCTTCAACCGTCGTCGCCTAGCTTTATGGACGCGTCATCAACGCACGAAGCTTCCGGCCCACATTTCCATAACCAAAATTAAGACATAAATAACTTTGATGCCGCTAATGATGAAATATAAAGGCGTAACACCGCATATAACGCGTCGGTCACGCTCTGCGTCTCTGAGATGAGTGAATGACATCTTTTCTAAAAAGTAAATTGTGATGCGCCTAATGTGATGTCCATGATGGAACATGCGAACGCATTCATTTAAAAGCTAACATTATCATTACCGATACCATTCAAACAGAAGAAGTAGATACAAAAGCAGTACAACTTACGAGTAGGTATGCTAAGAGGTGGAAAACAAAATGTTTACCACGACATGGAATGAAACCAGCCTATGCCAGCGAAGAGTTGATTGATGTTGACGATGATTAACCACCCAACAGAAAAGATATACCTTTCTTGTTTTCGGGTGGAAACCCTCATGGATATCCTCCGTCTGGGGTAGGCGGAGGCATATGTCGGACTCCTACAAACTAAAACCATACGGTGGCCATCCTCAGCACAAAATAGAGGAGCTCCGGGAAGCATTTGAGAAGACAACACAAGAGCGATATTTCGTGCGTTCCCAGATCTTTATTGATTGTCATACTTGATCATACTTGTCATATCCGTATCCATTATCTATCATACTTACTTGTTCTTATTCATTGTCACATTTTCGATGATGTTTTCCAACAGTTGCCATGCTATGTTAATTTTAAGCTTGTGAGCAGTCACTCTAAAGGATAACGCCCTATGATACAGGATGATTTATTGAAATGGGTTAGTAGAAAGAAATCTTAAACTATGAGAACTAAAGAATTTCTTTCTTAGTAATCACCATTTCGATTTTAGAGAAATGAAAAACTGCATTCAAGGAGTTTCAAAAAACTGAAACACGGCTCGGGAATCGAAAACAGAAATTTTCCTTGAAAAAATATCAATTTGCTTTGTCATGGTAATCTGTAGTTCAAGCTGTAAGGGATCTGAGTCTTAATAGGCATCCCACATGTCTACAATTACTATAAAAAAATCAGCAAAGGATTTGTACACATGGAAATACAAACACATGAGACTTTTTATCTTCATGTCTCAGTTTGGCGAGCGGTTCCATTTAGGCAACAACCTGTGCTATTTCAGTTTTTATGGGCAAAGGTAACCGCTTAACGTGAGGTGGGCCTTTAGCTGGTTTCACCGAACCTGAATGATGCCTGTTTAAATATAAAAAAGTCTGTTTAATTAGTAGCGAAAAATTTTGGGAGTTTTCAAAACCCATTACACCATTTTAAGTGCATTTTAAAAGAAGTTTTAGGCTTTGTCTTTTCGTATATTTGCCATTTGAGGCTCCTTGGACTGTGCTTAACAAACATGATAGATACATCAACAAAGGTAACTAGTTAAATTTAAACAAAAATAAAACATCTTGGAAGCACAAAAATTGAATTCTTTAAGCGTACAAAAGAGCGAATTTTAGTTTGGAGTTTTCCGATTATATCACACCATTTCAAGTGCATTTCAACAGGAGTTCTAAGCTTTGAAAAAATAGCAGTACATCGTGCAGATGAGCATAGATAAGAGGCGGATTTTTTGGTAGTTTATGCTAAAAATAAATCTTTATATTCAATATCGGCCAGTGGTTTAAAAGCCAATGCCAAAATTGGTACCAGTCTGTTGTTTTTAAGCTCCCATTAATGAATGTTTTGATACAAATGTGACATAAATTTTAAAGCTTTGTAAATGGTTTTTATAAGGGCATAGTATTATATTATCTGTGTAAGGGCCTAGAAAAAGAGCGCAAAACGCCTCTCAATCTCAACCGCAGTTGATATTATTTGGATATGCTCTGACTCTCTGAAGATTTATTACAATGAAATTTAAGAAAAATGTTTATGTCTAATTATTATTATCTACAATTTAATAACTAGGTACAACAGTATTTAGGCATTGCCACATAATACTTCAGCTGAGAGTATGGAAGGCTGGCTGGGTCCAATGCTGGCAAGCTCGTTCCAGGGGGGCAGCAGCCCCCCCCCCACCACCCATGGGTACGCCCATGGCCATCCTACAATATAAAAATCGGCCAAGAGCATGTCGGGCCATGCTCAGTATTATAGGGTTCCTTAAGTAGGTGTTACAAACAAATCAAATCGAATATTAATCACGGCTATTTTAGTTTTTGCAATAGACGGCAGCATTGGCGACTCAGAGAGTGATGTCAGTAGCCGCTAGATGGCGCTATACAGTGCCAAATGTAATACACGGCACTTGACGCCAGCATTGGCGACCCAGAGAGTGTTGTAGGACGCCGCTAGATGGCGCCAAATTTAAGTAGTGTGTCGTCAACATAACACAAAGTTACTTTTTGTGATTTTTTCAAATAGAAAGTAGCTAAAGGAGCATTATTTGCTATGATCATTTTTCTCTAAGGTCAATGACCTTTGAACTAGGACGTTTTAAGTATTTTTCAGTTTTCTGTCTATAACTCAAAAAATTATAATCACATTATACTCGAAATAATTTTAAAAGAGAGTTTTCACAAAGGTCTATCAATGTGGAAGATTATAAGTTTCTACATTGCATAGTTTAGAAATGGCAGGGGGGGGACACATTGCAAGCCACTTTGGCGGGCTATATTTCGCAGTTGGTACACCTGATAAAAAAGTGGTGTATGAAACATTACCTTCATTTTAGTAGACCTATTCAATGATACCCCACACGAGGGGGTGCAGCGAAAAAAAATTTTTTTTCCCCATTTCACATGTATGGGTGCCACCCCTAAAGAACGTAAAAACTATTTTTTTATTCTTTTAAAATTGAGATCTATATGCAGACTATTTTTTAACAAAATTTCATTTACTTATGTTTATAACTGTAGAAGTTATTAAGCTGTAAAGGATTAGGACAGACGGACAGACGGACGGACATGACGAAACTATAAGGGTTCCTTGTAGGACTTCGGAACCCTAAAAACGGTCAAGTGTGAGTCAGACTCACTCAGTAAGGGTTCCGTACCACCTATCGACCTGATGCTCCATAGAAATTGATTTAACTTACGAGAGTTTATCAAAACACATCAACGCACCGTGCGTGAAATATGAATTTTTGCAACTCTTTCTTACGCAGGTACCACCACATATATCTATGTTTGCCCTATTTTTAGTATTTGTTGCTAAACTACATAGAATGCACTATATTCAGACCAAGTTTGAGCATGGTATGTATTACCGTTTTGAAGACAGAGCAGGAACAAAACGTTGAAAAAAATGCATGTTTTTCAAGGTTTCTTGTATGGGGATTCTTGGATTGTTCCCCTTTATTTTTAAACTTTCTTTTATTTTTAGTATTTATCGTGGTAGTAGTCATAACATAACATAACATAAAATCACGCCTGTATTTCCCCGAAGGGGTAGGCAGAGGTGTATAGTACACCCACATTTCGCCAGTTATGTTATAGGTAGTCCCATGTAATAATTATTATTATTTTGGAAAAAAGAGGTAAGGTCTATGCAAGTCCCTTATGTCACTGCGACCTAAAAGATCTATTGTAACGCCTCTAATAGTAGACTACAGCACCTCTCCAAGCCGCAGGCCAACCATAAAGTCAACTATAGCCTTGGGGTTTGAGGATCTGATCTCATCAGCTGAGATTGTGTGGCCTCCAAGATGCAGACTTCTAATGTGGTGCACTGCATCACATTCGCATAGGATATGAATGGGCGTTTCGTCCTTTTCGCGACAAAATCTGCAAACTGTGATGTCTGTTAGGCCCATCCTGTGTAGATGTTTGTTCAGTTTACAGTACCCTGTAAGGGTTCTAATCAGGATCCTTATATGGTTCCTGTTAAGCGAAAGCGGTTCTTTTGTAAATCTCTTCCTGAAGCCTACTAGAAGCGCTTTCGAGTGCTCTTGGCCTGGGGTTTTTTCCCAAAGTGTAATGCTTTGACGAGTTCCCCAGTCCTTAAGAATAGCCGAGGTGATGCATTTCGGAACCCCACAGATTGGCTCCGGCCCTACAGTGGGGCATTCCGCACCAGCTCTAGCGAGTTCATCAGCGGCTTCGTTACCCCTAATTCCGTAGTGCCCAGGTACCCATCCTAGTGTCACAGAATGTAATAGGGGGCGAGCCTATTACCATTGACCGGGCACAGATCCAGACTCCGGGCTGCTACTGAGAATTTCCTAATGAAAAAACCCAATAACACTTTGCCCGACCCGGGAATCCAACCCAGGACCCCACGCTCAGCAGTCGGTAGCAGTCATAGCAACACATATGCTGTGAAAATTTCAACTGGTTGTCTATTACCGTTACAAAGATACAGCCCTGTGACAGACAGACGGACGGACAGACGGACAGCGTAGCGAGAGTAATAGGGTCCCGTTTGGCACCCTTCTGGTACGGAACCATAAAAAGAAAATCAAATATATGGCCTTGATAAAATGGCCCTGGAGATCACAGGAATTCACTAATTGTTCTAGTAGGGTTCCACCAAAGATGGCATTCATCAAAATAGTTATAAAATCGTAGAGGAATAATTGTTAACGGCATCGTAGAAAGCATATTGGCACAAATGAACCCACATACGTTGAGGAAATAGTTGCTTAAATGTGACATGGCTATCATTTTCACTTAGATCAACAAACTATTTCAAATAATTATATCTACACTCATATCGTAATAAAAGAAAGTATCGGTAAGTGTGAATCCCGTACTAAGCCCTCTGTTTACAACTACAATCTCATTTTGCGAAGACAGCCCATGAACTCTTTATTTCCACAAAAAAAAAGGAAGTATGTAAGTTGTTTAAAATTCTGTTTATGGAACTGGAGCATCTGTGAAACTATCAACGCTACTATCATCTATACTTTTAATTTTAACACGTTCTTTGTATGTGTTTATATGATATAATCTAACCTTCTTATATTATCAGGGGGGCCCATTTGGTGCCGGATTTATTGAATTTATCCCCTCATAGTGCCGAGGCCGCCCGCTGCGTTGCCGTATGAATACTTATATTTATTTACACTCGGTCCATTTAACAAAGCGCTCGAGTGTGCACGAGCCCTCATCTTGTAACGATGTTTTATTGTAACGTGCTTCAGACTACTCGTACATTTCGTATTCAATTTAATAGCTGTAAAATGATAGATCTCGGCATTGCTTGTTTAATCAAAGTTTGAAATTTAAACACATCTGATTGGTTATACTAGCACGCAGATACAACCAGTACAACGGGTTCATCATCATCATTTCAGCCAAAAGACGTTCACTGCTGGACATAGGCCTCCCCCAAAATCAGATATATCCCCCCCGGATATGTCATAATCGCTACGCTTGGCAGGAGGGTTGGCGAAAACGGGTTCAAGTGATGATTTTTTTTACTATACTTTATGTACTACGAAATAAAAATAACTACAATTGGATCACTATTGTTACGTATCTCTTGGCCTTTATGGCTTCAGTTAGTCTTTACGATGAGATTTTTTTTCTATCACACAAAATTCCTTCTAATAAACCCCACGCACTTTAATGTCAGGCAGGACGCTATTAAGAAAAAAATTTCATCAGTATCAGTGTATCCCCTTTGGAAAAGGGTGAAAAGCATTTCCCCTGAAATCAATAGTGGAAAAGCGTCGCGATTGGTGGGCGTCCCGACGCCGCGCCGCGCCGCTCCCGCCCATCCCCAACATGGCCGCCGCGTGGAGTCACTGCTTCCCTCTTCATTAAACTGTACAATCTCAATTTACATGCAAACATATGAACTGATACAATCGATATGCCATCTTTTTTGTTAACTTTCATTGAAAATAATAATCAATTAGTGAAAAAGCTGTAGTTCAATTCAAGAGACGAACTTGGTGTTTGTTTGGTGTGTGCAATATTACGTTTCTGCGTCTATATAACAGCGAATAGTGCTAATTAAATTATAAATATACGTCTGGCGTCGGCGTCGGTGTTGCAGTATTGCATTGTTAAAGAAACCTAAAAAGAAATTGTTATTAGTTAAATTGCATCCTGGTCGAATGTGTGGCACAATTAAAGGTTGGTTGGCAGCGGATGCCGGCAGCCGGAACAAAGACAGCACGCGATCTGCATCGACTCGACTCGACACACGTCTGCCTTATGTCGCTCACTCCTTATGCTTTGTTACCAACACTCACAATTACCTATCCTGTTTTTTAAATAAATTTAAAATTATACCATAATTTCACATTTACTTGATGTAACAATATAGTTTAAATAGTTAATTAGGTATTCTACTATCATTTAGCCAAAGTAGGTAACGTGTCATTAACTTTAACGATAAGTTTTGACGAAACTAATTTCGACCCATTTCGTTAGATAGGTCTGGTCCAAGAATGGACACATCTACCTGTATCCTTTTTTTAAGGACCACTTCCGAACCATGTGTTAGTGATAAATGCGTTTGAACTTTTGCCACCAACAGCGTGGAAGTTTTTGTTTATATTTTTTGTTCAAAATTTTAATAGTCGACTTTTGTCATCAGGTCCACATCGTATCCCGATTTATAATGAATGGCGTGTGCGTAAGATGGCGGGGCTGGATTGATTTGGAGCGACTGGACGGCGTCGGCTGTCTGGAACTGGACGAGGAGAGGGCGGCCATTGAGGACGCAGCGCTGCGCGATCAGATTGAGCGGTACAACCAGAGGTTGCGTGACTTTGAGGACAAGCAGCGAGCGTACCGCGAGCACGGCGAGGAGCTGCGCGCGCAACATGTGCACCAGCGCTGCCACCAGCCGCGCCAGCCGCCGCACGCCGCGCACCCCGCACACCCCGCGCACCACCCGCCGCACCCCGTGCACATTAAACCACACTCACAGGGCGCTCTCATCTCGTAAACATCACCAGTATAAGTAAGGATAACTAAGAAGACATCCAGACATTCGCAATGTGTTATTTTAAAATTATTCTAGGAGAAATATTGTCAAGCTGGTGGGCAACCAAAATTGATGTTTTTAAGACCTATTTTGTCCCAAGGTCTATCTGAAAAATGGCTCCACATTCGCGAATCAATAGTCAATTGTAGACTCGTTACAACGAAGAGTTGCAAACACGATGTGTTACATGTTGCTTACGTGTGGAAAGGTGCTAAGCTGTTTGAAATGGTTGATAAGCCAAATACTGAATGTTATAATTATGATTTTCATTAGATAATGCAAATAAGTTGTCAGATGTCTCAGTACCTATGTGGCATCGTCATTTGATTTGTACATTTTGTAATGTTTTGCCAAATTGCCCGGAAACATTAGATGAAGGTACCTATCTACTTACTATTTTTGTACGAATAAGAACCACCTACAAAGCAAAACTCTAATTACCGCTAAATACTCGTAAACTTTATCCATCTTATTACAAAATCGGGTTTAATTAAGCGGCTTTGCTTAAGCCCGGATTTACCACCTTTGTATGTATGGAGTTTGACTTTTAACCCAATTTAAACTTAGGTCTAAACCTGGTCTTAGCTTTTGTAATAAGGGGGCATGAGTTCATGACGATAAAGGAATTTAAAATTAATAGTATGTACTCGTTTACATAACAACATCATTCAAATTTTGAATATATATTTTGTAGGTACATTACAATAAGTAGACTTTTACAAATATACCATGTAGGTATATTCTCCTTATTTTATGAAACGGCTTTCATCAAGCATTTATTACTTTAGTATGTAACATCGCGTTATGATCAATAATTATCGACGAAATATGCAATGTTAGTTAAGAAATTTGTTAATAAGTAAATGTACGTAGATATCTGTAATTATCTTTAAACATTTTAATAACACGAAAAATGTATATCTACCAGACATACGATACTGGGCATAAACTTTCAAACCCTACAGGTGTTTGTAACAAACGACTGATTTGCTTGATCAGTATTGACAAATCTTACATAGTACTTAGGTAAAACCATAAAGGTATTATACTTACGTCAGTATAGAAATATCTTTGGGTAAAACACTGGCGACAAAAAATTCCAATGTGATATTGAAATTCCAAAATATTCATCAACGGTTGCATTTGACTGTTCCTCCACCTAATCTCGATTCTTGATACTCGTTAACGGCCAAAATTAATATCTAATCTATCCACGATTTTACTAGAGATAGAAAATTTATATAAACTCCATACATTTTATGTCAAATTTCTATCTTTAGTAGGGCAAAACGTGGATAGAATGGATAATAATTTTGGCCGTAAGTCAGTTTTCAGTGGAGGCACCGAACATTTCTTTAGGTGGTTTAAAGCTGGGAAGAAAATGTTGTCATAAAATATTTAGCAACATAGCAAATAGTCGACTTATATTATAATTTACTGCCATTCATTACTGAATATCTGTCTATCAATACCTTTGTTACAACATAGGTACATATGTATATTTCAGTCAATCAACTTTTTTATCCTTAAAATTCTGCCTTATTTAATGAAAAAAAATTGTTAATAAATAAGTAATTTGTTAATTTTTTTCTATCAGCATTTTCATTTTATTAGTTATTAATTCGATACATTTACAATGACTGACACAACAAAATTTGTTTTGTTAATGTTTGTAAAGTGTGTGACTCAGGGGACATCGATGTCGTCGGGATATGTATGAAAATAATGGTTTGTCCACTGGTTAACCACATTGTTTCATGGAAATGTTTAGTGGATATCACATTTAAGTAATCAATTTTCACGAAGAGTTAATTATAAGCTCATATTTATCCTTGGAAAAGTCAGTTAGACGTCATTATTCTGCCTGTCATTATAATTTTTTTACTTAGTTCAGTAGTAGTCATTACCGTAAAACATACCTAAGAACAAGTGTACCTAACGCCTAGAATAGCAATCTTAAACATATTAAAATTCTGTAGTAATGTACTCTAATGAATCCAGTCGTTAGATAGGTACTGATTGTCTCATTAATTGTAATTATTATTAATTAACGCTCTTGTTCAGTTTGTAGTACCTACATGTTAATTATTTTTAAGTTGATTTTATATGTATGTAACAAAATATAAGGTATTGTGATAATAATGTAAATAAATCTTTACTGAATTTTAAAAACCTATTTTTTTCTTCGTTGCTCCCTCTACATGGATTAATAACTATATATAACAATTAACAACTAGTAACATACATCCATTAACATGTGACATGTGACTTCTGAAAAAATCTTCTGAGATTAAAATTTGCAAAATGTTGACCTAGGCAATGTTGCTTTCAATATTTTTCTGTCATAGGGACTTGATTAGGTAATAGGATACAGAAAGTTTAAGGACTTCGGAATTGTTTTTATAGTTGGTGTTCAACAAGGCTTAATTCTTGGTCCATTTGCTTATTTTTGTTTGTGCACCAGTGCACTGTTACGTATTATAATTTGAATAGACTAGTAAAGTTTTAATTTTTGCGACAGCCTTGAGGCTGATCGGCAATTTTACTGATGAAGATGATAATTCATCATAGTTTTCTGGCGTTTCCAAGTGGTAGCTTGTATTGTACTCATGAATAATTTGGAACGGAGATAATATAATACACAAATCACGAATAGGTTACTAAGTAGGGACGTAAACTAAGCTTTGAAAACTTATAAAAGAGGAATGTTAACGATGATTTATATTGTTTTCTGTAGAAAATCTGATTATCTGAACATTGAAAATCCGTCCCAAAAGCCGCAGATTACAATTAAACTGAAAATATAATATAGATAGATAGGTGTGCGTCATCCCAGCGAATATTGTGCCCCATTCAAAATTACCCCTTGTATATGTTCCGCGATTTTTGTAGTTTTCGAGAAATTCACGTTTTTTTTAATATACTTCAATAGAAGTTCTACTAATTAGATACATTTACTTTTACGATTTGCAAGGAAAAACGTCCCATAAAGTGCTTGTTTATTTGTATGATTATAATTATATTTTCTTTTTTTCAGAGTAGATATTAAGAGTAACCCCTCTCTCTTCTCACGGGTGTCGTAAAAGGCGACTAAGGGATTCATCAGAGGATGGGCAGCAGCGTTCTCTGAGTATTTAAACATTTAAACAACCAACTGCGAGCGCCAACCCGCCTGCCAAGCGTGGCGATTATGGCATATCCCCCTCGTGTAGGGGAGGCCTTTGTCTAGCAGTGGACGTCTTTCGGCTGAAATGATGATGATGATGATTAAGAGAAACTTACCACGTACAATCGGCAAAAAAATCACTAAATTATGTTTAGTTTTTTTTGGTCTATTTGTCTTCTCAGATAGTTTCTTGAGACTTTTGAATCCAAAAATAGAATTATTATATTAATTTAACGCATTTACCTACGCATGTGAAGCGAAAATCTAAAGATATAAACCAAAAGTAGAACTTATAATGGTTGTCTTGATATCAAACTGATTTTAAAAACTTTACGGACTTTATACTCTCTAAATCATACAAAAAAACAAGTACTTTACGGGAAATTTTTCCTTGTAAATCGGCAAATAAAATGTACCTAATTAGTAGATATTATATGCGAGTACTTTTAAAAATACGTTAATTTCTCTAAAACTACGTGGCTAAGTCTAGATATTTACGTTATTTTTTCACTTTGTATATAATATAATTATCGTGTCCATATCATTAGTAAGACTCATTCTGCATGACTGAATATTTCCGGAAGAAAGAAATTAAATATCATTTTAATATAAAATAGTACCTACTACCTGTCGTGAGTTCGTGAGCACTACGAAGGTTTCGATATCGTTTAATTATAATGTGAGGGTGGCGATCCCTCGAAAGTTACACGCTAGTAAAATTGAACATAATTAGCCATCGCCGGTCGCTGGCATGTTTAGTACAAATGCCAGTCGCTCCGAGGGCCTGCGTCGTCGTCACCGTGTGAGCGGAGCGGAGCACGCGCGCCGCCCTACCCAACCTCGCTCATTATACGCAATTTACCCGACTAAGGAAATGTTCATATTCAAGCTCGTTAAACACAACACACATTTGTTTTAAACGCTGTTGTTAAACTTAATGATAGTTTGTTACTAACTTGATTGAAATATCTACATACCTAAATCCGTCGTAAACTTAGGTTAGTTACTTCAACAGCTTATAATAATAGGTAGATGAAGAATGTTCCTGAAAATTGAAAAGTATTGATTTTTTGGTTGGTAAGCACCTACCTTCTATTCCTAATTTGTTTTCTCAATGTGTTTGTATTTTTGGCGCTATTCTAAGTTCTATAAGAAGTTATGTAGGTGTACGTGAACAGTGTACCTACATCGAATATTGTCGATCGTTTTTCGTAGTATTTATTAGGTCCTTACACTTACATATGTAATTAGCGTTTTGTCGTACGGTCAGTACGACAAAACGCTAATTTGATCGCTTTTCGCGATTCGCTTTGATCTGAAATATCTCCTCTTTGGTTAAGAATTCCAAATTCAAATTTATAAATTCATTTAGCTGGTACATTTGAGTTTTGAAAACAGTCATTCATTTGTTTTTTCCTCATAATTTTTTTCTTTGGCGTCGCTTATTACCGCACAATGGAAAACATGAAATATCGGTATATTTATGAGTACGAGTTCTACCGTGGCACCAGTGCTGCAGATACAGCTCGAAGGATTATTGATGTGTACGGTGCTGGTGTCGCAAAAGAAAGCACGGTACGTTTTTGGTTGGTTTCAACGTTTTCGTTCTGGAAATTTCGACCTTCAGAACCAACCCCGTGGACGACAGGAGACGAAAGTGGAAAATGAAGAATTAAAGGCTATTGTAGAAGCGGATCCATCACAAAGCACTTCAGAGATAGCTGCAGGCTTCAGGGTAAGTGATAAAACTGTATAAATCCACTTGAAGCAAATCGGGAAAGTAAAAAAAGCCGGTGTCGTTCACTACAGCTTTCTAAAATCTGGCCAAACGATTACGGCAGATATCTATTGTCAGCAACTGCAAACCATGAAGGAAGAACTAGCTGCTAAACAACAGAGATTGGTCAATCGCTCTAGGCCACTGCTGCTTCACGACAACATAAGACCAAACACTGCACAACAAACAACCACTAAGTTAGATGACCTACAATTGGAATGTCTGCGACATCCACCGTACTCCCCGGACCTTGCTCCAACAGATTACCATTTTTCCGGAATTTGGACAACTTCTTACAAGGAAAAAAATTCAACTCTGAGGCGGCAGTCCAAACCGCCTTCAAAGAGTTTATTGATTCTCGCCCCCATGGTTTTTTTAGTAAAGGGATCAATGAACTACCTATGAGATGGCAAAAGTGCATATATAACAACGGTACTTTGATTAATTAAATATATTTTACAAAAAAAAAAACTTTATATTCCTCCCGTACAAAACGCCAATTTCATATGTAAGAACCTAATATTATAAAAGTAGGGGAATTAAACTTATATCATTCGAAAAGTACTGTGCCATAGATGTGCAGAAAAAAAGAATCATGTGCCACAGTAAAGAGAACATAGGTACATGTACACATGTTTTCCCCATACAAAACGCAACTGGTTGAATTTCTGGGGAAAACATGTGTACATGTACCTATGTTCTCTTTACTGTGGCACATGATTCTTTTTTTCTGCACATCTATGGCACAGTACTTTTCGAATGATTACCTAACAATAAACAGTAGGTAGGACAGGTAGAAACTACCTAATTTTCATACGGACTTGAACTTTTATTGTACAAAAGATTTTCCACAAATTAGTGGAAATTAAATTTGTGGAAAGTTGCCGAAGTTATTATGATAGCAAAACCAGGAAAGCCTCCTCACGAAGCTACATCGTATCGACCAATTTCCTTGCTTCCCATACTATCAAAATTGTTCGAAAAGCTATTGCTTAAGCGACTATCACCATTGTTGGATGAAAATAATCTAATTCCCGAGCATCAGTTTGGATTTAGAAAAAATCACTCAACAATAGACCAAGTTCATAGAATAACAAATGTCATTGAGAGAACGTTAGAAGAAAAGAAAGTTTGCTCTACAATTTTCTTAGATGTGGCACAAGCCTTTGATAAAGTTTGGCACAAAGGCCTCTTATGCAAACTCAGAGCTAACTTGCCCAAGCAATTTTCAGATATACTTGAGTCGTATATATCTAACAGAGTCTTTAGAGTCAGACAAGAGGATGCCTATTCTGAACTTAAAGAGATAGGAGCTGGGGTACCACAAGGAAGTGTCTTAGGTCCGGTCCTATACCTACTGTACACGTGTGATATCCCAAAACTACAAAATAACACAATTGCAACTTTCGCTGACGACACAGCTATAATGGCTACAGGCAACAGTCACGAAGAAGCAGGAGAAAAAGCCCAAGATGCAGTTAATCTTGTGTATAACTGGACAAAGAAGTGGCGCATGAATGAATCCAAGTCGGTCCATGTCGACTTTACAAACAAAAAGTTTAAGTACCATCCAGTGTTCATAAATAACCAACCAATACCACACGCTGACACAGCTAAATACTTAGGTATGACGCTTGACGCTAAGTTACGCTGGAAGGCTCACGTCAAGAAGAAGAGAGAAGAATTGGGCTACCGCCACAAAAATATGTATTGGCTCCTTGGTAGACATTCTCAGCTGTCAATACATAACAAGCTATTGTTGTATAAGCAAGTTCTAATGCCAGTATGGACTTATGGCATACAACTATGGGGTTGTACCAAAGAAACTAACATAAAAATAATACAGCGTTTCCAAAACAAAGTGCTCAGGGACATCGTGAACGCTCCCTGGTATATCAGAAATGAAGATCTTCACCGGGACCTCAAAATGGATTTCGTTAAAGATATCATCCAAAAGTATGCCGAAGCTCATGAATATAGACTTCATCATCATGTGAACGTTGAGGCTATCCAGCTCCTCGACAACACAGGCTTAGTGAGGAGACTGAAAAGGACAAAGCCTTTTGAGTTAGTGTAGTGTTAAAATTAAAATAGTTATGTAAACAATATTAATTAAAGACACATGAAAAAAGTGACTTCGCCTTAAGAGACGCTAAGATAGTGCCAGTGGACACATTCTTAGAAATAAAATTATTATCTAGCAGTTTAAGTTAGCATAAAATTACTTATTAGTCTTGTAGACTAGATCGTAATTATATTAAGGTACCAATAATTAACTATTAAGACCTTAATAAAAAAAAAAAAAAAAAAACAAAAGATTACCTTACCTTGCTAGTTAGGTAGGTACCTACCTTTCTTTGCTAATTTGGTTATGAAATCCTACTTGAAATCGAATGCCGAAAACACTTAAAAAAACGTTAACTCGATAGTATCTTCTTAAGATCGATAAATTATGAGTGCGACGGTTCACTACCTCGATGCATCAAAATCTCGAATAGCTATAAGCTCGAATGATTGGCAGTGCGAAAGTTATCTTGAAGCATCATTTCTCGATTGATTTTTCATACTGAGAAGAGGCCCGTGCCCAGCAGTGGGACAGTAATGGGCTGATTATGTGATGTTATGTTTGTATCATTTCTCGAACAACCATCAAATCGATTTTTATTTGTGTTAAATATTTAGCTTTAGGTAGGTTACTGACTGGATAAAATACATAACAAACAGCTAGGTTAACCATTAAAGTTTACGTTATTATTTTCACTAAGTTTTATTCAAATGGAATTAAATAGATAAAAACCCGATTAAGATTGTATAAGACTACATAAAAAAGTCAAAGAAAAATAAAAAACCGGCCAAGTATGAGTTGGACTCACGCAATAAGGGTTACGTACCAACCATCGACCTGATACCCCATAGAAACTGATTTAATTTCCGAGAGTTCATTAAAATACATCAACGATCGTGCGCGAAATGTGAATTTTTGCATGTCTTTCTTACGCAGGTATATATATATATATATATGTGTTTGCCTTATTTTTAGTATTTGTTGCTGAACTACATAGTATAGTATGCATTATAATCAGACTAAGTTTGACGCTGGTATGTATTACCGTTTTAAAGATAGTGCAGCCTTTGGTTTTAGACTTTTTTATTTTTAGTATTTGTCGTGATAGGCACTATAGTAACACATATTCTGTGAAAATTTCAACTGGTTATATATTACCGTTACAAAGATACAGCCCTGTGACAGACAGACGAACGGACGGACAGCGTAGCGAGAGGAATAGAGTCCCGTTGGCAACCTTTGGGTACGGAACCCTAAAAACAATATCTAGGTAAAATTATACAGATCTTAGATAAATGTTACCCTAAATTTTTCTAAATATGTTGTATACTAATGCCACTCATATCTTCATACAAATCATGATTATGTTGTAAGATATTGCACAATTATACGCGGAACTGAGCATTACCCGGACGACACCATTGATGCTATCGTAAGGTTTTATTGTGACATACGGCACCTTGACCGTCAAAATTGAGCAGGTACCTCCTTTATTGGACGTGATCTCTGATCGATGCCACAAAAAACTTGGTGTTTTACAATGCATAAATCGGAGAACGCTATCCAGAGGCGGCTCACAATGAACCCGTGATTTATCGGAGCATTCTTTTTGCGCAAAAAGCTCAGGTCAGTGTCGGAGCGAAGCACCAAAAGGGCATTTCGTGTAATCCGCGCGCAAACCGTGGGAACGGACGCACTGGCTTATGTGGCTATTTGATTATGACACAACTCATTTTATATCAATTTTTATTTTGTTATGATAGATACTTTTACCTTAAATTCAGATGGTTATTTCTCCTCTTGCAGGTTTGCTGGTAGAAATTTATTTGAAATAAGCAGTACCTACCACAGAATAAAAATCTTTGATGAATGGCATAAGTATGGTTACCTTTTTAGGAGAAACCTTTAAAATATATGTAGTCCCTGAGGCGGTGTATGTAAGTATGTGATGTAATGGCATAAGTTAAGGAACCTTTTTAGGAGAAACCTTTAAATGGTACGTACCTACCTAGTCCCTGAGGCGGTGTGTGTAAGTATGTGATGTATGAGTTTCTTGCCGGTTCTTCTCCATAGGACCCACAATTTGGATCCGTGCAACTAGAGCCTGACGTTTCAAAAATGCCTGTAATTAGGTTTATTTGAAATATAAAACATTTGAATGGCATAAGTATAGTGGGGAATTCGAGACTCCTCAAAAACTGAATGTGATTGTCGGGCCCCCATTCAGTCCATGGCCCATTTGCTTACTTGTCCCTTGTGCCCTGTCAACTGTATAAAAGCCGATCTAAATAAAGCCACGAGTATCGCCATAGAAGTGGCCAAATATTATATAAAGAAAGTGTGAACCATTGACACCCAAGAAGAAGAAGTACAGGTTAGTTATTTTTAGGAGAAACCTTTATAAGGTACGTAATTCCTGAGGCGCTGTACCAGGCCCCTCAGAAAGTATTGCGAAAAAAAGTTTTTATATATGGGAGACTGGCCAGTTATAATGTTTTTCGAAAATATGATTATTTATAAGTAAAAATAAGTAAGTTCCAATTTCAAAATTTCCCTCCACATTTTTTGCGAGTTAATTCAAAGTATTGTGTCTCACTGAAATATGGATCTGTGCCGGGAACATTTTAGAGCTATGATTTTATACGATTTCAAGTGTCGCCTGAAACCGGATGAATCGTACGATAGACTTCAAATGGCATTCATGGATGAAGGCCCTTCCAAGGCAACCGTGTATCGTTGGTATAACGAATTCAAGCGCGGTCGACCAACTTTGGGGGATGACGAAAGAAGCGGTCGCCCTTTGACGGCTGTTACCGAAGAAAACGTGCTAGCAGTGAAAAATTTAATCCAAGACAATAGGCGAATTACATATCAGGAGATTCAACACATATTGAAGATTGGATCGGGAAGCGTTCACGAGATTCTACACAGCCATCTTCGCGTGAGGAGGATAGTATCACGCTGGGTGCCGCACAACCTCACCGATGCTCAGAAGCAGGCCCGGGTGGAATGGTGCCGTGATATGCTTAACAAATTTGAAGCAGGCTCGTCTCGGCGTGTTTACGACATCGTTACAGGTGATGAGTCCTGGATTTATCAATACGACCCAGAAACCAAGCGCCAGTCGACTGTTTGGGTGTTTCAAAATGAGCCAACGCCTACCAAAGTGAAGCGATCTAGAAGCGGGGGTAAGATTTTGATCGCTAGCTTTTTTAATTTGACTGGCCACTTGGTATCAATTCCCTTACGGGATCAAAGAAGCATTAATGCCGAATGGTATACTACCAAATGTTTGCCAGAAGTTTTCTCTGTTATAAGCAACAAGCGACCAAACACAGGGCTCCGCGGGCTACTGCTCCACCACGACAATGCACCTGCGCACACCGCACTCAAAACGAGGGACTTCCTGGACAGCACGCCAGTCAAACTCCTGGGTCACCCTCCTTACAGCCCTGATCTAGCACCGTGTGACTTCTTTTTATTCCCAAAAATAAAAAATCAGCTCAAAGGGATACAATTTTCGTCGCCGGAAGATGCGCTGGCTGCGTTCGAGCAGGCTGTAAACGAGGTGTCTGCGGCGGACTGGAAAAAGTGTTTTGAAAACTGGTTTAAGCGCATGAATCTTTGTATAGAGGCTGGTGGAAAGTACTTTGAAAAGATTTGATAAAAATATATGTACGTATAGAACAATTTTTTTTAGTTTCGCAAAACTTTCTGAGTGTCCCACGTATGTGAGTAAGTATGTGATGTTTTTTTTTCACTAAGTACATTATACCTTTCAGTGAGCGTCTTCAGCACCTGCAAAAGGGCACCAGCATCTTCAAAAAATCACTCCCTGTACAACACGGTGCCTAAGCGTGCATTAGGGGAGATAATTAATTTTCCTGGTCAGTATGTACCTACCCAGGTAGGTACATAAATATATTATGAGGCTCTATTCTTTTTCTTTATTTATCTATACTATAAATTATAATTAATCTTATTTGATTATGCCACCATGTCATCGAATTCATCAAGAAACCTTATAGGCATCAAACACGAAAATAACCCCTACGCCTGATTCCTTTATTCACGATCCTATGTACGGTCGACCGCACGTCGGTGGTAACACTTTGACATTAGCAGCACCTATATTTCGTAAGCAGTGAGGGCGGTTTTCGAATTGAAGTGTTACCACTGTCATGCAGTTGACTGTACGAGTATATTATAACATCCTCCTAGCAGCTTCCAAAATGTGACTTGCAAGTTTACCTATTACATCCTCCGGTCTCATAAAAACTATGATTAGTCAAAACCATAGAAATCTTAATAATAAGATAATAGGTCGAAAAAAAACAGCTGATCCCTAGCTTTTGACGATTTATGTGAACATAAATATATGGACCAGCTGTTTTTTTTCGCGATTTTAGGAAGCGTCCTATAGTAAAAGTTGTTCATACTGATGAGTACAATGACCCCTTAAGAGGTTTTCAGTTATTTCAATAACACGTTGTATACCTATTCCCGTAATTAAGATAGAGCAGGAACAAACAACTTGGAAAAAATGATTTTTGAAAAAAAAACATTGGGATTACCCAGACTTTTTTTGTATTTGCCACTATAAGAACATAGTAACACATGTGAAAATTTCTACTGGATAGGTACCTAACCTATTACCTACAAGGCTACAGTTAAAAAGATACAGCCATGTGAAAGACGGATGGATGGACGGACAGACGGTATAAGCAGAGTAATAGAGATCCTTTGGGAAAGTAACCCTCAAAAACATGTCTCTTCTCTCCGGTTCGTTCCAGCCACACACTCTACTACATGGTGGTAAAGGTCATCTGACTGTTAAAATGTCGAAAGAAAGAAGATTCGTCATTATCCTGGTAAGCTTACAAATTAGACTCTAGACCTAGACAAACGACTAAAAAGAAGTTGAGACAACTTGTAAGAGGTTTGAATGTGATACCCATCTTACCCGAATCATAAAGGGCTTCCCTAAGATACGTGAGTCGAGCAGTCTCGTTTCACACTTGAATGGCGCGACTACACACTGCACTGTCAGGCTTCCCGACCAACAGCAACACTCATGAGCAAACAACTCGAATATCGTAGTCAAGGAATATTAAAATCCCTGTGCTCTATGAATAATGTGCCGTAAAATATCATACACTATGAAATAATGATGACAAACAACGATCCTACAAGTCTGTACTGTATAAGGGCTGCGATAACCAGGGGCCTTACTCCCGACTGGTTCGAGCTCTGAACCAAATCGAGCTAATGTCAATTCCTAGAAGAATGCAGTACGAATTGAGACTAACTCACATTCAAATTCGATTGATACAGAACTCGATCCTATCGGGAGTAAGCAAAGCAGCGACAACACAGCCCGTCGCTGAAGCAAAGACATTTCTATACTGACGTCAGTATAATACCTTTATGGGAGTAAGGCCCCTGTGTTGTCATATAAAGACATTATTTACGTAATTCAACATTTTAATTATATGAAGATGTAAAACACATAAAGCTGTTTATTTATACAACGTTTCTAAATGATGGGGCTGCAGAGCAGATACATCAAATGTTCAAGTTTTATAGCCGACGAGCCGCCAGAGCCAGCGGGCAGCGGCACTTTGAAACCGAGTACTGCCATTTCATCCATATGTTTCCTCGAATTAACGTCTGTTTTCTAAGAAGAAAACGGCTGTCATAAAACTCGTTATAGATTTTATGTAGGTACGTAAAACATTATTAACTGTAAGTTTATAATAAAAAAAAGATTGTTAAAAGAATAAAGATAACCAGCTAGAATTAGTTACGCACGGTGTAAATCGTCAGGTCATAAAATTATTAGCCTTGGGCAATAACTCAAATTAAGTAGGTTACGAACTAGATGACATCCATCTTGATTAACACAGATTTCATCGATTCAGCTTAAACTTTTCAAATACACATAATTCAGGTTTGGCTTTATACTGGATTTTCAATAAGTAGGTATTTAGGACTAATCAAAAATCAATAAAATCTAATTAATGCAGGTATTTCAATAGCGCGTAAGAATTTTAGAATCTAATCCTGTGGCACGTGCAGGATAATCCCGGCTAATTGAGGGCGCGCGACGCTGATCCCCCGATCATCAGGTGCTCATCCTCCCCGCGCGGTGAATCGTTATTAATTAATGATAAGTGACGCCATGCCATGCGCATGTGTACAATCAAGTACCTACCTACTTGATGTTTCATAATTTATTTGTAAGAATAGAAATAATACAACGTGTTATTGAAAAAACTGAAAACCTCTTAAGGGGTCATTGTGCTCATCAGTATGAACAACTTTTACTATGGGACCAAATAGTGGAGGATTCAGGACTTTGGTTTGGGAGGGGCTTGACCCAATTGAGGGTAGGCTTTATCAGCGTCGGCCTTAGCCATCCGGATGTCTCGGGCGAGACATCTTTCAGGACCCTTTGGTCGTGTAGCTAGCTTTCTCCAGAAAAAAGGAAGTATTTTTTATGGTTTTCAACTTAACGATTTTCCTCTTGAACTGACTCATTTAGAAAGAAAAAACCCATAACCCACGTTTTTTTTGGACTGTATCCACTATTAAATATCATTGACTGTATCACAGATTAAGAAGAGTACGAATGCAGTGTAAGATATTATCAAGTTAAGGGATAATTTCGTTCATAAACACCAAAGCAAATCAAGAATGGCGTGGTAGGCAGGCGCGAGCTAAGCGAGCCCGATTTGTTTTAAGGATTTGCGAAAACATTACTATTTAAAGATAGCGAGAGAAGGCTTTATCTCTTCAAATATTTGCCATGCGAGCTACCTTGGATTATGCTTGAATCAGGATTTGGCTCAGTAGTGCTGCTAGCTCAGTATTTTTTTTTCTCTTTATTTTTTTTTAGGGACTTCCAATCATTTAATTATTATGCCAGTCCCATCGTATCATTAAATTATTACAACCTTAACTTCTTAAGACTATTTTACATAAATTTAAACACTAACTTAGCCGCAACACCTGTAGGGTTAGCCAATATATTTTGGAAGACACCTACATAAATTATAATTCATGCGTGGCCTTAGAACACTGTCGAATCTTCATTTAGGTTTTTTTAAGCTGTATCAAATAGGTACCTTAATTATTACATTCATATTTTTAAAATTGATAATTTTGCTAAAAGTAACACGTTGATATACTTACGTGCTGATGCGAGGATGAATTGTTAGTGCCACACTCAAACCCTTTAAAATTATAAACCAAGGTTTTGGTAAATTTCTTATTACAAAAGCAGGTTTATCTCATAATTTGGTTTAAGTACGGCACTAAAATTAAACCTACGCGACCCCTAGTTTAACAACACTAAACCATACTAGGAAACGTCAAATGTAATTTTAGGTTATTTTCAGCTATGTTTGTTTTGTTTACTTATTACTTTAAAAATCATTGAAATTACGTGAATATGGATGTTTTCGTTTGTGCAGCTAATATAATTTTGTTATGGAGGTTTCGGCGACGTGAAAAATATCAAGTTAATGTAAAACAATTCACAAGTTGTGTGGCGAAGAATTTTCATTTTATTGCATTTTTGGAAAGACAACATGCAGTGAACGTAATGTAAGAAGATTTGGTCTACAAATTTTGGGGATTACCACTAAATGTAAGTAGTATGCTATGCTAAATCACTGTGAAACAAGTTAATAACTTTCCAAATAAAACCACTATTGACACTCATATTTTACTAAAGAATCACCATTGTTTTGTTATAGATTCAAGTAGGAAGACAAAAGAAGATATTCAGTAACTCGGACAAATATGCTCAAACCTTGCAAAAACCTAGTTAAGACCATTTATCATAACAAGAAAGGTCAATGTTTTCATGGAAATGCAAATAAGGCTTACTATGATTTTCTAGTACTTACCTACATCAAGAAAAGCAATGAGAAATAATGAGGTACCTATTTAAGTATGTAAGTATAATAATTTTCTACATTTATTGGAGAAAGTGATGACAAAAATATGAATGAGTACGCTTTAAGAAAATTCTGTTAGAGGACGGCTATTTACTGTTGTGAATTGGTCTGGAAAATTGGCAGGAAGAGTCTCCCTGTAGTCCCTGTTGTCTGCTTATTTAATTTGTGATATCAATAAATGTTATATTTTATTTTTCAGTGCAACTTATACTTGTTTAAGGAAAAATATAGTTGACAGTAAACTGTATCCTCCGGCCTCCGGCACAGATGTCCCATACTTTGAGTAGGCCGCTTAAAGGAATTCGCATCGCAAATAACGTGTACAATGGAGTATAATGCGCACCAGTCTATGGCTGCTGTGAAGTTAGCGCACCGCACCTCGATTGACACCCGCATGTCACTCAAACTCAACTTGTTCGACAACAACAACTCGTGCAACTCGTTTGCGCAGCGGCCATAAAGTTTGGTGCATACTATACAATGGAAGCATGTACACTGTGGTGTATTGTATTCCAAAAGTTGCAATGTGGGTGTACTATTAATAATAAATAATAAATGAACTTTTATTTCATAAAAAGAGATTGTAGTAAAATCATTAGCAATTTCTACAGAATAGGTGGGTACATTACATATCTTCAATCCGTAATATATTACACCTCTGCCTACCCCTTCGGGGAAATACAGGCGTGATGTTATGTTGTTGTTGCAGTGTTAATTTGCACAAATTCGCATCATTGCGTGCTGGGCCTTGTAACTGTTTTCAAAATGTTATCCCTTGATTATTAATAAAAGTTTGTAAAAAAATGGGCTAATTTTATTTTACCATTCATACGAAAACTACGGTGACAAGTTCGCAGTGTTATTTTATTAGAAATTTGGTAGAAGTATCTCCTAGTTTGCTTATTTATAGCGATATCAATCAGTTATTACCTGACATAAAAGTGTGAAAAATCGGTCATATCATACGTACAGTCCACTGCATGGCAGTGGTAACACTTGAAATAAAAAACCACCCTTACTGTTAAGGAAATAAAGGCGCTGTCAATGTCAAACTGTTACCCACTGACGTGCGGTCAACCGTACAACAACAATATCGTATGATAACTTTTTTCACTTTTTTTTGTCAGGGCTGTGTTCAGTAATATCGTCCGACGACGCACGGAGTGTTCTTTGGACGTTCGTTTGTATGATCGCTCTGAGTAACCGAAACCGAATGACCAAACTACGCTCCGTGCGTCGTCGGGCGATATTACTGAACGCAGATCTAACAAAAAAAGTGAAAAGTTATCATACGTACAGTCGACTGCATGGCAGTGGTAACACTTGAATTAGAAAACCACCCTTAATGCTAAGGAAATAAAGGCGCTGTCAATGTCAAATGTTTACCCACTGACGTGCGGTCAACCGTACAGCAACAATATCGTATGATAACTTTTTTCACTTTTTTTTGTCAGGGCTGCGTTCAGTAATATCGTCCGACGACGCACGGAGTGTTCTTTGGACGTTTGTTTGTATGATCGCTCTGAGTAACCGAATGACCAAACTACGCTCCGTGCATCGTCGGGTGATATTACTGAACGTAGCCCAGATAATAATTTTGATTGATATCACTACAAATGTAGCGGGCTACTCAAAATATCGGCCCTGTTTATATACACACTATGCAATTTACGCGGCGCACGCAGCAGCCAAGGCTGCGGCACCCGCGGTGTCAGTCGCGGTGGTACCCGTGGCTTCGCAAGGAAAGGTTGTAGGAGCACGTGCCGCACAACACTCTGCATATCGCCATATGTTTGTCTTTGCGTGTGTGACACCGCGGGCACCGCCACGCTTCACGCGCCGCTTCTTCGTAACAGAAGACCGCGTGACGCCCAGCGCGACGCACCGCCAGACGCGCCGCGTGTCCATAACCGAGTCCTAAGAAAACAACGAGATGCTGGATCGCGCGACAACCATTTATCGATACTGAATTAGAAAGAGGTGTGTCAGGATCGTAGCAGGTGGAAATCCATAGTCTCTGCCTACCCCAATAGGAAACAGGCGTGATAATATGTATGTATGTATGAATTATTCAGTACCTATATTATTGGATTATAAAAAAAAAAGACAAATAAATATTAACTAGTACGAATTTTCAATAAAAAGGATTGTTTTATTAAAAATTCTGCTGAAACGGAACGTTAAGACCGAATGGAAATCGTTTTGAACGAATAATTTTAGTCCGTACATCGAGAATTCCATCTATTTTTTAATCGATTTCTCTGCATACTACCTAATACACCCCCAACAGTCTGGTACTATCTAGTCTTCACTTAATTTGACTTTTGTAATAAGGATGAGCTATTACTACGGTACTAAGGTTAGTAACGTACTAACTCTGGACTTTAAAGTCTTGGTTTAAACCCAGGTTTATCATGTTTTTTGTAATAAGACGGAGGAGGTTTAAGAAGTGGTACTTTTTTACTAACTTTGATTGTGTATCTTGTTGATAATTTAATAAATAAAAATAAAGCATGTAACGAATTTAATTTTAATCTTTTACATAAATGGTGCCTTTCCATAGCATTTCGAACGCAATCCATTAGCATGTGTTGGACATCTTCGGGTTTATTACACACATTACAATCAGGCGAAACAGTTTTCTTCATCAAAAAGGCAGCTCAGTAATTGTTTTCGTTTCTTTTGCATGAAGATGACGTTATTTTAAATCTATAGATATTCGTTGATTGATACTTACGTTATTGAATTGTTGTAGGTATGTGTATTTTTAAGCATTATGTTAGCTCCTTATATCATTTAAATGTAAGAGAATAGTTAATTGTAATGACAGCAAGAAAAGGAAAGCAGAATGTAACACAAGCGCGAGCGGAGCGAGCGCAAAAATTGTTTTGTAATATATTGACGGTTGCGCATTTTTCTCTATTTAATAAAATAGAGTAATATACCTTGAACTTTATCACTGGAAGCTCTCTAATGGCACAATAGTCACCATACAAAAACCCTGTTGTTCCTGTGAGCTATATTATCAGAATCGATATTCATACGTAAGGACACAACTCATTTGGAAAAACTCTTCAGTAAAAATAATAAAATTAAATATTAAATCGTTATTTTATTATTTTTAACGCATTTTTACGCATGCGAAAGCGAAATCTAAAGATTTAAATTGTGGAAAGAAAAAATCGCTCACGAGCAGGATTCGAACCTGCGACTCCTGGCTAGCCAGGCGATTTTTTCTTTCCACAATTTAAATCTTTATTAAATCGTTATTAAAAGTGATTAGGTATATCACTTTCAATTTTTTTTATATATAATCACTGAGTGAGTGAGTTGCGAGTGATATAATCACTTTCATTCCACAATTGATGATTTAATATTTAATTTTATTATTTTCATTATAGAATTTTTCCAAATGAGTTGTGTCCTTACTCCTTATGCATGAATATTGATTCTGATTACGTAGCTCACACGCACAACAGGGTTTTTGTTACTTATTGTACACCAACGTCATAGAGCATCCGAGGGATTTATACCACAGGCGTGTGTGAAGCGACCGGAAATTAATTTGGACTGGCTACGGACAGGACAGGGCACAGGACAGGGACTATCCGGGACTGGATCGGACTGGACTGGACTGGATTGGGTGGTACTCAAATGAAAGGGCTCGAGGCGCCTAGACAAATGAATGGTCAAAAATTCTGATGGCCATGTCTCCTAAGCCATAGGTCTTAGATCTATCGTGTTGGTACCAGGGGCGTAGCTACCGCCGTATCAGCCGTATCAATGAGACGTTTTCCACAATCTTAAATTCTTAGTGGTAAGAGGCCTGTAATTAATGAATAATGAAAATAATGGTAGTTGTTAGTCTATAGCAACTAGAACAAATTAATCATTTGCATGAAACATAACCCCTAAAAAATGGAGGGGCCTTTGAGCATCGCCACAGTCGGCTAAAAAGGGGCCCCCAACTTTTGATACAGGGCCCATTTAGGTCTAGCTACGCCACTGGTTGGTACTCAAATGAAAGTGCTCTATGAACTCTATTCAAATTAATTGTTTTAGTTTAGTTGCATACAAAGTAGAGGTCATGATTGTTGGTTGGTGGCAAATTCCTAAAAAATACAACTAGATGCTGTTAATAGCGAATAGACTTAGCCCGTGGCTTCGCTCCGTGGTTCTTCAATTCATCCTACAGGAATCGATTTTTTTTTCTTTATAAAATGCAGACCTGTTTAGTCTGTTTACAAGTCTAAACACAAAAAAAAAAATAGGTCCCGTATTTTTTGCGTGATGCTCAAATAAACAAACAAACAGACATTTACAGTTTTGTAATAGTTACAGAAAAACACCTAATTATTAACAGGATCCGTCACGTGGGATAACAGAATCTAACGCGAGCTGAGCCACGGGTAAAAGCTAGTAGAATATAAAATTGAAACAATCATTTATGGCTTGGTATGGTCACTTTTCTAACATAACCTAACCCAACGTGTGCTTAAGCAAACCCTATTGAAAAAAATCCAATGTAAAATAAACTTTGAAAAGAAAGTAAAAACCGACTTCAAAAAGAATAAAGTAATAAAATTTGTGTGAAACCGTTTAGGAAGTAGGTGCCATTGATTGGGTTTGTTTTTTTTTTTAAATGGCACCGACTTCCTAAACTGTTTCACACAAATTTTATTCTTTTTGGAGTCGGTTTTTACTTTTTTTAAAGTTAATTTTATTTTTCTATTTTGAGTGGCGTTAACAATAGAAAGACAAGCGATTGCTGCAATCACGGATGATTTGCTGTCATCCATTGAAGAGTAGTTCTTTATCTCCGAAGACCTTCATCAGATCTTCACCAAATTATACTTTCTGAATCCAAATGCTAGATTTGTTGATGAAAATACCAAAATCGCTATATGTTTGCCTATAATATTTGAGGAATTCCCTCAATACCGCATGGATCCTATTATCAGAACTGGATTTTGATTAAAATGGGACCAATCTGGAAGTATATCCTTTCAATTAAAAAAGGGATTTTTCGAGGAGGATCGGTTTATAAATGAAGGAGTTCTGAGACAACATTAAAAAAAAAATACAATTGAATTGAGAATCTCCTCCTATTTTTGAAGTCGGTTAAAAAACAAGTTTACGTCTACGTTACAGATCAGCGTAGGTATAGGTATGGATGTTACTGGCTCCATATTATTTTCGCATTATTTGGTCATGAATAGTCCAATGTATAGCCCAGAGCATGTTATTCATGGGGTGCTGGGCCAAAAAACCTCCTCGTGTGCCCGGTGGCTGCTGGTCTTTCTCGATACGTCTGGAAGAAACAGCAATTTGTTGGACGTTGCACCCTGGGCACGGGCAATAACTCTTCTTCGAGGGACCTTATTGTCTGTGGCGAATATTCTGGCACGGTAGCCCTGTCTGGGCCGATGGGGCTTTGCTCCGCGTATCCCTCTGATGTTAGCAGAGGACAATGGAGGACCAGGGAGAGGCCCGGTGTGCCCTCACCCTGCCACTGGGCACTCGCACTCCGTCGATCTCGTAACCTCAGAAGGAGTACTGCGGTTGTGTTCTGACCGAGGGTCTTGGCATCAGCACCTGAACCGCGAGGAAGAACAAAATTACGGGAGTTTAGGGCCTGCGGGTGGCGGACTCTCTCGGGGTATTTCGCTGCTCGACCAGTAAAGATCCGTGACAATGTTGCGCAATGATGCGTGTGCGCCACCATGGAGGGTGCGGAGATAAAGGCATCAGTCAACGATTTGAATATGTAGTGCGATCTGGTACGTACTTTGAATCAAGAACTAGCCAACTTTTAAATAAAACATACAAAAAGGACATAAAGACGCATTTTACTGAGAACCCAATGATTTTTAAAAGTACAGATGTTACTTGCGCTCGTAAACTAAAGACTCGAAAATGTCCTAATTGGGACGTTTTTCTATTAATCTGCGTCAAGTAAGGCGCCGAGCGTGACCGGTGTCAAAAATAATAATACTTCGTCGTGTGTGTACAAAAGTAACTTGAAGTAACCGACTTACTTACTTTGTAGGTACTAGTTTATGTGTATTGTACTGCCGCTGCGTAGGAACGGAACATTTTTTTTTGTTTGTTGTGTTAGGGTATGACATATCTATACTTTTAAATATCATTGTGAGAACCGAACCTATGCCCTGTGCACTGTGGTATCTCAGTACTGGCAAGGCTTAATAAACCTGATAATATCAAAAGGTCTTTCTTCCTCTGTGTCCAGCCCCTATTCCCTCATCAAGTACGACGCTCAATGTTCTCTGCCATCTATACTTGTACCAGGCCCCTCAGAAAGTATTGCGAAAAAAAGTTTTTATATATGGGAGACTGGCCAGTTATAATGTTTTTCGAAAATATGATTATTTATAAGTAAAAATAAGTAAGTTCCAATTTCAAAATTTCCCTCCACATTTTTTGCGAGTTAATTCAAAGTATTGTGTCTCACTGAAATATGGATCTGCGCCGGGAACATTTTAGAGCTATGATTTTATACGATTTCAAGTGTCGCCTGAAACCGGATGAATCGTACGATAGACTTCAAATGGCATTCATGGATGAAGGCCCTTCCAAGGCAACCGTGTATCGTTGGTATAACGAATTCAAGCGCGGTCGACCAACTTTGGGGGATGACGAAAGAAGCGGTCGCCCTTTGACGGCTGTTACCGAAGAAAACGTGCTAGCAGTGAAAAATTTAATCCAAGACAATAGGCGAATTACATATCAGGAGATTCAACACATATTGAAGATTGGATCGGGAAGCGTTCACGAGATTCTACACAGCCATCTTCGCGTGAGGAGGATAGTATCACGCTGGGTGCCGCACAACCTCACCGATGCTCAGAAGCAGGCCCGGGTGGAATGGTGCCGTGATATGCTTAACAAATTTGAAGCAGGCTCGTCTCGGCGTGTTTACGACATCGTTACAGGTGATGAGTCCTGGATTTATCAATACGACGCAGAAACCAAGCGCCAGTCGAATGTTTGGGTGTTTCAAAATGAGCCAACGCCTACCAAAGTGAAGCGATCTAGAAGCGGGGGTAAAATTTTGATCGCTAGCTTTTTTAATTTGACTGGCCACTTGGTATCAATTCCCTTACGGGATCAAAGAAGCATTAATGCCGAATGGTATACTACCAAATGTTTGCCAGAAGTTTTCTCTGTTATAAGCAACAAGCGACCAAACACAGGGCTCCGCGGGCTACTGCTCCACCACGACAATGCACCTGCGCACACCGCACTCAAAACGAGGGACTTCCTGGACAGCACGCCAGTCAAACTCCTGGGTCACCCTCCTTACAGCCCTGATCTAGCACCGTGTGACTTCTTTTTATTCCCAAAAATAAAAAATCAGCTCAAAGGGATACAATTTTCGTCGCCGGAAGATGCGCTGGCTGCGTTCGAGCAGGCTGTAAACGAGGTGTCTGCGGCGGACTGGAAAAAGTGTTTTGAAAACTGGTTTAGGCGCATGAATCTTTGTATAGAGGCTGGTGGAAAGTACTTTGAAAAGATTTGATAAAAATATATGTACGTATAGAACAATTTTTTTTAGTTTCGCAAAACTTTCTGAGTGTCCCACGTATATACCTGTTATATTAATATTATTATATTATTATTATTTATTATTTATATGTAAATTTATTGTTCTCCCTTTTAAGGGGTAACAAAAGGCTATTCACACAGGCCGTAGCCAAGCGTGAATAGGGACTAGGTAATAGTATAGGCAGAGGAGACTGATGACGTGCTTAAGAATTTACGAGTAAGCCGGCAGGTGTTGAGTATGACTGCTTTCTGGAGAGTGTGAAGTGTGTGCTTAGGAACCTGTAAATATACCTAAACTACGTTGAAGGCTTTTCGGTATAACTCCCGTAGATGAGACAACTATTTGGACTATATGTATGGTTTCTGCTCGCCATTGGTGCTTTAGCTCTATTGCTAAATCTTGATATTTAGTAAGCTTTTCAGCTATAGTGGATTGGATGTTATGCGTGTTTGGTACAGCTATATCGATGAGGTAAGCAGTTATGTTATTTTTATCATAAAGTATGATGTCAGGCCTATTTATTATTTTTTATTATTATTATATTTTAATATTTATATATTTTTTTATTATAGTTAAAAATTTAGTATTTTATCCAAGGTAATCTGTGATTGTAATGAACAGAAACGCCATCTGCTGGTATGTTAAAAGAAGTTGACGTATTATAAACCACCCAATTTGAATATTTCATTAGATTTAATAAAGTATAGGTATATACCAAGGTGTCTAATGAATTCAGCTGAATTATCTACGTTAACATTACGGTAACATATCGGAGTGACGGGAACATTACGGTCGCTTTATCGCCTGAAAAACTTCCTCCCACCAAATACTAAAACAAAGCTTGTACAAGCCTTGATTTTCCCAATTGTTGACTATGGTGATGTATGCTACTTTGACCTGAATGCAGTTCTTCTCAACAAACTTGACCGCCTTCTTAACAACTGCATTCGATACGTTTTTAATCTTCGTAAATATGACCATGTGTCTGAGTATCGTTTGCATCTAAAATGGTTGCCTATCCGCCAACGTGAGGGCATTAACTACTCTATTCTCTTTACTTTTCTCTCCCAATTCTCCTTCTTACTGAACTTCTCATTTTCAGTATCTATGTACTAGTCATACTAAATATCTCCGCTCCACTAATAATCGTCTTCTCCAATGTCCTTCTCACCGCTCTGACTTCGTTCACTCTACATTCTTCGCGCAATCTATCCTATTATGGAATGAGCTTCCTCATGAAATCAGGATGAAAAACAGTCGGCTCGCCTATTACCGTGAAAAAAATTTAGCAGATTCAGCTCGACTTTGATTTATCTTGATGTTATAGGTATATTTATAGTTATATATGTAGGTATGTATATTATGTATATTTTATTATATGTATAATGTAAATAGGTATTTATCTATTTTTATTATATGTAATTATAAGTCCGTAGTACGAAACATATTTTACTACGTTACTGGTGCATCTACCTTATTCTTTGTCTCTGCATTACCCTAAGGTTGTCTGGTAGAGAACGCCTATGGCGTTAAGACCGCCTTTGTACCCTGTTGTGCATAAATAATTAAATAAATAAATAAACCTACCAAGCACTTTGTTCTAAGTGAAAACACCGTGGCACGGAGAACAGGGGCTCACCTACTATTGGCGAGCCGGGAACCGTTGGGGTGGCTGGCGAATGCAAAGTCTATCCCACGCCCCCGGCCAGTAGTTAGTCGGTAAGAGTCCGATACTGGCACCGCCTTCCCCTGGCGGAGAGCTTCCATGAGGATTACCCCACGTCTTTTTATTGATCAGGGACTAAAGGTTATATGCAAATGGTTTTAACAAAAACAAACATTAATTAGCATTACTAAAAAAGTGTGATCCAATTAATTATTTTTTTGCTACAAAGCATCTTTGGAACAGATCTCAGAAATCGTCATAACAATTTCACTAACGGCCAAAATTAATATCCAATCTATCCACGATTTACCCTACTAGAGATAGAAATTTGACATACCTATTTTGTATGGAGCTTATATCAAAATCCTATCTCTAGCAGGGCAAATCGTGGATAGATTGGATATTAATTAACGGCCAAAATTAATATCTAATCTATCCACGATTTGTCCTACTAGAGACAGGGATTTGACATATGTTCCATACAAAATATGTCAAATTACTATCTCTAGTAGGGTAAATCGTGGATAGATTGGATATTAATTTTGGCCGTTAGGCCGTAAAAGCTTCAGCTAGAACCTATTAGATTTACGAGTTACGACGATAACTTGAAAAGTCAAAAACAATTATTTTAGTCGATTATAAGGTAAACCGTATTTAAGGTAAACCGGACCAAGTCCGGTGTTTATGAATTAAGGTACATCACTAAGGCCCGTATTACAGAAGCTTCCTCAAGTACAGTTTAAACTCCAATCACCTGATCACTACTTAAGGATAGAATCGTTACTTGAGTATCGGTCTTATTCCAGAACGGTAATTATAAACTTTAATTCAACAACATAACACACGAATTTGACCTGAAATATAATAGAAATCTCTACTCAAGCGTAGTCTGGACCACGCTTGAGTGATTACAGATCAAATCTCTGCCCGAATACCATTGACTTGTACCTATGGACCAGTAATACCTTCGAAATAAGCGTGGTATACCTACAATATCCGGGCCACTGTTATGGTGGCCATAGCTAGGGAAGTAAGTAATCAAAACTAAAAAGTATCGATATCGATGCTCGTGTTTCGTACCAGAGATGTGTGCTGATTAAAATCATTTTCAAGTAGTAATAAATAATGCAATTATATCAAATACTAAGTTCGGCTGTCCCTAGGACATAAAAAATCAAGCTTCTAGGTCAAGGCAATCATACGGCTATGTCATATTTTGATACTCGCAAACTCACATAAAAAACCTATAGGGTACTTCGCATTGACCTAGAATCATGAAATTTGGCCAATATATCGAAATCACTTTTTTTTTTAATAATAATATATCGAACTCCGATTGTATATTTAAAAATCGATAGATCGAAAATCTGATATTTAAAAAATATCAACAGCCCTAGTTTGTTTACTTGACAGCTCATGTACTATGGGCCACATTGCGGGGTAAGCGGGGTTGCCACGCGGCGTAGGTATTTTGACATCCCGTAAAGATGTTGCCAAACAGAGAATGTACAAATAGCATGCGATCTCTTTCACCAGACGACATAACACGTTGGTTAACAAGAGACAAAGAATAGTTTCATAATTCAATAATGATTTAATAGATATTTGTAAACTAGGTGGATATAGAAGAATGGGCCACTTCCATAGGTTTCTTAATTCAATGCCAAATACCGAAACAGGTGACAATATAAAACTAAACTAAACTCAGCTGAACTCTGATCAACAAATCTCTGCTTGAGGGACGTTCTAAAATCAAAGCTCAACTCAAAACTAGTTTTAAACAGTGATCAACGCTTGAGTATCGTTCTGGAATACGGGCCTTAGATATGTCAAAAGAATGTTTGACATTGATTTGACGTAGTCTGTTATAGGGATGCGATATACTTGCCAAATTCAATACCAGGGGGTCTACTCTCGTTTTACGAACGACAAACGAAGTACGAACTTTTGATTCGACTAATACTTACACAATAAAGATAGGCACATAAAAAAGGCACAATTAAGATAGACTACGGTTCATAGTCATATACAATTAAACGGAGATCAGAAAAACAAACGTCAAAACACGATCATCGCATGCGATAGGGGAACGATGGTTGACCGGAGTAGCAAATTGTGCGATGAATCGTGCGATTTATCGAATATCGTCAAACGGGAGTAAACCCCCTGGGCCGCGTTCAGTATCATCGTTAGACGACGCCCGGAGCGTACTTTTGTCGTTCAGTTATTCAGAGCGATCATACAAACGAACGCCCAAGGAACGCTCCAATGACGCCTGGTGCGTACTTTTGTCGTTCAGTTACTCAGAATGATCATTCAAACGAACGCCCAAAGAACGCTCTGAGCGTCGTCCGACGACTTGGGGTACCTCATAAGGTACCTTCCCAAGCATTCTCGCTCCAGACCATGGATAGAACCACAACCAGAAGCGAGAGATCGCTGCCACCTACTGGCGCTGGCAGTGCCGCGTGGCCCAAGCTGGGCACTCCGCCAGTGTGTGCTGCGCCGTGTCCTCAAGGCAGCTCACGGCCTTTGCAACACAGATACTTCCCGAAGCAACCATGCCCCGTGAGTATCTGCGTCAGCCGGTAGGTAAGGGCACCATGCTGGAGTGCCCTACCAAGGTTGGCTTCCTCCAACTCTTCCATCCACTCTCGTCTCGTATACTTGTTTCGGTAATCTTCACTCGTTCATCCTATTCTACATACCAGGCCCCTCAGAAAGTATTGCGAAAAAAAGTTTTTATATATGGGAGACTGGCCAGTTATAATGTTTTTCGAAAATATGATTATTTATAAGTAAAAATAAGTAAGTTCCAATTTCAAAATTTCCCTCCACATTTTTTGCGAGTTAATTCAAAGTATTGTGTCTCACTGAAATATGGATCTGCGCCGGGAACATTTTAGAGCTATGATTTTATACGATTTCAAGTGTCGCCTGAAACCGGATGAATCGTACGATAGACTTCAAATGGCATTCATGGATGAAGGCCCTTCCAAGGCAACCGTGTATCGTTGGTATAACGAATTCAAGCGCGGTCGACCAACTTTGGGGGATGACGAAAGAAGCGGTCGCCCTTTGACGGCTGTTACCGAAGAAAACGTGCTAGCAGTGAAAAATTTAATCCAAGACAATAGGCGAATTACATATCAGGAGATTCAACACATATTGAAGATTGGATCGGGAAGCGTTCACGAGATTCTACACAGCCATCTTCGCGTGAGGAGGATAGTATCACGCTGGGTGCCGCACAACCTCACCGATGCTCAGAAGCAGGCCCGGGTGGAATGGTGCCGTGATATGCTTAACAAATTTGAAGCAGGCTCGTCTCGGCGTGTTTACGACATCGTTACAGGTGATGAGTCCTGGATTTATCAATACGACCCAGAAACCAAGCGCCAGTCGACTGTTTGGGTGTTTCAAAATGAGCCAACGCCTACCAAAGTGAAGCGATCTGGAAGCGGGGGTAAGATTTTGATCGCTAGCTTTTTTAATTTGACTGGCCACTTGGTATCAATTCCCTTACGGGATCAAAGAAGCATTAATGCCGAATGGTATACTACCAAATGTTTGCCAGAAGTTTTCTCTGTTATAAGCAACAAGCGACCAAACACAGGGCTCCGCGGGCTACTGCTCCACCACGACAATGCACCTGCGCACACCGCACTCAAAACGAGGGACTTCCTGGACAGCACGCCAGTCAAACTCCTGGGTCACCCTCCTTACAGCCCTGATCTAGCACCGTGTGACTTCTTTTTATTCCCAAAAATAAAAAATCAGCTCAAAGGGATACAATTTTCGTCGCCGGAAGATGCGCTGGCTGCGTTCGAGCAGGCTGTAAACGAGGTGTCTGCGGCGGACTGGAAAAAGTGTTTTGAAAACTGGTTTAGGCGCATGAATCTTTGTATAGAGGCTGGTGGAAAGTACTTTGAAAAGATTTGATAAAAATATATGTACGTATAGAACAATTTTTTTTAGTTTCGCAAAACTTTCTGAGTGTCCCACGTACTCAAACCATCTTAACACATCTTTCTCAATCTTTGATTTTACATTTTCTTTCATTCCACAATATTTCCTCATCACGGTTTTCTTCACTCTATCTGTTTCTTTTTATTTATATTGAAAAATGTTATAGGTATTTTGTTTTTCGACGTTAATTTAGATCACCTAAAAGTAGATTAAAAAACCGGCCAAGAGCATGTCGGGCCATGCTCAGAATGATAGGGTTCCTAAGTAGGTATAATTACAAACAAATCAAATCGAATATGAATCCTGGCTATTTTAGTTTTTGCAATAGACGGCAGCATTGGCGACTCAGAGAGTGTTGTTAGTAGCCGCTAGATGGTGCCAAATTTAAGAAGTGTGTCATGTCACCATAACACAAACTTCTTTTTGTGAGTTTTTTAAATAGAAAGTAACTAAAGGAGCATTCTTTGCTAAGATCATTTTTCTCTAAGGTCAATGAACTTTGAACTAGGACATCTTAAGTATTTTTCAGTATTCTCTCTATAACTCGAAAGTTTATAATCACATTATACTCAAAATAATTTTAAAAGAGAGTTTTTATGAAGGTCTATCAACGTGGAAGATTACAAGTTTCTACGTTGCATAGTTTAGAAATGGCAGGGACAAGGGAATGGACACATTGTAAGCCACTTTGGAGGGCTATATTTCGCAGAAGGTAACTACACCTGATAAAAAAGTGATGTATGAAACATTACCTTCATTTTAGGAGACCTATTCATTGATATCCGACATGAGGGGTTGCAGCGAAAAAAATATTTTCATCCCCATTTCACATGTATGGGCGCACCCCTAAAAAACTTAATCACAATTTTTTTATTCTTTTAAAATTGAGATCTATATTAAAACTATTTTTTAACAAAATTTTATTTACTTATGTTTATAACTGTAGAAGTTATTAAGCTGTAAAGGATTAGGACAGACGGAGAGACGGCCAGACACATGACGAAACTATAACTATATAACCTAATAAAAGGGAGGTTGAATTTTTATTTTACACTAGTAAAACGAGACAAATCACGGTTATGTCTTGTTTTCTGAAAATTTATAATTTTCTTATTAAATACCGAAATAACCGGAGTTCCGGTATTAAAAATTTCAATACTGAATGAATTCCGGTATTACAAAAAATCTCCAATACCGCTATGCTAACTAGATTGCAATCACAATTCACAACTGCAACAAAAAAAAAAACAATGCGAGTACGCGGCTATGTAGTAGAAATATTTTCATTTAATCACAGATTAATGATATATGTACTAGCATTTAATTGGAGTATTACCTCGCGTTGCGAGTGAGTGGTTAGGTAAATACGCAGTGTTGCCAACTTAACGGATTTCCCGTCAGATCTAGCGGATTAGGATGTGGTGATAACGGGATAAATTTTATTCTAACGGCTGACGGATTTTTTAACGGAAAATTTTAATTAACGTGTCTATTATTTTTTTCCAATATAGTAGTCAGATTTATGAACACATTTAAATTTTTTGTTACTTTGTCACTATTGCTAAATGCAGTCCACCTTAGATTATGAACACTACAGATAGATTCCTAACCACGTCAGAGTATGTGGGAAAGAAATGGACTTATGCTACTGCTCCTAAGATAGAACAAGACACAACCATTATATCGCCATCTCTTGTGTTACCCATATTTTAGTTGTCACACTTTTAAAGTTTGACAAACAAAGCGTTCGGTCTGTCAAACTAAAGAGTTTTATTAATTGTGCTTCGTAGTTTTCTATAATTTTATGGTGAAACTTCGTGAAAAAACACTCATACAGTTCCGTGATATGGTCGGGTGTAGTGTGTTAGGCTGCAAGAGCCGCAGCGAGGAACACATTGAAGGATTAACTTTCCACGGGTAAGTGGCATTTTATATATAAATTGTTGTGTTTATTTAACTACATACAATGTGTTTCTACAAGTACGTAAGTGTTAACTATTTTGAACCCATTTCTTATAGAAATATTCGCAGTTTTCAGAGTTTTCTAAATAATATAACCTAAAATATTTCCGTGTTTAGTGTTGCCATGATAGACATGTTTACGTTCCCATTATTTAGGGTGCTACCTGTCATATGGTGCTTTTTATCTTTTTATTAAATTGTTGAAGGAAACGTATGTTTTAAATAATTCCGTGATTAGTGCTGCTGTGATTTACGTAATTATGTACCCATTATTTAGGGTATTTTTAATTTTCATCCTTGTTTATTGATGAAGTAGATTGGTTTATATGGTTGTTTTAATATTGAAACGAAATAGATTTTTTTTAAAGGCCAATTAATTACACTTAAAATTACAATAAATCCTATACATCCAATCAATATCCAAAATATATCTATGTATAAATATTATTAAATATACACACCGGCACAATTAGCGGAACAGAAAAAAAAGTGAGACTATGAGATAATAACGCATATATTTGACGAAAATGTAATTAGACACAAAATAACAAATTGATTAACATCTTTTAACAACGACTTTGAAAAGTCTTCGTTATTTTTTATTGAAAAATAAAGAAATTTGAAATAAGTGAAATTTTTAGATGATTACGAACCATCACAAAAAATAAAAAAAAGGAAGCATTAAATGATTTAACAATAAAATTAAAGCAAAATTAATAACGAGTGTTTCCCCCTCTTGCTCTGATTACGGTTTCCATTCGTCTGGGCATGCTACAGATTATGTTATCGATGATTTCTTGAGGCAACCGCTCCCACTCCTCAAGTAATGCGTTTCCAAGTTCATTCAGATTGTTGGGGGGTGGCATTCTGGATTTAACCCTTCTTTTTAGCAAGTCCCAGACATGCTCTATCGGATTCATATCGGGGGAATTTGCTGGCCACTGCATCACCGGTATACCTACGTGGCTCAGATATGCCTGTACCGATTGTGCACTATGAGCACGAGCATTATCTTGCATTAGAATAAAGTCGTCACCAATAAATGGGGCAAATGGTACAACATGTTCTTCTAAAATGTCTCTGATGTATCGATCTGCTGTCATGGTCCCTTTTTTTTTTTTTTTTTTTTTTGCCGTGGGTAAATCCTCATGGACGCACTCCGCCCGGGGTAGGCGGAGCCAGTGTCGGACTCTTACCGACTAAAACCACCACGGTGTTCCTTCAACTACCTTAGCCGGGGGCGTGGGAACCCGTGAGTATTCACACAACCACCCCCGACAGGTCCTGGCCCGCCACAAGCAGGCGAGCCCCTTCTCCCCGTGCGGCCTAACGTCGGCCGCACCCTCCTAGGTGGCGCACACGGAACACTGCACGCCACTTCACCTCATGGGCCTTTACCAGCCGCGCCAACTACGCCGGCTGTGCCAGCTACGCCAGCTGCTGGTCGGGCAGCAGACTACCCCGAGTCTGCTGCTCGCAGGCCCTACCTCCCGTAATTTTTTATAGAGGTTTTCTTCCTCGCGGTCCGGGCGGTGAAGCCAAGACCCTCGGTCCCAAGAGGCGTGAGAACACTACTCAGCGGGCACTCCTGGGGTTACGAGATCGACGGGGGCAGGGAAAGACAGTCCCCCCGCTGCCTGCCCAGTGGCAGGGTGAGTGCACACCGGGCCCGCCCTGCTCCTCCACTGTGCCCTCTGCTGATATCAGAGGGACACGTGGAGCAACTCCCTACTGGCCCAGAACGGGCCCCTCCCGTGCTAGAATATTCGCCACAGGCAATAAAATCCCCCGAAGGTTAATCCCTCGGCAGGATTTTATTGCCCGTGCCCAGGATGCACCGGCCAAACAACTGCCGATCCCTCCAGACGTGTCCAGAAGGACAAGCAGCCGTCAGGCACACGTGGAGGTTTTCTGGCCAGCACCCCGCTGTCATGGTCCCTCCTGTGACTATCACTAACTCCGTGCGAGCTCCCAAACATATCCCTCCCCAAACCATAATCGAGCCGCCACCATAAGCCACTGTGTGTTCAAAATTAGACTGTATGTGGCGTTCTCCTTTGCGTCTCCATATACGCTGTCTCCCATCGATCTGTTTTAAAAGAACTCTGCACTCATCAGTAAAGAGAACCTGCTGCCATTCGTTCAAATCCCAATGACGATGTTCTCGCGCATAGCTTAATCGGTTTACGCGGTGACGTCTCTCAAGTTTTGGGCCTTTGGCAGGTATATACGACCCTAAACCAACTTCTTCAAATCTCCTGCGAACTGTACGCTCACTTACTCGTACTCCTCGAACGTCTTCCAGTTCATTTCGAGCTTGTACAGCCGTTAATCGCGTATTCCTACGAACTCCAAGTTGTAAAAAACTGTCATCTCGCCTCGATGTACATCTTTTTCTACCTTGACCCCTCCTCCTCACAAGAGAATTAGACGATCTGTACCGCTGGATGCTGCGATGAATCGTTGATACTGGTCGACGAAGCCTTGAGGAAATCGATCTGTAGGTATGGCCATTTCTTCTCATTTCATCAGCCCTAATGATTTCCAGTGATGTTAAGTCAGGCATAGTAAAGAGCTTTTAATAAACAAAATTTCCTATAGAATAACAAATTTATAAAAAACCATTAAGTGCAATTTTTCAAAAAAATTACAATTACGTAGTTATTACTCGAACAAGTTGACAAAACGTATTGTTCGGGAAAATAAAACAAATGAATGAAAAAAGTGTATGTCATCTAATTTTCTATTTTCAAATTTGACAATAAATTAAAAAAATATCATAACTGGCCAGTTCCTCAAGTAAAAGATTTTAAAATCCTGCTTTTTTTGTGTTCCGCTAATTGTGCCGGTGTGTATATATCCAAAAATTACAATAAATCCTATTTCTCTAAAATACTTTATTTTATTCCCTTTTCTAAATTACCTTTGTATGTACATACGTGATTCATAGACGAGAGTGTAGGAGCCACTGGCCTTCATTAAATGTTAATCCGGCAAATAACTTGAACAAAGATGGTACGATTGCGCTTGTTACTATACTGACATAGAGGTTAAAATCGTTTAAACTGATCACTGCGCATTTTCAAGTTATTTTCTACGTACTCTAAGAGCCCCTAACTTAATCTCAAAAAAATGGGGGTAAAAATCTTAGTGTGGTATCACTGAAGTAAAAACTATTGCTATCTAAAAGGGGCACGTCGATACTCTATCTATAGTGTTCTAAGGCCCGTATTCCAGAAGGATACTCAAGCGTTGATCTCTGTTTAAAACTAGTTTTAAGTTGAGCTTTGATTTTAGAACGTCCCTCAAGCAGAGATTTGTTGATCACAGTTCAGCTGAGTTTAGTTTCGTTTTATATTGTCACCTGTTTCGGTATTTGAGCAGATATTTGATCTGTAATCACTCAAGCGTGGTCCAGACTACGCTTGAGTAGAGATTTCTATTATATTTCAGGTCAAATTCGTGTGTTTTGTTGTTGAATTAAAGTTTATAATTACCGTTCTGGAATAAGACCGATACTCAAGTAACGATTCTATACTTAAGTAGTGATCAGGTGATTGGAGTTTAAACTGTACTTGAGGAAGCTACTGTAATACGGGCCTAAATCTATGCAGTTCACGGTGCTCAATCGTTTTCAATGTCTTGCCAAAAAAAAGTAAAAATCGGATTGCCAAGTCATAGGTTTTTTTTCATTTAAATCGAGGGCAATTTTATTTTTTGACGGAATTTTGACGGAAACACACAACACTTTTAACGGAATTTCAAAATTATTGTTGGCAACACTGTAAATACGTAGTCAAAATACTTTCAACGTCCATGCAAGTATTTCCTACCAGTACCAGGACGCCGTACTTGAAAGCAAAGCCCTGGTTTTGTAACTTGGCATTGTAAATACGCCCCATCTCTAGTTTGTGATTTGACCAATTTGCAGCGTCGCCGGCACGGGTATTTTTACCCGATTTCGGGTAATTTAGGCCATAAGCGGGTTCTTGGCGGGTAACGATGACTACCGGGTAATTTGGGGTATTTTTGCGACAATCACAAAATAGAGCATGTCGAGTCCCCCTCAGTGTTATGATCTGGGTAATTCTGAGTCCCCCCCATCATTTTATCATGTGTCCTGTGCCAGTTGTCACTAACTGTAATATGTAGTCTGTCATTACAGTCATTGTAGGCACGCGGGAGAGAGAAGATACTCAACAAAAGTTTGTGGAGTAGAATAGTTCCTTATGAACGAGCTTTTCCGGGGAAGTGCTACAACCGCACCTGTTTCTGCCGGCAAACGAAGGGTACGGGACTACGGGTGCCGGCAAAAACACAATCACATACTTTCCATCTTGATGGCTCGTTTGGCTAACGCAATTTTAGTAAAAAATAGTTGTATTTTTTTATTGATGAATTACTGTCTTTAGGTTGCTTTATCATTCTACATCATTCTGCTTCTTTAATGTGCTGGTCAGATATTAATATAATTTAATTTAAAAATTATAATATTTGAAATGCATAATTCTTTGTGAAGCGCTATTTCACTTTGTTCATGCATAGTGCAAAAAAATTGAACTCACTTCGCTCGCGCTTGTTGTTCAGGCCTACGGCCATATGTTGAAAATAAAGAGATAAAGCCGAAAGCACCAAAGACCACATAAAAAATTTGCGCTCGCTTCGCTGGCACTGTTAGATGTACTTCTACAGATTTCCTCTTCCTTGCCGTAAGTCGTAACTATTGCGTTACATTTTCATTCACGCTTTCTTCATGTTTTGGCAAAAGTAAGAAAAACATAACGAGCTCGCTGCGCTCGCACCCTACTATCTTTATTATGATTAATTGCCATATTGCATAACGTTTTGGTGTTTGATTAAATAGAATAATCGTCCCTTACTTTTGGGTAAGCAAAATCCTGAATCAGGTTGACATTCTTGAAAAATATACAAAAAAAATATTCGCCACCTCAGGCCCCCTAATATTTCTATCAAAAAAACATAATACTTTTTGAATTTTTTTTATGTTTTTTTTGACAGAGCGGGTAATTTCTTATGCGATTTCGGACTTTTTCTTGTTTGATTGCCGGTAACACTGCCAATTTGACGTTACGACTAGGGATGCAACATCATCGATACATCGATGTTTTTTAGATGTTTTGGAAAAAAAATCTGTTCAAAATGAAACACAATAATTATGATTCGTCTATCACGGAATCGATTATTCTAATTTTTTTACTGTTTTTGACAAGTTTTTGAAGTACAAACACAACTTAGCGACATTATCAACTATGATTTTTCCTACTTGGTTACGTGAAAATAATAAATAAAATTGAAATAAAACACCTAATAAATTATTAGCCAATCCAATTTATACAAAAACAACTAACACAGAAATGTAAAATTTAATGTTAACATTTCTAACTTCACTTTCTCTATTCTGACAAATAGTAGGATAAAATTGTTGAATAAATACTTACCTACACCAACACAGATTTTGAGCTTATAGTTTACCATGTTACTAACTATTATCTCAGCTTTTTGTCATAAAGAATGTACGCGTGTTACTGAGGTAGATCACTGTTTACATGAGGGAATGATGTCCTGACATCTGTTTAGCGAATATAATAGTACGTGCTGCTCTGCATGTAAAGCGAAGATCAAAGAATCACATATAACGCTATGATAAAACATCGTTCATAAAACATCGTTCTTAAAGAACGATGTATCGTCGATGTTAAAACATCGATGTTTTGAAACATCGAGTTTTTTTTTTCATCCCTAGTTACGACATGATAGGATTGATAGGGGTTATTAGACCTACAATATTTATTTTAATTGTTTTATATTAGATAGGTTTAAGATTCAGTTATTATTAAAATATGAATGACGAAACGATGAATAATCATAAAGAAACTAGAGAGTTATATTCCATGTTTCATCAAGAATACGTTATTATGGCAGAATAGTAAGTGTTTGTACTGTATTTGATCAACTTTTAAAGTACGTACCTATGTCCTCTGGTATATCTATACCTCAAAACGATGTTTAGAAATCTCTCTTTCAAACTTTGAACAGACTAGATGATTTTATGTCCTCTGGTATATCTATACCTACTAAACGATGTTAATAAATCTCTTTCAAACTTTGAACAGACTAGATGATTTTCGATGCATTTACAAACCTATGTTGCCTCTAAGAAACTAACATTGTTTTTATATTTTAGCCGTATGCTACAAACTGAAAATTTACAAGGGATCTATGTAATTCCATCATATGAAAACTCATTTTGTAAGTATAGAGTGAAAATACACATCTATATCAGTGTTGTCAAATTTTCAATTGACATGTTTGGTAAGCGAAATTACCATGTTTGTATGGAACATAGGCCTATATTACCATAGCATGAAAAGGAAATTAAATGAGACAAAGAGATGTTTAAAAATAAACAAAACTCCAACTGCAAACATGTACCAACTGTTTATTGTAGCATAAACAAAGCCTGGTCCTTACAAAAGCAATTGCTGTAGAATTTCAGTTCAGGAATCCACCAACAACGGATAGTAGTAGAACCTAACAAAATAGGGTACCATTTTTCGACCAATTTTAGATTGATAATTTTAGTCCTATAATGGAATAATCCAACTATTTAAGACATCCAAGAAAATTGATAGATTATGCTACAGAAATGGGGATGCTGCCGTAGAGCCCTTCAATTTGAGTTTAAGATCTAACAATGGGTCTAAGAGCTGAAGTTAAGATGTGGCCATCAGATGTTTGGGCCAGTTATTTGTGTAGAGCTCATTGAGTCCTTTCATTTGACTACCAATATGATGGGTCTAAGACCTTATGATGGGTTTAGAAGATAATGCCATCAGAAGTTTGACCATTTATTTGTCTTGATCTTATTGAACCCTATCATCATCAGAATTTTTTGCACACTTGCAAATGTGTAGAAGCTTCGCAACTGTCTGGCATCTACCGACACACACCACATTTATTCTTTTATTTCTTTTTAAAACACATTTGAAGTCTTATCAACAGCTTTCAAACAAAAAGTTTCATCGAAATCAGTCCAGTTGTTGTAGCGTGATGCTCAAACAAACAGACATTTACAGTTTTATAATAGTTAAGATCAGATTCTATTATAAATTGTATTAACTATTACAGTGTGGTTTGGAGTGATTTTCGTGAGAGCTGGTGCCTATGAAGGGGGAGTTTTCAGATTTACACTAACACTGCCAGAAAAGTTTCCAGATGAAGAAGTTCCTGTGAGTAATATTATCTTCACAACCTGTTTCAGCAAACCTGGCACAAAATATGAGCCTCATATTAATAAAATTGTCACTGAGAAGTTACTAAACTCACTATACATGGCAGATAGATTGGTGATCATAGTCCATTGTTAACACCAGACAGGAAGATGCTGCTGCCTGTACTTGCAGACATCTTTTGTACTATGAAATACTCAGTATGGAAATCATTGCTTTTTCAGGTTTTGACATTCACATCAAACTTATACCACCCAGCAGTTGATGCTCACACTGGTGTGTTGAATTTGACTGAAGTGTTTCCACAGTGGGACAGAAAACAGAATCACATTTGGCAAATATTAAAATATGTGTATTCAATATTTCATAACTTGAATGTTAAAACACCTGCAAATGTTGAGGCATCTGTTGCGTAAGTATGACTCAATGTATATCATCATAATTACAAAACAGCAATCTAGGACAGATTCTCCTTAGACCCAATTAAATTAAATACTGATTATATTAATATATTACTCTTTCAGGTACAAAAGTAATAAAAAATTGTTTATGGAGAAAGTAAGAGAATGTGTTGTGTTAAGTATAGACCACATTTATGATGATCCGCCTATGGAAGATAAACATTTCATAACATTTAAGCCATATGACCCAGATGTTCATGATACTATCAAAAATATTATGCTTAAAACCCCCACCGCAAATGAAGGTGCTAATCAAGGTATATCGTGGGTACAACCAGGATCATTTCAAGCATTTTCTAAAGAAGAAACAACATAGTTATTATAAGTATTATAACATATTTATTTATATAATCTACATATTTACATACATATTATATACAATCACAAAAGTTCATCTAACTTTGCCATAACTATATCCTGTGATAACAACCATATTGTTCTGTAATTTATTGATTGGACTATCAAATAAATTTGATAGTAATATGGAAATCTTTTACTATCACAATGAAACCTGAAGTTTATGTGTGCGTAATCCCAGCGGAAAAGTGTCAAATTTCTTAATTCAAGATAAGTAAATGTTTAGAGTATGACATGATGTCGTGTAATTGTGTAAGAACATTTCTTTTTTTGTCCAACCCTTTTTGGATATTCGTCAAAAACGTTTTCCGCTGGAACGTCTTCACAGCGACGCTTTTTTATCCAATGGACGTACGTGTAATAAAATAGTTACAAGAATTAGAGTAGGTATAAGTATAACATAAGGTAAATGTGTATGCATCAACGACATTTGTGTCTAAAGACTCCGAAGATATTCAAGTTCCAGCTGCGGCGACGTTTGTCTGTTTGCTGGATATTTTAAATAGGCTAATAGTTGTTTTTTTTGTTACGTATGTTGCGATTCATGTGTAATGTTTGTGACAACAGACTTCGAAAAACGGACAGCATAGCGAAGTTTATCTAACACAATAATATCTTATTGTCATTGTGATGATTGCTTCATGTAGGTAATCAAAAGTTTCTATCTACATAATCTAGTCAGACTCTGACCGAATGGTCAATTTATGTTTTGTAACTTGATCTTGGAACCACTTCTGATCTAGTTCATATGTGTTATTTTGCCATCTAAAGTGCGTAGGCGCATGTGATTGACTATCATTAAATTCAAAATGTTTACTAAATTCTATGGCTAACTTAGACTTTACTAATCCTACTCCTCCATATTTTTCGTCAGTAGGGTGGTATACTCTACCTGTACTAGGTAACATGTAAATTTTTTCAGGCATAAATTGTGAAGTCAGTAAGTCACCCGCATACCCAAAACTTAGAAAATCATTGTTATTAATATTAAGAACATGTGTATAAACTATAGGGACATCATCACACCGTATATAGTTTCTTTCTCTCCCACACAAGGATATAAAAGGAAAGTCCTCTTGATATCGACCAGTATTATTCAGGCAAATCCTCTTGAAAAAAAACTGTAGAAATTTCTTTTCCTTGAAGCACGATGTGAAGTTCTTCATTTTGGAATCATCTAAAAATAACTAAGCAAAAAAGAAGCATTATAGGTACTTTTAGCAAAGGCTAAAAGGTAATAAATCCGTTTTTTTTTCTGAAGATTACTTTACTAGGGCGATAACATTACAATCAATAGGTAATGTAATGGACTTTTTAATAGAGTACCTAATCATAATCAGATCAAATCCATATTTTACTATGCGAAGTTCAAAGGTTACTACTTACCATCCCTTGATGATCAATATAGTAAAAATATTCTCTTATTTTTGGTTCAGGTTCCTGACCTTGAATATAATGAATACATCGCACTTGGGAGTATTTTGACGTTAATGCTTTTTTAGAAACGTTACGAAAACAATATTTTAATAACATTTTACAATACGTACAATGTTACTAATTTAATAAAAACAATAATAGGTACTAATAGCCGTAAATACACACTAATAGGTAGGTAGGTATAGTATAGGGCCGCGTTCTGTATAATCGTCCGACGACGCCCGCAGCGTACTTTTTTCGTTCAGTTTCTCAGAGCGTTTATAGAAACGAACGCTCCGAGCGTCGTCCAACGACGTCGGGCGATATAAGTGAACGCGGCCAAGGCAAAGCTAAATAAAATCGCTTAGTGATGTAACTGGTTTTAATATAACCGGAGAAAAACCGGTTATTTAAGAAATCTATAAACCGGTTAGTTTATTGGAAAACCGATACTTGATTAAGCACACTATAATATACACACCGGCACAATTAGCGGAACAGAAAAAAAAGTGAGACTATGAGATAATAACGCATATATTTGACGAAAATGTAATTAGACACAAAATAACAAATTCATTAACATCTTTTAACAACGACTTTGAAAAGTCTTCGTTATTTTTTATTGAAAAATAAATAAATTTGAAATAAGTGACATTTTTAGATGATTATGAACCATCACAAAAAATTAAAAAAAGTAAGCATTAAATGATTTAACAATAAAATTAAAGCAAAATTAATAACGAGTGTTTCCCCCTCTTGCTCTGATTACGGTTTCCATTCGTCTGGGCATGCTACAGATTATGTTATCGATGATTTCTTGAGGCAACCGCTCCCACTCCTTAAGTAATGCGTTTCCAAGTTCATTCAGATTGTTGGGGGGTGGCATTCTGGATCAGTATCTTCTAAGTAGTCTGTGTTCTGGATTTAACCCTTCTTTTTAGCAAGTCCCAGACATGCTTTATCGGATTCATATCGGGGGAATTTGCTGGCCACTGCATCACCGGTATGCCTACGTGGCTCAGATATCCCTGTACCGATTGTGCACTATGAGCACGAGCATTATCTTGCATTAGAATAAAGTCGTCACCAATAAATGGGGCAAATGGTACAACATGTTCTTCTAAAATTTCTCTGTTGTATCGATCTGCTGTCATGGTCCCTCCTGTGACTATCACTAACTCCGTACGAGCTCCCAAACATATCCCTCCCCAAACCATAATCGAGCCGCCACCATAAGCCACTGTGTGTTCAAAATTAGACTGTATGTGGCGTTCTCCTTTGCGTTTCCATATTCGCTGTCTCCCATCGATCTGTTTTAAAAGAACTCTGCACTCATCTGTAAAGAGAACCTGCTGCCATTCGTTCAAATCCCAATGACGATGTTCTCGCGCATAGCTTAATCGGTTTACGCGGTGACGTCTCTCAAGTTTTGGGCCTTTGGCAGGTATATACGACCCTAAACCAACTTCTTCAAATCTCCTGCGAACTGTACGCTCACTTACTCGTACTCCTCGAACGTCTTCCAGTTCATTTCGAGCTTGTACCGCCGTTAATCGCGTATTCCTACGAACTCCAAGTTGTAAAAAACTGACATCTCGCCTCGATGTACATCTTTTTCTACCTTGACCCCTCCTCCTCACAAGAGAATTAGACGATCTGTACCGCTGGATGCTGCGATGAATCGTTGATACTGGTCGACGAAGCCTTGAGGCAATCGATCTGTAGGTATGGCCATTTCTTCTCATTTCATCAGCCCTAATGATTTCCAGTGATGTTAAGTCAGGCATAATAAAGAGCTTTTAATAACTTTTAATAAACAAAATTGCCTATAGAATAACAAATTTATAAAAAACCATTAAGTGCAATTTTTCAAAAAAATTACAATTACGTAGTTATTACTCGAACAAGTTGACAACACGTATTGTTCGGGAAAATAAAACAAATGAATAAAAAAAGTGTGTGTCATCTAATTTTCTATTTTCAAATTTGACAATAAATTAAAAAAATATCATAACTGGCCAGTTCCTCAAGTAAAAGATTTTAAAATTCTGCTTTTTTTGTGTTCCGCTAATTGTGCCGGTGTGTATAGTATAGTATCAGGCACTGGGCCGCGTTCAGTATCATCGTCCGACGACGCCCGCAACGTATTTTTGTTGTTCAGTTACTCGGAGCGATCATACAAACGAACGCCCCGAGCTTTTTAGGGTTCCGTAACCGAAGGGTGCCAAACGGGACCCTATTACTCTCACTACGCTGTCCGTCCGTCCGTCTGTCTGTCACAGGGCTGTATCTTTTGAACGGTAATAGTTAACCGATTGAAATGTTCTCAGAATATGTGTTGCTAAGAGGTGTATCACGACAAATACTTAAAACAAAAAAAGTCTAAAACCAAAGGGGGTCCCCATACAAGAAACCTCAAAACCCATGCATTTTTTTCAACGTTTTTGTTCCTGCTCTATCTTCAAAACGGTAATATATACCAGCGTCAAACTTGGTCAGATTATAAGTGCATATTATGTAGTTTAGCAACAAATACTAAACATAGGACAAACAGACACATGTGGTGGTACCTGCGTAAGAAAAGGATGCAAAAAATCATATTTCGCGCTCTACGCGTTGATGTCTTTTGTTGAACTCTCATAAATTAAATTAGTTTCTAACCATCAGGTATCAGGTCAATGGATGGTACGGAATCCTTACTGCGTGAGTCCGACTCACACTTGGTCAGTTTTTTAGGGTTCCGAAGTCCTACAAGGAACTCTTATAGTTTCGTCATGTCCGTCCGTCTGTCCGTCTGTCCTAATCCTTTACAGCTTAATAACTTCTACAGTTATAAACATAAGTAAATGAAATTTTGTTAAAAAATAGTCTACATATAGATCTCAATTTTAAAAGAATAAAAGAATCGTTTTTCCGTATTTTAGGGGTGGCGTCCATACATGTGAAATGGAGAAAAAAAATTTTTTTCGCTACTCCCCCTTATTGTGGGATATCATTGAATAGGTCTACTAAAATGAAGGTAATGTTTGATACACCACTTTTTTATCAGGTGTACCATCTGCGAAATATAGCCCGCCAAAGTGGCTTGCAATGTGTCCCCCCCCCTGCCATTTCTAAACTATGCAATGTAGAAACTTATAATCTTCCACATTGATAGACCTTTGTGAAAACTCTCTTTTAAAATTATTTCGAGTATAATGCGATTATAATTTTTTGAGTTATAGAGAGAAAACTGAAAAATACTTAAAACGTCCTAGTTCAAAGGTCATTGACCTTAGAGAAAAATTAGTATAGCAAATAATGCTCCTTTAGCTACTTTCTATTTGAAAAAAACACAAAAAGTAACTTTGAAATGACAAACGTCTTAAATTTGGCTTCTTGAATTTAACCCTAGATGGCGCTACTAACAACACGCTCTGAGTCGCGAATGCTGCCGATTATTGCAAAAACTAAAATAGCCATGATTAATATTCGATTTGATTCGTTTGTAATTACACCTACTTAAGGAACCCTATAATACTGAGCATGGCCCGACATGCTCTTGGCCGGTTTTTAGGGTTCCGTAGTCCTACAAGGAACCCTTATAGTTTCGTCATGTCCGTCCGTCTGTCCGTCTGTCCGTCTGTCCTAATCCTTTACCACTTAATAACTTCTACAGTTATAAACATAAGTAAATGAATTTTTTCCAAAAAATGGAATAGATATAGATCTCAATTTTAAAAGAATAAAAAAATCTTGATTACGTATTTTAGAGGTGGCGCCCATACATGTGAAATGGGGATGTAAATATTGTTTTCGCTGCACCCCCTCGTGTGGGGTATCGTTGAATAGATCTACTAAAATGAAGGTAATTTTTCATAGACAACTTTTTTATCAGGTATACCATCTGCGAAATACAGTTCGCCAAAGTGGCTTGCAATGTGTCCCCCCCCCTGCCATTTCTAAACTATGCAACGTAGAAACTTATAGTCTTCAACATTGATAGGCCTTTATAAAAACTCTCTTTTAAAATTATTTCGAGTATAATATGATTATAAATGTTTGAGTTATTGTGAGAAAACTGAAAAATACTTAAGACGTCCTAGTTCATAGGTCATTGACCTTAGAGAAAAATGATAGTAGCAAATAATGCTCCTTTAGTTACTTTCTATTTAAAAAAATCACAAAAAGAAACACACTTCTTAAATTTAGCTTCATATATTTAGCGCTAGGTGGCGCTGTTTGCAAAAACTAAAATAGCAATGATTAATATTCGATTTGATTCGTTTGTAATTAGACCTACTTAAGGAACCCTATAATACTGAGCATGGCCCGACATGCTCTTGTTTATTATTACCTACTACCGTGTTGGAGGGGGTATTTGCAAGAGAGAAAGTAAACCCTTGGTATACGATTAAGGTTAAGGCCCTGTCCCTTCGCAAACTCCAAAAAAGTACATTGTTTCTTTCCATTTTTCGTAATAATTTCTTGAAGTAGGGAGAATGGAAAAAATATATGGTGTAGTTGAGTAGTTTATGTATCCACTTTGAAAGATTGATACACGATTTTAATAATTTCGCCTGATAGAAAAAAAATCCAAGCATAGCCCCATATATCATTAATCTGTGGCATAGCCAATTTTTGACACTTTGAATTCATTTTATTTCTTTTAACTAATCATGTAAAATAACCGTAAATAAATAAATAAACCGTTTTCGACAAAAGTACGCTCCGTGCGTCGTCGAGCGATATAACTCAACGCACCCCTAAAGTGAAGATTGAAGAAAATAACAGTGCACTGTTGCCAGGTCTCCCGATTTTCCGGGAGATTCACAGATTTTCTTAAAAATCTTTCGATCTCCCGATTTTCGACAAAAATCTCCCGATTTTTTACAATCCCTGTATAATAGGAATAAGATCAAAACCTGGCAAAAAAACTGCATAAAATGAAACAGACAGATAAGTTGCTGCCCTGAATATTTCTGTTACTTATTACACCGATAGTACTTTTAGATATTCTGTGGTTACACAGTGCAGTAAAATATCAAACTGCTTTGATTTTAATATTACAGCTGGAATGGTAGCAAAATATAATACCGGGATTTCTTCAAAAGTTATTATTTTTGTTGAAAAACATATTTTCCCGATTTTTCCATTTTTCCTCAATACATCTCCCGCTTTTTCCATATTAAGCCTCCCGGATTTTGAAAATCGGACCTGGCAACACTGTAACAGTGACAGACGTCAAAGACAGATTTGAATGAGATGAGAAAACTGAGAACGGAATACACAACACTAGTCTGTGCACAACACAAATAAATAACTACGTATAACAAATAATGTAAATTGTAATAGTGAAATGCTTTATAGATATCAAACAAAATTAAATATTAAGCTACAAGTAATTATTTGAATGAATATTTAATTTAAGAGTGAATATTTTGTCATTCTACAAGGTTACATTTCCCGTACATGGAATTCACATGAATCGAAATCACGATGGAGAGTGCGCGACGATCATGGAAATTGCGTATGTATAATGCATCCCTTAATTATCACAATAAAATATTAATTAAATCTTGGTTTGAGTGTTGTATAACTTCTAAAATTTTCAGAGGAATTTGTTGCTCACAAAGCAAATGTCAACTGCCTGGCTATGGGTCACAAGTCCAACCAGGTGTTGGCCACTGGTGGCGATGACAAAAAAGTCAATTTATGGGCCATTGGACGACAGAGTTGCTTAATGGTTTGTACCCATTACCTACAATTATTTTCGATTGAGTGGTGTTTTATTTTATTTATTATGGGACAATAATCAATATGTGTGTAAATGTAAAAAATATAGGTTTAAAGAAATAATAAAAATATTGCAGCCCACTACATTATCCACATGTAAACATGGTTAAATTTTGTTAAAAAGTGCCACTAACGGCCAAAATTAATATCCAATCTATCCACGATTTACCCTGCTAGAGATAGAAATTTGACATAAACTCCATACAAAATATGTATATATTTTGTATGGAGTTTATGTCAAATTTCCATCTCTAGTAGGGCAAATTGTGTATATATTTTGTATGGAGTTTATGTCAAATTTCCATCTCTAGTAGGGCAAATTGTGGATAGATTGAATATTAATTTTGGCTGTTAATTAGCATTATTTTATGAGTTAGGTTTTATTACAAGAAATTTTTAATTATTTCCAAATTTACAGAGTTTAAGTGGGCATACAACTCCTGTAGAATGTGTTTGTTTTGGGCATTCTGAAGATTTAGTTTGTGCAGGATCACAAACTGGTGCCTTAAAAATATGGGACTTGGAAGCAGCTAAATTATTGAGAACATTCACAGGCCACAAAGGGGCTATCAAATGCATGGACTTCCATCCATATGGTGATTACTTAACAACTGGCTCATGTGACAGTAATGTAAAGCTATGGGACACAAGAAAGAGAGGATGTATTGTGACTTACTCTAGCCACCGTCTTGCAGTGAATAGTCTTCAATTTAGTCCGGATGGACAGTGGATTGCATCTGCTTGTGAAGATGGTATGTTGGAAACAACAGACATAGTGATGTAACTTGATATTATTATATAAAAGCAAATATATCGAAAACTAATTTTAAATAATGTAATCTACTTACAGGTTTAGTTAAAGTGTGGGATGTGCGTGTTGGTAAAGTTCTGCAAGAGTTTATGGAGCACACATCAGCAGTGACATGTGTGAAGTTCCATCCTCATGAGTTTCTGCTGGCTAGCTGCGGAACTGATCGAACTGTGAATTTCTGGGATATGGAGAAATTTCAACTGGTTTCCAAATTTGAAAAAGATAATACATCCATCAGGTGAAAATAACATTCATAAGTTTATTATTATGACTAATTCGCCTGTGATCTCAGTCTTTTGGTTATATCACATTGATTTGCATTCATAGATTGGATTTATTCACATGAATGTTCCATGTGGTGCCGGATATAAAGAATTGCACCACCCTTATCTCTTCTCATGGGTGTTGTAAAAGGCGACTAAGGGATTCACCAGAGGATGGGCAGCAGCATTTTCCAAGTATTTAACTAACCAACTGTGATCCCCAACCCTCCTGCCAAGCGTGGCGATTATGGCACATCCCCCCTTAATTGGGGGAGGCCTATGTCCAGCAGTGGATGTCTTTCGGCTGAAATGATGATCATGAAATGTGTTATAGTACTCTACTACTACTCACACAATACAAACTGGATTCTGTTTTCACAATTCATCTGAGTTTACTTTTAATGAATTACATTTTTAAATTATCACTACATAGTCACATAGTCACACCTCGGACACTCTATACAATATTAATGCTAGCACCACCTACATACACAATATTACGAACACACACACACACACATGTAGGTTAGGGATGCTCTCCACTCATAGTGTCGGCTGGGTCCCAAGCGCTTCTCAATGATGGCGTGCTTGAATAGCGAATGGCGATTGATGACTATTGCAATCGTGCAGTCCAAGTGCCGTCAAACTGTGGGCGCGTGCGAAGCGCTTCGAGAAATCTTGAATTGGCGGGGTCGCTGAGTCGCCATTCTGTATGTTAGTACTATTACATATTCTGTGACATTTACATAGTATAAAATAAAACAAATAATGCTACAAACAGAACTCCAGACCTGATGACTACTAGAATATAAGGTTAAATCAAATTAGCTGGCGAAACTTCACAGACGTGATGGGTATCTAATAATGACAACACAACAAGAAAAAATATTATTTTCAGAACTCACAATTCAACTACAGCCAGTTAATCACGGGGTCAACTGCCGCGCGATCTGCGAATAATATTTTTTTCAACACACTTGCTCGTAAAGTGGCTCTTATTGCATCGCTTTAGGTTCATAATGTAGCTTATAACGCAACGCACGCGTGCTTTTTTCATTATATTATTGCACTAGTGCTTTTTACTTTACAGTTTATTTTTAAATCGCAGCAAAGAGTTTTTATGCCTGAACTAAATTAAACATTTTTGGGAATAAATCAACTGTATTAATTAAAATATGCTATATAAACATTTCATTTCATCAAATTAATATTAGTTTGTGTTATAAATAAAAAAATCATTTTATAATATTTTTATATTAGGCTGTATGGCGGTTTCCTTCGACCACCTGCGCGCGCATAGCTGTATGTCACCGCGCGGCCCGCGCGCCATTTTTATCATTTTTCACAAATTCAATATTTGTCTAAAATGTGTAATATATGTTTTTTTTCTCGCAAGTGTGTTGAAAAACTTCGTATGACACGCGTGAGCATTGACTATTATACTCTCGACTCCATTACGCCCTCGCCTTCGGCTCGGGCTGCAATCCAGCCTCGAGTATAATAGTCAACTTAGCTCACTTGTATCATAATGTACTATTACGTATTTAGGCCAAGACCGCACAGCGATTTTTAATCGCAAAATCTGTAAAACTTGGAAACATGCAGGTGCGCGCACTGGTGATTAAATATTGCGGTGGAAAAAACATCTCAGTGTGCAAATAAAAATCGCGTGATTAATAATCGCTGTTTGCGCTTGACCTTAACAACAATTGTAGTGTTATTGTATCTGATATTTCCTTAAAAATACTAAGTAATCCTGCAAGGTCACGCATCCCGTAGCTGTTGATCCCGTGATCAGCTGACTGAAATTATGGAGTTTTATTTATTTATTGCATAAGCTTCGCCCACAGCATACATATTAACACTATTACCAAATAATACAGTACAGTATTGTCCTTATACGTATGCCAATTACGGGTAAACACAAGTTTAGAAAATCATATTTTTTCTTGTATTAGATATCAATACCCATCACGTCTTTATCTATCTAGCAGGCCCCAACACGATTTATCGACGGACGATCCTTCTTCTTCGTTGTTCCCTCACTGCTGAGGATCGCAACCACATACAACGCTTTCAACGTTTCCAAGCTATGCGGTCTTCCGCTGTGTGGACTGCTCGGTACATGCTACCTTTGACAGATATTTTTTCTTGTATTAGTAATCGATACCCATCACGTCTGTGAAGTTTTGCCAACTAATTTATTTAACCTTATACATATAGCTGATGAGGTGATTATTATAACAACATAACATAACATCACGCCTGTATTTCCCCGAAGGGGTAGGCAGAGGTGTAATAGTACACCCACATTTCGCCAGTTATGTTATAAGTCCCATGTAATAGGGGGCGAGCCTGTTGCCACTAACCGGGCACAAATCCAGACTCCAGGCTGATACTGAGAATTTCTAATTGAAAAACCCAATAACACTTTGCCCGACCCGGGAATCAAACCCAGGACCCCACGATTATTATAAATATGCATTTAATATCACAATTCATTTTAATTACAATTACATACATAACCAACCCACTACTGTCCCACTGTTGGGCATGGGCCTCTTCTCAAATGACGGGGATTTGAATTACATGTGTAATTTTTAATTTCCATTGTTTAGACACATGGTGTTCAGTGATGATGGTGCAACATTGCTTGGTTGTGCCAACGATGGGTTGCATGTCATTGGATGGGAACCAGCACGAGTGTTTGATACGGTACATGGACATTGGGGCCAGATTCATGATATCACTGTTGCTCAAACACAATTAGTAAGTTTACTACAAAATTTCGTGACATTAGTTTCTTGGTGAATATTCAAAAAATCTTAACTAAAGTTTAGAAAGTCATTAATCTCTTGAGTTGTTTAACACGATAATAGTTCCAATTGTTTTTATTCTTGTGATCTTGTCTAATGATGAATGTCTTATGAGACAAAATCACAAGAAAAAATCAATTGGAACTAAAGAGATTAATGACTTTCTAAACTTTAGTTAAGATTTTTTGAATATTCACCCTTCTATATAAAATGATAATCATTAATAATGTTTTTCCTATTTTTACAGATAGCCGGGTCATTCCATTCAACTTATGTGGTTTTATCAGTAGTTGATCTCAATAAAGTTCACCCATTTGGCGGACCACCCCCAGTGTCACCGCCAGTTGTTAGGGATCTTTCACCCTTTCAAAAAGGACACTCAGTCCGCAAAAGTTTCTCAAAGGAAAAACCACCAAAAGAAGGTTGGTGACTGCAAATTCAGAGCTCAAAATCTATATTAACCTTTTCACCGCCAATGAAACCTATAGAAGTCAAACGATTTCGTGCCCTCAGCGCCACGACTTTGACTTTGTACTAAAGTCCATACAATATTTGTCTTCTATAGACGACGAGGCGCTGAGGGCACGAAAACCTTTACGATGTTATGGCGATGAAAAGGTTAACATGTTTAATAAAACTGACTTAACCTTTATTGTCTTATTGCAGTTTTACATAGACCAACTCTCCTTGACGAAAAGACTGCTGAAGAATCTACATCAGGGACGGAAGCAGATGAGGATTCAGGTGCTGTTATATCCAATTTTAATGACTACACTGAGATATTCCGACCTTCTAGAGCATGTGAGTAGATAACGCAATCCCAAGCCGTCCACAAAAATATGCTCAACCTCACCATCATAAAAGAAACAACATTAATTTTTAAATTTTTTTTAGTGACACGAACACCTCCACCCGCGACCAGTTTGTCTTCAGAAGATTATTCACTAACAGGTGATTATTCATTGGCTTAACACTACTACTATTTAACTGTAATAAAAATAAAAACCTTGTCCGAACCGAAAGGAGAAAATTTTATAGACACCAAAAAAATTAAGAAACAAACAATAATAATTTCTTAGGTTTTCGCGATCACTACACATTATAATAAAACAAGTCAGGAAAACCAATTTAAATAATATACGCGATATATCCGGTTTAGCTTCTTTTATTATAATCAAACAATAGTTACACAACAATCTTTCCTCTAAAATAGCCTAAATTCAGAAAACTAGCCACTCAGATTACGAATGTATTTATGTATTTATTATATTATGTTAATTATAAGTCCGTTAGTTCTAACCTTATTTTACTACTTTACAGGTGCATTTACCTTATTTTTTGTCTCTGCATTACCCTAAGGTTGTCCGATAGAGAACGCATATGGCGTTAAGACCGCCTTTGTACCCGGTTGTGCGTAAAGAATTAAATAAATAAATAATTTCATTCAAGTCAGCTGATTACAGGATCAACAGTCACAGGACGCTTGATCTTGTAGGTTCACATAGTATTTTTAAGAAATGTCTAATACCATAACACTAAAATTGTTTTTATACGTAATTATAAATAGGTCCGTAAAAAACCTTGACCGTTGACAGCTGGCTGTAGTTGAAATTATGAGTTTAGAAAATCATATTTTTCATTGATTTATTATAATTATCATTAGATATTAATACCCATCATGTCTGTAAAGTTTCGCAACTAATTTGATATTGTATAATTATAAAGAGAGATGTCCTGACTTGACTGATTCATCAACGCAGGGGGCTTATACAAACCTTAATAGATAATTTTACAATAATTTAAGATGGTCAATGGCAATAGGCTCGCCCCCTATTACATGGGACTATAACATAACTGGCGAAATGTGGGTGTACTATACACCTCTGCCTACCCCTTCGGGGAAATACAGGCTTGATGTTATGTTATGTTATATTTTTTCAGTATTTTATATTGTAATGCTCTTTATATGAGAGTCTCTATTTCTCAAGATCCACGATACTCCAAGATACACATATAATACACAATTTTTAAAACATATTCCATCTAAAAACAAAAAAACCGCCCAAGAGCATGTCGAGCCATGATCAGTATTATAGGGTTCCTTAAGTAGGTCTAATTACAAACGAATCAAATCGAATATTAATAATTGCTATTTTAGTTTTTGTTTTTGTTTTTTTTTTTTGTGCCCGGTTAATGGCAATAGGCTCGCCCCCTATTACATGGGACTTACAACATAACTGGCGAAATGTGGGTGTACTATACACCTCTGCCTACCCCTTCGGGGAAATACAGGCGTGATGTTATGTTATGTTAGTTTTTGCAAACAGCACCACCTAGCGCTAAATTTAAGAAGCTAAATTCAAGAAGTGTGTCATTTCAATATAACACAAAGTTACTTTTGTGATTTTTAACCGACTTCAAAAAAAGGAGGAGGTTACGTAATCCGCGGGTTTTTTTTTTTTTTTTTTTCATGTATGTACTCCGATTACTCCGAGATTTGTGGGCCGATTTACGTGGTTGTTTTTTTATTTGGTAGAGAAAGTCCGCGCGGTGGTCCCATATAAATTTTTAGACTTAGGTTGAGTAGTTTTTTAACTAGCTTCAATAAATCAGTTTATTTTAGCTTCGCATATCTAGATGATCTGCTCATTGGTTCCTCATTCTGAGAATACTTGGCCGATATGCGTGTTTTTTTTTCACGATAGTGAATGGACGTTTGGAAGAACATAAGCGAGACCTTTGCCCAGCAGTGGGATAGCAAAGGTTAATAAAAAAAAATTCTCAAATTGGTTATACCTATAAACATTTATGAATCAACATTCAACTAAAAAGTATGAAATAAAAACTTTTTAACAAAAAATAAAACCGACTTCAAAAACCTTAACTAAAAAGTAAAAAATAATCATTGCATGTATTTTAAAATCTTAACATAAACACCATTTTGAAGGCGGCGCGTGATTTTCATGTACGTTCACATAAACTGTTTTTTTACTATAGATATTGCGCTCGACTGTACATTACATGACGCAAAGGGTTAACCACGCGCCGCCTTAAAATTGTTGTTTATGTTAAGATTTTAAAATACATGCAATGATTATTTTTTACTTTTTAGTTAAGGTTTTTGAAGTCTTTATTTTTTTAAATAGAAAGTAACTAAAGGAGCATTATTTACTAATATAATTTTTCTCTAAGGTCAATAAAGGTCTATCAATGTTGAAGACTATAAGTTTCTACGTTGCATAGTTTAGAAATGGCAGGGGTGGGGGGGACACATTGCAAGCCACTTTGGCGGGCTGTATTTCGCAGATGGTATACTTGATAAAAAAGTTGTGTATGAAACATTACCTTCATTTTACTAGACCTATTCAATGATACCCCACAAGAGGGGGTTCAGTGAAAAAAAAATTTCATCCCCATTTCACATGTATGGGCGCCACCCTTAAAATACGTTATCAAGATTTTTTTATTCTTTTAAAATTGAGATCTATATCTAAACCATTTTTAGGGTTCCGAAGTCCTACAAGGAACCCTTATAGTTTCGTCATGTCCGTCCGTCTGTCCGTCTGTCCTAATCCTTTACCGCTTAATAACTTCTACAGTTATAAACATAAGTAAATGAAATTTTGACAAAAAATGGAATAGATATAGATCTCAATTTTAAAAGAATAAAAAAATCTTGATTACGTATTTTAGGGGTGGCGCCCATACATGTGAAATGGCGATGAAAATATTTTTTTCGCTGCACCCCCTTGTGTGGGGTATCGTTGAATAGGTCTACTAAAATGAAGGTAATGTTTCATACACAACTTTTTTATCAGGTATACCCTCTGCGAAATACAGTTCGCCAAAGTGGCTTGCAATGTGTCCCCCCCCCTGCCATTTCTAAACTATGCAACGTAGAAACTTATAGTCTTCAACATTGATAGACCTTTATAAAAACTCTCTTTTAAAATTATTTCGAGTATAATGTGATTATAAATTTTTGAGTTATAGTGAGAAAACTGAAAAATACTTAAGACGTCCTAGTTCATAGGTCATTGACCTTAGAGAAAAATGATCGTAGCAAATAATGCTCCTTTAGTTACTTTCTATTTAAAAAAATCACAAAAAGAAACACACTTCTTAAATTTAGCTTCATAAATTTAGCACTAGGTGGCGCTGTTTGCAAAAACTAAAATAGCAATGATTAATATTCGATTTGATTCGTTTGTAATTAGACCTACTTAAGGAACCCTATAATACTGAGCATGGCCCGACATGCTCTTGGCCGGTTTTTTTAACAAAAGTTCATTTACTTATGTTTATAACTGTAGAAGTTATTAAGCTGTAAAGGATTAGGACAGACGGACGGACATGACGAAGCTATAAGGGTTCCTTGTAGGACTACGGAACCCTAAAAAACAGTATCTTCTGCGGTCCCAAACAACCTGAACCACTGTGCGGCGGAGAAAGGGAAAAGGTTATTGTTAGTCTTAGACGCAATCAGTGATAATTTTACAAAATGTTGTTACTACAACACATGAATAAAACCATCCTATTCCACTAACAAAATTTAAAATAAACACATTATCACTGAGATCTAGGACGCCAAATAGTAGCTTCAAACGCAGATTTCTTGTGTTTTTTGTAATACAGCTCTTAAGAGGAATTGCGGGCAGACTTAAAAATCAGGTACCTATTTGAAGAAACTATCGCTGTCGCTTTGCCTCAAGTAAATGCGATAAGGACAACTGCAGTTCCGACTGAATAGCCTTAGTAAAAAACATTACACTCTTTTTTTTTGGCAGTCGTGTAAATAGTCATAATTCTAATTCGAGGTTTGGCTCTCCGAAACTGAGTTTGAAAGATATTTCATAAATTGACTAAGAAGAATGTGTACTGTGCTGCTATATTTTTCTTTTTCATTAATAGTTGTCAAATTTATACACTTAGCCTCTGTAGACAGCGGTCTTAATAGGCAATTTATATGTTTTTTGAGGGCTTCTAGAAATCATTTATCAACAAAAACGAAACATAGGGGCACAAAAAAGCTGATATTAATTTTACTCAAAAAAATCAGTGCTCTGCGATTATAAACCAGAAAGAAATCAGACGAGAGCGTTTGTATGGAAAAAAGACCACCCGCATTTCCTCTCAAGTAATAGTGCGGTCAACGATGGTGTACCATCGTCGCTTGCCCAGCATATTGGATTTAAATTATTTACATTTATACTAATATATTATATTATATATAATAAATAATATAAAGAGGTAAAATTTGTTAATTGTGAGGTTTTAGGTAATCTCCGGAATTAATGATCCGATTCCGAAAATACTTTTGCTAATTGGAAGCTACATTTTCTCTGAGTGAGCGAGAGCTATAAATTATTCAAGTATCGTGTGTTTTAGCTGAGCTATCACGACTTTTGTCTAGCAAGTCGGAAAAAAATACCGCTTAGAATGGCATTCTTTGCGTGCGCTGCCTAAACGGTTGTATGTAAGTGAAAGTAATGTATGGCAAATATGCAGGCCTTTAATATTTCTACAAAAAAGTCCAGGACATCATGCATCTAACTCTTATAATTTAGAAGATATAGTTGCTTTTATGTTTTAAAAAAGATTTTTTTTACTGAGTAATGTTTAGGTGATTATTTGAACTACAAAATATTAATCCTTACAAAAAATAATTATTTCCACATCATAAGCACTAAATAGAGATAAAATTTACCCTTTACAGTATGTCATTTGGTTATGTATTCACCCCAGCCGAAAAACGTCCATTGCTGGATAAAGGTCTCCCCCAAAGGGGGGGGGGCATATGCCATAATCGCCACGCTTGGCAGACGGGTTGGTGATCGCAGTTGGTTGGTTATGTTTTCCTAATGGAAATATGTAATAATTATAAAGGACACAATGCTATGCGGGAAAAGATTGCGAATAAAAGACAATAGCGCGCGGACGCCCGACTGGGCTTGGCTGCATGCAATATGCGGTAGGCCCGTGGGTTGTGTCATTCATTGATACAGCTTGACTCCTCTTATCTACTACTACACGTTCCTAATAAAAGCGCAGTCTGCGCAGGTCATCATTGCATATTTGCAACAACATGATGTAGATAACCGAATTCCACGCGTGCGAAACCGCGGGCAAAAGCTAGTCCTACTAATATTATAAACGTGAAAGCTTGTGAGGATGTATGGATGTTTGTTACTCTTTCACGCAAAAACTACTGTATTTATTTTAATGAAATTTGACATACAGATAGAACATAACCCTAATTAACGTACTTATAGGCTACTTTTTATCCTGGGAAGATGAATAGTTCGCGAGGGATGCGCGATAAACGACATCCACGCTGGCGTAGCCGCGGGCATAGGCTAGTCTAAATAAATCTATGATCAATTTAAAAAGCGTATTAGTTAAGGCCCAGAACGCCGCGGAACGAGAGTGAGCGCGAAGCAAAATACGACGCTTGCCGGGAAGGAGTAGTACGGTATGAAGTTGACGCCACTCCGAATGAAGTGCATTTAAGCGAAAAAAAAATAGATTACTCAGAAAAGATGTATATTTTCGATAAAATGGCTCGGTAAAATTATTACAAAATAATAAAACAATATTTAGGTAAAATATCATACCAATATATTTAGGAAACTGTTTGAAAATAGACAGTTTCCGAGGTATGTTTGGATTTTTTTATGATCAAGCCAAATAAGTGCATTCATGTTTTGGACTTAATAATATTGTCACGTCTATCCTTGAGTAACACATATTTTAATTTCAGTACCATAGAGTAAGTAGTTTTTGAGCGGGATTCGCATTGTTTGTTGAATTATGGGTTTCGGGCCCACTTTGATATCCAGATTATTGTAAAAAATACGATAAGCAAAGGAGGGGTCGCTAACACGCTATCATATCTCTTATTTTTCGTAGCACAAGAACCTGGGTCTGAACCGACTGCTTCCCTACGTGACCTGATGTTAGCTGACCCGGGCCCGTTGGCACGCCCGCCGCCGCAGCCCTCGCCTCCACAACGACAGCGTTCGGAACACTACTCGCGCATCCCAACATCCACCAAAGAACATTACACTGTCGTAGAAAAGAAAACTGACAGTTTTGCACGTAAGGCTTCTAGTAGTAATTAATTGCTAAATCTTGCTTCACGGGGCTTTTTAATTGCAGGCAAGCCAAGACACAGTACAATGATGCTACTGACAGTATTTTAAATTAGACCGTTTTTGTACACAAATTTTTTCGCTCGTTTCGACGTGGGCGTGGCTACGCGATTGACTATCGAAACTGGCAGAGGTCTTGTTAGGCGCGTGTCCTAGTGTGTTTAGATTTGGAGCGTTTAGTACGTAATTATTTTACTGTGTCGAAATTGTACTGTGGCAAAGCCAAGTACTAATACGTGTTTAAATTAAACCAATCTATCGGAGTCTCGCACGTTCCCGCGTATAACAGAACTATCAGACAGGCTCCTGGGACCGCCAGTGCCACGTCACTCTTGTTGTAGAAAATGTAAGCGCAATGCCTAGGGCAAGCGACTTTAGTGCCAGTGACGCTTTTTTCATCGTTTTACAGCTTGAGATTTGAGAGCAGGTGGCATAATAGTGATCTCTTTAGTCTTCTTTGGATCTATGGGTTAACTAGCAGTGCTCTTGCGGCTTTGCCCGCGTTTAAAGTTTTAACTTGCCCCGTATACTGTTCCCCGTCGTAGTTTTGCGAAAAAAAAAATACGTATTTCTTTATCATTATTTAATTTGAAGAGTAATTGTGTCAAGTATCACCCTGGGAAGATTTTTCATAGAAACAACACCCCTTTTTACCCCCGTTGAGTTTAATTTTCGAAAAATTCTAAAACACGTAATTCATTAATTGCTTTAAAGATTATTATTTATAGAGAGTTTTGACTCAATCCAGCCACAAATTTATAACACTATTGCACCATCTTTTATGAGTAATTTAGGAAAAAGAAAAGATACGTGTTTCATTATTTACTTTAGAAATTATTTTTCACAAGTTTTGAGTGAATCGATCCAGTACACTTACGACAAAGCTCTTTCTATACGTCAAGATATCTCTTCTTCTCGAGCATGAGGCGACCCGTCGACTCGGGTTTCTACGTAGACAAAGTGACAGATCTTTTTCCATAGCAACGAGAACGTAGCTAGTGCCGTACAAATTCTACCAAATCCTACCATATTATTACGTATCGTTATGTAGAAAAAAGGTGAATCAAATAAGTTTTGAAACATTTTGTATGTAATTCAAAGCAACAACAATACGCATTTTGTAGTCATGAATGTCAAGGTCGAAGGATGCGTTTTACAAATTAGTGATGCGACTCGAGTCCGATTTTACCACTCATGTCATTCGAGTCATTTTACAATTTTACTCGAGTACGACTCGAGTGATTTAGCCGTCGAGTCACTCGAGTGGTTCACGAGTCACCTGTCATAATACTAGAATTCATTATTTTTTTCATTTTGTCAATAAGTTGAGGCTTAATAAAACGACAAGTTTGAAGTTTAATTTCAATACATCGCCAGTCTTACAAAAATCAACATTTATACATCGAAATTAATATTATATGCTAATAAAAATGAGCAAATATGGTCTGTTCATAAAACCAAATAACATTACGTTATTTGGTGAGTGATTGGCGAGTGAATCGAGTCCGAGTGAACTCGAGTCGATATTTTTTTCACTCGAGTACGTTTTTTTTCGATGTCACTCGAGTAAAAGTGGACTCGAGTCGCATCACTATTACAAATTAAATTAATATTTTTATGACGTGCAAACAATAAAGTATACTCTATCTACTTTTTGTACCGAGAAAATAAACAGTTCCCGAGGGGTGCGCGATAAGGCTTTCTGTGATAAGCCGAAGAAGCCGCGGGCATTCAGCAAATTTTCTTATATGTAATCCTACTAATATTATAAATGTAAAAGTATGGATGTTTGTTTATTTGTCCTTCAATCATGTTCAAACGGATTTGGATGAAGATTAGCACGTAGACCAAAGGGTGTGCATTAACATAAAGGAAACCTTTTTATCCCGGGAAGACACAGTTCCCGAAGGATGCACGATAGTCATTCGATACTTATTACGAATTACACGCGGGCAAAGGCTAGTTTTTGATAATAACTAAGGAGATAGCGACGATAGGAACCCGACATGTTATTATTGTTGTTCAAAAACTCCAATGAAACCAATTTAACAAGAATCTAGTCCTAATAAAACTAAAGAATAATTTTGTCTAGGTCTCATGAGATGTAGACTAATTTCTTCTATTTGAAGAGAAACATATCTACCCCTAACTGTCAAAAGTAGAGAAAATATGTTCGTCATGCTCGACGTTGTAGACATGTGTGGATCGAAGTATAGAAACATTTATTTTCTCCATTATTGACATCGGCATGCTACGGACGGAAGAAATCTTTCTACAATACGTCATTTTGTCTATTCTTCCGTCGACATAAGCTTTGTCTACAGCGGTCATGCTACGCCTGCAGGAGAAAAGATTTTTCATACAAACTAACACCCGTTTTCACCCTGCTAGGGTTAAAATCCCCAAAAATCCGTTCTTTGTGAGTACTTACGTTACAAATTTGAGTAGTTTCGGCTCTGCGTTGATGAATCAGTCGGTCAGGACATCTGTCTATATAAGTAGGTATCTATTTCCTATGCATAATTTAGATTACTATGTATTAAAATAAACTAAATAATGTGGATGTGTCAATGGGCGCATACCAAGCATGTCTCAAAACCTAACCTGAAAACTCAATAATTGTACAAAAGATGCTGAATGTCAGATGGGACAGATTGCATTAGAAACAATAAAAAAAATGTATTAATAAACTATTATGTGATGCTGTTTGCTTAATCAGGGGTGATGGACAACACAAAAGAAAATAATACATTCACAGCAGCTCAAACATTAAGAGATTACGCCGCCAGCCCGCTCACAGCAAACTCGCTTAATCGACATAACTCATACAAAGAAACAAAGTCAACCACAGATTTATGTAAGTTTAATATGAATTATATATTTATTTATAAAATTCGTGTATATAACTTAATATATATCGTAGGATAATCGGACAAATCTAATCTTTGCGAAAATTCTAGGACGAACGCTGATTGGCAAATCTAAGAGCCGATTTATAACATCTTTATTCTGTTTGGTCAGAACATGGCTTTTCGTACGGTCTATAGACACAGAAAAGTAAAGACAAGGCTCCAATCCAAAAACTCGCTCCAAAGTCTATTCAGGTTTTGTACATGTGGCGAACACAGTATGACTACCCTATGTAAAACAAATTTTCATAACCTCTAGAGTTATCTGCACTACCCGAGTCCAGTGACTACTTATATTATAGTAAATTCAGTTACTTCATTCATTGCGCTGGTAAACGTCTGTTGATTGACGTAAACTCACGGTGGTTTACTTTTCTGTTAAAATAACGTAAAATACTAATAATAAAATAATAACTGAAATGTGAAGTGGCAAAAAAAAGAAAAACATTTCTTTTCTTAAAAATGAAAAAATATATACAGGGCGTCCCACGGATATGCCATGCCGTCTTACGGCAATGTCAGCTTTTCATTTTTAACCGACGAAAAAAAAGGAGGAGGATCTCAATTCGACGCGTACCTATCTTTTTTATTTTTTTTATGTATGACCACGCATAACTTTGTACAGAGTAGTCCGATTTTGATGATTCTTTTTTTAATGGATAGCGTATATCTCGAAGTTGGTCCCATTTGAATTTCAAAATCAAAATCTACCCCTAAGGCCCCGTTGTTTGATCAGTAGTAAAATATGACTAATTGTTAATTTAACCATTAGTTCATTAACAATAGTTAAACTAGAAATATATTGAAGGCCCCGTTGTTTGATCAGTATTCAAGTATACTATTAGTTCAAATACGTTGGTTAAACTGACAAATAGTAAAAAATTACAAAATACTGTTGTTTGATCAATAGTTAAACATGCCTATAGTTAAAATCATTGACAATTTGTTAAAAAGTTACTATGCATGGACAGAGTAGTTAACTTTGACCATTAGTTATTGTAAATTAAAAATAAACTTGGATCATCTTCTTTCTCCGAGCCTTTTTCCCAATTACGTTGAGGTCGGCTTCCAGTCTAACCAGATGCGGCTGAACATCAGTATTTTACACGGAGCGCACTTCTGATTCTGAATGTTTTTGGGACGGTGCGCGTCGGTTCAATAAATATTCACAATAATTTCATCGTCATCAGAAGAACATTCAAAATCTTTAAAGCATCTTGCTATATTTAAGGTCTTTTATTTTTGGGGCTCGTGGCTATACCCGCGTAGATTGCAAGATCTGCAAGATTAAACTACGCTAACCGCGGTCAGTCCTTGGACGGGTGACCGTTTCGTTGCACATCGGACCCCTCCGTGCCTATGAGAGCACGATAAGCTGTCGGTTCCGGTTGCCATAAAAATATATACGGCAGTCGTTACGGGTAGTCAGAAGTCCGAATGTCAGACAACTGGTAACCTTAGGATGTCGGTATTACCCATTACCTGGGTTGCCGGGGACTGATGACAGTCGCTCCGTGTAAAATACTGATGTGCAGCCGCATCTGGTTAGACTGAAAGCCGACCTCAACGTAATTGGGAAAAAAGCTCGGAGAAAGAGGTAGATTTCATTTCAAATTTACAAAAACTATAAGGGTTCCTTGTAGGAACTACGGAACCCTAAAAACGAATCGTCAAAGTTGACTACTCTGTCCATGCATAGTAACTTTTTGACAAATTGTCAATGATTTTAACTATAGTCATGTTTAACTATTGATCAAACAACAGTATTTTGTAATTTTTTACTATTTGTCAATTTAACCAACGTATTTTAACTAATAGTATACTTGACTACTGATCAAACAACGGGGCCTAAGGGTAGGAAAACAGGGGATGACTGCTTGTTCACCCACTGTTTTCTTACCTGTTAACCGATTCTGTTGAAACTTGGCACACATAAATGTAGTTCTAGACACTACAACATGTAATGGAGACCTGGAGTTAGATTTTAGCCACAAAAATAATAAAAATAAAACTTTTTAACAAAAAATTAAACCGACGAAAATAGAAACTGAAAAGCGAAAAATAAAATGAAGCTTTTAGTCTTTTCCTAACTAAACTAATTTAAATAATAATTATGAGTCGGCGCCAAACAAACAATCAACGAAGATCATTAAACTACTTTAAATAAATAATAAAAACAACATTACATCAAATAAAACGTGAAACTTTCAACGATAAACAATAACTTTTCAAAAATGCGTTATCCGCTCGAACACTTGCACGCACTTTGCTTTGGCGCCGACTCATAATTCTTGTTTAAATTAGTTTAGTTAGGAAAAGACTAAAAGCTTCATTTTATTTTTCGCTTTTCAGTTTCTATTTTCGTCGGTTTCATTTTTTGTTAAAAAGTTTTTCTCAACAAAATTTCACATCAAATGTTAAAATTCATGGTCCTTTAATTTGTGACACTATGTTATTTAGCAAAAAAAAATCCTTATGATGAAGCCTTTCGATCGGTATGATAAAGCTACAGGTTGATTATTTTTCTCATGTAACGGGTTCGATTTCCGGTTCAACCAAGTAATTATTTAAATACCTATGAATGCATTTTAAATTGTGTTTTAAATTCAAATAATGTCTTCTTTCAGTAAAATGTTCCATCTACAATATTCAAGGTACTTTCCCTCCATGTGGCATATCCGTGGGCCGCCCTGTATTGCCGTTAGCCAGCATCCGTCGGTGAATAACTTTCATATCAGCCAATCAGCGCTCGTAACGTGAGTGGTTATAAATTTGCAACCTACCTGAGATAGGCCGGATTTTTACAATTATCCTGAAAATAGCTTGGATGATTACGAAATTCTGTCTGATTCCAAATATCCGGTCCTTCGCAGTCGTCCTAGGGTTACCGCAAAGATCAGATTTTTCTAATTATCCTACGACATAATTACGTAAATACATGTGGATTATAAAATTATGTCTTATTTTTAGCTACCACCAACCTCCGGCCGAGTAATAGTGAGATATCCTTGGGTCCTCCGACTTTAGGACCTAGATCATTATCTTTCACCAGAGCTCCTACTGAAGCACCCAGGTACGAACTTTTCAAATGTTACGAGCATAGTTTTTTGTAGTATCACATTTCAAAATACTTTTTATCACTATTTTTTCGGGACTATTCATGCACAAATATTTAATAAAAATATACTTTGACTAACCTCAAACCTGACTTTAACCTGAGGTCCCGAACAAATAGTGTAATATGATTGAAAGGACATGGCCAATTACAGCCTAGTTACTCAGTAGGAGGTGTACATTATCAAAAGTCTAATGATAAAGCAGTAAAAAATAATTTATAAATTATAGTACAATTTATTTTTATGTATAACTTCATAGTGTTTTCATATTTTTTAATAGTATTTTAGTTGTTTGTTTCCGGCCATATTCGCCATTTTCGGTAAACGTTTTGTTCCTACATAAGCAAATATGCAAAATATTTACGTTTCGCGAAAATGCGCAAAGATGACGGGAATGTAATAATAGTTCATCATGCATAGTGATATTGATCATAATACTTACTCATTGAAAAAAAATCGTGAGTAATAGTTACTAATTATATTTTCCACTTTTTTTGTTTAATTTTTCTTTGCGATAGCGAAACGTAACAATTTGACGGGTGATCTGTGACAAGTTGAGTTTGACATTTGGTTGATATAGTGATGTACCGATTCGATGATTTTGATAATCGATTATGCTTTTTAAGCATAACTAGATCATCAAAAAGATCCACAAAATGATCAAAAAAAACCGGCCAAATTCGAGTCTGGTAGTATTATTATGTTACTTATCCATTCAAAAAAGCAAAACTGAAATTAAAAACATAATATTGAACAGTTTAAAAATAATTAGAACCTGACAAATTATTTGTAAATGTATAAAAAATACGAAGTTTTTGGACTATGTAACTCATATAAATAACAATTTTAGGGATCCCTGAATCCAAAGAAGCAAAATTAATTAATTAATATTAGTACATGAACTTTTAGAAGCTAGGCAGAGAGCCTAACACAAACTGGCCATGTCCTTTGCGCAAGTTTAAAAACTTTTATTTTCTTATGTTTTCTATAGGTATATTTCAAATACCAACTGCGATCGCCAACCCACCTGCCAAGCGTGGCGATTATGGCATATCTCCCCTTTTTGGGGAGGCCTATGTCCAGGAGTGGACGTCTTTCGGCTGAAATGATGATGATGATGATATTTCAAATTAGTACCTACTTGATGATTATAAATTTATTTCCAGGAGAAGATTAGAGACTATAGGAAGAGAGAATGTAGCAGTCTCCCGCAGCGTAGAAACCCCGGAGGCTGAACCAGAGCCAGAGTTTGTGCCCTACACAACCGACCGACCAGTTGGACTCGATCTTGATGAGTTCTTACCAGTGAGTTTTAGGTTCTCGTAAACGGGCTAGTTTTGTGGTTTTGCGTTGATATTGAGAGTGATAATCATGGTTTAATAACATGTTTCACCAGGTATTCTCTCCCCGCGATGCCTCAAAGCTACGTCACGATCAGTGTTACCATTGATTGACATCTTCAATACAATTAAGGAGATTTGTTCATAATGAATATAAAACAAATTCCGATCTAGCCTATTTGTTATCTCGTGTTATTCATCTAATTAGTTATTAAAGGAAACTGTATAAAATTACTAGTGCAAAAGTGCTTCTTTATAGAAACAAGTACTGGAAGTAAAAAAATGCATTTTGCGCGGGTAATTTATTTACACAAAGTGGAAGCATATCAAACTGACAAGTGTCACGATAACAGCATTAACAGCCCGCTATTGGCTCCACAGCCAATGACGTTATTGCGGGACAATCACGTGACCTAGCTGTCACGGGAAGAGAGTACACACGGCTACACATCAAGCTGTACAAAACCAGTAAAGACTGACCTCGCGTTGTAAGGAAAACCTACACAATGCGAGGTCAGCTTATACTGGAAATGTACAGCTTGATGTGTAGCCGTGTGTACCTGGTGAAACATATTATTATACCATGGTGATAATGATGACTGATGTCAGTTGCACATTTCTATTAAAAATACTACGTAATGAAATTGATTGCCCAGATCTTCTACAAAAGCTACGATTTAATGTTCCCCGAAAAATTATTAGGTTCAATCCACATATCTCCATCCCCTTTTGTTCCACATACTATAGGCAAAAGTCATATATCGTGCGGGCGAGCAAAGACTTTAATGAACTTTGTAAAGAGTTCTCATTTGACCCATTTACTTCAAAAAGCTCTAGGGTACGCAATGTGCTAAACCTTGACTTCTTTAGAATGACTGAATAGGTAATATTCAAGTATTTTATGTAATATTTTTCAACTATAATTAACTCCATTGTAATTTAAAAGTATTGTTAAATATTTATTTATTTATTTAACATGCATTATGAAAAAAATTGTATGCCAGTACCTGGTGGAACATGTATTAGTTCAAAATAATGTTTTCTAACACCTTATTGTACCATGTTTGATGCAAATAAATACTATTCTATTCTGTTCATCTCTAATCAATTGTAGTTTTTGTGCTTGCCAGTGATCGTTAAAATCAGTGTTAATTTATCCTATTACTATCCGTGGGAACCTGTAATTGGCTTAATGTAACTTATGCTAGCTGTTTATTAATTTTTATATAGCTGTTGGTTTTCCTAATTATAAATAAATAAATAAATATTGTCAGCGCGGGCCGGCGGGTGGCGGGGCGCGGCGCGGCGCGCGCGGGGGCGGCGCGGAGCCCAGCGAGCAGGAGGTGCTGGGCGTCATGATGCGCGGCCACGACTCCATGATGGCCGTGCTCACCGCCAGGCAGCGCGCTCTGCAGGTAAACCATGTATCTTGCCACACACACACATACTGAGTTTCAGGGAAACGCTTCCGAAAACGAAGATAGGTGATAGTGCTGGTGATTACTGATACGAAACCACAAAAAAATGCGATTCTTCTTTTATATTTTTTTTTTTTTGGGCAGATAAAATAGAAAGATAATAATAATAGTTAGATAGATTTTCTGATTGGCAAAAAAAAAACAATTTATTTACTTAATATTTTTAAGTTCGCAATGTAATTCAAATAAAATATCAGCTGGCGCTAGGGGTGAACGACATCCGCTCGCGTACGCACTTCGCAGTCCGTGTCGTAGCGAGCGTAGGTAAATTAGGTACGCGCGGCATTGATTCAGAGTTTTGTACGCTTTACTAAAACAATGAGTATAAGACTAGAAGTGGGCGTTTAAACGAAAAGCGCTTAAAAAAGTCTAATAAAAAAAAAGCGTATAAGCACGCTTAGTGATTAAAGCAGATTTCGTTTAGACTTTTTCGTAAACCAAACTTATGCTTTCAATACTACGTTTGAAATGTAACCTTATGTCTATGATCATAAGACCCAAATTCAAAGTTGACGGGTGGTTTGATAACCGGCAGAATTAAATTTAGTTCGTTTACATAAAATTTGTTTAGAGAAATAACTTTTTTATTTTGTTGATTATGTATCGTTTAAACGTTTTTGACCTTGATTGATTTGCTTTCGCGCTTAGTTTATTTTTCGTTGTCAACGAGTAAATACGTTTTTGAATGTTCTCCTGGGTAATTACGCGACGATTGTAGTTTGTTTGTATAGTTTTTAGTGTACTTTGAAAATAGTTTAACTGTAAATAGAATAGTGTAATTTAGACAAATAAAAGTAAATATTTTTAGAAGTGAAAAACAAAAAGCGTCAAAAGCGTAAAAAAATTCGTTGGCAGAAAAAAGCACAACGTTTAAACACGCTTACGATTTTAAGCCGTTTTTCCCAACTTTATATAAGGCTAATGGTTATTGGTATTCGAATGTGTTTAGGTAAGGTTGTATAATAATAGCCTTTCAGTTTCGGGAGCGTTTCCCTGACACCCAGTATATACATATTACATGAAAAGGTAACAGGACAAATTACAGAGAACACAACATGTATACAACATAATATGTGTAGCAAGGGATCCAGCTCGGTATTTGCTGTGCATGTAGGTATGCACAGCACTGATTTTCAGCTGGTCCCTCCCATCTGCATAACTTATCTTTATAATTGTATTAAATTGTTGTGCCCGACAGGGTCCATGTGGACTTGTAATATTATTAAGTCCTTGTAAAAACACATGGAAATGCAATAAAGAATAGAATAACTTTACGCGCACAAGAAAAAAAACCGGCCAAGTGTGAGTCGAACTCACACAGTAAGTGTTCCGTACCACAAGTCCACCTGATACCCATAGAAACTGATTTAATTTACGAGAGTTTATCAAAAGACATCAACGAACGTACACAAAATGTGAATTTTTGCATCTCTTTCTTACGTAGGTACCGCCACAAATGTCTATGCTTGTCTAAACTACATAGTATGCACTATAATCAGACCAAGTTTGACGCTGGTATGTGTTACCGTTTTGAAGATAGAACGGGAACAAAAACGTTGGAAAAAATGCATGTTTTTGAGGTTTCTTGTATGGAGACCCCCTTTGGTTTTAGACTTTTTTTATTTTTAGTATTTGTCGTGATGTACCCCATAGTAACACATATTCTGTGAAAATTTCAACCGGTTATCTATTACCGTTACAAAGATACAGCCCTGTGACAGACAAACGGACGGACGGACAGCGTAGCGAGAGTAATAGGGTCCCGTTTGGCACCCTTCGGGTACGGAACCGTAAAAAGGAAGTAAATGAAAGAAGACTGCGTACTTTGGTCGCTCGTTATACCTAGTATATTTCCTATCTAACAAGCTGTTTTTTATCAAGTAATCAAAACTTGAGTTAAATCACGTGATGTTATATGTTTAGCTCCGAGACGCCTCACTGACATAATTTTTTCATGTGTTTTCAGATCTTTCATTCCGTCCGAGTTAATAAAAGTCTGAGATCTGCACTAGAGTCTGTTATCGCCCTCGAAGATACTTCCGTCATACTCGACATTCTTAATGTTATGGCACACAGACCGTAAGTATAATTTTATGCCTATCACACTGTACCCTCAAACTAAAGAACCTACGAAAAAAAAAAAATATTAACAAAAAAAAAAACCCGACTGCGTGTAAAAATAACAGAAAAGATATAAACAAGACTTATCAACACTGACTGACTGATGACTGACTGATAAGTCTTGTTTATATCTTTTCTGTTATTTTTACACGCAGTCGGGTTTTTTGTTTTTGTTAATTAATTTTTTTATTTGTAATTTTTTAGTTTTGTCATGTTTTATTTATCATACTATTAATGTTTTTTTTTGAAAAGTCAAATTCATTTTTAACGTTGAATATTTTGTTGTTTTTTAGCATTTCTCATTCCAAATTACATTTAAACATATAAGTTGTATATATTTTCGTAAACCATTTATAAAACCCTTTATTTTGATATCCCACTCGATAGGTTTTGAGCAAAAAAAAAATTTTGAAGTCACATAAAATGGCTCCAAAAAGCGGCCATTTTGATTTTTATAATTTTGATATACCCAGTGTCACTCTCACAATTAAGACGAATCGAACGACACCTCTCAAGCTAAGATCCATCAAGCCGTTTAGGCTACAGAGCGTGCCAAAGAAATATACATACATACATACACTCGAAAAACATAACCCTCCTTCTGGTGCAGTCGGGTAAAAAAACTAGAGATGCTACGAATATTCGGCTACTATTCCGTATTCGGCCCATTCGGCAACTTTTTTAAATATTCTGTATTCGGCCGAACGATGCATACTATTCACCCGGATACCTAATCACTAACTGATATCTCCCTCAATACTATTTCAATGAGAACAAAGGAATGGCGGCGCGGCGCGCGTACATCTGCCAGCGCTGTGTCATCATCATCAACTCACCCTACCGAAGTTCACTGCTGGACATATGCCTCTCCAAAGTTGCGCCACAACACTCGGTCCTCTGCCTTCCGCATCCAGTCCCCCCCAGCCACGTTCTTCAGGTCGTCGGTCCATCTGGCGGGGGGGCGCCCTACGCTGCGTTTGCCGATTCGCGGTCTCCACTCAAAGACAAGTATGCTCCAGCGGCCATCGGTCCTTCGACAGACATGGCCAGCCCACTGCCACTTCAGCTTACTGATCCTACAAGCTATGTCGGTCACTCCGGTTCTTCTCCGGATAATCTTGTTACAGATTTTATCCTTGAAAGAAACTCCAAGCATAGCTCGCTCCATAGCTCGCTCAGCGACTTTGTATTTGTGGACAAGCCCAACAGTCAGTGTGCACTTCTCGGCACCGTAAGTCATGAAGGCAGGAAGCACTGGTTGAAGACCTTTGTCTTCAAACTTTGCGGTATAGGCGTCGAGAAGACTCGGGGAAGTTTGCCAAATGCTGCCCAGCCCAAACGGATCCTTCTATCGGCTTCTTTCTCGAAGTTGTGCCAACCAAGCTGGATTACCTGCCCTAGATAGACGTATTCAGTTACAACTTCGAGTGCCGACCCTTCGACGAATATTGACCTCGGCATGACATGCCTATTGAACATGACTTTAGACTTGTCCAGATTCGTGCCGAGACCGACACGCCGAGAGGCTCCGTTTAAGCTGTGCAGCATTTCACCCAGTTGTTCCAGCGACTCAGCCATTACAACGATGTCATCGGCAAAACGGAGATGTGAGATGTTCTCGCCGTTAACGTTGATACCCTGTCCAGTCCAGTCCAGCTTCTTGGAGACGTCCTCCAATGCGTTAGTGAACAATTTTGGGGATATTACATCCCCTTGTCTCACCCCTTTGCGCAGTTGGATTGGCTTCGTCTTTTGGTCCTGGAGCTGAACAGTCATGGTAGCAGCGTTGTATAGGTATCTCAGCATCTCTATATACCGTTTATCAATGTGTCATCGCTGAAGAGCATCCAGAACTGCCCAAGTTTCGATGGAGTCGAAGGCCTTCTCGTAGTACACAAATACCATACACAGCGGCTGATTGTACTCTTCAGTCTTGTGTACGATCTGCCGAACAGTATGGATGTGGTCTACGGTGCTGTAGCCTTTTCAAAAACCAGCTTGCCCTGGTGGCTGGAATTCGTCGTCTTCCGGTGAGACGATTCATAATGACCCTCGAGAAGCCGCCATTGAAGAAGAGTGAGGCGCGCCTTTATGAATGCCACTATCTGTATCAGAATCCCAATTCTCATAATTAAAACCGGCCAAGAGCATGTCGGGCCATGCTCAGTATTATAGGGTTCCTTAAGTAGGTGTTACAAACAAATCAAATCGAATATTAATCACGGCTATTTTAGTTTTTGCAATAGACGGCAGCATTGGCGACTCAGAGAGTGATGTCACTAGCCGCTAGATGGCGCTATACAGTGCCAAATGTAATACACGGCACTTGACGGCAGCATTGGCGACCCAGAGAGTGTTGTACGACGCCGCTAGATGGCGCCAAATTTAAGAAGTGTGTCGTCAACATAACACAAAGTTACTTTTTGTGATTTTTTCAAATAGAAAGTAGCTAAAGGAGCATTATTTGCTATGATCATTTTTCTCTAAGGTCAATGACCTTTGAACTAGGACGTTTTAAGTATTTTTCAGTTCTCTGTCTATAACTCAAAAAATTATAATCACATTATACTCGAAATAATTTTAAAAGAGAGTTTTCACAAAGGTCTATCAATGTGGAAGATTATAAGTTTCTACGTTGCATAGTTTAGAAATGGCAGGGGGGGGGACACATTGCAAGCCACTTTGGCGGGCTATATTTCGCAGATGGTACACTTGATAAAAAAGTGTTGTATGAAACATTACCTTCATTTTAGTAGACCTATTCAATGATACCCCACACGAGGGGGTGCAGCGAAAAAATTTTTTTTTTCCCCATTTCACATATAGGGGCGCCACCCCTAAAGAACGTAAAAACTATTTTTTTATTCTTTTAAAATTGAGATCTATATGCAGACTATTTTTTAACAAAATTTCATTTACTTATGTTTATAACTGTAGAAGTTATTAAGCTGTAAAGGATTAGGACAGACGGACAGACGGACGGACATGACGAAACTATAAGGGTTCCTTGTAGGACTTCGGAACCCTAAAAACGTTCAAAATATAGTTCCAAACTAATCTCAATGCTTTTAAATCTGTCTCTTGAGAGTAGATGCTCCTGTTTGCCGTTTATTTGTGACACTTAGGTCATTAATGTCACCAATAAACGGCAATCAGAAACATCTACTGTCCGGAGTTTGAGATTTAAAGCATTGATAGTTTGAAATTATATTTTGAACGTTTATAATTACGAGAATTGGCCTTCAGGTCGATGGGTGGTACGGACCCTTGGTGCGCGAGTCTGACTCGCACTTGGCCAGCTTTTTACATTCTCGGCATTCTCGATAAAGACGAGGGGTGCGACGACCTTAGATGTTGACTATTATGCTGTTTGTTCATTAATAGCCTTATATTCATGTTATTTGTTTCAGATCTTTGTGGAATTTAGATATCTGCCTATTAATGTTACCCAAGATATATGAATTATTGCAGAGCAAATACGAATCGTATGTATGATTATGAAAACATTCTTAATTTCATAAGCTTTTCTGTCAAATAATAATGTTACTTTTTAAAATTCTAGATATATGCAGTGTGGTTGCAATGCGTTGAGACTAATAGTACGCAACTTCTCATCTGTGGTAAGAGCCAACGTAAGTGCTCCAGTGCGTACGTTGGGAGTGGACATTCCTCGGGAGGAGCGCTTTGCTAAATGCATGCAAATCCATAGACTACTGCTTGACGTACGAGCTTTTTTGCTCAAACGACAAACGCTCCAGGGACGTCTCGGAGCTGCCTTTAGAGATCTTCATAACCTTATGCAACAGGGTCTGGACTGACATGTTATTTAAAATTGACCGCATGTTGTTATATGTATCGTCAGAATTAGTAATGCAACATTAGAAACAAGAACTGACAAATTAATTTCCATTTTAAGTATTAACATTTTAATTAATTTTATTTTCATGAAATTTCTCACTGCTGACATGGCTGATTTAGAACTTACCGTTTGAAATGCATATATACAATTACTTATATATTTATTAACAATAAAAAAATATAAGAAAAGGGTTTCTGTTTCTTTCATAATTATACAATACCCATCTCACTGTATTACCTGTAGTTATTGGTAGAGGTACAGGTAAGTAATGTACCTCAGGTACTCATACATCTGATACATCATTCACGTATAGTTAACAGCGGGTACATACATTTGGTCCTATTGTTATAGAACTAAAGCGATAATGGATGGTTGTAAAGTTGCTGCACTCAATATATACACACCGGCACAATTAGCGGAACACAAAAAAAGCAGAATTTTAAAATCTTTTACTTGAGGAACTGGCCAGTTATGATATTTTTTTAATTTATTGTCAAATTTGAAAATAGAAAATTAGATGACACACACTTTTTTTATTCATTTGTTTTATTTTCCCGAACAATACGTTTTGTCAACTTGTTCGAGTAATAACTACGTAATTGTAATTTTTTTGAAAAATTGCACTTAATGGTTTTTTATAAATTTGTTATTCTATAGGCAATTTTGTTTATTAAAAGTTATTAAAAGCTCTTTATTATGCCTGACTTAACATCACTGGAAATCATTAGGGCTGATGAAATGAGAAGAAATGGCCATACCTACAGATCGATTGCCTCAAGGCTTCGTCGACCAGTATCAACGATTCATCGCAGCATCCAGCGGTACAGATCGTCTAATTCTCTTGTGAGGAGGAGGGGTCAAGGTAGAAAAAGATGTACATCGAGGCGAGATGACAGTTTTTTACAACTTGGAGTTCGTAGGAATACGCGATTAACGGCTGTACAAGCTCGGATTGAACTGGAAGACGTTCGAGGAGTACGAGTAAGTGAGCGTACAGTTCGCAGGAGATTTGAAGAAGTTGGTTTAGGGTCGTATATACCTGCCAAAGGCCCAAAACTTGAGAGACGTCACCGCGTAAACCGATTAAGCTATGCGCGAGAACATCGTCATTGGGATTTGAACGAATGGCAGCAGGTTCTCTTTACTGATGAGTGCAGAGTTCTTTTAAAACAGATCGATGGGAGACAGCGAATATGGAGACGCAAAGGAGAACGCCACATACAGTCTAATTTTGAACACACAGTGGCTTATAGTGGCGGCTCGATTATGGTTTGGGGAGGGATATGTTTGGGAGCTCGCACGAAGTTAGTGATAGTCACAGGAGGGACCATGACAGCAGATCGATACATCAGAGACATTTTAGAAGAACATGTTGTACCATTTGCCCCATTTATTGGTGACGACTTTATTCTAATGCAAGATAATGCTCGTGCTCATAGTGCACAATCGGTACAGGCATATCTGAGCCACGTAGGTATACCGGTGATGCAGTGGCCAGCAAATTCCCCCGATATGAATCCGATAGAGCATGTCTGGGACTTGCTAAAAAGAAGGGTTAAATCCAGAATGCCACCCCCCAACAATCTGAATGAACTTGGAAACGCATTACTTGAGGAGTGGGAGCGGTTGCCTCAAGAAATCATCGATAACATAATCTGTAGCATGCCCAGACGAATGGAAACCGTAATCAGAGCAAGAGGGGGAAACACTCGTTATTAATTTTGCTTTAATTTTATTGTTAAAACATTTAATGCTTATTTTTTTTTTTTTTTTGTGATGGTTCATAATCATCTAAAAATTTCACTTATTTCAAATTTCTTTATTTTTCAATAAAAAATAACGAAGACTTTTCAAAGTCGTTGTTAAAAGATGTTAATCAATTTGTTATTTTGTGTCTAATTACATTTTCGTCAAATATATGCGTTATTATCTCATAGTCTCACTTTTTTTTCTGTTCCGCTAATTGTGCCGGTGTGTATATTATGAAACTATACAAGGACACTAAAACCTCATGAGATTTATTTGAATTGCTCCTTCAATCAATCAATCAACTCAGCCTATCGCAGTCCACTGCTGGACATAGGCCTCTCCCAAGTTGCGCCAAAACCTCATGAGATTTATTTGAATTGCTCCTTGCTATTCAGATATTTAAAAACCTAATATTCTGATAGGTTTTCCCCATATTACATGACTTTTATAAAATAACTGGCGAAATGTGGGTGGTACTATACACCTCTGCCTACCCCTTCGGGGAAATACAGGCGTGATGTTATGTTATGATATTCTGACCTAGCACACATAAACAGGAAAAAAATAAAAACTCCAAATGGAAGAAGATAAGCTCAAGGAAAAACATTTTATTTTTTAAATAAAGCATGTGTCTGACTGAGTAAAAGCAAAATATACAAAAAGCTTATATAGCTGCAGTGTTACAGTCTTTAGTTCAAAGTTAGGCCTGTTTTATTTTGCTTTCTTGAATATAGAATAAGAAAACTTGTTTTTAAACTTTACTCCTACAAGGGTAAAAATAGAAAACATTAGTATAGTTTTAGAATGATTAGATTTCTATCAGTTTCACCAGTTGAAACAAGAATGAAGCACAACAATATACCTAACATTGTGAATGCAAAGACAATGTGAATTGTGATATCTATGGTTTTAATCTTATCACAAAGGATGTAATAAATAGTGTGTTTTGAATTCAAATTCACTTTAATAATTCATATTAGTTCTTTGTATAGTGAACCATATATATCTATGGTAGTGTCCGACCGAAGGTCCATTTCTGGCCAAAGCCAATTAATCTGCTAGTGTTATTTTACTATAGTGTGACCAAGAGAGCTGTACCACACCTTAGGAGCTGCGTGTGTATGTCACATGCTAATGCATGAAATATCCAAAGATTGGTTCTATGATATCAAATCTGTAATTATAATGTGACCAGATAATTTCGTAAAAGGAAAGCTGACAAAGAAAGCTTTGAATACATCAGCATCATCATTCTCCAAGCCTTTTCCCAATTATATTGGGGTCAGCATTCAGTATAAACATACCTTTGAATTATACTAATATTATAAATGTGAAAGTTGTTGTGAGGATACTACTGTATGGATTTTAATGAAATTTGGCATACAGATAGAACATAAGCTGGATTAACATAAAGGCTACTTTTTATCCCAGGAAGATGAATAGTTCGCGAGGGACGCGCGATAAACGACACTCACGCGGGTGAAGTCGCAGGCATAGGCTAGTACATAATAAATTTAATATAAAAAATTATTGATTTTGCCTTTTTGGCTTTTTTCCCCGAATAGTCTATTATCGTGAAACGAATTTAGTTCTTATCTTCGATTCTCTTAAATTTGTAATGAAAAAATACATATTTATTTAACAATTGAAACATTTAATTTAAATAATACTAATGATGACATGTTGATAATACATAATTGTATACATGAGTGTTAGTTTTTCCACAAAAATTTAAAGCTGCTAGTGGGTAAAATTGATATTGGTTCGAGAGGCCAGTCTGCTATGGAGCATTGAAAGTTGCTGCTTCGTAATATTTAAATAGATAGGCATCATCATCATCATAGTCATCAGCATCATCATTTCAGCTGAAGGACTTCCATACTTCCATTGCTGGACATAGGCCTCCCCAAAAGGTAACTATACAAGCTAGGAATTTAAAATAATCAACCTACCTATTTATTAATTAATTTATTGAATAAGTATTAATAATTAAAATAATAATAGAAAATAGTATTTTTTTTGCTACATGAGTAGCTCTACAATATTTGGAAACAAATGCATTAAAAATAATTCATGCTTGAAAAACTGTTCAACATAACCACCTTTTTACATTGCAGTCTGATAAATAACCGTAGTTAACCGGCTGCTTATTGGTAGCTAATGGTGAATATTGTTACATAACTGTAGTCTTCTGTTATTTTACAACTATATACATATATTACATACATAATAATTCACCATCTTACAATACATAAATAGACATCATAATCATTAAAATATTGTAAGCCAATATCATTAGAACTATTCTGAGTATCAATCTCATGTGAACTCGTGCTTTCCCTTTCCTTTCCTCCCGCTCGTCTGTCACCCCCAAGATGCAGAATAGCTCTTGCGGTCAGACTAATCATATTATTTATGTAACAAAATGCATAACTATTGCTTTCGTTTTTTATTAGTCAGTTCACTGACTGGTCTATTGCTAGGTCTTTTCATTTTATTAAACTTTTCCATTTTCTTAGCCAGTATTTCATCTGGAACATCTTTTACCATTTCACCACTGGACTCTTCATTTTTAACAGCATTTTCCAATTCCATGAGCCGTTCTATTTCCGGGTTCATACCTTTGAATGATAATCTGCCTTCAAGCATTGTTTCACAAAATATAAAGCTCGACTCAGCTATAAAGTTACCAGATGCACTTCGCATTTCATTTGTAATTATATTAGAATAAAGACTGCCATGGTCTTGGGTGTTTTCTATTTCTTTTTCTATTCTCTCTCTTGTTTTTTTCATAAACTTCATATCCAATACTGATTTTGGTAATTGTAGCTTTTTGGTCACTCCAGCCATTGTTAATAAATAGATTTGTTAGTCGTTCAAGTGGCAAGTATGTCTGTCAGAGGGTTTAGGTGATTTAAGTTAAGGTAATATAAATGAACAAAAATGTATAGATCAGCGATGTTTCAGCATAATTACTACTGGAAACTAATTATCTTCTTAATTGCTCTTATATCCATGAAAATTATGTCTTTTTGTGGCAAGGAATCGATTTTTAACACTGATAATAAATATAAACACAACTATAACCTAAAACTTGAAAACACAGACCAACAGTGTTACCAGGTCCAATTTTGAAAATCCGGGAGGCTTATGATGAAAAAAGCGGGAGATGTATTGAGGAAAAATGGAAAAAATATAATAATAATATATATAATAATATTAAAATCAAAGCAGTTTGATATTTTACTGCACTGTGTAACAAGTGACGGAAATATTCAAGGCAGCAACTTATCCGTCCGTTTCATTTTATGCAGTTTTTTTGCCAGGTTTTGATCTTATTCCTATTATTAGCTTTATACAGGGATTGTAAAAAATCGGGAGACCGGGAGATTTTTAAGAAAATCTGTGAATTTCCGGGAAAATCGGGAGACCTGGCAACAGTGTTTGTAATCCTGCGTGGTACTTTTTGGCTTATATTCTAATTTATTCAACTTTTTTGAGAAATTTCGTGTCCTGGGTGCTAGAACTTTTTAACCACGTCTTTAAAAAGGGAAATTCCAGCTTTTTAAATTAAAGAAATAGTTTATTATTGTGATTGCCCATGGAATTCAAAGGTCCTTGCGTTTTTTGCAAATAGCTCTGTTTCTCGTTGTTTAAGATATACAATATGATACGCTGCAATAATAACAATATATCTCCTTTGATAGGTACTCTTGGGCCCGTATTACAGAAGGTTCCTCAAGTACAGTTTAAACTCCAATCACCTGATCACTACTTAAGGATAGAATCGTTAAAAAAAAAATAACCTAGCTCTTTAATCTGGATCACATTATTCCAATTTATATATTTTATTGAAAATATTAAACACAAATGTACTTTATTTCGTGACATAATTTTTTCTTCTTAATTTTAATGATAAACTAATAATTCCAAATATAATTATTATTTAATTTCCTTGTTTTTGTGAACTTTCGGTCATTCCATTCACTCTTTAATAATTTTTTCAAGATGTACTGGTAACACCGCCAATTCAACTTAGATGCGTCAAACTCAATTATTAGAGCTGTCAACAAGTTTTCTAAAATAAGAAAAAGATAAACACAGAATAAGTTTTATGATTTTCTAAACTAAAATTTGTAAATTTTAGTTATAGTTAGGTTTAGGTGGGTGTACAAGAGAATCGTCACCAATGTACTACATAACCTAAACCAAACTATAACTAAAATTTACAAATTTTAGTTTAGAAAATCATAAAACTTATTCTGTGTTTATCTTTTTCTTATTTTAGAAAACTTGTTGACAGCTCTAATAATTGAGTTTGACGCATCTAAGTTGAATTGGCGGTGTTACCAGTACATCTTGAAAAATTTATTAAAGAGTGAATGGAATGACCGAAAGTTCACAAAAACAGAAGGAAATTAAATAATAATTATATTTGGAATTATTAGTTTATCATTAAAATTAAGAAGAAAAAATCATGTCACGAAATAAAGTACATTTTGTTTTATATTTTCAATAAAATATATAAATTGGAATAATGTGATCAGATTAAAGAGCTAGGTTATTATTTTCTACGGCCCGTATTACAGAACGATAGGTACTCAAGCGTTGATCACTGATTAAAACAAGTTTTGAGTTGAGCTTTGATTTTAGAACGTTCCTCAAGCAGAGATTTATTGATCACAGTTCAGCTGAGTTTAGCTTTATTTTATACTGTAACCTGTTTCGGTATTTGAGCAGAGATTTGATCTGTAATCAATCACTCTAGTGTGGTCCAGACTACGCTTGAGTAGAGATTTCTATTTTAATTCAGGTCAAATTCATGTGTTATATTGTTGAATTAAAGTTTATAATAATTACCGTTCTGGAATAAGACCGATACTCATGTAACGATTCTATCCTTAAGTAGTGATCAGGTGATTGGAGTTTAAACTGTACTTGAGGAACCTTCTGTAATACGGGCCTAAGAGTACATTCGACTGCATGACAGTGGTAACACTTCAATTCGAAAACCGCCCTTACTGCTTAGGAAATAAAGATGCTGCTTATGTCAAAGTGTTACCAACGACGTGCGGTCGACCGTACCTATCAAAGGAGATATATTGTTATTATTGCAGCGTATCATATTGTATATCTTAAACAACGAGAAACAGAGCTATTTGCAAAAAACGCGAGGACCTTTGAATTCCATGGGCAATCACAATAATAAACTATTTCTTTAATTTAAAAAGCTGGAATTTCCCTTTTTAAAGACGTGGTTAAAAAGTTCTAGCACCCAGGACACGAAATTTCTCAAAAAAGTTGAATAAATTAGAATATAAGCTAAAAAGTACCACGCAGGATTACATTTTGAAGACCGTCCTCTTCAAGGACCCACATAATTAATTAGCGTGGTGGGGGGGGGGGCCGGGGCAGAGTTATATCTGAGGTTTTAGGGGCCTTATTTGGGACGTGAGCGTCGGACTTGGCCTTACGCGCTCTCTTTTTCCCTTTACCCACTACTGTGGTAAAGGCATCGGGCTGGTCGGAGGGAGCCTCACTATCGGAGGACATCTCCTGGTCTATCGAGTCCGTTTGTAATTCCAGGTTGGGGGACGGGGCGGGGGTGGGGATGGGCGAGGGGGTGCGATCCTTAAAGTCCGGGCTGGCAAAACGCCTATGCGGTGATGCGGACTACGGTGGGACCCTAATGGTTCTCGGGAACGGGGCGGAGATGCCGAACGGCTGCGCGCTGAGTGCAGCTCGTCGTCATCACTGACGGGAGGGGGGCGTCTGCGCCTTAACTGGGGAGCAGCCGGGGGTGACTCCGGAGAGTCAGGTATCCCCGCATCGGTAAACAAATTTCCATATTAACGAGCACTTAACATTTAATAATCCATCATTATTACACATTAACACTCGAAGAAACACAAATTTTGGAAAATAATAAAAAATCCACAACACGATCTTTACGAATTTTCCCGCCAACCTCCACAAAAACTAGATTTTTTTTTTTTTTTTTTTAATTTATTCATGACCATGGATCCTTGTCCTTCAGTCGTAATCATTGAACATATTATACTTGTATCCTAGTAAAGTGATGGAAACTTTACTAGGTTTCTGAGGGGATGATGAGATAATACGAAAGTCATGTTTTTCAACTTTGTACCATTTACCCACACTTGTACACGTTAACGAGCACTTAACATTTAATAATCCACCATTATTACACATTAACACTCGAAGAAACACAAATTTTGGAAAATAATAAAAAATCTACAACACGATCTTTACGAATTTTCCCGCCAACCCCAGTGCACAGAGTACCACAAAAACTAGATTCTGACCAGTGTTGCCAATAATTAATTTATGGCAGCCGTGTACGTTCCGTAGAAAAACCGTGTTTTATATGGAAAGAGATCAACGGTCCGCCGTAACACTGCCAAAACAGGAAATACGTTTCAACACTAGCCAAATGGCGCTGTTTTAAGGTTTTTATGCGAAAGTAATTGTACGTTAATGTTCTAGTTTTTATAAAAAAAAAGTATAAGAATATTTAACATTAAATGGGTACTCTAATCGGGAAATCCCCGTCCATATAGATAACTTTGAAAGGTTGGAATTCGAATTCACAACCAAAAATGAACACGCACTAGATGTATTTGGATACATGCAAAGAAATTGAACTAAAGCATACAAAGTCAAAGTCAAATCATTTATTTCAACTAGGCCAATTAAAGACACTTTTGAAAGTCTACAGTGAATTATACAGTAAATTATAACCAGAATATCATAAAATTGTATAAATATCATCATTTTTAAATAATCAATGTCAAAAAAATAATAAACTAGAACTATTTAATAAAATTAGCAACCAGTTTGATTTTGTCTAGGTTGTCCTATGGAGCACGATCAGCATATTTCCAAACATTCTTATCTTCAATATAGTCAATCAATTTGTAATATGATTTCTTACAAAGTGTACTTTTAATATAAGTTTTAAATTTTCTTTCATTTAATTCCAATATATCAGAAGGTATTTTGTTGTAAAATTGTACACAGTACCCCACAAAAGATGTCTGTACTTTAGATAATCTGAACTGCAACGGAGCTATTTGGTTTTTATTTCTAGTGTTATAATTATGTATGTCACATACCTTATCAAAACGATGTAGATTTTTTCTTACGTACATAATATTTTCATAAATAAATTGGCAAGGCACTGTCATAATATTAATCTTTTTAAATAGTTCCCTAAGAGATTCGCGACGACGTAGATTATATATGGCTCTGACAGCTCTCTTTTGCAAAATGAAAATTGTTTCAACATCAGCAGCTCGTCCCCACAGCAAAATTCCATACGACATAATGCTATGAAAGTAACTAAAGTAGACCAACCTCGCGGTGTCTACATCTGTTAATTGTCTTATTTTTCTAATAGCATAAGCGGCTGAGCTTAGCCGCCCCGCAAGAGATTTTATGTGGGGTCCCCACTGTAATTTATCGTCTAGCGTAATTCCGAGGAAAACCGTTTGATTAATATATTCCAATTTTTCTCCATTCAATATGATGTCACATTCACTACTTCTAACATTTGGTAAAGTAAATCTTATACATTTGGTCTTTTTTTCATTAAGTACTAAATTATTTACGGTGAACCAATTTTGAACCTGAAGAAAACAATTTCTTTGGATACATGCAGTGATATATTTATCGAAAGCATTGGCTTGTAAACCGTAGAACATGGTAACTAATAGCCTTAGCATTGGCAATACTGATTCTGACCTACTTATGTCGAGGTTGGCGGGAAAATTCGTAAAGATCGTGTTGTGGATTTTTTATTATTTTCCAAAATTTGTGTTTCTTCGAGTGTTAATGTGTAATAATGGTGGATTATTAAATGTTAAGTGCTCGTTAACGTGTACAAGTGTGGATAAATGGTACAAAGTTGAAAAACATGACTTTCGTATTATCTCATCATCCCCTCAGAAACCTAGTAAATTTTCCATCACTTTACTAGGATACAAGTATAATATGTTCAATGATTACGACTGAAGGACAAGTATCCATGGTCATGAATAAATTAAAAAAAAAAAAAAAAACCTACTTATGTCAATGACCTCAGCCGGCAAAATGGTACAGATTAAGTACAAAATGGTGTCGAAAGTGGCGCCAAGGTACATACTTTGGAACTACGGCTTTCCCAGGCCTGGTTTCCATAGTCAAAGTAGTCAAAGCTCCTAACGTAGTGATTATTTTCTCTGTGATGACTCCACTTTAGTCTGTACTCTGTGGTTATAAAACCCTGTGACAAAACCAAAACATGAAAGCATTGGCCAGTGTATGTTTTGAAATGTGTAGTGAATATTAAATTGTGGGTGGCTTACTTCACAGAGCTAATAACGAGGTCTACTGTTCTTAACAACAATGCAGCTATCAGAAATTGATAATGTTAAAATCTACAACCTCAGCGTTGGAAAGTCTCTTCCCGATGTAAGTAATAATAAACTACATAACCTATCTGCGAAGGAAATGTTTAAATACTAGCTTATGCCCGCCTGTAATTCGGCTTATCACAGAAATATATTATCGTCCATCACTCGGGAACTGTTTATTTGCCCGGGAAATAAGTAGCCTATCGGTCAAAATTAATATCCAATCTATCGACAATTGGCCTACTAGTGATAGGAATTTAAAGCTCCATACAAAATATGTCAAAATTCCATCTCTAGTAGGGTAAATTGTGGGTAGATTGGATATTAATTTCGGTCATATATAGATAGACACTAACCGGTATTAACTCCTGGTTATTGTCTATCTGTGAGCCAAATTCCATCCAAATCTGTTCAATGTTAACGTGTGATTGAGTAACAAACATCTTAACAAACTTTCACATTTATAATATTAGTAGGAATTTTTTATACAACCTTGTTATGGATTTTATTTGTAATTTATAGTGGCTTACGGAAAGGAAAAAGCGTGCTCTTTTGAAAAAGAATGTTGACCTGAGACGAAGAATTGAATTGATTCAAGAGTTTGACATGCCAGGTGTAAGTACCAGTATGCGGGTTTCCAAAGATGGACAGTACATTATGGTTTCAGGCATCTATAAACCAAGGATAAAATGTTATGATGTTAATAATTTGTCCATGAAGTTTGAACGGTGTCTTGACTCTGAAGTAATAACATTTGAAATATTGAGTGAGGACTATTCCAAGGTATGTAATATAACAACATATATTAAGCCTTGTTTTTAGTTGTTGAATGTTTATTTTTTATAAATATTTTTTTCTTTTCAGATTGTATTTTTGCAATGTGATCGCTATGTTGAATTCCATGTTGGACATGGTCGTCATTATCGGCTACGAGTGCCCCGGTTTGGAAGAGACATAGCATACCATCGACCATCATGTGACCTATTTGTTGTTGGTGCCTCATCGGTATATACATCATTTTAACCAGTTGTAGCTATGGTGGTGTCTTATAATATAATAAAATTATTGATTTTTTTTAAATATGTTTACAGGAGGTGTACAGATTGAATTTAGAAATAGGACAGTTTTTAGCACCATATGTAACAAAAGCTAATGAAATCAATTGTTGCGCTGTGAATGAAGAACATGGATTATTAATGCTGGGCACAGAATCTGGCCATGTAGAGGCATGGGATCCACGCACAAAATTTAGACAAGGAATACTTGATTGTGCAATGCATTGTACGGATTCAGAATACAAGTATGTGACACTACACTCAGAACTTAAAAATAGCCTTATTCACTTTAATATAATTTAAAAATGTTTACAGGAATGACAGACTGCCCGCTATAACTGCCGCAAAATTTGATGGTCCACTTAGAATGGGCGTAGGCACATCCACAGGTCATGTGTTGTTATATGACATTAGATCAAGTAAACCTCTTCTTGTTAAAGATCACATGAATGAAATACCTATTAAAGCATTAGAATTTCATAAACAAATGAATTACGTTTATTCCATGGACTCTACTGTTGTAAAGATTTGGGATAAAAATACAGTATGTATAGCTACACTATTAAATTGTTATTGCTTTAAATTGGAAATTCATAAAAAAATTGAAACAATAATGTTATTACAGGGAAAGCAGTACACAAGTATAGAATCATCAGCTGACTTCAATGATTTATGTGTTATTCCAAACACTGGATTAAATATGATGGCAGTTGAAGATCAAAAAATGCAAATATACTATATACCATCATTGGGTATGTTGCTTTTAAAATTAACATGAATATTTTTGTAAGTTGTAAATGGTACCTGATTTCATCAAGCTTATAGATGTTGCAATCATGGTTAAAAAGAAACAATCTATAATTGACTTTACATATAACTCACTTCACCTCAGCATGTAATGAAAAAACCAGTCACAACTCACTGTGAATTTTATTTCGGCAAATTTTATTTGCTTTTATTGAGTGTATAAAGAAATTCCAGAAATGATGTGTCTGTTGGATTTGAGTTATCTGTGTTATCATCATCATCAACTCAGCCTATGGCAGTCCACTGCTGGACATAGGCCTCTCCCAAGTTGTGCCACAACTTGGGAGAGGCCAAGGGTTATCTGTGTTATCACTGAAACAATTTTTTCTAGGTCCTGCACCCAGATGGTGTGCTTTCTTAGACAATTTGACTGAAGAGTTAGAGAGCTCAGCATCACAAACAGTTTATGACGATTACAAATTCATCACTAAACAGGAACTGGAATCATTAGGACTAGATCACTTGTTGGGTACAAATCTATTGAGAGCATACATGCATGGGTAAGTCTTGGTAACTTCAGAGATCTAGTAAAGGGGCGTCACGAATCAGTTATTTAAAACGTCTCACGTTAATAATCGAGGCCCCCTAACGGCCAAAATTAATATCCAATCTATCCACGATTTACCCTACTAAAGATAGAAATTTGACATATTTTGTATGGAGCTTATGTCAAAATCCTATCTGTAGTAGGGCAAATCGTGGATAGATTGGATATTAATTTTGGCCGTAAGTATTTAAAGCTTTAGATCATACATCTAATAATGTCTATTCAAATTACAGATACTTCGTCGATGTGCGTTTGTACAAGAGAGCTAAGTCAATTGCAGATCCATTTGCTTTTGAACAATATAAAAAACGTAGGATCAGAGAAAAGATTGAACAAGAGAGACCATCCAGAATTAAAGTTGAGGATAACTTACCTAAAGTTAACAGAGATTTGGCTTCCAAACTTATGGATGATGGAGGAAAGAAGAAGAAACAATCTGCTAATCTACTCAAAGATGACCGGTTTAAAGTTAGTTTATTTTTGTATACAAAACAATTTTAATCACCATAAAAAATTTAAAGGTAGTCTCTGCTCATCATTGTGAACAACTTTTACCATAGGACCAACCCTGAATTCGCGAAAAAAGATATCATATTTTGTCAATTTGTGTGAAAACAAATTTAGGGATCAGCTGATATTTTTTTCGCGATTTTGGCATTGGTCCTATAATAAAAGTCCATAATGATGAACAGAGACTGCTGTTAAATTTATTCTGGTGAATTTAAAGTAGGGGTTTATATTATTTATATGCAAGTACTGGGAGAAACATTATTTGTAATTCAACTAAACATAATCACCACATACCACATCACACATCACCACATCTTGTTGTAATGAATGTCGACGGACCAAGCGGTGTACAGAAAAACCTAAACTGGTTTATGTTCTACACTGTATCTGCCAAATGTATGTATTTTGTTTTTTTTGTGGAAATAAATAAATAAATAAATAAATTTTAACTTTTTAGGCCTTGTTTGAAAACCCTGACTTTGAGGTGGATAGAGGAGCTGAAGAATATCGTTTACTTAACCCAGTTCTATCTAGAATGGATAAAAACAAGCAGAAGAAAGTTGAAACTGAATCAATGCAGGTAATTTTATCTAATACAGCAGCCTTTCCCAAAGTGGCCGATAACGCCCCCTTGTGGGCGCTGCAGGTCTAAAGGGGGGCGGTAAGAGACCCAGAAAAAAATGAGGTCGTTGTGTAAACGCTTGGGGGGGCGATTTAAAATTTCGTCTAGCTAGGAAGAGACACCGACTGAACTCTCGACTACAACTTGAGAACATCAACTAATAATTGCTCAAACTTGGTTCGACATTTCTCTCCGCGTAGTTCATATATCTGTCCTGTTTTATTGAATAAATAAAATAAAAATCATGTCAATCGGTCGCTCCGTTTCGAAATGAAAGCATCAGATTCATCCTTTACAATTAGTTTTTATACACAGAATAAACAGAATCCACATCCTACTGGAATTGCAAGCCGCGCGCTGTGTCCAAAAAGTAAATAAGTGTCCCGCCCCCGCCTCACTTCCTTTCCACGTAATGTTGCTAGCTCAGACATTATTAATCCGTTTTAGGGGTAAAAATTGAGAACATTGGAGGTAGGATGATAATAAAATCAAAATTGTCCATTCACAGGAATTCATATTATGTAACTATTTACTTCGACAGCTAAAATGGTGGACGTGACTTTTTCTATAAAATTAATACAGGTATCGTTTTCGGGGTTTCTGGGGGTTCTAATTACGAATGTAACATCTATTTTAAGATTCATGATAGCGGACGCGACTTTTTGAAGTAAAACTTTACTTCTTTACGCACGCTTGACTTGGGGAGTATGCTGTTTGACTTGCGGAGTAAGCTGGTGAATGCGTTACGAAAAGTGTGATCGGGCGAGGCGACATTTATTTTGAGATACAATGTGGCGGACGTGACTTTTTAAATAAAATCAATATGGGTATCTATATCGAGGTTTCCCGGGGTGCTCATTACGAATACCTATAACATCAATTTTGATATCCAAGATGGCGGACGCGACTTTTTAAATAAAATCAATATGGTTATCGTTTTCGAGGTTTCCCGGGGTGCTGATTGCGAATACAACATCTATTTAAAGATCCAAGATGGCTGCCATGATTTTTTAAATAAAATCAATATGGGTATCGTTTTCGAGGTTTTCGGGGGTGCTGATTACGAATATAAGTTCAATTTTGAGATCCAAGATGGCGGACGCGACTTTTTAATCGAAATCAATATGGGTATCGTTTTTGAGCTTTCCCAGGGTGCTGATTGTGAATATAACATATATTTTGAGATCCAAGATGGCTGACGCGATTTTTTAAATAAAATCAATATGGGTATTGTTTTCGAGGTTTTTGGACGTGCTGATTACGAATATAACTTCTATTTTGAGATTCAAGATGGCGGACGCGACTTTTCAAGTTAAGTCAATATGGATATCGTTTTCGATGTTTCTCGGGGTGCTGATTAAGGATACCTATATTGATTTATTATTATTCCCCCCCTTTGGGGGGAGGCCTTTGTCCAGCAGTGGACGTCTTTCGGCTGTTATGATATTGATTTTATTTGAAAAGTCACGTCCGCCATCTTCAATATCCAAATAGATGTTATATTCGCAATCAGTACCCCGGGAAACCTCGTCTCTCTCTCTCTTTTAACACAGTCTAAGGAGACTGCTAAAAACTAAGAAAAGCCCTTAATAGTAATCAAAAGTAGGGAAAATCAAAACTCGTAAATTGGCAACATCAACAAAATGGACACATCATTCTCTATGAAAATTTAAATTGAACAATTTATTCAATAATTAAATAACCTGATAGCTAAATGTGCTACTTGCACATGAAATGTGATCCCATCCTGTTTCTTTTTTAGTCCAGATGCATTATTACAGGTAGGAACGACACAAGACTGCATAATCTAATTTAATTTGACACCGAAAAACACGTAACGCGATACGAAGTTGACAGAGTGACTGATTGGCTGCGCGTGAAACTACTCTATTTAAGAGTAGTTTTTGACGCTTCAGTATTAGGCGCGATCACGGTTTCTGGTTTATTTTAATTCTATGGTTATATAAGAATCGATTATGTTTGTTTTATTTTGAATAAAAGATACTCTGTCTGAATACTATAAAGTTGCTTTTCAATAATCATTCTCATTGGCAGGTGTAGCCCGTAAGAGTTAACTTGAGACCTGAGCGCAGTAGGTAGTACCTACTGCGCTTAGGTCTCAAGTTAACTATTGCGGGTTATAGTAAAAGTCTCGTTTAGAATGAATGTTTAATCTCCGCTAATATAGCTCACAATAATTAATTAATTTAATTTGAAGTTATAGTGTTTTAAGTAGGTGAAAAAATGGGGGCGCTAAAAAATAATTTATTCTCAAAGTGGGCAGTAGACAAAATAAGTTTGGGATTATGTTTGGTTTATGTTTGGGAACCACTGTAATACAGTAATACCAAAAAACCACTTGGGATGTCAGCTATTGCTTGCAACTTTGCCGTCCTGTAAAAGGAGACATACAAAAAGTACGTAATATATTACTTATTTTATAATGCATTCAAAATTATTTTATGTTTCTTAGGTGGAAGAAACTGAAGATAAAGACTCTGATATGGAATTGTATGATACTAGTGATGGCGACAGTTCTGATGAAGACCGATCGTGGGTTAAAGAAGTCAAAAAGCAACACAAAATCATTAGAAATAAAACCAGAAAGGAAGACGACTCGCAATTTAATGAGGAGAAAGTTTATGAAGCCAATAAAGCTCCAAATGTTTCAAATATTATTAAAAGTATAACCCGAGTGAGCAAAGCTAGTTTAGGAGATCGGTTAGCTAAAGAAAGTTTCTCGACAATAGTCACCAATAGTGGAGGAAACCGGGAAATGAAATTTAGCATGAGAGGAAAGAAGTCGGAATCAGAAAATAATAGACAAATGAAGAAACACCATCAAGAAAGAAAACAATTTGTACGACGAACGGGATTCTTAATGAAAAAGAAGCTCCCTAAATCATTATAACATTCATATTAATATAAATAATAAAGTACAGTGTTATAATATTAATAAAACTTTTGATCGCTTATTCCTTGAGCATTTTTATTGCTACTGGTCGATTATGCGCTGTGAAAAACACCTAACGATTTTTTACAACTCGAATTTTGCTCAAACAAAATAGAGCTTCGACTATTTATTTGATGATTTCAATGACGTTTCTAATGCATCAAATAAGTGAGTGACGACATAAACTCCTCACCCTAGTATTTCCTATGGATTGCTATTCTTCACCTTTTTCATCGACGAAGCGAGACTTGCTATGCTCCAGGTTGCAACTGAGGATGCACTAAGAAAAGCCCAATGATTATATCAATAGGTATCCCGATACGCCAATAATAATAATATAATGACGACCTCTGTGGTCTAGTGGTTCGAGTGTCGGACTGCTGATAACGAGGTCGTGGGTTCGATTCCCACAGGACACAAATATTTGTGTGATGAACATAAGTGTTTGTGTTGGTCTGGGTGTGTTGCTTATGTATTATAAGTATGTATTTACAAAAAAAAAAAAAGTATATACGTATTATATCCATTGTCTAGTACCCATACCACAAGCTCTGCTTAGTTTGGGACTAGATGGTGCTGTGTAAAAATGTCCCAAAGATATTTATTTATTTATTAATGAAGTTACTGGCGACTGAGTATCTTGGAGGCAACGTGATCGACTCATGTAAAGATTTGATCCTTTACTAGCGCGTATTATGCGTAGTATTATGTAATTTAGACTATTCTCATGCTTTCTTTATCAAAGTTCAACATACGTAATGGGTGGTTAGTTCAAATCTATTTTTATCCGCTAACGTAAGATTTATATTCGTCAAAAATAGATAGGTAAATTCAATATTTAGGTACATTATCAATGTACAAGTAGGCAGGTATGGGTGACCGCACTTCAGTGGTAACAGTTCGACATTGACGTCTTTATTTCCTTAGCAGTAAGGCCGGTTTTCTAATTAACGTGTTACCACTGTCATGCAGTCAACTGTACCTATATTTTTATATTTATCACCCCATAAAATTCTTCACAATGCAGCAATGGACAGAAACTGGTAGGGTCCCGTAATGTAAACACAATGACATTAACATCGCTTGGCTATTATATTATCAGAGTTAGTGCAATGACTCGATGCAATGCAAGTACAAACTCAATGATGTTATTACATATATAAAAAAAACATTGCAGTGAATCGTTATCTGTTGTTGTCAGTGTTTCCTTTTTAACTCTCTTTGAAAGTATAAACTTAATTTTGGTAATTGCTCTAATATATCCGTTAAAGATTTTAATAAAATATGCAAAATGACAACGCATCGTACGGTAGTGGTAAGTACAATAAGCTTTTATCTACCTACCGTCATTATTGAGATGAGATCTTCGTTGTTTGCTACATAAATGTTCAATTATTAATTTATTATTGTTTCGTATAATGTGCGTATTGGTAATTAATGTGTAGATATGGGTAATAAACTGTATAATGTGAAATTTTTAAATGATTATGTAGCTAGTGATTTACTGGACAGCCATGTACTGGAGAATGACAAGCTTGCTGAACCAGCGATGGAGAGATCTACGAGGTCCAGTCTCGACGCCAATAGTGTGGATGTGAGTAATCCTTTTTACCTCAAGTACTGTGTTTTTCACTATACTGGTGATTCTCTGATAATTTTATTTACCTACCTATATGTTCTAAATTATAGGTGATATATTTTAAGGGTAATGAAATATAGGGCTTACTTACTTGCAATAGTTGAAATGGATAACTGCTGTAAGGCAGGGATCTATCTTGTGTTCCTTTATTTACAGAACATTATTTAAATGTTCTAAATTATAGGTGATATATTTTAAGGGTAATGAAATATAGGGCTTACTTGCAATAGTTGAAATGGATAACTGCTGTAAGGCAGGGATCTATCTTGTGTTCCTTTATTTACAGAACATTATTTAAATGTTTCTAAAGTTATACTTATTAGACATTATTAATATCGTAATAAATTAACTAATTAACTCTGAAACTAGTGAACTCGCAACAAAATTTAATTGTGTGTGTATGAGATGAATTTATTCTACCTTATAGACACAATGACCTATCTAGCGTTGTTATCGCTTGGAGATCGACTCATCCCGTAAAGAGAAGGAGCTCAGTCATTTTTATGATTTATAATATCAGTCAGTGGGGTACTTACAGCTTGTATGTTCTCCTTTCCAGATTGGAGAAATAACAGAATCTCCTGATACTGAATACATGAGTACTTCTGCTATATTACATTATTGTAAATCAAAGGTAATTAATACATGAAGAATCTAATGAAGATTTTTTTTTTCAGTAGGTAAGTGCTTATCTCTTGTTTTTAAGTAACATTACCATATTATCTTATTCCAGATATTACTGCCCTACTTAAAACTGTTAACAATTATGGGACTGCGGCCAGTACTGGATGTATCGAATTCTTCCAGATGTGCTATATTTTGCTCACACTTTCATTCAATACAAGTTGCGATACTCATGTTTTTAGGCTATGTCCTTCAATATATGGCGTGTTTTAGGTAAGTTATTATATTAGAATACAAAATGTTATGCTTAGAATAACCTTATTTGACCATTTTTCATTACATATCTTGAAACTATTAGAAAAAGATAAGCAACAATAAAAAAATCTAGGAAGTGTGTAAACAGCCACCAGTGGCCGCTTAATAAAGAGAAATATCATGCCACTAGTGGCAAGCTAAGTAATAATGCCATTCTGCCGCAAGTTGTTAGCTCTTAAAATTTGTTCCATAACACAAACTGTAAAGATTTTTTTTTTATATAGGTACATATGGTATACCTAGTTCCTATAACGGCAGACTAACAGAAAAGGCTTATTCTGCCACAAGTAGATAGTAGTTGATGTTGATTGATGTTGTTGTTTTACAGTGTTACTTATTGCTCTGAGCTTAAAGCACACATTTCATTGATGTAGGAAAGTGATTGGCAATAAATCGTTTATGGCACTCGCCGCCTCGGCGGCCGCTGCCGCGGCAGTGCTCGCAGGGGCGGATCTATATAAGGACTTTTTGGGCTGCAGCCCAGGGCCCCGTGAATATAAAGGGCCCCCACCCCCCAATGAAGACATTGGACCTTATTGCGACTAAAAAAAAACGAAAAATAAAAAGAATATTTTCATAAGGTTGGCAACCAGACAGATCAATTAGACTGTTTGCGCGCCTATCGAACGGAATGGGGGATTCCCTCTTTTTTTCCTGTACCTCTACCTAGTTACCGAAAATAGTTTTTGACAAAATAGCAAATAGTTGATTAATTAGGCAGGCTCCCGAGTAGTATTAGCCCAAGGCCCCACAAACTCACGGTCCGCCCTTGAGTGCTCGGCTCGTGCGTGGTGTGGTCACTGTTCTAACATAACCTAACTAGCAGCTATCTGCCGTCAGATGTTTCATATAAAGGGGGGCGGAGCCCCGCTGGGGCTTCGCCACCGGGCCCCCACACGGCTTGGGGGCATCGATGGGGCTTCAATGGTGGCTCCCAGACCTCCCTTGCGGCCGGTATCGTTCCTCGAGCCTCCTAGCAGGTGGATACTATCATCATCATCATCATCATTTCAGCCGAAAGACGTCCACTGCTGGACATAGGCCTCCCCCAAGCATCGCCACAACGACCGGTCCTGTGCCTTCCGCATCCAGCGGATTCCCGCAACCTTCACCAGGTCGTCGGTCCACCTTGTGGGGGGCCTACCCACGCTGCGCCTTCCAGTACGCGGTCGCCACTCCAGAACTTTACTGCCCCATCGGCCATCCGTTCTGCGAGCAATGTGCCTCGCCCACTGCCACTTAAGTTTGGCAATTCTTCGGGCTATGTCGGTTACTTTCGTTCTCCTGCGAATCTCCTCATTTCTGATTCGATCACGCAGGGACACTCCGAGCATAGCCCTCTCCATTGCCCTTTGAGTGACTTTGAGCCTTCTTATGAGGCCCATTGTGAGCGACCACGTTTCAGTACCGTAAGTAATTACTGGCAACACACACTGGTCAAAGACTTTCGTCTTGAGACACTGCGGTATTTTGGACGAGAAGATATTGCGTAGCTTCCCGAACGCTGCCCAACCGAGTCGGATTCGACGATTGACCTCTTTCTCGAAGTTGGACTTACCTAGCTGGACAGTTTGTCCTAGGTATACATAATCGTCAACAACTTCGAGTGTAGATTCTCCGATGTTTACGGGAATGGGTGCTATATGGGAATTCGACATAACCTTTGTCTTGTCCATATTCATCTTAAGACCCACTCTATCAGAAGCTCTACTGAGGTCATCGAGCATTGTACCGAGGTCCTCCATGGTCTCAGCCATGACTACTATGTCGTCGGCAAACCGAAGGTGAGTGATGTACTCGCCGTTTATGTTAATGCCTAGCCCCTTCCAGTCCAGAACCTTGAAGACATCCTCCAATGCAGCAGTGAACAGTTTCGGAGAGATCACATCTCCCTGTCTCACACCTCGCTGCAGAAGGATAGGTTTCGAGGCTTGGTCCTGTAATCGGACTGACATAGTGGCGTTTTCATACAAAGACTTTAACACTTCGATGTACCGATAGTCAATCTGGCACCGTTGAAGAGACTGTAGTACCGCCCAAGTCTCGATCGAATCGAAGGCTTTCTCGTAGTCCACAAACGCTAAACAAAGAGGCAAGTTATACTCTTCGGTCTTCTGTATAACCTGCCGCAGCGTATGTATGTGGTCTACGGTGCTAAAGCCTTTTCGGAAACCGGCTTGTTCGGGAGGCTGGAAGTCGTCAAACCTGCGCGAAAGACGGTTCGTAATGACTTGTAGACATGGCTCAGAAGTGAGATGGGCCTATAATTCTTCAGTAGAGCATTATAGCCCTTTTTGAAGAAGAGTACCACCACACCTCTGCTCCATGCCTGTGGCGTTCTTCCCTCGAGAATGACGGAATCAAACAGCTTCTGAAGGGCCTTAAGGATCGGTTTTCCACCCGCCTTCAGGAGTTCGGCCGTAATTCCGTCATCACCCGGTGCCTTGTTGTTTTTGAGCTGCTTCAGAGCCATCCTAATCTCGTACAGGCTGACGTCCGGGATATCTTCGGTATAGTGTCGGGTCAATCGAGCTCTTGGGTCGTGAGCCCGATTTACAGCGGGTGTCCGGGTGGACGTGTATAACTGTCCATAGAACTTCTCGACCTCCTTCAATAGCTCTGGCTTGGAGGATACGACTCTGCCATCGTCGGTCCTCAGTTTTGCAAGCTGGCTCTGCCCAATAGACAGGTCTCTTGCGAAGACTTTGGAGCCCTTGTTTTTCTCTATCGCGTCTTTAATACGTTCCGTATTAAATTGGCGTAGGTCACTTTTCAAGGACTTTGAGATCTGTCTATTGAGCTGCCGGTACTTAGTCGCATCATCTGAGGACTGCAGAATCATCTCGCGTCTTTCCGCCATAAGCTCGAGAGTGTGGTCAGAAAGCTTTTTGTTTCTATTTGTACGACGGGTCCTAAAGATCCTAGACCCGACCGTATGGACAGTTTCCACAAACCCATCGCTGTAATCGTCCACTGAGCTCCCTAGGCATTCGAAACGATTCTGAAGTTCGAGCTGAAAGCTCTCGGGGTTTTGGATTTGGATCGGTGCTGGACGGAGCGTAGACTTCATCAGTCGAGATCTTTCCAGCTTGATGTTCAGATTCAATGTGCCTCTTACCAAACGGTGATCGCTTCCGGTTTTAACCGCGTTGATCACAGAGACATCATTGAATATTTGCTTCTTCGTCGACATAATGAAGTCAATCTCATTTTTTGTTACACCATCAGGGCCCAACCAGGTCCACTTCCTATGCTCACGCTTTCTGAAGAAAGAGTTCATCATATAGAGTCCCTCCTTCTCCATAAAGCCGGCTAGTAGATGACCCCGGTGGTTCCGATATCCATATCCAAATTGCCCCACTCGCAGCTCATCATCGTAGCGATTGCCCAGTTTCGCGTTGAAGTCTCCCATGACAACAGTGAAGTGAGTTTTAGAACCATGCATGGCTCTCGAGATATCCTCATACATGGTCTCCACCTCATCGTCGGGGTGATTCGAGGCCGTAGCGTATACCTGTATAACCTTCAACGAATACCTTTCGGTTATTCTGAGTATAAGGTACGCCACCCTGCTCGAAACACTCTCGATCTTCACTATGTTGTTCACAAGAGACTTGTGGACAATAAACCCGACACCGCCCTGGGAAAGTTGATCGCCCTCCCGGAAATAGAGCAAGTTACCGGATTTGAGGATTATCGTGTCCTCCCCCTCTCTTCGGACTTCAGATAACCCTACGATATCCCATCGTAACCTGCTCAATTCTTCCTCGAGTTCGACAAGCTTCTCGTCGGTCCGCAGTGTACGTGTGTTGTATGCTGCCAGGTCCAGTCTTTTTTTGTTATGGTAGCCGGATCTCTGCCGGGGATTCTTAGCACCCCCTGCCCCGCCGTTACCTAGGCCGCTACCGTAACCAGGGCTAGCGGGGCCGCCGGGGACTAGGGGCCGATTTTTTGTTGTGCTTTGCATGAGGGGATATGCCATAATCGCCACGCTTGGCAGGCGGGTTGGCGATCGCAGTTTGTTGGTTAAATACTCGGAGGACGCTGCTGCCCATCCTCTGGTGAATCCCTTAGTCGCCTTTTACGGCACCCATGAGAAGATATAGGGTGGTGAAATTCTTTGCGTCCGGCACCACACGGACGGTGGATACTATAGTATTATATTATCTGTGGCCACGTGCAGGTGTCTCGTTGGACACCAGTGCGCGAACCGTTTGCTTGATCATCAGTGCTGTTTTGGACGCAGAGTCAATAAAATTGTGTTTAGCATTTCTAACAGCGGATTTTTTTTGCCTTAAGTTATTTTGCATCGAATGCTAGAAACGTGGTGGGGTGGGCGTAATTGCGTATTTATGTGTTGGTAGAGGCGAAATGGCGACACGCTTTCCGGTATTAAAAAATACAGTAGATACTGTAGATAATATTTATATTACCTTATTATTTAGATTTCTATTATTTTAACCCATTCTCTGTCCAATGAGCCATACATGGTACGCACGGCTACACATCAAGCTGTACATTTCCAGTATAAGCTGATCTCGCATTTTACGGAAAGCCTATAGGTATATAATGCGAACTCAGCTTATACTGGAAATGTACCTATAGCTTGATGTGTAGCCGTGTGTACAGAGCGATTGTTTAGTTTAACTATTGTATCTGCTGTCTGGACAGTGAACGTGTTAATAATGCCCAAGTTTTAAGCGTTTTAAACCTGACATCATAATACATTAACGCCATTGTACTACACACCTCGCCTCGGTACAATGTCCATTTCGCACGACAAGGACAGAAAATGGCCCTCTCTATGGCCCCTCCAAAAACTGAATAAGCATAACTCATAACTATCTCTTCCATTTCGTCATCGATTTTAGGTATATATTTTTTAAAAATCGTGTTTTTTTATTATTTCTTCAAATAATATTTGAAAAAAAAAAAAAAAAAAAAAAAAAAAAAATTAAATTTTGAGTAATAGTTGCAATACCCTATTGAGAATTATTTAATAGAGTTGCTTTACGTTGCTGACGTTTTGATTTTTAATGTTTCAGGAGGGACAGAGGGTTTTGTTACAAACTAGTGCCGCTGGCGTTAACGTCCACTCTAGAATATGACAATTACAAACAAGTATGTTACGGAAACGTTATCTTCACCTACATCGGGCCCAGCATATTGCATTTTGTGGGATTTTTATACGCATTATATTTATTCCGAACTTCAGATAATGAACAATTGCAAAACCTAATGGAGCGAGTGAGTATTCAAGTAATTTTCTGATGCGTTATTTATAGTACTTTTCTTCGTTTTTATTTAGTTAGTTAGTTTAGTTTTCAAATCAAATGAAAATTGGCCAATTGTTAATCGGGGTATGGAAATTAGTGTTCCGTACTGAAGAAAAAAGCCGCAATATTGTTATGGAGGATAGTGAAAAGGGGACCGATATAAGCGGAAAGGCTGAAAGGACAGACGGACAAGGTGGTCTTATTTTTTTTAAAGTACGGTAAATTATTAATTATATTCTTTAGGCTGGTAAATGAAGGAGACTTCCCAATCCCCGCAAAAATATACATACCGTTGTATAAAAAATATACTAAGGTAATTCGAATCTATCAGATCCCTCACACAATGTTGCGCGTAATCATAGTGTACTTTTAACCATATAAATAAAATTTCATACAGAAGCCAATCTATCAATACAACTGAACCGGCGCGCGGCGCCGGCGCAAGGCGGTTCGTACCATAGAAATAGGACTAGCCTAGAATCGTAGTAATGAAATGAACATTTCTCATATAGCTGCTATGTTTTGTCTTACACAGGCAGCAAAGTGACAGAAAGAGATAGATAATTATCTACTATCGGTATGGCCTTCGACTGTCAATGTAACCGTTTTTTCGTCAAAATTTGTACTAGCGAGTTACCAAGCCAGTGACCAAATCCACATAGATAATATAAATGTATAAAATTTAAAAAACCCCCGACACAACCATTCATTCAGTTTACACATTCATACAAAAATGTTCGATTTCAACCGACCTGCGCAACGCGTCGTAGCGGATGCGCGCGCTCACGGCGCGGCAGCAGCCGACACAGACTTACTTAATTCGTCACAAATAGTACTACATCGTATACCATTTCATATCGATTAAACGAGTGAAAGTAACTTAGAATCCCTCACCAATTTATCCTCATTTTTCTTTCCTGCTCCAACATCAGATCCTGATTACCATCTATCTATAACTTATTCATTGAAACCATTCCAATGAACGCAAACACGATACTTCTGCTGTAAGATGGTGAGAAGTGATCTGAGTGACCTGCAGATTCCAGGTGATGCTGCAGGATCAACTCAAGGTAATGTCATGGTAATGTTCTTGCAATATAATTGAAGTAACAGGATAGCAAATTTTGAATCGATCAGACCTGTGGACGTTGCTCACATCCCTTCATCAACCAGAAAAGAGTTGATCATCTTCAAACGGCTAAATAGATTTTCTTGAATCATAGCTAAGAAAACCCTCGATCAAGTCACCTTTCAAACAAAAATAAATAAATCAAAATCGGTTCATCCGTCTGAGCGCTACGGTGCCACAGACAGACACACACCTCAAAAACATAACACCCCTCTTTTTCGTCGGGGGTTAAAGATTGATTGATTGAAGAAAATTATATGGCTTCATTCCGATATTTTCCATTTGAAGTCAGTACAGACAACATATGTTTGTCTCTTTCTATTGCAACGTTTATGCAAAAGAGAAGTCCCGCTAATGCGGGAGCAGTTCAACTTAAGACTATTTTTTTTTTCCACAATTTATATCTTTAGATTTCGCTTCGCATGCGTAAATGCGTTGGAACACCGTTTCTTAATAAGATGTCGGTGACGTCACCCAAAGATATTAGTAAGGGGAAGTTAAATTCGATACCACGAGCAGGGTTCACGGTAGCTTAGTGGCTAAAGCACTGGCGTACTGAGCCAGGAGACGAAGGTTCAAATCCTGCTCGTGAGCGATTTTTTCTTTCCACAATTTATATCTTTATTACTACTACACTACTACTAGGTTATATACTTCCTCTAAGGTTTGTACAGTCACTCCATGGGAAACTGAACCCGTCGGTGAATATAATATAGGTATATAATATAAATTTATTGATACAAAAAATCCTTAAAAAATTCTTAAGACTAGAATACATTGATTTTTATAGTTAAAGGTGTCAATAATGTCACGCACACATCGCCGCGCTATATGTGAGTGTACCACAACAGGCCGCTTGTATGTAGTTTGGCTTCTGTATGGATTTTTATTCATGTGCTTTTAACATTATACTTATTCTATACTAAAAGAGAGATGTCCTGCCTGACTGACAAATTCATCAACGCAGAGCCGAAACTACTCAAGTTAGAAACATGAAATTTTGAAAGTAGGATCCACAGATTACCTTTGTATATACTGAGAGATCCTTTTGTAATGTTAACACCCACTAAGAAAGGATTGTCGGAAATTCTAACCCTAAGGGGTTTAAATAGGGTTTAGAGTTTGTATGAAAAATCTTTTCTCCTGGATCGATTCACTCAAAACGTGGGAAAAATAATATTTTAAGTAAATAACTAATCAAGCACTTATTTTTTCTTATTCGGATTTTCCGTTAGAAATACTTATTTTTCGTTTCTCAAAACTACGACGGGAAACATTATACGGGGCAGGTTAAATCTTTATACGCGGGAAAAGCCGCAAGAGCACTGCTGGTCTCAAATAAGAAACGATATTTTTGTATCATCATCACCTTCTAAATATATCTCAATTAGGAACTAATCAGTCTGTAACAGTAATGTGTTTTTGATTTAAAATCAATTCTTGTTTAGGTATTTTTATTGTCGTCCTATTCACCGCAAGGAATGCCTACAACTAAGCCGAAACGACTATTACGCATGTTGTGGTTTTTCATTATACTCAGCGTACTGTGGATGTGTCTTTCATTGTGTTCAGTCAATTTAATGTTGGCTAGAGGCAATATTATCTTCAGATGGATGGAAAACAGGTAAAGAAAATACACAACGTGATATCGAAATAACTGAAAACCTCTTAAGTGTTGTATACTGATGAGTACAATGACCCCTTAAGAGGTTTTGAGTTATTTCAATAACACGTTGTATAAATGTGTAAAGTGATGATTTCTCAAAGTTACAATATTGGTTTATAAATAAAAACTTGCCACTTGTTCTTATTAACAAATAACGACAGAAATACACACACAGCACTGGCGTACTGAGCCAGGAGTCGCAGGTTCTGTTCTAATACTGCTCGTGAGCGATTTTTCTTTCCACAATTTAAATCGTTAGATTTCGCTTCGCATGCGTAAATGCTTTAAAAATAATAAAATAACGACAGAAGTGTCATAAGACCGTATTATGATTAATTTAGACAAACTTATTAATACTTCTAATAACATTATTTCGAAATTCCGAATTTACTGTTGATTGTACAGTCGACTGCATGACAGTGGTGAATTAGAAAACCGACGTGCGGTCGACCGTACCTACATCTTTTTTTTTTGCATCGTATTATTATTATTTCCAGTTCATATGAAGTAAGGATGGTGCTAAAGATCTTACTTATAATATGCACATTGATTCACGACATGGTGCAAGCGACTATCATCACGAGCTATTGCCTACAAGCGCAGTTGTTGCAGGCTCATCTAATGTTCCTCAAAGAGCGCCTGCTTAACCGAACAATAACTCCACTAAACTGGATGAGAGTATGTTTTTCTTTGTCCTATTTTTAACCGACTTCAAAAAAAGGAGGAGGATAATTCGGCCGGTTTTTTTTTTTTTTTTTTTTTTTCATGTATTTACATCGATCACTCCGAGATTTGTGGGCCGATTTACGTGGTTGTTTTTTTATTTGGTAGAGAAAGTCCGCGCGTTGGGCGTGGAGAAAGTAGTTTTTTAACCAGCTTCAATAAATCAGTTTATTTTAGCTTCGCCTATCTAGATGATCTGCTCATTGGTTTTTTTTTCTGAGAATTCTTGGCCGATATGCTTGTTTTTTTTTTCACGATAGTGATTGGACGTTTGGAAGAACATGAGCGAGACCTTTGCCTAGCAGTGGGATAGCAAAGGATAATAATAAAAAAAACTCAAATTGGTTATATAAACATTTATGAATCAACCCTCGCAATTTTCAACTAAAAAGTATGAAATAAAAACTTTTTAACAAAAAATAAAACCGACTTCAAAAACCGTAACTAAAAAGTAAAAAATAATCATTGTACGTATTTTAAAATCTTAACATAAACCAAAATTTGAAGGCGGCGCGTGGTTTTCATGTACGTTCACATAAACTGTTTTGTGTTTACTATAGATATTGCGCTCGACTGTACATTAAATGACGCAAAGGTTCAATCACGCGCCGCCTTCAAAATTTTGGTTTATGTTAAGATTTTAAAATACGTACAATGATTATTTATTACTTTTTAGTTAAGGTTTTTGAAGTCGGTTTTATTTTTTGTTAAAAAGTTTTCTTAAACTACAATTACTATCTGGGCCCTAATTCACGTAATTTCAAGACGCGATCAAGTTGCTGTGACGCTGCAGTTCGTATCTGACAGCGACCGCCGAAGATTGTTGTTTTCATCATCAAAACTTATCTGCAACTGTTAGTTACGTGAATTGGCGTACTGGTCAATAGATAAGTAGGTCAACAACAGTAATAATAACAATATTTTTATAATAATAACAAGCCTACTAAAGTTTAGTTCCGTGTGGTGCCGGACGTAAATAATTGCACCACCTTATATCTTGTCATGGATGTCGTAAAAGGCGACTAAGGTAAGGGATTTACCAAAGTATGGGCAGCAGGATTCTCTGAGTATTTTACCAACCAACTGCGATCGCCAACCCGCCTGCCAAGCGTGGCGATTAAGACATATCCCCCCCTTTTTGGGGGAGGCCTATGTCCAGCAGTGGATGTCTTTTGGCTGAGATGATGATAAAACAGTACAGTACACTGCTTTTAATACTTATCAAGCCCGCATAACGACGACAAGCGGTATACGGACGCATCCATAGTAAATTGCGTTCGTGTATAAGTATTGGTGTAGTGGGCTAGTCATAAATAGAAAGTTAACATATCTTTTCTTTAGGCACTTATCAGGCGGTAACATACCGCGCATGGCGCATACCTAGGTAGGCGCATTTGTCCGTATTCAGAACAAAAATATGCCCTAATGTTTGTCAATGCAGTAAAGGGACTCCTTGATAGATAATCCCTTCCTACCCATTCTATATAGTGCAGATTGACTGCTTCTGCACTATACACGAAAACATTCAACGCTAATATTATTTTTTTATTCATAGGAAATAGCTGAATTCCGTAAACTATTAAAATATTTGAACGATGACCTAGCTCCCGCAGTTTGTTTGTTCACCATAGTAAACATCTCATGGGCCACGTCTGGTATTATGTGGCTACTCAACTTAGACAAGGTGGACACTGAAACAGAACCCTTGGTTGGCATTAGTATTCTCAATGAGCTTTTATGGATATCTGCGGTCGTTGTACCATTTGTACAGGTAATCTCAAATTTTAATCGTAATTTTATATAATACAATACAATACTATTTTTTTTTTTTTTTTAATTTTTTTTTTTAAAATTTAATACAATTATTATTATTAGCGATCCGCCCAGCTTCGCACGGGTGGTTTTTTTTTTCTTCCAATAATTTTCTTTCATAAGAGCTTTATCCTGACAATTTTATTACAAACATAACAGAAAAAAACAGCCAAATATGTCGAACCGTTCTCAAGTGATGCTTCTTCATACATGTGGCAATTGATTTTTATTTATAGATTTTATATGAATCAAGAGAACAATCGCGCTCATTGTTTTTTTGTATTTAGACTTATTGTACTTGGAATCCTATTCACGCATGACATGTTTCGTAGGCGTTGGCGCAGAGAGCCTTTGCATTTATTATGACCGAGGCCTTTGCATTTATTATGACCGAGACGTCAAATCGTTTCATGAGTAATTTACTCAATGCTAAGCTAATCTGACATCTTTGACGTCCCGCCATCCACTTCACATTTCAACTTGAATCTTTAAAATGTACATGTAACTCTACTGTTAAGGTGGTTTCAAAGCGGCGAGGCGAGGATTGGATGGGATGGGCGTGATTTGAAATCTCGCTGACCCTTTCACACCGAAACATCTACATCGCGAGGCAGAGCGTGCCGAGCGAGATTTTTTTATCCGTTTTGCAATGTAATAAGTACTCTAATAATGCAACTTTAATGTTGTACCAACAAATATTTCAATTCTCGCCTCGCACATCCACGCCTGTCCAGACCTTTCACACCAAAGATGGGCGTGACGTGAATTGAAATTTTGCTATACAAATTTCAATTCTCGCTCGGCCCATCCACGCCACGCCTCGCCGCCGCCGGTGTGAAACCACCTTAACAGTAGAGTTACGTTGTGCTACATATACATTTTAAAGATTCAAGTTTCAACCTTTAAACGCTTAATTTTGAGGCGTGGTGACGCTGCTGCGGAATTAGATGAGCGATGACATTTAAAATTATAATTACTTTTCAGGCCGCCAGATTATCCAAGGAATGTAGGAGGACGCAGTCAGTGGGGCATGAACTGTGTGTGCGTCCATTCCTCCACCAGGACACGACCCAGGAGGACATCACCTCGGTGCTGATGTACGCGTCCACTCTGCAGCTACACGCCAAACTGTTCCACTACCCCATCGCCGGCCGATACCTGTGTCTCGTACTTACGATCACAGTTATTGTACTCTTCTCACTAGGCATGTGCCACTTATTACAATAAGGAAAAATCCTTTAAATATTAATTTGTTATTTATAATAGAGATTAGCAACTAGCAAGTTTATGATTTGTAAATAACGCCTCGTTGTGTTGTAAATAAATGTAATTTAATAAATGCATGTTTCAGTAATACAACACTATACAACGTGTTATTGAAATAACTGAAAACCTCTAAAGTGGTCATTGTACTCATCAGTATGAACAACTTTTACTATGGGACAAAGCCTGAAATCGCGAAAAAAATATCTGCCAATCGCTAAATTTTGTCGATTCATGTAAACACAAGGCCTTAGCCTTCTCGTACTGAGAAGAGGAAGAGGCCCGTGCCCAGCAGTGGGACAGTAATGGGCTGATTATGTTATATTATGTGAACACAAATGTTGGGACCAGCTGATTTTTTTTTTCACGATTTCAGCTTTGGTCCCATAGTAAAAGTTGTTCATACTGAAGAGTACAATGACCCTTAAGAGGTTTTCAGTTATTTCAATAACATGTATTTTAATCACCAGAAAAAAAAACAAGGGTACCTAGTCTGCTTTTTTCTGGTGTAAGTAGGGGTACACCCCTATGTCCGTTTGAAAAAACTCACAGACCAGTAAGCCTCTAGACACCGTTTAGTCTGATAACCCCGGTCACCACACATGCAGTACCACTGCATATTATACGACCCTCCGCTAATCGGACCGTCACTCCATCAGCGAACGGCACCAAACACCACCCAACTTTTGAACTGACCAATCATAACACGCCGTCCGCTCCCCGGCCCCCGCCAACATTTTACGACTGTGTTCTCATGCAAAACTTTGTTTAGGCTGCGTCTTAAGGCGTACTGGTCTGTGGCAAAAACTGCACCGTCAGAATAATGTATGGGCTATTGAATAAAATATTAAGTATTTTTTTGTCTTTTTTTATTCTCATTTTGCAACTAGTTTGGCACGAACAACACACTAACATTGAGAAATGATGGTTAACATGTAATATAATTTTATGTAGTACTAGCTTTTACCCGCGGCTCCGCTCGCGTTAAATTCTGCTAACCCCCGTCAGTCCAGTCCAGTCCACTGTCCCGCTGCCCCACTGCCCCACTATCCCACTGCCCCGCTGCCCTTCTGCCCCGCTGCCCCACAGCCCCGCTGCCCAGCTGCCCAGCTACCACACTGCCCCAGTGCCCCACTAACCCGCTGCCCTGCTGCCCCACTGCGAAAATGCCCCGCTGCCTCGCTACCCCACTGCCCCACTATCCCACTGCCCCGCTGCCCGCCACTGCCCCGCTACCCCACTGCCCCACTGACCCGCTACCCCTCTGCCCCACTGCCCAGCTGCCCCATTATCCCACTGCCCCGCTACCCCACTGCCCCGCTGCCCAACTATCTCACTGCCCCACAGCCTGCCCCGCTTCGCCGCTGCCCCACTGACCCACTGCCCCGCTGCCCCGGTAAACCACTGCCCAGCTGCCCCGCTGCCCTACTGCCCCAGTAACCCACTGCCCCACTGCCCAGATGCCCCGCTGCCCCGATGCACCGCTTCCCCACTGCCCCGCTGCCCCACTCCCCTACTGCCCCGCTGCCCCGCTACCATACTGCCCCGATGCCCCGCTGCCCCGCTACCCCACTGCCCCACTATACCACTGCCCCGCTGCCCCACTGCCTCGCTTCCCCGCCCCGCTGCCCCACTGTCCCGCTGCCTCGCTGCCCCACAACCCCACTGCCCCGCTACCCCACTGCCCCGCTGCCCCACTGTCCCACTGCCACTGTCCCAATGTCCCACTATCCCACTGTCCCACTAACTCACTATATCACTATCGTCCCGTCCCATGTCCCATCCTATGTCCAGTCCCATGTGCCGTCCCACTGTCCTGTCCCATGTCCCGTCTCATGTCCCGTCCCATTTCCCGTCCCATGTTCCGTCCCCTATCCCGTCCACTGTCCCGTCCCCTGTCCCGTCCCCAGTCCCATCCCCTGTCCACTCCACTCCACTCCACTCCATCGTACATTACTATCCGCTCGTGCAAATGCATTAGAAGCTTCGATCTGGGGGGAGTACGCCACCCACGAATTAATTTTTTTCTTGTTTTCTTTCTTTCTCAAAACCCATACCAGTTTCTAAGTCAGATCATCAGCTTTCAAACAAAAAAAAAATCATCAAAATCGGTCCAGTGGTTTTAGCGTGATGCTGGAACAAACAAACAAACAATCAAACAGACGTTTACAATTTTATAATAGTTAAGATTAAGATTATAGACCTTGCAGTAGTAAATGTATGCAGTGCTCACAGGAGTGGGGGCACAGACATAGTAAAAAATATAGACGAAGTGCTGTGAACAATCATAGTGAAGCCAAAAAAAAAAAAACTGCTCCTTCGTGTACAACCAGCGCTCACGCACGCACCATGCACCTTAAGGATATTTGTTTTCGTGATGCTTACTGGACGATGCCGTGACATGTGTACTGAGAGGGTAGAGCACGGTTTGAGGGGCATTTGTGTGCGCGAGCGCAGTTTGTACACAAAGGAGCATAGTTTTTGAAATAAAACTTCTTTAGGCACGCTTGAATTGGGGGGGTAAGCTGGTTAATGCGTTACGAAAAGTGAGGCGAACGGAGGGGGTAGTGCGGGACGCGGGGAACGAGGAGCGCGCGACGGCCGGCCACGACACAGCGCCGGCAGATGTACGCGCGCCGCGCCGCCATTCCTTTGTTCTCATTGAAATGGTATTGAGGGAGATATAAGTTAGTGAAGTTTTACTTAAGTCAAAACTCGTTTTTTTGAGTTCACTATATTGTTCGCAGCACTTCGACTATATTTTTTTCAACACACTTGCTCGTAAAGTGGCTCTTATTGCATCGCTTTTAGGTTCATAATGTGGCTTATAACGCACGCGTGCTTTTTTCATTATATTATTGCACTAGTGCTTTTTACTTTACAGTTTATTTTTAAATCGCAGCAAAGAGTTTTTATGCCTGAACTAAATTAAACATTTTTGGGAATAAATCAACTGAATAAATAAAATATGCTTTATAAACATTTCATTTCATCAAATTATTAATTTTTGTCAACAAATTAATATTAATTTGTGTTATAAATAAAAAAAACAATTTATAATATTTTTATATTAGGCTGTATGGCGGTTTCCTTCGACCACCTGCGCGCGCATAGCTGTATGTCACCGCGCGGTCCGCGCGCCATTTTTATCATTTTTCACAAATTCAATATTTGTCTAAAATGTGTAATTTATGTTTTTTTCCTCGCAAGTGTGTTGAAAAACGTCGTATGACACGCGTGAGCATTGACTATTATACTCTTGGCTCCATTACGCCCTCGCCTTCGGCTCGGGCTGCAATCCAGCCTCGAGTATAATAGTCAATTTAGCTCACTTGTATCATAATGTACTATTACTATGTCTGTGTGTGTGTGAGGCGTGTCGCGTCTAGTCGGTGTGGAGCGCGGCGAGGCGCGCGGCCTGCGCCCCCCACCACGAGCGCACGTCGTGCAGCGCGGGCTGCTCGCGCGCGCCGCCCGCGCCCTGCTGGCTCACGCGGCTCACACTCTTCACTGTCGCTGGCGGGACAGTCAAACAAACACATTACTAGCAAAATGGTGATGGGTCTCCTGCACAGACCAGTAAGCCTCTAGACGCCGATTAGCCGGACACCCCCGGTAACAACGCATATGCAGTAGCACTGCATATTATACGCCCCGCCGCCAATCAGGCCGTCAGCGAGCAGCACCAATCATATGGAATCATACCACCGAACTTTTGAGCCGACCAATCATAACGCGCCGTCCGCCACCCGGTCCCCACCAACATTTTACGACTGCGTTATCATGCAAAACTTTGTCTATGCGGCGTCTTGAGGCTTATTGGTCTGTGCTCTCCTGCCACCATAAGCAAAAGAAACACAGCTAGCTAAAACACTCAACACAGATGCGCCCACGGAATAAAGAAAACAAGTAGTGCCCTTACGATTACATTGTATTTGATTTGTATGCCAGTACCTGGTGGAACATGTATTAGTTCAAAATAATGTTTTCTAACACCTATTTGTACCATGTTTGATGCAAATAAATACTATTGAAATGAATTTAATTGAAATGAAATAAATACTATTCAAAATCAGTACATTAAAATACATAAAAACAATTAAATGATTGGGTCTATTTTAAATTCAGTTGGGGCCTAGCAATTATGTAATATTTTTTTTGAAATTAAATCTTAATACAAGTTATTAAAATTAAAATAGTTTTATTGAAATTTATCAAAATTGTACACATAACAGTGATATAATACACCTCTACGAGAATCATTTTTCGTTCTGCTATCATTTTTACACATTAAAATTTCACATTGAGGTATATCTAGTATTTCACGTAAATATTCGAGACGTCAGTGTCGCATCGGGAAACTAAACGCGATTAAGTTAATGTTGCGCATCTGCGCTTAATGTGCCGCGTGCGGTAGCCGTGTGCTACTTCCCCTTGTTTTCTTTATTCCGTGGATGCACACCTCCGCCCGCCCGTAAGTAGTCTTGAAGGGAAGCATTCAGCTAAAACACTCAACGGAGATGCGCCCCTCTTTAGATGGCAGTGTTGTAGGATAGTGTGTTGTATAAATACAGTTTAACGATGAAATATAAACAATCAAATATTTCATGGAAAACATGCACAATTTCCTGAGAACAATTCTATAAGTAGCGACTCTGTATACTTATTTCTTTGTTCGACTTTACATTGAACACGAGACTTCGTAAATGTATGCATTTTATTCTATGGTATTTTTCCTTTCTTAATGATATTATGCGGAGCAATAGGAGGACACATTGTTGACATTTGCTTTTACTACCACAATATACAGTTTTTGGCAAACAATTTATGATAATAATTATTATTATGTATTAAAAATAGAACACTCACACTTACAAGAAGTTTTCTTTATGAGGGTAGGATGGGGGTCACTGAGGGTCGGCTGGAGGTACTTTTTGATTGGGCTCTCGGGTCTGCAATAAGTGATTTAATTGTGTTGTAAATGAGTCAAAAGGCTTAGACTTCTTACGGTCACATTAAATTATTTTCTGATCCAACATCATTATCCAAATTATGCAGTTGTAATGTGTGTTTATTTTACCTTGGAATCGTAACAGATGGTAATCCAGGACGTTTAAACTGACTCTTCGTTGATGATCTCTTCGGTTGTGAATCAAATGAAGACGATATACCTATAAAAATGTAAACAACATTAATAACAAATTCAAGGTTTTAGGAAATATAAATTAACTGTGAGTTGGTTTTCACTTACTAGATATGACTGGCTGTGAAGTTGATTCTGTTATTTCTGTGCGACCTGCACTGGCGATCACTTGCTGTAAATTAATTTAAATTATTATATTAATTAGTATGTATCAAATTACTGCCTGAGGCAGCCAGGCAGTACTAGACTCTACTGGTTGCAAGCGCGACTGCTGAGCGTGGGGTCCTGGGTTCGATACCCGGGTCGGGCAAAGTGCTATTGGGTTTTTTCATTAGGAAATTCTCAGTAGCAGCTCGGAGTCTGGATTTGTGCCCGGTCAGTGGCAATAGGCTCGCCCCCTATTACATGGGACTATAACATAACTGGCGAAATACGGGTGTACTATTACACCTCTGCCTACCCCTTCGGGGAAATACAGGCGTTATGTTATGTTATGTGTAACAAATTAATAAGTATGAAAAAATAAGCCAACCCGGCTCGATAAACAATCAAATTGTGAGTGGACCACGATATTAAAATATTGCTCCGACCGACATTATAAATATAATATTGCAACCCACCTGAGTTTCAGTTTCTTGTTTTTCTTTATCAACTTTTTCGTTGCTCATATCAACAACCTGTTCATTTGTTTTCCTTAGACCAGCGATCAAACTAGTTTGCTGTTTCTGTAAACCAAAAGTTACTTTATTATGTATTCCAGAAAGAAACTGGAATTTCCTTATGAATACTTATGGAAAGATAGACCACGTATTCAGTATCATGCATTTAAATAAAGTGTAGCGACACACCACATAGCTAAATTAGGCGGCCGAGCGTCGGCGTAATTACGCCAATCAACGGCGTCGTTGCTGTCGCGCCTGTTTCTCATTCCAAGTCACCTATACCTCAGACACTAATTGGGCTTAATAATCTCATGGATTCAAACCCAGATTTTGATCATTTACGGATGAATGGCGGATTTGAAGTATATTGAGTTTTTTTTAATCAAAAATTCTAAATTACATTTGTGCTTAAATAGTATAATTGGCTCCAGCCGTTCTATTTAAAATGGTGAAAGACTATAATTTATTACACATTGGTGTCGATTCTCTTGTTCACGAACTAAAGTTCTAAAGTTGTTGCCATCCTTTTCTTGTGTCTACTATTAGTAAAAGAGAGCGATAGTTCAAAAATAAGTTTAGTTCGTGAACAAGAGAATCGACACCAATAACAAAGATTCTGCAGCGATTCGGGTGTTTGGTTACTACAATTTAGGTGAACTTTTCTAATGTCCACAAGCCCCACTCACACTACTGTTGGCGCGTATCTTCTTGAGACAGCCCTCCAGCCAAGTTCGTATGGTTTGCTTGGCGACCTCTTCCTCGATCAGAAACTCGAACTCTTCCCTCGCGAGTAACTCTTCCATTTGCAGTGACTTGCGGATGTCAACCGTGCGGTACGACAGCATACTGTTATGGTTGAAATTAATTTAATTACACTTTTTAAATAGATTTTCTTTATTTTCTTAATTATTATGCTTTTTGATTAGAAACTCCATTAAAAATGGTTCAGTTCGGTGGTTGGTTCAGTTTCCATTGCAACATAAATATATTTATGACTATTCTACAGTCTTTGTTAGTAGAAAATCAACAAGAATGCAGTGTTTTGAAAGTATACAACCTTATTCTTAGTTTCTACTAAACCTGAAAAGGGTTCATTTTACATTGTACATTGGGGGGATTTCAGGATTGATCCCATAGTAAAAGGTGTTCATAATGATGAGTACTATGACCCCTTTTTAGGTTTAGTATAAACTATGAATAAGGTTGCATAATATATTTGTGTTAGTTGCAATAACCTATTAACATTCGCACTTCCAGTTATATAGCATGTCATTTAAAGCATTAAAACTTCTTATCTTCACTACCACAAAATAATTATGCTATTTTTTAATTACTTAGTCAAGAAAATCTGCTGAAAATTCGCAATAAAGTTGAAATTGGTCAGAGTACTTACTTGATGACGTCATGGAACGTGACATCTTCACCGTTGTGAAGTCGCTCGAGCTCGTAACACATGTATTTAAACAACAACCTCTCCTTGTGAGTATCGCATTCCAGACGACCTTTTAGTAGCCGCAGAATGAATTTTACCTAAAGCACCATACATTTTATTTAATATAGTTATCAATCCAATTTTAAAAGCATACTTTTAATGATAGAAATTTAAATTTAACCTTTCTAACTGGTATTACACCTTTTTGATGCACATCCACAACATTCCAAGTATTTTGAAAATTCCTTATATCGGCGTACGACAGAAGCGCGTCTTCTTCGTTTGAATAGAACAGTGAAAAGTTCTCCATGATAATAGCTGCAAAGAAGTATATTATAGATTAGTAATCATATTCAATTTAAACATTAAACAACATAGTAAGTATGTTTTTATACTAGACAGATAGATATAGGATTCTGCCTAAATGAAATGAAATCGTTTATTTCCAGATTATTACACCCAATAATAATTAATTACAACAACGGCCGTCTGGCTTACAATAAATTATATAAACAAAGAATATATACAAATTGGTGATCGGCGTGTGATAGGACTGCCACTTGATGTAGGAACACTTTTGATGTAAAGACAGGTACTACAGGTACAGCACGCTGGAGAAGCGGGTTGGTGACTGCAAGGCCAGTTTGCATTGGTATTACGGCTGCTAGTTCCCAGCTCAGGAATTAAAAGAATCAAGTATCCAAGAAGCTATTTGTCAGATGTCAACAGCAATGTGCATGTGATGTTTTCTTGGCATACTCGAGATTCTGCGCTTCGATAAAGATAGCGGGTGCAGCTACGCCAAGAGCGAGAAACTACAACCGAGTATCTAACTATACTTTAGTTCTGTCTGGTCTATTCATAGTCTTTATTTTACCTTATGGAAGTTTATACAACGTAACTTTTTCCTAGCGCAATTTGAGAAACTAGTTTGTCCAGAATCACGAGGAGAATCGATTGGGATGGTTTTTTTTTTCTAAAACACAAAATTACATGCCTTTAGAGCTACTGTCAGTTCCCTAGTTAGTGGTGGAGAAAGTGAAGAATGTCGTACAGGGACTACCTGATGCACGGAAACTAATCGAGCCCAACTTCCTGGAACTTAAGGACCTATTCACGATACACTAACAATAACCAATATTTTTTTTGGTTAAAATATAACATGGTATAAAAACTATCCCCAATCGATTCTCCTCGTGATTCTGAACAAACTAGTTTCTCAAATTGCGTTAACAAAAAGTAATGTTGTATAAATAGGATAATTTACATTATATCTATGATCACTGAAATTAGTGACTAGAAGCATACTTATAAAAATATACTGAATTAAGAGCGTATGTTCGATTTAGCGCAAGTCAAAATCTGCACGATCTATCGAATGGCACACTCACTACGGCACGATACAATGGTTCCTCTGTGTGCGTGAGTGCTGAACCGTTAGCACGAATAATTTTGATACTTTTATTTTTTTAGGATCTATTTTATGAAATTTTTTTTATGAATGAAAATTTAAAAATTAAATGTGTTTTTTTGTAAATATTATAACGGATTCGGATTCGACTTATCAATGCAAATATAAAATCATGCCTCAGTGTTTTCATTTAACAAGTATTTTCAAAGATATAGATAGCGATTTGAAATTTTTTTTGTATGGAGAGAAAATTAAAACCTTACATTACCTTAAAGTTTCGTGTATAGATCCATATAGTGCTAGTGCCAAACTACACTAAATACATACTCTGTTGCTTCAAAAATCTTCGATTTGTTTTTAAAAATAATTTTTATTTTTAAAAAATCTTCAGTTAAAGATAAAATTAACATTGGAGTTTTACGCTAAAACTGCACAATACCTCAAAGATTTATTTATAGATTCATATATTAGAGATGCCAAACTATAATAAATACATACTGTAATGCTTCAAAAATGTGCAATATGGTTTTACAAGTATTTTTAGAGATACAGTCATTTGAATTTTTTTATGTATGGAGAGAAAGATGTTTTACGCCAAAACCTTACGTTACATCAAAGTTTCGTGTACGTATGCTTATAGTGTTTGTGCCGAACTACAATAAATGTATACTCTGTTGCTTCCAAAATCTTTGATTATGCTTTAAAAAATCATTTTTATGAAGAAAAATGTATCGACAGTAGGACATAAAGTGTTAATTAACATTTTTTCGCCAAAAACTCACAATACCTCAAAGAGTAATTTATAGATCCGTATAGTAGAAAGCCAAACTACAATAAATAATAACTTTAATGCTTCCAAAATGTTACGTTTTACAAGTTTTTTCAGAGATCTAGTAAAGTTTTTTTATGTATGTAGAGAAAAGCGTGTTACGCCAAAACCTTACGTTACCACAAAGTTTCGTGAGTATATTTGCATAGTATTTGTGCCGAATTTCAATAAATGAACTCTGCTGCTTCGAAAATCTTCGATTAGAAAACAATAAATAAGAAAATAATAATATCGACACGAGGAGATAAAGTGATAATTGGCATTTTACGCTAAAACCTTACAATACCTCAAAGAGTTATTTATAGATAAACTACATAATAATGCACTATAATCTCACCAAGTGTGACGCTGGTATATATTACCGTTTTGAAGATAGAGCAGGAACAAAAACGTTGAAAAAAATGCATATTTTTTGAGGTTTCTTGTATGGGTAAAAAAGTCTAAAATCTTAGACTTTTTTTTGTTTTTAGTATTTGTCGTCCGTCCGTCAACCGGTTATCTATTCCCGTTCAAAAGATACAGCCCTGTGACAGACAGACGGACGGATGGACGGACAAAGTAGCGAGAGTAATAGGGTCCCGTTTGGCACCCTTCGGGTACTGAATCCTAAAAAGTAAAGTAGCGACCAACCGACCGTTGCACCATTCATGTTCCATATTTCCGTACCATTTTTTTTTTTTTTTTTTATTCTTAACGGGCTTGCGTTTGACCGCCACCTCACCTGATGTTAAGCGATGGTGCGGTCGACGATGGTACACGCTTGCCCAGCAAAAACCTATTCACTTGAGTCTTGAAGACCACCAGATTATATTTCTCGGGAAACACTGACGCCGGCAAGGAATTCCACTCTTTGGCGGTACGCATGATAAAGCTATTAGCAAACCGGTTCGTGCGTAAGGGTGGAATATCTACCATATAACGGTGGCGCATCGCCGTGCGTCTGGTCGTCCGATAATGGAAAGGGCTTGGGGGAATTAAATTGTGCAATTCCAACGCACACTCGCCGAAATGCATTCGATAAAAAACCGATAGGCTAGCAACTCTGCGCCGATGCTCGAGACTTTGTAGTTTGGCGTCGACCAGCGCATCGTTGCCAACGAGCCTCTTGGCGCGCCTCTCAATCGACTCGAGAGCCGCCAGTTGATATTTAGCCGAACCATCACAGAGATGAGAGCAGTACTCCATACAGGACCGAACTTGTGCTTGGTACAAATTGAGCAGCTGTTCAGGTGTGAAGTACCGCCTCACCTTAGAGAGGATGCCCAGCTTTTTGGCAGCAAGTTGAGCCTTGGACTCTATGTATGAGCCGAAGTTTAGGGTGGATGTTAGTGACACGCCAAGAAGCTCAAGGTGGTCAGTTATCGGCACGGATGCATCACAGAAAGTTGGAGTAAGTTCAAATTGACTCCGTTTAGCAGAAAACAGGCACGCCTGGGTCTTAGCAGCATTGAACTTGACCAAGTTAGCATCACCCCATTCGGAGACAACTTTCAGGGTCAAGTTCAAGCGTTCAACCATGGCCTCTCTAAGAGACTGGATTTGCGTCCGACTCGCTCGTGCATTGGATGTGTAACTCTCAACAACGGTGCTGTCGTCTGCGTACCCAAAGGTGCCGGGTCTTAGCAGATCATTTATGTGGAGCAAAAACAAAGTTGCCATAAATTACAAAAACTAGTCCGTGCCCAGCAGTGGGACAGTAATGGGCTGCTAATGCTTAAGCAAGTCACCGGCATAGGGTTAAATAATAAAAAGTTTTAAAGGGAAAGTTTATTTTATTATTTTATTCATTTCAGCGCATTTAAAAGAAACCTTGTTTTTATAAAAAAAAATACTTTTAATTTATTTTTTACTTTTTAGTTATCGCTGGACAGAGTTTTTAACTCGCATTCGTATTCTCAGCAAGTCCTTTCATTTGGTACCCATACTGTAGGAAACCATAAAAAACTTAGTCCGCCATATTGGATTTAGAGTGACGTCACTTTATTTTTCAAGTTACTCTCAGCAAGCCCATTCATTTAATACCCATATTGTAGGAGTGCATTAAAAATAACTAGTCCGCCATCTTGGGTGTTCCGCCATGTTGAATTTAGAATGACGTCACACAGCTAACCATGTATTGTCATCCAAACTAAACGTGTATACAAAATTTCAGCTCAATCGGTTGAAGATATCTGCTTCAAAATTGAGTTGCAAGATTCGACCTTAACAAATTACATACATACATACATTGCAAGTTAATAAAAAGCTTGTAAAAAGAAGGCAATTTCATAGAGCAAACTTTGAACAGAAATTTAAACTTTTTTCGTTCAACAGATTCGGCTATGACAGACGGACAGACAGACAAGAGAGTGAACCTATAAGAGTTTAGTTTTTTCCTTCTAGTTACTTAAAAATACATTATTTATAAATAAAAACCCAACGATTTTGTTTTTTTTTTCTACGAAACCCGAATAACTTACGTTTGTTTTTATTAAAACCCTAACCCCTAATTTTTTAATCCAAAACCCTAAAACATTAAGTTCCAAACTTGAATCGACTGCACACTCTAGAACACTTGTAACATACCGAATTTCACACGGGCGAAGCTGCGGGTGGAAGCTAGTGTAACATAAATATACCTTTTAGCTCTTGCCTTAGCCAAATTTTCAGATTTTTTGCGTTTTCTCTTTCCAAAAAACGCCTTTGTTTTTTTTCCCATACCGTCTAAAACATAATTTTTTGTCACTATAAAATAATGTCAGTCATAAAAAAATACTTACCAAGTACTTATGATAATACTTTAAAATTTTTTCGGTCATCAAAAATAAAATATTTTATTTACCAAAGTACTAAGATTTGACGATCGCCCTAAAAACTTGCAGTATCCGTGTATAAACGCACGGCAAAGGTCGTCAACCCCCGACGGAGCGCCGAGCGACGTGACCACTCTCTGGAAGGGCTCGCGGCGAAGTGATTTGAATCGATTCGAACGCGAAGTATTATAGTAGTTTTAAAATATTTATAAAAAAATTATAGAGCTAATTTAGTTGAAATTTTCAAGTGTAAGTTTTTAAAGAATATGTTCTTCTATTATAGTAATTTATTGTTATATTAAATTATGTAAGATATAGTGGTGAAAATAATAATTGTATCGACTATAATTTCTGAATAATTTCACATTGTTTGGATTTTTATTTCTTATGTATTCAGCCTAAAATGAAAAATCCTTTCTAGTAACTATTTTTACAAGGATCTTCCCAGTTGGTTAAAAAATTTCGTTTCTTAGGTCTGTCAGTGGTTTCAGATATTTGAAGCTTCAAAATTGACTCTGAAAGTGAAATTAAGAAAACCTCTGTTCAGTTATCTTGATAAATTTCACAAATACTCTAATAATCGAACAAAATAAACTATCTTCTATTTAAACAATAACATTTCCTAAAATTATTAGTAATTGATATGTTCGTAGGATAAGTGGTTGATGAATAATCAGATTTGAAAAATTACGTTTTTGAGCAAAACAGCCCACGGACCGAGCATACGCTCTTAATCCTAACACTAGAACAGAAAAAAGTAACTGACCCACAAGCAAGTTGAGTACGATGTACGTGATGATGACGTAGAAAGTGCAGAAGTAGGCGAGCGAGGCGGTGAAGTTCCCGCAGTCGGTTTCCCAGTAGTTGTCGGCCGGCGTGCAGTAAGGTGGCGCCACCATGCAGTCGTGCATGATCTTGTTCCAGTCTTCGCCCGTCACTATGCGGAATAGCATCGCCACGCTGTGGATCGGCGAGTTAAAGTTCGCTCGCCTGAAAATTATATTCACAACTGTTTGTTATACTTCAGTGAGAGGCTTCAGTTTACTATCGGCACTGTTAGACTCCATACAGCCGACCATTGAGAATTTATTGCCCGATAATCTGCGGGGTTTATGTCCGGAACTGGTTTATTAAGCTCGGTACATCACATTACGGCTTTCGGATTTTGATTGTAGTTATTAGTCATAAAACTGTTTATTAATTTGTACAGTCGACTGCATGAAAGTGGTAACACTCTATGTAGAAAACCACCCTTATTACTTGCGTAATAAAGACGCTGTCAATGTCAAACTGTTACTTGCGGTCGACCGTACAAGAAATCAATCGCAGTAGTGGAGTTTTTATTTAAACCAAGCGTAAGTGTAACATTTAGAGGAGGTTCAAATTTATAAATAAACTGATTATTAGAAAAAGATGACCACCTTCCAATGCCTTCCCCGTATTTCACGTTGCCAAAAACGATGGTGCCAGCGAGCGCGTAAAAGAAGACGAGCAGGAACATGCCGAATATGATGAAGAAACTCTTGCACACGCTGACGCCGACCGTCAGCATCAACATCTTCAGCGTGGTGTGCTTGCCCGTGATGGTGAAGAAGCGGAGAATCACCACCATGAAGCCCACGAAGTAGGACAAGTCGTTCTAGAATTAATAGTAATTTTTGTATGTATGAAAAATAGCACAAGTTAATTTTAATGCCTGTAACTTTCAGTAAATTTATCCACCTCCTCTCTTCCTTGCGGTGCCAATCCTAAGCAGGGAAAAGATCCCAAGTTAAAAGTTGTATCAGCAGGCTGTTGTAGTATAATACTCGTAATATACTGACAGATGTCTGTGGTCTAGTGGTTCTAGTGTCGGACTGCTGATCACGAGGTCGTGGGTTCGATTCCCACAGGAACAAATATTTATTTGTAGGGGTGATCCCTACACTATGCGATGCTTGCTTTTGCGAAAACAACCGAAGTGATTGACTGAGTTTATTCAACTGTGTGTGTAAAAATAATAACGTAGATTTATATAATTGAGATGACAGAGTCAGCAATAAAACCTCGTACGTTTGCCCGTACATATTTGATGAACATAAGTGTTTGTTTTGGTCTGGGTGTTTCTTATGTATCATAAGTACGTATTTACAAAAAAAAGTATATTAGCATTATTTCCATTGTCTAGTACCCATAGTACGACCGACGACGTCGGTGGTAACACTTTGACAATAGCAGCATCTTTATTTCGTAAGCAGTAAGGGCGGTTTTCGAATTGAAGTGTTACCACTGTCATGCAGTCGACTGTACAAGCTCTGCTTAGTTTGGGACTGGATGGTGCTGTGTAAAAATGTCCAAAAATATTTATTTATTTATTATACTGTAAGTGTAAACACCAAATCATTTGTCAAGCATGATGTATTCATATATATTACCCCACAACCACTCATAGTTTAAAAAAACAACTGTTCGTCGTCGTTACCTTTAAAGTGAAATGCATAAAGATCCATATACAGCCAGCGACGGTGACGAGCAAGTCGTATCGGTTGCGGCGACTCTGCCAGTAGCCGCGGGGCGTGAACGCTATGGTCTTGAGCAGCACTTCGACCACGAACACCAGCGTCAGCAGAGCCGACGTCAGAGCGAGCTGCTCCGTGTACGGGGAGTAGCGAGACCACTGGTACGAGAAATAAATTATTTCATAAATTATGTGGCTCTCTGCCACATCATTATATTAATCGGTGTAGCCGTTCTTGAGTTATAAATGATGTGTAACTAACCTGACTTTGTTTTTGTTTTTTTTTTTGTTTTGTTTTTTATAAGAATATGTTAAAATATAGAATTTATTGTAATTTTAATATCCCCATTGAATATGTAGTAATTCTATGCCATTGAATCATAGACTATATATTACTAATTGAATTTATTATTGTGTTGGAGTATTGAATTATTGTTATGAATTGAAATGTTTAATAAGGCGCCCTTTATGAATTTTCATATTAATTGATTTTATTATTATCTGAGATTTGGATTATATGTATAATGACATAAATTTTAATTGTATTGAATTTTGCTGTGCCCTACAGGGTCCATAATTGTGACTAGCTATTAAGCCATTATGTTTACCACCTAATTTACATTGTGGAATGCCATGTGGGTCACCAAAAAAATAAAACCATAAAAATACAACAAAATAAACGGTCATTCTATTGAATAACCAGCTCCCCGATTCAGAACGGTTCGATTCGGTTTGTTGTCTCTATTTTCTCTCGTTGTGTGAATCATCAGACGAAACGAGATAACAAACCGAACCGGTCGACAACAGGGGACTTACTCCCGACTGGATCGAGTGCTGTATCAATCGAATTTGAATTCGAGTTAGTATCAAATCGTACTGCATTTTTCTAGGAATTGACATTAGCTCGATTTGGTTCAGAGCTCGAACCAGTCGGGAGTAAGGCCCCTGGTTATCGTGTGGTTCAGATTGTTTTTTTAATTTCTCAGCCATACAATATTATTTTACAAACTCATCTAAAATTATACATTCAAGGCAATTTTTAGCGTACGATAACAAGGATCTGCTGACCCGATAATCGGGGAGCAGGTCCGACGATACGCTGTCTTAAAACTGTTGTACTAATTTTTTAAATCAGTTCGTCAAAAACATTACCTTTTGGGGCAGTCGGGTAAAAATGGGGGTAGCCATGACAATGGGGATGATGATGGGTGACATTCTATTCTTAACAATATAGCTCAAGAAAAAAGTCACTCCGGCCTCTTGGGCTTCGATATATGATAGATTCGTATGGAAGAAAAACACATGCTGCGCCAACGAGCAGGAGATTAATAATCCACAGTTAAAAGTAAAAAAAAATAACTTGTGTAAAGTTTCACTTACCGTGACTGCCAACAATCCACTGTTAATGAGCACTACAATCGCAATCACTCGTTTGAAGCTTAAGTTTTGGGTGACGTCGTAGGCGAAGGCGCGAACTTTGCGTTTGTTCGGGCGCGGCGGTAAGTGAAGCGGCTGAGCGATTTTCAGTCTCTTCTTTAAGTCACACCTGAAAACAAAACCAGTATGATTACAATTTTAATAGTAAAAACAGTTTTTCTCAGTAATTTTTTAGGGTACTAGCTTTTTCCTGCGGCTTCGACATAACATAACATAACATCACGCCTGTATTTCCCCGAAGGGGTAGGCAGAGGTGTAATAGTACACACACACATACATTTCGCCAGTTATGTTATAGTCCCATGTAATAAGGGGCGAGCCTATTGCCATTGACCGGGCACAAACCAGACTCCGGGCTGCGGCTTCGAATGCGTGGATAGGCCTGCCGCATATTGCATTCAGCCCAACCTACACGAGTGTCGCCAGGCCACGCTTCATTGTCTTGTTTACAAACACGTCTCGCATGACACTGGGCGTCGTCATTAATAATTCTCATAAAATGAAGCTTGTCCTTTTGCCACCCCATCTATGGTCATCACTCGAGGGTTGATTTTCCGAACACGTATGAATTTCTTTTTTTTTTCAATAAAAAAAGCTAAATACCTTATTTCGAAATTTATTACAAACCTTCAATCCCCTCACCACCGGTTAAATTTTTCAAAAACGCTGAAATACGTCTTTCGATTTTTTTTACTGTTATGGCGAATACTATTTTTTTATACATACTTTCATCCCCTATTATTCCCCCTTGGGGGATGAACTTGCAAATATCCTTCTTTAGTACTCACCTAAGTTATCTAAGGAACTCTGGAGCAAAATTTCTTCCTCCTAGACCCACTGGCTTAGGCTGTGGGTTGTCTGTCAGTCAGTTATAAAAAAATTTCAAGTAGATGGTCGATTTAAGTTTCTTCGTCACTGAGATGTTTGTTTCGTAATTTGAAATCACGCCATTTATCATTACAGTTACCTTTATTGTAAATCAATCAGACCAAGCAAACTAATTTAGTTTTTTTTTTTAATAAAAACAATATACAATTTTCTTACCAACGACGCTGGTCGACTGTCAACAGAGCAGTGCCTTTGTTCTCAGAGTAGTTTGCAATCACCACACCGACGAATAGAGTTAGTCCAATCATACAGCCCAGAAATATGTAGACGTGTATGTATATTGCATGTACCTGGCAAAAACAATTATTATACTCTTAACTTGACTACTTTTAACCCGCACATGATTTGAGAACGTCTAAAATAAAGATTGCCTTAAAAGGTAAATAATTAACTTTACAAAAAAATATAATTAGCAAGTTTCTGTGAATAAAACTTTGAGTACCTTATAACAAAATTGGGTTTAGCATCAGGGTTAAGCCTAAGCAAAGCTTAAACAGGACCGCGCAGGTACAGTGGGGTAATAAGTGTGAGCAGGACATACGGATGCATCGAACATTAACGAATGACTAAGACATCGAGAACATGCGGTCCCTCGCCATCTTGCCACTCAGATGAACAACCTATCAGTCTTGCCGCCATAACCGCACATGCGCGCTACTGATTTGGTTGCAAAATTGACTACTGCGCAGCCACCTGTTTCTCACTTAACAGCGGCACAGTTGTATTACGCATACTGTATAGAGTTTGAATACATTAAACATGGTCTAAACTTTTGTAATAAGGGGGTGAAATTCTAAGCAATTATCATCATACACATGTCCTAAATCAGGTTTTACCACGAGCTGTACCAAGAGGTCCACAACCAAATCAAATAAATAATCAAAATTGCATATTTTTATATTTTTGATTTCAAGGGGTCCATGAAGATCATTTTTAATCTACTAAGGGTCCGCCGTTACAAAAGGTTTGGAAAGGCTGTCCTAAACAGTCAAACTAATGCAATAAAATACTAGATATTCATATGATAAGTACTTTGCTATTGTAACTACAATGTAAATTTTACACTAACCGGTCCCAATGCTTTGATCAATACATCCCGAACATCCAACCATCCTTTGAATGAAAGCACTTCAAATAATGTCAGGAGTGCATCGCCAATGTTATCAAAGTTGAATCGTTTGGGATTCGCCCTGAAATTATAAATATATTAGTTTAAGTCCCACAACCATCCAACCAGAAGAATTGCCAAACTTAAGTGGCAGTGGGCGGGGCACATTGCTCGCAGAACAGATGGCCGATGGGGCAGTAAAGTTCTGGAGTGGCGAACGCGTACTGGAAGGCGCAGCGTGGGTAGGCCCCCCACAAGGTGGACCGACGACTTGGTGAAGGTCGCGGGAATCCACTGGATGCGGAAGGCGCAGGACCGGTCGTTGTGGCGATGCTTGGGGGAGGCCTATGTCCAGCAGTGGACGTCTTTCGGCTGAAATGATGATGATGATGATGAAGTCCCACAAGAAACTGTTCACCTACTTTTCCGAAAGCAATTTGTGATGTAAACTTTAACCCCATTTTTTACCTTTTTAGCACACGTTCTTTGATGTACTATGTACAGTCAACAAATCGGAATCATGACCCACGATAAGCTTAATATCCTATAGACATTTAATGAAATTAGGTTGAATTTAGCTTAAACAGATATTTCCCTGGCAACAGACTTGTTATAAATTTTATTAGCAAGTGACAGTGACAGTTTACTCATAAAATATTCAAAATGTCCTAAGTGCAGCATAGAAGAAAACCTTACTGTTTTGACGATTTCAAACGAATTATCAGCTGAGTGGGTCATGATTCCGATTTGTTGATTGTACATCAAAGAACGTGTGCTAACTTTTTTTTTATGTTCGATATCTCGTCAAAAATATCATGTTAAAAATCATGCACCTTTATCATAAAAATTTCTGAGCTCTCATGTACAAAGTCTGGAATTCGTATTACCCTTGACAATTTCGTTTAATTACCAATACAGTCTCAATTAAACAAATTAATAATTCTTCTATTATTTTGACTTGATAATTAACGGATGGCCGATGGGCCGAAAAGTTCTGGAGTGGCAACCGCCTACTGGAAGGCCCAACTTGGGTAGGCCCTCGACAAGGCGGACCGACGACCTGGTGAAGGCCTATTTCCAACAGTGGACGACGTTCGGCTGTAATGATGATGAATCAATGTCAGATATTGCACATACCACACTCTGGGCACCAGCATAGACGGGAAGGTCTCGTTGGGTCCTGGCCGGATCTTCATCTTGGTGACGAACACGCGGCGCATAAAAACGCCCACACAGTCCTCGCGTCGAGCTATTGTGGGATCGTTACATCGCGCCAGCCTGAAACATTCTCTCTATTTCGTAACATTGAAATCCTTTGTAGTCACAAATACTGAAATATTACAACTTTGGCTTCAAGGTGGGCAACGCATCAGCAATCTTCTTGATGTATACAATGTGTAACGGAAAGGTTTAGTAGTCATATTTAGTGAGTTCATTCAGGGCGAATTGCGAAGAGACGTTGCATCTCTATGTATCCTATATCGCATGTACAATGGGGAATGCTCTGAGGAATTGTTCGACCTTATACCAGCCGCTGACTTCCACCATCGTTCCACCCGCCATAAATCTAAATTCCATCCTCACCATCTTGATGGTTCGTGGTAAACTACAGTACGTTTCACACGCCATTTTTTGCCTTGTACAGCAAAACTATGGAACCAACTTCGGACAGCGGTTTTCCCGAAAAAATTCGACATGGGAGCCTTCAAGAAAAGAGCATACGTCTTTTTAAAAGGTCGGCAACGCATCGGCGACTGCCTTGGTGTTGCGGATGTCCATGGGCGGCGGAAATAGCTTACCATCAGGTAGCCCGCATGCTCATTCACCCTCCTATGTTATAAAAACCGGCCAAGAGCATGTCGGGCCATGCTCAGTATTATAGGGTTCCTTAAGTAGGTGTAATTAATTAACAAACGAATCAAATCGAATATTAATCATGGCTATTTTAGTTTTTGCAATAATCGGCAGCATTCGCGACTCAGAGCGTGTTGTTAGTAGCGCCATCTAGCGATAAATTCAAGAAGCCAAATTGAAGAAGTGTGTTCAACATAACACAAAGTTACTTTTTGTGATTTTTTCTAATAGAAAGTAACTAAAGGAGCATTATTTGCTAACATCATTTTTCTCTAAGGTCAATGACCTTTGAACTAGGACGTTTTAAGTATTTTTCAGTTTTCTCTCTATAACTCAAAAAATTATAATCACATTATACTCGAAATAATTTTAAAAGAGAGTTTTCACAAAGGTCTATCAATGTGGAAGATTATAAGTTTCTACATTGCATAGTTTAGAAATGGCAGGGGGGGGGACACATTGCAAGCCACTTTGGCGAGCTATATTTTGCAGATGGTACACCTGATAAAAAAGTGGTGTATCAAACATTACCTTCATTAAAGTAGACCTATTCAATGATATCCCACACGAGGGGGTGCAGCGAAAAAAAATTTTTTTCCCCTTTTCACATGTATGGACGCCACCTCTAAAATACGGAAAAACGATTTTTTTATTCTTTTAAAATTGAGATCTATATGTAGACTATTTTTTGACAAAATTTCATTTACTTATGTTTATAACTGTAGAAGTTATTAAGCTGTAAAGGATTAGGACAGACGGACAGACGGACAGACGGATAGACGGACAGACGGACAGACGGACAGACGGACAGACGGACGGACATGACGAAACTATAAGGGTTCCTTGTAGGACTTCGGAACCCTAAAAAAGGGCATAGCATAGAACAACTTTCAAGAACAATATACATATTTAGTGAGGTTGGCGGTTGTAACGTGGTACCTTAATCAACGAAATTCAGATGATGCCAAAGATCTTTATAAATTGGCCTATGGCTTAATCCATGTTGAACAACAATAATTCGGTCAGAAAATTGCACTCACCTGCCACCATATAACTGTACACCATAGCTTGCAAACACGAACATCAAGAGGATCAAAAGCGTTGATACCTGGTGAAGAGTAAAGTAGCAATCAACTATCAAGAATGGTCGCATCGTACACAGGATCGACCTGTATCTGGGCATTTTTCAAAAAGTTTGTCCGTGACGAAATAGGAGTTCCTTTTTTTTTCAAACTTTTTATTTGACCTAATTATAGCTAATGTCATAGGAAATATACATGATTATATTAGAAAGATATCATTTTATGTTAAATATCATCGATTGATGAAAATTCATTGTTTTTTATGTAATGTGTTGCAACGAACTGCTCCATTTCGTCACTTTAATTAGTAATTAAATTAGAAATAAATTAACAGTTTTATCCGAAGCAAAGTTTTTTTTATTTTATTCAATGAATAGAAGCTATGAAAAGTCAAAATGTAATGCAAAATATTTATTATAATCAAAGAGTTATACAGCGTAAACGATCCTAATCGTCATTATTGCAACATAAACACTATCAAAAACTATCGTTGTATCCAGAATACAAAGAAAATATCAAAATTAACTAATACAATAGAATCATATGTTTTAACAAAATATAATAAAAACAAATACAATCTTCTAACCTTGATATTTTGTCATTATATCTAAATTAAACACACAGCCAAATCTGGACAGTAACGCTCGTGGAACGTAGCGTTACTATTAGGAACTAGTAAGGCGGAGTGTATAGTAAAACATATTATTTATCAGACTTAAATATAATCACAACCGGAGGCGATATCCATGGATGCGCTCTACGCGTACATTGGTATCACGGAATAAAAGAATAATTTATATTCATTTCCTCTATGATTGGTATCAATACAGATTAAATACAATAAATACCTTAGTAAAAATCACTTAGGTAAGATCAAATACTACAATTTTCTTAATACAACGACTAACGACGTGTTATTGAAATGACTGAAAACCTCTTAAGGGGTTATAGTACACATCGATATGAACAACTACTACTATGGGACAAATCCTGAAATCGCGGAAAAAAATCAGCTGTCCTACATTTTGTCGATTTATGTGTCACACAAATGTAGGGGAACAGCTGATTTTTTTTATGATGATGAGTACAATGACCCCTTAAGAGGTTTTCAGTTATTTCAATAACTTTTTGTACAGGGTGATTTGTAATTAGTGTAAAATATTTTAACACGTCATTGTACTGATGATAACAAACAACTTTCACAAAAATTTAAAAAAAGATTAACTTCGAATGACAGAGTAATTATTTACTAATTTCCAGTAATAAAAGTATCAAGATAAAAAATTCACTTCAAATAATAAAGTAATTATTTAAATAAAACAAAGTTTAACCGGATTAAATCGAGTATATTATTTAAATTGGTTTTCCTGACGTGATAGAAATCTGACATATTTTGTATGGAGCTTATGTCAAATTCCTATCTCTAGTAGGGCAAATCGTGGATAGATTGGATATTAATTTTGGCCGTTAGATGACAAGCGTCTTTACAGATATTTCGAAAAAACCGAACAATATTATTAATTAAAATCGTTTCGATGCACGCAGTAATCACTCACAATATCATTATCTTTTACAGTGTTGCGTGCTGTTTGGGAATTGATTATTTTAAGGACTGGGTACCAAACAGGTGGTAGCTGCCAACCATCTTCTCTATTAAAATTAGGATGTTTTTTTAAATATTTTTTTTAATGATGTATTGAGTGATTACTGCGTGCATCGAAACGATTTTAATTAATAATATTGTACGGTAGATTAAAATATTTTTTTAGAAATATCTGTAAAGACGCTTGTCATCTTAGTCTACTTGCGACCACGAAATGCTGCAAAGCTTTCGAAACGTCAGGAAAACCAATTTAAATAATATACGCGATTTAATCCGGTTAAACTTTGTTTTATTATAATGTGTAGTGATCGCGATAACCTAAGAAATTAAAAATATTGTTTACATTTTTACATTACTTAGAACCCTCCATCTGTATACAGCTTTAGAACTTCATTTCGTCACGAAAAAAGTTCCGCTTGTATATCACGTGACGAATGGATGTGACGATTCCTCGACTACAGTAATAAGAATATAATTTCTAGCTATTCTAAAAGAAGGATTTTACTATAACAACTTCTGCTTGGTCATTTATTAATTAAATATGAAATCTGTCATAGCAAAACAATAAATTGAACTGTTTTTACCTTATAAAACGCCGACACTATGAGGAACACAACAAACTAAACCGTGACGCTTGCAAACTGTTCTTGCCGCATTTGATTAGTCGATTGAATCCGAAACCAGAATGACGACGGCCATAGACTATAAATGTTGCCATTAATAAAAAAACAATCTTATTTTGTAATTTATAAGTTCGTATCATATTAAAATCACCGTGACTATGTAGGAATTTCCACTACATGTGATTTTCGTGGACACAATAAAATTAAAGATAATGTTATTTTATATGTCTTTAATTAGACATAGAGTTTTAAATGTAATGCCGTAACTCAAAATCTATCTAAAAACATCACATTTGGGAGCCTATGAAAAAGATAAAACGAGTAATTCGATTTCAAAGTTTACAAGAAGGGGTTGGACACAAAGAATTTGTATGGTCAGTGCTGCTTTAGAAGGCTGTATTTTGTAATCTACACAGTTTTTCATATTTATTTTACAACAGTAATATAGTTTAAGATTTGTTTTCATAAAACATCCCCAGGAAGTACAAAAATATATAATTCCTGTTTTATCACAATGTTACGATTCCACCGGACAGGGTGATTTACTAGCCGACAAACTTTTTGAAAAATGCCCATCTGCCAAGACTTGTTGACGATGGCTTTTTTAACCGACTTCAAAAAAAGGAGGAGGTTATGTATTCCGCGGGTTTTTTTTTTTTTTTTTTTTTTTTTTTTTTTAGGCAAGTAAAACAAAGCAAAAACAACAACAAATTCACTAGAGATGAGCCCAAAGTCGTAAGATTTACATGTTGTTGTTGCTGAGTTCCTGTGCTTTATCGTCAGATTAGTTCAATGGTACCATTACATTGTATTGTCATAAAAACTAATAATATAATGTTGCATACAATACATTTCATCTTGATTGGATGATAGGAAGTGTGTTAAAAGTTGCATTTCATCAATATGTACCGAAAAGGAAAACATATTTGCATATACGGATATCTGATAAGAATGATTCGAGTTTAATGAATAATATTAGAAGTCGGTGGCACTCGAAGCTGTAACGGAATACGTCTACCTAGGGAAGGTCATTCAGCTTGGTAGACATAACTTCGAGAAGGAAGCCGAAGGATCCAGTTGGGCTGGGCAGCATTTGGCAAACTTCGCCGAGTTTTCTCGTAGCTTTAACCGAAAAGTTTGAAGACGAAGGTCTTCAACCAGTGCGTCCTGTCTGTCATGACTAACGGTGCCGAGACGTGGACACTGGCAGTTGGGCTAGTCCACAAATTCAAAGTCGCTCAGCGAGCTATGGAGCGAGCTATGCTTGGAGTTTCCTTGAGGATAAAATCCGTAACGAGATTATCCGGAGTAACCGACATAGCTTGTAAGATCAGTAAGCTGAAGTTGCAGTGGGGCTGGCCTTGTCTGTCGAAGGACCGACACCGGCCGCTGGAGCAGACGAGTCCTAGAGTGAAGAATCGGCAAACTTAGCGTAGGGCGGGACCAACTACCTGAAGAAGATGGGGGGACTGGATGCGGAAGGCAGAGGACCGAGTGTTGTGGCGCAAATTGGGAGAGGCGTATGTCCAGCAGTGGACTGCGATAGGCTGAGTTGATGAGTTTAATGAAAGCTTGTAAAAATAAATAATAAAAATCCGGATGTTCTGCAGAGACGTCAACAATGCAGTCTTAAACACATTTCAGGGGCCGTATTATAAAATGTTAAAACCATAATTATTCCGGTGTAAAGAAGGATGGCGCTATACGTCATTTATAGCTGTCACTCTCTTGCAACGGAACAATGATGATTCTTACACCTCATAATAAGGCCCCAGGATAACAATAAAACTTCTATTAACCCCCAGATTCTGGAAGGCTGATCAATTTGATCTATGGTCAAATCTACCGGCCGGCGAAAATGTTAACAACCAATCACATCGCTTGACCTGAGATTTGACAGTCGATTAGTTAATTCTTGCGTTGATCAGCCTTCCAGAAACTGGGGGTAAGTCTCGTAGTGTGTCCGGCCGCCGAAAAGTGTTAATCCGTAATCGTCGCAGCAACTTACGAGCAGTATCTCCTTGAAGCCGCGGCACAGTTCGTAGACCACCTTGCGCATGTGCGGCACCAGCGTGAAGATGCGCAGCGGCCGCACGCAGCGCAGGATCATGAGCATCTGCGCGGCCGAGCCGGGCGGCACGCGCAGCGGCATCCAGCACAGGAACGTCAGTGACACCTGAATCCCAATTCTCGTCATTAAAAACGTTCAAAATATAGTTCCAAACTAATCTCAATGCTTTAAATCTCAATCTCCTGACAGTAGATGTTCCTGTTTGCCGTTTATTTGTGACACTCAGGTCATTAATGTCACCATATTTTAAATGTGTTTAATTACGAGAATTGGCACACGTAAAGTGAACTAGACGTGAGTCGATCGTGATTGATTGGATAATTGAGACCCGATCACGTTCATTCATGCCTCATGAGTGAGTCGATCACGGTTCGTTAAAACAACCGATCATTGAGATCGACACGACACGACACCTTACTTCCATATAAAGTGAACCTTGTTTTAATTTTTTGAATTTATTTGTTTAAATAATTGGCTCGTTCAAACTAATCTAATCGCATCAACAAAAATGTTTTTGTCTCCGTCATACGCAATCACGACTATTATTTATCGCGGTCTTGCGTCTTTTTTTACGTGACTCAAGACCCGAGACAGTTCTTCCCGTTGTCACCCAGTCACTAACTAAAATTTCCTGTTGGATTAAAATTAGATTAGATGGAATATAAGATTCGATGTGGACATTTAACATGAAATACACGATATTATTATGAAGACACACATTTAATAAGATCACACTGCTTGTTATGTTATCAATATTTACTAGAGATAGGACAGTGTCAACACAGTTTTATTTAATTTTAATTAATGTAAGCAAGTATCTAATGCTTTGTATCAATGTACCTGCGCTTAAAATAATACCAACGGTTTCACTCACGTTATTCCATCGGGTGTGTCCGACCAGTTTATGAATTTAACAAACGATAGTTATTATATAAAATAATACCAGCAGCCTATTATTTTACCTCTTCCCGTGACACAAGAGGGTTAAGAATGCAATGCGAAATTGCAATTTGAAATACCTACCTATAATCAGAATATTTTAATGGGAGCCAACAGGAATAAAAACTCCTATTGTCCCGCTGGGGGACGACGGGAATAACCCCATGAAAGTGACATGGACTACGACTAATCCTGTTTTATATTGTCTGTGCGTTTCCTAATTAGCGTAACGGGTTAGGTTAGAATACGAAATACTTTTCCGACTGATCAATCTAGTAGCACAGTCTAGCCAAGCCACTTCAAACAATCGTCCAACGCGAGAGTTAAGTGTCCCAAGTTGCCCTCAAAACTGCTGTTAAATAATGTCCCGAGTTGCCTTTAAAAACTGTCAATGTCAGTTTTCATTGAACCATTGTATGGAATAATAACACTGTGATAGTAGTATATTAATATTATTCGTCCCATACTTACGATATAGATGAAAACGTCCAACACTGCGGCAGCGTCTTTAAGATAAGCTTTAGGCGTGAAGAACAATCCGTCGGCTAGAATTTTCAACGCCAGTTCTAGGCTCATAAAAACCACGAATCCATATTCAGCGATCTAAAATCATAAAATATTAATTTACTTTCGTTTGGGAGCTATCACATCGAGCATTCGCGTGTAATGTAACAAATTCACCGGTACAAATTTTCTTGATTTGTTCCGGAGAATTGGTTACATTAGAAGAAATAAACTTGTAGTTCTTTGTTAGACGAAAAACCCATCACATCTTACTTGCAAAACGAAGTTCTCCATAACTCTGTAGGTAGGTGTCTCAAACATCATCGATAAGCAAGATAGGGTAGTGACCATGATCATTACCCAGTCCATGTAAGTCACCAGTCCAAGGAAATTACTGAAAATAGATGTATAATAGTTCGTTAAATTAGGAAGCGAATAAAATCAAACATTCAAGGGTCGAACAAAAATGATCACGAACTTAGAATAATAAAGTATAAAACAGAAGTATTCGAGGCAAAGTAAGGAATTAAAAACCAAGCCTTATATGGCAAGTATGCAGAATTTCATATGTATTATATTATAAGTATGTATGTATTTACCAGAAAAAAGTATATAAGTATTATTTATACATTATCTAGTACCCACAGTACAGCCGACTGCATGACAGTGGTAACACTTGAATTAGAAAATCACCCTTGCTGCTTAAAAAATAAAGATGCTGTCAATATCAAAATATTACCACTGACGTGTGGTCGACCATACAAGCTCTATTTAGTTTGGGACTAGATGGTGCTGTGTAAAATTTCTAAAATTTTGATTTATTTTAATGATTGTATAAATTGTAATCAGTAATAAGAAATACTACTTACTGAAAGCTCTTATAATGAACTTTTCTCTCGTTGCCGGTGACTGGGTCTCGCAGACGTGCGTCGTACCGCGCGTCCACGATGGCGCGACATATCTTCCGGAAGCGAGATTCTCTGGGAACTATCAGCAATGGAGTGTCGAACAGTGGATGGTTCTCGCGCAAGTCCTCTTCTCGTTGATTCCTATGGACGATTGTTAAGTTGATCATCATCTTCATCGCCTTTACCCAACTATATTGGGGTCGAATTCGACGATTTCAAGTTGATATGAATGAATAATTGCCTATCGTTGCTAAAATTATTATTCTTAATTGTATGGACAGTCGAAGTCAAACGGACGAACAGACTATTCAGAATAATCTGAATAACTTAAATAGAACTTTATCTCAATGGAATAAAATTCTTGTCAGAATGACAGTTGGCGTGTACTGTATTCTTTCTATAATTTCTCTTGTGTCTTCGCTTTGTAAATCGCTAAGAGGCTGGTCGACACTTCGCGTGACCAGAGGACTGGTTTGTTCTTTGGCCAAAGAATAAGCGTTGCCATTCAACGTGGCAACGCTGGTCACTTATCCAGATGACAGCGGTGTGGAGGAATACTTTGACGACTAAGCGCGCCTTTTTATGTAATTTTATTTTGTACTTGTCTTCTTCTTAACTATTATAAAATTGTAAACGTCTGTTTGTTTGTTTGTTCCAGCATCACGCTTCTTCTTCTTCGTGTCGACACGAGCTACATAATGATAATAGCTCATGTCGTGGGGAAAAGATTAGCCAGTCAGCAAGTTGGTAGCGGGGCTGACTGCCCAGGGTGCGCCGGACGATCAATTAAATATCGTCACTCGTGGAGGCTCTTTTAATGCACCCCAAAATATAATAATATATAATATTTTAGCATCACGCTAAAACTACTGGACCGATTTTGATGATTTTTTTTGTTGTTTGAAAGCTGATGATCTGACTTAAAAACTGGTATGGGTTTTGAGAAAGAAAGAAAGAAAGAAAAAAAGAAAAAAAAAATCGTGGGTTGCGTACTCACCCGACAGATCGAAGCTTCTATGCATTTGCACGAGCGGATAGTAATGTACGATGGAGTGGAGTGGAGTGGAGTGGACAGGGGATGGGACTGGGGACGGGACAGTGGACGGGACAGGGGACGGAACATGGGACGGGAAATGGGACGGGGCATGAGACGGGACATGGGACAGGACATGGGACATGGGACGGGACGATAGTGAAATAGTGGGACGGGACGATAGTGATAGGATGGGACATGGGACATGAGACGGGACGATAGTGATTAGTGATAGACAGTGGGACAGTGGCAGTGGGACGGTGGGACAGCGGGGCAGTGGGCCAGTGGGGCAGTGGGGTAGCGGGGTAGCGGGATAGTGGGGCAGTGGGGTAGCGGGGCAGTGGGGATGTGGGGCAGCGGGGCAGCGAGTCAGTGGGACAGTGGGGCAGCGTGGCTGTGGGGCATTGGGGCAGCGAGGCAGTGGGGCAGCGGGGAAGCGTGCCAGCGGGGCAGCGGGGCAGTGGGGCAGTGTGATAGTGGGGCAGCGGGGTAGTGTGGCAGTGGGGTAGCGGGGCAGGGGGCAATGGGGAAGCGGGGCAGTGGGGCACCGGGGCAATGAATTACCGGGGCAGCGGGGCAGCGGGGCGGTGGGGCAGCGGGGCAGAGGGACAGTGGGGCAGCGGGGCAGTGGGGAAGCGGGGCAGTGGGGCAGCTGGGCAGGCTGTGGGGCAGTGGGGCAGCGGGGTAGCGGGGCAGGGGGGCATTGGGAGTAGCGGGGCGGCGGGGCAGACAGTGGGACAGTAGGACAGTAATAGTTGGACGGTGGGACAGTGGGGCGGTGGGGCAGTGGGGCAGCTGGGCAGTGGGTTACGGGGGCAGCGGGGCAGTGGGATAGTGGGGCAGCGCGGCAGTGGGGCAGCTGGTCAGGCAGTGGGGCAGTGGGGTAGCGGGGCAGCGGGGCAGTGGGGCAGCGTGACAGTGGGTCAGTGGGGTAGCGGGGCTGTGGGGCAGCGGGTCAGCGGGTCAGCGGGGCAGTGGGGCAGTGGGGTAGCGGGGCAGTGGGGCAGCGGGGCAGTGGTGTAGCGGGGCTGTGGGGCAGCTGGGCAGCGGGGCAGTGGGGCAGTGGGTTAGCGGGGCAGTGGGGCAGCGGGGCCGCTGGGCAGCGGGGCTGTGGGGTAGCGGGGCAGTGGGGTAGCAGAAAGCGTGGCAGTGGGATAGGGGCAGCGGGGCAGCGGTGAAGCGGGGCAGTGGGGTAGCGGGGCATTGGGGCAGTGGGGCAGCGGTGCAGTGGGGTAGCGGGGTATTGGGGCAGTGGAGCAGCGGGGCAGTGGGGCAGCGGGACAGTGGGACAGTGGACTGGACTAGAATGGACTGGACTGGACTGACGTGGGTTAGCAGAATTTAACGCGAGCGGAGCCGCGGGTAAAAGCTAGTATTTTATATTTGTGTTGTAAATATTGTATATAGATTGTTCATAAACTATGTAAAATTAATAATGTAATAATATATTAATAGCATTATAATTAGTAACTCTTGTGTTGAGTTAAAAAAACCTGTTTGATACTATTTCTCCGGTATTTTGACCATGATACGTCCAACAAGCTAAAAAATAAACTAGTAAACTGGTTGAGAAGATATGAGATGTGAATTTTCAAAATGAGTGTGCAGTAGCCCTAGCACGAACCATTTTGACGTATCGAAACGTAAATGTAAACTTAATTTTATGTAATTTAATTTATTTTATTAATTTTGTGTTTTTTTATTTATTTTTATTTAATGTAATGTGAACATTGGATCTGAAATACTTGAGACATAATATTCTTGGAACTTGAAGATTTTAGGCATATCTCTATAGTATATGACACAAAGTGCGCACTGTGCATAAAACTATGTCTAAATAATTGAATGAGAACTGTTGTATTTTGAATTAAAACTTTTTTACCCACGTTTGACTTAGGGAGTAAGCTGGTAAATGCGTTACGAAATGCGAGGCGAACGGAATGGGTAGTGCGGTACGCGGGGAACGAGGCGCGCGCGATGGCCGGCCACGACACAGCGCCGGCAGACGTACGCGCGCCGCGCCGCTATTCCTTTGTTCTCATTGAAATAGTATTGAGGCAGATATAAGTTAGTGAAGTTTTACTTCAGTCGTGTGCTTTTAAAGCACACTCGTTTATTTGATTTAATAAATTAATAGTTTAAAAAACACTAGTTAACACGCTTCTACCCTATTTACACGTCAATATACATCGTATCGTATAGATATATCAATATTATTCTGTTTACACTCTCTATATACATCTATATACATACATGGTCTATATACATTTTATACAGGCACCTATGTCAATATTTACACTATTGAACATATAACTATATTGAATATATAACTTTGAAACCTGATCGTGTTCAAAGTCCATTACGTGGCCTTTCTCACAAGTGCAAACACGACTATGATACGATTTTCCATCATGAGTTCCAGTTCATATCTTCCGGCTCCATCATCAGATCAGTTCGACAGTACCATATTATTGTATTGTCATCAGAACTACATACAGCTGCCAATTTTCATTATGCTACGACCCTTGGAAGGTGGTTAAATTAGTTACCTTAGATTCCATTACATACAGGTCGACCTAATAAAAGCGTGTTAAAAAAAACCGGCCAAGAGCATGTCGGGCCATGCTCAGTATTATAGGGTTCCTTATACTTAAGGAACCCTATAACCCTAGGACCTACTGGTCTAATTACAAACGAATCAAATCGAATATTAATCATTGCTATTTTAGTTTTTGCAAACAGCGCCACCTAGCGCTAAAGTTAAGTGTGTCATATATTGGTATGACACACTTCTTAAATTTAGCGCTAGGTGGTGCTGTTACTTTGTGTTATCAATATAACACAAAATTTCTTTTTGTGATTTTTTTAAATAGAAAGTAACTAAAGGAGCATTATTTGCATTATGACCTATGAACTAGGACGTCTTATGTATTTTTATAACTCAAAAATTTATAATCACATTATACTCGAAAGAGAGTTTTTATAAAAGTCTATCAACGTGGAAGATTACAAGTTTCTACGTTGCATAGTTTGGAAATGGCAGGGGGGGGACACATTGTCAGCCACTTTGGTGGGCTATATTTCGCAGATTGTACACCTGATAAAAAAGTGATGTATGAAACATTACCTTCATTTTAGTAGACCTATTCAATTATACCCCACACGAGGGGGTGCAGCGAAAAAAAAAATTTCATCCCCATTTCACATGTATGGGCGCCACCCCTAAAATACGTTATCAAGATTTTTTTATTCTTTTAAAATTGAGATCTATATCTATAAACCATTTTTTAACAAAATTTAATTTACTTATGTTTATAACTGTAGAAGTTATTAAGCTGTAAAGGATTAGGACAGACGGACAGACGGACAGACGGACGGACATGACGAAACTATAAGGGTTCCTTGTAGAACTACGGAACCCTAAAAACGCTTACATTAACGTTATGATACGTCAAAAATGTTCGTGCTAGGGCTACAGAACGGGCTCTGAACAATCACCTCCTCATCTCGGCCTGCTGGCGCTTGGCCTGCAGCAGGCGTATGTCGAGGTAGGGGGGGCGCAGGCGCGAGGAGGGCGCGGCGCGCGACGCGGCGCCGATGTCGCCGTTCTCCAGCAGGTGCTCGTACGTCTGCTTCATCTTGATGGAGCCGCTGCGCACCGACCGCCTTATGGAGCGCGAGCCAAACCTGAGAGCCATATTATTGCTCACTTGTTAATCAGGCCTATATGTTTAACAGCAGACCCAACACCGCTACCAAATTAAATACATACTTCTTCTGGTCGACCCGCAATTGCTTCGCGCTCGATATTGTCCCCTGCGGCTTTAGACCAGATTTGCCTCCGGTTGCTAACATCGCTGAATCTCCCAGCAGGGGCCTATGATTGTTCGAGTCCCTGTAATTGCAGAGCAGGATAACGTTATTGGTTAATTAATTCATCAATCAAGTTAATATTTAATCATACATAAACTAAAAAAGAAAATAAAAAAATAAACCTTCATCATTAGACGATTAACTGCAACAAAATCGATACCTGTAAATAATCAACGAAAAAAATTAAAGCAACAAAATCAAATATTAAGCGAAAAAAACGGGTGGCGCCGGGGGACACCAAGCAAGCACGGATAGAACGTACACGCGCACAACTATGTGTCTGTGTTCGAAACAGCAGTGTAGCCACGCGCTAATGGTGGGGGAGGTTAACGGTGACGTTTTTGATTACTTCCGAGCGCACAACGACGATATAGAAGCCTCGCTTAAAAATACAATTTGAAGGAACATCTGCAGGCTTGTGGCTACTCGCTCTCTATTCGTTCGCGAATAGAGAGCGAAAGCATCTCGATCCGGTTGCCGCGGCCAACCGACTGCCAGGCTCACAGATATTCCCGATAGAGTGTGCGCGGGGCACCAAGCAGCGAGCACTAACTCGATGATGGAGCTGACGACGTGGCGGCGCAGCGCGGAGCTGGGGCGCTGCGAGGGCGGCGCCACCACCAGCGTCTTCACGAGGCAGCGCTTGCGGTACGGGAAGGCGATCTTAGCCACGCCGATGTACTCGAAGGCGCGCCGCGACACGTCGCCCCCGCCCGCCGCGCCCACCTCTTCCTCGCCCTCCACCTCGCACACGAACTGACGCATGAACGACTCGCGGACCTGAAATATTACAATAATTACTTAAATACAAATGAATGTATGTATGTATAAACAGTTTGTTCGTGTAGTTATCGATGGTGTGTGTAGTCCAACAACCCGCACTAGACCAGAATGGTGGACCAAGGCCATAACCTTCTTCTTCTTATTTCTTCCTTCTTCTTCTTCATAGTACAAGCTCGGCTTAGTTTGGGACTAGATGGTGCCGTGTAAAAATGTCCCAAAAAATGTCTTTTTCTCTCATTCTGAGACGAGGCCCGTGTACAGCAGTGGGACAGTACTGGGTTGATCTTCTATCTTGTCGACATGAGCTACATAATGATAATAGCTCATGTCTTGGGGAAAAGATTAGCCAGTCAGCAGGTCGGTAGCGGGGCCGACTGCCCAGGGTGCGCCGGACGATCAATTAAATATCGGCACTCGTGGAGTGATAATAAATATTTAGACCGTTACAGCCAAATTATGCCCAGCACAATCTAAACTCTGTCTTTCAGTTGTGACCATGGCGTGCTAGGCACAATTTGGCTTATCTTCAATTTAGTTATGCGACAAAATCGCGCATGCCCTGCGTGAGTCTCCGCTTAAGGTCGCGCTCATCAAAGACAATATTATACATTGAAATGGACAAATGAATCCACACTATTTCTATAATCGTACCGGTAGCGTATTCAAGTGGTGATGAGTAGTAGTGGTGGGATACTATTATAGCATAACTGTGAGTTTTCACTGACGAAACATTCACATAATAACATGTTTAAAAGTTAATTTTCTGTCAATGTATCGAATCGCGTTCGCATTATCACACAACTTGTTGAAACGAAACATGTATGACATTTCATAGTCTATTGACATGTTACACAATAAATTTCGAATCAAAATGTCTCGAGACAAATCTTGCAACTCATCGAAAGATGTCATTTAGGTCGTATTTCACAAACATGGAAATCATTAATAGATCTGTGGAAATCATTGTCATAGTTCGATAAACTTCAAAGCAGAGATAATAAAAAAGTGTTTTCTTCTTTCGGCCATACATGTCTACCGACCTCATTGGAAAACAAAAAACGAGATTTATACAAGTTGCGAGACATGATTAAGCATCAGTGCGAACGTCAGCAGTGACAAATCTATAGACAAACATGTCAATGTATAAGTTTTTAGTCAGTGCAAACACAGCCAACAACAAATCTTGAAATCTGTCAAAGAATTTACCCAGTTTTCTGCAGTGCGAACGTAACAATCAACAAAATAAGTTGTGACATTAGTTTCATATGACAAGTTTCGAGACATTACATGTTAAATGTTTTTTGGTGCAAACCCACAGTTATAATATCCCACCACAACTACTCATATGGCATGAGTAGCTAGAAATTCGAATTTTGTTCATCATCATCATCATTTCAGCACCAGAAGTTTCTTCGCGCATAAGTCCATTCGCGGTAAAATACATTTTATTTGAATATGTATTTTACCGCGAATGGACGTATGCGCGAAGAAACTTCTGGTGCCATATCTCCTAAACTAAAGCTCTTATACCCGATTTCACCGACATCTCCTAACTTTAATGGATCCTTTAAGCATGGTTAGCGGGCGGTTAGGAGATGGTTTCCTTTTCACAAACAGTTAGGGGTCACCTAAACGTTAAAAGCTCCCCTAAATTTAGGAAGTCGAAATTCGGGCCCTTAAACCGGCACAAACGTAAGTGATCTCTCGAGCAACGAAGATGTATTGTGATTTAGATGAACTTTTTGAAAATTTAGAAACTATTTCTAGTATATTCGCAGTAATTAACATCTGTAGACCAAAAATATATCGGAAACAACCAAATTACATTGAAAGTTTTGATGAAACTGACTTTTTTCGGAGATATAGGTTACGTAAATCTTCAGTGTTGTATTTATTGGAAAAAATTTAGCACACCTTGGAATTTTTTCATCTATTTATTTAAATTGATTAATTTCGTTAAAGTCATTAATTAATTTGCTTAATTCCATTAATTAATTTGATTTAATTTAAAATATAATAAATAAAATCATGTGTAGTCAAGGCATTTTTATACATAATGGACTTCTTAAAAATGTATGTATCTAGATATATTAAACAAGAAAAAAAAAATTAATTCAATTAATTAATTTGATTAATTTCGTTAAATTTATTAATTAATTTGCTTAATTCCATTAATAAATTTAATTCAAAATATAATTACTAATATCATGTGTTGACTACACAATAAAAGGCATAAAATGTCATCAATTATAATTCTAATAATAATATATAAATATGTATAATTCATAACTAATATTTGTATTGCACCTGTGGCAGCACACAGAGAGACTATAATACCTGTAATATAATACCAAAATAGCTGTGTACACAAATAAACATTTTGATTTGACTTGATTTTATACATTACTTTATTAAAATAGCAACAAAGAAAATCTCACTTTATCTCACGCACGCACGAAGGAAGTTTCAAAGATAAAAATATGACCACAGATGATACGCGAGGTTTCGTAATGTATACACAGAGTTAATATAAAAAAAAAATTAGAATAAATAGAGTTAATAATAATATAGAGTAAATATGAAAGAAATATGAAAAATAATAAAAATATTTAACGTGCCTCGGAGAGCACGTTAAGCTGTCGGTCCCGGTCGTCATACGAATATCTATGGCAGTCGTTACGGGTAGTCAGAAGCCTGAAAGTCTGACAACTGGTCTAACTTCCGAATGTCAGTATTACCCAGTAACTGGATTGCGGGGGTCTGATGGCAGTCGCTTCGTGTAAAATACTGATGTTCAGCCGCAACTGGCTAGACTGGAAGCCGACCCCAATATAATTGGGAAAAGGCTCGGAGGATGATGATCATCATCATTTCAGCCTTCCCGAACGCTTCCCAACCGAGTCAGATTCGACGATTTTTGTTTTGATTCGAATTTTGTCGGTACCAGATTTCTACTAAACCACTATGGCAGAATGTTTCTACATAAAAGTTATGTTGCTGGCTTTAAGTTTACTTGCTTTAGTAATAAAATAAAATTCATACATAAACTGCGATATTGGCCGATTTTTTTTTCCCCCTACATGGAAGGGGGAAGCGCATGTGTTCTTGCTGTTTAAGGACAAACAACTCAATAAGTATATTCCAAACCTTTGGCAGATTGAAATCACCGGGGACCTTGTGCAGCTTGGTCATCTGTGGGCTATCAGGAAATTTCTCGAATATTCTCAGCCTAAATGGTAGACTCTCCTTGATTTCGGCGCTTTGTTGGCGATATCGAAGTTGCTTCAGTTTTTTAATATCCTCGTCTAGTTCCAAATTGTCTAAAATTACTGCTACGAAAAGTGACAACACTATCTGGAATTTAATACAAACAAATAAATTATAAGTTTAATATGTACATATTTAAATTGTAAAGATAATCTTTCTTACCAGAGTAACAAATAGGTGGTACAGTATAAAGTAAATGGCCACCAGTGGAGTCAACGTCTGGCTTGTTCGTACCATGGTTTCATCCATTACCTCCACCCAGGCTTCTTGCGTTAGGATTTGGAACATAGACATGAAAGCCTGAAAAATTCATTTCAATGATGTAATCGTTTTCTTCGTTCGTACATCATTCGTTTTTGCATCATCATCATTATTGCATTCATGTATACACACCTATGTACGCATGAATGCAATAAAAAGTTCGAGTTTGAGTTTGAGTTTTCAAAGCACATTGTAGTTACTGAATGAGATTGCTGTTGGCGTAGAATTATTCTAATTTCACGGGTTCTTCAAATGAAAATTAAATGTATCTAAAAACTACAAAAGTCAATTTAAAAATCAAAATAATTATGCCAATCTGAAAGTCCTAAAGTGACCGCCGTTCGGGACATAAGCTGCTCCAAATTCTACCGCTGGTTTCGCACGATTGCTTGATTAAAATACTTGAACGATTTTAGCAATAAAATATACTCATGAGCTCAACTGTCCAATTTATTAACACAATAGTTAAACAAATGAACGTCGACTTTAAAAGGCGTTTGGGCTCACGAGGAGAACGAATTATAAACTTACCTCATCGAATGTTTCGAATTTAGTGAATTCACACAGAAAACAGAACAGTTGCATTGAAATAGAAGAACTGATGATGAGTAAGCACATCGTGAATATAATCAGGCTGCCAAGTTTCTTCCCTGGGCCAAAGATTTTGTAGACAAATCCCTCCAATAATGGGGATGCTTTTATCAACCTTACTATTCGGAGAACCTGAAATAAGATCAGCACATTTAAGTTTTTAGTGGTCTTTTTGCGGTATGGTGTAGTTAACGTTATCGTGTAGTTATCGACAAACTGTATATGGGAACTTTACCAGCGCCATCGTGTGCGTATTTGGAACTAAACAATCCCATTATCCCAAACAAGATTTGACGATACGATAACATTAACTACACGATATCGCAAAAACCCATGCCATGCTCTGTAAAATTATAGATTAAAATACTATTTTCACCCAACTTAAAAAAAGAGGAGGTTCTCAATTTGATCCGTATTACTTCATTTATGTATATGTATAGTCCACCATTAAATTGCTTTACAATTTTTAACTACTCCGTGAATTAATATTTGATGACAAAAGTAACTGTCACATTGGTCTTCTAAGCGAAAATATACTTCGTCATTTTGTGTGCAAGTGACATTCAACCACAGGTAAGGTGGTACAATAATTTAATGTTTGACACCGATTTTTTCGGGATTTTTAGGCCAATTTGGGTGATTATTAACCGACGAAAAAAAAGGAGGAGGTTCTCAATTCGAAGCGTAGCTTTTTTTTTTTAATGTATGACCACGCATAACTTTTTACAGAGTAGTCCGATTTTGATGATTCTTTTTTTAATGGATAGGGTATATCTCGAAGTTGATCCCATTTAATTTTGGAAAGTAATTGTTTATTGTTGAAAATTTCACGTTGTGTTTGATGTTATTTTGTTTTTATTATTTCTTTAAAGTAATTTAATGATCATCGTTGATTGTTTGTTTGGCGCCGACTCATAATTAGTTATTTACATTAGTTTAGTTAGGAAAATAGTTATTAAGACTAAAAAGCTTCATTTTTTTTTTCGGTTTTCAGTTACTGTTTTCGTCGGTTCAATTTTTTGGTAAAAAGTTTAATTTTCCTAATTATTTTTACCTGAAAATATGTAAACCCTGACATGTACAGCTGCGGTATTATATGGATAGTTGTGCCGATGGCAAGAAGCAACTCAAACTTGTGAACCGAGTGCTTGAAGTAACCCTTGAGCCCCAAACACCAGATTTTTATTAACGCCTCCAAATCCAAGAAAATTGTAAATGCAATCTGGAATTAGCACAAATGTTTGTAATTATAAGTTCAATACAAGATGTACAACAAGACAACAATACATACATTGATAAAATCAAATAAGTGTTTTATTTTAAATATCTATAAGGTGATTGTAAAAAATGAGAGTATTTTAAATAAAATTAATATATTTACTCTACCTCTATATAATAGTATTTCTCATAAAAGAATTCCCTTGGATTGTCATCATGTTTGAAGTTCATTGTAGCTGTTATTATTCCATTCGCCAATACAACTCCCATGACTAGTAACCGGAAATATGCAGACCTAAGTAATTTATGGAATATTTCTGGTGCACTGCCTGAAAGTTTTTACAAAATATTTAAATAGATGCAGATTTGTACTTTATTTCAATTGAATCCAGAATAAATGTAATATAGATAACCTGAATGTTTGTTTTCATCAATGGTGACTAATTTCCATCCATTATCATCACCAGTGAAAAACTGGGTTGTACTGCCTTTAGTGATGGGGTTCCTCACACCCCACATTTGTTGGAATTGCACCCTTATTTCATTGAATGTTTCAGTTATTACAGCTATGAAAACGTTCTTGACCAGCCAAGCCAAGAAGAATATCATTGTACTGTAAGATAACAAAAAAGTTTCAGCAGTATTATTCCAATTTCGAGTCGAGCGTGATGAGTAATGTGTCATCTGCATAAGTAAAAATAGAGCAGTTCGTGAGAGACAATTTCCAGAAGGAATTGATATAGGTAAAAAAAAAGTGGGGCCCAAGATAAAGCCTTGTGAAACACCGAAATTATGGGAAGCTTTGTGATGTGGCATACTGAAGAGCCAATTTTTAAACTGGTAGCTTTCAGAGAGATAGATTTTTGAAAGGTCAAGACTTGTACACCTCCCATATTTTCTAATTTTATCAGTAGACAGGGCATGAAAACTATCAAATGCCTTGGATGGTCTAAAAATATCCTAGTGTAGTAATTTTTACGTCCAAATTGTCTACCACATGATCTACTAGGGCACTTACAGCATGTTTGGTGGATCTAACCGACCTAAATCGGTACAGATTAGAAGCCAACAGATATTTTTTTAAAGTCACCAGGTGTTTAATATTTTTTCTAGAATTTCTGATATCGCTGACAAAATATAGATTGGTAGTTGTTGATATCTTCTTTATTCCTACTCTTGAAGAAAGGATGTACAATGGTCTTTTTGAAAACGCGGGGAGATATCCGATTCGTGTTAGCTCTGTTAATGATCTGAGTGTACTTTCTGACAGTCGGACTGAACTTCCACGACCACATGAAGACACTTGCTGCTGACTCTTATCAGAGAATAGGTTATATCATTCGGGACATGCGTGAATTTGACAACCCCTTGGCAATTAAATTAATATATAAGGCCTTAGTGGGCATTAAGCTGGAGTCTGTGTCGGTCATTTGGAATCCCTTTAATTCATGTGGTATCTAGATTAAACTATTTTAGACTGCACACAACTCAGCCGTTGTTGTTCTGATAGTCGCTACTGTCAATGGTCTAATAACCAAGAACCTCTATCAACACTTGAAGAGGTTTTTCTTTCGTTAGGTAGCTGACTCTTGAGTCCCTTGACCCTCCTCCTCCTCCTTGTCCTTTTGTCCCTTGGGATTGATATAGATGAGGCTTTTCTTTCTGGACTTTTCTTTTAACCTTGGACCCTGTTTGGGATGCCAGCAGGTAATATTATTGTTTTAAATGTGTATTACAGAATATATGTATTGTATTCTGCTTTAATATTTAATTGGAGTTGTTTACCTGAAGTATAAAGCTGATCTCCAAGTTGGCAGGGAGTCAATAGCTCGATACATTATGAAGACCCAACCTTCCTGAGAAGATGCCTGGTATACAGTGAACAGACTTGTTGCTAGATGATTAAATAAAAACAACACATAATTTAGTTAACTACATTAACAGCCTATTAATATTTTGACAATTTTTTTTCTAATTATTTTATTATTTTAACGTATTTTACGCATGCGAAGCGAATTCTAAAGAATTTTTTTTCTACTTACTGAACTCTTCGAAACCATTGAACCCCATGATATACTTTGATAGATTTAGTTTCATGCACTTCATGCCAGGAGGACATTGATACCCTGACCCTGACTCAGGGGAGCAAAATGTGTCAGGGATAGCTAGTGAATTTATAGTGATTTCACTGAAAAAATTAAGTTTGTTTTATTCTGTATAGAATGGCAATATTTTAATAATTTTTATGGCAATAATTTATCAAAATAGAATACTGACTAGGGATTGGTATAATTCCTGACACAATGATGTGTTAGTTCTCCAAAGAACTGTACGCCTAGCAAGCTGTACAGTGACATAAAGAAAAGGAAGAATAGGGTCACATTATAAATCTGTTGACTTGATCTCCTGTAAAACACAAATAGTACAGTGTTATTGGATGACATAATATTTAGTAAGTCAAGATGATTAAACTAAAATATATAAGATTAGATAAAAAATATTAACAAAATATTGTGCAAGTAAGTTTATATGCAAAATAGTGAGTTAATTATCCACTTACTTGAATATCTGATTGATTCTAGATTTAGGCATGGAGAATTTCAAAAATACTCTCAAAAATCGAATCATAATCAATGGTCTGGGTGCTCTCAATATACTTAAGTAACTGTATCTTGGTACTATCCCGGTTAATTCAAACATTTGTAATAAAACAGATACCCAAAGAAAAAAAACCATTGAAGCATCAAACTGGCACCAGTGGTCTTTTAGGTAGGCTACATCCCCCTGAAAATATTTATAAAATTGAGCGTGTAGCAAATACAGTGTTGATAAAATAATAAATATGATATTGCTGTGTATAGTATGAACTTTGCTTTATGTTTAAAAACAAGCCATATGGATTATAATTATATCAGCAGCATTGTGAACTCAATAAAAAATCTGACTTCAAAACCATAAATAAAAAGTAAAAAATAATCCTTATAGGTATTTCAAAATCTTTTCAAACCATTGGGTTTGAACCGCCTTCAAAATGTTGGTTTATGAAAAGATTTTTAAATAAATGTTGGTTTATGAAAAGATTTTGAAATAAGGATTATTTTTTACTTTTTAGTTACGGTTTTTGAAGTCAGTTTTTTATGTTTTTATTGCATACTTTTTAGTTGAAAATTGCGAGGGCAGCTTCATGGGCGTACATCTACCAAATCAACCAAATATTTTCAGAAAAATGCAACTATTACAAGATCATCTAGATAGGCGAAGTTAATATAAACTGATTTATTAATGCTGGTTAAAAAACTACTCAACTTAACTCAATAAAATTTATATAGGACCGCGCGGTTTTCCTTTACCATATAAAAAAACAATCGGTTAAAAATATTGCAATCACAAATGCATTAACAAGTGTGGTAATGATTCATCATGTACATAAAAAAAAAAAGAAGATAAACAAGATTACAAGATTTAATAAAAAAAAAAATTAACAGAGAGATTTCTCAATTGTTTATCTCTTTCTTCAAAATAATGTAAAATTATGAGCATTACTTAATATTAAATATGTATCACAAACCTTAAGTATTCCTCTTATATGCATTTTGGCTATCATCTCTGCAGTAAACAAAAGAGTAACACTGCAATCCACTGCAAATGTTATAGTTTGCAGATAAGGGTACTTCTCAAATGATTTTGGAGTGTTCAGTGATACCGACATCAAACTTAATAAAGCACATAATCTCAGAATTCTTCTAACCCAGAGCTGGAATAAAACAAATACTTCTATCTTATTGTTGTTTGAAATGAAAAATGGGCAGATTTGACTCAATCAGTGTACATCAAAAACACCTTCATCAGAAGAGTTCCTCAAGAAAAAAAAAATGAAAATACCCCAAAACCCCCTGCCTACAGCCTTGATGTACACAACATATTTATACAGACTTTGATTAGACAGAAATTCAAGGGGAACTTGAGATTAAAATGTATTCAATGAATATGAAGTTAGATTACCTTGTTGACCCATTCAATATCAGCACTTTCATTTAGAGATTCTTCTGGGCCGTAGTCTGCAAGTACCGGCTCCCCTTTTAAGCTTTGTTTTCGACCCAACATTTTCATGAACTTAATAATTATTTTATTTGAAATCTTGCGTTAAAAATATCGGCTATACAAGCCGAACTTGAAATAATACAGACGAATTAAGAACCTCCTCCTTTTTTGGAAGTCTGTGAAAAAGGAATTAGTGCGAAATTGTAAAGTATGCGGAGATTAAATAACCATAACAAAACTACCCGTTACAAAAGAAAAACGACTGAGTTCCTGAAGAAATCGCGAAACTCTTCATTACATGTTTTGAATAATTTGAATGGTTTTTTTCACATTATTATTGATTGATTTTCAGAACAATGTTGCCAATCAAAAAATCTTTAACAAAAACATAATTACATAACCCTCCTTCTGTCGCAGTCGGGTAAAAAAAGGTGACCGCAGTGTTGCCAGATTGATAAAATTAAAATACGGTGAACAGTGGGTCAAAATTCACAAAATTGCCATGAAATTACCATGAAGTTAGTGTAACTTCATGGAAATTACCTATTAGTGGCTATTAGGCTATTACCCTACGATGAAAGAACAAATTAACTAACCAGAAATTACCAGAAAGAATTACCATACGGTATTCCACATAGTACATTTGTGGTATTCCAGTTTCAGGGTAGGTTCAAAAAATTACGGTAACTTTCATGCATCATAATATTCGTAATTTATGACTACGGTAAGTGGCAGAACTAAAAACAAAAGCCAACATAATGGCAAATCTGCCGTAATTATGGTGCATATGTTGCCACTGGGGGACCGTGAATCTTAGACCGAAACAAATTATCGGGTGCGACCAAAGTAAAGTATGCTGCGTGCGTCGTCGGGCAATATAATTGAACGTAGCCCTAGCTCTTTTGTTTGTCGCAGAATTAGTTCATGTTAAGTGTCAGAAAACAGTTTTTTTTTTTTTAATTTATTCTTGACCATGGATACATGTCCTTCAGTCGAAATCATTGAACATATTATACTTATATCCTAGTAAAGTGATGGAAACTTTACTAGGTTTCTGAGGGGATGATGAGATAATACGAAAGTCATGTTTTTCAACTTTGTACCATTTATCCACACTTGTACACGTTAACGAGCACTTAACATTTAATCACACTTATCATTATTACACATTAACACTCGAAGAAACACAAATTTTGGAAAAAATAAAAAATCCACAACACGATCTTTACGAATTTTCCCGCCATCCGTCAGAAAACAGTGTTACCTAGTGTTACCATACCATTACGTTCATATATATTACAGTACTCTGTGACCATTACCAACATAAAAAATTGTTTGCACGACGTTGTTGTTTGTTTGAAAAAAGTTTGTTATGGTTACGGACTTGAGACTTTCAGATTTAATTTAAAATAATACGCAGTGATTTTATTATCTTTGTTCAGATTACGGAAAAGCAAAGACTACAGTAGTAACTGAGATATTGTTATTAAATAATTACCATATGCAATGATAACCAATTGAGCCAGGTGGTTCCATTCTTAACACATTGTTCGTGTCTAGAATTTAGTATGCTCGCCTTCGCCGAAGTTTTAAACTGTATAGTTTTATCCTGCTAAATTAGGCATCTGATTAATTTTCTAAAATCATTGCAAATCTCAAGTAATTATACTATTAAAGCCATTAAAAATGTTTATTTATATGAGTAAGAAGGTATTTAAACTTTGTTTTTACCTAATGTTACTATAGTGATTTTGAATATTATTTATTTATTTATTTTGTTGATTATAGACGAGCAGCACTATTGCTGATATGTCTTTATCACACAGTGCTGATAATTTGCTGTTCATCGTCATCATCGTCTCAGCCGAAAGACGTCCACTGCTGGACATAGGCCTCCCCCAAGCAACGCCACAACGACCGGTCCTGCGCCTTCCGCATCCAGCGGATTCCCGCGACCTTCACCAAGTCGTCGGTCCACCTTGTGGGGGCCCTACCCACGCTGCGCCTTCCAGTATGCGGTCGCCACTCCAGAACTTTACTGCCCCATCGGCCATCCGTTCTGCGAGCAATGTGCCCTGCCCACTGCCACTTAAGTTTGGCAATTCTTCAGGTTATGTCAGTTACTTTCGTTCTCCTGAGAATCTCCTCATTTCTGATTCGATCATGCAGGGACACTCCGAGCATAGCCCTCTCCATTGCCCTTTGAGTGACTTTGAGCCTTCTTATCAGGCCCATTGTGAGGGACCACATTTTGGTAGCCCGATCTCTGTCGGGGATTCTTCGCACCCCCTGCCCCTCCATTACCTAGGCCGCTACCATAACCAGGGCCAGCAGGGCTGCCGGGGACTAGGAGCCGATTTTTAATTGTGCTTTGCATGGGGGGATATGCTATAATCGCCACTCTTGGTAGGCGGGTTGGTGATCGCAGTTGGTTGGTTAAATACTCAGAGGACGCTGCTGCCCATCCTCTGGTGAATCCCTTAGTCGCCTTTTACGACACCCATGAGAAGATATAGGGTGGTGACATTCTTTGTGTCGGGCACCACGGACCACGAATTTGCTGTTAATTATTGTAATTTAAAGTGTATATTTAAAGTGTTCCATAATAAAACAAGAAAACCTTTATCATGTCCAATTAAGATCAAAGATCTTCCTTTTCCCAACTTTGTTGAGGTCTGGTCCCAGTCTGACCAGATGTGGCTGAATTTCAGTATTTTAGAAGTAGCAACTGCTATCAGACCCCTGCAACCCAGCTACAGGGCAATACCGACAACCTAACCTCCATGTGTGCCTGACGCCTGCTAGTCCTCCTGGATATATCTACAGGGAACAGCAGTTGTTAGGCCGGTGCATCCTGGGTACGGGCAATAAATATCCTTTTGAGGGACATTATTATCATTCGGGGGATCTTATTGCCTGTGGCGAATATTCTGGCGCGGTAGGGCTCGATCTGGGCCAGTGGGGCGTGACTCCGCGTGTCCCTCTGAAGTTAGCAGAAGGCACATTGGAGGATGAGGAATGAGGAAGAAAACCTCTATAAAAATTTAATGGGAGCATAGGCCCTGCGGGCGGCGGACTCGGGGTAGTCTGCTGCCAGGCGTAACTGGCGCGGCTGGTATTGCTGGCGTGGCTGGCGAAGCCCCCGTGGCTGGCGAGGCTGGCGTGGCCATGACATCGGCGTGTTAGCTGCGTCATGGCGGAGCCCGTGAGGTGGCGCGCAGCATTCCGTGTGTGATGCCGGAGAGGGTGCGGCCGCATGGGGAGAAGGGGCTCGCCTGCTTGTGGCGCACCCACTTGCTCGGAAATTGGTTCATTATAAAAAAAAAAATACACATAATAATAAAACGTCAGTATACAAAGTCTTTGAATGTTTTATTTAAATAATATATGCAATGTAATCCAGTTAAACTTGTTTTAAGTTTAACTGGATTACATTGCATATATTATTTAAATTGGTTTTCCTGCCGTTTCGAAAGCCATGCAGTGTTTCGAAAGCTATGCAGCGTTTGTGGTCTCAGGTAAAAATTATTTTAATCTACCATACAATTTTTATTAATTAAAATCTTGCTGTTTGGGACTTGATTGCATGCAACACTGTATAGTATAGTATAACGGGCTGGTTTCCGCAACTCCACGTCCAAGCGTGAATTTTGCGTACGGGTGGGAACTTACTCGATCCACCCTAACTCCTCGAAAAAGGCCAACGCCTTGGTGTTGCTGGTGATCTCTCTGAGGGTACCTGGGTTACCGAAGTACTTGGCCCTGTATGTGGCGACTTCAGGGCAGTCTAGAAGCCCATGGGCTGCTCTCTCGTCTTCCACCATGCAGGCTCTGCACAGTGGGCTGTCCGTAACACCTTTGACAAAAAGATGTTTGTTAAAGGACCCGTGGACAGTTATAGCAGCTGTGACTGTACGCAGCTGTTGTTTTGACATTCGGAGGGCCTGTTTCGTGAACCGGCCGTCGATTGTGGGAAGTGCCTCCTTGGCCTGCATGCACTCACCATGGTCTTTCCATAGTTTGTAGTGTTTGTCCTTGGTGCGTTTCCTTACCAAGTTGCGTAGGTATCCAAAGGGGAGTGGCACTATGGGTTCAGGTCCCACGATTACCATACTCGATCCCCTTCTGGCCAGTTCATCCGCTGCATCATTGCCTCGGGAACTGCTGTGTCCTTTGATCCATTGAATGGTTATGTTATTGAGATTACCTACCTGGTTGAGGTTTTGCTGGCACTCGTGTATCAGCCCCGAGTTTACCGTGTGGCTGCTTAGTGCTTGTAGTACGGACATGCTGTCCGAGAGTATGCGAATTGAGTGATCTTTAACCTTCCTGGCTATAATCGCTGAAGTTGCCAGGGAAATGCCCATGCACTCGGCCTGGAACACCGTGTTATGGACCCCCAATGGTGTGGCTATGTGTATATTGAGGTCTTCCGAGAAGATCCCGGCACCCGTACCTGTACCTGTTTTGGATCCATCCGTGAAGATTCGCACCTCTGCAGGGCACAGCCCTTCGCATCGGTGATCCTCATACAGCTGGATTTTGTACTTCTTGTCGGAAATAAATTGCTTGGGAATCCGATCGTTAATGGATTTCAGCAGAGGGAATTCATTGCTGAGTTCCTCTATCAACGCGGTGTGTTGTGTACTACTCTTACTCCATAGATTTAGTGTTTTTAGACGTACTGCCGCCATCGCCGCCTCCTGTTGTATAAAAAGGTGGAGCGGTGGAATTCCCAGCATGGCTTCGAGTGCTGCAGTCGGGGTAGTCCTCATGCAGCCTGTAGTCGCCACACAGGCAAGTCTTTGCATGCGCTGTAGTTTGTTTGAATCTGTAATCAGCTTGGTTCTAGGCCACCAAACTACGGCCCCATAGGCAATCATGGGGCGGATTAACGCGCTGTATAGCCATAGTATAATTTTAGGGGATAGGCCCCACTTCTTACCTATCATTTTCCTGCATTATGCAACACTGTAAAAGATAATGATATTGTGAGTGATTATTGCTGCATCAAAACGATTTTAATTAATAAAAATTGTATGTTACATATTCCGTTCCGTGTGGTGCCGGATGTAAAGAATCGCACCACCCTCTCTCTTCTCATGGGTGTCGTAAAAGGCGACTCAGGGATTCACCAGAGGATGGGCAGCAGCGTTCTCTGAGTATTTAAACAACCAACTGCGATCGCCAACCCGCCTGCCAAGCGTGGCGATTATGGCATATCCCCCCCCCCCCTTTGGGGGAGGCCTTTGTCCAGAAGTGGACGTCTCTCTGCTGAAATGTGAATGTGTGTGTGTGTGTATGTTAGATTAAAATATTTTTTTAGAAATATCTGTAAAGACGCTTGTCATCTAAGTCTACCTGCAACCATGAACGCTGCAAAGCTTTCGAAACGTTAGGAAAACCAATTTAAATAATATATGCGATGTACTCCGGTTAAACTTGTTTTATTATAATGTGTAGTGATCGCGAAAACCTAAGAAATTATTAAAAAAGAATACATCAATCGGCTCTTTTCCGTAGGTACGCAACGAAATAACACGCCAGCAAAATCCAACACGACAATAATAGAAATAGTATTAAAAAACTTTTAAAATCACTTCAGAAGTACTTGGCTTCGCCTCGTACTTCCAATATTACTTGGCCGTCAATTGCTAATTTCTATAACTTGATGTATTTAAATAACATGATGACCATGAAACCATACTTTATGTATGATTTGAACTAACTTTGGCAGATTTTTTCAAAGTTTATAATGTAATAATAATCTATTAGCAGTTGATTTCTAGATGATCTATTTACAGATTGCAATACCCAAACAATCAAATGTAACTTGCATATCATGGAACCACTCATCAGGATATATTGCTGTTGGTGGAGAAGATGGCATGTTAAAAGTTCTAAAATTGGAATCTGGTAATATTTTTATGTAGTTATTGTACTAAAATTTAAATTAGCTGAGTATTACCTATAAAAATATAGTAAATTTCCATGGAAATATAATATCTAATTCGCATTATAATTAGGTAATTATAAACTAATATTAAATAACAGGAGGCGGAGGAAACCTCTCAATGAACCTTAGCTTGGAAGGACACACTGGTCAATTGTGTGTGGCCATATGGAATGAGGTCTTTCAGAAGCTGACTACTAGTGATGAGCATGGTGTCATAATTGTTTGGATGCTTTATAAGGTATCTCCTAATACTATATATTATGTTGTAATTTTTTTAACAAATGTAAAGATTGGATTTTTTTTTGTCAATGACTACAATAATGTTTTATCCAAGGGGTTTAGCGCTGATAGCGGAAATACAAATTCTTCATATTTTTTGTACTACCAAAACATAGTCAATTAATATGTCAAAAATAGTTGTATACCTTTTGTCGATAAAGATTTATTATTATTATTGAGACATTTGTTTCTTTGACACAAAGAAGCCAACCAAGAACTATTGCTATTAACATAAGGCATATTAGGCTATGTGAACAACAACAGACTGTGGGTTTGTGACATTTCATATCACACATACCGGTTTTTTGTATTAAGTATAACATATTTATGGTATTGGTAATTGTAATTGGTTTTGTAATTACATGTAAGTTTATGATTTTTTATGAAAAAAAAATATATATATTTGTATTACCTCGTTGGTCTAGTGGTCGCAAGCGCGACTGCTGAGCATGGGGTCCTGGGTTCGATTCCCGGGTCGGGCAAAGTGTTATTGGGTTTTTTCATTAGAAAATTCTCAGTAGCAGCCCGGAGTCTGGATTTGTGCCCGGTTAATGGCAATAGGCTCGCCCCCTATTACATGGGACTTATAACATAACTGGCGAAATGTGGGTGTACTATACACCTCTGCCTACCCCTTCGGGGAAATACAGGCGTGATGTTATGTTATGTATTATATTATTTATTGGTTAAGTTAGTTTATGTTAATTAGTTAAGTTTCCGACTTTTTCTGTTAACTGCACTAATAACTACCCTGTGTTTCTTCCAAGACATTCAATATATTCAATGATATTCAATGGTTGTCTGGAAGAGATCGCCGTGGAGCGATAAGATCGCCAATTGAACGCTTATCCTTAGTTTATATTTATCATGTTTTTTATGTTGTGCAGTAAAGAGGATTTGTATTGTATTGGTTGCCAGGGCTCTTGGTATGAAGAAATGATAAACAACAGAAACAAATCAACTGTGAGAAGCATGGCATGGGGCTCAGATGGTCAAAAAATCTGCATTGCATATGAGGATGGTAAGACAATATACTCTTAATTAAGATTGTAGTGATGTGTTTATAACAAGCCATACATTTGTTATTACAGGAGCTGTTATTGTGGGCGCAGTAGATGGTTCGCGAGTGTGGGGTAAAGACATCAAAGGGCCAGGTCTTGCTGCTGTTCAATGGTCACCAGATAATTCACAACTACTTTTTGCACTATCCAATGGAGAGCTGCACATATATGATGATCAAGGAAATTTTACTGTATGTATTTCTGTTGATGCGAAAGCTTAAATTTATGAGTAACAATACTGATAGATAGAAAACAATATTGCAATTTGCAATGCTGTTCCTGGATTTACCTTCTAGAATATTGCTATCAGAGTAACAGGCTAGGAATAAAAAAAAAATCGTTATGGCTGCTGTTGCGTTTGACCACTACCTTACCAGGTGTTAAGCAATCGTGCGATCGACGATTTTAAATGCCCCTCTGCTTTTTTCGTACAAAACGCTATTTTTGTCAAGGCGCTAGGAATAGACTGCCTCGTTGGTCTAGTGGTCCCAAATGCGACTGCTGAGCGTGGGGTCCTGGGTTCGATTCCCGGGTCGGGCAAAGTGTTATTGGGTTTTTTCATTGGGATATTCTGAGTAGCAGCCCGGAGTCTGGATTTGTGCCCGGTTGATGGTAATAGGCTCGCTCCCTATTACATAGGACTTATAACATAACTGGTGAAATGTGGGTGTACTTATACACTCCTCCCTTCCCCTTCGGGGAAATACAGGCGTGATGTTATGTTATGGTTATGATGCTAGGAATAGCTGGAATGCTATCACTGTTTTTCTGCATAGGAATGAAAGAGAGCCAACAATGGTAAAATTGTGAGGCATTTGGGTCAAATCAAAGAAAACTTATTTACATAAAAATTGTCAGATCGCCAGTGCCAGATGCCAGATCGATTGTTTTCGCAAAAGGGTCCTGCAGGCTAGTAATTACCTGAGTTTTATCGACGATAAAGTTACCTGAGCTTTTTGGTAATTATTAGTCCATAATGTGTTCAATAACATAACATAACATCACGCCTGTATTTCCCCGAAGAGGTAGGCAGAGGTGTGGCAGTTATGTTATAGTCCCATAGTAGGGGGCAAGCCTATTGCCATTGACCGGGCACAAATCCGGACTCCGGGCTGTTACTGAGAATTTCTTAATGAGAAAACCCCATAACACTTTGCCCGACCCGGGAATCGAACCCAGGACCCCACGCTCAGCAGTCGCGCTTGCGACCACTAGACCTACGTTTTCGAAAGCGTTCCCCTTACACCCAGTATACAATATGATACAATATGTCCCAGTTTGTAGGAATAAAACTTTAAAATAAATTAATTTAAATTCGGTAAATACATTTAATTTTATATTACCATATTCTAGCAAATAAATAATATGAATTGGAATTTGATAAAAACGTTCCACTTGTGGGATTTTATCGGGATTTTTTTTGGAGTAAAGATGTCTTTTTTGTATTTTTAGAACGAAGGGCGTGCGTGGGGGCCTTTTTTTAAGCGACAATAACTCTTATGATTATTGTCTCAGAGCTGTGATTCTTTTAATAATGTGTAGAATAACTCAAAAACTTACAAAACAACTCAAAGAAGAAAAGTAGTAGTATTTTAGAAAATGTAAAAATAACGTGTGAAATTATGTTGAAAATTTCACTATCATGATTGATTACAGAAGTACCTATAGTTTTGTATGACAGTTGAATATTTTTTTAGAAAGTGTAATAATGTTTCAAATGATTTTTATAACTGTGTGACTTAGGTAGGTCTTAAGTTATGATTGTTAGATTATGCAGATGTCTAAGTAGGTAAGTCAAATACTAAAATTGATATATCTTTGGGGGTGTTGTGATTGGACCCACAAACAATCAAAACAAGTGGTATGTTTTTACCGATAAAATAGAGTGTATGTACCACCCTTAAAGTTTTATTACTACAAAACAGGGACATATTGTATAGAAACAAATCCTTACGATTTAAATTGTGAAAAGAAAAAAATCGCTCACAAGCAGGATTCGAACCTGCTACTCCTGGCTCTATAAGCCTGTGCTTTAGCCGATAAGCTACCGTGAACACTGCTCGTGGTATCGAAATTAACCTCCACTTTTTGTACGTCTTTGGGTGATGTCAGCGATATCTTATTAAGAAACTGTGTTTCTTAACTGACTCGACTAACTCACAGGCAGGTTTGAAGCCTGCTTATGAGCGATTTTTTCTATGCACAATTTAAATCGTTAGATTTCGCTTCGCATGCGTGAATGAGTTAAAAATAATAAAATAATTAAACCAATCCTTGTTAGATTAACTACATACATTTTTAATAAACTTTGACTTTTAGATGCCAGTTGCTATTCATGGTGTGTCTGGGTCAATGGATGTTGTTACGATGGACTGGTATTCCGGAAGCGCTCCAGTCAACAGACCTGTACTAGCAATATGTTACAGAAGTGGTGTTATATTGCTAATGAAAAATTGCAATGAAGAAGGTAAATAATTTTAATTTTGTTAGTAAACTTGTGCTATGGTATGATGAAAAGATAATATTATAATATGCTGCATTTTGTAGCATGAAAGTAAAATATACTGAATGATACCTCATCAACTCAGCCTATCGCAGGCCACTGCTGGACATAGGCCTCTCCCAAGTTGCGCCACAACACAAGACAACACAAGAGGACAGATCCTTCTTCACGTTCTTCAGGTCGTCGGTCCACCTGGCTGGGGGGCGCCCAACGCTGCGTTTGCCGATTCGCGGTCTCCACTCAAGGACTCGTCTGCTCCAGCGGCCATCGGTCCTTCGACAGAAATGGCCAGCCCACTGCCACTTCAGCTTACTGATCCTATAAGCTATGTCGGAATGAATCAATGAATAATCCCTAGATTATATGAAAACTCATATATATGACTATAACAGTCTTGCTTGACAGAATTGTGTGTGCATGAAGGTTGTATAGGAAAAGTTTAAAATCGCGTGACTTTATAATTTCAAACTTTTTCTATATATCCGTCATGCACACACATTTACTACACCTATACCTCAAAGTGTGAAGATGTCGGTCTTAAGGCCCTGTCCCTGCACGAATTGAAATGAATGATTTGAATTGAATTGTCTCGGGGTGGACTGCGGGGACTTCCATTTTTCGTCATCATTTCTTGAAGTAGGGAGAATTGAAAAAATATATGGTGGAGTTGAGTAGTTTTTGTATCCATTTTGAAAGATCGACACACGATTTAGATAACTTCGCTTGATAGACAAAAATCCAATCATAGCCAATTTTTGACACTTTGAATTCATTTTATGACGAAAATTTATATAGTACACACGGCTACACATCAAGCTGTACATTTCCAGTATAAGCTGATCTCGCATTGTATAGGTTTTCCGTACAACGCGAGGTCAGCCTTTACTGGATTTGTACAGCTTGATGTGTAGCCGTGTGTACATGATTTTGAAACTTACACGATATATTTTATCGCAAGCCAAGTAATCCATTTAAAAAAAAGAAATGATAAAATTACATTAATTTAATGTTTTACATAACTAATTGTTATCACGGGTCGGCGCGCCTCAGTGCTCCAGCTCCCCACTGCGCCCCGCAGTCCACCCCGGCATCCATCCCGTGCAGGGACAGGTCCTTAAACCAGTTTATTCTGCCTGTCATGACTTACGGTGCCAACCAACATAGCTTGTACGATCAGCAAGCAGAAGTGGCAGTGGGCTGGCCATGTTAATCAAAGAACCGATGGGTATTGGAGCAGACGAGTTCTTGAGTGGAGACCGAATCGCCAAACGCAGTGCATGGCGCCCTCAGTCAGGTAGATCGACGATCTGAAGATGGTAGCTAGGGTGGACTGGATGCAAAAGGCGGACCGAGTGTTGTGGCGCAACTTGGGAGAGGGCTATGTCCAGCAGTGGACTGCGATAGGCTGAATTGATTGACACACATTTATCCGTCAGATTATAGTGTATCACATCCACAACACATCTCTTTCAGATAGTGTAGTTATAGAATCCAACATGTTGATCATTGATTGTCATTGGAATCATAATGGCACCATCCTGGCTGCTGCCGGCTGTACTGCAGACAAAACAAATGTGGTTCAGTTTTTCGGCGCATATGGTGAGGTTTGTATGATTAGTTAGTATTGTTTATGCCAAACTTAGGGTTAGCGCACACTGGCAGAGTGGCGGCGAACTTCACTGGTTGCAAGGCAAGTTGAGTGGCGAGCGGAACCGCGACTAGCCTCGTACTGGCTCTTTTGGATGCTTGTGGCCGCTCAACCACTCTTCGCGGCGCTTTGAGTCTTCCAAAGTCTGTGATTTTCAATTTCTATTCAATTTCTAGTCATTTGTAAAAGCAAATTAAGTTGAATTGCAATTATCACTAAATAAGTTGCTTCGCTGCCATTCCGTCAGTGTGCGCTGAACCTTGTTGCATCAAGCACTCAATTTGAAGGTGCTCTAATACTTAATTTTTTTTCTAGCATATTCGAACTTTGCGTGTACCGAGTGGAAATATGAGAGCCTTGTCGTGGGAAAAAAGATCACTGCGACTTGCTATCGCCATCGACTCCTTTATATACTTTGCTAACGTTAAAATGGATCACAAATACGCTTTTTATGGAAATACATTGGCATATGTATCGGGCACAGAGACTGTTACCTTTTGGGACACTGTCACTCATCAGGTTTATATATTATATTATGTTATTACTGCAGCGTATGTATTTTACTTTATAATTTAAACCATCAGTAATGCTTGTCTTTATGTTTTTAGTCATGGATCAATCATATACCTGATGTCATTGATATGTGCGCGGTTGATGAGTACTGTGTGATAGCCACTCTTGGACAAGTAATAATATCAAATCAGCAAGGAATTCAGTGTGATGGTAAGTAAAATAATATTTATTAAATAATAATAATTATAAACGTTGTATTAGCTTTGGTAATAAACATTATTGGCACTTCATAAAAAATACGCGTTCATGTTTAAATTAGGAATTAAACTCAAATTTAATTATTGCATACAACCCGTTTGAATAGATTGCCGCTGGCAGTTTTGACGACGCTCGAGCCTATCGGTAATACGACAGTGCTAAGTGCGGAAGGCAGAGGACCGAGTGTTGGGTGAGGCATATGTCCAGCAGTGGACTGCGATAGGCTGAGTTGGTAATGATGATGAAGTGGGCGACATAGCGGTACAATATAAACATAACAAAACGGCTCACTGCGGAGAAAAGAGAGCATACAGCACTTTCGGTCAAAAGAGCAGAATCACTCTTTTATCTCTTTTGCTCATTTAGCTCACTAAATAACTCCTTTCAATTGACTCTGTAGCGAACTAAAAATTAAATGAGCCACGCTTGACGTCTGTGGTCTAGTGGTTCGAGTGTCGGACTGCTGATCACGAGGTCGTGGGTTCGATTCCCACAGGACACAAATATTTGTGTGATGAACATAAGTGTTTGTGTTGGTCTGGTTGTTTCTTATTTATTATCTCTTATTTATTTCTTTTGTATTATTTCTTAAGTATGTATTTACAAAAAAAGCATATAAGTATCATATCCATTGTCTAGTACCCCGTTTTAGGGTTCCGAAGTCCTACAAGGAACCCTTATAGTTTCGTCATGTCCGTCCGTCTGTCCGTCTGTCCTAATCCTTTACAGCTTAATAACTTCTACAGTTATAAACATAAGTAAATGAAATTTTGTTAAAAAATAGTCTGCATATAGATCTCAATTTTAAAAGAATAAAAAAATAGTTTTTACGTTCTGTAGGGGTGGCGCCCATACATGTGAAATGGGGAAAAAATTTTTTTTTCGCTGCACCCCCTCGTGTGGGATATCATTGAATAGGTCTACTAAAATGAAGGTAATGTTTCATACATACATTTTTTATCAGGTGTACCATCTGCGAAATATAGCCCGCCAAAGTGGCTTGCAATGTGTCCCCCCCCTGCCATTTCTAAACTATGCAACGTAGAAACTTATAATCTTCCACATTGATAGACCTTTGTGAAAACTCTCTTTTAAAATTATTTCGAGTATAATGTGATTATAATTTTTTGAGTTATAGACAGAAAACTGAAAAATACTTAAAAGGTCCTAGTTCAAAGGTCATTGACCTTAGAGAAAAATGATCATAGCAAATAATGCTCCTTTAGCTACTTTCTATTTGAAAAAATCACAAAAAGTAACTTTGTGTTATGTTGACGACACACTTCTTAAATTTGGCGCCATCTAGCGGCGTCGTACAACACTCTCTGGGTCGCCAATGCTGGCGTCAAGTGCCGTGTATTACATTTGGCACTGTATAGCGCCATCTAGTGGCTACTGGCATCACTCTCTGAGTCGCCAATGCTGCCGTCTATTGCAAAAACTAAAATAGCCGTGATTAATATACGATTTGATTTGTTTGTAACACCTACTTAAGGAACCCTATAATACTGAGCATGGCCCGACATGCTCTTGGCCGGTTTTTTTTTTTTTTTTGCTTCGGGAAATCCTCATGGACGCACTCCGGCCGGGGTAGGCGGAGCCAGTGTCGGACTCTTACCGACTAAAACCACCACGGTGTTCCTTCAACTACCTTAGCCGGGGGCGTGGGCACCCGTGAGTATTCACACAACCACCCCCGACAGGTACCGGCCCGCCACAAGCAGGCGAGCCCCTTCTACCCGTGCGTCCTAACGTTGGCCGCACCCTCCTTGGTGGCGCACACGGAACACTGCACGCCACCTCACCTCATGGGCCTTTACCAGCTGCGCCAGCTACGCCAGCTGCTGGTCGGTCAGCAGACTACCACGAGTCTGCTGCTCGCAGGCCCTACCTCCCGTAATTTTTTATAGAGGTTTTCTTCCTCGCGGTCCGGGCGGTAAAGCCAAGACCCTCGGTCCCAAGAGGCGCGAGAACACTACTCAGCGGGCACTCCTGGGGTTACGAGATCGACGGGGGCAGGGAAGGACAGTCCCCCCGCTGCCTACCCAGTGGCAGGATGAGTGCACACCGGGCCCGCCCCTGCTCCTCCACTGTGCCCTCTGTTGGCAACAGAGGGACACGTGGAGCAACTCCCCACTGGCCCAGAACGGGCCCCTCCCGCGCCAGAATATTCGCCACAGGCAATGAAATCCCCCGAAGGTTAATCCCTCGAAAGGATTTTATTGCCCATACCCAGGATGCACCGGCCAAATAACTGCCGTTCCCTCCAGACGTGTCCAGAAGGACAAGCAGCCGTCAGGCACACGTGGAGGTTTTTTGGCCAGCACCCCTTGTCTAGTACCCCAAGTACAAGCTCTGCTTAGTTTGGGACTAGATGGTGCAGTGTAAAAATGTCCCAAAGATATTTATTTATTTAATTCATAAAAAAAAAGTCAAGTACCTTGTTGTGCATGTTTCATCTCTTAAAGAAAATAGTTGAGAACCTGTGATTAGTAACACTTGTCTTGTTATTTGTTTGTTAGCTAAGCCAGTCAGTATCCCGGTGGTTTATGTTACTATCAACAGCAAAGCGATTGTAGTGGCAGCATCCAAGGAATCGTTCGTAATATGGAAGTTCTCAACGCCGTCTAGACCTCGTAAGTATTACGTATTTATATTTAAAAAAAAATTTACAACTGAGCTCTAATTATTGTGGTAGGAGCACTGTAACAACACAAGCTAGAGGTTATTTGCACCCTGACCCTGTACATTTATAAGACACCTTAAGTGGTAGATAATTGATTATTTAATAATTAACCTTAGCGTATAAACACAAAAAATCATTTTTGTTTTTTGTCAGTACGTTCGCGAAATTGTAATTGCAGTCAGCTGTGATGGAATTACCCGATGGAACATCTGGCTTTTTGTTGTAGGGCTCCTCTAATCTAAATTTTATTTTGGAAGATCTATATTGGTGTTGACATAGTCGTGTAATGAAATAGGTATATTCCAGGTGCTACTGAACAGTTGTATCAAGCAGACGGGTCGCCGGTGACGTCATCCGACGCAGGGTTTCAGGACGACACGATATGCTGTATAGCAAGTTCTGACAGTCATTTGTTAATTGGCAGAGATTCAGGCTCTATATTACTATTTTCACTTGTGAATTTCAAGAAAATCACTTCAATTAATATGAATTCACGGCCCTATAGGTTAGGGCTCAACTCGAACTCCAGGTACGGATTATTTGATTGTAGTAATGGTATTTATTGTATTTTATTACGATTTAATAATATCAACACATAACATAACATCACGCCTGTATTTCCCCAAAGGGGTAGGCAGAGGTGTATAGTACACCCACATTTCGCCAGTTATGTTGTAAGTCCCATGTAATAGGGGGCGAGCCTATTGCCATAATAATGATTCGATTTAATAATGATTTAAAGAATTCGCTTATCCAATATCGCAACTCCGCATACTCACTGTAGAGCATTTAAAAATGAACTTTAAGTTGTGCTGCACATAGTAAATAACACCGGTGGAACTATTTTTAATGTAACAAGTTTATTTAGAGGCAGTGGCGGCGGGGGCGTTAGATAAGTGTTGAGCTCTAGTCTCATTGCGATTTAGCGTCCCAATTGGCGGGTTTAGAGCCCACGGCGACTTTTTCCGGCGTTAGGCTGAAGTTATAACAAGCGCCCGGGACGCGTGCTCGACGCTCGCCGGGCGCGAATGCTATGAAAATTGTTTGACGGTCGACAGCGCTTGATATAATCCATCATCATCATTATTATTTCAGTCGAAAGACGTCCACTGTTGGACATAAGCCTCCCCCAAGCATCGCCTATACTACCGGTCCTGCGCTTCCCGCATCCTGATATTATATAATCCGTTGCATACAATTTCATAGAGCGTTCAAAACGCGGCATATGAGGCGCGCGAACGAAGCGAGCCCCGGGCGCTTGTTATAACTTCAGCCTTACAGTAGTGACACAGTAGTGGTTATATTCTCTTTGCACAGTCGCAAAAAGTCCGCGATACAGTCAGGATGCATCGCTGCTCGTGCGCGTTTCAAATGCGATAAACGACCTAATGTAGCGATGCAGACAAGCGTTCACGAAACGCGCTACGCGCTACTGTATCACCAGTATCGCCGCAAAGTCGCCATGGCCCTTAGTCGGGATCCCAATCGACAGGGAGAAATTTTCTAGCTTAGGTTCTTCCTTTGAGAGAAGTCAACCCATTTGTAACACCTCCAAAAATGTTTTGTAGTAAGTTCTACGTGATCGACCAGCCGGGCTCTCTGTATTTGTTGGACACCGATATGGCAAACAATATTAGTATAGGACAAGCTTTGCGTAAAGATGTATGGAGTGCTCTTTGGGCGTCTGACAACCCACAAATGTTGGCGGTGGCAGAAAAAGCTAGACTCTATGTAATGAGAGATACGGAACCTGAAGAGCCTTTGACCATGCAAGGATATTTATGCAAATTTAAGGTACTTACAATCATTATTGTCATATGAGCCATTTACACTTCTATTCATAGAATTCAGAATTTCATATACTAAAATATACAATGTATGTGTATGTGTTTATGTACAAAAAAGAAATCTTAAAGCACCTGGCAAAGAGTAAGCTTGGTCTATTTCTAGTGAAAAGTGTTCCAATTACTAGGTAAAAACCCTAGTTATTGAGAATGTTCAGGAGGCACGTTTGACACTAACGAATATTTTCATAGTTTTCGTCGACTTTCATTCAATAAATCACTAGTTCCTCCTCGTATCCGCCAGGGGCGCTACTGATTGCGAATGAAAATCATCGAATTCGATGGAAGTATCGGTAAGTGTCAAACTCTTACTAGGCCCACTGGTGGAGACCACCCTGAGCGTTCGATCGTAATGTTGCATTCGGAGCGATTGGCAAACGGTTCGGCTCAATATCCTAAATACTGTAACATTCACTTTGTAATATTAACACGTTACATTACACATATACAGGTCAGTCTGGTACATTTAAGCACAGCAGTTTGGCTTCTAGTGCGCATTGTGCGCAACCCAGAGTTCTCATGATATGATAAAATCTCACTGAAGCTTTGTTTCCGAAAATCAGAACAACGTCTTTTTGGACATTTAATTATTTGTTCAATGGCTTCTAGAGCGAAAACCCAGAGTTCACTGAAGCTTTGTTTCCGAAAATGCCTTTTTGGTCATTAAATTATTGGTTCAAAAGCATCTTCATATCATAAACTTGACTTTTTTAGGAATTAGAAATAACATCAGCACTTTTGGACAATGTGGACGACAAATGCACTCCACAGCATATTGTAAGAGTAGAAGTTAAGTCCTTGAGGGACACGCGCCAACTTATTGAGAAAGTGGGGTTGAAGGAAGCGGAGAACTTTATAAAAGATAACCCACATCCTCAATTGTGGTATGTTTTTTTGCTATATTTTGATTATATAGTTAAGAAAGCGCCAAAAAATTATACACCATTACCAGGCCCCTCAGAAAGTATTGCGAAAAAAAGTTTTTATATATGGGAGACTGGCCAGTTATAATGTTTTTCGAAAATATGATTATTTATAAGTAAAAATAAGTAAGTACCAATTTCAAAATTTCCCTCCACATTTTTTGCGAGTTAATTCAAAGTATTGTGTCTCACTGAAATATGGATCTGCGCCGGGAACATTTTAGAGCTATGATTTTATACGATTTCAAGTGTCGCCTGAAACCGGATGAATCGTACGATAGACTTCAAATGGCATTCATGGATGAAGGCCCTTCCAAGGCAACCGTGTATCGTTGGTATAACGAATTCAAGCGCGGTCGACCAACTTTGGGGGATGACGAAAGAAGCGGTCGCCCTTTGACGGCTGTTACCGAAGAAAACGTGCTAGCAGTGAAAAATTTAATCCAAGACAATAGGCGAATTACATATCAGGAGATTCAACACATATTGAAGATTGGATCGGGAAGCGTTCACGAGATTCTACACAGCCATCTTCGCGTGAGGAGGATAGTATCACGCTGGGTGCCGCACAACCTCACCGATGCTCAGAAGCAGGCCCGGGTGGAATGGTGCCGTGATATGCTTAACAAATTTGAAGCAGGCTCGTCTCGGCGTGTTTACGACATCGTTACAGGTGATGAGTCCTGGATTTATCAATACGACCCAGAAACCAAGCGCCAGTCGACTGTTTGGGTGTTTCAAAATGAGCCAACGCCTACCAAAGTGAAGCGATCTAGAAGCGGGGGTAAGATTTTGATTGCTAGCTTTTTTAATTTGACTGGCCACTTGGTATCAATTCCCTTACGGGATCAAAGAAGCATTAATGCCGAATGGTATACTACCAAATGTTTGCCAGAAGTTTTCTCTGTTATAAGCAACAAGCGACCAAACACAGGGCTCCGCGGGCTACTGCTCCACCACGACAATGCACCTGCGCACACCGCACTCAAAACGAGGGACTTCCTGGACAGCACGCCAGTCAAACTCCTGGGTCACCCTCCTTACAGCCCTGATCTAGCACCGTGTGACTTCTTTTTATTCCCAAAAATAAAAAATCAGCTCAAAGGGATACAATTTTCGTCGCCGGAAGATGCGCTGGCTGCGTTCGAGCAGGCTGTAAACGAGGTGTCTGCGGCGGACTGGAAAAAGTGTTTTGAAAACTGGTTTAGGCGCATGAATCTTTGTATAGAGGCTGGTGGAAAGTACTTTGAAAAGATTTGATAAAAATATATGTACGTATAGAACAATTTTTTTTAGTTTCGCAAAACTTTCTGAGTGTCCCACGTATGTATGTATGATATGATGTGTACAGTCTGATCATCAGACAATGCATTGCGGGGTTATATTTTTCTTTTATAAAAACAAAAAATATACCAGTACCTTTGTGCTCAACTGTTTATATGTTTTACACACAAACATGATACATACTGTGTATATAATTTTTTTTTAAAGCTTTAAATACTTTAATTTAAATGCAATGTTGCACATCACTACGCGTATTGGTCAAATTTTCGCGTCATATGGCCAGTACATCAACACATAATACACATTGATGTCAATACAAAATATACCCTATTCCTATCTAGATAAAGTTCATTTTGTATTAGCGAAAAAGCGAGAATATTTGTGCAGATACTCCATGTGAGGTGAATTACATCATTATTTCAGGTTATTGCTAGCAGAAGCTGCTTTAAAAAATTTCGAGTCCGAGTCTGCGCTAGATACGGCCGAAGCTGCGTTTGTGAGACGGAATGATTATGCAGGAATCAAATTTGTTTCACGTTTGAACGCATTACATTCAAATGCTCTTAAAAAAGCAGAGATATTAGCGTACTTTAAAGACTTTGATGCAGCTGAAAAAATATATCACAATGAAGACAGACGGTATGTTTGAAACTTAAGTTTCTTAATAGCTTATTGTAGCTTTGATTTATCCCATAACATGCGTATAGAATTCAATCCTTATCATCAGTAACATTATCGCTAGGTACAAAAATTGACACTTCCATGGGTTATTGTTTTCAATAAAACATTAAGTTTTAACAGTTAAACCAAGTATTTTTTCAGAAGTCAATCATATTTCAAAAACTCACATTTTAAAATTCATTTAATTTTTATTATATTTCAGTGACTTGGCTATAGCTCTGCGGAAGCGTTTAGGACACTGGTTCCGCGTAGTAGAACTACTCAAAATGTCTGCGAGCACTACCGATGCGCAGGTGAAACAAGCATACAGTAATATTGGCGACTATTACATCGATAGACAAAATTGGTAATTTGCTCAATTAATTATTGTTTATGTTTTCCCTTTTTAGTGTTCCGTACCCTAAGGGTGCAAACGGGACCCTATTACTACGCTGTCCGTCCCTCCGTCTGTCTGTTGTCACAAGGCTGTATCTTTCGAACGGTAATAGATAACCAGTTAAGATTTTCACAGAATATGTGTTACTATGGTGCCTATCATGACAAATCTAAAAATTTAAAAAGTCTAAAACCAAAGGTGGTCCCCATACAAGAAACCTCGAAAAACATGCATTTTTTTCAGCGTTTTTGTTCCTGTTTTATCTTCAAAACGGTAATACATACCAGCGTCAACCGTGATCTGATTATAGTGCATACTATGTAGTTTACCAACAAATACTAAAAACAGGACAAACATAGACATATGTGGTGGTGCCTACGTAAGAAAGAGATGCAAAAATTCACATTTCGCGTACGTCGTTGATGTTTTTTGATAAACTTAAATTAAATCAGTTTCTATGGGATATCAGGTCGATGGGTGGTACGGAACCCTTACTGCGTGAGTCCGACTCACACTTGATCGGTTGTTATTTTTGAGTTATTTTATGTAGTATATATAGGATGGCGAAACGAGCTAAAGGCCCACCTGGTGTTAAGCGGTTACCTTTGCCCATGACAACTGCAATACCATCTAGGTTGTTTCCAAATCAAATCGTCTTTATTTTCGTTCAATGTAGGTAGATACATAAGTTGAAAACACATAAATAAGTCCCAGTACATTCTACCTTACGGCCAGTGGCGGCTATACCTTAAGTGCACTCGTGCGCTGCACTACCAGTTCATAAATTCATAATACCTTTAAAAAGAATCACAAAATATCTTAAACATCAATATTACGTACCTACTTTATAGTCACGAATAGTTATGATGTAACGACAAATCAATTTAATCTCTAAACTGAAGAAGTTAAGACTTATTTTCGCTCGAACAAAAAAGCCCCGTGCGATTCGCGGCGCGCACGCAGAGCGCTCATACAACTTCTATGAAATACGAGCTACATCACCTGGCGCGTGAGACGGAAGATAATTAGTACATTTACTATGAAGTAACTAGCCTACATTCGTGCGCCGCACGGCCCGAATATTAGCGAGATTGACCGATCGTTGACGAAATGCACTCGATGCGAGCCGGCCGAAGGACGGTAGGGGCGTTGCCCTCTCCTTGTCATAGTTCCCGCGCTCGTTTAAATTTCTCCTTGTTTTATTATTATTTAGTGTTTTTACTAAAGTTGGGAAAAACGGCTTAAAATCGTAAGCGTGCTTAAACGTTGTGCTTTTTTCTGCCAACGAATTTTTTTACGCTTTTGACTCTTTTTGTTTTTCACTTCTAAAAAAATTAACTTTTCTTCGTCTTCACTACACTATTTTATTTACAATTAAACTATTTACAAAGTTCACTAAAAACTATACAAACAAACAACAATCGTCGCGTAATTACCGAGGAGAACATTCAAAAACGCATTCACTCGTTGACAACAAAAGATAAAATAAGCGCCAAAACGAAAGCAAATCAATCACAACGTTTAAACGATACAAAAAAAATCAACAAAACAAAAAAGTGCTTTCTCTAAGCAAATTTTACGTAAACGAATTAAATTTAATTCTGCCGGTTATTAAACCACCCGTAAACTTTGAAATTGGGTCTTATTGTCATAGAAATAAGGTTCCATTTCAATCGTACTATTGAAAGCATAAGTTTGGTTTACGAAAAAGTCTAAACGAATTCTGCTTTAATCACAAAGCGTGCTTATACGCTTTTTTTTTTTATTAGACTTTTTTAAGCGCTTTTCGTTTAAACGCCCACTTCTAGTTTTTACGTTACTGTGACTTTTTAATGGTGTAAAAATTAGCATTGACTTCAATGTTGACTGCTATAGTAGTAGTATTTAATAAAACCAATTTTGTAAACAACTTTTCTTTATTTAAAAGTGAAAAAGCAATGGTTGTGTGGATTTCTTTTGTTTTCTTAGTACGTTTTTTTTAGAGTCGATTTGGACGGCAACTGGTATTAAAGATTTTTATTGTATTTTAGATCATATTGATTGTATCATTATTGTATTCTGTATTGTAAATAAAACAATACAGTGCACCACCGGTTCTCTGACCCAGCAGCCGCCACTGCTTATGGCATGCAAACTTTTCACCCATTTAACAGGCAATTAAATTAAATTATACAGAGCAATCTGTGACAATATTGTGTCATGTCATGAATAATAAAAAACATAATCCTGGACTTCAAATTATCAAATCAAATCATATTTATTTGGCGTCATGAAATTAAAAGTGGAGGGAAACACAATAACAAGTCCTAATAAATTATATCTTACGGCATGCAAACTTTTCAATGATTTATTATAAATTTTAATACTAAATTAAATTATACAAAATAATACTGTGTCATGTCATATTGTATATAATACTTACTAGCTTTTACCCGCGGCTTCGCTCGCGATAAATTCTGCTAACCCACGTGACGGATCCTGGTTATTCAGTCCAGTCCAGTCCAGTTCCATCCATCCATCCTTTCATTCGGACCGTCCAGTCCAGTCTAGTCACTATCCCACTATCACACTATACCACTATCCCACAATCTCACTATCATACTATCCCACTATCTCGTCCCATGTCCCGTCCCCCATGTCACATGTCCCGTCCCGTCCCATGCCCCGTCCCCCCAAAATTGGTGACACAACGACTGCAGCGCCACCTACCGGGTCCATTTGTTAATTCAAAACCTTGCAGGGACCCGGACTCGAACGTACCTACACAAAAAATATCATAAAAATCTATCATCTATCAGTTTAGGAGATCAGTGACATACCGACAGCAGCGCCACCTACCGGGTCCAATTGTGTTTTTAAACCATCCAGGAACCCATTGAAACATGACAACAAAATTTCATCCAAATCTTATTTAATACGTTCTTTAAATTAGAGGGGTCCCGAGTTTACCACACCGAACGGGACGAACATCAAATGTTTGACAGGTAGGAACAGTTTGAATGGGAAAATAAAATTGTTGTTTTTACTATTTTCCTCGCAAATTTTCCACATTTTCTCACATTTTAAACCTTCTCTGCACTTCAACAAATATTTTAAAACCAAAATTAGCCAAATCGGTCTAGCCGTTCTCGAGTTTTAGCGAGACTAACGAACTGCAATTGATTTTTATATATATAGATAGACTAGCTTTTACCCGCGGCTCCGCTCGCGTTAAATTCTGCTAACCCAAGTGACGGATCCCGTTAATTCAGTCCAGTCCAGTTCCATCCATCCATCCATCCATCCTTTCATTCGGACCGTCCAGTCCAGTCCAGTCACTATCCCACTATCTCACTATCTCGTCCCATGACCCGTTGCGTACCATGTCCCGTCCCGTCGCGTACCATGTCCCGTCCCGTCCAATGTCCCGTTTCATGTCCCATGTCCCGTACCGGCCCATGTCCCTTCCCATGTCCCGTCCCCCATGTCACATGTCCCGTCCCGTCCCATGTCCCGTCCCCTATGTCACATGTCCCGTCTCGTCCCATGTCCCGTCCGTCCCATGTCCCGTCCCATGTTTTCAATTGTTCAGCAAATCAAATTTGGTGACACAACGACTGCAGCGCCACCTACCGGGTCCATTTGTTAATTTAAACCTTGCAAGGACCCGGACTCGAACGTACCTACACAAAAAATATCATTAAAATCTATCCTCTATCAGTTTAGGAAATCAGTGACATACCGACAGCAGCGCCACCGGGTCCAATTGTATTTTTAAATCATCCAGTAACCCATTGAGACATACACACTAAATTTCATCCAAATCTTATTTAATACGTTCTTTAAATTAGAGGGGACCCGAGTTTACCATACCGAACGGGACGAACATCAAATGTTTGACAGGTAGGAACAGTTTGTATGGGAAAATAAAATTGTTGTTTTTACTATTTTCCTCGCAAATTTTCCACATTTTCTCACCTTTTAAACCTTCCCTGGACTTCCACAAATATTTTAAAAGCAAAATTAGCCAAATCGGTCCAGCCGTTCTCGTGTTTTAGCGAGACTAACGAACAGCAATTGATTTATATATACAACGTGTCCCAGAAATCAACGTCAAGCCGAAAACGGGCAATAGGCCAAGTCGTGACAGTCATTAGAAAAATATAAAAAAAAAATCTTGGTCATGTACTTTTCAAATTTTATGGATTCAAAAATAAATCTCAAAAAGTGATACCCTGTGATGATTTTTCAAGTCCTGTGGCTACAAATATTAACTTTCCGTCAGTTTTTTTTCTGTGACGTATCCATGAATAATCCTTCTGTAAATTACAGTTAAAAGTTAAAACATAACTACCTCATTTTTAAATAAAATGTTAGATTTTTGCCCAACATTGAATTCAAAATTATTACATCACCCAACTTTAACCGCGTGTAGTGTAAAAAAAAAGTACTACACTATTTTGGCAAGTAACTTTAAAAGATGGCGCGTTTAGTCTGGATTCCAAAATGGTATGCCACTTACTAATTGCTACTTCTTAATTGAGGAAAAAAAAAAATGTTAGTTTTAGGTAAGTTTGAAATAAAATTCAGTTGTTGGATTTCTTTAGTTATAATTTTTATTAAATCAGATTTACAGAGTTTATATTAAATGTTCGAACTGTTTGCCTTCAGCTGCACATTAATAAATACTAGATGATCGGGATAACGCTCAGCATTTGGGTATCTCTTACGAGATAGATAGTGACGCTACTTTTATCTAAGAGCGAGACGGATTGACACATAATTTCGTCTGTGTGAGTGAAACAGATAGAGACGCCACTCTGGCGAAACAGGGATGCGTTAGGTGAATTGTGCAATACTGCAGCACGTTACGCTCTTTCGTTTTCTAAGCATCCTTTTGTATTTGTAGTGACTTCATACTTACAACTGTGGCTTTGTTTATTGGACTTCATTCGCATTGTGATTTTGATTTATCTGCACTGTTTCTGACGACCCCGGACTTGTTTTAATCGTAATCCCGTATTTTGTGTAGTTTGTTATCATGCCATCTCGATACACCGCACAGGAATACGCCAACATGCATCTCATTTATGGAGCATGCTTATGCAACGCCAATGCTGCAGCAAGAATGTATCGTAAGAGATATCCAAATGTGCAGCTGAAGGCAAACAGTTCGAACATTTAATATAAACTCGGTAAATCTGATTTAATAAAAATTATAACTAAAGAAATCCAACAACTGAATTTTATTTCAAACGCACCTAAAACTAACAAATATTTTTTTTTCCTCAATTAAGAAGTAGCAATTAGTAAGTGGCATACCATTTTGGAATCCAGACTAAACGCGCCATCTTTTAAAGTTACTTGCCAAAATAGTGTAGTACTTTTTTTTTACACTACACGCGGTTAAAGTTGGGTGATGTAATAATTTTGAATTCAATGTTGGGCAAAAATCTAACATTTTATTTAAAAATGAGGTAGTTATGTTTTAACTTTTAACTGTAATTTACAGAAGGGTTATTCATGGTTACGTCACAGAAAAAAAACTGACGGAAAGTTAATATTTGTAGCCACAGGACTTGAAAAATCATCACAGGGTGTCACTTTTCGAGATTTTTTTTTGAATCCATAAAATTTGAAAAGTACATGACCAAATTTTTTTTTTATATTTTTCTAATGACTGTCACGACTTGGCCTATTGCCCGTTTTCGGCTTGACGTTGATTTCTGGGACACGTTGTATATAGATAGATAGATTATTTGATTGATTCGTATTTAATGCAAAATGTACAGGACAAGTGCGCTCGAGTACTACACAATGTCAAATAATACCGAAGGCTTGAAGAAATGTCATATGGCGCTCGAAGATAACGAGTCCTTATCAAAAATTTTTACAGGTTCACCTAGATCCAAGGTAGGTTAATATATTAAAAGTGATAACTTCTAAGATTGAATGTCAAAATACTAAAGAGAAATAATAAATATTTCTTTTATTTTCATTAGGATGTTGGTGTACCAAAGCAGAATGCATTAGATGACATTAATGATGGTATTGGCCAGGTGCCATCCATACAAGGTATTATGCAATTGAAGGAAAGCGGTAGAATGACGCAAGCAGCAGAGATGGCATTTCAGGCAAGTACCTGTTCGTTTATAAAATCATACTATCCTACTATATAATATTATTAATGTGAAAGTTTGTGAAGATGTTTGGATGTTTGTCACTTGTCATTCAATCACGCTGTAACGGATAAACGGATTTAGATGAAATTTGGCACACAGATAGATCATAACCCGGATTAACATCTACTTTTCATCCCGGGAAGATAAACAATTACCGAGGGATGCGCGACAAAATATTAAAAAAAAAAACAATATTACGCGGGCGATGCCGCGGGCAAAGGCTAGTGTCTAATAATTTCGGTCTGAAGTTCAGTCATGACTCAGCACAAAAAATAACCAATTTACCGCGACATTTTTGATATAGGTAATAATGTACAATGTACGGGCTGCTTTGCCGATACACCTAATAATGTCAACGACGGATGCTAGTAAAGGGCGGAAGATATCAGAGAAAAGACCTTTGCTAGGGAGTATCTTTAATGCATTAATCTAATAACATTGACATGGGCACTATGCAAGATCAGCTAAACTAACATAACATAACGCCTTTATATCCCCGAAGGGGTAGGCAGAGGTGTAATAGTACACCCACATTTCGCCAGTTATGTTATAGTCCCATGTAATATAATAGACACATGCCAGCTAAACTTGCTCGCAGAACGGATGGCCGATGGGGCAGTAAAGTTCTGGAGTGGCGACCGCGTACTGGAAGGCGCAGCGTGGGTAGACCCCCCACAAGGTGGACCGACGACCTGGTGAAGGTCGCGGGAATCCGCTGGATGCGGAAGGCACAGGACCGGTCGTTGTGGCGATGTTTGGGGGAGGCCTATGTCCAGCAGTGGACGTCTTTCGGCTGAAATGATGATGATGATGCCAGCTAAACTAACAAATAATAATTCTTTATTTATTTATTAAATTTATTCACAGACAGAGAAATAATAATAAAATACATAGAAATGAATAGTACAAAGGCACTGCTTATCTTGTTCTTTCTTTGTTCCGAGTGTGACTTATATTCTTTTACAAATAAAAGTGGAATAAGCTGTGGATAGTTATTCACTATTTTGTTTCATTCTTATTTCATTTGACATCAAAACAAAAGAAAGAAAACAGTGAATAACTATTTACAGCTTATACCAAGTTTATTTGTAAGGGGATAGTGTGAGTAACAATATTTTATTAAAATCAAGATTAGTAACATTCTTTCTGCAATTTAGTCAAAACTTCAGAAAATTATTGAATCACTGCTTCAGGAGATTCCAGCTGAAATTCTGTCTGCGATACGTCAGCGCACGGCAAATGAAGGCGTGGAATCGCTTTATTATATCAAGCCAAAATGCCCTGCTTCGACCTATAGAGGATGCACTAGTTAAACCATGATTGACATACTGATTGCGGCGTGTTAACCAAATAATCTGCTATTCGAGATTTTCGTCTCCTAATTTTCTATGCAATGAAATTTTTACACCGTGAAAACACAGTACAAGTGCATTAAAATCTATATTTATGGACGACTTGCAACTTGCGGCCAACAAAGCAGCAACTTGCAAGTCGTCGCTTTGAACGTTAGGTCCATATAGGACAGCTATAGATAGTATTACGAGGACTTAACAATTTTATTATTTACTTTCAGTTGGCAAACATGGAAGCTTCAAAGAAAGCATCGCCTCTAAGGATTAAAAAGCTGTATATTCTAGCCGGTCACCTGTACAGCCAAAGCGCCGTCGGTAAGTTGACATACACTCTGCGATCTTACTATAAACTTTATGTTTAGTACAATCTGTTTCTACGCTTTAACTGAATTAATTGCCTGAATTACTGAATTAACTGCCCTATAAAAACTGCGTCTTTGCACGAATAAGCAGGGCTTACGCCTTCATTTTTCTTCTCCGTCGCTCCTGACAGTTCGACAGAGCGGTTGTGATCATCATGTGGGTAGTATCATGGGGAACAGGGGTCGTTTCATAAAATTTCGGCACATCTCTCTCTACTGGCACATATCCTGGTGCACTCATACCATCTCTCCCTATTGGAAGATGTTCTGGTGCACTCACACAAGAAACCCCCACAAGTTCTAATCTAATCGGTTCATCGGATAGGTGACATTCCGCGCAATCTGTTACCTTCTACTTGGCCTTGCTACCACAAGACGCCTTATGGCGCCTTCACAGTTCATAGATTTAATTCTTTTAAAATTCTCAGTCACTTTTGGTTGCTTCTGGTTTGTATGGTATATTATAGTACTTACATACTATACCTTGCAGAAATTGACTTACTACCTTAGTTAGCCTGGTGGGAGTATATTCCCCGGCGTATTTGTACCACGCTCTCTAGGAGGTATATTTAATAAAGAGAGTGGCGATACTTTTCGAGTACGGTTTTGACCAAAGTAACTGGGGTATTTTTTCTCGCGAAAGTCCAAGACTAGTGACAACAACACTTGACTAGCTCATCGAAGCTTATCGTCGGTTCATCTGTGTCTAGTCTATACCATATTTAAGGGCCATTCATCTTGTCTTGTGAAGGGAGATATGCCATCAATGCGTAATTGTTCGTATTTAGGAATCGCCGCTTTTCTCCCACTTATTTTACAAACGGAAACAAAAACAATAAGTATGGTGCACACCGCGCACACAGAAATTTTCTATACCAAGAAGCGCGCTACTAAACTTACTAATTAATTGTATACATTTAAAAAGTGGGCATGCAGTGCTTCAATCTGTGAGCATTCCGTCGGCGATGTGATCATTTTGCGCATATCAAAGCGTCAAACGTTGGGTTCATGGCAATTTTCCATTGTTTTATTTATCTACTAGCTTTTACCCGCGGCTCCGCTCGCGTTAAATTCTGCTAACCCACGTCAGTTCAGTCCACTGTCCCGCTGTCCCACTGTCCCGCTGTCCGACTGTCCCACTGTCCCGTCCCATGTCCCATCCTATGTCCCGTCTCATGTCCCGTCCCCTGTCCCGTGTCCTGTCCCATGTCCAATCCTATGTCCTGTCCCATGTCCCATCCAATGTCTCGTCCCATGTCCCGTCCCCTGTCCCGTCCCCAGTCCCACTACACTGTCCACTCCACTCCACTCCATTGTACATTACTATCCGCTCGTGCATATGTGTAGAAGCTTCGTATCTGTAGGGTGAGGACGCACCCCACGAATTATTATTTTTCTTTTTTACTTTCTTTCTTTCTTTCACAAAACCCATACTAGTTTTTAAGTCTGATCATCAGGTTTCATACAAAAAAAATTGATCAGAATCGGTCGAGTAGTTTTAGCGTGATGCTGGAACAAACAAACAAACAGACATCTACAATTTTATAATAGTTAAGACTAGCCATGTGCTCGATGGGATTAACCATCGGTAACATCTCAGGAACCATTTGACTTTTCTCCCCCTATTTTGCAACCTAACCTTAACCTAACCTTTACGATGAATTTTCAAAAGCGCTGAAACACGTATTTCTTTATTTTTAACCAATCGCCAATATCGTTGTTCACACACGCACTTTAAAAATGACGGATTTACATACAAACTTTCAACCCCTATTTAACCCCCTTAGGGGATCAATTTTCAAAAATCCTGTCTTAGTGCTCTTAGATGACGTAGTCATCTAAAGAACTCCTGTGCAAAATGTCATCGTCCTAGAGCCACCGTTTTAGGTAGTGCGTTGTCTGTCAGTCAGTTTCAATAATATTATGAAGTAGATGATTGGTACACAGTGGCTTGCATTGCATATAGGCAATTAGGCAGTACCCAGTGCCTTCCTCATTCAAATTCAATAGTGGTGTAAGTTATTATCTTTTTTTCAAAATAGTTTTTTTAATAAACCTATTAATGCTAAATTAATCTTCCTACATAGAAAAATCAACAATTTACACCACAATTTAAAAAAATTAATTAGGCCAATGCACGCCACTGTTGACCCTATATCTTCTCACGGGTGTCGTAAAAGGCGACTAAGGGATTCACCAGAGGATGGGCAGCAGCGTTCTCTGAGTATTTAACCAACCAACTGCGATCGCCAACCCGCCTGCCAAGCGTGGCGATTATGGCATATCCCTCCTCGTCTTTAGGCTGAAATGAAATGATGACGCTACTGTTGGTACATTACATTGCGTGCAGAGGGCGCGCTGCTGGCGCGCGGGCGCGAGGCGGCGCGCTGCTGGCGCGCGGGCGCGGCGGCGCACTGGGCGGCGCGCGCGGCCGGCCGAGCGCGCGCGCGCCCGCTGCGCGCCGACGCCGCGCACCGCGCCGCCGCGCGCCTCGCGCAGCACCACCACGCGCTGCACGACGCGCAGCAAGCACAGGTCAAACATAAACATTACATCTAACTATTTCTACCCAAGAGAGAATGCGGACGGAGAAAGGACATTGATAAAAATAGCCTTAAACTGTTACAAAGATGAACAATATACGAAAATTACATGCGAATTTTTGCGTTTCATAATATATATTGTATTTAATGCGGACAGTACAAGAACCATTTTTCATATTTTAAGGAGTATCAATACATTAATGACGTAACCGGATAAAATTGTATCATCCATGATATCTGTGTATCATCCATATTTTTATTTCGGTACTCTATAGTCTATGATTCAATATTATATACTCCTTTTCACACAAGAAATTCCAAAAAATTGGCATCGACTGACAACTTGACGACAATGTAGGTTGTTTGACATAACAAAAAAAGCATAACATGACATCAAAATAGCACAGGGGGCCTAGTACGAGTTTGACACTTTATAATACTTTCATAGTTTTCGTCGATTTTCATTCATAAACTACTAGTTCCTCCTCGTATCCGCCAGGGGCGCTACTGATTAATGAATGAAAGTCGTCGAATTCGATGGAAGTATCGGTAAGTGTCAAACTCGTACTAGGCCTACAGATATCTGTGATTATATGTGTCAAAATTATATTTATTACTGTCCGTGTTTATGAATGTATTGCAATACATTGGCTTCATTGTGTTGTATATGGTGAGCATCAACTTTAATTTGTTACGCCTTAAGGCAGAGTCACTAAGGATCTTTAGAAATGTCCTTTAAGAACTTCAAAAATGAATAATATCCCGTTCATATAAGGTCCAAAATCTTTTATCAAAATCAGGGAGAAAATACCGGGCGAGCCCGATTTTCTGAGATAGTATTACCGAGAGCCCGCTGTCCCTTTCCTGCATGTATGGACACCCTATAGACAGAGACAAAGGGCTCCCCAACCAAAGGACCGAATTTTAGTCAGCCGTCCGCTTTCCAGCTTGATATATAAGTTCCTTGCATAACATACACTACGGAAACTACGTACAAACCACAAAAATAGATAGATAGAATGGTTGTAATCACAATTTTACTTGCGATTCATGCGTGGCAACTTTTGAAATAACTACGCCTCCCAAATTAATGTCATTAATTTTAAAAAAATAACTTTAATCAAATGTACTTTACAGCTTTTTTTTCTGCAGTTAGAAACAGTACAATAAGGCATTTTTGCGGGTTTTTGTTACAGTATTTACATAAACAAGTCATAAGGCGTACTGAGAAAGGCTTTGAAATGCCCTACACTATGGTGCAGAGTGTTGGCACGCGCGCCCTGCCCACTTTTCCATTCTATCTATCTATTTCTATGGTACAAACACTCGAAACGACGCACACCTCAACAAGGCCCCTAAGCGGGTGTTTGCACTGACAGCACTGCGACGTTCGCATTATTAAAAAAATATTTTATTTTATAATTAGTTATTAAAAATGCACGATTTAGTACATAATTACCCCAATTTCGTTTTATTTTTAAGGCGAGGTCATTTCTCATTATTCCGTAAAACGTCCAGTTTTTCGTCGGAAAGATAGCCGTATCCATACATAGGTACTACAAATCAGAAAAAAATACAGTGTATAAGCAATAGTTCAATGTAGAGACTCACCCCCCAGTTTCTGGGAGGCTGATCAATTTGATCTATTGTCAAATCTAATGTCAACTTATGTGATTAGCCGGCAAATTTTTTAACAACCAATCACATCGCAACCTAAGATTTGACAGCTGATAAGTTAATTTTTGCGTTGATCAGCCTTTCAGAAACTGGGAGTGAGTCAATAATAATTCTTAGAAATGGCCTAGTATATTCAAAAAAAAATCGCAAGTAACAACACGAAAAAAAATATTCTTCTCAAGTTGCTCAATATTTTGAGCGACAAGTATCATAATTTTTTTAGGGTTCCGTAGTTTCGTCATGTCCGTCCGTCATTGCTATGCAACTATGCAATGCAACGTAGAAACTTATAATCTGATAGACCTATGTAAAAACTCTCTTTTAAAATTATTTCGAGTATAATGTGACTATAAATTTTCGAGTTATAGAGAGAAAACTGCAAAATACTTAAGACGTCCTAGTTCAAAGGTCATTGATCTTAGAGAAAAATTATCTTAGCAAAGAATGCTCTTAGTTTAGTAACTTTGAAGAAATCATAAAAAGTACCTATGAGTTATGTTGACATGCCACGCTTCTTAAATTTGGCCCGCTAGATGGCGCTGTAGGTATAACAAAAACTATTTTTTTTTTCTTTCTAATTTTTGTCTATTGCAAAAACTAAAATAGCCATGATTAATATTCGATTTAATTCGTTTGTAGTTACACATACCTACGGAACTCTATAATACTGAGCATGGCCCGACATGCTCCTGGCCGGTTTTTTTAAATAATAGTCCAGATGATCAAACGATGAATGGAATTATTTTTAACAAAATCTCAATGTTTTTTTTTTGTAGTATTTTTTGTACCTTTGTCCCAATCAGATTGGTTTCTCTATAAAAGCAGAAAATTAAATTTAATAAAACATACTGACGTAATGTACTACAAAGTGACTATCATTTCAATGTCAATGCAGTTAGCGAATAAGTCTGCTGGTTACCTAAAAGCTAATTGGTACTCCTTGACTGTAGTAGTCACTTGTTACGACGTCGCGACGCCGGCGCCGCGCCGCGTGCGTAAAGCGCGCGAACTGATTTCATTAGTTGGAGCGCGTGGCCTACGCGGGGTGTGTTTCACCCCGTAGAAGAGATTCAAAGTCTGAACGGACAGCGCCTCTAGGATAAGAGGGATGAATCGCATGTGACTAAGAGAGTGGTGAATATATGAATATTGAAGAATCGAGAGGGAGAAAAGATGGGTGCATTATGTGAGTAAATGAAAAGGGAGTGAATGATAATGTGACGACTGACACAAGAGATTATAAAGAAATTTTATTGCGCTAACGCGACGTACGGAAACATAATGATGCGATATTTGAATAATGGTAATAAATTATAGTTAAAATCTAGATCTATGATTATTTATTATTAATATTTCTGAGCTCTCTTGGGTTGTTGTATTAACGTTTTTTCTTTGTACCTAGGTACTTAAAACTTATTTTTATAGTATTAATTTTATGATTAATACAGGTCTGGTGTACCATAGCGTCGATAGCGATTCAAGCCCGAGCATTTGACTTGTGTTCGAAAGCATTAATCAAACTGGAAGCGATGGACGTAAGCAACCTATGTATATTATACCAAATTGATACCTGGATAGCCTTTTAATATGTTCAGTGATTTAATGAAAAAGAACAATGACATGCACATCCGTCATTTTACTGATATTATTTTTCATTTTTTATTATGTATCTACTTGCCTATTTCATTCAATCCCTTTATCATTTTAACAATTTTCCCGGTTTGGTATTATACAAAACATTAGATACTCAATTGTCACGGTTTCTATTTCAGCCAGACACTTTTGAAAACCTAGCTATAGAAATATTTACAAGATATAAACCTAAAGATACAAAAGGAAACAAGGTTGAATGCCCGAACTGTGACGTCAGCATGCCTGAATGGTAAGCATACAAAATAGTATGTAGAATCCGTTTCATGAAGGAAGTCCTGCGGCAGAATGATGTAACAACATCTGTCAATCCTTATTGCCTATAAAATAAAATTGCTTTTCACAATACTTTAGATTACCGCCTTGACTCGCAGCGCCTCACCCGAGGGACTTCTTTCATGAAACGGACTCTGAAAATCCTTAACTAAAGGAGGATATTAGCAAATTTATTTATTAATAGTTATTGCACAATATATTTTTGTTATTTTATGTATTGGGTCAGGTTAGTCATTCCGCGAATGCGTTTTTACAATTATGTAAATGTAAAAACAAAGTAAGTTTTGCAAAAGCCAATGAATTAATTATTAATTATGAATGCAGTAGCCTTTATATAAAATAACAATTAATATAGGTCATAAACAAAATTTACATAAATAAGTGAAATCTTTAAATAGTGGAAACCTACTTACACTCTTCAACTATTAAATTCTAGTTTTAAGGCTAGGTCTTACCGCGTCTGTCTCATAGAGTACCCATATCAACTTAAAATTATCCTTATTCTTTTAAGATTAGAGACTAGAATATGGGAGCACATTGACGACGGGGCCGAGGCCGGATAACGCGAGCGCTGCGGATCATTGTTTATTTGTTATATTTCATGGTAATTTTTTTTGGGAAATGTTTTTTTTTCTCACAGCGCTTTAAAATAACCATGTTCTTTCTATTGGTATAGGTAGGTAGGTTATGGATTATTATGCCAATTCCAGTTTTAGGAACAAATTTAGCATTACCTTTGATATTTTTAGGGTTCCGTACATCAAAAGGAAAAAAAAACGGAACCCTTATAGGATCACTTTGTTGTCCGTCTGTCAAGTTTTTTTTTTGCCCAACTTTGTTGATTTTAAGGAAAGTTCGCGCTTGACCGAAAATCTATGCAATATCATTTTTATAAAAAAATAGCAAATGTTTCCAAACAAAGTTTTCCTGTACCTACTTCTTTTGGTTTGGGATTTGCTAGTACTGATATCCCAGTTAAATAAATCACCTGTATGTGTTATTGTTGTATGGTTGTTTAGTTATAAGCTAGCTTACTGCTGCTAGTTAGCTAAGATACTGCATATCCTAGGTTAGGAGACAGGATTTCACTAATTGCTCTTCTTACCTTTTGACTGTTGTATCCTGATTGTAAAAATATGTATTTGTATTGCAACTATTTCTACGTGAACCATATTAATAACTCGAGTACCTACTACAAAAGGTTTTTGAATGAATTTTTTTTTTTTTTTTTTTTAGTATTTGGTACATTTTACACAGCACCATCTAGTCCCAAACTAAGCAGAGCTTGTAATACGGGTACTAGACAATGGATATAATACTTATATACTTTTTTTGTTGTAAATAATACATACTTATAATACATAAGAAACACCCAGACCAACACAAAAACTTATGTTCATCACATAAATATTTGTGTCCTGTGGGAATCGAACCCACGACCTCGTGATCAGCAGTCCAATACTCGAACCACTAGACCACAGACGTCGTCAAAATGTAATTATTAAGGACCTATCTATATAATCTAATATAATTTTTGACACTTTGAATTCATTTTATGACGTACATTTATATAGAACATGATTTTGAAACTTACACGATATATTTTATCGCATTTCAGTTTTTTTTTTTGATAAAATTACATTAATTTAATGTTTTACATAACTAATTGTTATCACGGGCCGGCGCGCCTCAGTGCTCCAGCTCCCCACTGCGCTCCGCAGTCCAGGGACTTACAATTCGTGCAGGGACAGGGCCTTAAATATGTCCAAAAATCCACCTTAATGAATACTCGTTTGTTTAGGATGTCGAGTTGTCCTGGGTGCGGGAGTCGCTTCCCGTGCTGCGCCGTGTCGGGGCGCGCGCTGCTGGCGCCGCACACGGTGTGGACGTGCGCCGTCTGCGGCGCGCACGCGCAGCAACACGAGCTCGTCCTGCGACACTCGTGTCCCATGTGCCATGCACAACTGTCCTAACATACGACAAACTAACTAACAAATTGGATACATTATTATCTACTACTATTATAAAATTGTTAAATGTCAGTTGTTTGTTCCAGCATCACGATAAAACTACTGGACCGATTTTGTTGAAACTGTTTGTGACTAAAAACTTATGATTTGACTTAAAAACTGGTATGTATTTTACTTTGCTACGATGACGGGAACCGGTGATTATTAATGTGAATGGGAGTGTGAGTTTGAGGGTGAGGGTAAGGGTAAGGGTGAGTGTGAGTGTGAGGAAGAGCGTGAGCGTGAGTGTGTGCGTGAAGGTAAACTTGAGGGTGAGCGTGAGTGTGTGTGAACGTGATTGTGAGTTTGAGGGTGAGTGGGACTGGGACTGGACTGGACTCGACTGGACTGGACGGTCTGAATGAAAGGATGGATAGATTGAACTGGACTGGACTGAATTGACAGGATCCGTCTCGTGGGTTAACAGAATTTAACGCGAGCGGAGCCGCGGGTAAAAGCTAGTTTATTTATATAATTATGCTTTATTACATCATCACACATTCATCACATTATTTACATTTGTCGATGTGACACAACATCATTTTATTAATTTAATTTAAAAAACTCTAGCATGACAGCTAATTATTTGGCATAAGTTTGATCTTACCATACTGGTGTTCTCAGATTTATTTTATTATTTTAAGAAAACTTACTCCTAGTGTAGAATCAACATAAATATGGTAGTAAGGGTAAGCGTACGCTGAGACGCAGGGGATGCAGCACAGCGCAGTACAGAATTTGCAGGGCATGGCAGTTGACACATGTCTGCGTTTCACGTGCCTGCATCGCGACCACAGAAATAGATAGAATGGTTGTTGTGCGGTGCGAGGTCTTCGAGTGTTGGAATGTTTGTTTAAATAAAAAGTCAATATTTGAGATGAATACGAGTCTATTCAAATGATGTTATAAAATTGTATAAAGTTCTAAATCTAATGTTATGTTACTAAAACTATGAATTGTTACTGTTATAAAATGTTTGAATGTTAATAATGTTATGAATGCACCCGGTCGCGATGTGTCCGTATAATGCACTAATTTATTTTACTTAACTCATCGCTTTATAGGCGCATGCGTCTGTTAGGTAAATTGTTTGGTGGCACTGCACCGAACAGTTGTAATCACAATTTTACTTGCGATTCATGTGTGTCAACCTTTCGAACAAACTACGCCTCCCACATTGACGTCTTATTTTTTTTAAATTAACTTTAATCAAATGTGCTTTACAGCTTTTGTTTCTGCAGTAAGAAACAGCACGATAAGGTATTTTTGCGGGTTTTTGTTTCAGTATTTACAGAAACAATTAAGTCATAAGGCATACTGAGAAAGGCTTTGAAATGCACTGCACTATAGTGCAGAGTGTTGGCTGCCCACTTGGCCATTCTATCTATTTCTATGATCGTGGCTTACATAGCTCTGTGCTTGTTCATACTACTTCATACGTTAAAATATCTGCTCTGCCTTGTGCTGCGGGAAAGTGCCTCGTCTGCGTCTCAACATACGCTTAGCCTAAATGTCCAATTAAAAGTATCCACTAATCGAAAAATTCTATAAAAGGGGTTGTTCCATCTCTGGCCAGATGTTAGTACACTATTTGAAAAACAGGATAAAATAACCCTCCTTCTGACGCAGTCGGGTAATAATAGAAACACAAAAGAAGTTTTACAGTAAATAAGATAGGAAATATAATTAAAAACCGGCCGAGTGCGAGTCGGACTCGCGCAGTAAGGGTTCCGTACCTCTCAACGACCACCTTAGACAAATAGGTACCACCAAATATGTCTAAGTTTGTCTTATTTTTAGTATTTGTTGCTAAACTACATAATATGCACTATATCTGACCAAGTTTGACGCTGGTATATATTACTGTTTTAAAGATGGAACAGGAACAAAAACGTTGAAAAAAATTCATGTTTTTGAGGTTTCTTGTATGGGGATCCCCATTAGTTTTAGACTTTTTTTTTTGTTTTTAGTATTTGTCGTGATAAAGCTCATAGCAACACAGATTCTGAGAAAATTTCAACCGGTTAGCTATTACCGTTCAAAAGATACAGCCCTGTGACAGACAGACGGACGGACGGACAGCGTAGCAAGAGTGATAGGGTCCCGTTTGGCACCCTTCGGGTACGGAACCCTAAAAACCAATTAGGTAAATGTATTTGTAATATGGCAGCTTTCGAAGAGGTGCGTCTCATAACATATAACTTTCTTTGATATATTTTCATTTCAATAACGTTCAAAAGATATAATAAACGTGAGATATACCAACAGTTGATATAATTTCATTAAATATATAACGTACATATACTCGAATAATCATTCCGTATACAATTATTGAATATAATGTTCAATTACACGAAAATAATTTTATATAAAAATCTTTTGATCTATCGTTTAAAATAGATAATATTCTTAGGTACACCTATCAATTGATGTAATGTCCATGGGTGTTACATAAAATTAATAAAACATAGATATTTACCTCAGGTGGACCGACGACCTAAAGAACGTGGCTGGGGGGACTGGATGCGGAAGGCAGAGGACCGAGCGTTGTGGCGCAACTTGGGAGAGGCCTATGTCCAGCAGTGGACTGCGATAGGCTGAGTTGATTTACCTCAAAACCAACCAAAGGTCTACCTCAATGACATTTATTTTAGTCAAAAGTGGGTTACTGAGCATGACCCCATGTTCGTTGACTATGGCCTTGAACTTTACCTTTGAAACCTCTTTCTTTATCTGCGGTGGTGGAAATAAGTGTTAAAGAAATTCTTTTCACCCCGACTGCACGTGGTCAGACTTTGTCCCACCCCTAGTGTTATTTAAATTCGTGGAGCCAGAAGCTCATCGGCGTAAAAAGTGGGCCCCTTTCTTCTTCTTCTTATTCTATTCTCGAGCAAATATAGCAAGGTTTATATTTTTTTGAGTGTTATTCAATAGATAGGTATATTGTGATTATTGTCGGGATTAATATACAACATGAAATTGCTGTGCTAATACACATACTACCCATCAGCAATTATTATTTAGAATTAATCGAATAAAAGGGTAGGTCTGTACTGTACTTGGTTCAATACTACTACTACTACGTTAGTACTATTAGATATTCTGTGCTACTACACCTTATATCTTAGCGGGGTTCCGAACGCCTCTAAATACGAATCTTTATGCGTAAGTAATGTGTTTTGACAGTTGAAAGCATGTGAGTTCACGCTTAGATTCGTCTCTGAATGTACCTAAGCCTAATAATTTTCACCATTATGTGGACTAGAAAGCTACAATACCAATACCTATAATTCCATATATCGCTCGTGAGCTTGGAACTTTGCCTTACTGACTTGATTAGTGTTTATTTTATTAGTTTTTGTGGTAGGTACTAGATAACTGGTAGGTAGATAAATAGATTTCAGACATTGACAAAAAAAAAAAAACTTTACAAAAAGATATCTCCCACCGATAAGATAAAGTGTATAATGCTTATTTACATAATAATACCTAGAAGTATTTTAAAGATATAAATAGTGGAAAGAAAAAATCGCTCACGAGTAGGATTCGAACCTGCGTCTCCTCACAGAGTACCTTTGTATATCGTCTCCTGGCTCAGTACGCCAGTGCTTTAGCCACTAAGCTACCGTGAGCATTGCTCGTGGTATCGAATTTAACTTCCACATACGTCTATCGGTGACGTTATCAGCATCCGCATGCATAAATGCGTTAAAAATAATAAATAAATTAGATATAATAAAACAAGTTTAACCGGATTATATCGCGTCTATTATTTAGATTGGATCACGCGCCGCCGTCAAAATGTTGGTTTATGAAAAGATTTTGAAATATATACACGCAAATCGGCCAAGAATTCTCAGAAAAACGAAGCTATTCGTAGATCATCTAGGTAGGCGAAGCTAAAATAACATAACATAACATCACGCCTGTATTTCCCCGAAGGGGTAGGCAGAGGTGTAATAGCACACCCACATTTCGCCAGTTATGTTATAGTCCCATGTAATAGGGGGCGAGCCTATTGCTACTGACCGGGCACAAATCCAGACTCCGGGCTGCTACTGAGAATTTCTTAATGAAAAAACCCAATAACACTTAGGCCGACCCGGGAATCGAACCCAGGACCCCACGCTCAGCAGTCGCGCTTGCAACCACTAGACCTACTAGAAGCTACGCAATATCTTCTCGTCCAAAATACCGCAGTGTCTCAAGACAAAAGTCTTTGACCAGTGTGTGTTGCCAGTATAGTTGTAAAATAACGGTAGACTACCGTTATTAAGAGCGTATGCTCGGTCCGTGGGCTGTTTTGCTCAAAAACGTATTTTTTTAAATCTGATTATTCATCAACCACTTATCCTACGAACATATCAATTACTAATAACTTTAGGAAATGTTATTATCTAAATAGAAGATAGTTTATTTTCTTCGATTATTAGAGTATTTGTGAAATCTATCAAGATAACTGAACAGAGGTTTTCTTAATTTCACTTTCAGAGTAAATTTCGAAGCTTCAAATATCTGAAACCACTGACAGATCTAAGAAACGATTTTTTTTAACCATCTGGGAAGATCCTTGTAAAAATAGTTACTAGAAAGGATTTTTCATTTTAGGCTGAATACATAAGAAATAAAAATCCAAACAATGTGAAATTATTCAGAAATTATAGTCGATACAATTATTATTTTCATCACTATATCTTACATAATTTAATATAACAATAAATTACTATAATAGAAGAACATATTCTTTAAAAACTTACACTTGAAAATTTCAACTAAATTAGCTCTATAATTTTTTTATAAATATTTTAAAACTACTATAATACTTCGCGTTCGAATCGATTCAAATCACTTCGCCGCGAGCCCTTCCAGAGAGTGGTCACGTCGCTCGGCGCTCCGTCGGGGGTTGACGACCTTTGCCGTGCGTTTATACACGGATACTGCAAGTTTTTAGGGCGATCGTCAAATCTTAGTACTTTGGTAAATAAAATATTTTATTTTTGATGACCGACAAAATTTTAAAATATTATCATAAGTACTTGGTAAGTATTTTTTTATGACTGACATTGTTTTATAGTGACAAAAAATTATGTTTTAGAAGGTATGGGAAATAAAACAAAGGCGTTTTTTGGAAAGAGAAAATGCAAAAAATCTGAAAATTTGGCTAAGGCAAGAGCTAAAAGGTGTATTTATGTTACACTAGCTTCCACCCGCAGCTTCGCCCGTGTGAAATTCGGTATGTTACAAGTGTTCTAGAGTGTGCAATCGATTCAAGTTTCGAACTTAATGTTTTAGGGTTTTGGATTAAAAAATTAGAGGTTAGGGTTTTAATAAAAACAAACGTAAGATATTCGGGTTTAGTAGAAAAAAAAACAAAATCGTTGGCTTTTTATTTATAAATAATGTATTTTTAAGGTTCCGTAACTAGAAGGAAAAAACTAAACTCTTATAGGTTCACTCTCTTGTCTGTCTGTCCGTCTGTCATAGCCGAATCTGTTGAACGAAAAAAGTTTAAATTTCTGTTCAAAGTTTGCTCTATGAAATTGCCTTCTTTTTACAAGCTTTTTACTAACTTGCAATGTATGTATGTATGTAATTTGTTAAGGTCGAATCTTGCAACTCAATTTTGAAGCAGATATCTTCAACCGATTGAGCTGAAATTTGTATACACGTTTAGTTTGGATGACAATGCATGGTTAGCTGTGTGACGTCATTCTAAATTCAACATGGCGGAACACCCAAGATGGCGGACTAGTTATTTTTAATGCACTCCTACAATATGGGTATCAAATGAAAGGGCTTGCTGAGAGTAACTTGAATAATAAAGTGACGTCACTCTAAATCCAATATGGCGGACTAAGTTTTTTATGGTTTCCTACAATATGGGTACCAAATGAAAGGACTTGCTGAGAATACGAATGCGAGTTAAAAAATCTGTCCAGCGATAACTAAAAAGTAAAAAATAAATTAAAAGCATTTTTTTTTATAAAAACAAGGTTTCTTTTAAATGCGCTAAATTGAATAAAATAATAAAATAATCTTTCCCTTTAAAACTTTTTATTATTTAACCCTATGCCCGTGACTTGCATAAGCATTAGCAGCCCATTACTGTCCCACTGCTGGGCACGGACTAGTTTTTGTAATTTATGGTACGGAAATATGGAACATGAATGGTGTAACGGTCGGTTGGTCGCTACAATACAATACAAACAATACAAATCCTCTTTATTGCACAACAAGATTATATTAATTTCTTAAATAACTACTTATGCTACTTTACTTTTTAGGGTTCCGTACCCGAAGGGTGCCAAACGGGACCCTATTACTCTCGCCACGCTGTCCGTCCATCCGTCCGTCTGCCGGTCACAGGGCTGTATCTTTTGAACGGGAATAGATAACCGGTTGACGGACGGACGACAAATACTAAAAACAAAAAAAAGTCTAAGATTTTAGACTTTTTTACCCATACAAGAAACCTCAAAAAATATGTATTTTTTTCAACGTTTTTGTTCCTGCTCTGTCTTCAAAACGGTAATATATACCAGCGTCACACTTGGTGAGATTATAGTGCATTATTATGTAGTTTAGCAAAAAATACTAAAAATAAGACAAACATAGACATATGTGGTGGTACTTGCGTAAGAAAGACATGCAAAATTTCATATTTTGCGCACTGTGCGTTGATGTTTTTTGATAAAATCTCATAAATTAAATCTGTTTTATGGGGTATCAGGTCGTTGAGAGGTACGAAACCATTACTGCGCGAGTCCGACTCGCACTTGGCCGGTTTTATTATTCTTATGTACTAGGTCTAGGTACTTAAACGTGTCTATGTTTGAAAGTTAGAAATATATTAGAGAAGAGTGTAAGGCTGTTGTAGGGTTTCCTAAAACTAAGTTCTAAAACATTTAGAACTCGCGCCGATTTTACGCCGATACGCAAATCAGCGGCGGCGTCGTCTAAAAACCGTCGGCGGCGGCGGCGCACTGTGGGATTATTTTAGGTTGGCTCTACTATACGAATCTATAAATGACTCTTTGAGGTATTGTAAGGTTTTAGCGTAAAATGCCAATTATCACTTTATCTCCTAGTGTCGATATTATTATTTTATCATAAAAATGTTTTTTAAAAGCCTAATCGAAGATTTTAGAAGCAGCAGAGTACATTTATTGAAGTTCGGCACAAATACTATGCAAATATACACACGAAACTTTATGGTAACGTAAGGTTTTGGCGTAACACGCTTTTCTCTACATACATAAAAAAACTTTAAATTACTAGATCTCTGAAAAAAATTGTAAAACGTAACATTTTGGAAGCATTAAAGTTATTATTTATTGTAGTTTGGCCTTCTACTATACGGATCTATAAATTACTCTTTGAGGTATTGTGTGTTTTTGGCGTTAATATGTTAATTAACACTTTATCTCCTACTGTCGATAAATTTTTCTTCATAAAAATGATTTTTAAAAGCATAATCAAAGATTTAGGAAGCAACAGAGTATACATTTATTGTAGTTCGGCACAAACACTATATGCATATATACACGAAACTTTGATGTAACGTAAGGTTTTGGCGTAAAACATCTTTCTCTCCATACATAAAAAAATTCAAATGACTGTATCCCTAAAAATACTTGTAAAACCATATTGAACATTTTTGAAGCATTACAGCATTACAGTATGTATTTATTATAGTTTGGCATCTCTAATATATGAATCTATAAATAAATCTTTGAGGTATTGTGCGGTTTTAGCGTAAAACTCCAATGTTAATTTTATCTTTAACTGACGATTTTTTTTAAATAAAAATTATTTAAAAAAAAAAATCGAAGATTTTTGAAGCAACAGAGTATGTATTTAGTGTAGTTTGGCACTAGCACTATATGGATCTATACACGAAACTTTAAGGTAATGTATAAGGTTTTAATATTCTCTCCATACAAAAAAAACTTCAAATCGCTATCTATATCTTTGAAAATACTTGTTAAATGAAAACACTGAGGCAGGATTTTATATTTGCATTGATAAGTAGAATCCGAATCCGTTATAATATTTACAACAAACATATTTAATTTTTAAATTTTCATTCATAAAAAAAAAATTCATAAAATAAATCCTAAAAAAATAAAAGTATCAAAATTATTCGTGCTAACGGTTCAGCACTCACGCACACAGAGGAACCATTGTATCTTGCCGTAGTGAGTGTGCCATTCGATAGATCGTGCAGATTTTGACTTGCGCTAAATCGAACATACGCTCTTAACCAAAAATTTCCGTTAGTTACCAATAAACAGCCGGTTAGCTACGGTTATTTATCCGACTGCGACGTGAAAAGGGTGGTTATGTTGAACAGTTTTTCAAGCATGAATTATTTTTAATGCGTTCATTTAAGAATATTGTAGCTAATCAAATATAAATGTTAATCAAATGTTAATTTTACTATTATTATTTTAATTATTAATACTTATTCAATAAATAAATTAATAAATATCTCAAATAAATAGATAAGATTTGATTTAATTAATAATGTGTAGTGATCGCGAAAACCTAAGAAATTAATAATTAATTAAAAATATTATTATAATAAAACAAAGTTTAACCGGATTAAATCGCGTGTATTATTTAAATTGGTTTAATAATATACGCGATCTAATCCGGTTAAACTTTGTTTTATTATAATGTGTAGTGATCGCGAAAACCTAAGAAGTTATGAAAAATATGATTGTTTTTTTTTTTTTTTTTACTTTATAGAAATTATAATCGTAAACAGTTGATCATACGAAAAACTAAACTAGAAAGAGAGTATGTAGAAAAAATAATAATAATTATTATTATTAAATAATTTATATTTAATTTATTTAATTTTTGTTTTATTTTTAGTTTGGTTGATTTTATTCGATTTGATTTGATAAATAGATAAGAGATATAAGTAGATTGTGTATGTTTGGGAGCGAGCAGTGGAAGTGTGAAGTCTTGTCATGTGTGATGATGATGACAATCGAGGTGGCGACGATGATGATGGTGACGATGAAGATGACGACGATGATGGCGATGATGATGATGAACGCAGCTACTTTCAATGCTCCATACCAGAACGGCCGCTCCTCGAACCGATAGGAAATTTACTACCACTAGCAGCTTTACAATTTTTGTGTAAAAACTAACACGTATACAATTATATAATTATCAACATGTCATATAAATGACAAGGACTATAAAGCTCTTATCGCGAATATCCTATTATTGTTATAATTCCTCAGTGTTATTGTCACACTTCGAATCAGTAATTTTTTCGAACTTAACCACAAAATATTAAATAAGTACCAAAAAGTGCGAATTACTGGTACCCATTTTAAACAATTAGTTATACGGAAAGAGTATTTTATTGTCCTTCAAATACCCTGGGTTTGGTTGTGCGACATCAACTTTTGATGGGTAGACTAAGTGCCACACATTAGAGGGCATTGTCCTTTAAAAATATTTTCAATAAAACAAAGTAGGTATATCCATTATCTAATAATTGCATGGGGTGAAATTTCGGTTCAGGTTTGGTTTCATGGTTTCGGAAAAAACATGTTATTAACCGTAGTAACCCGAAAAAGTGGTTATTAACCGTTAATAACAAGAGTAACCGTTAGCTACCGTTAGGTTAAAATCGTTATTAACCGGCTTTGCATCTATAGTTGCCAATAATTACTTACGGCACTGAAACGTGGTCGCTGACAATGGGCCTGATAAGAAGGCTCAAAGTCACTCAAAGGTCAAGGAGAGGGCTATGCTCGGAGTGTCCCTGCGTGATCGAATCAGAAATGAGGAGATTCGCAGGAGAACGAAAGTGACCGACATAGCCCGAAGAATTGCCAAGCTTAAGTGGCAGTGGGCGGGGCACAATGCTCGCAGAAATGATGGCCGATGGGGCAGTAAAGTTCTGGAGTGGCGACCGCGTACTGGAAGGCGCAGCCTGGGTAGGCCCCCCACAAGGTGGACCGACGACCTGGTGAAGGTCGCGGGAATCCGCTGGATGCGGAAGGCGCAGGACCGGTCGTTGTGGCGATACTTGGGGGAGGCCTATGTCCAGCAGTGGACGTCTTTCGGTTGAAATGATGAATGATGATGATTTCTAAAATCGGTATTTTGTAATAATGATTATACACACAAGACAAGACAGGACAGTCAGTCAGACAGACCGTCGTCGGACAGTTTTGTTGGTTTATTATTTACATGTTAGTCCTAAGTTTTAATAATGTTAATTGTGTACAAAAAATAATATTCTATCTTGTTTAGATATTGCTGTTTCATTTTTAGGGTTCCGTACCCGAAGGGTGCCAAACGGGACCCTATTACTCTCGCTACGCTGTCCGTCCGTCCGTCTGTCTGTCACAGGGCTGTATCTTTTGAACGGTAATAGATAACTGGTTGAAATTTTCTCAGAATATGTGTTGCTATGAGGTGTATCACGACAAATACTAAAAAAATAAAAAAAAAGAACAACCCCCTTATAAGAAACCTTCCCTTACAAGAAACCTCAAAAAATATGCATTTTTTTCAACATTTTTGTTCCCGCTCTATCTTCAAAACGGTAATATATACCAGCGTCAAACTTGGTCAGATTATAGTGCATATTATGTAGTTTAGCAACAAATACTAAAAATAAGACAAACATAGACATATGTGGTGGTACATGCGTACGAGAGACATGCAAAAATTCATATTTCGCGCACTGTACGTTAATGTCTTTTGATAAACTCTCGTAAATTAAATCCGTTTTATGGGTTATCAGGTCGTTGAGAGGTACGGAACCCTTACTGTGCGAGTCCGACTCGCACTTTGCCGGTTTTTTAAATTAAAGTTGCTAATTATCAGTGTTGCCAACAAACTATTTGCCAGCTCACTAGTTGAAGCTCTTAAAACCACCACCAGCTTTTTTGGTGTAGGTATATTAAGAAACTACTAAAAACAATAGCTAAATTATAATTTTGTATGAAAAACATGTAATTTAATTAAAAATTTAGGCAAATTTTGTCCCACAAATAAATTGGTAAGACTGACAAGATTTTTAATAAAAAAATATTAATTTTATTAGGACCACACTGCCTTTTCCAGACTAACCTTACATAAATAAGAATAAATTTTGCAATGAATAATGAATTGATGCAGGAAAAGTACATCTTATAATAATTGCATGACCATTCTTCACCACACCTTTAACCAAAGTGGTGGAACATGGCTTTAAATAAAGAAGCGTTTCATTCTAGATTTAGAACATGGAAATTAATCTAAAAGCGTTTCATTCCTTCTTCAATAACCTATTTCGTTATTATTCTTAAATTATTTTACAGAGTGCAATGTATTGAGCCCACTAAAAAACCACTAGCCACCAGACGCAAATTTTGCCCATCAATAGAGGGTTCCAAACTACCAGTTCTAGTAGTAAAACCACTAAGGTGGCAACACTGCTAATTATTATTTTTGGTAGGGGTTGGCGGGAAAATTCGTAAAGATCATGTTGTGGATTTTGTATTATTTTCCAAAATTTGTGTTTCTTCGAGTGTTAATGTGTAATAATGGTGGATTATTAAATGTTAAGTGCTCGTTAACGTGTACAAGTGTGGATAAATGGTACAAAGTTGAAAATCATGACTTTCGTATTATCTCATCATCCCCTCGGAAACCTAGTAAAGTTTCCATCACTTTACTAGGATACAAGTATAATATGTTCAATGATTACGACTGAAGGACATGTATCCATGGTCATGAATAAATTTAAAAAAAAAAAAATTATTTTTGGTATGGAACAACTATAGAGAAGAATAGTACAGTACGCGTAATATAACTGTGCCGCTGTTAAGTGAGAAACAGGTGGCTGCGCAGTAGTAAATTTTGCAACCAAATCAGTAGCGCGCATGCGCGGTAGTGGCGGCAAGTCACTGGTAGGTTGTTTATCTGAATGGCAAGATGGCGGGGGACCGCATGTTCTTGCTGTCTCAGTCATTCGTTAATGTTCGATGCATCTTTATGTCCTGTACGGCACAGTTATATTACGCGTACTGTAATTCACACAATTACAAAATATTTATCGACTTTTGCTGTTGACTGTACTCGATACTCATATAAGCTAAGTTGCTTTGAACGTTTGTGTCTACTAAAGTTGTTAAATAAATAAATTGTACAAAGAGATCGTTTTTCTATTTGTTGTTTACACTGTATTCCCCAAAAGGGTAGGCAGAGGTGTATTACTATACACCTCGCCCACAGGATAAATATTTTCAAGGAGTTGGTGGTTCTTTTTATCAATTATTACGGTAATACTACAGTCGGCGTTAAAATATATCTCATTGACATAAAGGGACCGGGGACACGCCAACTGTCTTGCTGGCAAGAATTTTATTAAAATACTTTAGTTTTCTTAGTTGTTCAGATAATTTTAAAGTCTGTCCCGATATTTTTTATGCTGAATGTACAAGATTATGAATGAAATGAAAATTTAATTATTGATCTAAATCTTTAATGAAATAGGGTTTTACAGAGTAAGAACATGGTTTCTTTTATCTTAATCATCCTGACTAGATAAACAAAAAAATCATTACATAATGTACAAAGTGATTTTGTTTGAATTTTAAAATAATTTTGAGCAGTTTGCATAAGGGTATCTATTACATTATTTTGTACTGTGGAAAATATAAAATTGAAGTTTAGATCAGATGTTTTGTAAAATCTCATTTGTTCTCACTAATTAGACAAAATAACAGATTTTAATTTTTTTGAAAAAGAAAGAATCATTAATATTGTGACCAACCAGTGTTTCTCTATCAATAATGACTAATATTTATTTGTACTCCAGGGTGTCATTTACTGACAATCCAAGAAGTCCGAAAATCTGACGAAATTGAAAATTGCTATAAATAGTGGTCAGACACCATATAAATCACTCGGCCATATCTTTAAACAAACTCCAATATGCAAGACAAGCAGATAATTCATCATGAAATCATAACAAACTACTTTGTGATAACACTGCACTAAATATGTATTTTTTGAGATTATTATATAATTAAAATTCATAGTGAAACTAATCAACCATGTTGATGTAGTTGTTGAATGTACAATCAGAAATTTTCGTAAACATAACAGTGCTGAATGTAATGTGATTAAAGAAATGTTATGAAAAATTACTTGTCAAAAATAGTAATCAAATTTATCAACATTCTAGTTTTGTTTTAAAGTGAGGAGACTGGGGGCGCGTGTAAACGCCGATGAAAAAAAATAGATTTCTATTGGTCTATAATTGTTTACCAAAATTCCCCATGGCAACTTAGAACATTAATACTTATATTCTGAATACATGCATTGTCTATAATAATTATATAAATGGGTTTCATTGTTTATTAAACATCAAATTTAGTTTTTATCTATATTACACCCTATTATCCTTAAAAACCTCAGTCACTTTCATAAACAGTATGCAAAAATGCAACACAAAAATATTATTGCACAAAGTTATTATTGGGCAGGTCCATTTTGGAGAACTGCAATGTATTGTCAATTATCTGAAACAGCTCTGGTGGCTGAGGGATCCTTCCCGTCTCCAGTTTTGACCACAATGGAATGTTGTTGAGAGATATTTCAAATGCACCAGATGATACTAGTTGGCCTTCAATCATATTAGCTAAGAAAAACATCATCATGCATGCATATAGTTTGTTCTCGAGGCACCAGCTCCACCAAGCAGGCTGTGGTTTGTTTAACCAGGCAAATATGTTGACTCCACTCAGTATGCACATGATTAATATCATCTTGCCGAAACCCTGCAATGTCAAATATGTTGAAATACATACATAGTATGTACATTTTCAAGTATCTACTGATATTGTGGTATTATTATTATTTTTGAGGAAAAAGGTCGCTATGCCACTAAGCCACTATTCTAGCCAGATATTGTGGTAGGAAATAGGAATATGAATAACTCAATATAATTTTAATGTTTTTATTAAGTTTAAAAATCCTGTATTAGAGATCATCAGTATTAGGCAGAGTAATATTACCTATGTAATCATTTATGACATCATGGAATATTGATTTTAAGCAATTAATAATAAAGTAAAATTATACCATTGTAGAGATTAAAATAAGACTACAAATTATGAAAAATGTATGCTCAACTAATCTAAAAATTGGTGGTTTACATCATCATCATCTTAGCCCGGTATCTGCCACTGCTGGGTATAGGCCTCCTTTCGTTTTTGCCAGCCTCTTCGATAGCAACATACCTATTGGTAATTTAGTATTTGATAGGTACCTAGCTTAAAAAGAATTATTAACACTTCATATACATTACCTATATGTGTATGTAAAATCACTATTTTAATTATTTTATTAAAAAATTGTGATTATGGATTTGATTTGATAAAACATTATAATGATGAAAACATAAGCATAAATAATATGTATCAACTCGGTCTAACACTGTCCTCTGCTGGACATTGGCCTTATGCCTATATTATATATAATATATGTATAATTATAAACATAGATTTAATACCGCCTAGTTAGATTCACTTACAATTAATCTGGACAGATACATGTTTAAACCAGGAGGATCATAGTTAGCTCCAAGGACAGATATTTCTGGATATTTTTGCTGTATTATTCCTGCGTAGTCTTCAAACACTTTTCTATATCCACAAGAATAACTGAAAACACATATTTATTTTTATATAAATAGATTAAGAAACATAGGTACACAAGGTAATAATTTTTTGTGTTAATGATAACCTTACCAGTAATAAATGTTCATAATGTGACCTACACCTTGTCCAATTTTCGTAATGCTATCGGCATCATTTTCACTAGCTTTCACATAACTACCGCTAGATAAAATTATACATGTGATGACTATCGTAAAAAAACTAAATGAAATACAGAAATTAGTCGACAGAGACATTTTGTCGTATATTCACTTGGGATGAATATTGTTTCGGTATTGTTTATATTAGTGTTATAAAACAATTAAAATACATTTAGCACAGCACAAATATAAAATTAAGTTATTATTCAATATCAAATATCAATAATCTCGTAGAAATCAAATCACCTGAGTCAATTTATGAATTGTGATATTTGTGAATTTTGTGATTCAGACGATTCAGTAGAGATGCGACTCGAGTCCACTTTTACTCGAGTGAATCGAGTAACCTCGAAAAAAAACGTACTAGAGTGAAAAAAATATCGACTCGAGTTCACTCGGACTCGAGTCACTCGCCAATCACTCACCGAGACATGAGAAACTGAGAAACGATGTGTTTTTATTTCTATTTTATGTCTGTTAATTGGTTTTATGAATACACCATATTTGCTTATTTTTATTGGAATATTATATTAATTTCGTTTCATCAATGTTGATTTTGTAAGACTTCGAAACTTCAAGCTTGTCGTTTTATTAAGCCTCAACCAATTGACAAAATAAAAAAAATATTAATTCAAGGATTGTGACAGGTGACTGCATAGAGGCGAGTATTCGAGTGACTCGTGAATCACTCGAGTGACTCGACAACTCGAGTAGTACTCGAGTAAAATGACTCGAGTGATAAAATCGGACTCGAGTCACATCACTACGATTCAGAAATTTCCAGAGACATGACATTTATTTACCGCCGGCCAGTGTTGCCAGATGGCAACTTTGAAACTATCGCAGATCTAGGAAAAAAATATCGTATAATTATCGCATACGCTTTCTTAAACGTAGTGGTTATATTCTCTTTGGTTAAGAAAATAAAAAAACAATGATATACGCAAAATGTTTGATTGTTTTAAGTTTGAGTTCCTCACAGTTTTAGGGGGAAACTGTTCAATTATGGTTGAATTTAGGGTATTTTATTTTTCACTAAGAATGAGAGAATATAAAATTTCAAATTTGACAACACTGGCTGCTGTCTGACTCTGTCTCTGTGAATTTGATTCTTTTACCCAGGGCTCTGACAGTCGCTAGTTCGTTTTCCTGCCATATGTCGCCACCAGTCGCGGTTTCGAAATTTATCTGTGGGATGTTTGATGCCATGACGTTCTAGTTATTATTGTCTTTGATTATTGTGTTAACAGCGGATCCAGTGCCAGTATTATCGTTTTATCTTGTAACATCTTCGCTGTTTTAGCTTGAGTTGATTTCTTCGAGACTCCAAATTCGACACAGTTTAAAAAATGATAAGATGATTCTCGAGTTACCGCTTCTGTTTTCAGTGCAGTATTGTGCGTGAACTTTTCGTCATAGGAAACAAGTGAAACTAATGCTATTTCTTATCCCCAAGAATGATAATTTAGAGCTTTGTTGTTGACATTCTTTGTGCCTACTAAATATAATATGAAAATGATGAGGATCTTGTTTTATTTCCCTTAATCTAATCTTAAAAAGTACCTACCTATAACTACAGTATATATGGAGCTACGACGACCTACAAATATAGTTAAAGCCAGCTACCTACCTACACGCGATGGTAGTGACAAAATGCAGGGCGGCAATTGAGTGAAACTAAGCTCTGGAGTCACTGTCGCATCTGTAGCTAGCTAATAATATAGTAATCTGTGCTTTTACCTCACCTCATCAACTCAGCCTATCGCAGTCCACTCACAGACTACTTAGAAGATACTACGTATCAGACGGACGACTGCCTTGAAATTTTTTCATCGATTAAGTAATCTGTAGCAGGGGGAAAATAGAATTTGACATTTGCAAGTAGGTAGGTTTTCAGTATCTATATATCTATAGGTAGATAGGTATAAATGATACTAGTGTATAGATAGGTAGGTACTAAATGTTTTATTATATTTACGTGGGCTTATAGGTAAAATTCACTAAGTGACATTTTTAGCAAAATATACATCACTTTCGGCTGATAGGGAATTGGATGGAAAAAAAAACTGATTTTTGCCAAAAATGTCACCTAATGAATTTCACCTTTATACCCATACTGTTAGGTACGTACAGTACTGGACTGTGTCTGGGATATTAAAATTTAAACAACAGAACATTTTTTAGTTGATTTATTTTTCAGTTTTTTTATATATTTTTCATACGCCATTTTTTGAATTTGCGGCAGTACCCCCACTCGTTTTTCGAGCCGCACAATATCGGTTCCCCCTAAAATTTTATTAATTGTGTTACACCAGTTATGGATGGCAAATTTCACAACAATTAATGCAAATTGATTGTTTCGGTGTTTCGGGCAGTTTATTTCGTACGTCATTTTTGATTTAATTTCTTTTAAAATAGTTTTGGAGATATAATTTATGTGAGGGCTATTTTCCAGAAAATTATTTGTCGTTTCCATAACTGTGCCGAAACACCGAACTGCTTTCTCAGATGGGTAGCTTAGTCGCTTTTTACATTGGTTGTACTCCCTGTGACTCACCCATTCATGAATTTGAAGAGGTGATTCAGATGTCAATAAATTTTTACATTCGTCACAGGGAGTTCTTTCTAACACTTTTCTCACTACCCATCCGGCAGTGTACGCCCGAGAATGGACTTCCAGGCGTTGTTGTCTTGCCCGATTGACAACTTCATTCACATTGTCAGGATGATCAGGCAAATTTGACTTTGACCGAGTTGGTGAAGTTGGTGAGGTTGTTTCAGTCTCACATCCGGCTTCAAAAGTGGAACTTGTTTTCAGTTTTAAAATTTGAGACATGCTCAAAAGTTGGTCTGCCCGATCATCCTCACAGTTAAATGTATCATTGTGAAATTTGATCATCCGTGTTATCAGAAGTGATCTGAATGTGCAAATGAAGCTGTAGCAGTCTGGGTCATTGTGTCTGAAGTTATACGCCCTCACTTGCCCAAAAAAGTTTTCAACTGGATCAGAGTTGAAATAGCGAGGACGCATAACTTTTAGACCCTGCTCTTGAAAGAACTGCCACAGCCTCATTAAACTTTTCAAGGTAGTAACACAGCTTTTTAATGTGGGCACTGATATTGTGTTGCCTTTTTCATCCAGAAATTGAATTTTTTCTAAAATGTTAATGGCGTCCTTCCAGAATGAATGGTGCTTAGTTGTGGAAGTAACTGCCCTCCGCAGGTCCTTTCCTTTTGTATGCTTATGGTGGAGGGCAGCACCATTGATGCTGTCAAATAGGTTGTCGAAAAACTTCACTGTTTTTGCTGTGTTTGGCATGGTGTCACTCACTGGTCTTCCATCGGCATAGTGAGCTGGAAATAGAAAATGATTATATTTAAGGTTTGTAGTATATCATAGAATCATAGTCAAAATAAAGAAAAGAAGAATAGGAGCCCACCTAACCAATTACAAAATTAATATGACTTTTTACCATCTGAAAAAAAAAACAGGGTCTGTCATGTAATAATAGATTTATGAAAAAAATAAAGTGAAAACAAAAAATCTGCTGTTTTGACATGTTGTCGAGCAACATTGATGACTGTTGTAGGAAACAGTAGCCCTAGCACAAACCATAGAAAAAGTTGTTCTTTATGATAAGTACATTCACCCCTTCAAAGGTCCCCAGGCCCCAGCTTATGTTACATCTTATCAGTTTTTCAAATATATCTTTAACAAGATATGGCTCAGATAGTTTTTTAATAGTATAGAAAAAAAAACTTACAAAACTGTGAAGTATACGAAAGGGCAGCAGATACGGTGGAACTGAACACACGCGCGGCAGTTTTGACCTGCAAATTTTTCATTTCAATTAATGCTTACAAATCTGAAAAGCAATGCAGTAAACAATAAACTGGGTGTTTATTAGTAATACCGTGCACTACATCATTTTACTGTGCAGTATAAATTGGCCGTTTTTATTAGCATGGCATATACTTAATTATTGACCAAGCAACTAGGTTTCCAAATCAACAGTAGCATCACAGGAACATACTACCATTCCAAAATGAGACAGTTAGGTCAAGTGAGAAGTTCATTTATAAATAGTATTAAAGTTGTTTTGGAATGCAAAGAAAATACAAACCTTCATTTTATTTCTATTGCTCATTTTCTCAGGAATGACATGATGATCATTGAGTTTGTGAAGAAGTCTTGAGTCAGCATGGTTACAGTCTGTCAAATACACGTCTACAATATCCTGCCATTTGGAAATTTTTCCATCCAATTTAATACATTTGTTAAGGAAGTTATTTCTGAAACCCTTAATTATGTGTGAGGGGTCGTAGATAATGTTTAATTTTAGTCCGCATAACTCCACAGTGTCATCTGAAAGACAATAATTATAAATTAGATTGGAATTTAAAATTCAACAAAAAATGTTTAATGTTATGATATCCTGATGTATGGTCTATGTATGTGCTATTGGCACAGATAAAGAATGGGACTGAAAATAGTAGCATTTGTATTCGCCTCTCGCTCACACATATAGTATTGTGAGAGTGAGAGGCACATAGAACAGTAAAAGTGCCGCCATTTCCAATCCCATTCTTTATTTGCATGAGTAGTATGTGTATTCTTTACCAACCTGTTGGCAGATCTGCAATGAGTTGTGCTCGCCTTGTCTCTTGTTGAAGCTCCCCAAGAGCTCTGCGAAATGTCGATCCCTGATCGCAGATTGTAGCAATGGGCCTAAGCCCAATCTCTATGGATGCAGTGACAACTTTTTTTATTATGCGTTTCAGCTCAGCTGGATTAGTTGCACCTTTACAAAAGTAAAAGGCAAATGGTTGCTGCCATTTATATACAGCTCCTCTTAACATAAAGACAAGAGCTTGGTCTGCAAACTCTTTATGTTTTTGATCGAAGTGCACAAATCCATTAATATTATCTTTGTTTTGATTGAAACTTAGCCGTTCATCAAGGTGCATCTCATCAAAAATTATGGAGCAAAATTTTTTGTTAGTGTTCCATGTGGCAACCTGAAAACAAAATAAATGTTACTTTTTCATTGTGCACTACACACATGTGGGATATATCACACTATACACATAAGTTTGAAAATGACATACCTCTTTCTTCATTACTTCAATAAGCACAGAATTTATCCCAACTTCAATATTCAGCTGTGATATTAGCTTATTCAATGTGGATTTTGAAGGTAAGATGAATATTTTCCGTAGAAATCTGTAACACTTTGGGCTCTGTTTCATAATAGATAGTGCAATTAGTTTTTCAGAGTCTGTAAATCTGTGGGCCTGTTTCTTTTTCATACAAAGGTTTATTTGCATCTGCATTATTTGCTTAGCATATGGGTTCATCTTACAAGTAAGCTCTTCAAAAGAGTTCTCCTTAGAAAATTTCAGTGCCCTTTTTGCCCTCTTCAGATAATCAATTTGGTGCTTAGATTTATTGTATATCTTATACAGCTTTGCACAATTGGGTGTTAATTGGTTTATTTTACTTATTAGTCTTTTTCTTGATGCCTTTGGTGTTTTTAGGAGAATCAAACCTGGGCCTGCAAAAAAACTTCATCTCATTATCAATATTCATTTGAGATTATAATTTGGAGTCAGTGTTTCATAAACAGCTACCAGTTGCTGACTGCCTTGTTGGTCTAGTGGTCGCAAGCCCAACTGACGAGCGTGGGGTCCTGGGTTCGATTCCCGGGTTGGGCAGTGTTATTGGGTTTTTTCATTAGGAAATTCTCAGTAGCAGCCCGGAGTCTGGATTTGTGCCCGGTCAATGGCAATAGGCTCGCCCCCTATTACTTGGGACTATAACATAACTGGCGAAATGTGGGTGTACTATTACACCTCTGCCTACCCCTTCGGGGAAATACAGGCGTGATATTATGTGTTATGTGTGTGTGTTTCATAAACCAAGGAGTCTTCAAGTTTCAATTGATTAGGTTAAAGTAGCATTCAATAGCTAGGTAAGCATGCACTATTGTCAACCATTTCATTGCTTAATACTTTGTGAGATAGTGGTCCAACACAAGCCTATTTATACTAATATTATTAAGAAGAAAGATTTGTTTGTTTGTTTGTAATCGATAAACTCTAAAACTACTGATTTTAATAATTCTTTCACTATTAGAAAGCTACTTTATCCAGTATAACAATTATACAATATAACATAACATAACATCACGCCTGTATTTCCCCGAGGGGGTAGGCAGAGGTGTATAGTACATCCACATTTCGCCAGTTATGTTATAGTCCCATGTAATAGGAGGCGAGCCTATTGCCGTTAACCGGGCACAAATCCATACTCCGGGCTGCTACTGAGAATTTCCTAATGAAAAAACCCAATAACACTAACAAACACACACTAACACACTTTTATACAATATAAAATGTCGAAAACTTAGTACAATAATAATAAAAACTTATTTCAAGAAACCAACCTTTTGCTTGAGAACTGGTTGATGGATGAGCAATTAAAATTGATTCTGTTGGTGAATAATGACCAGAGTCCTTGCATATGGAAGCTACAGCTGTAACAATATATACATACCATACATTAAGACCACATTTACTATGTACTCAAGTGCAAAAAAATTACACATGGCAAAAATTGAAATTTACAAGTAACCAACCTTTTGCTTGAGAGCTGGTAGATGGATGAGCAATATAAGGTGATTCTTCTGCCGAGTGATGACCAGAGTCCTTGTATATGGAGGCTGAATCTGTAAAAACATAAATACCATACATTAAGACCACATTTACTACATACTCCTGTGCAAAAAATGACACATGGCAAATTGACATTTACAAGTAACCAACCTTTTGCTTGAGAGCTGGTAGATGGATGAGCACTATAAGGTGATTCTTCTGCAGAGTGATGACCAGAGTCCTTGTATATGGAGGCTGAAGCTGTAAAAACATATAAATACCATACATTAAGACCACATTTACTACATACTTCTGTGCAAAAAATGACACATGGCAAAATTGACATTTACAAGTAACCAACCTTTTGCTTGAGAGCTGGTCAATGGATGAGTAATGTAAGGTGATTCTTCTACAAAGTGATGACCAGAGTCCTTGCATGTGGAGGCTGAAGCTGTAACAACATATACATACATCATTGCCATAATTATTATACTAGTATAAGTCATAAGTATTAGTGTTTTTTTTATATTTAATCTGTATTTCTTGGTGGCTTACCACTGAATCTCGCAACCTTTGGAATTGGTTCTTCATCTTTGAAATAGGAATGGTCTGAATGTCTTTTCTTGGTTATTTCTTCACATTTGTTGGCTGAAATGGGATTAAAGACAGTTGACTTATACATTTTATATTGAATTAGCATGAACAATATTTAAAAAAAAACAGTTAATATCGTTTTAGGCTACTTACAAATATCATCAATGTGTAGTGCGGGAACCCCATTGGTAATTTCCTCAGGTGTAAACAATGATGGGTAGGCACCATACCTCAGTCGGGAATTCGGCCTGGTAAACCTTTTCTCAAAATGTATGTGACAAACCGAGAGTTTAGCAAGTTTTACTTTCGGTACATTTTTGAGATTTTCAGAGTTTATACAGTCCAACCACTTATTAAGTCTAATATCATCACTCACGGGGAAATAATGTAAAAATGCGTCCTCTCGCTTATTACTACAACCAACAACACAGCACTTTGGTGTCCGCATAATTGTTGCTCTCCGTTTATAGTTTTGCACCAAAAATAAACGACTTTAATTAAATCCTCGGAAAATCAATTACAAAAACTCGACGAAAACAACAGAATTTACGGAATTTATTTACTCACAGGAGAAAAAATAACTAACTGACGCTACTACTGACAGCTAACTACAACCAGTCAAAGATGGCGGCGACCCAGGCCACCGCGGGGGAGGAATGCGGTGCGCGGAGGACGCGGTTCTATTTTCCCCCTTCGCTCTACAGCAAAAATATTTTCTATGGAAGTGAACCGGCGGTGAGTCCACTGCTGCACATAGCTATGTCACAGTCTGTTATTTTGCCTTAGTTGCGGCCATGTCCATTTTATGTTTTTATTCGATAGCTATAGTAACGATAAAGGTTTGGCAGAAATACCTATAGTGTTTTTTTGTATAATTATAAAGTTATTAAGGTTTCATTGAAAAGTGAGAAAAACAAAATTAATTTTTATTTTCGAAAATTGTTGTAATACATATTTAGTTAGTCCTTTAAATAAAGTAACAGCATAATATATATTTAGATAAAAAAATGGGGCATCGTACCTTTGATATATTAGGAGATTTTTTACTTTTACCGATTAACACAAAAAAAATTTTTTTCATGTTTTCTTATCACGGTCGCATCTTATTTTCATTTAAATATATGCGTAATGTTATTGTCAATAATACACTAAAATATGACATGCGTCAATAGCAGGAATACGAAGATAGAGAGTTTCTAAATATTTTTGAAATTTCTATGGAAATAGGGTTGTCGCAATTGAATAAATAAAAAAATAAAATAAAAGTGCCAGATATTTCCCAAGTATTTAACTAAAAAAAAAAAAAAAAACATAACATAACATCACGCCTGTATTTCCCCAAAGGGGTAGGCAGAGGTGTGTAGTGTGTTAGTATTTAACTAACTTTGAGTAAACTCTTTCTCGTGTCTTTCTGTGTCTCTTTCTGGGTTTCTGTTGTCTGAAAACAATTACTATAATGTTCTCAATGCTCTAAGACTACAACGATACGTGACGCTAACCTAGCAGTCATCATCGGAGTTTGTCAAAACTTCTTGTGATGATAATACGAGTATATTATCATCAGAAGCGTCTGTTACCAATTCAGTATTAGGAATATCAGCAAAACTTTGCGGTAATGGATCATGGGTAATAATACACGCACACCGTAATTGTGAGCTGGTATTTGTGATGACATTAAAGACTTTTCCGTCAATTATGGTGAGGTATAATTTTGGATCTCCGACAACGACATATCCAGCAAAAATTTCCGAATAAATTAGTGAAAGATTTTCAATTTCTTCTTCTACCCAGTTCCTTTCTTCCAGAATCAGATCTTTTGATTCTGATCTGTATTGTATTTTTATTGGTTGGCAAAATCTAAAAGATTGTGGATTTGGGTTTGACCATAAGACAAAACCATCAAGACTTTTTATGCGCAACGGAATGTAGGTAGTAGCAAAGAGGCAGTGTTCGTCATCAATTTTATCAGAAAACGTTTGCTTATATGTTGACTGTCCTGTGCTACCATCAAAACCCCATGAACCCTCAAAAACGCAGTGAAGTGTATCTAACTGTTTTTGATTGCAATATTCCGAAACCCTTTGGTCGCAAGAGTCAATGATTCGTCGAAACGTGTGCATAAGTAAATCATTTAAAGGTACTTTGGCTTCTCGTTCTGATATTTCAATTTCAACATCAAGATAACAATGTTTTTTAGCTTTTTGTATCTTATAATAGGGAGGGTAAATATTAAATCATCGAGATTTGGCACCTTGTTGCATGTAGATATAGTCCTCCACTGATAGTTTTATATCAATCATTAAACAAAGAGCTTCATCAGGAGAATAGGGTTTGGGTTCCGATTTTGACTTTATGGTTCCTGCGATTTTTTTAGGCCGAGTTGGACTTTTCAAGCATTCCTTTATTATAAACTCAAACTCCTGAGTAGAACTTTTATTTAGTTTTTCGCCGGTTTCGTCTGTTACTATTCTCGACATAACTTTAATTAGTTTTGAATGAGGTTCTCCGTCAAGCGATTCCTAAAGATCTTTACGTGCACGGCGCTTTTGGCGATCACTTAAATTTTCATAAAATGTAGATGTGGAACTGGATGAAGCATCAAAATTAGTTTCAGGTTTCGGATCTATTGAAGGTTAGTCAAAGCTACTAGTTCCCGAAGTCGAAGGATTACTTTGTAATAAATGTGTATTTGATGTGAAACTGGAATGAGCGCCAAAAGAAGTTTCAGGTATCGGGTCTTCCAAGTTCTTGGGGTCTTAAAGTTTTTTGTAAGGCATAGCTACTACTTCTCGAAGTTGAAGGATTATTTTGTAATAAAAAATGTGCCTCATCCAATTCTATAATATTTTGTTGTGGTAAAGGACTTTCCTCGATATTCACTTTTGGTATTTCAATATCAAAAATAGTGGAAAGCCAGTGTTTGTTTTTATTACAAAATCGTTTGAAATTCCGTTTACTACTGCAATATAAAGTTCCACATTTACTTAAAAAATTTGAAAGATTGTAATTAAATTCATTGTTTTGGCTATCGATATTGTTCGGAATTCCATTTGGATATAAAGCGTTTAACACGATTAGGCATCGTTCCTCTGAATCGAGATCCAAAGGTCTTTTATGAACCCCGTGCAAATGTGCCTTATCTACCAAAATTTTATAAATTCCCAATTTCGTGAGTGATTTCTTCAGATCCGTGTTCGTGCTTTCGTTGTTAGTCGTTGGAGTTGCCACTCGCTGACCAGCATGAGGGTTGGCGCCCTCATGCCCCCCTTGCATTAAGTCCTCTGGTCGGGGCCCAGAAGGACATCCCCCAGCAGGACGGGTCAGTACCTGCTGAGGCAAAGCAGTGCCATGGGTCTTTGACGGCTCCATGACACCTCACCCCCGCTTCTCCAGATATTATGTATGGAAATTGGGTTTTGACATTCTATCTAACGAGGGCGGACCCCTTCCCAATTCCACATAATATCCTTCATCGAAGATTCATTTTGATGTAAGTGCATGCACTTACAAAACAAAAAAGAATAATAAACAAGATTTGTTACATGATTTGTTAGTTACAGGTGAATCTAATAAAATCGTGTTTGTTAAGACATGATTAGACCAAGGATAATGCTTCAGAAATAGTAATAGGAAATTATAATAATTGAAGAAGCAAATTTATTCCGAGCGAAATTGGTCGTTTGTTAAAGGCGCCTACATTAGTTGACAACCCTAAATTAAAACTTTAAAAATGAATATCTCCGAGTTCCTGTGTTCGTTGCTTCTTATTTTTTTTGTGGTTATACTTAGTAGTGTACTAAACATTTACACACAAAAATAAAATGCGACCATGTTAAGAATGACCATAAATAAAATTATTATGAAATCATGGAAAAAATAAAATTGACGCCTAGGAGAACGCATTTTTTTATGATAAAATAGATGTAATGATGCATTAAGTTAATGGCTAGCGTGCCATGAAACATTTATTGTAAAATGTTCATTATGAAAGCCTAAAACACGTTTCTATGGTTTCTATGGATTTTTCTCGATTTTCGAAATATTTTGAAAACTATGACACTTAAAACCACGGGGGTTTTAATAGAAGTTTTGTTTGGTTATTATCTTTCTAAAAGCCTCAAAAAATAAGGATGGCCGCAACTAAGGCAAAATAACAGACTGTGGCATAGGTCTCTCCTAAGTTGCGCCACAACACTCGGTCACCTCACCTCACCAGGATGATTTTTAAGAATTATAATTTGATTGCCTAATAGTTACATTCTCTTTGTTTGATTGTTGTGAGCAAAGAGAATATAACCACTATGTTTAGTTGTGAGAGGGAGTGACCATAGTGATTATTTTCTCTGTGGGAGCAGTGTTGCCAGATGTACGATAATTATCGTACATATACGATAATTTTGGCTCTGGTACGATACAAAATTTATTGAAGTACGCAGAAATACGATAATTTTGATGCTGAAAATCATTGCTTTTGTTCGTAGCTCAGCACTGTGCACGATAATATTTCACCAAATACCTTGATATACGATAATTTTAGAACATCAGTACGATAATCCATTTGTACTCATCTGGCAACCCTGTGTGGGAGTGACAAGACTGATACACGGGTGATAAACTAGGAACAAATAATTTCAACCGTATACAGATGTACTCTATGGTTAGAAAAATCATACATGACAGGAGACCCTCGCCCCCTTGTAACAGTCTTCACCCCGTTTAGGCCCTTTGCCAAGACCATAGATAATTTTCGACCGTCATACGTAGTATCTCTATGTAGTCTAAGGTCATTGTTAATTTTTTATGTTAATTTTGGTTGTTTTTGTGAGATTTCGATGTATCCATATAATGTTGTTGATTAAAGTTTGCGTTGATTAATTTCTGTACTTATCCTCTTAATGATTTCTTAACTGTGATATTTTGCAGTGATAGTACAAGTAAGATGTACAACAAGTGTTGTATTGTTGTATCGAACATTGTGATAGCAAACGAAAGGACGCTAAGATGTATTCGCTTCCCGTTAGTGAGATAGGACTTAAAGTGGCTTATTTGCGCAGTTTAGCGTGCAAGATCTTCACAAACTATGTTTGTGTCAGAAGCATTGAAAAAAGGTTCATCAATGAGAAGTATCGGCTTAAAGTTGGTGCTTTTCCTACATTGTTTTTGGCCGATGAAATAACTACAGGAATACAAAAGTTTATGAAGGTTCGTACGTAATCAGTAATCTACTTATAAAATGTTAGGTGTACAGCTACTGTAGTAAAATACGGAACCCTAAAAATTTGTATACTCATATCCACTCCAACCCGCTCAAGTTTGGTAGCGAGTACCTATTGCTTTTTATTGGAATTTCTAACAGGCCGTGTCACTAGACCAGGCATCATGTACTATTGGCAAACTTACTGTAGTGAAATATATGCTGTTGACGCAGTAGACTGACTGAGACCCGCAAAGTTAATGCCAAACAGTATTGATCACTGATCCATCATCCCATATTGATGTAAAATGAGTGTTACAAAATAGTTTAAAATCTATTCTATCACTCAAAAGGTTTGCTGGTAGAAAACTAATTTTTGAGTTAAGCTCGCCCGCTCGTACATACATGTACCTAATTTCTATTTATTATTTAATAGGTACTGCATTTTTCTGGTGTACAATAAAGAATGAGAATAGTTTATAGAATACTAAAGTATTAATTTTTTCAGATGTATGTCAGAATCGTGTTAATAATTATTCTTGTAAAAGGAAACATGATGACCATATCTACCCATCTGCCGTTATAAATTGGTAAGATTAATTAACTAATTTAAATCTCTATTTATATGGTACCTGCTGATTCATCATCATGATTTCAGCCGAAAGACGTCCACTGCTGGACATAGGCCTCCCCAAAAAAGGGATATGCCATAATCGCCACGCTTGGCAGGCGGGTTGGCGATCGCAGTTGATTGCTTGAAAACTCAGAGAATGATGGTCATTCTCTGGTGAATCCCTTAGTCGCCTTTTACAACACCCATGAGAAGAGATAGTACCTGCTAATTACTATTACGAAATAAAAGTAAAGACACAGACTAAGAAGTGTACTAAGTACAGACAACCCACTCCCATACAAAAAAATGGCCCGTAGTAGTTGGAAAAATTGAACATGACAGTTCGTTTTTTTTTTAATTCTTTTGTTGAATTTTGGGCAAAGACTCACACTGTATGCCTTATTTAAGCTGTTGTATATTATTTCAACTTTAGTTCGTAAAATATAGCTAGAGTCCTGTAACAGATGTCAAATACGTAAAAATACATTTAAAATTTACGTATTTGACTTCTGTCACAAGACTGAAGCTATATTTTACCAACTATACATTTTCGAAACGAGAACTGATAATATGTAAATGAAACAACATATTTTGTTCAGATTTTTATTTATTAAATTATAGTTTTTAATACAATATGTCTTATTTTGCATTCTCGGAAGAGATTTTCTATTTAGCCTAGATAAATCTGTGCCTTTCAATATTTTATATGAACACCAGTTGAAAATTAAAAAATTTACCATGCCAAGGAAGGGCACTTCAGTTTTTTACCTGACTGCGCCAGAAGGAGGGTTATGTATTTTCGTGTGTTTTACAAGAAAGGAAGTCAAATGAGTAGGTACTAGGGCATGCAGTTTCATACATTTTCAGTTTCGAAATTGGCTTATGAAATTGGCCTCATCAGTTTCGAAATTTCGAAATTGTGGGCAATATTTAAAACACCTAATAACTAAGCCTATCGCAGTCTACTACTGAATAAAGGCTGCTCCTAAGTTGCTCCACAACAAAATAACCTTTATCTTCTCCATCCAGTCCACCCCAGCTACCTACTTTAGGTCGTCGGTCCACCTGGCTTGAGGGCGCCCAACGCTGTGTTTTTGTGGTATTCAATCAAAGATTCGTCTGCTCCAACAGCCATCGATCTTTTGGTAGACTGGCCTACCCATTGTCACATTAGCTTGCTTAATCTACAGCCTATGCTACTCTCTGGTTCTTTCGGATAATTTTATCCTTCAAAGAATCTCCAAGGATAGCTCGCTCCATAATCTGCTGAGCGACTTTGAATTTGTGGACTAGCCAGACTGTCAGTGTTCACGTCTCGGCATTGTAAGTAATGACAGGCAAGAGTAGTATAAACTAACTACTCGTCTACCAACCTGAATATAACAGGTCCCTAACTACCTATGTAGACACATTCCTGCACAACCTCTAGCGTCGTTTCTTTGAAGAAGACCGATTGGGCTTGGCACGCTGCGCAACATGCGTTTTGAACATGATCTTGTCTACCATAGTCTTGTCCAGATTCATACTAAGACTGATACACTAAATGACTATATACTATATGCTATGTAGCATCTCGCTCAGCTGTTTCAGAGACTGCCATTACAATAATGTCATTGGCAAAGTGGAGACGTGAAATGTTCTCGTCTTTTCCATCACAACCCTTCCCCGTCTAATCCAGTGTCTTGAAAACGTCCTCCAAGTCATCAGTGAACAGTTTCGAAAGAGTATCGCCCGAAGGCCTTCTCATAGTACACAAATACACAGCAGCTAATTGTTCTCTTCAGTCGTTCTTCCAATCTTCCGAAAAGAATGGTCTACGATGCTATCCAACTCAACCCATTTGTCTACTACTGGTCATTTTTGGTCTCTTCCGAGATTCGCCACAATACTCGGTCCTCCGCCTTCCGCATTTATTCCATCCCAGATAGTTTTTCCAGGTCTTCAGTCCACCTGATTGGGAGCGCCCTAACCTACTTTTGAAGATCTCCATTCAAGGACTTATTTACTGCCACTTCAGCTTGTTGATTCTACAAGCTATGTCCAGTCACTTTGGTACATTTTTGGATAATCTCGTCACGGATCTTATTTTATCCTTCAAAGAAGTATAGCTTGCTGCGCGAGTCTAAATTTGTGGACTAGCCCAACTGTCAGCGTCCACGTCTCGACACAGTAGGCCATGACACGCAGAACGCACTGGTTAAAGACTTCTGTTTTCAAACATTATGGTTTAGGCGAAAAGAAGTAGGCGAAGTTTGCGAAATGCTGCCCAGCCCAACTGGATCGTTCTGCCTGATACTTATTTGAAGTTGTATCTACCAAACCGAATAACCTGCCCCAGATACCTGCACAATTTCGAGGGAAGTACCTTCAACGAACTTCGGCACGACATGCATAATATGCATTATATTGAACATGACTTTGGTCTTGTCTAGATTCATGCCGACACGATGCTGTAGCCTCTTCTAAACCTATTAGTTTTCTTTCGATTCGTGGAGTCTTCTGACGAGATAATTTGTGACGATCTTGGATAACAGCTCGTATACCCAGTATACGTGTTAAATTTCTTTGTATTTTAGTGGGCATGTTCAGAGATCACGGGTAAACTTGTATGGAAATGTTAATTCTGACTAATTTAAAAATGGGTTCTTTGGAAGTCATAAATTCAGCTGCTGATAAAGATTCTAAGTCGTTTTCAAATGCAGCCTGCTACTTGAAAAGCTCTAGTTACTAATCTAGAGCAGATTTGGGAGTTCTATTGACGATTTAACATTACAGTCTTTAAATAAATAAATTTCGAAATTTTGAAAGTAGGGGCTTTAATTTCGAAATTGAAAAACATGCAAATATGGTCCGAAATTTCGAAACTATGATGTTTCGAAATTTCGAAATGCATGCCCTAGTAGGTACTTAGACAAAGTTTGGCTTGGTATGGTGAACCCGATGTACAGGCTACGTGAAAGAGTTTCCTTCTTGATGTCTTACTATTCAAGCTAGCACAATTCTCCAAGTTGAAAAGATTGTCAAAAAAGATACTGTTTCAGCAGTATTTTTTAGGATGAAACTATCTTCTTTCCCATCAGCATATTGAGCTAGAACAAATTAATGACACATGAATTAAACTTGGTACAAATGGTAAATGAAAGTTCGAGATTTAGAAAAATATAATTATATTATATTTTTATATTAACATTCATGATGATGAGACTGGTTTAAATAAATTAAAACACTAATGTATACTTTTATTTCGTAATAGTAATTAGCAGGTACTATCTCTTCTCATGGGTGTTGTAAAAGGCGACTAAGGGATTCACCAGAGAATGACCATCATTCTCTGAGTTTTCAAGCAATCAACTGCGATCGCCAACCCGCCTGCCAAGCGTGGCGATTATGGCATATCCCTTTTTTGGGGAGGCCTATGTCCAGCAGTGGACATCTTTCGGCTGAAATCATGATGATGAATCAGCAGGTACCATATAAATAGAGATTTAAAATAGTTAATTAGTCTTACCAAATTATAACGGCAGATGGGTAGATATGGTCATCATGTTTCCTTTTACAAGAATAATTATTAACACGATTCTGACATACATCTGAAAAAATAAATACTTTATTATTCTATAAACTATTCTCATTCTTTATTGTACACCAGAAAAATGCAGTACCTATTAAATTATAAATAGAAATTAGGTACATGTATGTACGAGCGGGCGAGCTTAACTCAAAAATTAGTTTTCTACCAGCAAACCTTTTGAGTGATAGAATAGATTTTAAACTATTTTGTAACACTCATTTTACATCAATATGGGATGATGGATCAGTGATCAATACTGTTTGGCATTAACTTTGCGGGTCTCAGTCAGTCTACTGCGTCAACAGCATATATTTCACTACAGTAAGTTTGCCAATAGTACATGATGCCTGGTCTAGTGACACGGCCTGTTAGAAATTCCAATAAAAAGCAATAGGTACTCGCTACCAAACTTGAGCGGGTTGGAGTGGATATGAGTATACAAATTTTTAGGGTTCCGTATTTTACTACAGTAGCTGTACACCTAACATTTTATAAGTAGATTACTGATTACGTACGAACCTTCATAAACTTTTGTATTCCTGTAGTTATTTCATCGGCCAAAAACAATGTAGGAAAAGCACCAACTTTAAGCCGATACTTCTCATTGATGAACCTTTTTTCAATGCTTCTGACACAAACATAGTTTGTGAAGATCTTGCACGCTAAACTGCGCAAATAAGCCACTTTAAGTCCTATCTCACTAACGGGAAGCGAATACATCTTAGCGTCCTTTCGTTTGCTATCACAATGTTCGATACAACAATACAACACTTGTTGTACATCTTACTTGTACTATCACTGCAAAATATCACAGTTAAGAAATTATTAAGAGGATAAGTACAGAAATTAATCAACGCAAATTTTAATCAACAACATTATATGGAAAAATCGAAATCTTACAAAAACAACCAAAATTAACGTAAAAAATTAACAATGACCTCAGACTACATAGAGATACTACGTATGACGGTCGAAAATTATCTATGGTCTTGGCAAATGGCCTAAACGGGGTGAAGACTGTTACAAGGGGGCGAGGGTCTCCTGTCATGTATGATTTTTCTAACCATAGAGTACATCTGTATACGGTTGAAATTATTTGTTCCAAGTTTATCACCCGTGGTCGCCTGTACGTAGTACACTTCTTAGTCTGTGGACTGATACGAACGGAGTGAGAGAAATTGAGAATTTGGAAAATACATTATTGTAGTTTAATTTGAATAGCATAACCGTAGAAGACATTTACAAGTCTAGTTGAACAAGCAATAATTATGTCACACCATCACTGTCACCATGACCATGATCACGGAAACGCCGACGAAATTGGTATACAGTATAACCTTTATGAAAAAATTGATAAGGAAAATTTACAATGTCTAAACGAAAGTATTGAAGGCTCCGGTAAAACTGTCTTCAAGCCTTGGGACAAACGACTTGATAGGACCCACGTGAGTCTCATATTATCATGTCTCTATTTATATTTACATTTACACCTTTACCTTCTCATACAAATAAGTATTTATTCCTATGTAGGTATGCTTGCTATGAAAAAGATTAATATTATACCCTGTTTTTTTTCTTACTTGTCTTATTTAGTAACAATCTTTGCATATCCTTTTATGTAATTCGTTATTTAATAATTAATAGAATACATTATATTAACAATTTTAACACAAAATAATGTTTTGTTAATCTATAATGTTTTGTTAATCTAATTACATGCCTAAAACTAGTAATTATATTTTATTATTATTTAAAAAATCTACATTATAAAGACATGCCAAGTTTGTTTACTAAATAAGACAAGTAAGAAAAAAAGAGAGTGTAGAGTAAAATAGCAGTAAAAATTGCTTGGATTACTAACATAACTACATAATTTTTCAGTTTGTTGAAAGTGATGCTGATGAAGAATTACTATTTAATATACCATTCACAGGGAATGTGAAACTGAAAGGAATAAAAATATCTGCTGAAGACTCCGATTCTCATCCTGCAAAGTTAAGATTGTGAGTATTGCCTGATTGTTAACCCATTGACCACCCAAGTCAGAGTTATCTGACAAATATTTTTGTGTCCATTTCACCCATCACCCATATAATATTTATATTATGACACAGCTGTTATTTATTTTACAACTGGTATCATTGCCCAACACCATTCGTCATACAATAAAATAAGTATTCATTTTAAGATTTTTGAGTGGGGCTCTAGTAGGGGCTTGCCAACTGCCAAAAAACCTTGCAGTTAAAAGTTTAAAGAATATAAAGATTAATTGTGTTGCTGATGATTGGACAATAATAATTTTTGTAATTATTTTTAGGTTTAAAAATAAACCTAACATGACATTTGATGATGTATCAATGGAACCAGATCAAATTTTTGAGCTTCAAAAAGATAGTGAAGGTGTTTTGGAATACTCTCCAAAGTGAGTTTTTAGTATTAATCTAATAATAAATACATTTTCAATACATTTAGTTGTTTAGACTAATATTATAAAGAGGAAAGATTTGTTTGCTTGTTTGTAATCGATAAACTCTGAAACTACTGAACCAATTTTAATAATTCTTTCACCATTAGAAAGCTACTTTATCTAGAAGTCGAGTTTTTGATAAGTTGCAGAGACAAATGACTGGTTTTCTCATTTTTCAGAATTGTAACATTCTCATCTGTTTCTCATTTAACAATGCATTTTCCTGCCAATTTTGGTGCAGAAAAAACAAAGATTTACTACATTGGATTAAAGGGAGAGTGGAATCCTGGCCACCGACATGGAGTAACTATTTGCACATATGAAGTTAGGCCAAATCTTGATGATCATAAACTGAAAAATTTAGATTCTGTTTCCAAACAAATTGACTAGTAACACATGGCTAGTTAACCTTTTAACTGTGACATCAAAAACTGGAAGTGTGCACATACAACATGAGATACAAATTCAACATAGTTTTTTGTCATCTGTTGCCATTGTTATCAAGTTGTCATTTGTGGGCTTAAGATGACTGACATTCAAAAGGTGAAATATAAGTAAGAATAATGGTACTATTCTGAGCCATCATGCAGACTGCAAATGCAGTGACTGTGTGCAGCAGAAAAACACGAATATGAATATGAATGAATACTGTTTTGTATGTATTTGTATGAAATGAGTTCTGAGTGCTGCGGCAGAGGTACATGCCATCGGCAAGGCTAGGCAGCAGTGGCGAAGGGTGAATATTTTCAGAAGGAAAGCCGTAGGTACCTAAAAATCCTTAAATAGCTATTATCGCACTTTAATACAATAAAAAACTATTTAACAACTTTTAATTTAATTTTACATTCTTTTTTGTAGTTTAGAACAATAAATTAGCATAGAAATGTCGCCGATCTGTATTTAAGGAATTCCTAAAGGGAAGCCGGTGGGAATCGTGTTACATGGACCCTTCGCCACTGCAAGCAAGGCAGCAGCTGCACTTGTAGTCTGCAGTGTGGTTCAGAAAAACTTTGAATAACTAGCAAAATTGTACAACTGCATTACATTAAAGTGTAAATAATGTTGTTCTCACATGAAATCTACGTTTTTATGTACTTATTTATAACTTAAGATAAAGATAATAAAATATTATAACAATTTTAATTTTGAATACCTCTTTTATACCTTGTATCATAATTTGACCAGCTTTTCTTTCAAATCAGGAATTTTCTGTTAGTATTTTTTTTTAATGACCTTTAAGATACTTTATTTGAATTACAATCAAACCCAAAAGCCACGAGGCTAATAAGTAATTCAATTTTAACCTAAATTGCTATGTAAAAATGTTCCAAGAATAGGTACGTCCAATAACTTTTCTTAATTTCAGCAAAGTGTCGGCACGGCTGGCTGTTCATGGGAGAGTGTTAGTGCCTACACTTAGGTATGGTAGTGAAAGTTGGGTATGGCAGAAGAAACATGAAAGCAGAACAAATGAGCAGTAGAAATCAGAGCTTTGAGAAGTATGTGTGGTGTAACTTTGAGAGATAAAGTGATAAAGGAGCGTTGTGGAGTGAAAGAATGATATGCGGTCCCTAGGACAGTCCACAGGCGAGAGGTTCGTGCAGGCATGCTGTTTTCAGTGGGCACATGCCGGTCCAATTCTGGATTGCGCTCACCTGTTCGCAGAATGGTCGACTCCTACAATAAGAATTTTGAACATGTGGATATCTTCATATGTACTCCAAATAAATTCAAAGGCCTAATTCTTAAAGAGCTGCTTCATTACTTTTAAATTTAACTTTAGGAATTATGTCTAGCAATTTTAGTTTAGTTTGTTTAATTTTTAATTTAATCAACCTAGTGGTTTACATAATTTTACTGCATGTACTACAGTTAATCTGTGAACAGCGCTGTGGGCTGCAATATTGTTTATACTGAATATGTATTGTCTTATTATTAGTTTTTATATTGTAGCTGTTTGCTGTTCCATCTGATTAAAAAAAAAAAAAAAAGAAGATGTAGTGACAAAGATTGAGAAAGGTATGTTAAGATGGTTTGGACATATAGAGAGGATGGACGAGAGGAGATTGACGAAACAATTATACGAAGCGAGTGTGGATGGAAGAGTTGGAAGGGGACGACCTTGGCGAACGTACCGCAATCAACCGATTACGACCACAACCATCACAGACGGTCTCAAAAAAGGCCAGGGCCGACGAGCATGCATGAGCATGACGGACGAGGTCAATGAACTTAGATGAAGCGAAAGAGGTGTCAGGATCGTAGCAGGTGGAAATTCAGTCTGCCAACCCCAATGGTAAACAGGCGTGATAATATGTTTGTACGTATACTGTCTTACCTCCAGCAATTTGATTACTTGGGGATACCAATATTGTATGGTTAGTCTATCAGAAATACCTGACGATGGATTCTCCTACCGAAACCGACGCTTACCTAAACGTGCTGTTTTAGTTTTAGAGGGGTACCTATTGGTTTACCTAAATCAACCATTTTCTTTCCATCTCAAAATTTACTTCTTACTAATATCACAGCGTAATTAAAAACTACGCAGAGCTAGAGTTCCATAGATAGTGCTGGTTGCCGTCAAGCCTGGTTCTGATGGACATAGCAGAGTCGCCGACATCCTTACGAAGAAGGGCACCATCACACGTGCATACAATAATATATGCCCTCTTCCCATCTCTTCAACATCTTCTTGAAGTCTTCCTAGAAGACTTCAACCCGGGGAATATGTCCTGCATCACATCGTCATACCGCACCGATTCCGCGCCGCGCGGGCCGACACTTCGGGCATCGGGCGTCGGGCATTCGGCCATTAGACTCGCTCACGACACTGAGCGTCGCATCGCGGTTTTGGTCTGACGATATGACGCCACTGAGGTAATAATGTACTACGTACTAGAGTAGACATTACGAACAAAAAATATTGCGCAACTTGCTGGCCGTGGAGAACGCGCGGTGCGAGCGTGGCTAAACGAGTGAGAGTGCAGGAGCTCTAAAACGTGTTACAAACATTTTGTTCGCGGTGTCTTCTCTAGTACGTAGTTCATATTAACTCAGTGTGTGACGCAGGAACAGTGCTAATATTATAAATCCTAAAGTATGGATTTGTATGTTTAATTTTTTTCCTTCAATCACGCTGAAACAGCTGAACTTATTTGGATGAAATTCAGCACACAGATAGACCATGTCCTGCATTAACACATAGAATACTTTTTATAGACATATCACCGGAGCGTAGCCGCGGGCATCAGCTAGTTAAATAATATTTTGGGCTCATCAGGCCGAAATGGCCGAAAAACTTCGAATTTTCAAAGTGGAGTTCAAGTGCGGTATCACCTTATGAAATTATTTTACTTGCACATTCGAAAACCGTTTTTTTTATATATCTTTAATGCTGCGTTCTTTTCGACTTATGATTTAAAAAAAAACAAATAAAAACGTTCCCCCACCCTTATCTCCGAAGTTTGTGAAGCGAAAAATCAGATATAATTACAGGTGAGGTGATAGAAGTTTGTCAATATTACAGGAAAAATAGAACGTTGTTTCTAACCATCACAGTTTTTTTTTAAATCGCCAATATTCCTTATCAAACTAATTTTGCGGTCCGGTTTATTAACCACACTTTTGTACAGTCGACTGCAGTGAGCTTACATAATAGTCTTATTATAAATCATACTGTGAAAAATAAATAAATATCATGTTCTTAAAGAAAAAAGAAAGAAGAAAGAAAGAAAAATTATTTATTGCCACAACAAGACGACATGGCGACATGTTCTTCTTCTTTCGTTCTTTTTCTTTAACTTAAACCACAGAATATCTAATAGTACTACGTACAGAACGGCCACTCACCGCCCCCCGCCAATTTAAGTTCCTCACCCGCGCCCTGCCCGTGCCCTCAGTTTGGCGGCAAGTTGGACTGCAATATTCAATGGATATCAATCGCCAGTCGAGTGCGTTACGCAATATATTTTTTGGTGTTTGTAGTTATATTTTAATTGAAAATGGTAGTGTATTGTGCTTTATACGGATGTGTGTCTACATCTAGACAAGGAAACAGAAGATTTTTTCGATTTCCGAAGGATGAAATAAGGTAAGCCACAATAAAACCTTTTTAGGTAGAACTACAGAACAGCGAGCATTTAATTTTACAATTAAACGATTTTTTTGTACTTTGCCAGTTATGACAAAAAGGAAAAAATAATTTGCTTGTAATAATAATAATATAATCTTTATTTCGGATCAAATTAGGTATACATATTCTGTTAGTAACATAAAAGCTGCTTGAAAGCAGATTCCTTTGGGTACCTATTTATTGTATTTTATTACAGGTAGGTATCTACTTACCGCGAGAGTTTAATTTTACAACTAAAAATATCAGCTGGTATTTTTTTCGCGATTTCAGGGTTGGTCCCATAGTAAAAGTTGTTCGATAGCATCCCCTGAATAAGCTCTTCAAATATGACCACGCATTTCTGATACACGTTGTATATAATTATTGATAGTATTTTAATAAGCTTCAGTAATGTGATTCAGTAGTACGAGGTCTTTAAGTAACAATTTACAATAAATAAAACTATCAATTTACTGCAGCTAATTAAAAATACTAAATTATTTTCTTCACCGCCCGTACAATGTCACTGCGTTCGTGCGCAAGAATAACTTACGCTACACAAGCTAACGCCATCTCTGAGAACTACTGAGAAGCGTTTGGAACGCAGTCGGCATTTCGAGCGGCAAGCAACCCTATTCATTCACGTGTGTGCGTGTTTGTATAAGACGTAAGCTTGCATATGTAGGCGGTGCTAGCATTCTTAATGTATTGAGTGGCCGGGGTGTGCTTAAACTGTCGCTTCACGACAGTTTGTCCAAACTAAGAAAATCACAATCAATAACTTTTTATTATACATCCAAGGAAGGTACGGAACCCACCTATGGACGAGTCCGACTCGCACTTGGCCGGATTTTTATTGTATCAAAACTGCTTTCGACCGAAGCCTGCAGTGAAGAGTAGTTTTTGACTGTTTTCAGAACTAGTTTTAACCGGGTCTTTCCCGAGTGTTGTGGCGCAACTTGGGAGAGGCCTATGTCCAGCAGTGGACTGCGATAGATTGAGTTGATTGGCGTAGCCAGGTAGGGGCATGGAGGGGCACGGCTCCCCCTTGGAGCATTCGGGCCCACCCCAGGATAAAAGTAAATCATGCATAAAGTCATGATTCGACGACCTATGTGGTCTAGTGGTTCGAGTGTCGGACTGCTGATAACGAGGTCGTGGGTTCGATTCCCACAGGACACGAATATTTGTGTGATAAACATGTGTTTGTGTTGGTCTGGGTGTTGCTTATCTATCTATACTATAATAAAACTGTAAAGGTCGAAAAGTCTGTACATTGAGTTTTTTTTCGCAAAAACCGGCTAGGGGGACTAGAAATAAGCTATAGAACACGAATCAATCGTTGAAAAAATTTATGTCTGTCTGTCTGTCTGTTTGTTACCTCATCACGTGAAAACGGCTGAACGGATCGTAATGAAACTTAGCATTTGTATTGGTATTAGTCTAACTTAAAATATAGGGTATGTTTTATCTGAATCGGTTGAGTAGATCCAGCGATACAGCTTGACCCCTCTATTGTATTAAGTTGCATACAAAGTAGAGGTCATGATTGTTGGTTAGATACAGATTGCAGGTTCCTAAAAATACAACTGGATTCTATAAGTATTATAGAAAATATAGAATAACATAACATAGCCCATCACTGTCCCGCTGCTGGGCATGACCCTCTTCTTGGAATGAGAAGAGTTAAGGAACTGGATATTGTTAGTGTAATAGATTATCATAACATAATCAGCTCATTACCTACTGCCCCACTGCTGGGCACGGACCTCTTCTCAGCATAAGAAGAGATGTGGTTAGTGTTATAGAATAACATAATCAGCCTAATTACTTCCCACTGCTGGGCACGAGCGTCTTCTCAGAATGAGGGAGTTTAGGGCTAATTCTATGAAATTCCATCACCTTAGCCGGTTGGTTGTAAAAACAAAATATATTATGGTCGATAAATAGTGTAATCGTCTGTGTAGGCGCTTATGTATATATTTGAAGATATTGTGTTCATAATTATGACACGATGTTCGAAGCAACGACTGCGCGGATTGTACGATCTGCAAGGTTAAGCTGCACTTGCCGCGGTCAGTCTGTAGATGGGTGACCGTTTCGTTACACATCGTGACCCCTCCGTGCCTCGGAGAGCACGCTAAGCTGTCGGTCCCGGTTGTCATACGGATATCTATGGCAGTCGTTACGGGTAGTCAGAAGCCTGAAAGTCTGACAACTGGTCTAACCTCCGAATGTCAGTATTACCCTGTTACTGGGTTGCGGGGGTCTGATGGCAGTCGCTCCGTGCAAAATACTGATGTTCAGCCGCATCTGGCTAGACTGGAAGCCGACCCCAATATAATTGGGAAAAGGCTCGGAGGATGAATTATGACACGATGTTATTTTCCGACATCCACGCGGACGGAGTCGCGGGCACAGCTAGTGTATTATAAGCATGTATTTACAACAAAAAAAAAGTATGATATCCATTGTATAGTACCCATAGTACAAGCTCTGCTTAGTTTGGGACTAGATGGTGCTGTGTAAAAAATGTCCCAAAGATATTTATTTATATACCTATGTGGCGTGGCGTGGGCGTGTACCTTTAGGTTTTTGACGATACGTTTTGAAGACTGGCAGGGGACAGCCCCACCGTACACCCTTTGGACAAAAGTCCACTTGATGGCAGAACGTTCCTCGTTAAGATCAGGGCGGCCCGTGTCTCGTGCCTCGCGGCAGTCGATCCTAGGCTCCGTCCCAATGTTCGCCGGTCAACGTTCTACCACGCGCACCCTGGTGTGCGAGTTACCCAAATACCGACAATACCTTACCTCCACAGGAACAACTCTTCGGGAAGGAAGGCTCCAATAATAACACAATCTTGAGATTCACTCTTGACGGGTTCACTACGGGAAGCACTACGTTTTACTATTCTTAATTCTCTTCCGTGGTATATTGCGACTGAAAATCGGGCTTTCGTGTCACTTTCTTTTATACCCTCGTACTACGCAGTACCAAAGTACTGATCACGTGATCACGAGCCGCGCAATTAGATTCCAAAATGTTTTAATTGCTTCTTCTTCTTCTTCTGTTTTAATTGCTAAATCCTAACTTTAAAAGCAAAAAGTTTCTAGAACAAAAACTGTAAAAAAATTACAAATTTCGATCAACCTAAAACTTCACATATGCCTAGCTTGCTTATTTCTTGTCCGATTCATATGCAAATTGGACTGTTAACCCTTTCTCTATATGCACTATGCATATTAACAGCCAATTAGCCCCAATTAGCCCCAATTACCTAAGACAAAAAATCTCTTTACTAAAAACAGCTAAACAAATAGATCGCTCGTAGTTTGAAAATGCACTTTCTCAATTTTCCACTAATTAACAATTTATTAGTTTCCACTAACTGGAATCCTACCTACTAGAAACTATGGTTCCGTAAGTTTTATTAACCTTTCTTAACTCTAACATGGTTTTTTATACAAAACAAGTTTCAATAAAATAACTAACAACTAAATTAGACAAAGTGGCATATAAAACCTTTATAAAAATAGGGAATAACAACTATTAATCTGAGATAACAACAAATAAAACATAATAAAAGCCTATCCTAATCGAAAACAAGAAACCTCATCTAAACAACCTAATCTCTGTATTATTACCAAATCCTTAATAACTTTCTTAACATAACATAACACAAATCACGCCTGTATTTCCCCGAAGGGGTAGGCAGAGGTGTAATAGTACACCCACATTTCGCCAGTTATGTTATAGTCCCATGTAATAGGGGGCGAGCCTATTGCCATTGACCGGGAACAAATCCAGACTCCGAGACTGCTATTGAGAATTTCCGAATGAAAAAACCCAATAGCACTTTGTCCGACCCGGGAATCGAACCCAGGACCCCACGCTCAGCAGTCGCGCTTGCAACCACTAGACCAACGAGGCAGTCAATAACTTTCTTACTTCTCATTAAATTCTTACAGGATTTTAAACCTAGCTTAATCTAGCATGCTAAGTTCAATATTTAATGTCTAGAAGTCCTCTTCTACTACAACATGTTCATTTTCATCATCAATAATATTCTACGCGCGACATTCGTAAAATCCGACGCGCTGATTGGTCGACGCTCGGCTGGCGGCCGTCGTATTGTGATGTTGCTCTGCTTGGGGCTCAGGAGTTAGTCTGTCGACGACAACCTATATTATTTATATAAACAATAAATTCGCTTCGAATACTTGTTTCGCCAATCACCTATCGACCATCCTCTCTACATGCCCAAACTAGTAGAATTTGTTTTGACCTGCAAACTGAGTCTAATAATGTTAAAAACCGGCCAAGAGCATGTCGGGCCATGCTCAGTATTATAGGGTTCCTTAAGTAGGTCTAATTACAAACGAATCAAATCGAATATTAATCATTGCTATTTTAGTTTTTGCAAACAGCGCCACCTAGCGCTAAATTTAAGAAAAAAAAGTTAAGTTTAGTTAGTTAAGTTTATAGTTTCGTCATGTCCGTCCGTCTGTCCGTCTGTCCTAATCCTTTACAGCTTAATAACTTCTACAGTTATAAACATAAGTAAATGAATTTTTTTTGAAAAATAGTATAGATATAGATCTCAATTTTAAGAGAATAAAAAAATCACAATTCCGTATTTTAGGGGTGGCGCCCATACATGTGAAATGGGGATGAAAATTTTGTTTTCGCTGCACCCCCTCGTGTGGGGTATCATTGAATAGGTCTACTAAAATTACGGTAATGTTTCATACATCACTTTTTAGGGTTCCGAAGTCCTACAAGGAACCCTTATAGTTTCGTCATGTCCGTCAGTCTGTCCGTCTGTCCTAATCCTTTACAGCTTAATAACTTCTACAGTTATAAACATAAGTAAATGAAATTTTGTTAAAAAATAGTTTACATATAGATCTCAATTTTAAAAGAATAAAAAAATCGGTTTTACGTATTTTAGGGGTGGCGTCCATACAAGTGAAATGGCGATGACAATTTTTTTTTCGCTGCACCCCCTCGTGTGTGATATCATTGAATAGGTCTACTAAAATGAAGGTAATGTTTCATACACCACTTTTTTATCAGGTATAGCGATAGCGAAATATAGCCCGCCAAAGTGGCTTGCAATGTGTCCCCCCCCTGCCATTTCTAAACTATGCAATGTAGAAACTTATAATCTTCCACATTGATAGACCTTTGTGAAAACTCTCTTTTAAAATTATTTCGAGTATAATGTGATTATATTTTTTTGAGTTATAGAGAGAAAACTGAAAAATACTTAAAACGTCCTAGGTCAAAGGTCATTGACCTTAGAGAAAAATTATTATAGCAAATAATGCTCGTTTAGCTACTTTCTATTTAAAAAAATCACAAAAAGTAACTTTGAAATGACACACTTCTTGAATTTGGCTTCATGAATTTATCGCTAGATGGCGCTACTAACAACACGCTCTGAGTCGCGAATGCTGCCGATTATTGCAAAAACTAAAATAGCCATGATTAATATTCGATTTGATTCGTTTGTAATTACACCTACTTAAGGAACCCTATAATACTGAGCATGGGCCGACATGCTCTTGGCCGGTTTTTTATCAGATGTACCATCTGCGAAATATAGCCTGCCAAAGTGGCTTGCAATGTGTCCCCCCCCTGCCATTTCTAAACTATGCAACGTAGAAACTTATAATCTTCCACATTGATAGACCTTTGAAAAACCTCCTTTTAAAATTATTTCGAGCATATTGTGATTATATATTTTTGAGTTATAGAGAGAAAACTGAAAAATACTTAAAACGTCCTAGTTCAAAGGTCATTGACTTTAGAGAAAAATGATCATAGCAAATAATGCTCCTGTAGCTATTTTCTATTTGAAAAAATCACAAAAAGTAACTTTGTGTTATGTTGACGACACACTTCTTAAATTTGGCGCCATCTAGCGGCGTCTAACAACACTCTCTGGGTCGCCAATGCTGCCATCATTTATTTATTTCAAGTATAATGCACAACATTACAGTTTAATTAAAACTAATGCGTTGTACATATAACTAACATGTAAACAATTATGTATAAAAATAGAAAATAAAGTAACATAAAAACCTTAGAAATAAAAATAATAACACTAATTTATTAGGCATCCATCATCTCACAAAAACTTAAACATTCACGACACACATCTATCCATCTCGACGCAAACAAATCGCACTCAGACGCCGAAGTCAGGAGAGCATTTAGCATTGTAAGCGCACGAACGAGTGGAGAGTTAGCATGCGACACAGTGCGTGTTTCTGGCACAGCCAATAATGGGTGGATACGTGGTCTGAGTTGGTATGTAGGCACGATTGGTATAAAAAGACGCACTACTTGAGACACTAGTTCTGGACAATCAACTTTACCCCGTAGTATCTTACAAGCAAAAGTTAGCAAGCAGTAATTTCGCCTTACTTCGAGAGAATTGAATTTTAACATACCCAGTAAAAATTTTGTTGGGTAGAGGAAAGGGTAGTATCCAAATTGTTTTTTATATAAAAATCTAAGAAATGCTTTTTGTACTTTCTCTAATAGTAAAGTGTAAGTACTTTCATGTGGATTCCAAATGGCCGACGCAGACTCGAGCTTACTTCTTACTAAGGCCATATAAATTAATTTAATTGCAGCAAGGTTGTCAAATTCACGCATGTTACGAATGACAAAGCCTAGTCTTCGATAAGAGTCAGCCGCAAGTGTCCTCATGTGGTCGTGGAAATTCAGTCTGGAGTCGAAAAGTACGCCTAAATCTCTAACAGAGCTAACACGAGTAATTAATTCTGATCCCAAAAAGTATGTTGCAATCCGGGGATTTAGAGAACGACTAAAGGACATAACATGGCATTTGGAAGTGTTGAAAAGGAGTTTGTTTTTGATACTCCACTGAAACACTGAATTTATGTCCTCCTGTAGTGTCACTGAGTCAGCATTATTTTCCACGCCATATATTAATTTGAGATCGTCGGCATATAGCAGACACCTAGCATTCTTGAGAACTGATTCAAGATCATTTACCATTATACCGAAAAGCAATGGCCCTAAAATCGAACCCTGGCTGACCCCGGACCGAGTGTGATACGGTTGAGACATAAAGCAACCGTGTCGGAAATATTGCTGGCGATCACGCAGGTAACTTGCGAAAAATTTACATAATTTAGGTGAAAAACCGATACTACTAAGTTTGTCAAGTAAAACGTCGTTATCTACTCGATCAAAGGCTTTTTTGAAGTCGAAGTAGATGACATCCACTTGTATATTTTTCTCCAGGTGTTCAGAAATAAGATCCACCAGAGTTAAGAGGTTTGTACTTACAGAGCGATTTAATCTAAAGCCATGTTGTGAATCACCAAGATATGGTTGTACCTGTATAGAAATATGTTTGTGTAATATGGATTCAAATAATTTAGGAAGCGAAGAAAGAATTGCTATTGGCCTATAATTTTCAACCTGAGATTTATCACCTGTTTTAGGTATTGGTTGCACTCGTGACACCTTCCAACACTGGGGATACTGCCCAGTAGACAGGGCCATATTAAATATATGCAGGATTGGTAATTTTAAAATGCTTTTACATCCTTTTATTATATAAGCGGGAATATTGTCCGGACCAACAGAGGATTTTGGTTTTAATTTGTCTATACCAATTTCTACCTCTTGCATTTTTATTTTATATATATTTATTAAATTTGAAGAGCTATTTTGATAACTCTCCGTTTGATTAGTATAATCAAGCCGAGGAGTATCTGGTAAAAAGACACTTGCAAAAAAATTGGAGAAAGCCTGTGCAGCTTCACTCCCTACGTGCTCTTTGCCGTTGTAATTGACACGAGACTCAAACCCACCTCTAGATTTAAGACTGTGCATGTGCTGCCAGAACGCTTTAGGATCCCGGTTTAATTTAGCTTTTTTTTTTTTTTTTTTTTTTCTTTATTTAAAGAGCTTTTTCGCTAATGCGAATATGTCACTCTATAGGTACACAAAAAGTAACATTAATCAGCAAGGTAAAGTTATTAAAAGTATGGATTTGCAATAAAATTATAGTTAAATTATGTTTCAGATCTGTTTTTCAAGGCGAATTTAACCATATTTATTACAGGAGTTATTTTGTCTGACAAAGGATTAGATAAATTTATGTTGTGTGCACCAATTTGTCTCCTCAGCGATTGATTCCGGACACACCTCATTAAAATATGATATGTGTCTTCATCTTCATTACACACACTGCAAGAAGGTGATGGTACCTTACTCATTAAAAATGCAAATTTATTAAGGGGCATATGTCCAGAACGAAGTCGCACTAATATGGTTAAATCCTCTCTGCTAAGAAAACATTTATCGATCCAGGGTACATACGAGGGCTGTGGTTGGAGTGTTCGGTACCAAATTCCTTTGTCTCTAGATCGAAGGTCAAAGTATTCTTTCCAGTTTGCTATACAAATCTTCTTAAGAGCTGGTATATAATCCAAATAATGTGGAACTGCTTGGAAGTCTGTGCCATCTGTACAAGCCTGTTTTGCTAAATAATCCGCCTTGTCATTTCCGTCTATGCCTATATGAGACGGTATCCACTGGATCATGACTTGTTTGTTCTGAGATATTAGTTTTAATATGGATTTTATTACTGTATAGGCTATCGGTCTACCTCGAAAGGTCGAGGTGCATCGAGCCAGGTGTTGAATAGAACTCTTTGAATCTGTGTATATTACATATTTGTCATGATCTAAAGATTCAATGTATGACAAGGCTTCAGAAATAGCAGTCAGTTCTACAGACATGATAGATACATTGGAGGTTATTCTAAATTTCATAAAACATTCCGTTTGTTCGTCATAGAATGCGCTTCCTATATCATCCCCATCTTTAGAACCATCAGTATAGATCTTATAAAATTGTGAATATTTATTCATATATTCCAAAGTATCCTCTTTTAATTTAGAAATATTATAAGTATTTTTTGCTTTACTTATACAATCAATGTTAGTTTTTAAGACATTAGACAAATCAATATCTGCCATCCAAGTATCAAATGAAAACATTTCTAATTGTTTACGGGAACTAATAGGAAATTCTTTTAATTTACCATGAATTGTGACAAGCAGAGGAACTTTATTATTTCTTACATTACGTCTGTTGTAAATATTACTTAACTCTTCTAAAACGTATATTATTGTATTTGATTCAAAAGAATTTATTTTTAGCCAAAATTTACCTGCCAGAAACGATCTTCTGACTCCCAAAGGTGGCAAACTGAGTTCGCACTCCATGACATGGATCGGTGTAGTTCTAATAAACCCTCCAATAACTCGCATGCATTGATTTTGTACAACATCTAATTTATTTAAATACTTTTTGGCACTGGTATCATACAAAAAACTAGCGTAATCTAAGCGACTTCGAATGAGCGATATATACAAGCGCCGTAAATGTTTTTGGTGAACACCCCAACCAGATCCTGACAATACTTTAAAAATATTAAGAAATTTGTGGGTTTTCTCGACAATTTCATTTAAATGTTTCCCCCATCTTAAGGCACGATCCATCCACAATCCCAAATACTTAACATGGTCAACAATAGGTAAATTAGTGCCATTTACATTAATGTCAATTGGATGTCTTGAATATTTACGACCTTTGGAAAACAAACATAACTTACTTTTAGTAGGAGATATTTCAAGACCTAATTCTGTCAAGATAGATACAGTATAATCCAACGTAAATTGAACATCAGCTACGGCCTCATTAATTTTTTTGCTAGTTACATATATAACAATGTCATCCGCATATTGAGACACAGATACATTCTTATAGACCTGTTGACAAATTTTAAAAGTTGCTACATTAAATAGTAATGGTGATAACGGGTCTCCCTGAGCTAAACCAATTCCCGTGTTTCTATGCGCATTGAAACTGTCCCATTTAATTTGTAAAGACCTTTCCTTCAAAAAATTATACAAATATGAACATATTTTGGCACCTGCACCTAACTTATCTAGATTTATCAATAAATTATGAATGTCAACATTATTATATGCATTATTTATATCTATAAAGCAAGACAAGGTGAACAAGTTTGTAGCAAAACCATACTGTATTTTAGAAACAAGACTAGAAAGACTATCCAGACAGGAGCGTGTTTTCCTAAATCCCACCATATTGTCCGAAAATACACTGTTTTTTTCTAAATACCACTCTAAACGTTTATTAAGGATTGAGTGAAATGTCTTACATAGGCAAGACATCAAGGAAATTGGCCTCAATGAATCTAACGAGTCAGGATTCCGTCCAGGCTTCGAAATAGGGAATATACGGATGTCACGCCACTGTCTTGGAACAAATCCATTTTGTAAGAACATATTATATAAATTAATTAATATAAGTTTAGCGTTAGGTGGTAAATTTTTCAACATTGAAAATGATATTCCGTCACAACCTGGAGCCGTATCTGATGCTTTTATATTTTTATCTAATTCATGTAGGGAGATACATTTTTCTAGATCAGAGTTATAGGATTTAAAATTTGGCTGCTCATTTGTGACATAATCAGGTGTTAGACTGTGTAATAAATTCATTACTTGATTTTCATTTACATAAGTATTGCGATTGTTGTGATAACCTTTATACCACTTCATTTTTCTCCACATATCACTAGAAGATGTTGTACAATCGACGCATGAACAAAAGCTTTGCCATGATTCACTTTTAGCTTTTCTTATGTAGTTTTGAGCAATATTAATTTTAGACTGCAACACAGATAAGTTTTCAGGAGTTGAGTTGCTGCGAAACACAACTAGGGCGAGTCTACGTTCAGCTACTACTTTAGACAATGTTGGACTCCAGTATGCTTTTGGTTTAAAATTATTACTGGGATTTTTATTGATCTTTACCACTGGTATGTGCAACTCCGCAGCCTTGTTTAATGTATCCAGAAACTGGTCATATGCGTGTTGTAGATTGTCCGTAATATTGAAGTTATAAAACGCCTCTTCTAAAAATAGACGAAACTGCTGCCAATTAGCCTTCTTGAAGTTTCTTCTAGAATCAGGTTTCCTGTGAGGTGCACAGTTAGTTGAAATTTTTATGACCAGGTGGTCGCTTCCTAGGGTTTCATTGGTCACGGTCCAGTCGTATTTAATTGCAATATCTGTGGTTATAAGTGACAGATCAGGAGAAGATCGCTGTATAACCCCGTTCACTAACTTGATTCTAGTCGGAGCTCCATCATTCATCACTGAAAAATTGTAACACAACAGGGAATCAAATATTTGTTTGCCTCTTGCATCATTTTTGTATGACCAGTTTTTGTGGTGACCGTTCAAATCTCCAAGCAGCATGGTCTTCTCATCCCACAGTGAAAATATATCATCCCAGTCTTGTTGACATGTGCGGACAGAAGGAGGACAGTATACGGATATAATATTACTCAATGACTCACAATTATAAATATTGAGATGTATGACTTCTAAGCCAGGATTTCGAGTCTGAATGTGGGAAACTTGGGCATTGATTGAGTAGTGAACTAATATTAAAACTCCTCCATAACTATCACATCTGTCTTTCCGGTAAACATTATACCCACTCACTCGCAAGTTGAAATCCGGCTCAAGCCATGTCTCTGATAGTGCAGCAATATGTATCTTTTCTTGTGAAAGGAGGGCTTCCAATGGTTGTACCTTATTTTTTAAACTCTGACAGTTCCATTGAATAATATTAAATCTGTTCCTACAATTATTCGTCATCGCCATTGCTTGGTCTAGGTTTAAAAAAAGGCAAGTCAAAAATGTTGTTCAAAATCAGTTGTATAAGCCACTCAAATAATATTTGAGAACAAATTTTAACTTTATTGGATAACGATTTTTTTTTCTTGAAAATCACTGCCTCCAATTTTCTTAACAACTGTTTAATTTTACCCAATTGATCCTCTTTTTTGTGTTCATCACGTTGAGTGTCATCCTCTTTTTTGCTAGTGTCACAATCTGAGTCCGAACACAAGCATTCCCAATCAAATGAAATATCATTGATCTTCTGTTTTTGTTGTTTACTCCTTGGTGTAGTTGTATCTGTCTTTTTTTTATTAGAAGACGTTGTGGGGACGATAGGGTCTGCTGTCCTCTTTATTTTTTCGTTCGTCGTTATATTGCGTACACAAACAGAGGAATATAATGGTGTTGTTTGCGAAGAAATTGGATTTCTATGTTCTTTCTCATATACATTTTGTGGTTCAGTGTATGTCACAAAAGTACCTGTAATCGGAACTTCTGTATCTGGGATTGGTGTCGAAGACGGAACGTACAACGTGAGAGCCTTTTTGTAAGTACAGTTGAACTGAGACATAATACTCCTGATTTTTCTTTCTTTTTCATACATTGGACAAACTTTACTAAGTGCCATATGGTCACCTTTGCAATTTACGCACGTATACGTAGTTGTTTCACAACATTCGTGGTTTTTACTGCATTTAGGGCAAACAACTTTCTTGTAGGGGCATATTCTTTTGAAATGGCCGAATTTCCAACAATTAGAGCATTGTGTTACGGGATAAACATATGGCTCCACATTTACTCTAATGCCATACATATAAATATATGCTGGCAATGAGGATCCTCTAAAACAAATTCTTATAGTCTCACTATCAGTCCATCCAGAACTATCCGTTTTTCTGCGGCTAAGACGTTTTATAGATATTATTTCTGCCGCACACGATAAACTTTCCATAATCTCCTTATCTTCACAATCAAGTTCTACATTTTTTATTATGCCATACGTTATTTCAACCTCCATTGTTTTTGAAATAGTCCATGTCTTCTCCTTGAATTCCGTGCAGTTAATTAATTTTTGTAAGTCTGAATCCTTCTCAAATTGTAACATCACTTTAAATGGATTAACGTATTTAATGCGTAATATATTGTTAATGTTGTTAGCTTTCAACAGTTTGGCTAATTTAAACTGTTTAGGTAAGGCTTCCTTGCAAGTTATTGACACTTCTATTTTCTCTTCTGGTACCTGTGTATCAAGATTACCTAAACTCCGATATCGTTTTCCCGATTTAGTGACTAAATTCCAGGTTTCGTCCTCATCATCTATCTCCCTCGTTCGTTTTTTCCTTGATGTTTTTAAATAATCACTATTTATTTGTCGGTCTTCACTGTTTCTCGCCATCTCGTCTAATTGTGTATTGTCTTCTCTTTCTTGCATATTCGACTCCATAATTGTGTTGATATTATTCCCTAATGAGCCGCAACTCGACATTGTTTACAACATAGCTCAAGGCCACCCAGGTAGTAGGCCGGCCGATATCGCCGACCCAAGCCCGAGCGGCGCGCGCGTCTCAAACAATAGTAAGCGAAAGATAATTCGATAAAATGTTATGCACGTCTACTTCACTTGTCGGACGAACACACACTGTAATTTAGCTTGAATGTATTTTATGTGATTATCATAGGCAAGAGATGTTCTCCGTTTGATGTCTGACCTAAGAGCAGAAAAGAGATTGTATATGTCCTGATCCTGACTATGAGAAGACTTCCATTTACGGTGTAATTCAGCTTTCCGTTTAATGTCACTTATTAAATCTGCTGTAAACCATACCGGATAACGCCTACATGGCTTATTAGATCTATTTTTTTTAGGTACACATTGATCAAAGATATTGTAAAGGATGTTATAAAATGATTCAACAGCCGTGTTAGGCTCGGAAGCCTGAAAAATCTCTTGCCAAGATGATTCGGATATTAGCTTGTACATGAGCTCGTAATTCCCTTTGGAGAAATTCCAATCTCTATGTGAGTCCAGGTTACTTGGGCTCATTTTTTCAGTGCTAGCTTGACTCCTTTTATTGAGTGTAAAAACTATATCTAGTGGTGGATGTGGGGCGTCTCGGCATGGAACAAGGCCACCCCCACCCATGTCCGTCATGTCTACACTGCTAATGCAATCAGACACTAACACCACATCCAATTTACCTCCACACGCATTCATCACTTCATTCTTCTCAGTAATTCCACAAACACTAAGAAAATAACAGTAGTAGCTTAAAATATTATTAGAAGTATATTTAGGATTTAAATTTAAATCACCTAGTATAACAACTGCTCCTTTTAAGGAGTCAACTATAGATTCAACCTTATGAAACCAACACATGTAAATTTCATCAGAAGCTCTAGGATGGATATAGACAACACATACATAAAAAGTCGTATATTCCGTCACGACACGTGCCCAAAGGTCTTCCCCATCCTGTGTTTCTAATTCTGGACATCGTGACATGTTAATGCCGAGCAGCAAGAAGCACACCGCCGCCGGCACCGGTGACACGATCTCGACGTAAGACACTCCAGTCGTTGCACGTGAGTTCTGAGTCTAGCACTGAACTGGTGAGAAACGATTCTGTTACAGCTATGACGTCACATACGAGGGTCATTAGATTTTGTCTGAAAAAAGTCAGCTTAGTGTTCAAGCCTCTCACATTTTGATAGATCAGGTTAACGGTTAGTTTGAGACCAGGCCTAGGATTAAGATCGACTTTGTTGGCTCCTAGTTGGTTGTCTTCGAAAAAACCATTCTCTCACTCTAGCGTTTGTGGGCCACGTATCCGCCGCCATACATTTTTCATAGAACTCGGGGGAAACACCGATCTTAAACGACTTATAATTTCCTTTAGGTTTGAGCTCTTCAACAGTACAAACACCATCTGGGTATAACTTTTGCAGGTATGATTGAATGTCATTGGCTCCTGACATCATGTTCCATAAATGAATATATTTGCGAAATTCAACGGCCTTAAGTGTCGTTATCTCAGGTCCCGCACTGCCACGAACAGAACTATACCGCTTGGGTTTACGGTTGCGAACCTCCACCCACTCTTCATCAGTCGAGTTGTGTCCAGTATTTATTTGAGATGATGTTGTTAGTTGCTCGGCTTGTTTTAAGTTGATAGTAACTGAATCTATAGGCGGCGTCGAAATTGTGGGCTCTGATGATATGTCCTGCTGATCGGACAACTGTACACAATTAGTACTGGCAGATGCCAAGTCATCATTTTTTTGCAAAACTTGGCGTTTAGGTTTGCGTTTTTTAGTATTATGTTGCTGGATACTATTTTCAGTCGACAGCTGGGTAGGTACGCTTGCGGTGGTGATATGACAGCGGTCACATTCTGATTTATTTTCTAGCTTAGTAAGTTTTTTGTTACAAAATTCAATTTGTTTTGTGCAATCTGCAAGTGCGGTGTGATACTGTGCGATAGTAGAAACGGCATCAGAAAGCTGTTCTGTCAGCATATTTATTTGTTCTCGAAGTAGCTGCATCACCAATTCCATTGAATTGGGCGAGCTCCCAGGAGAAAGTAGCGGAAACGGGTTACTCTTATTTCTAGCCGACACATTTTTCAGTATAATCGGAGTGTGCATAGGAATTGGGTTCTCGTAGTTACGTCCACCTTTCATTGCAGCACAACAACATTCTGGGCATATCCATGTGGCTCTTTCATTAAGTGTGAGCTCACGATTATTACATAAATAATGGTAGACTTTACTACATGTTTCCACAGTACATTCAAGAAAAGCATCTCCAGACAGCAACTCGTTATTACAAGCAGCGCAAATCATAATCTTAATTTAAATAGCTTAACAGCGTGCAAGATATTTTTGCTTAGTAGAATAATATTTAATTTTGATAAAGCGTATTCCATGCAAAACTCAAAGCGGCCAGTGCACCTGCGTTCCGACCGCACCTGTGTATGCAGCGTGCGTCTGTGTGCGTAGCAGCGGGCGATTGCGAGTTGTCGTAGGTCAGTAATAATAGTCGTTATGCAAAATTTTGAACAATTACTTTCTAATTACTCACGAACTATAAAGAGTTATCGGACGATATAAACTGTGTGTTGAAGTCCACTGCTTAGCTTTACACTGGTATTACTCACTAGCACAATAGTAAACTTTTAACTATTTTTACAATAAAAAAACTGCGGAGCAAAATAAAACGGTGTTGCTTTAGCACAGTGTTGCTAGCATTGTGCCGTCTATTACATTTGGCACTGTATAGCGCCATCTAGCGGCTACTGACATCACTCTCTGAGTCAACAATGCTGCCGTCTATTGCAAAAACTAAAATAGCCGTGATTAATATTCGATTTGATTTGTTTGTAACACCTACTTAAGGAACCCTATAATACTGAGCATGGCCCGACATGCTCTTGGCCGGTTTTTAATTTTCGTCTGTCCGCTTGTTTGTCCGGGCTAATCTTCGGAACGGCTTAACCGATTGTGACGGGACTTTCACAGGCAGATAGAGACTTTGTAAGGTATAATATAGGCTACTTTTCATCCGGGAAAATTGCGAAAAACTCTTGAAAATGAGGAAAAACTGATTCAAACTTACGTAACCTAACCGATTGTTACGGGATTTTAACATACAGCTAGAGGACTATGCAAGGTATAACATAGGTTGCTTTTTATCAGGGAAAATTGCGGAAAACTCCAGGAAATGTGGAAAATCTGATTAAATCTTAAATATATTGTGGTACCAAACTTAGTACACATGGTACATACATAACTTATCGCCTGTAACCTTACTTACGTGAATATTTATTTATTCATGTGTCAATAAATAGTTATTATCGGTATTATGTTCTTTCTTATCGGTTTAAAACAAAAGTTCTGACAATACCAGGCCCCTCAGAAAGTATTGCGAAAAAAAGTTTTTATATATGGGAGACTGGCCAGTTATAATGTTTTTCGAAAATATGATTATTTATAAGTAAAAATAAGTAAGTTCCAATTTCAAAATTTCCCTCCACATTTTTTGCGAGTTAATTCAAAGTATTGTGTCTCACTGAAATATGGATCTGCGCCGGGAACATTTTAGAGCTATGATTTTATACGATTTCAAGTGTCGCCTGAAACCGGATGAATCGTACGATAGACTTCAAATGGCATTCATGGATGAAGGCCCTTCCAAGGCAACCGTGTATCGTTGGTATAACGAATTCAAGCGCGGTCGACCAACTTTGGGGGATGACGAAAGAAGCGGTCGCCCTTTGACGGCTGTTACCGAAGAAAACGTGCTAGCAGTGAAAAATTTAATCCAAGACAATAGGCGAATTACATATCAGGAGATTCAACACATATTGAAGATTGGATCGGGAAGCGTTCACGAGATTCTACACAGCCATCTTCGCGTGAGGAGGATAGTATCACGCTGGGTGCCGCACAACCTCACCGATGCTCAGAAGCAGGCCCGGGTGGAATGGTGCCGTGATATGCTTAACAAATTTGAAGCAGGCTCGTCTCGGCGTGTTTACGACATCGTTACAGGTGATGAGTCCTGGATTTATCAATACGACCCAGAAACCAAGCGCCATTCGACTGTTTGGGTGTTTCAAAATGAGCCAACGCCTACCAAAGTGAAGCGATCTAGAAGCGGGGGTAAGATTTTGATCGCTAGCTTTTTTAATTTGACTGGCCACTTGGTATCAATTCCCTTACGGGATCAAAGAAGCATTAATGCCGAATGGTATACTACCAAATGTTTGCCAGAAGTTTTCTCTGTTATAAGCAACAAGCGACCAAACACAGGGCTCCGCGGGCTACTGCTCCACCACGACAATGCACCTGCGCACACCGCACTCAAAACGAGGGACTTCCTGGACAGCACGCCAGTCAAACTCCTGGGTCACCCTCCTTACAGCCCTGATCTAGCACCGTGTGACTTCTTTTTATTCCCAAAAATAAAAAATCAGCTCAAAGGGATACAATTTTCGTCGCCGGAAGATGCGCTGGCTGCGTTCGAGCAGGCTGTAAACGAGGTGTCTGCGGCGGACTGGAAAAAGTGTTTTGAAAACTGGTTTAGGCGCATGAATCTTTGTATAGAGGCTGGTGGAAAGTACTTTGAAAAGATTTGATAAAAATATATGTACGTATAGAACAATTTTTTTTAGTTTCGCAAAACTTTCTGAGTGTCCCACGTACTTACTTTAAGGTGCCAACATTTCTAAGAAGACCAGCACAGTTCGTAACCAGTTGGGTTGCTTTTGTTTATTGTAATTACTCACCCACCACATATTGCCATTATCTGAAGGTTGGCGTACCCATTATGCTATTTCGTTATTTGAAACCTCCAAAACTTTGGATAGGGTGCGAGAGTAGTTTCTTTACAAAAAAAAAATTGAAACTAATTTATACCTACCTTTATGAGCTCAACTGCCAGGTAAAAAAACACAACAGTTAAACAATGGTCGTCGACCTTTAAAAGGTGGTTTGGCACACGAGGATAGGTATAAATACCGTTTCACTATTGTCTTTTACCAAAAATACGATCGAACCATTTGATTGAAGCATTTTTTCAAAGTTTTTTGTTACTGCTCTATCTTAAAAACTGTAATACATTTACCTTCAAGCATTAAACTTTGTGTGATTGTAGTATTTGTAGTGCATAGTCATAATTTAAATAAGTTTGGAGTATCGGGGTATAAGGTCGATAGGAGGTATGGAACCCTTACTGCTTTTACTGCACGAGTCTGATTCGCACTTGGCTGGTTTACTAATTAATTTTGAATTCCACGTGGACGAAGTTGTAACAGCTAGTATCATCATCATCATTTCAGCCGAAAGATATCCACTGCTGGACATAGGCCTCCCCGAAAATATATAATAATATATATTTTTTGTTCTTAACGGGCTTGCGTTTGACCGCCATCGCGCCAACTCGCGATGGTGCGGTCGACTATAATAACAAGCAGTATGTTAATATGTTATGTCAGCAGTATGTTATTATATATATTATATATCGTGGAAAAACGCCCTTGGCTACGTTCACTTACTACGCACTCAGTGTGAAAGTCGCCCGGTGCGAATATCGCTCGATCATTGACGATTTTCTCAGAGTTACTGAACGACTTCGGGCGACCTCATGAAACTGACACTAGAACAATTAAGCACTGACAATTATGACAATCGAAACCTCAAATTATCTGTCATTTCATACTATTATCTGTCAACATGACAGCAGGGCGTCTTTTACCCTACTATTTCACGGGGTGACCGGTGCGATCGCCCGACGACGCCCGCTCACAATACTGAACGGTTTGGTGTGAACGCCCGGACGATCACTCCGAGTAACTGAACGACCTAAGAACGCTCCGGGCGTCGTCCGCCGTCGTCCGACGATAATACTGAACGTACCCCTTGGCTTACATTCAGACACGAATCTAAGCGTGAACTCATGCTTCCAACTGTCAAATAGCACTGCATTTTGACAGTTGGAAGCATGAGTCCACGCTAAGATTCGTCTCTGAATATAAGCCTTACCGACTTAAGCCACCACGGTGTTCCTTCAACTGTAGTGTGCAGCTCACCTAACCCTATATATGTAACTGCACACTCATTTTAATAGGATTATTACATTAATCATTGACCCGAGCAGTACTCTTTTATTGCACCTACGTCACTCCATTACATGGCGACCCATGGCCAGTCTTTCCTGTGAGTCTGTAAATTGCGCGAAGAGCGAAGATGTCTGAAGAAAGAAAATTTGAAAAATAAAAAACTAGAAGCAGTAGAAGAAAAAAAAAGAAAAAACAATTATGAAAAAGAAGACGCAGAAAACCTAGACAGAAGACTTTTGTAGAAGAAGCAAATTTTGAAGAACCAGAAGAATGAAAAAGAGCGTTGGCGCTGGGTGCCGGGAGATTGCTCAAGCCTATTAGGATGTGAGGATATGCAGGGCGCTGGGAGTTACGTGGCACGAGTCCGATGAGGAGCAGCCGGGAGTGTGTTCAAGTCCGAAAAGAAGACTTCACTTCAATCACGCAACTTCGAACGTTATCATAATGACCTACATAAAATACCGCTGCATACCTACTGTGTGCTAATACCTACTGTAAGTTTTTATTTTATTGTTAAGCAATTTTTTTACATACATTAAATTAGGTATGTTAATATTTTAATATTGTGCTAGTTGTCATGTCCCAGCAGCTTAAAGAGTTGCATTCTAATAGATTAAATTATATGAAAGAGTACTTAATTAAAATTAGGTTCCTAGTGTTCTGAAAATTTAGTAGACCAGTCTAGTAGTTTTATAAAAATGGCTGATTCGTTTGATATTAAGACAGCTATTTCCATGTTGCCGGTGATGAACGGCCAGGAACAGGTGACTAATCAGTCAATTGATAGTTTTTATTATGAGGTTCTACTTCCTCTCAATGAGAAGACTGCGATCAAATGGTTTAATGATGGCCTGACCGACGAACGGCTCAGCATCATAATTGCCTCACGCCAGTGCACGTCTTTGCCTGAAGCCATTAGGGCTGTGGCGGACGAGCACTCCATGTCTGCCCAGCAACAGGAGCAGGTCATGCAGTTTAGGTTTACCTAATACAACAAACGAAGTTCTCGTGGCCAAGGAAACTATTTTGATCAGAGTAGTAGTTAGTTTAAGTTTATAAATTTTATAATAAATATGATAACAAAGACCACTATAATTATAGAGGTCATAGAACTTCCGTTGCAAATGGTGTCAACCGAGGTAAAAACACGGGTGGTCAGCGTCAGCAGTTTCGCGGCGGCCGCTCCGGTTTTAAGCGCGTTCAGCATAACGTGAATGTGCATCAGTCCAATAGTCAGGGCAATGACATAAATAATGATGACTTAGAAATTTTTCGTGCCTGACAAACACTCATTCTATTTTTAGTCTAAGTAATAAAATATTTACGTAATTAATTGTCTAATTAGAAATAATAAGAAACTTAAGTGGTTTGGTATTTTTAAGTAGTTTAGGTATTCTAAACTCTAAAATATGAATACTTATTGTGAAATAATATTGTATTGAATTTACTATAAAAAGTATGATTTTGAGATAATTTATGTCTAGGGACGGCACAACGCATCTGCAGATGCATTGAGCCGGATACCCATGATATCACCTCGTAGCCAGAGCACAAGCTCGTAGGTTACGTGCTTACTCTGACAACATTGAACAACGTCTTCTGAGGTGCTCTCTACGCCTAGGTCTGATCAACCTAAAGTAGTGGAAATTCTCAAACGACGGATTGACAGCGTTGAGTTGATTTTTATGTACTCCAGAATAAAATTACACGAGCTCGTAATAATTAAAAGTAAGCGCATTGAAAACTTAATAAACAATAAAATGTTATAAAGGAAATGACTCAATTACGTGACATTCCGAAGTTACTTATAATAAAAGACGTCACAAGAGTTACTGATAGAGACACGAAATATGTGATCTTAAACGACTTTCATCTGTTGCCTACAAGTGGCCACGCGGGGGTTAACAGAAAGTTAAATGATATTAGGAAATATTACTATTGGTCAGGAATGACTAAAAGTTAGATTTATTTTTAACTAAGAATCAAGTAGTAGATAAGTTAAGTAGAATTTATTTAGGACCATAATAATATAAAGTTATCGAAGAAATAGCGCCTAATGTTATGATTTCAAGAGATGGAAAAGATTATGTTATCCATAAAAATAATACTAAGTTGTGTGTAACATGAAATATTATGTATAAGTTATTAAATGTTTTTTTAACATAAAATATTAAGTAGGTATAAGTTATTACATTTTTTGTGTAATTTTTTTTTTAACTTATTTTAACATGACCTTTATTTTTTTAATTTGTATAAGAATTTTTTATGTTTTGTAAAAAAAAAATGTATTAATAAAATCATTTTTTTTATAATTTGTGGGGAGGTGTAGTGTGCAGCTCACCTAACCCTATATATGTAACTGCACACTCATTTTAATAGGATTATTACATTAATCATTGACCCGAGCAGTACTCTTTTATTGCACCTATCCATCATATTGTATCATATTGTATCTTATCTATTTTTTATATCATCCCCATCTTGTCACACGTATACCTACGCACCAATTTTACAAACCACCCTCTACGTAAGCGATTAATTGTACTTTTTTATTAAGGTGGAAACCTTCAAATGGCTGGTGCTGGGGTATGTGGGATTTTTACCGCATTAAAACCTCCCCGGTGGCCATCTTCAGCACAATGGAGGGGGCTCCGGGAAAAGGTTGTGCTACCGCGTACCGGTGCCCGGGGTAGCGTGTGTGCCACGCCTGTAAGCCAGGGGAGACTTTTGTTTCCTGGAACACTCTTTCTATGCGAAAGCATACGGGACCACAGCGTGCCAAGGTCATCCTCGAGGTCATCCAGTGGACACCAAAAGCCCCCACTCAGGACGACCGTGACTTCAAAGGCCCCTCGCGCACCTGTCCTTATGACAGAGCAGGGGGTGATTGATTGTACCTAAGTACATGGTATAATCAATCAATTTAGTCTATAGGTACACGGGTAGAGTAGGTACCTAAATGGCTTCAAACTAAAGTACTAACTATAACAAAGTAGACAGATTTTTATTTTAGAATGTAGAGTGCTAAAATTTGGAATAGTAAATGTAAATTATATATTGTCTTCTAGCCAGGATTTATTAAATAACTCACTATTATATTGGATTTACTTTAATTCACAATAATACAAACTTACAGAAAGACAAGACGTACCACAGATTCTAGATGGAGAGAGAGCACAGAGTTGCCAACACTCCCCCTCAATTGCAAGATCTTTGGAATATTTAAATATCTTGCAATTGCACAGCATTTAAAATTTAATATTTTATATTACCTACTTCAAAGTAATGAACTTCTTTTTCAAGTGAAGTCTATTACAAACACTTCTCCTTTCAAAGTTTTCCTCCGACATAGTAATCATTTCTCTAGCACTTTTAGCCTTTTTTATTATTTCCAAGTATTTATCATCTAAACATTGTGCAATAACGGACCGTGCCTTCACATCAAGTTTCGCAAAGTTTTCCAGATCAGCTTTGTTTTCGAGAACACATTTGAGTTGTCTCTCTTCTAGAATTAAATTGATTCTGTATTTCCAATTTCCAAAATTAGTTTTTTCGCTTAGTTTCGGTAGATTTAACAGATTTTCTCGTTCTGCCATTTTTACTATTGACCTTTACAATTGTTGCAAATAATTCTTCCAATGAAGCCTGGGCCCATAACCTGTAAATTATATATTGTCTTCTAGCCAGGATTTATTAAATAACTCACTATTATATTGGATTTACTTTAATTCACAATAATACAAACTTACAGAAAGACTAGACGTACCACAGATTCTAGATGGAGAGAGAGCACAGAGTTGCCAACAGTAAAGAAGGGGGCAAGTCACACTAAGACTTGCCTTTCCCAGCCCTAGCGTCTTCTCCACTGGCTACTCCACTCTTGACCTATACCAGGCCCCTCAGAAAGTATTGCGAAAAAAAGTTTTTATATATGGGAGACTGGCCAGTTATAATGTTTTTCGAAAATATGATTATTTATAAGTAAAAATAAGTAAGTTCCAATTTCAAAATTTCCCTCCACATTTTTTGCGAGTTAATTCAAAGTATTGTGTCTCACTGAAATATGGATCTGCGCCGGGAACATTTTAGAGCTATGATTTTATACGATTTCAAGTGTCGCCTGAAACCGGATGAATCGTACGATAGACTTCAAATGGCATTCATGGATGAAGGCCCTTCCAAGGCAACCGTGTATCGTTGGTATAACGAATTCAAGCGCGGTCGACCAACTTTGGGGGATGACGAAAGAAGCGGTCGCCCTTTGACGGCTGTTACCGAAGAAAACGTGCTAGCAGTGAAAAATTTAATCCAAGACAATAGGCGAATTACATATCAGGAGATTCAACACATATTGAAGATTGGATCGGGAAGCGTTCACGAGATTCTACACAGCCATCTTCGCGTGAGGAGGATAGTATCACGCTGGGTGCCGCACAACCTCACCGATGCTCAGAAGCAGGCCCGGGTGGAATGGTGCCGTGATATGCTTAACAAATTTGAAGCAGGCTCGTCTCGGCGTGTTTACGACATCGTTACAGGTGATGAGTCCTGGATTTATCAATACGACCCAGAAACCAAGCGCCAGTCGACTGTTTGGGTGTTTCAAAATGAGCCAACGCCTACCAAAGTGAAGCGATCTAGAAGCGGGGGTAAGATTTTGATCGCTAGCTTTTTTAATTTGACTGGCCACTTGGTATCAATTCCCTTACGGGATCAAAGAAGCATTAATGCCGAATGGTATACTACCAAATGTTTGCCAGAAGTTTTCTCTGTTATAAGCAACAAGCGACCAAACACAGGGCTCCGCGGGCTACTGCTCCACCACGACAATGCACCTGCGCACACCGCACTCAAAACGAGGGACTTCCTGGACAGCACGCCAGTCAAACTCCTGGGTCACCCTCCTTACAGCCCTGATCTAGCACCGTGTGACTTCTTTTTATTCCCAAAAATAAAAAATCAGCTCAAAGGGATACAATTTTCGTCGCCGGAAGATGCGCTGGCTGCGTTCGAGCAGGCTGTAAACGAGGTGTCTGCGGCGGACTGGAAAAAGTGTTTTGAAAACTGGTTTAGGCGCATGAATCTTTGTATAGAGGCTGGTGGAAAGTACTTTGAAAAGATTTGATAAAAATATATGTACGTATAGAACAATTTTTTTTAGTTTCGCAAAACTTTCTGAGTGTCCCACGTATGTGCCTACTACACGGTTGTTCCTGCGTGTGCGAGTGTAGTGCGACGTTCATTATTCTATTTCTACCAACAAAATATAAATATACCAAACACGTAAATTACGTGAACTCTATCAAAACTGGTAGAGTACGGGTAACTGATAGAGCAGTACGCAGTGGCGGCGTAGCATGGGTTGGCACGAGGGGAAGTTTTCTATTGAGCACCCCCAAAGTAAAACAAGAAGAACCAAACGTGCATACGTGACTTTATTTTGCTAAAATATTCAATGACATTATCACGGTTACGGCGTGGCGCTTGGCTCATTGCGGAAATCTACGGCTTTCAGCAAATTTGACGTTAATCATGTTTTAGATAAATATATCACTGCATGTGGCGATGCTTGGGGGAGGCCTATGTCCGGCAGAGGATGTCTTTCGGCTGAAATGATGATGATGATGATGATAATCACTGCATGTCCAAATACATCTAGTGCAGCGTTCATCTTTGCTTGTGAATTCGAATTCCAATCTTGCAAAGGGGATTTCCCGATTAGATTACCGATTTAAAATTAAATGTTGTTATACTTCTTTTCCAAAACAAAAAAGAGAAAATTGACCTATTAATTTTGCATGAAAAACTTAAAACAGCGCCATTTGACTGAAGATGAAATTCCTTTTTTGTCAGTGCCACGGGCTATGGCCGACTGTTAATCTCTTTCCATATAAACACGGCTTTTCTACCGAACGTACATAAGTACGTGGGACACTCAGAAAGTTTTGCGAAACTAAAAAAAATTGTTCTATACGTACATATATTTTTATCAAATCTTTTCAAAGTACTTTCCACCAGCCTCTATACAAAGATTCATGCGCCTAAACCAGTTTTCAAAACACTTTTTCCAGTCCGCCGCAGACACCTCGTTTACAGCCTGCTCGAACGCAGCCAGCGCATCTTCCGGCGACGAAAATTGTATCCCTTTGAGCTGATTTTTTATTTTTGGGAATAAAAAGAAGTCACACGGTGCTAGATCAGGGCTGTAAGGAGGGTGACCCAGGAGTTTGACTGGCGTGCTGTCCAGGAAGTCCCTCGTTTTGAGTGCGGTGTGCGCAGGTGCATTGTCGTGGTGGAGCAGTAGCCCGCGGAGCCCTGTGTTTGGTCGCTTGTTGCTTATAACAGAGAAAACTTCTGGCAAACATTTGGTAGTATACCATTCGGCATTAATGCTTCTTTGATCCCGTAAGGGAATTGATACCAAGTGGCCAGTCAAATTAAAAAATCTAGCGATCAAAATCTTACCCCCGCTTCTAGATCGCTTCACTTTGGTAGGCGTTGGCTCATTTTGAAACACCCAAACAGTCGACTGGCGCTTGGTTTCTGGGTCGTATTGATAAATCCAGGACTCATCACCTGTAACGATGTCGTAAACACGCCGAGACGAGCCTGCTTCAAATTTGTTAAGCATATCACGGCACCATTCCACCCGGGCCTGCTTCTGAGCATCGGTGAGGTTGTGCGGCACCCAGCGTGATACTATCCTCCTCACGCGAAGATGGCTGTGTAGAATCTCGTGAACGCTTCCCGATCCAATCTTCAATATGTGTTGAATCTCCTGATATGTAATTCGCCTATTGTCTTGGATTAAATTTTTCACTGCTAGCACGTTTTCTTCGGTAACAGCCGTCAAAGGGCGACCGCTTCTTTCGTCATCCCCCAAAGTTGGTCGACCGCGCTTGAATTCGTTATACCAACGATACACGGTTGCCTTGGAAGGGCCTTCATCCATGAATGCCATTTGAAGTCTATCGTACGATTCATCCGGTTTCAGGCGACACTTGAAATCGTATAAAATCATAGCTCTAAAATGTTCCCGGCGCAGATCCATATTTCAGTGAGACACAATACTTTGAATTAACTCGCAAAAAATGTGGAGGGAAATTTTGAAATTGGAACTTACTTATTTTTACTTATAAATAATCATATTTTCGAAAAACATTATAACTGGCCAGTCTCCCATATATAAAAACTTTTTTTCGCAATACTTTCTGAGGGGCCTGGTACATACACGGCAAGGTACACATCATCCTCCTGCCCTTATCCCAATTTATTTGGGGTCGGCGCGCAGTGTTTTTTCTTCCAGATGTATGGCCGTATGTATGGCTATCAGCCGTCATCTCCGTGTTCACTTTCTTTCTATTCATATCATCTTTTACACAATCCATCCATATTTTCTTCGGTCTCCCTCTTTTCTTATAGCCATCAACATTCATACTTAAAACTTTCCTCGTAACATGCTCCTCATTCCTCCTCATCACATGTCCATACCATGGTAGTCTGTTGCTACTTAACTTCTCTGTCACTGGCGCTACTTTCAGACTCCCTCTTACATATTCATTCCTTATCCTATCCATTCTCGTTATACCACACATTCCTCTTAACATTCTCATCTCAGCTGTATGCACTTGTCTTTCATTAATTCCTTTCGTAGCCCAAAATTCCGATCCATACAGGACAGCAGGTCCTATCATGGTCTTATAGATTTTTCCCTTCAGTTTAAGAGGAATCCGGGAGTCACATGTAGTTCCCGTGACCTGCCGCCATTTCAACCATCCTGTGTTAATTCGGTGCTCGACTGTCCGGTCTATTTCGCCATCGCTTTGCACAAGTGAACTGAGGTACCGAAAGTCTGAGCAGACTGGCAAGGGCACGCCATCTAGCGCAATAGCAACAAAACCGGAAAGACCGCCGAAATCGCAGAACATGTATTCCGTTTTAGTTCTGCTGATTTTCAAGCCAACGTTCTCCAGATTTTGTTGCCATTTTGCCAATCTACTCTGGACCTCAAGTCCATCTTCACCAACAAGGACAATGTCGTCAGCAAACAGCATGCACCAGGGTGCCTCTTCCTGGATTTCTGATGTCAAAGCAACCATTATCAGCAAGAAGAGGTAAGGACTTAGAGCCGACCCTTGGTGCAAGCCTACAGCCACACTGAACTCGTCGGTGTTGCCAGCGGCCGACCGAACGTGGGTACTAGATTGGCTGTACATAGCACGAATTAACTCCACATACTTTGCAGGCACACCTTTCTCTTTTAGCGCCCACTACAAGACCTCGCGGGGTACTCTATCGTACGCCTTCTCTAGGTCAACGAACACCATGTGCAAGTTCTTATGCGCACGTCTATACTTTTCGCATATTTGGCGGAGTTCAAATATGGCATCCGTTGTCCCACGACCTGGCATAAATCCCATCTGGTTTTGGGTGATCTCACTCTCCTCTCGCAATCTTTTCTCTATCACCTTCTCCCATACTTTCATACTGTGTGACATGAGCTTTATTCCTCGATAGTTGTTGCAGTCTTGTACATCACCCTTATTTTTGAAGATGGGCACTAGCGTACTATTACACCATTCTTGTGGGATCGTTTCTTCATGCATCAACTTATTGAAGAATAAAGTCAGCCAGTAACATCCTCCTCATCATCATACCATCTGGTCCCACTGCTTTCCCATTTTTCATACCTCGAACCGCCCTTCTGACTTCATCCATAGTAATTTCATTCACCAAACCCTTATTTACATGCACCTCTTTAAGTAGGCCACACCATACATTCTCTTCATTCATCAACCTTTCAAAGTATACCTTCCAACGCTCTTTTATTTCATCATCTTTTGCTAAGACCATACCTGCATCATCTTTTATACATTTTATATGAATTATATCTCTTGCTCTCTTTTCTATAGACTTTGTTATGCGATAGAGCTCTTTCTGGCCTCTAGGGAATTCCAACGTGTTATACAAGTCATCCTGAGCCCGAGTTCTCGCCACAGCTACTGTTCTTTTTGCCTTTGCCTTCCATTCTTTGTAGATATTCTTCTTTATCTCTTTTAAATCTACATTTATGTTTTCAACATCCTGCCATTCTTTAAACGCACTCTTTTTTTCCTTAAGTATCTTTTGCACTTCTTAATTCCACCACCATGTATCCTTATCAATTATACCCTTCCCTTTCGATTCTCCACACACATCTTTTGCTATTCTTCTTATACCATCCGCTATTTCATTCCAACATTCATTCACAGACTTCCCTTCCATTTCCTTTTCCATTTCCTTCATTTCTAACACGGCAAAGTACACGGCCGCCTAAAATTGGTCGCTGGCAACACTGATCTTATTTCACATGAAGCCACCGAAACGACAACATCACTTGACTCTGAAACAGACTCAGAATAGTTAAATTTTACAGAATAATCTCAGAAGCTCCAAGGTAGTCCACTGGACTGCCACTTGGGAAGAAATACTGGCGGCTTCCAAGTGGCGCTGGGCGCCCGCCGCTCCAACTTGTCACCTCTTGGTGGTTGGCACCCGGGGCGGACCGCCTCCATCGCCCGCTCCCCTTCGCTGCACGATGAATAAAAAATATGAGTTTTTAATGTCTCATGTATACTAATATGGAGTTAGCTGGTTTGCGAATTAAGGTATCGATATGGCGTTCTTATATTGTCACCTTTATTAACTCTACCCACCAGCAAACAACATTACAAATCATCACAGTACTTTGGTACATAGGTAGGGTAACTATATTAGTAACATTTTGAAAAGAAAAACAATGCGAAGATTTCTTTGTTTTATTATTATTACACTATTCGCAACTAGGTCGATAATAATATATTTACAATACAATATTACAATAATGTGCTATTTTATTTACTGTCCTATTGGAGATTAAACAAACGACTATCGTGATTTCGAATATCAAGGATACAATTTTATTTTAATGAACCGGTGTTAACAGAGAAATGGATTCCTATTTAAATTACCTACCATCTTAATAAATCCACTTAGTAAGGTAGATAATTAGATATACCTAATGTATTTTTTTATAGAAAACATTAATTTACAAACATAAATAGGTACCTAAATTTTTAACTGGTTATCTTATTTGTGACAGTAGGTAGGATTGCGAAAATATTGACTATTTAACAAAATTATTTAAATTAAATACTAGATAGTTATGTAGTTATACACAGTTAAATTTGGCAGTGATATTATATTCTATCCACATTATCTTGTTTCTTTAAATTTGTTTATAGAAACACATCACAATATTTTAGTCCTAGAATTAAGTTTTTTGTTGAATCTCAGAAAGATTGGAAAGTCTCTTCATTGTCGGCGTCTTCCACGCACCCCGCGGCGCGAGTAATATGGCCGGCGAGAATAGTATGGGCGATTTGGCCGACGTATGGCCGCGTTGGGCACCGAGCTCAAATCGCCTACTGTGGGCGGGCGTACGGAGCTCTTGTGCGGCACCGGCCAATTTCTTATGCAAACAGCACATCTAAATAACAAAAAGTATGTAAGTTTCAAAAACATAACAATTCATACATGAGCCAGGTAGTACGGGCACGAGGCCTCTTCTCAAAATGAACAGGATTCAAACCTACTGCGGGATGGTAAAGTACACACTACATATAGAACTTTAGGGAGCACTCTTGGGTGTGCACTGTGCAGGTTTCCTCACAATTTATTCATTCATCGTTAAAGCAAGTGGTTATCTTATTCTAAAAGTCAGAGGTTCTTGCATAGGAGGCAAACGTTCAAGCGCAAGCCGCGTGGTGTAGGTACCAGGTCAACAGCAAAAGGTGATAAATATTTTAAACAAAATTAATTATCTGACCCAAAGGACATTGATAAAAATAGCCTTAAACTGTTACAAAGATGAACAATATACGAAAATTACATGCGAATTTTTTCGTTTCATAATATATATTGTATTTAATGCGGACAGTACAAGAACCATTTTTCATATTTTAAGAAGTATTGTCTTCATTGAGTTGTATATGGTGAGCATCAACTTTAATTTGTAACGCCTTAAGGCGGAGTCACTAAGGATCTTTAGCAATGTCCTTTGACTAGCAAACGAAACAAAACGACCACTTCCTGCGACCACGAACGCTGCAAAGCAATCGAAACGTCAGGAAAACCAATTTTAATAATAATACACGATGTAACCCGTGGGGCAATTGTGTAATGCATTCACTTTGACATTAGCTTTCATTTTGAAATTACAGCAATATTCATTGCGTGGTACGTAGTTGCCGATAAGACGGGTTGTCAAAACGCACGGAGCAATGAACATTGAAATCCAGGTGATTGCGATCGCGAGTGAGTTACGCAATTCGGCAGCCGGTTAAACTTGTTTTATTAAAAACAAAACGATTTGAGAACCGAACGGATTCGGAAACGCAACGCTATATTTACAGAAACTCTAGCGAGGGCCATTTGTTGTCGGAAAGCACTCGATGTAAAAATAAAGAACTATGAATAGCGTTTCCGAATCCGTTCGATTCTCAAATCGTTTTGTTTCATAGTATAACAAGTTTAACCGGATTACATTGCGTATTAATATTAAAATTGGTTTTCTCGACGTTTCGAATGCTTTGCATGTTCGTGGTCGCAGGAAATTGTCATTTTGTTTCGTGTGCCAGTCTAATTTCACTTCGGAAACGGAAACTTTTCGAACGTTTGTGAATAGTACCGCAGGAGAATCGATTGGGATAGTATTTTTTTCTAAACCACGATTTTACATTTATGTATTATTTATTTATTTATTTATTCATTGGTATACATAATTCATTGTATACATGCTTTTACAGTTACAGTACTGTAAGTTTCCCAGTTGGTAGTGAAGAAAGTAAAGAATGTCGTACAGGGACTTCCTGTAGCACCGAAATCAATTGAGCTGAACTTCCTGGAGCTTTAGGACCTATTCACAATCCGCTGATGTACTGAATTTAACCATAATAACCAAATTGAGTTTCAACATATTTTTTGGTTAAAATGTACATGGTATGTATAAAAACTATCCTAATCGATTCTCAGTCATTCTGAACAAACTAGTTTCTCCAATTGCTTTAGCAAAAAGTAACGTTGTATTATACAACATGTTGATCTGTATTCGTGTCATATTTAAGGAGGCGACTATACCACTGATACTGAACACGAATCAATGAAAAAATCAATACAAAAAAAAAATACATTTTTATTTAAATACCTATTTGTAAACAAACAAATTCTCGTGTCGCGTGCGACATAACAACGATGCTTGCGAAGCCACCAAAAAAAAAAATATTTTCACCCTTTGACATTGCCGCCGATGACTTATTTTCAGAGTTGTTTCGGATTTATTCTCGTGAAATTATATAATATAAGTGAAAATTTGAGTATTTAATAGTCTTAGAATTTTTTAACTTCAGTATTTATTATTTGCTCTAGAAATATGGCACAATTACAGTTCAACATCTTGTACCTATATCTTAGAAAATAGTTATCAACTTTAAAAACATGTTTGCATACCTGCTAACTTTAGACACAAGGTCGGCTTTTAAGGTTTGCTGTTCTGGCTTCTGGAACATTCTATTATCATCTATGACTGAGAGCCAGTACGAAATCGCCGTTGCAAAGTAGTTGCAGCGACCGAGGCCGTTGCATTCGATGAACGGACGCGCGCGGAACTCCCTCATGCAGGATCCAGGCGATATGAGGCTTTGACCTGTTGCGTCTGCACCAGCAGTGTGCTATAAACATTACACAAGTTCTATAATTATTACCTAGGTATATTATTAACAGTGTTTTATTAGTGTGGGATATAAACACCAGGCAAATTTCGCCTGTAGCAACAAATCATATCCCAGCGCCATTGTGATTCTTGCAGGCGTGTGCTCGCTATATAAGATCCTACGTTATTAATTCGAAATTTTTGAAGTGGTGAATCTACTCATCATTATGAACAACTTTTACTATGGGACCAAAATTTAGTAGTAGTAGAGCTCCTTTGTGAAAGAGCTCGTCCGGGGAAGTACTACCACCGTATCTACTTCTCCGCCAAACAGTGATGCTTGCATTGCTGTGTTTCGGTCTGAAGGGTATGGGTGCCGGTGAAATTACAATCACATGAATGAGACCTTCCATCTTCATGTCTCAGTTTGGCGAACCGACTTGCGATACCATTAAGGCCTAGGTGGTATTGAAGTTGTTATGGGCAAAGGTAACCGCTTAACATCAGGTGGGCCTTTAGCTCGTTTCGCCATCCGATACTACCTACTTATATTTATTTACCTGAAATCGCGAAAAAAAAACAGGTGGTCCCTACATTTCATAAATTTAAGTGAAAACAAATGAAGGGACCAACTGATTTTTTTTTCGCGATTTCAGGCTTGTTCCCATAGTAAATGTTGTTTGTTATGATGAGTAGATTCACCACTTCAAATATTTCGGATTAAGACGCTGACAACAGCCAAATACCCCAAATAGGCTTCTTTTAAAAACATTTTTAGCTGTATCTATTCAGTTTGTGGCAGTGACAAAAATATATGTTAATCTTGATCGTATTTTCTGAAACTGTATTGTGCCCAAAACACGTTTTCTTGAAGTTTTTTCGATAGAAAAGAATTGTAAACTAACCTTTTAAAACATGCTTTAAAGCAAACAATCTCTATTATTTACTAAATATTATAAATAAAATTAAGAAAACATTTGAGAAAGACAATAATCTAAACATTTGTCGACGACTGTGGTCTAGTGGTTCGAGTGTCGGACTTCTGATCACGAGGTCGTGGGTTCGATTCCCACAGGACACAAATATTTGTGTGATGAACATGAGTGTTTGTGTTGGTCTGGTTGTTTCTTATGTATTATAAGTATGTATTTACAAAAAAAATGTATATAAGTATTATATCCATTGTCTAGTACCCATACCACAAGCTCTGCTTAGTTTGGGACTAGATGGTGATGATGTGATGGTGTCCCAAAATATTTATTTATTTGTTGTTTCTGTTTTTCAAATAAGCTTTTAGTTTTTTATTAAAAAATAATTGCTAATTTTCATTCAAGTTGAGCGGCGTATCCGACGTCCCTCGGCTCGTTGCCTCTCTTTCAGTTCTGTACGAAACGACAGTGACCGCGAGGTCTGATTTTTTAGGTGTTGTCAGCCTCTTAATAATGTAGGACCTTATACGTGCTTCATGATTATTCTGCTTGAAGACCTGTGTTTTATGCTGTCTGTGCATTAAATTCAATAATTAATAAATAATAATAAATAAATATTTTTCGGACACTTACACAGCACCATCTAGTCCAAACTAAGCAGAGCTTGCGCTATGTGTACTAGACAATGGATATATACACTTATATATAATACATAAGAAACACCCAGACCAACACAAACACACATAAATAGTCCTGTGGGAATCGAACCCACGACCTCGCGATCAGCAGTCCAACACTCGAACCACTAGACCACAGACGTCGTCTGCATCGTAGGTGGCGTGGTTATGTGGGACTCGCACCCACTAAAAACTCCGCCGCCGCTGGGTGGATGGGCCACGAGAACTGCAATGCATGGCATTTGCTCCCAGACCTAGAACAACTATCAGTAGGCCATACTTATTTGTTCCGTGCTGGAACAATCGCTCAGCTTCTGCGCCAATCGTAGCGTCATGAACAAGAAATCCTACTAATGTTATTAATGCAAAATTATGGATGTTTGTTTGTTTGTCCTTCAATCACGCTGAAACGGCTGAACGGATTTGTATGGAATTTGGCACGCAGATACACCATAACCTGCATAAACGTATAGGTTACTTTTTATCCCGGGAATATTCAACAGTTCTCCAGGGATGAAACACAAAAAGACGTCATCGCGAGAATACATCATTCTGTGATAATCCGAATTACACGCGGGCGAACCAGACTATAGCCACAGTATAAAGAGATACATCTTTACTCTGTGCTATAGGCTAGTATATACATTTAATAGTAACTTACCATTAGGAAACTGTAACCTTGCCACAATTCCCTCCAGCCATTAGGACAGTCAGGTACCAAGTTGCTTTGACTATGTATGGCAATAGTTCGTGTGGGTGCTTCACATACTTGGCATCTGTAAAATGATTAGAAGTCAATTTTACTATGGCTCACGACTACAATTTATGTTATAACTAGCTGATGATTGCGGCTTCGCTCACAGCGCCACCTATAGCAGTTTTATGATTATCTTTTTTTTTGGCACTAAATCAACATTTATACGTACAAAGATTACGTACGTCCTCTGACGGCCGAAATCAAAACCTATTCTGTCCTTTATTTTCCCTACTAGAGATAGAAATTTGACATAAGCTCCACACAATTTATGTCAACTTTCTATATTTAGTAAGGCAAATCGTGGATAGATAGGATATTAATTTTGGCCATTAGAGATTATGAATTTAAACGCCGTATCGGGCGCCGTGGCGGTGGAAACCGCAGAAAAGAAAAAACCTTTCTGTGGTGCAAACCTACGCTACGCCATTGAATATTGCTCTTGATCATAAAATGTAACGGAGGAGCAGAAGGTCCGTGTTCTGCAGTGGACGTCTCATCATCATCATTTCAGCCGAAAGACGTCCATGCTGGACATAGGCCTCCCCCAAGCATCGCCACACGGGTCATGTTAGGCGAGATATGCCATAAACGCCACGCTTGGCAGGTGGGTTGGCGATTGCAGTTGGTTGGTTAAATACTCAGAGAACGCTGCTGCCCATCCTCTGGTGAATCCCTTAGTCGCTTTTTAAGACACCCATGAGAGGAGATAGGGACGAGGGGTAGGGACGAGGGGTAGGGAGAGTGGACGTCTTCGTGCAGATAATGATTGATATCATCGTTTAATTTTGTTGTGTTGTAAACTTCAAATAAAACCTTACCTGGATATATAATTTCCTACATCTTTAGCTTGTATGGGTGTCATAGACATAGGCATTGGCTCTGGGGTTGATAGCCAGAAACTATAATCTTCACGCTGGGCGAAATTACAAATTTCGTTGAAGTTACAGAACATGTAAGGCATAGTGGAAAATTTGCGCATGCAGCTCCCTGAAGAACCTGTTAGAAATGTAGTTTTTTAATATTAAAATTATCGTTTTACCATCATCGTAAATATACTTATACAGCGTGTAAGGTATGTTACATGTATGACATGCTTACGAAAACTTTGTAAGGTTACACTAATGCTAATGCCTATTACAAAATCACAAATTATGTAACAAAAAAATCAAACTTTCCCTAAAATCACTCCCATAAAAAACCAGCCACGTACCTATGTGGTTTGGGTGTGACCACGCGTAGAGAAGGGTTCCTTAGACCTACAGAATTTTTACAAGACATCTGAGCCCAAGCTAGATGTAGGTACTTATTTTAAAATACAAAGTTAATTTTGCAGATCATTTAAGGCACTTTATACGGAATTTCTATGAAATTTTTTCACACTCATCGTAAACTAAAAAAACCTACTCATCCGTGATAGTTTTCCTTTTAAATTATTATTAATTACTTTTATATCCTCGATAGTTTTCAAATGTTCAGAATTAATTAGTAGTTTAGCCTGTAGTTGGTAAAACATTAATATTTCAAAAATGGAAATATATTTTCCTTTCTCATAAAATTTTTAAGACAACCAACCCCTAATATTATTGAAATACCTATTCTACAATAACCTACACCATGAAATACGCAAAAAAAAAAAAAGCATCTCGCTTTAGATATAGGGGACTAAACAGGTAAAAAAACAATTTACATGTTTTTTAATAAGTTTGTTGGCGTCATGAGAATGTAGGTATAAATAACCATGCATGACAAATTTCAACTACATAGCACTCTCAGTCTCCAAGTAAAATGGCTATATATTATATGATAGTCGGACGCACTGACAAACGGACATAGTGATACTGATTTATAAGGGTTCCTTGTTTGACTACGGAACCCAAAAAAAGTAAGGATTACCTATCGATGTTGTAATTTCGGAGCACGCAATGTACTACAAAAATATTATTAGAAGTTTTAGTTTTAACTACACTAGCGATTCCATAGCGTAATTTTAGGAAATGAAAACTGCACGAAACAGAAAATTAATGAAAAGCCAATACATACAACAGAATAATAAAAAAACAGTGTTGTTTGTACACAAAAATAGCAATAATCAACACAAAATGATGATGATGTCCAATGGGCGGTCTTATCAAAATCAGGCAACCTTAGGAATATAATGGACAATGTTATTAATATATTTAACCGTAATATAGGTAGGTAATAAGAGAGGGGTGGTACGCAGTCCTTTTGGAACCGAGAGTCTTGTCTTCACCGCCCAGACTATGAGGAAGAAAACCTCTATAAAAAATTACGGGAAGATAGGGCCTGCAGGTGGTGGACTCGGGGTAGTCTGCCACCCGACCAGTCAAAGGCCGTGAACGTGGCGCACGTGGTACATCGCGCGAGGAGGGTACGGCCGATATTAGGCCGCACGGGGAGAAAGGACTTGCCTACTATTAGCGAGTCTGTCTAGGGTAGTTGGCGAATGCAGAGCCACGTCCCCGGCTAAAGGTTGCTAGAGGAACATCGCGGAGATTTAGTTGGTAGGAGCCCGACACAGACAGGTCTGGGTGGAGTGCGTCCGTGAGAATTTCTCTACGGCAATAAAAGGGGTAGTACACAGTGTAACGATTTGACCATCAGATGAATAATTCCAACGCGGGGCACTCAGAATCAACATACAACTACAACCATGTTCTCAGTTTTCGTTAGCATATAATAAAATGACCCTTATATGTTTAGACATTTCCAATGACTTACCTAAATCTTGTCCATGTGCTTTTCCATTAGCGATGATATGAATAAGAGAATATCCACTCCAAAGGGGTAAGGTTCCTGACGGACATTGTGGAATCATTCTCTTTTGTGAGTGTACAGTAAAATAAAAACCTCTAGATTTGGGTATAGGCTGTACTGCCGGAATTCCAACAGGCCCCGTACTTCCGCGGTATCCTTCGAAGCCCTGTAAGCCTTGAACTCCCTTTAAACCTTCTTGTCCCATAAGTCCTGGAATTCCCCTTTCGCCGGGAAAACCTAAATCACCTCTTTGTCCTTTGCTTCCGGGTACACCGTTAATGCCAAAATCACCTGGTTTGCCATCTAGCCCAGACCTACCATCAAAGCCACGCTTACCCATTTCGCCAATCTCTCCTGGTTTAATTTCAGAAGCAGCTAATAATTCTCCTGCATCACCTTTTATACCTTTTAGGCCAGGTAATCCATAAGATCCTTCCTCGCCCTCATCCCCTCTCAACCCCGGCAATCCTTGCAACCCTACAGCTCCTAAACGTCCAGATATACCATAATCACCTACATCCCCTTTTTGTCCACTAGCGCCGTCAAAACCTTGCTGACCTTGGTCTCCCCGTTCACCTTTAGGGCTGTATGCATCACCTATTTCTCCCGTATCGCCCTTAATACCGCGCAAGCCAGAATTTCCTACCAATCCTGGGTTTCCTGGTCGTCCGGAAATACCACGGGGTCCTGGTGCTCCATCCATTCCAGTCATACCTTTAGGTCCTTCGAATGAAAGACCAGGAGAACCTGGTAACCCATCAGGACCATTGACACCATATTCACCAGGTTTACCTTTTTGACCCATAGCACCGGGCCATCCAGGAAGGCCATCAAAGCCAGGCTTTCCAGGTTCACCCTTTTTGGCATTCATGCCGTTTATGCCAGGTAAACCGGGCGGTCCTTGATCACCCAGTAATCCTCTAAATCCAGGTGAACCGGTATCACCAATAGCTCCTTGGTAACCTTCATCTCCACGCTCACCTCTTCTACCTACGAGTCCAGTGGAACCTGGTTCACCAATATCTCCAGGTAAACCAGATAATCCTTCCATACCCATATCACCAATGTCACCGTTAGTAGGGGACACGTAATCGGTAATTCCCATATCACCTTGTTCTCCTTTACTTCCAGGAATCCCTGGGCGGCCTCTTGGACCTTCGTAACCTTGTTCACCAGGGAGTCCTGGAGAACCCATGCGTCCAGGACTACCATCATTGCCCATCTCACCTTTCTTTCCCGGCATCCCAGAGATTCCTGGTGACCCTTGTCGACCTTTGCTTCCATCTGCTCCAGGCCTTCCTGGACGACCAAACGGTCCAGGCATGCCTTGGTCACCAGATTCACCGCGTTCACCGATAAAACCAATGTCACCTAATTCTCCTTTTCTTCCCATGTTTCCGAATTGCCCCGGATATCCAGTATTTCCTTTATCACCTTTTAATCCGGCGCTTCCTTTATGACTCAGGCCTGGTAATCCTGTTTCACCAGGCATGCCTTTATAACCTGGCAGTCCTGGTCTCCCATTAACTCCGTTATAACCAGGTGTTCCTTCGTCACCTTTCATGGCTTTATCGGCATCATCACCTCTCATACCCCGTAATCCGGTTAAACCCATATCCCCTCTTTCGCCCTTAAAACCGGTTCTACCATCATTGCCAGTGAAACCTGGAAGACCAAGATCACCGGAAAGGCCTTTTTGACCTGGAAGTCCTTCCAGGCCCATTTTGCCAGGCTCTCCCTCTAATCCAAAAATGCCCGTGTCTCCCCGGTCTCCCTGTTCGCCTGGGTTTCCAACAATCCCTGCCATTCCCGGGAATCCGTTTATACCCATTGCTCCATCGTTACCCTGCATGCCACGAATGCCACCGGGTCCTATGTTTCCCTTCATTCCTTTAGGACCGATATCACCAGGTAAACCATTTCCACCTTGTAACCCTGGTTCTCCAATTATTCCTATGCGTCCAGGCCAACCGGACTGGCCAGGTAAGCCAGGTGCACCTCTTATTTCAAAACCTGGATTTCCCTTCCTTCCCTGCAGTGAAGAAAGAAATTATAAAAGTTAATTTTAGTATAGTAGTAGTGTAGTAGTTGTAAGAAAATTTGGACTTTGGACTCACTAGGACACAAAACATTAATAAAAAAATAGAAACTGTCTAGATTCTGCCACAAGTAGATATTTGTTGTTTCATTTCTTAAATTTCTTTTTGATTTTTATAAAATGGTGTAAAGTGATTGGCAAATCGTTTAATTGGTAATGGTCACTGTTCTAACATAAACATAACGTATCTTTGCCTAACCTAACTAGCAGCTATCTGCCGTCAGGGGCCTTCGCCCCCCGAATTTCATTGGGAGGTTACGCCCGCCCCCGAGACTCCGTTTCTACATTTTCATGATATACGACACGTCACTTTTTTTTTGTTGTTCTACTAATAGCGGTAGAATAGCATTATTTATTAGCTTATCATTAGTGCCAGGATATTCCTTTGTATAAAACAGCCACTGGTGGCTGGCTAGACACTTTCATAAAAAATATATAATTTTAAAGAAATAGTACAAAAAACTAAAACTAAAATAAATTCGATGACCTTAGTGATTACGGTAATATACAGTATATAACAAAAACCCTGTTGTTCCTCTGAGCTACGTTATCAGAATCGATAATCATACGTAAGGACACAACTCATTTGGAAAAAATCAAATTAAATATTAGACCATTAATAAAAGTGATTACCACTGATTATCACTTTCAATTTACTATTTTTGATTTAACATTTAATTTGATTACTTTTATTGATATAATCACTGAGTGAGTTTTGAGTGATATACCTACCTAATCACTTTAAATTTGCAATTAATAATGATTTAATATTTAACTTTGATTTTTTTTACTGAAGAGTTTTTCCAACTGAGTTGTGTCCTTAGTCCTTACGTAAGAATATCGGTTCTGATAATGTAGCTCACAGGAACAACAGGGTTCTTGTTACATATTGTATACAATATGGTTAAATCAAATTACATAGTTGGCGAAACTTCACAGACGTGATGTCTATCGAATTTCGCCAACTAATTTGATTTAACCTTATATAAATAGGCAAAGACAAAACAGTTAATTTTCTCTTCTGTTTGTCAACCGATTTTCTTTTTAGGGTTCCGTACCTCAAAAGGGAAAAACGGAACCCTTATAGGATCACTTTGTTGTCCATCTGTCTGTCTGTCCGTCTTTCAAGAATTGTTGTTCAGCAACGGGTAGAGGTATGAAGTTGAAATTAATATTAAATAATTAATGTCAACGATCCCTTGGAGTGAAAAAAATTCAAGCTTCTAGCGGCCAAAATTAATATCCTATCTATCTATCTATTTACCCAGTAGGGTAAATCGTGGATAGATTAGATATTCATTTTGGTCTTAAGTCAACGCAATCAAAGGAAACGGCCATTTATATCACATATTTATACAGATTGGCTTCAAGGTCAGGATTATGAAGGGACTGAAGAATTACTTACATTTATCGCATAAAATAATTTTATTAATAATTTATAATGAACACACATACGCACACTAGCACCTACACATTCATTCAAACTTACTATATCGAACATAGACATACATATACACTCCCACAGACTCCATATATCCATACACAACATACCTAACACACACATAACCTCACAAACAAGTTCTTTTCCTTTACTTTATTTTTATTTTAAATAAATTATACCTATTAACTATTTCAATGCTACATCATGTTATATAAAATGAAAATGCTCTGTCAACAATGTGGCGACAATGTATTAATGTATTTTTGTGTCATAAGCTCCTATGGCTGAACACTAACCCCCAAGATACAGGTCCAGGCCTAGTTTGCGGGTTAGTATCAGATTTCTTGCAATACATAATATTTTACGATATTGCCTGTAAAAAATTTTTGAAGCATGTATTTATAGCGTCAAATAAACATTTTATTTATTTATTTATATTTTGATACTCGCCAACTCAATCATCAAAACCTATAGAGACGTTAGGTCCTATATACCCGTTGACCTAGAATCGTGAAATTTGGCAATAAGCAAGGTCTTATAGCACAAGTAAAGAAAAATATCCGAAAATCATATATTTGTGGTTATATCACAGGAAATAATATTTTTAACTTACATTTTTAGTTGGATAATTGACCGTGTTGTAGACCGAAGTATGGGAGAAAAAAAATTAAAGGATAGAAAGAAAGAAAGATATTTATTTTGGCTTGCATAGATTGTTTACAGTATAGCATAAACACAAAACACTGATAAAACAATAAAAAAACCAAGGCCCTAATTCACGTAATTTCCTGACGCGCCGGTCAAGACAGTTCACAATGCAGGACAGATTGAATGCAGTGTCGCTGCAGTTCGTTTCTGACAGCGATCGCCGTATATAAGAGGTTACAAAAAGCATTGTATTGACCATCGAAACTTAACTGCATTATTATTATTATCTTTAGGTACGTGAATTGGTCAACTGATTCTACATCAATTTTTCCACTGCAAAGTTAAGTTTGTCTTTCAATCCGAATTGCCTTTTCGTTATAGCGATCTTCGGTGCGGTATAATTTATCAATTTCAGTAGGCTTATGTTCTTATATATAAAAATCACGTGTCACGGTGTTTGTGGTCGCACTCCTCCGAAATGGCTCGACCGATTTTTATGATTATTTTATGTATATTTGGTAGGTATGAGAATAGGTCGTAAAGTATATTTCATACCGCTAGGTGATTAGGGTGTCCCTATCCAGAAATAATTTATATGGCAGAACAACGTTTGCCGGGTCAGCTAGCTATTGATAAAAATAAGGCAAATACACCATATGTATGGTGGTACCCGGTTAAGAAAGACATGCAAATATGAAAGACATTAACGCGTAGTGCTGCACCTTTGGTGAACTCTTATAAAGGACATTGCCCATTCTCTTAGGAGCTTTAGGCCCCTCAAAAAAAATTGATATGTCACGGCGGTTTTAGTCTTATTTTGTAGACCAAGAATTATCTTTTACTATTCTGCAAACGATTTTAATTTTTTGACCCTGGATTAAGAGAAATCTATTTTTTTCCAACTCCTTAACTGATTGATAAGTACGCTCCGTGCATCGTTGGGCGATATAACTGAACGCTCCCATAAGGACATGCAGAGACACCATGTATGGTGTTGCAAGATATAACTATTTTGTTAATCGATTTTTTAAATCAATTTAATAGTATTTTTTAAATAATAACATTGCAAGCTTTGCAGTTTTTGGGGTGTATTAATTAATATCGATTTTATAAGTAATATTTCAGTTAATTTAAAATGATTATTACAATATTTACAATAAATGCATGGGTATTTTAAAGCAAAGAATCATCTTATTTTTCTGTACAAAAAGATTTCAAAAATATGTTTTGCAATTTCTTTTGATTAGACGTCATATGAGTGATTTTTTTATAATTTTTAATGGATTTACGCATGCGAACCGCAATCTAAAGAGATAAATTGTGGAAAGAAAAAATAAGAAATCAATCAATCAAGATAAGTCTAGTATAATAGCATCTGAAACACAGTAAAAGAGAATTCATAGAAGTATCACTATTTAGAATCGATTCCGATTATTTGTTGAAATAGTCTAACATCTGACAACATTTTCGTTCGATTTGAATGGAGGATATACCTACGATTCAGTTTAATACATATTTATTATGTTTTTAATGCTAGGGTGAAAGAAATGTTGATAAAGAACAAATAAACATGAAAAAATAAGACATAATTTTTGAATAACATACAGTTTTGACATGGCGCTAAAAATGGGCCTATCCGTGGGCATTGTCCTTTAATCAGTTTCTACGGGGTATCAGGTAAATGGGTGGAACGGAACCCTTAGTGCGCGGGTCCGACTCGCACTTGACCGTTTTTTTTGTTTATTAGCTATTGACGAGCTTTCGTGCTATCAAAAAAAATTGGAAATGGCTTTTTTTTTCAGCATAGTTCAATCATAATTTTTTTATGAATTACGGTCGAATTTCAACCATTGGGCGACCTCTCATAATTATTCAAAGCAATTTAACATACTAAACAAAATTTTGAACCTAATTACGTGTGTGGAACTAGTAATTAAATTTTCTCGGTAGTTATAAAAAAAATCAACATTAAGAGACATAACTACCTACCAAGACTAAATATGAAAAGTCTAAAAAAAGTTAGATATTTATTTAAATAGAACGTTGATAAGTAGTGAAATATATTTTACCTGAGGTCCTTGTGGTCCATCTGGACCCATATCTCCAGGTAAACCTTGTTGTCCCTTTATCCCCATAGATCCAGTTCTTCCTGCCATGCCCGGGTAACCTGGCTCACCATCTTCTCCTCGTAAACCGGCTATACCATCAAAGCCTCTTTCTCCCATTATAATAGAATAACCAGCGTTGCCTCGCATTCCTTTCTTTCCTCTATTCCCGGCTACACCTACAGGTCCGGCTTGCCCTTGGGTGCCAGGATTTCCGTAAGGCCCTATACTACCTTTTTTTCCAACAAAGCCTTTAAAACCTTTCGGGCCTTGTATAGATCTGCCTGGAGGGCCTTGATCACCATGCATACCTGGTGTACCGTCATAGCCTAATTCACCTCTTACTCCTTTCTGTCCAATAATACCTGCGAAAGTATCATATTATTTAGATAACTAGGTACCTACTTTAATAAATTAAAACTGCCTATCTTCTAATAATATAAGGCTTATATTCAGAGATGAATTTAAGCGTGAACTCATGCTTCCTACTGTCAAAAGCATGAGTTCACGCTTAGATTAGTACCTAATAGTAATACAATTCACAAATAGGTACCTTAGAATTACGCAACAAATAGTACGTATAAGCTCCTTTGTGAGAGACTGGAGTCCGTACTAGGGAGAACCCTGTGTTACAGATCACCAGGCCCTTACCCTAGTTTTAAGTAGGGTTTTTTTTCATGCATGTCCATTATGTTGTCATTGTCACCATTATAGGTAATAAAAAAGTACTTAAGCATAATAATTATGACTTGATGGAAGAGAAAGGACATTGTAATACAAATACATGCAGGTGGACAAACAAGTGTGGGTGTTTGTATGTACCTAATCTCTGTTTTATCTTACTTGTCCTATTTATTAAACAATATTGGCATGTCTTTTTAATGTAATTCGTCAATAATAAAATTATTAATAGACATAATGTTAACAATTTCACACACAATTTTTTTTTTTTAACCTAATAACGTGTGCAGAACTAGTAATTATATTTTAACAGTAGTTATTTGAATAAAGACACATGCCAAGATTGTTTACTAAATCAGAAAAAAAACAGACTGACCGTATATGGGTGTGTTTGTATGAGAATTATTAAAGTTCCATATTGTGTGCATGTTTGAGTGTGAGTGATATGAGGTGCAATGTGCGTATGCGAGTGTGTGGTTGGTGAAGATTAATTTGTATGTATTCGTTTGTGCTTGTCTCGTGGATGTGATTATGCAGGGGTAGCAAGCACTATGTGCGTGAAATGCGTAAGTATGAGTTTGTGAGTAGGTACTTATGTATGTGTTTGTGTGAGTCCCGTCTTGATTTGAATTTAGGAGGGTATTAAAAGTAGTTGTTCGGTGGCATCGTAATCAAATTTTTGTAGCCACTTGAATACTGAATTCCTTTACAGCACCGCTTGGAGAGGGGGTACATAGACACAATTTCACTTAACTTGTTATAAAAATAGCTTTCTAGAAACTTAAAGTGCCTGTGTGCGAAACTAGTATGAAAGAGTATTGTCGGACATACTGAGTGCTTTCGTCGCTTGTTTTCAAAAGATGTAGGGTTGTAATGGTGCTGTAAGTGTTTATAAAGATTCGTCTCTGAATATAAGACTAAGCATGTTTGGCTAGTGGCTTAGCTAAGCGATACAGAATGGGCGAAACTTAATAAATATAAGCCTAAGCACTGTTTGGCTAGTGGCTTGCTAAGCGATACAGAATGGGCGAAACCTAATAAATATAAGTATGATTATTGAATACTATGGCAGTGAGTATGGCAGTCAAAATAAAATATGGGCCTATTATTGAGCCTCAATACTAGCTTTATTATTTACCTGAAAGCCTTCTGTATCTCTCAGGGATCCGTACTGCATTTAACTAATTTCATATACCTACCTAATGTACTTAAAAAACTTGACTATACATAATTTTGCTCGAAACGTGAGTTGAATTTTTTTTTACCTTTTATTCCGGGAAGCCCTTGGGAACCTTTGGCACCCTTGGCGTTAATTCCGTGATCTAGCGATTCTCCGACTTCACCAGGGGGTCCGTCTTCTCCATATTCACCAAGTTCTCCCCTGTAAAATGCGTTCAGTGAGTTATTTCTATAAAATAATTACTTACCGAATTTACATAGCTTGCAAGGAAACTTAATGAACCTATGGTGATACTATCAGCGCCATACCTATGTAATCCACCGAGGACTGACAGCTGTAAACATCACTTTAAAAAACCTACTAACTTCACCATCAATGTGCTTCTATTAAACTGCCGTATTCGTCAGGCGCAACCTGTCTACGGCTCATGTTCAGAGACGAATCTAAGCGTGAACTCATGCTTCCAACTGTCAAATACCATGCATTTTGACAGTTGGAAGCATGAATTCACGCTTAGATTCGTCTCTGAATATAAGCCCAAGTTTTCACAAGTTAGTAGCCTATGTAGAACTGATAAGCTGCATTTGGCTTCATGCAAAACTACATTGTATCAGAAAAGCATATTTGCAATGGCCCCAAAAGTATATAATAAAGTTCCAAAATAAGCTTAGCAGAAAATATAAGAAACAGCTGCTTTTATTTTAATTGAACAGCATATTACTCTGTTGGTACGGGAGCCCAGAGCATTTTTATCACGTCATAGACAGGGCAAAGAAGTGATAGCTGTGTAGATGAGGGTTGATGTTGATGAGAGATTACCGACAGTCTATCTGATAAGTTTCAGATTGGAGCCCGGCGCTCAGGAGAGCGGTTTCAGATTTCCAAAAAGGACAGAAATAACGTGATAATGATTTTCATGTCATCGTACGAGGGTTAAAGCATAAAATGACATTTAAAAGCAAATCTGACGAAAAAAGTGTAAAAAAAAAAAAAAAAAATCGACTGTAAATCTGACGACTTTGAAAATTGTGATTTGGACCATTCTTGTACCATGTAGAAAGGTTCACATATTATGACAAGTTAGATTGTTAAATTGATGTTTATTATTGTAAAAACACGTTTGTAAAGTCTATGTCAATCCAATCTACAATTTATAATATGATTTCGGAATAGAAACCCTGAACAAGACACAAACATCAGTTTCCTTTGCGACGTAGATATTTTTTCAACACACTTGATTGTAAAGTGGCTCTTATTGCATCGCTTTTTGGTACATAATGTGGCTTATAACGCACGCGTGCTTTTTTCATTATATTATCGCACTAGTGCTTTTTACTTTACAATTTATTTTTAAATCGCAGCAAATAGTTTTTATGCCTGAACTAAATTAAACATTTTTGGGAAAAAATCAACTGTATTAATTAAAATATGCTATATAAACATTATTTTTAATCAAATTATAAATTTTTGTCAAGAAATTAATATTAATTAGTGTTATAAATAAAAAAATCTATTTATAATATTTTTATATTAGGCTGTTTGGCGGTTTCCTTCGACCACCTGCGCGCGCATAGCTGTATGTAACCGCGCGGTGCGCGCGCCATTTTTAAAATTTTTCACAAATTCAATATTTGTCTAAAATGTATATTTTTTTCCTCGCAAGTGTGTTGAAAAACGTCGTATGACACGCGTGAGCATTGACTATTATACTCTCGGCTCCATTACGCCCTCGCCTTCGGCTCGGGCTGCAATCCAGCCTCGAGTATAATGGTCAACTTAGCTCACTTGTATCATAATGTAATATTATGACCTTTTTAACAGATTATGTCATTCTGAATTCAACTTAATTTTCATAGCTATAATGTTAAAATTTGTGTAAGTGGCAATTACATCAATTATTTAATTGAATTGACACAGACTTTAGTGCTTTAGTATTTTAAGTTTGACATGTTGCTATATTCTATTATTTTTAACCGACTTCAAAAAAAGCAGGAGGTTATGTATTCCGCTGGTTTTTTTTTTTTTTTTTTTTTTTTTTTTTCATGTATGTACACCGATTACTCCGAGATTTCTGGGCCGATTTGCGTGGTTGTTTTTTTATTTGGTAGAGGAAGTCCGCGCGGTGGTCCCATATAAATTTTATTGACTTAGGTCGAGTAGTTTTTTAACCAGCTTCAATAAATCAGTTTAATTTAGCTTTGCTTACCTAGATGATCTACTAATAGTTTCGTTTGTCCATGAATTATCAACTAAAAAGTATGAAATAAAAACTTTTTAACAAAAAATAAAACCGACTTCAAAAACCTTAACTAAAAAACATTTTAACAAAAAATAAAACCGACTTCAAAAACCTTAACTAAAAAGTAAAAAATAATCATTGTATGTATTTTAAAATCTTAACTTAAACAACATTTTTAAGGCGGCGCTGTTGACCCTTTGCGTCATGTAATGTACAGTCCAGCGCAATATCTATAGTAAAAACAGTTTATGTGAACGTACATGAAAATCACGCGCCGCCTTCAAAATGTTGTTTAAGTTAAGATTTTAAAATACATACAATGATTATTTTTTACTTTTTAGTTAAGGTTTTTGAAGTCGGTTTTATTTTTTGTTAAAATGTTTTTATTTCATACTTTTTAGTTGAGGGTTGATTCATAAATGTTTATATAACCAATTTGAGAATATATTTTTATTAACCTTTGCTATCCCACTGCTGGGCAAAGGTCTCACTCATGTTCTTCCAAACATCCAATCACTATCGTGAAAAAAAAAACACGCATATCGGCCAAGAATTCTCAGAATGAGGAACCAATGAGCAGATCATCTAGATACGTAAAGCTAAAATAAACTGATTTATTGAAGCTGGTTAAAAAACTACTTAACCTAAGTCAATAAAATTTATATGGGACCACCGCGCGGACTTTCTCTACCAAATAAAAAAACAACCACGTAAATCGGCCCACAAATCTCGGAGTAATCGGTGTACATACATGAAAAAAAAAAAAAAAAAAAAAAAAAAAAAAAAAAAAAAAAAAACCCGCGGAATACATAACCTCCTCCTTTTTTTGAAGTCGGTTAAAAAGTAAAAAATAATCCTCGTATGTATTTCAAAATCTTAACATAAACCAAAATTTTGAAGGCGGCGCGTGTTTTTCATGTATGTTCGCATAAACTGTTTTTTATTACTATAGATAAGCGCTCGACAGTACATTATATTTACATGACGCAAAGGGACAGTCACGCGCCGCCTTCAAAATTTTGGTTTATGTTAAGATTTTGAAATACATACGAGGATTATTTTTTACTTTTTAGTTAAGGTTTTTGAAGTCGGTTTTATTTTTTGTTATTCAATGATTGTTTCAAGTATTATCAGTTCTTGTTCTTAGGTATTATCCACAGAAATAGATAGAATGGTTGTAATCATAATTTTACTTGCGATTCATGCGTGACAATTTTCGAACAAACGCCTCCAATATTGAGGTCATTAATTTTTAAAAATTGACTTTAATCAAATGTACTTTACAGATTTTGTTTCTGCAGTTAGAAACAGAACAATAAGGCATTTTTGCGGGTTTTTGTTACAGTATTTACAGAAACAAGTTATAAGGCGTACTGAGAAAGGCTTTGAAATGCACTGCACTATGGTGCAGTGTTGGCACGTGCAACCTGCCCACTTGGCCGTTCTATCTTTTTCTGTGGTATTATCACTGAATTTACTGACATTTGCAATGTTAAAGGAGAATGCCCAAGTGACTATGGGACTTTGTATCGCTATGAAATCTATAGTGCCATAATGTCATATGGCTTAAATTAAAGTATTATTTTAGTGCTTCTAAATAAAGTTAGAAAAATAATGATAATTCACCGCATTTCGCGGTAATTTTGTAAAGAATTAAAGCTCTAAAATTCGGATTATCTGCTTAACATCAGAGTATCTCTCTCAAGATCACACATCCTTATATTGTATAAAAACTTTTTAACAAAAAATAAAACCGACTTCAAAAACCTTAACTAAAAAGTAAAAAATAATCATTGTATGTATTTAAAAATCTTAACATAAACCATTTAAAAATCTTAACATAAACCAACATTTTGAAGGCGGCGCGTGATTGACCCTTTGCGTCATGTAAATATTATGTACAGTCGAGCGCATATCTATAGTAAAAAACAGTTTATGTGAACGTACATAAAAATCACGCGCCGCCTCCAAAATGTTGGTTTATGTTAAGATTTTTAAATACATACAATGATTATTTTTTACTTTTTAGTTAAGGTTTTTGAAGTCGGTTTTATTTTTTGTTAAAAAGTTTTTATTTCATACTTTTTAGTTGATAATTGCGAGGGTTGATTCATAAATGTTTACCAATTTGAGAAAATATTTTTATTAACCTTTGCTATCCCACTGCTGGGCAAAGGTCTCGCTCATTTTCCTCCAAACGTCCAATCACTATCGTGAAAAAAAAAGCACGCATATCGGCCAAGAATTCTCAGAAAAACGAACCAATGAGCAGATCATCTAGATAGGCGAAGGTAAAATAAACTGATTTATTGAAGCTGGTTAAAAAACTACTCAACCTAACTCGATAAAATTTATATGGGACCACCGCGCGGGCTTCCTCTACCAAATAAAAAAACAACCACGTAAATCGGCCCACCAATCTCGGAGTAATCGGTGTACATACATGAAAAAAAAAAAAAAAAAAACCCGCCGAATACATAACCTCCTCCTTTTTTTGAAGTTGGTTAAAAAGGTAATTAAGCTAATCATAAAAACTAATAAAAACCCACACGAAATGTAAATAATAACAGAAGCGTAATAAAATAAGTCGTAAGACTCGTAAGCATAGTCGTAATATACTATTTAATAACATTGAATTGACAACAACTACAACAAGTGACTTATTACAGTGATACCAACCAGTTTTGCCATATAGAACGCATGCAATCTGTATTAAGACTGGTTCCGATTCGAAAATTCCGTATAAAAACTGTCTTACAATTTCTAATTCTGAGTTCTGTTTCTGGATTCCGTATAAAAGCAGATCTTTACACCCGTAAATATGTAGTCAATGTGGTGTTTTATTTTCAATTTCGAATAAACCATCGGTAGAATTACGATCTGTTATTATTTTTACCAAATCATCTGTTATAATTTTTATTTTATAAGGTCTATTTAAAGACTAAATCCGTATTAAAAATATTTGTAATCATTAATAATCTTTCAGACTTTCAGAATCCGTACAAATCTGTACAGTAATAGGTTGGGGAAAAGTTTCTTCGTATTTTATATACAAATTCAAGACATTTTTTTAAAAATTACATTTAATAATATATATGTGCCTTTTGTTCGATAACTTGTTGCCATCTTGTAGGTAGTGACATAATCCCGTTGCTGTAAAATCCTGGGATTTTTGATAAAAAAATGCGACAAGTTGTTTTGACAGTCCTCTCTTGATGTTATCCTAACACAAAAAGCATTGAAAGAGCCTATACGAGTGACGATATTTAATTGATCGTCTGGCGCACCCTGGGCAGTCAGCCCCGGTATTCACCTGCTGACCGGCTAATCTTTTTCTCACGGCATGAGCTATTATCGTTACGTAGCTTATGTCGACACGATAGAAGAAGAGATCCTAACACTACGCAAAGAATTCTGAAGAGACCGAAACAGGTGAAAATCTGAGGGTACAAGGTCAGGACTATATGGTGGATTCATTAACACTTCCCAACCAAGCTCTCTCAATTTTTGATTTGTGGCCCAAGATGTGTGTGGTCTGAAATTATCATGATGAAAGACCTCTCTTTTTCTGTTGATCAATTCCGGCCATTTTTTCTCAATTTTTTGCTTGAGTCTTGCATTAGTTATTGGCAGTAGAGATCCGAATCGATGGTTTTGCCCGGCGGTAAAAGCTCATAATGAACGGTGCTCTTTGAATCCCACCATACACACAGCATCACCTTATTGCGTGTTACTCCGGGTTTCACTACAGTCTGTGGAGCTTGACTACCCTTTGACATATGTGGTGGTACCTACGTAAGAAAGAGATGCAAAAATTCACATTTCGCGTACGTTCATTGATGTCTTTTGATTGACTCTCGTAAATTAAATCTGTTTCTATGGGATATCAGATCGTTGGGTGGTACGGAACCCTTACTGCGTGAGTCCGACTCACACTTTGCCGGTTTTTACTTTTCTTTTTCTTAATGTCCTATGTTTATTGATATTAAAACCAGCCAGATACAAACAGTATCAGCAAGGAAATTTTTCTTCAATTTTATATATACTAAATACGAAAAGACTTTTTACTCGACCTACAGAAAATTATAAAGTATTTTAAATATACAAGTATTGTAGTCAAATTGTAGTCTTAGATGTGCGTCAAATCGAGCGCAGAAAAAATAATTATAACCTATATTTTTTTATCCAATTTTTTTTTTTAAATCTATGATCTTCTTCTTCGTGTCGACATGAGTTACTTAATGATCTAGGATCTATGATAATTCTGGTAATTTTATTTTATTTTTATTTATTTCATTAATCACAATTTAATATGATAGGACAATTAGACTATAACACCTATGTTCACTATTATCTGTGACTACTAAATTTTTTTTTTTTTTTTTATGGTATAGGATGGCGAAACGAGCTAAAGGCCCACCTGATGTTAAGTGGTTACCTTTGCCCATAACAACTACAATACCACCTAGGCTGTTACCTAAATGGTACCGCAAGTCGGTTCGCCAAACTGAGACATGAAGGTGGAAAGTCTCATGTGATTGTAATTTCACCAACACCCGTACCCTTCAGACCGAAACACAGCAATGCAAGCATCAATTTTAATTTTAAAGACTGTGACCCCAGATTTCAGAATCTCTTTTGTCGTTTGACGTTTAAAAATGGATATAGGTATCTACCTAACCTAAAGGTCACAATTGGGTGATTTTACGCAATTATGACCTTTATGTACACATACTTTTCTCGTTATGGTTCCGTACTATGTAAACTCCAGAAACAAGGGGTGAAGCCATTTCTGGATTAATGAAATGGCTTACACTGGTTTCTCTTTTCATTTATGAGTCTATAATATAAGAAGGTAGGTACTCAATGTGTACAAACAATATATTTACTTAAGCCCAGCTTCTCCTTTTTGTCCAACAAGGAATTGAATAGGAACTGTGGCTGGCCGGCCCGGCCAACCCGGTTGTCCGTCTCGTCCTCTCGTTCCGTTTCTTCCTGGCCTGCCGGGGTAACCATCGTCACCCATTTGACCTTTAATTCCCTTAAATCCAGAGTCTCCAGTAAATCCTGGCCATCCTGAATCACCCGGAAGGCCTGGATAACCCATGAAACCTGAAAAACTTAAATGTTTGAAAGTGCAGCACGAAACAGATTGTACATACTGTACTGGGAGACTAGTTTTGAAAAAACAAATGATTATTTTATTAGTGATTGATGATCTTTAGCAGGGTTGTTACGGATGCCAAAATTTTGACATCCGGGGATACGGATGCGGATTATTAGAGGTTTACATCCGCGGATGCGGTTGCGGATGCGGATTTCAAGATTTTATAAAGTTATTTCAATTTTAAGTTCACAAATAAAAGAAAATCGTTTTTTTTTCGACATTTTGCTCAATATAACATAGTAAACAAAGTAACAAACACTGTAATTGATCCACAATGGAAAGCTCGTCAATAACTTAAATGAAACATCAACACACACATATAAACTCACAAACAAGTTTAAAAAAAAAAAATATTTTTAATTAATTTTACCTATTAACTATTTACATGCTACCTCATCTATACTATAATAAAACTGTAAAGGTCGAAAAGTCTGTACATAGAGTTTTTTTTCGCGAAAACCGGCTAGGGGGACTAGAAATAACCAATAGAACACGAATCAATCGTTTTTATAATTTATGTCTGTCTGTCTGTTTGTTACCTCATCACGTGAAAACAGCTGAACGGATCGTAATGAAAGTTTGCGTTTGTATAGGTATTAGTCTAACTTAAAAGATAGGGTATGTTTCATCTTAATCGGTTAAGTAGAACCACCGATACAGCTTGACCCCTCTATTATCTTAACATAATCAGCCAATTACTGTCCCACGGCTGGGTATGGGCCTCTTCTCAAAATGAGAAGAGTTAATGAACAGGATATTGTTATTTTTATAGAATAACATAACATTATCAGCCCATACTGTCCCACTGCTGGGCACGGGCCTCTTCTGTCCCACTCCTGGTGAGCATGGACCTCTTCTCGGAATGAGAAGAGTTGAGGAACTGGATATTGTTAGTGTAATAGATTATTTTAACATAATCAGCCAATTACTGTCCCACCGCTGGGCATGGACCTCTTCTTAGAACGAGAAGAGTTAAGAAAATAGAGAATAACATAGCATAGTCATTACATCTGTCCCACGGCTGGAGAAAAGAGTTAATGAACAGGATATTGTTAGTTTTATAGAATAACATAACATTATCAGCCCATTACTGTCCCACTGCTGGGCACGGGCCTCTTCTTACAATGAGAAGAGTTAAAGAACTGGATGTGGTTATTGTTATAGAATTACATAACATAATCAGGCCAATTACTGTCCCACTGCTGGGCACGAGCGTCTTCGCAGAATAAGAAGAGTTTAGAGCTAATTCCATTACCATGGCCGGTTGGTTATACAAACAAAATATAGAATGGTAGGTGAATAGTGTAATCGTCTGTATAGGCACTTATGTATATTAGAAGACATTGTGTTCATTAATATGACAGGATGTTATTTTCTTTTCCGACATCCACGCGGACGGAGTCGCGGGCACAGCTACACGGAAAAAAATGCTCGCGGAATTAGTTTTCCTCCAAGAATATTTTTATTCTCAGGAATATTGTTTAATGTTAAATAAATATTTACTTGAACTAAAATTAATATCTTAGTCCAAACGAAATGATATTCTACAAGAAAAATAATATTATTCTTCTTATATTTGCTAGAATCAAAACAATGATTTTCTTTTTAAGAAGTTTTGAGTGTTGTCTGAAAAATATGTTACTTTTTTGAACTAAGATTTTTCATGTGTCTCAGTTTAAAAGAACATATTCTAAGTTCAAGAGCTATTAATATTTGAATCAAAAGTTGTACCATTTACTTAAACTAAAAATAAAACATCAAAACATGTTAACTACAAATTATAAAAACAAAACCCTCATTTTCTTCCTGTTAGTAATTGATGATTCTCATAATCAGAAAGTAGGAAGGTTTTCGATGAAGAAAAATCTTTTTCGGTCTAAGAAGAATGCATTTAAATGTGAGAAAATAACAGATTTGGAAGAAGAATCTAAAATTGTTCGAAATAAGATAGACTTACATTCAGTATAATAAAATACGTGTTTGGTTTAAGAAGAGTTTGTTTTTAGGTAATTAATAGTAGCACTGATGTAAGAATCTAAAGTATTCAATTAAAGTTCGTCCAATGTTTTCAAATGAGACTTTTTTTGTTTTGTGGGAATAAGTTATGGTGTTGAACTAGGAATCCAAATTATTTCAAAATAAGATATACTAACGTTTTGTTGTAAGAAAATACGTATTTGGGTTAAGAAAGTTTGTTTTTGGATATGTAAATACCAGCATTCACGTAAGAATCTGAATTATTCAAGTAAAGTTCGTCGAATGTTTTCAAACAAGACGTTTTTGTTATGTGGAAATAAGTTATGGTGTTGAACTAGGAATCTAAATTGTTTGAAAATAAGATATACTAAAGTTTTTTTTAATAAGAAAATACGTGTTTAGTTTGAGAAGAGTTTGTTATTGGGTAAGCAAGTAGTAGCATTGACGTAAGAATCTAAATTATTCAAGTAAAGGTAGTCCAATGTTGTTAAATAAGACTTTTTTGTTTTGGGGGAATAAGTTACGGTGTTGAATTAGCAATTTAAATGTTTCAAAATACGACATAATACGACTATATCATAATACGACTTAACATTTTTAAACAAGAACCCTGTTAAATCCAAGCTATATGAACCGACACGTCGTGTGACCTAGCTATGGGAATAAGCAATAAATTACTGCAAACTTCAAAGTCTTAATAGAAAAACCTACTATTCCATAATAATAACCTATGTTGTGAGAATGGCACATGGTATTAAAATATGCTAATTATATATATATATGGTTAAGTCGTATAAAATTATACAATAAAAGAATTAAAGAATATTAGAGGTAAATGTAGGTATAGTCTGATAATAATCTCTAAATTAGGTACATGCTCTAAAGAATAAAATTATTTAACACTATTAGGTATATTAAGTTGCTCAACTAACTAAATCTAATACGGAAGGATTAATAATATGTAGGTACCTACCTATGTATTCCGTTCCCTATTCCTAAAAGAATTACGTAGGTGCTACATAAACATCTGAAATTATTTATAATGAATATAAGTTTCTACGTATACCTATATGTATAACCGACTTATTATTTATCGCTATGGCAATGGTATGTAATGTAAGTGAATACATACCTACCTATTTATTTTTTAACACAAATTATTTATCAAATATGAAGGCTGATTGCTGACCTAAACTTTATGTAGGTGTGTATTATATACGGAGATTTAAAACACTTAAAAAGGAAATTAATAAACCCTCATTTTACTCCCTGCAATATCGTCAAAATTTTATACATGTCGTAGGTATCTGTAGTAATAGGTATATATATATATATAATGTATATAAGGTCAGAAACCCAATAAATCTATACTACACTCGAGAGTAATGAATTAGGGTCACATATAGATACCTGAAAATCTCGGAAACTAAGAATGGTAGCTTAATTACATAAATTGTGTTTAATAGACAAATAAATTCTCCTTAAATGAAAGTAATAAAACTTCTTAGTTACTGTAAAGTTACACTATCAGAACGTGACAAAATAAAAAAGGGACTTGTAAATGGAACTACGAATTTTCTTTATCTGTTTTTGCTTTTCTTTCTATTCTGTCATATAAAAAGGCATGTAAACAGCTTTTCTGATGTTCAATATTTATAATTGAAGCTGTTATAATGTTGCTTACACCTGAAGAATGCACCAGAATTCTCACAATGCTGGAAATTGGCCGTAATCAGCGTGATACAGCAAGGAGGTTGGTGTGTCATCGTCAACTGTACAACGAGTTCTCCGACGTTACGAGGAAACCGGCTCTAACCTACGTAGACCAGGAACAGGCAGGGCCAGGTGTACCTACCACAGCACGAGAAGATCGATACTTGGTCAACACAATGCTTCGAAACCGCTTTCTCACAGGAACTGCACTTACATATCAGTTCCGACGCCTCGGAGGAAATAACCCAAGTGCATGGACTGTAGTCGACAACATGCTGAAGCAAATTTAAAACCATTAATTAAGACCTAAAAATGGCCCTAAAATGGCCCTAAATTGGGCATCGTATTTCGAGACTAGCATATGCCCGGAATCACTTAAATTGGAGTATTGAAAATTGGTCAAGAGTTATGTTCTCAGATGAATCAAAATTTATACTCTATAAAAACGACGGAAAAACAAGAGTATATAGAAGACCAAGGGAGCGATTCAAGCAAGCATGCATCGAAGAGAAAGTGGCCTATAGCGGTGGATCCGTACTTGTATGGGCCGGAAATTCTGCAGAGAGTCGCAAAGAGCTGATGGTTACAGAAAACGGCACTATAACTACCGAAAGATACATTGAAGAAATCCTAAACGAATACGTTAGGCCATTTATGGTCAATTTGGGAGAGGATGCTATCTTTATGCATGACAATGCTCGGCCTCATACTGGTGAAATTGTGAATGAGTACCTTCAAAACGTTAACATTAACTGTATGTAGTGGCCAGCACGCAGCCCGGACCTCAACCCAATCGAGCATGCTTGGGACGAGCTCGAACGGTGTGTGAGACACCGACCCTTCCCCGATGACGCTTCAAGAGCTCAAAGTTGCGCTCGTAGAGGAATGGGAGAATATTCCCCAACATCGTATGAGAAACTTAGTGTACAGCATGCAAAACCGCATAACCGCAGTGATGACAGTTTTAGTACTTTTTATTTATTAATCCCACGTGGAGTAATAAATAAAAAGTACTAAAACTCAAGAAAGTTTAAATATAAATGCTTTTCTGTATTTTTTTAAGACAAAGTGACACATACATTTTATTACTTGCATTTAAGGAACATTTGATTATCTATTAAACACAATTTATTTCATTGAGCTAGCATTCCTACTTACCGAACGAAACTTTTAGGTATCTTTATGTGACCTTAATTCTTTGCTCTCGAGTGTATATAGAACACTCTTACAGTAATATATATATATACCTACTAGTATATACCTACTACGTTATCTTTCAATGAACACGATTTCTAATGATGATAATGATAAGATGGAAATCATGTTTCTTGAAAGATAACGACTCATGAAGGCTATTATTAATAGTCATCCAAGAAACGTTATTCTTAAATCAAAATCACGTTTCTTGAAAAATAACGACTCATACATTGCTCATATTATTAATAGTCACCCAAGAAACGTTATTCTTAAATCAAAATCATGTTTCTTGAAAGATAACGACTCATAGAAGACTTAATATTATTAATATTCATTTAAGAAACATTTTTCTTAAATCAAAATCATATTTCTTGAAAGATAACGACTTATAGGAGACATATTATTATTAATAGTCATCTAAGAAAAACGTTATTATTAAATCAACATCCTGTTTCTTGAAAGATGTGCTACGTCACATCCGACCACCGGGTAATGGAAAGAAAAAGGAACGAGTGTTGCAATTTCAAAAATTGTTTCCCCAATTTTTGGGAGTATGTTTTAAGTGGGATTTATTAGTGTATGAAATACAGTAGGTACAAAAGAAATTCGTTTTGTTTGATTGTACTGAAACTTAGTGGAAAATACTAAGACCAATACAAAAATAAATTATTACAAACTGATTTCTAGTTTTCAAGTAATTCCCATGTGGAAAAACAAACATGAATACATCCCAAAGTTTAATACATTTGTTTAAATGCTCAGACAAATCACATAAGGCACGTAAACATTGGCCATTTACGCCAGCGACATATACACTACTGAGTAATGGCTTATACCCCTTAAATTATGGCAATAAAATAATGCCGGTAGGTGCTATATTTCCAAAGTAATAAGCGATCTTTCCATAACATATTTCGTTACATATGGTTTTTGAAAATGACCCTAATGACTTTTTATTGACCAAAAAGAAAGACATTACAAATTATTACCCTTCCAATCTTTTATCCATTGGTACGCATCCACTTAAGAATCTTATGTTTTATCTTTTTCTGTTCCGCAATATAATTGTATAGAACTTTCATGTTTGAAAGCATAAATATTTTATATTTCTAGTCAGTTTCTGAATCAGTTCAATTCTCCATAGTCGTGCCTTCATCTCATGCGCTGGCGAGAACTTGTTAAAATGGTCGAGGAAAAACAAGACAATTGACAAATTTCTTATAAATATGGCTAAAAAATACGTTTGAAAATCCTATTTGAATCTTGTTAAACTAATCATAACAATAAATAAAATCAATTTTTGGTTTTATTGTTGACCATGAGTGAAAAATTAAGGTGATAGGTAGCTACATGTATTTGTTTGAATCGTGTAGGTAGGTACAATTTAAAAATGGCTTTAATTTTAAACCAAGTTTATTACAATATTGTGTTATACAAATTTTACTCTGAAAAATGTACATAATGTTGGGGGAAAACGCGAGGGGGCTATCTGGCAGCACTGTCTCGATGCGCTCGCGTCTCGCCTACAGTCGGCAGCCACAGAGCAGAGTGGGGTGAAGTCGGCGTTTAGGATTAAATGTTCTGTGAGTCAGCAGCCGATTTTCCGCCCCGCTTTTCTCTGTTGCCGTGCGTTGTTGTGATGACGGGTTTTGGTGAATTGTGTTTTTCAAGATATACGGACTCGGAAAGGAATTTGATCAAAGTGAGTATTGAAGAACAAAGTTGTTAGTAGCAAATCGTTAAGTTTGTTCTAATTTACAGTGTTTCAAATATTAGATGGATGACCAAAACAACGTTACTGATGGAAAGTGTAACCCGGAGACGGACATAGATACGTTACTACGAACATGGGGTATTCCAGAACTAGTTATTGACCGATTTAAAGGTAAATACATTCTCATCACTACCTACTTAACCTTTACTAGGTATTTACTGAGGGTGTCTCATGGTACACACGTGGCTTCATTTAGTAAAACTGGATGGTTCTACATTTTCAAGGGTCATATGGTTGGGACCATAGCAAGTATGAGCATGTGATCCCCGTGTTTGTTAATTAGTTAGTTACGAGTGCTTCTCCTTTGAAATAGATAACAAGGCGTGCACCCGTGCGAATTTTAGCGTAGGTACTTACCTACAGGCCTTACGCGAAAACTCGCGCCCACAGGTGGGTCTATTTCTATAAATAGTATGATTAGCCAGGGAGCCGGGAGCTTCGCCTTTGAAATGGGGGTCTCCCCAGGCGCGCACCCACGCGTGTTTCAAAAGACTAGGTACTTAATAAGTACTAAACATTTTTTTGAGTTATGCAAATGATATTCTAGAACATACAGACCTTAAAATAATAGTATTATTATTCTAAGACAGACATTATTCAGCAAAGATCATTATGGTTTTAGGTTGAAACCTCCAGATACTCAAACTAAAAATATGAATTACTTACCTTAAAAAGCTGCATTCTCAATAGTGAACCTATTAAGTATTACAGATATTTTTATTTTCCAGAAAATGAAATTAAACCCAATCAATTAAATGCCTTAAGTGAAGAAATTCTTAAGGAGCTGTGCCCACTAATAGGCCACAGAATATTTATTCAATCGAAATTGAATGAATATCTCACAGCACATGTAAGTTCCATCTTAATAAGTATTATAATTACTAATATTTATTCAGTCTACCTATAGAATGTTATTTAAATAGGTCAACAAAAACTTTATTTCAGATCAACCTGGATTTTGACCAAAAGTACAAGGAGAATTCTACAAATTTTTATACAAAGTGGCATCCATTCATCAATAAAATTATTAGTATAAAATTTGATAGTTCCAGAGATGACACACTGGCAACTTTGTACGAAAAGACAAGACAACTGCCTGATGATGGTAAGAAAATATTTTTATTTTAAACAAACCAATAATTAAAAGAAGAACAATTACCTCCTATAAAGTAATCTGTATGTAAAAACAAAACTAAAACATGTTCCCAAAATGCAGGTAGCATTGCCACGTTGTATGGCAATTCTTAGGACAAAATAAAAACCTGCATTTTTGTCACATGTTGATGGTAAGTATCCGCATTTTAGTTATCGATAAGTATAGTGTGTTTGTTAATTTATTTCAACAATGTCCATATTATTGTTTCAGATCAAAAAGTTCCAGATCAAATTAAGCTGCTCTGTTGCCTAATTCCTCCAAAAGGGAAATTAAACAAAAGGACAAAATTTTCAACACAAGAATGCATTGAAAATTTCATCTTTGATGTAGATGTAAGTTCACATATTTACCTGACTGCTCAGAAGGTGATAGGATTCGTCTAGTCTAGAGAGTAGCAAAAAATATCATTAAATCCAAAATGCCCATATTTGATTTTCAGGGATATAAAAATAACTATTAAAACCTACTTACTGCTGGGTACTCGGTGACTTAGTACCTATCAAAACCTAGCACAGCTGAAAATATTACAATAAAATCTAATTATTGAAAAAAACAAACTGCAAAAATAACTGAAAAGAAGTAACACGCTTTAGAATTTTGACTATCACAGGCTACATGAAAGTTTGCTCTGGAGCTAACCTAGGTAGAGTTGAGAGTGGCGGTACGTAGGCTAAATGCCAAAAATACCGCCCCAAGACCCGACGGCTTGCCTGGAAAAGCCTGGGTTCTGGCCTTAGAGGCTCTCGGGCCCCGACTAAAACACCCTGCCCTGGAGTTGCATCAGAGAGGCACTCCGGTATCACTGGATGCCGACCTACCTCTGTCGTGTGGTCGAGGCTTATTTGACGGACAGGGCCGTCATCTACCCCGGCACCAGGGAGAATGGAACCGGCGAGAGATGTCGTGCGGTGTCCCACAGGGATCGGTCCTGGGGCCGAATCTGTGGGACACCGGGTACGACTGGGTGCTGTGCGCAGACTTCCCCAGCGGGGTCAGTGTAGTTTGCTACGCTGATGACACACTAGTCCTGGCTCAGGGGAGGTCGTACCAGGCGGCGGCCGAACGGGGTGCTGGCTAGAAAACCTCCACGTGTGCCTGACGGCTGCTTGTCCTTCTGGACACGTCTGGAGGGAACGGCAGTTGTTAGGCCGGTGCATCCTGGGCACGGGCAATAAAATCCTTTCGAGGAATTAACCTTCGGGGGATTTTATTGCCTGTGGCGAATATTCTGGCGCGGGAGGGGCCCGTTCTGGGCCAGTGGGGAGTTGCTCCACGTGTCCCTCTGTTGCCAACAGAGGGCACAGTGGAGGAGCAGGGGCGGGCCCGGTGTGCACTCACCCTGCCACTGGGCAGGCAACGGGGGGACTGTCCTTCCCTGCCCCCGTCGATCTTGTAACCCCAGGAGTGCCCGCTGAGTAGTGTTCTCGCGCCGCTTGGGACCGAGGGTCTTGGCTTCACCGCCCGGACCGCGAGGAAGAAAACCTCTATAAAAAATTACGGGAGGTAGGGCCTGCGAGCAGCAGACTCGGGGTAGTCTGCTGCCCGACCAGCAGCTGGCGTAGCTAGCACAGCCGGCGTAGTTGGCGCAGCTGGTAAAGGCCCATGAGGTGAGGTGGCGTGCAGTGTTCCGTGTGCGCCACCTAGGAGGGTGCGGCCAACGTTAGGCCGCACGGGGAGAAGGGGCTCGCCTGCTTGTGGCGGGCCAGGACCTGTCGGGGGTGGTTGTGTGAATACTCACGGGTTCCCACGCCCCCAGCTAAGGTAGTTGAAGGAACACCGTGGTGGTTTTAGTCGGTAAGAGTCCGACACTGGCTCCGCCTACCCCAGGCGGAGTGCGTCCATGAGGCGAAAGCACGGCAAAAAAAAAAAAAAAAAAAAGGCGGCGGCCGAACTCGCGACACGTGGGGTTGCGACAATCGTCGAGAGGATCCGGCAATTGGGACTTGACCCTGCACAAGTCCGAGGTCGTGTGTTTTCACGGTCCTCGGAACGCGCCACAACATCGGCGTCGAGTCGACGATGAAGTACCTGGGACTCGTCTTCGTCAGCCGGTGGAACTTCGTTGAGCATTTCTCAAGTTTGGCTCCCAGACTGGAGCAGGCCAGGCTGCCTCGAATTGGCTCCTGCCCAATCTAGGGAGTCCAAACAAAAGTTACTCCTTTTTAATAATTGTCTAAAAATAAATTCTTAAGCTTGTTTCCCTCTTATCAGTTTTTTGCAGTTGGGGTTTTTTAATTATTTTATTTATATTTAAGATTATAAAATTGTTAAACACTAAGAGTGGTAGCGGGTGCTTTCTTATTACTTTCGTGAACAATTAGGCGTACAATATAATTTAGTGCCTATAGCCAACAGTGATCACGAATTACTCAGTAGCATTATTTGTTTGTAAATTCACTTTATATAATAAAAAATAATTACAACAATGCAATTTGTTTCAGAGATTCGGAGACAGAAAAGAAAATTGAAGATCTACAAGTTTACACGATTGTTGTTGTTTGACGCCAAATATAATTCATAAAGTGAATCAAAATATGTATGTCTATTTAAGATGTTAATATTACTCATTATTACCTAGTTCTGCCACAATTAGAGTTTTAAGAAATTACTGAATTAATGTTACTTCATTTGACATAGAATTAAGGTAGTACATTTGCCTTCAATTGTAGAACCTGCGATTTAAAATATTGTTTTAGTACCTACCTAGTCAATGGTTATAATTAACAACCATTTTAAAATATGTATGTTGATTTAAGATATTAATATAAGTCACTGTCTCAGAAGGGGGGTAGTTTTTTGAAAAAGTTTGTTGTTTTAATAAAAGGTATAATAAAGTAATTTTAGTTTAATTTTAAAGATATTGGACCTACCAAGACTAGATTTAATAAGAGATGGAAACATGGTACTGGCTCAAGATTCACCAGATTGTTTTGAGAATTATTGTATTGTATAACTTAATCTATTAATTTTACTAATCCTGGAAGTTTTATAGCAATGTCAGAATAAACGCACGGATCCCTGTGCATTGCGGCCTTTTACATGTGTTACACCAAAGCGAATGATTAGTAGCCCGCCATACCTAGTGTTTTTACTGTTTTTCTGTGTCTTAGTGTTACAAGAGTTTATTATTGTTATTAGCAGTTTGAGCTTAAAACTTTCGGATTTTCAGTCTGAGTTACGATAGTAATTCGGTTTTGGTGGTGTAATATAATATAACAAAGGCTGCATTGAGCAGGGGTTCATAAATGTTTAAATAATGGTCTTGCTTTGATACTTGCGGATTTTCAAATTGAGAAAATTAATAGTATAATCTACAAAAAGTAATTCTCAACTCGAATCTCTTATTTTCTTATATTAAATAAGAAAAAAATTGACCTAACTAAATGATATTCTTTAGAGAATACACAGAAATTATTCACCGAAGGTAAATCTGATTTTAGTATGAAACATCCGGATATTCAAACTAAGAATATCAAAATATTCATCTTAAAAACTTAAATTCTTAGTTCAAATTTCACACTTTCTTCTTTTAAATAAATAAAGAACTTTAGCTAAGAAAATGATATTCTTTAGAGAATACACAGAAATTATTCATCGAAGGTAAATCTGATTTTAGTATGAAACATCGGATATTCAAACTAAGAATATCAACATATTCAGCTTAAAAAATTTAAATTCCTAGTTCAAATTTCACACTTTCTTCTTTTAAATAAATAAAAAACTTGAGCTAAGCAAATGATATTCTTTAGAGAACGCACATAAATTATTAACCTAAAATCGACCTGGTTTTAGTATAAAATATCCGGATATTCAAATTAAGAATATCAGCATACTCACCTTAAAAAACTAAAATTCTTAGTTCAAATTGCACTCTTTCTTCCTTTAATTATGATAAAGTTTGAGCTAAGCAAATTATATTCTTCAGAGAATGCACAGAAATCATTAACTTATGATCAATCTGGTTTTAGTATGAAACATCCGGATATTTAATTTAAGAACATTAATGTACTCACCATTAGAAGAGGAATTCTCAATTGAAATTTTATACTTTTGCATATACTTTATAATTAAGAAAATTTATAAAATCAACTAAAAAATGTGCATTCTTTGATTGAAATTACATTATTTTGAACTGACAATAAAAGTACTAAATTTAAATACTTAATTTGATTCTGTTCGAGAAAATCAATGTCTCAAAGTTCAAGAAATCTGCTCGTCTTCTTAAAAGACTTTGTTTTTTTCTTCAACCGAGAATATTTCTTCTTTATTTGAGATAATAAATAGTTGTTTTGAGCATTCAAAACAAAACAATAAAATGCTGGATTTAAGAATATAAAGTGTTCCCTATATATGAAACTATATTATTCTTGACCAATAAATATATACTTGTATTAAGACTATTTTTCTTTCCGTGTAGTGTTATATAAAATGAAAATGTTCTGTCAACAATGTGGCAACAATGTATTTTTGTGTCATAAGCTCCTACGGCTGAACACCTACGAGGAAAGAACCTACTTAGGTACTATAGTAGAATCCATGCTGAACACTAACCCCGAGATACAAGTCCAGGCCTAGTTTGAGTGTTAGTATCAGATTTCTTGCAATACATAATATTATACGATATTGATTGTAATTTAGAAGCATGTATTTATAGCGTCAAATAAACATTTAATTTTTTTATTAAAAAAAAATTAAAAACTGTCCAGCATTTTCAATTACCTATTGTCGTGTTGGATATTGCTGGCGTGTTATTTCGTTGTGTACGGAAAAGACCCGATTGATGTATTACTTTTTTTAAAAATAATGAACCAATTTCCGTGGAGGTGGGTGAAAGAATAATATCATCCCCATTTCACATGGCGCCACCTCTTATAGGAACATAAATAATTACGGTATTACATTCGTTTAACTATTATTGTGCAAAAGATGCACTTACGTGGGTAACTTTAGAAGTTACTAGGCTGTAAAGTGTAAACGATTAGGACAGATGGACAGACAGACAGACCGACGAACAGAACGATCTTCTATCCTTGTAGTAAGTATTACGAAACCCTAAAAATGTCCATATCGTCATAAAACCATAATAAAAGATAATAATTGTACTAAAGTCTTAGGACTTTTTTCACAATTTTTTTTTTTTCTTACCTCTTTCACCTGGGGGTCCAACTTCAGCTTTGATCAATGAAAGTGGTGGATCAAAAACTACGCGTCCTTTTGGCCCTGTAGGTCCTTGTGGTCCTGCTCCTCCTGCTATGCCTTTGTTGCCTTTGGGCCCTTTTGGTCCTGGCAAACCAGGTATACCAGCAAAACCTTTAATTCCTCTAGTTCCCGATAAACCTTCAGGTCCTGGGTAGCCTTTTTGACCTGCATAGCCGTCATCTCCTCTCTGTCCTTTGGGTCCATCTGAGCCTAAGTACAAATGAATGGGTTAATTAACACGTCATGGAAGCGGATTTGTTCTTGATTTCTAAATCTGCTTGTGTTGGTACTAATTGAATTTGATTAGCATTTCCGAACTTTACCGTAAGCGGTGATGGCCAAAACGGTTGAAATAAATATTTGCGAAACCGACTGTTATAGGTACTGTAGTATTTTTTGTTCAGAAAGTAATGTTAAACAGCGCGTCATTAAAAGAGGAGGGTGCGGCCAATGTGGTTGCCGCATGGGGTGAAGGGGCTCGCCTGCTAGTGGCGAGCCGGAACCTACCGAGGATGGTTGGGCGAATAGGGGAGTATTTCCCACGCCCCCGGCCAAGGGTCGGTAGAGGAACACCGTGGTGGTTTTTAGTCGCTAAGAGTCCGACACTGGCTCCGCCTTCCCCGGGCGGAGGGCGTCCATGAGGATTTTCTCTACGAAAAAAAAGGCCCTGGAACGGGGCCCTAATACACGTAATTTCATGACGCGCCATTCAAGTTGTAGTGACGTTGCAGTTCGTATCATGACAGCGATCGCCGAAGGTAAGAAAATACGAAAAGCGTTGTTTTGATCGAAACAACTGCAACTGCACTTCTTTAATTACGTGAACCGGCCTACAGTACTTTGTGGACTATAGTTAGACTAACTTAATATACATTACGTATATTAAGATAGACTCAAAGACCGAAATCTCTCATTGAGCGAAAAAAAAAACCTTCACAACGGGTTGCGTTATCTTCAAAATTTCAACTACGCGGAATTCGTGTGGTAATTACGATAGGGTGATTCGACACAGAGTGGTTTGTTACTGTAAAATATGAGTTAGAAACCTCGGACGAATAAAAATGTTTTTTTTTATACGTCAAGTTAGAAACATCATTTATAATTTTAATCAGAATTAAAATGATGATTGATGCTGATGCTGTTCAGGAACAGCATTATAATTGTACAAGGTTTTCTAAATATAATTTTCATACATAGGTATTTAAACATTTGAATAAAATGAAGTGAGTGGAGAAAAGTAAACATTGTAATTTGAATCTTTTTAAATTACATTGCTTTGGGACTGAAAACAAGTACGAAAATCAATTTACGACTTATTTATTATATTTTTTTAACCAAGAAGTCCTTGACTTTAAGTCCTTTGGGCTCATTGTAAACGAACCCCTAAATGATGACACGGATATTGAGAAGCAGCGAAGGGCATTGTCGGTGCGCGCTAACATGTTGGTGCATAGGTTTGCTAGGTGTACAGCGCGGGTAAAGGTAACTTTGTTCAGAGCCTACCGTCAAAGCTTTTACACTAGCGCCCTATGGACCAACTACACGCAGCGCGCCTACAATGCTCTAAGAGTGCAGTACAACAACGCCTTTAGGGTTCTGGTGCGGCTGCCTCGATTTTGCAGTGCCTCAGGCATGTTTGCCGACGCGACGGTGGATGACTTTGAGGCAGCGGCAACGGAATCCTAAGCACGATGCTGAGAGACCAGAGTCTGCAGTTGTGGGGAGACTTATCAGGCTGCATGTGACCTGATTATTGTAATGTGGATTATTTTATACTTTCTGTGACTAACATAGTTGTAAGATAATAATTGTTACTAACAAAATAATGGACATCAATTAGTTTGAAATACCTAAATGTTTTTTTTTTTAATTGATAAAAAGGGAATTAATAAGAAAAATACATTATTTTCGTATGAGATTCCAATTATACGGTCCTTTGCAATCATCAAATCGAAATCAAATAAAATCAAAATGTTTGTTTGTGTACACAGGTATTTTTGGTGTTAGGTACATTATAGGTAGTTTAGCATTTATTAGATTATTTATCCTACCTACAACATATTACCCACATTTTGTGCATGTGATAAATTTTAAGATAATTTAGTTAGGTACTTAATTTCAATCATGTAATTTTCGTTTTCATCCGAGCAATTTTTAGGATCATTGCAAAAATCCAGCTTATCTTAGGTTAGTCGCTAATAACCGCTCACGTAATGAGCGCTGATTGGCTGATATGAACGTTATGCACTGACAAATGCGCTGATTGGCTTACGGCTACATTCCTTCGTCTTTCGAGCCATGTTCTGACCAACCAGAATGAAGATGTTATAAATCGACGCATAGATTAGCCAATCAGCGTTCAAGTTTCCAATCGTCCTAAACAAACTCGGATTTTCGCAATGATCCTGATAATAGCTCGTATGATAACGAAAATCTTTCTGAGATTCCAATTATCCGGTCTTTTGCAATCATCCTAGGATTTTCGCAAAGATTCGATTTGTCCGATTATCCTACGACATGCACAAAACGTCCAGAATGCGTCGTAGATATTAGTAACTAATTACCACAAGTTCCGGGGGTACCTACTGGACGTAAAGAATTGCATTACCCTATATCTTCTCATGGGTGTCGTAAAAGGCGACTAAGGGATTCACCAGAGGATGGGCAGCAGCGTTCTCTGATTATTTAACCAACCAACTGCGATCGCCAACACGCCTGCCAAGCGTGGTGATTATGGCATACCCCCCCAACAAGCTTGGGGGAGGCCAATGTCCAGCAGTGGACGTCTGTATGATGATGAATGAATGAATTACCACAACGCGTTGTGGTTAAATATCATGAAAGCTCCGACACGAAATTCGCTTTATGAGTTTTTCGCATTATTTACAAAGTGTTGCTATTTACCTAAGCTAGACCCATGACACAAATTTCGCGTAGTTGAAGTATTGAAGAATACCACGCCCAATGAGCGTTTTCGGTCTTTGAGCTTAACATACACAGTAACACACATACCTATATGTATACAACGTGTTATTTAAATAACTGAATACCTCATAAGGGCTCATTGTACTCATTAGTGTGCACAACTTTTATTATGGGACCAAACCCTGAAATCGCGGTAAAAATATCAACTGTTCCTTACATTTTGACGATTTATGTGAACACAAATGTAGGGATCAGCTGTTTTGTTTTTGTGATTTCACGGTTGGTCCCATAGTAAAAATTGTTCATAATGACGAGTACCATGATCCCTTAAGAGGTTCCAATCCAAATTAACTCTATTTGCTCAAAATGTGGTTCAGAGGATGGTACATTCTAAATAGGTGCAAAGACACATTTTGCCATATATACACAGCATGCAATTTTTTACAAAATACGTTAATCAATTTAACTAAAGTAGTAATAGTTATCACTGGACCGATTGTTATCTTTAATAAACAATATAAACATATAAAAAATAATATAATATAGGTACAACAACAACATAAAAACAACAACAGTAAGCAAAAAGTAAGTAAGTAGTAAGTTAAGTACAACATATAATATAGGTTTAGTATAAACTAAGAATAAGATTGTATATGGTATGAAAGGAAGATTGATAACTGCAGTTTTATTACAGTATCTACAATAGTTGATGTTGCTGCGCATTTTGTTAATATATTACTTGACTCAACGCAACCCAGTTACTGGGCAATACATAATATTCTAAGGTTAGGCCAATTGTGAGACTTGGGCTTGGCTTACCCTTAACGACAGATATTCGTATGAAAACAGGGACCGATTGCTTAACGTGCTCTCCGAGGCACGGATGTGTAACGAAACGGTCACCGATCCACGGACGGACCGCGGAAAACGCAGGTTAACCTTGCAATCCACCCGGTTATTACTTAGCCGAGACCAAGACTACAACAAAAATATTCAACTTTCATTACCTGACATACAATACGGGCAATCATCTCCATGTTCTCCTTTTGGTCCTAGGAACCCTGGACGGCCGTTATCGCCTACTTGACCAACACGTCCAGGCGATCCTGGCGGTCCTTCCTCTCCTGGAGGACCAACTCCGTGTACGCCAGTTCCTGGAAAGCCTTGTGGTCCCATATCGCCTGAATTACCGCGATCTCCTCGTTGACCCGCTATACCATCTATACCGAAGTCTCCTTCTTCACCATCTGGACCAGTTACTTTTGTTCCTTTAAATCCTTTAGGACCTGTAAGTCCAATCAATCCTTGGAATCCTGAAGGTCCTTTAAATCCAGGGAATCCTTTAAATCCGTCATTTCCAGGTTCTCCTTTAGTAGATGTGCCTGGGATTCCTTGCCTGCCTTTAGTGCCTTTTATTCCTGGCAATCCTGGTGGTCCCATAATGCCAAGCAAACCTCGTTGACCATTTAGGCCTGGTGCTCCAACCGGACCCAATGGGCCCTCTGGGCCTTGAGGTCCCATAGGACCTGGTATTGGTGGTGCATCCAGCTTTTCATCGTACAATCCGGGTTCTCCAATGAAACCTTGCAGCCCAGGATTACCAGGCATTCCATCTTCACCTCTTTCTCCCTTCCATCCATCTGCTCCATCTGGACCTGCAAATCCTGGTGCACCTTTATCTCCTTTAGGACCTGGATTACCATCTCGACCAGGGTGACCTGTCTTTCCCCGTGGTCCGTCATGGCCTTGATCTCCTTTGTATCCTTGTTGGCCATCAAGACCGTAAGGTCCCTGGATAAAGAAACATCTGATCTTTATTGTAAGCAGACACAATAACACCACTAGACGAAGCAGCACCTTCGCTCGTGTACAATAGTGTAACCTATTTCACTTTACGGGTTGTATTTCTAAAAATCCTTTCTAAGTACACACGGCTACACATCAAGCTGTACAATTCCAGTATAAGCTGACCTCGCATTGTATCGGCTCTCTGTACAATGCGAGATCAGCTTATACTGGAAACTACAGCTTGATGTGTAGCCGTGCGTACGCCTCTGCACTATACAGGATTGGTCATTGCAGTGACACTTGGAAGGAAAATACTTTAAAATTAAATAAAAAATTGGAAAATCTACATACCACATATATATGTTACGGGTAATGTTAGAAGAACGGGTAAACCTAGTTTTATCTGGGTGGGTATACCTTTGATTATTATCGAAGTTCTTTGGGTAAAGTCCGAAATTACTCAAAAATAAATTCTAATTCAGCATTTATTCGGATACCTAGGTTTACCCTACGCTGATGGATAATGTATGTTGGTACCTATCTGAACAAAAGATTGCAAAATTTTACTGATACCAAAGAATTGGAAAAAGGTACATTTTGCGAAAAGGACATTTTGCGAATGAAAGATTCAGCGAAAGGGCATTTTGCTAAAGAGTAATTCTGCGAAAGGGACATTTTGCGAAAGAGACATTCTGAGAAACATTTTGCAACCTATAGACACTGCGATGTGGACATTTTTCGACCGAGCCCTTGGAGGGCAATGGAGTGCAGCCACTGCGAAATTGTAACTGGATTTAAGTGCACGTGTTGAGAAAGGGCTAAAGATGGAAGTAATAAATAAATATTTTTTATACAGCATCTAGTCTCAAACTAAGCAGAGCTTGTACTTACTATGGGCACAGATAATATAATACTATACCTATGGGTACTAGACAATGGATATAATACTTTTATACTTTATTTTTGTAAATACATACTTATAATACATAAGAAACACCCAGACCAACACAAACACTTAAGTTCATGACATAAATATTTGTGTCCTGTGGGAATCGAACCCGACCTCATGATCAGCAGTCCGATTCCGGACCACTTGACCACAGATGTCATTTAATAATAATGATGTTGTAATATGATATCTGTCAATAATTCTGACAGATATCATAGGATAAAGAGGATTTATTCAAATCCTTCCTACTTCCAATACATCTAAATATAAAACAAAGTCAGGTTAGTTACACCATTTATAACGCAAGATTTTGATGAAATTTAGCATACAGATAGAACATAACCCGGATTAATATATCATCATCATCATCATTTCAGCCGAAAGACGTCCACTGCTGGACATAGGCCTCCCCCAAGCATCGCCACAACGACCGGTCCTGTGCCTTCCGCATCCAGCGGATTCCCGCGACCTTCACCAGGTCGTCGGTCCACCTTGTGGGGGGTCTACCCACGCTGCGCCTTCCAGTACGCGGTCGCCACTCCAGAACTTTACTGCCCCATCGGCCATCCGTTCTGCGAGCAATGTGCCCCGCCCACTGCCACTTAAGTTTGGCAATTCTTCGGGCTATGTCGGTTACTTTCGTTCTCCTGCGAATCTCCTCATTTCTGATTCGATCACGCAGGGACACTCCGAGCATAGCCCTCTCCATTGCCCTTTGAGTGACTTTGAGCCTTCTTATCAGGCCCATTGTGAGCGACCACGTTTCAGTACCGTAAGTAATTACTGGCAACACACACTGGTCAAAGACTTTCGTCTTGAGACACTGCGGTATTTTGGACGAGAAGATATTGCGTAGCTTCCCGAACGCTGCCCAACCGAGTCGGATTCGACGATTGACCTCTTTCTCGAAGTTGGACTTACCTAGCTGGACAGTTTGTCCTAGGTATACATAATCGTCAACAACTTCGAGTGTAGATTCTCCGATGCTTACGGGAATGGGTGCTATATGGGAATTCGACATAACCTTTGTCTTGTCCATATTCATTTTAAGACCCACTCTATCGGAAGCTCTACTGAGGTCATCGAGCATTGTACCGAGGTCCTCCATGGTCTCAGCCATGACTACTATGTCGTCGGCAAACCGAAGGTGAGTGATGTACTCGCCGTTTATGTTGATGCCTAGCCCATTCCTTTTGGATTCATTCATTTCCATTTCATTTTGGATTAATATATATACTACTTTTTATACCGGAAAGATGAACAGTTTCCGAGGAATACGCGATAAACGACATTCACGCGGGCGAAGTCGCGGGCATATGCTAGTAAAATTATAAATGTGAAAGTTTGTGAAGATGTTTGGATGTTTGTTACTCATAACATTGAAATGACTAAACAGATTTGGATGAAATGTGGCCCACAGATAGACCATAACCCGGGATTAAAATACAAGCTACTCATCGTCCCGGGAAAATAAACATACCACAGATAACCTATTAGTTACTACGCAGCTACCATAGTTAAGTTTGCCAATAAACGAATACAGGGTGATTTGTAATTGGAGCTTTTCCATGAAAGGGGTCTACTAGAGCTCATTTGCAACAAAAACGATCCCTTGAACCAGCGGTTGCCAGTAATTTTTTTTTCAAGTTGTAGCAGCATTCCGACATTGGATCGAAAAAATGATAACTGTAAAAATGTAGTGCACACTGCGCAGTCAATTGACACTTTCCTCAAAACTGATGAATAATTGATTCCTACATATAAAATCCATGGCCAAAATTCGATACCTATTCATGTAATAACTACTATTTCCTGATAATATTTTAATTTGTTAGGGCATTTCATGATTAAAATTAACTTACTGTTTGACCTCTTGACCCGAGCATTCCTTTCAGACCTTTCACTCCTCGTTGTCCCTGCAACCCTTTTTCTCCTCTGTTACCCTTCGTTATGACGGTAATATTCTGTCGGACTTCGCTGGTTATTACTATAGACGCCGGTCTCCCAGGTTCGCCAATTTGTCCTTGAGATCCTTTTTCTCCGGATGGCCCGACGGTATCGTCACCGATATTTCCTCTATCTCCTGGTTCTCCTCGAACACCCATGGCACCCTTTAGGTTAAACAAAGTACATGTAGTCAAGTTTGGTTGCAAATGGACCAAATGGTCAGTCAAGTACTTTTTCTTTTTTAGTCTACATTTTTGTATAAATTTAATATTTTTATTTTTGTATAAATAGTTTAGAAATTGTTATTGTGAAATTGCTGTACTCACAGAATATTTTCTGTTCTGTGATAGACCCCCAGTTTCTGGAAGGCTGATCAATTTGATCTGTTGGCAAATCTAATGTCAGCTTCTGTGATTGGCCGGCAAAAATTTTAACAACCAATCACATCGCTTGACCTGAGATTTGACAACTGATTAGTGAATTTTTGCCTTTCGGAAACTGGGGGTATATCTAAGCATTAAATGTAAAATAAATGACATCATCATTGAATTAGTTAATTTATGACTCTGTCTTGTCTACACTTAATTAAATTAAAGCAATTAAGTACTTAGAGTTACGTCTACTTTCATATTTTTACATTATTTATTATGATATCAGAAATTAATATTCCACATATTTAGGAAAATTATTGCTAAGTGCTAAGTGTAAGTAAATAATATTGTATGTTTGTCTTACCTCATCACCTGCTTCTCCTGGGTAACCACTATCACCTCTCCAACCCATGACTCCACGAGGTCCAAACGATCCCGGCCGACCTAGTTCTCCAAGATCTCCTTTGGCACCTCTTGAATTAACACCTCCTTCACCGGCCATACCTTGGGAACCTTTTTCTCCTGCAGGTCCAGGTAAACCTCTATCTCCAGGAATACCTAGACGTCCAGGTGGTCCCATTACACCATCAACACCGCTACAACCGTCCAAGCCAGGTAATCCAGTGACACCTTCCGATCCAAATTGGCCCTAGATGGGGAAAAAGGGTTATGTAATTTTATGTAACATAAAAATCCAATAAAAAGGCAAAAGAATCAGTATCTGTCATAATCATAGTTTTAATGGTTTTAATTGAAGATGTCAAAATATTCATACTTGCGGCCCTGTGTCTCCTCTTGGTCCATAAGGTCCATCGATACCCTAAAAATAAAAGTGGCCAGTTAGTATTTAGTTTATGGCTCGGATGACAAAAAAAGGCGGACGGATTCTCGCTAAATAAGCTCGTGAAGCATCCATAGTAAGACGGCTCGCTTTAAAGTACGGGCTGGTACGTACACATTCACATCCATAGTATGCCAAAAAGCAGCAATTACGCAAAAATCTATTGTGGCTGTAATCTACTACAACAATTGTAGTGTCACAAATAAAATAACAATATAAATCTGGTGTGTAATATGCTTTCGAAATTATAGTGGGTTTAGGAAAAAATAAAGCGATTCAGTCTTTGTTTAGCGAGATTCCGTCCGCTTTTTTATTCGTCCGAGGTTTATGGTATAAACCTCAAAATTCATTAAAATCTTTATACGTACGTGCGTTCCCTTGTCACCATAATCGCCCCTCTCACCCATGTCTCCTGGCTCGCCCGGTCGACCAGGACGCCCGAAGGGTCCATCATCGCCGTAGTCACCTTGAAAGCCGGGAACTCCGGGAGGGCCATTGTTCCCCCGATCGCCTTTAATGCCAGTACAGTCGCATAATGTTTGATTGCACACCACCTGTAAAAACGGTATTAATATATTATTATTTACCACCATTATTTATTTTTAACTTATACTGAGCCATTGAAGCAAAGGCCACCCTTTCCTTTTTCCATTCATCTCGGTTAACATGAATTTTTTTTAATCAATGAAATTTTTCGGAAAAATTTCATTTTGTGTTGTCAAGTTCGGGTGAAAGATATTTTTTTAATAAAAAGTGAATCTCAACTATTGCAAATAAAACTATACAACGTGTTATTGAAACATCAGATGTTCCCTACATTTCGTCGATTTATGTGAACATAAACGTAGAACAGATTTTTTTTCACGATTTCAGTGTTGGCTCCATAGTAAAAGTTGTTCATACTGAGGAATACAATGACCCCTTAAAAGGTTTTCAGTTATTTCAATAACACGTTGGTTCACACACTGTTCCATTTGAAAGTACGGTGAGCAATATTAAATTATATCTCAGGACATATTATATTAAATATATTATATTATAACCCGTAGTGAAAAGCCGGCTTCACTTTGGAAACTGATTAACAGACTGAATCCGAAAGCATGCGTGAGGTGTCGTATAGTCGTTGGCTCTTTCTCACACTCCAAAGTACAGTTTAACCCGTTTAACCATAAAAACTGTGCTCCTAAGTCCGAGTAGTTCCGATGAGACGGCTGGTCGGCTTGTGCGGGGTGGATGCGGAGCCCGAAACCGCGAAAGCTAGCGTTTAACGAGAAACAAGATATAAACGTTCTTATCGAATTACTAGGGTAACATAATAAAATCCATAACATATTTATTAATTACAAAATAATAGTCATTACGTCAATCGTACATAAAATCATACGATCTCGGGAGTTTGATGGAATAAAAAATTAACTCAATTTAAAATTTTCACGGAGTTTTGAAATTTTTCATATTTTTCACATATTTTTCATTTCGTTGAAATATAATTTTTCATTTGCCCATCCCCAGACTGTGGTTCAATCATAAACTTATTATACTGACGTCAGGATAGTAACTTTATGAGTTCAATTATTTCTATAGGCATCAAGCTCGTCTAGCGTCAACCGTCTCTAGGTCAGCTGATATTTATTTCAATCTTCTTCTATCGTGTCGACATGAGCTACATAATGATAACAGCTCATGCCGTGGGGAAAAGATTAACCAGTCAGCAGGTTGGAAGCGGGGCCGACTGCCCAAGGTGCGCCGGACGATCAATTAAATATCGTCACTCGTGGAGGCTCTTTTAAAATAACAACATCACGCCTGTATTTCCCGAAGGGGTTTGCAGAGGTGTATAGTACGGGGTGCTGCCAGAAAACCTCCACGTGTGTCTGACGGCTGTCTCTGGACCGGCAGTTGTTAGGCCGGTGCATCCTGGGTACAGGCAATGGAATCCTTTCGAGGGATTAACCCTCGGGGGATCTTATTGCCTGTGGCGAATATTCTGGTACGGGAGGGGCCCCATGTGGGCCAATGAGGAGTTGCTCCACGTGTCCCTCTGATGCCAGCAGAGGGCACAGTGGAGGAGCAGGGGCGGGCCCAGTGTGCACTCGCCCTGCCACTGGGCAGGCAGCGGGGGGATTGTCCTTCCCTGCCCCCGTCGGTCTCGTAACCCCAGGAGTGCCCGCTGAGTAGTGTTCTCGCGCCTCTTGGGACCGAGGGTCTTGGCTTTACCGCCCAGACCGCGAGGAAGAAAACCTCTATAAAAAATTACGGGAGGATGGGGCCTGCGAGCAGCAGACTCGGGGTAGTCTGTTGCCCGACCAGCAGCTGGCGTAGCTGGCACAGCCAGCGCAGCTGGTAAAGGCCCTTGAGGTGAGGTGGCGTGCAGTGTTCCGTGTGCGCCGCCTAGGCGGGTGCAGCCAACGTTAGGCTGCACGGGGTGAAGGGGCTCGCCTACTTGTGGCGGGCTAGGACCTGTCGGGGGTGGTTGTGTGAATACTCACGGGTTCCAACGCCCCCGGCTAAGGTAGTTGAAGGAACACCGTGGTGGTTTTAGTCGGTAATAGTCCGACACTGGCCCCGCCTACCCCGGGCGGAGTCGTCCATGAGAATTTCCGCACTGCAAAAAAAAAAGAAAAAAAAAAGAGGTGTATAGTACACCCACATTTCGCCAGTTATATTGTAGTCCCATGTAAAAGGAGGCGAGCTTATTGCCATTAACCGGGCACAAATCCAGACTCCAGGCTGCTACTGAGGATTTCCTAATGAAAAAACCCGATAACACTTTGCCCGACCCGGGAATCGAACCCAGGAACCCACGCTCAGCAGTCGCGCTTGCGACCACTAGACCAACGAGGCAGTCTTAATGCACCCCAAAATTATTAAAGTAAATAAAATTACATTTTCAGTTATCATTATTACATGCTAGTACATGACAACATACATCGTACTACATCGTATACCAAAATTTCATATCAATTGAACGAGTGAAAGTATCTTAGAATCCCACACCAATTTATCCTCATTTCTCTTTCATACTCCCATCATGATCACCTTAACCTTTTCATTGAAACCATTCCAATGACCCCATCAAACACAATACGTCTGCTGTATGTTGGTGAGGAGTTGGGTATCCTGCAGATTTCAGGTGATGCTGCAGCATTAGGTTAAGGTTACTATATTAAGTTCTTGCAATATCATTCAAGTAACAGGATATCAAATTTAGAATCGTCAGACTTGTGGAAGTTGCTCACATCCCTTCATCAACTAGAAAAGAGCTGATGATCTTCAAACGGCTATTATTCAAGAAAACCTGTTCAGCCGTTTCACTCTCGATTACATTCTCAATCAAGTCACCATACATACAAAAAAAACTGAATAAAAAAAAGCGTGTGCGTCAGGAACGAAATTATCCTTAAAATTAATATTTTTTGACCGGTTTATTATAATGCTAAACCCAATTAAATATAATACAAGCATAGATGGCAGGAAACATCATGCGTCGGACTGAGATACCATAGAGCCCAGGTTCGATCCCCAGTAAAACATGTATTTTTAACCGACTTTAAAAAGAAGAAGGTTATGAATTCGACACGTATGATTTATTTAATAGTTACTGTAATTATTTTATTATTTTTAACGCAATATAATATCCTATCTATCCACGATTAGCCCTACTTGAGATAGAAATTTGACGTATTTTGTATGGAGCTTATGTCAAATTTCTATCTCCAGTAGGGCAAATCGTGGTTATTAATTTTGGCCGTAACGCATGCGAAGCGAAATCTAAAGATTTTAAATTGTGGAAAGAAAAAATCGCTCACGAGCAGAATTTGAACCTGCGACTCCTGGCTCAGTACGCCAGTGCCACTAGGCTACCGTGAACACTGCTCGTGTAATCGTGGTATCCGACTCGACTAACTTTGCAGTTAATTCAGAGTCGTATAGATATGCCTACCTTTACTAATTATTTTATTATTTTTAACGCATTTACGCATGCGAAGCGTAATCTAAAGATTTTAAATCGTGGAAAGAAAAAAAAAGAAAAAAAAAAACGAGCGATTTTCTTCTTTCCACAATTTAAAATCTTTAGTTATTTTGATTTTCTGTTACTTTGACGTTACCCACCGGATGGCGCGTGAGTTCAGCTGACAACTCTATGATACTCTACGATAAGATAATTAAAAAATAAATCTTATCGTGCCGTGACGCTACATTTTCTCTCGAATCACATCTACCGCAAGACCCCATGAGGAACTTCGTTCCAAAAAAATACGTTCATCCGTTTGGAAGCTACGATGCCACAGACAGATACACAGAAATACAGACACACAGATTCACACGTTAAACAGCCCTCTGTTTGCGTCGGGGGTTAAAATCAGCCAAATCGTGACCGATTTGCCGTAGCCCAGTCAAGCCGTTCTCAAGTGATGATCTTTCGTACATGCGGCAATAGATTTTAATTTAGGTAGTTATATCGATGTTGCAGGCTATCTTTCTGTTTTTAACTGGTTTCAAAAAGTTTTTTGTTTAGCAAGACAAGCTTTGGTATTTACTGGTATTTTATTAGACACGGATTTGGTACTCGGTGTGTCAACGGTAATTACAGCAGAGATCCTGTGACCATCTTCCGGCTCCATCAACAGATCAGCTCCTAAACACCATAATATTGCATTATCATCGGGTTTACATACGTGTACCTTTCAGCCAATAACCTTGCAAGATTTGACCTAAACCTGAAAAGCTTGTAAGAAAGGAGGTTTTCAATTCGACTGTATGTTTTTTTTGTACGTTTGTTACGCGATTACTGCGCCAATTATAAATAGATTTTGATGATTCTTTCTTTGTTTGGTAGGTCATACTTCAGAGGTGGTTCCATTTAAATTTGGTGAAGATCTGATGAAGATCTTCGGAGAGAAAGAAGGGAACTCTTCAATGGATGACAGCAAATCACCCGCGATTGCTGCAAACGCTTGTTTATGCCACTCAAAATAGAAAAATAAAATAAACTTGAAAAAAAGTAAAGACAGACTTCAAAAATAAAATAATAATTTGTGTGGAACTGTTTAGGAAGTCGGTGCCTTTGATACGGTTTGATTTAAGAATAAATTGGCACCGACTTCCTGAACAATTTCACACAAATTATTTTATTATTTTTGAAGTTGGTTTTTTGTTTTTTTTTCATATTGTATTCAATCCATTCACAAAAGTGTATTACTTAAGCATTAATTAAAAATGCTATGCAATAGAGTAGGTAACAAAGAACGTGCCTTATCGTCGAGACCTCTGACATACATTCGACGGAGAGCAAGTGTAAGACCGTTGCACTTCCTACTTTATAATAGAGCATGAAAATGCGTTTATTATATAACCTTAACTATTTAAGTATTATCTGTTTAGATTAGATTGAATTTTAAATCTGTAGATAATTAGTTTATACTAATTACTCTGCATGTAACTACTTAAAAGTAATGAGATTTGCATATCTGTAATAAATCATTGTAGTATAGGTGTTGTCAAAAGCTCAACTACTTTACCGTTCACAGAACAAGCTGAAATGGATTTAGCAGTGTGCTTTATGGTTAAAGGATGATGTCAGAGAGTTGTATTACATCATCTTTTGAACAAACCAGACGTTAACCACTACTCCTCCAGTTTTAGTTTTATTGCAGTCAAATGGAATTGTATCCTTTAGCAACATGTGTAACTGTTATAGTCATTCGGTCAGTCAAAGTCAGAAGCAGTTTTACGCATTTAGGTACTAAAGTGTATATCGAAACATTTCTATTATGGGTTTACACTTTGTGTATTGTTCTTCTTATCTCCAATTAATTAAGGAATTATTATTATTTTTTGTTCCTGTTTACTACTATTTTCATGGTGTACAATAAAGTATATTCTATGTATCTGTCTATCTAATACATCTTTCCGGACGATTGCGTAAAAGAAAACTTAACAGTTACTTAGGTCGTTAGATTAGCCTCAAATGCCACAATTAGGGAATGTTTGGAATAGCCAGGGGCCTTACTCCCGACTGGATCAAGTTCTGTATCAATCGAATTTGAATTCGTGTTAGTGTCAATTCGTACTGCATTCCTCTAGGAATTGACATTAGCTCGATTTGGCTCGAGCTCTGAAAGCTCTAACCAGTCCGGGAGTAAGGCTAGGGGCCTTTCGCAGATCACTGCGAAATTTTATCAGTAAACTTTCATCCTTACACTTAATATCCTATTTATTTTTGGCAAAGGTAACATTTATGAATTTGAATTCGAGTTAGTGTCAATTCGTACTGCATTCCTCTAGGAATTGACAGTAGCTCGATTTGGCTCGAGCTCTGAAAGCTCTAACCAGTCCGGGAGTAAGGCTAGGGGCCTTTCGCAGATCACTGCGAAATGTTATCAGTAAACTTTCATACTTATACTTAATATCCTATTTATTTTTGGCAAAGGTAACATTTATGATACAGTTAATTATTACGGTTATCAGTGGCGTAACTTTACCGTAAGAGGCCCGTGGCAAATTCATTGGATGGGGCCCTCCCTCATTGTAAAGATCTGCCAAAAACGCAATTTACTAAGTTAAAATTTTCAGTGTATACCAAACTGCACATGTAGCGAGGACGTACCGGATGCGCTCTAAAACTGGGTGATATCTTTTTCTTACAACTGCGTTCAAATCTTGTTTTTTTTTTGGTTTAATTTGTGATATTTTAGTAGGTCAACTTAAATTAGTTGAATAAAAAACTGATACATTTTGTAATAATAAATGTTAGGATCCTAACAGCATTTTGCCCGTCCTCCCACCCTGTTGTTAGGTACGCCACTGACGTTTATTTTTTAAAGGCCTAAATTAATATCCCATCTATCCACGAGTAGGGCAAAACTAGAGATAGAAATATGACATAAGCTTCATACAAATTATGCTTAAACTATCTCTAGTAGGGCAAATCATGGATAGAATATTATTAAAAGGAATTGCGGGTGGTCTTTTCTCCATACAAACGCTCTCGAGTATTTCCTTCTGGTTTATAATCCTAGAGCAATGAATTCTTGCAGTAAAATAAATATCAACTTTTTGTTTGTTTCCGTTTTTGATGATAAATAATTTTTAGAAGCCTTCAAAAATTCTCAAAATTGCCTATTGAGGCCGCTATCTCCGCTATCTACAGAGGCCTAGTGTGTGGATTTGACAACTATTATTGAAAAAGAAAACATTGCGACACAGTACATATTCTTCTTATTCAGTTTATGAAATATCTTTTAAATTGGTCCAGTTTCGGAGGAGAAAATAGTCGAGAGCCAAACCTCGAATTATGACTTTTTACTAAAGCTATTCAGTCGGAGCTGCAGTTGTCCTTTTCGCACTTAACATAACATCACGCCTGTATTTCCCCGAAGGGGTAGGCAGAGGTGTATAGTACACCCACATTTAGCCAGTTATTTTATAGTCCCATGTAATAGGGGGCGAGCCTATTGCCATTAACCAGGCACAAATCCATACTCCGGGCTGCTACTGAGAATTTCCTAATGGAAAAACCCAATAACACACTTTTTTTTTTACACACTTTTTTTTCGCACTTAAATTTGTTTAATGCGGGCAGATAAACATTTGGCATTTCCTCCCAATTTTCGTCCTTAGTTGTATTCAAGCAAACCTAGTAATTAATTTCTTATTCTTTACAATGACACTGATTTGTGTTTAGTTCTATGTCTAACATACAACAACAACAAAAATGTTCTATGACTAACTTTCTTGCTGATCTAAGGGTTTATTTTATTTGTTGATCGAAACATGGCTCATAACTCGTGACCATATATGATCTGTTATACGTGGAATTAGACATAGATACACATCATGGCTTCATTTTATTAAGTCGCCATTTCAAACGTATCAATTTACAATGGACAACATTGCTAAATTTGCATGACGACGTAATGCATTCGAGCTGTGTCGATCTACTTTTAAATTAGTAGTTTATTGTCATGTCTGTTAGAGCTAATTTTTAGTGCATAAGAATGAGAATTGAATGATTTATCGTTATAAGCTAGATTGCTTGAAATTATTGTCCAAGACGAATCTACATACTATGTAATCGCCTTTAAATAAAACAGGATTCTGATTAATTATTAAGTAGGTACCTACCTACCAATAATTATTAAACATAATCCCTGTGTTAATAAGAGATGTATTTGTGTTCACTGACGATTCGCCGATGTTGGTTAGCTACTGTAAGAATTTCGCCATTCCATTATTAACATCACTGTTTTCGTTAAACTATGGTCTTGATATTTTGCTGAATTTGTAATCTCATGCCACAGACATAGTAAAAAATATAGACAAGTGCTGCGAACAATCATAGTGTAGCCAATAAAACCGTGCTCCTCCGTGTACAAACCAGCGCTCACGCACACACATGCACCTGAAAGATATTTATTTTTGGCGATGCTTACTGGACGATGCTTCGACATGTGTACTGAGCGGCGAGCACGGTTTGATGTCTTGGTTTGATGTGTATTTGTGTGTGTGAGCGCTGGTGGCTTATGCATGGTTGGAAAATGAGACACAGGCAAACATTATTAACGACTTCAGCGACTGACGATTAATATACGGAGTTCTTATAGGTACCTACAAACGTGTATCAGAAACGCGTGGTTAATTTTAAGAGATAATTCAAGGAATCCTATCGAACAACTTTTACTGGTGTCAATCCTGGAATTGCGGAAAAAATATTTGCTGATCCATACATTTTGTCGAGCGACATCGATGATATTGTAGGGAACAGCTGTTTTTTTTTCGCGATTTCAGTCTTGGTTGCTTAGTAAAAGCTTTCTATGCTACGCCTTGAATGGGCTCTTCAAATATGACCACGCATTTCTGATAGAATAGAATAGAATAAATTTTTATTTCATTGGTTAAATAAGTCAGCTACATTTCACTTATAAAATTTAAATTTTACAAGGGCTTTTGATTTATATTTCGGCGCACTTTGTCCGGGGAGGGATCTTTTGCGACCTATTACTGTATTCTTTTCACACACGATTGAATAGTATAAAACAAGTGTGAGAAGTTATGAATTTAGGATCCCATCAGGTCTGGTCCTGAAATTATTTATTGACTATGAGTGACTTTACGAGTCAAAGCCTATGCTGACGGGGGGGTGCCGTTCTCTCTTGGAGCGGTTTGCCTCTCTCCGATTTATTTAAATACTGAATTTCACCTATTCTATTTGAGAAAAGGGATGGATTGAATTGTCCATATCTCGTATACGAGGGGCCGGGATCTTCGAGGCCGCTGATCGTCAGTGAGGTAAGTTTTTCGATCATATCGTGGTGGAGATCGTGTGCTCTGAGATGCCAGGGGTCTTGTCCAAGCATTTCCCAGAGCGTTTTTGTTTCCGTGCGACGTAGGAATGCACCTGCAGCTTTCAGTGCCATTCTGTATTGTCTTTCTAGTTTCGTCAGATTGCTCTTGCTGTATCTTGGTAGGAGTTGGATGACTCCATAGTCGAGTACTGGCAACAGGCACGTCTGTATAATGAGCAGTTTTGTTTCGATGTTCACTTTTGATCGATACCCTATGATCGAGTTTAGGGCACCTCTTACTCGTTTTGACTTTTCTACTGTTTCTTTGGTGTGTTTATTCATTGATAGTCTCTTGTCCAGTACGACACCGAGGTATTTTACTTCGTTCTTATATTCAATGCGTTCGTTTTTCATTTTGATGTAGTTTCTGTATCCACTATTTGGGTTTCCCAGACCGCATTTCTGATACTCGTTGTATAGTTGGACAAAAAAGAGTTAAAAGAATACGATGCCACTAAATACAAAATAAAACTTAAATTTTTAAATTAAATCGGCAGAATTTAAAGAAGCATTTCTAGTAAATTTATTCGTACATATTTAGACACATACATTTTATTGCATGATAAAACACGGATCGACACAGCACTGAGTGTACAGACAAATGAAAAAATCTGTTCCGTTTTTTTTCTGACTGTATCTATGTCGCAAAATATTCACTTCAGTATTATTTTTTGTGAAAATGCATTAGAAACGATGGGAAAATGGCGGAGTTATAAGTCTGTGTCATACAGGGAGAAGGACGGATAACTATTGATGGAGTCCTAAAACGAGCCTATTGCTTTATGCTCTATGCAAGCTATTTGGAAGAGTTTGTTCCCAGCAAGCACTTGTTGTAATAAGTAAAAATACTTATTACAATAAGTACTTATATTATACGACAAGTATTTTTCACTGTATATGTACTTTCTTATGATTATCTATAAACACAGTTCCTTCGTACGTGTGTCACTGCAGGGTGCCAACTGAAAATCAGCGCTCATCAATGTTCAATGCCAGCACATGCTGAGTCAGTGACCCTTTTGGCAATTGGCATGGGAACTTCATGTTTTACTTATATCTATTTTAGTTTTTTATTTATTTTTATTGTTGTGCTGTCACTGTTCTGTGCCAAATAAAAGTTTTTCTTTCTTTCTTTCACTAGGATCTGAATCCCTCTAACCAAGCTCACTTATTTTATTAATGTGAAAGTTTGTAGAGGTGTTTGGATATTTGTTACTCAACCACGCATAAACAGCTGAACGGATTTGGATTAAAAAAAAAGTACTAGTAGTTATTGGATCAACAGATGGGGTACTTTTTATCGACATGTCATACGAGCGAAGCTGTTGTTGTCGCACGGGTTAAACCTATTTTTCTTTCGTTTCTATGGGTTAAATAAATTGCGTTTGACCATTATACTGGATGATTTTGAAGTCATTAGCAATTTGTAGGTACTCATTAATTTGAACAACTTTTACCATGGGACCAAACCTGAAAAATAAATTGATAATATATTCTATTTTATTCTATTCTATTCTATTCTATTCTGAAATAGTGAAAAAAATCAGCTAGTCCCTACATTTTGTCGATTTATGTGAACACAAATGTAGAGAACAGCTGTTTTCTTTTCGCGATTTCATGGTTGGTCCTAATGATATTTATAAATATCATTGGTTGGTCCCATAGTAGAAGTTGTTCAAATTGATGAGTACAATCATTCCATGATTAAAGAATTGCTAATAACTTCAAAATCATCCTGGATTGTTTTAAAATCATGAAATGCAAATGCGTAGCTGTGCGCCTGAGCAATATGTTGCTGTAGCCGCCGCGGGTGGCAGCTTCCGGGCGCGGGCGGGGCGCGTGGGCGATGCCATGCCGTCGCGTGCTGTCGATTACACCGTGTGTGCGCACGCGACTTCACACGACCAAACAGATGGGTTCTTCACAACGACTATACAGACCAATAGACGCCTAATGTTGAATATAATGCGTACCTACAATAAATTCTGCTACTAGCTGAGGCGGGCACTGCAATCAGATTGGCCCTACCAAGACGGCTATTGGCTAATCACTAACGCGGCTGTTTTGACGGCACATATAAGTGGTCAAAACTGATTTGAAGATTTCAAGTGGCGAATAGTGGCGACCTACATTAGTTAAATTTCATAGATGTGTTGCTGTATTATGTGGTATACAACATGTAATGCATGTGTTCTCTGTAATTTGTCCTGTTACCTTTGCATGTAATACCTATGTATATTTTATGTACTTATGTGTGGCAAAATAAATGGTTTAAATGTTAATGGCAGACATCGGTCGCCTGTTATGAGGCGTCTATGGGCTGTATGGTCGTTGGTGCTTAGCTAATAGGGTAGCTGAAATTAGTTTTTCATTACTTACAGATCTCGAAACTCTTTAAAAAATAAACGCAACAGTAAAAAAAACAAATTACAATGTTTTCAAGCGATTTCGATTTATTAGATACCAACACCACTGCAGCTATTACTAACAGCGCCAAAATGGCGGCAATCAAATGTCTTCATTACGACGACGTCGTCAATAGCCAGTCCAGCGTACTAGGTCAGTGGTACGAAAAAATTATGTCAAAATATGTTAAAAATTTATTTAAAGAATATACATATTTATTACTGTAAAGATCATACACTTATTATTCAGTATAATAAGTTTATGATAAAAAGATACATTTTATTGAGGAGGTAAAAAAATATTTGACGTCTGGCACAGAACCCATGCTATATTTCACAAACTATATAGTATACATATCTTCTCATGGGTGTCGTAAAAGGCGACTAAGGGATTCACCAGAGGATACCCGACGGAGCATAGCATTTTTTAGCTTCACTAGATTCTTCGCTGCACTTCGTCTATATTTTTTACTATGTCTGTGTTGTATAATTGGATATCCTACTGATAGATTGGTCTATCACTCGGAATCAGAATTGCAAGCTTTATTTCAATTAGGTAGATATACACTTTTGTGCATTGTGTAGCTTCTAAGTCAAGATGCGAGAAAAACTCTAGCATTTTTTTTGCTTTTCTATTTTGATGTGCTATATTCATTATGCTATTAATTACATGACAACATAATATTGTGGCAGCACGCGATTATAGAACGGGTGAGTCATTGGTTGCAATTCAAGGAACAGGCTGGATAAACAATCATTGCAGTGTCCAAGGCGATAACGGCCATTCGCACATCCCGCACCCGCGACCCGAGCTCCCGCCCCCCACACCCTCGCACACCCTGCGTCCACGTGTATGAGAATCACATACGACACTGTAACATTAATTAAATTAGCGTCATTTACTGAATGCTTTAGAAAACGTTATTTTTCGTAAAGTGCAAACCAGAAACACTCCTTAAAGATTTCCATCAGAACCATCTAGAGTAATTTTTTTCTAAAACACTACATTACTTGCTTGTAGAGTAACTGTAAATTCTCCGATAGGTAACGGAGAAAGTGAAGAAGGTGGTGCAGGGGCTTGGCACCTGATGCACGGAAACTCATCGAGTTGATCTACTTGGGCCTTAATAAATACCTATTCACGATTCGCTGATGTGCTGAATTTAACCAAATTGAGTTTTAAATATTTTTTGGGTTACACAGAAATAGTAAAAAATATAGACGAAGTGCTGCGACCAATCATAGTGAAGCCAACAAAACCGTGCTCCTCCGTGTACACACGGCTACACATCAAGCTGTACAAAACCAGTAAAGACTGACCTCGCGTTGTAAGGAAAACCTACACAATGCGAGGTCAGCTTATACTGGAAATGTACAGCTTGATGTGTAGCCGTGTGTACAAACCAGCGCTGACGCACACACATGCACATTAAACCGTGCTCACCGCTCTTAGTGCACATGTCGCGGCATCTTCCAGTAAGCATTGCCAAAAACAAATATCTTTCAGGTGCATGTGTGTGCCTGAGCGCTGGTTTGTATAGTGTAGCCAATAAAACCGTGCTCCTCCAGCACGGTTTTATTGGCTACACTATGATTGTTCGCAGCACTTCGTCTATATTTTTTACTATGTCCGTGGCATGAGATTACAAATTCAGCAAAATATCAAGACCATAGTTTAACGAAAACAGTGATGTTAATAATGGAATGGAAAATTCTTACAGTGAATAGGCTAACCAACATCGGCGAATCGTCAGTGAACACAAATACATCTCTTATTAACCCACAGGGATTACGTTAAATACTCTATAATATAACTCTCAGTACACATGTCGCGACATCGTCAAGTAAGGGGGCGTTCATAAAATGTTTAAGGGGGGGAGGGGGTCGAGTCAAATCTCATCTAATCTTACGTTGGAGACAGGGGGGGTCTCGGCAAATATCACGCAATTTTTTTTCTGATTGAAAAAAATAAATTATACTATTTTGGTCCATTTAATCCAGATTGTACACGCTTAATAAGATTTAATCTTAAGCGTAATCGTAATACGATTAAGATCATTCACTAATTCGTTCGAAAGAAAATAATTTCATTCGAACTTCGACGTTATACATCTACTGACTGTCAAACCACCATATTTGTTACTGTACGCAAGCGCCAAAATTAATATCCAATCTATCCACGATTTGCCCTACTAGAGATAGGAATTTGACATAAGCTTCATACAAAATATGTCAAATTTCTATCTCTAGTAGGGTAAATCGTCGATAGATTGGATATTAATTTTGGCCGTTAGAGTGGCTAGATCAGAACGAAGTTGAAGGAGCAGATGATTTTACTGAAAATCATATGGACATGTTGGTTCCAATAGTCTCTCTTGAGACCGCGCATGATTCTCCATGGACTGAATTAGAGTAGATATTCTTTTTTTAATCACAGTAGTTACGATTTAAGTATTCTATTGTTAAATTTTTATTACACTTATAATTAAACTCTCAGCAATATTGATTACTAGTCTTATTAACTAGTCGTAAATAAAAGCACGAAGCAATTTTTTTTTTCTTTTTTCAATAAAAATCCAACGCGTTTACGTAAGAAACCCACATTTTGAAAAATCTCACGCAAGATTGGGGGATGGGGGAGGGGGTTGAATAAAATCTCACGACATCTCACCAGGGGGGGGCAGAAAATTTAAAAAAACACTTCACGTAATTTATGGACGCCCCCTAAGCATCGCGAAGGCAAATTATACTTCAATTGCATGGTGTGTACGTGAGCGCTGGTTGTACACGAAGGAGCATAGTTTTTTTGGCTTCACTATGATTGTTCGCAGCACTTCGTCTATATTTTACATTATGTCTGAGGTTAAGTATAACATGGTATAAAAACTATCCAATCGCTTCTCGTAGTGATTCTAAACAAACTAATTTGTCAAATTGTTTAACAAAAAAGTTATGTTGTATACCTACCTACCTAGTATAGTATAGTATAGTATAAGGGGCTGGTTTCCGCAACTCCACGTCCAAGCGTGTATTTTGCGTACGGGTGGGAACTTACTCGATCCACCCTAACTCCTCGAAAAAGGCCAGCAACGCCTTGGTGTTGCTGGTGATCTCTCTGAGGGTACCTGGGTTACCGAACCTACCTACCTATTAACTGGAGCATTTTTTACGATGCCAATGAAAAACATATCGTCGTCGTTGTATTCCTATTCAATGAGACTTATAACATAGCTGGCGAAATGTCCATACTTCACATCTCAGCGGTCTCAGCCTACCCTTTCGGTGAAATACAGACATGATGTTATGTAAGTGAAATCCGGTACATAACAGCTGGGGCGTCACTCGAAAAAGAAGAAAATGCACGAGCATAAATAAAAATGTATTTCTTACTTAATGTTTTTCTTTGTATTTTTTACGTAGAATGTTGTTGTATTTGTATCAGGCATTATTTATTACTCACTTATTATATCAGTTCAGTTATAAATCACATTAATAACGAGTCTCTACTGCGAATGGACCAGCTCATTACTTCCTACTGTCACAACAGGCAACTACGTAATTTATAGGGATTTTGGAGAAGTATCCTGGCGAATTAGATTAACCGGAATGTGTGTTTTTTTTATAGTATAGTATGGCGAATCGAGCCAAAGGCCCATTTGCCCATAACAACTTCAAAACCACTTAGGCTGGTGCCATAATGGTACCGCAAGTGGTTCGCCAAACTACGACATGAAGATGGAAAGTCTCATGTGATTGTAATTTCACCGGCACCCGTACCCTTCAGACCGAAACACAGCAATGCAAGCATCACTGTTTGGCGGAGAAGTAGGTACGGTGGTAGTCACAGAAAATCTAACGTGTTAGTACTTCCCCGGACGAACTCTTTCACAAAGGAGCTCTACTACTACCATAAGTAACTACTGTAAGAACTAGCTGGCGCCCGCGTCTTCGCTGCAGTGGTTAGCAATAAAAACTACTTATTCTATATTTTATCCAGGACATGGTACCTAATATCTATGTGTAAAATTTCATCTAAATCGGTCCAGTAGTTTTTGCGTGACAGTCGAACAAACTAACAGATAAATACAGTACTAAGTATAGATTGACGAACAAGTTTTCATGAGCTTTTGATAACAATGTGTGTATGTAAGTACCTATTTTTAACCACGCTATTATTATTTATTATTGTAACTATGTCAAAATTTAAAAAACAGAGCGTACTGAGGAGATTTACGAGCATTTACCGGAATCTGGTGACCCCGTCGGCTCATAAACGCGTTCCCGATATACGCCCACAGCGCACGCGGCGCGCGACACGCTTGCGCGGTTACGCTTTGTATACCATGAGCTTCATGTAACGTAGGTACTTAAACTAAATATTTGGAACTAGAAATCCTAAAGGGTAGAACCCTTTACAGTTACTAGCGTAGAAATAGGTAACTAATAGGTAATAGGTGTCTTCTGGTACATGAGATGAATTCACAAAAGTAGCTTGAACAAAATCTATCATCCGTAAGCTTATTCGCAGCGCAAGCTTACTTGTAACCAGACAATTCTGTATGGATTACATCCGGGATCGCAGCCGCAGCGTGCGCAGTGAGCAATGGAACTTTACTACAATACCAGACGAAACATCCTTTCTTAGAGAGTGTTTACGTTACAAAAGGAACCTACTAACTGTCCAAATTTCATGTTTCCAACTTGAGTAGTTTCAGCTCTGCGTTGATGAATCAGTCAGTCAGGACATCTGTCTTTATAGTATACTACGCTACTTTTTGTTTACACAATTTGAGAAACTAGTTTTTTCAGAATCACGAGGAGAGTCGATTGGGATGTTTTTTCTATATCATAAAATTATATGCTTTTATAGCCACTGTAAGTCCACCAGTTGGTAGCGGGAAAAGTGAATAATGTCATGCAGGGACTGTCTGATGCTCGGAAACTAATCGAGACGAACTTCCTGAACCTTAAGGACCTATCCACGATCCACTGATGTACTGGTATACTGTATTTTAACCAAATTGAGTTTCATTTTTGTTTTTGGATTAAAATGTAACATGGTATAAAAACTATCCCAATCGAGTCTACTGGTGATTCTGAACAAACTAGTTTCTCAAATTGCGTTAGCAAAAATTAACGTTGTATACAACGTGTATCATAATTTTTTTTCGCGATTTCAGGGTTGGTCCCATAGTAAAAGTTGTTGATCGATAGCATCCCCTGGATAAGCTCTTCAAATATGACCATTGACCACGCATTTCTGATACACGTTGTATACTGTATAGACGAAAGTAATTATATGTGTATAGATAGAAGTTAGATAAGTAGGATTTGTAGGATAATAATATGACATACATAGGTACCTATTCTAATGTTGATTTATTGGGATTATAATCAGAGGATGACTGATAAGCCGTCAGTTCTATTGATGTTGTAATATTTTAAATCATTGTATTATACCATTGAGGTAATATGTACTAGTACCTAGTACATATTACCTCAGTGTATTATACTTAGGTTTAGTGTCTTTTAGCTGGCACCATACTGTCAGCGACCTGTGCTAAATATACACTTGGAACATAGCTGCACATTCAACTGGCTTTTGTTACAGTACTGAAACTATTGACCTATTTCATTTTACTGGAAGTAAGCAATAACTTTCAGTGCAACGCTCGCATCATAAAACCGACTCGTGAGTAATCGATCCGCGGACGTAATACGCACTAGAAACTGTTGCAATTGTTTGTCTTGCACTCAGGTGCGGTTAAATGTTTCCGGATTCCGGAACAACATTAGGGTGGGTAGTGAGAAAAGTGATGAAAAAAAATCGAGCGATGACACAATAAATATGACATGAATGAGGGGATAGTTAACATGACGAGAAGTTTTTGATTCCGGAAATGATAATGCACAAGACGAGGATGTATTGCAGTAATTATATCGCGGAGACTCGCAGTCTCGGATCGGGTCACGGAAATCATTTTCCCATTCCATACCTAATCAAGCCCAATGAGCGCGACATGGCGATTGGCGACAGCTGATTCAACCAAATGCTATGATGAATTAGTTTATGAACATGAAAATAATACGATTTTTTTTTAACTGCTTGAACAAAGCTCTTCACAAAGATTTATGCATTATTTCTTCATAACGTTAATATTATCAGATTCGCACATTAAAGAAGCAAATTAAGAACGATAAAGTAAACTATCTTACGATACTTTCCATCGTTTGACGGCAGAATGCCTCAATAATAAAGAAAACCTCCATACCTCTATATGGAGGTTGTACTTCCCGGAAGAGCTCTTTCACAAGGAACAGGTGTACAACAGTCAGTATTAGTGACTAGTATGTATACTTCTCACTGTTGTTGAGTTTCTTCTTTGTCCTGACGTAAGTACATACAATTAGTGTAAATTACCCAGGGACACACGATAAAATAATGGGAGGGCTCGAGCCCCCCAGGCCCTACGGAGTCGGCGCTACGCTAATGTATATAATTCATACAGTGCAGTACATTGCAGTTTATATGAACTGCGTAATTTTTCTATATTCCAACCTCAGAATACAGAAACAACTTCCAACTTATTTTTATAGTTATAATATATCTGCTTTATATCACCTATGTAATTCTATTATGATTCCAGAAATCAGTACTTAGGTACTGCACTCTATGTGGTATTGACGTGGTATACGCCACTACAAGAGCTACAGAGTAAAATTAACCTTCTATTGTACTTACCTAATTTACTAGAAAACTAAATCTATTTATCTTCATTTCTGTAGATAAGTGTCAAAACATGTAAACGGCGAGCTCTAAGTATCTTATCTGTCCTGCTTTGTGTTTAACGTACGAATAAGAGCGTAGATGCAACATTGACAATTATTAAGCTCTCTAATAATAAACTTGTTACATGCGTATACAACAATGATATCGACAAAACGTAAAAAATGAGGAATATGGAATACTTCCCTTTGGGTTCAACGTTCTGTAGTCTACGTCACGGTGATAAAAGAGCGACTCATGAATGAGATCGTGCATTGACAGGGCGACTCACCCCGGAATAATATAACTAAACGTTGACCGACACTTATCAAAACAAAATTTTATATTTATATTAATGTAAGTAAGTGTCCCACCGCCTTTCCTAAGTGTAAGTAATTTTGGGTTTTTGGTAAACATAACATTACATCACGCCTGTATTTCCCCGAAGGGGAAGGTGGAGGTGTATAGTACACCCACATTTCGCCTAAGAGCCTATTGCCATTATTTTGTTTTTGGTAAAGGATTTCTTTTTTACAGAAAACAGTTTTTTTTTATTATCTTTATTTAAGGAGCTTGGTCTACAAGACTATGTCGCTCCGTTAGGCTATCTTATAAAACATACATCATCTTTGTATTATAATATCATACTAAGTTATATAAAAAAACAGAAAACAGAAATATTATATATATATATTATATAAATATATATTTATTATGTATATATTAGAAAACAGTTGAAGTAACTATTTAAAAAAAAACCGGCCAAGAGCATGTTCGGGCCATGCTTATTATAGGTTTCCGTAGGTAGGTGTAATTACAAACTAATCAAATAGAATATTAATCATGGCTATTTTTGTTATTCCGTTTTTGCAATAGACGGCAGCGTCATCTAGTGGGCCAAATATAAGAGATGTGTCATATCAACATAACACAAAGGTACTTTTTGTGATTTATTCAAATAGAAGGCAACTGAAAAAGAGCATTGTTTGCCAAGATTATTTTTCTCTAAGTTCAATGATCTTTGAACTAGGACGTCTTAAGTATTTTGCAGTTTTCTCTCTATAACTCGAAAATTTATGATCACATTATAATCAAAATAATTTTAAAAGAGAGTTTTTACTAAGGTCTATCATCTCGGAAGATTATAAGTTTCTACGAAATGACAGGGGGGTCCCCCCAAGAAACAAAAGCTGTAAAGTACATTTGCTTAAAATAAATAATGACGTCAAAATGTAAAGCGTAGTTTGTTCGGAAAGTTGCCACGCATGAATCGCAAATAAAATTGTGATTACAACTATTCTATCTATTTCTGTGGTTCTATGTGTCTACATTGCAAGCCACTTTGGCGGACTATGTTTCGCAGATGGTACACCTGATAAAAAGTGATGGACAAATATTACCTTCATTTCAATGATATCCCAAACGAAAAGACACATTTTTTAAATCCCCAATTCATTTGCATGGGCGCCACCCCTAAAACACTAATTACGATGTTTGTATAATTTTAAATATAAGAACTGTATTTAAACAATTTTTGAGCAAAATTACATATACTTACGTTTATAAGTGTAGAAGTTATTAAGCCGTAAAGGTAGGACAGACGGACAGACGGACGGACATGACGAAACTATAAGGGTTCCTTGTAGGAACTACGGAACCGTAAAAACTGTCTAAATAGTTGTACACTAAAGTTTACCTTCAGCCTCTTTTCTACATTCACTGTATCGCATAAAGGTTTTCTGATAGAAAACTCATATTTGAGTTAAGCTCGCCTTTGTACATGTAATTTCTAATTACAACGTGTAGGTATAAAAAATTCAACAATTTTTTGATGTACAATAAAAGTTAAGAATAGATATTAATTAGGTAAGAATTTAATAAGAAAAACGAAGTAGTATTTTCTCTGTAACAGAAATCTAAGGGTACCTACAGGTTCCCAAAATATTTGTGCACAATACATAGTCTAGTACTACTACTAGTATAGTATTATATTATCTGTGACATAGTCATGCAATTGAATAGGTACTTAGTTAAGTAAGTATTTAAAGGTTAAACTGCTTTATTTATCTGCTGTCGTGAAGTTTTATATCGCGGAACACAAAACCTTATATTATCAGTAACAGATACGAAATCGTGGAAGTTATGTTTTTATTTCGGCAATAATTGCAAAAATTGTGTTTTATACATAACGACAAGTTGATAGCAGCAGTTTCCTGTCACTTTGATAACAGACAATGCTGTTTGTGTCGCGGCCTCATTTTTAAAGCTTTGTCAATGGAAGCTGATTTTGACCCAATTAATAACCGTTTGATAGACCGCGGCACCGATCTCAATTTTGCGCATGATGCCATGATGCCGATGCTGTCCGCGATTCACGGAATTAGCGCTTCCTAACGGGATATGAGCCAGAGATAATGTACATGCACGTAATCAGCTTTTAACATGGTCAAGTTAGATACCTACAAAGTGCACAGTGGATCTCTATACATACTTGTATCACAATAGGAAACACATCGAAGGCTACGTTAAACTCTATACACGGTGAATTTTCGTTAGTTTTGGAAAGAAAAGGGGTCATTGTACTCATCATTAATCATCATTTTGAATTTTGACATCAATAAAGTTTTTTATAATCTAATTTTTATTGTATTGTAATTTGTAATATTGTACCAACCTACGATATTTTTATTTTATGACATTTGTAATTTTGTATGCCATGAGGCTGATCACAATGGTACTGTATTGTATTTGATTAAGACCTATTTATTACCTGTGTATCACAAATAAATGATTTGAATTGAATTGAATTGAGATCTTCACCAAATTTAAATGGAACCATTTCGGGAAAAACTCTCAAACATAAAAGAGTCATCCATATCGAAAACCCAAACATGGCTAGGATACATTGTTGTATTACGGATTTCCGGTGCCTACCTTCCAGCTTCTTAACTCGACTTGACAATACCAAAATTGCTATATGTGTGCCTATAATATTTGAGGCGTTCCCTCAATTTCTCATGGATCCCATTATCATAACTGGATTTTGATATAAATGGGACCAATCTGAAAGTACATCCTTTCAAATAAAAAAATAATTTTCTAAATCGGTTCTTCTCATTTTTCGGTTATCATAAGTCGGTTAAAAATGTAAAGCAGAATAGAGTGGGTACTCAAATACTCAAATAGAAGGACCTCGATCCTCGTTCTGGAGTGGCAGCCGCGTACTGGAAGGCGCAGCGTGGGTAGGCCCCCAACATGGTGGACCGACGACCTGGTAGAGGTCGAGGGAATCCGTTGGATGCGGAAACCGCAGGACTGGTCGTTGTGGCCTTGTTTGGGGGAGGCCTATGCCAAGCAGTGGACGTCTTTCGGCTGAAATGATGATGATGAGAAGGACCTCTTCAAGGCACATAGGCAATTATTAGGACATTCATGCGCGATTTCGATTTGTCTACTGAGCTCATTTGGACAGCAGTTGGTGGACTTCAGGTTAGGGGCAACCTTCAAAATGGACGTAGCGTAGGTACCCTACAGGCTATGTCCAATGATGCGAGGCTGGTTATATGAGCTATATTTCTTACAAAATAATATGTCAGTTCCTATGGAAATTTTACCTTTACCAGCAGGCGTAACATGACGACTGTACACAAGGGAATACTCAAAAATACGATGCCTACGAAGAATACTCAAAATGACGTTTTTAGTTCCATATAATGTAATTTTGTCTACTTTTACGTAGAAAAATCCCTTCTCTACAATGGTCACGCTACGCCTGCTTGTATTTATTACATACGTGGCAAGACTGGCAAGACACGACAGTGACATTTCTTGACTTATGGTGCTTATAGTTTAATTAAAATATGTAGGTATTAAAGGAGGCTTTCGCCGGCTGTGTACTATAACGTTGAAATTAACTGAACGTAGATTTAAGAGATTAAATTAAATGAGGTGTATCAGGATCGTAGCAGGTGGAAATCCATAGACTCTAACTATCCCAAAACAGGCGTGATAATATGAAATAAATGTATAATGTAGTTATATAGTTTTTAAATACAAGCTTGTTTAGCTATAAGTTTAGTTTTAAACAGAAAAAAGAAAAGTAGGTTTATGCAAAAGCAGAACTCTTGCTCTACCAAAGACATTAAAATACTTTGCCTTATAATATTTAATCTATTTGTGCTCTACAGAAAAAACAAGCAAGCATGTTCATTGTTGTGGAGGATTTGATAAAATATTTTTTTAGTATTAAACGGATAAACGTGTTTTGTGAACGTAATATGTATATTACAATAAAACTTAAGCTGATGTTAATAAAACCAAGAATAATTCTCTGGTTAAACAACAATTTACTCGTAAAAACTGAATTTAGATGTAAACTTTTGTAAAACTAGAGTATTACCGTAGATGACGAACACCAGCCATGTCTAGGTACCAGGTACACGTCACACTCACAAGTTAAACCATAATGACCTGGCTTAAGAGAAATGATCGTCAACCACAGGCTTGATCTGGTAGACTGGTATCCACTCAGTGGTTCCCAAACTTGTTTTGTCTACTCGAAAGTCGAGAGTTCAGTCGGTGTCTAAGCCTTTAAAGAACGCCATTAGTTTTCTGGGTCTCTTACCGCCCCCTTTTAGGTCTGCAGCGGCCATAGGGGGGCGTTATCGCCCACTTTGGGAATGGCTGCACTAGACCCACCGAGCACGTTTGCTTCCGCGATAAGGTAAGGGTACTTTGCATCAGAAGAGAAGCCAAGGCGAAACTTCACCAATGTGGAAGTGACCGAAAAAGAGTGCTTCTCGTCAGTTCTCGGCGAGATCTGTTTCTGTTTAATGTGATGTCTGCTTTGCGTGCAGAGCGATCGGCATGGAGGGCAGTGGCCTCCGTCTGCAAGACTGTTAGTGTCCACAATAAAAAACCGCAACCCAGCCTCGTCCACAAGAAAACGAGGATATTTAGGGAGCCCCAATAATAAAAAGTCTACTTAAGGAAGGAAGGAATTGTTTATTTTTGTAACTTCTAAAAAGCGTACGGCTGATAACATTTAACCATTTACAGCGAAAGTTCGTTGATCTTGTTTGTATCATAATTAAGAATAGGTACAGCTTAGTAACTAGGTCGAATCTTTAAAATAAGTCGTCTAATAATCATGCGTCATTCATCCGTTAGTATATCGGAGGTTATAACCTTAAAAATCAAAATTAGTTTAATTATTTCAAGATAAGATAATACAGAGCTCCTTTTAAACATGACTCGTACGACACAATTAATAGGACGTTTCACTTAGCGGAAATGTAGGTAATGTAGGTGAGGTAACTACCTACTCACTAGATATAATTTTCATCGAAGCTTAGTAAACTAACTGATTAATTTTATTATGTCGTTTAGTAGATACGAAGAGCTATTGATGAAGATAAAAGTTTAACTGAATCCATAAGCTCGGAACAAAAGATTTTTAATTAAATAGCATTTTTTAGGTCACGAGGCTATGAAATGATAAACAATGTTGTTGTCAGTTGATATAACGTACTAAATAAAAACTTATAATGATAATAGTGCAAAGGTTACCGTAACATCTGATTATTAGAGTAAATTTATTTTAAATTATGTATTTGTATTAAGCAATAAGTATTCAATTCACAACAGTGTAATATAGGTACAAGGTGTAGGTAGGTAGGTAAAAGAAGTGGACTCTATAATGAGTGTCTACTTATACAACGAATACAGGATAATTTATTTATGTTGTGGTAGTTACGTCAGTATGTTTTGCTCAAGCTAGTGATTGGTTTATCGCTGACTAAGGCGTTCCCGTCCACCCCACGTAGAATCAAAACAGTCCCCTCCACGCGGTCAATGACTACTATCTAGGTCTTGCGGGTGTTCTTTGCTCATATGACGCAGCTATCGATACGATCACCAAGTCAAGAATGTAAATAAAAGGCTAAAGGGGTTTAAAGGCCAAACGATCGGTACTAGCAGTAGATATATACCGTTTCTAGGGTTCCGAAGTCCTACAAGGAACCCTTATAGTTTCGTCATGTCCGTCCGTCTGTCCGTCTGTCCGTCTGTCCGTCTGTCCGTCTATCCGTCTGTCCGTCTGTCCGTCTGTCCGTCTGTCCTAATCCTTTACAGCTTAATAACTTCTACAGTTATAAACATAAGTAAATTAAATTTTGTTAAAAAATAGTCTGCATATAGATCTCAATTTTAAAAGAATAAAAAAATAGTTTTTACGTTCTTTAGGGGTGGCACCCATACATGTGAAATGGGGAAAAAAAAATTTTTTTCGCTGCACCCCCTCGTGTGGGGTATCATTGAATAGGTCTACTAAAATGAAGGTAATGTTTCATACACCACTTTTTTATCAGGTGTACCAACTGCGAAATATAGCCCGCCAAAGTGGCTTGCAATGTGTCCCCCCCCCTGCCATTTCTAAACTATGCAATGTAGAAACTTATAATCTTCCACATTGATAGACCTTTGTGAAAACTCTCTTTTCAAATCATTTCGAGTATAATGTGATTATAATTTTTTGAGTTATAGACAGAAAACTGAAAAATACTTAAAACGTCCTAGTTCAAAGGTCATTGACCTTAGAGAAAATGATCATAGCAAATAATGCTCCTTTAGCTACTTTCTATTTGAAAAAATCACAAAAAGTAACTTTGTGTTATGTTGACGACACACTTCTTAAATTTGGCGCCATCTAGCGGCGTCGTACAACACTCTCTGGGTCGCCAATGCTGGCGTCAAGTGCCGTGTATTACATTTGGCACTGTATAGCGCCATCTAGCGGCTACTGAGATCACTCTCTGAGTCGCCAATGCTGCCGTCTATTGCAAAAACTAAAATAGCCGTGATTAGTATTCGATTTGATTTGTTTGTAACACCTACTTAAGGAACCCTATAATACTGAGCATGGCCCGACATGCTCTTGGCCGGTTTTTATTTCTCCATTGAAACAAATTTCGTATCTGCTAGATTTTAGTAGAGGCATGATTGCACTGACACGACAAGTTTTACGGCCAAAATTAATATCCAATCTATCCACGATTTGCCCTACTAGAGATAGGAATTTGACATTAGCTCCATACAAAATATGTCAAATTTCTATCTCTAGTAGGGTAAATCGTGGATAGATTGGATATTAATTTTGGCCGTTAGAGAAATTAATACAAGATCAAGCAAAGCACTGCAGGAAAAACACAGCTATTATGTTTAAGTTGGGATAAGGTCTTGGTAAGTAAATTAACATTTGCATTACACATGACTTTGAAACTTGGTCTTTTACAAAGCCTCACCGAGAAATGCAAGAGCACTGCCAAAAGTCTATGGAAAAGAGTATTATTGGAAACAATACACTGACTCACTTGAGGTATTGTGTTCCTGTTGAATTGTGTCTGTGTATCTATGTGCTTTGTGTCAAATAAATGTTTCTTTCTTTCTTTCTTTCTATTAAAAAACAGGATAGCATAGAGCGTAGAATTGTACAAACTTTAAATAAGGTGAACTTAAAAAAAGAAATATTTAGCAGATCCACAAGTTAGATAGTTAGTTAGTTAGTCCCACAAGTTCTAATTTATGTGTATTCATCTCCCAACTTAACCTTAATAAACCTCACTAAATTGTATTAGCTTTTCTACATAGTGATGTCATATCGCTGATCGAATTGAAATGTTTAGTGTTTTATTGACCTTTACCCCAATATGACCCAGAAATGGGCGGTTTTTGACCGAGCGAAGCGAGGTCTCTGAGTTAACTAGGCCGCTTAGCACTTTGTCCGTCTGTCTGTGTGTCTGTCTATCAGAACCTTATAACTTCGGATCCAAACAATGTTATTACTTCAAAATCTCACATAATACGTCGATCTATAGGCCAAAGACGAAAACTATATTTAAAAATAAAAAAAATAAAATGTAAGAGAAATAAAATGTAAATAAATTAAAATGTCCATACATGCAAAAAAAATCGCACTAATAATGCATGTGTTGTATCGTTGAAAAGAACTTTTAAACAAAGTATAAAACTATTTTTAGAAATATTCTAGGTCATAGATAGATAGAGAACTTGGTGGGCATCAAAAGTAGCTGTTTTTAATAGACCTATTTTGGGTCTATCTGAAAAATATCTCAACATCAAAAGTTGTTACATATAGATGATTTCAGTAATATCCTTTAATTATATATAACAATACTAAAACTTTTCAATTATCAGTAAGAAAAAAGTTATAAGCATTAAAAGCAAAATAGCACTTTCTGGCCAATCTTTGAACTCTGTTGTACATTAAAGGGTCAATATGCAACAAAAATAAGATTTATGTTTGGAAAAGATACGCAAAACATTCAGTCTTTCAAATGTATATTTTTTCATTTCCGACTAATTGTGTCGATTTTGTTCGTCAAAACGTTAATCGCGAGGTCTCCGTTTGGGGCGAACCACTAGTTACCTAAATTCATGCACTGCCCCCTCACTCTGGACTGGATCGAGTTCTATATCAATCGATTTTGAATTCGAGTTAGTGTCAATTCGTACTGTATTTCTCTACGAATTGACATTAGCTCTATTTGGTTTAGAGCTCGAACCAGTCGGGAGTAAGGCCCCTGATCCCATTATCAACCCACTTGCTTTACTCGCTGTGTATTGGCGATTTAGATTTATTCCGTCCAGCGTAACGGTTATTTGGGAAATCCCTCTTGGGAGTTGTTTTGATTTTCTTCTGGTGATGAGATGGAGAATAAATTAAAATAAAATTAAATAGGCCCACTAACCAATAGGTATTATCTCTATAAATATTCAAAATGTGAACTCAGCAGAGTGGAAGGTTGAGCAATCTCCGAACTATCATTTGGTACCACTGGTTTTACAGAGAAAACTGGAACGATGATTATTTTTGAAGTAAAACTTCTTTACGCACGCTTGACTTGGGGAGTAAGCTGGCGAGAGCGTTACGAAAAGTGTGATCGGGCGAGGCGAACGGAAGTTGAGATATAAGTTTGTGAAGTTTTACTTCAGTCGTGTGGTCTAAAGCACAATCGTTTTTCTTTTACTTTATAACCTTCTGCTTTAGAACTATACTTTTTATCAAAACATCGAGCCACCTGGGTACCCTTGCAATTTTAATTGGGAGTTAATTAACTGAAATGTTCCAAATAATAATCCAATTTTTTTATTACAAGTATTGGACTGATTGGACAATAAATGAATATCAGTATCGTTTTGAAGAAAATACGTTTTAATAAAAACAAATGCAGCGACTATCTAATATTTAAAAATAAAGACTTATTATTTACTAGGGGCAAGAGGTCCCTGGGGTGCTGGCCAGAAAACCTCCACGTGTGTCTTATGGCTGCTTGTCCCTCTGGACACATCTGGAGGGAACGGCAGTTGTTAGGCCGGTGTATCCTGGGTATGGGAAATATAATATTTTTGAGGGATTAACCTTCGGGGGATCTTATTGCCTGTGGCGAATATTCTGGTACGGGAGGGACCCAATGTGGGCCAATAGGGAGTTGCTACACGTGTCCCTCTGATGCCAGCAGAGGGCTCAGTGGAGGAGCAGGGGTGGGCCCGGTGTGCACTCACCCTGTCACTGGGCAGGCAGCGGGGGGACTGTCCTTCCCTACCCCCATCGATCTCGTAACCTCAGGAGTGCCCACTGAGTAGTGTTCTCGCACCTCTTGGGACCGATGGTCTTGGCTTCACCTCCCGGACCGTGAGGAAGAAACCTCTATAAAAAATACGGGAGGATGGGGCGTGCGAGCAGCAGACTCGGGGTAGTTTGCTGCCAGACCAGCAGCTGGCGTAGCTGGCACAGTTGGTGTAGCTGGCGTAGCTGACACAGCTGGCGTAGTTGGCGCAGCTGGCGTAGCTGGTAAAGGCCCGTGAGTTGTGGTGGCGTGCAGTGTTCCGTATGCGCCGCCTAGGAGAGTGCGGCCAAAGTCAGGCCGCCGCCGCACCGGGAGAAGGGGCTCGCCTGCTTGTGGCGGGCCGGGACCTGTCGGGGGTGGTTGTGTGAATACTCAAGGGTTCCCACGCCTCCGGCTAAGGTAGTTGAAGGAACACCGTGGTGGTTTTAGTCGGTAAGAGTCCGACACTGGCTCCGCCTACCCCGGGCGGAGTGCGTCCATGAGGATTTTCCCAAGGCAAAAAAAAGGGGGCAAGAGGCCCCCAAATCTCCGAATCCGTCCAACCTTGCCCTCGGTTAGCTTTAGCTACGTCACTGATAAGAACATAAAGCGCCCTGAAGACGTTCAAACATGTTTGTCACATTTTACGTTCAAACTTCACTTTTTCATCAAACAATGCCGCAGACGTCCAAACTTGAGACAAACACGTGACAAACTCCCTGTCAATCAAAATTTTCATCAAACACGTAGATTATATTTGTCAAAAACATCAAAAGCTTGCAGACGCTCAAACAATTTGACAAACACGTAACAAATTATTTGATCGTCTACAGCTCTACAGGGCGCATAATAAACATTAACATTTTCACAACTTCTCTTGGGATTTTGCTCCCTGCATGTAAGGGGAAAGAGTGGTTAAGTAATTCGGGTCTTCGTACTGCTGTACTTCGTACTGTTTTTACGGCTCCCATCAAACCAAGATGACATTTTGTATAGTTGTTTGACAACTTTTGTGATGCTTATTCGTACCCAGAGACATGATATTTACCGCCGGTAGAAGTTCGTACCTTATGTTTTTTCTCATATTGACACTTTCCTCCCTCTCATTTTCCTACACAAAGAGCCATATCACTAGTGGGAGTTATGTATGAATGTTCACAAATGATTAAATACTGATTAATTAAACCGATACAATATTTACGAAAATTGTTATACTTACTTAAATGAATTATATCCACATAAATGTGCTTTATTATACCTACATGGTATCTTTGTATCTGATAATAAAGTATAATAAGTACCCAATACAAACGATATTATAATCATTTATTCGGCTGCTTACCAATTAAAAATAATTTATCAATCGTGTGTATTTTAATTGTCCCCTCAAATGTCAATAAATAATAACAGAATTGCATCATTTCTAGTATCTTGATGTTACTTTTACCAATTTTATACAGTCGTAAGTTGCAGATGATGATGTAGCATTGGTTGGCTTGATTTGACATCGAAATTTACGACTTCAACATCCTAGTTTACTTAGTTTGTGTCCACGGATGTTGAAACTCACTTCATTCATAATTAATAATTAATAAATATTTTAGGCCTTTTTACACTGCACCATCTAGTCCCAAACTAAGCAGAGCTTGTGCTATGGATATTAGAATGGATATAATTCTTGTATTTTTTTTTTTTAAATACATACTTATAATATGCATAAGAAACACCCAGACCAACACAAACACTTATGTTCATCACTCAAATATTTGTGTCCTGTGGAAATCGAACCCACGACCTCACGATATTTATTATTTTCAAATATGAGTCCACCGCATTAAAGATAAGTGTAACAACCCGTGGATGGTTGCAAAGAAGAAGGTACGTAGTGTGCGAAATGACATTTATAACAAGTTGGTGACGTCATCGTAATGAGCGAAACGTATGCATCATCGTAATGAGCGAAATGACATTTATAACAAGTTGGTGACGTGCAGTGTGCATCATCGTAATGAGCGAAATGACATTTATAACAAGTTGGTAACGTGCAGTGTGCATCATCTTAATGCCTGAAAATAAAACGTAGTGATTATATTCTCTTTGACTGAAAATGACAATCATCCATAGATATATTGGTTAGGTTTAAAGAATCTTTATTCTCAAAAAGAACATTCAGTTCACTTATATGAGAAGCTTACATTATTCTTAAAATTATCACTTCATAATTTTACATCACTGTTTTAATTTAAACTTCTTTCCTTTTGGGAAATAACTCAAAACAAAAAAGTACTTTGTACACCGTGATCAGTTTCGAAAATTATTGTATTTGCTTTTTTGTAGCCACGGATACCGTGATCAGCGGGTAAAATATTAATTTGTTTCTTTGAGGGAAACGAATCACGGTATCAGTGGATACAACGCTCCGGGATCCGTGGCTAATTCAGTCTGATCCCGGGATCCGTGGACACAAACCCAAAATTAATATCCAATCTATCTACGATTTGCCCTACTAGAGATAGGAATTTGACATAAGCTCCATACAAAATATGTCAAATTCCTATCTCTAGTAGGGCAAATCGTGGATAGATTGGATATTAATTTTGGCCGTTACTTCTACTAATCCTATCTTACTATATATCTTACTTCCTTCCTATCCTCTCCTACTAATATTATAAACGTGAAAGTTTGTGAGGATGTATGGATGTTTGTTACTCTTTCACGCAAAAACTACTGCATGGATTTTAATGAAATCTGGCATACAGATAGAACATGACCCGGATTAACATATAGGCTACTTTCTATCCCGGGAAGATAAATAGTTCCCGAGAGATGCGCGATAAACGACATTCTGTGAAATGAAACTGTGGGCAAAGTCTAGTACAATAAATAACGTACTTAAGTGTGATATTATTATGACCTATACATACAGCCTTACATGTCAATGAAAAGCGTAAGCTTCATTTAAAAATGCGACTGAAACAAGTTTAATTTTTTACTACGATTTTAAACTTTTATCAGATTATAAGGCCATGTTTATTTGCACTTGTTTTAATATTTCGATATGTTCGTGAAATATCTATAGGTACCTATTACTTATTAATGTTGAATGGAGCAAATATTCAATAGAGCCGAACAAGCACATAGGTCACATAAGCACGGACTTTTAATGTGTGTTATCCTACAAAGACAGTAATTATTATTAAAAGTTTATAATTAGGTACCAAATGATGACATCAATGTTTTGAATGTACGATAGCCTCTGTATTCAAGAAGGCACTTTATCAAAGTTTGACTTGACAAACCGTTATTTTTTGTTCGGAAACGGATAATCGAGTCTGAGGTCACGTGGCAGATCTGTAACTGTTTTATTCTGTAGGTATAGCGCATTTAACAATTAAGTGTAATAAGAACCTTTAACATTTTCAGACTAAGAGCCACATTAATTGAAATAACTAGTACTTAAACCGACACTCATGTTACAGGTTTTCCTAGTTTGAGAGTCTGAAGTTCATATTGTAATGCTACACTTTTTTATAGCCATTAAGATGTAGGTACCTACCTAATAACTTCATCTAACATTTATTGACCTCTCTGTTGTATCTACATGTTTGCTACAAAAATGTTATATGTATTTAAATGTATTGTGTAATTGGCTGAATAAATATATTTTATTATTAAAAAAAAAAAACAAAAAACAATAGTAGATAAACGTAAGTACATGAAATTTTGTGAAATGGGGATGAATTTTTATTTTTTTGTTTGTGGTATAATTGAATATGAAGGTAATGTTTCATACATCACTAGATGACTATAAAAACTGGGTAGAATGCTGTATTTTTTGCATGAAGATTTGTTTTGACGTTTTACAGACGTACCTACCTACAAGTCTCATTTAATCGTGCATGGGCGTACGCAGCTTTCGGCATGGAGTGGGGGGGGAGAATCAGAATTTTTCTGTAGGTAATAAAACTAATAAATTAAAAATAAATAGGAAAAAGTACATTTTACATAGATAGTGCACACAGTGTATGCTCATAAGAAATGAAGAATTTAGTTGAACGGTTCCAAAACGTATCCTTCCTAGGAGAAGAGCCGGCAAGAAACTCCATGGATACACTTTCAAAATAATACATATGTGGTAAAAAAAAAAAAAAATTGTACAATCTGGTATTGTTACAATCTTCTGATAAACAGAGAGGTTAGAACAATAGGGAACCCGATGACCTGACACTCAACGCTACCATCGCGCAATTCGCGCATAGCATCGTCAAGAATTAAATGAGCGTGAATTTAATTCTGCTTTTATTAATGCCTAGGTATTATTGTTCTCGCAATTCACAATTTATATTTTTAGGTGCTGGGGATCGAATCTACTATATTTGGTCTATAAACAGTTGGCAACCCTAACCGCGAATTGGCGAATCGTATCGGGATTTTCGCACGGTAGGTAGCAGGAATTCGGATCAGGTTGTCCTCAGAGCAGAATGTCCTCGTTGCAAAAACGTCTCTAATATTAAACGTCAGAGATGCCAAGAATCGATGTCAGTGGCGTCAGGTGCGGTTCCAGCCCAAGATTTTGGGGGGGGTCAACTTGGCTTACGTATAGTTTCAAGGTCCAAATTTACCAAATTTTTATTTATTTATTTATCCTAAGACAAGGTAAAGTTTGAAGTTAGTTTATTATATAACAAAATAGTTACTTACAAAATGAGCGTCAAAAAAGAGGAAACGAACGTTGGGTACAATCGCGAGCGAAGCGAGCGCGAATTTTTAATATTTATGCGAAAAGTATTGTATATATAGTATAATAGGCTATGTACGTTAATAAAGAAGCGCGAGCGAAGCGAGCGTGAATTTTTTTTCACCTGCAATGCTTCGCACAAAGATCGCAACGGCAGGCTCATGTAAAGTAGCGCAAACCGTTCAACAAAATGAACTACCGCCGGCGCCGTCGTATGTGATATTATTTGTCAATAAACTGGAAATATCATTCATATTTTATTTTGAGCAAAATAATACCTATGCTGTAAATTGAACTTCAGTAAATAAACAAAGCTCTAAAGTAAAGTTAGGTATTTTTTACGTACGACTAGATGTCGTGTTTTAGTAAGTACGTAGTACCATAAGAAAAGAGAAGATATTATTACCTATTCTATGGTAGTTAGTACTTACGTAGTTTTCATTTCATTATTTACTTTTGGACGTTTAAGCAGGAAGTTAATAATTTATTTAATTTATTTTTGTAAATTGTCTATTTTTAGAAGATTTGTCAATTTGACGTATACGATTTTGGGGGGGGTCATGACCCCTATGACCCCCCCCCTAGAACCGCCACTGAGTGGCGTGCTATCAGGTAGTTGACTGTTGAAAATTACCAAAAATGTTATATTATTTAAAAGAAGGTACAGAAAGGATAACATTCTTGTTTTTTTTTTTAAATCAATGAATAAATAGAAAAAATACACGCTTTGTAAGTTTTCGGAGGGGGCATTTTCTGTCCTTGACGTGCTAAACGAATATTGTAAAGGGAGATGACAAGTTACTATGAAGGATGTCAACAATGACGTCATACTTTGATAGTGCTGTCTCCATCTAGTGAAGTTTAAATCACTTATAACTTGGACTTTTTTTATATATTTTTGATGATTTTTTTCACGGTTGCTTATTTTTCTTGAGTTCGAGAATTCTATTAATTAAAAAATGACAACATCCATGCCTGTGTCCAGAACTGGACTAATGTAGGTTGATGATAATGAATAATTATAAAATTTGCTATTGAGATTTCGACGACCTCTCAAGCATGTTCATGTAATTGCTTCGACGAGTTGTTTGGCGAAGAAATTTTATGAAAATTTGTTTATCAATTTTGGAAGTGAGCACAGTGCACAGTGCGTTGTTGCACTTCTTCTTCTTCTATCGTGTCGATATGAGCTTCATAATGATAATAGCTCATGCCGTGGGAAAAAGATTAGCCAGTCAGAAGGTTGATAGCAGGGCTGACTGCCCAAGGTGCGCCGGACGATCAATTAATTAATTATCGCCACTCGTGGAGGCTCTTTTGTTGCACTATGAAGTAGGTTAGTTATCTAACTTTCCCAATAAAACCATTACAGATATATACTATTTTATAACTAAACCATCATCATCATTATTTTGTTATAGATTCAGGAAGACAAGAGATTTGCTCAAAGCTAGCATAAATGATAGGACACGAAAGCTCAACAGGTTCGTATAAGAATGAGATTTCCCATTCAATTCAAGAAAAATCTGAAAAATGCATAAGTATTAGGTTTCCCTGTACATCAAGAAAAAACGATGAGAATAAAAGAAATTAGGTATATAGGTACATACCTAACCTAATGATAATAATTTCCTATAGTTATCTGGTCACATAAATATTCATATTAAGATTTAAGAAAACAAATTCCGATGTTAGTATTGTATCAAGACTATAGGGTCAATCGTTTTGGTTTAAAGTCAGGCTTATCATTTAACGGCTAAAATTAATATCCAATCTATCCACGATTTACCCTACTAGAGATAGGATTTTTTTTTTTTTAAATTTCTTTTTTCATTTTTTTTTTGCTTATTTATGTCAAATTTCTATCTCTAGTAGGGCAAATCGTGGATAGATTGGATATTAATCTTGGCCGTTAATGTACTAAGGCGGATTATGTTTAATAGAAGTTTAATTTTTTTTGTTTCTAAAACAAATATTATTTATTTATTTTGTTTGTTTTTTGTTTTGTTTTGTTTTGAAGTTTGAAATGTAATAAAATACCTACCTTTATTATGAAAGGACTTGTTTATGGCGACGACGCGGAGAACTTGCGAGGCAGAAATCAGACGATTCAAACATTGGCCACCTTATTACAAAATCAGGTTTAGCAAGCAAAGATATTTAATCTATTAAAGATATATACCAGGCCCCTCAGAAAGTATTGCGAAAAAAAGTTTTTATATATGGGAGACTGGCCAGTTATAATGTTTTTCGAAAATATGATTATTTATAAGTAAAAATAAGTAAGTTCCAATTTCAAAATTTCCCTCCTTATTTTTTGCGAGTTAATTCAAAGTATTGTGTCTCACTGAAATATGGATCTGCGCCGGGAACATTTTAGAGCTATGATTTTATACGATTTCAAGTGTCGCCTGAAACCGGATGAATCGTACGATAGACTTCAAATGGCATTCATGGATGAAGGCTCTTCCAAGGCAACCGTGTATCGTTGGTATAACGAATTCAAGCGCGGTCGACCAACTTTGGGGGATGACGAAAGAAGCGGTCGCCCTTTGACGGCTGTTACCGAAGAAAACGTGCTAGCAGTGAAAAATTTAATCCAAGACAATAGGCGAATTACATATCAGGAGATTCAACACATATTGAAGATTGGATCGGGTAGCGTTCACGAGATTCTACACAGCCATCTTCGCGTGAGGAGGATAGTATCACGCTGGGTGCCGCACAACCTCACCGATGCTCAGAAGCAGGCCCGGGTGGAATGGTGCCGTGATATGCTTAACAAATTTGAAGCAGGCTCGTCTCGGCGTGTTTACGACATCGTTACAGGTGATGAGTCCTGGATTTATCAATACGACCCAGAAACCAAGCGCCAGTCGACTGTTTGGGTGTTTCAAAATGAGCCAACGCCTACCAAAGTGAAGCGATCTAGAAGCGGGGGTAAGATTTTGATCGCTAGCTTTTTTAATTTGACTGGCCACTTGGTATCAATTCCCTTACGGGATCAAAGAAGCATTAATGCCGAATGGTATACTACCAAATGTTTGCCAGAAGTTTTCTCTGTTATAAGCAACAAGCGACCAAACACAGGGCTCCGCGGGCTACTGCTCCACCACGACAATGCACCTGCGCACACCGCACTCAAAACGAGGGACTTCCTGGACAGCACGCCAGTCAAACTCCTGGGTCACCCTCCTTACAGCCCTGATCTAGCACCGTGTGACTTCTTTTTATTCCCAAAAAAAAAAAATCAGCTCAAAGGGATACAATTTTCGTCGCCGGAAGATGCGCTGGCTGCGTTCGAGCAGGCTGTAAACGAGGTGTCTGCGGCGGACTGGAAAAAGTGTTTTGAAAACTGGTTTAGGCGCATGAATCTTTGTATAGAGGCTGGTGGAAAGTACTTTGAAAAGATTTGATAAAAATATATGTACGTATAGAACAATTTTTTTTAGTTTCGCAAAACTTTCTGAGTGTCCCACGTATATATATATTATTTAAGATATTTAAGGGATTAAATATCTTTTTAGGGTTCCGTAATCCTACAAGGAACGTAAGATCGTTCTGTTCGTCCGTGTGTCTGTCTGTCTGTCCATCTTTTTTTTTTTTTTTTTTTTTTTTTTCCCGTGGGGAAATCTTCATGGACGCCCTCCGCCCGGGGTAGGCGGAGCCAGTGTCGGACTCCTACCGACTAAAACCACCACGGTGTTCCTTCAACTACCTTCGCCGGGGGCGTGGGAACCCGTGAGTATTCACACAACCACCCCCGACAGGTCCTGGCCCGCCACAAGCAGGCGAGCCCCTTCTCCCCGTGCGGCCTAACGTCAGCCGCACCCTCCTAGGCGGCGCACACGGAACACTGCACGCCACCTCATCTCATGGGCCTTTACCAGCTGCGCCAACTACGCCGGCTGTGCCAGCTGCGCCAGCTGCTGGTCGAGCAGCAGACTACCCCGAGTCTGCTGCTCGCAGGCCCTACCTCCCGTAATTTTTTATAGAGGTTTTCTTCCTCGCGGTCCGGGCGGTGAAGCCAAGACCCTCGGTCCCAAGAGGCGCGCTACTCAGCGGGCACTCCTGGGGTTACGAGATCGACGGGGGCAGGGAAAGACAGTCCCTCCGCTGCCTGCCCAGTGGCAGGGTGAGTGCACACCGGGCCCGCCCCTGCTCCTCCACTGTGCCCTCTGCTGATATCAGAGGGACACGTGGAGCAACTCCCCACTGGCCCACAACGGGGCCCTCCCGCGCCAGAATATTCGCCACAGGCAATAAAATCCCCCGAAGGTTAATCCCTCGACATGATTTTATTGCCTGTGCCCAGGATGCACCGGCCAAACAACTGCCGATCCCTCTAGACATGTCCAGAAGGACAAGCAGCCGTCGGGCACACGTGGAGGTTTTCCGGCCAGCACCCCTCTGTCTGTCCATCTAACCTCACCTTTACATCCTAATAACTTCTACAGTTATACACGTAAATGCATGAAATTTTGAACAATAATATATAAGTAGTTTAAATATAAAGCCCAGAATGAAAAAAACGTAATATTTGTGAAATAAGAATGTTTTTTTTTACTGCTTACCTTCATGTGTCATTGAATAGGTCTATTGAAATGAAGGGAATATTTCACACATCACTTTTTTACCAGGTATTCCGTTTGCGTAAATGGTCCGGCAAAGTGGCTTGCAGTGTGTTCTCAATCATCATCCCCCTACCATTTCTATAAGAATCTTAGTAAAAACTCTGTCTTAAAATCATTTTGAGCATAACATGATTATAACATTTCGAGTAATAGAGAGAAAACTTCTAAGACATCCTAGTTCAAAGGTCATTGACTTCAGAAATTAATTATATGAGCAAACAATGCTCTTTTATACTCGAAGACTAAGGCCCGTATTCCAGAAGGATACTCAAGCGTTGATCTCTGTTTAAAACTAGTTTTAAGTTGAGCTTTGATTTTAGAACGTCCCTCAAGCAGAGATTTGTTGATCACAGTTCAGCTGAGTTTAGTTTCGTTTTATATTGTCACCTGTTTCGGTATTTGGGCAGATATTTGATCTGTAATCACTCAAGCGTGGTCCAGACTACGCTTGAGTAGAGATTTCTATTCTATTTCAGGTCAAATTCGTGTGTTTTGTTGTTGAATTAAAGTTTATAATTACCGTTCTGGAATAAGACCGATGCTCAAGTAACGATTCTATCCTTAAGTAGTGATCAGGTGATTGGAGTTTAAACTGTACTTGAGGAAGCTTCTGTAATACGGGCCTTAGAGTGAAAGTTACAATTTGGCAAGGTTACCCACTCTCATGACGCCTACAAAGTTATGAAAAAAAAAGTAATATTAGGTATACAAGCCCTATTATCAGCTTTTTATATCGAGTTACAAAATAATACAATGATGTGTACGTCCTGATAAAAACTATCATAGTAACAGTTCCGCGACTAAACAAGGGCGGATTATGTCGTTTCAATTTGAGTGACAGAATAAAAAAATACTACCTACAGAATAGGCACAATCATAATATTCATGATGATAAATTCTCTACGTTATGTTCAATCAATATTTTTTATTTTTCCGCCTAGCCTTTTCCCAAATATGTTGAGGTCGGCTACAGGGGTCGGCAGTCGGCTTCCAGTCTAAGATGCGGCTGAACATCAGTATCATACACGGAGCGACTCTAAAGCTATCAGACCATTCAGACCCCCGCAAGTCCCGCAACCCTGTTTAATATTTTTATTATAGATTTCATTATACTTCAGCACGGATTGATTAGTCTTTAAAACCCACCGAAAATACTGTAGGTACCACATTAACAACAAAAATAACTTTGTGGAAAAATTAAAGGAATGCCAATCTTTTTTAGTGTCTATATTTTTTTTATAAATTAACCAACCAACACAACTTAATAATCATAGGCTCGAAACAAGGAAGGAACGATCACTAGGAAACTCACACATGCGAACAAAACTATGTTGTGCCACAAAAACGATAGATAACGCTACTAGGGGTCTACTCGCGTTTGATGAACAACAAACGTAGTAGGAACTTTCACACAAAAAAAGGCACAATAAAGATAAGCAACGGTTCACAGTCGTATGAAATTGACCGGAGATGAGAGAAACAAACGTCAAAACACGATCATCGCATGCGATATGGGAACGATGGTTGACCGGAGTTTAGTGAATTGTGTGATATATGGTACGATTAATCGAATATCGTCAAACGCGAGTAGACCCCTGTTCCTATAACGTAGTTTTAAGTTAATTCTGAAATCGTGAAAAAAACTCAGCTGTTCTATACATTTTTATAGAGTTAAGTATCTACTTAAGTAAATGTATGTATGTTTCATGATTTCAGATTGTGTCCCATCTTTAAAGTTGGGTAGAATGATGAGCAGAGGCTTCTCTTACAATTTTTTTGGTATTTAAAAAATTGTAATGTATAGGCTAAATTATGCTGATGAAACCTAAAACAACAAAGTCCACATATAGAATATTCCAATGTAGCCTAAGCACAAAACAAATTTTAGTCAATAAGGCTATCTCGTTGGTGTAGGTCCCACTCGCCCCTCAAATCTCGCCCCTAATTGGCTAAATGTACCCACTCGTCCCCTTGAAATTTAGATGGTAAAACTCGCCCCCGATTGTTAGTAGGTTAAAAGTATAGTCAGAAACGTCAAGCTTTTGAATGCTGCGATTTATTTTTGCCGCACAGAGAATAGTCTGAAAATCTCAATTAATCTAATATTGAAATGAATATAGAAAGGGGAGAAGTTAAATAGAAATGATGTTGCATGCTGTTTAATATTATACAGCTACATAAAATATTGTATAAGTCGCTACTATAGAACACACGTTCTTAACGGATACTTTAATAACGCTTTATCATAACTTTTTAGTGATAAATGCATTTCTTAACGGACTACTTTGCTGGTTGGGAATGTTCTAAATCTCACAATAAACGTCAAACAGGAACATCTACTGTTATATACAATTTAAAAGCAAAGAGAATTTATGCATAATCCTTTTCCCTCGAATTTATAAGACCGTGTCTAACATTGTTGTGCTCCGGAAAGGAGGTATTCCAGGAACAGCAACTGCTCGAATAACACCTGACCGAACGGCAACTGGAGTATTCCACGATGGCCAACATTCAATATTTTTGGCAGCTCTTCGTGGAACAATAAATTTATTAAATTTTATTCCCCGAATAGCAACTGCATACATTAAAGTAGCGTCTGGTGACGTGGTGTATTTCGTTCTTCAGATTGTTATTAATTATAAGGTATCGACAATAAACCCAGCCAAGTGCGTGTGTGGTCACCACTTGGCTTAAAGTATCAGTGTGTCATAAACGTCGAAGTAATGCGGGAAGGTGAACAGTTCCCGAGGGATGCGTGATAAACGAAAAATATATGATTTGATGACAACCATTCGGCATAATACGTACCAGGGTCTCATAAACGTATATACGTGGGACACTCAGAAAGTTTTGCGAAACTAAAAAAAATTGTTCTATACGTACATATATTTTTATCAAATCTTTTCAAAGTACTTTCCACCAGCCTCTATACAAAGATTCATGCGCCTAAACCAGTTTTCAAAACACTTTTTCCAGTCCGCCGCAGACACCTCGTTTACAGCCTGCTCGAACGCAGCCAGCGCATCTTCCGGCGACGAAAATTGTATCCCTTTGAGCTGATTTTTTATTTTTGGGAATAAAAAGAAGTCACACGGTGCTAGATCAGGGCTGTAAGGAGGGTGACCCAGGAGTTTGACTGGCGTGCTGTCCAGGAAGTCCCTCGTTTTGAGTGCGGTGTGCGCAGGTGCATTGTCGTGGTGGAGCAGTAGCCCGCGGAGCCCTGTGTTTGGTCGCTTGTTGCTTATAACAGAGAAAACTTCTGGCAAACATTTGGTAGTATACCATTCGGCATTAATGCTTCTTTGATCCCGTAAGGGAATTGATACCAAGTGGCCAGTCAAATTAAAAAAGCTAGCGATCAAAATCTTACCCCCGCTTCTAGATCGCTTCACTTTGGTAGGCGTTGGCTCATTTTGAAACACCCAAACAGTCGACTGGCGCTTGGTTTCTGGGTCGTATTGATAAATCCAGGACTCATCACCTGTAACGATGTCGTAAACACGCCGAGACGAGCCTGCTTCAAATTTGTTAAGCATATCACGGCACCATTCCACCCGGGCCTGCTTCTGAGCATCGGTGAGGTTGTGCGGCACCCAGCGTGATACTATCCTCCTCACGCGAAGATGGCTGTGTAGAATCTCGTGAACGCTTCCCGATCCAATCTTCAATATGTGTTGAATCTCCTGATATGTAATTCGCCTATTGTCTTGGATTAAATTTTTCACTGCTAGCACGTTTTCTTCGGTAACAGCCGTCAAAGGGCGACCGCTTCTTTCGTCATCCCCCAAAGTTGGTCGACCGCGCTTTAATTCGTTATACCAACGATACACGGTTGCCTTGGAAGGGCCTTCATCCATGAATGCCATTTGAAGTCTATCGTACGATTCATCCGGTTTCAGGCGACACTTGAAATCGTATAAAATCATAGCTCTAAAATGTTCCCGGCGCAGATCCATATTTCAGTGAGACACAATACTTTGAATTAACTCGCAAAAAATGTGGAGGGAAATTTTGAAATTGGAACTTACTTATTTTTACTTATAAATAATCATATTTTCGAAAAACATTATAACTGGCCAGTCTCCCATATATAAAAACTTTTTTTCGCAATACTTTCTGAGGGGCCTGGTATGTATAGGCTACTTTTTATCTCTGGAAGATAAGCAATTTTCGAGTAAAGCGCGTTAAATGACAAATACATTATTTTACGACAACCACTTGGCATATTATGTACCAGGGTGTCATAAAAGTACACTAATGTATAAAGTCCCAATTCTTTTATGTTTGTAAGTTAATACTTCACTGTCGTATATATCAAGTATAGATTGTATTGCATCTGTTGCTACTTTGATTCTACAAGTGTCTAAAATTGTGTGAATTTAGACTTTTGCTAAATCTGAAGCAAACAAATGCGGTTTCTTTTTTAATTGTCATCATTAGTAGTTAGAATTGCTTTGCAAGCAGATCTATTAACACAATGCCAGTTAGTCTTGGTCGACTAGTAAGACAAGTAGCAAAAGTAGACACATGTGATGAGATTACGAAAATAGCTATTTAATTAATTAAACCTTACATTAAATTGCGTTATATTTTTCTATCTGACTGTACTAATTTAGCACAAATTTCAGAAGAAATACCGCAAGGGGCGAATGGGTACACCAAAATAATTTAAAAATATTAAAATTTATCTCGCCCCGTCGTAAGGTACGAGTGGGACCCTCAAAACGGGGCGAGTGGTGCATTTTAATAAAAGGGGCGAAATCTAAGGGGCGAGTGGTGCCTACACCATCTCGTTACAGTTGGTGAACCGATTAATGAATGGATGGTGAATTACAATTTTTATTCGTTATTGCATTTTTTCTTTTACTTGGGGAAATCCTCATGGACGCACTCCACTCGGGGAAGCCTGATCAAGTCAGTGTCGGACTCCTACCGACTAAAACCTTCACGGTGTTCCTCTGACTACCTTTGGCTGGGGGCGCGAGAAATGCTCTATATTCTCCAACCACCCCCGGCTGGTACCGGCTCGCCACTAGTAGGCGAGCCCCTTCTCCCCGTGTGGCGTAACGTCAGCTGCACCCTCCTCCTGAATAGCGCGAGCGAAACACGACACGCCACCATCACGAGCCTTGCCTGGTTGGGTGGTGGGCTACCCCGAGTCCGCCGCCGCCCGCATGTCCAATGTGCATGTCCGCATGTCGCATGTTTTGTCTAAGGTGGCTGGAGGTTGGCGTACGCCCCTTTCCGTTCCTATGGTGCCCGGTATGCCTCCTGCGAGTGAGGAGAGAGTTCGTTGCCTCTCGAACCCTCTCCGCCGCCTCCTTCGTGAGCATCACCTCTTTTCAGAAGAAGACGACACCTCCCAAAGCACTTTCGCTTCCGACCATGGACAGAACCACAGCCGGAAGCGATAATCGCTGTCACGTACTGCATTGATGAGATCACGACGCTGCGTGGCCCATGTTGGGCACTTTACCAGTGTTTATTGCGCCGTGTCCTCAACGCAGCTTCCGCAGTGATGATGAACTCGAGTGTCGGCTCCCGGCCTATGCGATACTTCCCGAAGCAACCGTGTCCCAAGTGTGTCTGCGTCAGTCAGTAGGTGTACGAGCAAGTGTGTAGAAAAGAATGTGACACTTGCCACAAATTTGGGCAATTTGCCACCTCCTTTTGTAACGAAACGCGACCCTCAGGTTGAGAATCGATGTCTGTTGAATAATAATAATAATAAATAAATACTTCCGGACGTTTTTTACACAGCACCATCTAAATCCATGAATCGATGAACTCATTGCACTATTGCACTGCATTTTGACAGTTGGAAGCATGAGTTCACGCTTAGATTCGTCTCTGACATAAGCCAGTTAAAGCATCTAATGGTTATAGCTATAGATAGCTCTACAACGTGTTATTAAAATAACTGAAACTTAAGGGATCATTGTACTCAACAGTATGAATAACTTTTACTTTGGGACCAACTCTAAAATCGCGAAATAAAACAGGTTTTTTCTACATTTGTGTTCACATAAATCGACAAAATGTAGGGAGCACCGTTTTTTTTTTTGTGATTTCATGGTTAGTCCTATAGTAAAAGTTGTTCATACTGATGAGTACAATGACCCCTTTAGAGGTTTTCAGCTGTTCCCTACTTTATGGATCAGCTGTTTTTGATTGCGATTTCAGGGTTGGTCCCATAGTAAAAGTTGTTCATACTGATGAATACAATGACCCATTTAGAGGTCTTCAGTTATTTTAAAAACACGTTGTATAACTTAAGTAAAATTTCAACTCAATTAGGAGAAATCCTCGACAGTTAGGTTAATAATTTTGGTTGTTAATGTTGCTCTAAATAAGTTGAATGTAATATAAAAAATAACAATTTAATTTATCATTGTTTAAAGAGTAAGGTGAGTAAGGTTAATAACATAACACCGATTAAATAACCTTATTAGAAGTATAACTGTCCCCCTTCAGGGTTCACAGCACCTATCAGGACATTGATAACATAATCACTGGTCACCAGCCGCCTGCCAGGAGTCGTGATTATGAGGCTATCGTAAGTGCAGTCTATCATATGGTTTGATCGGTCAATACACTATGGGAGATCCCATCTTCAGCCGTGGACGATTGTTATTATTTGTAATTTTTTGACCATAGGGCCAATTGGATTGCATTACCCCGCCTCAGCTAATGGCAGAATTTATTGTACGCATTATATTCAAAATTAGGCGTCTATTGGGCTGTATGGTTGTTGTTTGTGAAACTCGATCAATAAAATTCAATTAATTTAATCAAAACAATGAATCATTCCTGAAGACCGGTTTCACGTCTCATCCGATGCCAAGTTGCATCTTAAAACAACGCTGCGACCCTTTCTCTGTCCCTCGGCTAGCACATGTTATGTGATTGTACAACCTATTCTTAGTTTATACTAAACCTCGTAAGGGTTCAAAAATATCAGCTGATCCCTACATTTGTGTTCACATAAATCGACAAAATATAGGTAACATCAAATTTTTTTTTCGCGATTTCTGGGTTGTTCCCTTAGTAAACATAACATAACATCACGCCTGTATTTCCCCGAAGGGGTAGGCAGAGGTGTATAGTAACACCCACATTTCGCCAGTTATGTTATGGTCCCATGTAATAGGGGGCGAGCCTATTGCCATTAACCGGGCACAAATCCATACTCCGGGCTGCTACTGAGAATTTCCTAATGAAAAAACCCAATAGCACTTTGCCCGACCCGGGAATCGAACCCAGGACCCCACGCTCAGCAGTCGCGCTTGCGACCACTAGACCAACGAGGCAGTCCCTTAGTAAAAGTTGTTCATAATGATGAGTACAATGACCCCTTAAGATGTTGTATATGGCAATAAATTAAACCAAGAAATCAATTAATCGCCTCAATCTCTCAACCGACATTCACAAATAAGTACATTCAAAACGTTCTTCTGTGAGTTAGTTACACAGAATTTTTCTCTATCATGATTGAGTGCTATTAGAATGTAGTTCAGGATAATAATGACTTGTTGTACACAATACAAATTATGCACATTTCAATCACTTAGGGATATTGTATAAGTAGTACCTATAATAATATTTAGAATCACATAATTATGTGTTATAGGTACCAAAATAATGTATGATCATATTACTGACGCATTAACTTCTGCCCCATATACCGAGGTGTACGCAATGTTAAATTATTCAAACCATTTCAGGAGCTCTTAAGTTAACAACAATGTCATATGTCAGAAATTATTAACTGTTTTTTGATTTTATAACATCACTCTCTATCACTATCACTATATTATAAATTTAAGTCCCCCGCCGCGCTGTGTTCGTGTGTCTTGTTTGGGCTAATCTCAGAAACTACGGCATGGATTTTAATACAGTTTTCACCAATAGAAAGAGGGATTGTCTAAGAAGGTTATAATATACTATAATTGCCATCCGTGCTAAGCCAGCGCGAGTCGCTAGTGTGCTAGTGTAAAATAAATCATGTACTTGTTTAGCATTTTTTTCATGGTTGTAATGTTTTGAGGTTACAATTATATTAAAAACTAGACGTATTGATGAACAGAGTGAACTTACATATTGATAGGTACAATATACACTTACACAATATCAAATAATATAGGTACTTACTAATGAAAGTATTTTTAATTTTACGTAGCGCGTTGATGTCTTTTTCTGTAGTGAAAATGCAATAGGTACCTACGTAATAGGTATACCTGTGTGAAAATTTTAGTTCTTAATACAGCAATCGTACTTACCGCTGAAGAAGGAGTAGGAGTCCATGAAAGAAACAGAAGTGTGGCGGGCACGAGGTGGAGCGCGATGAATCGCGCACGCGCCGGGCCTGACATGGCTGCGCCGCCACTACTGGATGCGCGCCCTCGCCACCAGCCCGGGGCCGCAGGCGCCGCGCCCGGCGCCCGCGCCTCCGCGGGGCGGGGGTGAGCACACTGCCGCCCGAGCACTCCTCTATCCTTTAGTATCCCGGCCCGGCACATACGGCGCGCGCGCACGGGAATCTGGCGCAGCGCGCTCCGGGCTATGGCGATATACGTGCTATGGTAAGAGTTATAACTAACATTAGTCCGAATATGTCGATATTCTTGAAAACTATTATTCGAATTTATAAAGTATTTTATAGGAGTTAATAAGATCATACAATCAGCAATGCATTATATCAGTCAATTATTTTTTGTAATGTTATTATATCTATTATTTTTCCTGAACTTTATTAATTCTTACTAATTAGGTTGGTAGCTGCGTTAGCACCGCTCCTAGGAGTGAATGCACAAGTAAGTACTCAACTTCCCTTTTTTTTGCCGTATGAAATTTATAATCTAATTCTTATTATTTGTAAGTAATCAAAAGTGAATAAAACATGAGTGGAATTTGGGAATGTTGCGAGCGACTGAAGTTGCGACGGCGCGCGGCGGCGGCGGGCGGGTTGACCCGCTCGTCCGCTTGCACTCATCCTTTTGCAATTTCTCCAAAATGCTAACGCTATTTAACATTTGCGAACCCTACAGAAGTATTTTTTTATCATTTAATAATATTTAATGAGAACTGAATTATAGGTGGATATAATATAATAGGTAACAGAACTTTTATACTTATATGACTGTTTGGCTTCTTAACATAAGTTATTACATATACGTATATAACATAGTAGAATGGAAGACCGACAAAGTTTATCATCGTTCGGATGCAGCCCGTCGGTGTTGCGCAAACCTACTGTTTCCTATAGTTATATGACACATATTACGCTTTTGTTAATTAACTGTGAAGTGTAAATCAAAAATTTTAAAGACCAAACAATTTTTTTATGTATGTATAAAATCGTACCTGCTGAAAAAAATATTTGTTTACATAATTATAAACTTAAAATATGATCGATCAACGTTATGAATTAAAATACGTGTTTAAGGCATTTTTGGAAAAAAATTAAAACTCTTCTTATCAGGCTTGACTTGAGCACATAGTTAGTTAGGTACGATATGTACCGATCAAGAGACCATATTTTAAGCACAGAGCAACCTTTATGTATATCATAGATTCAAATAAAATGTCACGAAGTGTTATAACTAAATGTTAATAATACGTAGATAGCTGTATAGCTATATATATATAGCTGATTCTGTGCACCCGCGGGTTTAGCCCGTACGTAACATAACGAGTATATCTAGATAAGTACAATTAAGAACGTTAGTCTTCTTACCTTGTACCTACTTTAAGTTAGATTTATCAGTTGAAGAGTGAAAAATGTGGCTTGATAAATTATTATCCATTTCAAAAAAATATAGGCAGTAGTTTAGTAGACGGCGAGTCGGATTGTTGCGTAGGATGAAAATGTACTTATTATACTGATGAGTACAACGACCCCTTAAGAGGTTTTCACATTTCAGTTATTTCAATAACACGTTTTTTATATACTAAAAACACTTGTAAATAGGTATTTTTTATATTTATACACTGTAAAAAAACGTTATCACTTTTACCACACTATTGAAATAAGTAGGTCCATATATGTTTCAGGGTTATTTTTTATTATACCAAAAACACTTTAGAGTAGTCTGCTCGTCATTCTGCACAACTTTTACTATGGGGGAACAACTCTGAAATTGTGAAAAAAACACCTGTTCCATATAAGTCTATGAGAGCTGATTATTTTTTTCGCGATTTTAGAGCTAGTCCCATAATATTAAGAGTGTGTCTTTTGTTATAGTGTTTTTGGTATAAGTATAAAAAATATACCTTTATTTTTATTTTCGTCCGGGGATGTACTACCACCGTACCTACTTCTCCGCCAAATAGTGATGCTTGCATTGCTGTGTTTCGGTCTGAAGGGTACGGGTGCCGGTGAAATTATAATCACATGAGACTTTCCATCTTCATGTCTCAGTTTGGCGAACCGACTTGCGGTACCATTTAGGCAACAGCCTAGATGGTATTGCAGTTGTTATGGGCAAAGGTAAACGCTTCATCAGGTGGGCCTTTAGCTCGTTTCGCCATCCTATATAATAAAAAAATATTAAAAAATATTTATATACTTATTTCAATTGTGTGGTAAAAGTTATAGTTAGTGTTAGGTACAATGTTTAGATACCTATTTAAATGAAAAAACAACCGTATTTAAAAGCAGTTCAGTTAACGTATTAGCATAAAATATAGGTAAGTAAATATAAATAACAAAGTCATCAGATCTTCGATTTAAAAAATTGATTAGATTTCATATGTTTGACGGCATTTAATATTTATTGAAAGTCCTACTTCTTACTTTTGTACGGAGTAATTTAGTTGAGAGTTTATTTTGACATGGATAATGGAAATAAGAGATATCTCTTCTATCGAAGATGTGTATTAAGTAATAATGTAGAGATTGGGTATAATTTATTATTTTACTGTACTTATGAGCTTTTCTTGTACCAAACATGATTACCGAGATGTGTGACCTATAAAGTACAATCAACATCTGTAGTATTTTTCCATTAGCAGTTGTAATCAGACCTAGTTTGTAATTATTGTAGGCGAATTTCGTGTCAATGATTCTACAGTGGCGCAACCATTAGTGACAATAAGTATCAACTTACTGCTAAAAAGCTGATACAACGATAGATCGTGTTCAGGCTTAGGTCAAAGTGCATAAGATATGCTTACAACAGAATTTGAACTTATAAAGTGATCCAATTTTTTTTTTTAAATCACGTTATATAATAATAATGTATTCTTAGCTATTTTCAATATTGATTTGAACCTGTAACCAGTTTTTTACAATATAAGATTTTTCAAGTGCTCGTTAACAAATATTTTTTAATTCGTTTTTTAATTCAAAAAACATAATTACCTAAAAATCCTTTATACGTATAAAATAACTTTGTGTAAGCGTTACATTTGAATTCGTTCACTAGTCAGAGCCAGCACTACCATGGTATGACGTCATTCCTCGCAAATATCGAAGTCGTTTGACATCACTCTACTAGGCCGTTTCGCACAACAACCACAGAAAATGCCTTTTCCAGAAAATTCAATCATCCAATTACTAAAGATATAAATTGTGGAAAGAAAAAATCGCTCTCGAGCAGGATTCAAACCTGCAATTCCTGGCTCAGTACGCCAGTGCTTTAGCCACTAAGCTACCCTGAACACTTCCACAGTTCGATTTTCTTTTCACAATGTATATCTTTAGATTTCTCTTGGCATGCGTAAATGCGTTAAAAATGATAAAATAGTTCATCCAATTACTTCCAATCTCTTTAATTTATTCATCGATTTTTTTACAAGTGTGGTCTTATCAGGCGTTTCAGTTATGTACCTATGGAAGTCTGGTAGGTCAGGGTGATATCCAGGCAACCTTAATGAACCTACTAGCACTGATTATAATTAGATACAGCTATTTTGGTTTATAATATTATTTTGTAACATTACAGCAATATGATGAACGCTCAGAATGGAATAATGCTGTGCCATATCAATGGCAGTCAGAAGACAGGCAAGACCAAAGTCCATACCCACCCCAACGTCCCACATACGGCTTGTCTAACCGGCTAGACATCCCTCCGCCTCCGCCACCAAGCAGCAGAGGCCTCAACTTTGCCATCTATGACCCTGTGACAAAGCAACGCGTTGCCCCCATTGAACGCAACTGTACGGCACCTGGATGTTGCGTACCAAAATGCTTCGCCGAAAAGGGGAATAGGGTAAATAAAAATAGTACATTATGATACAAGTGAGCTAAGTTTACTATTATACTCGAGGCTGGATTGCAGCCCGAGCCGAAGGCGAGGGCTTAATGGAGCCGAGAGTATCATAGTCAATGCTCACGCGTGTCATACGACGTTTTTCAACACACTTGCGAGGAAAAAAACATAAATTACACATTTTAGACAAATATTGAATTTGTGAAAAATGATTAAAATTTAATAATTTGATGAAATGAGATGTTTATATAGCATATTTTAATTAATACAGTTGATTTATTCCCAAAAATGTTTAATTTAGTTCAGGCATAAAAACTCTTTGCTGCGATTTAAAAATAAAGTGTAAAGTAAAAAGCACTAAGTGCGATAATATAATGAAAAAAGCACGCGTGCGTTATAAGCCACATTATGAACCTAAAAGCGATGCAATAAGAGCCACTTTACGAGCAAGTGTGTTGAAAAATATATTATTATCTTGTTTATATGCATTGGTATCAATTATTAATAAATGCGAAACGTAATTTTTTCAGGGTTTTCCGGGCACATCTGGACCTCCAGGTAGTCCTGGCTTTCCTGGACACGAAGGACCGGAAGGTCCGCAAGGTACCAAAGGACAAAAGGGACAGATGGGAAATCCAGGACCACGAGGACCAAAAGGTGATAGAGGAAAACCCGGTGAACGTGGTTTCGTTGGAAGAATAGGTCCAGCTGGCCCTCAAGGAGAACCAGGGTTACCAGGTATCCATGGCAGAGACGGTTGTAACGGTACAGATGTAAGTATGACTTGAACTTTTTACTCACTCTACCACTTAGTACCTATCTAGGGTTATTCCAGAAATCACCATTAATTATCTCCATCCTACATAATATATTTAAGCAACAATAGTTTTGCATTCCAGGAGAGATTTTTTAGTATTTAATACTCGCAGTTTATCTACCTCTTTATTTTTAACGATAATAATTTATAGGGGATCCAAGATCCAAGTACAGTCAATGAAAAAGTCGACAAACAAATTCAAATTTTTAAAATTTTGGTCAGGGCTTTATCTACTAAATTAATAATATATCTATACTTATAGGCTTAGAAATTTACCTCTCTATCGCTTATTTGTTAACAATTATTTAGACAAACAATTCATTATTGATTTTGTAATTTTAAATACCTGTTTATTGTCTTTTCTCGTTGACTGTAAGTACGGTCGACCGCACGTCAGTGGTGTGACATTGACAGCGCCTTTATTTCGTAACTGGTAAGGGCGGTTTTCTAATTCAAGTGTAACCACTGTCATGCAGTCGACTGTACCTATTATTTTTATTTATTAAGAAGATTATTTTTTATCACACAAAATAATAATTATGAACAATCTATTCCGATTTCGATAACTGAAAATAGTATTCATTCCAAATACATAATTGTCATTAAATATTTTTTATTTCATCTTAAAGCTGGTTATAGACACAAGTATACAATATCTGACTTTAATCGTACCTTGTCCGTTTTATTTTAAAGGGAGGACCTGGATTGAACGGGCCTCAAGGAATGCAGGGTCCTCGCGGTTTTCCTGGCGTTAAAGGTGACAGAGGAGATAAAGGAGAGGCTGCTTACACTGGAAGGTATCCTAAAGGTCAAAAGGGTGAACCAGGTGCCGATGGAATGCAAGGAAGACCAGGTCCAGTTGGACCGTCGGGTCCTGCCGGTTTGCCAGGTCCCAAGGGCAACACTGGACCTATGGTAAGCAAGCGTTTGCTAACGGAGTCTTAAGTTTTTTTTTTGGTGGTATAAGATTAATGATCACGAAAATTTAATAAGGTTTTTTTGGTCGCGTTTCCTTAGTAAATAGATAATATCTATTGCTGTGGAACTGAAATCTTCATTATCATAATTTCAGCCGAAAGACGTCCACTGCTGGACATAGGCCTCCCCTCAAGCATCACCACAACGACCGGTCCTGCGCTCTACGCATCCAGCGGATTCCCGCAACCTGATATCTGAAATACTTAATAATAATTTGGTGGTTGGATTATAGATACCATACCTACACATTAATTTAATTTATTTTTAATTAACCACCCGTGTGCATAACTTAACGTGTACGTCACGTAACTTTGTTTTAAAATAACATACTGAATAGGATTTTTTTATTTAGGGTCCACCTGGTCCAAGGGGTGATAAAGGTTATAAAGGATCTAAAGGACTAGCAATTCAAGGAGATAAAGGAGACCGAGGCGACCAGGGTGACAGGGGCCCTAGTTGTCCTCCTGTTACGTTGCCTTCACAAGGAGATAAGGGAGCCATTAAAGGAATACAAGGTGATATGGGATCGAAGGGTGACAAAGGTGAACCTGGTCCTATGGGCGATAAAGGCGATACTGGGCTCACGGGTGAATCAGGACGTCCAGGGCAAATGGGTATCAAAGGAGAAAAAGGAATAATAGGCAACCCCGGTGAAAGAGTATGTATTATCATGTTATATAAAAATAAATCGTTTTGTAGAATATGAGTATATTTCATGGTATATTTTTAGGGCCGTGATGGACCATATGGTAATACCGGATCGAGGGGACAAAAAGGAGATAGAGGTAATGATGGATTACCTGGATTGGATGGAAGACCCGGAGGCAAAGGAGAGCCCGGTAAAGATGGATTATCAGGACCCAGAGGTATTAAGGGAATTCCTGGTCCAGCTGGTGGTCGTACTGGATCACGTGGGCCCCCAGGACCGCAAGGTCAAAGAGGTTATCAGGGTAGGCCTGGACCTAAGGGAACAGACGGTATGTCAGGAGACAAGGGTGATATGGGTCCAATGGGGCCACCAGGAGGGCAAGGTGAGCCTGGTGCTACTGGTATGGAAGGCGTGGCTGGCCCCAAAGGCGAAAAGGGTGAAACAGGACGTGACGGAACCCAAGGTGAACCTGGACCCCGTGGTTTCGATGGTTCTCAAGGACCGGTTGGCTTAAGAGGTCCCAAGGGTGAAGATGGTCTCACAATACCGGTAAGTATTTGTTATACGACTTGAAACTTAGGATTTTTCATTGTATCTTATTTTTCGCATGTATAAATTCGTTTTGAGCCGTACCAAAAGGGCGCCATCGGGATCCTATTACTCTGCCTACGTCGTCTAATCATCCGTCCTTGTGTCTGTCGGTCACAGAGCAGTATCTTTGTAACCGTAATAAGTAGCCAGTTGAAATGTTCACAGTGTGTTACAATGGACCATCGACCATACAGCCCAATAGACGCCTAATGTCGAATTTAATACGTACAATAAATTCTGTCAACTAGCTGAGACCGGATAAACACAATTCGATAGCCCCTTTTTTTGTTTTTGGGTGGAATCCTCATGTGTCTTTTTTTATATATTGTATGATGGCGAAACGAGCTAAAGGCCCACCTGATGTTAAGCGGAAGCGGTTACCTTTGCCTAATAACTGCAACTGCGGACTCTTACCGACTAAAACCACACGGTGGCCATCCTCTCCACAAAATAGAGGAGCTCCGGGAACTCCATTGGAACGCGCCGGTGCCCCTCTAGTGCTATGCCTTTCGCACGTCCCGGGAAAACAATATTGTTCCCCCCACAGTAGCACGCGACCACCACGTACTGCTGTCCTTCCCAGGGTCGCTTTATAGACGCCTCATCAAGGCGGCTATTGGCTAATCACTAACGCGGCAGTTTTGTCGGCTCATATAAGTGGTCGAAACTGATTTGAAGTTTTCAAGTGGCGAATAGTGGCGACCTACATTAGTGAAATTTCATAGATGTGTTGACAGACATCGGTCGCCTGTTATTATGAGGCATCTATGGGGTGTATGGTCGATGCTATGGCCTTTCTCTATCATGGCAAATAGTAAAGGGAAAAAAGTCTTAATCCAGAGGGGATCTCCACACAAGAATCCTCGAAAAAATATAATTTTCTCAACGTTTTTTTGTTCCTGCTCTATCTTAATTTAAATACGGTAATACATAAAACCGTTAAAACTTGGTGTGATTGTAGTGCATACTATATAGTTTACAACAAGTTATAAAAATAAGGCAACACAGACATGTGTTGTGTGTGGACCTACATGCGTAAGAAAGAGATGCAAATATTCATATTTTACCAAAGGTACACGTTGATTGCACACGGTGCGGTGGGCGCGTTGATGATGTAAAGACAGACATAAGACATCAACGCGTAGTGCTGCTGTGTTTGTGCTGCTTTTTTTAATCAATAATTCAGAATCCCATTTCATAAAAATTACTTAATTATTGCTGCAATAAATTCAATAATGCAAAATAAACCAACAAGGTTTTATAAAGACGACAATGAAAATATCAAGTACTTCTATGTATTCCTCCCATTCTGCTATTTTTTTTATTAACTTTATGATTTTAGGGCCAAAAAGGTGATAGTGGATTTAACGGACTTCCTGGGTCAAAAGGTCAGAAAGGTGAAAAGGGTTACCTTGGATTGCGAGGCTTTCCTGGAAACTCTAGTTTAGGAACTGCCGGTAGTCCAGGAGAGATTGGACCACCAGGTGAAAAAGGTGACAAAGGCAGCCCTGGCTATGACGGCACACCAGGTAGCCCAGGAGCAAAAGGAGACATAGGTGGACGATGCAATGATTGCAGGCCTGGAGGTCCTGGACAGAAGGGAGACCGCGGAACAGAAGGCTACTCTGGTTTAACTGGAGACCAAGGACCACCTGGACCTCCTGGACTTACAGGCGAGAGAGGTGCAGACGGCATGAACGGCATGCCTGGAGCGGCAGGCGTCCCGGTTTGTTAATACATTTTTTTCATACGAATATTCCATTTCAATTCGTTCATTTTCAATTAACTCTATTGCATTTATTTATTCATTGTTTTAAATTATTTAATGGACAGGGTGAACGTGGTGATGATGGACCCATTGGACCACCTGGTGAAAGAGGAGCTGATGCAACATTTACAGCATTAAACCTTGTAAAGGGCTCGCCTGGAGAAAGGGGTGAACGTGGGCCTCAAGGCCTGCCTGGCTCAAAGGGTGAAAAGGGAAGTGTAGGATTGAAAGGAAATCAAGGTCAAGTTGGTATGCCAGGACAGAAAGGTGATCATGGTATCACGGGCCCCCATGGAAACGATGGTACTTCTGGATCCGATGGAAATCCGGGAACTCCTGGCAAGGATGGAGCTTCAATTAAAGGAGAAAAAGGTGCACCTGGAAATTTAGGACTGAAAGGAGATAAAGGATTACCCGGTAAATGGGGTAAAAAAGGTGATCCTGGTATGTGTCCAGCGAATCTAGCCGCACTAACAAAAGGTGATCGAGGTGCACCAGGAGCAGCTGGCCCCCAAGGACCTCCAGGTAAATCTTCATCATTATTTAATTTAGATTAGAAAGAAGAATATTTGTAAGGTCAGCCTAGCGGTTACATGTCGAAATGCAAAGGGTATCGCTTTGCTCTTTTTGCAATAAATATCAATTCATTAGATATGCGCTTTATTGATTAGGTTACCTATTAAAGTTACCGTAACGTTCAGACGTCAGAGTGATCTGGATGAGTTTCGTATCAGCCTTGCAGTTAAAAACAAATTATTATTAGAAAAGTTAATTAACAAAACCAAAAAACCCGACTGCGTGTAAAAATAACTGAAAAGATGTAAACAAGGCTTGTGTAGGTAAGTATCAGCCTTGCAGTTAAAAACAAATCATTATTAGAAAAGTTAATTAACAAAACCAAAAAACCCGACTGCGTGTAAACATAACTGAAAAAATTTAAACAAGGCTTGTGTAGGTAAGTCAACCTGAACCTATTAAGATATGACATTACTATATTAAAACTGATGAATAATGCTTTTTATACCTTTTTATTATTTAACTTTTTATAACTTATGAGTACGATTGGCCATAATTCCATCTACATAATTTATATTTCAAAGAACTTTTATTAAATCTATTTATTTTTTGTCTGTTTTGACGTTCATCTAATTAATTTTTAGACTGTATTCATTCCGTGTACAGCACAGTCATATACTTATTATACTATCAATGATAAACACTTGTATATAGTTTTATAAAATGTCTTCCTATCACACTTATATTACTTAGCTATCTAATATATATATTATTATATATATAAAGTTAATTTATTTATTTATTATATATATATATCGATATGTTAGTCACCTAAGGCCTCAGCTGAAAATCAGCGCTGCAGTTGGACCTGTAGCATTAGCTGAGCTTGTGGCCTTTTAGACACATAATGCCACAGCGAGACTAGCAATGTACAACAACCTAGCAATGTTAACTATTTCTTCTCTTTCTTATGTGTAATTAGAGCAATACCTACTGGTTACTGTCGTGCTAGTACCATCCCCCTTTTGTATTATATATGTACCTATTTTTTTTGTTGTCATAATTTTATTATTACACTTGTTTGTTTTTTTGTTGCTATTGTTGTTGTGTGTGTGTTTGTCGGTTTTGTGTCCAATAAATGTGTTTCTTTCTTTTCTTTCTTTATATGTGAAAGTATCAAATCAACACGCAGTCGTACGTACGTATGTTTTTGGTAACGAATTAGGTACATAAGTAGTTCATAGGTAGCCTCGAAGAATAACATAACTCCTGGCGCAGTCGGGTAATAAACAGGGTGATTGATTAGAATATTTATTTGTGTGTGTGATTGTGGTGATTGATTGATGGATCAGTGGGAAAAAATCATCCATCGATTACACAAAATTATTGTATTGTCATCTGGATTACATATACTTGCAAAGTTTCAAATCGAATCGATACGACATAATTCTAGTGAAGTAGATTAAAATCGACTTCCAAGATTTGTTTACATAGTTAGTTAGTTCTTAGTTACATGCATACATGTACATGTGCACAGGTGTGATGTTATGATTCTTAGGTAGAAGATTAACATAAGCTTTAGGAATTTTCTGTAGAAAGATATAAAAAATATTGTTTTTATTCTGATTTGCACTGATTATAATGTTAGTTTAGAATGCGGAATAAGTTAGCGTGCGCGGTAACGTGCGCGTATCTGCATACCACCGCGGCTGCGGTAGTCCACTTCGGAAATACGCTCGTTTACCTCAATAAAAAAATACAGCACTGATAAACGTGAAACAATTTTTACCTACTATACCTACCCCTTTAAATAAAATTACTCTATTATTTTTAACGCATTAACACAAGCAGGGTGTTTAATATAGATTCTAGAAAGAAGAATTCGTCCGCATTAGAGCCTGCGAGGTTCAGTACCTAGTAGTACCTACACCAGTCCATTTAACAACTAAGCTACCGTGAACTCTGCTCACGGTGTCGAATTCCTCTTCTACATTGAATCCATCTCAGAGTAACGGCAGTGACATCAACCATTCGATCCAAAAGTAATATTCCACAAAATAACAAACTGACTAATAAAAATAAAATATTCCAACTACATATCTTAGGCACACAAGCTTAGCATAAACATTATTAAAATAAAATTTAATACATTCTTGTCAATTGTTTCGGCAGGTGAACAAGGGGAGAAGGGTGACAGGGGCTATTCAGGACGCCCAGGAGCTAAAGGCGACATCGGTTTACCTGGAAGACAAGCCCCAGTAGGACCTCGAGGAATCCCTGGAGAAAGAGGAGACACTGGTGGAATGGGTGCTATAGGGTTCCCAGGAACTCCTGGAGAATTGGGACCAAGAGGTTATCCAGGCACACCAGGTACGAAAGGTGATAAAGGTGAACTAGGAACGTCTATGCCTGGACCTCCTGGTCCCTCTGGATTACCTGGACTTAGGGGTGACAAAGGTAACAGAGGAACTCCTGGAACGCCAGGTCCTGACGGTCTTCCTGGTCCACTTGGGCTACCTGGAGAAAAAGGAGATCAGGGCGGTTCTGGAAGACAGGGCGTTCCGGGTGCTCCAGGACAAAAAGGTGATGCTGGCCCGGTTGGACCACCCGGAATTCCTGGAAAGTCTGGGTCACCCGGAAGAGATGGATCTAAAGGTCAACAGGGATATCCAGGAAGCTTAGGGAAACCAGGAGTTATAGGTTTACCTGGTAAAAAGGGAGAGCCAGGAATGCAAGGAGTACCTGGTCAGAAAGGATTCCCTGGCAGTCGAGGGCGCACAGGTCGAAATGGTCTAAAAGGTATTGCAGGTGCACCAGGAGAAAAAGGGGACAAAGGAGAATATGGCCTTCCCGGAGAAAGAGGGTTACCTGGTTTGGATGGTCTTATTGGCCCTGTTGGTCAACCTGGCTTTAAGGGAGATCAAGGATACCCTGGTCAGCCTGGAACACCTGGAAAGATGGGATTACCTGGTGAAAAGGGTGACAGAGGTTTCCAAGGATTGATTGGACTCAAAGGAGAACCCGGCTTAGCATCAGATAAGGGCGATAAAGGTGACGCAGGTATTCCAGGCCTTCGAGGATTAGATGGTAGAGCGGGTACACCAGGAGATAAAGGTGACAGAGGTCAATCAGGAACACCTGGCTATGGAATTCCTGGGGATCGAGGAGAAAAAGGTGATCTTGGTATGCATGGATTAGATGGAATGCCAGGAGCAGTAGGTGAAAAAGGAGACCGAGGTTTACGTGGACTTAGGGGAGAAAAGGGAATCATGGGTCCTCATGGTGAACCTGGACAACCCGGCATGCCTGGAATGGACGGTGCTCCTGGAAAAACAGGAGATTTCGGTTTTCCTGGGCCCGAAGGCGCTAAAGGGGATAGAGGTGACTCAGGTTTGCCAGGTAGAGATGGATTTGATGGAATGATGGGTGAGCGAGGTCTAACTGGCCCTGAAGGACCATTAGGACCACAAGGACTACCAGGTTTTAAAGGAGACAGAGGACTGCCTGGAGTATCAATTAATGAAAAGGGAGAAAAGGGAGAAATTGGTTTACCAGGTATCGATGGCATGAAAGGAGTAAAAGGTGAAAGAGGCCCTGTTGGAGCTGAAGGTTTACAAGGTGAAAAAGGTGATCGTGGTTTTATCGGCCAAAAGGGAGAATTGGGATTAATTGGCATTATGGGAGAAAAAGGTAATTATTATGTATATTTTCTACACTTTTACGCAAAAATTACTTTATGGATTTTAATTAAATTTGGCATACAGATAGAACATAACCCGGATTAACATATAGGCTACTTTTTATCCTGGGAAGATGAACAGTTCCCGAGGGATGTGCGGTAAATGACATTTACCCGGGCGAAGTATTTTAATTTCATCCAAATTCGCTCTTACAGCGTGATTGAGTAACAAACATACAAACATCTTCACAGACTTTCAAATATGCACATATGTAAAATGGATTCTTATAATTTTTGTTATAACGCCTCGGTTCGTCACCGAATAATCGATCAGTATTTCGACAGTTAGTTTTTGGTCCAAAAATGTCTGTTACTAAATAAATACTTACTGAGTTACTTTCCAAATCGATTCAATCTCTGCATAGATAAGAATATTCAATTGTCTACTTTGTTATTAGTCTTTATTCTTCAAACTGAACAAAAAACATCAGATACATATAAGTATCACTAATCTGTGACTTGGTTGGAAATTACTTATATTTTCCTGATATTTGTAAACATAATAATGATAAGAAATCTGAAGAATCAATCCTAGTGCGATGAGTCGTTTTTTTATGAGGTTTAAATAAGCAACAATGCATATTAATCTATGCAACAATGCTTCCTTCATTTAAACTCAATTACTACAAGTCAATAACATGAAAATTACGTAATTTTTGATGATTATATTAATTGTTACTACCTAACGCCTCAATTTATCGCGGTTCAGGAATCTTCACAAAAAATAAGAACGTCATTATCCTCAGTCCTAAGGTCCTAAGTTAAGAATTTAAGAATGCAGACGCTTAAACTCGATTTAGGATAAGAGAAGTCGAGAACCCAAACTAAATAATGTTTCACGGTTATCAAACAATGATACTAGAATAAAAACGATTGGAATTTTACTCTAATGTTAAAAAACCGGGGAGAATAATGTTTTATTACTGAATTATCTTGTGTGAAAGCCTGGCGATAGCGGGGAATGTAGCAGACAAGTGGCGCCCCCATCAATAAAAAATTTGTTACTTGCTTAGTAGGTACATCATTTATCGAAAATTCGTTTTTAACAATTGAAGTACCTACAGGTAATTAAACCACAGTAACTCTGTAAAATATAGTTCGGTGTAGGTGTAGATAGAAATAATGCCAAAAGTGGCCGTTTTTCGCACTTTTTCTAACTACAACTACAGCGAAGTATAATTTACAGAGTTAATAGTTTCTGATTAAACTACAGCATCTGTACTTCAATCCTTGAAAACGAATTTTCGATAAATGATGTATTCAGCGAGTAATTTTTTTTTACTGATGGGGGCGCCACTTCATCATCATCATTATCATTTCAGCCGAAAGACGTCCACTGCTGGACATAGGCCTCAACCAATTAATGGGGGGATATGCCATAATCGCCACGCTTGGCAGGCGGGTTGGCGATCGCAGTTGGTTGATTAAATAGTCAGAGAAAGCTGCTGCCCATCCTCTAGTGAATCCTTTAGTCGCCTTTTACGACACCCGTGAGAAGATATAGGGTGGTGCAATTCTTTCCGTCCGGCACCACACGGACACACGGACGGGGCGCAACTTAGCTGCTATTCCCCTTAATGCCTGTCATGCAAATGGGTTTGATATCGAACCCGGCCCGCACATTAGCTTAAAGAATTCTTTTGCGGATCAGAATTAGATTATGTATAACTTTTTTAACGATAAAGAAAAATATCGTGAGGAATCATGTAAACCTGAGAGTGCTCCGCACTTCTCAATGGCGATGTGCGAAAAGGTCGCTAACCCACACTAGGTCTGCGTGGTGGACCTGTCTCATAAAGATCTCTCCCGAGAAGAAGCCCATGAGTAATGGGCTGATCATGACCTATTATGTAAGAAACTGTAAGATTTTCTAAAGAATGGCCCAGTTAGTACCTAGACACAAGCTTGTAGTTACATTTTTCATCACTAAAAACTTCACGCAAGTGCACCACGCATTATACTTCTAGTAGGTATAGGTTTTATTTTACAGTAACCCATTTTTTTGACAATATTAAAACATCTAAATAATAAGTAACACCATTCGTAATCATCTGTTATCATTGAGAAAGAGAGTTTAAAATCATATGGACTCGCACAGGTCTTCAACCTAACGATCTTTGCCTAGAAAAATGGTATTACATTCAAAGTTAATGAAATTAAAATAATTTCCTGTGGCGGGGCTATTAACTGGATTTGATTGATTTTTTGTATAGGGTCAGAGGACGTGATAGTCTGTACGGTCGACCGCACGTCAGTGGCAACACTGACATTGAAAGCATCTTTATTTCGTAAGCAGTGATTTTCGAATTGAAGTGTTACCACTGTCATGCAGTCGGCTGTACGTGGTTTTATTTAATGTCGTATTGTCATATCCACTTTGTATACAAACATAGACATACATACAAATATACAATTACATACATACATACAAACTTACATAGGTTTATGATATTTGATGCACAAATGTAATTTTAATAAAAAATATTTTAGGTGATCGAGGTCCCGCTGGTCCAACAGGAGTACCAGGATTAACAATACTTGGTGACCACGGAGTACCCGGTCCCCCAGGCAAACACGGTCGTCCAGGACCGCCTGGTTCTATCGGAGAAAAGGGAGACCAAGGTCTGACGGGACTTCCTGGACGCATCGGCCCGGCTGGTACACCAGGTACTGTTGGACCTCAAGGAGTAAAGGGAGATCAAGGCCGGGAAGGTGTTGCTGGCCCCCCAGGGTATGATGGAAGAATGGGTTCTCAAGGACTCCCAGGAACACCTGGAGAAAAGGGTGATAGGGGTGATAAGGGACAAACTGGAATCGGTTATCCAGGAGAAAAAGGAGATCAAGGATTCCCGGGTATTTCAGGTCTCATGGGACTAAAAGGTGATAAAGGTGACCGTGGGTATAGTGGAATTGATGGACAGCCCGGTCCTATGGGTCCTGAAGGAGAAAAAGGTGAACGAGGATTCACTGGTAGGGTTGGTTTGACTGGAGAAAATGGTGCGAAAGGTGATAAAGGTGAATCTGCTCGTTTTATATTCGGACCAAAAGGAGAGCCTGGAACTCCTGGTTTACCTGGAGTAGACGGAATGCCAGGAAGGGATGGGGCACCCGGTCCTCCAGGAATTAACGGATCGCCAGGCATGAAAGGTGACCGCGGTTTTCAAGGCCAAGTTGGCCCACCAGGACCAATTGGACCACCAGGTCTGCAAGGACTACAAGGGGATCGAGGTTTAATCGGTTTACAGGGAAAACAAGGATATCCTGGACCTCCTGGAGCTCCATGTGTTGAAACGGATTACTTAACAGGAATTCTCGTTGTGCGTCATAGTCAAGGTGATTACGTTCACGAATGTCCTAACGGTTTAATAAAACTCTGGGACGGATATTCTTTGCTATACATAGATGGAAACGAAAAAGCACATAATCAAGACTTAGGTCATGCTGGGTCATGTGTAAGAAAATTCAGTACGATGCCATTCCTTTTCTGCGACCTAAACGAAGTATGTAATTATGCTAGTCGAAATGACCGAAGTTACTGGCTATCAACAAATGAAGAAACCCCCATGGGTCCAGTTGAAGGAAATGATATCATGAAGTATATCTCAAGGTGTGTTGTCTGTGAGGCTCCAGCTAATGTCATAGCTGTTCACAGTCAATCGAACAGCGTCCCAGACTGTCCTGCAGGGTGGGCTGAACTTTGGATTGGATACAGTTTTGTTATGGTAAGTCCTTTTATTCCAATGAACACTTGTTCAATGCTTAAAATTGCATCCTTGTCTTACTTAGTGTCTAATAAAAAAACTTGATCTCTTATAATAATTGTATGCTGACCTCATTTGCCAGAAGTTGAGTTAGTTGAGTTCATTACATTTTGAAAAACATATAATCGACTCGATATGAACTTAATTCATTACGTTTAAGCGCCCAAACGACTCGAAAGTCTTAAAAATACATTTTCTATTGTTTACTGTAATGGAGCCGAGAGTATAATAGTCAAATCTCACGCATGTCATACGACGTTTTTCAACACACTTGCGAGGAAAAAAAAACATAAGTAAACGCATTTTAGACAAATATATTGAATTTGTGAAAAATGCCGCGCGGATTACTGTAATCGCACGGTGACGTGTAGGTGGTTGAAGGAAACCGCCAAACAACCTAATATAGAAAATAGAATAAATGGTTTTTTTTTATTTATAACACAAATTAATGTTAATTTTTTGACAAAAATAAATAATTTGTTGAAATTAAATGTTTATTTATCATATTTTGATTAATAGAGTTGAAGTATTCACAATTTTTAAAAAATTTGTTTAGACATAAAAACTCTTTGCTGCATTTTAAAAATAAACTGTACCTAAAGTAAAAAGCACTAGTGTAAAGTAGTGTAATAATATAAAGTAAAAAGCACGCGTGCGTTATAAGCTACTAAGAACCTAAAAGCGGTGCAATAAAGCCACTTTACGAGCAAGTGTGTTGAAATAGTAGTTTATGAAACTGTTGCATAATAGGGGTTATTAAAACACGAGTGTGAGTTTAAAAACCGAGCCGTAGGCGAGGTTTTTAATAGTATCACACGAGTGTTTTAATACCTAATTATGTCAGTTTCATACACTATTTTATCTACACTCATACAATTTCAAATAAAATACCAAAGTCAAAATCTTGGTAACATTGTCGTTGTTTTTCTTGATTTCTCTGGCAAAAGATTGTTCGTCATTTACGTTGCTGCATCCAGAAATTCAGGCGGAGTCATATTCTCCTCAGTTCAGTATCACTGCTGTATTCAGATATTTTTGCCCAGATTAAAACTTTCGACATACAAAACCATAATAATAACGTAAACAATAACAATAAATTTACAAGTAACGATGACCAAATCCAGTAGGCCGCGGCCGTGGCGCGCGGCCGCGCACGCGCGCTGGTGCGCGCCTACACAGATAATAAAATATAGTCTGGCGAAAATATTATAATCGGAACTAATTTTCTATCCTTGTCAGGATTCCGTCAATCTCTGTTTTATCATACAAAAAATATGCCTGTAAACACTTAAATATAATTAAAAGCAATATGACAATCAAAAGTTCTGCCAAAAACGCGATTTTAAACGATAAAAATTTTCAATGTATGACAAGTGGCGCCACCCTGAATTTTGTGTACTCATTGGTGCCATTATTTAAGTGTTTACAGGCATATTTTTTGTATGATAAAACAGAGATTGACGGAATCCTGACGAGGATAGAAAATTAGTTCCGATTATAATGTTTTCGCCAGACTATATTTTATTATCTGTGTAGGCGCGCACCAGCGCGCGTGCGCGGCCGCGCGCCACGGCCTACTGGATTTGGTCATCGTTACTTGTAAATTTATTGTTATTGTTTACGTTATTATTATGGTTTTGTATGTCGAAAGTTTTATTCTGGGCAAAAATATCTGACTACAGCAGTGATACTGAACTGAGGAGAATATGACCCCGCCTGAATTTCTGGATGCAGCAACGTAAATGACGAACAATCTTTTACCAGAGAAATCAAGAAAAACAACGACAATGTTACCAAGATTTTGACTTTGGTATTTTATTTAAAATTGTATGAGTGTAGATAAAATAGTGTATGAAACTGACATAATTAGGTATTAAAACACTCGTGTGATACTATTAAAAACCTCGCCTACGGCTCGGTTTTTAAACTCACACTCGTGTTTTAATAACCCCTATTATGCAACAGTTTCATAAACTACTATTCTTAACTTTCACTCCACAGCAACGCTCCATTATCACGCTAGTCCTCACTCTATCTCCCAAAGTTACACCACAATATACTCCTCAAAGCGCATAGGTCTATTAAAAATTCATGTTGACTGTACATAGACAACTTATCGAGATGAATATAATTAACTTCTTAGGTTTTCGCGATCACTACACATTATAATAAAACAAAGTTTAACCGGATTAAATCGCGTTTTTTTTTATCTTTTTATTAAATGCTGCAAAGCTTTCGAAACGTCAGGAAAACCAATTTAAATAATATACGCGATTTAATCCGGTTAAACTTTGTTTTATTATAATTAATATAATTAGTTACTTGCAACTTGTCAAAAATAATAATAACACTTCGAAATAATGTCAATTATAATATGTATTTAAGTACTTAAAAGTAGTTTAACAATCACAATCAGTCTCAGTTGTTCTCAAGTTTTTCGGCGCTTGCTAGAAACCTTCGTCTTCGGCCAAAACTTCAGCCCATTTGGGCCGAAGCCGAAGGTTTGGCCGAAGGAGGTTATTTGGCTGAAGGTGGCCGAAGCCGAATCCAAAGCCGAAGGTTCGGTCGGACACACTATTGATATCCTATCATACCTTGCAGCCTTTCCTGATTTCATTCTGTTTTTACAATTTCATCTATACAAAATCTATCCTTAGTATGTAGATATCTGCCCTTTCGTCCATCATCGTGGATACTTGCATTACCTCTTTTTCAATCAATCAATCAAAGTTTGTACTCTTTCCATCTCTTCAACACGCATCCTTCCTCATTCATAATATTTCCATCCCGGTCTCTGATTTTATTGAGCTCTGAGGTCGCAGCTTTTCCTCCGGCTCATTTTACGGATTTTCAAAAAAAACTCAATGTTACTCCGGAAATCTTCAGATAACCGTTAATCGAAAATATCCTTTCATTCTTCTTCTTTTTGACAATTTCCTTTACCATTTATTTTATTATTCAATTAAGGTATTTTATTCCTTTTTGGCCTTGGCCACACCTTCATCCACCGCCTTTTGCATTCTCTGATCTTCTTATAGCCGACCAATCTACCCATGCTTTCTTCTTCTCACACACTACCTTCTGTATGTACTTCCTTTTCCCACCATACATTATTTTCTTCAATAGCTAGTTTAATAACCACAACATGTATTAACGCTGATGATGTTGCCTTACAGCATACTGGAGCGGGAGGCCAAGGTGGAGGTCAGGCTTTGGAAAGTCCTGGATCGTGTTTAGAGAGCTTCCGTACCGTACCATTCATAGAATGCAACGGTGAGGGCGGTACATGTAACAAGTTTGCGAATAAACTCAGCTTTTGGCTAACAACCATCAGGGACGAAGAACAGTTTGCTATGCCAGAGCGACAGACATTAAAATCAGGAAATCTACTTGAGCGTGTGGCTCGATGTGCAGTTTGCATGAAGAACACTAAATAGTGTAATGAAATTATGTTAAGCAGACGCCGCCGATCAGGTTTTGTTTTGTAATTATTAGCAATTACTCAATATATTTGATCTAAATGCGATTTTCTATATGAAAATACTATTGATAAGGTATGAAGAGGCTGAAAAGAGTAGGAGTCTAATTTATCATTTTGTCAAACAAAGTCACTACAACAGAGTTCCTGATCATTAATAATAACACACCAAAGCAATTTAACGTAAGGTATTTTATTTAATTATTTTAAAAATAACGTCTTACAAAGTATGTTATTGCATTGTTACTTAAAGTTCTTAATTCTGCAATTTGCCTATCTACAAAATAAAGCATCGAATCTACCCTCCATGTAGTGTAATTTATATGATATAGGTAATCTGTTTGGAATAACATTTATACAAAATCTTCATGCGGACTAAACCGCAGTTACAGCTAGTACTTATAATGTTATATGATAATAAATATACTTTCTTCTTTTGTTGCTGAATAATGTGTGTTATAAAATATCACTAGTCAAAGCTGAAGATCTGACTTTGAAAGTTAAAACCCTCATGCAAAGATACACTCGATTTGTGATAATTTAGATTTGCCTAATTGTATATAATAAATGATTATAAATATATTAAATAAATTAGATGTTAAAGATCCTATTTAGCAACTTTTAGTTACTTAGTTTCCTGCCTAGTTTATTAAATTTATTCATCATATTGTAAAACCCAAAATTATATAAAAATAGTATATCTTATTCGTAAAAATAGTCAAAATATGTCACGAAATAACTAATCGAAAGATATTTCTTCACACTATATATAATATATAATGTACTGTCTATGTTATCTACCAAAAACTGTGAGTAATAGAAATATTTTTGACAACACTGCCATATTGTAGATAGATTAATGTTAATGAATTTAAGAATTCGTACACAATAAATAACTTTAAAAGTTTTTTATTTTTATTCCAACCCAATGAAATATTTAGGTATACCTACCTACCTACCTACTACTTGTCCTTTACGTTTTTTTGTGTTTATTACATAAATAATATCCTTTATTCATCGTTAAAAACACACGGTGTCACGTTTCCCGTGATCCAAACGAAAACCCTTGCTATGTTATACTTATTACTTAGCTATGTTGTGAGAAAATCGCAATTTCAGTGTTTTTCTCATAGTGCCCACGAAAATCGCACCAGGACGTGCGATTTTCATACTGTTAAAAGTTTGGGCATAAAATATATTTTTCTAGGCACTATGAATTAAATTGCGATTTTATAGAAATCTATAGATTTTCGCACAATATAGGCGTAGCCCGTATGGTGCCCTTTATTTATGGTTTTCGTTTAGACCACGAGAAACGTTACCTATATAACCGTTAATGTGCGTAAAGTATAATAACCGTAAGGATTATTTTGTCGTCGATTATAATAACTAAAATGGACCTATACTCGTAGAAATTTTTATTGAAACTATTTATCGACTATCTATATCAGAGTAACATTCATTTCCTTTCTCCGAACTAGGCTTATGACGTAAAATCAGAAACGCACTTCTCAAGAGACTAGTTCATTCATGATTAGAATGAGTAGTCTCATGGGGAGTGCCGATACATAATAGAAATAGACCCGCCCTCTTTAGCGAGACTAGTGCGCCAAAGGACATCGTCTATTTTGGTCCAAAAGTAAGTGCCGGGCAAATTTTTCTTTCTTTCTTCTGATTCTGATTAAACTTATCCGTCTAAGCATTTGTTATTATGGCACCAAAGGTGTAGGGCCATTGCCTTTGGTTTTATTTTAGTTCGAAAAATCTGTCTTTTCATACATTTTCGATGTACCTAATCCTTTATGTGATTGTTCGGTTTCTTCTTATAAAATATAAAAATACCGAGCGAATCGGAAGATACATTAATGTATGTCTCAATACATGTCAATCTGCGTAAGCTAGTATGCTTACAGCAGTCAATGAAGGGGAGATAATTATAATTTACGGTATCTGTTGGTAGAACCAAGGGCGGATCCAGGGGGGGGTCATGGGGGTCATGACCCCCCCCTGGGCCTAGGTCAACCACAGTTATTTTTCCTGTTTAGGTACGACATCATTTACTAAATGCATGTGTTACAAACATAAACTCGCATCCGAAGTTCTGAACCCGTTCGTTCAATGTGAATAATATTCGCGCGATTTAAAGTTTGATTCTGGCGCACCCGGTCGCGCCGCGAGATTCTTCTCTAATCTCCGTCTACGGCGTCACCATCGATTGAATACTTAGCTAACCATCAAAAACAGAAATAACTACTTTTCTACCATATTTATTTATTTTCCTTCTTTTCTTTCATACCTTATAAAACCTCGCCCAAGTAAAAATAATTCAAGAACCTAAAAACATCGATATTAGTTGATAAGTAATTAGTTTATTGAAAATCGGAATGGAAAAACAATATTCCAAACATAAAAGCTCTTAAATCTCAAGTAAGTAAATATAATAAAACAAAGTTTAACAGGATTAAATCGCGTATTTTATTTAAATTGGTTTTCCTGACGTTTCGAAAGCTTTGCAGTATTCCATAATAACCATAATATATGCGATTTAATCTGGTTAAACTTTGTTTTATTATAATGTGTAGTGATCGCGAAAACCTAAGAAATTATTAAGTAAATATAAACCGGGTTTGCAAAAAAATACTAAAAAAAATCGCGCTCGCTGCGCTCGCGCTCGACCTCTATTTCAATGCCTATGCAGGAGGAGTACTGCCATAGCTTAAATGTATATTTAGTTATTTACGTTTAAAGCGTCTACTATTAGCCGCTCTAGGCGCCGCCGCAAGAACAGGATGCGCTCAAATAAATGCGTACACTTTTGTCACGGATAATCTATGCTTTTGTGAAGAGCTAATCAGTTTGTTCGGGAACAGTCAAAAAATTTTGCGCTCGCTTCGCTCGCGCTTTTCTTTCTGCGTAGTGAACGTGTGTTGTGAGCGGCTATTTTTTAATAGCGACAAAGCCAGAACTGGGAAAAAGTTCGCGCTCGCTTCCCTCGCGCCTGTTTTTTTTTTTTTTTGTCGTGTTAAGTAAGTATTCCGTTACATTAATATTCTACAAATAAAAAATCTAAAGCTCTAATAAAATTAACTTAAATTCATGTTTTAGCTAAAATTACGTAAATTCTAGAATTTTATTGGTTGTATAAAAGTTTTTTCCAAGATTTTGATCCGGGGCTAGATATAAGTGCGCGACCCCCCCCTGACACAAAGGCTGGATCCGCCCTTGGGTAGAACACAGTGTTTCAACTATTTGCTATTATTGGGTGTGTCCGTTTAAGTCTGCAGAGGGTCTATATTGATAGGCGAACCTTCATCTTCTCCGACTGCCATGCAGAATTAAAAGCCGAGGATATTGACTCCAAACTTGTAAAGGAGTGTGTCCAGCGATTGAACTTACTAGGAGTGGCAAACTCGGTGGCACTAGGATGGGTACCTGGGGAAAATACTGTGCCATTAGGGGCAACGAAACCGCTGATGAACTGGCGAGAGCTGATGCTGAAAGCCTCACTGTGGGTCCGGAGCTAATCTGTGGCATTCCTAAATGCACCACTACAGCCCACCTTAAAAACTGTGAAACTGACCAAAGTGCCTTTGGGAAAAATCCCCAGGCCAAGAACACTCGAAAGCGCTACTACTTAGTAGGCTTCAAGAAAAGGTTTACGAAAGAAGCGCTTTCTTTGAACAGGAACGAGATGAGAATCCTGACAAGAGGGGGCTGTGAGGGTTCACTGGGCGCTGCAAGCTGAATTGAATAAACACCTAAACGTAGTGGTTATATACTCTTTGTAAACACCTTAAGGAGAGGTTATCCCAGACCTGTGAGAGCTAAATAACGCTACCCCAGCCAATTCAGCGCGACGTATTTATTCTCGATGCAGTGTTGAGTTTTTGTAGCTAGATTTAGATAGAAATCAACATCAGCAGCTACAAAAAATAGATTTAGCTATTAAGCTATATAGCTATTTTTTATTTACAATTTTAGCTATTTTTAAACAAAGCTGTTACTAAGAGAGATAAAAGAGATGGGCAGATTTTTGACAGATATTACGTACTCAAAGATTGCTTGATCTGATCTGATTGTTACGACTGCCACTACTGAGTTTGCAGGTAAAGTAGAAATCCAGTATAAATACTTAATTACTTTAGTGAAAACTAAATCGAGGAACAGATTGAGGGTACCAATGATAAATGCCATTTTTTCAATCCGATCCGAAATAGTATGAGAAATCCTGCTATGGTTATGAGCTCCCCAAAGAATTAAAAGACGCTCCAAGACCGACGCTGGGGCGCGGGACATGGAGCCACGTGCCGGGGCAGCTATATCTTATTAAGAAACAGTGTTTCTTAACCACTTGACTTAAAGACGAACAAAAAGTGGAGGTTAATTTCGATACCACGAGCAGTGTTCACGGTAGCTTTTAGTGGCTACAGCACTGGCGTACTGAGCCAGGAGTCGCAGGTTCGAATCCTGATAGTGAGCGATTTTTTCTTTCCACAATTTAAATCGTTAGATTTCGCTTCGCATGCGTAAAATGCGTTAAAATAATAAATAATATTTCACTATTTCTATCTTTAACTATTTTTTTTAATAAAAATCTAGCTATTCTTAGGGTTCCGTACCCGAAGGGTGCCAAACGGGAAGTGTAGGAGAGACCTAGGAGAGTTGTGACAGAGGTGAGTTGTGAGGGGTGCTGGCCAGAAAACCTCCACGTGTGCCTGACGGCTGCTTGTCCTTCTGGACGCGTCTGGAGGGAACGGCAGTTGTTTGGCCGGTGCATCCTGGGCACGGTCAATAAAATCCTTTCGAGGGATTAATCTTCGGGGGATTTTATTGCCTGTGGCGAATATTCTGGCACGGGAGGGGCCCGTTCTGGGCCAGTGGGGAGTTGCTCCACGTGGCCCTCTGTTGCCAACAGAGGGCACAGTGGAGGAGCAGGGGCGGGCCCGGTGTGCACTCACCCTGCCACTGGGCAGGCAGTGGGGGGACTGTCCTTCCCTGCCCCCGTCGATCTCGTAACCCCAGGAGTGCCCGCTGAGTAGTGTTCTCGCGCCTCTTGGGACCGAGGGTCTTGGCTTCACCGCCCGGACCGCGAGGAAGAAAACCTCTATAAAAAATTACGGGAGGTAGGGCCTGCGAGCAGCAGACTCGGGGTAGTCTGCTGCCCGACCAGCAGCTGGCGTAGCTGGCACAGTCGGCGTAGTTGGCGCAGCTGGTAAAGGCCCATGAGGTGTGGTGGCGTGCAGTGTTCCAGTGTTCCGTGTGCGCCACTGAGGAGGGTGCGGCCAACGTTAGGCTGCACGGGGAGAAGGGGCTCGCCTGCTTGAGGCGGGCCAGGACCTGTCGGGGGTGATTGTGTGAATACTCACGGGTTCCCACGCCCCCGGCTAAGGTAGTTGAAGGAACACCGTGGTGGTTTTAGTCGGTAAGAGTCCGACACTGGCTCCGCCTACCCATCGCTTCAAATGCGTAAATGTGTTAAAAATAATAATATACCTAATTAGAAAAAACGATTGATAGGTTTAAATGTTGATGTTATAAACCAAAATACTTTCATAATATTGTGGAAATAGATTTGTAAAGTTGTCTTATTAATTAAATAGGCAAATTGAACATACAGAAAACAAAGTAAATAAACTGGAAAACGTAATTTGATAAATAATTGACTGTAAGTTCGAATTATAAATTTACGCCATCTATTACCCTTTTTTAGGCAACAGCGCATGAGTTGTACCTTGTTTCACAGATCTTTAGCCTAGCGACATCTGTTTTTACCCGATGGCATATAGTCGAATATAATACTGATAAATTCAAAATACGTAGTGGTCAAACGACGTTTGAGCATTTTCAGTACTCGTCAATTTGGTCGGATGACGATTGATGTTATTTCAAGCATTTTGTACTAAAGCCAGTATTACAGAACGATACTCAAGCGTTGATCTCAGTTTAAATCTAGTTTAAAGTTGAGCTTTGATTTTAGAACGTTCCTCAAGCAGAGATTTGTTGATCACAGTTCAGCTGAGTTTAGTTTTGTTTTATACTGTCACCTGTTTCGGTATTTGAGCTGAGATTTGATCTGTAATCACTCTAGTGTGGTCCAGACTACGCTTGAGTAGAAATTTCTATTATATTTCAGGTCAAATTCATGTGTTATGTTGTTGAATTTTAGTTTATAATTACCGTTCTGGAATAAGGCCGATACTCAAGTAATGATTCTATCCTTAAGTAGTGATCAGGTGATTGGAGTTTAAACTGTACTTGAGGAAGCTTCTGTAATACGAGCCTAAGATTCCATACACTGGTACTTGCCGGCGACGCACGAGTCGCTGTTGCGTAAATACGACGGCTGTGTGCAAAAAAGTTCAAAAAGTAAGTTTTTCTTCAAATTTTCATTTGAATTTATATAATTTCTTATTATATGTGCTTTGCTTTCTTATTTTTTCTTAAGTTGTATGGTTATTCAACTCTCAAAACGTTGCAATATTTTTTTGTGTGCGCATCGTGTTTAGAAAATATGAATTATTATTCAAATCAAGTCGTCATTTGAAACACCTAGGCGAGTTGTGACAGCCTGTCACAACTCTCCTATATTACATATCAGTGCTGGTTTTGCTGCAACTGGAACATGGCCAGTTAACACAGACATATTTCAAGGTTCTGATTTCCTGCCAAGTCAAGTCACTGTTCGTCCCAATCCAGAAGTAGAACAATCCGTTTCAGAAATTGTTGACAATCCAGCAGAAAGTACCATAACTCCAAATCTTTACCCTGATGCAGTTGATAATGATGAAGCAAGAGCCATTACTCCAGGTAAATCTGCAGATCAAAGCATGCCCTCTAGCAATTCATCAGTTGTGAATAATAATGCCAATGAACCTGTTGCCTCCACGTCCACAGCCTATACCCCAGTTCTGAATAAAATTGCCATTGAACCAATTGCATCCACATCTACAGCTCCTAGTCCACTTGCCAGTCTTTCTAATGTGTTCTCGCCGGAATCAGTTAGGCCATTGCCGAAAGCTCCGCCAAGGGAAAACAGTCAACCAAACCGACGTTAAATCAAATCTGCTGTCCTTACTGATACTCCCACAAAGGATGAAATAGCTGCAATAGAGGCTAATAGGAAGTCTAAGAATGTTAAGACGCGTATCTTCAGCGAAGGAAAGAAGAAATCTAAAACTGCCAAGAAGACTTATAAGAAGAGGTTAACAAGTGGTGACGAAGAAGAAGCAGAAAATGATTGTTTTTGCTTGGTTTGCCTTGAAGCCTATGCAAACAGCAGATCGAATGAGCAGTGGGTCCAATGCCTACAATGCAAAGGCTGGGCACACGTAGATTGTACCTACTGGAGACGAGCGGCATTACGTTTGCCATAATTGTGAATCTGATTAAATTAAGATTTTGGACTGATTTTAAAAATAATGATTGATCTCAAAGCGATGCCATGTTGGGCTAATTAAAACTATAATTAGGTACTTTTTATGAGAATGTTAATATGTTAATTTTATTGATATGATTATTAATATTAAGCATAATAAAAGTATTTTTTCCTAAAAAAAACATGTTTGATTTATTAATATTAAGTGTTATGATATTTTTTTTATCTAATATAATGCTGTCACAACTTACCTCGGTGCCGGTCACAACTTACCTCGGTAGTAGGAGAGTTGTGACAGGGGGAGTGGTCTTTAATCTTGTCGATTTTCTCAGAAACCATAATACTTAAATTAGTTTTGGTGATTGGTTTGAAAACAGAGGGAATGCCGCTAAATTAATCACATGGGTCATAACTGTGGAATGTTTCTTGAGCGAAATATGGCCCCAAAAGTAAAAACCGTCACAATCCTCCTAGGTCTCCCCTAATAGACACTAGCTACGCTGTCTGTCCGTCCGTCCGTCCGTCTGTTTGTCACAGGGCTGTATCTTTTGAACGGTAATAGGCAGCTGGCCGAATTTTTTTGAGAATATGTGTTGCCATGACTACAGACTATCACGACAAATACTAAAAATAAAATAAAGTCTTAAAACAAAGGGCGTCCCCATACAAATCAACAATCAATCAACTCAGCCTATCGCAGTCCACTGCTGGACATAGGCCTCTCGCAAGTTGCGCCACAACGCTGGGTCATCTGCCTTCCGCATCCAGTCCCCATACAAGAAACCTCGAAAAACATGCATTTTTTTCAACGTTTTTGTTCCTGCTCTATCTTCAACACGGTAATACAAACAAGGCTCAAACTTGGTCTGACTGTAGTGAATAGGTGGTACGGAACCCTTACTGCGTGAGTCCGACTCACACTTGGCCAGTTTTTTTTATCTAATTTTTGCTGCTGATCTAGCTATCTTTTAAAATTTGAGTTGGTAACACTGTCTCGATGCGCGCAGAGTCGCAGGCGACACGAAACGCGACGGTACCTCGGTCGCTAGGTGGTTTAAGCTTTGTTGCCTTTGTTAGATAGTCAGGGTGCCGCTACAGAGTACATTTGGTGAACTTTCAGGGTACGGTCGTTCAGATACTCAAAGCAAACCAAAGTAAACGAACGCCCAAAGAACGCTCCGAGCGTCGTCCGACGACGTCAGGCGATATAACAGAACGCACCCCGGGGAGGCCGCAGGCCACTTATTAATAATCTGTGGTTTCTGCTTACTGTCAAACTGTCAAGTGTCAACTGCTGACTGACTGCTGCAGTGTTGCCATTACTACGGCAATTGCCGTGTTCTACGGCAATTGGCAAATATTACTAAATTCTACTTTCTACGGCAGCATCCCCATTGCCGTAGCAAAATCTACTATAATTTTCTTGGATATCTTGTTCGGTCTTCTTCTATCGACATGAGCTACATAATGATAATAGCCCATGTCGTGGGGAAAAGATTAGCCAGTCAGCAGGTTGGTAGCGGGGCTGTCTGCCCAGGGTGCGCCGGATGATCAATTAAATATCGCCACTCGTGGAGGCTCCCCACTAGAGTTGTAAAGTAACGGTCATATGCTATAAGCGTCCGTCATTTATAATAAATGCTCGGTCACACAATCGACATTTAATGTCACGAAGGACTTATGTTATGTCCTTATTCGCTATCGACAATTACGACATTATTTCATTAATAAATTAATAGTTTAAAAACACTAGTTAACACACTTCTAATCGAAAATCTTCTTCTTCTTCTAATCTTCTATTCGAATCATTTGGCACATTTTTAGTAAAAATAATTAGACACAAAGCGAAGTGAACATAGATACGGTCACTGGGCGTCTCCAGCCTTTCCTCCATTGCCATAATAAGGTCGCTTGTGCCTCTCTGCGCCAAAAGCAATATTGAATTAATAGTGGTATCGAAATGTTTTTTTATAAGAATAATACTACATTCAATATACAGGAAGTGATTTGGAGTAGGTACATAACAAGGGTGTGTGTTGCGTTTTATGTGTGCCAGTCAATCCATATTGAACTCTTACTCCGTACTGATTTAATAAATAAATAATAATAAATATTTTGGGACATTTTTACACAGCACCATCTAGTCCCAAACTAAGCAGAGCTTGTACTATGGCTACTAGACAATGGATATAATACTTATATACTTTTTTTTTGTAAATACATACGTCACCGCATCGCTCTTTTGGTGGAACCATTTTTTTTCTTTTTTGTTTCGCGTAGTTACTGTCGCTTTGCGTCCGCGTCGACGGAATCGATAAGTGAGCAAAAGAGTCAAGGTAATCAAAGAGCGAACACGCGCTATGTGGCTCCGGAATAAATGGACCCAAGATACCGGTAATGATTGAAAGGAATAAATTAGGTTTTCGTATCCGCGTTCGGTACAGGCCCCTTTGGAACAGTGGGCCTAGTACGAGTTTGACACTTTATAATACTTTCATAGTTTTCGTCGATTTTCATTCATAAACTACTAGTTCCTCCTCGTATCCGCCAGGGGCGCTACTGATTAATTAATGAAAGTCGTCGAATTCGATGGAAGTATCGGTAAGTGTCAAACTCGTACTAGGCCTACAGGTAGCCACTGGGACGCGTGACTCGTGACCTTGTAGGTTTACATAGTATTTTTTAAGAAATACCAGAAACCATACCACTACAATTTTTTTTATTGGTTCCACTGAGAGAGCAATGCAATGCGGTGACGTTATATCAGTACGGAGCATAGAGAATATAACTACTACGTTTGTACGGAGCAAGACTTCAATATGGATTAACTGGCACACATTAAACGTGTGTAAAACGTGCATAAAATGCAACAAACCCTTGGTTATGTACTTTAAATCACTTCTTGTATATTGAATATGGTTTTATTTTTATTTAAAAAAAGACATTTTAATACAACTATTTTCTATTTTGCTTTTGGCGCAGAGAGGCACAGGTGGCCATATTAGGGCAATGGAGGGAGAGGCTGGAGATGCTCAGTGCTGGCCATTGGACCGTATGTATGTTCACTTCACTTGGTATCTAATTATTTTCACTTTTCAAAATTTCCATTCCATGAATAAAATTACCTACTGTTCAAAATGTGCCAAATGATTCAGTGAACCGAATGAATAAAATGTTTTGTGGAACCATAAATGAGCGAGTGAGCTAATGGAACCAACAGTGTCAACGGAATAAATAAATAACTAAGGAGAACCGGTACCGGAACCGGAACCGGAGTCGGAATAAGGTGAATGCAACTTACTGGAATAAAGATTACCCACCGCTAGTGGTGCGGACGGAGGCGCAGGAGTACAGCGGTTTAACAAAATGTGGGTATGCAAGCCTTTGATGTTTTTTCTAAGGCATAAGTCAAAGAGATAGCCGTATTGTTATTATAAATTCACTCAAGTCATAATCACTATATGCTATTATTTCAATTAAACATCTGTTGCACCTATTTTTGTTTTAGTTTTCTTTATAAACTTACTGTCCTAATATTACCTAATGCTAATGCTAAATAACTATTGGTCATAGAAGTAATACTGCCTCGTATCGTTTAAATCCAACTTGTCCATAATGACAATATTTGACGAATGTGACCGATCAAATAGAGAATATGTCAATTTTTCTCGGTCACATTCGTCAGACACATACAATGTGACGGTCACTTTACAACTCCACTCACCACCCCACCCACAAAAATAAAAATGCACCCCAATGCATGCACCCTATGCGCTTTTGTTCGGTAAAAAGTGGTACCCTATTTTGTTAGGAACTGCAGAACTGCTACTCAGTAGCAGTACCATATAGTACTTAGTACTTAGAGCAGCAGCTACCGTCTATTGTTGGTTTATTCCCAAACCGAAATTTTACGGCAATTACTTTTGTGAGAACGAATAGCGGACTTTGCTTATGCTACAAAACAGTCGGTATGTGTTTGCAGTTTGAGGTTTATGTTTATTTTTAAACTTGTATTTGTCTCATTTCCTTTTTTCCTTTTTAAGCTACGGCAAAAGGCTTATGTTCAATACAATCGAGGATTTCGCTCACCGAACACGGCAATTGAAAATTTGGCTCTGGCAACACTGGACTGCTGTCATTGTCAACTTAGCCCAGCGTTGCCAGACGTACGATAATTATCGTAAATATACGATAATTTTGGCTCTGGTACGATACAAAATTAATTGAAATACGCAGAAATACGATAATTTTGATGCTGAAAATCATTGTTTTTGTTCGTAGCTCAGAACTGTTTACGATAATATTGTTATGAATAGCAGAAGATGGTTTATTACCAACTGTGTTAATGATGTGGAAACGAAAGTTGAAAAAATATTATACACGGAGATTTGTATTGTCCGAATCTCTAGAGATATTTTATAACACGCGAACACTTGACACTGATAGTTTAATGTATTTATATTTATATATATAGTTAGTACACGACTTTTCCAGTTTTACAATTTTCAAACGAGTGACATGAGAGATGATAACAGTTGGTAGCCTAGCAACGCTCATAGACATTTTTACTAGTGCTATCCAACGTTAATACTTTCCCTCACTAGTTAGAAAGGTCTTGCAGCCCCAACTCAGCTCTAATCTTCATTAGTCTGGGTCTCGGAACTGCCTTAGTCAAAAGGTCAGCTAACTGGTCAGCAGAACTTGTTTTCTGTACATCCACTAGACCTTCTTGTACAGTCTCTCGAACAAAGAATTGTCTCAGTCAGATATGCTTTGTCCGCTTATGAAATTCAGGATTATTTGCAAGGCGTATGGCCGCTTCGTTATCTACTTTCAGTGTAGGTATGCCTTCTAAACTTGTAAGTTGGCTGAAGACTCTATGAAGCCACACTAGTTCACGTGCGCCTTCGCTCGCTGCAACAATCTCCGCTTCAGTAGTTGAAATCGCAACTGATGTTTGACGTTGGCTTAGCCACGAAACAGCTGCTCCAGCAAATAAACAGGTTACTCCGGTCGTGGAGCGTCCAGTTAGATCATCTCCGCCGTGATCTGCATCACTGTAGCCTTCCAGTATGGCTTTAACACAGCTAGACTTATACTCGATGCCGTAGGATATTGTTCCCTTCAGATATCGAAATATCCTTTTGACTCTCAGCCAATCAGTTTCAGTTGTATTCTCCAACTTTCTAGATACAACCCCAACAGCATAGGCTATATCTGGACGCGTGCCTGTCATTAGGTACGCAAGAGCACCTACAGCCTCTCGATAGGGAAATTTCTTCCCTTCAGGTTCTCCGTCTTTGACTTTCCCTGATTCAGAAGTCGGGTCCCTGTCAATGGGTGTCGAGACTGGATTGCATTCTGACATATTAAAACGTTCTAGAATCATTTTTGTGTAGGATTTCTGACTAATATGTATGGAACAGTCCTTGAATCGCGCAATTTCCAATCCTAGGTAATAAGATGCCTTTTTGGTGGTAATTTTTAAAGTTTTTCCTAACTCCTTGAGGAACTGGTTGGCTAGATCTTCATCTGTCGTGGCCACGAGACCATCATCCACGTACAGAGTAATTAAGATCTTCTTGTCTCCAACATTCTTTGTGAACAGACAACAGTCAGCTGTATTCTGTACGAAACCTTTCTGCAGCAGGATCTCCTCAAAACACGAGTTCCAGCATCGAGGTGCTTGCTTAAGACCGTACAGGCTTTTCTTTAAACGCCAGACCTTTGATGTCCGTCACTAAATCCAACTGGCTGCTTCATATAAATTTCTTCTTTAAGCTTGCCATTCAGAAATGCAGTTGACTCGTCAAATTGCGTCAGATGCAGCTTTTCTTTGGCGCTAACACTTAACAAGGATCTTATAGTAGCCATCCGAGCAACTGGACTAAAGGTGTGTTCATAATCAATCCCTTTTCGTTGCTTAAACCCCTTTACTACAAGCCTGGCCTTGTATTTGTCTATAGTTCCGTCTGGGTTACGCTTAATTCTGAAAACCCATTTACAAGGAAGCGCCTTTCTGTTGGACGGTAACTCGCACAACGTCCAAACGTCGTTGTCTTTTAGAGACTTGAGTTCACTTGCCATGGCCTTCTGCCACTCGGCACTGTCAACCCTCTCAGTAGTTTCCTCGTAAGTTTCAGGAAAGTTCTCTGTACCTACGTAACACACGTAGTCGTCGAACTTCTTAGGACGTGTGATGGTTGATCTGTCTCTTAGATTGTATCGAGGCTCCACTTCTCTCAGGGGCTCAACTACTTCTAAAGGCTCTCCATCAGCGTCGACCAAATCATCAACATCACCAATATGATGTTCATCAAAATTTCCGCTCTCGTGAACTTCATCTTCTTGAACTTGGTCTTCTCTAGCCTCTGTTCTATCTCCCTCTAGAACATGTTCAAGATTTTCTTCTTCATTTTCAGGTCCATGAAAATGTCCGTTATCGTCGATATCTCCCTCTGAACAATTAGATATACTGGTGGAAATTCTAAATTCGATATCAGTTTCGAACGTTATGTCCCTAGACCTCAGCGTTTTGTTTCCATCCCAGATACGATAACCGTCATCATTTTCATATCCTATTAATATTCCTTTGATCGCCTTTTTAGTCATTTTCTTGCGTTTCTGCTTTGGAACATGGGCGAAACATTCACTTCCGATAACTTTCAGGTGAGTTATCTTGGGCTTTTTACCATGCCATAGCTCGTAAGGTACTTTTCTATCGACTCTAGTGGGACCTGTCCTATTGAGAACGTAAGCCGAAGTGTTAATTAGTTCAGCCCAGAGTACTTGCGGCATATCTCCTCTCGCGTACATAATTGATCTAGCAGCTTCTACCAGAGTTCGGTTTTCCCGCTCACTACAGCCGTTCTGCTCCGGCGTGTATGGCATTGTTAGCCGATGCTGAATACCATGATTTCGTAGTATCTTTCGGATAGCTTCATTATCAAATTCACTACCATTGTCACTAAGTAAGGTCTTCACAGTATGCCCAACGTTTTTTACTTCTTGCAGCATTTGTAGAAGTTTATCCTTTACTTCTGACTTTTCTTTGATGAAGTAGACCATGTGGTAACTTGAATAATCATCCTTAAATAATACAAAATACTGATATTTGGAGATGCTTTTTGTTGCGAAAGGACCGCAAACATCAGTGTGAATAAGTTCTCCAGCTGTTGTTGCTCTTTCCCTTGTTCCAAACGGTTTTCGATGTGCCTTCCCATATATGCAGCCTTCACACTTTACTTTGTCTGGACTCAGATTAATGGCTAACTCACGCTTTACCACGCGAATGACGTGTCTCTTGTCCTGATGAGCAAAGCGCTCATGGTATAGCTGTAGCATATTGGAGCCAGTTACAGCATTGACCTCAATAGCTGTATGCTTAGTTGGAATGACCGTCTTCATATCCAACTTATAGAGTCCACCATACGGAACCCTCTTGCCAACAATTCTAGTAGTGCCTGCAATATCTAATTTACACTCTCTAACTGTCGACGTGAAAATGCTATTCTGCATTCTATCTTGCGCTGCTAACGTCGAAAAAAGATTTTTCGTTAATGATGGTACTAACCAAACATCGTTGAGAGTAATGTGCTCCTTATTTCCACTGACATTCGATACTACCAATACGGATCCCTTCCCTAGCGCAGGTATAATAGTTCCGTCTGCCGTCGTTACGGTGTGATCCGAGTCGAACTCATGAAAATCATTGAAGACATTCCTCTTTATTGCAATGTGCGTCGTCGCTCCATTATCAACAAACCAGTTCTCTCGGTCTTGGATTTGACTCAATGAGCATGCGTTTACCATCAGCGAAATCTGTTGCACTTGCTTGGACTTTGATCCTGTCTGAGCTGAGGTGCTCGAAGTTGGTTTTGGTGGCCTCCCATCCTTAATCCACTTCTTGCACTTCCGAACTCTGTGTCCTTTCCCGGAACAGTAGTTACAAATCAGCTGCTTGTCCTTCACTTGCTTGATTTCACGTTCAGCGGGCGTAGTCACTAGTGCCTCTTGTCGTGAGTTCTCTTGACTGCCTAAATCTCTTTCGAACGTACAAAGGTGACTCGTTAAACTGTCTATAGTTCTTTCAGATTGTTTAAGCATTAGCCAGCTTGACTTAAAGTTGAAGTACCTATCGTCAAGTGTGTCTAAGACCTTACATATGAGGAACAACTCAGGGAGCTTGGCGTTTGTGTCAATTTTAGAAATCTCAACTTTTAATTCATTCCATAGATTCTTCAACTTTGACATATGAGTAGGAATGTCATCCTCCTTACTATGTTTAAGTCCGAAGAACTCTAAGCATAAATTATACGCCCTATCGTCTGTTTGTCCGTCAAATAGTCTATGCAGCTCTTGCCAATCTTCATGTGCAGTTCTATACCTCATAACCTTCTTCAGTGTTTCTTCAGTCATGTTCGTAGTGAGCACGAGCAGAGCACTGCTTTCAGTCCTCCTATATTTTGCCATTGCAGCATTATAGGCGCTTATTGCAGCGTCACCTGCTTCTGCAGCAAGGATTGGTTTGTGGAGCTTACCTTCAACTGCTTCTAAGGCACCTTCTGTACCTTCCAGCATAACGGAAATCTTATATTTCCAGGTAGACCAGTTTTCCTTTCCTTCGAGTTTACCTATCTCTATTTTCGTAGAAAAATCCATTGCAAATACTTTATTTTACTTCCTCCTGGGCCCATAACCTGTTATGAATAGCAGAAGATGGTTTCTTACCAACTGTGTTAATGATGTGGAAACGAAAGTTGAAAAAATATTATACACGGAGATTTGTATTGTCCGAATCTCTAGAGATATTTTGTAACACGCGAACACTTGACACTGATAGTTTAATGTATTTATATTTATATGTATAGTTAGCACACGACTTTTCCAGTTTTACAATTTTCAAACGAGTGACATGAGAGATGATAATAGTTGGTAGCCTAGCAACGCTCATAGACATTTTTACTAGTGCTATCCAACCTTAATAAATATTTCACTCAATTCCTTGATATATACGGTAATTTTAGAACATCAGTACGATAATCCATTTGTACTCATCTGGCAACCCTGACTTAGCCTTTGCGGAAGTTAGTGGCCTTATGTTAGTACACTTCTTAGTCTGTGCCTTATGTTAGCCGAGTAGCCGGAATTGAAATAAGGAACCTTGAACAGCTCAATAAACAGACGTTTTCAAATTTAATATTTATTTGATCGATAGAAAAATAATTCCAGTATAATTATTTTACGCGGCACAAAATGTTTGAGTGGGCTTACAGTGGTGCAAATAAAGCTGTCCCTAGAAATGTAGGACCAGAATGCGCCTATTTTTTGTCCACTAAACGGCAAATAATTGAAACATTAATTGTGATTACGATTTGTGTATACATTTTAGTAAGTATGCTGCTTTTCATATTTATGTACCTACCTAGTTAGAGTTAATCTAATTAAATGCAAAATATTAAAATAATGACGTGTATAGCTAGTGGTTTGCTATTTGAAGTTAATTAAATTAGGTAGGTAGTACCTTCATACATGGCTTTACACATTCTACTCAAACAACGATCATACAGCCCATAGACTCGTCATAACAGGCGACTGATGTCTGCAACACATCTAAGAAATTTCTTTGTAAACCGCCACTATTTGCCACTTGAAATCTTCAAATCAGTTTCGACCACTTATAAGAGCCGTCTGCCGCGTTAGCCAATAGTCGCCTTTCTAGCACCAATCGGATTGCAGTACCCCTCCTCAGCCAGTGGCAGAATTTACTATACACATTATATTCAACATCAGGCATCTATTGGGCTGTATGGTCGTTGTACTCAAATTATGTATAGTTAAATATGTACTCATTTTATAACTATTGAAACAATTGTTACAGATTAAGACATTTCCGAAGTTATGTATACCTCAAGATACAAACTATGTGAAAAGTGATAGAGGTGGTAAACGATTGTTAGTAATTCTTTTGGCTTTACTATGGGGTATGGAAATTGGTTTCAAATTTGCATCACGCACTGTCATATATTTGTTAAATCCTTGTCATGTAACAACATTGATACAAGTGAGTATTAAATTATTTATAATGCCTACCTACCTCTTATAGGTTTCTACTGTGAGTAGGTATTCTATACATGGGTTGATTTCACTTAAAATTGGGTAACATGAATGATTTTACACTTATGACATTGTGACACAAATTATATCTAAATCACACTAATGATATGCATATTTTTATTGGCTTACAAAGTAAATTTAGCCATATTTATATTACTGCAGCTAAGTTAACGGTTCACATGTATGAACCGGAGCTGTGAACCGGCTCACAGATCAGCACAATTCGTACCTCTGCCTACTTCGAGTTATGATCTGTGATGAGAGTTGCTGAGTTTATAGAGCATTAGATTTATTTGAGCGCACATTCGCTCGCTCACTCTGCGACTAGCAGACATCTATCACCACTCCGCTCATCGGTTCAAAAATATTTTCATTGGTTTGAATTTTTTTATCTCTTGTGCAGCGAACAATGTCGCAGAGAATACAGATCGATACTTTTCTTAGAGCCGTGAGCTGCGTATTTTGTCATTGAGCTGCAGCTCAACAACTCAAGGTTTTTGATCTGAATATTTGAACCGGTTCTGAGCTGAGTTACACACTACTATTACCTGTTAACAAATTGTGAAAGTTTATTAATTGTTGTTTCTATGTCAAAGGTTTAATTAGTGATGCAAAGAATACGAATATTCATATTCGCCGAATACTCTTATGACATTCGTAAAAAAAGAAATTCCTAGAAATCCCATGCAGATATGCATTGCGAAGGTGGGACCGAGTCGACAAAGACAAAGATTAATTCATAAAATCATTAAACTTTCTTATCTTTTGTTCACATCCACAGATGGTCAGCATTAAAATTGTGGCGACCTTTTTTTAGTTTTTGTATGTAGAGACTAAATTGGTAGGTAGGAGTGAGCATGTACATAGTTACAAGGATCACTCACCACAAAGCAATTTTCTGTGTATGTGTATTTCATCAACTTGTGTACAAAAATTGAGCAGAGCTGTTTTAAATTGTTGATGTTTGACTAATAATTACGTGCAGCTATAGTAGAATCAGGTATTCGTATTCCTATTCGCCGAATAGTACAATCGGTATTCGTATTAGTAAAAGTAGTATTTGTTGCATCACTAGTTTTAATATTGATCATAAGATTTAACTTAAATTTAGAAAACCAATAAATCATCATATGCATTAGTATGATTTGGTTATCATTTGTGTCACGATCTCATTAGTGTAACATCATTCATAAGCTGTGAAATTGACCCATTCACAAACTTAACCAACACAAACTGCTGCCAAAGTATACAATGTGTAATTGAAATAACTGAAAACCACTTGGGGTAATTGTAATCATAAGTATGAACATCTTTTACTATGGGACCAATCCAGAAATCGCGAAAGAAAAAACAGCTGTTGCCTACATTTTGTAGAGTTATGCGAACATAAAATATGTGTACCTATGTAGAGCAGGTGTTTTTTTTTCAGGGTTGGTCTCATAGGAAAAGTTGTTCATAATGATGAGTACAATGAGCTCTTAAGAGGTTTTCAGGTATTTCAATTATCTATAAATATAAAAATCAATTGCTGTTTGTTAGTCTCGCTAAAACTCGAGAACGGCTGGACCGATTTGGCTAATTTTGGTCTTGAATTAATTGTGGAAGTTCAGGGAAGGTTTAAAAGGTGAGAAAATGTGGAAAATTTGTGAGGAAAATAGTAAAAACAACAATTTTATTTTCCCATGCAAACTGCTCCTACCTGTCAAACATTTGATGTTCGTCCCGTTCGGTGTGGTAAACTCGGTTCCCACGTATTAAATAAGATTTGGATGAAATTTTGTGTGTATGTTTCAATGGGTTCCTGGATGGTTTAAAAACACAATTGGACCCGGTAGGTGGCGCTGCTGTCGGTATGTCACTGATCTCCTAAACTGATAGATGATAGATTTTAATGATATTTTTTGTACATGTGCCGGGACGGGACATGGGACATGAGACGGGACATTGGACATGGGACGGGACGGGACGAGACATGGTACGCGACGGGTCATGGGACGGGACTGGACATGGGACGAGATAGTGAGATAGTGGGATAGTGTGATAGTGGGATAGTTGGATAGTGTGATAGTGAGATAGTGCTATAGTGAGATAGTGGGATAGTGACTAGACTGGACTGGACTGGACGGTCCAAATGAAAGGATGGATGGATGTAACTGGACTGGACTGGACTGAATTAACAGGATCCGTCACGCGGGTTAGCAGAATTTAACGCGAGTGAAGCCGCGGGTAAAAGCTAGTACATTATATAATTTTCCATGTAAGTAGTGTATAGTTTCATAATATAAAAATAATAAATTAATAAAAATGTGACAAAAAGTATTCTTCGATAATAATTCGATTCGTTTAATTCGCCCAAATCACAAACAACTTACAGCAAAGACAAAATAATAATACAATTACAGAAATGAATGTTTTTTGCACGGTTCTCAAATTCCGCCTCTTATACCTTCTTCCAAAATACATACCTTCAGCTCGTTCCTCTGTCGTCCGTGCCTATGTACTGCCAGGACTGTTGACTGTAAAATATTTTTCAAATTTGTACATTTGAAATTGGTACATTATAAAAAAAAAAAGAATACAACAATCGGCTCTTTTCCGTACGGCACGAAATAACAGGACAATAATATAAATTGCTGGACACTTTTTATTTTTTAAATTATGCTATCGATGTTTTTAAGTACACACTTACATAAATTAGGTATTTTTAGGTACAAAATATTTATCATTATACAGGCTGAATGCGCATTTTTTTTTTCAAAACTTTGAAAATAGAACAAGAACCGCGCGCGGGCGAATTGGCGTGAATGAAAATGAGATACTGTTGAATTAATTTGTGTTGTGTTTCCTCGCAAATGAGAGAAAAGTACTATACAAGTCTCGGCCGAAATGGTAATTAACGGCCTCGTTTAGTTAAAAAGGATCTTTCAAAATCACTTGGGAAGTACTCGGCTTCGCCTCGTACTTCCAATTTACTCGGCCGTAAATTGCTTCATTTCAGGCCTCGACAGTAATGTACTATTTACTAATTATTTGTTAGTGTAGTTAGAAAAAAAATTGTAGATTCTCTTTATTACCATGGTATAATAAGATGTTTCACCAGGTATTCTCTTCCCGCAATGACAGCGCGATGCCTCCAAGCTACGTCACGATCAGTGCTGCCATTGATTGATATCTTCAATATACTTAAGGAGATTTTTGTTCATAATGAATATAAAATAAATTCCTAACTAGCATAACTATTTGTTATCTCGTGTTATTCATCTAATTAGTTAATAAAGGAGACTATATTAAATTACTAGTTAAAAAGTGATTCTTTATAGAAGAAAGTAAATGAAAAAATGCATTTTGCTCGGGTAATTTATTTTCACAAAGTGGCAGCACATCAAACTGACAAGTGTCACGCTAACAGCCCGCTATTGGCTCCACGGCCGATGACGTAGTACGGAGGCAATCACGTGACCTAGCTGTCACCGGAAGAGACTACCTGGTGTTATTATACCATGCTCTTTACCATCGCTCAAACGAGCGTGCGCGCACGCGTGTCTCGACACAAGGGCAAGCCATAATAATGTCACAGAATATCTAATAGTACTAACGTAATAATGTAATCCGTGGGCAAGCCCCGACTGATCGAACCATTGAACGGAAGGTAGGCTACTGCTATTATAGTGGATTCTAACGTGTCTGGGGCGCGAGTTTCACTTCTACACTCGTATTATATTTTCTATGCTTGCAGCTTGTTTAATTTTAAGAAATAATATTATTTTACTCTTTTAGATCTACTTACTGGCGGCTCCACCTAGCAATACTGTGACTGCATTGTTTCGAATTCACTTAAATTTATTGAATGGACCTCTATTAGCATTTTTGTTTCCAGAGACAGCTTCAAGAAAGGTAATAAACCGTATTTTAAACACAATTTAAATGTTGAATCTTTATTGTTACAATTTTTTTTTATTAGATTTTTGCTGAGGCTGCTCTTTACTGGATTCAACATGGAATGATGTTTGTCATACCATATTACCTACTAAGGATTGGTGGTGCGTTGAATTATATGCATATATTTAAATAGTTTGTCTCTTTGTATAATTATATAATTGTAATTGATTTTCCCTTTCTAGGTCCCTACAACATAGAACCATTTTGGGATTTTAATTGGGCAATATTTAGCTATTGTTTAAATTTAATATATCACTTCATTGTATTACAAGTAATTGCAATTGTAAGTATACCCTCAGTTTTTCTTTTTTTCTTCCAACACACAAGATACACTGATGAAAAAATGTTTTACGTAACTATAGTTGATAACAGTATTTATTATTTAGTTTCATAAAACCACCACATAAAACAAATAATTAAACTGAAGTGTAAAGTGAAGGTGTGAGTAAAACTCCTAAACAAGCCATTAAACAAAATAATGTGTTTAGTTTCATGTTGAATGTTGTGTTATTTAAAATAAGAGTCAATTAAAAGTGTTCTCTTTTTTTCAATGTGTCTTAAAAAAGATTCCTTATTATTCATTCAAATTAATACACTTAACGCTCAGAGTATAAGACTTACGTATAAAGTACTTAATGTCAATTCCTTAGAGGTTTTACTACCAGTTCCTCTAGGAATTAACACTAGCTTGATTTGGTTCAGAACACGAACCAGTCGGCGGTAAGGCCCCTGTTTGTATCTCTACAAAACGTGGTAGGCGCGCGAGAAAGCGCTGGTCGGCGCGAGAAAACCACGTGTGCCTTTTTTATAGTAGGGAAATTTCTCATGGACGCACTCCGCCCGGGGAAGGCGGAGCCAGTGTCGTACTCTTACTGACTAAAAACAACCATGGTGTTCCTCTACCGACCCTTGGCCGGGGGCGTGAGAAAAACTCCCGTATTCGCCCAATCATCCCCGGCAGGTCCCGGATCGCCACTTGTAGGCGAGCCCCTTCTCCCCGTGCGGCACTAACATCGGCCGCACCCTCCTCTTGAATGGCGCGCGCGGAACACTACGCGCCACCGTCACGGGCCTTGACTGGTCGGTTGGCGGGCCACCCCGAGTCCGCCGCCCGCAGGCCCACACCTGGGGTGGCTGGAGGTCGGCATACGCCCTCCTGCGACGCCCAGATCGCCTCCTGCGGATGGGAAGAGAGGTCGTTACCTCTGGAGCCCTCTTCGCCGCCTCAAGCGAGCATTACGTCCTCGCAGAGGGAGATGACGCCTTCCCAACCAAGCGCTCTCGCTCCCGACCATAGACAGAACCACGGCCGGAAACGAGTGATCGCTACCGCCTACTGCAGTGATGAGGTCACGGCGCTGAGCGGCCCAAGCTGGGCACTCCTCCAGTGTGTGCTGCGCCGTGTCCTCTGGGCAGCTCCCGCAGTGATGATTCTCGGGCGTTGGCTCCCGGCCTATGCGGCAGAGATACTCTAAGCAACCGTGCCCCGAAAGTATCTGCGTCAGCCGGTAGGTGAGGGCACCATGTCTCCTCTCTAGTCACTCCTCCATGACGGGCCCTGACGGCTGCTAGTCCTTCTGGACACGTCTGGACTTCTGGAGGGAACGGCATATGAATATATTTATATATTTATAAATTCTGGACCTTCAACTACTCAGTAACATCCATGATGGCTTCAGAAGATTGTTGGTTGAACCATTAATCCTCTGAAGCAAGTGGATGAAACATTTAGCATCGTCATACTGGGCCACTCGACCACCTAGCCTCGCCGGATATTAGGTAGGCAACAAATTCGAAAATTTTAACTGGCATCCATCGCCATCTTGAATATAATTAACTGACCGAGATTTGCCTCATCTACGAACTTAGGCGAGATTTTGGGTACCAAGTTTCATCAATTTTTTGTGACATGCAACAAAAGTGACAAATAAAAATAAAAGTTAAAAAAACTAAAACTCGACTACGAAAAAAAAACTAAAAAGTTTTTTAACTTTTATTTTTATTGACGACTTGATTGACGTAGTGGCTGAGCGACCGGCTTCTGTGCTCAGGGTCGCGGGTTCGATTCCCGCACCGAACAAATATTTGTGTGATTGTTGTTCTAGGTCTGGGTTTTTGTGCATGTGGGATCTGTTTGCGCACCCACGACTTGAGAAATCCTAGTGTGGGGCTACGTTTTTATATAAAAAAAATCTAAAGCAAAAGTTATTTTGCGCCTTAAAAGGACGACTTGCCGTTTTTTTAAATTAAAAGTGAAGCTATTTTAATGTTTCTTTTTTTCAGCCTGCTCAAGTGAATTTGAATCACATGCTCTGCCCAGCTATACTGGATCCATTTGAAGGGCCATGGTTCAGAGTAGCAGCTGTTGTTCACCAGGCACTGTTGTGTCCTTTGCTTTGCAAAGCTTTTTGTCTGATCTCTGAATTCTGTCTTACGAAATTCCCGCCAACAAAAGTCAAGCCGCATATGAAGGATTCTCTCATGGACAGCCATACCGATAACAAACCAATTGACAATCGCCATAAGGACTAGTACTGTTGCAGTTAAAACAATTCATGGCTGTAATCCCTCTCAGGGCAGGCAAAAACTATAATGTAAATTGCCTTTGAGTTGGAAAACAATATTTCATCGCGTCCAGTTAGTTTTGGTGGTTAATATATTAATAAGGTAACAATTCTTATAGATTATAAACTGTATGACATTGTATGTCTATACTGTATCTCAATTAATCGTGAAAGCACGCCTTTGTTAATTTTAAGCACTGCATCTTGGGTTTATAAGCCAAAATGACAAAAATGTTGTACAGTCAACATAAAAATTAAGATGATTGTTTTTAAAATGATTATGTATTAAAACTTGACGATTAGTTATGTTGTCAAGTATTATGTTAGTACCACGATTCATTGTGATATAAGGTATGGGGAGCCATCTTGAACTATTAGAGCTAGATAGAAACCAAGGCGTCGTTTCGTCGATTGAATGCATTTATTGCCCATACACCCCATAGTCGCCTCATAACAGGCGACCAATGTCTGTCAAATTTCATGTAAGATCTATGAAATTTCACTAATGTAAGTTGCCACTATTCGCTACTTGAAATCTTCAAATCAGTTTCGACCACTTTATATGAGCCGTCAAAACTGCCGCGTTCGTGATTAGCCAATAGCCGCCTTGGTAGGGCCAATCGGATTGCAGTACGCCGCCTCAGCTAGTGGCAGAATTTATTTTACGAATTATATTCAACATTAGGCGTCTATTGGGCTGTATGGTCGATGATCGCGTTATATGTAATCTTTACAACTTAAACCACAGTGAAACGACTCTTATATTTTCAAGGCAAATTACCGGGTTCAGTTGCTGTGCTTTGTATGAATTTCTATTTAAATACTTTAAAAACGATTCGCAGAAGATTCCTTAAAAAAAAGTCGAGCTCTAATAGTTAAAAAAATCTACCCACGTTTTAAAATACTAATAGACTAATATTATTATTATTATTAATTTAAAACAATGATTGCCTCCAACGATTATACACCGTGACATTTTTATCGTCTTATATCGGTGGCCCAGTTAACGTACCTTTTACTATGGGACCAACCAGAAAATCCCGAAAAACAAATGACCTGTTTCATACATTTTGTCGAGTGACCTCGATGATGTTGTAGGGAAAAGCAAATTTTTGTACATTAACTAGACCACCGATGTAAGATGATAAAAATTTCAACGTATTTTAGAATAGGTACCGAAATATTCATGGATTTTTGCTGATGACTACCTATGGGTCAAATTCACGATGAGTATTAACAATATTAACGTCCAGTTTCCGAAAGGCTGATCAACGCAAAAATTTATTAATCAGCTGTCAAATCTCAGGTCAAGCGTTGTGATAGGTTGTCAACATTTTTGCTGGCCAATCACAGGAGCTGACATGAGATTTGACAACAGATCAAATTGATCAGCCTTCCAGTTACTGGGGTTAAGAATTTCAATACAGTAGTTTTACTTTGTAAGTAGGTACATAAATAAATATGTTTGGACGGCCATATTTTAAAAAAATATTGGTAGACAGTTTAAATTAACATTCCTACGTTAGAATTTTAAGTTAATAATTTGTTAAACTTCATCGCGAAGTACGATCTACCAACCAAAGATTTTATTTTTGTTTTTGTGTGGGTAAAAGCCTTAAATTATTTAGGATACGTACATAGTATTATCTTTACAACTGTTTAGAGAATCGAGTCAAAAATGCTCGGATAATAATTAATTATTGACAAATATAGATTATTTTAAATGATTAGCTTTTAGGATAGTTTTTAATAATAGCGCGCATGATGCACTTGTTTGGCCTAGTTGTAATTTATTGACCTAAGCCATATAACCCCATAACATATTAATATTGCGGCTTTTCTAATTGTTATTCATACATAAAGCGTAGAGGCTATAAAAACTGCGATCGCATCAAAGAGAGTATATTGTATCACAACCATCTAGTATAACATGTTGACTGGAAACACACACACTTTTGTTTTTGACATTGAAACAGTGTGTGTGAAACACTCGTGTTATTTATGTTTTTCACATGCGCGCGTAAAAAGCCCGGCTGGCTCAGCCGCAGTGCGGGCTAGTGGAGGAGAATGTTCGCCCAGCCTGCTAGCAAAACGGCGCCGTCCAATCAACTTTCTGAGTGAAGTTCAGCTAATTATTCTATTATTTTAACACATTAACGCAAGCAGGGCCAAATGTAGTGTTAAATAAAGTTTGTGGAAATATTTTTTTTACAGAAAAATAGAAACGGCGCAGTTTGTTTAACAGGCTGGACTGGCAAGTGAATAACTAATCAAACTAGATGACTGCGACATAATAGCCACGATAAGTAGGTATATGAACGTGACATTCACTTTCATTCCTGACTTGAGCCGCTAACAATACGACTTCCCTGGCGCTCTCGGTTCATTGGACAAAATGTATAGGTAGGTACATGCGGTTGAGCTTTTACGTGCAACTTACTGTGAACTTTGACTAGCCGCACTGTTGTTTTAGAATTAACTGTGGAAAAAGTACAGACGAATAAAAAAAAGCAGACAGAATCTCGCTAAAAAAGATTGAAGCACAATTTTTTTCCTTAAACCCACTATAATTTGACAGCATTTTAACACATCAGAGAGCATATTTTTATTTTATTTGTGACTTTACGACGACTTACGTCACACGAGATTTGTTGTGTAATGGCGGCTGTTAGACTTACTATGGGTATGAATGTGTGCGTGCTAGACCGTACTTTCAAGCAAGCCGACTTAATATGGGTGCTTCACTTATTGCTTAGCGAGATTCCGTACGCCTTTTTTTATTCGTCCAAGGGAAAAATCATTAATGTGGTTGCACGGGCAATTTTATGTCTGAATAAGTTACAACCAATACGTGAACAATTGACATAATTATTACTTAATTTAGCATTAAGTACTTTAAAACCTTTTTCCTGAGTTCCTGATATTTCGGCGCTGTTACAAGAGCCATGGTCACGGGTACTACAGTAATATAAGTGATAGTGACCATGTTAGTTAAAGTCATACTTTTTATTTACTCTTGGATTCTTATCAGAGTTACGATCAGGGGACTAGGTAACTTTAGTTTTACTCTTCATTCCATTTTTATCGAATTCGGTGACTCATATGCATACGTAAGTCCGTAGCGCCCCTAGCGGATACGAAGAGGAACTACTGATTTACGAATGAAATTCATAGCATTCGATGGAAGTAGGTATTTACAAGTGTAACAACGCTCACACGAATACAGAACAGCGCCCTGTTTGCGAGTGTCAGAAGTCTTGTGACTAATTAAATACAATGGCTGAAAAATTACCTAATTTAAAAAAAATCACATTTTAAGGACAAAAAAGTTAATTGACCGAAATATGATTTTAAAGTACGATCTTTAATTATATTGATATAATGATAAATAATTGGTCCTAGATCGTTGAAATTACAATTAAACAAATTAATACCTACTTTATTTAAAAAAAATCTTTAACATTAAACCCAAAATGTTATTAAATTTTTAATAAATATCAGCCGTTATTTTGATTTCGCTTCGGTATTACGACTGTTACGAGTTTACGAGGACAGTCTCAGAATTATTAACCATTACCTACTATCATTCATTATTGCCCTTACAGAGGACCTAGTATGGGTTTAACACTTACCAATACTGCTATCAATTCTACGACTTTTATTCATAAATCAGGATCGCTCCTGGCGTATATTAGAAGGAAAAGTAAACGAATTCGATGGAAATATGCGGTAAGTAACCGCATACTTCCATCGAATTCGTTTGACAGTGTTTGACACTTACCGCCGGTAAGTGTCAAACTCTGAGCTTGTTAACTGCTTCGCGGTCCGTTTAGGTAAATCAACCAGGGGCCAATCGCGCTATTTGCAAACGTGTTTACCGTTCGAACGGAACATGTTAGGTTTTAGTTTAGCTATGGTTTAGCTGATGTCAGAAGTTTTCTGAACGCAGTACGTCGATTCGATCGTGTCCTTGATCGTGCCGACCGCGAACAATTCAACATCCAAAGATAGAATTTAAAATATTTCTTGTCTAAAGACTTCATTGTGATACGAAAGTGCTACAAACTTCAATTATTACCTACCAGTATTATGACTGTAAATACACGAGTGCAATATACCTATTTATATTAAATAATATTTGTAACTAGAGACACTAAATTAGAATATATTATTTATGCCTCACTAGCTTTAGGAGAACTGACACTTAAATGTAGAATAATCCACAAATAAATATAATATAATAATTATAATCCATGCGTAACACTCCATATATTTACGTAGTATTTGGCGCCCAACGTGGTTCTTTTCGCATTTTCCTGCAATTTTATAAAACAACATTACATTACATTGTATACAATGTGTTATTGAAATAACTAAAAACCATCATCAGTATTAACAACTTTGACTATGGAACCAAACCTGAAATCGCGAAAAAAAACAGCTGTTTCCTACATTTATGTTCACTTCACATAAATCGACAAAATACGTCTAATCCCGACGGATTAGACGTATTTTTTTTGCGATTTCACCCCTTAAGAGGTTTTCATTTATTTAAATAACACGTTGTATACACATTAAAATACAGTATTTTGTCTAATTCGTGTAATTCCTGCCAAGCCCCATGATTTAATCCTGCAAGGGATTATTTGAAAAAAATATCAAAGCTGTCATTTAGTAAATGGATTTAATTTAATTAGTCGGTACAAAGCTTGATTTGGGCTTCGCAGAGGCTTTTTTTACACGCAAGAGGTATTTCGTCGACCCGAATGGTGGCACAATACAAATTATGTGCTTGGCCAGTTTAGTCAGGACCAGGACTATCATGTTAAAATGTATTAAGACCAATATTCCCTAAAAGCGAGCTCGGCAAAAAGTCTCTGCGTAAAGAGGCTCGTGGCTAGTGGCTAAGTAATAACCACGTAGATTGCAATTGAGGTTAAGCTGCACTAGCCACGGTCAGTCCTTGAATGGGTGGCCGTTTCGTTGCACATCGAGATCCCTCCGTGCCTCGGAGCACGTTAAGCTGTCGGCCCCGCTCCCCGATTCACACCCCCGACCCCACGATAACTAGTTATCGACCGGTTCGGTTTGTTATCTCGTTTCTTCTTATGATTTACGCAACGAGAGAAAGTGTGTTCACATAAATCGACAAAATATAGGGAACAGCCGATACTTTTTTCGTGATTTCAGGGTTGGGCCTATAGTAAAAGTTGTTCATACTGATGAGTACAATGACCACTTAAAAGGTTTTCACTTATTTCAATAATACGTTGTATATATACGAAATAAAAACACGACCCTTACGATACACCAAGGATACACCATCAACTTGCCCAAATCAATTGAGCCGTTAAGGTTGTGAGTAGGTGATGACGTAATATAGGTACTAGGTACCCTCGTATAGAATATGTCCCAGCCGTTTAAGATAATCTAGTCTTATAGCCAACTATTAAAGCTATTACATAAATAACGAATAAATAAATATTTTACAGTTGAACTGGAAAAAATAAGACGTATTCAAGTATGAACTTAACAACAACATAACATCACGCCTGTATTTCCCCGAAGGGGTAGGCAGAGGTGTAATAGTACACCCACAATACGCCAGTTATGTTATAGTCCCATGTAATAGGGGGCGAGCCTATTGCCATTGACCGGGCACAAATCCAGACTCCGGGCTGCTACTGAGAATTTCCTAATGAAAAAACACAATAACACTTTGCCCGACCCGGGAATCGAACCCAGGACCCCACAAGTATGAACTTAGATAATAAAATTAAATAGGTTCTTCTTCTGTCGTGTCGATATGAACTACATCTGTAAATATTGGCCAGTCAGCAGGTTGGTAACGCGGCTGACTGCCCAGGGTGTGCCGGACGATCAATTAAATATCGTCACTCGTGGAGGCTATTCAAATGCACCCCAAATAAAATAGGTACGGTGCCATAATTCAGTGGCGTTACAATAGGGGGTGGCAAGATGGGCAAAATGTCGGGGGTCCCCGGCCGGAGGGTCCCCCAGCATGTGAGGGCTGCGAGCACAAGAGGATCCTAAAATGTATTATTACATATTTTAGTATTTATTAGTTTTGTATTCAATTAATTTAAGTTGCCTCTACTAAAGTACAGTCGCCTGCATGACAGTGGTAACATGTCAATTCGAAAACCGCCCTTACTGCTTACGAAATAAAGATGCTGCTAATTTCAAAGTGTTACCACCGACGTGCGGTCGACCGTACATAGACAAATTAAAACAAAAAAAAATTAAATGTGTGCTGGGACACATAGTAGAAGTGAAACTTCAACGGACAAGTGGAAAAACGAATCGCAACAAAATTTTAACTTGAAGTTTTATGGGAAGATTGTTAATGTACTTATTCAATTTGAAAACCTGCCCGTAAAACTACAACTTGAAATTTTGTTGCGATTCGTTTTTCCACTTGTCAGTTGCCATTCGTTTTTCCACTTGTCCGTTGCGATTCGTTTTTCCACTTGTCCGTTGAAGTTTCACTTCTACTATGTGTCCCAGCCAGCACACTTAATTTTTTTTTCGCAGGTTTACTGCAATTTATGTTTTGGTTAGGTTAGGTACATTTTAATGAATGCATTTGTTATTTAAACATATTTTATTTTAACATATTTTATTTTATCAAACAAAAAAACCGAATTCAATCCGGAACCAAAAAAAACATCCATTTCGGACGACCCCTGCGTAGCCTTTCTCTCCCTCTACCACTATAATATATCGTATACCCTCTCCACGCGGCCGTAACGCTTTTTCGTGAGAAAAATCCTAATACCCCCTTACTACCCTAGTCTTTATAAAAGTTTCACCATCATCGTCATCATCGTCACCACCATCATCATCATCATCTTCATCGTAATCTTCATCATCATCATCATCGTAATCGTCATCATCATCGTCACCGTCATCATCATCATCGTCACAATCGCCGTCGGTGACGGCGACTCGTCATCATCACCATCACCATCATCATAAACATCATCACCGTCATAATCATCAACACCGCCATCGTATAATCGCCATCATCATCATCATCATCACCACCACCATCATCATCATCATCATTATCAGCCTTTCTGTCCCTCCGCCGCTGCCGTCTCTCGCCAAGCGATATATTGCTATCGGGGTAGACTATATTGTCTACCCCCTCCATGCGGCCGTAACGCTTTTTCGTGACAAAAAATTCCTAATACCCAATGGCGGATCCTGCCTTTGTGTCAGGGGGGGGTCGCGTACTTATATCCAGCTCGGATCAAATTTTTTTTGGTGCAGAGCTAGACAAATTTAGATAAAAAGTTAGATAACATTCTAGGATTTTCGTAATTTTTGATAAAACATGAATTTAAGTGAATTTTAGACCTTTGAATTTTCTCTTTGTAGAATATTAATATAACGGAATAGTTACTTGCAATACCTACACGCCAAAAAAGACGAAACGACAAAATACACAGGCAAGAGAGAAGCGAGCGCGAACCTTTTTAGGGTTCCGTAGTCCTACAAGGAACCCTTATAGTTTCGTCATGTCCGTCTGTCCTAATCCTTTACAGCTTAATAACTTCTACAGTTATAAACATAAGTAAATGAAATTTTGTTAAAAAATAGTTTGCATATAATCTCAATTTTAAAAGAATAAAAAAATCGTTTTTACGTACTTTAGGGGTGGCGCCCATACATGTGAAATGGGGATGAAAAATGTTTTTCGCTGCATCCCGTCGTGTGGGGTATCATTGAATAGGTCTACTAAAATGAAGGTAATGTTACATACATCACTTTTTTATCAGGTGTACCATCTGAGAAATATAGCCCGCCAAAGTGGCTTGCAATGTGTCACCCCCCCTGCCATTTCTAAACTATGCAACGTAGAAACTTATAATCTTCCACATTGATAAACCTTTGTGAAAACTCTCTTTTAAAATTATTTCGAGTATAATGTGATTATAATTTTTTGAGTTATAGACAGAAAACTGAAAAATACTTAAAACGTCCTAGTTCAAAGGTCATTGACCTTAGAGAAAAATTATCATTGTAAATAATGCTCCTTTAGCTACTTTATATTTGAAAAAATCACAAAAAGTAACTTTGACATGACAGACTTCTCAAATTAGGCTTCTTGAATTTATCGCTAGATGGCGCTACTAACAACACGCTCTGAGTCGCGAATGCTGCCAATTATTGCAAAAACTAAAATAGCCATGATTAATATTCGATTTGATTCGTTTGTAATTACACCTACTTAAGGAACCCTATAATACTGAGCATGGCCCGACATGCTCTTGGCCGGTTTTTTCCATATTCGGCTTTGTTCCTATTAACATACGTAACAGAATAGTTGCTTACAACACGTCCAGTACGCAGAAAAAGGAAGGATAGAAAGACAAGCGCGAGCGTAGCGAGCTTGGAATTTTTTGGACTGTTCTTGAACAAACTGATTAGCTTTTCACAAAAACTGAAAACATAGACATTCTGTGACAAAAGAGTACAATTTTTTAAGATAGCGTTTTTGGCAGACCTTTACATTGACCGCCAATTTAACATCTTACCTCATAATATTACCATGTTGGTACTTTTAAGTTGTGCAACAAAGAGGATTATTATTATTCCCTCAATTTATTTTGCACACATATAAATAACATTATAAAATATAACATTTAAAAATATAAAATGTAGTACCCCACCGCGAACAGGGTCCAAGCTACCGGTGGTCAGGGCTCCAGAGAAAGGAACCTCCTCACGATTCGTGCCGTTTCAAGGAGTACCGCTTTCTGCATCAGGCCCTTGGACCAGCCGCCCAATGAGAGATGTTCATCGAGGTTCTTGGCTATTAAGCCATTTGCCGTGACGACTATCGGCTCAATGACTGCTGAGTCCAGATCCCACTCAATAAAGATATTTGTATATTTTCCAGCTTTAATGAGGTTCTCGTCATGAGGGACGGACGGACAGTGATATCAATAAATCATTGTGCGGCCACTATACAACATTTAACAAAAACCCTGTTGGTCCTTTGGGGTACGTTATCAGAATCGATATTCATATGTAAGGACACAACTCATTTGGAAAAAACTCTTCAAATAAATTAAATATTACACCATTATTAAAAGTGATTATATCACTTTCAATTCACAATTAATAATGATTCAATATTTAATTTGATTATTTTTATTGATATAATCACTGAGTTTTGAGTGATATAATCACTTTCAATTTACAATTCGTAATGATTTAATATTTAATTTGATTATTTTTATTGAAGAGTTTTTCCAAATGAGTTGTGTCCTTGCGTATGTATATCGATTCTGATAACGTAGCTCACAGGAACAAAAGGGTTTTTGTTACATACTGTATTAGCTTATATGCTTATTGGCAACAATAGTCTCGGTGCTGAAAGATCGATCCCTGTTTAATGTGACATTGCCATTCTCAAGAACTGGGTTGGGCACATGCTTATAGTATACTATACGGTATACGCTATAGCGTCAGTGTAATCTACACCTTTTCTTTCTAAGAAGCAAGAAGCTCATGCTCGGCAGTGCATTCAATACTCACATGAAAAGTTTTTCCAGCGGTACCTACTTTAGACCGAACCGTTCACGATAACATACATACATAATAGAAATGCTTTGACTTTTCTTTGAATACTGGGACAATAAATAATTTTTCTTTCTTTGTAGTATCTTCTGTGATGGGCAAAGGCTCTTAATTACCACTTATAAGATCTTTCGTTCGTAGTAATAAGTAGAAAATAATAAGTCATTACTATTATTTACACTTTTTAAACCTTAGACAAGCTATTGTACCATTATAATTTTACCATGATCCTAGTCCTAGTCCTAACGTTATTTTAAAATAATTACGCTATTCACACTACGATACTTACAATATAATTAAATACCTAAGTATTAATTTTTATATTCCATACCTGCACGGAGCAGGTATTTGTTAAATAGATTGTACATGTGTAAATTAAAAAAAAAAAATCCCCAACACAACCCCTTCCTTATTTCATTCCTTAAATTCCCACAATCGATATTACATCATATACCAAAATTTCATATCGATTGAACTTGTGAAAGTAGCTTAGATTCCCTCCCAATTTTTTACCGACTTCAAAAAGAAGAAGGTTATTTTATCCAAAGTTGACTTGCATTTGACCGCCACCTCACCTGATGTTAAGCGATGGTGCGGTAGACGATGTTTATAATGATGATGGAATTTATCCTCATTTTTCTTTCCTGCTCCATCTTCAGATATCCTGATCTATTACCTATTCATTGAAACCATGAACCTAAACACGATACTTTTGCTGTATGATTGTGAGGAGTTGGGTATCCTGAAGATTCCAGGTGATGCTGCAGTATCAGGTTAAGGTTACCATGTTCTTGCAATATCATTGAAGTAACAGGATATCACATTTGGAATCGATCAGACCTGTGGAAGTTGCTCACATCGCTTCATCTACTAGAAAAGAGCTGATTATCTTCAAGTGACTGAACCTTACATAAATTAAGTATTTTTAGGTACAAATTATTTTTCATTATAGAGGCTGAATGCGCATTTTTTTTTTAAACTTTGAAAATAAAACGAACCGCGAGCGGACGGCGGCGGCGTTAGTGATTAGTCAATAGTCGCAATGGTAGGGCCAATCAGATTGCAGTACCCCGCCTCAGCTAGTGGCAGAATTTATTGTACGCATTATATTCAACATTAGGCGTCTTTTGGGCTGTATGGTCGTTGGTTAAAAAGGACTCTGCTGGAGCCGCGTCCTTTTAAAATAACTTCGGAAGTTCCAATATTACTCGGCCGTCAATTGCTTCATTTCAGGCCTCGACAGTAATGTACTATTGATTCGATTTACCGAAGGTTCTCTTTATGAAATGTCCGTAAAGGTGTAAGAGCTTCAAGCTGTGACAAGCATTGACGGATACTATTATTTTTATGAGTAAGCCGAAATTTACGAACATTTGATGCGAACAATCTACCAGAATTTGTTACACTTGGGACTATACATAATATGATATATATATATGGTATTCATAATACCATATTTATAATGAGGTGGGTCACATCCTATTTCGACACAACTTTTGCCCACTAAAATGTAATATTAAGTTAACAAAATGGGACTTCTTGCATAAATAAAAAAATGTTGTTGAAATGGAATGTAGCCTGAGTGTAGGTTTATAGGTTACCAAGAAATAACGAATAATGTTTCAAAAGTTCGACTGATTTCTACGCAGAAAGTGTTTAAAACACAAACAAAAATAACTAGTTTCGGTATGATCATAATGTCCCGTTGCTATCTTTAACTGTAACAATTTTTTTACAAATTATCTTGGCGAAATTGTGCAATATATATAATTGTGTTATAATTAATAATTGAGTGAAAAATTATGTATTGCTAAAATAAAATAATAGAATTAATTAACAAAAGTGTTTTATTACTATTATAACAGAAATATACAAATAGAATGATAAAATTATTATACTACTAGACATAAGTAGGTACTTTATTTTAGTGCATCTATTCAAATTTGATCAAATGCATCACAAGAATAAAAAACAAAGAGAGAAATAATAAAAAAAAAACAATAAATAATATGTATTATTATAGAAGCCATAGTAACACATTGTGTACATCAACTGGGTAAAGGACTTGTTACAGGTATAAAGATACAACCCTGTGAAAGACAGACGGCGGCATAAGCAGAGTAATAGGGTGCCACCCTTTGGATAGGGAACCCTAAAAAGGGCAGAAAAAATTACGAACGGTCCAATTAGTCTATGCCCTTATAATTTGCGGGAAAATTGTCGCGACCTATGGAGGTGGCAATTAAGAAGCTCTGAAAACAAGCAGGCTCACTTTGAACACAAGCAAGTGGACTAATTTGACAGGAATAAAGTTTTCTGTCGTTTTCTAATGTTTTTATTAGAAGGAGACTAGTGAGACTAAATTAGTTTAATTTGTAAACAACAACAGAATCAGCGCCTGATATTTTTCTCACAAACATTGAAAAACGATAGAAATAGTACGTTCGACCGCACGTCGGGGGTAACACTTTGACATTAGCAGCGTCTTTATATCGTAAGCAGTAAGGGCGGTTTTCGAATTGAAGTGTTACCACTGTCATGCAGTCGACTGTACATTATGATATGGTGGAAGGAAGCCACCAAACAGCTTAATATTAAAAATATAATGAATAGTTATTTTTATTTATAACACAAATTAATGTTAATTAGTTGACAAAAATAAATAATTTGATTAAATAAATTGTTTATTTATCATATTTTAATTAACACAGTTGATTTATTCACAAAAATGTTAAATTTTGTTTAGACATAAAAACTCTGCTGTGATTTAAAAATAAACTGTACAGTAAAAAGCACTAGTGCGATAATGTAAAGCAAAATACACGCGTGCGTGTGATTTCACATTTTGGACGTTTTACCAGCAAGTCGTTTTGCCATTCTAGACATTAGTAGTTTTAACATGTGGCGCTGAAACAATGACATTTTCCATTATAGACCTGATTCGAAGCGGTTTTTTTACCACCACCACCACTAGGCTTAGAATTTTGAGCACATTACTCTTCCACTACTGGGAGATCCACAGAAAATCTATACTTTTTTTTTTAATATATCTAATGGGCTTGCGTTTGTCCGCCACCTCACCTGATGTTAAGCAAAATAAAATAGAATTGAACGTGGTATGATATCCTAACAGACTAGGCATATTTATTATAAATAAGCAACAAGCAATTTAATTAAAATTGCAGGCTTTAGGCGCATTACAAAGATAATGTGCCTGCAATAAGAGTAATTAAAAATAACTTATACTACTTATCGTAATATTATATAATATTAATAAATAGTGGAAATGAAAATTCGCTTACAAGCAGCATTTGAACCTGCGACTTCTGGTTCGGTACACCAGTGCTTTATCCGCCACGCTACCGTTAACTGCTCGTGGTATCGAATTTAACCTCCATTTTGTACAACGCGTCACTCAAAGACTGATACAAATTGGAGGTTAAATTCGATACCACAAGCGTAGTTCACGGTAGCTTAGCGGATAAAGCACTGGTGTACCGAACCAGCTCTCCAATTCAGAACCACACTGTAAACAGTTGTCGACCGATTCGGTTTGTTATCTCTTTTTCTCTCGTTGCGTGAATCATAAGACGAAACGAGATAACGAACCGAACCGGTCGACAATTTTATTAGTAATCGTGTGGTTCTGAATCGGGGAGCAGGAGTCGCAGGTTCGAATCCCGCTCGTGAGCGAATTTTTCTTTCAATAATTTAATTTATATCTTTAGGTATCGCCCCGCATGCGTTTATGCGTTAAAAATAATTAATATTAATAAATTCATTTAGAATTATTTTTTGAAATACAGGGGCCTTACTCCCGACTGGTTCGAGTTCTGTATCAATCGAATTTGAATTCGAGTTAGTGTCAGTTTGTACTCCATTCCTCTAGGAATTGACATAAGCTCGATTTGGTTCAGAGCTCGAACCAGTCGGGAGTAAGGCCCCTGGTCGTCACTAATATCGTTTCTATTTACCCTGTGGTAATAATATGAAACGTATTATTATACCACAGTCTAGCCACTCCAAGCAGTCGTCTAACGCGAGAGTTATGTGTCCCAAGCTGCCTTCAAAACTGTCAATCAATTTCCCGAGTTGCCTTTAAAAACTGTCAGTGTTAATTTTCGTTGAACCACTGTATGGAACAGATAATTAAGGTGGCTTCACACCGGCGAGGCGTGGCAAGGATGTGCGAGGCGAGAATTGAAATATTTGTTGGTACCACATTAAACTTTATTGCTGCATAAATAGAGTATTTATTACATTGCAAAACGGTACATCGCGAGTAGGCGGGCGCGTGCTCGCGATGTACATCTTTCGGTGTAAAAGGGTCAGCGAGATTTCAATTCACGCCGATCTCATCCAATCCTCGCCTCGCCGGTTTGAAACCACCTTTACACTGTGATTATACCATGATTGCTGCTGTCAAGCGTCACAGATGGTAGTCGACAACTACTAGTACAGTATATCACTAATCTGTGGCCGACAACAAAACAAAAACGAACAATAGTCGCTTGCGCTATACAGAGTTATTTTTTATCAGGGGAAGATGGGGTGGCTTCGTACAATTTTTACTCAGAGCCTTGTAAAATAAAAAACTAACAACTATTTCATAACAACCTCAACGCTACTGTATTACCTAGTTATCTATCTATGATTTATACGCAGCACAACTGAGCAACAGCCGTTTTTTCAAAAAATAGAAAACGTATGAATCCACACCACGCGTGGGGTAGCTTCGTACATAGGATGGGGTACATTCGTTCATGGTGGGAGCCTTCGTACACAGTAATAAAAAATACATTTGTACAAAATATATATGTTTATTAAGTATAAATAAATATATATTACTAAAATACAACATAACTTCTGAAAGATACCGTCAAATTTTGACTATAGTTAACACAGAAACAGTCTTAAAATAAATTAAATTTATTTTATTTTTCTGTCTTTTTGGCAAAGCTGTGATATTTGCCTCTGACAACAAACTTAGCGCGCTCTTCATTTCCTTTGCTCTATTTATTCTTTCTTTCTCTTGTTTCTTTATCTCTTCTACTTTTTAACATAACATAACATCACGCCTGTTTTTTCCCCTAAAGGGTAGGAAGAGCGTATAGTACTTGCACCCATATTACGCCAGTTATGTTATAAGTTCCATATAATAAGGGGCGAGCCTATTGCCATTAACCAAGCACAATTCCAGACTCTAGGCTGCTACTGAGAATTTGCTAATGAAAAAATCCAATAGCACTGTCCGACCCGGGAATTAAACCAAGGACCCCACGCTTAGCAGTCGTACATGCGATTACTAGAGCAACCAGCTAGTCTTACATTTTTAATTTTTCAATTCAGTGTAAATCCTTGATTTTTCTGTCGTTTTTCCTTTCTATGACTTTTAGGGCGCATTTTTATATACCTTGGATTAGGATAAAATCATTTCAGGTGTTAGCAGGCCTAAAACTGATGTTGATGTTGGATTAACAACACAGTCTAACGGTTGTGAGAGTAGAGGGTGATGCTGACGCCGAACTCAGTGGAGGATCTCGTTGAATTAGATGTATTTCTGCGGGCATGGATGCGCGTTGCCATTTGGATCAGCTTCAGCTTTGTTTTGGAAAAATCTTCAGGCAAGGTTTGATGCATGCTGCTGCTGTAGATCTGCTGTAGTGTAGAAATTGACTGATAAACCTAAACTGGTGCAAAATCCTCGTCGCGGAAAGCCAGCTTGTTAAATGGCCATATTCCAGTCTTGAAATAATAATCTTCCAGGTGAAACAACCATCACAACTCACAAAGGTTTACTGCGTAAGTATACCGTACGAACCCACCCCACGTAAATGTGTACGAAGGTGCCCCAACCCAAACAATCAACAAATGTATTCGTTGAAAAAATAACAGTTGCCGTTATCCAGAAATAAATGTTAACATAATAATTTCACACATCTATTTACCAACTACAGTGAATATTAAAAAAAAAAAAAAAAAAATTATTGGGGATAAAAAAGTTCAAAGTTAAGTCTTAATATTACTTACGCAGCGCGAAAACACGTTTCGACTCGGCTCAAATAAGCCATCGGCCGCACTGCCTGCTCCGTCTCGCGGGAAGCCTATCTATGCGTATGAGTGGGAAACACGAACATAAAGATAACCGCGCTAACGTATTAGATAGTGCAGATACAGTCACTGTGCAAAAGCTCCCTCTGTGTGAATCCACCCCATCTTCCCCTACTATACAGGCTGTCTCATCGCTATGCTTCATGGAGGGAAAGTACCTACTTTAAAATATTGGATAGCCTATGGCGTAGCTATGTAACATAGGGCCCCGAGGCAAAAAGTTAAAAGTCGAATATTCTTTATTCAACTAGGATATTATATAACTTTAACGAACGTCATCCATGGGGCCGAGGGGCCCCCGGGCACTGCCCCGCCTAGCCCTACGGTAGCCTATGCCCGTGACTTCGCCCGCGTGAATGTCGTTTATCGGGAATTGTTCATCTTCCCGGGATAAAAAGTATCGTATATGTTAATCCGGGTTATGTTCTATCTGTACGCCAAATTTCATTAAAATCGGTACAGCCGTTCTTGAGTTATTAATGATGTAACTAACCCGACTTTGTTTTAATATATTAAGATATATGACATTTATTCATTTAATTTTTTTAAATTAGAAGTTCAATGTCAACAAATAAAATAACTAAGATGTATTTTTGGTAAAATTTGCGGCCGGTATCATAATTTTATTGAAATAAATACATTTTGCACAGCACCATCTAGTCGCAAACTAAGCAGAGCTTGTACTATAGGTAGGTACTAGACAATGGATATAATACTTATATACTTTTATGTAAATACATACTTATAATGCCTAAGAAACACCCAGACCAACACAAAAACTCAAGTTCATCACATAAATATTTGTGTCCTGTGGGATATCCCTGTTGGGATATCGACTCTATCGATTGATGGAATAAAAATACAGGCTGATATTTTTTGGCATAGTTGTAGGTTCGATTCCCAGTTAAAGGCAGACACTTTTGAAATATACTTAAATGCAGTATTACTTGCTTTAAAAAACAATATGATGGCTTTTTGAAATAGTATTTCCTATTTTCAATATTTAAAGTACTTTCCCTCCATGTAGCATAGTGATGGGACACCTGTATACTATAATATTATACAGCTGAAGTTTTTTTTTTTTGAACGCGCTAATCTCTGGATCTACCAGTCGGATTTAAAAGAATCTTTTTGCATTATAATAGCCCAATTCTCGAGCAAGGTTATTCGGTATTTAACATTTAAGGGTCGTCCCTTAGGAGCCGAGCAAAAAGAAAAAAAGTTGGAAAGAACGCTAAGCGAAAACGAAGTAATAGCGCGGGCGGGCGATGCGACGCACGGCGGGTAAAACATCGGGGTACAGCTAGTTCACCAATAAACTTTTAAGGGACTCAATTTGAAGAACTTTTACTATGAGACCAATTCATAATGGTGAAAAAAATCCCGTTCCTTACATTTAAGTAAACGAAATATTTTGAATGGAACGATTGATTTTTTGCACGATTTTTGAGTCAGGCCCATAATAAAAGTTCTTCAAATTGACGAGTACAATCATCCCTTAAAGGGTTATTGGTGCAATAAAAATAATCCTGTAAGTATAGGTATTGTTGCAGAAGACAAAAAAATTAAGGTTGGTAAAGCAATGAACTCAATTTTTAGTTGCTTAGGTGATCATCTTTTTGCTACGTCTGCATCCCTTAATGGTAAAGTGTTGAAATACATAATTATGCATTTTAATTTGAATAGATTTCAAGCCAGCTGAGACAAAACATCAATACATAAATAAAATAAAAGATTTTACGATGTAAAAAAAAGTAGTTAGATTAGCTTTAGAAAAAAAAAGTTCATTTCACTTACCAAGAAAGTAATAATTTACAATGCGTAGCAATATCAAGCTGTGAAGCATTGTATGATTCATCACATAGTACCTAAGTACTATGTGATGAATTAAAAATAATAATTAATATTATTATTCTAAAATATAAAGCTGATGTTCTGAATTATCTAGGTATATTTAATTATACAGGACGACCTTTTAATCGAGGGATGCTATCTGCATGCTAAACGAAGCAAGTCAAAGTAAACGCCTATTGCACGAAAGCATTGTTTCACACCATCCCCATCCTCAAATTAAAAAGTCCCTTGTTTAGAAAATCACCTGTATGCTACTGTAAACGCTCAAACAATGGCTAAAACCAAAATATTAATGTTTCATTCATTTACCGTAATCCGGTAGTAGACTAGTCAAAAATTACCAAAAATGTTATATTATTTAAAAGAAGGTACAGAAAGGACAACATTGTAGAAAGAATAAAGAAAATCCATTTAAAAAAATGGGAGATGCACGCTTTTTAAGTTTTTGGAAGGGGCATTTTCTGTCCTGGTCGTTCGAAACAGACAATGTTCAGAGAGATGTCAAGTTACTATGAACAATGACGTCATTCTTCAATAGTGCTTTCTCTGTCTAGTGAACAAATTTAAATCGCTTATAACTTGGACATTTTATTAAATATTTTATTGGTTTGTTCACTGCTGCTTATTTTTCTTGAAAAAGTTTCGAGATTTCTAATAAAAATAATAGTCACTTTTGGCATTTAATTGAATAAATAACTTATAAGCACTTAAGGTTTGAATTGTAAGTATAGTTGGGAGTGCAAAATACTGGAAGAATTATAAATTATTCAGGTGAAAAATAAATAAAAACTTGAAATTATTTTCTACGAAAAAAAAAAATTATCCACAACTATTTGAGCTTTTACAGCATCATAAATATAATAACAAAATATTAGTCTCAGAACAGTAAATTATATCACATTATTGCGTTTTGACTAGAAACTGTAAATTTTCTAGACATACTTATGTACTATCAGCCATCCACTGGTGGACCTAAGTATATCATGGACACTTCTGTGTTACCGTAGACTGCCGAAACTGTTGGGTACAGTTTCTTATTTGGAAGGCCTGTAAGCAGATGTATAACATTAATAACAATATTTTATTGGTGCAACTAGAGCCTAACGTTTTACAAGTGCCTGTAATTAGGTCTCATTCAACTAAAAACAATTTGAATTTTTAAATTGATCAAAAAAAGCAATACATTTATAGAAAATTAATATAATTTAATGAGTGTGAGTTTGATTTATATTTCAAAATATTACAAGCACTTCATATGTCAAAGCTCAAACACAGTACCAAAGGATTAATAATCTTAACTATTATAAAATTGTAGATGTCTGTTTGTTTGTTTGTTCCAGCATCACGCAAAAACTACTGGACCGATTTTGATCATTTTTTTTTTGTATGAAAGCTGATGATCAGACTTAAAAACTGGTATGGGTTTTGAGAAAGAAAGAAAGAAAGAAAAAAAGATAAAAATTAATTCGTGGGGTGCGTCCTTACCCTACAGATACGAAGCTTCTACGCATATGCACGAGCGGATAGTAATGTACGATGGAGTGGAGTGGACAGGGTACGAGACTGGGGTCGGGACAGGGGATGGGACATCGGACAGGACATGGGACATGGGACGATAGTAAGATAGTGAGACAGTGGGAAAGTGGGACAGTGGACTGGACTGGACTGGACTTGACTGACGTGGGTTAGCAGAATTTAACACGAGCGGAGCCGCGGGTAAAAGCTAGTATGCCTATAAAAATATATAAAAAAATTGCCACTGTATGTAAAAGTTAACCAGTCCCAACAGATGGCTCCTATTTGGGTAATTCTCAGGTGTCTCATTGTTGGAGTCACTTCCGTGGCGCATTTTTCTTCAAATTGAGAGATGTTAACAGGAAATATCAAATCTAAATTTAATTTAGGAAGGTTGTACTTCTATTTAAAAATTTTACATTTCCTGTAGCATGAAGAAAAATGCGCCACGGAAGTGACCCAAACAATGAGACACCTGAGAATTACCAATTTACGAGCATAAGCATCACTTGACATAAGCATATTATGGGAAACTTAACAACCCAATACTAATGCCACCAATGGCAAGACATTTATGTGAGCATTATAGTTTATTTATACTACGGCACTATAAGACCCTGCTTAAAAAGCTATAATACATGCTAAAATTGTATTTGTTTTGGAAACGGAAAACAGACTACATCAAAAATATAACCGTTTGGTGGTTTTTGTTTCCTAAATGACAATTGTTTTAGTATGTACTAAAAACTAATACTATGTATTTTACTGATTATTTATAATTACCTCTGAATGCTACTCCTAAAAATTCATAATTTCTTTCAAATGACAAAGTGTTATCTTCACAATCTAGAATGACTCTAATGCGCTCACCAACCTGAAATCCAGAAGAAAAAAAATGGTTATAATACTACTAAACATTATATAAAAAATTATGACAAATAATAGGTGGATAAAAAGGATACATTGTCATGAAAATGTACCCAATAAGTAGGAGGCTAGACATAATCAAGATGACAGAAACAGAGCCATATTCTTCTTGGCATAAGAGTTTATTTTTATTTTATTTTCTTTTATAAGCAGCTTTGCACAAGATCAAGGAAATAACCAAATTAAATTTTAGGACCTACAATTTTATGGGCTTATTTATTTATTGCATAAGGTTCACCCACAGCATACATGTTATCACTATTACCAAATAGTACAATATTGTCCTTATATGTTAGCCAATTATGGGTAAACACAACATTGGCTAATCAAGACGACTTAATGTTAATTATAAACTAAGTTCAGAAAAAACAAAAACACAACATTTCTTTATATTTCTACAAACTACTTAAATCTAGGTTGATTTCTTTTTAGGCTTGCACTTTAGATGTTATAAACTTTCTATTCTATAAAATTCCCTTTCATAATGTACTTTTTTTGTTATTAAATTGAATAAAGAAGTCAAGCATGACCATTTTATTACTGATCAATGAATTAGTAGTACAAAGCCACAAAAACAGTTTATTTATTTCTGACTAAACCATGTTAGCGATGTTTTCTGTAATGTAAAATTACAGAAAATAGGTACTTACTACTGACAATTTTATTTTTTACCTGGTATTTTGGGCAATTATTTAGCAGCGGATAGTGTCCTTGAGTGTCTCCATTGTGCAACAAATGGTTATCAACTAAATTCCATCCCCAGCTCTGTTCATCCGAGCCCAATAGTCCAACATAACCATGGCATTGCAAAGGGGCATCTTTGGTTGATATACCTACTACAGCTACAGTCCCTAAGGGTCCTTCCCATATCACTTCCCAAGCATGTCTTCCTTGATAAAATCCAACTTTACCCCTGCATGCATCTGTACTTTGTGCTACAGGATTCCTGTTGGTTATGTAAAAAAATGTGTAATTTGTTTTAAGAATATACAAGCAAAATAGTAATTGATATCAAATACATACCGGTGTAATGTGAATCCATTTGGTTTAACATATATGTTTCTTGAACAATCATGTGGGTTCCACGCATGATAAAAAGCCCTTAGTTTTGATTTGTATGTATTAACAGTGGAAAGTAAATCAGATTTCATAACTTCTTCTGCTAATCTTTTTATACAATGTAGTCGCCAAACATCATTATTTTCATCACTGAGAATTGTATACCAACTTTTACATACTAAAGCACAATTGCGAAGATCTTTTAAACAGAGATAGGAAAATATATTTTCTAAGATGTGATCAGGAACGACCTCTGCTATTGCATAGTCATCATAGACGATGTCGAATGCATTCATTATCAACATTTGAAAGAATATTACAAAACTTAATTTTGCATCAAATCAGATTAGATCATATTTTATTATATGTTTTACGAATCAACCTTTTGACAACTGTTTAATAATACCTCCAAAACTAACAGTTATCGTATTGCCGACGAAGCTTATCTCAAAATCCACACACTAGAAAACACAGGGTACATTTTAGTATATTTTTTATAATTTATATACTGAAAATACAAAGTACACAAACGTAGTAAACCATATCTCTAGGGGAGTGCTGCCAATGTATATTTTTGAATTCCCCGACATAATGTATAAAATATTTTATTTGGGTTGATTGTTATGTTATCAACAAATATAGCTTATCCTTCTATTTGTTTTATTTACTGTTGTATAAATCAATGGTAGGTTATGAATTATTTAAGAATTTACATAATAGTCAATATTTTTTTTCAAAATTCAAATCAATAAAACTAGATGGTTATTTTTCCCCATATCTTTGCCATCAGCTTGTTCCTGACCAGTAGAGAAACCATTTTGTTTGATAAAGAAATGGATGCGTTAAAAAAAACAGTAAAATGTTTGATTTGTCCATTCCCCGGAAATTCCCCGCTTTTAACCAAACCCCACGCTCTCCCCAAGCAGGCCTCCCATTTCCCACCAACCGGGGAATTCTCAGCCGATTGGCAGCACATATGTCAAATGTCAACGTCAAGCAGAGCAGCAAGCAGTGCTGCCAACTCAAATTTTTATAGATAGCCAGATAACACCATTGAATTAAGAAACCTATGGAAGTGGCACATTCTTCTATATCCACCTAGTTTATACAAATATCTATTAAATCGTTATTGAATTATGAAACTATTCTTTGTCTCTTGTTAACCAACGTGTTATGTCGTCTGGTGAAAGAGATCGCATGCTATTTGTATATTCTCTGTTTGGCAACATCTTTACGGGATGTCAAAATACCTACGCCGCGTGGCAGCCCCGCTTACCCCGCAATGTGGCCCATAGTACATGAGCTGTCAAGTAAACAAACTAGGGCTGTTGATATTTTTTAAATATCAGATTTTCGATCTATCGATATTTTTAAATATACATTCAGAGTTCGATATATTGAAAAAAAAAGATATTTCGATATATTGGCCAAATTTCATGATTCTAGGTCAATGCGAAGTACCCTATAGGTTTTTTATGTGAGTTTGCGAGTATCAAAATGTGACATAGCCGTATGATTGCCTTGACCTAGAAGCTTGATTTTTTATGTCCTAGGGACAGCCGAACTTAGTATTTGATATAATTGCATTATTTATTACTACTTGAAAATGATTTTAATCAGCACACATCTCTGGTACGAAACACGAGCATCGATATCGATACTTTTTCGTTTTGATTACTTACTTCCCTAACTATGGCCACCATAACGGTGGCCCGGATATTGTAGGTATACCACGCTTATTTTGTAGGTAATACTGGTCCATAGGTACAAGTCAACGGATAACACAGACCAGAGCTGCGTTCACTTATATTGCCCGACGACGCACGACACGGAGCGTACTGTGGTCGTTCAGTTACTAAGGCTCCAGCGACAACACAGCCCCTAGACGCCACATAACAGGCGACCGATTTCTATCACACATAAGGGAAAAATCCTGTATGTAAGCCGCCACTCAAACAATTTGAATCAGTTACGACCACTTCTGTGAGCCGTTGACACTTCCGTGTTAGTGAACACAAAATTTACAAATAAATGTTATAATGACTTCTTGCACAGTACGATTGTGTTGTAAAAACAGCAAGTCTTTGAGTGTCCAGAAAGACGGCATAACATTTCATCGTTAAGTTAATAATGTCATTATCCAATTAGATTTTTCAACTGATTTAATTTTTAATGAGAGTTCATCTTATACTGGTTAATTCGTAACGGACACCAAAGGTGCAGACGGCACGTTGATGTCTTTCACAAAACATCTCTTTCTTACGCAAGCACTTAATACACTATCTCTTTCCCTCTATTTAATTGTCAATGTAACTAGTGATGTACTAAATCTGTTATCGATGAAACAAAGTTCTCCATACTATCAACGAAATTGAAAAATATAGGTAGTAGAATATTTTGCAATCTACAAAAAAAAAAAAAACTACGATTTCAAATATTCAATCTTTATATACCTATAACAGCCAGGGAGTCTACTCCCGTTCAACGATAAACGAACTTTTGTTCCGACCGATACGTACACGTAAAATGATATATGTACCTTTTTTAGGGTTCCGTAGTCCTACAAGGAACCCTTACAGTTTCGTCATGTCCGTCCGTCTGTGCGTCTATCCATCTGTCCGTCTGTCCTAATCCTTTACAGCTTAATAACTTCGACAGTTATAAATATAAGTACATGCAATTTTGTTAAAAGATAGTTTAAATATAGATCTCAATTTTAAAAGAATAAAAAATGCGTGATTATGTATTTTAGGGGTGGCGCCCATACATGTGAAATGGGGATGAAAATATTTTTTTCGCTCCCCCCTCGTGTGTGGTATCATTGAATAGGTCTACTAAAATGAAGGTAATGTTTCATACAGCACTTTTTTATCAGGTGTACCATCTGCGAAATATAGCCAGCTAAAGTGGCTTGCAATGTGTCCCCCCGCCCCTGCCATCTCTAAACTATGTAACGTAGATACTTATAATTCTCCACGTTGATAGACCTTTGTAAAAACTCTCTTTTAAAATTATTTTGAGTATAATGTGATTAGAAATTTTTGAGTTATAGACAGAAAATTGAAAAATACTTAAGACGTCCTAGTTCAAAGGTCATTCACCTTAGAGAAAAATGATCTTAGCAAAGAATGCTCCTTTAGTTAGTTCCTTTAGTTAGTCCTTTAGTTAGTCCTTTAGTTAGTTAGTGTTCCTTCGTGACACACATTCGAGGCTCTTAAGGTCATCAGAAAACCTCACGTTGGCGATACCATCGCATTCCACAAATTTCTTTGGTAATTCTTTTACAGTTCAGGCTGCTCGCCTGTGGAATGCTTTGCCAGTACAAGTGAGGCGTGCTCAATCTTTGCCTATATTTAAAAAAACTGGTAAATGATCGCTACCTATCATCACTGTAATTTCCGGCAGGTACATTATGTAATATTTAGACATATTGTATTGTATTTATTATGTTTATTGTATCTTATATTTATGTAGTTTTGCTATAGATATATGTATAGTATTTATGTTATGTAGTATATGTATTCTATTATGTTGTTACACTGCGTACTACCCCTCTCTTTACTTGCCCATATTGTCCATCCTAAGGTTGTCTGGAAGAAATCGCCTTGAGCGATAAGACCGCCCATTGTACATGTGTTCTATATAAGTCATATATGTTGCTATCTTCTTTTGTGTACAATAGTATTTGTATTGTATTGTTGAAAAAAAATGACTTTCCTTCGTACGTACGTATTTTTACATTTATTACGTATTACTACATATTTAACTGTCGAAAACATTGAAAATTTAAAATTAACTAATAAAATTACAGTAAAAACTACAACAAAAGACCCTTCTTTTGTTGTACAAACAAAATTATAGATCTCAAACGATTTTAAACCTAATTGACTACTAAGTTATGTTAGAAATCGTAAAAATAAAGAAAGTCGCTAGCTAGCTACCAATAGCCAATAGCTATTTTACTTGGTCAGCTCACGGCAGCGCGGCGGCTGCCCGCTACACCGTAAACTTGTTGGTTATTCGAAGCAGTAGCCAATAGCTAGCTATCGTGTTGACAGATATCGTAGCCATTGATCGAAGTAGCCATGGCTATTTGTTGAATAGCCGCTATTTAGCTAGTTATTAGAGTAGCTACCCACTTCTAAGCCTTACTCCTGACCCCGCCTGGATCGAGTGCTGTATCAATCGAATTTGAATTCGAGTTAGTGTCAAATCGTACTGCTTTTTTCTAGGAATTGAAATTAGCTCGATTTGGTTCAGAGCTTGAACCAGTCGGGAGTAAGGCCCACGATGTTAATTTACAACTTCCACACGGACAGGGTCACAAGCACAGCTAGGAATGAATAATTTAGTAAAATAACAACTTTTGTGTCACATTCTTCATTCTCATGGTCTTTTACTTCTTTCGAAGGCCTCTTTGCGAAAAACTTCCTCAATTAAAATCAATCGCACTATTACATCCCTGAAAATGTTTGGTTTTGTTACATACATACATATTATCACGCCTGTTTCCCATTGGGGTAGGCAGAGACTATGGATTTCCACCTGCTACGATCCTGACACACCTCTTTCCCTTCATCTACGTCCATTAATCTCGTCATGCATGCTCGTCAATTTAGAGAACACTTAACCTGGCATTTTTTGAGAACATCCGCGATTTGATCGCGATACGTTCGCCGAGGTCGTCCCCTTCCAACTCTTCCATCCACACTCGCTTCGTATACTTGTTTCGTCAATCTTTTGGTTTTGTTAAAATCTATTAAATATTACAATAATACTGTCAAACGCGGTTTGACACGTAAACACTGAAAAAATTACTCAGTACTATCAGAATTTCGCTTTCAATTACTACTAAAATAAAATAATAAAAAAGATTTCAATACCCAAAAGAGACCTCTTGAGCAGTCGCATAATTTGAGGTTACATTGACGACAATTGTACAGTTTACTGTCTAATTCAACATTGTTTATATAAAAACAATCAGAAATATATCAAATAGGTTAGGTAACGTTAGAACTGTGAGCGAGCGAAGTGAGTGGTGCCGCGGTAGCTGCCAGCGAGTACTAGAACCAAATTACAGTTATTAGTTGTTATATTCATTAGTCACAAAATTTGTTTTATTTGATTATATCGAATGGTATTTATAATGGCTTTATTATAAAAGCTCAAAGTTACAAATGCACTATTCGAAGGCTATACATATATAAAATTAATTTATTTAAAAAATTATTAGTGGTGATTAGAATTTTTTTTGTATTTTTTTGTCCTTTAAATTTAAGTTATTTTTGAGTAGGTTCTTTTCTTTTGAATAACGTTTTATTTACGTGCTAATTAGCTGTTATAGTTTGCAATAATATTTGTTTTTGTTCCATGCTGTGTTCACTTTTAAATGTTAAGTAGGTACAATAATATTTATACCTAGACGTAGTACCTAGTATGTTAATGTAACATTTTGTGTAATATTGCTGGGTAAAATAAATAATATAATACTACTACTAAATTAATTACTTTATTATTTAATATTTATTTACTATATAAACGGACAATTACCTCTTTTAAAATATCCGCTTTACAAAATAATAACTCCATATTCAATACCAAATAAATACATAAAGATATTTTTAAAGATATAATTATCTTAATTCTGAAAGTACACATCACCCATCTTACTTTCAAAATTAAGATAATTTTGAAAGACTCCCTCCCTACATGTAATACTTACTATTATTATCAGTATATTAATTACTTTATTATTAAATAATATTAAAAGAAATAAGAAGCTAAAATCCTTATAATTAATACTACGTATTACATAAAAATAATATCGATAAAATAATATTTTATCGATATTATATCGTGTTGAATCTAAATCTGTCTCGTCTCTAACCCTACAAAGTTTGAAGTTTCTATGACATAATGACATTGTCAGGGCCAACCGGATCGCAGTACCCCGCTTCCTCATACCTCAGCTAGTGGCAGAATTGTTTGTACGGATTAAATTCAACAATATCCGTCTAGGGGCTGTGTTGTCGCTGTAAGGCTCGTATTACAGAAGCTTCCTCAAGTACAGTTTAAACTCCAATCACCTGATCACTACTTAAGGATAGAATCGTTACTTGAGTGTCGGTCTTATTCCAGAACGGTAATTATAAACTTTAATTCAACAACAAAACACACGGATTTGACCTGAAATATAATAGAAATCTCTACTCAAGCGTAGTCTGGACCACGCTTGAGTGATTACAGATCAAATATCTGCCCAAATACCGAAACAGGTGACAATATAAAACGAAACTAAACTCAGCTGAACTGTGATCAAGAAATCTCTGCTTGAGGGACGTTCTAAAATCAAAGCTCAACTTGAAACTAGTTTTAAACAGAAATCAACGCTTGAGTATCCTTCTGGAATACGGGCCTTAGAGCGAATTGGAGCGAAGCGAATGGAAGTTAACTCAGTTGTATGCTCGCGGTGGTTAATAGAATTTAATGTTATTTAGAGGTAAATAGTATTAATTTAAGCCATGTCAACAATTAAAAACGCATAATTTTCATTATAAATATCGGTAGTCCCGTAATTAAATCGTTACGTAGCTTACTTATTTTTGAGAAATAAACAAATATTGAAGTTTTTCTGCAGTGTTGCCAGACATACGATAATGAAATGAAGTAACTTCAGTAATATAATATAATTATGTCTATGAGTTCGAATTATTTATTAATGGATGAACAAAATAAAGTTGTGTTTTGTGCTAATGACGATAACCCAACCTGTCAGATATTATGTACAAATAAAGTAAATTAAAAACACAATAGAACCTCTTGATTAAACATGCATGGTACAGAAAGCAGGGAATCTAGCTTACCGTGGAGGGGAATTCAAATATATTATACGTAGTGAATTCAGTGTTGCCATATGCACCGTAATTACGGCAGATCTTCTGTAATTTTGGCTTTAATTTTTATTTCCGCCACTTACCGTAGTCATAAAATATTACGGTGTATGAAAGTAACCGTAATTTTTAGAATCCAACCTAGAACTGGTAGTTTTCTAAAAAATTCAAAAATTTGTATCACTTTACTGTGCTACTCAAGTCAGTGGGCACCTAGTAGCATGCGAAATTCAAAATTTCTTGGGTTTTTTGCAAATTGTAGCTCTAATTCACGTTGTAGGTAGGTATATTAATCGGAATATGATTCGCGGCAATAATAACAATATATCTACTCAATCTTGGGGGAGGTGCGGGAGGCCTATGTCCAGCAGTGGACGTCTTTTGGTTGAAATTATGATGAGGATCTACTGAATAATGCTCATAATAACATTAACCTAGCTCTATAAGCTCGATAATATAATCGATAATTTGATAGTAACTTTATATTGTGGAGCTTATAAAGCTAGGATGTTATACTACTAGTACTAAATGTTGAGGGATGTATTTTTTAAAAAAAGAAATATGTTCAGTCTATGGTCAAGTCTATAATATTATCTTTGTTCTCTCGGTTCTGCACCGCCATTAGGGCTGTCTCACAGACTACTTAGAAGATACTACGTATCAGACGGACGACTGCCTTGAAATTTTTTCATCGATTAAGTAATCTGTAGCAGGGGGAAAATAGAATTTGACATTTGCAAGTAGGTAGGTTTTCAGTATCTATATATCTATAGGTAGATAGGTATAAATGATACTAGTGTATAGATAGGTAGGTACTAAATGTTTTATTATATTTACGTGGGCTTATAGGTAAAATTCACTAAGTGACATTTTTAGCAAAATATACATCACTTTCGGCTGATAGGGAATTGGATGGAAAAAAAAACTGATTTTTGCCAAAAATGTCACCTAATGAATTTCACCTTTATACCCATACTGTTAGGTACGTACAGTACTGGACTGTGTCTGGGATATTAAAATTTAAACAACAGAACATTTTTTAGTTGATTTATTTTTCAGTTTTTTTATATATTTTTCATACGCCATTTTTTGAATTTGCGGCAGTACCCCCACTCGTTTTTCGAGCCGCACAATATCGGTTCCCCCTAAAATTTTATTAATTGTGTTACACCAGTTATGGATGGCAAATTTCACAACAATTAATGCAAATTGATTGTTTCGGTGTTTCGGGCAGTTTATTTCGTACGTCATTTTTGATTTAATTTCTTTTAAAATAGTTTTGGAGATATAATTTATGTGAGGGCTATTTTCCAGAAAATTATTTGTCGTTTCCATAACTGTGCCGAAACACCGAACTGCTTTCTCAGATGGGTAGCTTAGTCGCTTTTTACATTGGTTGTACTCCCTGTGACTCACCCATTCATGAATTTGAAGAGGTGATTCAGATGTCAATAAATTTTTACATTCGTCACAGGGAGTTCTTTCTAACACTTTTCTCACTACCCATCCGGCAGTGTACGCCCGAGAATGGACTTCCAGGCGTTGTTGTCTTGCCCGATTGACAACTTCATTCACATTGTCAGGATGATCAGGCAAATTTGACTTTGACCGAGTTGGTGAAGTTGGTGAGGTTGTTTCAGTCTCACATTCGGCTTCAAAAGTGGAACTTGTTTTCAGTTTTAAAATTTGAGACATGCTCAAAAGTTGGTCTGCCCGATCATCCTCACAGTTAAATGTATCATTGTGAAATTTGATCATCCGTGTTATCAGAAGTGATCTGAATGTGCAAATGAAGCTGTAGCAGTCTGGGTCATTGTGTCTGAAGTTATACGCCCTCACTTGCCCAAAAAAGTTTTCAACTGGATCAGAGTTGAAATAGCGAGGACGCATAACTTTTAGACCCTGCTCTTGAAAGAACTGCCACAGCCTCATTAAACTTTTCAAGGTAGTAACACAGCTTTTTAATGTGGGCACTGATATTGTGTTGCCTTTTTCATCCAGAAATTGAATTTTTTCTAAAATGTTAATGGCGTCCTTCCAGAATGAATGGTGCTTAGTTGTGGAAGTAACTGCCCTCCGCAGGTCCTTTCCTTTTGTATGCTTATGGTGGAGGGCAGCACCATTGATGCTGTCAAATAGGTTGTCGAAAAACTTCACTGTTTTTGCTGTGTTTGGCATGGTGTCACTCACTGGTCTTCCATCGGCATAGTGAGCTGGAAATAGAAAATGATTATATTTAAGGTTTGTAGTATATCATAGAATCATAGTCAAAATAAAGAAAAGAAGAATAGGAGCCCACCTAACCAATTACAAAATTAATATGACTTTTTACCATCTGAAAAAAAAAACAGGGTCTGTCATGTAATAATAGATTTATGAAAAAAATAAAGTGAAAACAAAAAATCTGCTGTTTTGACATGTTGTCGAGCAACATTGATGACTGTTGTAGGAAACAGTAGCCCTAGCACAAACCATAGAAAAAGTTGTTCTTTATGATAAGTACATTCACCCCTTCAAAGGTCCCCAGGCCCCAGCTTATGTTACATCTTATCAGTTTTTCAAATATATCTTTAACAAGATATGGCTCAGATAGTTTTTTAATAGTATAGAAAAAAAAACTTACAAAACTGTGAAGTATACGAAAGGGCAGCAGATACGGTGGAACTGAACACACGCGCGGCAGTTTTGACCTGCAAATTTTTCATTTCAATTAATGCTTACAAATCTGAAAAGCAATGCAGTAAACAATAAACTGGGTGTTTATTAGTAATACCGTGCACTACATCATTTTACTGTGCAGTATAAATTGGCCGTTTTTATTAGCATGGCATATACTTAATTATTGACCAAGCAACTAGGTTTCCAAATCAACAGTAGCATCACAGGAACATACTACCATTCCAAAATGAGACAGTTAGGTCAAGTGAGAAGTTCATTTATAAATAGTATTAAAGTTGTTTTGGAATGCAAAGAAAATACAAACCTTCATTTTATTTCTATTGCTCATTTTCTCAGGAATGACATGATGATCATTAAGTTTGTGAAGAAGTCTTGAGTCAGCATGGTTACAGTCTGTCAAATACACGTCTACAATATCCTGCCATTTGGAAATTTTTCCATCCAATTTAATACATTTGTTAAGGAAGTTATTTCTGAAACCCTTAATTATGTGTGAGGGGTCGTAGATAATGTTTAATTTTAGTCCGCATAACTCCACAGTGTCATCTGAAAGACAATAATTATAAATTAGATTGGAATTTAAAATTCAACAAAAAATGTTTAATGTTATGATATCCTGATGTATGGTCTATGTATGTGCTATTGGCACAGATAAAGAATGGGACTGAAAATAGTAGCATTTGTATTCCCCTCTCGCTCACACATATAGTATTGTGAGAGTGAGAGGCACATAGAACAGTAAAAGTGCCGCCATTTCCAATCCCATTCTTTATTTGCATGAGTAGTATGTGTATTCTTTACCAACCTGTTGGCAGATCTGCAATGAGTTGTGCTCGCCTTGTCTCTTGTTGAAGCTCCCCAAGAGCTCTGCGAAATGTCGATCCCTGATCGCAGATTGTAGCAATGGGCCTAAGCCCAATCTCTATGGATGCAGTGACAACTTTTTTTATTATGCGTTTCAGCTCAGCTGGATTAGTTGCACCTTTACAAAAGTAAAAGGCAAATGGTTGCTGCCATTTATATACAGCTCCTCTTAACATAAAGACAAGAGCTTGGTCTGCAAACTCTTTATGTTTTTGATCGAAGTGCACAAATCCATTAATATTATCTTTGTTTTGATTGAAACTTAGCCGTTCATCAAGGTGCATCTCATCAAAAATTATGGAGCAAAATTTTTTGTTAGTGTTCCATGTGGCAACCTGAAAACAAAATAAATGTTACTTTTTCATTGTGCACTAGACACATGTGGGATATATCACACTATACACATAAGTTTGAAAATGACATACCTCTTTCTTCATTACTTCAATAAGCACAGAATTTATCCCAACTTCAATATTCAGCTGTGATATTAGCTTATTCAATGTGGATTTTGAAGGTAAGATGAATATTTTCCGTAGAAATCTGTAACACTTTGGGCTCTGTTTCATAATAGATAGTGCAATTAGTTTTTCAGAGTCTGTAAATCTGTGGGCCTGTTTCTTTTTCATACAAAGGTTTATTTGCATCTGCATTATTTGCTTAGCATATGGGTTCATCTTACAAGTAAGCTCTTCAAAAGAGTTCTCCTTAGAAAATTTCAGTGCCCTTTTTGCCCTCTTCAGATAATCAATTTGGTGCTTAGATTTATTGTATATCTTATACAGCTTTGCACAATTGGGTGTTAATTGGTTTATTTTACTTATTAGTCTTTTTCTTGATGCCTTTGGTGTTTTTAGGAGAATCAAACCTGGGCCTGCAAAAAAACTTCATCTCATTATCAATATTCATTTGAGATTATAATTTGGAGTCAGTGTTTCATAAACAGCTACCAGTTGCTGACTGCCTTGTTGGTCTAGTGGTCGCAAGCCCAACTGACGAGCGTGGGGTCCTGGGTTCGATTCCCGGGTTGGGCAGTGTTATTGGGTTTTTTCATTAGGAAATTCTCAGTAGCAGCCCGGAGTCTGGATTTGTGCCCGGTCAATGGCAATAGGCTCGCCCCCTATTACTTGGGACTATAACATAACTGGCGAAATGTGGGTGTACTATTACACCTCTGCCTACCCCTTCGGGGAAATACAGGCGTGATATTATGTGTTATGTGTGTGTGTTTCATAAACCAAGGAGTCTTCAAGTTTCAATTGATTAGGTTAAAGTAGCATTCAATAGCTAGGTAAGCATGCACTATTGTCAACCATTTCATTGCTTAATACTTTGTGAGATAGTGGTCCAACACAAGCCTATTTATACTAATATTATTAAGAAGAAAGATTTGTTTGTTTGTTTGTAATCGATAAACTCTAAAACTACTGATTTTAATAATTCTTTCACTATTAGAAAGCTACTTTATCCAGTATAACAATTATACAATATAACATAACATAACATCACGCCTGTATTTCCCCGAGGGGGTAGGCAGAGGTGTATAGTACATCCACATTTCGCCAGTTATGTTATAGTCCCATGTAATAGGAGGCGAGCCTATTGCCGTTAACCGGGCACAAATCCATACTCCGGGCTGCTACTGAGAATTTCCTAATGAAAAAACCCAATAACACTAACAAACACACACTAACACACTTTTATACAATATAAAATGTCGAAAACTTAGTACAATAATAATAAAAACTTATTTCAAGAAACCAACCTTTTGCTTGAGAACTGGTTGATGGATGAGCAATTAAAATTGATTCTGTTGGTGAATAATGACCAGAGTCCTTGCATATGGAAGCTACAGCTGTAACAATATATACATACCATACATTAAGACCACATTTACTATGTACTCAAGTGCAAAAAAATTACACATGGCAAAAATTGAAATTTACAAGTAACCAACCTTTTGCTTGAGAGCTGGTAGATGGATGAGCAATATAAGGTGATTCTTCTGCCGAGTGATGACCAGAGTCCTTGTATATGGAGGCTGAATCTGTAAAAACATAAATACCATACATTAAGACCACATTTACTACATACTCCTGTGCAAAAAATGACACATGGCAAATTGACATTTACAAGTAACCAACCTTTTGCTTGAGAGCTGGTAGATGGATGAGCACTATAAGGTGATTCTTCTGCAGAGTGATGACCAGAGTCCTTGTATATGGAGGCTGAAGCTGTAAAAACATATAAATACCATACATTAAGACCACATTTACTACATACTTCTGTGCAAAAAATGACACATGGCAAAATTGACATTTACAAGTAACCAACCTTTTGCTTGAGAGCTGGTCAATGGATGAGTAATGTAAGGTGATTCTTCTACAAAGTGATGACCAGAGTCCTTGCATGTGGAGGCTGAAGCTGTAACAACATATACATACATCATTGCCATAATTATTATACTAGTATAAGTCATAAGTATTAGTGTTTTTTTTATATTTAATCTGTATTTCTTGGTGGCTTACCACTGAATCTCGCAACCTTTGGAATTGGTTCTTCATCTTTGAAATAGGAATGGTCTGAATGTCTTTTCTTGGTTATTTCTTCACATTTGTTGGCTGAAATGGGATTAAAGACAGTTGACTTATACATTTTATATTGAATTAGCATGAACAATATTTAAAAAAAAACAGTTAATATCGTTTTAGGCTACTTACAAATATCATCAATGTGTAGTGCGGGAACCCCATTGGTAATTTCCTCAGGTGTAAACAATGATGGGTAGGCACCATACCTCAGTCGGGAATTCGGCCTGGTAAACCTTTTCTCAAAATGTATGTGACAAACCGAGAGTTTAGCAAGTTTTACTTTCGGTACATTTTTGAGATTTTCAGAGTTTATACAGTCCAACCACTTATTAAGTCTAATATCATCACTCACGGGGAAATAATGTAAAAATGCGTCCTCTCGCTTATTACTACAACCAACAACACAGCACTTTGGTGTCCGCATAATTGTTGCTCTCCGTTTATAGTTTTGCACCAAAAATAAACGACTTTAATTAAATCCTCGGAAAATCAATTACAAAAACTCGACGAAAACAACAGAATTTACGGAATTTATTTACTCACAGGAGAAAAAATAACTAACTGACGCTACTACTGACAGCTAACTACAACCAGTCAAAGATGGCGGCGACCCAGGCCACCGCGGGGGAGGAATGCGGTGCGCGGAGGACGCGGTTCTATTTTCCCCCTTCGCTCTACAGCAAAAATATTTTCTATGGAAGTGAACCGGCGGTGGGCTGTCTGTAAAATCTTATAATAATATGTGTGTTGTGATTCCATTGATTCCACTGCTTAGTAAAATAAAACTCTGCATAATATAAAACAATCGTTTGATTGCAGTCCCTCTGACCTTCAACAGGTTATGGGCCCAGAGACCGTAATCAGTGGTAAATCATAAAAATAAAAACAGTGAATAAAAAGTTCTATGAAGAAAACTGAAAAATAAGAAGGTTAGTAAAAATGGCGTCTTTGTTACAAAGTGAGCTTAAGACTATTGAAAAACTACGAGATAGTGAAAGTTTCCACATTTGGAAATTCGAAATATCGATCTATTTAAAAGCTAAAAATTTATTCCATTTGGTCGATGTAAAACCGACAATAAAATGTAAAGAAGCCGAAAATTGGGCGCGAGACGATGCAAATGTACAAAGTATAATCTTGAGTTCTATTGATAAATCGCTAAAACCCCACATCTTGAGATGTGAAGATGGTTACTCTATGTACCAGACTCTGATAAATCTGTTCCAAGGATGCGAAGAGAGAAATACAAATGGCTTACTACAAGAGTTTTTCAATTACAAATATACAGATCAGACAATAAATCAGATAACAGTTGACATTAATAACTTAGCACACAGAATTAATAAGCTCGGTCAAAACATCACAGAAGAGATGATTATGTCAAGGATTTTATCATGTCTACCTGATAATCTGAAATATTTTATAACAGCTTGGGAGTCTGTAGATGACAAAAATAAAACTTTGATTAACCTAACAAATAGATTACTCTCAGAAGAAAAACGACATAATAATAATAATATGTCTGTGAAAAATGAACAGTTAGCGTTTAAAGCTCAGAGTGTCAAAACTAATAAAACGGTGAAGTGTTTCAAATGTTCACAAATTGGTCATATAGCAAAGAACTGCAAAGTAAGACAGTGTTCAATATGCAAAAAGTTTAATCATAGAGAAGAGAATTGTTTTTTCCGTGATAAGAATCATACAAGATTTGTCAAGAAAAATAATAGAGACAGTAAGAACGAGAATGCTTTTATTACTGAAAGATTATTGGATGAAACACAAAAATCAGTTTTTGTTGTCGACTCTGGATCATCGTCACATATGGTAAATAATAAAAATATGTTTAGTTTCTATGATGATGATGATAACATAAAAGTAAATACAGCTAAGGATAATGAATATATGTCTGCAAAAGCAGTTGGTCAGATAAAAACAAAAGAGTGTATACTTCAAAATACACTATACATTCCGGAACTTAAACAAAATCTATTATCAGTCAATGCAGTCACAAATCATGGTGGTGAAGTTTTGTTTGAGAAAGAAAAAGTGACAGTAAGTAAAAATTCAGAAGTTATAATAGAAGGAAAAAAGGAATCGAGTGGATTGTATGTAGTAAAATTAAATACATCTAACACTAATGAAGAACACTCTTTACTGTCATCTGAAGACGATTTAACAAACTGGCATATAAAATTGGGACATCCAAGCGATGACGTATTAAGAAAATTAATAAATATGTCTGACGGAATAAAACTAACTGAATGTGATGTTATGAAAATGGGTTCAAAATGTAAAATCTGTATTATGGCGAAACAAACAAGAAAACCATTTAACACAGTCAGAGAAAAAGCTTCAAGAGTTTTGCAAATATTACATAGTGACGTATGTGGCCCCATTGATTGCAATACATGGGATGGAAACAGATACTTGCTAACCATAATGGATGAATACACACACTTTACAAAGGTATACCTATTAAAATTTAAAGCTGAGGCTGCACAGTATATAGAAGATTATATAAATGAATCTGAAAGAGAGCAAGATAAGAAAGTATTAACATTAAGATGTGATAATGGTGGCGAGTATACATCAAAAGAATTTAAGACATGGTGTCAAAGACGAGGTATAAAATTAGATTACACTATACCCTATTCACCTCAGTTAAATGGCAAGGCAGAACGCCTTAACAGGACAATTTTAGAAAAATCAAGGGCCCTTTTGTTTGAAAGTGGCATGAAAAATGAAATGTGGGGTGAAGCAACACGATCAGCTGTTTATTTGTTAAACAGATTACCTACATCTGATAAGTCTGTTACACCATATGAAGCATGGACTAGAAAAAGACCTAATTTGTCAAACATACAACCTTTTGGATGTGATGCTTATACTAAAGTATTAAGTCCTCTTAAAAAGTTACAGCCAAGAACAAAATACAGTAAAATGGTTGGTTATGCTCCGACAGGATACAGACTGTGGTGTCCGAAAGAACGAAGAATTATAATAGCAAGAGATGTGGTTTTTGAATATATTAAAAATAAAGCAGAAGAAAATAAAATTCAAGTATTAAAACAGAGGGAACATGGTGAAGATGAAATAAAATTAATTGATATAGCTGTTGTAGAAAATAAAGAAATACAAAGTGAAGATTTAGCAAGAAATAAAAATAATATTACAGAAAGTATAACAGTAAATAAAGAAACTGAGTCGAGCTCAGGAGAAGGTAATGTCATACATAATAACAGTGAAGAAACACAAAGCTTAGCTAGAATGAGTGCTGTATCTGAGATGGAAGAAGAATATTTAGAAGAAGAGTGGTTTGATGTTAATGTAGAAGAAAAGTCAGAACCAGAAAATACTAATACAAGATCTGAAAGACAGAGAAGGAAACCAGTTTGGCATAAAGATTATAACACAGCACTTGTGGCTCATGCTAATAAAGAACTATCCTTTAGTGAAGTTATAAAAAGTAGAGATGCTGATAGATGGATGAAAGCCATAGAATCTGAAAAAGAGTCTTTATGTAGGAATGATACCTGGGAAATAGTCGATATAAAAGATGTACAAGACAAAAAGATACTCAGTAACAGATGGGTATTTAGAGTGAAAGAAGATGGTACATATAAAGCCCGACTTGTTGTTCGAGGATGTGAACAACAAAAGATAGATTATGAAGATATTTATAGTCCGGTTGTTAGTCAATCAACGTTAAAAACAATATTTGCCATAGCTGCATCTAAAAATTATGACATAATGACATTTGATATAAAAACAGCATTCCTATATGGTGAATTGGAGAAGGATATTTACATGAAAATGCCAGAAGGGTACCAACAGAAAAATAAAGTATGCAAACTAAAGAAGGCCTTATATGGGTTGAAGGAAGGTCCTATTACATGGAATAAGAAATTTAATAATGTGATGTCTAAACATGGCCTATATCCATTGAAACTTGACAAGTGTGTGTTTACAAACAAAGAAAAATCAGTGATCTTAGCATTGTATGTTGACGATGGATTAGCTATCGGTAAGAAAGAAGAAGTTATACATTTTTTGAAGATACTTGAAACAGAATTTGATATTAGAATTTTTGAAGAACCAAAGACTTATATTGGCATGGAAATAAGAAAAGAAAAGACTGGTATAAAATTAATACAGGAGACCTACACAATGAGTTTATTGGAAAAGTTTAGAATGACAGATGCTAAACCGGTGAGTACACCAAAGGAAGTTAAAAATAAGATACAGGTCAGTAATAACCAAGAGATTGTGAACTATCCATACAGAGAAGTCGTGGGAGGATTACTGTATCTCTCTACAAGGACTAGACCAGACATAGCGCATGCTGTGAATGAAGCCAGCAAAAAAGTTGAAAACCCAAATAATGAGGATGTTATTGAAGTAAAGAGAATATTGAAGTATCTGGCAGGTACCAAAGAAAAAGGTATATTTTTCAGGAATGGATGTAATCTGAATACTCTTATTGCATACTGTGATTCAGATTTTGCCGGTGATGTAATAACCCGAAGAAGTACTACTGGATATGTCATAAAACTTGATGATGGACCTGTTGCATGGTGTTCAAAGAGGCAGCCGATCGTGGCTCTTTCGACAACCGAGGCAGAATATATTGCAGCAGCGGACTGTTGTAAGGAAACATTATATTTAAAAACTTTATTGAATGAACTGTTCTCATTAGACGTTAAAATCATTATTAATATAGATAATCAAAGCTCAATTCAATTGATTAAAACAGGTTCATTCAGTAAAAGGTCTAAGCACATAGATGTAAGGTATTATTTTATTCATGAACAATATGTAAATGGAAATGTGCAGATTAAGTATTGTCCATCTGATAAGCAAACTGCAGATATATTAACCAAACCATTGTCTAAGGTAAAATTCTCAGTTCATTGTAATAATTTGATAAAATAATATAAATGAGACACAAGTTAATATTGTATACATTTTATTCCAAAATTAAATAATAATTGTAGTGTTGCAGTAAAGTTTGAATTTGATGTTACAGTAAAACTATAAAATTTGTTAATATTAAAATTATCTAATAATTAAGTTTTTATAAAATAAAAAATAAAAATTGTTTTTTTTAAAATAGGAGAAGGTGTTGAGGGATGTATTTTTAAAAAAAAGAAATATGTTCAGTCTATGGTCAAGTCTATAATATTATCTTTGTTCTCTCGGTTCTGCACCGCCATTAGGGCTGTCTGTAAAATCTTATAATAATATGTGTGTTATTGTGATTCCATTGATTCCACTGCTTACTAAAATAAAACTCTGCATAATATAAAACAATCGTTTGATTGCAGTCCCTCTGACCTTCAACACTAAATACCTACTACTACTCACTATATTATTACAATATTGTGATTATTGTCGCGAAAAATATTCCGATCAGTAGGTATTTAACGTGAAATTTAGCTACAGCTTGCAAAAAACGCATGAAATTTTGAATTTCGAGGGTTACTACGTCGCAATCACCAGTATTGGCTTCAATTATAGACAGAAGTCTGAATTTTTTTTTTTTTTTTTTTTAAATCTGCCGTATTTCTTTTACTGATTTACCCTCAGATTAAAAGTAGGTCTGTGGATTTACCGTATTTCTGGTAATTTTGACCGACTGTGCACCGTATTTTATCCGTCGTCTCATCGATCTGGCAACGCTGGTAGTGATTATATTATGATAATATAATCACTACCATTATCTTGGTTGGCGGGAAAATTCGTAAAGATCATGTTGTGGATTTTATATTATTTTCCAAAATTTGTGTTTCTTCGAGTGTTAATGTGTAATAATGGTGGATTATTAAATGTTAAGTGCTCGTTAACGTGTACAAGTGTGGATAAATGGTACAAAGTTGAAAAATATGACTTTCGTATTATCTCATCATCCCCTCAGAAACCTAGTAAAGTTTCCATCACTTTACTAGGATACAAGTATAATATGTTCAATGATTACGACTGAAGGACATGTATCCATGGTCATGAATAAATAAATAAAATAAAAATTTACATTATATTTGAAATATATACATTGGCAGCACTGGCCAAGTGGCCAATATAAGTATCAAACAAAATAAAAAATTACTTTGTAAAATTTACATTTTGCTTTTGTTCCTAGTAATAATTATTAGTTTAAAAAAATTCACCTGTACAAAATGCCAGGAGTCGATACAGTATTGAGTGATGAGGACTATATCATAGCGAAAGCTAAAGACGCACAAAAGTACAACATTCACTCTGCTAAATCATGGATGTTAACAGCAAAAACATTATTTCCAACTAATTTTAATATTCAATTTGAAGCTTACTTAATGGAAAAGCAATCAGGGAATGTCCAAGAAGCAGCCGAATGTTTCAGTTCCTTAATGAAATCAAGACAGAACTTACCATCTTTATTGTCTGAAATATCATCTATTGCAAATGCCTTAAGATCACCTGAAGGTAGTTTCCTAAGTCAAATGTTTGATAACATTTGCCCAGATATACAATTAACAATTCTCAAGACAAGTGTTGAGAACAGTGATGATACTATGGAACATTGTCGTTTATTAGTGTTGCTGTTGAAGAAATTTCCTCAATTAGGAGTAGACAGTTTAGTAAAGACATTAATAAATGCTGAAAAATTCTTTTATGATAATCGCTATGCTAGACTTCTAGTTGTAGAAACACTGCCTCTTCTCAGCTCTCTAGAATCACCAAGATTGCTACAACGTCTGGTTATCAAAGCAATTGACTTTTATAACTCTTATGTATATGATGAAACTGAGCATGATATCACAGATCCATGGCAAAGGCTTTTTGGAGTTTTAGATTTGATGGGCAGGCAATTGGGATGGGATTCTTTCCTTGTCAATTATAGTAATAGTCTGAACAAGGAGACATACTTCCAAAAATTATTGACATTAAGGAGCAATGATGACTGCCGCCAACTCTTATATTGTGGGACAACCTTTTTCCTAAGATCTCTTTATGAACAAAAGTCATTAAAAGGCAATCATATTCTTGTGGAAGCTCTGTCAGATCCTGAAACATCACCATCAAAAAGGAGAAAAGGTGACCTCGAGGTTACTGGTCAATCATCACATCAGTTTCAAGCAGCCGCTAATTGTTGGGAGTTGCTGCACAGTAATGAACTTATTTCCAGAGAATTCACAAAATTAGCAAATCAATTACAAGTTAGACCATGGTCTGAGGGATTTGCAGAGGAATTTGCTCTATACAGAGGAAAATATGATGAGGCTATGCCTCCAGCCAATATAACCAGTCTAACAGCTAGCATAGTGAGAGTATCCATAAATTATTTCCAAAAAAATTATGCAGCTTGTATTGAAAACATACTAGCTGCTCTACCTCAGTTACCAAATGTTGAAGGTGTTCTAGAACCTGAACTTATTGTGGGAGGAAAACATAGACACTTACATTTCCTGCCTCTTACGAAAGTTGCCATAATGCATTATTTCTGTACGCTGCTTATTAGAATTCTATTGAACACAGGAAATAACACTGATTTGGCATATGGTCATATGCTGGTGTTGATGCAACTTGGTTGGCCACAAGAAGAAGCAATATTTATTCACATTCTAGATATTATAAAACAAAAAGGTGTGTTTCATTATCATCTCTTTTCTACTTATATTATTCATATAGATATATTAGAAGAGCTAAGTTTCATATGGAATGAACAAGGGAAAAATGTTGTGCTTGACATAATACCAAATTCTCAGCAACATTTGGGACAAAGAAGAATCGGTACTCGTGGAGCTGATAAAGGTGTGAAAGAAGATTTTAAACAAGCAATGAAAGCACAAGTGGCTCGAAGCAATGACTCAGTTTTAAATCTTATGATACAGTTTATCACGTCTGAGAGGTCTTACTTTTTGCAGATATTATAAGAATTAGTAATGGAACATAAATAAATCTGCTGACTGCTATGAACTACAAAATAGTTTAGTGGAGGTGGTTGTTTAGGTTTATTAAGTGTCTGTTATTAATAAAAAAAATCAAGTCTGATATCATTTTATTGATTTTTATCAACTTTAATATACTTATCTTTTAACAGGTATTTGAAATGAATGATATTTATTACGAACTACCTTCGTAAGAACCTACAGCAAGCAAAAGATTACGTCTTGTAAAGTGCAAACCCTTTATGGGTGAATTTTTTGTTGCAAATGAGCGCAACAAGAATTTATCCTCCTTTTGTACTGTGTTGTTTACTCCTGCCTCCTCACCGTTTGCTTCTTCTGATATAGCATTAAAATCCCATAATTTTATGCTGCAATCCAAGGAACCTGAAGAAAAAAAGAATAGATTTCAACACTAACTTCTCTACAGAACATATCACACTACAGACTCGCACAGCTATAATGAAGTAACGTTGTATGCCAGAGACCGACAGGGAAAGAGCGTAGTAGGGCAAATAGTGGATAGATTGGATATTAATTTTGGCCGAGTGTGCTTAAAATTAGTTTAGTGTGGCATACAAGAAAATCGCACCAATGTTTAGAATTCTCCAGGAACTAAGGAAGGAATTGCAAAGTATTTACCTGATGATAAAATAGTACCATCCCGACTGAAAGCTAATGTATGTATTGGAGCAGTATGCAAGGGCGGCAGCAGGGCTGCCGGAGATCCTGTTGAGAGGTCCCACACTATGAGCTCTCCATCACCACCAGACGCCAACCATCTCCCACAAACCGAAAACGCTAGCGTAAATATGGTAGACTGAAAAGACAAATATAAAATAATATTTAATACACAAAGTGTTATTGAAATACCCGAAAACTTCTTAAGGGGTCATTGTACTCATCAGTATGAACAACTTTTACTATGGAAAAACCCTGAAATCGCGAAATAAAAATCAAGTTTTCCCTACATTTTGTTGATTTATGTGAACACAAATATAGGGATCAGCGGTTTTTTTTTTCGCGGTTTTATGTTTGGTCCTATTGTAAAAGTTGTTCAAACTGACGAGTACAATGACCCCTTAAGAGGTTTACAGTTATTTAGATGACACATATATTTTAACAAGTACAAAGATAATATTTTTTTAAATAACATTAGCTTTGTCTTATTTATAATATTTTAAGATACCTTATGTCCTGTCATAATTCGGACTTGCGTTCCTGTCAAACAATCCCATAAACGAACAGTTCTGTCACTAGATCCTGTGGCCACATAATTTGAATTCGGATGAAATTGGACACACTGAAATGTAAACATTTTTTGTTTATAGATACACACTTTAATAATAATACCTTGTAAAATATAACTTGATCTCTATGAAAGATATCAAATACATACGAATAATGTCAAAATACGTTAAAATTTTACGTATTTAACATCTGTCATAAAGATCGAGCTATATTTTTTCTAATGTAATACAATGTCTTATAATAAAGCTCAATAGGTTTATAAAAAAATTACATCAACATCCGACAAATGTCCTGAAAAAATTCTTAGGGGTTGATGATGATCAGTGGCCCACAAGCGGATGGTACGGTCATGTCCGGCAGTCACGAAGTAGTGGCCGTGCGGGGACCAACGCACGTCCCACACTGGCCACACGTGGCCGCGGTATACCACCAAACACGTCCAGCATTGGAGAGACCATAGTCTCACTGCAACAAATAAAAAAGCTTGCATAATATTTACGAATGGGACTTAATTTAGATATTTATTTAATTATCATAATAACATAACTTTATATTGGACATAATTTAGATACAAGTTAAAGTAAAAGATGCACCTTAATAGGCGCCGAAATAATAAATATCTACGTCTTTTTTTTAGTGTACAAAAGAATTCTGGAGTCCCCAAAGGGTTAGAAAGATGTACAGTAGTACACATTTTATATGGCCCACCGATGGCACATTTGGCACAGTCGCTAGACACACAGCATCGATGATCCGTTTAATTGTATATTTAATTGTGTTCCTGTTTAATTGTGTCTGTGTATCTATGTGCTTTGTGTCAAATAAATGTTTCTTTCTTTCAATGTACCTGCGCAGATGAACAATTTAAATATGCAGGAAATTGGTTAACCAATCAGAAAGCACCATCGCTGCGCGCCAAAAGTCTCAGCCGCTGCCGCTACAATAACTTGGGAGTGTACGGAAGCGTGTGAGCGAAATAGAAAAAGACGGCACGGCAATCAATTTTAATACCTTATGGGCATTGCATAAGGTTGATTATATTTTTTTTCATGTTTCGGGTGTTTTCGTCGATCGTATTTTCGTCTGTGCGAACGAAGATTGACGACACGCCTTATCTTTTGTGTCATTCTGTATACTGTAAAGGGAGTTGTTAAAAATGTTACATACCAGTGGAATCTTCAGAAGACGACAGCAACATAGTTTTGAAGGGATCAAATGCTACTTTATAAACTGGACCGGAATGTCCGAACAGAGTGCGACATGTGTCTCTATCCCTTTCTTCCATCATTCTGACGAGTACGTCACCTAGAAACGAACATTTAAACTTGAAATAGAAGATTCCAAATCCCATTGAACATAGTATTAATATTAAGATTAGCAAAGTGGAATGGACATTTTCGACCCAGAGCGGATATAAACAAATCATATTGATGGTTTAGTATAAAAATAGTGAAATTTTTTCGCCCGTGAACATAACATAACATCACGCCTGTATTTCCCCGAAGGGGTTGGCAGGGGTGTATAGTACACCCACATTTCAGGACACAAATATTTGTGTGATGAACATGAGTGTTTGTGTTGGTCTGGTTGTTTCTTATGTATTTTAAGTATGTATTTACAAAAAAAAAAGTATATAAGTATTATATCCATTGACTAGTACCCATACCACAAGCTCTGCTTAGTTTGGGACTAGATGGTGATGTGTAAAAATGTCCCAAAAATATTTATTATTATTTCGCCAGTTATGATGTAGTCCCATGTAATAGGGGGCGAGCCTATTGCCATTATCCGGGCACAAATCCAGACTCCAAGAGCTGCCCGTGAAATTGGTTAAAATGGAGTTACGAAGTCCGATAATAAGAAAATTCTCCTCCCTGCGTAATTTCGGTCACGGCGGCCAATCTCAACGGAGACTAACCATTGCGCGGGACATATTTTAGTGCACAAGTGTGTGCGCAAACACAGATGCACTCTCATAATCCGATGGGACGGCAATCCGACACGACCGGAGAGAGGTGGTCAGGCGGAGGACCGACGGCTTTACGTGCTTTCCGAATTCCGAGGCACGGGAATGTAGCACCGCCAACTTCCTGACTCCGGGCTTTGAATGAGAAATTTTCTTGACGGAAAATCCCAGGAACATTTTTGCCCGACCTGGGAATCGAACCCAGGACCTCGCGATCTTAGGGTCGAACACGTTACCGCTAGACACCCTCCCTTCCCTTTTTCCACTTGTCCTTGTCTTTTGCTGTCTGGGGATTTTTTTTAAAGTCTATACCCAGTAGTTCTCTAACGGCCAAAATTAATATCCAATCTATCCACGATTTACCCTACTAGAGATAGAAATTTGACATATTTTGTATGGAGCTTATGTCAAATTCCTATCTCTAGTAGGGCAAATCGTGGATAGATTGGATATTAATTTGGGCCGTAAAACACTATATTTTTTATTACAAATACACAATTAAAATGTTTTTTTTTTAATTTACAATGCTGCAACGCTGATGATATGTTCGCATAAACAGAAATTAGAAAAAGTAGTTTTAATTTTAAATCGAATTACTATTAATTAATAGGTATTTGCCTATACAAAGTTCCCAGTTTCCTTTATTATTATTTTCCAGAGGTGTTGTTTTTATTTATTGAATCTGTACTTTTAGTGTTTAAATACACACCTGCTTCTCTGTCAATGTCTTGTAATTTTTCAGCTGATTTCATGCCGCGTAATTTTACTGGAGTCAATGTCCATACCTGAAAATTAAGACCTTATAATATATGCTATGATCTTTAAGCTGCTATCTTATGCTTCATTTTAATTCCATACTTAATGGTTGGTACCAGGGTTGTTGCGAACATCAGCATCATCAAAAAAAAGGGATGCTCGCCGCTCGTAGTGCCGACTGGGTTCTAAGCGCTTCTCAGTAGTTCCCACAGATAGCGTGCTTGTATACGGCCAAAATTAATATCCAATCTATCCACGATTTACCCTACTAGAGATAGAAATTTGACATATTTTGTATGGAGCTTATGTCAAATTCCTATCTCTAGTAGGGCAAATCGTGGATAGATTGAATATTATTTTTGCCCGGTAGCGACTAGCGATTGACATCTATAGCACGTCCAAGTGCCGTCAAACTGCGGGCGCGGGCGAGGAATCTTGAATTGGCGGGGGCGGTGAGTGGCCGATCATTACGTTAGTACTATTACATATTCTGTGGTTGTAGTATGAAATAATCCTGCACCTAACATTCTTTTCCGAATATATTTATTTATATATTGATATGCTTTATTGTACACCTTAAAATACATTACATTGAATAGGACTTTGGACTATTGTACAATTGGCGGCCTTATCGCGTTCAGCGATTTCTTCCCAGGCAGAAAAACAGGCTCGATCCATACCTCGACAAAATGTCGTTGCTTAAATGGAAAGGTGTTATTCAACAAAAACGACTTTGTTGATTTTTGATTTGTGGCACTTTTCCATTTAACAGCGATATTCCAACTCTGGGGGATTCAGAATTATGTACTTAATCCCTTGTTTCAGTTTGCGGTAGCATGTCCCTTACATGCGGTATAGTATACAGAATAAATGGTTTGTGACCAATTTTTGATTACATTACAATCTGAAGACCATCATAGATCCAGGCCTTCATCGCTGAACTGTGTATAACATACCTTTATATTCGAGCTACTGAAGCCAACAGCCAGTAGCGTAGAGTCGTCACAAATATCAGTGCAAATAGCAGTATGACCGCTATTCAGCAGTGTGTAAAAACAAATAGAGGGTAAACTGTCTGGACCCAGTTGAATACGCTTCGAAGCTTCTCGTATGGCTTTGCCCTTTTCGACTTTATCAGTTTCTTTTCTAAAAACAAATTCAAAGTTGTAAAACCTGATCTTAGTTAAGCTCAAAGAACTTCTTCATGACGTGGATGCAAGGGTTAAAGCGCACCCGGGGCTTAGGGATCAGGGGCGCCTCCGCCGGGCGCTGAGTGTAGCAGCCATTGTCAAACCTACAACACTGGGGGGCGGGGGGATGCTGAAATAGCTAGAGGCGCCTGAGCTGGGTTCAAACTCCGGCGGGTCGCGAATGCCATGCAGGATCGCGAATGCCATGCATGGGTCGCGAATGCCATGCAATGCAGTCCTCGTGGCCACACGGCACACGGCGGAGTTTTTAGTGGGTGCGAGGCCCACATACCCACACCGCCTCCCCGGGTGGTCTGATACACAGAGTACCTTTGTAACGAACTTTCTCCGTTACAAAAAAAAAGGGGGGTTCAAACTCCGGCGCCAGATACGCTAGAGACGGCCCTTTGACGACGAAACATTATTCTACGTATTATACACACTCACAATTCTGGTAAAGGAATTCTGTCGTTTGGGGGAGCATTGGGATCAGACTTGGGTTTTTTCATAAAAATATGTTCCTTTTTTGCCTTCTTCTTTTTAGGTTTATCAGGTGTTTCTTCCACTTCTTCTTCATCTTCCACAGGTGTCGGAAGGACTTGTATATCAGGTTCTTTCAAAAGACCGTAGTAGACTTTAGTACGATTTTCTGTAAAAATATATACAAGGAAAGTATTTAGCTGGAGGGCCAAATCCGAAACTGCTAGGCATAGAGAAAAGTTATCAAAAGAGTAGTGAGCTCGATTTTAGAGAAAACAAAAACTGCAAAATTGTTTTTTTTTTTTAAGTAATCGGAATCGGAGTGAACAAATTACAATACAATTACAATTATTACAATCTTACTTGCGATTCATACATGGCAACTTCCGGACAAACCACGCCTAATATTGTTTTTTTTTTTAATTAACTTTAATGTAATTTACGTTACAGCTTTTGTTTCTGCAGTTAGAAACAGCGCAATAAGGCAGGCATATTTGCGAGTTTTTTTACATTATTTGCAAAAACAAGTAAAGGGCAAAGGCGTACTGAGAAATGTTTTGAAATGCCCTGCACTATGGTGCAGTGTTGACACATGCGCCGCGCCCACTTTTCCATTCTATCTATCTGTCTGTGGACGAAACCGTAAGGGTTTCTTGTAGGAACCATAGATCCTTAAAAAATATACCATTTCTAGTAGCTTCCCCAAGTAGTCCCCCGGTAGTTGAGCGCACTTGTGCTTGTGTTCTACCTGGGCCATCATGCACATCAACTTGAATATGGTTGTTTATGATGTTAATTATAACCGTTGAGCTCTTCTGCTCTTGCAAAAAGCGTTTCAGCTGGGAGGATGCATCTCTTGATAGTTGTACTACAAACTTGTTGGTGCTGTAAAATAACAAATATTGATGAACTAATTGTCAGTTGGTTAATTCATTAATTGTATTAAAACCAGGGCTCGCTGATACGTATCAGCGGATAAACAGTTTGTTTTATTTGACCGGGACAGTATGGTGAATCCGAAACCAATGGAGCTACAGGAAAAAAATCTGAAACCTTACATATATTTTTTGCCTTCTGATCAACTCAGTTTTGTGTCAGGTTCAATTTGTTGTATCAGTGAAATAATTTAAGCAGCAGTATATTTGACTCCAGAATCCTGCTAACTAGTTTGTAATTTTATGCGTTTATAAAATGGTCACATCAAGCCATAAAGATCATCAATAATCAGGTCATAAAGGACGTAATTGCGTAAAATCACGCATTTATGGCATTTACATCGAATTTTTAATGTCATACTAGTTTGTGAGATTCTGGACTTCTGGAGTCAGCATTATCAGTTACTCAAGGACAATGCAACTCTAACCTTGTATACTAGGCAATTTTTTTTATTAGCTGCCCGCTCTTGAAACCCATGTTAAACAATAGTAATCGTCACTGCTAGCTGCTTGTAACTTTCAATATGGCACTCAATGATATTTAAAAGTATAGATAAGTTATACCCTAACAAAACAAACGAAAAAACAATCTGTACACAGTGGTAGCACAAATTTAATTAAATAATTGGTAAAGGTAGGCACATCTATACAGTACTTACAGTAGTATGGTATAAATATTGGACATCGGCTAACTTCGTATTTAAACAACTGCTTTTCTTAGAAATTACATTGTCATTTATTTGTTTGTAATAAAGGTGAAATTGCGAGTGGTTTTTAGGACCAAATTACTTTTGTCAATCGTTTTTGTAATGTTCAATACATGTGTTTCCAATGTTTGCCGATGCAGAATCTTTATTCTGCAGTACTGTACGACTTTGAATTAACTGCAAAGTTAATGGGGCTGGTTGAGGAACACGGTTTGTTTCTTAATGGGATGGTGCTTACGTCACCGTAAAACTTAAGTGGAAGTTAAATTCGATACTACAAGCAGTGTTCAAGGTGGCTTAATGGCTAAAGCACTGGCGTATTGAGTCAGGAGTCGCGGGTTCGATTACTGCACGTGAGCGATTTTTTCATTCCACGATTTATATCTTTAGATTTCGCTTTGCTTGCGTAAATGCGTTAAAAGTAATAAAATAATGTGTCGACTAAGGTCCCAAATATAAAAATTTCCTGTTCCAAGAGTCCAAAATAACTGCTGGGTAATTACAGTGTATTCAAATCAGTGGCATGCACTGGCCTACTTCATTTGAATTTAATTTCAAATCAAATCAAATCAAAATAATTTATTTGTAAAACATAGACGACCTCTGTGGTCTGGTGTTTCGAGTATCGGACTGCTGATCACGAGGTCGTGGGTTCGATTCCAACAGGACACAAATATTTGTGTATTATGACATGAGTGTTTGTGTTGGTCTGGGTGTTTCTTATATATTATAAGTATGTATTTACAAAAAAAAAGTATATAAGTATTATATCCATTGTCTAGTACCCATATTACAAGCTCTGCTTAGTTTGGGACTAGATGGTGCTGTGTAAAAATGTCCCAAAAATATTTATTTATTTATAGGTATAAAAGTTAAAAATTGTGTTGTAAGTTATTGATATTTTTATGTAGGAAGATTAATTTAGCAATAATAGGTCTATTAAAAGATAAATAATCATCGTACTTTGAAAAATAATAATAATACACCACTATTGTATTTGAATGATGAAAGCACTGGGTAATGCCTATTGCCTATATGCAATGTACACCACTGATTCAAAGCTGGATGCGGAAAGCGCTGGACCGGTTGTTGTGGCGATGCTTGGGGGAGGCCTATGTCCAGCAGTGGATCTATTTTGGCTGAGATGATGATGATTCAAAATAATATGATGTTTTATTTATTTGGTTTATGGGTCTACTAGATGCCCGAAATAAAGAATTTTAATTTAATTTACCTGTATATTTCAGCTAACTCATTCCCCTTTATTTGATCCTTATGTTTAACTATGGACAATCGTTTTAAATCTTCCTGATAATAGTCTTCTTGCTCAGGTCCGAATTTGTCCAAGAAATTAATGGCATGTTCATTATGGTCATATAATATTAGTACCAAATACATATGAACAAACACTGGATACAAAAGTGTGGACAATTCATGCTAGAAATAAAAAATATTTACTTCATCTGGAAGTGTAGAATATGTTTTATTATAACATATGTTTTATTAACTTCAGCGTTTTACCCTACTTGTTCAGTTGTGTCTACAGTTGTTACTGACAGGACAGCGCCTTTATTATTTAAGCAGTACAGGCAGTTTTCTTAATTCAAGTGGCACCACTGACATGAGGTCAACTGTATAGTCAGAAGCAATAATGTCTACCTATCGACGGGTATAAAATCACAAACAATAGCTATAGTATAACATACTGGTTTTCGCAACTCCACATCTATGCGTGTATTTTGCGTACGGAACAATAGCTATTTGACTATGGATATCTATACATATATATAAAAATCAATTGCTGTTCGTTAGTCTCGCTAAAACTCGAGAACGGCTGGACCGATTTGGCTAATTTTGGTTTTAAAATATTTGTGGAAGTCCAGGGAAGGTTTAAAAGGTGGGAAAATGTGGAAAATTTGTGAGGAAAATAGTAAAAACAACAATTTTATTTTCCCATACAAACTGGTCCTACCTGTCAAACATTTGATGTTCGTCCTGTTCTGTATGATAAACTCGGGTCCCACGCATTAAATAAGATTTTGATGAAATTTTGTGTGTATGTTTCAATGGGTTCTTGGATGGTTTAAAAACACAATTGGACCCGGTAGGTGGCGCTGCTGTCGGTATGTCACTGATCTCCTAAACTGACAGATGATAGATTTTAATTATATTTTTTGTGTAGGTACGTTCGAGTTCGGGTCCCTGCAAGGTTTGAATTAACAAATGGACCCGGTAGGTGGCGCTGCAGTCGTTGTGTCACCAAATTTGATTTGCTGAATAATTGATAACATGTGACGGGACGGGACATGGGAAGGGACATGGGACGGGACGGGACATGGTACGTGACGGGTCATGGGACGGGACTGGACATGGCACGAGATAGTGGGTTAGTGGGATAGTGTGATAGTGGGATAGTGAGATAGTGGGATAGTGACTGGACTGAATTAACAGGATCCGTCACGTGGGTTAGCAGAATTTAACGCGAGCGAAGCCGCGGGTAAAAGCTAGTAAAGGATAAATATGTGTATATTTAAAGAAGAGATGCCTTTCTACCTGTAGTTATACAACGTGTTATTGAAAAAACAGAAATCCTCTTAAGGGGTCAATGTACTCATGAGTATGTACAACTTTTACTATGGGACCAAGCCTTCTTCTTCTTCTTCTGTCGTGTCGACATGAGCTACATAATGATAATAGCTCATGTCGTACGGAAAAGATTAGCCAGTCAGCAGGTTAATAGCAAGGCTGACTGCCCAAGGTGCGCCGGACGATCAATTAAATATCGTCACTCATGGAGGCTCTTTTAATGAAAACCAGCTGATCCCTACATTTTGTTGATTCATGTGAACAAAAATGTAGGGGACACCTGTTTTTTTTTTTCATGATTTCAGGGTTGGTTCCATAGTAAAAGTTGTTCTTACTGATGAGTACAATGACCCCTTAAGAGGTTTTCAGTTATTTCAATAACATGTTGTATATTTATTCTTGTGACTTGGATCAGACAAATTATATTGACAGTTTTAAATCCACCTATAAGAAGATATTATTGCTTCTGATGGCAAAATGCCATAAAAAATTTAGAATATTTTCATAATACATATTTCATAAGCCAATTTTATAAAAAAATATAGTGTACGCATACTATGTCTTTTCAAATACAAATGGATTAATAAACAAGGATCTTGATCAGATTTAAATACATAATCTACATACAATGAATTTTAATTAATTGGCAATTGTTTAAGGCATGATTGTACTCATCAATTTAAACAACTTTTATCATGGAACCAACCCTGAAATTGTGAACAAAAATTGTGTTCACATAAATCAACAAAATATAGTAAAAAGCGTTTTTTTTTTTCACAATTTCAGAGTTGGTCCCATAGTAAAAGTTGTTCAAATTGACGAGTACAATCATCCCTTAAAGGATTGACAAAGAATTCTAAATCGTCCAGTATATTTAAATCTATGGTGTCTAAATACATATAATTAATTTAATGTATATTAGTGGTTGACTTTTCTTGGAGTACACCAAAAATATACATTGAATGTACAGTCAAAAGTGTATATTGATGATGATAAAACCAGTATACACAGAGTCTGTCTTGTGTGAAACTTACATATTAAGCCAGTACTGCTTATAGTGGTTTAGATACCATTGATATGTCTGATCATACTACTCATTAAAACCAAAATATTTTCTATGAAAGGAAATGCTTTTTTGCTTTTTGCTAATAATAGTGCAGAGCTTGATTAAAATGCATTATAAACTATGCAAATTGCTAACATACAGGAACATATAACTCTATAAAGTTATCATCAACATGCTGTAATAAAAGTGTGAAGACTTGTAAAGGTTCCCGTGTATCATGGTATAATAACACCAGGTTGTCTCTTCCCGTGACGGCTAAGTCACATGATTGCCTCCGTACTACGTCATCGGCCGTGGAGCCAATAGCGGACTGTTAGCGTGACACTTGTCAGTTTGATGTGCTGCCACTTTGTGAAAATAAATTACCCGAGCAAAATCCATTTTTTCATTTACTTTCTTCTATAAAGAATCACTTTTTAACTAGTAATTTAATATAGTTTCCTTTATTAACTAATTAGATGAATAACACGAGATAACAAATAGTTAGGCTAGTTAGGAATTTATTTTATATTCATTATGAACAAAAATCTCCTTAAGCATATTGAAGATATCAATCAATGGCAGCACTGATCGTGACGTAGCTTGGAGGCATCGCGCTGTCATTGCGGGAAGAGAATACCTGATGAAACATCTTATTATACCATGCCGTGTATTAGATTAGCCATAAACAAACAAAAAAACACAAATTAACATAAAAAAAATTATTACCTTGTAAACATCTAGCAAGTTTTGGACAAACTTTTTTAGGTTGTCATAGGCAAATTCGTAGCTGTATGGATCACTTTCTGTGTGATGGGAAGTGAGAATGCTAGCTAACTCAACCTCAGGAAGGTCTATGTTTTCAAATTCTACATCACCTAAGCTAGCTTCTTTCCGTAATATATCTTCTGTTCCCTGAAAATTAAGGTACACGGTAAAATTAGTGATGCGACTCGAGTCCAATTTTACTCGAGTGACTCGAGTGACATCGTAAAAAAACGTACTCGAGTGAAAAAAATATCGACTCGAGTTCACTCGGACTCGAGTCACTCGCCCACCACTCGAGTCACTTGCCAACCATTCTCCGAGACAAACAAGTTTAAACCTGCTTTTTAAAAGAGATAAGTTAAAGTGCGTTGTTGTCACACTTGTTTGAACTTGTTGCGTGTAGTGAACTCAAGTGAACTGTTGTGTTGAATGAGTTATCGACGTTTATGAGTGAGTGAGGTGAGTGACCGAGTGACTCGTGAACCACTCGAGTGATTCGTGAACCACTCGAGTGACTCGACCACTCGAGTGGTACTCGAGTAAAATTGTAAAATGACTCGAATGACTCGAGTGGCAAAATCGGACTCGAGTCACATCACTAGGTAAAATATTGCCTATATGAGATGTAGGTATATTTCGTGCTATTATAATGATTTTTGAATGTTTACCTTAAGATTATACTTTCTAAGTAGCTGTAGCACAGCCAAAAGTGGCGTATTCTTTTCCCCCATTTTCAAGGTAAGGGTATTTCACCCTCACATGTAATCGTGATCAAATATCAGTAAAACTTTAACTTATTTATTGTTTTGTGATTTTTTTATCGACGCAACTCTAGAAAATTAGAAATTCAAACAACAAAAAACAACATGGATTACATGGATGACAATTAACATGACATTTTTTTTTTTTTTTTATAAGTATTATGGCCTGGTTGCTAAGACCTTTAAGCCAAGTCATTTTTTGTTATGTGAGTAGTTTTATGGCCTGGTTGCTTAGACCCTCCAGCCAAGTCTTTAGTTTACTCACCCTACCCTAGTAAAGTGATGGAAACTTTACCAGGTTTTTGAGCGGATGATGAGAAAATACGAAAGTCACGTTTTTCAACTTTGTACCATTTACCCACACTTGTAAACGTTAAAGAGCACTTAACATTTAATAATCCACCATTATTACACATTAACACTCGAAGAAACACAAATTTAGGAAAATAATACAAAATCCACAACACGATCTTTCCGAATTTTCCCGCCAACCATTAACATGACATGACACTAGCCAGGGTTGCCAACTTGCAACTTGCCAGACGCGTCGAAGCCAACGGTAAATGTCATGTCTCTGCATTGAACCAAGAACATTTTATATGTAGGTATGTATTACATACATTGACTTGTACCTATGGACCTGTAATACACCTACGAAATAAGCGTGGTATACCTACAATATCCGGGCCATAGCTAGGGAAGTAAGTAATCAAAACTAAAAAGTATCGATATCGATGCTCGTGTTTCGTACCAGAGATGTGTGCTGATTAAAATCATTTTCAAGTAGTAATAAATAATGCAATTATATCAAATACTAAGTTCGGCTGTCCCTAGGACATAAAAAATCAAGCTTCTAGGTCAAGGCAATCATACGGCTATGTCACATTTTGATACTCGCAAACTCACATAAAAAACCTATGGGTACTTCGAATTGACCTAGAATCATGAAATTTGGCCAATACAGTAGAATTCACATATAACGACTTCGCTTATAACGACTAACCGGTTTTAGCGACGATAATATTTACTCAAGTTAGGTTTCATAGTTAGGTACTGAGAAGATATAACCGTTTAGTGCGACTTCGGTTTAAGCGACCAACTGCTTATAGCGACCATTATTTATGATAATACGTCCGGTTAAAACGACGCGCAATGTTTTGTTTACACAACCTACGCACCAATACCTCGGCGCCCTAACTTTACCCCGCTCCGCGCGCTTCACCTATCCTTATTGGCGCGCGTAAATCACAGTTAGTATTTTTCACCTGTTATGACAAGTTCTTAAAGCTCGACAAAATAGGTTCTGTGAAGCGAAACTGTTTTACAATAATTGAAGAAAAAAAAAGAAAAGTATATTGATTCCTACAAAATGTTTTATTTACATTAATAGGAAAATCAAACATTCCCATTTATAGTACATATGTATTCGTAAATTTAGTTAAGGGTTTAGGTACTTAAGAAATAATCCTGCCGTTTTGTACGTCATCCGGTTAGTACGACATAGTATCGCCGGTCCCTTGAAGGTCGTTATATCCGGATTCTACTGTATATCGAAATATCTTTTTTTTTCAATATATCGAACTCCGATTGTATATTTAAAAATATCGATATATCAAAAATCTGATATTTAAAAAATATTAACAGCCCTAGTTTGTTTACTTGACAGCTCATGTACTATGGGCCACATTGCGGGGTAAGCGGGGTTGCCACGCAGCGTAGGTATTTTGACATCCCGTAAAGATGTTGCCAAGCAGAGAATATACAAATAGCATGCGATCTCTTTCACCAGACGACATAACACGTTGGTTAACAAGAGACAAAGAATAGTTTCATAATTCAATAACGATTTAATAGATATTTGTATAAACTAGGTGGATATAGAAGAATATGCCGCTTCCTTAGGTTTCTTAATTCAATGATTACATACCATTGAACATGACAGGACCTACGATGAAAGAACCTACAAGTCTTGAAGGAAATTCCTTCAAGCTACAAGTACAGACCATTGAATTAAGTACAGACACAATAGTATCGATAGACTATCGATATTTAAATAGTATCGATACTATCGATAGCATTATCATTATTAGCACAGATTAAGGATGTTAATTAGTGTCCAATACTATCGATAGTATTAGCACGTACCACGCTGTCGATACAATCGATATCCCTGTTTTTTTTTCGTGATTTCAGGGTTTGTCCCATAGTAGAAGTAGAGCTCCTTTGTGAAAGAGCTCGCCCGGGGAAGTACTACCACCGTACCTAATTCTCCGCCAAATTTTGATGCTTGCATTGCTGTGTTGCGGTGTCGACAGTGAAATTGCAATCACATGAAACTTTCCATCTTCATGTCTCAGTTTGGCGAACCGACTTGCGGTACCTATGAGGCAACAGCCTAGGTGGTATTGTGGTTTTTATGGGCAAAGGTAACCGCTTAACATCAGGTGGGCCCTTTAGCTCGTTGCGCCATCCTATACTATAAAAATAAAATAAAAGTGAAAGTTGTTCATATTGATGAGTAAAATGACCCCTTAAGAGGTTTTCAGTTATCTCAATAACACGTTGTATAGTGTAGTGTAGATCAAAATAATTTGTGAGCTAGCACAGGTTTATTAATTAGGCGCAATATAGTCATTACGTTTTATTGACTACTCGCTGTTAGTATTGGCACGGAAGCCTAATTGTGCTAGCCAAACTCGCTCTTGGCTGTTTTTATTAAAGTTCTAGGTTTAAATTTTACCAGACCACAATAGAATATTCATCATCATAATCATTTCAGCCGAAAGACGCCAAGCATCGCCACGACGACCGGTCCTTCGATTACTTAATAGAATTTTACTAGACCACTATGGAATTTTACTAGGTGTTGTTTTTTTGATATACTGTGATATTATTTCCATATTTTACATACTCTTTTTACAAAATTAACAAAGTATTTTTCTGTTTTATGTTTTGAAAATAAAAGTTCAATAATCAATTTATTAATCGATTATTCCTTTTGGGCGTAATCTATTAATCAATTATCAAAATAATCGAATCATAACGTCACTAAGGATAGATGTCAGTATTTTTTTTTTTTTTTTTTTAAATTATTATGGCCTGGTTGCTAAGACCTTTAAGCCAAGTCATTTATTTGTTAAATTATATGTGAGTAGTTTTATGGCCTGGTTGCTTAGACCCTCCAGCCAAGTCTTTAGTTTACTTACCCTAGTAAAGTGATGGAAACTTTACCAGGTTTTTGAGCGGATGATGAGAAAATACGAAAGTCACGTTTTTCAACTTTGTACCATTTACCCACACTTGTACACGTTAACGAGCACTTAACATTTAATAATCCACCATTATTACACATTAACACTCGAAGAAACACAAATTTAGGAAAATAATACAAAATCCACAACACGATCTTTCCGAATTTTCCCGCCAACCCCCAGATGTCAGTATGTCATGTAACCAGCGTTGCCGGCACGGTTATTTTTACCCGATTTCGGGTAATTTAGGCCTTAAGCGGGTTTTTGGCGGGTAACGATGACTGCCGGGTAATTTGGGTATTTTTCCGACAATCACAAAAAAGAGCATGTCGAGTCCTCCTCAGTGTTATGATCTAGGTAGTTCTGAATCCTCCCATCATGTTATCTTGTGTCCTTGGCCAATTGTCACTAACTGTAATATGTAGATCATGACGGTCATTGTACGCACGCGGGACAAAGAAGATACTCAACAAAAGTTAGTGGAGCAGGAGAGTTCCTTGTGAACGACCTTTTCGGGGGAAGTACTACCACCGCACCTGTTTTATGGATAATTTTTGCTTTATCATTCTACATCATGCTGCTTCTTTAAAGTGCGGCTTGGATATTATCATAATTTAATGAAAAAATATTAATCTTTAAAATGCATAAATCTTTGAGAAGTTCTATATCACTTTGTTGTTTTTTTTGCACAGACCAAAAAAAATCGGGCTCGCTTCACTCGCGCTTGTTTTTCAGTCATATGGGCATATGTAGAAAACAAATATCCTGTTAGTTTATACACATTATTAATAAAGAGATCAAGCTAAAAGCGCCAAAGACCAGATAAAAAATTCGAGCTCGCTTCGCTCGCGCTGTTACATATGCTTCTGCTGATTTCCTCTTCCTTGGCGTAACTATAATGCAAGAATGCAAGTAACTATTGCGTAAAATTTTCATTCACGCTTTCTTCATGTTTTTGAAATATACGAAAGACAAAACGAGCTCGCTGCGCTCGCATCCGGCCATTTTTCTTATGATTAATTGCAATATTGCAAAATGATTGGTGTATGATTATTTTTCAGCAGTATTAAAAAAAAGGCTTCCTGCGTTAGACACCACTTCGAGCAAAAGGATTAGATTAGCAAAAGGGTTAGTCCACCGCCGAGAAAAATCGTAACAAAAATTGACCCTTACCTTTGGGCAAGCAAAATTCTGAATCTGCATAGGTTGACTTTCTTGAAAAATATACAAAAAAATCGCCGTTTCAGGCTCCCTAATATTTCTATCAAGTCAGTGTGGTGGGACGCCCCTTACAGATATTTGATTTAAACAAACAAAGTTAAATTTAAACTATAAATGAAAAGGTTTTTTTGGTTTCGTAATTTTTTTTATTGAATTTTTTTTTTTACAAAACGGGTAATTTCGGGTAATTTCTGATTCGGTTTCGGACTTTTTCTTGTTTGATTGCCGGCAACACTGCATGTAACATAATAGTAACTATAAAGTAAAGGTAGCTGGTAACTTAAAAGTAACATGAAAGTTTTTTAAAGGAATATTCAGAACAATTTTTCAAGCTTTATACCTTACCTACTTACTTTTATGTTACGTAATTTAATAAAAACTTAATAACAAAAAAAAAACCGACTTCAAAAACCTTAACTAAAAAGTAAAAAATAATCATTGTATGTATCTTAAAATCTTAACATAAACCAAAATTTTGAAGGCGGCGCGTGATTGACCCTTTGCGTCATGTAATGTACAGTCCAGCGCAATATCTATAGTAAAACAGGTTTATGTGAATGTACATGAAAATCACATGCCGCCTTCAAAATTTTGGTTTATGTTAAGATTTTAAAATACATACAATGATTATTTTTTACTTTTTAGTTAAGGTTTTTGAAGTCGGTTTTTTTTTTGTTAAAAAGTTTTTATTTCATACTTTTTAGTTGAAAATTGCGAGGGTTGATTCATAAATGTTTATATAACCAATTTAAGAATATTTTTTTTATTAACCTTTGCTATCTCACTTCTGGGCAAAGGTCTCGCTCATGTTCTTCCAAACGTCCAATCACTATCGTGAAAAAAAAAACACGCATATCGGCCAAGAATTCTCAGAAAAACGAACCAATGAGCAGATCATCTAGATAGGGGAAGCTAAAATAAACTGATTTATTGAAGCTGGTTAAAAAACTACTCAACCTAAGTCAATACAATTTATATGGGACCACCGCGCGGACTTTCTCTACCAAATAAAAAAACAACCACGTAAATCGGCCCACAAATCTCGGAGTAATCGGTGTACATAAATTAAAAGAAAAGAAAAAAAAAAAACCCGTGGAATACATACCTCCTTCTTTTCTTGAAGTTGGTTAAAAAATGGTAACATATTTCACATAAAAGTAACTTAAAACCTGACCTCTCGTCAAATATTCTTAATTTTACGGAATTACGACGTAAATATAGGCGCGTACGCAGCTTCTAACTATACCTTAAACATTACATTAATTATATAGTTTGTGTTTTCGAGTAAAATATTAATATTTTCATTTAAATTAACCAGTACAATTTTTTTCGACGACGACTATCTGCACCCACAGACCAAGTAGAGATGTCTGCACCTCACCAAACAAAATAATGCACAATTACAAAAATGGCTGACTAGTGATGGGTGAATCTTGAGAGGCTCATTTTGCGCTGTCCGGAGGGAAATACTACCCGTAGTATTAAAACTTGGACCCACACTATTTTTTTAGGTTACTTTAATCTATGATCTAACTGGGGCACGATAGTGATAGTGCCTAATTTGGATACATATAGTAAAAAAAAAAAACCAAAGCCTTAAAAAATTGATTTCCCTGGCGCGTCCGCGCTACTTTTTTTGTGAAAACTATTTTCAAAACACCGACTTATGAAAGGAAACTAAGTTATTGATGTGATCTAACCGCTAGAGGATTAGTAGTAGATTGAAAATAAAAATAGTATGTGTGTTTATCGTAGTTTCAATTTAAGTTATTAGATATCTAAGGTTTGTCCAGGGCTAAACGTTGATTCCACTGGCGCGTCACAAAACTACACGTATATCACTAGTGGAACGTTGTAGAAGTTTGCGTCCATGTCGATATGCGAGTGCTAGTCGCGCTTCGAACATCGTGGAAGAAGGTAGAACCTCTCGTCACTCCAGTTCAAAGTTACGAAGGTAAACATTTGATTCCCCTTGTTCCACTAAGTCGTTGATTACCCTGACCACATTTATAATTATTTATTGATCATTTAGAAATGGTTTAGTATAGTAAATAGAACCGCATAAGCGACCATTATTTGGTCATTTAATTGTTATTATTATAATCATATTATTTTAAGCAAAATCGACGAACAACATACTTTTTTTGATTCCCTTTGACTTGATCCCCCTGGTATTTGCGCCAGGGTAATCAACGTTTTCCTAATTTACCTTGAAAAACAGAAAGGTTTTCTTCAATTAGTGTTGTTTATTTCAAATACATAGTAATATTATTTTTTGATCATTAATAAAAAGTCATATAAAGTAATAAAAAGAAGATAATTTAATACGACACAAAAATATTCGCGGGGATTGCTTGCGTAGACTTAAAAATTACTGAGGTTATTATGAATAATATCATGTGCCTTTTTAGTGTTCTGTACCCAAAGGGTGCCAAACGGGACTAGGGTACTCTCGCTACGCTTTCCTTCCGTCCATCCGTCTGTCTGTCACAAGGCTGTATCTTTTGAACGGTAATAGGTAGCCGGTTGAAATTTTCTCAGAATATGTGTTGCTATGACGAATACTAAAAATAAAGAATCAAAGGATTCTTGTATGGGAGGACCCATACAAGAATCCTCGAAAAACATGCATTTTTTTCAACGTTTTTGTTCCTGCTCTATCTTCAAAACGGTAATACATACCAGCGTTGAATTTGGTTTGAATATATTGAATACTAAAAATAGGGCAAACGTGGTACCTGCGTAAGAAATAGATTCAAAAAATCATATTTCGCGCACGGTGCGTTGATGTATTTTGATGAACTCTCGTAAATTAAATCAGTTTCTATGGGTATCAGGTCGATGGGTGGTACGGAACCCTTACTGCGTGAGTCCGACTCACACTTGGCCGGTTTTTCTATAATTATCATACACAAAGTCCCGTATTATCTCTATTTTAAATTTTATTGAGATCAGAATGGATGAGCATTCTAAATAACAAAATTCGAAAATGCGACAACCAAGTGAAAAATGATTTTAATTTCGGAAGTTGTAGTCATCGTAGTTATAGTATAGCAGAGCTCTTTGTGAAGAAGCTCGTACGCAAAAATACTACCCTAGGACCATACCTATTTCTGCGACATATAGCTTTGTTGTGTGCTGGTGTAATTACAGGCACATGAGACATTTCACCTTTGTCTATAGGATTGCAATGCATTTGCAACGCCTCTGTTAATGCAGATGTCCATAGGCGGTGGTGACCACTAACCATCTGGTAGGCCGTCTGCTTGTTTGCCGCCCAATAACAGAAAAAAAGTCGGTGTCTTTAGTTTTGTTTGTTTATTTTTGCCACCGACTTTCGAAACTAAAATGCCTTTTCACTCTGTAGTCGCTTTTTCGATAAGTTTTTTTGTAGTCAATTGTTTTTTTTGTAACATGTGTTTTTTTATCAACCATAAAAGTACCTACGAATAAAAGTGCCAAATTGCCAATGTATGGAGCAAAAAGTCTGATTTTTAATTAAGACAATTTCTCTAGAGAAAAACAAAAATCTAAGAAAATACATAATTATGTTGTTGTAGTAGTTTTTTGTGTTCCTTAGAGTATGCCTTAAAAATATCTAATAACGGTCTTGATTTACTACGATAAATTAATAATAAACAAAAATTTCAACCATTGTTTTTTAAGTTTTGATTCCCCTGTCGTCTTTATTGATTCCCCTGCCTAATAAAAATGTAAATTACGGTATATCTTTGGAACGGCTTGGCCAAAATTGGTGCCAAAATGATTAATGTGTTTATAATTTAGTTATATTTCATGTTTTATTATTACTTGTAAGAAATTCACTAAAATAAAATATGCCAAGGGAATCAACTGAATACGCCCATTCTCAAGATTCACCCTGATAATGTACTCTGTGCTAGTGATAATTATGTAGCACAGATATCATAGACAATAGTGTAGCCAAGGTATCAAAGCAGATTATACTGCTTAATTGATATTTTTTTGGGAAAATTTTGGTAACATATAATGAGTAACTTAAAAGCTTTAAATATGCGGACACGATATAATTTCCCAAAATAATCATTGTTTCATTTATCAAAACGGTCGTAATATATGTCATATTTTAGAAAAGGCGATAATCATTAAGATAAACTATAAATTTCAATTGAAATACAACGAAATGTCCAAATTCAATAATATTTGTACAAGGATGAAAATTTGGGACACTTTTATTTGTTCTAGAAAATGTTATGTTCCCACAATATTTTATTTAAAAAAATACAAAGAAAATGTTTTTTAGATGTTTGTGGCATTTCAACAACTAGAAAATAACTTCCTTAATGCAGGAAAAAATATATTTTACAGGTGACTTATCGTTTTCATATTAAATAAATACCGGACAAAAAGCTTAAGTGAAATAATCCCTTTTTAACGGCCTTACCCGTCTATGACAGTGACAGTTCCATTGTCGCTTGGCAGCTTTGACTATATCAAAGCTTGGCAGTAATCTGTGCTTGGCACTTAAATCGTTGGCTTGGCAGCATTGAATTAATAAAACTGTCAATGCTTGGCAGCACACTTGGCAGGAATGCGTTCAGTTATTGGTTATGTCGTTATGTCGCTCGACGATGGCCGACGACGCGACGCACGTGCGTTCGTTTGGATAATAGCGATCGTCTGAGTAACTGCACGACAAAAGCACGCTCCGAGAGTTGTCAGGCGACATAACTGAACGCACCTTAGATGAAACATTATGCTTCATTTATATGCTTACCAAGCCTCCAAGTCCACAACAATGATATTTAAAAGTAGGTACAGATATGTTACTCGCGCTCGCAATGTAAAGACTCGAAAACGTTCTAGTTAGGACGTTTTTCTATTAATCCGCTTCAAGTAAGGCGTTAATTACTTTGTGTAGGTACTAGTGTGCTGCCGCTGCGTACGGATTTATTTTTTTCGTTTGTTTTGTTAGTGTATGACTTATGTATCTGAACCTACTTTTAAATATCATTACCTTATGTAGAACATATAAAAGGATTCACACAGGCTTGGCTTGCGGAGAAGTTTGTCGCCGTTCCGGTCGAGTGTCGGTTTTTGAACACGAGTCAAAGGGAGGTCTTGCGACAAGCGTTTGCGATTTGCGACGCATTTACACGTTGGTGCACATTTGGTATCACCTGTGATCCCGCGACGAATTTTCGATTTTTTATCAACTACTTCTATCTTATTGAACTATGTTTACGGGACTTGTCGCGCACAATTAAATCAAAATATAACAAACATTTTGACTAACCTCGACGTTTCGGTCATGTTGCATTGGCCGTGGTCACGAGCAGACACGTACTGTCTGCTCGTGACCACGTCGACCACGACCACCAAGTCCCGTAAACATAGTTCAATATGAGTGAAATTCGCGAATGTTTAAGAACTTCTACTTCTATCTTCCTCTTTGTCGGGCTTTTCTTGTTATTATTTTATTTAATAATATTATTTATTTTCAAACAAACTTTTACAATCTAATTAAGTTTACAATATTTAAAGGCGCAGGGGATGGCGGGGAATGAGTTCGCTCGCTCACTAGACCCCGCCATCCCCTTCGAACCTGACCTGTCTGAGTCAGGTTGCCCCAAATTTGCTCATTAAAATCTGGTGATCAATTTACTAAATTAATTGATGATTGGTAAATATATATTTTAGGTAATAGTGGTTATGGTTACAACATTATTCTTGGTGGTCATTATAATTATCGACATATTATTATTTAAAAGCTTATTCTAAAATTTGTAGAGAAAGACATCGGTGCATGCTTGAATTTCAAATAAAAATATGATTAACCAAATGCAATAACCAAAACAAGTTCCATATCCGCCACGCTTGTCTGTCCGGAACACACATGCGTAGCATCTCTACAAGTTGTTCTGTGGAACACACATGCGTAGCATCTCTACAAGTTGTTCTGTGGAACACACTGACGCACTCGCGAGCGAGTAATGTAAATGTCTTCCAACAAACACGAGCCTACCGTTTATAGAGACTTGGAGCTTGTGGGCGCTTGCCTAGCGCATACATACAATGTAAACCCAGCATTTGGGGTGCGTTCAGCTATGTCACCCGACGACGGCGGACGACGCACGGAATGTACTTTGGTCGTTCATTTACTCCATCGATCATACACCCCCATAGACACCTCATAAAAGGCGACTGGTGTCTGCAACACATCTATGAAATATCCACTAATGAAGGTCGCCACTATTCGCCACTTGAAATCTTCAAATCAATAATATTTAAATTGTGGAAAGAAAAAATCGCTCATGAGCAGGATTCGAACCTGCGACTCCTGGCTCAGTACGCCAGTGCTTTAGCCACTAAGCTACCGTGAACACTGCTCGTGGTATCGAAATTATCCTCCACGGCTCCACTATACGTCTTTGGGTGACGTCAGCGATATCTATCTTCAAATCAGTTTACTGTCAATGAATTAGTAGTTGAATTATTTTTAATGAAAGAAATAAAAGCATGTTAAAAATAGGTGTTTATTAAATAAGCTATTAAAACAAAATTACTTCTATTCTAATTGGTTATTTTACTGGAATAGGTACAACATGACATAATAATATCAAATATCAAACAACTTTAGTAAAATAATAAGATACCTATTATCGACAATTAAATTGTATGCTAAGCTTAAAACTCTTTGAATACCTATGTAGGTACCTTTACCACAAAAACCGTATAGGTACCTAAGTAAAAAAAAACATAGTGGCTACCTCTAGATAATATAAAGCGAAATTTAATTTTAATATATACCTAGGTACCTACCACGTTTCTATAACGAAAGCGAGTTAATATTGATATTGTATTGTCATCCAGTTCTGAGCTGTTTCAGGTCTCCAGCTCATCGGGAAGTTAGTTTAAAATCGATTGCAAAACTTGTACTAAACAGACAGACAGGAAGGAAAGCGAGTTAATAAAAACGTGGTAAAAAGAAGAAAGATACTAGCAACTGTATATAATAAAATTGCTGCTATCTCTGGACGCAAACGTAGTGGTTATATACTCTTTGCTGGACGCATTGTACCTAGTACCTAGACCGCTATCTTATGATTGTATACTACCTACTACGCAACCACAGGTGCAGGCTAAACGTAATCTGTCAAGAGGAGGGTGCGGTCGTGTCAAGAGGAGGGTGCGTTCGATGTGGTTGCCGCACGGGGAGAAGGGGCTCGCCTACTAGTGGCGAGCCGGGACCTACCGGGGATGGTTGGGAGAATAAAAGTTTCTCACGCCCCCGGTCAAGGGTCGATAGAGGAACACCGTTGTGGTTTTTAGTCGGTAAGAATCCGACACTGGCTCCGGCTTCCCCGGGCGGAGTGCGTCCATGAGGATTTTCCCACGAAAAAAAAGTCTTAACGTAATCTGTGGAAAATTTTACCGGGAATTTCATGATGTTCAAAGAGTTTTAACATAGAATAATGATGGTTTCCGCTACGCGCGCAGCGGGAACCCGTTATAATCTATGAGTTTTAATAAATATTATCCAAAATCGTTTGCACTAGATTTATTTATAAATAAAACTGAGAAAAATCCTAAAAGCAATAATATTACAAATATGTAAGTATTGTTTCCTGAATGCGATGAATTTATAAAATTGTTAGTCATCTAAATATTTTCATATAAGTAGGTAGGTACGGGGTACCTACTGTTTTATAAAAACGATCAAATATTTAATCGAAGACAAGGATTCTGCTTACCAATTTATTATAACGCCTATGTTCAGGTATTATGAGATATGTCTCCTGGTCTCACGGATAATTTATTTAATCTTTCTCGTTAATTAAGAATAAAAAATACTAGCAAATACGCAGGGACATTATATAGCTTTAGTCTTCCCGAGAGGAATAATAAACACATCTTAAGATAATTATATATGTAGTACGTAACATTAATTGTTTAGGCTTATTAACACTGTAGCAAACGTACACTAATTTATGTCTGAAACACGTCAGTCTTAAGATCCGTCTATTATTACCAGTGTACAGACACATATAACTATTTACATTACTAACTAATATTATTGCGTTAGGAGGTACAAATACAGTGACAAGTATCGCAAGCATCAACATAATTTGGAATACCATCCTGTAGCCAGCTTTCAGAATGTTACTGTACACTTGTACAGGTATTTTATCTAGTTTCACTGTAACACATAGTCTAGTTGACTGTAATATACTTGTTTAATTTATTCTAGTTTCGACGTCATCTCGATGCAGCGATACTTACACGAATTAAAATAGGGTCAACTGCAATTCTAAGGTATCTAATACTACGATTATCTCTTATTGGTCGTTGATAAGGTAAAGCTATTTTTATTTATACAGTGCGTTTTGTGAACGGAATGTGGTATGTAAAAGCGTTTTAAATTTTCGCCCTTGTAGTTTTTCTTTAACTCTATAAATGAACCTTTCAAAATGGCCACTGAAAATACAAGTTTCTGAAAAGGTAACCCATAGGCATTAAGCATTTAAGTTGCGCGTTGATCAAAATGTAATTTACCTTTGATACAGGAGGTCAATTCTCGTAATTTATAACGTTCAAAATACGGTTCCAAACTAATCTCAATGCTTTAAATCTCAATCTCCTGACAGTCGATGTTCCTGTTTGCCGTTTATTTGTGACAGTTAGGTCTTTAATGTCACCATAATCGGCAATCAGGAACATTTACTGTCAGAAGATTGAGATATAAAGCATTGAGATTAGTTTGGAACTATATTTTGAACGTTTTTAATTACGAACATTGGCCTTCAGATATCCAATTTCGTTACGATGGCTATTCCTCTGTTAAGAAAGTCCACACTTTAACAAATTGGTGGGACATAAAACATGTTAATAAAAACGCACTGTATAAAATTAACCAATTTTATAATTAGTTACTTTGTAAAATGACTCTTGTCATCCTCAAAGGTTTTTAGAATAATTCCACTACCTAATTAATTAATTTATGTAGATATAATGCCTTATTGCTAAACGTCATACCTATAACGTATTTTTATTGATTGGATAATAATCAATATTTATAAAAGCATTGAGAATAGGTACAATAAATATGTGTAAATGCATAAAATATGTACTTAGTCTCACATCTAAAGAAATTATTCTATTTTTTCAGACAAAAATATCAAATCACATCTAATCGGACGACAGTAATAACATTACGGGGTAAAATTATACGTAGGTTTCTGAGTAATAATTAGACTACTTTATTAAAGCTTTATAACAATAATATTTAGATTGGTGAGCGCAGTTACATTAGATGTTGGGAATATTCCATTATAATTTAGAAACTCAGTCCATCGAACTCGGTACCGTGCGGTGTCAGAGGCTGTGATGTTTTATCTGCCCAATACATTAAAAATACAGAGATAATGATAATACCCATCTACTTTGTACCTACTATATAGGTAGGTACATTTTAATTGCAAATATCTTACTGTATAAGACGACTCCACTATTGACTCTTCAAAATATTTTTTACCTACAACAAAGTCGCAATACGGACTTATCTAAGTTTTATATTATGATTTCAAGGATGAAGAATCGACATTGTGACTGCACGTAGGTACTAAGATGACTGTAGAAGATTTTATATGAAAAAAGTTATACATCTTTAACCAACTTCTGCTGCACAAAAAATCAAGTATGCCAATATTATTATTATATATATATTATTTTTATAAAATAAAGAGCTAACGTTTCCAAAGAAATTACCCTGTATAAATATAAATCAATCTACTATAAATCTACTTTTGAGTTTCGCTATGTGAAGATTGTGAAGGTAACTAAAAAAATTATTTCCCCTCCCTTCAGGCGTGACTTTAGGCACCTATAATTCATCGATTTGACTCCCGAAGTTTATTCCGAAAAAGCATTGTCCGCCAAAGTTCAAACAGATATCTACTTTAACTTCGGGATGCTGTGAAAACTGTCTATGATCGGAATACCATTACAGTCGGTGCATCCATAAATTTAAATAACCTGTCATATTGTATTTTAAAACTGACGCAATAAAGTCAAATGTTGTGTGTGTGTTAAAAAATAAAATAAAGATATAGGTAGTTATGCCCGGTTTCGCAACGCTAAAATATAATGTCTAAAGCCATGTCAAGCACATCCCTCGAAGCCGACCCCAATATACCTAGTTGGTAAAAGACAGAAAGATTCAAATCCCTTGAAATGAAAATGTAAGTAACGGATTAAATTGATCGCAGCCTTCAGCCTTCCAGGGCCTTAATTCACGTAATTTCATGACGCGCCGATCAAGTTGTAGTGACGCTGCAGTTCGTTTCTGACAGCGATCGCCGTAGATAAGAGAATACGAAAAGCATTGTTATGATCGAAACTTAACTGCAACTGCACTGCAACTGTACTGCAACTGCACTGCAACTGCACTGCAACTGCACTGCAACTGCACTGCAACTGCACTGCTTTAGTTACGTGAATTGGCCTACATTAATAGACAAAAACACAAGTAATTTCGTGATGTGTTTCTGAAGTCGAAAAAACTAAATTGCGCTAATTGAGATAAACAGTACTTTTGTGCTCAAGTGTTTGTTCTTTATGTTTTTTATAATAAAATGTGTTGTGTGTACATAAATAAACTAAATTGTTTGCATAAATATTAATATTTATTGATGCTAATAATATGATTACAAAAAAATTATGGTCAAAAGCAGTCATAGTCTAGCGGTTAAACGCTTGCCAACCATGCAGTCTGAGTACAACCCGGCCCGCACCACTGCCTTTTTGAATTCATGTGTGAATCAGAATTTGATTATCGCTTGCTTTTTCGGTGAAGGAAAACATCGTGAGGAAACTTGCACATCTGAGAGTGCTCCATACAGTTTTCGATGGAGTCTGTAGTCCGCCAACCTGCACTAGGCCTAATATAATATTTTGCTAACTAGACCAGCGTGGTGGATTAAGGCCTTCTCATTCTGAGAATGTGAAGACAGATGAATGTGAGATAGGTAGTAATTATTTGTGACACTCATAAGGGGCTAGTGGACAATCAAAACAGTAACCTCTATATTACCCTTGTTGACTTGCATAGGGCCAAGTCAAATAAATAAATTAGCTTAAGAATCAAGTAACTACTTATAATAATTATATTTTTAAAGTTTTTTTTTAAATTATTATAAATATTACAATACGTATATGAGGATAGGTTTTCTTTCAAAAATATATTTTGTAAGAGGAACGAGAGTTCAGTCAAAACTGCCACAAGTGCTGGTGATTGCTGATACGAAACCACAGATTAGATTTTTTCATATTATTTTTTGCATTTTTATACATAGCCAGCTTTGGTCAGTTAAATAAAACTGATTTCCAAAAAAATCCATTTATAAAATTTACTTAATTTTTTAAAGTTCGCAATTTAATTCAAATAAAATATCAGCTGGCGCTAGGGATGAACGACATCCGCTCGCATACGCAGTCCGTGACGTAGCGAGCGTAAGTAGGTTAGGTACGCGCGGAATTGATCCCAAGTTTTGTGCGCTTAACATTGCGGGTTTGCAAAATACCAAATCACAAAAAAAAATAGTATAAGGCTAATGGTTATTGGTATTCGATTGTGTTTAGGTAGTATAAGTAATAATAGCCTTTCAGTTTCGGGAGCGTTTCCCTGACACCCAGTATACCTAATTGACTTTATACTATTGTTGAAAGCTAGAAGAAAGTATATTATTTTCAAAACATTTTAGTATAGCAGTGCTCATTTGTAAAGAAAGCCTCAAGCGGAAGGCACCTAACAACGCGAGGCACATAACACATAACATAACAGCACTTTTGTCAGTCCGGGCACATAATGTACCTACTCGGCTCGGCGTAGTACCTCGAGGCAATCACGTAACACCGGGTTCGATGTTCGGAATTATGAGATCGTTATTACAATCAACAAAACCGTAATTTGTAGAAGACAACAAATTTTTTTAAGAATTATCTTAACCTGATAAATTAATTAGGTACAGGTAGATTAGTTAAAAAATCAACCACGTAAAATTTATATTTTTACTGCTGCTGAAGAAATCCATATGTCACATTTTTTGAACCGTAGTCGTAGCACGAACTATTTTGACGTATCGAAACGTAAATGTAAGTGAATTTTGGTTCTGAAATACTCGTTTGAGACATAACATTATTTTAACTTGGAGATTTTAGCCATATTTCTGTCTGCATGATAGATAGTGCGCATTATGCATACAATTTTAAATCAAATTATAATAGAATTGTTGTATTTAAAACGCTTAAATTAACGTTTCGATACGTCAAAATTGTTCGTGCTATGGCTACAGGTGATAGTTAACTGCGTTTCGATTTATATTTAAAGGTCTTGGCTTGAGCAGTTGTGTGCATCGTACAGTTTGGGCGCGACGTCCTCGTAGGGCGCCACATGCGCGGTGGCGAGCTCTCGCGCCACGCGCTCTGCTGCCCCCATCACACGGAGCAGGTTGAGTCCCGCTAACTTCCGAAGCTCCTCTATACTCCACCCCTCCTCCATCAACTCCGCGAATAGCAGCGGATACGAAGACACGTCCTCTAGTCCTTGCGGCGTACTGTACAATAACCATTGTTTGTAAGATTAAGTATGACACACAAGATACAAAATGTTCCTCTTCCTACACAGAATATCATTGTAGAATGTTTTGGGTAATAAAAATATCATATGTGGTATTATACTATAGGGATAATATTAACAACTTATAAAGTTTATAAAAACAGTATTGAAAAGAATAGTTCTGCTAGTAGTTAATTATAACTACTAAGCTATTAAGCTTACATAACTGTAACTGTTGCTTATATAGCTTTTGGAATCGAGTATGTTCATGACTTTTAGTTTGTTTGATATTATTTAAAACTCTTTTAGAAAAGGTACAAGTATTAGTAATATTTCTTAAAATATATCGCACAACAGTAAAAGCGTAAGTCATTAGTGTCTAATTCAATTGAATAATTTTATATTTTAGTAACAAGGGTTGAATATTTTCCCGTACTGTGTCTGTGGGGGTATCGGAGATAGCTACACATTGCGATATGTACTCACTAATTAATGCCGTCATATCCAGCGCCGAGGCCGACACTGTCCACACCGGCTACATCCCTTATATGATTAATGTGAGCTGTAAGACATATTAATGCTTTCAAATAAATCATGGTTACAGTGTAGTTTGTTAAACCGTTTCTGTGCAATTGTAATTTGAAACAAAAATAACAACAGAATCCTTATTTTTGAAGTAAAACTTCTTTACGCACGCTTGACTTAGGAAGTAAGCTGGTTGACTTGGGGAGTAAGCTGGTTGACTTGGGGAGTAAGCTAGTTGACTTGGGGAGTAAAGTAAGCTAGCTAATGAATGCGTTACGTAAAGTGTTACGAAAAGTGTCATCGGGCGAGGCAATCGGACGCTTGACTTGGGGACTAAGCTGGTGAATGCGTTACGTTACGGTACGTTGAAGTAAAACTTCTTTACGCACGCTTGACTTGGGGAGAAAGCTGGTGCTTGCGTTACGTTACGTTACGGTGAAATAGTATTGAGTGAGATATAAAAGTTAGTGAAGTTTTACTTCAGTAGTGTGGTCTAAAGCATACTCGTTTTTTTTCATTATTCTAAAAGCATTCAATTTTGCTTTAATTATCTCAAACTTTTATGGAGCTGGCAAAAGTTTCCTTACCAATTGCATCTTGCACGGTTGCGGTATCCTTACAAGTAAGGAATGATGTGTAGAAGTTGACCATGATGAGGCCCTTATTGGCGGCGAGCAGGCGCAGCACGGCGTCGGGCACGTTGCGCGTCACGTTGCACAGCGCGCGCGCCGACGAGTGCGAGAACAGCACGGGCGCGCGCGACACGGCCAGCGCGTCGCGCATCGTACGCTCCGACACGTGCGACAAGTCCACCAACATGCCCAGACGATTCATTTCCTTCACCACAATCTGTCCAACCGATCAATAACAATTTGTGAACATAAGATTGATGACGGAAAAGACGGGCGGGCTCTTAAAAAAGAAAAAAGCTTTTTTTTCTGTATCCATTTTAATTGATTCCTTTCTTTTATTTGGGATATTAAATGCATAAGTTCGATGGTCCGTCATTTGGATAAAAACGAAAAATTGTGTTGAAAAAATTCGGTATAAGCTATTGAAACGAACTGCAAACCCAGTTCAGGCTGGTCGTTTGTATATTTATCATAAAGTACGTACTCTATTGTTCCAGTCGCTTTTGAAGTTCGTATGAGTTTGCGTTGCTTTAAATTAATTGTTCACTTCTTGGAACCTTTGTGGCTGTGATTTCAGAATACTAGCTGACGAATTTCCAAAGCGACAAATTGTCGTGATTAGTTTTACAGTTTCGGCCGTTAATGTCAGCTTTTTGGTATAATGGTTTCCAGTTACAGATATTTATTTTTTCGAACATTATGGAGTTGCTTTAATTAAGTCATAATATAATGGTAATAAGTGATTTAACGAATTCGTAAATAATATCATGAAAACCAAGCAACATAAATATCATTACGTCCCAAAAAAAATACAATTAATGAGTTTAAAATTATAAGGATGAGTGACACTGAAAACTGTCCTGGCAAGTGTAAATTACATTTTTTAATAACCCCCGACACAACCTATTTATTCTTTCATTCACTTTACACATTCATACACTAATTTGCCACAACCGATACTACAACGTATACCAAAATTTCATATCGATTGAACGAGTGAAAGTAGCTTAGAATCCTTCACCAATTTATCCTCATTTATATTTCCTGCTCCATCACCATTATTATTTTCCCTGATCACCATTTATCTATAACTTATTTATTAAAACCATTCCACTGAACCCAAACATTCCACGATACCTCTGCTGTATGTTGGTGAGAAATCGGTTATCCTGCAGATTCCAGATGATGCTGCAGTATCAGGTTAAGGTGACCGTGTTTTTTTAAAGTAACAGGATAGCAAATTTCGAATCGATCAAACCTGTGGAAGTTGCTCACATCCCTTCATCAACTAGAAAAGAGCTGATCTTCAAATGGCCGAACAGATTTTCTTGAATCATATCTAAAAACACTCTCGATCAAGTCACATTTCAAACAAAGAAAACTATTACTAAATCAAAATCGGTTAATCCGCTTGGGAGCTATGATGCCACAGACAGATACACAGATATACACGTTAAACACATAGCACCCCTTTGTTTGCGTCGGGGGTTAAAAATAGTTGACGAGCTACATATGATCCTAATTCCAGGCACAGTTATAAGAGTGTAACAAAAGGGTACTTAGTGATCGTAAACGATGGACGTACAACTACCTACTATTTATACTTTATAGCCATATTAAATTCATGACTCCTGCGCTACTGCGATCTCTCCTATTACTATAAGTACCGCTTGGAGTTACTTATTTCTTACTTGATGACTAGGTACGCAACTTGGATTTCAACTTACCCGTGCATGTAGATAGCACTCAGTACAATCAATCAGAACTATAGAAACATCTGCTTGGGGATGGACAAATAAAAAAAAATCGATAAATAACGTAACGATGTTTTCAAACAGTATTGATATTTATCCAGACAAAATATCGATATTTCGATATTTTTGCCCAAGGGCAGTAGTTATCTAAAGGTATTCCCAAAACTAATCAAAATATTCAAGTGAAAATGCACGAAACAACCAAACACAAAAACAAAAATCAGGTGAGGTGGCGGTCAAACGCAAGCCCATTTGATATAAAAAAAATATACACAGGCCATTGATTTGTTCACATATAAAAAAAACAAGCGTTCAAAAGGGCGGATACGTGCAACGCATGACATTAGATACTAAGCTGCGTTAAAAAAAAAACGATTTTGAGGCACGAAAAAAAAAAATTTATATTCTTTATTGTACATCGATTTTTCATATATTAAGATTTAAAATATCACCGATAAATATCGATTATTTTGTAAAAAATATCGATATTTTGATATCTCGATATTTTTTGCCCATTCCTAGATCTGCTACGTATCGGCACATAAGTAGTTATGGTACGGTTTTAACGTGCGACGCCGCCGACGTGGCACGCAGTGTGCAGTTTTAACAAAAGAAAATATTTCGAAAAGTATCGTTGCAGGTAAACAAAGAACTGCTTTCGTGAGCAGCCCGAGTTCATACAAAGAGAAATATTGCGGTGCGCCAGGATGTTTATGATTATGGCACACTCACTCTACTCGACGTCTCAATCTTTACGGTTGCGTTCTGACTACTTAGCTACATGTATTTTAATATTCCTTCGTATACTGCGAGATTGCTCTTTATGAGCACATATGTTCACATCTACTATGCAAATTGGTTTGTAAATACGTCATAAAGAGATTTTTAACCTGTCTACTTGTAACAATTTCTTAATAACCGAGCAGACAATGTGCCTCAGACAATAAATTCACTCCTAACGAGCTACCATTGTATAGTCTGCAAAGAGGATTATAACTTCATCTAATCTTAAGAGATTTAGAAAGAATTAAGGGAACTCACAATTTATACCCATAAGAATAATTAAAGTTTAAATGTTTTACTTCCTTTTTGACGTTTTCTTACAAACTGCTTAAATTTACTTTAATATAAATATAATATGTAGGTACGGACACGTCTAAAAAAATTAAACATAAAGCTAATCTAACTGTAAAGTATCTAAAACAATGAAAAAATTACATGCATCCTTACAAAGATAACTGAGTCATAGAAAATATAACCCTGAAAATATGTATAGGTACATTGAGCGTGAATTTTGTTTAAGGTAGCACGTGCTTATTTGTACTTACTACGTCTACTAGCGTAATTTCGGGTTCAACTAAGAGTTAAAGCTTTACTTCAATATCCAACTCATTTAAAATTCACGTACGAATACTGCTTCTAAGGAACCGAGAACCTTACACACATTAGCGTAGCATCGTAGCCAAATCGTAGCTGGCCGTAGCTAATCGTAGCTGAAGTAGCCAATCGTAGCGGACCGTAGCCGGTCGTAGCAACTTGTAGCATTTAACGTAGCAGGACTTACCTTCCCGAATGGCGTGAGTCCACCTCTTGGCGAGGGTTCAAGTTTGTCAGCAGATGCACATTCAGCCCACGGGGTGTCGCAAGTAGAAGTAAGCGTCAGGTAACGAACGCCCACTTGGTACAATGTTCTCAGGACGCCCAGCGAGCCTCCGATGGCATGCCCACCCTCCACCCCTACTAATGAACATAGCCTGTGGTTGGCGTGCGCCGAAACGATATCTGTGACAATAGAAAATCGACATTAGAGCTGATTGTGTAACACATTCACATTTTGACATTTACAGCAATATTAATTGGATAGGGCCCATAACATGGTCATTGTCAAAACATACGGGGCAATGAACATTGAAATGAACATGATTGCGATCGCGAGTGAGTTACACTATTCGGCATCTGGTCTGATTGGGTAAGGCCTAAAAGAGTCTGCCCATTTCAACGTAGTATGTCATGAGGGGACCGTCACCAAATCCACGTCTAGAACATTTTGCTATTGGCTATACGCTCCGTACATGACGCGCGACGTTGTTGCTCCGCGTTTGGTACGGGTTACAGCCGCATGTCGTCTGCGTTCCTACCTATCAGACGCAAGACATTAGTAGTTTTTTGAAAGTCTATGAATGCATTTTTCAGAAATTGATTGAATTGCAATGTAGACATTAAAATAATACTGAAAAAAAAAATCTTCATCATCAACTAAGTGCCTGAATAAAGTTCAATATTCTCTCTCAGTTTTTCGTTTTCTTAGAGAATCGTGGATCCAATAGCGTCGGGTCTTTTTTTGGTTTTCTTTTTCTTCTTCCTCATCCAAAATTATGGCAATCATTACCAATTGTCTAAAAGTTAATTTTATAATAGTTAATTTGAATTTAAAAAAAAATTACAACTCTTCAAGGCTTCCACGCAACACTGATACGTATACGAAAATTACATATCCGGTGCTGCACGTTATTGAATGGATTCCGAACGGGCATTAAACGCGTCGCATACGGGCATAGAACGCTGTCGATCCGTTGCAGTGGGCATAGTGCGTATCGTGTTTCTTTTCGTGCCTGTAGGTCTACTCGCGTTTTACGAACGACAAACGAAGTACGAACTTTCGTTCCGACTGATACTTACATAATAAGGATAGGCACATAAAAAAGGTACAATTAAGATAGACTACGGTTCATAGTCGTATACAATTTACCAGAGATGAGAAAAACAAACGTCAAAACACGATCATCGCATGCGATAAGGGAACGATGGTTGACCGGAGTAGCAAATTGTGCGATGAATCGTACGATTTATCGAATATCGTCGAACGGGAGTAGACCCCCTGATACGTTCATAGCACCGGTTATGTGGGCAGACTCCTTTAAGGTTATAATGTAAAGTATGTTCCGATATTTATACAGAAGATCCTCAAACAAAGGAATAGTTTGGAAAAATATATTCCACGTGGGTATTGAATGAATTACTAATGAACTTAACTTTTAAGTAATTTGGCAAGCAAGAAGAGAATAATCACGCCGTAGCCTAAATACATAATGTTCTCACAAGAAAACGTAAACATTGTTTTAAGAAACTGTTTGTTTTATTTATGTTAGTCAAACTTCTTCAAGATATTACACTGTTTTTATTAAATATGCACCAATTTTTGTAAAAATAAGTTAAAAATCTCTTAGTAATAGGAGCAACATTGTTCGCAATTCTCTATTTATAGTAAACCTAACGTGATTAACGGTCTGAAAGCGATAAGCAATGCCAATAGATCGCTAGAGCCAAGTGTTCGTTTTCATCAACCACAGATAAATCTATTTCTGCTCAATGATAGCGTAAGTGTATGCTTAGAAAATTTATTTTATTTCATTCTTTATGCACAACTGGGTACAAATGCGGTCTTAACGCCATAGGTGTTCTCTACCAGACCTCTCTACCAGAGAGTTGTAGATAGAAAAAGTGCGTAAAACGGCCACTTTTGGCACTTTTTAGGGTTCCGTACCCAAAGGGTGCAAACGGGACCCTATTACTCTCGCTACGCTGTCCGCCCGTCCGTCCGTATGTCTGTCACAATCTTTGTAACGGTAATAAATAACCAGTTGAAATTTTCCCAGAATATGTGTTGCTATGAGGGGTAGCACGAAAAATATTAAAAACAAAAAAAAAGTCTAAAACCAAAGGGGGTCCCCAGTCCCCATAGAAGAAACCTCGAAAAACATGCATGTTTTTCAACTTATTTGTTCCTGTTCTATATTCAGAACGGTAATACATACCAGCGTCAAACTTGGTTTGATTATAGTGCATACTATGTAATTTAGCAAAAAATGCAAAAAACAGGACAAACATAGATATATGTGGTGGTACCTACGTAAGAAAGAGATGCAAAAATTCACATTTCGCGTACGATTGTTGATGTCTTTTGATAACTCTCGTAAATTTAATCCATTTCTATGGGGTATTAGGTTGATGGGTGGTACAGAGCCCTTACTGCGTGAGTCCGACTCACACTTGGCCGGTTTTTTCTACCTACAACTACAGCGAACTAATATATATAAATAAATTAATAGTTTTTGATTAAACTACAGTAGGTACCTGTACTTCAATTGTTAATAACTAATTTTCATTTAGTTATTTTAATTTTCTTTCCCATTAAGGCGATGCAGAGACAAAAAACAAGGTAAATGCCCCAATAAAGTAGTGAAATAAGGTACGGACTACGGCCTTATAATTAATTAACATATCATAAATATAAATAAACTAGCGATCCGCCCCGGCATCGCACGGGTGCAATGCTGATACTAAATATACTACAAATTGTACATAAAAACCTTCCTCTTGAATCACTCTATCTATTTAAAAAAACCGCATCAAAACCCGTCGCGTAGTTTTAAAGATCTAAGCATACATAGGGACAGACAGCGGGAAGCGACTTTGTTTTATACTATGTAGTGATGATACATTAAAAGATACACTTACATACAATAACATCAACAAATGTAGGGACCAACTGATTTTTGTTTTCGCGATTTCAGGGTTGGTCCCATAGTAAAAGTTGTTCATAATGATGAGTACAATGACCCCTTTTCGGGATTTAAGCGACTCAAATTTCAGCATGTATATTAAGAAGGTAAATCAAAGTCGAACTCAATTTGCAAAATTTTTGTTACGAAAATATTTCCTTAACTTATTTTTGAAAATGTATTTATTTATTTATTTGACGTAAAAATATGCATTCATATACTAAAATTCATATATTATTCAAAACCCATAACGGGATTTCATGTTACTGAATTCATTATGAAATAATTTAAAATGGACACTAGAATGTAATTGTTGACACTAAAAAATAATTGCTCATTGCAGTCACTGCTGCACTGTGCTGTCTGCATTGCAGCAATGTACTGATAGAAGAGCAACTACCTATACAAGTTTTAATCTAAATAGCTAAGATATAAATATTCACAACTCAGTTATGAGTTAATTGAATCGATCAATCGATCGATCGATTGGGTTGATGGTTTGGTCGGTGTAGCCACTTGAGAGGATGGGTTGAAATATTTCACTGCCATCCTCTCACCTTTGCTGGGCAAGCGTGAACCATCGTCGACCGCAAGGTCAGGTGGCGGTCAAATGCAAATGCATGCACATTATGTAAAAAAAAAAAATGAAGTTCCAGTTTTCCTGAAGATATACTAAAATCACAACCACGATTGTTTTTTAACAATAAGCGAAATAAGTCTAAAGCCTTTTATTTTAATTGAGTTCATTTGAATTACAAAAAACAATGAACCTAAAGGAAATGCACGAATTAATTTAAACAATTTAATTTTTTAAAGGCTGCGAAGTGAAAACAATGGTTTTCTCATGCTAATACACCTTACGCTTTTACATTTGTTCCATTGGTTCGCTGTAATTTATAAACTCTCCATTGACTCATTAAAGGTATTCAAGTAGATATATATCCTTTAGCACGTGGTTATATAGTGCCTTTTGGCATGGGCATGCCCGACAGCAACTTCATGTTTAATTGTATCTACAACGTGTATCAGAAATGCGTGGTCATATTTTAAGAGCTCATTCAGGGCATAGCATAGAACAACTTTTACTATGGAACCAACCCTGAAATCGCGAAAAAATTATCAACTGATCCTCACATTTTTTCAAGCGACATCGATGATTTGGTAGGGAACAGCTGATTTTTCGCGTTTTCAGGGTAGGTCCCTAGGGTACCCCAGGGTAGTAAAAGTTGTTCTATGCTATGCCCTGAATGAGCTCTTAAAATATGACAACGTATTTCTGATACACGTTGTATATTTTGTCATTTTATTATTGTTACCTTTGTGTTAAATTTTTATTTTCTTCTTTACCGAAAACTAGGGTTACTTACAAACAGGCTTTATACGCGACTGGTTCGAGTTCTAAACCAAATCGAGCTAACGTTAATTCCTAGAGGAATGCAGTAAGAATTGACACTAACTCGAATTCAAATTCGATTGATACAGAACTCGATCCAGCCAGGAGAAAGGCCCCAGGGGCGACATCTTAATATAGAATTTTTCTGTACGTGTATTTGTAACCTAACTCTTCCAAAACGGCGGGACCTATTTGGATGAAATTTTGTGTGTAAATTTCCATGGGTTCCTGGATGGTTTGAAAACACAATTGGACCCGGTAGGTGATGCTGCAGTCGGTGTGTCACTGATCTTCTCCTAAACGGCAATTTAATGTGGCGCTGCTTTTCCGCATTGGAAGAAGTCCGCTGGTTGATAATTCATTTTTTCGTTAAATAAAAAATAAATAAATAATTACTTTTGTTTTATTGAATAGGAATCATCGACTGTTTAGCTATCTCGTCATTTGATATGAGACGTGTGTGATGTGAATTAGAGAAGTTAAAAAATATTGAATTAATTATACCCTTAATTATATCAGAAATTCGACACCTAATTGGAGCTTATATTGAACTAAGTTTACGGGACTTGTCGCGCACAATTAAATCAAAATATAACAAACATTTTGACTAACCTCGACGTTTCGGTCAAGTTGCATTGGCCGTGGTCACGAGCAGACTCTTAATTAATTAATTAATTCTTAATTGGAGCTTCTTTAAAACAGATTTGTAAAACAGAGATCAGAGAGGTTGTCTGGAAGATATCGCTTTTAGCGATAAGACCGCCCATGTACCCATAATTTATACGTTGTTCCTGTTTACTACTATTTTCATGGTGTAAAATAAAGTATATTCTATCTACCTATCTATCATCAAAGTAGAAGATTCAGAAAGTGACTTTGATAAGGAAATTTTCTTCACGAAAATCAAAGCAATCAAAAATTTTCTCAAATCGCGGACGTTCTCAAAAAATGCCAGGTCAAGAGTACTCTGAACCGACGAGCATGCATGACGAGGTTAATGAACGTAGATGAAGCGAAAGAGGTGTGTCAGGATCGTAGCAGGTGGAAATCCATAGTCTCTGCCTACCCCAATGGGAAATAGGCGTGATTATATGTATGTATGTATGTATTTTCTCCCCTTTTTCTTGGAAACTATAAATGCTCAGACCAAAAGAATAAGATAGACGGAGCACGTAGAACTAGCAAATGAAGCCAGAAAAAGGAATACAAAGTGGCAAAAGGAGTACCTATTATTCCGCCCACAGTGTTCGCGAGCTGCGGTCGAGGGCGTCAATCTTATTCTTTTAGTTTGAGTATAAATGTAACACATAACATAACATAAAATCACGCCTGTATTTCCCCGAAGGGGTAGGTAGAGGTGTATAGTAGCACCCTCATTTCGCCAGTGTGTATAAATGTAATACTTTCTATAATTAGCTCGAGTTATATAAACAAAACCGTTATTACATTATATAATACTAGACTTTGCCCGCAGCTTCGCGTGCGTATAATTCCATTTATCACAGAAAGACTTATCGCGCATCCCCGGAATCTGTTTATTTTCCCGGCCTACCCGTGTCTTAAATTTCATCCAAATCTGTTCAGCCGTTTTAGCGTGATTGAGTAAAAAACATCCAAGTATCTAAATACCTTTACAAACTTTCACATTTATAATATTAAGTAGGATATAAGTAGGATAGTAGGATATTAGATTTTTGACGGATCCTCTAAAATCTAAATAAAATTAGAAAAAAACTCATGACGCTTTAAAACCAATCAATCTAGCCCGAATTTACGGTCTAACGGCCAAAATTAATATCCAATCTATCCACGATTTAGGAATTTGACATCAAATTTCTATATCTAGTAGGGCAAATCGTGGATAGATTGGATATTAATTTTGGCCGTTAGTGAATACATCACATTACCAGTTGGTATGCTTACCTTCAGCTGATGTGCAGAGCGTGAGTTGTGGGTGGTACTTGTCTGTGAGCCTCTGTATCAAGTCTATCTGCTCGAAGGTGAGTTGCACGGCGTCCCGGTGCTGCGCGTCGCAAGGCACGTACGCCGCCCAGAACTGCCGAAAGCGTACCACTTTGACATATGCCTGATTAAATATCACGCACGACTTCACAACTGCGCTCGGAATATGAAATCCCGCAGATATAACGACAAAGATTACATAATGGAATCAGTCATTTGTATTTGTATTTGTAGTGATGGCAAACGTGAGGCATGGAGCGGTTAACTCGCTACCAACCACACATGTATGTATTGTATGCTACACAAACAACTTCAATGTTATGGAGTTGTACGATGTAGTTAAAGTAATTAGTTCACTATCATTCCTATTTTAGTTCATTGAACTCAACTAACTCTCAGTTAACTCTGAACTATAAAACAATTAATAATATAATAATAATTGTCTAATTTATAAAAAAAATATGATTGATTGATTGATTAATGAAGTTTAATAATTTATTTATTTATTTTTAATTCTAATTGTCTTATTCTATTCTACATAAATATAATAATGTGATATGGGTATGACGTTAAACTTGTGCCTTGCCTGAAATAAAGAAATTTAATTTAAATCATTTATTTATTTATTGTACCATATCCATGATATAATTAAAATTGGATACATTACCTATGATACAATGACGGAATTCATCCCATGATATGAATTGCTCTATATTGTAACTATTTTTATAGTAGTTATATTTGTTCAGTACAGTTCATAGTACTGTTGGCCATTACAGATTTTTTCTTATTCTTTTATAGATTATTTAAAAAGCTTTGAAGCAAAAACTTAAAGAGACGCCGGTTCGCCGTTTAAAAGGTTGGGCGTTGAAAGTTCAAACTATACCCGTTGCTTGACGTAAATTGGTAATATTAAGATTACTTACCGGAATTGCTATCGCATTAGTTAGTAATGTGCTAAACATATTGACCGTGGCCCCTTTTATGAAAAAAGACCTGGATAATGATAATGCTTCCACATTGAATCCGTCTTATGTTGATGGCAGTGGCATCTTATTGAGAAACAGTGCGTTCCTCAACGTAATAATGTAGCTGCCTTCACAACACTGAGCCCTCATTGCGTTAACACGTTAAACGCAGTATAATGTTAGTTATTTTCAATTACCTTTAGGGAATTGCTTTATAAGTTGCATTCAAAGAGTCTCCATGAGTATAAATGAGTAGTACAGTAAGTTCGGCGCACAAAGGGCATTCAGCCCAGTCAGTCAGACATATCTATCTTGCCGTCTGATTTTTACCGGCATGATGAAGAAGAATACCTTCGCCTGAATGTTATATACCACAATCGGTACTTAATGAACAAATAATGAACGTTACATTGGGGTCACTATACTCGAAATTTTTAGGTAATTAACTAGGTAAAGGTACACAATCTTGACCATGTCTTTTATATACATAAATATGTTTGTATTAAAAGATTTTTTTTTTTATAATAAAGTATAAAATATTACTACATTTGGGTATGTCTAATTCGTTTGTAAGGTGACAGATATGCCTGCATAGGATACATAGGTATTAGGATAAAAATGATATGTATCGTTAATTATGTATATTTTACTGCCGAAAAAGTAATCATGTTTGAAACATTACTTTGATAAATAAGGTAACGTATGTACAGCATGTATGTACATGTAAAAAACATAAGCAAAAACAACCCAATACATATATAAAGTGTTACCACAATAATGTGGGCGTTATGACCCACGTGGCACATATTAATCTTGTAGGGGGGATTACGTCGAAATGACCCAGTTTATTAAATGCACAATTAATTAAATCGTGCGGTTTGAGGAATTCCACTCACCTGTGCGGCCACCCTGCCTTGTTTGAGGCGAGGCAGGTCTGTGTGGCTCCACGAACTTGTTGCCCAGGGGGAGATCGTCCGCAAATCCTCGTCGAAACTATGCAAATTCATTTTATCATTAAATATTTTCTACTTTCTAAACAATATTGGTTACCTCAATAGATACTAGATATACATATTTAAATAATATAAATCTAAATAATAAGGTAATGGAAGTAAAGGCACGTGAACTTGTCGCCGCGTACAGGTGTCTCGTAGGACACCAGTGCGCGAACCGTTTGCTTGATCATCAGTGCTGTTTTGGACGCAGAGTCACAAAAATTGTATTTTGCAGAATATCTAACAAATTGCGCCACAACACTCGGTCCTCTGCCGTCCGCATCCAGTCCCTTTCATCAGGTCGTCGGTCCACCTGGCTGTATTGGCATGTACGTGGGACACTCAGAAAGTTTTGCGAAACTAAAAAAAATTGTTCTATACGTACATATATTTTTATCAAATCTTTTCAAAGTACTTTCCACCAGCCTCTATACAAAGATTCATGCGCCTAAACCAGTTTTCAAAACACTTTTTCCAGTCCGCCGCAGACACCTCGTTTACAGCCTGCTCGAACGCAGCCAGCGCATCTTCCGGCGACGAAAATTGTATCCCTTTGAGCTGATTTTTTATTTTTGGGAATAAAAAGAAGTCACACGGTGCTAGATCAGGGCTGTAAGGAGGGTGACCCAGGAGTTTGACTGGCGTGCTGTCCAGGAAGTCCCTCGTTTTGAGTGCGGTGTGCGCAGGTGCATTGTCGTGGTAGAGCAGTAGCCCGCGGAGCCCTGTGTTTGGTCGCTTGTTGCTTATAACAGAGAAAACTTCTGGCAAACATTTGGTAGTATACCATTCGGCATTAATGCTTCTTTGATCCCGTAAGGGAATTGATACCAAGTGGCCAGTCAAATTAAAAAAGCTAGCGATCAAAATCTTACCCCCGCTTCTAGATCGCTTCACTTTGGTAGGCGTTGGCTCATTTTGAAACACCCAAACAGTCGACTGGCGCTTGGTTTCTGGGTCGTATTGATAAATCCAGGACTCATCACCTGTAACGATGTCGTAAACACGCCGAGACGAGCCTGCTTCAAATTTGTTAAGCATATCACGGCACCATTCCACCCGGGCCTGCTTCTGAGCATCGGTGAGGTTGTGCGGCACCCAGCGTGATACTATCCTCCTCACGCGAAGATGGCTGTGTAGAATCTCGTGAACGCTTCCCGATCCAATCTTCAATATGTGTTGAATCTCCTGATATGTAATTCGCCTATTGTCTTGGATTAAATTTTTCACTGCTAGCACGTTTTCTTCGGTAACAGCCGTCAAAGGGCGACCGCTTCTTTCGTCATCCCCCAAAGTTGGTCGACCGCGCTTGAATTCGTTATACCAACGATACACGGTTGCCTTGGAAGGGCCTTCATCCATGAATGCCATTTGAAGTCTATCGTACGATTCATCCGGTTTCAGGCGACACTTGAAATCGTATAAAATCATAGCTCTAAAATGTTCCCGGCGCAGATCCATATTTCAGTGAGACACAATACTTTGAATTAACTCGCAAAAAATGTGGAGGGAAATTTTGAAATTGGAACTTACTTATTTTTACTTATAAATAATCATATTTTCGAAAAACATTATAACTGGCCAGTCTCCCATATATAAAAACTTTTTTTCGCAATACTTTCTGAGGGGCCTGGTATAGTTTTGAGTAAGGATAATCATGAATTTAAGCACAGTTTAACAATATAACAGTTGTCGGACGCCTTTGATGTCGGGCGATGCCGCAACCCGTGTAGGTACTAACTTTCCTTCGAAAATATGCAAGGGTTGTCACAAAATTGGGAATATAACAATGATCATTTAATTCAATTAATTTATTAAATTTGCGATATAATATGATTATTGATGTTTTAGGTTATACATAGTATATTGGTATCTCCATATTTATTTATTTATTATATTCTTTATTGTACATTACACCAAACGAGAACAAAGACAATAGTTTACAGAAAGATTAAGTAAGTACAATGGGCGGTCTTATCGCACAAGGCAATCTCTTCCAGATAACCTTTGGATGGACTAGAATAATGGGAACCGATAGATATTCAGCCTTACGGCATGGCGGCATGCAAATTAATAAAAATAAAATTACGAATCTCAACCTTATTAAATAATAAAACGTCAACATTTATACGAGGTAGGTATTTAAACCTAATCTATCCGAGTCGGAGTGCCCTGGGTCCCTCTTGTATGCCATGGTTCTCTCTCTATAACCTATTTTTTCTCCCTAAATCGAAGGTTTGACGTTTTGCTACTGACGATTTTTCATAAATTTACGTGTTATTGAAATAACTGAAAACCTCTTAAAGGGTCACTGTACTCATCAGTATGAAGAACTTTTACTATAGGAGCAATCCCCAAATCGCGAAAAAAAAATCTGTTGTCCCCTACATTTTTGTTCACATGAATCGACAAAATATAGGGATCAGCTGGTTTTTTTTTCGCGAATTCGGTTTGGTCCTGTATTAACCGTATAGTTCGTAGCGGTCCCTAAAATGCCCCCGACATGAGAACCACCGTAAGCTCAGTTTGGTCCCATTTATGGGACGGAATAATATGTCAAACGTCACCCTAATTAAATATATGAATATTTAATGTACTATCTATCGAATCATGTAGGAGTACGCTAATTAGGATATTTAAATAAAAAGCACGTGTGTCAGTGCCATTATATCTTTAATATTTAGCGCGTGCGCGTTATAATATATACCTTTGAAAATTCCAAGTGAATACTGCAATAACCGCCATTTTTTTACAGTGATGATCTAGGCTAAAAAACATAAAATTTGTCGATTCTGTACATCCAAACTTTACAGAATCAACTAATAAATCACTCATCATATAATAATTCGTGGGAATAATCCTTCATATTGGTAAAACTAGTAGTGATAACAAAGTTTTTCATATCTAAAGTAGAAGTTTCCCGCCGATTGTGCGTTTTTCGTTGTATATTATCACTATTATCACACATTGTATCTAGTACGCGTGGTAAAAAAATGCCAGAATCTATTGAAAAATACAATAAACTACAAGAAAATAGCCATGTTTTAACGTAGAAACACACACGTTGATAAAATATAACAAAATCTTTGTTATCACTCCCCAATTTGCGATTCAGAATTAGCCGCCATACCATAGATGACATAAGTTTACTTTTTTTTAACTATTTTTTTGGACAATGATGTGTCAATGCGATTATGTGAATCGATTATTTATTGTTTTTTTTTTCGAACCGATTAATAAAATAAGTATTATAAGAAATCGATATTTTCATATTTATGATATCAAATATTACATGTATTTACCTACGTGAAAACAAAAATATATTTTAAAAATCATGAAAATTATTATTCGAAGTATTTCACTACCTACATCTAGCTATACTTACTATAATAAAATTGTAAAGGTCGAAATGTCTGTATTGAGTTTTTTCGCGAAAATCGGCTAAGGGGACTAAGCAATAGAACACGAATCATTCGTTTTTAGAATTTATGTCTGTCTGTTTGTTACCTCATCACCTCAACAGCTGAACGGATCGTAATGAAACATTGCATTTGTATAGGTATTAGTCTAACTTAAAAGAAAGAGTATGTTTCATCTTAATTGGTTGAGTAGATTCAGCGATACAGCTAGACCGCTCTATTGTATTAAGTTGCATACAAAGTAGAGGTCATGATTGTTGGTTAGTTGCAGGTTCCTAAAAATACAACTAGATGTCGTTAGTATTATATAAAATATTGAATACCATAACATAGTCAGCCCATTACTGTCCCACTGCTGGTGGGTATGGGCCTCTTCTCGGAATGAGAAGAGTTAAGGAACTGGATATTGTTAGTGCAATAGGTTATCTCAACATAATCAGCCCATTACTGTCCCACTGCTTGGGACGGACCTCTTCTTAGAACAAGAAGAGTTAAGAAACTAGAAAATATAGAATAACAAAACAGACAGCTCATTACAGCTGTCCCACTGCTGGATATGGGCCTCTTCTCAAAATGAGAAGAGTTAATGAACAGGATATTGTTAGTTTTATAGAATAACATAACATTATCAGCCCATTACTGTCCCACTGCTAGGCACGGGCCTCTTCTTACAATGAGAAGAGTTAAAGAACTGGATGTGGTTAGTGTTATAGAATTACATTACATAATCAGCCCAATTACTGTCCCACTGCTGGGCACGAGCGTCTTCTCAGAATGAGAAGAGTTTAGGGCTAATTCCATTACCTTAGCCGGTTGGTTGTAAAAACAAAATATATAATGGTAGGTGAATAGTGTAATCGTCTGTGCGCTTAAGTATATTAGAAGACATTGTGTTAATAAACATGACATGATGTTATTTTCCGACATCCACACGGACGGAGTCACGGGCACAGCTAGTTGAAAATAAAGTATGTCGTTTGGCGCCGAATTTATCCACCTTCGATTGGAATAAGTTTGCATTTGTAATTCAAAATTTAAAAAATGAGCGTTCTGTCCTTAGACTTGGTAATAAAACACTGAGTGATAATTTCATTCCAAGTTCCGCTCAAAGTTGAAGGTCAAAAACAATCTATGTGCACCCGCAATGGGCCACTTAAAATTTCGCCGCCACACACACAGGCGTGCTATAAATATACGAACGTAGCCTTTTCAGGCAAACTTGAAATTACTTCACGCCACATGTGACTATTTCGTTTCTTAGGCCTATTAGTTACTCTAAGATTCTATCCAAAATTATTCAATCAATACGGAAAAATAAATTTTATCTATGAAACAAATCTCGCAATGACGTTAAAAATTATTTGACAAAATAGCTACATTACATTTTATAAAAGCAACGGAGAGACATCTCTTGCAAAACCGCGATAAGTACCTCACCTATTACCTACAATAATGTTTTAGCTACTTATTATCAAGTCTTCGAACCCGGCACACACTGACTTTTCGAATTAAGAGGTAAGCGAATCAAAATTTCTGTGGACATATCATGAAGAAAGCTGCACATCCTGAGAGTGCTCTAAGAAATTATGCGTGTGGTCTACCAACCGACATTCAGGCCAGCGTGGTGGACTAAGGTCTAAAGAAGAGAAGTACGTGTCCAACAGTGGGATAGTAATTGGGCTAATTATGCTCACGCATAGCGAAAGTTAAGTTCGGCACATTTTATAACATACTAAATTATAACGATTTCAATTGTGGAAAGAAAAAATCGCTAACGAGCAGGATTCGAACCTGCGACTCCTGGCTCAGTACGCCAGTGCTTTAGCCACTAAGCTACCGTGAACACTGCTCGTGGTAACGAAATTCTCATCCACTTGGTACATCTTTGGGTGACGTCAGCGATATCTTATTAAGAAACAGTGTTTCTTAACCGACTCGACTAACTTTGCAGTTAATTCAAAGTCGTATAGATATGCCTACCCTTACTAATTATTTATTATTTTTAACGCAATTTACGCATGCGAAACGAAATCTAACGATTTAAGTTGTGGAAAGAAAAAATCGCTCACGAGCAGAATTCGAACCTGCGACTCCTGGCTCAGTACAAAATTATGTCGTTAATACATTAAGTTTGAAACAAAAAACCTGTGCGGTCAGGGGACCCCCGTCAGGAACGAAGTTCCTCACGCACACGCACACAGGCTCACTAGAAAGAGAAAGAGAGAGAGAGCGCGCGGTTTGCGTATATGCCTGCTCATAACGCAAAACTCTTACGTGACGTAACATTTTCTCCCGAATCACACCTACCGCAAGCCGCGTTATGGAACTTTTTTAATCTTATTATTTCAAATTATTTATTTATAAACTAAAAATAAATTAGTCGTATTCAATAATTAATGATGAATATTAACGATAAATAAAGAATTCATATCATTAAATTTTGCGGGACTAAAAACGTATACGAACTTTGTTTTATTTTTTTATGATAATTTTTCGATTAGGCCGAATGAGTATCGATATGGCTGAATGAAACATTTGTATTGTGATAACAATTTTGGATAAATGGTCAGCACTAGTGATTCTCAACTTTTTAAAATTAACATTTATGTCGACGTAGAATTTTACGTAAATTTCATCGTGCTATTTATTACATTATGTATCGTTAATGATAAAAAGTAATATGCCAATAAAAAGGAAATATCTTTAAGTTTCCCTTTTGCCAGCGTTTTAACAAGTGGTTAGGTTACTAATGTGCATTTTTTGAGCTTATCTAAGCCCTCTTACAATTGCATAGATATAGAAATTCATGTTTTATATTCATTAAATTGTAAGATGCATCCAGTTTTATAGACATAACACATAATTTAATAAATACTCAATAGATACTGGGTATTAAATTGTAGAAAAAACCTAAGTTTCACATTAAATTCATAGAATGAAAGTTGTATGCAAATTCCCGATTTCATGAGATTTCATGACGTAATTTACGACAAGTCGCCGAGTCAGCTGATATGACAAATGTCAGAATCTTGTCGAGCAGAGAGGTTAAAAGTTGTTCGTACTGATGAGTACATTGGCCCCTTAAGAGGTTTTCAGTTATTTCAATAACATGTTGTATATAAAATTAAATAATTATTTTAAATCACATTATTCTCATAAACATTTATTTTTCCATAGCGGTTGCTGTTCATAAAAATTTAAATGTTTAAAACTAAAATAGATCCGATAAGAGTTCACTCCGTGTGGTGCTGGACGTAAAAAATTTCACCACCCTCCCTCTTCTCATGGGTGTCGTAAAAGGCGATTAAGGGATTCACCAGAGGATGGGCAGCAGCGTTCTCTGAGTATTTATTCAACCAACTGCGATCGCCAACCCGCCTGCCAAGCGTGGCAATTATGGCATATCCCCCCCTTTTGGACCCCCATCCAGTGGTGGATGACTTCCGGTTGAAATGATGATGATAATGAAGAGTTCACTGACCCGCGATCTATGACGCATAGTGCGAGAAAATTGAATTGAATACATGATCATCATAAAAATGTAATGTAATATAAATGTATATATGTGTGTACAATAAAGAATAAGAATAATAATATCTTAGGTTTACGCGATCACTACACATTATATTAAAACAAGTTTAACCGCAACGCAACGCGATACATTCCGGTTAAACTTGTTTTATTATAGATCGATGACTTGAATACTATATTATTAGTACCCTAAAAACAGGTATTAGTTAATACCTATTATATGTTTTCGAAAATTCATGCGGATTTATTCTTATTACCTGGGTACCTACCTACGCATCACGGGGAAATCTATGAAATTTTAGATCCTTGTTCTTTTTAGAAGTCGAACTACATCCATAGACAGAACAGTTTGTGTTCACCATTGTATTCAATAAAACTTACTAAACGCCATTTAAAATCACAATAAATTAAAAACACTCTCGCGAGAACCCGCGATGAGCGATCCCACGTTTTAATACAGTGAACGCTCTCGCGGCCCCCGCCGTTGCCCTGCGCAAGTACATTCGTCGCGCAACTGTATAGATAGTAAAACTGTGAATTTAAGGACAGTTGCTAGTGTTCGCTGGAATTGCACAATTTAATTCCCCCAAGCCCTTTCCATCATCGGACGACCAGACGCACGGCGATGCGCCACCGTTATATGGTAGATATTCCACCCTTACGCACGAACCGGTTTGCTAATAGCTTTATCATGCGTACCGCCAAAGAGTGGAATTCCTTGCCGGCGTCAGTGTTTCCCGAGAAATATAATCTGGTGGTCTTCAAGACTCGAGTGAATAGGTTTTTGCTGGGCAAGCGTGTACCATCATCGACCGCACCATCGCTTAAAATCAGGTGAGGTGGCGGTCAAACGCAAGCCCGTTAAGAATAAAAAAAAAAAAAGTTTGCATTTTTTTAGATATTCTGAAAATAACTCTCGTAAGTATGTGACAGTGACGCAGCACAATTTTATTATCACGTGCAAGTTGAGTGTCAGTGGATCGTAAGAAATAAAAATCTAATAACGAACAGTACAAGAATGCGGCAGCATCACGCAGCGTGCAAGCTACGCTCACGCTGCACGAACGCCCGTGATGAGAGTGATAGAAATAGGGTTAAACGGTGTTATTTAACGTAATCAGAATTTTGAGATCATAACAAATGATTTCTGAAAATACGCATTTAATCCCTACTAAAAAAAACACAAAAATCTTTAAAATATAAACCTTATTTGAAAACGATTCACCTGAAGAGAATGTGTTGAAACTACAGTGTTTATAAAAAGTTCGTTAACCATTTAAAAATAGAAGTCTTACCACAATAATATTTTTATTTACACATGCGTGTGACATACAAGTGTATCCAAATACACGTAAATCCCGAAAAATCTAGCAAACACTGGTTTCAGAGTCGAATCTGGCACCACACGCGTCGCCACCGTCCTGGCACTGCGCCAATATGTCAGTCAACATTACCTCTAAAAGAAACATTTCAATTCCTTACGTTACGTGTGAACTACGATTTCGTACTAAGCTGTATTGATCTGATACCGTAACATGAATATGTAATGTACAGATTATCTACATAATTTAAAAACAATTATCTTGACAGACTTTAGCAGTGAAAATTTTCTTTGAATTTATTGTTTTTTTCACTAAATTGCACAATGTTAGTGTGCTCTATGAATTTGTATGATCGTTCCGGCCGCATTTTTTACCCGACTGCGCCAGAAGGAGGGTTATGTTTTTCGAGTGTATGTATGTATGTATGTATATTTCTTTGGCACGCTCTGTAGCCTAAACAGCTTGATGGATTTTAGCTTGAGAGGTGTCGTTAGATTCGTCTTAACCGTGAGAGTGACACTGGGTATATTAAAATTACAAAAATCAAAATGGCCGCTTTTTGGCGCCATATTAAATGGCTTCAAAATTATTTTTTCCTTCGAATCCTATCGAGTGTGGTATCAAAATAAAGGGTTTAATAAATGCTATACAAAAATATCTACAACTTATATGTTTAAATGTAATTTGGAATGAGAAATGCTAAAAAACAACAAAATATTTAACGTTAAAAATGAATCAGCGCGATAAAACATGGCAAAACCAAAAAGTTTAAAATAAAAAAGTTAATTAACAAAACCAAAAAACCCGAGTGCGTGTAAAATAACTGAAAAGATGTAAACAAGACTTGTGTAGGTAAGTCCATGTGAAAGTATCAAATCAACAGGCAGGCGGAGGCTACTTAGGCTATGAACTATGAACTACTTATGTAATTCATGACCAAAAACATATGTAGCCTCCGACTGCGTGTCGATTTGATACTTTCACATGGACTTACCTACACAAGTCTTGTTTACATCTTTTTAGTTATTTTACACGCAGTCGGGTTTTTTGGTTTTGTTAATTAACTTTTTTATTATGACAGGCTATTTAAAACGCTTTCCGAATGTTTTGATAATAATATAATCACAAGGGTTTTTGGTTACCTGCAAAATCGGTAGATACCGTTACTAACCGTAGTTTTCACATGTCTGCTAAAGGCGAGTTGTGCTATTGAACATATATTATGTTTTAACAACTTGTTTTTCATATCTTCTGTGAATAAAATGACTTGCCTACTTCATGTGTACTTACGTCTAAGTTTGGTCATTTTGTTGTTGTTATTGTTGTGCTGTCACTCTTTCTTTTTTTTCTTTACTTACTTACTTAATAATCGACTAGGACCAAATCCGATTCAGATGCATTGGTGTGTCCAGGAATAACACCCGCGTTTAACTTACTCACTTTACAAACTTTTCTTTGGTTTTGCCGACGATCTTATTCTCAAGAACTTACATCCTTACGTTGACTTTTCTTTGTGAATTTTACTTAAGTAAGATGCAGAACAATTGGTGTTAAAGAAGATCTTGCTTTGAACTGTTTATGTGCGCTTTTACTCTGTTCCGACAAAGTGGTGATTAGGTAAGAAACTCTGCACATTACAGACTACGCACATTAATGGCAGGGGAAGGACGAGGTGCGGGATATATAGGTACACGTGTACACAGTAAACTTCGCCTATATTTCTTGCTAGTAACTAGAGCGCCATTACTCTTAAGGTGAATGCTACAGGGTAGCCCGCGAAATTCATTTTTTTTGTCGTTTTTTGCAAATTGTAGCTTTATTTCGCGTTGTATATCGGTCAAAATATGATTGGCGGAAATAATAACAATATATCTACTGAATAATACTCTTAAAAAAATATTAACCTAGCTCTATAAGCTGTACTAGCTCGATAATATTAATTTACGATCAAATTATCAATTTTCGAGCTTGTAGAGCTTATAGAGCTAGGTTAATATTTTTTATGAGTATTATTCATTCGATATCTTGTTATTATTTCCGCCAATCATATTTTGACCGATATACAACGCGAAATAAAGCTAAAATTTGCAAAAACCGCCAAAAATTTGAATTTCGCGGTCTGCCCTGTAGCTTTCACCTTAAGACGCTGACAACACCTAAAACATTAGACCTCTGCGGTTACTGTCGTTTTGTAAGGAACTGAAAGAGAGGCAACAAACGGAGGGACGTCGAAATGTTTTCTTAATTTCATTTATAATCATCATCATCATTTCAGCCGAAAGACATCCACTGCTGGACATAAACATGGTCATTTATAATATTTGGTAAATAATAGAGATTGTTTGCTTTAAAGCATGTTTTAAGAGGTTAGTTTACAATTCTTTTCTATCGAGAAAACTTCAAGAAAACGTGTTTTGGGCACAATAGAGTTTTAGAAAATACGATCAAGATTAACATATTGTTATATTTTTTTCACTGCCACAAACTGAATAGATAGGTACAGCTAAAAATATTTTTTAAAGATGCCTATTTGGAGTATTTTGGCTGTTCTCAGCTTCTTAACAGATTCCGTTAGCTAGTTTTAAACAGCGGCAGCGTAGCGCCGGGTTCAAAGGTTTGAACTACGGTGCACTAAGTTAATTGATTCCCCGCTCATCTTTTATGTCTACCTTACTCGGTACACTTATGCTTTAGTCAGGTTAGTCTTTGTTAAAAATCCTCAAACCTCTACTTCTGATCCTTTGTAGCTTAGAAGTGTTTGTAAAGCCGTAGTCGCACGTCGTCATTACGAGTTTGTCTTATTTGTTTGGGACACGGAATCAAACGAAGTGTTATTTCTCTGTTCTTTTTGTGATTTATGTTTTAAAACGGAATAACAAAGCCCTACTTTTGTTTAAGAAAAAGGGGATATGTTCAGCAATGAAAGTGAATTATCCATAAAATAAAGATACATTTGAAACAATACAATATCTCGTATTATTTTTATGAAAAATAAGTATCGTTCATTTAACAACACAATATTTTCACTCCTAAAATGTCGTAAAATGAGTTTGTGTTTATTTAAGATACTTATTACGAATGAACGAATTTAAAGTGTTATGAAAATATAAAAACATTAAAATTGCCTGGGACTAGGTCAGCCATAGCTCTTATTAAAGGGCGAATAGATGCTATAAATGTAGGTACATACATATATTTTATTATATATTGTATGTATAAAAAAAATTAAAAAAACTGACGATTTAAATTGTGGAAAGAAAAAATCGCTCACGAGCAGGATTCGATCCTGCGACTCCTGACTCAGTACGCCAGTGCTTTAGCCACTAAGCTACCGTGAACACTGCTCGTGTTATTGAAATCAACCTCCACTTTTTATACGTCTTTGGGAGACGTCAGCGCCCATGACACTGTTTCTTAATAAGATATCGCTGATGTCACCCAAAGACGTACAAAAAGTGGAGGTTAATTTTACTTTTTAATTTGAGCGATTTTTTCTTTCCACAATTTATTTCGCTTCGCATGCGTAAATGGACTTACTTAAAATCCTTAATCCTATTGTGCAGAAACTTTCTTATGTTCCACGGTAGATCGTTGTGTCCGTCTATGAGCGGTGAGTCGTGCAGGAGCCGCTCGGCAAGGCGCAGTCTCTCGTGCAGGGGAGCGCCGGGCGGGGCCCGCAGAGCCAGCGGCCCGGCCACGCACGCCGTGCCCGCCACCAGCACCAGGATCGCCACGCAGCACCAACGCCGGTGCCACACTGACAACCCTACACATAATTTATATTAGAGCTTTCTTGAACAACAACGTGTTTTTTTTTTTAATTTAGTTTTTGTAATTTTAGTCGCTGTGTAGGTGGCTCTTTTAATTTAGTTTTTATTTATAGTTTTGTGTCGTAAAGCTCCATTTTTTTCTTTACTACCCTGAATATTGTCCATCTTAAGGATACACATTGAAACTGTTTTATCTGTTTTAACTTCTGTATTTTCAATACCTGTGACAAACAATAAAAATATATTCTATTCAATTCTAACACTGATTACACTGCGACTCAATCAGATATTCAAATGCCTACTCAAATATTCCAGCATTTGTTCATTGAGGTAATATGTACTACGTACTAGAGAAGACACCTCGAACAAAATGTTTGTAGCACGTTTTAGAGCTCCTGCACTCTCACTCGCTTAGCCACGCTCGCGCCGCCGCACGTGCTCCGCGGCCAGCAAGTTGTGCTAAATTTTTTTGTTCCTGATGTCTGCTCCAGTACGTAATACATATTACCTCAGTGCATTTGTTTTGAAAAGAGAGTGGTTTTGAGTCACCTTTAACTCATAAGAAAGGAAGGAAATATTTTGGCAAAACCAAGTATTTTCCTTTTATTGGAATTGTAGAACTCTCAGCTGTAAATTTACTGGATTTACTAAGTATTTAACTGTTTGGTATAAAGAACACACCACGGAACAAAAATGTGTTTTTGTTATTCCGGGGAACACACTCACAGGCTCACTCACTCTCAGGCTCATAATTTGAGACCTCAATAGACTTTTAATAATGCACCTTATCTTAAAATCTAAACATGAAACAAAACTAGAGTGCTTACGTTAAGATAAAATACCCATAAGAATCAATTTGGGTCATAGCAATCGGTCGTTACGAGGCTTCCTATAATCTTCCTGTCAAAAGCAAACTTACTCGATCACGAGGCCGCTCCCGGATGCAGCTTAACTACATGTTTAGAATCACTATTGGGAACACTTAATAAAATAAGAACGTGTCACTGCAGTATTATTTGCTGCAACAACCTTTTTTTCTGCAAATATTTTGGAGCTGTTGATTATTCTGGGAATTATTGGCTCAGAGCCTTTCATACTCAAATCTCGGTTGATAAATCAGTTTTCAGTTGTAACATATTCGAGACAATTTTTTGTTCTTGTCTAAAATGTATTCCTATCTCGTTATAATTAATTAGGGAGTGTTTGTTTCCACACTCGTCATAAACATGTTGCTACATTATAATAAAACAGGTTTAACCGGATTATATCGCGTATATTATTTAGATTGGGTTCCTGACGTTTCGAAAGCTTTGCAGCGTTCGTGGTCGCATAAAGACTAATGGCCAAAATTAATATCCAATCTATCCACGATTTACCCTACTGGCGATAGAAATTTGACATATTTTAACATAACATAAAATAACATCACGCCTGTATTTCCCCGAAGGGGTAGGCAGAGGTGTATAGTACACCCACATTTCGCCAGTTATGTTATAGTCCCATGTAATAGGGGGCGAGCCTATTGCCATTCATCATTTCAGCCGAAAGACGTCCACTACTGGACATAGGCCTCCCCCAATTAAGGGGGGATATGCCATAATCGCCACGCTTGGCAGGCGGGTTGGCGATCGCAGTTGGTTGGTTAAATACTCAGAGAACGCTGCTGCCCATCCTCTGGTGAATCCCTTAGTCGCCTTTTACGACACCCATGAGAAGAGATAAGGGTATTGCCTATTGCCATTAACCGGGCACAAATCAAATCCATACTTGACATATTTCTGCTTAGTTTGGGACTAGATGGTGCTGTGTTAAATGTCCCAAAATATTTATTTATTTATTTATTATTTATTTTGTATGGAGCTTATGTCAAATTCCTATCTCTAGTAGGGCAAATCGTGGATAGATTGGATATAAATTATGGCGGTAAGAAGACAAGCGTCTTTACAGATATTTCTAAAGAAAGAAATATTTTAATCTACCGTACTTGTTTTATTATAATGTGTAGTGATCGCGAAAACCTAAGAAATTATTATGTTGCTACATTTTACTGAGTTTTTATGCCCAGATTAAACATCGACAGATTTCGGCTAGCGATAAAATAATTCAGCGACTACTGAAAGGCACACATCACGGGGCTAGTATAGTGTCTGGTTATAAAAGTTGCACTAACGAGAAGAGTTTCCAGTGGTGGTGGAACTGTGGCTGGTTGTGGACGTGGTTCCCGTGGACAGCCACTGCGGCGACTTGCACGCGTTGCAGGCAGCCACGCGTGCTCCCTGCCCGCGCTCCGTCACGTCCGGCGCCGGCGTGGCACGCTTCTTTCCCTACGATACATTTATAGCTCTATTAACACGCTATGTCTGTTTTATTTAATGTTGTTCAATGATCTCCCGTGGTGTATGTACAGGGGTCGTAGTGTGCGGTCACGGGCTTTGAATGAGTAGCGGGCGACAGGGAGCCTGCCTGCCGCCCACTCTCTAAGTTCACCCCTCGCCTCGCACCTCTGCCATGTCGTTGACCAGCTACGCGATTCAGAACCACACGATAACCAGTTGTCGATCGGTTCGGTTTGTTATCTCGTTTCGTCTTATGATTCAAGCAACGAGATAAAAAGAGATAAAAAACTGAATCGGTCGACAACTGGCTATCGTGAGGTTCTGATTCAGAACCACACGATATTCAGAACCCCGATTCAGAACTTCTGAATCGGGTTGAACATAATTAATTTCGACCGTTTTTTTTTTTCGGAAATGAGTATCTTAATTTGCGGACCTTATTTAGCCGGAGTTTAGGCTGCGTTATTAGCACGTTTGAACGTTTACTTTGCTATCTGCTAAACTATGTTTTACAGAATTTAATTCCATTGACTTAGTTCACTTACTATACGTCCCATGTTACCAATATAAACACGGGAGCTACCCTCTAAAGAGCTTCGTAATCGTGATCATCATATTGAAAGCTTAGTTTTTTAATTTAATTTTCTGAATTTTACTACATATACACCCCTTCTCATATAAACTTTTCAGAATTCAAATATGATAACAACTGTAATTCTGTTTTATTTTATAATCCACAAAGCAACTATGTAAAACACGCCTTTACATAAGCGATGAATTTAACTTTCTGTTAATAATATCTAGGCAATTTAATAATATCTAGGCAAACGAAACTATAATAAACGAAAAGAACTGGACATCTCAGTTGTCAAAATATGTCCAAAGCATGCTAGGAGGTAGTCCATCGGGTGAAAGTATGACACCAATCTTTTACTCTGACTTTCAGTACATTTTAAACGTTTATGTAATTATTTAGCTAGCTTTATAAATGAGAAAGTTTCGATTGACGATTTTAGTCAATAACAGCGACTGAAATGATACAATAAAATAAGTATTTAAACATTATTTTGGTCATTTTAAATTAGCACAATATTCTTTTCACTCCGTCAAAGAAAGATTTTGTATGGGGTGGAGCCGCGAATGTCACCCACCTTATAGTGCAGTCATTAAATAATGAGATAAAAGTAAAAGATTTTTCGAGAAAAAAATTTAAAGGTCAACAAATAAGATCAAATATTACATGTAAGAATCTCAGAACAAAAGAATAAGAAAAACGGAGCGCGTAGAACCGAAAGTGTTCGCGAGCATGGAGCGTACGTCTAATACTCAAACTAAAAGAATAAGATTGACGCTTCCAACCGCGGCCCGCGAACACTGTGGGCGGAATAGTAGGAACTCCTTAGCCATTTTGGATTCCCTTTTCTGGCTTATTTGCCAGTTCTACGCGCTCCGTCTGTCTTATTCTTTTGGTCTGAGGCAAGAATTAACAAAGTATATAATAATCACATACTACTTACTTGTGTGTCGTAAAAAACTGATGGTAATCTGGTATCATGGGTGGCATCACACGTGCAGAGTGCGTGTGCGCTGCGCGGCCCGCCCATCGCCATCGCATCGCCGTCTACGAACGTTTGTGCGTCGTCATCCACTAAATCACTACGAGTACTTCTCGACTCCAGTGTGCTCTCATCCCGCGTCCATGTCTCCGATAATCTATCTCTAAATCGTTCACTTGGAAAATCGTTGTATGACATTTGCCTTTTGATACTTTTACACCGACTACGATTATCTAGAGTAGAAAACTTCGTTCTTTCTAAAGCCGGTGAGTTTCTAGTGATGAGTATATCGTTATTATCAAAGCTCCTCATTTTTACCATTTTATGCGAGGTACGTCTATTTATATCAGAACTTACATTATAATCTCTCAATTTATCAAAACATTGGTCCACATTTCCAGAAAAATTTGCATACGTAGATGCCTTGCTTTTCATGTCATCCTTTCCTTGAAAGCCCGACGACGTAAAAATACAACTTTGGCTGTTAACTCTCCTTTGCGACTTGTCTGTCAGTGACAGCATCGATGCCTTCTTGAGAGAGCTCGTCGACCCTGATGTTATCTCTGCCAGTTGGACAGCGTTTTGATGTTTTTTTGATATTGCTTCGCCGCCCATCTTTTTCAAGTTAGATAACTTCCTTTTTATCTTTTGCACGAGTGTATTTCTAGGATCGTATGATATTAACTGTTTTGAAATGTAGTTTGACACACCGATAGTCCTACTTTTGTTATACTTTCTGTCGAGACTGCGATTTGACCCGATTGTGAGCTGACTTCGGCCTGTGTCCCGCTTGATTCTTTCCAGGTCATAGATGTTAAGAGTGTGGCCTCTTTGATCGACATTTCGACGGCAGTTAACAAAATTATTTTGTTGAATGTTGCAATTGCATACTAGATCAAAATCATGTTTTGATATGTGTTCATCTAGACACTGTCGTTGAGCAGCTAGGGCGAGGCACGCTTCGCAGTCCACACCGAGGAGGAGTTCGAGACTGGTGTTTCTGATGAAGCCATCGCTGAACGTGCGTGAGCGGAAGTGGGCAGCGTTCTGTGTGAGGCGAGTCTCCCAGTCGGTGGGCGCGGCGGCGGCGGCCTCGCCGTCCACCATGGTGGCGGCATCGCGGTTCACTGTGATCACCCGCGGCTGCCGGAACACTCTGCTGTCACTTCGCACGGAACTCCGCGACGGCGAAGGCGATGGACGCTTAAAGCTCTCGACTTGAATCATCTCTTACGCTTTTGTTTATTGTTAAAGATGTGATGATATATATGGCACTGTAACAAATAATAAGATATAATTATACTGATTGTGATATTGATTCGGTTACATTTATTTATTTTTACAAAAAAATACGCATATTTTTGCAGATACAGTGTAGAACATAACATGTCAGTTTAGGTTTTTCTGTTCACCGCTTGGAATTGTGTATATTTAATTTGATTTCTTTTCCATTCAAACCTAAAGGTAAACCTAGTTTAATAAAATATAGGTTCTAACCTGCACATACTTACACATATTAAACAATTCTACCGTATCTATTTTTACCACGGATTTTTACCAAACTTACATAACTTATATTGAAAGCCGAACCCAGTTTAAGGATTACTGATAAACATTGCGTATGGAACGTGATCTGAATTTTTGTGAAAATCGTAAATGCAAAATAAAAAACAAATCTTATCATTCGGTCTGTTAGATTAATAATTCAATATACCATTAGACATGATGTGAATATCTGCATTCATAAACAAACCTCACATAACTCTTGTAACTTTGCTTGAGAGCTTTCGGTTTTGGGAGAATAATAAACGCGTGTAGTCACAGCTTAATGAGTGATGACACAAAGAGTGTTGTATTACCCAGACCAGACATTATACTCGAACTTTGGGTACGAAAACAATTAAAATATTGCCAAGGATATACTGGGATTAGATTGTTATATAATATACCTATATATAAACTAAGAATACATTTTAGGCACTGTTTGTATTTACAATCTTTGTTAAAGTAACACATAACATAACATCACGCCTGTATTTCCCCGAAGGGGTAGGCAGAGGTGTACATGTGTACGTAGGAGTACACCCACATTTCGCCAGTTATGTTATGGTCCCATGTAATAGGTGGCGAACCTATTAAAGTAAAGTGTGTGTGTGTGTGCGTGTGTGTTTTTGTTAAAGTATGTAGGTATATACCTATGTCGTAGGATAATCGGACAAATCGAATCTTTGCGAAAATTCTAGGACAAATAACCGGATGATTGTAATCTAAGAATGAATTTCGTAATAGTACGAGCTACTATCAGGATAATTGCAAAAATCCCAGTTTGTTTAGGACGATTGGAAACTTGAACGCTGATTGAGTCGATTTATAACATCTTTATTCTGGTTGGTCAGAACATGGCTCTTCATAACAACAAAACACGAAGCAATATAGCCGTTAGCCAATCAGCGCTCATAAGGTGAGCGGTTTTCATGACGTACCTAAGATAAGCTGGATTTTTTAAATGATCCTGAAAATAGCTCGGATGATTGCGATTTTTTTTCTTAAATTCCAACTATCCGGTTCTTTGCAATCGTCTTAGGATTTTCGCAAAGATACGATTTTTCCGATTATCCTACGACATATATACGAGTATAACTAGGTACCTACACAGATAGACAAGGGCCATTAACGGCATTGAATATCAGAGCAATCTGTGAATTCCAAAACGGAGTTTAATTGTTTATTCTGTAGCACACCAAACATTTGTGGCCACGGATAATCCCCAATTCAATTTAAATGATTGGCTTAGTATGATACGCAATAAATACGCAAATTTTCAGTTTATGAAATATAGGACGAAAGCTGTAAAGGATAATATTATCTCGTGCTAATATTTAGTCTGTAAAGGTTATAATGTCGCTCCATGCTGGAATGTGACCCGTAGTTGAGAACTTTTGGACGAAAAACACTTCTTATAATATTAGACACGCACCGAATTTGGCTATTAGTTTACAAACAGAATATTGTGCGTGACAAGTCTAGTAGAGTCAGGGGACTGAAATACACTACCTGTTTGCTACGAGAATACCGCGGTTAACCGTTAAAAAATTACGTCTTTTAAATGAATTAATTATTGGTTCATGGTTAATTATTATCCGTTGGGCAGCGTTCGGGAAGCTACGCAATATCTTCTCGTCCAAAATACCGCAGTGTCTCAAGACGAAAGTCTTTGACCAGTGTGTGTTGCCAGTAATTACTTACGGTACTGAAACGTGGTCGCTCACAATGGGCCTCATAAGAAGGCTCAAAGTCATTCAAAGGGCAATGGAGAGGGCTATGCTCGGAGTGTCCCTGCGTGATCGAATCAGAAATGAGGAGATTCGCAGGAGAACGAAAGTAACCGACATAGCCCGAAGAATTGCCAAACTTAAGTGGCAGTGGGCGGGGCACATTGCTCGCAGAACGGATGGCCGATGGGGCAGTAAAGTTCTGGAGTGGCGACCGCGTACTGGAAGGCGCAGCGTGGGTAGGCCCCCCACAAGGTGGACCGACGACCTGGTGAAGGTCGCGGGAATCCGCTGGATGCGGAAGGCACAGGACCGGTCGTTGTGGCGATGCTTGGGGGAGGCCTATGTCCAGCAGTGGACGTCTTTCGGCTGAAATGATGATGATGATGATGAATTATTATTACTTAATTATTCAATCATTGATTTTTTTTATAAATTAGACAATTATTATATTTTTAAAGGCTAAAGGCCCACCTGGTTTTAAGCGGTTACCTTTGCCCATAACAACTTCAATACCACCTAGGCTGTTGCCTAAATGGTACCGCAAGTCGGTTCGCCAAACTGAGACATGAAGATGGATAGTCTCATGTGATTGTAATTTCACCGGCACCCGTACCCTTCAGACCGAAACACAGCAATGCAAGCATCACTGTTTGGTGGAGAAGTAGGTACGGTGGTAGTACTTCCCCGAACGAACTCTTTCACAAAGGAGCTCTATTACTACTACTGCTATTGGCCAGTATTGGTGCTAGTCGGGCCTAGCTTGAGGTGCGGTACGAGGGAGCGGGAAGGGAAAACGGCATTCTCATAGCAGAGAGGTAGTAGCAATTAGAACCATAAAACGTATTATAAAATAAGCAAATGCAATCTGAAATAATGAAAACCAGGAACAATAATGATTAATTTGCCAGTAAACATTATTTATTTATTTATTTTATTTATTTATTTCCACAAAAAAAAATACATACATTTGACAGATACAGTGTAGAACATAAACCAGTTTAGGTTTTTCTGTACACCGCAAAAAAAAAAAAAAAAAGACAATAGATATTATAAAGAACTCGGTGTCTGTATCTGTTGTTTTAAGTTTTCTTTCTTTTCTACACTCCATTGTCTGGTTTGCATAACTCCAGTCCCTGCAAAATAAATGTAGGCACCCGCCTCCAACTGAACTCTGTGTAAATTTATTTCCGTTTTAAATGACCCGAACTCTTACTGCCGACCCCCGATTCCGTGTTTTTTAGCGTTTACTCTACCGTGTAAGTTTCGGCAGTTAGCCTAATTATACCTTCGGAATATTTTTTGTGTACGTTTTTAAGACTATCTTCCATTATTTTGAAATAATTGGTATTCTCCTCTTTTAATGTGAATCATAGACATAATTGTAAAAAAAGTTATAAATTATTTTTAAGATAATCTTAAAAAACGCAATAAAAGTTGTGTGATTATTCAATAATATAATGTAGATAAACAATTAGATAATTCAATAATGGCATATATAGAAATAAATAAAATATTACGATCGCGATAACAGTTTTAACAATCTTTAAATATTTTACATCGTGAATAAAAACGTAAACACTTCATTCAAATAAAAAAAAAAACAACAAGTTGCAAATTGTTTAGATAAAATCAAATATGTAACGTTTCTATATACCACCTAGTCTACTCATCCGGAGTGATCCGCAGTCAGTATATAGGTTTTTTCATCTTGTGTAGGAATGTATACTACACTGCTACACAAGATGAGAAAAAAAAAACAAAACTTGTTGCGATTGCGAGAGGAAACGCTGTGGCGTAACAGTACGTAAACAGACATTTTCCATTTTGTGGTGTGTTCCAAACCACGTAACGTACTACGATACATGTAACTTGAGTAACTTTTTCTTTTGAGTGTGTTGTTTGACCACTTCTGCGGCTCCGATCGCTCTCTACAAAGTACAAACATCCCTTCATTCATGTTAGAAAAAAGACCTGTTAACTGCCATTTAGATTTACCTTCTGCGGGTTGCTTCTTTCATAAGTGTGGAAAAGTAAAAAAAGGAATGTTTCAAGCTCCAATTAATTTTCTTCGCAATCGAAGGCACAAAAGAGTGCCTGAAGGATATACCTTAATGTCTTTTCGACGGGATCAGCCGCGCTACCAACCTGCTGACATGAATTTTGGTGTAAAGAGCTTTTTTATTGTTTTCAGTAGCTCCCAATTGCGTTATTTCATTCCTATTTCATGTACCTATGTACAGGGAGGTGGGTTCCTGTACGTAGACTAGGAGATGCGACATTGTTTGGAGGAAAATGCCGCAACCGTATTTAGTTGTCGTCGAAACACCCCTAGCTAATGTCTTCATTCTAATTAAGCTAGGATCTAATTCTATCCAGGCTTTTCTATTGGCCATTGTTTTGAAATTTGAGCCTTCAAGAAAAGAGCATAATTATGTATTTTTAAAAGGTCGGCCATGCATCGTTGACTGCCCTGGTATTGCGGATGTCCATAGGCGGTCAAGATTGCTTACCATCGCTTACTGTTTGCTCCCATATTATGAAAAAAAAAAGAAAAAAGTGCGACAATATTGTGTAGACTCTGCAGAATAATGCTCACCATAATGCTCTACCTACAAAGTAGACAACGCTGCTTCTTTCCCTGAACAAGGTGAAGCTTATATATATATTCCAACAAGGATATATACCTATCAACAAGGGTTCAGGTCCAAGAATACCCACAATTTCAAAGCAGTTCAGCTGTGAAATCAATCCAGATTAAGAAAAATACATTCATATGATGAAATAATAATAAATCCATAGACTTTCTTGCCAGTTTTTTCTCCATAGGACCCACCATTTGACACCTTGCAACTAGAATATACATTTTATAAGCGCCTGTAATTAGGTCTATTTAAATAATAAACAATTTAAATGTGACATCATATTGAACAAAACATAAACAAAAAAGTTATTCTATGTGAAAATTGTGCCCTAAATTTCGATACAAGTGTACCGGTTTTCCGAGAGCAAGCGGTGACATTCTTAAAGCTCGCAATCCACAACAAGCAACTGTCGACATCGAGTTGAATAGAAGATCTGTACGAGACGAGACCACGAGACACAGTACAGAGACAGACGACAGGAATAAGCCATTCCTGCTTTATGTTTGTTTTGCTCAGCCCCCACAATACAGCTTTTGTGTCGACTGTACATTTCAACATTCATTATTAACAGATTACTATGTGCATACTTGCATGTTTAGCAGGAAAATGCCACAATCATTTTATTATTCAAGAGGTTAGTACCTACTTGTATTAGCATGTTAAATCCACCTACACCCAATAAATCACTTTTCTTTTTGCTGGGGTGACGTTTGAAAAATCACCGCAGCAGAATCAGTTTTTCATGAATGTTTCTACAACCACTAGAGGCACAAATTTTAAAATTCGGGCACATTTACAGGAGATGAGGCACTAATTATTTGTAAGAATAAAATCTCGATCGGAGACAACATTTGGCTGAGGTGATACACACAGTATTTTATATGTAAGTACTTTATTAGTTAATAAAAAAATGACAATGACACAAAACCTGAAATGCTATGCTCCGTCAGCACTGTGACACAGCCATAAGCAAGGAATATACCACTGTATGATAACCATACACGTACATATATCTACGTTATCCATCCTAATTACATAAGTTGGTATATTTCACAGCGCAAAAACTACGAGATTCATCCACATATGTTACAAATACTCACATCTTTAGATAGGCTTACATTGTTTGACCATCTCTGAACACCGTTCCATTAACAGAATAATGGAAATATCTACGGGAGGGAAAATAAAATGTGGAGAAAGATTTCTCTGCAGGTAACTAAGCGGTCATTTGTAAGCGGTCGAGAAAAATGCTCACTCGTCCAGAAAAAATAATCGAGTGAATGACGACGGTATATAGGTACCCATTGAGTTTTCAAAAACGTGAGTGCGAGCCTACTCAATTACACAACCAAGTAAAACAATCAACTTTGAATTTAAATGTGTTGCCACACTTTGATTAATTAAAACGACTTATTCACCATCGGGAAAAATTGGGTGTGTAAGTCGTTTTGATCAACTTCAAGTCCTCGCGAAGGAAAACCGAAGGAATTAAATAATTATTGAGGTACAATACACTGATTGGCAGCTTACGCCTGTCTACTGATTGGCAATCATTCTCCGCTGTTGTAACCAATTCACTGTTTATTCTAATAATTGAAGGCGGAGATGAGAGCTGATCAAGAAACTCGAAAGTCTTACTAGGATTTATGGAACTTCATTAAGTAGATTGAACGAATGTCTTCTTTTAATTTAATAAGCAAATGTTTAAGACGCTGACAACAGCCAAATACCCCAAATAGGCTTCTTGAAAAAAATACTGTATCTATTCAGTTTGTGGGGGTGAAAAAATATATGTTTTATAATCATGATCATCATCATCATCATCATCATTTCAGCCGAAAGACGTCCACTGCTGGACATAGGCCTCCCCCAAGCATCGCCACAACGACCGGTCCTGTGCCTTCCGCATCTAGCGGATTCCCGCGACCTTGATCATGATCAACATAACATAACATAAAATCACGCCTGTATTTCCCCGAAGGGGTAGGCAGAGGTGTATAGTACACCCACATTTCGCCAGTTATGTCATAGTCCCATGTAATAGGGGGCGAGCCTATTGCAATTGACCGGGCACAAATCCAGACTCCGGGCTGCTACTGAGAATTTCCGAATGAAAAAACCCAATATCACTTTGCCCGACCCGGGAATCGAACCCAGGACCCCACGCTCAGCAGTCGCGCTTGCAACCACTAGACCAACGAGGCAGTATAATCATGATCGTATTTCCAAAAACACTATATTGCTCAAAACACGTTTTCTTGAAGTTTTCTCTACATAAAACAAAAAATTATAAAATTATAAATTGTAAGATATGCTTAAGAGCAAAAGAACTTTATTATTTACAAAATATTATAAGTAAAATTAAGAAAACATAAAAAAGACAATAATCTAAAACATAGTTGTTTTTGTTTTTCAAATAAGCTTTTAGTTTTATATTTGAACAATATGTTGTCAATTACAATAAAACAAAGTTTAACCGGATTATATCGCGTATATTATTTAAATTGGTTTTCGCGAAAACCTAAAAAATTATTATGTTGTCAATTTTCATTCAAGTTGAGCGGCGCAGCCAACGTCCCTCCTCTCGTTGCCTCTTTCAGTTCTGTGCGTAACGACAGTGACCGCAGAGGTCTGATTTTTTAGGTGTTGTCAGCCTCTTAATATAGTAAATAACACGCGTGAATAATGTATTGTATCGTTTTACATAGTATCTGTCTAAGTGATGTTAAAAGGGCTCATGGCTAAGTAATAACCGCATGGATTTCAAAATCTGCTAGGGCAAGCAGCGCTAGCCGCGGTTAGTCCTTGGATGAGTGACCATTTATTGTACATCGGGACTCCTCTGTGCCTCGGAGAGCACGTTAAGTGTCGGTCCCGGTTTGCCATATGAATATCTATGGCAGTCATTAGGGTAAGAAGCTCAAAAGTCTGACAACTGCCCCCCTAGCCAATTTGACAACGAAACAGAAAAAGTTCTAAGCGAATTACTTATATGTCATTCCCATACATTTTCATTGATTTATATTAGCGTTGACGATTGTAGATTGTCAACTTGGCTCCCTAGCCAAGCTGCTCTAACCTTACAATGTTGGCATAACCCAGCAACTGGATTGTGGGGGTCTGATGGCAGGCGCTTTGGATAAAATATTGAGTAAGTATCTGGTTAGACTGGAAACCGACCCCAACATGAATGGAAAAAAGCCTCGGAGAAAGATCTATGCATCGTGTTATTGAAATAACTGAAAACTTCTTAAGGGTTCATTGTACTCATCAGTATGAACAACTTTTACTATGGTACCGGCCCTGAAATCACGAAAAAAATATCAGCTGTTCCCTACATTTTGTCGATTTATGTGAATAGTGTAGGGAAGAGCTGATTTTTTTTTTTGCGATTTCAGCGTTGCTCCCGTAGTAAAAGTTGTTTATAACACGCTGTATAAGAGACGTAAAAAAATCTGTAATCACGTTCGTGGGGAATTAGGAACGTACCATTAAATTAATACCGGTGCTCCATTATCTTTGTCTTTCAGCTACCTCTTCACAAAACCACAAAGATGAGGAAAACAAACTTTTTTCTTTTATGAAATAACACGTACTTAGTGTGCTTTCATCCCGTTTCATACATCTATTATATGTAAAAAGAACTAAAAACGTAAAGAAAAGCAGTATTTTTTTAAACTAACTTCAAATTGAAATATCGTTATTTCTATAGATTAATCGCATACGGTAAAATTTTATAGAACTGTAGTAGCATATTTTTCATTATTTTGAAAGGCGTGCTTTTCTTAAATTTGATTTGAAATTCAAATATTCATTTGTACAATCTGGTAAGGCAAATACATTTTTGTTTGTTGAATAAAACTCTGTTATCGGTCACGAGGTGCAAAACGAGTTAACATTAGGTAACTTTCAAAAAGTTATATTTTTTTATATTTTTTTTTTTATATTATAGGATGGCGAAACGAGCTAAAGGCCCACCTGAAAATAATAATAACCATGAAATAAAAATAATAATAATAATACCTGATAATTCTACTATAGTAAAATAAAAATAGGATAAATGGAAAAAAATACTAAGAAAACCATTTATATTATTATTATCATAGTTTAATTTGAAATTTCAAACGTTAAAATATTATTAAACTTAATTTCATAATTAAATAGAGCAATTGAGATTATTGTATTTTGACTAACCTAACCTAATTAGCGATACATCTTAATGAAATCAATGGAGTTGAACTTATAAATTTGTTACTTTGAAATAATTGACACGTGTTTTTATTATTCGAACTTAACGAGCTTTAATTTTTTTATTATGTTTTATTATGAAAGTAGTCTATTTACTTACCTTTACCTTTAATTATCCGTGACTTTATTTACTTCCATGCTATATCTATAATATCCTAAAAAAATTCATCACATACAGACTTTCATCAAAACTTTGTTTTCAAACTATTGTTTTGAGCAAATGTGTAAGAACTGGCTGAAACAATACAGTTTCAGTAAACTTCTATTGTTTCTTTTCTACTTACACGTAAATGAAACATTAACGAACAAATCACGTGAAAGTTTCACAGAAATTAATTGTTCCACAGGTGCTCCCCATGATATTTTAATGTGACATTAGTCTCGTCATTTAAACACAATGGTGCCCGTATTAACAACGACATGCTTTTAATAGCGTCGGTGTAGCCGAGCCCGGTGCTACGGGTGGAAGGTTACATTAGACGCGCGCTACGAGCCAGCGAGCTACGGACGTGCTACGCGTGGATATAAGGCTACGAGGGCAACGCAAGTGCTGGGACGCCGGGCACGAGCGGCCGCGGGAGGCGCGAGGCTCGGACTGGCTCCGCTCGCTGCTCGCTGCGAATAATCCATACCCGAGAGGCGAGGAGGCTGTATTTACCGGACCGAAGGGCGGTCGGGCGAGCGAGCTCCGACTGCTCCCGCCGCCGCCGCCGCCGCGCCGCGCCGCAGCCCGCCAGGCTGCGATGCACGCCGCGCTCCTTCATGTTGACACAATTTCAAATAATGTCACATAATTTAGGGTCCGTACACTGATTGCACTTCGTAACGGTTACGTAAAGACTCTATCGATGGATTCTGTCAAACGTTTAATGACCTCGTTTTTGACGTCGATTTACATATTGTTTTGGTTTACAAAACTAATGTAGGTACCTAACTTGGAACAAACTGAAATAGTAATCATAAATTACAACTTTTATCGATTTTACCTACCAATAGATACTATATTCTGTTTTTTTCTTTCTTGTCTTATTTAGTAAACAATCTTGGCAGATCTCTTTATTAATATAACTACTGATAAAATATAATTACTACTTCTGCACATGTAATTAGGTTAAAAAATGTTTTTTATTTTATTTTTATTTCTCCCCTGGTGTTGCGGATGTCCATGGGCGGCGGAGATTGCTTACCATCAGGTGACCCGCATGGTCGTTTGCACTCCTATGTTATAAAAAAATAAAAAAATGTGTGTGAAATTGTTAACATTATGCCTTTTAGTAATTATTATTGACGAATTGCATTAAAAATACATGCCAAGATTGTATACTAAATATAAAAAGTAAGAAAAAACAGAGTATATATCAGTAACGAAAAAGTCTACAAATAATTCGGAATTAAACTTTTAACAATGAACATTGGTTTAAGAAGTAATATTAAATTAGCTAAGAGATAAGTCATAAACTAGAAAAATAACCGTCAAAAGAGGTAGATACCTGACTGCGTGCTTATCTAACTTACAAAGAGTTGAGAAAAGTTTAATTTGCAAGTTTAAAAGGCATGTTTTACCACCTGCGATAAGCGACATTTGCGGATAAATCGGAAAATGGAACTTTAGACTTGTTTAACATAATTTTACGTTTTATCTTAAGTCGTTCGTCTTACGTCTTTATTTTGCATACTGTTCATGGTCAGTCAACAATAACGCCATAGAGATGGCCAAATACCACATGAATACAGTGTGAACTACATGAGAACCATTGACACGAAGAAGAAGTAAATCGTCTATCAATTTAGTTGTAATGATAATTTCGATTTATATATTAGTTTTTTTTGTTATTTAATAAACAATAAAAACAATTGCTAAATACGACAATTTACGACACCCATGAGAAGATATAGGGTGGTGAAATTCTTTGCGTCCGGCACCACACGGACGAACGACGACTCTTACGCTTATAATTTATCAAGGGCCGGTATTTCAATAGTCTGATAACTTTTAACTGAGGAATAAATGTGATATTTTGACAGATTTTCTATACTACAACTGTCAAAATGTCAAACTTATTCCTCAGTTAAAAGTTAACTGGCTATTGAAAGACCGACCCTAAAAGGTAAGTACTCAATGAGCACATGCATGTCTGTGGTATTCCTTTTTTTTACGAGCCTGTTTAGTCCCACTGCAGGGCAAAGGCCTCCCTTCCTTTCTTCCACTTTTCGCAGTTTATGGCAATTTGTGGCCAATCCTTTAAGTACAGCATCCCGCCATCTCCTTCTGGGCCTACCGCGTTTTCGTTTTCGGCTGTCTGGGATCCACTCTGTTGTGAGTTTCGCCCATAGTTTCGGTATTCCTTTATGTGGTATTAAATGTTGCTGCCACCATAATCACCGCTGCTATACATACTTATAATATCATATATCTGAGGGTGGGGTAATATAAATCACACGTACGGTTAAGGTAAATCATAAAGATGCGATGGGTAATATCGTTTTTATTGCCTCCTGTTGTAATTCACCAAATTCTTCATTAGCACCTATAATATATTCCTTGAAGGTGGTTCCTTATTATTATATTGAATATTTGGAGAATAATCGTTTCTTCTGATAATAAGAATTATTTTTCTCCTCATTCTGGAGGGTTATTTATAAATAATTTCGAAGATTAAGTATTATTTTTTAACCGACGAAAAAAAGGAGGAGGTACTCAATTCGACGCGAATCAATTTTTTTTTTTTTTGTTTTTTTTATGTATGACCACGCATAACTTTTTACAGAGTAGTCCGATTTTGAAAATTCTTTTTTTAATGGATAGGGTATATTTTAAAGTTGGTATCATTTAAATTTAAAAATCGAAATCCACCCTTAAGGGTAGGAAAACAGGGAATGACTGCTTGTTCACCCACTGTTTTCTTACCTGTTAACCGATTCTGTTGAAACTTGGCACACATAAATGTAGTTCTAGACACTACAACATAATGGAGACCTGGAGTTAGATTTTAGCCACAAAAAAAAAACTTTTTAACAAAAAATTTAACCGACGAAAACAGAATCTGAAAAGCAAACAATAAAATGAAGCATTTAGTCTTTTCCTAACTAAACTAATGTAAATAACTAATTATGAGTCGGTGCCAAACAAACAATCAACGAAGATCATTAAATAACTTTAAATAAATAATAAAAACAACATAACGTCAAATACAACGTGAAATTTTCAACGATAAACAATAACTTTCCAAAAATGCGTTCTCCGCTCGACCACTTGCAACTTGCACGCACTTTGCTTGTTTGTTTGGCGCCGACTCATAATTAGTTATTTACATTAGTTTAGTTAGGAAAATACTAAAAGCTTCATTTTATTGTTTGATTTTCAGATTCTGTTTTCGGCGGTTAAATTTTTTGTTAAAAAGTTTTATTTAATTAATTAATAAATAAAGTTCTAAAAAATATTCATGTCTGAAGGTCCGTGCCTACCTGTGGGGACTGCTTATGCTAAATGGGATACACGTAAACTATCATATGGAACGCGTGTAGAGATACAAGAGAGGAAGAAGTGGCAGTGTTACGTAGCATACTACAGGTCTGGCTAGCCCGTTACATTTAATCGGCGTAATGGTCATATAATTGAGAAAAGAGCTTGGTACATTGTCTAGGGAGAAAACAGATGTATGTTGTAGATATAGTAATAAAACCCTTATTTATGTTATTTATTACTAAACTGCCTGCGGCTTCGCCCGTGTGCTGAAATAAAATATAGCCTATGTTACTTTTGGATAAAGTACTTTATAACGGTGAAAGAATTATTAAAATCGGTTCAGTAGTTTCAGAGTTTATCGAGTGACAAACAAACAAACACACAAACAAATCTTTCCTCTTTATAATATAGAAGTATAGATCAACACCTGAACCCTTGACCCCCTCACCTACACCTTCCTGCCGGCCTTAACCTTCTCGAACTGAGAAGATGTCCCTGCCCAGCAGTGGAACAGTAATGGGCTGATTATGTATGTATGCATAGAAAAACAGAATAGGAATACGTAGAATGTAGAGAAGTGCTTTCCCAAAAAATCTATGCGTTGTTCGAAGACTTTTTTCACAGAAAGTCGAAAAGTGGTGGGGCAACAAAATAAATCCGGCGAGCTGAGTTTCTTGTTCTTTGTTGTTCCTATAACAATAAATAACGTTGACGTGACCGGTTTATTAGTAGCTGCATTACGTTACGTAGGTGAGCTCTACGAATAAATGAGATTTCGGGTTTCGGACGCGCTCTTGCAGATAGAACTCCTTAAATGGGACATCTGGAAAAATATGCCAACAAAATAGCGTCAAATATAAATTTTGCGGCCAGTTACTTCACTCCAATCGCGGCTATCAGTGCCGAGTCCTGTTTGTTTATTGACCATATCCTTTGTGTCCAAATGGCTTTTGAGAATGATTTAATGCCCGCGCACTCCGGGGCTGGTCCGTTTCGTACAATTTTTATTCATAACCACAAACAATATAAACCTTTAGCAAAATCTAAAATGTCATTTTTTTATCTTGCTGTAGATATGAAATGTTTTCATTCCACGAACCCAAACATTTTATATTCTGATTTCTGATCAATCTAAAACTTTGGGATAAAGAGTAACGCTAGCTCGTAAAACGTTAAGTTTTATTGCAGAAGGGAAAATTTCTGAGTAAAATATAAGATTTCTAGCGATTCTTGTAGGAAACGTTGGGAAGGTAAGGTAGGGAGTAAAGAGTATGACACGAAGGGCATTTCTGCCTCTTGAGAGTACGGTGAAAGATGTTCGGGTCGCGTCACTGACGTGTACGCTTATGAATGCTTCACACCCTTTTCAATACCGACACCAAAAGATTTTACACGTTGATACTTCTTCTGTAACCAAATGCTATTGTTATTCTAATAGAATTTTTGAAGGTAGATTTCTGTGTTGTATTGTTGGTATTTATTTATTTACTTAAGGAATGACTTAAACATAAAATCGTTTTAACCTGACGCGTCTTACATGATATTATTTACATTATTTTTATTTACTTACAAGGTAAGGTAACCTTTTATTAGGGTTCCGTACCCGAAGGGTGCCAAACGGGACCCTATTAATCTCGCTACGCTGTCCGTCCATCCGTCCGTCCGTCACAGGGCTGTATCTTTTGAACGGTAATAGATAACCGGTTGAAATTTTCTCAGAAATTGTGTTGCTATGAGGTGTATCACTACAAATACTAAAAACAAAAAAAAGTCTAAAACCAAAGGGGGTCCCCATACAAGAAACCTCATAAAACATGCATTTTTTTCAACGTTTTTGTTCATGCTATATCTTCAAAACGGTAATATATACCAGCGTCAAACTTGGTCAGATTATAGTGCATATTATGTAGTTTAGCAACAAATACTAAAAATAAGACAAACATAGACATATGTTACTGTACCACCGTACCTGCGTAAGAAAGACATGCAAAAATTCTCATTTCGCGCACTGTGCGTTGATGTCTTTTCATAAACTCTCGTAAATTAAATCAGTTTTTATGGGGTATCAGGTCGTTGAGAGGTACGGAACCCTTACTGCGCGAGGCCGACTCGTACTTGGCCGGTTTTTTCTATTTAAAGACTAAAAAGACTTTCATTTATTTTAAATAGAGAACGTAACAAGCTCGTCGAGTTTAAGAACAAATTAGTATAGTAGTGTTACACTGGTATACGTACACGTATAGAAAAAACCGGCCAAGTGTGAGTTGAACTCACGTAGTAAGGGTTCCGTACCACCCATCGACCTGATACCCCATAGAAACATTTAATTTACGAGAGTTTATCAAAAGATATCAACGAACGTACGCGAAATGTGAATTTTTACAACTCTTTCTTACGTTGGTACCACCACATACGTCTAAGTTTGCCCTGTTTTTAGTATTTGTTGCTAAACTACATAGTATACACTATAATCAGACCAAGTTTGACGTTGGTATATATTACCGTTTTGAAGATAGAGCAGAAACAAAAACGATGAAAAATGCATGTTTTTCGAGGTTTCTTGTATGGGGACCCCCTTTGGTTTTAGACTTTTTTTGTTTTTAGTATTTGTCGTAATACTCCTCATAGTAACACATATTCTCTGAAAATTTCAACTGGTTACCTAATCCCGTTACAAAGATACAGCCTTGTGACAGACAGACGGACGGACGGACGGACAGCGTAGCGAGAGTAATAGGGTCCCGTTTGGAACCCTTCGGGTACGGAACCCTAATAACAAAGGAAAATACAACATGTTTATATATTGGAAATCTAAAGCCTAATTTTCCGATGAATCCGCATCACATTTAATACCTCCTAGCGCGCTACGTCATTAGTGAACATTAAATACATTTTGAATATCGTGTAAACAAACATCGTCGTTTGTTATCCGCCGTTACTAAACACAATAACTCTATTAGGATGGAGCGCTTATGGGCCTTATGGAGTATAGTTAACCTTAATCTACCATAAGCCTACCTAACAGTAAACCAGAGGAATATTCTACGGTGTGAACCTGTGTGAACATTCAACCGGTAGATGCTTCCAACTATGATATTTAAAAAGATTTTTTGTTATATGGAACTTAATATTGTTGGTTAATTTGGCGAGCTCCTGCAGGGTTTCAGATTAAAAATTTACACTGTAGAATTTAAACAAAGATATGCAAATCCTAGAAACGTAACCATACAAAAAAATATGAATATTATTTTGCGAAAATTCACAATAAAATACAACCACTACTCACATAGGTACAGTTGAAAAGTAGCGTCAGGCGTCAGGTACTAGTGAAGTAGTGACCTGACATATGCTGAACTAGACCTATTTGGCACAGCCGTGGGGCACGCAATGTTTTATTAATCTTTTTTTTTGGTGTTTCTTTGGTGTCCCTAGTTAGTAGCAAATAAATAATTTCTTTATTTCTTTAAAATTGTTTTATTTTGAATGAAATTTTCACAGAGTTTTACGAAAAGATGTCTGATAGAATTCAAAACGAAACTGGTGATGTAGTTTTTTCGGGTAAGTATTAGTGATGTACTTTTTTCGGGTAGTTTCATGTATCCGCAGTATGCAACAGCTGAACGCGTAAACATTCTACTTAAATGATGATTATAGTACCAATTATTAATAATGTTTACATTTCTTAAATAATTCTTATACATCCGGGAACTTGGTTAATTAACAGTCAGAAGTGAACTGTGGTGGATCAGATTTTGAGCAATCTGCGCATCGAATAACTGGCTTGGAAAATAGGTATATCTTTTATACTTTTCTTAGCCAGAAATAAACCATACTAATACCACAAAGGGTTCAGACTAAAAGGAGCCGTCACAGAACAGGCAGACACCGCTGTGATTCCATTAGTGATACATTTTACAAATGGAATAGAACTGAGAAAATGTACGTACATATTGTTAGGAGATGAATACATACTATTAACATTGGTTAGGCGCATACAAGCCATTTGTGGTCAATAATGAGGAGGATAGCGAATGGGATGGCTAGCACACATGTGTACACCAGGGCCATAGTTAGAAGGTTTGGGGCTCTTCGGGACAGTAAGTGATCAAGCCCTTTATTAGGTCCCTTGTTTTGTAGCCCGTCTGCCCCGATTATAGTGAAGGCCCTGGGTTACCTACTGCACTTAAGTCGTGTAGAGTGTAGTGTACTTAACGTCAAAGTAAATGTTTGTATTGTACCGAATTGATGTCCCCACCCAACTTTATCATCGCCGTGTACTTACAATTACAAGTTGAGGGTCGCGGTTAGTTCTATGGACAAACTCCGGGAGAATTCAGTCCAAATGGGACCAAACTCTTAGTTTACGCTGTGTGTATGAACATAATTAATCTCGATAGCTATCAAAAAAACTACGAATTCTAGATATATATACGCTTCTATTTCATTACCAGAATAATAATCTTTTTCATGAATATAAAATACTAGGCTTCGCCCGCGTACTGAAATAAAATATATTATGTTATATGTTACTTCTGGATAAAGAAGCTTTCTAATGGTGAAATAATTATTAAAATCGGTTCAGTAGTTTCAGAGTTTATCGATTACAAACAAACAAACAAATATTTCCACTTTATAGTGTTGTAAGTATAGATTTTTTTTCGAAAAAATACATTTTTTTTTACCTAAACACTCCTGGTTATATCCATCTCCACCTTGACTGACTTTTCCAATTTTTCAGATAAGTTAAAACGGCTTATAATGCTGTTGCCAAAAATAGAACTAGGAAAAACTCTTGAAGATTCGTGTAAACTCTTGTTATTGCAGCGGCTACGGCAACCCTACTCGAGTACAACCCTAACAACCTTTCCTGTATAGTATTATATTATCTGTGCCCTAACCTTCTGCTACTAAACCTACATACTAGACAAATTTGTCTATCAAAGACAAGTAGAGGGCTTGTACAGGATCAATTGTCATTCAGATCTTCACAAACCGCGATTGGTTAGGCTTTTTTATGAATACATCCCATATAGGCTGGCTTTATTCTTGTTGTATGTAAGACTAGCTGTGTAATGCAATGCCAACTTTCTTGTTTCGTCAAAAACCTTTGCGGGTGCGCCCACGATATTTCATACAAACTTTCAGCCCCTATTTTATTTTTTAAGGGTTGATTTTCCAAAAACACTGAAACACATATTTCTTTATTTTTAACCAAACAGCTAAATACCGTTTTTTATACATCTGACTTCAAAAATGACGGAGTTTCATACAAACTATCAACCCCTATTTAACCCCCTTAGGGGTGGAATTTTTTAAAATCCTTCTTTATTGGATGCCTACGTTATTAAAAGTATATACTGTAAAAAAAAAAAACTAGCTCCAGCGGTTTAGGCTCTGCTTTGATGAATCAGTCAGGACAAGTACCTAATTATAGGTATATGACATATTTACCATTAGGGAAGAGCGCTGATGTCTGAAATACAGATATTAAGTTATCTAGTTCAGACACAGATGTCTTTGTCGACTTATTTTAGACTAAGCTTATATTATATAATGTAAACATAATTAGATTCTAAGTTTGTTTTTTGTTTGAAATAAATAAAAAAATATTTATTTATTTTACTTTCAGATTTGTATAAAATATAGTGCAATATTTAGAGGGGCTCGTAGCGATGCAACGACTGCGCGGATTGTACGATCTGCAAGGTTAAGCTGCACTTGCCGCGGTCAGTCTGTGGATGGGTGACCGTTTCGTTACACATCGAGACCCCTCCGTGCCTCGGAGAGCACGTTAAGCTGTCGGTCCCGGTTGTCATACGAATATCTATGGTAGTCGTTACGGGTAGTCAGAAGCCTGAAAGACTGACACCTGGTCTAACCTCCGAATGTCAGTATTATCCAGTAACTGGGTTGCGGGGGTCTGATGGCAGTCACACCGTGTAAAATACTGATGTTCAGCCACATCTGGCTAGACTGGAAGCCGACCCCAATATAATTGGGAAAAGGCTCGGAGGATGATGATGATGATGATAGTGCAATATTTAGATTAGCACGTAGAGTTGGTTGTAAATCTATCTATACTTATACACATATACTATATGGTAGATACTCTAGATGTACTGTATGGTATGCGAATCTCTGTTACAAGCTCAGCACCGAAGTAGAAAGGTTATACTAGCGGTCCACACGCAATCAGCCCAGGGGCCTTACTCCCGACTAGATCGAGTGCTGTATCAATCGAATTTGAACTCGAGTTATTATCAAATTAAACTGCATTTTTCTAGGAATTTAGATTAGCTCGATTTGGTTCAGAGCTCGAACCAGTCGGGAGTAAGGCCCCTGGTTGCTCGCGACACGGCTCAGTATAATGTGGCTGGCCCGTACCAGTTGCACCAGGGAGGCACATGTTTTTCACATCACATCGTAGGTAGCGTAGAAACAATCGACACTGGCTTCAGCTAATATCCCTGACGCTACAGAAACGGGATAGCCCCCCATGAACACCCTGAACGCATTCGGTATTATAATTATTGTATACATTATAAGATTTATTGAATATCAAACATTTGTTTCCACATAACATTTTAGTTTCTACCATTACTAGCCCATGCCCGCTGCTTCGCCCCCTTATAGGTAATTCGGTTTACCACAGAAACCACCAGTTACCAGTTTACATTGTCGCGCATCCATTGGGATCTGTTTATTTTTCCGGGATTGAAAGTAGCATATATATAGCGTTAGTACGGGTTATGGTCTATCTGTGTACCAAATTTCATCTAAATCCGTTCAGCCGTTTCAGCGTGATTGAAGGGCAATCAAAAAAACAAACATCCATACTTTCGCATTTATAATATTAAGTAGGATGTATGCGCGTGTTACTATGAGAAACTAGGTTTGCTCACTCCATTCATAGACGCACAAACACAAAGCAAACATTAAACATAATTAACATCGTCATTAATATCATTGACGGCAACTGTGGTCTAGTGGTTCGAGTGTCGGACTGCTGATCACGAGGTCGTGGGTTCGATTCCCACAGGACACAAATATTTATGTGAAGAACATAAGTGTTAGTGTTGGTCTGGTTGTTTCTTATCTATACTAATATTATAAAGAGAAAAGATTTGTATTTTTGTGTGTATATTTGTAATGAATAAACTCAAAAACTACTGTGCCGATTTCAAAAAAAAATTCACCTTTAGAAAGCTACATTCACCCTGAGTAACATAGGCTATATTTTCATGTCCACCCGTGGGAAGCCGGTACGGGCCGCTAGTGTATTCAAATCAAATCAAATCAAATCAAAATGTTTATTTGTGTACACAGGTAATTTTGGTGTTAGTACATTATAGGTAGTCTTTCTGTGTGCTGCCACAGGTGGCATACAAATATTAATACTTAATTAAGCATATTACACTACATTATTAAACAATTAGGATGAATTACATTAATTCACTTTATTTATATAATTATTATTTAAGATTTAAATTTACACATGTTTTTAAATAATAAATTTACAGGAATTAGCTGCATTCAAAATATTCATATCATTATTGATTTATTAGATTATTAATTAGGTTTTGGTAGTAAATACGAATGCAAATCTCTTATATTTAAATATTATAATCAGATAGGAATTCATTGATTGAATAGTAAGTTTTACTGATTAAAAACAATTTTAACTCCTTTTTAAATAGTCTTAAGTCACGTATATTCCTTATGGGTTTTGGAATTTTATTATAAAGTTTAGGAGCCATGCCTAGTATATTAGTGTATTATAAGTATTATATAAGTTATAAGTATGTATTTACAAAAAAATCTGTATTTAAGTATTATATCCATTGTCTAGTACCCTGACTAGATGGTGCTTGTTAAAAATGTCGCAAAATATTTTATTTGTTTATTAATCGCGGTACTTCCAGAATAATATCAAGCTGTACAAGATGTATTCTTTGACTCGCTAAGTAAACGCACGGGGGAGTACGAGCGACGTAAAGAAAGTGATCGGTTGAATTAAAATTTAAAATCACCCCGCGATGGCTGACGCTGTCGTCTCATGATATTATAAAAGCGAACTTTATTTACCTACACCACCTTATTTTACAGTGTAAAGGGTATTAAACGGTGTTTTTTAATCGCTTTCTTGCAACAACAATATAAGCTCTACGATTGTTTTTATTATAGTCTAGGAACATTGTAAGTTAAACATTTTGTTTTCGAGGGTCGAGAGAACATTCATTTAACAAAGAACTTTTTATGGTTCCGTCAGAAAGAAAACAACCTTGACTAATAGGAATTCTTTCGGATACTGTAAATAGGAAGACGTGCAGGGAACACTGTTATCTGAACTCATAATATTTTCTCGGACTCGGACTTTACTTTCGGATTTAGCGGAAAACCTGTTTTTATGTTGGTATTATTGGGTATAAAAGGACTTTGCGGAATGTCGAGCCACATACAATATAATAAGTAGTTGAAGATTTTTCGGCTTAGGACTGGTAATATATTTTTGTACTGGACAATATATTGTTTGTCTGTCTGATTTATATCAGAGAATGTTATTGAGTATTTATAATACAAGTAAAAATACTATTTTATTTTGTAATGTAGGTCTCTAGTTATTATTGTTTACAATGTGAAAGTTTGCTGTTTGCCTATGCATAGTGCTAATGCATAGTGTATCCATTATTAACATATAACAAGCAACGCTATCCTAGTTTTTAACTCAGAGTGCAATAGCTAAGTAGGTAGGTACCCAGACACACGTAACTAAAATAACCACTTTTCATATTACACCCGTATTCATTAAAATAATTTCTAGTTCGCCAAGGTTTATATCAGCGCCAGTGCCAAGATACTTCCCAAGATATGTATGGCCGCAAAAGTACACGATGTGTGAGTTTTTTAACAGACTTCAAGAAAAGGAGGAGGTTATGTATTCGGCGGTCTTTTTTTTTTTCATGTATGTACGGTCAACCGCACGTCGGTGGTAACACTTTGACATTGACAGCATCTTTATTTCGTAAGCAGTAAGGGTGGTTTTCGAATTGATGTATTACCACTGTCATGCTGTCGCCGTGCGGGCTTCCTCTGCCAAATAAAAAAACAGCCACGTAAATCGGGCCAGAAATCTCGGAGTAATCAGTGTACACTCTAGATAGAGGCACTTTTGAAGGCGGCGCGTGATTTTCATGTACGTTCACTTATATTGTTTTTTAACTATAGATATGCGCTCGATTGTACATTATATTTACATGACGCTCATGATGATTGATCGTGAAATACGTGGGACACTCAGAAAGTATTGCGAAACTAAAAAAAATTGTTCTATACGTACATATATTTTTATCAAATCTTTTCAAAGTACTTTCCACCAGCCTCTATACAAAGATTCATGCGCCTAAACCAGTTTTCAAAACACTTTTTCCAGTCCGCCGCAGACACCTCGTTTACAGCCTGCTCGAACGCAGCCAGCGCATCTTCCGGCGACGAAAATTGTATCCCTTTGAGCTGATTTTTTATTTTTGGGAATAAAAAGAAGTCACACGGTGCTAGATCAGGGCTGTAAGTAGGGTGACCCAGGAGTTTGACTGGCGTGCTGTCCAGGAAGTCCCTCGTTTTGAGTGCGGTGTGCGCAGGTGCATTGTCGTGGTGGAGCAGTAGCCCGCGGAGCCCTGTGTTTGGTCGCTTGTTGCTTATAACAGAGAAAACTTCTGGCAAACATTTGGTAGTATACCATTCGGCATTAATGCTTCTTTGATCCCGTAAGGGAATTGATACCAAGTGGCCAGTCAAATTAAAAAAGCTAGCGATCAAAATCTTACCCCCGCTTCTAGATCGCTTCACTTTGGTAGGCGTTGGCTCATTTTGAAACACCCAAACAGTCGACTGGCGCTTGGTTTCTGGGTCGTATTGATAAATCCAGGACTCATCACCTGTAACGATGTCGTAAACACGCCGAGACGAGCCTGCTTCAAATTTGTTAAGCATATCACGGCACCATTCCACCCGGGCCTGCTTCTGAGCATCGGTGAGGTTGTGCGGCACCCAGCGTGATACTATCCTCCTCACGCGAAGATGGCTGTGTAGAATCTCGTGAACGCTTCCCGATCCAATCTTCAATATGTGTTGAATCTCCTGATATGTAATTCGCCTATTGTCTTGGATTAAATTTTTCACTGCTAGCACGTTTTCTTCGGTAACAGCCGTCAAAGGGCGACCGCTTCTTTCGTCATCCCCCAAAGTTGGTCGACCGCGCTTGAATTCGTTATACCAACGATACACGGTTGCCTTGGAAGGGCCTTCATCCATGAATGCCATTTGAAGTCTATCGTACGATTCATCCGGTTTCAGGCGACACATGAAATCGTATAAAATCATAGCTCTAAAATGTTCCCGGCGCAGATCCATATTTCAGTGAGACACAATACTTTGAATTAACTCGCAAAAAATGTGGAGGGAAATTTTGAAATTGGAACTTACTTATTTTTACTTATAAATAATCATATTTTCGAAAAACATTATAACTGGCCAGTCTCCCATATATAAAAACTTTTTTTCGCAATACTTTCTGAGGGGCCTGGTACATGTACATACATACATAAGGAAAGGGTCAATCACGCGCCGCCTTCAAAATGTTGGTTTATGAAAAGATTTTGTAATACATACAAGGATTATTATTTACTTTTTATTTAAGGTTTTTGAAGTCGGTTTTTTTTTGTTAAAAAGTTTTTATTTAAGTTATATTATTCATTAAACGACACAGTTTTTTCATCAGTTTCGTTGGTCTAGTGACTGCCTCGTTGGTCTAGTGGTCGCAAGCGCGACTGTTGAGCGTGGGGTCCTCGATACCCGTCGGGCAAGTTTTATTCGGTTTTTTATTAGGAAATTCTCATAGAAGCCCGGATTTTGGGTTTGTGACCGGTTAATGGGTATAGGATCGCTCCCTAATTACATGGTACTTATAACATAACTGGCAAAATGTGGGTGTACTATACCCATGCCTACCCCTTCGGAAAATACAGGTGTGATGTTATGTTATGTTAAAATTAAGGAAATAATCAACTGGACACACTTAACCTTTCCATCCCGTATATAAGTGTGCGCAGGCTAGGGACTATTATAGGTGTAGTCTGTTAATATCCTTCTCAGAATCCCCTCTTCATGTCTTAAAGCTGTCAGCCCGAACTGACCTCCAATATCCTATCTACTATTCAACTGACAACGTGACGTTGCTTAGATAGCAACACACACTTACACATGTATGTGTAGGTATGTAATTATAATGTTAGTGTTGGTACATCTATTTGATTCCAGGTGAGATCTGTTTAATTGATTCGAACATTTGTGTGTGCATACAGGGTGTCCCATCGCTTTGCTACATGGAGCAAAAGTACTTTAAATACAGGAAATTTTACTCAGAGAAGATTTTTAAAAGCAAGTAATACTGCGTTCAAATATTTTTCAAAAGGGTCTTCACTGAGCCGGGAATCGAATCTTTAAGATTCCCAAAAAAATATCAGCCTTTATTTTTATGCCACCAATCGATAGAGTCGATTTTAATAATTAAATTACTCCAAACATTGTATCCTAGATTGAAGGAAGACCAAATCTAACATAGCTTAGGTATATTTGAATAAAATGATACTAAATCAGCAATTTTTACTCAAAAAACACCTTATTTTGTTTGTTGTTTGTCCCCATTTCACGGGCTTCTTTTAATTTCACGGGCTTCTTTTAATTTCACGGGCTTCTTTTAATTTCACGGGCTTCTTTTAATTTTGGACACTTTGTTTGTTGGACAGATTTTATTCTTACTATTGACACTATCAAAATCAATCAAGAGAAGCCATAAAATACAGGATGGTAGGTAGGTAAATACGATTGTGTTAGTTCGATTCCCGTCTCAGGCAAGAGATTTTTTATAATCTTTGACAAGATACCTAAGAGAAGCCATAAAATACAGGATGGTAGGTAGGTAAATACGATTGTGTTAGTTCGATTCCCGTCTCAGGCAAGAGATTTTTTATAAGAGTTTTTACTTGGTCTATGTTTATAATCTGTGAATACAGAAATTCTTGTTTAAACAGAAATAGTGAACTCTCCTTTGAGTAAAGTTCGATATTTACAATATTTAAAGTACTTTTTCTCCATGAAGCATAGGGATGGGACACCCTATATATCACATATGACAGTCCAACTGCCGAACATCAACAAAATGACGATGACGACGTCTGTGGGCTGGTGGTTCGAGTGTCGGACTGCAGATCACGATTCGATTCTCACAGGACACAAATATTTGTGTGATGAACATAATTGTTTGTGTTCGTTTAGGTTTTTCTTATGTATTATAAGTATGTATTTACAAAAAAAAAGTATATATGTATTATACCCATAGTACAAGCTCTGCTTAGTTTGGGACTAGCTGGTGCTGTGTAAAAATGTCCCAAAAATATTATATTATTATTAAAATACCTTGTATCATACATATAATTATTACCTACGATTGTAGTCTTGAGTTGACCTTACTTATACAAGAATGAATAAAGCCTCTATACTGAAAAATAACCTTATTTGTTGACGTCTAGTATGCTTGGGAGAAAAATAAATTTGTTCTGTAGGATATGGGGAGCCCGAGGCACTCGCCAACACAGAACAGAATGCTCGCCAACGACATCTTATTGAATGCAGATCGCCGACTTTGCTACCTTGTAGGTACCCATCTATTTATTTCCATTGTTGTCAGATTCAGTTAGTAAGTCCGGTATTGTGGTTTACTCGTTATTTATGTGTTTTTTCCTTAATTTATATACGAACACTTAATTTTACTGCAAGGGTCCTTAACAAAAATAAAAAAAATATTGTGCATAGTTTTGTGTGTTTTTGTTTATGAATATGTTAAATTCACATTAGCCTTCGATTCGATCGAGACTTGGGCTATACTACAGTCTCTTCAACGGTGCCAGATTGACTATCGGTACATCGAAGTGTTAAAGTCTTTGTATGAAAACGCCACTATGTCACTCCGATTACAGGACCAAGCCTCGAAATCTATCCTTCTGCAGCGAGGTGTGAGACAGGGAGATGTGATCTCTCCGAAACTGTTCACTGCTGCATTGGAGGATGTCTTCAAGGTTCTGGACTGGAAGGGGCTAGGCATTAACATAAACGGCGAGTACATCACTCACCTTCGGTTTGCCGACGACATAGTAGTCATGGCTGAGACCATGGAGGACTTTGGTACAATGCTCGATGACCTCAGTAGAGCTTCTGATAGAGTGGGTCTTAAAATGAATATGGACAAGGCAAAGATTATGTCGAATTCCGATATATCACCCATTCCCGTAAACATCGGAGAATCTACACTCGAAGTTGTTGACGATTATGTATACCTAGGACAAACTGTCCAGCTAGGTAAGTCCATCTTCGAGAAAGAGGTCAATCGTTGAATCCAACTCGGTTGGGCAGCGTTCGGGAAGCTACGCAATATCTTATCGTCCAAAATACCGCAGTGTCTCAAGACGAAAGTCTTTAGACACTGCTTTTCTTCTAGTGTGTGTTGCCAGTAATTACTTACGGTACTGAAACGTGGTCGCTCACAATGGGCCTGATAAGAAGGCTCAAAGTCACTCAAAGGGCAATGGAGAGGGCTATGCTCGGAGTGTCCCTGCGTGATCGAATCAGAAATGAGGAGATTCGCAGGAGAACGAAAGTAACCGACATAGCCCGAAGAATTGCCAAACTTAAGAGGCAGTGGGCGGGGCACATTGCTCGCAGAACGGATGGCCGATGAGGCAGTAAAGTTCTAGAGTGGCGACCGCGTACTGGCGCAGCGTGGGTAGGCCCCCCATAAGGTGGACCGACGACCTGGTGAAGGTCATGGGAATCCGCTGGATGCGGAAGGCGCAGGACCGGTTGTTGTGGCGATGCTTGGAGGAGGCCTATGTCCAGCAGTGGACGGCTGAAATGATGATGATGATGATGATGTTTAATTGCTCCATTGTTTATCCTCATTTTCAACTTTCAGTTTCCCACAACCTAGACTTTGACTATTTATAGTTGTTATGATTAAAAATCACAAACAAGTAAGTGAAAGATAAACAATTCAAAACATTGCTGATTTCTATTTCCAGTTTAGGTCTCTGTGACTTTTTGAGTAACCGGTACATAGAATAATCATTCGATAATAGCCGACGCCCGCGGCTTCACTCCCACATTATTTCGATAAAAAGAATACCTACTATGTAATCCCGGACAAGGTCTATCTATGTGCCAAATTTCATCCAAATCCGTTCATAAGTTTCAGCGTGATGGAAGAAGAAACAAACAAACATCCATACTTTCGCATTTATAATATTAGTAGGATGATGTGGACGTATTCGTTCTTACAATAAGCATCACAATATCGAATAGCTTCGTAAAGATTATTTTGTCATCCACCTTTTTATATTTCCTTTGTCATCCTTAATTAAATTTATGAATAGGGATGTGATAGTCTATTTCATCAACTTATTTTCCATTCCTTTTGTTATCTCATAAAACATCCAAGAAAGGGTACAAATAGAAACTCCTCTTCTTTAGTCCTTGACAAAATGCAATTAAGTCGATAAATTTTTAGGAACCTCATGCAATATTAATTACCGCTCTTCCAGATTCTTTTCCGGCATCGGAATATAGGTCCATTCTCTATAGATATGTGTGTGCGTAAATAACAAAATATTTTATTTATGGTAACCGTAAGGTATTGCGTGTTGGCAATTGATTTATCGGTAGATCGGGACTATGAGATGTCCCGCTTCCCACATTATTCACTAAACACATCATACAAATATGCGAGCACCATACGAAAATAGGAATATATTGCAGGTTTTCGCCAATATTTTTCAAGCTTACATAAAATACACGTTAATGCTACGGATAGGTTTACCTATGTGTATTCAGGTTTTTTTTACTCACAATCGCTGCGACCTCTTTGATCGGCTTGGCTGCTTTCGATATAAAAATATGTGAAATTGTCACGAAATTGTAGACGATTGCAAATAACAGGTTGTGTGACGTAAACGATATATCGTGTAGTACGGTTAAAGTTAGGAACGCTTTCGAAATTGCAAAACTAAAGCTAGGTATACACATACGCTACACAATGTTAGAGATAGCTCGCGTTGGTGTAGGTTTGCCTTAAGATTGCTGGTACTTATAGCTCAGGGTTTCCTTTTTTAGGGTTCCGTACCCGACGGGTGCCCAACTGGACCCTATTACTCTCGCTACGCTGTCCGTCCGTCCGTCCGTACATCCGTCCGTCCGTCTGTCTGTCACAGGGCTGTATCTTTTGAACGGTAATAGGTAACTGGTTGAAATGTTCTCAGAATATTTTTTGCTATGAGGTGTATCACGACAAATACTAAAAACAAAAAAAAGTCTAAAACCAAAGGGGGTTCCCATACAAGAAACCTCAAAAAACATGCATTTTTTCTACGTTTTTGTTCCTGTAGGTCTACTCGCGTTTTACGAACGACAAATGAAATACGAACTTTCGTTCTGACCGATACTTACATGATAAAGATAGGCACATAAAAAAGGCACAATTAAGATAGACTACGGTGCATAGTTGTATACAATTTACCGGAGATGAGATAAACAAACGTCAAAACACGATCATCGCATGCGATAAGGGAACGATGGTTGACCGGAGTAGCAAATTGTGCGATGAATCGTACGATTTATTGAATATCGTCGAACGGGAGTAGACCCCCAGCTCTATCTTCAAAACGATAATATATACCAGCGTCAAACTTGGTCAGATTATAGTGCATGCTATGTAGTTTAGCAACAAATACTAAAAATAGGATAAACATTGACATATGTGGTGGTACCTGCGTAAGAAAGAGATGCAAAAATTCATATTCCGCGCACTGTACGTTGATGTCTTTCGATGAACTCTCGTAAATTAAATCAGTTTCTATGGGGTATCAGGTCGATGGGTGGTACGGAACCCTTACTGCGCGAGTCCGACTCGCACTTGGCCGGTTTTCATTATTAAGTACCAGCAGTACAATATTTGTTAATTTATGTATAACATAACATATGTATATAAATTTGTAATTATCATGCCTGTAACCTGTTTGTGCAACAATAAATACAAATAAATACAAATGTACCTAAGAATAAAACTTTAGTATCGGCGTTTTCTCTACCGAAAATCAATATTCGAAATGCATTTCGAATCGGTAGCATACTTAATTATTTTTTATGACAACAATGAAACAAAAAAATAAATTAATTTGATCTAAATCTATACACCATTTGAAAGCCATCTGTGAAACTGTTTTATTACTGAGCCTCCTTTTAATTTTCCGTGGTACCTCATCATATGATGGGCTGTTCCCCATTACTGTCCCACTACTGGGGACGGCCCTCTTCTCAGAATGAGAAGGGTTCAGGCCTAAATCCACTACGATGGCCTAGTGCATACTGCAAACACCATCGAGAACTGTGTGGAGCACGGTTGTGTGTGCGAAACCTTTGGCACATTTTCTATCTACAACTATAACGAACTATAATTTACAGAGATAATAGGTTTCTGATTAAACTGGAGTACCTGTACCTACCTACTTCAATTGTAAAAAAGGATTTTTTGATAAATGTATTCAGCGAAAAATATTTTTTTCTACTGATGGGGGCGCCACTTGGCTGCTACATGCGCCTTAATTGCTTATATACACAGTTATTTTTTGGAATGGGGTATACGAAGGTTGAAAATAATCGATTACTATCAATGAATATGTACAATCTCTTTAATTAACAACTGACTTACAACGAAATATTTAAAAATACATTTTAACAAACCATCATCATTAAATTCAAAGTTCCTCTTCCTTTTCTTGTCTTGTGAGATGTAAGTACGAACGCCCCTCATACCCCTGATAGCCAATGGCGTTAGCCCCTCTCAGGCACATTGCCTCTGACTTGGGCAGCTCGTCCACTCTCACCAGGGCGTACGCCGTCAGGTCCTCGCAGCACATCATGCCCATGAACCGTTGAACAAGTTTCATTCTTACGTCCGCAAACCTTATCAACGGCTCGGGGTACGGTCGCGCTGTAATACAAGCCATTATTTCTTCATCAAACTCTAAGTTTGTGTTACTTATTCTGTTTATTTCGCTCTTACGGCCAAAATTAATATCCTATCTACCCACGATTTGCCCTACTAAAGATGGTAACATAATTTGACATACAAATATACCAAATTTCTATGTCTAGTAGGGCCAATCGTGGAAAGAAAGGATATCAATGTTGGCCGTTAGCGCACAAATTGCAATCTAAGTAATTCTATACATATGAGATAAATTGTTATGGCCCGGACTCCACCATAGCGGAGATGTGCGAATCAAAGAGGAGATGTGTTGTAAATAACCAATAGAATTTGTTTATTTACATATCTCGCCTCAGGTCTCTGCTTAGCTTCAGTGGATACGGTTGATCAGAGAGGAGAGGAGATGTCTCATATTTGTACTTACATGTTGTGATCGAAACAGAGATGTGAGCTGTGTCTCGCAAGCAGACAGCGCACAGCGGAGCGAGAGATGTGAGCGACGTGTGGTGAGCGGCGAGCGGCGAGCGGCACTGCTAGTATCCCCACGACGAGGCAAAAAACGCCAGCCGTGCCCAAAAACAAACAACATCCAACGCTCGCCGCATGCAGCTCGCAGCTCTACTCTAGCCAGTACACATCTCTGCTCTGGTCTAGCCAGTACGCATCTCCGCACAGCTTTGGAGGATTCACCCTAGCTGCTAAGCATCTCCGCTTTGGTGGAGTCCGGGCCTAAGGAGAGCGGATAATTTGCATAGTAGTACAGTATCTGTTCCTTATCGCAACCACACTATTCACTTTAAAACAAAAATAAATACTTTTTATGCGAGACTCAGAAAAAATTATAGCGTTCCACGCCATACAAAAAGGAGGATAGCCATCCTCCTGTAATGGTTAATGATCAATAACGACAAACGATATAGGTATCATCAGAAAGCTTTATTCATGTTCTACTACTATGATGGGAAGTCCGAAATCTCTGTGGGAAAAAGTTATCGCTAGGTGAAAGTAGCGCGATTTTTATAGTTTGGTACCTTGGTGTTGGAAGGCTCAAACCGGTTAATCCTCTAGACTCTCATTATTGATGAACCTGAGGTTTGAAAAGAAGTTATATGTTGATTTTGCACAAATATGTCTGTATTTGGTTGTTTACTTATGTATATTTATGTAATAAGACGATTAAAAACCATTGTTTATTATCTCATATATAACCACTAAAACAGAATAAAGATATTATTACTCCTATTATTGAAGTCTCTTTTTATTTTGCCATATTTTTTTTCCCACAGTGATTTGAGAATTCCCGCCTTAGAAGAAGTTGTAGTATCTAAAAAACCTTTCCGATGACATATGGCTTATTATAATAAAACAACCGTTTAACCGGATTATATTAATAATTTTTTAGAAATATCTGTAAAGACGCTTGTCATCTTAGTCTTCCTACGACCACGAACGCTGCAAAGATTTCGAAACGACAGGAAACCAGTCTAAATAATATACGCGATATAATACGTCTAAACTTGTTTTATTATAATGTGTAGTGATCGCGAAAACCTAAGAAATTATTATATCGCTTATTGTTATTGCTTCCAGGGGTCTATACATTTCTGCCCAACCTTTGTTTTAAAGTGAATTGTAATAATGTGGTTGCGATAAGGAACAGATACCTACTAAACCACTATGCAAACTATGCGCACTCCTTAAAATGTCATCATGTTGTCGTAGGATAATGGGAAAATCTGATTTTTACGAAAATCCTAGGATGATTGCAAAGGACCGGATAGTTGGAATCTATGAAAGTTTTTCGTTATCATCCGAGCTGTTTTAGGATCATTGCAAAAATCCGGCTTATCTTAGGCACAGATACTATATTATACTATAGTCTTAGGTTAGTTGCGAATAACAGCTCACGTAATAAGCGCTGATTGCCTGTTATGAACGTTATGCACTGACGCATGCACTGATTGGCTTACGGCTTAATTCCTTCCTACGGCTCCAGCTCGTAAGACGAGCTGTTTTGACCAACGAGAATAAAGATGTCATAAATCGACTCTTAGATTAGCCAATCAGCGTTCAAGTTTCCAATCGTCCTAAACAAACTGGGATTTTCGCAATGATCCTGAAAACAGCTCGGATGATTGCGAAAATTTCGCTTAGATTCCTATTATCCGGTTCTTTGTAAACTTCCTAGGATTTTCGCAAAGACGATTTTTCCGATTACCCTACGACATATATAAATTTAAAAAAACATGAGAATATTTAATTTATTTGTAAAAAAAAGGCCTGAAATTGTATGCATTTTACATTGTATACATTGGTTTCATTCTATTCCAGAAATGTTAAAACTGAACAAAAAGTTTAACGACTAAAACAGTAAAGGTCATTAGGAAAAGACCATGAAAATACGTTGAAAAAAAATATGTTTGAATTGCGACCTGTTTATTATTATCATTATGAGTCAAGTGGGGCAGGAAAAGTTAGGAGCGGAAATGGCAGCAGGGGGGAGGGTCGGGAGCGATATTGCGCACCTTTAGTGCGTTGTTCTTTTTTGACGATCGCGCGGAAGGCCCCCGGCGTGCCCCCGTACAGGAACATCACCTCCACACCAGGCCTCGGGTTCATGAACAACGTCGCTTTGTCCCACTCCACTCCCAAGTCTGGGTTTGAAGCCTCGAAGATTTCTTGAAATTTTTTTACCCTCTAATATGTAACAAAAAGAGTAAAATATATCAATTTAGCCTATGCCCGACGCGGCTTCACCCGTTTATAACTAATTGGGTTTATCACTGAAAGGCGTTATCGCGCATCCCTCAAGAATTTTTTATCTTCCTGGGATAGAAAGTAGCCTGAATTTTAATCCGAGTTATGGCCTATCTGTGTGCCAAATTTCATCCAAGTCCGTCCAGCCGTTTCAGCGTTATTGAATGACCAACAAACATACAGAGGTGGTATTTCAGTTGTTATGGGCAAAGGTAACCGCTTAACATCAGGTCATCCTACACTATAAAAAAAAAAAAAAAAACATACGTCCATAATTTCGCATTTATGATATTAGTATTACATACTTAATTGAAATTATTTTATGCTAGCATCTGCCCGCTGTTTCGCACGCCTGTAATTCAGTGTATCACAGAAAGGCGTTATCGCGCATCCCACGGGAACTGTTTATCTTCCCGGGATAAAAAGTTGCCTATGTCCTTCTCCAGGTTCCAGACTACCGCTTTGCTAAATTTCATTACGTTCGGTTCAGTTTAACCTATACCATTTTCATATACAACGTGTCCCAGAAATCAACGTCAAGCCGAAAACGGGCAATAGGCCAAGTCGTGACAGTCATTAGAAAAATATTAAAAAAAAATTTGGTCATGTACTTTTCAAATTTTATGGATTCAAAAAAAAATCTCGAAAAGTGACACCCTGTGATGATTTTTCAAGTCCTGTGGCTACAAATATTAACTTTCCGTCAGTTTTTTTTCTGTGACGTAACCATGAATAACCCTTCTGTAAATTACAGTTAAAAGTTAAAACATAACTACCTCATTTTTAAATAAAATGTTAGATTTTTGCCCAACATTGAATTCAAAATTATTACATCACCCAACTTTAACCGCGTGTAGTGTAAAAAAAAAGTACTACACTATTTTGGCAAGTAACTTTAAAAGATGGCGCGTTTAGTCTGGATTCCAAAATGGTATGCCACTTACTAATTGCTACTTCTTAATTGAGGAAAAAAAAATATTTGTTAGTTTTAGGTGCGTTTGAAATAAAATTCAGTTGTTGGATTTCTTTAGTTATAATTTTTATTAAATCAGATTTACCGAGTTTATATTAAATGTTCGAACTGTTTGCCTTCAGCTGCACATTTGGATATCTCTTACGATACATTCTTGCTGCAGCATTGGCGTTGCATAAGCATGCTCCATAAATGAGATGCATGTTGGCGTATTCCTGTGCGGTGTATCGAGATGGCATGATAACAAACTACACAAAATACGGGATTACGATTAAAACAAGTCCGGGGTCGTCAGAAACAGTGCAGATAAATCAAAATCACAATGCGAATGAAGTCCAATAAACAAAGCCACAGTTGTAAGTATGAAGTCACTACAAATACAAAAGGATGCTTAGAAAACGAAAGAGCGTAACGTGCTGCAGTATTGCACAATTCACCTAACGCATCCCTGTTTCGCCAGAGTGGCGTCTCTATCTGTTTCACTCACACAGACGAAATTATGTGTCAATCCGTCTCGCTCTTAGATAAAAGTAGCGTCACTATCTATCTCGTAAGAGATACCCAAATGCTGAGCGTTATCCCGATCATCTAGTATTTATTAATGTGCAGCTGAAGGCAAATAGTTCGAACATTTAATATAAACTCTGTAAATCTGATTTAATAAAAATTATAACTAAAGAAATCCAACAACTGAATTTTATTTCAAACTTACCTAAAACTAACATTTTTTTTTTTTCCTCAATTAAGAAGTAGCAATTAGTAAGTGGCATACCATTTTGGAATCCAGACTAAACGCGCCATCTTTTAAAGTTACTTGCCAAAATAGTGTAGTACTTTTTTTTTACACTACACGCGGTTAAAGTTGGGTGATGTAATAATTTTGAATTCAATGTTGGGCAAAAATCTAACATTTTATTTAAAAATGAGGTAGTTATGTTTTAACTTTTAACTGTAATTTACAGAAGGATTATTCATGGATACGTCACAGAAAAAAAACTGACGGAAAGTTAATATTTGTAGCCACAGGACTTGAAAAATCATCACAGGGTATCACTTTTTGAGATTTATTTTTGAATCCATAAAATTTGAAAAGTACATGACCAAGATTTTTTTTTATATTTTTGTAATGACTGTCACGACTTGGCCTATTGCCCGTTTTCGGCTTGACGTTGATTTCTGGGACACGTTGTATACATGTGTATACTTTTGGTATACACATGTATATATGACAAAATAACAATTAGATTCAAGTACTTAGTAATTTTTGGTGTTTCATATTATTACTACATAAATAAAAAATATGATTAAAACTTGCATTAAAAATAAAATATGAACAAAAAAGGACAAGGACAAGGACCAAAAAAATTTACACTGTCAGTGTAATTTTGTTTGGTCCTTTCTATACATAGGAGAACCATTCAAAATGAACGGTAACTAGCTGCACAAAAGTAAAATTTACTTATATCATGAGAACACAGTTCTGCCAGTTGCTAATTTCGTAGAAATTTCAAAGAAAAATTCCTTAGGTAGAACATATAAAAGGATTGTTGCAATGTTCGAGGAAAATACGTATAGGCAAAATATAAAAATTGGGTTACATCCTAATACACAGGAGGAAATATCTAGCTCCGACTGAAAATATTATTTTTTGACATCGGTGTCACATTTAGTATCTACCTGTGTATTCATAATGCTGTGTAGCTTTTGCGAGAAGAATTTCTTCTTTCTCTTCTAGCTATTTCTCAACAATTTTGCGGTTGGCTTCCAGTCTAACCAGCTCCCCGATTCAGAACCACACGATATCCAGTTGTCGACCGGTTCGGTTTGTTATCTCGTTTCGTCTGATGATTCACGCAACGAGGGAAAAAAAGATAACAAACCGAATCAGTTGACAACTGGTTATCGTATGTTTCCGAATCGTTAGCAGATGCGGCTGAATATCTGTATTTTACACGGAGTGACTGCAATCAGACCCTCGCAATCCAGTTACTAGGAAATACCTAAGGTATATAAATAATAATGTGAAGGTTAAACGAGTAGTAAGATTTTAAAGGCCTTTGACGACCCATAACGACGGCCATAGTATTCTGTTCTCCGTGCTCTCCGAGGCACGGAAGGGTCTCGATGCGTAATGAACGGTCATCGATCTACGGAGTGACCGCGGCAAACACAGCTTAACATCTCAGATCGTTTTATTTGCGTGGTTAGGTTACGAAGATGTTTCGAAAATAATTATAGATAGGAAAAAATAATACTCCTTACGTTTTTCGCCGCTATCGAGAAAATAATTGGGTACAGCTCCGTATTATTAGACCAGAAGTAAAATATCTTCCACATTGAATCGATAACAGCGTAGGGATCGAATCGGGCGCCGCGTTCGAACTGCTCGCAGGTGGTGATGTTGGTCGGGAACCCGGCCGGTTGCGCCCGGCCCGGTCGCGCCACTGCACCGAACACAACTATGCCAACAAACCACGTGTACGTAAACATTGTACCGTTGCCGTTCAGTTGGTAATTTCACTTTGTTGTTTACGCTCACGACTTTATATAGCAAGACAGGTCATAGATTTGGTAAGTTCGCAGACGATGCAAATTGTATTGGGCACCAATAATGTTATTCATACTTACATAAATATTTGGTGCGAAACTCTACCTTTGACTCACTGTACTTCTGACGTCCAAGATTAGAAATAACAACATAACATCACGCCTGTATTCCCCGAAGGGGTAGGCAGAGGTGTATAGTACACCCACATTTCGCCAGTTATGTTATAAGTCCCATGGAGTAGGGGGCGAGCCAAATAACAAAGAATAATTTATATTTTATGCTAGTCAAACCTTTCACTTAGTTCTTCAACTGAATGTCGCTGTCATCCTCAAAGCCACCATTGAGATACTACCTTGGTCCACCTCCCATTGTTTCGCCTATCTAAGTATCCTGCCCATATCCATGTAAAACACTTGAACTACAAATTGTAGGTGTTATCATTTTATAATAATTGAGTTTTAGGAGTATAAGTCGTGAATTCCAGAAGTAGGTACAAAAAATATTTTACTTTTGTTCTATGTGGGTTGGATCACCTTAAAATCTTGCCTGATATACCAGAAATATCATATCATGATAGTTTTATTGATTTATTTGATAAACTATACAAAAATGTAGGACAGGTACACAAAAATAAAACGGGTTCCCCGTAGTAGTTTACATGTCGTAGTTCCGTAGCACCGTAGACCTCTGACTACGAATTTTATTTCATACTTTGTTTCTTTTCAATTTAATTGGTCTACCTCATCGTAATAAATAAATAGAAAATATTAAAATACCATTTAAATCAATGATATTTAAAAGTATAGATATGTCATACCCTAACAAAACAAACGAAAAAATATGTTCCGTACGCAGCGGCAGCACAATTCACATAAACTAGTATAAAGTAAGTAAGTTACTTCAAGTTACTTTTGCGTCATAATTGGAACACTTTCCGTGTATGTGACGGCATTTTAGTTGTTTTGTTGTCACCGGTCCCGCTTGGCGCCTAACTTGACACAGCTTAATAGAAAAACGTCCTAATTAGGACATTTTCGAGTCTTCACATTGTGAGCGTAGTATCTGTTCGTTAAAAAAATCATATTACTCTTTGTTTTAGTCAAACGTATCAGATTATGTTGTCGAAACTACAGGAATCCAAAACATTCTTCAATATCCGAAATGAATGATAAATAATAATGCATTGCAACAGGTTTAGTCAACTTCACATAAATCACAACAAGATTTAGATAATAAATAAAAAGATAGACATATCAATTTACTGTTGTGTTTTCTCAAACTCGTGGGAAAATAGTAGGTATCAATTTTGTTCGTAACTTTAGGAATGTGTAAATAAATTACTGATACCATTTTATTCTATACGCTTACATTTGCGTACGTGTTTATTGAACGTAAACTGTGTATTTACCCTTTCCAAAGAACTCGTTATACTGTCGGCATCATTTGACATTATATTTGTCACCGACACAACTGAATGTCTTCTGCGCAATTTGCACTAAACATTCTTCTCGACTGCAGGTCGTAAACCAAGTCACCTGCTGTCTAGGAAGTACCGAACGAAGGTAGTTCCGCGAAATTCGAGACTTCATTCTCCATTTCAGAAGAAGCTAGATATTCTGAATGTATTATTTTAATCCAGAAGTAACCCCGACCTATTCATGTGCACTTAATTACGAAATTAATGAAACCATTTTCATCTCGGAGATTCCGTTTGGGGTTAACTTACATTATCTAGATAAGTGTAAGTTAAAGCAGTTTCAAGTAACGATAATTCATTTAACTTTATTATAATTTTCATAATTTAAATTTTACTGAGGTAATAATGGCAGTGGGCGGGGCACATTGCTCGCAGAACGGATGGCCGATGGGGCAGTAAAGTTCTGGAGTGGCGACCGCGTACTGGAAGGCGCAGCGTGGGTAGGCCCCCCACAAGGTGGACCGACGACCTGGTGAAGGTCGCGGGAATCCGCTGGATGCGGAAGGCACAGGACCGGTCGTTGTGGCGATGCTTGGGGGAGGCCTATGTCCAGCAGTGGACGTCTTTCGGCTGAAATGATGATGATGATGAGGTAATAATGTGTTAAGTTGAGGTATGTCTTAAACAGTATTATGTAAACCATCGCTAGTCAACCAAGTAGTAGACAAAATATTTAATTGTGAATTGGATGGATTAAATATGGGTACTCTGAAATATGCTCATACATAGGAACTCGCAGCCATGGATAAATATATTCTATGCACATTAATCGGCAAAACGGTTAAAATATGGTTAGGTCCCATGTAGTTGAGAAAATTCTGGGCTGATAATTAACCCTGCATACTACTAGTTGATTGGTTACTGTAAAACAAAGTTCTACATTTTATTTAGAGTTTCCTTTAACTTCAGGTTTAATTTTTTTAATTAAAGTGCACATGATAAAAATGATTTAGATATAAATTGCATGGAGTCTAAAAGAGAAATTGAGGTATGCTTCATTTGAACCGATGCCAGGAAGTTATAAATAGAGAAAAATTGCCAGCCTTTAAACGAGTAGGTACATAAAAGCGACAAGAAAGGCTAACATTTCTATTATAACATTGTTACATCACGTCTGTTATACCAAAAGGTTTAGACAAGAGTGTACTGTTATAGGGTAGCGATAGACAAAATGGCTGTGGCTAGAAGTTTTAGGCCCATAGGAGAGTAAATGTGTCTAAGTGTCGTCTTAAGGGCGGAGTATTGAATTTAATTGAAGTATGAACTTATGGTCCTTATGAGCTGCAGAGAAAACATAAAATAAATAAAAAAGGGACTTCAAATTTTAATCCATCATCGTCCTCAAAATTTTAAAGACTTGTATCTCGGCAGTGGAGCACCAACGTTCGCAATAAAAATACGAATACAGAAGCAATAAAATAAAATAAATACAAAAAAATAAAATAAAATAGGAAAAAGGTACAATATGTACTTTAAATAATATTTTACTCATAAATTATAAGAATCAGATATATACCAATTATAAAAAAAAACTGAACTCAAAACTCGTATATAGTTCTGCCGGAAGCAGTAGGTCTTCACAGATATACTAGGTGGGGGAATTGGAAGCACACAGATAAGATAGGTTATCGGGTTCTGTATCTACTTAATATAAGACTTATTTATTGTTCTTTATTGGGATGCATTAAAAGAGCCTCCACGAGTAACGATTAATTAATCATCCGGCGTACCCTGAGCAGTCAGCCCCGCTACCAACCCTGACTAGCTAATCGTTTTACCCTATATTGCACCAATTGATAAGGATAAGGAACAAATCCTGGAAAGATATTTTATGTAGTAAATCAGACAAAATTATTATAAAACTATGTGTACAAACTAACTACTAACTATTAGGACAAACTTCATTTCAAATAATACAATATCTATATTATATTTCGTTTATGTGTAACTTATTAAAATTTCCGCGATAGTCAAAAAAATACTAATGTTACCAATATTATTACGTAATATTTAATAAATAATATTATATTATATAACATTTGTTTAATATTCAGTACATAATATAAAATTCTTTAAAGGATTCTAAATCTTTTCCACAGTTGCTCTGCGATTGCGAAACGTGAATTCGCGACGACAGGGTTCCGTAGCCACAAAGACCCCTTATAATTTGTTCATACCCGCCATCCGTCTGTCTTATCTGACGTCACATCACAAACTCGTGATTCCTTCAATTTGTCAACGATTTTTATGAAATTTCAGAGCCGGATGAAAAGTGAAGCTGTGAAGAAAATGTCTTAAAGAAGGTAGAGGTATTCCGTTTTTTAGTAGATTGAATTGGTTTTGAGTCTTGTTGTACAATCCTTTTAAACTGCACGTTCGTGGCACACAGATATACCATAAGCTACTTTTTATCCCGGATAAATAGTCAGTTCCCGAGGGATGCATGACAAGTATTTCTGTGATAAATACGCGGGCGAAGTCGCGGGCAAACTCTATTGAATTTATACAATACAATAAATTATCTCAGACATAGTAAAAAATATTTACTATGTCTGTGTAAATTATTAAGATTTTAACTAAAACAAGTAATAAAACATCAAGATACTTTACGTGATCTGTCTGCCTAAACACTAGTTACATCTAAAAGTTGAACTCTTAAATACTCTTAATTCATATCGTTCGTCATCGTTGAGATCACAATTTGATTGTATTTCCATTTTACCACGTTTTTTTTATTAACTCACTTTCAATGATGTCTGTCTGTTCGGTACTGCAATCGATTTTAAACTACCTTCCCGATGAGCTAGAGACTTGAAATTTTAAACATAGCTCAGGACTGAACTAGTTTTGTTTTTAAAAACGTGGTTTAAATAAAATCTTTTTCATCAAATTATTATTAATCGACCGACTATTCGGCGCTCAATTGTTTTTTCTAGCGAATGTTTTTATTATTTAAAGACCTTCTCCCTACCTCCCAATGGGTCAGCTTGATTAGACAGATAAATTGTAGGTTATCCAAGTGTACTATCCTTGAATCTCAGGGAAAACAGTTTATAAATTAGCTTACTTGTTCAAATGCGAATTAATTGAACAACAATGAACATGACCGCAAGTCTGTGAAGCTGACTTATGTAGGTAAAGTAAGCAGAGTTTCAGTCGATTAAGATGCTTTTGTGTTTTTTCTGTTCGGTAATTCTCAAATAGAGGCAATAGCATAGAATGGGTAATATTAGGCTCATGGGCTCACTTCTTATTACATGAGCTGGAAACCGTCACTGGTTGAGGTGTGTGAGGTATATTTATTTTAATTTAATCAAGGCAAAGAAGCTGTTAGAGGAATACTGAGTTAAATAAACGAAATTTAGAGTAGGTATATATAAAACCGTACAATATACATATTAGATCTAGGGGGGAAGGACACGATCGCCGCCTACATGCAGCAGTGTGCGCAGCGCTCTGGGACCTCATCGGTACATCCCCCACCCCTATTACCACCGTAAATAATAATATATTATTCACCACGACCATACTATACAAACCTCAAACTTATATTCCGCAACGGATTTTTGCAGCGCTTTCCCAATATTCAATTTCGATGTTTAAACAAAGAAATTGGATTGTAGGAAACGATTATACCCGTGCAGCAAAATCTTGCAATTTGAATTATTGATGAAGTTTTGACGTAACTTATTAGCAATGTGCCAATTTCCAGAGGAAAATGGTTCCGTGTTAAAGCAACGTACAAAATCTGATATAAGAATAAGTTATTTTACTAACACCCGACGCAAACAGAGAGGTGTTATGTTTTTAACGTGTATATTTGTGTGCCTGTCTGTGGCATCGTAGCTTCCAAGCGGATGAACCGATTTTGATTTAGTTTTTTTGTTTGAAAGGTGACTTGATCAAGAGTTCCGCCGTTTGAAGATCATCAGCTCTTTTCTAGTTGATGAAGGGATGTGAGCAACTTCCACCGGATCCCGTTACTTCAATGATATTACAGGAATATGGTAACCTTGAATCTGCAGGATACTCAACTCCTTACCAACTTACCGCAAAGGTATACCTATCGTGTTTGGGCTCATTGGAATGGTTTAAATGAAAAGGTTATAGATAGATGGTGATTAGGGTCTGATGATGGAGCAGGAAAGAGAAATGAGGATTAATTTCATCTACAGCATAAAATTCATCGCTTAACATCAGGTGAGGTGGATTGACTGCCACCAAGTCTATTTTGGATTTAAAAAAAAATTGTGAGGTTATCTAAACTAAGCTATTTCCACACGTTCAATCGATATGTAATTTTGGTATACAGTGTACTTACTGTAGTATCGGTTATGGTGAATTGGTGTATGAATGTGTAAAGGGAATGAAAGAAGGAATGATAAAAGAGGTTGCGTCGGAGTTTTTTATTTTTATTTTTTTATTTACACTTAAATAAATAAATATCTTTGGGGCATTTTACTCAGCACCATCTAGTCCCAAACTAAGCAGAGCTTGTGCTATGGGTACTAGACAATGGATATAATACTTATATACTTTTTTTTTTGTTGTAAATACATACTTATAATACATAAGATTTGATATGTGTGTTGTTGTACCTACACAAATAGAACAATATTTCTGATGTCATCAATTATTGAAGTACCTTGTTTCATCATCTATACAGGCTGTACATTACAATGTACAGCCTGTATAGATGTTATGTTGATGTATTGATGTTGTATGTATACAATAAACAGGCGCAAACTAATTGGCATAGATTTCAGAATTAGTAGAGGTAGAACAATATGGTTTCATTAAAATCAAGTTATTAAACTCACGTCACTATGTAGCAATCGCTCAGAATTGTAGCTACTCTTGCCGCGGTCAGCCCGTGGATGGGTGACCATTTCGTTGCACATCGAGACCCCTCCGTGCCTCGGAAAGTACGGTAAGCTGTCGGTCCCGGTTGCCATACAAATATCTATGGCAGTCGTTACGGGTAGTCAGAAGCCCGAAAGTCTGACAACTAATGTAACCTCCGAATGTCGGTATTACCCAGTAACTGGGTTGCGGGGGTCTGATGGCAGTCATCATCACCATCATAATTTCAGGCGAAAGACATCCACTGCTGGACATACCCAAGCAATCTCACAACGACCGGTCCTGCGCTATCCACATCCAGCGGATTCCCGCGACCTTCACCAGGTCGTCGGTCCACGTTTCTTCGTGTTAAACACTGTGTTCAGCCGCATCTGGTTAGACTGGAAGCTGACCTCAACAAAATTGAATAAGACTTTATATTTCCCATAAAATAGACAAAAAGGGACACATTGAACATGATGATAATTATTGATAAACTTATTCACTAGGTACTCATAATAGACTTGTACCCTTGTACTTGTAGGTACTAATATTGCACCTATACAATATTAGTCTATTCTGTTCTTAGTTATGTTATGTTGTTGTTGTTCTTGTGTTGTTTCTGTTATTAGTTTATTCTTAGTCTAAACCACAGTTTTACCTGGGGTCAATGATATTTAAAAGTATAGATATGTCATACGATAACAAATTAATGAAAAAAATGATCCGTAAGCAGCGGCAGCACAATACACATAAACTAGTACAAAGTAAGTAAGTTGGTTACTTCAAAAATTGGAACACTTTCTGTACACACACGATGTTAGTTTTTTTTTGGCACCTGTCATGCTCGGGGCCTTACTTGACGCAGATTAATAGAAAAACATCCTAATAAGGACGTTTTCGAGTCTTCAGATTGCGAGCGCAAGTAACATATCTGTACTTTTAAATATCATTGCCTGTGGTCTTAACTAAACCTGTAAAAGAGTTATTGAACTCATCATTATGGACAACTTTTACTACGGATCAAACCATGAAATCGCGAAAAAAATCTGGTGTTGCCTACATTTCTGTTCACATAAATCGAGAAAATGTGTAGGGAACAGCTAATAATTTTTTCCGTGATTTCAGGGTTGGTCCCAGAGTACAAGTTGTTCATAATGATGGGAACAATGACCCCTTTTCAAGTTTAGTACAAACTAAGAATAAGGTTGTATAAGGCAATGTTTGATAATATATTGTTGAGAGAGCTCGATACTAAATATGAGATAATTACATGTCTTCTCAGCCTCTCTTAATAAGATAAATATAACGAGATAATAAAGCAAGCTAGTAACGAAAAAAACTAACCTCTTCTCAGCAATTAATGCCTTAATAAAAGAATATGAGATCTCTCTCTCTCCACTAATACAATGAATTGTCAAAGACAGACAGAGAGGACTATAAAAAATTTACATACAAATAAAATTACAATTTAAATTTTACCAGGCCCCTCAGAAAGTATTGCGAAAAAAAGTTTTTATATATGGGAGACTGGCAAGTTATAATGTTTTTCGAAAATATGATTATTTATAAGTAAAAATAAGTAAGTTCCAATTTCAAAATTTCCCTCCACATTTTTTGCGAGTTAATTCAAAGTATTGTGTCTCACTGAAATATGGATCTGCGCCGGGAACATTTTAGAGCTATGATTTTATACGATTTCAAGTGTCGCCTGAAACCGGATGAATCATACGATAGACTTCAAATGGCATTCATGGATGAAGGCCCTTCCAAGGCAACCGTGTATCGTTGGTATAACGAATTCAAGCGCGGTCGACCAACTTTGGGGGATGACGAAAGAAGCGGTCGCCCTTTGACGGCTGTTACCGAAGAAAACGTGCTAGCAGTGAAAAATTTAATCCAAGACAATAGGCGAATTACATATCAGGAGATTCAACACATATTGAAGATTGGATCGGGAAGCGTTCACGAGATTCTACACAGCCATCTTCGCGTGAGGAGGATAGTATCACGCTGGGTGCCGCACAACCTCACCGATGCTCAGAAGCAGGCCCGGGTGGAATGGTGCCGTGATATGCTTAACAAATTTGAAGCAGGCTCGTCTCGGCGTGTTTACGACATCGTTACAGGTGATGAGTCCTGGATTTATCAATACGACCCAGAAACCAAGCGCCAGTCGACTGTTTGGGTGTTTCAAAATGAGCCAACGCCTACCAAAGTGAAGCGATCTAGAAGCGGGGGTAAGATTTTGATCGCTAGCTTTTTTAATTTGACTGGCCACTTGGTATCAATTCCCTTACGGGATCAAAGAAGCATTAATGCCGAATGGTATACTACCAAATGTTTGCCAGAAGTTTTCTCTGTTATAAGCAACAAGCGACCAAACACAGGGCTCCGCGGGCTACTGCTCCACCACAACAATGCACCTGCGCACACTGCACTCAAAACGAGGGACTTCCTGGACAGCACGCCAGTCAAACTCCTGGGTCACCCTCCTTACAGCCCTGATCTAGCACCGTGTGACTTCTTTTTATTCCCAAAAATAAAAAATCAGCTCAAAGGGATACAATTTTCGTCGCCGGAAGATGCGCTGGCTGCGTTCGAGCAGGCTGTAAACGAGGTGTCTGCGGCGGACTGGAAAAAGTGTTTTGAAAACTGGTTTAGGCGCATGAATCTTTGTATAGAGGCTGGTGGAAAGTACTTTGAAAAGATTTGATAAAAATATATGTACGTATAGAACAATTTTTTTTAGTTTCGCAAAACTTTCTGAGTGTCCCACGTATATCGAAAACCCAACATTGTTTGTGAATTTCCCATAACCTTTATTCAGGCCAAATTTTTTATATATTGTAACTAATTTCCTATTTACAACATAACATAACGTTCATAGGTCAGACACCATTCTCATCTAAGACAGAGCAGTCTTGTTGAAACTACGTGGGACACTCAGAAAGTTTTGCGAAACTAAAAAAAATTGTTCTATACGTACATATATTTTTATCAAATCTTTTCAAAGTACTTTCCACCAGCCTCTATACAAAGATTCATGCGCCTAAACCAGTTTTCAAAACACTTTTTCCAGTCCGCCGCAGACACCTCGTTTACAGCCTGCTCGAACGCAGCCAGCGCATCTTACGGCGACGAAAATTGTATCCCTTTGAGCTGATTTTTTATTTTTGGGAATAAAAATAAGTCACACGGTGCTAGATCAGGGCTGTAAGGAGGGTGACCCAGGAGTTTGACTGGCGTGCTGTCCAGGAAGTCCCTCGTTTTGAGTGCGGTGTGCGCAGGTGCATTGTCGTGGTGGAGCAGTAGCCCGCGGAGCCCTGTGTTTGGTCGCTTGTTGCTTATAACAGAGAAAACTTCTGGCAAACATTTGGTAGTATACCATTCGGCATTAATGCTTCTTTGATCCCGTAAGGGAATTGATACCAAGTGGCCAGTCAAATTAAAAAAGCTAGCGATCAAAATCTTACCCCCGCTTCTAGATCGCTTCACTTTGGTAGGCGTTGGCTCATTTTGAAACACCCAAACAGTCGACTGGCGCTTGGTTTCTGGGTCGTATTGATAAATCCAGGACTCATCACCTGTAACGATGTCGTAAACACGCCGAGACGAGCCTGCTTCAAATTTGTTAAGCATATCACGGCACCATTCCACCCGGGCCTGCTTGTGAGCATCGGTGAGGTTGTGCGGCACCCAGCGTGATACTATCCTCCTCACGCGAAGATGGCTGTGTAGAATCTCGTGAACGCTTCCCGATCCAATCTTCAATATGTGTTGAATCTCCTGATATGTAATTCGCCTATTGTCTTGGATTAAATTTTTCACTGCTAGCACGTTTTCTTCGGTAACAGCCGTCAAAGGGCGACCGCTTCTTTCGTCATCCCCCAAAGTTGGTCGACCGCGCTTGAATTCGTTATACCAACGTTACACGGTTGCCTTGGAAGGGCCTTCATCCATGAATGCCATTTGAAGTCTATCGTACGATTCATCCGGTTTCAGGCGACACTTGAAATCGTATAAAATCATAGCTCTAAAATGTTCCCGGCGCAGATCCATATTTCAGTGAGACACAATACTTTGAATTAACTCGCAAAAAATGTGGAGGGAAATTTTGAAATTGGAACTTACTTATTTTTACTTATAAATAATCATATTTTCGAAAAACATTATAACTGGCCAGTCTCCCATATATAAAAACTTTTTTTCGCAATACTTTCCGAGGGGCCTGGTATATTTGTTATCACAATATTGTGATGCCATTCTCGTAGCATTTAATTGAATAGATAAAACAAGTGTGCATTGTATGTAGCGAGAAGCGACATCTGCTCCCCTAGCCAAGTTGACAATCTACACAATCGTCAATCGTCAACGCTAATAGAAAACGATTAAAATGTATGGGAATGACATATCTCAACGTTAAAATCATTCGTTCAGATATGTCATTCCCATACATTTTGATTGTTTTCTATTAGCGTTGACGATTGACGATTGTGTAGATTGTCAACTTGGCTAGGGGGGCTGTAGGCCTAGTACGAGTTTGACACTTTATAATACTTTCATAGTTTTCGTCGATTTTCATTCATAAACTACTAGTTCCTCCTCGTATCCGCCAGGGGCGCTACTGATTAATGAATGAAAGTCGTCGAATTCGATGGAAGTATCGGTAAGTGTCAAACTCGTACTAGGCCTACTGGCGTATCTTGTATCTGTCCGCTAGAGCTAGACTTCCAACCGCACCTACTCTAGATAACAGAATTGAATTTTAATTCAATTTCCCAACGATATAATTATGTTTAATAGTTTTGAGCAACTGTAACTCGCCCGTACTGAATTCATATTGTATCACTGTGTTCAGATAACTAACCAGGCGGCAGATAGACGTAATTGACTTGCATGAGACAGCTATTGTGATTTCACTAGATATCTGTGTAGGTAATACAATTACTTGTGCTATCAGACATTCAATGTGTCTGGCAGAAACGTAGTAGATATCGTTTAGATTTACCGAATGGAAAAATTTGTTCGATCTATGCCTATCTGTATACAACATGTAACAGAATGAACGCGAAAGTAGTTTGATCAGAATCGCTATAGGAGAATCGATTAGTATGGATTTTATACCATGTTACATTTTACAATTTTTTTGAAAATTTAGTTTGGGTACTAAGGATATACATACATGGTGAATTTTCGTTGGTTTTGGAAACGAAAAGGGGTCATTGTACTCATCATTATGACTTTTACTATGGGACCAACCCTGAAATCGCGAAAAAAAATCTGCTGATCCCTACATTTGTGTTCACATAAATCGACAAAATATAGGGAACAGCTGTTTATGTTTTCGCGTTTTCGGGGTTTGTCCCATAGTAACATAACATAACATAATATCACGCCTGTATTTTTTTAAATTTTTATTATTATTTATTATTATTATTTATTTTTTCGTCCCATAGCATAAGAATAGACAATATTATCTATTTTATGCCCATAGTAACAGTTGTTTATAATGATGAATACAATGATACCTTTTCGTTTGTGTATCAGCGGATCCAAAGTAAATCCTTGAGGTCCAGGAAGACCAGCGAAATGGGTTTAGGTGTGTCAGGTTACCCCTAAAGGGTATCCTGCTACTAACCAACTCGGAAACTTACTGATGCCTAAAAACCATGTAATTTCATGATTTTGAAAAAAAAAACCCTCTAACTGCTTGGAGGAGGCCTATGTCCAGCAGTGGACGTCCTTCGGTTGAAATTATGATTTATAATATTCTAATTACGTTGTCTATGAGGTGGGTCATTCCTGGTCTTGCATTAATTCTGTTACATGCTGTATCACATTGTAAGAATAACAACAAAGACCTATATTCAAGTAGAGCATTGCGTAGTACCTAGACTTTTAGCGTGAAAGTTTGAGTGTTGAAAACTTGCCAGCAAATATTGTCATTACGAACGCAGTAGGTACCTACGGACGTTGTGACTTTTCAAATATAGAGCCGACGCGTGGTGAATGACCGATAAAGGTTCAACAGCTGCTAATACTAAGCATCATGTAATTCTGTAATAATAATAAGGGAATCGCGTTTTGGTGGTCGTTCGCGGGAGCAAGCGAGTCGCGAGTACATTGCTCCATGTTGATAACTCTATTAATATCTATCTGGTGTCTCGAAATGTACTCCGCGGGCCAATCAGCAACTATTACGACGCACAGTGCGCCTACTGTTTCGAGCACTGGAAAAATACTAATCAACTATAATAATAATTGCTGATATTTTTTTTTCATTACTGTCGATTTCACATAAGTTTACATTTTTTTTAAATCTTTATTTAAAGAGTATTTTTGTATACACGAATATGCTTCATAGGTTTACTAGAGTTAGCCTTAAGATAGTTGTAATTTTGCGCATTGTAGACTGTAGTAGTGAGGATGTAGAATAACATAGCAAACAAATCAATGATAACGTTTTTCTCTGGTTACGCTCTATGGAAAAATTCTAGTATGACTCCTCTACGTAAAACAATGTATGGGTAAATAATATTTTCTACATACTATATTGACATTAAGAATCTCCCAGAGAACTCTTCTACAAACGGTATGGGTAATAAGAATGGTATGAAAGGAGGAAATAATGTCTTTTACTCTCATTGTAATACATAAAAGTCATAATACATTGCCACATTAAGAATCTCCCAGAGAACTCTTCTACAAACGGTATGGGTAATAAGAATGGTATGAATAGTGATTCTTGCATTGCTGTGTTTCGGTCTGAAGGATGCGGGTGCCGGTGAAATTACAATCACATGAGACTTTCCATCTTCATGTCTCAGTTTGGCGAACCGACTTGCGGTACCATTTAGGCAACAGCCTAGGTGGTATTGAAGTTGTCATGGGCAAAGGTAACCGCTTAACATCAGGTGGGCCTTTAGCTCGTTTCGCCATCCTATACTATTATTATTATTATTATAAGCCTGAAGTGTCCCACTGCAGGGCAAAGGCCTTCCTACTATCCTATATCCTATCCTATCCTATACTATAAAAAAAAAAGGAGGAAATAATGTCTTTTACTCTCATTGTAATACATAAAAGTCATAATACATTGCCTTATCTGTGAACATAACAGCTAACTTCTAATTTCTATTGTTTCATCCCTACCCTAATTAGATGTTTGTGGAATCTGAGGTGACCTTTGATCTCGATTAGCTCTTCGCTTGAAACTAAATAAATAATGTTGAACGATTAACAAATAATAACACAAAGATAACGGATAACGCAGCTTTGTGATCAAGCATTCATTTATGTTAATGTATTCTCACAGTAGAACACTCGGGTAACGTTCAACATTCAGTCTTCGCTCCGTCGTCAAATCGTATGATTAGTTTAACGTGAAGACAAGTCTTAAAATATTATTATTTTTTCTGTAATTTTATAGTGTTGTGCCATTGTGTGGCCATCACGCCGTAGATACGAGCATCGCGCGTGTGTTCATGATAGTGCTTGTTTGCGCGTCGCTCAATAATCATGTTTTTATAAATTAAAGAGAATTTTTGTTTCACATTTCGTGAACTTTTCATATAGATCAAAATCGAGTGCCTCACTTGAATAATAAAAACAGCAAATAACGTAAGTATTTGACATTACATATACCTAAGCATGGTGTTAATTTGAATTAGGTCTATCCAAAGTTCTTTGGTCTATTACTGAATTATATATTAAAACTTCTCAACTATAGCCTTTAACTAGTACTAACACAAGTACCTAATGTTTTCTGTTTGGTCATCTATAGGCATCGAACTAATGTGGATTACATTAGTTCGATGCCTATAGATGACAGTAGTAAACTAGTAATAGACATAATCAATATTTGGTCATCCCTATCTAATGTAGTAGGTACAAGTATATAGTTCACGATCCCACTTCCTTAAAAGTGGAGTAGGTCGTAACTTACCTATTAATTTATTTTAAGCAGGTGTATAGGTACCTACCTGGTTTGTACTAAAATCTGCTTCGTATATCAACTTATTTGTAACTTTCCTACGGACTTATCATTACATAGATAGTTCTATCAGCTGGACCAAATCTTACTTTACATTATGGATCAACATAATACCTATATCCACATATTTATCGATTCAAGGTCCAAGTTTACCAAAAATAGACAAATAGTTAACCTTCGCATCACATACAAATATCAAAACGTTGTTTATTAATTAGCGTACCAAGTAGGTTCGTCTACACTAGATAGGTACATATGGTATCAGTCCATTATTATTGAAAAAAAAAAACGCATCATTACTATAGAGAACGAAGGCGACACTCTAAGTACTGTAACCCAAGTTTGACTTCGTGTTCACAAAAATGGTACCTAAATTGCAGCATGAAGCCGCAATTTCTCACACAATCTTTAAATGAGGTTCCTAATTTGCTCGTAATTTTAGAATAAGAATAATTTATTTCGCTGAAAATACGGGTCCAGACAGATGGATAAAGAGTCACAATTAGTTTCCACATATTTTACCATAAGTGGCACGTATTTAGTGACACATTTTGGAAAAAATATGCATACCTACTTTTATTTGCTACTCAATACAAACTTGGCTAAGTAGCCAACAGTGCACACTTCCCAAACTAGAACTTCTTATTGTTTTTCATAAACAGTTTCTGTATAGAGCTTTGCCGACTGGTTAAAAATACATAAAGCGTATTAGTTTGTAAACTAATTTCTTCCGTACATTTCAAAATCAGCAGTATATATCTATCGATCTGTATGTTACTAATAAGTATTAGTAACATACAGATCGGTGGGATTCACCGATGTTGCAGAGATGGATGCAGCTCCACACTGTGTTTTAAATTGTACCTGATTTTACAAGACTGTCTTTACTAACACTATATGTACTCTGTCTGAAAATAAACCTATTTTTATTTAATTTATAGTAATTGTACGAAGAGTTTTGTAAAGTCTGTCTATGCAAGCTATCAGGGTCCACAATAACTCATTTCGGCGCCCTTCGTGCTCAGGTGTATGTCGAGACGCTTAAAATATTGTTGTCACCGAAAACGATATTTCTTTAGCTGCAAAAATGTCTGAACCGCTTTTACAGGAGGCTCCCCAAGTTTTTCTTGTAGTGATTTATGTTTAATTAGAGTGTCCTTCACATTTTTATGTCATTCCAAAATAATTTAGGAACTTCGCGACGAGGACTTCGGGAAAGCTCGGCGAAAACTTTTAAAACAATTATGAGTTTGTCAAGGGGAGGTTATGATACGTAAATTCCTTTCGTTCTGTGAAACACCGTACTCGAAACAATGTTATTCAGACAGACGCATTATCCAGTAGGTATAGAGTAGTTTCATTGTAGGCGATAACCAAATAGTATCGGGTGAAAACGCTTTGACCTCCCTTTTCGTCTCTTCGTCACGTAACTACTGATAGAGGCAGGTCGAAAAGATTTATTATTTGCTCAATGCGTAATAAAATTGTAGGTTCTTATACCTTAAACTTGTAATACAAAACTCATCACGAAGAAATTTTTTGTTTTCTGCGATCTTGCGAGATTAACTGAGTTATGTTTTTTTTATATAAAATATTGCCATTGGCTCTAGGTTCAAAAGCCAATGCCAATCACTATTATAGCATTAGCTATTGCTACCTTTTTTGGGCCCGTTGATGATGAATGGTAAAGCAATATTACAAAAGATTTATTATAGCATTTTTTTTTCTTAACAACAAGGCAACGGCAGTACAAATTCAAAAGCGCGAGCGAAGCAAGCGCGAATTTATTTTTGGATTTTGCAAAAACATCACATCAATTGTTTTAAAATGAAATTATTTGGGCTGGACCTACTATACACACAGCTGTATAGCACTCGATAGAACGAGAGATTTAAAAAAAAATCTTAGTTGACTTTTACGGCCTTCTTCGGCAAAATGTCTCTTTAAACCACAATTGAAACTGTTTGAAAATTCTCTGAACACTTGTTCACGTCAAAATTTTCATCTACAATAAAAATAAAATACAACAGTATTAAGACATTAGCACATAATTGTCCAGCCGAGTTAATTAAGGCAGGTAGGATCCAAAGCTGGCAGGCCCGGTCCAAGGGCTGCCCCCCCTTGGGTACGCCCATGAAGATATTGTATATCAAAAAATAAAATTTACTGTTTCTGTAAACTTTTTTCTGACGAGAAGAGGCGTCGCACCGTGTTATATAGTTTTCCGGTTCCAACACAATTCAGATATTTATATTCCATCGGCTAATTCCATCACAGCCGAATATCGTCGAAGTAGATGCGATAGAATTGTACTGGCAATTTGGCAAATTTGGTATCTGCCTACAAGAATCCTGAAATAGTACATTATGATACAAGAGAGCTAAGTTGACTATTATACTCGAGGCTGGATCGCAGCCCGAGCCGGAGGCGAGGGCGTAATGGAGCCGAGAGTATAATAGTCAATGCTCACGCGTGTCATACGACGTTTTTCAACACACATGCCAGGAAAAAAACATAAATTACACATTTTAGACAAATATTGAATTTGTGAAAAATGATAAAAATGGCGCGCGGACCGCTCGGTGACATACAGCTACGCGCGCGCAGGTGGTCGAAGGAAACCGCCATACAGCCAAATATAAAAATATTATAAATAGTGTTTTTTTTATTTATAACACAAATTAATATTAATTTGTTGACAAAAATTAATAATTTGATGAAATAAAATGTTCATATAGCATATTTTAATTAATACAGTTGATTTATTCCCAAAAATGTTTAATTTAGTTCAGGCATAAAAACTCTTTTCTGCGATTTAAAAATAAACTGTTAAGTAAAAAGCACTAGTGCATTAATATAATGAAAAAAGCACGCGTGCGTTATAAGCCACATTATGAACCTAAAAGCGATGCAATGAGAGCCACTTTACGAGCAAGTGTGTTGAATGAAATAGTACATTATGATACAAGTGAGCTATAAGTTTACTATTATACTCGAGGCTGGATTGCAGCCCGAGCCGAAGGCGAGGGCGTAATGGAGCCGAGAGTATAATAGTCAAGGCTCACGCGTGTCATACGACGTTTTTCAACACACTTGCGAGGAAAAAAACATACTAATACATGTTTTAGACAAATATTGAATTTGTGAAAAATGGCGCGCGTATTACATTACTGTAACCGCACGGTGACATACAGCTATGCGCGCGCAGGTGGTCGAGGGAAACCGCCATACAGCCTAATATCTTCTATCTTCTATATACTATAATAAAACTGTAAAGGTCGAAAAGTCTGTACATTGAGTATTTTTTCGCGAAAACCGGCTAGGGGGACTAGAAATAAGCTATAGAACACGAATCAATCGTTAAAAAAAATTATGTCTGTCTGTCTGTCTGTCTGTTTGTTACCTCATCACGTGAAAACGGCTGAACGGATCGCAATGAAACTTAGCATTTGTATTGGTATTAGTGTAACTTAAAATATAGGGTATGTTTTATCTGAATCGGTTGGGTAGATCCCGCGATACAGCTTGACCCCTCTATTGTATTAAGTTGCATACAAAGTAGAGGTCATGATTGTTGGTTGGATGCAAGTTGCAGGTTCCTAAAAATACAACTGGATTCTATTAGTATTATAGAAAATATAGAATAACATAACATAGCCCATCACTGTCCCGCTGCTGGGCATGGCCCTCTTCTTGGATTGAGAAGAGTTAAGGAACTGGATATTGTTAGTGTAATAGATTATCATAACATAATCAGCTCATTACCTACTGCCCCACTGCTGGGCACGGACCTCTTCTCGAAACGAGAAGAGTTAAGAAACTAGAAAATATAGAATAACATAACGTAGTCAACCCATTACTGTCCCACTACTGGGTATGGCCCTCTTCTCAAAATGAGAAGAGTTAATGAACTGGATATTATTAGTATTCTAGAATAACATAACATTACCAGCCCATTACAGTCCCACTGCTGGACACGGGCCTCTTCTCAGCATAAGAAGAGATGTGGTTAGTGTTATAGAATAACATAATCAGCCCAATTACTTCCCACTACTGGGCAAGAGATGTGGTTAGTGTTATAGAATAACATAATCAGCCCAATTACTTCCCACTACTGGGCACGAGCGTCTTCTCAGAATGAGGGAGTTTAGGGCTAATTCCATGAAATTCCATCACCTTAGCCGGTTGGTTGTAAAAACAAAATATAGTATGGTCGGTAAATAGTGTAATCGTCTGTGTAGGCGCTTATATGTATATATTTGAAGATATTGTGTTCATAATTATGACACGATGTTATTTTCCGACATCCACGCGGACGGAGTCGCGGGCACAGCTAGTTAAAAATAAAATAAATATTTATTTTTTATTAATAACACAAATTACTGTTAATTTGTTTACAAAAATAAAAATTTGATGAAATGAAATGTTTATTTATCATATTTTAATTAATACAGTTGATTTATTCCCAAAACTGTTTTATTTAGTTCAGGCATAAAAACTCTTTGCTACGGTTTAAAAATAAACTGTAAAGTAAAAACCGGCCAAGAGCATGTCGGGCCATGCTCAGTATTATAGGGTTCCTAATTACAAACGAATCAAATCGAATATTAATCAATCCTATTTTATTTTTTGCAACCAGCGCCACCTAGCGCTGAATTTAAGAAGCTAAATTTAAGAAGTCTGTCATATCAATATAACATAAAGTTACTTTTTGTGATTTTTTTAAATAGGTAGTAACTAAAGGAGCATTATTTGCTAAGAGTATCTTTCTCTAAGGTCAATGACCTATGAACTAGGACGTCTTAAGTATTTTGCAGTTTTCTCACTATAACTCAAAAATTTACAATCACATTATACTCGAAATAATTTTAAAAGAGAGTTTTTATAAAGGTCTATCAATGTGGAAGATTATAAGTTTCTACGTTGCATAGCTTGGTTAAATGGCAGGGGGGGGACACATTGCAAGCCACTTTGGCGGGCTGTATTTCGCAGATGGTAAACCTGATAAAAAGTTATGTATGAAACATCACCTTCATTTTAGTAGACTTATTCAATGATACCCCACATGAGGGGGTACAGCGAAAAAAAATTTTCAGCCCCATTTCACATGTATAGGCACCACCCCTAAAATACGTAATCACGATTTTTTTATTCTTTTAAAATCGAGATCTATATCTATACTATTTTTTAACAAAATTTCATTTACTTATGTTTATAACTGGAGAAGTTATTAAGCTGTAAAGGATTAGGACAGACGGACAGACGGACAGACGGACGGACATGACGAAACTATAAGGGTTCCTTGTAGGACTACGGAACCCTAAAAAGCACTAGTGCGATAATATAATGTAAAACCGGCCAAGAGCATGTCGGGCCATGCTCAGTATTATAGGGTTCCTTAAGTAGGTGTAATTACAAACGAATCAAATCGAATATTAATCATGGCTATTTTAGTTTTTGCAATAATCGGCAGTATTCGCGATTCAGAGCGTGTTGTTAGTAGCGCCATCTAGCGATAAAGTTACTTTTTGTAATTTTTTCAAATAAAAAGTAGCTAAAGGAGCATTATTTGCTATGATAATTTTTCTCTAAGGTCAATGACCTTTGAACTAGGACGTTTTAAGTATTTTTCAGTTTTCTCTCTATAACTCAAAAAATTATAATTACATTATACTCGAAATAATTTTAAAAGAGAGTTTTTATAAAGGTCTATCAATGTGGAAGATTATAAGTTTCTACATTGCATAGTTTAGAAATGGCAGGGGGGGACACACATTGCAAGCCACTTTGGCGGGCTATATTTCGCAGATGGTACACCTGATAAAAAAGTGGTGTATCAAACATTACCTTCATTTTAGTAGACCTATTCAATGATATCCCACACGAGGGGTGCAGCGAAAAAAAATTTTTTTTCCCCATTTCACATGTATGGACGCCACCCCTAAAATACGGAAAAACTATTTTTTTATTCTTTTAAAATTGAGATCTATATGTAAACTATTTTTTAACAAAATTACATTTAGTTATGTTTATAACTGTAGAAGTTATTAAGCTGTAAAGGATTAGGACAGACGGACAGACGGACAGACGGACAGACGGACGGACATGACGAAACTATAAGGGTTCCTTGTAGGACTTCGGAACCCTAAAAAGCACGCGTGCGATAGAAGCTACATTATGAACCTAAAAGCGGTGCAATAAGAGCCACTTTACGAGCAAGTGTGTTGAAAACATTATATCTACCTATTTTTTTACTTTCACAATTTACTAACTACCACTACCTACGTTGTATTGTAATTTACTGGTGCGTCTGTAGAACCTCGGGCTTGTGTCGGTCAGTCGTGCTGTGGGTACCTACGTAGGTACCACGTTATTTAACGCCAGAATGGAAAAACGAGTCCCGGTAAAGCAGATAATTATATATTTTTTAACCATCCGTCGGCGTCGCCGTGTGAACGAGCTCACAGAGATACGGGTATCAGTTACACGTAGTTACCTACCTATATTACTAATTATGTATGTATAAGTTGATTATAGTTCGAAAACAAACATGTTGTTCTGGTTGTTTTTATATTGAAAATCATTTTTAAGTATTCAGAATGAACCGCATCTTGAACCTACCGCTTATCTATATGTTTGTATTTGTGCCAACTAATGGTGGGTCTAGGTATGTACATAGAATAGGTAATAATACTTCTCTTTTCTTATGGTTGGTACCTATAGTTCGAATTTGAGAGGTAGGTAGGTATGAAAAATTGCATTTCGGTCTAAGAAAAGTCCACCAAACACTGAAACCAGTGAGTAGCAACTCTAAATAAAACCGTCAGTCATGTTTGTCATTATTTCATGATACTAGGTCAATAACCCACAATTATTATCAATATATTAATAACTAGCGGCCCATCCCGGCTTCGCACGGGTGGACATGAAAATATAGCCTATGTTACTAAGGGTGAATGTAGCTTTCTAATGGTGGTTTTTTTTTTTTGAAATCGGTACAGTAGTTTTTGAGTTTATTCATTACAAACATACACACAAAAATACAAATCATTCCTCTTTATAATATTAGTGAAGATGTAGATAATATTTTTTTACCTCATCACACACAAAAAATCAAGACAAAAATGTCTATGGTACTTTAGTTATTTTATAAACCGTGTTCAAGATCACTCGACAGAAGCGAAATGAATTTATTAAATATAATAGGTAATAACTGTCGTGATTGATTTTGATAAAGATGGATGATATAAAATAATAGCAGTATTCCTTCGTTGGCATGTACTATCATCGATCTGGCACCTACTCTACGTTCTTTCCAGCAAACTGTAGTTTTTATTATATATTTTACAAAAATTTACTTATAAACTTAGGATAGAGGAAGACCAAAGATAAGAGGGATGGGTTGTATGAAAGATGATATGGATAAGGAGAAAGTGAACACTGAGATGACTGCTGATGGAGATGTATAGAAGAAAAATATATGCTGTGCCGACCCCAAATTAATTCGAATAAGGGCAGGAGGATGCCGATTTACTTATAAACTTGGGCAAAAGAACTCGGCGATTCGCGATTTGATCGTTTGTTTCGAAAGCAGTAAAATAATAATCTAAATAATTTTCAATGATTGTGATGCATGATATTATTTTAATTTTAATTTAATTAGTATAATTTGAGTTTTATACATTTGCACACCTTCACATGGCAGAATGTGGAGAACTATAAATGTTTCTAAGATCTATATATAACTACCCATGTTTGCAAAGAAATAAATGATATGATTTGATATGATAAAAAAGCTGGATGCAACGACTCCGGTTCGGCTCGCCAAGGGGTCAGCTTCGTCTAACCAGCTCTCCGATTCAGACCATTTGAGTTGTCGACGACAGCTGGTTAGACGAAGCCGACCCCCTGGCGAGCCGAACCGGAGTCGTTGCATCCAGCTTTTTTGTTGTCGACCGATTCGGTTTGTTATCTCTTTTTCTCTCGTTACGTGAATCGTAGACGAAACCAGATAACAAACCGAATTGGTTGACAACTGCTTATCGGATTAAAATATTCTGAATCGGGGAGTAGATGCGGCTGAATATCAATATTTTACAAGAAGCGAATGCCATCAGTAAACCAGTTAATAAACAATACTGACATAAGGTTACACTAGTTGTCAGACTTTCAGGCTTCTGACTACCCAAATCTACCTACCCTCTATCTTACGTCTTCTTTGTCCATCCAAAGGTTGTCTGGAAGATATCACTTTGAGCGATAAGACCGCCCATATTAATGTACCTATACGTTGTTCCTGTTTACTACTATTTTCATGGTGTACAATAAAGTTTATTCTATCTATCTATTTATCTACCCGTAACTAATCTGTGAACCGTAACGACTGCCATAGATAGTCGTATGACAACCGGGACCTGTTGGTCAGGAAACAGCTGATTTTAACCCAACTAACTATGTTGGGCTCGGCTTCCTGTCTAGATGTCTCCATGTTAAATACATCAGTATTTAACACGGAGCGATTGCCATCAGACTCCCGCAACGCAGTTGCTGGGTAATACCGACATTTGGGGGTTAGACCAGTTGTCAGACTTTCTGGCTTCTGACTACCCGTAATGACTGCCATAGATATTGGTATGACAACCGGGACCAAAAGCTTAACGTGCTCTCCAAGGCACGGCGCGGAGTCTTTGTAACAAAACGGTCACCTACCCACGAAATGACAGCGGCTAACACAGCCACGCTATTATTACTTAGCCACAACCCCACAAGCCCCCCCAAGCCCCCCAACACTAAACGACAATAGGTAGGATACCTTTTTTTTTCCGTGGGGAAAATCATCATGGACGCACTCCGCCCGGGGAAGGCGGAGCCAGTGTCGGACTCTTACCGACTAAAAACCACCACGGTGTTCCTCTACCGACCCTTGGCCGGGAGCGTGGGAAATACTTCCGTATTCACCCAACCATACATCATACCTACCTATATTTTATTAAATGCACTTTTTACGGTGCACAATTAAATTCCAGACAACGGACTTTTTTGTTGTGATTGAGCTTTTTAGGGTTCCGAAGTCCTACAAGGAACCCTTATAGTTTTGTCATGTCCGTCCGTCTGTCCGTCTGTCCGTCTGTCCGTCTGTCCGTCTGTCCGTCTGTCCGTCTGTCCGTCTGTCCTAATCCTTTACAGCTTAATAACTTCTACAGTTATAAACATAAGTAAATGAAATTTTGTTAAAAAATAGTCTACATATAGATCTCAATTTTAAAAGAATAAAAGATTCGTTTTTGCGTATTTTAGGGGTGGCGTCGATACATGTGAAATGGAGAAAAAAAAATTTTTTTCGCTGCATCCCCTCGTGTGGGATATCATTGAATAGGTCTACTAAAATGAAGGTAATGTTTGATACACCACTTTTTTATCAGGTGTACCATTTGCGAAATATAGCCCGCCAAAGTGGCTTGCAATGTGTCCCCCCCCTGCCATTTCTAAACTATGCAATGTAGAATCTTATAATCTTCCACATTGATAGACCTTTGTAAAAACTCTCTTTTAAAATTATTTCGAGTATAATGTGATTATAATTTTTTGAGTTATAGAGACAAAACTGAAAAATACTTAAAACGTCCTAGTTCAAAGGTCATTGACCTTAGAGAAAAATGATCATAGCAAATAATGCTCCTTTAGCTACTTTCTATTTGAAAAAATCACAAAAAGTAACTTTGAAATGACAAACGTCTTAAATTTGGCTTCTTGAATTTATCTCTAGATGGCGCTACTAACAACACGCTCTGAGTCGCGAATGCTGCCGATTATTGCAAAAACTAAAATAGCCATGATTAATATTCGATTTGATTCGTTTGTAATTACACCTACTTAAGGAACCCTATAATACTGAGCATGGCCCGACATGCTCTTGGCCGGTTTTTTTTATTATACTTTATTTGTCCCACTGCTGGGCAAAGCACCATGGGCCAAACTTCCAAACTTCCCTATCGGTTGCTTCTTCATTTCAACTTACATTTACTTATTGTTCAAAATGCTTTGTTTATTGTTTTACTTAAGATAAGGCTTGGTCGCGACTGGATTCTACATAAACACTCGTTAATAGGCGTTATTAATCGAATTGAGGTCTGTGACCATTTGATTTATTACAATTTGAAGTATGTAATATCTTTGAGCTTATTTATTATTGCGTTATTTTCTTTTATCATGATGCTAGTTGTATGTCTTTTTGTATTTTCTGTAACAGTACGAGATAGGTGCCGATTCTCTTCATCACACTAAACCATTTTTGATTAGTACAGTCTAACAAAGCAATTAGTATACAGGGTAGAGAGATATAAATGAACTTTCTCAGAAGATTATGGATGTTTTCGAGTGAAATATCATTTTAATAACGGACAAAGTTAAACTGTATTTATACAAAACCCTAATCAAACAATTCTATAAAAATTTCCTGAGAAATCTTCATCTATATCTGGCGACCCTGTATACTAATTGCTTTTTTAGACTGTACACTATACTAACCTAGGGTAAATAAAATTAGTTGGCGAAGCTGCACAGAAGTGATGGGTATCGATATCTAATGATCATAAAACAATCTTCGAATAAATTACTTACAAGTAAAAATATGATTTTCTAAACTCTTAATTTCAAGTCAGCTTATCACGGGATCGATGGTCACGTGTAGGGCTGCCGACTGTTTTTCGGGTACTAATAGAATTTTTCAGGCCAAGGTATCGAAAACATATTATACTTAAAGAAAATATAGTATTTTTAGAAAACAATATCAAATGATTTGTTGTATTCAGGTTTTTTTGCGAAAATACGATGACCATTTTCAGAGCGTTTTAGGTTTTTTTAATTTTTTTTCTTTACGTAATGCATATTTACTATGGGTGTTTTTGAAAATGTGCCTCAGTTAAGCTGCTTATAAAGTAAGTTGAAATTATAAATTTTTCTGAGTGGTCTTGCAGTTTTTTTTTTTTTTTAACTAATACATAAAGGTATTAATTAGTACAGGGTATATATTTCTGCACTTGAGGTTCCCAAAGGCAATACACAGAGGTGTATAGAATTCTGAGCTGCATGAAGTGACAATTACCTATGAAACCTAAAAACTATCTACCTGTAGGAAAATCAGAAGCACATTGTACGCACGGCTACACATCAAGCTGTACATTTCCAGTATAAGCTGATCTCGCATTGAACGGAAAGCCTATACAATGCGAGGTCAACTTTTACTGGAAATGTACAGCTTGATGTGTAGCCGTGTGTACCTTCGAGCGATAGAGGCCATAGTAACACAGCTTCTGTGACGGACTGACGGCGTAGGCAGAGTAATAGGGTTTTTTACAGCTAAGGTAGTTGAAGGAACACCGTGGTGGTTTTAGTCAGTAAGAGTCCGACACTGGCTTCGCCTACCCCGGGCGGAGTGCGTCCATGAGGATTTCCCCACGGAAAAAAAAGGCAGAGTAATAGGGTCCCGTTGGCACCCTTACCCTTGGGTACGGAACCCTAAAAACACATATAATTATTTTACACTTACCTATCTACTGATATCTACAATCAGAAGGCCAATTCTCGTAATTAAAAACGTTCAAAATATAGTTCCAAACTAATCTCAATGCTTTAAATCTCAATGTACTCCGGACAGTAGATGTTTCTGATTGCCGTGTACGGTTTATTGGTGACATTAACGACCTAAGTTTCACAAATAAACGGCAAACAGGAACATCTTCTGTCAGGAAATTGAGATTTAAAGCATTGAGATTAGTTTGGAACTATATTTTGAACGTTTTTAATTACGAGAATTGGCCTCCTGATTATAGATATCAGTAGATAGGTAAGTGTAAAATAGTTATATGTGTTTTTAGGGTTCCGTACCCAAGTGTAAGGGTGCCAACGGGACCCAATTACTCTGCCTTTTTAGGGTTCCGTAGTTCCTACAAGGAACTCTTATAGTTTCGTCATGTCCGTCTGTCCATCTGTCCGTCTGTCCTAATCCTTTACAGCTTAATAACTTCTACAGTTATAAACATAAGTAAATGTTTTTTTTTAATGGTCTAGATGTAGATCTCAATTTTAAAAGAATAAAAAAATCTTGATTACGTATTTTAGGGGTGGCGCCCATATATGTGAAATGGGGATGAATTTTTTTTCGCTGCATCCCCTCTTCTGGGGTATCATTGAATAGGTTTACTAAAATGAAGGTAATGTTTATATGTATACACAACTTTTTTATCAGGTATACCATCTGCGAATTACAGCCCGCCAAAGTGGCTTGCAATGTGTCCCCCCCCCCCAACCATTTCTAAACTATGCAACGTAGAAACTTATAATCTTCCATATAGATAGACCTTTTTCAAAACTCTCTTTTAAAATCTTTTCGAGTATAATGTGATCATAAATTTTCGAGTTATAGCATAGAACAAATAATAGTACTAGTAGTTATAGTACGATAGTACTATTAGATATTCTGTGGTCAAAGTGAGAAAACTGCAAAATACTAAAGACGTCCTGGTTCAAAGGTCATTGACCTTAGAGAAAAATGGTCTTAGCAAATAATGCTCCTTTATTTACTTTCTGAACTGAACTATACTTTATGAACTATATTTTGAACGTTTTTAATTACGAGAATAGACCAACAGGTAGCAGACTACACTCAATAATCGTGACCTTTGTCAATGTAAGGCTCTCTACCTGTCTTCCGTTCAATTCAAAAACCCTAATGATATTGATCGCATTATGTTCAGAACATATGAACATATGGACAGAGGCACCTCTCCATTCGCCGCAGATCTTAAACCCTTCGATTTCGGCAAACGATAAGGACTTCGATAGCTAGCAATTAATATTTAGGTACTATCTATTTCAGGCTGATAATATTGTCCGTTATTGTGTTAACATTCATGTAGGTACTTAATTACAAAAGGATAAAGGTAACAATAGGTACAAATAAGACGCGATATTGTGTAACGTGTTTAAATTATTATGATAAAATGAAAAGATAAAAAACAAAATACAAATACTGATAAACAGTTAATGAATGCAAGTCCTTCTTGTGTTAGGGACTACCTGATTGATATAAAAACTTTAGCTATCGATTACTCTCATAGTACAATATGCCGAGCAGTATCCCAGATGTGTACCCACCACAGAGTACATTTGTACCCACACACGGCTACACATCAAGCTGTACATTTCCAGTAAAAGCTGACCTCGCATTGTTTAGGCTTTCCGTACAATGCGAGGTCAGCTTATACTGGAAATGTACAGCTTGATGTGTAGCCGTGCGTACTAGTTTGAATAGAAGCTTATGTAAGTAAAAAAACGAGCTCGTATTATACTCTACGCTATGCTAATTACGTTTTCCGTGTCGGTATATCTACTAAATTAATTGAACGGTGCATTAAAGTGTAGTAGTTCCAATAATCATGGATCTCGTAGTCATCAGACCTGGGGGCCCTTTTACGTACGTAGAGGTTATTAATATTTGACTTTTTGTATGTCTGTCTGTCACAAATCTTACGAGTCAATTTTGAACCAGTACCCATAACAAAAAAATTCATAGGTACACATGGAAGGTAGGTACTTAGTTCCGATGAGAGTACATTTTAATAAAACTTGCTGTGGTATGTAGATGAAAAGTATCATATTTTTTTTCCAAGACCCGGTCTGTCTGTGTGCCAAATTACATCAAAATACGTTCAGCCGTTTCAGCGTGATTGGAGGATAGACAAACAGCAAACATTTACACTTTCACATTTATTATACAACGTGTATCAGAAATGCGTGGTCATATTTTAAGAGCTCATTCAGGGTATAGCATAGAACAACTTTTACTATGAGACCAACCCTGAAATCGCGAAAAGAATATCAGCTGTTCCCTACTAAATCATCGATGTCGCTCGACAAAATATAAGGATCAGCTGATTTTTTTTCGCAATTTCAGGGTTGGTCCCATAGTAAAAGTTGTTCGATAACATCCCCTGAATAAGCTCTTCAAATATGACCACGCATTTCTGATACACGTTGTATATGTAGGATAGTAGGATTTCGACATTAGAAAAAAAAACCGTATATATTATAAAATGTTATGTTGTTATTGATAATGTTCGAATATCTTTAAGGGGATTTGGGAGGCTTAGCTGTCCCATGCTACCCTAGTTTTGCCGATGATGCTTGGCACTGAATATTTATAAAATATAGTTGTGACTAGTATCATGAATCGTGACAGGTGGCGACTGTCTATTGCCGTTATGTGGGGACGCTTTTAGATTTATTATTAACTCAAAGCTTTCCACTTTAGTTTTCAAGCGATAAAATAAAACAACACACAGGATTTAACAGCAAAATATTGTAGTATTTGTAGTAGTAGAACAATCATCGCTTTGTTTTCTACTTTTTCATTAGATTGATAGATAGAGTATATTTTATTTTTTGCACACCATAAAAATAAAACTAAGTTGAAACAAACATGAGCACAGTGCTAACAACCTAACATAACATAACATTATTTTGTGAATAATGTAATATTATAAGAAAGTAAGAACCCATTACATAATTAAACCACAATTAAACAGTGGCGGCGTTCTTTTAAGTTTTTTGTGGCGTTTCGTGTGACAGGCAAACCAGGTGCATCAGTACTGCTATTTCACTGTAGTTGCTGTTGTAGTTGTTGTTGTTGGGGTGCAATAAAAGAGCCTCCACGAGTGACGATATTTAATTGATCGTCCGGCGCACCCTGGGCAGTCAGCCCCGCTACCAACCTGCTGACTGGCCAATCTTTTGCCCACGACATGAGCTATTATCATTATGTAGCTCATGTCGACACGATAGAAGAAGCGCGTCGTCGGCGGCAGAGCCATATGCTTTCTTTACACGTTCCAATTTCCCTTCATATCTACTGTGATGGATTCTTTTGTATGGGAAAGGAGTGGACGTAACTACGTAAGCCACGCGCCAACAGCACCTAGTCCATACACTGCGACCGGCAGTCCAATGAACTCGAAACAAGTACCATATCCGCTTTGAATACTGATGTAGCCATTTTACGAATACATATATATCCTATCTGAATGCACGGTTCATTGAATTCCGCCAAGTTTCAAAGTGCGCTGGACAGTACGCCCACCCAAATCCGATCCGCTTTGCGGCAATTTTTCTAACTCGGCTGCGGCAAGCATCGAAGCCTTATTAAAAAAAAAGTTTTTAAATGTCTGATTTACTTGTTTCCATCCCATTCCCCATCTCTTCTTGTGGGGGTCGTAAAAAGCGACTAAGGGGTTCACCAGAGGATGGGCACTAGTGTTCTCTGAGTATTTCTTCAACTGACTGCAACCGCCAACCCGCGCGCCAACCAAGCCGCTGGGCAGGCGGGTCCCAAGCGTGGCGATAATGACATATTCCCCCCTTTTGGGGGAGGCCTATGTCCAGCAGTGGACGTCTTTTGGCTGAAATGATAATGATAAATAAATAAATAATGATGACTTGTTTCCATATACTTCTTTGCGAGATTTTGATTTATAATTGTCTTGTCAGTTGTTGAGTTCAAATCGAAGTAATTTACAATGAATATGTCTCTATAGTGTATCTACATTCTTACAATGATACAGTTTCAGACCAGAATCTCTGAAGAATGACTCCGACGAACGGCGAGGGCCCAGAGCCGCCACAGGTCATGGTGCTGGACGGTGGGTTCTCCACGCAGCTGTCCTGCCACGTCGGCCACGTCATCGACGGGGACCCGCTATGGAGCGCTCGCTTCCTCTACACACACCCAGATGAAGTCGTTAATACCCATTTGGACTTTCTAAGAGGTATTTTACTAGCTTTATAAGTACATACAACGTTTATCTTCTGATACGCATTTCTCTGAGTTCATGAGCTCATAAAGTATAACCACGCATGAATGATCAGGGCAAGCATTAAACAACTTTTACTATGGGACCAACCCTGAAATCGCAAAAAAACAGTTATTCCCTAGAAAATCATCGATGTCGCTCAAAAAAATGTATGTTTTTTTTTCGCGATTTCAGGGTTGACCCCGCAGTAAAAGTTGTACGTTAGCGTTCCCTGAATGAGCTCTTCAAATATGACGCATTTCTGATACACTTTATACATATATCAAAAGAAATCTTGGAGCATCATTTTTTTAAACAGATTTTTCTTTGTTATGTCTTAAATATAAATTGCCTAATGAGGCGTGCATTCATCATCATCATCACCATCATTTCAGCCGAAAGACGTCCACTGCTGGACATAGGCCTCCCCCAAGCATCGCCACAACGACCGGTCCTGCGCCTTCCGCATCCAGCGGATTCCCGCGACCTTCACCAGATTGTCGGCAGGCGTGCATTGTGCAGGTGGAATACACAATTCTGGGTGTGCTCACGTTAGGTATAGGAAACGTGAAAGATTGTGAGGATGTATGTACCTATTTATGTATGTGTGGATGTTTGTTACTCTTTCAGGCAAAAACTACTGCATGGATTTTAATGTTTGGCATACAGATAGAAAATAGCCCGAATTAAGATATATGCTTCTTTATCCAGGGAAGATGAACAATTAGCGAGGGCTGCGTGATAAACGACATCCACGCGGGTGAAGTCGCGGGCATAGGCTAGTTTAAAAATATAAACATAAATATAAACACCAGCTACACTAATTTTAAGTCATTTTACGTAAGGAATAGTACCGAACTGACCGTCATGGGTGTCATGTTTGCATAAATCGAAACAATTAAAAAAAAAAAACCCCAAACGAATACGAAATTACACTACACTAAAAACAGACCGCAAAACAGACCCGCAAAACGTTGCGGCTAAGTACAAGTGTACATGCGTGTTTTGACGAATTATACGTTAGGTCGCTTTTAGCCCGTCATGTTCATGCATCTGACGGCGAGAGTGCGACCTCGTCTCGTGTCATCGTCCTCTGAAAGCGCTTTTCTTCGCCACAAAACGGACCGTTTCTTTTCATAAGGAAAAGCTGAAAAGTGTCTGCAAGCAAATAACTCCCTGGAGGGAAAAGCCTACTGCCTTGCTTTGCTGCCTCTTATGGAAGATATAATGACAAAAAATATAAAATATGACCGCGTACTTTGTAAAATCATAAAAACGTTCCCATCGCGCTGAAAAATGCCGCTCACAAGATAACAGTCACTAGTGAGACTACATAATATGCAGATGTAGTTACGTGACCATATTATTATTATAATATTGTCATTATATTAATAGTAGTTACTGTCGAGGCCTGAAATGAAGCAATTTACGGCCGAGTAATTGTAAATTGGAAGTATGTACGAGGCGAAGACGAGTAGGTACCTATTTTCGAAGTGATTTTAAAAGGACGAGGCACCAACCGAATCCTTTTTAACTAAACGAGGCCGTTAATTGCTATTTCGGCCGAGACTTGTATAGTACTTTTCTCTCATTTGCGAGGAAACACAACACAAATTAATTAAACAGTATCTCATTTTCATTCACGCCAATTCGCCCGCGCGCGGTTCTTGTTCTATTTTCAAAGTTGTGAAAAAAAAAATGCGCGTTCAGCCTGTATAATGATAAATATTATGCCTAAAAACACTTACTTTATGTAAGTGTGTACATAAAAACCTCGGTAACATAATTTTAACAATAAAAAGTGTCCAGCAATTACTATCGTGTTATTACTGGCCTGTTATTTCGTTGCGTAAGGAAAAGAGCCGATTGTTGTATTCTTTTTTTTGAATAATGAACCAATTTGTTGAACCAAAATGAACCAAGTGCGAAAATAGTACATTACTGTCGAGGCCTGAAATGAAGCTAATTACGGCCGAGTAATATTGGAAGTACGAGGCGAAGCCGAGTACTTCCCAAGTGATTTTGAAAGGACGAGGCGCAAGCCGAGTCCTTTTTAACTAAACGAGGCCGTTAATAGGGAAGGTGTCAATTTTTTTTTATTAGTTTTTATTAGAAATCTCGAAACTTTTTTAATAAAAATAAGCAACAGTGAAAAAACCAATAAAATATTTAGTAAAATGTCCAAGTTATAGCCGATTTAAATTTGTTCACAAGACAGAGACAGCACTATTGAAGAATGACGTCATTGTTCAAAACCTTCATAGTAACTTGACATCTCTCTGAACAATGTCCGTTTCGCACGACAAGGACAGAAAATGCCCCTTCCAAAAACTTAAAAAGCGTGTATCTCTCCCATTTTTTTATGGATTTTGTTTATTCTTTCTACAATGTTGTCCTTTCTGTAACTTCTTTTAAATAATAAAACATTTTTGGTAATTTTTGACTGCAGTCATCTACCGGATTGCTATTTCGGCCGAGACTTGTATAGTACTTTTCTCTCATTTGCGAGGAAACACAACACAAATTAATTAAACAGTATCTCATTTTCATTCACGCCAATTCGCCCGCGCGCGGTTCTTGTTCTATTTTCAAAGTTGTGAAAAAAAAAATGCGCGTTCAGCCTGTATAATGATAAATATTTTGTACGTAAAAACACCTAATTTATGTTAGTGTGTACTTAAAAACCTCGGTACCATAATTTAAAAAATAAAAAGTGTCCAGCAATTTATATTATTGTCCTGTTGGATATTACCGGCCTGTTATTTCGTTGCGTACGGAAAAGAGCCAATAGTTGTATTCTTTTTTTTGAATAATGAACCAATTTCCGAGCAAGTGGGAGAAAAATGTATTATCAAAACTAAAAATATGCTTTATTATAATTATAAAGCATTACCGCAGACATTTTTTTTATATAAGAAGGTACGTATATATTGTATCTACCTAGTCCATAAAGTCGCAAGCACACATATTTTTCTGCTCTGTAAAGTCCCAGCTGTTCCGCTGTGATTATTATGATTGACGCTGTAGCAAGTTGGCAAGTGATGCCGCTATTTCTCCCTCATCTACTAACTACTTCACATTTGCATAGTACAGGCAGGCGGCAGGAGGCACGATTCCCGCCTTACTGTAACACTGACGCCTGGTATACAAACTACAACTCCGGATACACAGCGTTGTTGCCATTAATCACCTTGTCTGTCTAATACCTTTCCATTCGCAAACCGTGCGCCGTCTTCTATTTATTACATAATTATTTTCTTCGACAGAGAACGGTTCCTTTTGGCGAATTCGCTTCCGTAATATTGAACAAGTCGGGCTCGTGTTGCATTACTAAGTTTTAATAATATTAATTGTTTACGCCTCTTGGCCGTACCCCGCTCACAGTCCGTGTTATATACTAACAAAGTTTAACTTTAGCCATATTTATCGAACTAGTTTGGTACTACCGACTCTGGAGTATGTGAACTATTAATTAGCGTTGACAGGAAAAGCATAGAGATATCGGTAACATGGTTAGAGAGATTAAACTTGGAATTCATTTGTTTTCATTAAATGCCAACGTGTAGTTAGATGTGATTAATGCGTCCAACGTTATGACTGTTTGCGGGCTATAAAATGTGTTTTATGGTTACTTTGCAGCGGGGGCAGATTTAATAATAACGAACACTTACCAGGCGTCCGTGGAGGGGTTCGTGCAACACCTGGGTGTGACGGCGGAGCAGGCCTTCGAGCTGATCGTGCGCGCCGCCGAGCTGGCCAAGCGCGCGCGCTCGCTCTACCTCGAGGAGTACCAGGACTACGTACAGAACGGTAAACACATACTCTATTCATGCAATGTATTACAATATACGGAGCTTGAATGGCGTGACATATTTCATAAATGAATGGGGGAGCGAGGCCTCCGCAGCGAATGGAAGACTTTAAAAGATCAAATGAAAATGACAAATGGCTTCGTGGCCAGTAATTTTACATTTGTATATATCTTTGTAGATGTTCATAATTAAACATCGACTACATATGAAAGTGAAAATGTTATGTATAAGAACCTATGTTTATGTATTTTTATGATGTATTTATATTATAGAATATTATTTTCGTAGTCGTATTTTTAAATAAAACACTCAATCACACTTTGTCAAACGAAAAGCAATGTAATGAAAGTGCCCTCCGAGCTAATATCTAATTTTAACATTCATTTCTCGAGCCCTCGTTCATTTTCTAGTAAACAGGTAAATAGCCTATAAAACCACTCGAGAATACGCTTTTAAATCTTTATCGCGGATTTACATCTCATGTACTTTACGTTCGGTATAACTTTTTAGAATGACAAGTGCCTATTTAAAATGTAATTATTGCCTTAACATCCGCTTGGTTTTAAAATGAGTTTCGGTACTATACTTAACTTAGCATAGAGATTTTTGAAACATGGTTTAGTCAAAAGTACCTAACAGATGTAATTTATTGTTTAAATTTAGAAAATTTCAAGAATGTTTGTGTTTTGCCGTAAACAAAGATTGTGGGGTCCGCGCCCGCAAGGGTCGGGTGCAAGCACGCATTAATTACACTTTGCTGGGGTTAAAAGTTACCTATGTGTATTCGCGTAGATAGATAATGTTGTGCTGGTGATATTATAAACGTGAAGTTGGTGTATTTATGGTACTTTACCTGTTCCTTTAGATCGTATCCCGCTGATCGTGGGGTCGGTGGGACCGTACGGAGCTCACCTGCATGACGGCTCGGAATACGATGGCAGCTACGCAGATACTACGACTGTTGAGGTGCCCACTTATTATTATTATAATTTTTTTTTTGTCATTCTGTACTGTCCCACTGCTGGGCAAAAGCCTCCCTCAATTCCTTCCATCTATCGCGGTTCTGTGCCGCCTCCTGCCAGCTGTCTAGGAAAACATCGAGCTCGTCTCTCCATCTCCTGTGTGGTCTGCCGCGACCTCGTCTCGCTGTCTCAGGGCTCCAGTCCTGTGCTATACGACTCATTTGGCATGCGGTAAACGTGTCCTGCCCAGTCCCACTTCAGTTGGGTGACCTTCTGACCCACGTCAACAATTTGCGTTTTAGAGCGCAGTATTGTGTTTCGAACATGGTCTGTTAATTTAACACTAAGTATACTGCGCTCCTTAGCCATTTGGCAAACCTTGAGTTTGGACTTCTGGATGTTGATTATTATAGAGTAAAAATTTTATCTGGGCGATACAGTTTTGTTCAGTAAAAACCTTAATTACCTAAAGGTTCATTAAACTGAAAAGCACAATTCACACTGTTTTATGTTATTTCTTTGTATTCTTGCCTCATTTCGAACAAAGACGTTGTCTAACGTGCACAGCTAACAGTTAGGTACCCTACCTACAAAATATACTTTTCATTTAATTAAAAAAAGTTCGAGGCATAGGTAAATACAAAGATAGATTTCTAAATACAGATACGTATGTAGCTATCTACTTACGTAACATAATGCCCTATATTGTAGACATATTGTTAAGTTTAACAAAAGTAATTTTTAAAAAACAGTAACTAGTCGCTTAGATGTAGTAAATAATTAATGAATTTGGCCGGCGCTAAATTGACTCTTTGTCTATTTCTATGTAGTGTCATTGAGTGCTTTTAGGGCAGCAATCGGTTAAATCGATCTTGTTCAAATGTTAAAGGTAGGTAAAGCTCTCTAGCTAAAAGCTCCAAATTCACTGAGTGAGTATTTTTATTATTCTACATTAACTATGCTGTTCGATTTTAGGGTTCCTTTTCGTTTTAACGTATTGTAATGATACTTATATAATTATATTGGGTACCTCGTTGCTAAGAATACAAAGATTCTGATTCTTTCTTTTTCTTGGCTTTTCTGTCTTAGAAGTAATGAGACAGATCTACAAAACCATTGGAATACTTTCGTAAATATTATTTGTATTAGACTACCCGACTAAATTGTGACGATCTTTCACGAATTTGCCGATGCGGTGTTATATCATAAAGTTTCTCAGAAAGGAAATCTCTTAAAATAATATCTAATAACTAGCATCAGAATAATAAATGATAGAGCTTCTGTTAAAACTATTAGGTAAATCAGGTGCTCCATAATTTCTGCGGAACCCCGAGAGCCATGAATGCATAGCCTAATAAAGGCCATTGAAAGCGGCGGCTAAATCGTAAAGAGGGCCGTAAAGTTGCCTGCAAATTAAAATTTACATCGGCAATATGAAAAACTCCACTCCATTTCTCTTGTATTTTTTTTCCTGTACCGACAGCATTTGACTGGGGTGGACAGTTAATTAACGAAACCTAGAACAAATGGCTATCTGAAACAAACATGAAGTTACAAAAATGTCCGCTTTAATTAATTTGAAGTTCTTTTTATTGTTTTTATTAAATGCCATGTTTTAGTTTAGAATTATAATGGACCTTCTACATTAGAGCTTGAGGAATTTAACTGTGTAGAATTATTATTATTTTAATAACTTCTTAGGTTTTCGCGATCACTACACATTATAATAAAACAAAGTTTAACCGGATTAAATCGCGTATATTATTTAAATTGGTTTCCCTGACGTTTCGAAAGCTTTGCAGCATTTCGTGGTCGCAGGTAGACTAAGAAAGAAAGAACATATAGCTGACGTCAAGAACAGACGCTCCACAAAGTCTGCAGTGTGTGAACATGCCCTAGACAAACCCAACCATTTTCTTCGATTTGATAAACCACAAGTTCTGGCGAAGGAAAACCGATATGTACCTAGAATGCTCCGTGAGCCTATTGAAATTAAAAAACATCCTAATTTTAATAGAGAAGATGGTTGGCAGCTGCCACCTGTTTGGAACCCAGTCCTAAAAATAATCAAGTCCCAAACAGCACGCAACACTGTAAAAGATAATGATATTGTGAGTGATTACTGCGTGCATCGAAACGATTTTAATTAATAAATATTGTACGGTAGATTAAAATATTTTTTTAGAAATATCTGTAAAGACGATTGTCATCTTAGTCTACCTGCGACCACGAAATGCTGCAGAGCTTTCGAAACGTCAGGGAAACCAATTTAAATAATATACGCGATTTAATCCGGTTAAACTTTGTTTTATTATTATTATCTTACTTGATTTAATATTAATATTTCTTTACAGACTATGAAAGCTTGGCATCGACCTCGGATCCAAGCGCTGGTTGAAGGGGGAGTCGACCTTCTGGCGTTGGAGACGATCCCTTGTCAAGAAGAAGCTGAAATGTTATGCGACCTTCTTCGGGAGTACCCTCACATAAAAGCTTGGATAGCATTCAGTTGTAAGGTGAGCGTAAAAGCTAAAACATCTATTATAAACCGGATCACTTCAAATTCCTGACATTTTCTGTAATATTGGACGTAAAAGAGCATAAAGTAACTTTGCCCGCCGTAACCAGACTCTTCTATTCAAAAGCTTTGGATCGATGAGTTACGTGTTACGTTATACCTCCGATAAATTCTCCTCTCTGCACCAAACCAATTTTGAAATTCTAAAATAACTAAAATCATCGATTCGATTTGTGTGAGCGTGGTATTGACATGCTGCGTTACCGGCGTTGTTGGTAGGTACTACGGGCGGAAGGGTTATTTATTCTTGTACATTGTAGGTATACGGCGGGCTGGCACACCGTGAATACTAGGCTCGAAAATATTCAAATAGAGTTTGTTATTCTGTTGGTACGGGTACGGATAGTAGGAATTGGGAACAAAAAGCCAATAGTAAAAGATATTATAGAAAATTTTCAGTGTGAAAAAAAAAACATTGCTCTCAATTCAGGTAGGTACCTACCTCGAATTTCATTGAAGCAATCTTTTTCTACATATTTGAAAAGCATGTTCAAATTGTTTATCACGGCTTTAAATAGCAAAATAATGTGCTTAATATCTCTATTGAATCACGGCTTAATTTCCGTGAGGAAGAAGTCCGGACCTTTGGAAGGCTTGCCAAAGGACAGGGGGTCTACTCCCGTTCGACGATATTCGATAAATCGTATGATTCATCGCACAATTTGCTAGTCCGGTCAACCATCGTTCCCTTATCGCATGCGTTTTGACGTCTGTTTTTCTCATCTCCGGTAAATTGTATACGACTATGAACCGTAGTCTATCCTAATTGTGCCTTTTTTATGTGCCTATCTTTATTATGTAAGTATCAGTCGGAACGAAAGTTCGTACTTCGTTTGTCGTTCGTAAAACGCGAGTAGACCTACAGGTCCAGCTCGTAGTCGCCTCTTTGATGTTTCATATTATTATTATGACATTTATAGCACAGTTAAAATTAGAAGATAGGCACCTAATATTACTAAAAATACCTTTTTTTTTACAATTACAATAGCCTTTATTAACAATCTCCTTTAGTTACATGACATCTTAATTTCTAGTTTACATAAAATTAAAAGTATCTAAAACTAAGGGTAAATTTTCATTTATTTGACACCGGTAATTATTATATATTAAGATTGTCTTGCTCTTCAGCATAGGCCTCCCCAAGAGTTTTCTATAATGATCGATCTTGTGCTTTCCTCGTACAAGTTGTTCCTGCTACTTTTTTAATGTCGTCCTCCCATCTTCGACGTTACAAAAATACCTTAGCATATAATTAATAATAATTTTGAAATATTTTTTATTTTTTTATTTCGTCACGTCACGTACCTGCATTCTGCAAATTTTACAAATTTACTATCTCTTTATAATCACCCTCAAAATAATCACAGCTGTGTTAAAAACAGAACAGGTGCCTACCATTATTTGATATCAGCATACCTACAAATACCTAGCCTCTTACCTAGTGTCGTAACATTGTTCATTTAGCGAACTTTACAACTTTAACCAAACTATAAGCACTTTTGAAACATTGTACTACCGTACCTACCTACATACTGCAGATTCTTTACTGTTTACTGTTCAATCACAGACTGCAGCATTTTTGCAGTTTATCGTTACAAATACCACAAAAAAAAAATGATTCGAACTTTCGTGACTATTATGCTCGAAGAGTAATTTTGAACTTTCGACTTAATTTCAGTCATGTTCCATGTGGCCCAGCCCAGGTAAATAATAATTATTACGGTGGAATTAGATAAAATGCTTGTGATTCACCAATAAAAAAAACATCCAAAAACGTCCAATAGAAAGAGAAAAAAACTTAAGGTGCATATTATGTCAAAAATCATAAATAACATTTTTATCTCCTAAATTACTAAAAATCGCGGAACAAACATCGGGATGATTCAGAATTCAGATACCCAATCATTAGATACCCCAAGGCATCTTCTTCGGCTACCCTGTACCTACACCTACTTGAGTACTGATTTTTGTTTTTGTTTTATTACAGGACAATCAAAGCATAGCTCACGGCGAAAGTTTCCAAAAAGTGGCAAAGAAATGTTGGGAAGCGAACCCTGACCAGCTTGTCGCCGTGGGAGTGAACTGCTGCGCGCCGTCCTTTGTGTCGAGCCTCGTGAAAGGCTTCAACGACGACCGGCCACACGACCCCATTCCGCTTATCGTTTACCCCAATTCAGGCGAAAAATACAACCCTCAAATAGGGTAAGATTTCCGACTTGGATAAGTTATCTACGGCTTAGTTTGTATATTCCCAAGTGAATGTAATTGACAAGATTTCTTATTTCGGTAAAACTGCTAATAGAAGTACGTCTTGCCTACTTAAGGAAATTTGGCTACGGCGCTGCAGCCTTTTATTCAGCAGCTTTTCATGACAAGATTGTTCCTATTAGAAATAGTAAATTGTAGTAATAACTCCGTTGTGGTATGATGTATTTCATATGTTAATAAATAAATAAAAAAGCGAAGCGAAGGAGGTGTGTCCGGATCGTAGCAGGTGGAAATCTATAGTCTCTGCCTACCCCAATGGGAAACAGGCGTGATAATATGTATATATGTATGTATAAATAAATAAATATCTTTTGGGACATTTTTACACCGCACCATCTGGTCCCAAACTAAGCAGAGCTTATGCTATGGGTACTAGACAATAGATATCATTAAGAAATAGTAATTATATACTTTTTTTTCTAAATACATACTTATAATACATAACCCAGACCAACACAAAAACTTATGTTCATCACACAAATATTTGTGTACTGTGGGAATCGAACCCACGACCTTGTGATCAGCAGTCCGACACTCGAACCACTAGACCAAAGACGTCGTAATATATGCCTTTGCAAATGGCTAATTCTTTGCTGAAGTCACGTAGCGCGTTGAACAACCGAAAACTTAAATTTGCTACAAGTTTGCCTACTGTGTAGAGCACTTCTTGTGGTTGTCATTAGAGGCTAATATTTAAGGGATTAAATTAGTGGTTCTGAGAGGTCAAAAACCCGGATTATGCGAGTCAGTCCCGCATTGAAGTGGGCGGTAAAGCAATGTCCCGCATTACCTTTCCGAAATGTCCCACATTCAATGGCTCCCTCCCGTTATCAACTTTGCGCAGAGGGCACGCACCCTTCTTGAAGTACGAGCTATTCAAATTTATTTTAAAGATGACCATAAAAAAGAAAACTAGCCGTAATACTATCATTACTTGACGACACGTTTAGTGTAGTGGCTGAATGATCGGCTTGCTACGTTATGTAGAAGGGCACCGGGTTCGATTCCCGCACAAAGCAAGTGTACTACTAGTAGTTTCCCCCGAACGGAGACCTCACGATAAATGTTTTGACGAACTAAATCGACACATTTCTCTCAAATAAAAAAAATCATACGGTTTGAAGACTGTGTACTTAATTGGTGTTGTGCGTTATCATATTTTACAAACATAAATCTTATTTTTGATGAATATATTGACCCTTGAATGTACAGCAGAATTCAAAGACAATTCAGAATGTGCTAATTACAAAATGTTTTTCCTTTCATTGCTTATTACTATTTTTTTACTGATAATTGATAAGTTTTAGTATTTGTTGATTAAGTACAGGACATTACTGAAATGATCCATAAGTTACAAATTTTGACGTGGAGCTATTTTTCAGATAGACCCCGGGACAAATTAGGTCTCAAACAGCGACTTTGAATGCCCACCAAATTGTTAATTTACGACCTAGAATATTTCTCAACATAGTTTTATACTCTGTTAAAGAAGTTTTTTTCAACGATACCCCACATCTCAGAATACAGAGTTCTTTCTAAATTCTATGCCCAACATACATTACTGGAAGAAAAAAAAAATTACAAACTGACTAACAGACGGACAAAGTGCTGAGCGGCCTCAAAGACCTACAGATGTGTTCCAGGTCTGGGTTTTTTGTGCATGTAAATATATGTGGCCGTGTAAGCACTAATTGCGGTACTTACTTACCTATTTACTTATCTATTGGTCTGGGTGTTTCTTATGTATTATAAGTATGTATTTACAAAAAAAAGTATATAAGTATAATGTCCATTGTCTAGTACTCATAGCACAAGCTCTGCTTAGTTTAGGACTAGATGGTGTAAAAATGTCCCAAAAATATGTATTTATAATTATTTTATTATTTTTAACGCATTTACGCAACGCATGCGAAGCGAAATCTAACAACTTAAATTGTGGAAAGAAAAAAACCCGCTCACGAGCAGGATTCGAACCTGCGACTCTTTGCTCAGTACGCCAGTGCTTTAGCCACTAAGCTACCGTGAACACTAACACACACACACCTGTGAACACCGTGGAGTCGCAGGTTCGAATCCTGGTCGTGAGCGATTTATTTCTTTCCACAATTTAAATCTTTATTTATTTATTTATTTATTATACTGTGGTCTTATCGCACAAGGCAATCTCTGCCAGACAACCTTTGGATGAACTAGAAGAATGGGAACCGATCGTGGGTAGGTATTATTATTTAATAAAACAAAGTTTAACCGGATTAAATCGCGTATGTTATTTAAATTGGTTTCCCTGACGTTTCGAAAGCTTTGCAGCATTTCGTGGTCGCAGGTAGACTAAGATGACAAGCGTCTTTACAAATATTTCTAAAAAAATATTTTAATCTACCGTACAGTATTATTAATTAAAATCGTTTCGATGCACGCAGTAATCACTCACAATATCATTATCTTTTACAGTGTTGCGTGCTGTTTGGGACTTGATTATTTTTAGGACTGGGTTCCAAACAGGTGGTAGCTGCCAACCATCTTCTCTATTAAAATTAGGATGTTTTTTAACTTCAATAGCCTCAAGGAGCATTCTAGGTACATATCGGTTTTCCTTCGCCAGAACTTGTGGTTTATCAAATCGAAGAAAATGGTTGGGTTTGTCTAGGGCATGTTCACACACTGCAGACTTTGTGGAGCGTCTGTTCTTGACGTCAGCTATATGTTCTTTAATTCTAGTGGCTATACTACGCTTTGTTTGCCCTATGTATGATAACCCACAATCACAATCAATCTTGTAGACCCCTGCATCTTGTAAGGAAATGTGACACTTCACCGGTCTGAGGAGTTGGCTGATCTTTCATTGGGGCTTTGAAATAGGTTTTGATAGAAGCACGCTTCAAGATATGACCAATTCTGTCGGTGACCCCTTTGATGAATGGTAGAAACCCAGCACAGTTGATCGTCGACCTGCTGTTCTACCATTCATCAAAGGGGTCACCGACAGAATTGGTCATATCTTGAAGCGTGCTTCTATCAAAACCTATTTCAAGCCCCAAAGAAAGATCAGCCAACTCCTGAGGTTCGATTCCCGGGTCGGGCAAAGTGTTATTGGGTTTTTTCATTAGGAAATTCTCAGTAGCAGCCCGGAGTCTGGATTTGTGCCCGGTCAATGGCAATAGGCTCGCCCCCTATTACATGGGACTATGACATAACTGGCGAAATGTGGGTGTACTATACACCTCTGCCTACCCCTTCGGGGAAATACAGGCGTGATGTTATGTTATGTTGTTTGTGTGTGGCAGGTGGATAGACCGCGACAAGTGCGAGGCGGTGGAGGTGTTCGTCCCGGAGTGGCTGGAGCTGGGCGTGCGCTACGTGGGCGGCTGCTGCCGCACCTACGCCGCAGACGTGTCGCGCATCCGCAACCAGGTGCACGGCTGGCGCGACCGCTGGCGCTTCCAGGCCAACTACCCCCACGCGCAAAACAGCAACGCTGACACTCACTAAACTCTAATGCCACGTTTACATTCAGCCCCTGCCGCTGCCGCTCACGCTGCCGGCAATATTTCCCGAAATACTTCTGTGGCAGCCGCGACGGCAGTGAGCGTTTACATACTGCTTCATTACTCACTTCGCATTCGACTACGGGCAATGGCGGACGTTGAAATAGCTCCGGCTTTGGCGCTCTGCCGCCTAAGTTTAAATAATTATGTCCATGTTTTAATAGATTTATGATACAAAAAAGAGAAACCGTTGCCAGATGGTATGATGATGTGATGGTTGTATGATGGTGGTGATGGATGGTTGGTATCATCTGATATGAATACATCGTAATATAACGCTTTTAGTACCCGCATATTTACTTATAAGGTTTTATTCAAAACATCACACACGTGCTTCCACTTCCCTTGCTCGGCGGCATCTGAGCAAGAGAGCAGTATGTAAACACTCACTCGCGCTCGCGCTGCCCTTTCTTTTGACTTCCGCACGAAAAACCGCTAATTTGGGGAGCGCCGGCAGCGCGAGTAGCAGCGGCAGGAGCAGGAGAAGGAACACGTTTACATACTAGCGCTACCCACTTCCATGCCGACTTCCCTGCTTAATTGGGCTGAATGTAAATGTGCCACGGTTCATGGTTCCTTGGTGGTTTACTACATAACTGTCTGACGCCCGCGCCCGTGGCTTCGCTCGCGTTATTTCTTCATACAAACTTTCAACCCCTATTTAACCCCCTTAGGGGATGAATTTTCTAAAATGCCGTCTCAGTGAAATTACAATCTCATGAGACTTCATCTTCATGTCTCAGTTTGGCGAACCGACTTGCGGTAGGTACCATTTAGGCAACAGCCTAGGCCTAGCAATACCATTGCTGCAGTTGCTATGTTTGCTGTGGGCCTTAAGCTCGTTTCGCCATCATATACTATAAAAAAATAAAATTGTGCTCACCTACGTTGTCTAAGGAATGCCTGTGCAAAATTTCATCCTCTTAGACCCACCGGCATACGACCAAAATTAATATCCGATCTATTTACGATTTGCCCTACTAGAGATTGAATTTTGACATCAGCTCCATACATTTTATGTCAAATTTCAATCTCTAGTGCGGAAAATCGTGGATAGATCAGTTATTAATTTTGGCCGTTAGGCTGCGTGTTGTCTCTCATTCAGTTTTAAGAATTTTATTAAGTAGATGTATTTTATGTAGGTAACTATTTGTTTATAAGTTTGTCAACGGCAAGACAGCGGCAGTGGCGAAACAATAGATTACGTATTGTGTCTATTTCTTATTATAGCTAATAATAAACGATACACTGATACTACATGAATTACCCGACACGTAATAATATATAGTTAGATATTTACGAATTCAATTTTTTTTTATTCAGTGCAATATGATCAAATGAAATTTTCTTCTCGAATTATACGTTCAGCGATGCATTTCATTACCTAAACGGAAAATCAAGAGCCAACCATCGGTGATTTGTGAAAAATAAGTGCCTAGATTCCTACAAAATATTTTTGTAAAAACCACCTAATAAAGGGTTGTATGCGACTCGTCAAATTTCTTTGTTCAATGTGAATTTGATCAAAGAAATTGGATGATTTTCATCAAATGTTGTATTTTAACACTGATCATCAATGAAATTCGATTGGACAAAGAGATTGGACAAAGAAATTTTACCAGTGCCATACCACCCCAAGAACTGCCTATATTTTTAATTTAAAATTTGTATGTGCCATTATATTAACTGTAAGTAATTTACAAGTGTATACTATACTTACTTTCTGAATAAATAACGAATGTATAATATTTTTATGCAAAAGTATATGCCTACTTTTTACTTATATTTTAACATTAATCCATTCCTAATAAACTCAAGTCGAACAACAAAACCCTTCATCCTAAAATTCAAGATGCCATAAAACCACCAGTCTTCAGATTTGTAACTTTTATTGACAGATTATTTCACTGCGTTCCTTGGAATCAAAAGAGTTCTTCAAAGTAAAAACGACGAATTTACAAAGTGTAGATCACAATGGCCTTACTTGATACACTTTCCTGCACAGAAAACGTTGCTCCACACAACACTAGGGTTTCTCCCATATCGATATCGTAAGGAATAATGCCGAGTATAGGACTCGCACATTGATTTGATAAGTACAAAAAATATTTAGAGAATTGGGAATGGAGTTCAAATTGTTCGTCAGTACATAAAGATCAACTTTAGCCTCATGTAAAAAAAAACACCGTTTAAAAATCTAATATAATTCTATTAGGTCAATGATGATAACAATGCAGCATTGTTATCATGCTATCATTGAGCTAATTTCTGAACGTGCCTAGATGTAAGTAATTGAAAGCTGGCTGTAGGAACGACGCGTTGAAAAATTTGCTAATTTCAAATTATTTACTTAGAAATACGTACTTACCTATCATATTTTATTTCGGGGTTCTCAAAATATTTTTAGACGAAAGTTATTCTTTACCACAAGGACCAGTAGTAAAACTATTCCTTCTCCATTCAAAAGTCGTTATTTTTGTGTACAAATCCTGCCATCATTCTTTTGACATGTACAAACAACCAGACCTGGAACAATGTGACTATCTATATGTCATACAAATATTCATATCGTGCGGGAGTAGAACCCACGACCCGTAACGCAGAAGACGATCGCTCTGCCGCTGTGCCAACGTTGGTCAATGTTCAGCAACACGGTGGTCTTCTCCTCACCCCGCAAGGGGCGCGAAGAATTAGGCTCGGGGGCAGGGGCCCCCCTTTACTGAGGTGTCAGGGGTCATGATCGCGTCCCATAAAATTATGGACAGGTATTTGGGATGGGTACTGCAGCTGGGCCCTTTTTGACTGGCGGGCTAGATGAAAAGCCCTAGGCCCTAGGCAACGTGCAGTGTGTCTGTAAGAGCGACCAGACCCGCTAGGTGAGACCCCCAGTTGCCCAGGGGGAGGCCCGGCGAGGATCGATCAAGCATCAAGGGCGACGACATTGTTTGGCGCCCTCCTACAGATGGTGACTGACCGTGAATCACAACGTTCTCAGAGCTAGCAGCTAGCCGATCGCGCTTCAAGCCATGGGACGAAGGTGTGTGTTAGAGCGACTTTGAGGTGGGAGTATGTCGCTCTGTGTATATACGCTATCATACGCTCATCCGCCCATGAACGTCATCAGCGTAGGTCAGCCTTACTTTAGCGTGTAAAGTGGGTGTGTGTGTGTGTTGTGTTTGTGGAGTCATAATGTTCAGCAGTGGACGTTTAATTACTGATATACCCACCCATCCCCACCTCCCAGGGTCCCTTGCAACCTGTAAATGAGTGAAGCGTTGAACGGATTTCAAAGAATAATTCTATTAATTCATTGAACTCTACTCTTAATTTGCGAGGTCAAATCGGATCATATCAACACGCTCCGCTCGATGGCTCGCTCGTTCCAACACAAAAACTCGTGTCCTATTTTTTCATCAGATTTATCCTGGGCCTGTGCCTGTATAAATTTTATCGATACTGCTTCGTTATACGAGTAAAATTACATTGTATTACATTCATTTTTATTTCGTTTTATAGGTAGTTGCAGATTCCATATAGTTAAAAAAAATAGCATTACCTACACCTTTCTTCTAGGTACTTCTCTGACGGATTAAAGCTGAAAATACCTGCTTAGTTTCATTTTTTTTCCTAGAACTAGGTACGGTCGACCGTACGTCAGTGGTAACAGTTTGAAATTGACAGCACCTTTATTTCGTAAGCAGTAAGGGTGGTTTTCTAATTCAAGTGTTTCCACTATTATGCAGTCGACCTACCGTACCTACCTACTTCTGAGGCAGGATATCTAAGACTGACCAGAGCAATGTTGTTGACATTAAATGCTACTAATAAATCAATTTAAGTATCTACTACCTACCAATACCTAAAACATCATCGATAAATGTTATTAATACACTGTCAATGACTTGCTGGAACGCGCAGCGTTCGAAGCTTCCTATTCATTAGCGATTAAACTCCCGTTCAATAAACAGACATTTTAAAATGAGGTGAACTTTTAATTGTAACTTCAACACGTCGTTATTTATTAACAAAAGGGTAGGTATGCAGAGAAGTGGGAAGGTGCCGCGCCGCCTCCAACAGCGGCTACAGCAAATTGAAAATGAAATTAAAAACGAAAACGTTTGTTGTTGGTCATGCCGAGTCGCCGAAGCGGCGACGATGCTTCAAATTTCCAGTTGCTACTGTAGGTAGAAGAAATAAAAACATTCCGGCATTTTATCAGCTAGAGCAGGAGGAATGGCCGAGTAATTGGATCGACGTTTTTTATCTCGAGGTATCTATTGTAGGTACAGAGATACTTTACCTCTTACAACGACACTCATTTCTCTCTTGAGATTTGAATTTTCAGTTCGCTTTAGCTTTGGTAGGTGCGTCTTTCCGTACAAGTAACTCAAACATAATTTATTTTAGTTTTAAGCGAGTCTCTTATTCGATTCCCAGGACCGGGAATATCCTGTGTTGGCTCTACAATTGCAATCTAGTTCCGGAAACCTCTATTGCATGAGTAGGTAGTTACCTAGGTACTGGGCAAGGGGCAATTTTTTATTATTATTAAGCCATAGTAAAACAGTAGGTATTTTTATATCCACAGGGTGAAAAAATAACGGGATGTTGAGGAAATTATAATAAATAAGTATTGAAGATAGAAAATTTTACTCAAATCAAATCAAAGGAAACATTCTCTTGTTTTAAAAATGACATTACTTAACTGCATTCACAGATTTTCAAAAAGTTTACCTGAGCCACTGAGGTGTTATAATACCTCAGTGACCTGAGCCGTGCTAAACAATAGACACTATTAATTTGCATACCTACTTATTCAATGGTTAATTTACCTAACTACCCTAACTACCTAACGTCCTTCATGTTAGTTCGATTCGATATGTAGGTACCTACGAATTGTTACGATTTCTTGATCTTCTTTAGTTGTAATATGCAATATTTATTCGAGAGATTTTATCCCCATCATATTAGACTCTATCGATTGAAACATCTACTTTTTGCATTTTTTAACCGACTTCAAAAAAAGGAGGAGGTTATGTATTCGGCGGGTTTTTTTTTTTTTTTTTTTTTTTTTTCTTCATGTATGTACACCGATTACTCCGAGATTTATGGGCCGATTTGCGTGGTTGTTTTTTTATTTGGTAGAGGAAGTCCGCGCGGTGGTCCCATATAAATTTTATTGACTTAGGTCGAGTAGTTTTTGAACCAGCTTCAATAAATCTGTTTAATTTAGCTTCGCTTACCTAGATGATCTACTAATAGTTTCGTTTTTCTGTGAATTCTCAACTAAAAAGTATGAAATAAAAACTTTTTAACAAAAAATAAAACCGACTTCAAAAACCTTAACTAAAAAGTAAAAAATAATCCTTGTATGTATTTCAAAATCTTAACATAAACCAAAATTTTGAAGGCGGCGCGTGTTTTTCATGTATGTTCGCATAAACTGTTTTGTATTCCTTTACTATAGATAAGCGCTCGACAGTACATTATATTTACATGACGCAAAGGGACAGTCACGCGCCACCTTCAAAATTTTGGTTTATGTTAAGATTTTGAAATACATACAAGGATTATTTTTTACTTTTTAGTTAAGGTTTTTGAAGTCGATTTTATTTTTTTGTTGGTTCGATTGGGTTACTATAAGCGTAAAAAAAAACTGTGAATGCAGTTACTCTTATTTTTAATAATAAAAAAATGTTTCCTTTGAGTAAAATTCGCTATTATCAATATTTACAGAACTTTACCTGTAGGTTGGTCGTAGCTGGGGGGGACTGGATGCGGAAGGCAGAGGACCGAGTGTTGTGGCGCAACTTGGGAGAGGCCTATGTCCAGCAGTGGACTGCGATAGGCTGAGTTGATGACCTGTAGGTAAAAATGTAAAAATGAACGGGACATGGATGTCCCGTTCGTTTTTTGTATAGGTAGGTCTATTAATCTGAGAGGTAGGTACACAAGTTTTTTTAGCATCTGAAGCTGAAGGAAGAACCTGTGTTTATTTCGGCTTTCGGCATCATTTACGCATATTTTTATAACTTACCGAAAAATTGGAGTTAGAAAGGTGCCAAATTTTGCTTTGTTAACAAGCCGAGTAAAAGTAGATTTAATCAAGTACATATTGGAGCCTTCCAACCTTTGTTTACCTGACCCATAAGTACCTACCTAATTGCGGTGAACGCTTGACATTCGATGTAGTTATTCGCTAAGCGTTAAGGGTCCACATCATGTGTTTCATGTCCAACACGATCGTATCGCTGTTCAAGGCACTTCACACATTATTTACGTGAGAGTTTCCTCGCAATGTTCTCTCAATTTCCGGAACTAGTAGATAATGTAATCAACTGAAGTGTAGTAGGTCAAACATTTTGCGAGAGCACGTTTTTCGGCATTATTACGTGCCTATTTATCTTCGCTTGAATACATTTAGGCCCTTTTCACACACGGTTTCCGTGTATACGGCGACCGCGACGGTTCAGTTAATAAAAGGAACGGTCGCGGTATCATGTGAAAGGTTGTAGGTAAGTATAGTATACTATGGTACCAACCCTGAAATCGCGAAAAAAAATTCTGTTGGTCCCTACATTTGTGTTCACTTAAATCGATAAAATGTAGGGACCACCTGATTTTTTTTCCCGATTTCAGTTTTGGTCCCATAGTAAAAGTTGTTCATAATGATGAGTACAATGACCTCTTTTCGGGAAAGAAGCGATTAAATTTCAGCATGTATTAAAGGTACTTAAGGTACTATTCCAATCCACGCTGCAGACTGCAGTTCTTCATTGCACACGCGGTTTCCGTGTACGTATACACGGTTTTTTTTGCCGTGGGGAAATCCTCATGGACGCACTACGCCCGGGATAGGCGGAGCCAGTGTCGGACTCTTACCGACTAAAACCACTATGTGTTACTCAAGGATAGACGTGACAATATTATGAATGCACTTATTTGGCTCGATCATAAAAAAATCCAAACATACAGTACCTCGGAAACTGTTTATTTTCAAACAGTTTCCTAAATATATCCAACATTTATTGGTATTTTGGTATCATATTTTACCTAAATATGGTTTTATTATTTTGAAATAATAAATAATTAATTAATTTTTTTAGTCCGTGTGGTGCCGGACTTAAAGAATAGCACCACCCTTATCTCTTCTCATGGGTGTCGTAAAAGGCGACTAAGGGATTCCCCAGAGGATGGGCAGCAGCGTTCTCTGAGTATTTAACCAACCAACTGCGATCGCCAATCCGCCTGCCAAGCGTGGCGATTATGGCATATCCCCCCCTTAATTGGGGGAGGCCTATGTCCAGTAGTGGACGTCTTTCGGCTGTAATGATGATGATGATGATTTTGAAATAATTTTACTGAGCCATTTTATCGAAAATAATAATAATAAATATTTTTGGGACATTTTTACACATCACCATCTAGTCCCAAACTAAGCAGAGCTTGTGGTATGGGTACTAGACAATGGATACAATACTTATATACTTTTTTTTTTTTTTGTAAATACATACTTAAAATACATAAGAAACAACCAGACCAACACAAACACTCATGTTCATCACACAAATATTTGTGTCCTGTGGGAATCGAACCCACAACCTCGTGATCAGCAGTCCGATACTCGAACCACTAGACCACAGAGGTCGTCAAATACACATATTTTCTGAGTAAATATTTATTTTCGCTTAAATGCACTTTCATTCGGAGTGGCGTCAACTTCATGCCGCACTACTCCTTCCCGGCAAGCCTCGTATTTTGCTTCGCGCTCACTCTCATTCCGCGGCATTCTGGGCCTTAAGTGCACTCGTGCGCTGCACTACCAGTTTATAAATTCATAATACCTTTAAAAAGAATAAAAAAATATCTAAAACATCAATATTACTACTATTAGTATTATTATTAAATCATAACACTAAATAAAACAGTAGGTACCTACAGTGCACCACCGGTTCTCTCAGGCAGCAGCCACCACTGTTCCGAACTACGCTGCAGACTGCAAACACAGTTTTACTATATATATGCAGGCTGCAAGTGCAGCTACTGCTACTGCACGCAGCGGCACTGGCACGTGCAGTCTGCAAGGCAAGTAAGGCAGCCGCTGCAGATGCAGCCTGCAATTGTACTCTGCAGCGTGGTTCGGAATAGTACCCTGCATTACGGAACCGTCCCGGTCACCGTATACTGCCGTATACCTACACGGAAACTGCATGTGTTTGAAAAGGGCCTTACGCTTAGCATCTAATAGTTACAATGTAACTATTATCGTCTAATCTGTAAGGTATCTAACGGCCAAAATAAATATCCAGTCTATCCGCGATTTGCCCTACTAGAGATAGAAATTTGACATATTTTGTATGGAGCTTACAGAGACATGGCATAAGGCGGTAAATGTCATGTCTCTGGGAGCTTATGTCAAATTTCTATCTCTAGTAGGGCAAATCGTGGATAGATTGGATATTAATTTTGGCCGTAAGTCTATAAAGCTACTATCTCATACCTATCGAGGATGATACCTGCAATCCACGAGCACGATGTTCCGATTGAAAGTCCTTTTACTATTAAGGATCTGCATCCTATGAACTAAATGGGCACAGCTGTTAGGAGTACCTAAGAGTAGGTATATATATCGCAGGCAATGCTTCATGGCGGAGTGCTTTACGCCTACGTTGGCGATCCACCTCGATGAGTGCTCGATGAACCGAGTCACCCGTCACCACCCTAACCTATAAGTACTTAGTTTAGAATAGTTTCCCCTTTGCCCCCCACCCCCCATGCCTACAGACTCGGCCGATAGTTTAGTTGGATTCCTAATAATCAGTACGAAGACATACGGGAGGGAGTGCGTCAGTGGCATAGCCATGTAACCAAGGGCCCCGGGGCAAAAAGTTAAAATTCGAACATTCTTTATTCAACTAGGATATTAATCACTTTTTCGAATGACGTTCATGGGGCCTAGGGGCCCCTTAAGCTTGAACGCTCCGGGGTACTGCCCCGCCTAGCCCTACGGTAGCTACGCCACTGGAGTGCGCACACCTATTATACAGACTCGATTTCCCATGCAAAAATTACACCACTTAACTATTGGCCGACGGATAAAAACAAAGGGCAAAACAGAAACATTCAATAATAAAACAAAGTTTAACCGGATTAAATCGCGTATATTATTTAAATTGGTTTCCCTGACGTTTCGAAAGCTTTGCAGCATTTCGTGGTCGCAGGTAGACTAAGATGACAAGCGTCTTTACAAATATTTCTTAAAAAAGTATTTTAATCTACCGTACAATATTATTATTTAAAATCGTTTCGATGCACGCAGTAATCACTCACAATATCATTATCTTTTACAGTGTTGCGTGCTGTTTGGGACTTGATTATTTGACCATGCGGCTCGCACCACTGACTTTTTGAATTCAAAAAGTCAGTGTGTTTTTCATGTGTGGATCAAAATTTGATTATCACTTGCTTTACGGTTAAGGAAAACATCGTGAGGAAACCTGCACAGGTACCCGATACTGGGGCCTTACTCCCGACTGGGTCGAGCGCTGTATCGATCGAATTTGAATTAGAGTTAGTGTCAAATCGTATTGCATTTATCTAGGAATTGACATAAGCTCGATTTAGTTTAAAGCTCAAACCAGTCGGGAGTAAGGCCCCAGTTCTCAATGGTGTGTAGTCCGCCAACCCGCACTAGGCCAGCGTGGTCTAAGATAATATAATCACTACGTTAAGCGTGGTCGACTAAGGCCTTAAGCTTCTCATTCTGAGAAAAGGCCCGTGCCCAGTAGTGGGACAGTACCTACTGGGCTGATTATGATGATAAAACGATAATTCAATCAACTCAGCCTACCGCAGTCCACTGCTGGACATAGGCCTCTCCCAAGTTGCGCCACAACACTCGGTCCTCTGCCTTCCGCATCCAGACCCCGCCAGCCACGTTGTGCAGGTCGTCGGTCCACCTGGCGGGTCTGCTCCAGCGGCCATCGGTCCTTCGACAGACATGACCAGCCCACTGCCACTTCAACTTACTGATCCTACAAGCTATGTCGGTATAAACGATAATTACTGATTTAAATAGTTACCTATATAATACTTAGCAGCTTTTTTTTTATAGATATATAGATCTACCCCCCTAGCCAAGTTGACAGTCTACACAATCTACAATCGTCAACGCTAATAGAAAACAATCAAATGTATGGGAATGACATATCTGAACGAATGATTTTTTCGTTGAGATATGTCATTCCCATACATTTTGATCGTTTTCTATTAGCGTTGACGATTGACGATTGTGTAGATTGTCAACTTGGCTAGGGGGGCTGCTCTTGACCGCAATCTAGACAGCTTTATGAACAAGGGGGCTCCCAACAAACACTAGCAACTCTGTCATATCAGTCATAATAGAGGGCCCAATTATCTTAGTGCCCAGGGCCTCCAATAGGTTTAAGACCTACATAAATCTATAATTAACTAGCCTATACCCGCGGCTTCGCTCGCGTGTAATTCGGCTTATCCCAGAAACATGTTATCGTGCATCCCTCGGGAACTGTTTATTTTCCCGGGAAAAAAAGTAGCCCTTATGTTAATGCCGGTTATGGTCTATCCGTGTGCCAAATTTCGTCCAAATCCGTTCTGTTCTGTATGTTACTACATACATCCAAACATCTTCATATTTATAATATTAGTAGGAAGTAGGATGACAAGACAGTCCGTAATTAAAGTTCGACGTCTGTGGGTGGGCTAATAGTTCGAGTATCGGACTGCTGATCACGAGGTCGTGAGTTCGATTCCCACAGGACACATATATTTATGTGATGAACATAAATGTGTGTTGGTCTAGAGTCTAGACTCAAGAGCTAGGTTGAGTACATTTAACGCGCGCCTGGGTGTGGCAGTGAACATTCTACTTGCCGCTTGCGGGGCCCACACATATTGTTATTGTGCTTCAACTTTGAACGGAACTTTGAATGAAATTATCACTCTGTTATGTGTTACTTTAAGCCAGTGTTTTTCAAACTGTGGGTCGCAACACCTACGGGGGTCGCGAATCCTTATTCGGGAGGTAGCAGGTAAAAAAAAAAATCGCTAGAATTTTTCAAGTTGTAAAGATTGATTATTGATTGATTGATAGATTGAGGTTGTAAGTTGGTAAGATTGAAAAACACTGCTTTAAGCGGTAAACTTAAAAGATAATTAGTAGTAAATTGCTAATTAATAATAATTTTATTATTAAATTATTAATTGTAATTGCTTATTATAGTTATTGCTATAACTATTTAATTAATTTTTAAATAACAAAATTTGTATTGAAATTCAATTTTGCTGTTGAATGCCATGCTCATAAATCAATTGATCCCGTAAATAAGTAGGTATGTATAAATTATAATTAATGGAATAAAAGAATATCTAACCATTGAAAAACCTACTTCTACAGTAAGCAAGACTTTATAAATGAAAGACAAATTATCCTTACATTTAAGTTTAATACTTGTTAAAAGGGTTAGCATTTACTTTCTTTCGCGTCCATTAATATATTTCTTGACTGTAAAGTAGCAATGGCAAGAGTGCGGTCGTGTTTTTCTTCGCTCAACTGTAGTTGTAAGTTCTTAACTTCCATCTTCAATGTTTTCACTTCATTCTGCAGCCGCATGACTATCGTCCACAGGCTCGGCGAGCTTTGGCTCGAAGTAGAATGTATCGGCAGCGAAGGTGATCTCACCAAAGCCTCTATCGCCGGATTCTCGTCGTCACATTCTGAAAATAGAAATTATATGGAAGTATAAAATGTAATATCTTACAGTCAGCTTTCGATGGATATTTTACTGATACCCACCTTTTACAACACTTGTTCAAGATATAAGCCTGTAATGGTCATGATTCTCTTGTTCACTTAGATCAAGAATAGTAAGATAGATTAGTTCACAAACTGAACTTATTTTAAACTATCGCTCTCTTTTACTAATAGTAGATACAAGAAAGGGATGGCACCAAACTAAGTGCTGTCCAATTAGACGGAATTAAAATATCATCTCGGAACGTGCCGACTAAAAATACGAAGAAGTGTGACTAATGATGTCGAAATATCGATAGTCCTGATATCGATTAGTTGACCTTGAAAATCGGTTAGGATATCGATAGTATCGACACTATCGGTAGTTTTGATAGCGCAAAATGTGTTAATACTATAGATTATGTATAATAGTATGATACTATAGATAGTATCTACGCTATCGATACTATTGATAGTTTTTAAATTAAATAAATAAATAACTTTATTTCCAAAAATTGATTCACAATGTTGTATACATAAATGAGCTAGATAATTTTATGACTAACATATTTGAAAAACAGCATCCACTGCCGAACTAGGTCAAAGACCTGTATTTCAGCACTTGGCGCCACTCCCCGCTGGAATTATAGTTTAACTAGCCTTTTTAATATAACTTTAGGTAAGTACTGACAAATGATTAAATTACTAAATAAAACATACTAAACTAAAACAGTGATTAGGTGTGTGTGATGAACCTCTCTTTGTGTATGGTGCTTTTGTACGTGTGTGTGTGTGAGAGGATGTGTAAATGGCTTTACATTTAAATACAGGCTTATGAATACTAGTCACGGATATCAGTACTGACTAATAAAAAAAAAATGAAAAAAAAAAAAGTTGACCTTGAAAATCGGTTAGGATATCGATAGTATCGACACTATCGGTAGTTTTGATAGCGCAAAATGTGTTAATACTATAGATAATGTATAATAGTATGATACTATAGATAGTATCTACGCTATCGATACTATTGATAGTTCAATCGATATTGCACTTTTACTGGACTATTGAGCGGCATCACTAACCCCCAGTTTCTGGAAGGCTGATCAATTTGATCTATTGTCAAATCTAATGTCAGCTTCTGTGATTGGCCGGCGAAAATATTAACAACCAATCACATCGCTTGACCTGAGATTTGACAGTCGATTAGTAAATTTTTGCGTTGATCAGCCTTCCCGAAACTGGGGGTAAGTGTAACGCGTAAACTAATTTGACAGCACTGAAATTGTTGTCATCCTTTTCTTGTAGCTACTATTAGTAAAAGAGAGCGATAGTTTAAAACAATTTAAGTTTGTGAACAAGAGAATCGACACCAATATCTACTATAGTGACTTTTTTTTTCTAGTTTTTTGTTATTTCTTTACGAGGCGAAAGTCTCGTTATCAGATATCATGTTAGTGCAGCTATTACTGGAATTGGAAATCAATAGAACATTAACGAATAGTAGTAGAATAGTAGTTTAATAGTAGTAAATCTGGTAGCATTCCAAATTTCAATTTTTTTTCCAAATTTTTTTCATTTCCATTGCATTGCATTTAGCATTTGGTGGAATTGATTTCAAGATGTTAATAATAACTACAGTTCAATAGAAAAATAAATATAATATTGTACCAAACAATTTCGTTGATGTATAAAGATGAAAAGATTATTAGAATTGTAATACATATAGCATAGATGAATATTTTCCAATAACTTAAACCTCATCCATGTAAAAATTAAACTAGTGCATTCGTATATAAAAAGTGGAATCAATATTTCATTTGAGGGACCAAATTACGAAAAACATTAAAACTAGACGAGGAACAAGTTTTACAATATGAACCTTACAACGATTACACAGACATTCAGCATGTAATATAAACTTTTAATAATATCAAATGTGTATTATTATCTTATTATATGTTAAATATTTTTAACCCTTAAAATGAGCACAAAAGCAACGAAACAGGTATACAATAATATTAAGGTTATTTTGTAACATACATATATTTTATTTTGGCTCGAAAGTAAATGATTAAATAATACATAGAAGTCTATTTTCACTAATATAATATAATACAATAGCTGACTGACACAACACGTATTTTAAAAGAAATATTCATGGATTAAATCCAATTCTTAAAAGGCATCAATTTGTTAGTTATATAATTTATACATACATAAGTACACAAATAAAATTACACACTATAATTTTGTTAATATACTACATAAAATCGAAAATGTTTAAATAACAGATGCATTATATTTCATATAAATAAAGCAAAGTTTCAAATAATAATATAAAATTGGTTAATAATAGTTTTAATTTAACAAAAAATTATTTACAACTTCCAAAACAAAAATTGGCGAAAAATTCTATCTCGTCTCTACCGTAAAATGAGTAGGAAAAAGCTTCAGACGGTGTTGACAAAGCACTAACATCATTCTATTGTACTTGTGTCAATTACATAATAGGTACTAAATAAAGCCATAAGGCTATTTTAATATCGTCTAAGAGTATACTTAACGATGTCAAATCAGAACAGAGTAGATACAATTAAGGAGTTACCTAGACACATAGGCATTGTACAATTTGCGCGACCAACAATAAATCGATACCGTCGTGTCAATGATCTCGCCCAGTGAAAGCCGTGCAATGTCAAAGGTTTACAACCACACGTTACTTTACTAATAAAACACTATACTGCGTAAAATATAGCTTGGTCTCTGTGACAGATGTCAAATACGGACAAATAATGTCAAAATACGTTGAAAATGTACGTATTTGACATGTGTCACAGAGATCAAGCTATATTTTACAAAGTATAATATACACACAATACTTTGTTTGGGTAAAACATCGCGAGTTCAATGTGCATTCCAAAAAAAAAAAATTACACACCCGTATTCTTAGTAGTTTATTCAAACGTTTCTAGACTCAAAATCAGTCAAGGATGCCTTCAAGGGTTCCTGCACTTCCTGCAAATAATATCAAAATCGGTATTCTTAAACATTTCCTCAATGTATCTTGAGGAAATAAATAACGCCGCGACGTATAATTGTATGGGTCTTGATACATATATTCCATAAATTCGTCAAAATCGGTAATTTTTTCGTAATTGAAACAACAATAAAAATCACGTCGCAAATGACACTTTTCCAGTCTTAAGGAAGCCTTAAGGTTCGTCGCGACGTCAGTCAGAAATCTTTTCGGTGAACCACCACTAAGGTTAAAATCGCTTGCACTCAAGGTTCGATGGCAGCGGTAGCTATGTGTAATGTAGCAGGATTCGTGCAAGGAATTTTGTCAACAAAATGTACCACCGCGAAGGATCGTGACCGTACCTTGAGTTCTTCCTCACCTTGAGTAAGGAAAACTATCAAGTGACGGAGATTTTATGCAACTGTGAATACCACGGAGGAAATATTGTATTTAGTGAGGTTGCGTCGAGTCTAGAAACGTTTAAGGAAACAACTAAGAATATGGGTGTCAGTGATCTAGGAATTTCAACATAATCGTTACTTTTTAAAGTTTTTAGCGTGTTGTGAGCAAAATTATCACCATAAACGAGGTGAAATTTTGGATCGAACAGCGTAGTCTTAAAATATATAAATATTTACAACATAACATAACATAATATCACGCCTGTATTTCCCCGAAGGGGTAGGCAGAGGTGTATAGTACACCCACATTTCGCCAGTTATGTAAATATTTACAGAAAGTAAAAATTTAAATATTATAGTAATCTTTAAAAGAGCCCATGTGTGCAAACATAATAAGGCGGATTTCCAGTTTCCACATCAATTAATCAGTGCCAGCATATGCTTGACAAGCTTCACTATTTTTAGCTCTTTTCCGTAATGAGCTGTGGGAATAGTGCTTCGCTGAATCAGTTCTCATATGCTTGTTGGTGACGCAAATATACGTAATGCAGTCTGTGGTATAAGTTTAAATATAGATAGTTAAATATAGGTATATATGCCAATATGACATCGATAAGTAATTAAACATACAAGGAGCAAGTTATACACGTCTATCGCAAACAAAATTAATATATCACGTCCTTGAGATAATTTTTTCGAGCTAAAAAGTGAGTGGGGAAGGACAGATAAATGTTCGGATAAGTGATACAATGAAACAAGTGAAAGCTTAGGCAGTATTGCGGTTGGTACTACATACAGTAACGTTCGTATGAAAATGTTACATACATGCAGTGCATTGCGGTATCCTGTTCAATATTAAATGAATGGCGGCGGGCGCTGCTGCCCGCTGTGATTACCCGCCGCACAATCTAATACCCTGTCTCACTTGTCTCTATTAGCCCATGCCCAACAAATGTATACTTTTTGGTTTACAGTATACTAAATTTAGGTACGCTTCTGATATAAATTCATCGTCAAAGCTGTAGTCTTTTAGCATCAGCAGATAAAATATAGCAAACACCAGTCATTGTAGGTACAAGTAGATATTTAATGTCACTTAAGCGAATCTATGAAAAATATATTTCTACGCAAGTTTATAATAATGAGGCGCAAGTAATATCTACTTGAAATATTTTGTACATCCATTTTAAATATTCAATAAAGCAATGACATTTTTAATGACTTCTAATAGACGTCTGCGTATAAAAAAGCACCATTTGGCATTTAATGGATTTCAATCATAGATACAAACTTCCAAGAAAAAATATGCGACCTTGGCATTTTTCCATTACTAAACTCACGGATTCATGTTTGTAGAATTACGTCTAGACATCTAATATATTATATGCTTATTATCTATTACTTGCTATAAGCATAACCATGCAAATTATGCTATAATTTAATGCACCACAAAAATATATTTATAAAATATACAAGCAATATTTTAAAATTACTCTCTCTAATTACTAAATAATACTGCAAACATGCATTTCGTATATGAAAAATCTATGTAAACATAAACACGCCTGTTCGAGCGTCACATAAAGCCTACATCAATGGCACTAGCACTAAATTGAAATCAAAGCGAAAAGTTTCATACAAAACATTCGCCTTGCTTACAATTTATTTTTGCATATTTTAGTTTTTGCAATGATCGGGTACAATGAAATGAAGATGCAATTATTTAAATAAATAAAAAACAAACAATTATAATATTAGTCAATGGGATCAGCTTTGGTTAAATGTAAAATTTGAAAATGAAACAGATTTTTAATGTTCACACCTGTCATGAAATTACATGACGCGATTAAATACTGAAGGTAATCCGAGCGAACAGCGAAAACAGTGATATGTAGGAACAACAATTGAGCATAAAAGTAAAACCGCACTTGAGATGCGCGGCGCGGCACTGCAGCGGAGCGGCGCCACACCACAAGTATTCTTTGTATTGATTTGTATGACCCCAACCGCACTACGACGTCGCGGCAGCGGAACGGCGCGGCGTCGACGCTTCAGTACAGGGCCAACCGCACTTGCGCGGCGCGGCGCGTTGCTTCAGCAGAGCGGCGCGACACCAAAAATATTCTTTGTATTGATTTGTATGATCCAAACCGCAATACAGCGTCGCGGCAGCGTAGCGGCGCGGCGCGTCGCTGCAAATTTGGCTCCCGGAGAATATTTTGACCCGCAGCGCCGCGCCGCGACGCTGCCGCTAGTGCGGTATAGCTTGCGGTACAGCGGAGATGCGCGCCGCGGCATTGGCGATGTGAATTCTCTCGTCAGTTGTCATCTTGATAGCTTGTCAGTTCTCCTAATTATCACATTGTCTTTGGTCAGTGAAGTAACGTGAGTTCAACCTTTGTGAAAGGAAACAAAGGTTACAAAGTGCCGCGCCGCGCCGCTGCAGTGACGCGCCGCGCATCACAAGTGCGGTTTAACCTTAAAACAAATTTTTCTACTTATGTCAATCGAAATGATGAGATTTCGTGAGCTGTTTGACAAAAGTGCCACAGCACCATGTGGAGGAGCGAGCGGAGCGGGAGGCGGGGGGCGAGGGCAGCGCGGCCCGCAGCGGCGCCAGGCTGGGCTGCGAGCCGCTGCGCCGCTGTCGCCCGCACGCCAACGAACGTCTGCGCTCTTCCGAACACTCCCACAGGTTGGGGTTAGAGCGGTTCATGTCAAACCTGCGCTCCGACAACAGCCTCCTTGTGTCCGGCCCTCGATACAAGTATGCGTCCGCCGCAGATGAGCTTTTGTTACGCTTTACTTTTGTCGTTTTACTACAGCCGGAATATTCGGGCGTGTTACTTCGCTGGACGGTCGGAAGTTTAGTGTAGTTATAGTGAGGGATGTTAGTAGCGGGTGCGTGATATTGTACTTTACCGAAAGATAAGTGGCCGCAGTCCACTGCAGGTGCGATATAAAGGCAGCCGCATGTAACAAAATAGAAAGATTCACAGACTACCAGATCAAGAAGCTATTGAGTTTGATGATGTCCTATTAGATTAGATACTCCGGTTTGTTTATTGTTTATACACATCAAGCGCAGGTTGAAGAGATTCTTGCGTTTTGTTAGTGACAAGATATATTTTTGATGATGACAACAAGTAAGAAACTATTTAAATATTTTGCTTGATTTAATCGAGCAATATCGATACTGATTTAAAATAAATAATTAACTCTACAACGACTAGCTACTTTGTACTTATACGAACTAAAGATACAATAAATAAAATTTCTATAAATTGTTACCGTTTCTCCGACTTTGAGAATAAATTAATACTAACGATATCAGATCTACGAGAACGAATACAGCGAACAAGAGATTATCAAAGCATGCTGCACATGCACTTAGGGATGTGTGCCTATGCAAATACCGATATAAATATTAGAGAGAAATTTATTACTGAGTATTGTAATAAATTAATAGAATGATACACAAAGTGCTTAATTAATAAATATTATCATCATTACACCAACAACAGCAAGCTTGAACAAATATTATTTTCAAGCGGTACTTTTATGACTAGCGAAAAATTTGGTTTCGTATTTAAATACAGATCTTTCATTCTAAGAACCAACTGATAATACGGTTTCTTGACTTCGCATGTCTCCTCCTTGTCGACTCGAAAATCTCCAGCGGAATATTGGGTACTGCATAATAAATACGCTGTGTTAGTGGATGCCTTCTACTTGTTTATGATGATAATTGAATTACTACAATCATTACGCTTTAATTTATACTTTTGCTAATTAAATCTATTGTGCATTAATCTCATTAGCGATTGCGGTCTACTTTTTATTTTCGGTTTTATTTCAGAGGCACGAAGGAGTCATTTACTTAACAATGATACTGTAATATTAATTCCGCCGAAGCAAATGATATCTAGTTTTAAATATAATCAATAGTAGTTTCTTTCTACGGTATAGGGTATTTGACTATTATTTTTTTATTAGAAAAACGAATGAAATGTTTTTAACAATGCCCAAGTTATAACCGTTTCAAAAACCTTTAATAGACAGAGACAGCACTACTACCGTCTGACGTCATAACGCATTAAAGCCATCGCAAAGACACCACTCAGTAGTACTGACATTGTACTGAGTCAGTTTCGCGCGAATAGGACAGAACATGCCCCCTCTAAAAACTTAAAAGCGTGTATCTCTTCCACTATGTAATTTTTTGTTATAACAAATCGTGTTATTTTTATTCTTTCTTCAAACTAAAATTAAAAAATTGTTACTTTTGAGTAATAGTCAAATACCCTACTGTAACAAGGTTTGTCTGTTATGTGATGTTGAAAAAAATCAAAGGTACTCACCTGAACTGACAGCATTCCTGCAGCGCGCCGACGTGCAATATGCTTCTATAACTTTTAATATGAGTGCGTCTTCTTCGTAAGAATTGGACTTTCGTTGATGCGGCGCATAAGGGTGCGTCGGTCCAATGTTTTCGTCCGAACCGACCGTGAATGATTGCGGCCGGAGAGGCGGCGCCGGCCGTAAACATGTTATGCTCCACCCTAATAAAATATTGCAGTAAATAGTCAAATCTTATTTGTTACCAGCATACCAAAAATAATCCTAATAATATTATAAACTAGCCTATGCCCGCGGCTTCGCCCGCGTTAATGTCGTTTATCGCACATCCCTCGAGAACTGTTTATCTTCCCGGGATAAAAAGTAGCCTACATGATAATCCGGGTTATGTTCTATGTTTGGTGGTGTGGTGAGGTGTTTTTTTTTTTTACTTTTACAGGACTAAAATTGTTGGCATCCCTTTCTTGTATCTAATATTAGTAAAAGAGAACGATAATTTAAAATAAACTCTTTATGCGGTCATCTCCCAAATTATATGAATGTGTGCAAAGTAAATAAGAATATTACCTTTGTTGCTGTAGTTCGAGCCAGCAGTGTCGATGAAATCAACAGATGAAAACTTCTTGCCGATAGGAGTTTTATTTGGCTTGGCAGGTGATTGGTCAAGAGAGTCGCATGAATTTAATAGCCATCGCGCAGACTGATTCTTTTGTTTATTTTTTTGCGTTTGTTGCGTATGTTGTGTGTAGCTTTGATGATTGTTGAATGAATGTGATCTTTTATGGTTTGTTAGACCAGACGATAAATCAAAATTATTGCTGTCGCTCATGGCCATCTGTTGAAAAAATGAAAAGTTTTACAAAATTTTCAGGACCAACTTGTTACAAACACGGAAGTGATACTAGAGTATTAACTTTTTTAGAGGTAGCAATCAGATACATTTGTGCAAGTACCTAGTTGAATGAAAATTTACCAATTTTCAGTAGCAGCACTTGTTCAAACATACATATTTAATATAAGCAAAGACATTTTGCGGACATTCGCCAACCGCCACATCATCACAGCATTTCAAACATCGGGTACAAAGGATTATTATTATGATGTTTTATCATCTTCATTTTAACATATTCATTGTATTACATATATTTGTACTTGTCTGGCGATAAAACTTCAAATTCCAGTTCGAATGGGTTTAACAAATAAGGTAACCAAACATTTCGCTGTTCAATCTATACGTCCATATACTGTGAGGAACAGGTCATTAAGCCTTACCATGCATTATTTTCATCTTAATTGGTTAGTATAATGACATGATATCTACTTGCAGTGATTGTTTTGTAGTTAGTAAGATGAATAAACACAGGCAAGGATGATCAAGTAAAGCACTGCAACACTGGGGTAACTCTAATGACAGTATTAATCTAATGGTTACAAATCCTCAAGGCAATATTATCTTCAAACCAGTGACACAAATCAGTAGCTCTTTACAAAAGAATAATCCTTGCCTGAGTCGGTGACCACGGTAATCGGTAATTTTGCTTTCATCCACCAGTGTGCATACAAATCTGAACGATACACCATAAAACCACTCTGGGCTTCAGCTAAACCCTTCTGCAATTTGGACAAGTCTTCACTGCGAGATCTCGTTTTGCGCATTTGCGTATTGTTAGCATCCACGTTTGGTATATTTTCTTTATTAAATACATCGCGATTACGTGGAGCGTTAGCACGAGATTGTCTCTGAATATTATTGCTTTCAGGAGTTTCACGATAAATACGCATGTGGTAGTGCAGGCTGGGCTTCGATCGCTCGGTTATATTTAAAGTGCTCCACTGGCTGGGTAGTTGTTGACGCACGTTCTTAGGTATCTCTATGTGAGTGCTGGGCTTCCTGTATACTCTTGGCGGGGGTTCTGGTTTCAGCTTGATTTCAGGCACATAACGTTCGATGTTACGTCTAATAGAGGTTCGTTTAATTTGTGTTGCCGATACGGATGGTACCGCTGCAAACGTTGATGTTACATTCATATTTGATGAATCCATGACATCTAGACTATTCTCTGATGTTACACTTGTTACACAAGATGTTCTGGCGGTGGATCCAAATGGCGACGTACATCTACATTGATCTTCATAGTTAGCTGCTTCTATTTCAGACAACGTAACTTTCTTTCGACGATCAGCATCAAAACTGCCTTGAGATAAATTAGTTAAAGATCCTTTTGACTTATCAGAACCTTTGTCGTGGGTATCCGATTCATTGCCTGTGTTACTAGAATTCGAGTATTCATGTATGTTTAATTCTGGAGATGCTAAATTACAACTTCCTACAACACCTGAATCGGAAGATCGAGGGCTAGGACACACCGATCTATTACAGCATTCGCATTTCCTATGCATTTTGTGGTTTTCTGACTGAGAGCTCATTCTATGAATTCTGGCATCTTCACTTCTGTGGTAATTTTCAGTTTCCACCATTGACCTAGACATAGATCGCCTTATTCTTTTGTCTGAGTTGAGCGAATGCTTCCGGAAAGGCACGTTTGTATTCAGATTAACGTTAATTATCTTCATGTTTTCCTCCTCGTTCCTGAACATTGGCGGTGGATCTATTATAATAGAATCGATAGGACTGTAACTTTGTCTTGGTGATGCAGGAGGAGCTAAATGTTGTAAAACATCAGTTGATAATGCTTCATCAGCATTGTCTGCTTCATGCGTATAATTTTCTTCTGTTGATTTCCAAAGTTTGGTTACAGCTTCATTCTTTGAACTAATATTTGGAAAACTCCGCCTTGTTGGTATAAAATCTTTTTCATCACTGCCAAGTATATTCATTTGTGTATTTTGATCCATATTAACTAAATCTTCACAGCCCATGTAAGGTCTTACTTCGAAGCTGGAATTATCAGTACTTTCGGAATGTAGGGCAAATGGGTGTAAACTGTTTATACCTCCTAGAGAAGTTTTCTGATATTGTTGGCAACTATCAACAATGTTATTAGTGTGATGGTTTTTCTTAAAGCCAGTAACTCCTTCAAATATATCACGTGTACAATCTGCTCTGACCATTGACTGATTTTCATCCAAATGCATATCAGAGGAGTTGTCAAAATAACGTACATAACCAAAATTACTAGCCCAACTACTACACGATGATATTGTTCTTGGGCTATCCATCGCATCTTGTCTCAGTATTTTTGAGCTGCTAACAGCTTCCGCATCAGTACAGTTAGAGCTTGTATAAGATTCAGTCCCGTCGGTTTCTCTATCACTATCATCAGAATTCCTATCACTATCAGAATATTCTGTGTCTGCGCCTATGGCGACATCATTCTCTATTTTTAGACGAATATGGTTTTCGTATCTTCTTCTAACAGGCAGTCCAGTTAACTCGAAAGCCTTAGCCCATGTTCTTTCATGTAAAAGTTTGCGTAACATTTGTCTCGTGATAACTTTTTTCTTAACGAGTCTCGCGAAATATTTGGTCAACGAGTAATAAGGTGATGCAGAAGGGTAGCTAGGCGGTGGCAGCGTCACGTGATAAAGGCTGCGGCGACTAGAGTTGATGCTAGACAACGCCCCTTCAGAAGGAGAGCGGGTCAACTATACGGCCAAAAGTACAAAAATTAACCTTAGTCTTCAAAGTAAACATAAAATAAATCTAGATATTACTACTATAAGACAGTGTATTGTTTAAGCATAGTGGAGCAATATATTTAAACAGATACTTACATGTGGTAAGGATTGTGGTTGTCCAGGCTCATGAGCAGGACTACTGGAATTGGAGTGCTTCTGTAATAGGCTCACCCAGTTATCAGCTTCAGCTCTTGTTTGACATACTGCTACAATTGTGTCTATCATCGGGCCACCTATTTCAAATGCATTCTTTCTGGTATCTGTATCATCTAATTTGGAAACTGTGATGCCAGTCAATGGAAGACAACCCTAAGAAAAAAGTTGTTGTGAGAAAATATTGAATCTCAAGATTACTACAGTTTTGTTTAAAATTAACTTACTTCATATACAAAGGCGGACACCCTTTTGCTTACTGACAGTAAAAGTAATGCGGATGGGAACAGAACGAGATAGCGGTCTTGATGTGAAGGGCCTACAGCTACACTGCCCATATGCAACACGTCACCGAGAGACGCGAGTTCACCGCCAGGCCAGCCGCGAACCTCACCAGTTACCACCTGAAGTTCTAATTCTTTTTGTCTCCGTAATGCCGCACAACCGCTCTGAAAGGTAACATCTTGTAAGATATATGCCTCTGTCAAGCTTTAAATCATTTTTACTATTTGTTATGACTGAATTACTGTTAATTGTTGTTTGTTATAATGTCTTTCTTAGAAAACCAATTGTACTTATTACTACATATGTACTACACTGTAGAATGGGATATTGTGTTAAAGAGGGAATTGTAATGCAGTTATTTAAATGTCTTTTAAAATATGGTAAAGTGCATCCTCTAAAACAGGGATTCCCAACGTGGTCGATATTTCCCAGGGGTCGGCATAAACTAAAACCATAAAGTTTTTAAATTGGTAAGTATTATTATATATATAAATTGGTAACTAGAGATAGGATTTTTAAAGTAATTTGGCTAAGGGGGTCAGTATCAGTACATCTTGCCCAAAATAGTTTGGGAATCCCTGTTTTAAAAGATTCTTGATGAAGTTTTAGGGTTGACCTGATCAAAATTAACCAGTCTTTCATCAATAAATAATCAGGTTTTACTGTTGCAACAACTTCCTTGAAATTCGTTCGTTGTAAGAAGTTTGTTTCGTAATTACAAACTAAAACTTACAGCAATATCCTTGTATACAACTGAGGCCCGATGAGTGTCACCCCTATCAGGGTGAGCCTCATGGACATGCCGCGCCAGTTCCTGCAGCATAGCAGGATACTTGCCCAATCTGCGGAATGGCTTTGACAAGCCAGCCGTTAATACTAGCACCCCTGGGCAAACAGCACCGGCTTCCTCCATCCATGTATTCAGTTCTTCCCTAAAGTAATTGTAAACAAATTGTAAAACATAATTCCTTTAAAGACAGCTTGTTATCAGTGGTGGATCCCTAACTTGTTTTTTGGGAGGTTCAGTAAGAACAAAAATCGTTAGATCTGCCACTGATCCATAACACTAGGCGACAAAAATAATTTTACTGCACAGAAATAGATATAATGGCCAAGTGCCATTTCGAAGCCTTTCTCAGTACGCCTTATGACTTGTTTCTGTAAATACTGTTACAAAAACCCGCAGAAATGCCTTATTCTGCTGTTTCTAACTGCAGAAACAAAAGCTTTAAAGTACATTTGATTAAAGTTAATTTTTAAAAATTAATGACGTCAATATGGGAGGCGTAGTTTGTTCGAAAGTGCCACGAATGAATCGCATGTAAAATTGTGATTACAACCATTCTACATATTTCTGTGTTTTACTGTGTCCCACCTGAAAAAGACACTTTTTTTTTATCTCCGTGAATATTGGTTAAAGTCATAAATAAAAGAAATACCGCATTAATTAGTTAAAACTTTTTTATTATTAACAAAAGTAACTAAATTACAGAAAAAAAAATACAGTGGTTCACTCTTATGACATTCTGGTGGGTAGGGGCTCCCTGAAAATATGGGAGCAGTGAACAACGAGCATGGGGAACGGTTCCATCAGGATATTGCAGCGTTACCAAGGAAAATAGGAACCTTCAATTCAGGATTACTATTGCTAGAATATCGTCAAGGACATGCCAGAGTCCTGCTTTAACAGTACACTAAAAAAAAATCCTTACCCTTCAGAATGTCGTAAGAGTGAACCACTGTATTTTTGCTGTAATTTAGTAATTTTTTCTTCTGTGTATAATAAAAAAAGTTTCAGCTAATCCGGTATTTATTTTATTTATGACATTATCCAATACTCCCAGAGATTTAAAAAAAAAAAATGTTATTCAGGTAGGAGACAACAAAATTATTTTTGTTGGCTAGTGTAGTTATCATATCAGGAAGAAAAGAAGCATAAATAATACACATACATACAGGGTATTATATCATCAGATCACAGAGAAACCAGACAACAGTGAACCATTGACTCGCTACTGTTTGATCAGTTTACACTATACATGTTATTGAAATAATTTACCCCCTGAAGACCCCTTAAGAGGTTTTCAGTTATTTTAATAACACGTTGTATAAGGTTAAATCAAATTAGTTGGCGAAACTTCACAGATGTGATGGGCATCGATTTCTAATGAGAATGCAACAAGAAATAATATGATTTTCAGAACTAATAAATACAACTACAGCCAGCTGATCACGGGGTCAACGACCGCACGATGCACGAACATATTTTTTTACGTATTTAAAAACAATTGTAGCGTTATGGTATCTGATATTTCTTAAAAAATGCTATGTAAGCTTACAAGATAACGCGTCCCTTGATCCCGTGATCAGCTGACTTGAATGTAAATATGAGTTTAGAAAAATCTTATTTTTTCTTATTTTATTATCATTACATATCGACACCCATCACGTCTGTGAAGTTTCACCAACTAATTTGATTTAACCTTATACAACGTGTTATTGAAACATAGACCAGTGAGCCTCTAGACGCCGGTTAGCTGGACACCCCCGGTCACAACGCATATGCTCTACCACTGCATATCATACGTCCCTCCGCCAATCGGAACGTCACTATATCAGCGAGCGGCACCAATCATAAGGAATCATACCACCGAACTTTTGAGCCGGCCAATCATAACGCGCCGTCCGCCCCCCTGACCCCACCAACGTTTTACGACTGCGTTCGAATACAAAACTTTGTTTATGCGGAGTCTTGTAGATTACTGGTCTGTGTATTGAAATAACTGAAAACCTCTCAAGGGGTTATTGTACTCATCAGTATAAACAACTTTTACTTTTATCAACACTGAAATCGCGAAAAAAATATCAGCTTATCCTTACATTTGTGTTCACATAAATCAATAAAATCTGTACTCATCAGTATGAGTACAATGACCCCTTAAAAGGTTTTCAGTTATTTCAATAACACATTGTATACTGTCCTTACCTACTGTACTTATTCACTCGCTAAACACTTAATCAATGTAAATTGGGCTTTAGCCATAAATATAGCATAGCACTTAAACAGAATATTATAAAATATGATTTTGAAAGAAAGAAAGAATCATTTATTTGCGTAGAATACAGGTGGTACCAGGATATAAAATTGGTGGTTTAGGAACAGTGCTATATTCTGCTTGTATTAAGCATGCAAAAATCCAGTATTGATGAACCCAATTAAACTATATTATTATGACATGAAGCCCGTGAATCAATTATTTTATATTAAATATTAATAGATAAGAAATATACACTTACTTGTACTTATCAAGAATGCAGACAGCTTTTGGATGGCCAGCACAATAAGTTTGATGGACAGACTTAATTTTTGGAGCCCATTGTAAAAACAGACCACCTACTCGCTGGTCAGGTCCTGTTTTTGTTGCACACTCATCTAACAGTGCAAGAAACTGTTCATGTATTTGTAGAACCTCATTTATATTGCCTGTCAACTGCCTGAATTCATCCCTGGTAAGCCTACAAGTGTCCATATTTTATTAGTGGTTGTTTTCAACAGATTATTAAAAAATAATGTATATTAAGAGTAGGCTCCCAAAATGAGGTGACTTTTTGAAAACATATGCTGAGTCGAACACATACTTTATGAATATGTAATTTAGATATATGTTTTTTTGTACCTTTATCTATCGTTTGACTAGACAGATACATAATAGGTTGATTTTTGTTCGATACTTTTATTTTTTCAAAATCATGCGTTTTTAGAGATTTATCGAATATTTCTACATTATTATTCAAGTTAGCTATATAAAATTTATGCAGATAGGAAGATAATAAAGTTGATTAAATACTGGTTAGAGGAAATTTGTATAGATTATCTATTATTCTTGTAATAAAACGAAAACTGTTTTGCGACTTACGTCATTTACTTCCGTTGTAAAACGCGCGAGTACGATTTTCTCGAAAATGAGTTCTATTGCAACTCGCATAAAATTGAGGAGAGCGGCCCGCAGTTGCGGAGTGTAAGGGTGGGAATTACGTTTTGGGAGCGTCCTCTTAATAACTAAATTGTAAAATATGAAATATAAAAAATTATGTAAATTATATTAGGTAAATGTTGATTAGATCAGATAAATGGTATGCATAATGAACATTATAATATTCAACCAATAGTTGAAATTTGTGTTATAATAATCCGAAACCCCTCCATGCCTCAGAGAGCATGTAGAGCCATCTGTCCTATGCCTGATCTCTCTCTGGTTGTGTCAGATTTCCGTCCCATCGGATTATGAGAGTGAGGGAATAGTGAGTGCACCTGTGTTTGTGCACTTTTATATGTCCTGTGTAGATGGCTAGTCTCCATTTATATAGGTGGCCATGACCAAATTTTGGCCAAGAGGACATTATTATTATAATAATTGAAAGTTATATGAAATGAAATTAGAGCATATAAAATTATAGCATTAAAATTTTATAATAATAGATGATTATAACAAATAAAATTACATAAATTAATATTTGATTGTTAGTTCGAATTTATTATTTACCATATTACAAGTACAAGTACAAGTTTTATTTCTCATTCACAAAGGTATGTTACTTCAAATAATTACAAGAAAAAACAGTCCTTAGGTTAATACTGCCGTCCGATGACTAAAAGGCCGTTAAGTGACAATTTTGTGAAATTTTGTTACATATACTACGAAAAAGACTGAAGACTGCCTCGTTGGTCTAGTGGTTGCAAGCGCGACTGCTGAGCGTGAGGTCCTGGGTTCGATTCCCGGGTCGGGCAAAGTGTTATTGGGTTTTATCATTAGGAAATTCTCATTAGCAGCCCGGAGTCTGGATTCGTGCCCGGTCAGTGGCAATAGGCTCGCCCCCTATTACATGGGACTATAACATAACTGGCGAAATGTGGGTGTAGTATTACACCTCTGCCTACCCCTTCGGGGAAATACAGGCGTGATGTTATGTTATGTGTTACTACGAAAAAGAGCAAATTTTGCTCTCTTTATTAGTATATGTAACTCGAATTTGACAAAAATGTCACTTAACGGCCTTTTAGTTAGCGGACGGCAGAATATTCCTTTGTGAAGGACTGGTATCCGTACTAGGTTTCCCTGTGTAACAGATTACCAGGCCCCCGTCATACAGACTATGAACTGTACAATACATATAGTTAAGTTTGACAAGTAGGTACAAACGCATCGTTGAAATAAGAAACATAATAATAACAATAAAAAGTAAAATAAGAAAGTAATCAGAATAACCAAAAGTTATTTTTTGTCGTCGAGTTTCGTGTCAGCTTTGTATGTGTGTTGTGTGCTTGGAGTGTGAATGTGTGTGTTGTATGTTGTGTGTTGTGTGTGCTAGGAAGGGTGTTGCATTATCTGTTTGTGGATGTATAATAAGCTTAGTGTCGGAAATCATGTCAGCACAGTAAGAAGATCTTCAGTACTATAGTAATCAAGTTGTAGTAATTATTTTATTATTTTTAACGCATTTACGCATGCAAAGCGAAATCTAAAGATTTAAATTGTGGAAAGAAAAAATCGCTCACGAGCAGGATCATGAGGAGGAAGTTGTAGTAGCCAAGTTGTGAGGACTTGTTTACATTTAAACTTTGGAAGGGAATATATTGATAATATTGAGTTCAGTTTGTTATAAAGTTAGTTACCAACAAAACAAAAGAACTTTTGGGCATAACTTGGCACCCACAATAAACTGCTTCAAAAACAGACTTGACAAAATCTCCAAATTGCAAGACACACACGCATCAGCTTACTGAGCTGCTGATAATAATAACTTGTGTAGCAGAATACGGAAGAACAAATCAGTTTTTTATTGCATTTGTGAGCCAGAGCAGAGGTGTTGTAGTTTAGTAGTGAATGCTTTTTAAGGACAGTGGACAAAATATAAAGTTGGCGAACAGTAAGGACTTGGCAGAAATTGTACAAATCCTTGGTTGGATGAAAGAATGAGAGAAAATAGCTAACCTTCAATACTGCTCTTTGAGCACGTTCTAGTTTAATTAAATAAGTTAGTGAGGAGCAACCCCAAACAGTTATACACACCCCAAGGTAATACCAATAAAAGATAGGTTAAATTAACAATCAACAGGTGCAGAGTTACCAACAGCTGTGAAAAAAATCTAAATCTAATATATCTCATTAGCTATTCCTTGATGAATTCATGGATTTCTGACCTGCCTCAGGCCTCACTTAAAGAAAAATTATATGTTCTTGGGCTTTGTACCTTCTTTCTCTTTACAACACTCAAATTATTAGACTTACATGTCACTTTTCTCCAATGGCTGTAAGAAATTGCTGACAAGTCCCTGCATCTCAGCCACATGAGCCTTTTCAGAGTCTATTATATCTTTCAGAACTACATTTCTGAATGCTTGTATTTCTGAAGCTGCCCTTATTGGTGATGTTGTTACACTGCCTGGTGGATCTGTGGATTTTTAATCACATAAATTTCAAGCATTATTGTATTTTTGTAGAATTTTCATTCAGAAAACATTCTATGTCATACATACACTCTATTTTTTCTTACTTGTCTTATTTAGTAAACAATCTTGGCATGTCTTTTTAGGGTTCCATACCCAAAGGATACTCTCACGACGCTGTCCATCTGTCAGTCACAGGCTGTATCTTTTGAATGGTAATAGGTAGCCAGTTTAAATTGTCACAGAATATATATGTTGTTATGAACCCTATCACAACAAATACTAAAATTAAAAAAGTCCAAAACCAAAGGCGGCCATACAAGAAACGTCAAAAAACATGAATTTTTCAATGTTTTATTTATTGCTCTATCTTCAAAACAGTAATACATACCACCATCAAACTTGGTGGGATTATAGTGTAAACTATGTAGTTTAGGAACATATGTAGGACATATGTGGTGGTTGGTACCTGCGTAAGAAAGAGATGCAAAAATTAATATTTTGCTCTTGGGTGTTGATGTCTACTCGTAAATTAAATCAGTTTCTATGGGGTTGATACCCCAATGGTCAATGGGTGGTATGGAACCGTTACTGAGTGAGTCCAACTCGCACTTGGTTGATTTTATTTATGCAATTCATCAATAATAATTATTAAAAAACATTGTTAACAATTTCACACACTGAATAACATTTTTTAACATAATTACATGTGCAAAATAGTAATTATATTTTATCAGTAGTCATTTGAATAAAGTGATATGCCAAGATTGTTTACTAAATAAGACAAGAGAGAAAAAACAGACTACCTTTATGCTCTGTCACATAATTGCTAGGGAACCAGCCTGTTGTCTCGCCCAAAGTTCCTTCCCACCATCCACCTTCTTCTTTTTGGGTAACAGTAATAATATCGCCTTTTTTGAAACATAGCTCGTCATTGTTTTTACCCTTAAAAGAATATATTGCTTTCACCAAACAATTTTCAGCTGACATTTTACTTATTTCCTGGCACCATGTTAGGAATTCTAGAAAAATAACTCTGAATCAGTAAAGGCGAACAGATCTGAGAGGACTTTGTGCGTAGAAAAATACATAGTTAAATCAGGTCTAAGAGGCTCCTCAAACGTAACTACAATTAAAATATGAAAGTTGACAATTTAATTCGGTACCATACACGATTTGTTATAAAATAAAATAATTTTTGGATAGCTCATAACAGGAAGTGTTGGTGTCAAATCAAAGAGTTACATTAGACGACAGCATTACACACTAAAAGTATTGGAAATATCAAGATATTTTACTCTTTTACACTTCAGTACACCACAATAATGAAAAAACAATAAGGTTTATGCATTAATTAACTGATTAACAACGTACGAAAACGTAAATTCCTCGATTTTCATGGACTTCCAGTTCCTAAAATAAATAAGCCACAAACTAGACTACTGCTAAATGCCAAACTAAAATGACATAAATGACGGCAAACAGTAGAAAAAAGAGTAGTAGCATCTAGTCTATGGGCCTCGTTTATGCATGGCTACGTTCGCTTATTATTTTCTCAGAGTTACTGAACGACTTCGGGCCTTACCCTACTATTTCACGGGGTGACTACGCTCGACGACGCCCGCTCACAATACTAAACGGTTTGGTGTGAACGCCCAGACGATCACTCCGAGTAACTGAACGACCAAACAACGCTCCGGGTGTCGTCCGCCGTCGTCGGACGATAATAGTTAGGTAATAGATCTGTGATAATAGTGAACGCACCCCAGGGCCACATTCAGTATTATCAACCGACGTCGTCGGATGACGCTCGGAGCGTTATTTGGGCGTTTCAGAGGCAATTTCAGCCTCCGGAGATTATGCGGAGATTTGAATCACCGGTGATCATCCGGATGATCTCCGGTTATTCAAAATACTCTAACGGCCAAAATTAATATCCAATCTATCCACGATTTGCCCTACTAGAGATAGGAATTTGACATATTTTGTATGGAGCTTATGTCAAATTTCTATCTCTAGTAGGGCAAATGGCGGATAGATTGGATATTAATTTTGGCCGTAAATCTATATAAATGAGAAGAAAAAACACGCTAAAAAAAAACATTTGGGTGCGTTCTGCAACAAATCAAATAACCGATAGTATCTATGGACCCATGAAGTAAATGAGTAAATGTTGGAGTAAATATTGGAGCAATCACTCATAAGTCATAAATTCATAATACGTAACTGATACCGACCTTGAAAATAATGTCTCACTCACGTAGGGGTTCTGTCTCTTTCTAAGTAGGGTGTCTAACCGTTATGTATTGTATTACAGGACAAACTAATTTAGTCTGAATTTTAGAAAATATACATCAATTTTATTTCTATACTTATAAAACTAGTTTAACCTAGATAATCTGGTTTTATATTTTTCAAACTTAATCTAAGTGCCACATTACTTAAAGAAGAGCACCGCATGCCATACATTAAGCGCAATTAATGATTGCAAACAAATGTACTAGATAAAACAACAAACTTACAGCAATGTTAATAAAGTTGACCTTTTAGAAGTAAATAAAATATATCCTTTTTCGTGATAAATAAACCTTAATATTTAAGGAGGTGACTATACCACTGATACTGAACACGAATCAATAAAAAAAACAATACAATTTTTTTTTTGGTTTATAAGTATAAACAAAAAAATATTGTACATATACTTATATATACCTATTAGTAAACACAAACAAATTCCCCCCGTTGTCACGTTACAGAGACGGGAGATGTCGTACACCGTAAGTGGCATTGATATAGTATGAGGGAGTAAGAAAATGTTAGGGAATAAATAAATAAATGTAGAGTAGGTACAGTTACAGAGGCTTTAATATATATATCTAATTACATTAAAGTCTTTAAGAGTCCCACACAATAACGCACTGGTCAGAGTGTCACCTTAGGCACTGTTCAAGATTGTACAAGAAAACCTTACAATTTAATGGATGATTTCCGTTCACCGTTGGGTGAGCCTAGGTAGGCTGCCTGGCTAATCGGGCCGGCAGTTTGCCTTCAATTATGTTTTCGAGTGTTCTGAATTACTAGTGTAGCGTTTTATTGTAGCTAGTAATGACTTCATATTACTAATATATTTGGTTAGTCTCTTAACTTTTTGCCTTAAAATCCCGTTTCTTTTCTGCAACAATTCTTCTCGATTCGACTTAATTTTCACTTGTATGCTTCTGTTTATTCTTTGCGATACGGTTTTTTCCTTATTGCAATATTTTCCACATCCTACGGACAGAATTTTTTATATAAATCTAATAAAAACATACTTTAAACAACGATTGAATGGGCACAATAAAAAAAAAATTGGTTGTTAATTTACCTGACTTGCATCTTTTTCATTTCGTGCAGTTTCCAAGAGCCGTTTCATTCTATTTCTTTGTCCAGTAATTTCATCCAATGGCAGAGTATGTAGATCATATTCCTGAAAGTGAAAAAATGTTGTAATATCAGAAAAATTAATCTAGTACAGTTCAGCATAAAAGAGTACATAAAATGAGGGCGTCACTACATTGAAAATGTTGAACTTTTAAATTCGCGTTTTTGGCACAACTGTGTACAGTCTCATTCATATACATTAAATTTAAATGTTTACAGGCACATTTTTTGCATGATAAAACACAGATTGGTACAATACTGCCAAACATAGAAAATTGGTTCCGATTTAGATGTTTTTCCAATACTATACCTAATCTACAAATCTATCCTAAAGCCAAGTAAAAAGCTGACAAATATCGATTATAAATTAAAGTTCAATCATTTGATATTATGTAAAGATAATATTGCGATAATATGGCGATGCTTGGGGGAGGCCTATGTCCAGCAGTGGACGTCTTTCGGCTGAAATGATGATTATGATAAAAGATAATATTCGGACACGCTTGTATTTTGTAGTGAGACCTTAACCGATTAAAACTAGAGAAAATAACATCCCTGATGTTGAAATGACGGAGGAATAATTGTACAGGGGCTGGAACTAGTACTGGTCATTACTATTTCAACCACTGGCGGGACAAATTCATCACACAAAGGAATTAACTTCTCATTATATGTCTGAAAAAGATAATCATTTTAATCACCTCAACATCATTTATGCATTTCTAATATCTATACATTCGTTTTCCTTATATTACACTCACCAAAGGATTACTAATGATATCGGGTAGCGATGGTAGTGTTAATACATATGGTATGCTTTCGTCAGTTTCCATAACGTCTTCTGCCTGAAAACATAATAGTACGTTGGCCTAAATTAAAACCATAAACTAACTAGTTGCTGAAAAACATGTTCAAAACAATGTTTGGGGCATGTTATAATTATATTTAACCGTGATATATGGAACAAATATTTGTATGCATAGTCTACATTTCTGGGTTTGTGTGTGAGATGTATGTTTGCAAACTTTAAGTTTGTAATTAGCAATGCATCGATTATATAGTCACAGTCACAGGACACAGTTGATGTCGCGTTCATAATGAATTAATGTATTTCAATTTATAATATATTTTAATATTATTATGTGTACCTACGCTACAAATTTATTATTATTCTAAATAAGTGGTATTTTTTTAAACTAATGACATTCACAAATTACAGTTTTTAAATAACTACCCATGATCTTTTATATCAATTCATTTACAATAATACTTACATTTACAAAGAAAGGTGTTGCTGTCTGCTTTAATTTTTTCCTGAGTGGTCGTAATCATCCAGTTAAAAATGTAAACTGCAAATGGCACTATTGTAAAATTGAAATTTGGCTCTAGCCAACCAGTCATTTCTTCGTTGGACGTCTTTAGGAAATCTAAAAATAAAATTGTCATAAATTATTTATAGTAAGTACAGTCGCCTGCATGACAGTGGTAACACGTCAATTCGAAAACCGCCCTTACTGCTTACGAAATAAAGATGCTGCTAATGTCAAAGTGTTACCACCGACGTGCTGTCGACCGTACCTACATAAAAGCAAAGCATCATACTTTTAGAAAAATTGTGTAACTAGAACCCGACTTTCATATTTCACGTGACTAATACAGTGTTCATGGTCACCCTAGTCAAAATAATAACAATGATTTTAATAGAGATTTTAAACCATTAAAACTAATTATCAAGCACAGAGACAAGAGAAGACACTTGAATATCAGGTAGTTTGTTGTTTCCTGTAAGTTTTTCTAAGAATATATAAAGATATTGTAGAATCTCTGCAACTTTAAGAACGATTGCAGGAAACAATAAATTATGCTTATCATAAGACTTACCCATGAAATTTATCTCACAGTTCACACCCGGGACTCCACTCACTTTTGCAACCACGAACTACACATGTATTCACCATTTTGTAGAAAAAATAAGATAAACTTGTGTTATCTGGTCGACAAAAACATTAAACGACATTCAACTCCGCCAAATAGAATTGACGTTTAGTGTATAGTGTTGCCAATATATTTAAGCATTGCGAAGTTCATAAAAATGGGTAAGTGATCAGAATTACATACAACGTGAAAATTTCATTTTATAATATTTAATATTGTATCTTAACCAATTTATTTATATTTTAGTTGAAAAAAACATACTGTTCCCTTAGATTACGAATAAATAGTATAATAGTTCAATATTCCTTTGTTATTTGGGAAAATGAATACGATTAATGGGAAATATTGACAAACACGTGTCAACATTACAGAGAGATAGCTACACCTACGAAAGTTCAAATGAGGTCAAAAATGTGTGTTTCAGGTTTTAGATAAATGTACGGAGATTTCCCACCATATTTATTCTAACTTCATGGTATGACCGCTCGGAATTAGAGTTGGGTAGGACACGCAAAATCAATGAGTTTGTATGAGTAACTCATTGACAATGGTGTCGATTCTCTTGTTCACGAACTAAACTTATTTTAAACTATCGCTCTCTTTTACTAATAGTAGATACAAGAAAGGGATGGCAACCATTTAAGAGCTGTCAAATTAGACGAAATTAAAATTTCCATACAAGTTTAGTCGTGATCTCGGAACGTGCCCACTAAAATACAAAGAAATGTAACACGTAAACTAATTTGATAGTTCTAAAATGGTTGCCATCCCTTTCTTGTATCTACTTTTAGTAAAAGAGAGCGATAGTTTAAAATAAGTTTAGTTCGTGAACAAGAGAATCGACACCATTGTCACACTTCAAATGAGATGGGACAATGTCATGTTGCTGAGACATAATACACTGAAATACATTAATACATTGAGTTGAGCTTATATTGTCTAAGATAGGAGTGGGTGATATTTGATATCGGATTTTTAAACTATATATTTTCCGAAACTATATAATTGTCGACAGATGGGCATAGTTTTTGTGATATCGTAGGTAGTTAGTATAGGAACGTCGTTTTCGATATAGATCCGATTCTTATATTGGTTGGCAAAAGTATTGCGTGCGTTGCGTTATAGAATACAATATCAACATTGTAAATTCCAAAGACTCCAATTTATTTTTTATTTAATCGGCCGTTTAATCAGCAACACACTATAATTCCCTGGTTAAACGGCAGTTTAGCCAAAATTCCAGTACAATTTTCTTGTAATCAGCTGTTTAAGCAGATAATTAACGTTAACGAACACTTGTATTAACTTCAGCAAAGTTAATTCTCTGGTCAAACAACCGTAAACCCACTATTCCAGTATATTTTTCAAATAATCGGCCGTTTAATCAGCAACCAACGATAATTTTCTGATTAAACCTCTGTTTAGATTTCAATAGATTTTTAATGTAATCGGCTGTTTAATCAGACAATTAAAGTTGATGAATACTGCTCTTAGGCTGGCGTTTAATTAAACAGCCGATTAATTAAAAAATAACTGGAATCGTGGGTAAACGGTTGTTTAACCAGAGAATTAACTTTGATGAAGACCGGTCTAAGACAAGTGTTCGTTAACGTTAATTATCTGCTTAAACAGCCGATTACACGAAAAATGTACTGGAAATTTGGCTAAACTGTCGCTTAACCAGGGAATTACAGTGTGTTGCTGATTAAACGGCCGATTAATTTAAAAATAAACTGGAGTCTTGGGTATTTAAAAATAATATTATTAATTTAAAAATTATAATAATTAAAACAAAAATAAAAGGATATGGCAATCACATATTGGAAATCAAATTTAAATCAAAATAAACGAAAAAAACCACGTCAAAACTTTGGCTATGACCAGCGACACCAAACAACCGAAAATTGTCGAATATTCCAAATATTCAATGTTACGAACTTCATTTGTCCTATTGTCCCTCATATTGTCCTATTCATGCACGCGTCAGTGTCACAGTCGGTCTGAGTGAGTGAAGTTATGAAGCAACGCCTTTCTTTCATGGTACATGCTTCAAGTCGTTTTGAGGTGTTGCGACATTCTGTCGTTTTGTATGGGACATTTGAGGTGCCTCATGTATGAGTGACACAACTCTACTCGGAATGGGACGCGAGGTAGGTCTGTGGCCAGATATATTTTTTCTCATTTTTCGTTTTTTATTTTATTCAACAAAAACACCGTATTAGTTAATGATTTCTACATCAACCTATTGCTTAAACTTTCTATTATGTGTAGTATAAAAACCATAACCTAATTCCGTGTTATCCAGAAGTTATTGCAAATTTTAGTAATATCCGAAATATCCACACTTAGGGCTGTCTCTTCAACCAATATTTGTTTTTTTTTAAGTTACATTTTAATTTATTAATCACGTCGATGACTAGATATCGTTATTTTGTCGCTTCTTATTATATGGCCGAAAGTTGAGTAAATAAATGTCAAACGAAGAGTCGTCGCGGATTTTATGGCCATCAAAAGTTCAGTTCAGTTCATTTCAGTTTAGTCCAGTTCCATCCATCCATCCATCCATCGTACATTTCTACCCGCGCTTGCAAAAGCGTAGTAAGCTTCGTATCTGTCGGGCGTTACCCGACGCACGTCACGATTTTTTCTTTCTTTTTTAAAATCCATACCAGTTTTTAAGTCTAATCATCAGCTTTCAAACAAAAAATGTTTCATCAAAATCGGTCCAGTAGTTTTAGCGTGATGCTCGAACAAACAAACAAACAAACAGACATTTACAGTTTTATAATATTTAAGCTAATAAATAAAATGTTTATGTCAATATTTATTATTACCAATAGGTGAATACGGAACAAAGTAAAATAATAAACTGAAAATAAATGTGACAACCCTGCGGTATGACGTAATGTCTAGACAGAAGCGGCATTTTCCGCAACTTCAAAGGCGACGGACCACTGGTAGTTTTAATTACGCAGTGGTAATAGTTACCTACCTTTTCACCGCCCTACAAAGTGCAGTCTCTCTTAGCGCCAAGCAAAATTTTTATCGAATGAAACAGAGATGCATAGAATTGTGTTCTTAATCTAAGCAGATATGTGTAAAAGGTCGTGTCGATAAATACACTCGGGAGCAATCAATCCGGGTCACCAAGAAAACCTTAACATCTCGGAAGCTAAGAATTACAGCTTATTCAAATAAAAAGTATATTAAAGATTACCTATTCACTAACAAAAATAGACTATTTATTATTGTATGGATATGTTTATCATCAAATTTTCATTTGATTAAGCTGTTATTCTTAGATTCCCAGATTTTATGTTGGTGACCCGGATTCATTGCTCTCGGGTGTATTATTGTATTGACAAGGCTACGTTACCTTTTAATAGTATTATATTATCTGTGTCTTTTATTTACAGATTTAAGACGACAAATAAGTCTCTTACAATATTTCCCACTTAGACGAACAGAAAAAAAAAATTCCATAATAAAACACAAATTCTTGTACAAATTTTAATAAATGAAAATTACATAAAAAATATAGGTAATACCTATTGCTTAACGTCGGTGCGCCTGCCAAAAGCTCTGTGTTTTTACCCGAATGCCCCAGGAGGGTAATGTTTCGAGCAAGTTTTTAGTAGAAACCTCATAGAAACATAAAACTATTTTTTCAGTAGGTACCCAAATAAATAGAGTAGGTACCTACGGTACCTATCAACATTTTGTTAATCTCAAATGTTGACGAAAATTGCCATGATGCCATCTAATGTTGTGATAGAACAAAAAAACTTTTTGCTCCATAATTTTTCGACATTTTTTTAACGTTTTGGTGCTTATCAGAAGACTAATTCTCGTAATTAAAAACGTTCAAAATATACAAGATGTTGATCTGTAACCGTGTCATATTTCTAGAGCAAATGATACATAATATGCTTAGTCATCTAAAACTACTTGAAAAAATCTACGATTATTTAATACCTATCCAAATTTTCACTTAGAAACAGCGAGGGTTTGAGAATAAATCCCGAACGACTGAAAATAAGTCATCAGTGGCATTGTCAAAGGGTGGAAATACCTGCAGATTTTTTTGGTGGTTTCGCAAGCATCGGTTTTGTGTCGAACGCGGCACACGGGGGGAATTTGTTTGTTTACAAATAGGTATTTAAACAAAATAAATAAATTTTGGTGTGGATTTTTTATTGATTCGTGTTCAGTATCAGTGGTATAGTCACCTCCTTTAATATGGCACGAATACCTACAGATCAACATGTAGTTCCAAACTAATGTCAATCTCCTGACAGTAGATGTTTCTGTTCACAGTTTCTGTTGCTGTTTATTTGTGACACTTAGGTCATTAATGTCACCAATAAATGACAATCAGAAACAACACCAGCATTGCGATTAGTTTAGAACTATATTTTGAACGTTTTTATTACGAAAATGGCCTTCAGATTTGGTTTGATGATATCATTACTGACTCACTTCGCTTTGAAGCGGATCGCGTGGATGGCGCGAAACCAATTTCTGGAGGCCTAGTACAGTCGACTGCATGACAGTGGTAACACTCGAATTAGAAAACCACTCTTATTGCTAACGAAATAAAGACGCTGTCAATCTCAAACTGTTACCACTGACCTGCGGTCTACCGTAAAAGTTTGACACTTACGAATATTTTCATCATTTTCGTCAACTTTCATTCATAAATGAGTAGTTCCTCTTCTTATCCGACAGGGATTAGTAGGCGACAGATTTATGAATAAAAAAAAGGCCGACGAAAACTATGAAAGTATTTGTGTCAAACTCGTAGTAGGCCTCCTGACGTGTGTTCCGAAAATCCTGATATGTACAGTTGTACACTAAAGAATAAAAAATAAACGTTTTGTGTGTGTCTAAAGGTACTATCATATTTTATAAAGCAATTAAATTACACTTAACGGTTATGGCAATTCAGTTTATAAAAGGAATTTAGCAAATTAACGTTTTCATTCATTTTAATTCAATTTCATTTTAATTCCATAATGCACATAATGGGTTTGGCAGGCGCACCAACGTTATGTGTAATTAAAAATTATTAGATATATTATTTACATTATCTTATGTATGTAAGAATGTTATTATTATTACTGAGATTGCTAATAATTACAAAAATTCATCACACCAGTCTTTCAAACACTGATAACAGTCTGCTGATTGTTTAGAATTGGCATTGCAAGTGTCCTTTAACCATTCCTGGAAAAGTTCTTTGTCTTTCTTTAACACCAGAAACTGTCCCAGCACTGTGTAAGCCTGTAAAAAAGAATGAGATAATTAAATTTAGTTCATCAATACAAGAAACAATGTTTTGGTATTAAAATTGGAATAATAAATATTTTAACTGACTAATTCCAATTCATGATACAGCTTAGCTAGATTCGATTCAGAACATTTTATTATACAGGGTGTCCCATCGCTATGCTTCATGGAGGGAAAGTACTTACTTTAAATATTAGAAATGTGAAATTTCACTCAAAAAATACTTCATTAATTTTTTTTAAATTAAGAAGTTCTGCATTCATAGATTTTAAAAAAATCTCTTGTCTGAACTGGAAATCGAACTAACACAATCGCGAAAAAGTACCATCCTGTATTTTATGGTTTCTGTTGATAGGACCAATGATAAGGGTAAAATATGTGTAACAAACATAGTGTCTAAAATTAAAGGAAGTCCATGAAATATGGACTAACAAAATATAAAATAAGGTATATTTTGGGTAAAATTTGCTGCCAGTATCATAGTTTTATTGAAATGTACCTAAGCTGTGTTAGATTTCGTGGTTCCTCCAATCTAGGATACAATGTTTGTTGGGGTGATTTAATTATTATTATCGACTCTATCGATTGGTGCATAAAAATACAGGTGATATTTTTTGGCATACTTAAAGGTTGGATTCCCGGCTCAGGGAAGACACTTTTGAAAAATCCTTGTAGCATCCCAATCCCTCCATATAGCATAGTGATGGGACATCCTGAGATACGTGGGACACTCAGAAAGTTTTGCGAAACTAAAAAAAATTGTTCTATACGTACATATATTTTTATCAAATCTTTTCAAAGTACTTTCCACCAGCCTCTATACAAAGATTCATGCGCCTAAACCAGTTTTCAAAACACTTTTTCCAGTCCGCCGCAGACACCTCGTTTACAGCCTGCTCGAACGCAGCCAGCGCATCTTCCGGCGACGAAAATTGTATCCCTTTGAGCTGATTTTTTATTTTTGGGAATAAAATGAAGTCACACGTTGCTAGATCAGGGCTGTAAGGAGGGTGACCCAGGAGTTTGACTGGCGTGCTGTCCAGGAAGTCCCTCGTTTTGAGTGCGGTGTGCGCAGGTGCATTGTCGTGGTGGAGCAGTAGCCCGCGGAGCCCTGTGTTTGGTCGCTTGTTGCTTATAACAGAGAAAACTTCTGGCATACATTTGGTAGTATACCATTCGGCATTAATGCTTCTTTGATCCCGTAAGGGAATTGATACCAAGTGGCCAGTCAAATTAAAAAAGCTAGCGATCAAAATCTTACCCCCGCTTCTAGATCGCTTCACTTTGGTAGGCGTTGGCTCATTTTGAAACACCCAAACAGTCGACTGGCGCTTGGTTTCTGGGTCGTATTGATAAATCCAGGACTCATCACCTGTAACGATGTCGTAAACACGCCGAGACGAGCCTGCTTCAAATTTGTTAAGCATATCACGGCACCATTCCACCCGGGCCTGCTTCTGAGCATCGGTGAGGTTGTGCGGCACCCAGCGTGATACTACCCTCCTCACGCGAAGATGGCTGTGTAGAATCTCGTGAACGCTTCCCGATCCAATCTTCAATATGTGTTGAATCTCCTGATATGTAATTCGCCTATTGTCTTGGATTAAATTTTTCACTGCTAGCACGTTTTCTTCGGTAACAGCCGTCAAAGGGCGACCGCTTCTTTCGTCATCCCCCAAAGTTGGTCGACCGCGCTTGAATTCGTTATACCAACGATACACGGTTGCCTTGGAAGGGCCTTCATCCATGAATGCCATTTGAAGTCTATCGTACGATTCATCCGGTTTCAGGCGACACTTGAAATCGTATAAAATCATAGCTCTAAAATGTTCCCGGCGCAGATCCATATTTCAGTGAGACACAATACTTTGAATTAACTCGCAAAAAATGTGGAGGGAAATTTTGAAATTGGAACTTACTTATTTTTACTTATAAATAATCATATTTTCGAAAAACATTATAACTGGCCAGTCTCCCATATATAAAAACTTTTTTTCGCAATACTTTCTGAGGGGCCTGGTACCTATTGACATTAAGTTACAGAAATAAACACACACATAATTACTTACATAATTTGTAAATGAATATTTTGGGACATTTTCAATAAGCATACAATAGAGAGAAGCATATTGTTGATTGATCAAGATGAAGTTGACTGAGGGAAAATTATTAGGTATTATTTTTAACGATAATTATTGTTAGGAGGTTGATCAGAAACCTTACTACTTGAGGCATTTAACATTTTTTCATTAAGATTATGGAAAGTACTATTAGAGATCACTACAGGAGGCCACTCAAGCTTTAGTATTTATGGTTGCTGAACTGAGAAAAACAGTTAAACAACCCATAGCCTACTATTTGTCGAGTGCCTTTATAACTGCAGACAGATAATTAGTCATAATAAAACAGAAGGTACCTATTTATATACATGCTGAATTGGTTATTTATACACATGATTAGCATTGTTTATCAAAAGTTGCATATTATGTTTTTCCTTATAATATGTTTTTGGATGGTCAGATATTTGTAAGTTTCGTTACATTATTAAAATAATATAATGATTTATTTCTTGGAAATTTTGCACAAGCTTAGCACTCACATAGTACATTTTTTTATCAAACCTAACTAAACTAACTGATTTACTAAATTCGACTAAACAAGATCAAATGGATATCTAGTACATAATTTATCCTTCTTTTCATATTATTTTGTGTTTTTACGTTACTGTGACTTTGAATTGGTATAAAAATTAGCATTGGCTTTAATATTGAATATTAAGTAGGTGTAGTATTTATTAAAAGCAATAACATAACTTTATTATATAACATCATTTTAAATGCATTCTAAAGGTAGAACAACCTTGGGCTCAAATCTCACATGACAAACACCTGGGTGTTTGTAGGTTGTTATGTTTCGGGTCTGGACCCGAAAGAACTTTATGGTAGGCAAAACAAATATTTGTTCCGAGAGGGAATCAAAAGCGAGATCTATCGCGTAAAGTCCTATAGATCATTCATAGCACCAACTTTGCTGTCAAATAAAAATTCTAATTCTACTATAATATTCAAGCATGAATGTATATTTAAGAACTGTCATTTTAATACTTTCGTTTAACTTAGATGTCCTGGATTACGGGCTTTAGTGTGACTGACACTGTCGCATATTTTTATGCAGTCGAGTTCTATATTGTGAAATTCATAGGGTGACCGGACTCTTCTAAGAGAGACTTAAGCTTGGCTTTCTGCAAACAGCTTTGATCCCAAGTATACGACAGCGTGGTCTACAGATCTACCCGGCATCTTGTTCATAACAGATGCCCAAGATAGGACTAGTGGTATTAATAATTATTTTCTTATGCTAGTGGCAGCATCTTCGTTCAACCGTGCCACAAATAAACTTGGCAGAGAGCTGCTTTGATGTTGAATGGATGAATCCATTCTTTAACAAAGTCAACATATGTATAGACATAACTGGCGAAATGTGGGTGTACTATTACACCTCTGCCTACCCCTTCGGGGAAATACAGACGTGATGTTATGTTATGTGTTGTTAACATATATACAGGTTGACTGGTCAACCAGTCCTCGTTCAAACGAGGGATTTATTGAAGGAGGATGTTCAGTACTTGATTCTCGTATCAAATATGTATTTAAAAAAAATCTAAATAGCTCTCTCTGCCTACCAGTGGCGAAGGGTCCATATAACACGATTCCCACTGGCTTCCCTTTTAGTCCGGTTAATTTACGAGAATATTTTTGTTAGCTGGACATAATTCATAACCCGGTAGTCATTATGTGTGTACCTGTTATAGCATCATTATTGAGTAAGAAACTGGGTGTCGCAAAAGAACGCATGCCCCCCTTTTTTTTAAAAAAAAACAAGTTTTTTTTCATTACTCCTTGTACAAAAATTGCTAACTAATAGTTCATTGAGTAAACTTTTCAAGTAAATTAATACGCTTAATGATAATTAAACTTGTAATGTGTAAGTGTATTGAGGTATTTAAAAAACCGTTTTAATTTTTCTAACAAAAAACGAATTAAATTAAAAAAACTTTTTATCTCATAAACTAGTCATTATATTTTTAAATGGTTTTTATAAATGTTAATCTACTGACATAGAATCTTTCATATTTATGACAAAAATTACTGTCAAGATAAAAAAAAACTTGAAGAAGACCTACTACCTTACTATTATTTGTTCTATGCTACTACTCCCTATTTACTTAAAACTCTATTATGAATAATTTTACAATATGTTTTCCTAGTATGCAACTTTGTCAGTTTAAAAAAAAAACCTTATGCAAATCTTAGTATGACAGTAGTAATAAATAAAGAACAGAAATGTAGTGAACAGTTCATTCAAATTATTTTATTATTTTTAATTATCTTACGATTTAAATTGTGGAAAGAAAAAATCGCCCACAAGCAGGATTCGAACCTGCGACTCCTGGCTCAGTACGCCAGTGCTTTAGCCACTAAGCTACCGTGAACACTGCTCATGGTATCGAAATTCTCATCCACTTGTCACGTCTTTGGGTGACGTCAGCAATATCTTATTAAGAAACAGTGTTCCTTAACCAACTCAACTAACTTTGCAGTTAATTCAAAGTCGTATAGATATGCCCCTTACTAATTATTTTTAACGCATTTACGCATGCAAAGCGAAATCTTACGATTTAAATTGTGGAAAGAAAAAATCACTCACGAGCAGGATTCGAACCTGCAACTCCTGGCTCAGTACGCCAGTGCTTTAGCCACTAAGCTACCGTGGTATCGAAATTCTTATCCACTTGGCACATCTTTGGGTGACGTCAGCGATATCTTATTAAGAAACAGTGTTTCTTAACCAACTCGACTAACTTTGCAGTTAGTAAGTTTTGTGTTTCTTAATAAGATATAGCTGACATCACCCAAAGACGTGCCAAGTGGATGCGAATTTCGATACCACGAACAGTGTTCACGGTAGCTTAGTGGCTAAAGCAATGGCGTACTGAGCCAGGAGTCGCAGGTTTGAATCCTGCTCGTGAGCGATTTTTTCTTTCCGCACTTTAAATTGTAAGTTCATTCAAACTTCTAAGACTTTTTACTGGTCTATAATCAGTTCAGAAAAATAATTTCAAAATCTAATTCAAGTATCTTCTAAAAATGGTAGATTAAAAATAACGAAATGTGTGCTGGGACACTTGATAGAAGTGAAACTTCAATGGACAAGTGGAAAAACGAATGGCAACAGACAAGTGGAAAAACGAATCGCAGCAAAATTTTAACTTGAAGTTTTACAGGCAGGTTTTCAAATTGGATAAGTACATTAACGGTAGGACTTCGGATTAATTGACGTCGAATTAAGGGTGGGGTTGGGGGTGGGGGGGTAGTGGGGGAGGGGTAGAACCCCCCCTGTGAAGGAAAAATTGCGGAACCCCCCCCCCCTTCCGAGATTTTTTTTTTTTGTATAACCTAACTTGAATTTTCTGTCGGTAACATCGATTTCAGGGGGGGGAAAAGGTAAGGGGAAGACGAAACCCCCTTTCTGAGTAATGGCTTCACCGCCCCCGCCCCCCTTTATAAGATTTTCCCCATGTTTTTGAGTTTCGAAATATTTTTTCAAGGTTAAAAAAAAATTGTAACCTGACCTCAAAACACTTTAAAGTCACTTAAAAGGCGCAGTTGGAGCCCCGCTTCGCTGGGCTCAATGGTTTAAAAAAAAAAAAACCACGAAGGGGATGTCGGGGTCTGAGTTCGCTCGCTACGCTCGCTCACTAGACCCGACATCCCCTTCTAACCTAACCTGTCCGAGTCGGGGTGCCCTTTTTTTCACACTTACAATCAGTGGTGGTACACTAAATTTCGACGCAACTCGAGGAGAAATGGAATGAACGAAAATGAATGACAGCCTTAAAACCTTCTCCTTCTAACCTAAATCTATCAGAGTCGGATCCGCCTATGAAGCGTTTCAATAATAATAATCTGTGGAATCTCTGTGGTAGAAATTGACAAAATATTGGAAATTATCTGAAATTATTGGTGAATTTCACAGAAATTTGATGTTTTTTTTCTCGAAAACTATTAACTTCTGCAAGTTGAGATTTTACAAGAAGTCTTAATATAATGTAACCTATCTGTAAAAAAAACATGAACTTCCAACTCAACGTCAACTAATCTAAAGCTTAGCCACATTAACAATCTGCCCGTAAAACTTCAAGTTTAAATTTTGTTGCGATTCGTTTTTCCACTTGTCAGTTGCCATTCGTTTTTCCACTTGTCCATTGCCATTCGTTTTTCCACTTGTCCGTTGCGATTCGTTTTTCCACTTGTCCATTGAAACTTTTTCTTCATAAATACATACTTATAATAAGTAAGAAACACCCAAAAAAAATCAAATCAAATGAATCCATAGCTTAGCCTGGCTAAACAGTGCATGATGCTATTATGGATTGGAAGCTCTTGGTGCCACTAACCCTTAAACATTCATCAAACAAATTGGACAGGATACGAAGCAGCTACTAGGTACTATCTGTTTGCATTCTAGATCTATTCTAATATTTTATATCAACTACAAAAATGATTAGATTGTCCAAGTTTAGATTCAACTGAGACTTCATTATACTCCAATCATGCACTTGTCACGAACCTTATCAAATCCCGCCACTTCGAGTCTCTTTCCTAACACTTCACCGACGCCTGCTAATTCGGTTACAGGTTTTTCCCCCATGGGCTCGGCAACGAAATTCCTATGTTTCTGTGATGTACTAGACATTTTGATGTAAAACTTAGTCCTTTTCAATATAATGTACAATACTCTTGATGAGACGTCAGATTCTCACTTTATTAAATACACGTAAACGTAGTGGTTATATACTCTTTGAATACACGTATAATATCAATATCAATTTTTAACGATTATTATAATAATAGCGAGCGTGCTGTGTAACCAGTGTTGCCAGGTCCAATTTTCAAAATCCGGGAGGCGAGGCTTATTATGGAAAAAGCGGGAGATGTATGGAGGAAAAATGGAAAAAATCGGGAGATAATGTTTTTCAACAAAAATCAAATTTGTTGAAGTAATCACGGTATTATATTTTGCCACCATGCCAGCTGTAATATTAACATCAAAGCTGTTTGATTTTTTTACATTTTACTGCCCTGTGTAACAAAAAAACAATTTTAAACTTTAATTTAATGTTATAGAGTCTATTTTACGCTAAGTGTTTAGTGAACATACGATACACTGGGAGAGGTTTTTAATCTGAGACTGGGAGTGACGGAAATATTTAGGGCAGCAACTTATCCATCTGTTTCATTTTATGCAGTTTTTTTGCCAGGTTTTGAGCTTATTCCTATTATTAGGCTTTATACAGGGATTGTAAAAAATTGGGAGATTTTTGTCGAACATCGCGAGATCGGGAGATATTTTGGAAAATCTGTGAATCTCCCTGAAAATCGGGAGACCTGGCAACAGTGCGTGTTACAATCAGTGCTACCAACCCTAATTTTTGAAAATCGGTAGATTACATGCAGTGAGTTGTACCTATGGAGGCGGTGATTCTTCTATATCCATCACATATCCACCTAGTTTATACAAATATCTATTAAATCGTTATTGAATTATGAATCCATTCTTTGTCTCTTGTTAACCAACGTGTTATGTCGTCTGGTGAAAGAGATCGCATGCTATTTGTATATTCTCTGCTTGGCAACATCTTTACGGGATGTCAAAATACCTACGCCGCGTGGCAACCCCCGCTTACCCCGCAACGTGGCCAATAGTACATGAGCTGTCAAGTAAACAAACTAGGGCTGTTGATATTTTTTAAATATCAGATTTTCGATATATCGATATTTTTAAATATACAATCGGAGTTCGATATATTGAAAAAAAAAAGATATTTCGATATAATGGCCAAATTTCATGATTCTAGGTCAATGCGAAGTACCCTATAGGTTTTTTATGTGAATTTGCGAGTATCAGAATGTGACATAGCCGTATGATTGCCTTGACTTAGAAGCTTGATTTTTTATGTGCTAGGGACAGCCGAACTTAGTATTTGATATAATTGCATTATTTATTACTAATTGAAAATGATTTTAATCAGCACACATCTCTGGTACGAAACACGAGCATCGATATCGATACCTTTTAGTTTTGATTACTTACTTCCCTAGCTATGGCCACCATAACGGTGGCCCGGATATTGTAGGTATACCACGATTATTTCGTAGGTATTACAGGTCCATAGGTACAAGTCAAGGGGCCCATAGTACATGAGCTGTCAAGTAAACAAACTAGGGCTGTTGAATTTTTTTTAAATGTCAGATTTTCGATATATCGATATTAGGGTGTTTGACAGGTATTGCCAAAAATTATGAAAATTGTACATAACGTAGGTTTAGGTTGAACATTAACTTTTACTAAGTTTTGTTAATTTAAATATATTCAAAATATTTTATTTTTCTGTTTGAAATTTTGATTTTTTAATCTGTTGATCACGTGATACAAATATTGATGGGCATTTATCCGGATAAATACTTAAAATTGATAAATACTCATAAATATCCATTTTTACTCGAGTATTTATCCAAAAAAGCAGATAAATATTTTATGCGTAGAATTTTCGTTTCTTGTATGATATGTAACGTAAATTTGCTTATTTTACACACAAAATAATTGGTTATTAAATGAAAATCTGAAATTATAGAATTGTGCCTTATTATAATCAATTCTCTACACTATTACTTAAGTCGTAAATGTCGAAAAGTCTGTTAATTAGGTTTTTTTCGCGAAAACTAGTTACGGGTCCATAGATCACGAATCAACCTTTATTTTAAATCATGTTTGTCTATCTGTTTATCTCAGCACGTGAGAACGGCTGATAGGATCGCGATGAAACTTTACAGTTGTATTGGTATTAGCCTAACTTACGGTATATTCCACTTTGTTGTGTGGAAAAATTGAGGTATGTGGTTAATCCTGGAATACAGCTTGACGAGGGGTATTGTATGAAGTAACATATTAAGTAAAGGGCATGATTGAAAGAAAAGAAAGAAAGAAAAATGGCTTATTATCTCAGTTAACGGCGCACGTGCGGATTGTTGGTTGGTTATGGTTTCCTAAATATACAACTAGTCCAGTTATTTCGTTGAACTAGATACCTATTGTTATCGAGTTTTGTTTTTATTAAAATCAGCTAGAGGGATGAAAAATGAGAAATATTACACAAATCAACAATTTTTATAATTTATGCATTCCTGTGTGTTCGTACCTCATCACGTAACAATAGCTGAACAGATAATAAAGAAACGTTGTACTTACATATGTATTATCTTAACTTACAAATGCAGGTGCGATTTATCTCAATCTGTTAGGTAAATCCTGGAATACAGCTTGACCTGTCTATTGTATGAAGTTGCATTCGAAGTAGAGGGTCTATTGTATGAAGTTGCATATGAAGTAGAGGGTATGATTGTTGGTTGGTTGCAGTTTCCTAAAAATACAACTAGTCTAGTTATCTAGTTGAACTAGATGTTGTTATTGAGTTTTATTTTCGTGAAACCCGGCTAGGGGGGATAAAAATGAGAAAAATAACAAAAACCATCAATTTTTTAAGGTGTTTTATCTCAATTAGTTGAGTAGACCCTTTATGGACGCACTCCGCCCGGGGTAGGCGGAGCCAGTGTCGGACTCTTACCGACTAAAACCACCACGGTGTTCCTTCAACTACCTTAGCCGGGGGCGTGGGAACCCGTGAGTATTCACACAACCACCCCCGACAGGTCCTGGCCCGCCACAAGCAGGCGAGCCCCTTCTCCCCGTGCGGCCTAACATTGGCCGCACCCTGCTAGGTGGCGCACACGGAACACTGCACGCCACCTCACCTCATGGGCCTTTACCAGCTGCGCCAACTACGCCGGCTGTGCCAGCTACGCCAGCTGCTGATCGGGCAGCAGACTACCCCGAGTCTGAAGCTCGCAGGCCCTACCTCCCGTAATTGTTTATAGAGGTTTTCTTCCTCGCGGTCCGGGTGGTGAAGCCAAGACTCTCGGTCCCAAGAGGCGCGAGAACACTACTCAGCGGACACTCCTGGGGTTACGAGATCGACGGGGGCAGGGAAAGACAGTCCCCCCGCTGCCTGCCCAGTGGCAGGGTGAGTGCACACCGGGCCCACCCCTGCTCCTCCACTGTGCCCTCTGCTGATATCAGAGGGACACGTGGAGCAACTCCCTTCTGGCCCAGAACGGGCCCCTCCCGCGCCAGAATATTCGCCACAGGCAATAAAATCCCCCGAATGTTAATCCCTCGGCAGGATTTTATTTCCCGTGCCCAGGATGCGCCGGCCAAACAACTGCCGATCCCTCCAGACGTGTCCAGAAGGACAAGCAGCCGTCAGGCACACGTGGAGGTTTTCTGGCCAGCACCCCGGTTGAGTAGACCCTGAGATACGTCTTGAACCTTCTATTGTGGGCAGTCGCATAAAAATAATGGTCGTAATTTTGAAATAGTGAGCAACAGAGAAATTATCTGAGACCTCCTTCATGCTTAAAGATTACGTAGGTACGCTAAAAAGGAGTACTTAGGTATCATTCAACTAAAATACTCATCAAAATCATAGATTGATCAGTCAAAGTAACCCATTGGAGTCAGAATCTGAATTTTATGGCCGGTTCACATTATTCCAGCAGCATTCCAATCCAGGCTTGGTTAATTTGGTGATATTAACATCCCCAATGCCGTTTCAACTGAATTTGTAGCTTTCTTTTTTCAATAAAACCTTTCGAATAATTTCACTGCATCTTCCGGGTGTCTTGAAGTATTCAATGATATTCACAATATCTTGATTTAAGCGTTCTTTGCCTTTTTCAGTAGTTGGACAGACAAGTTCGTTGAAATCGTAAGACATGTGCGATAGCAACTCTATATAATTTGTAGACATGTTTATAAGATCTTTTGATTTTATTTTATCGGGATATTATGGAACTACCTACTAACTTACTCTGTGAATGTACTGGGGCCTCATAATGGAAGATTGTAGCCAGCCTGACTCAGTCTAACACAAAGAAAAACCACCTACTTCATCTTCCTTGCCTTGCCTTCTGGTACCTGCTGCATATGCATATATTAGTGGCTGGCAGGACTGGCAGGGCGGTGCTGCGTATTGCATCAAAGCTTGATGACCTAGTTTTGGAAGAATTGACAGTAAATATTGTAACTTCATATTTTGTATGTCATGGATTTCCGCAGAGTAACGCCTGATTTCATTCTATATCGGAAGTTTGGAAAGTTCATGGTGTACAACTATCTTAGGACAGTACACTATATCAATCACACACGCTTTACAGTTCCAAACAGTACCGAAATATGGCCACGGAGTATTTCCTTGCATTTTTTTTTTTTTTTGATTTTGATTGCCAAGCTGATCGTGCGTATCTATTTTCCAATGATTTCCATCCCTCAACAAAATAAAATATATAAATCAAAGAGAACTTGAAATTCCTAGGTAATAGTATGAAATTTTAGTTTCAAACCGCTTTGCGACGCAAAGCTAATTTCTAGGTATTACGGGGCGTGGGGGGTGGAAGAGCTAAGTAAGCAAAACCAGAAAAATATCTATCAGAGACACATAAAATATATTTATCCACCATTTTGGATAAATATCCGATAAATACGAGTAAAAACGAGTATTTATCCATTTCTGATAAATATCCGAGTTTTTATCATTTTGATATTTATCCACTGCCCATCACTGGATACAAAACGTCTTGAGACTTGGCCTCCATTTTGGGTGACGTCATAATCCTGTACGACGTAGGGCAAGCTAAATGTTGCCATGATCGTAAAAATAAAATGTACCAGTTTTTGAACGAGTAGTTATATTATTAATAATTATAATCATAATCATATTTATTTGCGTTCAATATAGGTACATACATAAGATGGAATACAAAAGAAATAAAACTTTTTAACTAAAAATTGAACCGACGAAAACAGAAACTGAAAAGCGAAAAATAATGGATGATATCAGGATGGCTAACAGTCGGCTCGCCTTTAAAAATAAGTTAAGGAAATATTTCCGTGAAAACAATTTAGCAGATTCAGCTCGACTTTGAATTATCTTGATGTTATATATTTATAGTTATATATGTAGGTATGTATAATATATATATTTTATTATATGTATAATGTACATATGTATTTATCTTTTTTATTTTTTTATTATATGTAATTATAAGTCCGTAGTACGAAACATATTTTACTACTTTACTGGTGCATCTACCCTATACTTTGTCTCTGCATTACCCTAAGGTTGTCTGGTAGAGAACGCCTATGGCGTTAAGACCGCCTTTGTACCCTGTTGTGCATAAAGAATTAAATAAATAAATAAATAAATAAATAACAAATTATGAGTCGGCGCCAAACAAACTTTTAACAAGCAAAGTGCGTGCAAGTTGCAAGTGGCCGAGCGACGAACGAATTTTTGGAAAGTTATTGTTTATCGTTGAAAATTTCACGTTGTATTTGATGTTACGTTGTTTTTATTATTTATTTAAAGTAATTTAATGATCTTCGTTGATTGTTTGTTTGGCGCCGACTCATAATTTGTTATTTTTCGCTTTTCAGTTTCTGTTTTCGTCGGTTCAATTTTTTGTTAAAAAGTTTTATTTTAACTTTTTTTGTGGTCAAAATCTAACTCCAGGTCTCCATTATGTCGTAGTGTCTAGAACTATATTTATGTGTGCAAAGTTTCAACAGAATCGGTTAACAGGTAAGAATTCAGTGGGTGAACAAGCACTCATCCCCTGTTTTCCCACCCTTAGGGGTGGATTTTGATTTTGAAATTTAAATGGGACCAACTTCGAGATATACCCTATCCATTAAAAAAAGAATCATCAAAATCGGGCCACTCTGTAAAAAGTTAACCGTGGTCATACATAAAACAAATATACGCGTCGAATTGAGAACGTCCTCCTTTTTTTCGTCGGTTAAAAAATAGACCCTAGTACATTCTACCTACGGCATGCAAACTTATCAATTATTTGTTAGTAATAATAATAAAAAATACATATAATTTCAAGTTTAGTTTAAAATTCAATTATCCAATGCAATAAATACTTAAATTATGATTTGGTACTACCTATGATAATTAATGTTATTGGTTAGGAGTGTTATATAAAATTAAATAGGATGGTAATAAAATAAATAAATCAATGTCAAAATTAAATAGTTCACAAGTCAAGTCGAAAGCTTCAAGATCTACAAGGTGTAAAACCCCAAATATATGCAGTCAATCAATGTTCCTGGCGCCGACTACACCTAATGAAGTGTATCGAATAATACAGGACTTAAAAAACAAAGTAAGCGTAGGTTATGATGACATCTCAACAAGAGTATTAAAATTCGTTTCCGAAGTGATATCAGGCCCCATTAGGAACATAATTAATCTTAGTACCTGTTCTGGAATTTATCCGGATAAGCTAAAACCAACTATAATTAAGCCCTTGTTTAAAAAGGATGACAAAACTGATATAAATAACTATAGACCCATTGCGCTTATACCAGTAATATCAAAAGTATTTGAGAAAGTTATTTATCACTGCATGTATTCCTACTTCACTAAACACAACATCTTAGTAAAGGAACAGAAGGGTTTTAGGAAAAATAAATCTATTTTCTTAGTATTATAATGACAGATATCGATCAAAGAAATCCCACTAGCGCTATATTTATGGATATGACAAAAGCTTTCGATCTAGTTGATCATAATATTCTATTACAAAAACTTTACGCATACGGAATACGGGGAAATGCGCTTTCTCTTATACAATCTTACCTTGACAATAGAACAAAGTGTACGGAAATTAGACGAATTAGTAAAAAGGATAAAAAAGAACTTAAATATATATCAGGAAAACGTAAAATCACTTTTGGCGTTCCACAGCGCAGCGTACTGGGCCCGCTATTGTTTTTAGTCTACATAAATGACTTTCCAAAACATGTCGCTTTTCCTATGGTTCTCTTTGCTGATGACAGTACAATAATTGTAAGACATGATAAAAATAGAAACTATGAGTGTGATATCAAAGATGCATTGCAACAATCAATTAATTGGCTTGAACAAAATAATTTAATATTAAATTTTAATAAAACAAAAATTATGCAGTTTCGACAAAGAGTTACCACTCCTGACATTAATCTAACTTTTGACAACAATAAAATTGAAGAAGTAGAACATATAAAATTTCTTGGCTTGATAATTGACTGTAGACTGACTTGGAAAAAACATGCATCAATCTTAATTACAAAATTGAGTAGGTTTGCCTTCGCTCTTTATAATCTTAAGAAAATAGTAAATCAGACAGCTGTTTTAACTGCGTATTATGGCTATCTAGATTCTATATTACGCTACGGAGTAATTTTTTGGGCTAATTCCTGCGAAAAAGATGATATTTTTAAAGCACAAAAGAGATGCATTAGATCCATATGCAATCTTAAACCAACAGAAACTTGTAAACCGCATTTTATATCACTCAATATATTAACACTACCTTGTCTGTACATATACGAGACCGCATTGTTCGCAAGAAAAATAGCGAACTATTTAAAAAAGCTTCAGAGCAACGCTATAAGCCGATAAGACAAGAATATCGACACGAATTATGCTTAAGAAGCTCAAAAACCACTCTCATGCACAAGAGCATACTCTGCATGGCTCCAAAAATATTAAATAAGGTACCGAATGACATCAAAGATTTAAACTTGACACAATTTAAACGTAAACTAAGTAGATTCCTCATAGATTAATGCTACTATACCATTGACGAATTCCTTCTTGACAAAATTTAATGTGACCGATTTTATGTACTTATGCTTTATTTTTATCAGCCATCTAATGTTACAAAATTGACATTTTAATTGTTCTTAAACATTTTATTATTTTTTGTTAAATTGTATGCAATGTCTTTTTAATTTATTATATTGTTAAATAGTGTATGCCCTAATGGGTAGATTTTTGAGTTCCTGTAAAATATGTCTAAGACCTACTGTATCACCAAAAATCACACTAATAAATACTTTGACTTTGACTTTGTCATTATCATTTAAAAAATCTACTACAGAATAATAACATTTATTGATTAGCAATGTCATTAATTTGTGTTTAAATGTCCTTATTGTCTGTTCTCTTATATTTTGTGTTATATTCATGTTAATTGTCAATTTAGGTTCATTTTTATTTTATTGAGCCAGGTTATGTACTTTATAACTTACTAACAATTAAACTAATCAGCATTTGTAGGTAATTTGAACGTAATTTAAAAGCTTTTGTTTTGTATGTGCGTGATTCAAACACAAACTACAAAACGTTTTAGTCACATCTCATGAGAAAAAAAAAACCGTGTTCCAATTTTTACCTTTTGTCTAATTCGTAACTTTTTGGTAAGTGTGTCGTACTTTTATAGGAATTCACACCGGCAACACTGACCGGAACTAGAACAGTGACGTAGTTGACGATAATGTCACGTGACTTAGCGTTTGGTGCGAAATTAAAAATGAGAATTTAAAATCTAGATTATTTAATTTTACAAGCATATTTTAGTAATTATTTGTTAATGAATGCTTTAATTGGATGTTTCGCCATCGTTATACGTACATTTTAAAAAATTGTCATAAACCCTAATAGGGTGTTTGACTGGTATTGCCAAAAATTATGAAAATTGTACACAACGTAGATTTTAGGTTGAAGATTAACTTTTACTAAGTTTTGTTAATTTAAATATATCCAAAATATTTTATTTTTCCGTTTGAAATTTTGATTTTTTAATCTGTTGATCACGTGATACAAAACGTCTCGTCTTGAGACTTGGCCTCCATTTTGGATGACGTCATAATCCTGTACGACGTAGACGTTACGATCGTGGCAACATTTAGCTCGCCCTAAATGTTGCCACGATCGTAAAAATAAAATGTACCAGTTTTTGAACGAGTAGGTATAATAATAATTATTATATTCATGTTAATTGTTAATTTAGGTTCATTTTTATTTAATTGAGCCAGGTTATGTACTTTATAACTTACTAACAATTAAACTAATCAGCATTCGTAGGTAATTTGAACGTAATTTAAAAGCATTTGTTTTGTATGTGCGTGTATCAAACACAAACTACTAAACGTTTTAGTTATGTCATGACAAAAAAAACTGCGTTCCGATTGTTTACCTTTTGTCAAATTCGTACCTTTTTGGTAAGCATGTCATACTTTTATGAGAATTCCGGCAACACTGACCGGAACACTGACCGGAACACTGACCGGAACACTAACCGGAACAAGAACAGTGACGTAGGTTGACGATAATGTCACGTGACTTAGCGTTTTAGTGCGAAATTAAAAATGAGAATTTAAAATCTTGATTATTTAATTTTACAAGCATATTTTAGTAATTATTTGTTAATTAATGCTTTAATTGGATTATTCGCCATCGTTTTACGTACATTTCCAAAAATTGTCAAATACCCTATTAAATATCATATCACCACAAAAAATATTAATTAATTACTTGATTCTCCGTACTTAAAAAAATATATTGAATGCCGAACTTTGTTATATTTATATTATATGTATTGATTAATATACACGGTTTCACTCACGTTATATCATCGGGTGTGCCCGACCGGTTTCGAGCTCGAACGGAGCCCTTAATCATGAGCTGGTTACGCGGCGGCGTCGCGCACCAAAGCGTTTGGTGCGCGACGCCGCCGCGTAACCAGCTCATGATTAAGGGCTCCGTTCGAGCTCGAAACCGGTCGGGCACACCCGATGATATAACGTGAGTGAAACCGTGTATATTAATCATTATGAATTTAACTCACGATAGTTATTATATAAAAATTATATGTATTGGCGAATAAAACGACATATCTTTCATAAAGTTACGTTTTATTAGATTTTTCTAGTCCAAGCATGTTATAAGAGAATGGCCATTGTTCTTTAGGGCCAGGGTTTTGTATGTCATGTGTGCTCATGTGCTGTCAACCAAACACACATTTTGGATTTGGATTGCGATTTTTGGCTTTAAAAACGGTCCCAAATAACAATGGTAATTTTGGACTACGAAAAAACAGAAATTAGTACCGAGATGAGACTGTCACCAAAATGTACTACATATATAGTTAATATAATTATTGGTTAGCATCAGTTTATTTTTTAAAGCAATGAAAATAATCGTCTTCAAACCTTGGATGAATAAAAAAGGCGGACGGAATCTCGTTAAACAAAAAGTGAAGCACCCATAGTAAGACGGCTCGCTTATAAATATGGGCTGGCACGCACACATTCACACCCTTAGTAAGACAAAAAGACGCGATTATGCAACAAATCACGTGTGACGGTAGTTACTGTCGTAGTGTCACAAATAAAATAACAATATATTTTATTTGTGACAGTGTGTAAAAATTCTGTCCAAATTATAGTGGGTTTAGGAAAAAACGAAGTGCTTCAATCTTTTTTTGGCAAGATTCCGTCCCCCATTTTTTTTTTGTCCGAGGTTTTACCATTGAGCAACATAGGGTTGCGGTTGCTTTATGGGTTTTACAATTAAGTTGTGGAGGAACGAGGTAAAAAAAGTTAACAAAAATAAAGATTTTCTTCATTATTCTTTTCTTTTATCATACCCTTATGATACAGCAATAAACAGCCTTTCTGACAAGCTCAGCGTGGGTAGTCGTAGATAATCAGGGGCCGCATGATCGGCATTGCACACGGGCGTTTCAATAGCTAGCGGTGCCGGCCATGGCGGTCCTGATGGCCATTGTTCTTTTGGTATCATAAAGCAACTGCAACCCCGTATTGTTTAATGTTTGTATAAGTAATGCATAGATAATACATATAAAGTAATGTAATATTATTTTGCAAAAGATATTTTGTTTTGTAACCACCCTTGCATATTTTTAGCTACTAGGTTAGGTAGTAGGTAGTCACCTGTCGGGCCTGTTTTGCGCCGTGACAAAGGAGTTGACTCACTCACTATTATCACAGTCTAAGGAACATTAACTCAGCACTATTATTATTCATTCATTACACATAATATGCTATTACTTTACACAAAAAGGGTAATTTATTTCTGATTCGGCTTCGGACTTTTTCTTATTTGATTGCCGGCAACACTGAATGCTGAATGCACTGTTGCCAGGTCTCCCGATTTTCCGGGAGATTCACAGATTTTTCTAAAAATCTCCCGGTCCCCCGATTTTCGACAAAATCTCCCGATTTTTTACAATCCCTGTATTAAGCCTAATAATAGGAATAAGATCAAAACCTGGCAAAAAAACTACATAAAATGAGACAGACGGACGGACGGAGACGGACGGGAGCAACGGATAAGTTGCTGCCCTGAATATTTCCGTCACCCACCATTCAATTTTTTTCATTACACAGGGCAGTAAACTGTAAAAAATTGCTTTGATTTTAATATTACAGCTGGAATGGTGACAAAATATAATACCGTGATTACTTCAAAAACTTTGATTTTTGTTAAAAAACATCATCTCCCGATTTTTTCCATTTTTCCTCAATACAGCTCCCGCTTTTTCCATAAAAAGCCTCCCGGATTTTGAAAATCGGATCTGTCAACACCGGCTGAATGTCAGTGTCAAAGAGTATATGTCAGTGTCAATGTCAAGTCACGTATTAAGTTAAGTTAAGGTACTTACCTAAAGATCTAAAATAAAATAAGTAAACAAAAAATAAAAAAAATAGATAAAATAGGTAGTTATTAATCAAACTGCTTCTTTTTCTTGCTTGCATGCCTACAATGAGAACACAATACCTACAGGCTACAGTAATAAATGAATAAAAACTAGAAAGTAAAATAAACTCGGTGTATTAATCTAAGATCGACCAATGCAAGCTTTCCATTATAATGGTTGAAGTTCAGGATTTACATTGGTTAAGTGTTTAGCGAAGTGGCGAGTATAAGTACAGTGGTCACTGGCCAGCCGCCAGCCAGTGGTTAGTGCCTGGACAGTGAATGTTTACACATCAACCAGTCAACTGTAGTTTAGTCGAATTCTTCGTCAAGACCAGGGGTACTTAACCTTTACGTAGAGGGGACCATTTTCCCAAACATATTGTCATGGACCACCAACTGGTTTGCCGGTGTAGTTAACTTAAAAAAATAAAATAAAAAATAGTTATTAAAATAATATACTACAATTTACCTAAGACAATAAACATATGTATGGGCATTGGGTTATAGGCGACGAAAGTCCGAATATCATATTAATATCTCATAGTGCGACCCTCCTAAAAAAAGAAAATAATCCGAGTGACCCACAAGTTTTTTTATGGAAAGGAAATGGATAATAAGAAAAACTGAAAGTGTAGCTGTGCCATAATGTAATAAATTCTAATAGTGAGTCAACTCAGCCACCAGACAGAGCAACGATGGGGTGCGGTACGAAGGAGAGTGAATGTCCCCCCCTGCCCTCAACGCCTGCGGTTAGTCAGCTCGACATCGCTTGTCCTCCGGTACTCCCGGTACACAAAATCACTACCACCTGTTTAAGATTTTTTATTGAATTAAATCTAAGGATGATTATTCATTATGTCATTAGGTTCAATAAAAGACAATTAAAAATATCTAATAATAAATATCTCAAATATTTACTGGTTTGATTAATTAATAAACAGAATGCATATTTTAGCTTATTTTATTTTATGAATAGGCCGCAGGGCACAGCTTGTGAGTAATGAAAAGTCTGTACATTTAGATTTTTTCACGAAAACCGGCTAGGGGGACTAGAAACAAGCAATAGAACATGAATCAATCGTTTTTAAAATTTATGTCTGTCTGTCTGTCTGTCTGTTTGTTACCTCATCCGATCGCCGATCCGAAGCCTCGATTTTAACTTTGCTTTGATTGATTAACTTTTGATTAACTTGCGCATGGACAATTTTTGTATGTATTCACATCTGTCTTAATTACTATTTTAATAATTTTAATAGGTAGGTATGTTGATGAAAGATGAGATTCTACTGGTCTCTGGTACATCTGTGATTCAGATCCACCCAGAGACATGGCATACCGGCTGTAAATGTCATGTCTCTGGATCCACCAGAAAGACAGCTTGCCAGTCAAGTTGTCTCGTCACTTTCTGGTTGGTTTACACTACTGTCTTTAGCCAGTGTACTTATTGACTTCATTCAAGACATGGCCAATGTAAATCGGGTCAATGGGCTAGAAAGTTACATCAAAAAATGCATTTTTAACCAGGAATGTGTAAATGTTTACCAAAATTTGACACACCCTATTTTATACTAAAACGTTACCTACATAATTAAGTTTACGTTAGTCATATAAAATACCTGGGGCCTTATTCCCGACTGGTTCGAGCTCTGAACCAAATCCAGCTAATGTCAGTTCCTAGAAAATGCAGTACGATTGACGCTAACTCGAATTCAAATTCGATTGATACAGCACTCGATCCAGTCGGAAGTAAGGCCCCTGACACCAAAATAATATTGTTTTCTCACAATTCCATTCATTCAATCACATTCAATAAAATGCTAATCAAAATTTGAACTCCAATTTATTCTGAGATGTTATCTTAATATCGACATGACCCTTTTGTTACTCTAATGAAATATCCACTACACTACCACTAAAAAAAAGTTTTTTCCTCAAAAAAGTTCATTTCGCGAATGGTATGAGGTTTATTATTGAAATTTGGGATTTCTGAGTTGGATCTGCCGGAAGATTCGCTTTGTCGCCCCTTCGCTTCGATCGCACACTCGACCCAACACTCGCTACGCTATGGCCTCGTGCACTCATTACACTCCTTCACGTGCTTCTGGCTCCACGCCTTTAAATAACACTAGGGGTAGGACAAACTCTGACTAAGTGCAGTCGGGGTGAGCTGAGTCTGTTGGACACTTACACCCATATTCTAAGTTGTTTCCTCAAAGGTTTCTAGCCTCCACTCAACCTCACTTAATACAATATTTCCTCCGTGGTATTCACAGTTGCAAAACATCTCCGTCACCTGACAGTTTTCCTTACTCAAGGTGAGTAAGAACTAAAGGTACATTACAACGAACCTTTATAATAAATTAAGGCTTTCTCGAGACTGGAAAAGTGTCATTTTTGACGTGAATATTGTCGTTTCAATTTTGAAAAATGTCCGATTTTGACAAATTTATGGAATACATGTACCAAGACCCATACAATTATCTGTCGCGGCGTTATTTATTTCATCAAGATACATTGAGGAAAAGAGAACATTCAAGTTTATAAATTTTTGGGCCTTTTTGTAAGAGCCGGCCACATTTTTTTTTGTTATAAATTGATGGAACTGGTCATTTTGAGCAGTTGTTATTATGCGATCAAAGCTGTGGGGTGATTCTGTGACTTGTTATAAGGGTTTCAAAAGTACAGATTTTCTTACGAGAGTTCGTCATTTGGAGCAATGGTTATTATATCATAAAAGCTGTGAGCTCATTTTGTGACATTTTCATAAAAGAGCTATTCACTCCCAGTGATATTTTTCAATGTCTCTGTCTTGCTTACTCACACGTTGGGGTGGAACGAACAAATAATCCGGTATCGTCAGGTAGCTTGTTGTGCACTTAAGCTTTCGTATATTTTCGGCACATGGATCCCGTAGGGTAGCCAAAGTCATAGCAAAGAAAAACCAAGGGGATTTAGGATGCTAAAATGAACGAAGCGTACTCTAAAATTGTGGCACCCCGACTGGGATAGCTTAGATTCGTACGTTGCGCTCGCTCACTAGTAGACCCCCGTCATTACCTTCGAACGTTATGTACTTTGGATATAAATACAAATAACATGAGACTTTCCATCTTCATGTCTTAGTTTGGCGAACGTGACTTGCAATACCATTAAGGCACCTGCTTATCATCAGGTGAGCCTTTAGCTCATTTCACCATCCTATAGGTACCATAAGAAATACCATACAGGATCGATATGCCCACACATGATAGAGTTAATCGTCAAACGTTTTGCATTTTACGTAATGTTGTCTTAGTTGGCCAATTCATAAAATAGCCCCGTTTCATGAAATGCCCAGGCACATCATGATCTGCCCAAATCTACGATCAGACTTCGACAGATAATGTCAATAATACGATGCAGATAGCTATCCGTTTTTTAATGTCTCCGTCTCGCTTACTCTCACGCTGGGGAAGAGCGCGTAGAGAAAACGATATCATTCCTGTGAACGTAACTTCTTGTGCACTTGGGCTTGCGGATATGCCTCGTTTGTGTCGTAATAACAATTAGGTACTTACTCAAAAAGACGAGCTCTTGTTTGAAAATGTATATTTTTCGAACCCTTATAATAACCCCACACACACACACAAAAACCACAGAATAATCCCATATCTTTTGTGCCATAATAATAACTGCTCCATGCTCCAAATAACCAGTTTTCTAACCTAAAAGCTAGTTAGTAGTTATAGCTTAATTATTATGTGGCTTTGACTTTGAAAAGGCCCAATTTGAATGATGTCCTTTCTAAGGACCGATTTTGATATTATTTGAGGAACCCTTGAAGGCATCCTTGAGTGACTTTGAGTCTAGAAACTTTTGAGGAAACAACTAAGAATATGGGTGTTAGTGCCACCACTGCAGACAAGGGTAATGAAAGGCAAACAATTATTCATTAGAAATTCAAGAGACAAGAAAAACTAAATTCAAAACAATATTATTATAATCTAAAATCTGAATCTAAATTTTGTAACAAAGCTCCAATACTTTTTTTCATTTGTTTTGTAATTTGTTTGGGTAGCGTTAGCGGGTAAATTGGGTGTAGTGAACATTTACTCAATTTGGCTTCCGTATACATTTTAAAGTTCAAGCATCACTTTATCAGTTATAAATACTTCTTTATGTGCAATGCGGATTTTCAATTTTATACATTCTGCTTTTTGGTGTGTTTCTTTTTTTGGTGTTCTTTGTCGTTTTAAGGGTAAAGGTTTTAGAGAGCCGAAACTTGTTTTGGTAAACAATATATTCGTTGCCAATATAAAACTATGTAAGGATGTTAATTTTTTTTTTTTTTATAGGATATTGAAGTGGGTTCTTCTAGATATGTGATTGCTTAAAAACTATGAGTTTGCTATAACGCAACCAATTATAACATGGAACCCACACTTGAAGAGAGTTTATATCGTGCTGTGTTAGCAGAAGATCAGGATGGTGTTATGCGTGCGCTTTCTAAAGGTAACATTTATTGTTATTTTTATAAAACAAAGTCTATCTATCTACGTGTCTTGAAAAATATCATGATCGTTGAGCAATTACAGGTGCTAATCCAAACAAGACTGCCAGCCAAGGAAAAACTAGCTTAGGAGAAGCGGCAAATAATGGAAACATTGGTATTGTCAAACTACTAATTAATGCCACTGAAACAAGATCGCACATATCTGCACCATATACAGGTCCTTCGAAGAAAAGACAAGTCAAATGTCAAAAACGCAAGTTAAGACGCTATGAACAGCATGATGAGACTGTTGTTAAATGCAAGAATTTGAATGACAGAACTTTAAAAGAGTTTCATTTTGGACAATATGAGACAGCCGGAGTAAAAGATAATGCAGACAAAAATCAGGGATACTTTGTTTTTACTCACAGTGAAGGGTCTAGTAGTGATGAGAGTAAAATTGGTGGTCTAAAATCACCAATAACTTCCCCTTTGACGCCATCACCTCAGGCTGATCTAGAATGGGATGAAGACATAGGAAATGTTGCACCAACTACAAGTGAAGATGAAACCTGGTCTTCTATGTATAAGTCAGTTTTTTTTTCTTTATGTTCATTCCTACCAGTCCGAGGCTAGTTTTAGGGTGGAGCGAGATCTAAATTTGGCGCCCTTTTGTCCCTGACATATTTATGTAGTGTGGAACTAGTCGTGCGACCATGGAAGATCTCTTCAAATTCGCGCCTAAGTAATAATTCATGATTTAACTGGAAAGGCAATCATCGTACATCAGTGAGCGCGAATTTTTTCAGTACCAAAATATCATCATCATTTCAGCCGAAAAACGTCCACTGCTGGACATAGGCCTCCCCCAAGCACCGCCACAACGACCGAAATATACAATATATATAATATTATAATGAAGTGACGACGACTGCGGTCTAGTGGTTCGAGTGTCGTACTGCTGATCACTGGTATACACTGGATACTGGGTTCAATTCCCACAGGACACAAATATTTGTGTGATGAACATAAGTGTTTGTGTTGGTGTGGGTGTTTCTTGTGTATTATAAGTACGTATTTACAAAAAAGGTATGTAAGTATTATAACCATTGTCTAGTACCCATAGTACAAGCTCTGCTTAGTTTGGGACTAGATGCTGTTATGTGAAAATGTCCCAAATATTTATCTATTTATTTTAATGAAGTGTATTTGTTTTTAAGAGTACGTCCCATAAGAATAAAAGCGCGAGCGAAGCGAGCGCAAAAATTTCTTCTCTACGAAATATTAAATCCCCAATTAAATTATATCTGAGCCACACACTAAAGCAATAGCAAAAAAAAAAAAAACTAGGCGCGGGTGGGATACTGAGGTGGGCTCCTTCACACACTTCGACAGATTGAATCATCCGTTCGCAAAAAACGCGCTTAGACGTGGAGTAGACTTACGGCCAAAATTAATAACCGATCTATCCACGATTGGCCTACTAGAGATAGAAATTTGACATAAGCTCCATACATTTTATGCCGCTAATGAAGTTATTTTTTATGTTGACCTACCGCATGGCGTCTTGTTGTGGCAACAAATATTTTTCTTTCTTTCTTTCTAATAGTATTTAATTGTTGTGTATATAAATGTTTATTTATTTATTTATTATAGGTACATATTCTTTATTGTACATTACACCAAACGAAAACAAAGACAATAGTTTACAGAAAGATTAAGTAAGTACAGTTTAATACGTGTAAGTCATAATGCGAAATATAATTTTTTGCTAATTGCCAAAAGGTTGCAACGGGTACATACGCAATTAAATCTTACATTTATTTCATGAATAAGATAGGTAATAATTTATAGGAAATTAATAGTGGTAATATGTTAAATAAGTTAGTCCTTGTACCTACGTGAATGTTTAATTAATTAATATGATGTGCAATATTCTTGTATATACACGCTGAAATTTGAATCGCTTATTTCCCGAAAGAGGGTCATTGTACTCATCATTATGAACAGCTTTTACTATGGGACCAACCCTGAAATCGCGAAAAAAAAATCAGGTGGTCCCTACATTTTATTGATTTAAGTCATTTAAGTGAACACAAATGTAGGGACCAACTGATTTATTTTTCGCGATTTCAGGGTTGGTCCCATAGTAAAAGTTGTTCATAATCATGAGTACAATGACCCCTTTTCGGGAATTAAGCGACTCAAATTTCAGCGTGTTTATTAAAATAAGAATTGTCACGAGCACACGCAAGTTGTTCGGCAACTATTATTTCTTATTTGTTGACAACCCGAGTGTCCCTTCATTTTGAAGACCGTGGCGTTTTTGATTGTTCATGAACGTACTGAATGGCTCTTCACAATTGCAGATATTCTGTGACAAAAGTGTACGCATTTATTTGAGTGCAACCCTGTGCTTGCGACGCCTAGAGCGGCTAATAGTAAACGCTCGTAAATAATTAAATATAGATTCAGGTTGTGGCACCTACATAAGCAATCAAATTGAGTCGAATCGAAATCGAATTTTTTCGTTTTATTTTGCAAACTCAGATTATATTTACTTACTTGAGTTTTAAGAGCTTTTTTGATTGGATTTTTTTTTCCCATTTCGATTTTTATTACTTATCAACGTAGAAAGACGTAGAAAATTAGTTATTTCTGTTGTTGATGGTTATAAACTCAGCCTATCGCAGTCCACTGCTGGACATAGGCCTCTCCCAAGTTGCGCCACAACACTCGGTCCTCTGCCTTCCGCATCCAGTCCCCCCCAGCCACGTTCTTTAGGTCGTCAGACTGATAAAGTGTTCAGAACTGATAAACTGAAAATTGCTTTCTCTGAACTACATAATACAGATACCTATTATACTTGAGAAAGTAAGTTGTGTTTAAGCCCTTCACTCCTAGTGATACTTTGATAACTTTAAACTACTATATTTCAAATTAATGTGACTGAAATAGCCAACACACACACACACACACATACACACATTTTACACATATTTTTATTTACACTTCTTCGTTTTGGCGACTTTAAGTTTTAATCAACTCAGCCTATCGCAGTCCACTGCTGAACATAGGCCTCTCCCAAGTTGCGCTACAACATTCGGTCCTCTGCCTTCGCCTCCCCCAGCCACGTCCTTAGGTCGTCGGTCCAACTGGCAGGGGGGCGCCCTACGTTGCGTTTGCCGATTCGCGGTCTCCATTGAAGGACTCGTCTGCTCCAACGGCTATCGGTCCTTCGACAGACATGGCCAGCCCACTGCCACTTCAGCTTACTGATCCTACAAGCTATGTCGGTCACTCCCTTCGATCAATTTTTTATCGAAGGTCACTCCGGTTCTTCTCCGGATAATCTCGTTACGGATTTTATCCTTCAAAGAAACTCCAAGCATAGCGCGCTCCATAGATAGCTGAGCGACTTTGAACTTGTGGACTAGCCCAACTGTCAGTGTCCACGTCTCGGCACCGTTAGTCATGACAGGCAGAACGCACTGTTGATGGTTAGCTAAGTAGGTATTCAATCGACGGTGACACGATCGGGAGATTGGAGAAGACCATCGCGGCGCGGGCGGTGCGGCAAAATCATACTAATATTATTCAATTTGAACAAACAGGTTCGGATGCGAGTTCAATTCAGTAATTTTATGTTTGTATCTTGTTGCAAGTAGTATGTAACACATACTTACATACATTCATTCATTCATTGTACATTCATTTGGTAAATTATGTATCCGCCCTTGGCTCTGGTATAGTTGCTAATAATAATGATGTAGGTACTTAAAAAGGCGGCTTTCTTCAAGATCAAAGGAGTGCAACTTCTGTAAACTCTGTTTTTTATGATTACTTGTCTTATTTAGTAAACAATCTTAGCAAGTATTTTTATGCAATTCGTCAATAATAATGATTAAAAGACATTATAACATTATACACACAATATTTTTTTTTTCTAACTAATTACATGTCCAGGACTAGTAATTATATTTTATCAGTAGTTATTTGAATAAAGAGACAGCCGATGCCAGTCCAGTGGGCTACTATTTTTAAATGTTTTTAATTTTATGTTACGTTTCATGGAAATATTTAAAAATGTATAAAAGTATTACAAAGGTAATAAGGAATAATAATAATATTCTTTATTTAATAATTGCGCGTGTTCCGCGAAGTGGCACAGGTCTTTCCTCCAACGCGTTCCGCTCGTACGTATGTATAGTAATCTATGCTCGGGACTGAGCAACAGAGTGAGCGCGTCGTGACGTGAGGGTGCCAAAACACATAATTTTAGAATTAAAGGGATGGATTTTTAATAATTCTCTTTTTTTTTCAACCGAGTTACGTAATTTTTTTACGACCTATTTTTTGGTATATTTTTATTAGATATCCAAAAAACTGAATTCAAATAAAATGATATTTGAAGATTTGCGATATAGAAGAGTTATGGGATGTTTTTAAGTAAGGCGTCGTGAATAGTGCTATCGAATATCGAAGTATGTGGAGTGACTAAAAGGAGAAATGGCAAACAAGAAAAGAATGTGTGGTGGAATACGGAAGTACAGAAGGTAGTGTGTGAGAAGAAGAAAGCATGGGTAGATTGGCTGGCTATAAGAGCTGACCAGAGAATGCAAAAGGCGACGGATGAAGATGTGAATAAGGCCAAAAAGGAATTTAAGAGAGTGAAAGAAATAGTGAAGGAAATTGTGAAACAGAAGAAGGATGAGCAAAACGATGATTTTGATGAACGGTTATCTGAAGATTTCCGGAGTAACATTAAGTTTTTCTGGAAATCCATAAAAAGAGCCAGAGGAAAGTCTGCTACCTCAATAAAAGCGGAGCTCAATAAAATCAGAGACCGGGATGGAAATATTATGAATGATGAAAGATGCGTGTTGAAGAAATGGAAAGAGTTTTTTTAAAGGACTGTTTGAAAAAGAGTTAATGCAAGTATGCACGGTGATGGAGGAAAGGGCGGATAGATTTTGTATGGATGAAATTGTAAAAGCGTTGAACAGAATGAAATAAGGAAAGGCTCCAGGGTATGATAGGATATCAGTCGAAATGCTGAAGGCTGGCCAGGGCGTGGTGGTTAGTCTGCTGTACCGCCTTTTGAACTTGTGCTGGAGTAATGGCCTGGTACCAAAAGACTGGTGTAAGGCCGTGATTGTGCCGCTCTACAAAGGAAAAGGGTTACAGCAAGACTGCAAGAATTACCGTGGCATTAGCCTTTTAAGTGATGTCGGCAAATTGTATGCAAAAGTTTTAAATGAAAGAGTGATGAAAGTAACTGATAAAAAATATGGGATGTGCAAGCGGGATTTAGAAAGGGGTGTACGAATCATATATTTTCCTTGCGATGCTTGGCCAAACGTCAAAAAGTCTATTGCGCTTTCGTAGATTTGGAAAAGGCCTACGACAGAGTGATGAGGAATGAACGATGGTCTGCACTGACAATCTATGGGGTGAATAGCAGCCTGATTCAAGCGTTGTAATCTCTCTATGCGGATTCCAGTGCTTGTGTCAAGATTAACGGGGCCTGCACTGACTAATTCAGCATCGAAAAGGGTATGAGACAGGGTTGTGTAGCGTCTCCGTGGCTGTTCAATCTATTCATGGAAAGTAGTTAGAAAGATTTTAAAGAGAGTGAAAATGATTTAGAAATGAATGGGTTACTTGTCAAATGTCTCCTCTATGCCGATGCATCGTCGGAGGCGGAGTTACAGAAGATGGTAACAATTATGGATGGTGCTTTGAAGAATAAAGGAATGAATGTTAATGTCAGTAAGACAAAAGTTATGGTTTTTGAAAAGGAAGAAGTTATGACAGAGTGCAATATTTTGATAGGTGAGGGAAAGGTGGAACAAGTGAAAGAGTTTGTATACCTGGGTTCCATGTTTACGAGAGATGGCAAGCATGTGACATGAGGACATGAAAGGGAGAGCGAGTGCTGGTAATCAGGTGAATGGGGCACTACACACCTTCATGAACAGCCGCGAAGTGTCGGAAAAGGCACGGCTGGCTGTTCATGGGGGAGTGTTAGTGCCTACACTCATGCATGGTAGTGAAAGTTGGGTATGGCAGGAGAAACATGAAAGCAGAATAAATGCAGTAGAAATGAGAGCTTTGAGTAGTGTGTATGGTGTAACTTTGAGAGATAAAGTAAGGAATGACGTGATAAGGGAGCGTTGTGGGGTGAAAGAAGATGTAGTGACAAAGATTGAGAAAGGTATGTTAAGATGGTTTGGACATATAGAGAGGATGGACCAGAGGAGATTGACGAAACAAGTATACGAAGCGAGTGTGGACGGAAGAGTTAGAAGGGGAGGACCTTGGCGAACGTATCACGATCAAATCGCGGACGTTCTCAAAAAATACTCTCAACCGACGAGCATGCATGACGAGGCTAATGGACGTAGATGAAGCGAAAGAGGTGTGTCAGGATCGTAGCAGGTGGAATTCCATAGTCACTGTCTACTCCAATGGGAAACAAGCGTGATTTGTAAAATGATATTTAGATGATATTTAGACCTGGCTTTGCAATTTTTAACCGACAAAAAAAAGTTGTAGGTTCTCAATTCGACACGTATCTTTTTTTTTCTTTTTAGGGTTCCGTAGTCCTACAAGGAACCCTTATAGTTTCGTCATGTCCGTCCGTCTGTCAGTCTGTCTGTCTGTCCTAATCCTTTACCACTTAATAACTTCTACAGTTATAAACATAAGTAAATGAAATTTTGACAAAAAATGGAATAGATATAGATCTCAATTTTAAAAGAATAAAAAAATCTTAATTACGTATTTTAGGGGTGGCGCCCATACATGTGACATGGGGATGAAAATATTTTTTTCACTGCACCCCCTCGTGTGGGGTATCGTTGAATAGGTCTACTAAAATGAAGGTAATGTTTCATACACAACTTTTTTATCAGGTATACCATCTGCGAAATACAGTTCGCCAAAGTGGCTTGCAATGTGTCCCCCCCCTGCCATTTCTAAACTATGCAACGTAAAAACTTATAGTCTTCAACATTGATAGACCTTTATAAAAACTCCTTTTTAAAATTATTTCGAGTATAATGTGATTATACATTTTTGAGTTATAGTGAGAAAACTGAAAAATACTTAAGACGTCCTAGTTCATAGGTCATTGACCTTAGAGAAAAATGATCGTAGCAAATAATGCTCCTTTAGTTACTTTCTATTTGAAAAAATCACAAAAAGAAACACACTTCTTAAATTTAGCTTCATAAATTTAGCGCTAGGTGGCGCTGTTTGCAAAAACTAAAATAGCAATGATTAATATTCGATTTGATTCGTTTGTAATTAGACCTACTTAAGGAACCCTATAATACTGAGCATGGCCCGACATGCTCTTGGCCGGTTTTTTTATTTATGTATGACCACGCATGACTTTTTACAGAGTAGTCCGATTTAGATGATTCTTTTTTTAATGGATAGGGTATATCTCGAAGTTGGTCCCATTTATATTTGAATCAAAATCCACCCCTAAGGGTAGGAAAATAGGGGATGAGTGCTTGTTCACCCACTGAACCCTTACCTGTTAACCGATTCTGTTGAAACTTGGCACACATAAATGTAGTTCTAGACACTACAACATAATGGAGACCTGGAGTTAGATTTTAGCCACAAAAAATTAAAATTAAGCTTTTTAACAAAAAATTTTACCGACGAAAACAGAAACTGAAAAGCGAAAAATAAAATGAAACTTTTAGTCATAATAGCTATTTTCCTAACTAAACTAATGTGAATAACTAATGATGAGTTGGCGCCAAACAAACAATCAACGAAGGACATTAAATTACTTTAAAGAAATAATAAAAACAAAATAACATCAAATACAACTGAAATTTTCAACGATAAACAATAGCTATCCAAAAAATGCGTTCTCCGCTCGACCACTTGCAATTTGCACGCACTTTGCTTGTTTGTTTGGCGCCGACTCATCATTAGTTATTTACATTAGTTTAGTTTGGAAAATAGCTATTATGACTATATATATAACCGCTTTATTATATTTTTACCCGACTTCAAGAAAAGGTGGAGGTTATTCACTTTTCAGTTTTTGTTTTCGTCGGTTATTTTTTTTGTTAAAAAGCTTTTATTCTATCGAGTGAAGAGAAAGTAATCGTGTATCAAAGTACAAACATAATCTGGTAGATTAAAGAGTGTAGAATATTACCAATTTTTTTTTTTTAGAATTTATTTCTGTGCTATTTACAAATAAAACACATTTCAAAACACCGTTTATTCGGAAACTGATCATCTGGAGCTTTAACAAATACATGGTCCACCTGTATAATAATATTTAAGTCAATACAATCCTCACTTATTAATAAATATTTTTCTTTTCTAGTCCCATAACATTATGATTTAATTAAATTAATCAATGAAGTTTTATAGAAGAAAATATTAAATCAATGATTTTTATAAAAAAATATTTAAATGAATAAACCCCAATTGAAACATAAATTAAGATGATCTTGTATAATGTTTGATTCAGATGGTATGCGGCTATATTGGAATCTACAGGAGCAGCTATAGCATCGGCATCTGTGGTTACCAATGGGATAGACCAACATGATGCGTTTATGCAAACTGCCCTACATTATGCTGCAGAACAAGGAAATGTTGGCATTGTGAAACTGTTGATAGAAGCTGGTAATTAAGTTTGTATTTGTCTATTTTTATCACATCACATCCAGGCCCATACTACAAAACTCCTGAAACCTCGAGGCAGCACAGAACGTAATTGAGGACATAAGGGTCCTTAATCTTCTTATTTAGAGGCCCCATTCGCTTGTCATCCCCAATATTATGTGTGCCTAGGGCATTGCCCATAGCCTGGTCCTGGGCCTGGTCAGATCATGTTTATATTACCTAACCACTAGTCTTTTTTCAGGCTGTAAAGTAGATTCTGAAACCGGAGATGGTGTGACAGCTTTACATGTAGCTGTAATTAAAAATTATATTGACATTGTCAAACTGCTTATAAAGGCTGGGGGCAATGTCAATCATAAAACATATGATAGTATGACACCTCTGCATTTTGCAACATCAAGAGGTTTCTTGGATATGGTGAGTACATTCGAATTTATACACCTTTTAAACCATGATGGTAAATAAACATTCAAACCTGTCTATGAAACTATAAACAAAATTGAAATAATCTATCTACAACGTGTTATTGAAATAGGTACTTAACTGAAAACCTCTTAAGGGGTCTTTGTACTAAAAAAATCAACGGTTCCCCACATTTTATCGATTTATGTGAACATAAATGTAGGGAAAAGCTGTTATTTTTCGCGATTTCAGGATTGGTCCGATAGTAAAAGTTGTTCATACTGATGAGTACAATGATCCCTTATGAGGTTTTCAGTTATTGCAATAACACGTTGTATAAACAGAGTCAATTAACAGGGATACCGAAGCTAATAGGTACAAAACTGGGCAAGAATTTTAATGGTACTTCATTTAAAAGTGTCTCACAAAAAATTTCAGGTAAAAATTCTAGTCAGTAGTGGAGCTAGTTTAGAAGCTAGAGACGCAAATGAGAGGACAGCATTGTATATAGCAGCTGGTCGATGTCATGTGGATGTGATCAGGTATCTTATTGATGCTGGCGCCAATGTTAACAGCGAAGAGATCCATGGTAAGTATTATGACCTGATATTATTATTATACATAGATGGCCGACAGGCCCGTCCAATTGTTTTTAGAATAGACTAGCTGTGTACAGCGGTTTCAACCGCTGTGTGTTGTGCGTTGCATCGCCCGCCCGCGCTAATAAATACTTCGTTTTCGGTTAGCGTTCTTTCAGTCTTTTTTTATTTTTGCTGGACTCCCAAGGGTCGTAGCCTAATTTTAAATAGCATATAACTTTCCTCAAGAATTGGGCTATCAAATGCAAAAAGATTCATTCAAACAAAAAAACGAAGATTTTCAGCATTATTATATTAGTATATCGCTCATAGGCAAGAAGAGTGTCACAACACAACAATTGTCGTTTTTAGATAAAGCCTTGCAAACAAATATTTCGACATCGCCCATAGTACAAGAGTCTGGCATGTTAATGTGGCACGCGATTTTAGAAAATGCGCAAGGCGTCACGAAAATTGTGATTTTCTTAGCCTTTTAATTAATCGCATACCAATAGAGAAAAATACTATTGGTTACAATTTGAATAATAGGTACAGGTAATCCTACTAATATTATCAATTTGTAAGTATACGATGTTGTTTGTTTGTTTGCTTTTGTCCTTCAATCACGCTAAAAGGGCTGAAATTATTTGGATGAAATTTGGCACACAGATACACCGTAACCCAGATTAACATATGGGCTACTTTTTATCCCGGGAAGTTAAACAGTTCCCGAGGGAAGTGCGATAACATGTGATAAACTGAATTATACACGAGCGAAGCCGATGGCATCTAGTAAAACGTATTTTATTTTTTTCAGGATACACACCTCTTTGTGAAGCTGTGTGGCAAAAGTATGCAGTGGGTGTAGAACTTTTGTTGTCATCTGGTGCCAGGATAACTCACTCACATAGGCTTTTACACAATGCAATTTTACAAAGACAGGTATGCTCATTTAGACCATAATTTCTATAACATTTATATTCATATAACATTTATATTCAATGTCATGCATGCCTATAATTTGTGTAATCACTATGTAAGTTATACTTTTTAGTGTCTTTGTCTATATGGATTGCTGTGATTATGCTGTTGGTGTGCTAAATAAATAAAAATAAAATAAAATAATCACACAATTCACTAGTGGGTCTGCTCGTTGGTATGCAGGCACGTAAAGCCCTCCATGAGATCCTTATCTCCTACTACTATCGTAAGTTCGAATTTTACAATTATTTTTCATTGACATTTAATTTATATTGATATAACTAACAAGACATTGGTTTATTATTTTTAACGCATTTACGCATGCGAAGCGAAATGTAACGATTTAAATTGTGGAAAGAAAAAATCGCTCACGAGCAGGATTCAAGACAAGACAAAGACATTGACAAGACATTGATGCTGATTCTCTTGTTCACGAATTAAACTTATTTTAAACTTCGCTCTCTTTTACTAATAGTAGATACAAGAAAGGGATGGCAATAATTTTAGAACTGTCAAATTAGTCGGAATTTAGATTTCCATACAAGTTTAGTCGTGATCTCGGAACGTGCTCACTAAAATACAAAGAAAAGTACACGTGACTAATTTGACATTTCTAAAATTGTTGCCATCCCTTTCTTGTATCTACTATTAGTAAAAGAGAGCGATAGTTTTGAAGAAAAACACTTAATAATTTGGTACACTTTTATTTTTAACAACACTTGCTTAACACCGTAGTTCCCAGTTTCACAACCAGCAATATAATGAATTCAAATACAGCTCTATAATAATAACCACATCTTGCTACCCACGTTATTAAAGTGGGGGGAGCGCGCGAATTTTAAGTCAATTGATGGACACTAATCGTTATAATTACTAAAACTATTTGATCTTATTTATTACACTATTTATTCGTATTTATATAGTTTTGTATAATATTTTAACTATTTGTATTTAAATATTGATAAACTCATGTTTTCTTCTAACCAATGATCGTTAGAAGTCAAATTACTATCTTATATTTTCAAATATTTGTATTTATATTTAAATAATTTAACTTCATCCTTACAATACTTTATAATTGCTTACAGTTTAATATAAGTTTGGTTCGTGAACAAGAGAATAGACGCAATTAAAAGTCTATGCTAAATAATTAGCTAGATGTGACTTAAAAGGTAATTTATCTCCGCTATACAGATTTATACCTCATCAACTCAGCCTATCGCGATCTACTGCTGGACATGGCCTTGATCAAGTTGCGCCACAACACAACACTCGGTCCTCTGCCTTCCGCATCCAGTCCCCCCCAGCTAAATTAATCAGGTCCGATTCGATTCAAAGGTCAGATTCAGGAGGTTTTGAGGTCTGGTCAGATTTATACCTATTAATGATTGAAAACATAATCCTAACCCACCAAGGCGGATCCAGGGGGGTTGGGGCACAGGGGCACGCTTCCCCAGACGGTTTTAATAAAACAAGGAGCTGGGAGATCAATACAATACCTCTTTGATAACATTAGTTTCTTCCAACATAAGTAGGGGCATAGGTACTATTGCACGTTACAAATCGCAAAATATCACACATAGTGCAATACTATAGGGGACACTTCGTACCTGTCTGGCCCTTTTGTGCTCCTCACAGAAATAAATCCCGGATCCGGCCTTGCTAGCACATAATAATGCCTTGTGAAGAGGTTGCAAGGAGCACAGCTTGAAAGGCCTTTCACGTTTTGCAGTCGTCTCGCTCTAATTTTAAGCCTTTTTTTAAAGATTTTAGGAGATTTTAGGCGATATAGAAAAAAAAATTTCTATAAACACTCTTCAGAGTGTAATTGTCAAATATTTAAACAATGGCTTTATACAGGAAGAAAAACAAATAAATCTATTTTTTCCCTCTACTCCTTCTAAGCAACAAATCAAGACGAAAATACTTTTCAAATATACGTAATGTTACCCTAAAGCATTAATTGCTAAACAGCAATAGCCTGGCTTACATGGGACCCAATACAGTCATTGGTGAAACATAGATCCGTAAAATTTTATAGGCCTGATAAATATTTGCGAGTTTACTTCTATTCAATTCGACTTATAGGTCAGTTACGTGTTCAGCTGGTCACACAAGTCATGATATAGCCAATTATAATATGTTTTAGTCGAAATTAATAAGGATTTACTTTTCAGGCAGAAATCGTAGATATCCTCACAGCTTATGGTGCGGGCATCAACTTATATAACGATAATGGAGACACGCCACTACTTCTAGCGGCTAGACTATGCCAGCCTGCTATCGCGAAAATATTGCTAATTAAAGGTAGGTAATTAAACTGTTTCAGTGTGACTGGTTAAAAACGAGGGACCAAATTGTTCCAAATATTTAAAAAAATGTGTGGCTCACGTGCATACTCGCGAATTAAGCGATTTTGATCATACTAAGGGGTTCACCAGAGGATGGGCAGCAGCGTTCTCTGAGTATTTGTTCAACCAACTGCGATCGTCAACCCGCCTGCCAAGCGTGGCGATTATGGCATATATGCTCCCCCTTTTGAGGGAGGCCTATGTCAAGCGGTTGGCGTCTTTCGGCTGAAATGATGATGATGATAATACTAATCTTTTGTGACTAATTCGTGACCATCTCGATGCGATTCTAAGCAACAGTATTTATTCTATTATGTAGGCGTACTTTATGCTGCTTGAAAGTTAAAATGGATTTATTTTCATTTATCACACTTTTTTTTTGCATAGAGCCAACTAAAATATTACGCTCGCTTCGCTTGCGCTTTGTGCTGGTGAAAACCTGGTTGTTAATGTATGGTGTGAGCAAAAGCGCGTCTTGATTCGGGTCGCCAACCAGTGACATAGTGAGAGCGGTAAATAAAAAAAATTGATAAAAATTAAAAATGAATTTTTTTTTTTCAAGTTTCAATAACCCAGGGAAGTGGTAATAGCTTTTGTGAAAATAATTATATCATCCAATTTTTATTTGAAGCACATTCCAATGTTGAAACAGCAAATATAAAAAGAGAAAAAGCCTAAAACATGGAACGACTAAAAATGGTGTCATGTTTTCGCAAGTCCCAAAAAATTTCGCTTTCCTGGACTGTCGTTGAGAGGTACGGAGGCCTTACTGCGCGAGTCCGACTCGCACTTGGCCGGTTTTATTTTAATTTCAATAGCCTCACGCAGCATTCTAGGTACATATCCAATTAACCAAATTAAATAATATACGCGATATAATCTGGTTAAACTTGTTTTATTATAATGTATATTATTTACTTAGTAAGCTCTCTGCAATAAAATTGCCTTAAAAAGAAAAAAAATTGCTTATAAAGAATTTTGTTGCAGGTGCGAATGCTAATCTATGTAACAACATAACAGGTGCTAATGCGTTACACATCGCCGTTGAAACTGTAACTGCCCTCGAGGATTTCGAGGAACTATTGAAATATTTAATAAACTATAAGATTGATATGAATGCCAATGCGATCATGGGCGATACTGCGTTGAACAGAGCCCTATTACTAAACAAGTAAGTTTTATGTTTCTTATGTATTATAAGTATGTATTTACAAAAAAAAAGTATAGGTATAAGTATTATATCCATTGTCTAGTACCCATAGTACAAGATCTGCTTAGTTTGGGACTAGATGGTGTTGTGTAAAAAAAAATGTCCCAAAAGTATTTATTTATTTAATGTATTGATTTTAGTTTGGGGCACTGATTACAGACGTAAATCACAAGTATTATTTCAGTGGCGTAGCTACCGTAGGTCTAGGCGAGGCAGTGCCCCGGGGCCCCCAAGCTCAAGGGGCCCCTCGGCCCCATGAACGACGTTCGAAAAAAAGTTATATAATATTCTAGTTGAATAAAGAACGAAATGTTCGATTTTTTAACTTTTTGCCCCGGGCCCTTGGTTACATAGCTACGCCACTGTATTATTTGCAGCCTTAAATGTCCGTAGATAGACATTTTATTAGACTGTTGCAATTAATAATTACGGTAATATTGCCAATTTGTCATAACCAGAATCCTTGACGAAAATATTGGTGAACCTACTTTTCACCTAGGAAAAGAATGTCTATCCTCTGTCAGTCACTTTAAATTATGTCTATACATGGCCTTACATGGAGGGGTCCGGATCTCCCGCTTAGGCTAAGCGAAAACGCTAATATTCGCCGAATATCCATCTTTTGTATCCGTGCCACAAAACACCTAGTACCTATAGTTACACGCACCGTAAAACAACGAACAATAGTTGAGGTGAAGCAGTATGCCCGCCCCCGTTCACACAAATAATGGCCGGAATAAACATGTCTGTAAAATGGAGCAGTAGCTTGCATGCTAGCTACGTATGCAAGTAACTGGCACACTGTGGATACATAGCAAAAAATAATCCTTATGATGAAGCTACAGGATGATTATTTTTCTCATGTAACGGGTTCGATTTCCGGTTCAACCATGTAATTATTTAAATATCTATGAATGCAGTTTGAATTATTTTTAAAATTCAAATAATGTCTTCTTTTAGTAAAATGTTCCATCTACAATATTCAAGGTACTTTCCCTCCATGTGGCATATCCGTGGGACGCCCTGTGTATGGTTGTCTTCACACTATACAGTAAAACCTGATGCGGTAAAAATCCGATTCGTTTATTTTTGCTGCAGTGTCTTATCACTGGAAACCGTGAGAGGTGTACGTTAAAAAAACCGCAACGGTCGCAGTAGCCCTAGTATCTAAACGAAAGTATTCACACGGTTCGTTTTCGTGCCGTACGCCACGTATCTAAAAGGGGCCCAGGGGCCATACTCCCTACTGGATCGAGTGCTGTATCAGTCGAATTTGAATTCGAGTTAGTATCAAATCGTACTGCATTTTTCTATGAATTGACATTAGCTCGATTTGGTTCAGAGCTCGAACCAGTCGGGGGTAAGGCTCCTGATCAATAATCGTATGTCCGTCCGTACTGTACTGGAAAACCAAACCACAAAACGTATAAATATGAACACTTATACGTTTTCTTCCCGTATATACGGCTAACGGCCAAAATTAATATCCTATCTATCCACGATTTGCCCTACTAGAGATAGATATTTGAATTAAAATGAAGTTATAGAGCTTATGTCAAATTTCTAACTCTAGTAAGGAATAGATAGGATATGAATTTTGGCCGTAAACCGTATCTGAGTACCGATTCAGAAAAACCGTACAAGTGTGAATGATTGATGATTAGTTTTATAAATTTATCACGGAAAATAGTCTTCTTGGTTCATGTAAAATACTGCTGTTGCCTTTTTTTTTCAGAGATCATGCTGCAGTATTACTAATCCGCTATGGAGCAGATGTTAACAAATGCGATTTACACTCGTACGGTCTTGACAATCTATCTATAGCGAGTAGACGACGATCGTGCAGTTTAGCGTCGATGTTATTAAAGGCAGGACATTACGTCACGGTACCAGACCCGAGTGCACCCGCTCATCTGCCAGGAAGCACGCCTGATTGGTTACATCATGCTTGCAAACAACCACTAAGTCTCTCTGATCTCTGTAGAATTAAAATTAGATGCATAGGAGCCTCTACTAGTATAACATTATTTCGCTTTATAGCATCTCTACCTTTACCAAAGAGCTTAAAAGAATACCTTATGATGGAAGACGAAGGTCTGTATTAATTTAATTGTAATGTGATTCAGTAGTCTGGGTTATTAAGGAATAAAAATAAAAATATGCATATATGCCTTTTTTATTTAGTAAAATGACAGTAGTACAAAGGCGTACTTAGGGTAAATTATAAAATATTTTGTTGATTTGAATATCCATACTTATGTGACACAATATTTGTTTGTCTATAAAAATCTTCAAAATGAGCTGAATTCTTTTGAAACACCTTAGATTCAAAGAGTCATCACTATTTAATCATGTAGATATTAATAATCTAACTGTTAGTGGAGAATGAGCAGATAAAATCTATTTTTTATTACTAAACACACGAGTTGGATGTCCCAACAGTGGTAGAGCATCCTTAGAAGTACAGTCTACTGCATGACAGTGGTAACACTCAAATTAAAAAACCGAACGAAATAAAGACGATGTCGGTGTCAAACTGTTACCACTGACGTGCGGTCGACCGTACCCCCATGTTGTTTCGCGATTTTTTGTAGTTTTCGAGTTATGTTTTTTCCATGTTGATGAATTATTTTTTACATAGTGACGTGAATAGTTAAGATTCAAAGTCTCAGTTCGAAACTGCTTGAATTAACGTTAAAACGTGGAGACTTAGCACAAGGATGCTCTATCACTGGTCTACGGCTCGACACATTTTTTGGGACACCATGTAGATGTTCAACAATTAGATAGAGAGCTAAGAGAGCTTTCACATAAAGGATCATGTTATAAGTTAAAAGGTACAATTTACTTTTATATTTTGTTGTATACAATAAAATGTTGATTATTTATATTTGTTATTAAATGTAGGTATGTGGTAGGAATAATTTGTATTAAAAAAAATAAGAACCTACCGAACTCATTCTCCCTGGTAATATTTTGTAAAATGTCCAAGAAATGTGAATTGTTTAAAGAATCTAGTCTTAAACTAATTAATACATGTATTGATACAATTAATAATTAAAATAAATGATATGAATTCAGATATAATAATACATAGATTAACGCAACATTGAGTTGCCTTATGCCTACTTACACAGGGTGAGTAAATTACAATGTACCTATATTGTTAATAATATAATGTACACAAATATGAAAATAAGTGTTTTATTTTATTACCACACATTCATCAACATTCTAATTTGTCTTTACCAATTTTTTACAATGTTTGCAGAAGGTGAGCTCAATTGTGGTGGAAAAATATGTTATAAACATGAATAAAGGCCGACTGTCATAATCATAAGAGACCAACACTAGAAAAACAAACAAACCATAGTTTTTTAATATCTAATACATACATTATGTGAGACGGAAAATTGCGATTAGTGACTTAACTGATTATGGCATACTATGTGCTAAACATTTCATATCTTAATATAAATACTGAAATTATTTGAATCGCTTATTTCCCGAAAAGGGGTAATTGTACTCATCATTATGAACAACTTTTACTATGGGACCAACAATGAAATCGCGAAATAAAAATCAGTTGGTCCCTACATTTTATCGATTTAAGTGAACACAAAAAAAAGTAGGGACCAACTGATTTATTTTTCGCGATTTCATGGTTGGTCCCATAGTAAAAGTTGTTCATAATGATGAGTACAATTACCCCTTTTCGGGAAATAGCGATTCAAATTCCAACATGTATAGAATTCTTCTGTACATGTGTTGTCACTTAACTCCTCCTAAACGGCTGGACCGATTTGGATGAAATTTTGTGTGTATATTTCAATGGGTTCCTGGATGGTTTGAAAATACAATTGGACCCGGTAGGTGGCGTTGCTTTTCCGGGCAGGACGACGTCTGCCGGTCAGCTAGTTATTGATATAATAATTAATTATTTTTATATATAGTGAATACTTTATGAGCAACAATTGCATATAATATTAAATTACAATAACATTAAGCTCTCAGACAGATAATTTCACAAAATAAAAACAAAACTCAGGAATGTTAACGTAAATAAACATTTTTATAAATAAAATAACAAGAATTAAAAGGTTATAGCACATTAACAAACTATTATATTCACCATGTTTGTGCATGCAAATAAAACAACATAAATTCTTATAATAAAGTTATAGATATAGTTTGAGTGGGACAGTATGTGTAACATGACAATACATGGCATGACATTGCCAGACCTCTATCCTGAATTTGCAATTTATTAACGATATTGGCATTGAATATAACTATATTCCGTGGGTATTGGTACTTGTACTAATATTTTATTATCATTAGCTTTTGCCCGCGACTTCGTCCGCGTGGAATAGCTACTTTGAGAAGAATTTTTATTTTTCTCAAGATACTATGCAAATAATATTGCGTAGGGAGCCGACCACGCGTCTGAGCCGCGCGGCATGGTACTATCAGCAAACTTTTCGCTGAACCACCACTAAGGCTAAAATCACTTGCGCTCAGTGTTCGACGGCCGTAGGTACGTGTAATGTAGCAGGATTCGTTCAAGGGACTTTGTCGACAAAGTGTATCACCGGGAAGGATCGTGACTGTACCTCGCAGGGCTACCGGGCGGCCGGCCAGTGCGAGCGTTCTCACCCATAGTCCGCGTAAAATTAAATATGTATATTTTAAAACTATGATATCTCCTAAGATATTCATTGAAATCAAATGATGTCAAGGGCAATTTTGTTCAAAATTAAATAATTGTGATGAATAACGTATTTATTTGGATAAGGATTAATATCATGTTTATAAAAACACCTTCGGAAATAATACATTATTTTAGAACAAATTTGATTACCATAAAAAGGGTTATATTGAGTCAACCTTAAGAGATAGACATATACTGTCGCGGACTTTTTTAGAACTTTTAAATAGGAACAATTCCGTGATACATGATTTTTTCGTAACTTTAACCATTTACGCAGCGCACGCAACGGAAGCTCACAAAAGGAATATTTTTTTCCCGTTTTTGCAACATTTTTCATTTATGCGCCGCTCCTATTGGTCTTAGCGTGACGTAATAAAGCCTTCCTCGATAAATGGACTATCCGACACAAAAGAGTTTTTCAATTCCAACCAGTAGTTCCTGAGATTAGCGCGTTCAACCAAACAAACTCTTCAGCTTTATAATATAAGTATAGATTAATATCATCTAGCTAGGGTCATCATATTATCTAAGAGTACCTGTTCTGTATTCTGAGCTTAGCCATACACGGGTATGCAATGACCTTACTGTCAATGAGGCTGCAACCACTATATGCCAGTAATAATAATTTCACACTTGGAACAATGTTTCCATGATTATCATTGACATGAAAGAATGGCTGCTATTGCCTTGTTATCCCACACGAACTATAGTACCTACTTAACTGAAGCTTTAAGCAAAGTAATGTAATAAGAAATATTGTTATGAGTTGGCATGAAGGTGCAGCATAGTATTGATAGCAACTTAACAACCATCATTAATAAGTGAATAACTTCCTTAATGTATAATTGGATTAATATGTATGATAACAGAATACCCATTTTTCTGGCTGCACTTGAATTAGTTTCCTTGACTTGACATGTAATCAGAAGCACAGTGACCTTTAACATCCTTCATAGTGGCCAGTTTAGGGTAAGACTCCATAAAGAAATTTACTAACTCAAAGTGTTTGTTCTCAACAGCTTTATGCAGAGCTGTTTGCCCATCAGCATCTTGCATGTCAATGTGAGCTCCAGAGTGAATTAGAAATATTATTGTTTCAATTTTACCTAAAACAACAGCATTAAGTAACAATTTAGTAACAATCTTTTAAAAGGCAATCAAAACAAATGATTTCAATCATGAAGACAATACCATTAATCAATTAATTCTTATCTCAAAAAGTAATTTTGAGTGCTCTAGCAAACCTCTCAAATGATTACTAACAGTGAGATGGAACAATAAGTAATAAAAAGTATGTATAAGTAATCTCTGTTTTTTCTTGTCTAGTAAACAATCTTGGCATGTCTTTTTTTGCAAGTCATCAATAATAATTATTAAATGACATTATTTTAACAATTTTTTTAAAAATAATGAATGAAAATGAAATGAATATCCTATCTATGTACGATTTGCCCTACTAGATATAGAATTTTGACATCAACTCCATACATTTTGTCAAATTTATATCTCTAGTAGGGTAAATCGTGGATAGATAGGATATTAATAAAATTGCCCGTACATGCACTAAGATTTTATGGAAGTACAGATAAATACCTGCTGCAGCAGCTTTATGTAAAGGTGTAGCTTCTCCACTCTTGGTTTTCATATCAATAAGTGCTCCATTTTGCAATAATATCTTACAGATCTCTACATGTCCTTTACGTGCAGCATAGTGCAATGGAGTATATCCAGCATCATCCTGTGTATTCACTAGTTTCTTGGTATCACCGGCTTTAGCTTTAGCAATCAGCGACCTAACTCTTTCTTCATCTCCATAGAAGGCTGTAATAAGAAAAAAAATAACATCATGTTTCTGGTAGTCGTATACTCTTTTGTGCATACTTCATTTTCTCTGACACAGCCATAGATATTTCATAGGATAATTGAAAGAATCGGATCTTTGCGAAAACTTAGGACAATTGCAAACAACTGGATAATTAGAATCTATGAAAGCTTTTCCTTAATCCAAGCTGTTTTTAGGATCATTGCAAAATTCTGGCTTATCTTAGGTTAGTCGCAAATAACCACTGACATAATGAGCGCCGATTGGCTGATATGAATGTTATGCACTGGCGGATGCGCTGATTGGCTTACAGCTACATTCCTTTGTTTTCAGAGCCATGTTCCGACCAACCAGAATGAAGATGTTATAAATCGACTCAGATTAGCCAATCAGCTATCAAGTTTCCAATCATCCTAAAAAATGGGATTTTTGCAATGATCCTGATAATAGCTAGTAATATGATAATGAAAATCTTTCTGAGATTCCAACTATCCGGTGTTTTGCAATCATTCTAGGATTTTCACAGATTTGATTTGTCCGATTAACCTAGCACACATGTTGTACTGTACTTTAAAACAATCTTATCAGTAAACACAGTATGAGATACCAATATGATTGTTCAACTCACACTGATAAAGAAGCAATTTTTAAGATAACATTTGTAACAAATTACCTGCATACCACAAGCCCCGCTCCCAATGCATGTCGGATAATGTTTGGCTAACAGATGCATTAACATGAGTGCAGTTTGAGTGATCACAATTGTTTTCATGATCCATGTTTTATATAATAATTATTGAATAATACAGAGAATAGTACAGAAGTTAGCTTTGAGTATGTTTATATAATGCGTTGAAGAGTCCAAGTGATCTCTGTTTCGCCAGTGCTTGAAATTATTTTGTAACCAAGTTGACCCAATGAATTCAGAGCATCAAGTACATTTGATTTTATTGAAACACCATTCACAACTACTCCTGATCCTGGAAACTTTTTAGAGAGAGCTCTAATCTCCTCTGCCCCTAGTCCAAAAACAGAGCAATCATTTGCATGCAGGGACCCTTTGATGGCAATATAAACAACAGAGTCTTCTTCAGTTAATGGTATTGTTGCCAAGTTGCTTGGAGACAGGTTTTGAGTTCCCTTTGTGTCCATAGTAAAAAATAAACTGGTCAAAATATATTTGTCACTATAATGCTACCAGCTTACACTTCGTCGTCTTTTGTCTGATGTTGGTAGTTGCCCAAGTGCATAGCCTCCTTGCTGAAGTTGTTAATATTATCTTGTTCAACAATTATTGAAGGTTCTGGTTCTGAAAATTCTTTTCTCATAGTCCACATATACTCATTATAATCTTGTTTCACTGCTGTTGAGCTAGACGCCACAACCTTGTAACCCAATACCTGTAATGTTATTGATCAATTAGCACAATGTCAATTATGTACGAGTCATTTATTTTAATTAAATAACTGTTGTGTGTACCTAAATGACAAAAGAAAATGATGTGTCACAAACCTCAAGTGCACTAAGAATAACGCAAGGATGTTGTAAATAAACAATCGTAGAATCGTCGCAGTAGCCGCCACATGCAAACCTCTTGAGTTGTTCTAAGTCACCAGCTAAATATAAATAAGGTTTTATGAAGTTACACAATCTGCTACATGATATTGTTAGTTAAAATGAGAAGAGGAACATGATTAATCTTTTTAATAAAAATTATGTTCGTTTAAAATATTCAGTAAAATGTTTCCCTCATATTTCTCATTTTAAGTTTCGTAAATTTTGTTTATTGTCAACATCTACCTTTTAAGCCGGATACTAAAACACGCCAAGGGTTTTTATGTCCATATGATGCTAGATTACCTCTAATCAGAATGTAGGGCATTGATTACGGATAATTTTGCACTTATTTCGTATACTGTCACAAAACAAAATTTATTAGCAAAAAAAATAATCAATTACTTACGGCTGAACACAAACACAATTTGCGTTGCAGGCAGTGTTGCCAGCGCGCTTTTGTCAAAACTTACCTGTAACCTGAGAGTGATCAAAAAGTAACCTTTTATTATGTAAAGTTACCTTCTTATTTTTTGCAGTATTTTAAGTGGAAATGTGTGTTGAGTATTATTGTAAATTATGAAGAACAGAACATTTAGGTACCTACATCTAAAATATGAGACAAATTCACAAATTACCACGTACAGTAGCGCGAGCGAAGCGGCCGATCTTGTTTTTGACATTTGCAAAAACATCATACCTACCATTTTAAGTGCATTTGAAAAGTAGTTTTTAACTTTGTCTTTTCATTTATTTATACCATTGTTAAGCTTCCTTAACTGTGCTTGAACAAAGTAATTATGAAATAATCCAAAAATCTAAATATATTTTGTGTAAGTAGTTGTTTTCAACGTTTTTCCAAGTCACAATATTGTATGGCTTCTTTTGCGTTTTCTAACCGTGTGTGTGCAGCGTTACAAACAATCCGCCAAACAAACGAAATAATCTAAGTTTAGTTATTTAAATATAATTTTGTGTATCTAACATTAATTAGTGAGAGAAATAAATAGGTTACTGTACTCATATATACCTAATAGGTATAATCTGTGTTTCTGCTTTTGCTATAATTCCAACATTGCAATAAAATTGTTAATTCGATTTCGAAAAGTTACCTAAAAGTTACTTTTTGAGTCGTGTTACCTGGAAGTAACCTGACGGAAGTGAAAATTACCTAAAAGGTTACAAAAGATACCTTCTGGCAAGCAACGCTGGTTGCAGTAGGTCTACTCGCGTTTTACGAACGACAAACGAAGTACGAACTTTCGTTCCGACTGATAGTACTGATACTTACATAATAAAGATAGGCACATAAAAAAGGCACAATTAAGATATACTACGGTTCATAGTCGTATACAATTTACCGGAGATGAGAAAAACAAACGTCAAAACACGATCATCGCATGCGATAAGGGAACGATGGTTGACCGGAATAGCAAATTGTGCGATGAATCGTACGATTTATCGAATATCGTCGAACGGGAGTAGACCCCCTGGTTTCAGCGTTGCATTATCGTTCGTTTGCGATGCGATAAATTATTAAACGGTATGTTTATCATTACTACAGGATAGCATAATACTGTTTTAGTAAGAATAATAAGGAGCGATACCTATGTTACAATTCTAATGCTACATATCTATCTGATACAAAATATTGAAACGTCTACAAGTGACAGTATTGCCAACTCCAAAAGTATAAATTATCGCATTTTCACGTTGAAATTATCGTTTTGACTGTTTTGACGTGTGTTTTGACGACTATGTTGCTAGTTGTAATGGGTGAAAAGCTCGTGAAAAGTATGAAAATAAGTGAATGATTCAATAAAAAAAATTTTAAGTATGAAAAAGAAATCATGTTTTTTTGTCAATTTCTATTATTTCAATTTGTATATTTTTTTGTTTGTCAGCCAGACTCACCGACAGGGTTGGGCAGTATTTGAATTACTTGTAATTAAAATTCGTAGGTAATTGAAATACAAATACGTATTTGGTATTTGTATTTCAATTACTACCTTAAAATGTAATTTGTAATTCGTATTTCAAATACCTACCTGACGACGAAGTATTTTGTAATTAGTATTTTAAATACTTGAGGCTTCAAAATACATTTTAACATTAAAATACATTTGACCTTCATTTAGCGATCGTGAGTGTGAGTGTTTAATGTCTGTTAGAACCAGATTAGATCGACTGCAGGATAGCAACTTGAGGCATTTTACTCTCATTGTACCACAACTAAAAGAGAGCTTGGAAAAAAGATTTGATAAGTTTTTTAAACTGTCACCTGAAGTAAATGGAGCCATATTGGCGTCATGCTACCACCCTCGTTATAAAATGCATTGGTTGCCAGAAAGCATCACAGCAGATGAGAGGCAAAGAATTCAAAATCTTGTCATTCATGCCTTAGAGACAAGTAACAAAAAGCATGAAATAATGGATGGAAGCAGCAGGAGTAGCACCACTAGTAAAGAAAATTATGATTTTATTGTTTTTGAGACAGTGATCAACCACAGACATCTAAAATGGAGTTAGAATTGGTCAGCTTCCTAAATGATAGAAGCAAAGAGCTTTCAATTCTTGAGCGCTATCCAAATATAAAAAATGTGTTCATACAATTTAACACAAGTTTGTGCTCATCAGTGGCCTGATTCACAAACGTTCGAAATGTTTCCGTTTCCGAAGTGAAATTTGATCGGAAAATAAAACAAAACGACCACTTCCTGCGACTATGAACGCAGCAAAACATTGGAAACGTCAGGAAAACCAAATTAATAATAATACACGATGTAATTTGGTTAAACTTGTTTTATTAAGAAACAAAACGATTTGAGAACCGAACGGATTTAGAAACGTAACGCGAAATTCGTGGAAACTCTCCCGTGAGCCATTTGCTGTCGGAAAGCACTCGATGAAAGAACTATGAAGAGCGTTTCCGAAGGCGTTCGATTCTCAAATCTTTTTTTTTTGTAATATAACAACTTTGACCAGATTACATCGCGTATTATCACAGATTACGTATAATTATTAACATTGCTTTTCCTGATGTTTCGAATGCTTTGCATTATTCGTAGTCGCAGGAAGTGGTCGTTTTGTTCCGTTTGCCGGACAAATTTCACTTCGGAAACGGAAACTTTTCGAACGTTTGTGAATCAGGCCACAGGACCTGTAGAAAGATTGTTTTCTTTAGCAGGTTTTATTCACTCTCCAACAAGAGGCTGTTTGTCTGACTGTACATTTAAAAATCTAATGTTCATGAAAGGAAACTCTGGTTTTACTGATTAATTAATCTTGTTTTCCTCTACTTTTCAGCCCATGCTGGTCTAGATTACTTATTTTGTAATATGTAATTTGTATTTCAATTAAAAATAGCTAAAATACTGTATTTTGTATTTTATATTTCAAATACCTTACTTATTTTGTATTTGGTATTTTAATTACTTGCGATAGGTACTGTATTTTGTAATTTGTATTTCAATTAAAGCAAAGCATGTATTTTGCCCAGCCCTGCCCACCGAGTCACACAATATCCGCTGTGGTAAACGTAGACATAGGTACCGGAGGTGCTGACCAGAAAACCTCCACGTGTGCCTGACGGCTGCTCGTCCTTCTGGACACGTCTGGAGGGAACGGCAGTTGTTTGGCCGGTGCATCCTGGGTACGGGCAATGGAATCCTTTCGAGGGATTAACCTTCAAGGGATCTTATTGCCTGTGGTGCATATTCTGGCGCGGGAGGGGCCCATTCTCACGAACAATTCATGAATTCTCATTGTGGACGTCTATGGTGTAGTAGTTTGAGGGTCGGACCTCGTGATCAGCAGGATCACGAGGTCGTGGGTTCGATTCCCAGAGGACACAAATATTTGTGTGATGAATATAAGTGTTTGTGTTTGTTTGGTTGTTATTTATAAATAAAATAAACTTAAAAAAAAGTAAAAACAGACTTCAAAAAGAATAAAATAATTTGTGTGAAACAGTTTAGGAAGTACCTAGGTGCCTTTGATTCGGTTTGATTACAGAAAAAATTGGAACCGACGTCCTAAACTAAGTTCATTTTATTGTTCTATGTTTAGTGGCATTAACAATACAAAGACAAGCGATTGCTGCAACCCCGATGATTTGCTGTCATCCATTGAAGATCCAAAGGGGAACCCCCTTTGGTTTTAGATTTTTCATTTTTAGTACTTGTCGTGATATCATAGCCAGGGCCGGATTAACCATGTCGGGGCCCTTAGGCAATGGAATTCTCGGGGCCTCTTTTCAGCCGTTTGAAGATCATCAGCTTTTTTCACTTTGATAAAGAGATCACGGTCGCAAAACTCACAAATCGTAATTACAGATCAAGCATTTTATAAAACTTATGTTTATCATACAATACGCTACGTAACGCAGCCATATTATTAGTTCTACTATTCAATACTAGATGGTTCTGTTCTGTAAGTTTGAAGTATTTCATCAACTTACAGCATGCGTCGAAAAAAAGCCATAATACCTATTGCATTGAGGATACAAATTTTCCAATTAAATTTTCACAGTATGAAACATTTTCAATTGCTTTGGTGCGCGCGCGGGGCCCCATACCGATGCGGGGCCCCTAGCCGATGTGGGGACCCTAGGCAATTGCCAACTCTGCCTAATGGTTAATCTGGCCCTGGTCATAGCAACACATATTCTGAAAATATTTCAACCGGCTACCTATTACCGTTCAAAAGATACAGCCCATGGAGAACAGAAAGGAGATACAGCCCTATGAAAGACGTACGGACGGACAGCGTAGCGAGAGTAATAGGGTCCCGTTTGGCACCCTTTGGGTACGGAACTCTAGTAAAAATCAAACAGTAAATATAATTACTGTGCTGACTAGACGAAGTTGCCAAACTTTGAAGCTCGTTTTCTTTTTTACTAAAACGTCGCTCGGATTGTTGTTTCATATCGTCGTGAATTTGTCAAATTTCATCTATATTCTCTACTTTCTCATAATTACAATCAAAGGGCACTTACGTACTTGTTTACCCTTTCTCCTTTGTCTTTACATAGAAGCAACGTCTAAAACAAAACGGTCAAATGTAAATAATTGTCACGAATTTCGCACAGTTGTAAAACAAAAAGTTGTGTGTTTAATTGGCGACGAGGCTCTTTGGGTGTTATTTTATAACCCGTTGTAAACGAGGACATAGCTACGTCAATAAGACTATATAATTATTATGATTTGGGGTGGGAAACACTTTCTACTTTTTGTGTGTTCACGTTTACGCCTATGCGAATGAAATGCTACGATGTTATCGTAGCAGTAAGCTGCTACGGGCTACGCGGGCTCCTGTCGTAGGCTCTCGAGCTCTCGTATGTTTATAACATTATATTAGGCAACCTTATCGTGTGTCTAAAATGATTTATTTGTTAATATTATCCGCAATGTCGCTTGTCATCTGCAGAATGTGTGCCATATAAAGTAAAATATTGTTTTTAGGGTTCCGTAAGTCAAAAATAAAAAACGGAAACCTTACAGGATCACTCTCGTGTCTGTCTATCTATCCGTCCGTCTGTTGCTTATTTTCTCCACATCTACTGGACGTAAAATATTGAACCAATTATAATAAAACAAAGTTTAACATAACATAACGTAACATAACATAACATAACATCACGCCTGTATTTCCCCGAAACAGGCGCGGATCCAGGATTCCGCTCAGGGCGGGGGGGGGGCAATTTTCTTGATGATTTCTATAAACTAGTCAGCCTCGGGGAAATTTCCTTTTCATATAGGTACATGTCCGCGCGTAGCTCAAGGTTTCATCAGGATTCATCACGAAATAAATTTCTCTTTACTACAAATTATGTATTTTCCGATTATTACATGAACTGACCAGAAGAAGAAGTTTTACAACAAGAATGACAGCCCGCGCAAAAGCACAGTGTCTCCATCTTTATATTACCAGTGGCGGTTCTAGGGGGGGGGGGGTCGTAGGGGTCATGACCCCCCCCAAAATCGTACACGTCAAATTGACAAATCTCCTAAAAATAGACAATTTACAAAAATAAATGAAATAAATTATTGACTTCCTGCTTAAACGTCCAAAAGTAAACAATGAAATCAAAACTAGGTAAGTACTACCTACGTACTCAAACAAGACATCACACGACATCTACTCGTACGTCAAAAAATACCTAACATTATTTTAGAGTTTTGTTTATGTACTGAAGTTCAATTTACAGCATAGGTATTATTTTGCTCAAAATAAAGTATGAATGATAATTCCAGTTTAATGACAAATAATATTTATTATTTATTAATTATATAATATCACATACGACGTAGTTTATTTTGTTGAACGGTTTGCGCTACTTTACATGAGCCTGCCGTTTGCGATTGGACACTCAAAGGCGCAAGCGATTGAAGCTTTAGCGGTGAAAAAAAATATTTCACGCTCGCTTCGCTCGCGCTTCTTCATTAACGTACATGGCCTGCTACTCAAACAGATACGCTTAAATTGAAGTCAAACTTTTCGCATAAATATGAAAAATTCGCGCTCGCTTCGCTCGCGTTTGTTCACAGATTTCGTTTCCTCTTTGTTAACGTTCATTTTGTAAGTAACTATTCTGTTACATAATAAACTAACTCCAAATTTATCTTGTCATTGCGTAATTTTTTTTTTGTAAATTTGTACCTTGAAACTGTACGTAAGCCAAGTTGACCCCCCCCAAAATCTTGGGCTGGAACCGCGCCTGTATATTACTACAATCAAATAGACCCAACGGAGTCACTAAATACATTTTAATTTATAAATGAACACTAAAATAATTAACCAGTCGTCGTGATAAAACTAATATTAATTTAGATAATCTCTAAACATTAAATAAACCAACAAATCATGCCAGATATTAAAATATGAAACAATATAAAGCGGAATTATCAGAACCACAAAATTAAATTAACAACATTTAAATTAATCATTTCATTAATCTAATTAGAATATTCGAATTATAATTATCATAATATTAACATTATTTACAACATTAATTTAATTAATACGGATCATCAAATATTAAACTTTGCTAAACAAAAAGGTATCTTCTTTGATCTTTGATGATCTTTGCAAAGTACAACAAATACAACTTTGATGATTTTTGCAAAGTACAACAAATACAACAGCAAACTACATAGCAAATTCTAGAAATAATGGATATTTATTTCAAAATACTTCATAATCTAAAAGTAATTCATCGTATAAACTAGTTACTTCAAAATGGCAATAGATTGTGTTGTAAGCATCGATATTCGATATAGCATAGACATTAATTAGTCTGAGTCCGAGTATAAATTAATATTTTAATGTTATAAGCTATGGAAAGCTATATTACTCTCAAATTACACTAGAGGGCGCAATGTTCAACCAACGCCAGGAAGAAACATTCAATACTGACCAGTAATAAAGATTAATATATTAAGTTCTGTCAAAAAAGTGTAAACATATTGATGGCAACACTAGCGCGCCCATATACACATGGGGTTGGCGGGAAAATTCGTAAAGATCATGTTGTGGATTTTGTATTATTTTCCAAAATTTGTGTTTCTTCGAGTGTTAATGTGTAATAATGGTGGATTATTAAATGTTAAGTGCTCGTTAACGTGTACAAGTGTGGATAAATGGTACAAAGTTGAAAATCATGACTTTCGTATTATCTCATCATCCCCTCGGAAACCTAGTAAAGTTTACACCACTTTACTAGGATACAAGTATAATATGTTCAATGATTACGACTGAAGGACATGTATCCATGGTCATGAATAAATTAAAAAAAAAAAAAAACATATACACATTGTAAAGTAAAACTGAACATAGCAAACTAGACTAGTTTTTGATATCATTTTACAAATAGCAAGGATGCCCAGTACTTTTCAAAAATTAAAAAAAGTAAATCTGATTTGCTTCAAAATTCAGCACACGACTTCTTTGACGACCTACTTATAATTACAGATGTAACTCTACAGTCCCACCCCAAAATTCAAAGAAAGTGCGCGAGCGCAGCGAGCCCGATATTTTTTCAGATATTTTGCAAAAACATGACGTCAAATTTATGTTAGCACAGGAAAAGAAGATGCTAGACTAGCGCGAGGGAAGCGAGCGCGAAAATTTTGTGTTTATGTTATTGGCGGTTTCGGGTTTTCCTCATTCAAATAAATAAATGTAACAGCTGCGCTTATTACAATATACACCAAACAAGTAGAGCATACGAAGGCGAAGGCTGAATATCAGGCGTGAACGAAACAGACGAGATTTTTTTTCACTGTGCATAAACATACTGAGTAAGATAGATCTTTGCAAAAGTTTAAAAAGTTCACTAGGTACATTATCTAGGACGCACAGTAATGCTAGGAGATCGTTGTGGTTTTATTATTAAACTAATCATTAAAAGCGATTCATCGCTTTAATTCAATAATTGAGAATGATCAAAAACAGTACTTTGGTATACATTTATCGAATTTACTAAATAATTATTGCAAATTTTCTGTTAAAAATCAAATTATATTAGAAAATTAAGGAAGCAATACACAGGCATTTCCCAGATAAATGCTAATTTGTGTGTGCCCCGTTCTTATTTAGCAAAAATTTTGGAATGCTGTCAATGCCAATGGGCAATTGCCCATCCTTGCCACTTCATCCACTACTAATACTGGTAGTGATGTGATTATGACGGGTTTCGGAAGTAATTAGGTCGAGGCTCAGGGGGGGCAATTGCCCCCATTGCCCCCCCCCCTGGATCCGCGCCTGCCCCGAAAGGGTAGGCAGAGGTGTAATAGTACACCCACATTTCGCCAGTTATGTTATAGTCCCATGTAATAGGGGGCGAGCCTATTGCCACCTGACCGGGCACAAATCCAGACTCCGGGCTGCTACTGAGAATTTCTTAATGAAAAACTCAATAACACTTTGCCCGACCCGGGAATCGAACCCAGGACCCCACGCTCAGCAGTCGCGCTTGCAACCACTAGACCAATGAGGCAGTCAAAGTTAAAGTAACAAAGTTAAACCGGATTAAATCGCGCATATTATTTAAATTGGTTTTCCTGACGTTTCGAAAGATTTGCAGAATTTCGTGGTCGCAGGTAGACTAAGATGACAAGCGTCTTTACAGATATTACAAAAAAAAAAAAAAAAAAAAAAATCCTTTCAATGCACGCAGTAATCACTCACAATATCATATTATCTTTTACAGTGTTGCGTGCTGTTTGGGACTTGATTATTTTTAGGACTGGGTTCCAAACAGGTAAAGATAAAGTTAAAGATATTTATTCGCAAGGATATGGTACAGATGATGTTAACTATACATGTTTTTACACATTAGGTGTCCGACAAATCCACCTTTAGTAGGCATGCGAATTTTTGTGCACATATTTTTAGGTGGTATCTGCCAACCATCTTCTCTATTTAAAATTAAGATGTTTTTAATTTCAATAGCCTCACGGAGCATTCTAGGTACATATCGGTTTTCCTTCGCTAGAACTTGTGGTTTATCAAATCGAAGAAAATGGTTGGGTTTGTCTAGGGCATGTTCACACACTGCAGACTTTGTGGAACGTCTGTTCTTGACGTCAGCTATATGTTCTTTAATTCTAGTGGCTATACTACGCTTTGTTTGCCCTATGTATGATAACCCACAATCACAATCAATCTTGTAGACCCCTGCATCTTGTAAGGGAATGTGACACTTCACCGGTTTGAGGAATTGGCTGAACAGGAACGCTGCAAATCTTTCGAAACGTCAGGAAAACCAATTTAAATAATATACGCGATTTAATCCGGTTAAACTTTGTTTTATTATAATGTGTAGTGATCGCAAAAACCTAAGAAATTATTATATTGAACCAATTTTATTTAAGGGGACAAATTAGAAAGTTAAAAAAAAAATTAAAAAAATTTGACACGTGTAGCCTAAATAAATACCTACATACGAGTACGCTAATCAAATATTATGGACTCTCGTGTCGGTCTCCTTAAGGCCCAGTGTCAGTGTGTGTGTGTGTGTGTGAATGTGAACATTTAGCTTTAAGGCGAAGGTCGGTTTGGCTTTAATCTAGAGGACTGAGAGTATTAAGTCGTAGGTCTACTTAGTCCTGCGTAATTTTAGCTTACGAAATTCTAGTTTTTTATTAATAAGGCGAAACGAGCTAAAGTCCCATCCGATGTTCAGAGGCTTTACGCCTGATATCTCGATGTCGATGCTTTTCGTGCCGTGATTTCACAGTAGGTAGTATATCAAAATTACCATCTATTTTATAGGAAATTTCTTTGTTAACAATGTCTTGTGAAGCATTTTCAATTTATTATTAATTTATCTAATCTAGAGCAGTTGTTTGAGACATGTTTATTGAATTTTAAGAAACATTTCCACTTGGTGCTTTGATTGCTACTAAGTTGAAAGAAAATAAATCAAACAAAGTTTAACCGGATTAAATCGCGTATATTATTTAAATTGGTTTACCTGACGTTTCGAAAGCTTTGCAGCATTTCGTGGTCGCAGGTAGACTAAAATGACAAGCGTCTTTACAAATATTTCTAAAAAATCATTTTAATCTACCGTACAATATTATTAATTAAAATCGTTTCGATGCACGCAGTAATCACTCACAATATCATTATCTTTTACAGTGTTGCGTGCTGTTTGGGACTTGATTATTTTTATTATAATGTGTTGTAATCGCGAAAACCTAAGAAGTTATTAAAATAAATCACATTTATATTTTGTAACGCTTGCCTTCCATGCAGGAGGGTGTGAGTTCGGTGCCGGCCCGCACCTCTGACTTTTCGAATTCATGTGCGGATTTATACTCGATTATCACTTGCTTTAAAGGTGAAGGAAAACATCGTGAGGAAACAGAGAGTGCTCCATACAGTTCTCAATGGTGTGTGTAGTCCGCCAACCCGCACTAGGCCAGCGTGGTGGACTAACGCCTTAGCCTTCTCGTCCTGAGAAGAGGCCCGTGCCCAGCAGTGGGACAGTAATGGGCTGGTTATGTTTTATGTTATGTTTTATATTTTGTAAATGCTTAAATAGTCTTGTCATAAAGTTCTGAAGAAAATTACACAGAATAATTATAATTATAAAGAATATACCTAACAAATAAATAAATAATTTTTCATAATTTTTCCTAATCTTCTTCTATCGTGTCGACATGAGCTACATAATGATAATAGCCCATGTCGTGGGAAAAAGATTAGCCAGTCAGCAGGTTGGTAGCGGGGCTGACTGCCCAGGGTGCGCCGGACGATTAATTAAATATCGTCACTCGTGGAGGCTCTTTAATGCACCCCAATACACTGCACTTTGCACTTTCATTTATCCTAATTACAAATACAAAACAAAACTGCGTATTTCGGTCAATTTCATCGTCACTTTAAAAAAAACAATTTGATGACTAAATTACATGTTCCTTTTATTGTCTGTAGGAACATGTCTTAAAACATATGAGTGAAAAAACATCACCATCCTCCGAGCCTTTTCCCAGTTATATTGCGGTCGGCTTCCAGTCTAGCCAGATGCGGCTGAACATCAGTATTTTACACGGAGCGACTGCCATCAGACCACCGCAACCCAGTTACTGGGTAATACTGACATTCGAAGGTTAGACCAGTTGTCAGACTTTATGGCTTCTGACTACCCGTAACGACTGCCAACGCAACGCCGTAACGTATGAGTGAAAAAACATAATATATAAAAAACTATGATACATTTTTGAATGAAATACCTTGTTTAAAATTGCCATGCGCAAGCAGCGGCTCTTGCCAATCCCAGCGAAAGCTGTATTAAAAAACCAAAATGAACCAAAATCACTTACACAGTCAATCAATCAATAATCATCTTACACTATGCCTCCGCGCCAATGTAAGTAAATGGCAAAGTCGAATGCTAAAAATCTAAACTCGAGTAGTGTTACACGGCGTAAACACTCATAAGCGGTTATCTTTGCCCATAACAACTGCCAGACGACATAGGCTGTTGCCTGAAATATGGCATTGCTATTCATGTTCAATAAGCTGATACAACCTACATATCTGCAAAAAGATTTTAATGGTTCGGAGTCGGAGTGAAACGAAGCAAAGCTGGCAAAGCGGCATTTTAGTCGTCTCTATTCTCAAACTGTGCACGTGAAACGTGAAAGCTGTTCGTAAGAGGTACCTAGGTAGGTAGTCACATTTCACATTTGTTCGCGCTCTGAGCTTTTATTGTAATTGCGCGCTAAAAGTACGTATTACAGAGCTATACTATATAGGGCTTATAACATGTGGTATTACAGAGCTAAACTAGGGCTTCACATGTGGTACATAAGTTGACATGTATAAAGAATGGCATAAATTTACTTCGCTTGAAGTTAAGTTCGGCGAAGTTACGCAAGATATTAATTGGATGTCAGTCACTGGGTGAACACTGCACTCGAGACTCAATATACCCGCGTCAGCGTACCCCGTATTATGTTGTAATGTAATCCATCACATACTTTAATAGATTTCTGTGTAGTCATTCACACGTGAAATCTTAAGATGAATTGGTGCTTGCTAGCGGTTTTTCTTGAATTGGAATAACTGGTACGCGGTCAATCACATATCAATTTATTTAATTGTATGGCATCTTTGTAGGCTATCGATCTATACATCTATATTATTATTTACATTATTTTATAATTAACAATGATAAATTGAGATTCTTCAACCAGATGGTGGCATCAGGATAGTCAGGAGTAAGGGTGAAAAGATCCTCTGAAGAGCCAGAGTACGACAGTAAAAGACATTGTTGGATTATATGGTCAACAGTCTGGTCCTCTTCGCCGCACTCACAGAGGCTGGAGTTACTCCATCCCCACTTGTATTTGAGGTAGCTACATCTTCCGTGTCACGTTCTCAGTCTGTCACACACAAAATCACATATCAATGTTGTAAGTATACGCGAAATATTTAGGTATTTAATTTGACTAAAGCTAAACAATTTTCTCGTCTCTTTATCTAAAATACATTTAAAATATTTTGCAAACTAACAAATTAAATATAATATAAACATTAATATTTTATACCTATAAACAAAAATTAAAAGACATGTCAAGATTACCTTTTGATTAAACTTTTGTTATTTTCTCAAAAATTTCGAGTAAGAGCCATTATAAGGGGAACTGGCTTAGTATTTAAGTTTCATACAAGACAAGCTCTGCTTATACTGGATTTGTCACTATTGATATTAAGTTGACTGTAATTACGTTTTGAAACTCAGAAGTATTTGTAACTAGCTATCTATCGAATAAGTAAAGAAGTTGACGTTGATAAGTGAAGAAGAAGTTGGAGGAGGCCTATGTCCATCAGTGGACGTCTTTCGGCTGAAATGATGATGATGAAGTAAAGAAGTAACTATGATAACGTTATATATATAGCTCAGTTTATGATACTGAAAAAATTGCCACAACTTACTAGGTATCGGTAGGAGTCCGACATATCCCTCCGCCTTCCCCAGACAGATGATAATCCAACTGAAAACACAAAAAAAGTATATCTATCTGATTCCATCTATCTATCTTCTATGTATACTTATAAAGAGAGTTGTCCTGACTGACTGATTTGTCAGTGCAGAACCGTGAAGTTACAGAGAATTTGGACAGTACCTAGGTTCCTTTTGTAGCGCAAGCACCCACTAAGCAAGGATTTTTTTAAAAATCCCTAAGTGAGTGAAGTAGGGTGTTAGAGTTTGTATGAAAAATCTAAAAATCTTTTCTCCTGGATCGATCAATCGATCTTTCCAAACTTGGGAAAAATAATCGTTAAAGGAAATAATGAAAGATCTAGGTATTATTATTTTAACAATTTTACTCCTAAAAAGGGTTATTGCACCCTGTTTAGGGTTTAGACATTTTGACATGACAGAGATAAAAAAAGGCTAAAAAAATCCCATTGCCACCGGCCGCATTGTCTTTATTGAGACCTGTTAAAGAACAAAATCTAGCCATCGATAATTATTCTTATGTTGAATTAATTGTAACTAACAATGAAGATGAATTTTAGTTCGGTTAGCCTACATAATATTTTACAAATTCATATACATTTTCCTTTCGTTATTGCATTGTGAATTTGTGTCGACGCCGGCTGTCGCTGAAAACCAGCGCTGTGTCTTTGCTCCGTGCATGAGGCACAGCAATATGCTGAGCGGTGGCCGTTTTGCGCAGATGTGTCGCATATCTTACCACACTTCTTGGCTCTGTACCTGTATTTGTTCTGTGTTCTTGAATTTTTTGGTAATTTTGTGCGTCACTCTTGAAGCAAATAAATATTTTTTCTTTCTTTCTTTTTCTTTCTTTCAAATAGCCAACTCCATATTAATTATTAAAAAGTATTTAAAACACCTTTTTTTTTCAGATAAAATATATTCTTACTGGTTTTTTTCGGATACATGAAAGTGTCACCCCTAAGGAAAATTTTGAATCTCCAATAACTCCTGGAAACCAATGAGTTAGGTTTTGGAATTAATACTACACATAATAGAAAGTATCAGCATTTTTTTGATGTAGGAATGACCACCTACTACGGCGGTTTAGATGAATAAAAAAATGAAAACGAAAAATGAGAAAAAAAATCATATCTCTCGACCCATTCATACTAATGCAACAGGAATTGGTAGAACGGTCGGCTATTATACCATTTTTCGATAGAATAAATAAATTCTGTAATAAGTACTTCCATTAAATTATAATGTTTTTTTTTTCATTTTTCAAGAGTCGGATATTGCGAAACTTTGTTTTTTTTTTTTTAAAAACCTCAAGTCTGAGCGAGCCCGGAGTTTTAGTCTAATCGTCGGAATTATAAACTCTATCGATTAACTCAATAAAAACACGGTGAGATAAAAACCGGGATCTTATCACACTGTGTATGGGTACTAGACAATGGATATAATACTTATATACTTTTTTTCTTGTAAATACATACTTATAATACATGAGAAACACCCAGACCAACACAAACACTTCATATATTATGAATATACACACTTCATATTATTATTCTTTATGTTCATCACACAAATATTTGTGTCCTGTGGGAATCGAACCCACGACCACGGGTAATATCAAGTTTAATTTGATATTTTTCAGGGGTTGATCCAGATGCTTTTGGGGAGGGGGGGGGGGGGGCTTGAGCCCCTTAGCTAAATGGGTGACAAAATTAGTCGTGTTGTGAACTGCACAAATAATGAGAAGAATAGTTTGTGTAGATTTTACTAGATTCCTGGAAATTTGAGCAAAGACAGAAATGGGTACTTAACTGCTTTATACTTAAAGGAAAAATCAAGTTCACTATCCTTGTAGGTAATTATTACTAATTCACTGATTAGTTATAATAATCAAAAATAATAATGTCAAAACAAAGTGATTTTACTGGAAATTAATGATTAAGGCACAATTTAGAGTACTTACATTTGAAGATGTTTTGTAGAGTATCAATGTCACTGAAGCTTGCCTAGTAATATAATTTTGGGCTCATATTAAATAACTTTGGCCGTTAATTCTTACTTTATTATTTTTCCCTCATGTTCTACTAAAACTAATTTTCTTCCCTTTGACACAGCTTTAGGTTGGAAAGATATACCTATTATGTAAATTATATTTTTTGCTTTCAAATCCTGTTCTTATTTTACAAATATTGGCGTACCCTTTACAAATGTCACACATTTTTTTAAGTTTTTAACTTGAATATAGCAGATATTATCAAAACATGGCTTAATAACTAATTGTTATAATAATTCATGGGGTCCTGAAATTACGTTTGTTATTGCAGCCGCTAGACGGCGCTTCTGTCGTGCACATAGCCAATAGGACCCTACATTTGTGTTCACATAAATCGACAAGAAACAGGGAACAGCTGTTTTAGGTTTTTCGCGATTTCAGGGTTGGTCCCATAATAAAATAAAAGCTGTTCATACTGTTGAGGAGAACAATGACCCCTTAAGAGGTTGTCAGTTATTTCAAAAACACATTGTATAAGCTCTAATTGCCAGTCGGTTGTCGGTCACAAGCTGTAATTTGGTATATTAAATAACAGTGTCCGACAACAAAAATCTCTTGTTATTACGTAAATTTCATAATAAGGCGTTTTTGGGGTATTATTAGGTATATTATCTATTGTTCTAATGATAAAGAAAGTTATACCTATAATTAAAATAGTTATAGGTACACAATTTTCCTACGGACAAGTCTCATAAATGTGAGTGCTTCATTGTCCTCCCGTGAACGATCTTAATGGAGATTGCCTCATAAAATTATATTACCCACATTATTAGGAAAACGGATTAATACCTATAAACGTGTAAATGTATAGCTATTAAAGCTTGAATATTCTGATGTAAATCTCAGAAGGCAGTTACCAAGAGAATGGTGTCGATTCTCTTGTTCACGAACTAAACTTATTTTAAACTATCGCTCTCTTTTACTAAAAGTAGATACAAGAAAGGGATGGCAACCATTTTAGAACTGTCAAATTAGTTTACGTGTTACATTTCTTTGTATTTTAGTGGGCACGTTCCGAGATCACGACTAAACTTGTATGGAAATTTTAATTTCGTCTAATTTGACAGCTCTTAAATGGTTGCCATCCCTTTCTTGTATCTACTATTAGTAAAAGAGAGCGATAGTTTAAAATAAGTTTAGTTCGTGAACAAGAGAATCGACACCAATATCGATATTATAGGGGTATTAGGTAATTAATTAACAATGTGAGTGTCATAATGATTCCATAGTTTACTGTGTTGATAATTAATATGATTATTGAATCATATTGATTGATTAGTGAGGACGAGTAGGTAACAGGAGGGTAATTTAAGACGTAGATAAGTACCTACTATTTATAATAAAATCTACTGCCTCGTTGGTCTAGTGGTTGCAAGCGCGACTGCTGAGCGTGGGGTCTTGGGTTCGATTCCCGGGTCGGGCAAAGTGTTATTGGGTTTTTTCATTAGGAAATTCTCAGTAGCAGACCGGAGTCTGGATTTGTGCCCGGTCAATGGCAATAGGCTCGCCCCCTATTACATGGGACTATAACATAACTGGCGAAATGTGGGTGTACTATACACTTCTGCCTACCCCTTCGGGGAAATACAGGCGTGATGTTATGTTATGTTATAATAAAATCTTGTGAAATTACAGAACAAGGAAAACATCGCGAGGAAATCTGAAATTGTTGGTGTGAACTCACTCACAAACGCTTAATTCTCCTTCCTTACATTGTATGAGAAGAACTTATAAAAACTGTTATTATTGTTGTCGGTTTTTAGTATTGTTAATTTTTATTGCGGTTGGTATAGGTAACTATAAAGAAAAACACTTTTGTCTTGCCTTATTATTAATTAAAACTAACATGGTCACTGACACTAATATCCATACCCGCAAAAACTTCAGACTATCCCTGGCGCTTGTAACTGTTGCGAAATATGGGGAAATCACTAAAAATATTTATACATGGTAAATATTCCGTGATAAGTAACAATATTAGTATAAAACATCATCATCATTTAAGCCAAAAGACGTCCAATGCTGCCACATATAAGGCCTCCCCCAAGCATAGCATCGAAACAACGACCGCTTTCCGCATCTAGCGGATTCCTGCGACCTTCACCACAAGGCGTAGTATGACCACTGTAAACAAGCGTTATTTCTACGAAAGAATAGACAAAATGAGATATACAGTTCTATATAATGTAGTTTTGACTATTCTTCCGTAGACAAATCTCTTGTCTACAGTGGTCATGCTACGCCTGTAGGTCGTCGTCGGTTCACCTTGTGGGGGGACCTACCCACGCCGCGCCTTCCAGTACGCGGTTGCCACTCCAGAATTTTATAAGTAGGTACCTATAATTAATTCTTGCATTTAATAATAATACCACGTACAACGTATGATATGAAACTACAATAGTCTGATCTAGCTGGTACATGTTTTCTTTTAATTATCTTCAACGTCGTTACAAATTTTTGTTATTTCTGTGATTAAATATTAACTAGGTCATTTATAAGCAAGTGAGCAGTTGCAGGCATTAACAGGACGTGCGTAGTTTTCAGCATAGAATAAGGTGTGACGGTCTGTTCCTAGCGTAGGTAAGTAAAATAGTGTAAGTTTTAGAAACAGCGAAAGTTTTAGAAACAGCGAAAGAGACAGAAAAAAACAATTAAAATAAGTTAAAACAAACGGTTACATCCCTAAAGATAACTAGATCTTCAGTTCCAGATCATATAATTTTGTTATTTCTGTGATGAAATGATAACTAGGTAATTTATTACCAAGTGAGCAGTTGTAGGCATTAACAGTACCTACGTGCGTAGTTTTCAGCATATAATAAGGTGACGGACTGTTCCCAGCGTAAGTAAAATAGTGTAAGTTTTAGAAACAGCGAAAGAAACAATTAAAATAAGTTAAAATAAACTGTTACATTCTTAAATATATCCAGATCTTCAGATCCAGATCAAATTATTCTGTCAAGTCTGGATACTACACGTACATACCTACATGTCTTCTAAAGATAATTAACGCTTCTATGTATTCTTCTATGGTATGGGCATTCTTATCAATGTTGTTTCCAATTTTATATCAGTAATTTATTTGCATGAATATGTTAAATAAAATACAAGTCTTATAAAATATTGGTGTTACAATCATATTCTGCCAAGAGTGGCGTACAAATATACTCGACAGCATTGAGGATTGCGGTTGCTATATGCTCGAGAGCAATGAATCCGGGTCACCAACAAAAACCTTAATAATTCTGAAACTAACTAACTAACGAATGACAGCTTATTCAAATAAAAAATTGATACTAAATAGGTCTATAAAATGTTCCGTGTGGTGCCGGACGTAAAGAATTGCACCACCCTCTCTCTTCTCGTGGGTGTCGTAAAAGGCGACTAAGAGATTCACCAGAAGATGGGCAGCAGCGCTCTCCGAGTATACTGCAATCGCCAACCCGCCTGCCAAGCGTGGCGATTATGGCATATCCCCCCCTTTGGGGGAGGCCTTTGTCCAGCAATGGACGTTTTTCGGCTGAAATGATGTATGATGATGAGGTCTATAAAATAATAAACAGTCTATTGTTGTTAATAAATAGTCTATAAAATACTTTTTATTTTAAGAAGCTATCATTCTTAGTTTTAGTTTCCGAGATATTAAGATTTTTATTAGTGACCCGGAATCATTGCCCCCGAGCGTAGTAGACGAGTATAGTAGAGTGTGGTGTGTACATAATAAGTATAATAGAATCACAGACATAGTAAAAAATATAGACGAAGTGCTGTGAACAATCTAGTGAAGCCAAAAAAAACTATGCTCCTTCGTGTACAACCAGCGTTCATGCACACTCATGAACCTCAAACCATGCTAACCCCTCCCAGTACACATGTCGTGGCATCGTCCAGTAAGCATCACGAAAGCAAATATCCTTCGGTGCATGCCGTGCATGGTGTGTGTGTGAGCGCTGGTTGCACACGAAGGAGCATAGTTTTTTTTGGCTTCACTATAATTGTTCGCAGCACTTCGTTTATATTTTTCACTATGTCTGTGAATAGAATATATATAAAATAAAGAGATGAAAAGAGGGTGAATTTCAACAAATGCCATTTTTTTTATCATATCGGTGAACTTTTTCATTTATATTTTTTTTGTGTATTTTTCAGGTTTTATGTAATCTTTAGGATATCAAATATCCCCAAATTAAATATCATCAACGTATCATTTAAGACTAAGGAGAAAATTCAGTTTGAATTCTGGTTTCCACCGACATGACAAACCGGCACCGATTAATTTTTCTGTACACCGATATGATAAGTTTATCCACCGAAATGATGTTCAAAGGTGGATAGATTATCATATCGCTGGATATGTATATCCAGCGATATGATAATCTATCCACCTTTGAACATCAAAAAGGAAATAGTAGGTACCAAGGTAGGTAGGTAGGTAGGTTGTAGAAATACCAGGCTTATTATCTCGATTTTTCGGTAGCGATTCTGTTACATCATTGGTTACTGAAACACTTGTTTCGTTATTTCGGGCAACATTTGCCTTAGCTTTTTTCCTCTGATAATATGCACGGGCACTGATTTGGTATTTTTTTTTGTGCAATGCGACGTGCATGTGCAGTCATTTGGCTTCGGGTTGGGATAAGTCCGGCTGCCTTTCGTCTAGCTAAACGTTCTCTATCTTTCCTAAATGCTCCTCTCTTAACACAGGATCGCTTTTGAGTTTAGCTTTTCTTATTCTTTCCAGCAACCTTTCTTTTTATCTATTTATTATTTTGTTATTTATTATTATGTACTTACTATTTTTTTACTAGAAAATATTTTCTAGAGAAACCTTTAATGCGTTAAATTGCTCCACCTCACCATCATCACCTCAGCTTATAGACGTACATTACCGAATACAGACCTCCCCTAATGATACATTTATACATCTTCTACTACACTGAAAAAAAAACTTGATAACATTAATAAAAAAAATGTTTGCAGCTATCAAGGAACTTGTTTATATACGAGCACATAAAGTAATATGATTATGGCAATAAAGTTATGTTGATTGTGCAACAGACAAGTTGTCTTAATAAAATCAAACAAAGTAATTGTCAATGCAATCAAGTTTGGTTATCATGCCAATGACTTCTGTTGATTGATGTTATAACGAACTTGGTAATGGTTATCAAGTATTTTAGTAGTTTCAGTAATATCTACGCTTAATTTTATAAGGTGATTGTATTCTGCAATCAAAGGACCTGATTACTGGAATCGGTAACTTGATTCATTTGATTCGGTTCGATACTATAATCAAATATTTATTGTGTAGAAATAGGGTTCTAGGCCCTAACAGAGGAATCATCCCTTTGATATCGTCATCGGTAAGCGCAGGATGCGCCTGCAGATTAATTTCATATTCTGCGAAACAATCCTCGATTAATTGATGTGAAACACAGACATAGTAAAAAATATAGACTAAGTGCTACGAACAACCATAGTGAAGCCAACAAAAACCGTGCTCCTTCATGTACAACCAGTGCTCACGTACACACCATGCACCTGAAGGATATTTGTTTTCGCGATGCTTACTAGAAGATGCCGCGACATGTGAACTGAGAGGGGTGACCGGGTGAGCACGGTTTAAGGTGCATGTGTGTGCGTGGGCACTGGTTGTACATGAAGGAGCACGGTTTTTGTTGGCTTCACTATGGTTGTTCGCAGCACTTAGTCTATATTTTTACTATGTCTGTGATGTGAAACAACATGTTATCATTTTTGCTAAACGGTCAGTTTAGGTACTTACTGATAAAATTGGCACGTAACGTAACGTTGGGCAGCCTCCAAACCTGGAGAATTTCACACACTTCTTCCATCACAAACAGGAGTATAAAACCACTACGACGGCTACTGAGATTCACTCACAGCACGATTCACTGAGTTCATTGGATACTTGGGGTTTTAATAATGATCAGTGGGTTTTGCTATTGGGTGTAACCGTGCAATAACTTGAAATTAACCAATTAACTAAATAATTTACACCGCGTAACAAAAGCGTGCCATGCTTAGGCTCACGAACGAACGGAATGAACAAGTCTAACACTGACGACTCCGACCGACAACAAAGGGCGTGTTTACATTGATCATCTGACTTGATTAAATCTGTGATGTGCCATGTTTAGACTATCTTAATCATGCTATCTTTATTCCTTCTATGAAGTGAATGATAGAGAAGAGTTGATCATTTTAACTTTATTGTGACAACAAACCGTGATTAATAAATTTTTATAAGTTTTTGATTGCTTCATTCATTTTTTTTTCTATCAAGCAAAATGTCATGCTTGATTGGCCCGATTTTTTTCAGTGTACCCAGTGGTATCGTGGTAATGGTTTTGGCAGTCTATGTAGGTAAGTATGTATGTATATAATGTATGTATGTATATAATGTATGTGTTTGTATGTATGTTTGTATGTATGTACCATTGTTTCTTTGTATACTTAACGAAATGACATGGGATCTACCGATATGATAAAACGACTCACCGAGATGATAAAATGATCTACCGATATGATAAAGCAATCCACCGATATGACAAAACTGTGCGTTGATCATTAATCAAAACACCGATATTAGATATAAGACACCGATTGATTTTTTCTTATCATTTCGGTGTAAATTATCACATCGGTGGTAATAAAGACCACCGATTACAGCGATATAAGAACAGCGACGTGAGAAATAACACACTTTTTAGAAAATTAGAAAAAATGCATAATATCTAGGATAAATTCAATAACAGTCAATGAACCTAATTCACTTACTACCTCTGTTAGAACCAAACAACAATAATAAAACTACTCATTACACTAGAAAAATGCAACCACCGATACTATAAAATAATTGTCAGGGAGCAACTAAAATGGTGTACTTAGGTTATTTGCGGGAATATGCAGCGATTGGACACACATCCATCCTGACTGCGCACTAGCACACACTAACGAGGGAAACAAAATTGGTTTGGGGACGCTGTCGGACTCGTCTATGTAAAGTTAGGTTTAAATTACTTTTGTCCAGCGATATGAGAACATTTTGCAGGACAAGTACGTTTGTGCCTCTCAGTAATAATAATCGTTAATTATGTAATAAAATATGCTATATATTAATAACAAAACCAATATTCTATGAAATAGAATAAGTTATATACTTAACTTATTTATTTTTATTAGTGTATAAGCTTTTTTGTTTGTAAAAAAAGTAGAGGGACAGCACCGATTTGAAAAAAATAGAGGTTTATGTATTTATTTCTACCTTTGTAATAGTCCTAGGCAAATTATATTTTTGCCACAACTCAATAACTACCTATTGAATACTAAAAAAAAAAATCAGAACAATATTCCTTTTTTCAAATACTAATTTCACCGAAGACAAAAAAATAAGTCATTTGGGAAATTCACCCAAGAAATTGTTTAAATATAGCAAAAAAAATGTGCAATCAAAACAAAACTCATTAACTCAACTAAACTAAACAGTGTGACCGTTTTTGAAAAAGGTAATCAACTAAAAAATAATTTTTTCAGTACTAAAAAATACTAAAATTCATACAGAATTATACTAAAATTGTACTAAAATAAAATTCAAATCAAACACCAAATTTTTTTGTTTTTTTTTATATCGTTTATCAAAATTCAATTCAAATTGTGTTCCAAATTAAAAAATAAAATAAAATATAATACATTCATAAATTAAACAAAAAAAACAATGTGTCAATCATCGATATATATAATATAGATGTGCTGTTCAAAAGAACAACATGGTTACACAAAGTTGTGGTTCCGGAACCACACTGTCATCTGTCATTAGTTCACTTGACAGCTGTCTCGCGAACACACGTAAGTTTTATCAACGGTTGCGTCAACTGAATTTGGAACATGCTGCTTATATGAGATCGCGTGTCTATATATTGATGTCGTTGGTTTCAATCATTGAATTATGTTTCAATTTTATATATTTAGTACGGAAGGAATTAGGTAGGTTAATGAACTAAGACGCAGAACCTTACCTTGGATTATCCAATGCAACGTTAATTAAAACGATGATACCTTTTTAAAAACTTCAGATACTTCGTCTTAATTCAAAACTCGATTATTTTCCCCTTTAATTATATAAACTACAATACAATACCTACAATACTACAATATCTGTGTATTTTCCATTCCTTAAAATTTTCCCAAAAACGATTTTTTACCCCAAAATTACGAAACCAAACCCCGATCTTGCTATAGCACAATTTGTGGGAGTAACCGTAAACTATTTGTACATACTATTTTAAAAAAGAGAAAAATTATACAGCTGTGATAAGCATCAGACAAAGACAAAACTAGGCCAATCAATGAAAGTTAGTACTGCCAGAAAATAATACCTAAAATATACTATAAAAAGGTTGTCAAGTTAAAATTGTACCAAAAAATACCAAAATCTGAAATAATACCAAAAAAATACTAAATAAATTTTGCGGAGGCCAAATTAAACCAACTTGGTATTGAAAATACCAAAAACGGTCACACTGAAACTAAACTTACCTCTCTGCAACTAAAGACATTGTAGAATCATCCGTTATAAAGTGTCATTCCAAAATTCCGTAACACTTTAATAACTGTTTTCGCAAATAAGGGCCTTTAACTTTTTTCTAAATAATTTAACATTAAGTTAAATTTTTACAAGCTTCATTAAATAATATTAATCCTGCACATATAATACATAATATAGTTTAGTCTATCTATCTATCTACAAATATACAATATTTACAACAAAAAATATATAAAATACAAGTACAAACGATTTAAATTGTGCAAAGAAAAAATCGCTCACGAGCAGGATTGGAACCTCTAAGCTTAAGTTTAGTGGCTAAAGCACTGGCGTACTGAGCCAGGAGTCGCAGGTTCGAATCCTGCTCGTGAGCGATTTTTTCTTTCCACAATTTAAATCGCTAGATTTCGCTTCGCATGCGTTAATGCTGTAAAAATAATAAAATACAAGTACAAAATAAGTTAAATGTATGTAGTTATATGTATTGGGTAGCTTATTATACATTTTTGGGGCAATCCTACTAATATTATAAACGCGAAAGTTTGTAAGTATGGATGGATGGATGGATCGATGTTTGTTACTCTTTCACGCAAAAACTACTGAATGGATTTTAATGAAATTTGGCATACAGATAGAACTTAACCTGGATTAACATATAGGCTACTTTTTATCTTGTCTTATCTTAACTATTACAAAATTATATAAAATTGTTTGTTCGAGCATCACGCTAACACTACTGGACCGATTTTAATGAAACTTTTCGTGTTTGAAATCTGATGAAGGGTTTTAAGAGAGAAATAAGATAATAAGAAAAAATAGATTCGTGGGGTGCGTCCTCCCTCACCCGACAGATACGAAGCTTCTATGCATTTGCACGAGCGGAGGGTTAACATAATTTAACGCGAGTGAAGTCGCGGGTAAAAGCTATAGGTTATATTTTACTTCAGACGCGGGCGAAGCCGCGGGCAAAGTCTAGTACAAAATATATCTACTTTTCCACATAAGAGCTGTATTGGCTCTGCGTAAGCATAAGTTATTATAAGAAAATTCTGTTGCGAATAATGACATGGGATAGTTTAGGAAATAAATAAGGATTTAACTTTATAAATGATGCAGTTTCTAGAATAAAAGATTGGAAGTGTTAGAATTTCGAATTTTATATTTAATAAAATTTTATTAGTCAATTATATGCCCGCGGCTTCGAGGCCGTGGTATGTACAAAGGTAAAAAAGTATTCCATAATTTAATCTAAGACATGGTCTGTCTGAGTGTCAAATTTCATCCAAATCGACCTTCGATTTTGATCGAAGAAATCGACAGTAGTTTTTGCGTGATGCTCAAAAAAACAAATAATTATGCATATTACAGTTTTAATAATAATAATTGTAGCTAGGATAAAGTAAGGTTTACAGCTGTCAGTTATTAGTTAAGCCCAAACATTGCTCTAATGCTCGTTTCTGATTCTTAAAAGCGATTTTTTGTCAGTGGAATTACACCAAATTAAATAAAGGTAAATACCTACGTGAAATAACTTTATTCAATACACATAAACAAAGAAATTTAATATTTTCTTAAAAGCTTGAGGCGTGAAACATCCTTCTGATATTAAAATAAGCCTCGAGCTTTTAAGAAAATATCAAAGTTCTTTGTTTATTTGTATTGTAAGTTTTATTTAGTAGTTTTGGTTCATTAAAAGATTGATTGAAATATTTTTTTTCTTTATAACGTCATTCCAGGCCCACGTCCGCGATTCAGTAACCCTCTGAAAGTCCATGCGGACTGATGATGTTTAATAAAGTGTTCAGAACTGATAAACTGAATATTGCTTTCTCTGAAAACTAGGGCAGCTACATAATACAGATACCTATTATACTTGAGAAAGTAAGTTGTGTTTAAGCCCTTCACTCCTAGGGATACTTTGATAACTTTAAACTACTAATATATCCCAAATTAATGTGACTGAAATAGCCAACACGGTAGTATGGGCCTGGGTTTATTTACACTTCTTCGTTTTGACGACTTTAAGTTTCAATCAACTCAGCCTATCGCAGTCCACTGCTGGACATAGGCCTCTCCCAAGTTGCGCCACAACATTCGGTCCTCTGCCTTCCGCATCCAGTCCCCCCCAGCCACGTTCTTTAGGTCGTCTGTCCACCTGGCTGGGGGGCGCCCTACGCTGCGTTTGCCGATTCGCGGTCTCCACTCAAGGACTCGTCTGCTCCAACGGCCATCGGTCCTTCGACAGACATGGCCAGCCCACTGCCACTTCAGCTTACTGATCCTACAAGCTATGTTGGTCACTCCGGTTCTTCTCCGGATAATCTCGTTACGGATTTTATCCTTCAAAGAAACTCCAAGCATAGCTCGCTCCATAGCTCGCTGAGCATCTTTGAACTTGTGGACTAGCCCAACTGTCGGTGTCAACGTCTCGGCACCGTAAGTCATGACAGGCAGCACGCACTGGTTGAAGACTTTTGTCTTCAAACTTTGCGGTATAGGCGACGAGAAGACTCGGCGAAGTTTACCAAATGCTGCCCAGCCCAAACGGATCCTTCTGTTGGCTTCTTTCTCGAAGTTGTGTCTACCAAGCTGACTTTAAGTTTAATTAAATATATTAAATTACAAAGGTTTCTTACGAGCCTAAACGAAAGATTTTATAGGATTACCTTATGCTTATACCAAAGGTTACACTGTGATTTTAAATGTAAATTATATATGATGAGTGAAGAAAATTTTATAGGATAAATAGGTTTATTATTTATAGTAAGACCGGTCGTTTTGGCGATGCTTGGGAGAGGCCTATATCCAACAGTGGACGTCTTTCGGCCGAAATGATGATGATGAATATTTTTTTTTTAAGTTTTTTATGCTGCTGGATGCGGAAGGCGCAGGATCGGTCGTTGTGGCGATGCTTGGGGGAGGCCTATGTCCAGCAGTGGACGTCTTTCAGCTGAAATGATGATGTTGCTGCTTTGATAATCCTACTTAAAAAAGTGGCATGACATGAGTCGGAAATCGAACCAACACAAACGTTGAAAAAAATCACCTCTTTTTTATGCCATTAGTAATAACATCAGTAATACCTACGTTTAAGAAAAAAATATACCTATATTAAACAATAAAAACAAAACATAAAATCACACCTGTATTTCCCCGAAGGGGTAGGCAGAAGTGTATAGTACACTCACATTTGGCCAGTTATTAAACAATATTATAATTTAAAGTGCGTACTTACTTTTCCAAAGTGGCGTTCATTTTGTTCATTCTGTGTATCTACAACTATAACACTGCCTTCAGAACCTTTTGTGAAAAGACACCCCTTATCGTAAAGGTCAAGCTAGCAACAACCCTTTTCATTTAGGTATATCCCTTTTCCAATCTGGCCGTGACTCTTAATATTTCCCAAGGTAATATAATCAGAGAAGAATATAATGGACCTACTGCACGGTAAAATAGCTTAATTCGTAAAGTTATAGAAATTTTAAGATCATAAATGTAGTCTCTCGCCACCCACTATTCTAGATAGTTCGGTAGATTTTCCAAATTGTTGAAATTTTCGAACATTGAGGTATAGATAATATATACTATGTATTACATTATACCTCAATGTTCACGATACCACATTTCGATTGCCTACATCTGCTACTGCTCAAACATGGTCGAATTTGTTTTATTAACTGAATTATCTAGTTTCTGAATTACCTTATGCTTTGGATAATGTATTCAATAATTCTCTGAAGCCACGATCTATGCGTTCTGCGATAACATATCCTTACTAAAACATTATACTTAGTGTGAATTGGAATTTCAGCTGTTAAAAACATTTCCTTGTTGTTACAAAGTACGAATTATTTAGCATTGAATAAAACCTCCTTCTTTCAGTATTGAGATCATGCATTATGTATTTTGAGGACGTTTCCTATGCACTACTTCTTCAGGGCCACTGAAGAAAGTGTCAGTTTGTCACTTAGTTTAATTGAATCTCCCTGAAAGCCTCCTCCTTCTGATTTTGAATCTAGCTGGGTTTAATATCCCATTTCCAGAAAGGCTGTTGAAGTGACAAATACAATTATGACACCAATATACCTAAGTACACAATTCTACGCAGACAAGACTTGAAACTTGTTAAACGATCTATTTTTGTAAAGTGTCTAGAATTAGAATGTAAGTTTAAGATCTCATCTAACGGAAAGTAAATAATGATCAACCTCATTCAACGTTTCTCGAAAATTGACTACTGTTTTTGTTTGAAACGAAATTCGACGAGTTTTCCAAATTTCATTTCATATCATTATCTCCGAAATGATAAATATGTTGAGTTGAGGGGCGCGTAATGTTAGATTAGAGATCTTTGATTGTGATTGTAATATTGCCGTCTAATCTAATCAATATAATATAGGGTAGGAAAAAAGGTAACAGTATCTCTTTGGTTATATAATGTTGAAAGGGAAGTCCCACGTAGTATTTTACCCTTTTTAAGGACTTTTTGGTTTGTATTTGAAATCAAAGTGAAATACTCTGACGAATGTTATTATTAGTTGAATTTTACTTCCAGAAAATGTCTATTAGGCTTTATATATCTAGTTAAGGATAATAATGGGATATAACACAATTCAGTTGCTTTGGGTTTGGTTAGTTGTAATGAGTTCAGTTTAGTCAATTATTTTTATCCGTGAAGATTTGTACATGGCACAGGATTAGTTATTATTACCATGCTAAAGATCTTTGTTCGACTATAAATCTTCCTAACCTTAAATAAATTAAACAAATAAATAAATTAGGTAATAGTTACAAAATCACCAAAGGAAACCCTTTTGGCTCAGTTACATATTTGAATATTTCATTTGAGTACTGTTTCGTGTTTAGAGTACTACTCCCGCTTTGATGCTGAGCAAGACAGCATCAAAGCGGGATTTTTGTAATGTTTGAGTTTGTTTGAAATATTTTGGGCACGACACAGCTGCCGTAGTGTCGCGCGTCGTCGCGTCGCGGTGAGTGGATGAAATTCCGCTGTCACTACAGAGTCGGAACGGCCACCGTTTTTAGGGTTCCGTAGTCCTACAAGGAACCCTTATAGTTTCATCATGTCCGTCCGTCTGTCCATCTGTCCGTCTGTCCGTCTGTCCTAATCTTTTACCGCTTAATAACTTCTACAGTTATAAACATAAGTAAATGAAATATTGATAAAAAATGGAATAGATATAGATCTCAATTTTAAAAGAATAAAAAAATGTTGATTACGTATTTTAGGGGTGGCGCCCATACATGTGAAATGGGGATGACAATATTTTTTTCGCTGCACCCCCTCGTGTGGGGTATCGTTAAATAGGCCTACTAAAATGAAGGTAATGTTTCATACACAACTTTTTTATCAGGTATACCATCTGCGAAATACAGTTCGCCAAAGTGGCTTGCAATGTGTCCCCCCCCCTGCCATTTCTAAACTGTGCAACGTAGAAACTTATAGTCTTCAAAATTGATAGACCTTTATAAAAACTCTCTTTTAAAATTATTTCGAGTATAATGTGATTACAAATTTTTGAGTTATAGTGAGAAAACTGAAAAATACTTAAGACGTCCTAGTTCATAGGTCATTGACCTTAGAGAAAAATGATCGTAGAAAATAATACTCCTTTAGTTACTTTCTATTTAAAAAAATCACAAAAAGATACACACTTCTTAAATTTAGCTTCATAAATTTGGCGCTAGGTAGCGCTGTTTGCAAAAACTGAAATAGCAATGATTAATATTCGATTTGATTCGTTTGTAATTAGACCTACTTAAGGAACCCTATAATACTGAGCATGGCCCGACATGCTCTTGGCCGGTTTTTTTCTAATGCTGAAACTAGAGTCACCTTCTCTTCTAAGCCCAGGAGAAAATACATATTTCCATTATATACTTTTATATGGATAATGAGGGTTGCTTTCGGTGTAGGTACAGATAAAGTTATTACTACGAAATAATTTAAAAAGGCAAATCTATAATTATGTTGGAAAAATGCTTCGTAGTAATAAATAATAAATGTTGTCTAACTTTTTTTACAAATTGACTAAAATATTTGTAATAATGTTTGTTTTCGTTTACATTAAACATGGATTCCTTTACGAATAAACGAATAACATGTAGTGGGTCATGCACTGGATATTCATGATCAAATGACGCGAAAATTATAATAAGTTAGTCTCACTAATGGTATAGGTTATACGTGTTATTGAAATTACTGAAAACTTCTTAAGGTATCACTGTACCCATCAGTATGAACAAATTTTACTATAGGACCAAACCTGTAATATCGAAAAAAACAGCTGTTCCCTACATTTGTGTTCATATAAATCGACAAAATGTAAGTAACACCTGTTTTTTTCGCGATTTCAGAGTTGGTCCCATAGTAAAAGTTGTTCATACTGATGAGTGCAATAATCCCTTAAGAGGTTTTCAGTTATTTCAATAACACGTTGTTCACGGATAGCTAGACATGTTCTTAACTTAAATAGGGTTTTCTTTTGGACCACTGGTAACGGGACATCCTGTATATTATTAGTATCGACAATACACCCCATAGACGCCGCATAACAGGCGACGATGTCTATCACACATCTATGAAATTTCATTAATGTAGGTCGCCACTATTCGCCACTTGAAATCTTCAAATCTGTTTCATCAAAACAGCCGCGTTAGTGATTAGCCAATAGCCGCCTTGGTAGGGGCAATCGGATTGCAGTACCCCGCCTCGGCTATTGGCAGAATTTATTGTACGCATTATATTCAACATTAGGCGTCTATTGGGCTGTATGGTCATTATTATTAGTAATGATTTTTCATTATTATTATCTATTAGCATTAAGCAATGCGTGAAGCTGATCTGTCTTCAGAAAAGTCTTGTCACGACGGAGGATAAACCATGAAAGACCGAAAGTCGATTAGGGAAGATTATTATGCTATAATTATTGGAAGTTAATGGAAAACCCATATTCATGGAAATAAGAGAGATATATGGAACCTACATCAATATTCAATATTGCACCATTTGTGCTATGCTGACTTCATCCTCATCATGAAAGCATAGTCGTGAGCTGCGGCTACTAAGCTATTTACATTTCTAAGACTTAACAAGTCTAACAGGCATTGTGGTGTTTTTACTATTGTACGGGGATAATGTTCTGCCACCACGTATTACTAATAACTACAATATTTAGTACCATTTATCTATATTCACGTTTAGTACATACGGTTTTCAGTGACATGGTGTCATAATTTCCACTTTTATCCATCATCGTTAGAGACAATATTGGACACTGAATAAGAAATAAAAAATTGAACTGAAACTGAACTTGAACTTTTATCCTGAATTGGATATTGTGAGTGATTACTGCGTGCATCGAAACGATTTTAATTAATAATATTGTACGGTAGATTAAAATATTTTTTTTGAAATATTTGTAAAGACGCTTGTCATCTTAGTCTACCTGCGACCACGAAATGCTGCAAAGCTTTCGAAACGTCAGGAAAACCAATTTAAATAATATACGCGATTTAATCCGGTTAAACTTTGTTTTATTATAAGAATATGAAAGATACTAAAATTGTGAACGTTTATTATACAACGTGTTATTGAAATAACTGAAAACCTCTTAAGGGGTCATTGTACTTATCAGTATGAACAACTTTTACTATGGGACCAACCCTGAAATCACCAAAAAATGTTCGGTGTTCCCTACATTTTGTCGATTTATGTCAACACAAATTGTAGGGAACAACTGATTCTTTTTTCGCGATTTTAGGTTTGGTCCTATCTGTGAGGTTAAGTTACACTTACGTATTTAATAGTTTAAAGCGACATTGTGACGTAATTTTCAGTTTTATCCATTATCGTTAGAGACAATACTTATTCGTGACTGAATAAGAAGAAAATGTTTAGAAGTAATATGAAGGGTACTAAAATAATATTGTGACTAACATTTTAATGGAAACCGCTGCAGCGCTGCCTTGAGTTATTGCTTCAGCGGTCAGCGAAATTGGACCCCGACTGATTGAAGAGGAACAAATAAGGGTAACTGCATAGAATATCTAATAATACTTCTCTTTTCTTATGGTAACTGTTCTAAATATTGGACAGAACGTCCTGGTGGAGTAACTATTCCCGCTTTAAGTTCTTTTGCATTTCCATCAGTTTTGATTAAACTTTTACAAGAAACTATTACAATTGAACTGATTACGGTAACAAGCAAACTGAAGTGAGATTCCTGTGTGATTAATTTACACACTTGGATGTTAAGTTTATTCTCCCGTAACTATTATTGAACTGAAATATAAAAGTACATTCAAACCTAAAAATTGATCGAGCAATGCCATTGTAGTAATACTGCTCCTTTTTAGTTACCTACTAATAAGGTTAGCTTGGACTAAAATATTAGGTATATTTTACTGCGTCGAAAGAACCCAATAGCTCACGCTAGGTCAGGGGTTCCCAACCTTTTACCATACGTGCCTCTTCCAACTTTCTCCTAAAATCACTACGCTCGGTTCTTTCCTGTTAGGGTAAAACTACAAGGAGCCGGTGACTTGTGCCGCATACGCTGATTCGCGTCAAGTTAAGGTGCTGATACAGATGCCCGTAACTTGCACGCTTGCATACCAGTTCCTTGCACGTGCCAGCTACTTTCATGTGTATACGTTAACTGGCATGCCTGTACCTGGCAAACAAGCAGATTCCACAACATTTGTTTTACTGGAATGCAATATGAGGGAGGGTACGCGGGGAGCTGCAAAAACGGCAGGTGTGTACGTATGCGCCAGCTACAGGCATGGCAGTGTGACCCAAATCCGTTCTTCTCTTTTATTGTCTCATTAATTTAGTTACACATTCTTCTGCTAGTAATATGACATTATTAAATTCACTTCGAATGCTTTCCGTTGATACAAAAACTAGAAAATGTGCTGTCAAGACGTTGCGCGTCGGTAGTGTGGCGTACTGGCTCGTATATACTTCTTGCCAGTTACAGGCAAGCCAGTAAGAAAATTGCTTTCAAGTTTACTTGCAAACATAGAAATAATATGTCTATGCTTGCAAATTTATCCATAGTGTGTCAGTTACATACATATGGTATTAGCTGGTATGTATTCCGACCATAACTTGATTTGAAACAGGTCACTGCTACCTCAGGGATGTTGGCATCAAGACATTTTTTTTCTAATACCAAGAATATATGTCAAAACAAGTAATGTAAACAAATGCATTTAATTAATTTTAATAATGTATTAGCGTAATGTAATAATGATAACTGAATGTAAATTTTATGTGAATTATAATAATTACTATTATCAATAAATAACTATGAACTATAATTTTAATACTTGTAGGTACAGATTATTATTGGAGCCACCGTGCCCCCCCTTGGGTCACCGCCCCCCAGGTGCGGCGCGCCCCAAGGGTTGCGAACCACTGCGCTAGGTAGCACTTGCGAGCACTATAGACTATGGAGGCAGGCGGTCTGAAGCAAATTTAACGGTTTTAATTACGTCGAAGTTATTCCATATTGTTACACTAAAGTGTTTCTACACATAAATTAGCCATTATTATCAAATTCTTTTGGGAGGAATTTACGTTACCGTTAATATAAATATTTTTAGGGCCCAAAACCTCTGAGAATCATTAAATTGTGCTGTTCAAGTGTTAACCCAGCCGTAGATCTCGAGGTGCCACTCGCGGTTCCTTCAATTTGCTCCCAATTCTGATAAAATATTGATTTCATAGGTGAATGATTTTATATCTGAGGCGACATACGATAAGTAGTTGGTTGATACAAGAAATACATTTTTGGTAAAGCTGTCAACCTGAAAATTGGATCGGATGTTTTTTGCATTGATATAAAGGAATCCTTTTTAGCGACACGTTTTGTCGTAGTGGTTTAGAGAGAGCATGCTTTTAAAAAATGAGGTTCATAAGTGTAACAACCAACAATATAAAACCGGAGATAAGTTTCATTGCTTTCAAGAGTTACCTGTGTTCACGACAGATGATTATAAATCTTAATGTTATTTATAATTAACAAAGTTCTCATAAGCGCAAACTTTACTTTAAAAACAAAAAAAAGAATGGGAAATAAGTACGCTATTAACATTACAGGCGACTAGACGCGGCTAATTCCGCACACTTTACGCTGCGTATAAATGCGATTAATAGCAAGCATTGTCAGTATAATCACCGTTTATGCCTGGCCATGAATGATTTTCAGTTATAGAACACTTAAATTTGTTGATATTGGCGTGTTTCAGCGCATCTATGGAAGGGCTGCGCTTTTATTCTCATTTCTCATTCAGTGTTCGTGTAGCCAGGCGCCGGTTCAGTGCTTTCGAATGCCGCCGTGCGCTCCGTCGCGTACCTTACAGGAATATTCGAAAACTTCCGCAAATATAAAGCTGCGCTGTTAATAAAAGTTATTATTAAGTGAAATAGTTTCTGGAAAAATAAAAAAATGTTAATGAAAAAAAGTTCATGAAGTAAAGTTTATAAAACATTGTCTACTATTCTATTTTCAGGTAAGCATCTTCTTTAAGTTTTAAATAAGTTACGTATTTATTTAACGCTATTAACGTAACGGATTAAATTAATTATTATACACTTTTTCACAGTTAATTTGTGATTTGTTAAATTAATAAACCTTAATATCTAATCTAATCTATTTATAAAGAAAATAAGTGTAAGCGTCTTAAAGTTACGCACCATTAGTATAGTATTAGTTAGTAGTATTAGTTAGGCGTATAAACGCCTCAAAATAATACACCTTAAATTCGAATAAGTTTTTTTAAATATTTATTATAGGTGTACCTGATACCACATATATACAGACTTATACTGCTAAGCTACACACATAAACTACCAGAACTAATATGTAACATTACATTTATATTTTGTGGTAAAAAATATAATGTTAAATATAAAATTACATTTCACCTCTGACTGGTTCTGTTATAAAAATTGTGAAGGTTGCTTCTTCGGTATCTATTCACGCCTCATTTGAAAACTTCTAAGAAATCTTAGCGAAGCAGCTTTTATCTATTAATATTTATACGGCGAGTGCTGAGTTAGGGAACTAGGTTTCACCCAAAAATGGGTCATATTTTTTTTCCATAAGAAAATCATCATTATTTTATTTAATTTTATTATAAATTGCTCCTAAAAACGTTTTATCACTAAAATAAGCGCTATAACATCTGATCCGAGGGTCGGATGTTGAGCTATTTAAGTATTTATCGACACCGAGACGATTCCATAACGCCCATAATTTAGCACCTCATGTAGGCACGGTATTATTTAGAATTCGTCTATTTTTAATCCAGGTTTATGTTCACACATCAACAAATAAATTACAATGTTTTATTTTACTTTACTCGCTTCAGGTTGAATGTGTCTGAATATTTTACGGGCCCATTTTTCGGATAGTTGCCTTTATCCGTGTTATCGGAAAATGTAGGTAGAGCATGTGCTTGGAATTCCACTTATATTTAGATTTTCACCCGACTGCCACAGAAAGAGGGTAATGTTTTTGTCAACAAAGTTTTGGTCACGCTCGTAAGTTTTGTAGACTACCGGTAGACGGGCACGTACGAATTAAATTTATGGAAATTGAAACTACAGACAATAGTGGAGTCAGTTAGTCGGCAATTTTTCATATCTCATAGTAATCTCTCGAGGCCCCGAGAAGTTGTGCGCTGAGTGTTAAGTAACTTAGGTCATCATTTGATAGTGGGTATCAAAAAAGGTTAGCTGTATCAGTCTGTATTTCAATAAGGGTGTTATAGTAAAGTTACTTCTTAAGTAACTTTACGTCCTATGACATGAAAATAGCTAGGAATTTCTGCTGAAATCGACAGTCTGCTAGAAATCTTAATCCCATTGATAATGGTATATACAGTGGCGTAGCTAGACCTAAATGGGCCCTGTATAAAAATTTGTTGGGGGTCCCTTTTTACCCGACTGTGGCGATGCCGAAGGGGGGGGGGGGGTGTTATGTTTTATGCAAATGATTAATTTGTTCTAGTTTCTGTAGAATAAAAACTACCATTATTTTAATTATTCATTCATTACAGGCCTCTTATCAATAAGAATTTGAGATTGTAGAAAACATCTGGGGCCCGTAGCTCAGGGGCCCCGTATCATTGATACCGTGATACGGCTGATACGGCGGTAGCTACGCCCCACTAGGTATATATCTATAGTTTTACTCTCGTGTCTACAAAAGCTACACGTGAATACACATACGTGTACCAATGTGGTGAAAAGATAAACCAGTCAGCAAGGTTGGTAGCGAGGCTGACCAGGGAGGAAACTCCTTTGCTGATCCGATACTCTGCAGGAGCACAGGTCGGCGCTGGCGTCTTGTCGACCTTGCGACCATGTCGCCATAAGAGAGGCAGCGGGCGATTGGGGAGTTTACCGTCCGCATTGCACGGCCCTCGAGTTGCGGTGATGTCCCAGGTGTATCTGGACATCATGTATGAATAAAAAAATTCTTCGATAATTTAATTTTAATATACCATGTTCTCAGAATTTTAAGACGCTGACAACAGCCAAATACCCCAAATAGGCTACTTTTAAAAACATTTTTAGCTGTATCTATTCAGTTTGTGGCAGTGAAAAAAATATATGTTAATCTTGATCGTATTTTCTGAAACTGTATTGTGCCCAAAACACGTTTTCTTGAAGTTTTCTCGATAGAAAAGAATTTTAAACTAACCTCTTAAAACATACTTTAAAGCAAACAATCTCTATTATTTACTAAATATTATAAATAAAATTGAGAGAACATTTGAGAATGACAATAATCTAAACATTTATTGTTTCTGTTTTTCAAATAAGCTTTTAGTTTTTTATTAAAAAAAAAAATTGTTCATTTTCATTCAAGTTGAGCGGCGTATCCGACGTCCCTCGGCTCGTTGCCTCTCTTTCAGTTCAGTACAAAACGACAGTGACCGCAGAGGTCTGATTTTTTAGGTGTTGTCAGCCTTTTAAGCTCATTTTACGGGGCCTGTACCCAAAGAGTGGCACTCACAAAATTCTTTTACTCTGCGCCGTCTGTCCGTCTGTCAGTCTGTCTGTCCTAGGGCTGTATATTTTGAACCGAAATCAGTTGAATTTTTCTCAGAAGAAGCGTTACTATGGCTTCTACCATGGCAAATACTAGAAATGACGTAAAGTCTAAGCCCAAAGGGACTCATACAAGAAACCTCCTTGAAAACCCCCAAGAAACGTTTTTGTCTTGCTCTATTTGAAAAACAGTAGTACATACAAACGAAACTTTGTGTGATTGTAGTACATGATATTATAGATTAAGAACAAATAATAAAAATAAAGCAAACATAGACATATTGGTAGCACCTGCGTGAAAAAGAGGGGCAGATATTCAAATTTCACCAATTGCAGCACAACATATTGATGCCTTTCAAGACATCAAAGTGTGGTGGTATACACCTTTGGTAAATTTTCATAAACAAAATCAGTTTCTACATGGAATCAGTACGATAGGTGGTACGGAACCTTTACTGTACGAGTCCAACTCGCACCTGGCCGGTTTTTTCTGATTATCATGTGAAGAGGGCTCTTCAAAAAGTAAAGTTACAAATCTATTGTAGTTACAAGTTTTTATGAGACTTTATTGTGAAGTGAACTTCGTGAAACTGTTTAAAAGCATAAGATATACTTACCACTGTTTTTTATACTTACCTATTCAACATAAGTCATTATCCTCCTGCCCTTAGCCCAATTTATTTGGGGTCGTCTCGGCATGTATTTTTCTTCCATACATCTCTTTCAGCCGGCATCTCAGTGTTCACTTTCATGCTATTCATGTCATCTTTCACACAATCCATACATGTTTTCTGCGGTCTGCCTCTTTTATTATAGCCATCCATATTCATACTTACAACTTTCCTCGTAAGATGCTCCTCATTCCTCTTCATTACTTGTCCATACATAGTCTGTTGCTACTTAACTTTTTTGTCACTGGTGCGACTTTCAGACTCTCTCTTTCCCTCTTATACAGGGTAATTGTAAAAAATACCCGAAACCTATTAACACTAAATTTGTATTATGACCCTGAACAATGTTTGTTCTACGACTTTTCATAATTCAAAACTTTTTTTTTCATACAAAAATATTAAAATACTCTGTACCGTGCATATTCTAGTCGGCTGGGGTCGCGTCGGTGGGGCTCCGCGGCTAGTACAAGCGGGCGGCAGCGGACGTCTTTCGGCTGTAATGATGATGATGAGGTATCGTAACAGAGAGTTCAAATAAACAAGCGCAGCTCCGGGCTTGCGGTATAATATGCTGTAGTATACGCAAATTTTACACAACAAAAATAAACTAAAAAAATATATTTTGGTGATTTACTTGGAGGTTTCGGGTATTTTTTCAATTACCCTGTATACTCATTTCTTATCCTATCCATTCTCGTTACACCACGAATTCCTCTTAACATAATAATAATAATTAATCTCCACAAAGATTTCAATTTTCAGGCCTATGCCAAAACTTTTACAGTTTATTATTAAATATTGAAGGGTTCCAAAAAAGTTTACTTATCAGTCATCCAATTTCTAGTTTGGATGACTCTTCATTGGGAAAAGTTTTAATTGCAGAAGATGCAAAACTCTCTAAACTTTTGATATAATTTTTTGAACTTTTAATGTGAATTGTGAATTAAGCAGTGTGTAAGAATATTCTTGTAAAAAAAATTGTAAACTTATTACCTAAGTGAATTTTTTGAATTTTCTTGATAATTCTGACCAAAATAAAATTATCACGAGATGATATTGTCAAACTTAATAGTTACAGAAAATTATAAAGATCTAAATATTTATTCCATTATTTTAACACATTTCCATACTACGAGAGAGTTCACGGTAAAGTGGCTGGTGTATTTAACCGCAAGTCGCAGGTTTAAATCCTGCTCGTGAGCGAATTTTTCTTTTCTAGAATTTTCAATTTTATACGATTATAAGATACGTTTCGTGTAAAAATATAGAAAAAATCTATCAACTAATATTTAGTGGCTGGACCATTGAATTTATCTCTTATTGATTTGCTTTTAACATTTTTAGGGTTCCGTACTCATAGGATGCCTATACGTGACCCTGTTACTAAGCCTACACAGTCTGTCCGTCCGTCAGTTCATCCGTCTGCCTGTCACAGCGCTGGGCTGTATGGCCGTGTTACGATGCCACAGACATACACACGTTAAACACATAACACCCCTCTGTTTGCGTCGGGGGTTAAAAATAGAATATACTTAGTATAATTTATTGATTATAAAAATAAATGTATTCTATTACATAATTATTAACCTAAACATAACCGCAAAAAAGAGACCGCTCTCTTTTCTTCTATGGGTGTAAAACGTGACTCTAAAATAATAAGAAAATGGGCAGCAGAATTAACACTTGTTCATCAACATATTGCAATCAATCTAAGGGCCCGAATTTCGACTTCCTAAATTTAGGAGAGCTTTTAACGTTTAAGTGACCCCTAACTGTTGGTGAAACGGAAACCATCTCCTAACCGCCCTCTAACCATGCTTAAAGGATCCTTTAAAGTTAGGAGATGTCGGTGAAATCGGGCATAAGTGTCCTAAAAGTACATATAGGATTTGAACTTCGTTCTACTTTCGAAATATTCGATATGGCGTATTGAAATAAATCATACGTCATCTTGACACATGTTATATTAATAATTGAGCATTTCACGATAAAAGAACGTACAGAAATTGTGCAAACGTTTTACGAAAATTCACGTTCTATTACGAACACACGTCGAAAATTACGAGAGCCCCTAAGGCGACTCTGAGCGACGCTACTGGATTTCTTTCTTTGGGGCTACGTCAAAGATTAGGTCTACGCCAACGATCCACAAAATATTGATGAGTTGAAACATAATATTCGCCTAGTTATTGGTGAAATATGCCGCGAAATGTAATGAAAAACTTCGGCAAAAAAATCGGCATTTTTGAAAATGCCTGTGGCAGTCATTCGGTAGATATTGAGTTCAAATCAAAAAGTCTCTTCTTTAAAACAAAATAAAATTACGAAGAAAACATTATATTACATTGCATTACCCTAATGGTTGTCTTTGTTCCCAGTTGTGCATAAAGAATTAAATAAATAAATTCCAATCCGTTCGTATTTTATTGAAAAAACACAACCTATACCTACCTACTTTTGAGACACCTTGTACAACCAATTGTAGAGCCATCTGTTACTTGAAGTTTAGTCTTATCGATTAAAAGCTACATTGTAGGAGGATCTGACTTATCAAATTCATTTGCGGATCCGAATTTGATTGCTTGAGGACATCGTAATGTACCGACATTCTGAAAGGTCTCCTAAAAGTCCTCGATGGTGAACCGTGTGTGTAAAAATAACTGTTAGATTGAGTTGAAATATCTGTCACTTTTCTCACAAAAACGGTTCGACTTATCATTCCGTCGCGATTCATAACGTCTTCGATAAACAGTTGTCGACCAATCGAATCGACCAACAACGACAACTGTTGTCGTCCGATTCGGTTTGTTATCTCGTTTCGTCCTGCTTATCGAAAATGAATTCTGAATTGAATTGTAGCTGAAACGATAGATTGTGACAATGTGTAGTCAGGTGTATGAACGTCTTAATGCAGGTTGGTGGTGTGTGGGGTGCTGGCCAGAAAACCACCACGTGTGCCTGACGGCTGCTAGTCCTTCTGGACATGTCTGGAGGGAACGGCAGTTGTAAGGCCGGTGCATCCTGGGTACGGGCAATAAATATCTTTTCGAGGGACATTATTATCCTTCGGGGGTTATTATTGCCTGTGGTGAATAATCTGGCGCGGGTGTGGCTGGTGTGAGGTGGCGCGCAGCGTTCTGTGTGCGCTGCCGGGGAGGGTGCGGCCAATGCACGGGGAGAAGGGGCTCACTTGCTTGTGGCAGGCCAGGACCTGTCGGGGGTGGTTGTGTGAATACTCACGGGTTCCCACGCCCCCGGCTAAGGTAGTTGAAGGAACATCGTGGTGGTTTTAGTCGGTAAGAGTCCGACACTGGTTCCGCCGTCCTCGGGCGGAGAACGTCCATGAGGATTTCCCCAAGGCAAAAAAAAAACTGCTGCTTGGTGGTGTGTGGGTAGACCTTAACCCTTTTCTTTCTATGATGGGCTGGTTATGAGCTGCTGGGTATGAGTTCTATGATAATGGTGTTTCTGATACTATTTTACTATCTGACATCAGACGGAATGTCGTTATAAAGTGGTCCAAGTCATGTCTCCTTATCTTCGTTTCGTAAAGCTATTCCTAAGTCACCCGGAACTTAATTACCCTGGCGCTTAAACGATTACTTCGAATAATTTATCTCAGTTTGACTTCCTACGAGTTCCTAGTCCAAAGCTTTTTAAGTACTTAACAATTTACTTAAAGCTACATTTTATTATACGTTATTACGTTTTCTTTTAATCACGTTTTTTGTGAATGCTTAAAATACCTGTATTGGCTTAATGGCGTAAATCTGATTACGCAACGGTAATCCAAAGTAGTGGTGTGAACCGGAGGCATTTTCAGCCTCCGGAGATTATGCGGAGATTTTATTGAATCACCGGAGATTATCCGCATATTCTCCGGTTATTCAAAATACTCTAAATCTATATATATGAGAAGAAAAAAAAAAAAAAAAAAAAAAAAAAAAAAAAAAAAAAAAAAGGCACATTTCACAGCACATTTGGGTGCTTTCTGCAACAAATGAAATAACCGGTAGTTTAGTGCAATCACCGATTAGTCTCCGGTACTCACTCTAACCGGTGATTATCCGGTTTTTTGAGAACCGGTTCACACCACTAATCCAAAGTAACCTTATGAATACATACCAAAATTATTGTGAATAATACATGTATGGATTCTGAAAAATATCTTTATGTTTCTAGAGTTTTCTCTGAAAAATACCTGTGAAGTAGTCAAGCCCTATAAAGGGTAATTCAGGTGATTGAACAAAATTTGAGTTTGTGATCAAGGTGAGAACCAAACTCAACAGAGTCTTTTTAATAGTTTGAGTAAAATAGTTTTTCATATCGTAGGCCAATCCAAGGAACTTAAGAAGTGCAGTTGTAGATTAAAACAATCAACAAAACAAAACTCTTATCTCGACGATCGCTGTCAGAAACGAACTGCAGCGTCACTGCAACTTGATCGGCGCGTCATGAAATTACGCAAATTAGGGTCCTGATTTGTGGTTTTGGATTAGCCGAATAAATTGTTAAAATTCATGCTCGTGCGATCTGTCTTAGATTGTTCCATCGATTAGTCGTCGCCGAGTCGCGCGTTGTCGTCGGTTAGTGGACTTTAGCGGCACAATTTCGTAGAAACCCTTGTCATTGGTCGCACATCAGCGGTTGTTGTGGTGTCAAGTTCTGACATTCTGACGTATAAGCTTCAGATTTAGTCAATAGCTTTCAGTTCACAATATATAACCTTTAAGTTGTATTAGAGGAGTGGATTAATGTAGGACCTTAGTCAGAGTTGGTTTGAAATAATTTACTTAAGTAGGTACGGTATAAATGTACTGTATGTTATAATAAAACAAAGTTTAACCGGATTATATCGCGTATATTACTTAAATTGGTTTTCCTGACGTTTCCTATTGTATATTGTTTACCTTTCATACAATAGGGAAGTACTGATCACTGAACAATTAGAAGACTTATATTTCGGTTTCCAGTCGGTTTTTATTGTAGGTCGTATGTTGATACCTACAAATTGAAAGTCTTGACTTAATTTATTTTATTGTTATATGTACCTACTGTACCTCAATCAACTCAGCCTATCGCAGTCCACTGCTGGACATAGGCCTCTCCCAAGTTGCGCCACAACGCTCGGTCCTCTGCCTTCCGCATCCAGTCCCCCCCAGCCACGTTCTTTAGGTCGTCGGTCCACCTGGCAGGGGGCCGCCCTACGCTGCGTTTGCCGATTCGCGGTCTCCACTCAAGGACTCGTCTGCTCCAACGGCCATAGGTCCTTCGACAGACATGGCCAGCCCACTGCCACTTCAGCTTACTGATTCTACAAGCTATGTCGGTCACTCCGGTTCTTCTCCGGATAATCTCGTTACGAATTTTATCCTTCAAAGAAACTCCAAGCATAGCTCGCTCCAAACCTCGCTGAGCGACTTTGAATTTGTGGACTAGCCCAACTGTCAGTGTCCACGTACTGTACCTACTTATTTGAAATTAAATCTTTAAACTTGTACTTGAGCATGGCATGTAAGTTAGTACGTAACTACGTACCTACTCGGTCTTTTTACACCACGGTCACACCAAGCATTTTATTTGTAAAGTTTACTAAAAACTGTGGTCATCGTAAACCCAAGAGCCTAGGTTACAGGCAGGCTCGAGGTTTATTCTACCAAATATAAACTTTCTAGACTTATGACTGTAACTTTTCAGAAGACTACTAAAATCCGAATTTATTTGGTCGTATTTGTAGAATGTTTTAGTTTTATTTTGATTGATTGTACGATGGATTTCAAATTAAAGAGCAAATATTTACGAATCGCTATGAAAGTTATTATATGAAAAAAAAAAACTTAGTTGAAACCACCTACTACGTTATTTTTATAGGTCAGAGGGTCTACTCGCGTTTGACGAATGATAACGATATAATATACGAACTACGAACTTTCGTTTCGACTGATATGTAAGTACAAAATAAGTACACAGTAGACACACATTAAAAAAGCACAATAAATATAGAGTATGGTTCATAGTCATCATAGTTGTATGCTATTGACCGGAGTACATGGGAGCGAGATATACGTCAAAAATCGCATAATGTGCTATCGGAACGATGGTTGATCGGATTAGGTACAGTGAAAAAAACCTTTAAGGCGTTAGAGCTAAGTGCCGCCCCCATCAGTAAAATAACAATTACTCGCTCAACGACCACTTTTGGTAATTTTTCTATCTACAACTACAGCTAACTATAATTTACAGAGTTAATAGTTACTGATTAAACAACAATACCTGTACTTCAATTTTTTAAAGTAAATTTTCGATAAGAATAAGAATAAGAATGTTTATTTGCTAGAAATGAGTTACATATAGTTGTTATCATGAAATAAAAATCCGTCATTTCGCCTAGTTGGCATGCAACATTATAAGTAAGCTATCAGTAGTGTCTAACATAACGCAACATATCTAGCTTAAAAAAAAACGAAAAACAACGATGAATGATGTATTCAACGAATAATACTTTTTTCTACTGATGGGGGCGCCACTTAGCTCTTAGTAGGTCCTTAATCAATAGATTGACATTTAATTAATAAACATTGTTTTTTATAAGAACAATAACAGAGCCAGTCGCAGGTTCGAATCCACACATATCTGCGTCATGCACGTACCGTTAAAATAAGCTATGAGGCACATGCGTCTCATAGGACTGTCAACGTGTTAAATGAATATCTTCCAACGCTAGTAGACCCCCAGGGATAAGTTTCCAAAATTTCTGAATACGGTGTCCCATTTCCATTGATGTTCATTACCGTTGTTGCAAATGATCCTATATTTTAATAGACTCATGTTCGTAAACATGAACCACCCTGTTTTAATGGCTCTGATTTAGGATCAATGAAATAGGTTAGTTTATTCAGGATTATGTTTTTACCACATAAGTAACAACCAGCTTTCAGAAAAAAATACAATAATTATCATAGCTAAGTAAACTGAAATATTAGGAAAACGAAGGAATTTTATTATAATTAACGGTAATTCATAATTAATTTCATAATTTGCACTTGAAGAAAGGCCATCTCCCCTGAGACCCTACTGAGGGTCTCTCGATAAATGGAATTTTCATAAAGGTACTACCTAAAAAGAAATGATGAAAGTAATCTGTATAAAATAAATGAATTTTTGCGAATCTCGTCGCTTGTTTTGTACTCCAATCAGTGCATATTAGCCAGCTTTTATCTTACTTTTCAAGATTATTAGCCGCACTCTGAGAGGTTGGTCATCATCATAATAAAGACCATTTTGACGACGTCTATGGTCTGGTGGTTCGAGTGTCGGACTGCTGATCACGAGGTCGTGGGTTTGATTCCCACAGGACACAATATTTGTGTGATGAACAATAAGTGTTTGTGTTTGTCTGGGTGTTTCTTATGTATTATAAGTATGTATTTACAACAAAAAAAAGGTATATAAGTATTATATCCATTGTCTAGTACCCATAGTACAAGCTCTGCTTAGTTTGGGATCAGATGGTGCTGTGTAAAAATGTCCTAAAAAATATATATTTAAAATCATGGCGAGAGAGATTTTTAGAGAAGTTGAAATATTTTTAATATTGATCCTGGGTCCCTAAACAATAACTCTAGGCATTTTAAATATTTTTAGAATTCCGGAATAAAATATAATATTTCAAAGTAGGTAAACCATTTGAAATTGAGCTAATTTCTGAACGGTCTTGTTCAGAAATTAGTTCACTGGTAACAATGGAATGAATGTTCCGTGTGGTGCCGCATGTAAAGAATTGCACCAGCCTCCCTCTTCTCATGAGTGTCGTAAAAGGCGACTAAGGGATTCACCACAGGATGGGCAGCAGCGTTCTCTGAGTATTTAAACAACCAACTGCGATCGCCAACCCGCCTGCCAAGCGTGGCGATTATGGCATATCCCATTTGGGGGAGGCCTTTGTCCAGCAGTGGACGTTTTTCGGCTGGAATGATGATGATGATAATGGAATGATAAATTATTTTATGGTTTTATTGTGGGGTTTTAAACAAAATATTCTTTAGGGACCAATGATTAATAATAAAACAATTAAAACTTTTCAAAAAGAAAAGAATTTGTACAAATCAATGTATGGATTTCGCCACGATTCTTTATATTAGTTACCTATATATTAGGCTGGCCTAATACACTGGCATTCTAGTATGAGTATATTGAGGCATAAATGTGATGATTTCCTATAATTTAAAAAGAGTGGTTATGTGAAGTGAACAGTCAAATAACAATCAATATATTTTACAAGAGTTTACTGGCAATCTGGCAATATTTTGTTTATTCCATTTTCTTTTTATACGCTTCAGGCAATTTTTCAAAAATAAACAAAGTAAGCAGCTGAGCAAGAAAACAAATAGCCTTACACTATAGGGCAAAGCGACAAGATTGCAAAGGTTTGATTGTAATTTATTACTAACCATTCGACAACGTCTTGTAAGTTGTGGGTAATCTGTTCTCAAGTTAAATTTCAGAGCAAGGTGAAATATATCGATCTCGTTTCGTTTACCTAATGAGATATACTTAATACTTATACGCTAACGGCTAAAGGCCGTATTAACACACAGCAGTTAATTAAAAAATTATCATAAAGCAAGACATTTTTCAATAATCTTGCGATAAGACCTTTTTCAGGACCTTTCACATGGCAGTGGGAATGTGACATTTACATCTTTCATCTTTAAGGTAACGAGCGATACGGAAATATACTACATTAATGTATATCTCAATACATCTCGATCGGCGTGATCTAGGCATTTACAGTATTTAATGAAGGAAAGATATAGGTACATTACGTTACCTGCTGTGTGAGATATTCATATTCATATATTTGTAAAATCAATTAACACGTCAATAAAATAAATAATTAATTCATTATATATCATAGAATAGAATCATATAGGTATCATATAGATAATTTAATAATGTAAACATAAATAATTAATTAATTCACTTCACATACATTCGATTCGATTGGTTCGAGTGTCGGACTTCTGATCACGAGGTCGTGGGTTCGATTCCCACAGGACATAAATATTTGTGTGATGAACATAAGTGTTTGTGTTGGTCTGTGTGTTTCTTATGTATTTACAAAAAAAAGTATATAAGTATTATATCCATTGTCTAGTACCCATATCACAAGCTCTGCTTAGTTTGGGACTAGATGGTGCTGTGTAAAAATGTCCCGAAGATATTTATTATTTATTATTATTTATTCATACAACCGATTATACATTCGCCACAACCGATACTACATCATCATAGACCAGGAAGCTTACTGGTCTGTGTACATCATGCACCAAAATTTTATATCGATTGAACGAGTGAAATTAGCTTCAAAATCCCTCACCAATTTATCCTCAGTTCTCTTTACTACTCCATTATAAGACCTTGCTCACCATCTATGTATATCATATTCATTGAAACCATTCCAATGAGCCCAAATACGATACCTCTGTTGTAAATTGGTTAGGAGTTGGGTATCCTGCATATTCCAGGTGATGCTGCAGAATCAGGTTAAGATTACCATGTCCTTGAAATTGCTGACATCACTTCATTTACTAGAAAAGAGCTGATGTCCTTCAAACGGCTGAAACAGATTTTCTTGAATCGTAACGAAGAACACTCTTAATCAAGTCACCTTTCGAACAACAAAGAAACTAAATCTAAATTGGTTCATCCGTTTGAGAGCTACGGTGCCACAGACAGATACACATGTACCCAGACACACAGTTATAGACATGAAACCCCTCTGTTCAGTGTTGCCAACTCGAATTTTGGAAGATAGCCAGATCAACAGCAAAAAATAGCAAAAAAATAGCTACATTTTTATTTAAAAAATAGCTACATTTTTATAAAAAAAACAGGTAAAGTTTTTGCTATTCTTACTATATAAGTTAACTCAGCTTGTGTGTAATTACGCGTGTACAACACATAGGTACATACACGTTCCCGTCTGGGGCACGTGGCTCCATGTCCCGCGCCCCACCATCGTGGAGCGTCTTTTAATCCTTTGGGGAGCTCATAACCATTGCAGGATTTCTCATACTTTTTCGGATCGGATTGTCAAAATGGCATTTATCATTGTTACCCTCAATCTGTTCCTCAATTATTTTTCACTAAAGTAATTAAGTATTTATACTGGATTTTTACTTTAGCTGCAAACTCAGTAGCAGCAGTAAACTCGGTAGTGGCAGTCGTAGTTATCAGATCAAGCAATCTTTGAGTTCCCTAAGCACTTAATTCAGAAATATCTTCCATTATTTGCCAAAAATCTGCCCATCTCTTTTATTTCCCTTAGTAACACCTTTGTTTAAAAATAGCTAAAATTGTAGATAAAAAATAGCTAAATAGCTAAATCAAATTTTTTGTAGCTGCTGATGTTGATTTATAGCTAAAACTAGCTACAAAAACTCCAAGTTGGCAACACTGCCTCTGTTTGCGTCGGGGGTTAAAAAGGTACATTATCTACGGGATATTATATACATTATAGATGCCTAGTCTTTTTGTCATAGGTGTCACGGACAGCCCACTGTGCAGAGCCTGCATGGTGGAAGACGAGACAGCAGCCCATCCCCTGAGGTCGCCACATACAGGGCCAAGTACTTCGGTAACCCAGGTACCCTCAGAGAAATCACCAGCAACACCAAGGCGTTGTTGGCCTTTTTCGAGGAGTTAGGGTGGATCGAGTAAGTTCCCACCCGTACGCAAAATACACGCTTGATCGTGGAGTTGCGGAAACCAGCCCGTTATACTATACTATACTATACTAGATGCCTAGTCATAAGTAGCGTGTCTAATTAAGATGGGAATTTGATAATTGGATCAGATTGATCATTAGATCGAATTCCGTCGTTGACGTCATATCAAGGTGAAGCACATAAATACCTTAGTTTCTTTGAAGTTCACTCCTGTGAACGAGAATTGGATTCATTTCATACCTCCTGGTATTTGATCCAATGATTCAATTCTCGTCATGAATTTCGGTAATAAATTCGTATTTTCTTAGAAGTAATAAAGGGAATAATCAAATAAACAACAAACATATTTTCTGGGAAATGATCGGATGGATAGTGTTGTCTAAAGAAACATTAAGAATTCTACTTCACGAAGTTATTAATTTAAATTGTGGAAAGAAAAAATCGCTCACGAGCAGGATTCGAACCTGCGACTTCTGGCTCAGTACGCCAGTGCTTTAGCCACTAACTACCGTGAACACTGCTCGTGGTATCGAAATTACCCTCCACTTTTTGGTGACGCCAGCGATATATTGTCACGTCGTGGCTGGTGTGGGAAGCTCAGGCAGGAGAACTCGCAGGGTCGAAGGTTCGGTGGCTTGGCACACGGTGACACACGGAAGTAGGAGGAGAACAGGAACTACAGGAACAGAACTCAGGAACAACAGGAACTAGTGGTATGGAGGTATGGAACTCCTCTGAGGTATGAGGGCACAGAGGGCCAGTAGTACGGAGGGCCGGAGGAGTGGTAGGTCAACTCCGACTATAAAACAATTGAGCTGCTGCTATGTCCATGCAGCTAGCTCGGGCTGGATTCAGGTAGGTAGGTAGGTTGGTAGGTCGGCACAAACAATAAAAACACAACAGGAACGTTTTGGGTATACTGTATCTCACTAACTGGTAACTTGATACATTGACTATTTGTTAATAAAATAATATAATGATTATGAGACAGAGTCACAGACACATGAGTGTCTTTCAGCGTACAATATAGAACTGGATAAGTAAAATAATATAAAAACAACTGTAATGGTCGGACACGTCCATGCCCGGCCAAGGCTACGATATAAGTCTCTTGTTTTAAGTAAAAAATAGAAAATTATGGAAGAATTTAAATTTTTGAATTTGGATAGGTAAAGTTTTAATAAAGTGGCCAGGAAATCGAAATAAGGTGGTGAGCAGCGTAACGAGTTTAGCCTCGTTACAATATTATTAAGAAACAGTGTTTATTATTAAAATAATAAAATAATTAGTAAGGGTAGGCTGCAGGCATATCTATAAGACTTTGAATTAACTGCAAAGTTAGTCGAATCGGTTAAGAAACACTGTTTCTTAATAAGATATCGCTGACGTCACCCAAAGATGTACAAAAAGTGGAGGTTAATTTCGATACTACGAACAGTGTTCACGGTAGCTTAGTGGCTGAAGCACTGGCGTACTGAGCCAGGAGTCGCAGGTTCAAATTCTGCTCGAGAGCGATTTTTTCTTTCACAACACTAAAATTGTTGCCATCCCTTTATTGTATCTACTATTAGTAACAGAGAGTGATGATAGTTTAAATTCGAGGTCAATTTTTTAAAATATTTACAAACTACAAAATAAAATGATACAATATTTACAAAGTACAAAATAAAATGATACAAAAAGGCGCGCCTAGGCGTCAAAATATTCATCCAGTAAAAAGTTTTAATAGTTTAAATTATGTTTAGTTCGTGAACAAGATAATCTTATCGCAAATTCTTCTAGCATTTCCGTACTAACGGAAATGATCTGCAGTGAACTTTTCGACCTTCCGTGCTGCGTTATGTGAAACACAAGTGCTAAGTATACCGAGGTAAGGATCAGTGCAACTAATTGGAACTTGGCAGCCATCAATCGCCCAAGTGCGTATATGTAGATTGTAAAATGGCTCCCACTTGTTTACTGTCCACTTTGTCTCCACTTTTATCGACTGTTTTCTATACCAGGCCCCTCAGAAAGTATTGCGAAAAAAAGTTTTTATATATGGGAGACTGGCCAGTTATAATGTTTTTCGAAAATATGATTATTTATAAGTAAAAATAAGTAAGTTCCAATTTCAAAATTTCCCTCCACATTTTTTGCGAGTTAATTCAAAGTATTGTGTCTCACTGAAATATGGATCTGTTCCGGGAACATTTTAGAGCTATGATTTTATACGATTTCAAGTGTCGCCTGAAACCGGATGAATCGTACGATAGACTTCAAATGGCATTCATGGATGAAGGCCCTTCCAAGGCAACCGTGTATCGTTGGTATAACGAATTCAAGCGCGGTCGACCAACTTTGGGGGATGACGAAAGAAGCGGTCGCCCTTTGACGGCTGTTACCGAAGAAAACGTGCTAGCAGTGAAAAATTTAATCCAAGACAATAGGCGAATTACATATCAGGAGATTCAACACATATTGAAGATTGGATCGGGAAGCGTTCACGAGATTCTACACAGCCATCTTCGCGTGAGGAGGATAGTATCACGCTGGGTGCCGCACAACCTCACCGATGCTCAGAAGCAGGCCCGGGTGGAATGGTGCCGTGATATGCTTAACAAATTTGAAGCAGGCTCGTATCGGCGTGTTTACGACATCGTTACAGGTGATGAGTCCTGGATTTATCAATATGACCCAGAAACCAAGCGCCAGTCGACTGTTTGGGTGTTTCAAAATGAGCCAACGCCTACCAAAGTGAAGCGATCTAGAAGCGGGGGTAAGATTTTGATCGCTAGCTTTTTTAATTTGACTGGCCACTTGGTATCAATTCCCTTACGGGATCAAAGAAGCATTAATGCCGAATGGTATACTACCAAATGTTTGCCAGAAGTTTTCTCTGTTATAAGCAACAAGCGACCAAACACAGGGCTCCGCGGGCTACTGCTCCACCACGACAATGCACCTGCGCACACCGCACTCAAAACGAGGGACTTCCTGGACAGCACGCCAGTCAAACTCCTGGGTCACCCTCCTTACAGCCCTGATCTAGCACCGTGTGACTTCTTTTTATTCCCAAAAATAAAAAATCAGCTCAAAGGGATACAATTTTCGTCGCCGGAAGATGCGCTGGCTGCGTTCGAGCAGGCTGTAAACGAGGTGTCTGCGGCGGACTGGAAAAAGTGTTTTGAAAACTGGTTTAGGCGCATGAATCTTTGTATAGAGGCTGGTGGAAAGTACTTTGAAAATATTTGATAAAAATATATGTACGTATAGAACAATTTTTTTTAGTTTCGCAAAACTTTCTGAGTGTCCCACGTATTGTGCCTTATAATATGTTGCTTCATTTGATTATGCATGATGTCAGAAATGCCCACAAGTCAGCAATTTTAATCGCCTCTAACGAAATGCATTAAAGCATACTACTACCCGAGTTTCAGTGTCGATCAGATTATCCCATTCCATTTGGCTATTACCTACTAAATTATCCGAGCAACCATTTTGTAACATATCGATAGCTTTTACAATTTTGACGTGAGGTAAATCGTTCGGAAACGATTGCCAAGATAATTTGTATGTTGGGTGCCAATACATTATTTCATCGTTTATATAACATGATGAATTATTATTAGATATGACTTCATATGACTAGAATCTTTTGTTTTGATTTCGAAACGATTTTTTTTTGTCCCAGATGGCACAATTCGTTCTAGCTAGACGTCGTAAATGTGAACAAAGTTCATCTGGCGATGCGATGCTACTTAGTTTGGGATAGGTTTAGTCAATTTAATGGTTTCACAAAACAGTGGGGCAATTGTGTAATGCATTCACTTTGACATTAGCTTTCATTTTGAAATTAAAGCAATATTCACTGCATGGTACGAAGTTGCCGATAACACGGATTGTCAAAACACACGGAGCAATGAACATTGAAATCCAGATGATTACAATCGCGAGTGAGTTACGCAATTCGGCAGCAGTTCTACAACTAATAATTTCTTAGGTTTTCGCGATCACTACACGTCATAATAAAACAAGTTTGACCGGATTATATCGCGTATATTATTTAAATTGGTTTTTCTGACGTTTCGAAAGCTTTGCAGCGTTCGTGGTCGCAGGAAGACTAAGATAACAAGCGTCTTTACAGATATTTCTAAAAAATATTTTAACCTACCGTACAATTTTATTAATTGAAATCGTTTCGCCATAAACATCATTATAACTAATGTGATTATTTTATTTGCCATCTACAATATTAGGGCTCGAGTTAACTTCCATTACATTATTACGAGCAGGAAACGTCAGTCGATCTAAGTAACTATATATGTACTCGTATAGGTGTATTTATATTTATTATGTTTGGCATCCAATATTACCACCTACAGATACGGATGGAATTTACTATTTTTCTTATTGTAATGCAATATTTAAAACTAGGAATCACGTTTCACATTCGTAATGTCCGAAAAGTTTTGTAACGGGACTTTTATTTTCTTATTTTTTTTTTTGGTTTTTAAATTTTTTTTATTATTTTGTAAATGTTACAAAGCATTTTTTTTGGTTTTTCATTTAACCTACAGGCAATCTACTATCTGCTATGTCCATAGCGACAAATAGTTTTTCACCAAGCTTCTTTTCAATTGCATCTATTTATTTTATATATTTATATATCTTCGGGACATTTTTACACAGCACCATCTAGTCCCAAATGTTAGAATGCCTATGTTATTCAATTTGTTTTGAATTATTTTATGATTTAATTTAACGTTTTTGTGCTGTATTAATTTGTTTTATATTCATTTCTATTTTCAATAATATCCGAGTCAAATTAATTATTTCCAAATGTTATAATGAATAATAATGATATTTATTTGTTTTTGATACCTACTTAATTTTTATAATACCTTTCCAAGATTTTTAATTAAAAAGGAATATTCTTAAAAATGAATTAAGGAACGTGTATTGACTCGATTTTGCTGATCTATAAAAGATCTGTGGTTTTGATTAGTGGGGGCATTCAGATTGTTGCAACGGTCAGTATTGATGTAACCTTTGAAGTATTTTCTGTGAATAGTAGAAATCCTTGATTTCCAATAGTTGTGAATTGAGTTTAAATTGTTATATATTAATGCCATGTGTTAAAGTGAATATGACTTTTATTTACCTTCTGTACAACTGTTTTGCCACCGATATGCAGACATTAGTTTATTGTAAAAAGTGTTGTCTAACAAATCAGAAGCAGGATCACTACGCGCCGTTCTCGGTCGAGTATTATGAATCAGAAGATCAAAGACGCGGCACAGGTCCGTTTTACGAATGGAATCGTTTTCTCGAGGAGAGCGAAGGAATTACAAGGAACCAGGTGAGTTTGGAATTAAAATTTACATAAAGAAATCTTAATACACGAGTGATCGGTATCAGTCATACATACATTTGTGGATGAAAAACTTATGATAAAACAATAATCAAAGTAGTTGTTCTCTCTTGTTGAAAGAGTATGCGAAGCGAGTAGGTATTCCGATTAAAGCAAAAAGTTCAAATACCTAGTGAGCTGAGTTAGCGTTAATAATACCTACATTAATATTTTTATATATTTCATAAGAATGAAATTTCTATGTGTTTTACCATAACCAGGACAATATCAAAAACAGTTTTAATATTTAAATTATGGAATCCAGGAGTTTTGTATGTTGATATATTTGCCAGGTCACTTCTCACAGAAGGGACATTTTTTTTAATCATTCTCACCTGTATGTTCAATGCATAGAATTTAGAAGATCTGAGGTTCAATGGATAATATCAGTGGGTTCAGAGAATCGCTTGAACCTTTTTCACAATGGAGTCTAAATGTCTAAAAATGCATAACTATCTGTTTTGTTCAAATGAATCAAGTGGTTTAGAAGTTATGATGCTGTGAGGTTTCTCCCGCACGCACGCGTTTGTCGTGGCTCGTGGCACGTCACTCCACGACGCGCTCGCTGTCCTTTTAGTTTATTATGTACCTGCCTACCTAGTTCGGGCATTTTAGCACAACAAAATATTTTTGCAATGTGATTTACACATTATGAGAGTTTTAAAATGTAGCACTAGCCCGTAGAACGCAGGCATGCAACGGAGTGAGCCTGGAGATATGTAGTGGCGTCATAGCGGCCAGCGCTGGCCCCGCGACGCACATTTAACTGAGAGGAACAATGTTTCGAAAACTAGTTGGCGAATCGGAGTGATTTTAGCATAGTATATCTTTATTTTTTGGTGAGCTGCGCTGAATAGCTTAATTCGTTGATATGCTCCATTGGTTATTCGTCGGTTTTAAATTTCCTTTATATTTTAATATTATTACGGAAAGTTTGGTGGTTTGTAGCCAGCATTTGAACAATATGATGAGGTCAGATTGAATATTCAAACAATTTAGTAAAACTTGTGGATTATCAAAATACTTCTTATATACCTACTGTATTGTCTAGTAGGTACCCATAGTACAGGCTCTACTTGGCTTGGGATAGAATGGTGATGCGTAAGATGTCCCAAAAATATTTATGTATTTTTATTTTATATGTATTTTGAGTCCGTGACTTAGATGGGTTGTGCAGTGTGCACAGATTTTTTTATGGCTTATGAGTATGAGGTACGTAGTACGTCATCCATATTACTTGTTAATTTAGTTCACTACGATAATACTTGTTAAATGTTGTGTGGTGGTTATGTGCCAGGTTGGCGTATGAGGTTATGTTTGATGTTGGGTGTGGATGGTGTGCGTTTGAACGCATAGGCATAGACAAAAGCATTGAGAGTGAAATAAATGAAAAGGACAAACATTATTATAACAAGAACTTGTTACAAATGAGAAGCTAATGATAAGAAATATGTTTAGAGAACTCTTGGAGTGTGCTCATGATTGGGTTCTATGGGAAAGGAAGCGAGGCTGTTTACATCTCATTCCAAAGATTGCTATGCCCTTTCATACTTTCCATATCGACCATTGGAGTCTGATTTTCACAACTAATGAATGAACCCATATGATTATGTGTTATAATTTGTTCTTGCTGTTGTCCGAGCAACTGGAGTCGAGCAATCATGGGCGCCTGTGATTGGGTCAGTTTAGAGTGGGAACAATTTAAATTTATGGATGCTCTCTCACTCAAAATGTATAGTTTTAAAAAGATATTTAAAATACAAAATCAAATATTTCTGTCGGGGTTTTGAAGGATTATTTTGGTACGGGTGTGCGACACGTTACGTGTGATCAGGGTATGTACAAAATCTTATACAGGTATAAAATTTAAATGACTGAAATTGATATATGACATTGGAATGGGTTAGAAGAATGGAAATTTGCCTTACCACGGGCGGGTGGCCGGGTAGAGGCGCGACGGGTTAGTTTTGTATTCGCTTGCTCCTCAAAATTGGGGTGATGACGAGCGTTTGTGTGATGACAGATTGGTTCAGATTCAATGCCATGTTGAGTAATATTAAGGAACAAGAGGGTCACCATCAGACCGTTTCGGATCTATTTGGCCGTAAACTCACTAGAAAGACCCCCCATCTTATACATGGGATGGATATTGAGGAAAGTACAGATTATTTAATTATTTTTATATTTTTATTTCCATAAAAAAATACATGCATTTGGCCGATACAATGTAGAACATAAACCAGTTTAGGTTTTTCTTGAGGTTTTTCTGTACACCGCTTGGTCCGTCGACATTTATTAGAACAGGATGCGAGCGGTCAATCGAATAATGTTACTAAAATAAGATAATGAGGTTGCAAAATATGTTGACGAACCGCAAGATAGACAAGAATTCTTAAGATATCGTATTATTGATTGTGTGTGTAATGGACTCATTATGAAAGGTACGTCTGTATACAAAGGGATGTATGTATGCAGTGGTCAAAATGTACATTTGGTTATATTTTGGCGGGAATGGGACTGCCAATTCATCAGAGAAAGAAATAAGTGAAAATTAAGTTACATGACTGAAGAATGAATGAATTAAGTTGACTGCCTCGTTGGTCTAGTGGTTGCAGGCGCGACTGCTGAGCGTTGGGTCCTGGGTTCGATTCCCGGGTCGTGCAAAGTGTTATTTGTTTTTTATCATTTGGAAATTCTCAGTAGCGGTCCGGAGTCGGGATTTGTACCCGGTCAATGGCAATAGACTCGCCCCCTGTTGCATGGGACTATGACATAACTGGCGAAATGTGGGTGTACTATTACGCCTCTGCCTGCCCCTTCGGGGAGGTACAGGCGTGATGTTATGTTATGTGTGTGTTATGTTAAGTTACATGAAGTACTTAAACAAATCGTAACGAACAGTAAACATATGTTTGTGCTTTTCTTTTATTATGTTGCGTGTAGTGTAAGATGCAACACATGATACATACATGATAGATGTGATACATGATATTCCGTATGATTATTATTGCTTACATTCACATGTATTATCAAATACTAATGCACAAGGTATGCTATGTATAATATAAATGATGCATAAGGTGTGCTATGTATAATGTATACGTTACACAAGGTATAATGTGTGAGATGCACAAGATATATCAGGTTGTAGGCAAAAAGTGTGCTATATACTAATATGCAATACACAAGGTGTGTTATGTAGTATAAGACGCACAAGGTGTAGGTACGGGCCAGTTAGCTTCGTACATTTGCAAAAGTACCTAAGTATATGTTGTTGATGTGTTATTTGGAGTTTTAAATCTTCTAGTAGTTAGTTGAGTACACAGAGTAGTACATTTCACAGTAAGTTAATAGTTAAAAGGTACACACAATAAAAAAGGGTGACGATTCTTTCTCCAAGTGTCAGTTAGACGAGTATCGACGTATGATTGGTATCTAATTATTAAAATTATTGTATATAATTATGACTAAGGCAACGCAAGACCGAAAAAGGCTTGCTGCGTACGTAAAAATATATATGGTGGTGAGACTGTACACAAGGTGTGCTATGTATAATATATACGACTCACAATGTGAGCAATGTATGATGTATTAGATTCACAAGATGTGGTGTGGATGAATGATCATAGTGTGCGATATAAAATGTGCAATGCGCAAGGCGTGCCATGCAAAAAGTACAAGATGCACAAAGTGTGCTATGTAAATTGTGTGTGACACACAAGGTGTCCGATGTTGTATGTACAAAGTAATCGATAGAAAAATGTTCAATGCGTAAGGTTTGCTATGGAAAAAGTATTAGATGCAAGTGTGATGTATAATTAATATGATGCAAAGGGTTTGCAATGTTGTATGCACAAAGTGTGCTATATAAAAATATGCTATGCACAAGGTGTGCTATGTATGAGTTCACTAGGTGTGCTAGGTTGTAAAAGTGTGCGATACATAAATAAAAGCAAAGCGCAAGGTTTGCTTTTATATGTATGTATAAAGTATGAAATCCACAAGGTGTACGAGTCCTAATGATACAGGTCTGCGTACCTAGTTTAGGGGCCGGAAAAATGACATTAAATCTTAAGACTTGTACAACCTGCTGTTGTTCCTCGTGCTCTGTATTGTGTTTTAAGTACAAATAAATAAATAATGCACAAGGTGTGCGAGTCCTAGTCCTAATTCACAAGGTGTGCGAGTCCTAGTCCTAATGCACAAGGTGTGCGAGTCCTAGTCCTAATGCACAAGGTGTGCGAGTCCTAGTCCTAATGCACAAGGTGTGCGAGTCCTAGTCCTAATGCACAAGGTGTGCGAGTCCTAGTCCTAATGCACAAGGTGTGCGAGTCCAGTCCTAATGCACAAGGTGTGCTAGTCCTAGTTCTAATGCACAAGGTGTGCGAGTCCTAGTCCTAATGCACAAGGTGTGCGATTCCTAATGCACAAGGTGTGCAAGCCTTAATGCACAAGGTGTGTGAATCTTACTGTACAAGGTGTGCGTGTCTAAATGCACAATGTGTGGGAGTCCTAATGCACAAGGTGTGTGAGGTCTAATGCACAAGGTGTGTGAGGTCTAATGCACAAGATGTGCGAGGTCTCATGCAAAGTGTGCGAAGATTAGTCAATGAAATGCGCAATGCGCGCAAAGTGTAAAGTGTGGTGAAATGTGTTCAAAAGTGTATTTTGTAAGATGTGATACATGGTGTGAAATTACGTAATTGATTGTTGTTTAGCGAGTGCGAGGTTAATGCACAAAGTGTGCAAAGTTTAATGCACAAAGTGTGTATAAAATGCGCAATGTGTAATTTGTCATAGTATCTGAAATCTGTTATAAATGTGGAATAGGTGATATATTACATGCTGTCATCATCATCATCATCAACTCAGCCTATCGCAGTCCACTGCTGGACATAGGCCTCTCCCATTAGATGCTATAAAATTATGTAATTGATTTTTTATAATTTTATTATGCACAAGGCAATGTGTTATTGAAAAGCTAATTGAATAATTATTTACCAACGTAACAATAAAATTGTTAAAATAATATTCATATAGAAAATAAAAAGTAATTACTAAAATAAGTAGTTCATTCTTATAATAGGTATAGTAGCCGGCAAATAGCTTGAACAATGATGGTACCACTGGCGTGGCGTCACTGCGCATGTTAATGTGGGGTATTTGCCGCGCACTGTACACGAGGACGTGTACTTATTATCAGGATGGACGAGCTGTTAGAATGCCTATGTTATTCAATTTGTTTTGAATTATTTTATGATTTAATTTAACGTTTTTGTGCTGTATTAATTTGTTTTATATTCATTTCTATTTTCAATAATATCCGAGTCAAATTAATTATTTCCAAATGTTATAATGAATAATAATGATATTTATTTGTTTTTGATACCTACTTAATTTTTATAATACCTTTCCAAGATTTTTAATTAAAAAGGAATATTCTTAAAAATGAATTAAGGAACGTGTATTGACTCGATTTTGCTGATCTATAAAAGATCTGTGGTTTTGATTAGTGGGGGCATTCAGATTGTTGCAACGGTCAGTATTGATGTAACCTTTGAAGTATTTTCTGTGAATAGTAGAAATCCTTGATTTCCAATAGTTGTGAATTGAGTTTAAATTGTTATATATTAATGCCATGTGTTAAAGTGAATATGACTTTTATTTACCTTCTGTACAACTGTTTTGCCACCGATATGCAGACATTAGTTTATTGTAAAAAGTGTTGTCTAACACAAACTAAGCAGAGCTTGTGATATGGGTACTAGACAATGGATATAATACTTATATACTTTTTTTTTTTGTAAATACATACTTATAATACATAAGAAACACCCAGACCAACACAAACACTTATGTTCATCACACAAATATTTGTGTCCTGTGGGAATCGAACCCACGACCTCGTGATCAGAAGTCCGACACTCGAACCACTAGACCACAGAGGTCGTGGGTTCGACTTGACTTTCTACTATATTTTCTGACAATTCATTAACTAATTTATGCGTAATCCATTTTTTAGTTCCTTCTCCAAAATCGTTGCTAACCCTAGGGATATTTAATTTATTTTTCTTTGCTAAACGGGTCGGATAGTTATGTACTCTTTTTGTTTAATCTAACATTATGCTGTTCAAGCAATATTGTTATTTTTTTAACCTACATTGTAAAACGCTTGCAAGAATTCCGTTGCTGTAAAAAAGGCTTTTATATGTCAAGAGATAAACCAGGTAGATTTAAATTATAGGTAAAAAAGAGTTCAGACACTAATCTTGACCTAAATGGACACGATACATTCTGTGTACCACGGGTAGTCCAGATAAATGAGCCAGGCTGCATTAGCGTAGTAAACAGGGCCTCCATTGCTTAGGTATTCGTAATAAACCCTAACATTCGACACAATTCATCAAGGTTTGTGTTATGCTGAGCTACTGGACCGTAATTTAGGTGCCAGTAGTAACTACTAGGGGTTAAGAACTTTGTTTATTGTCTAAAATCATAGAAATATAAATAATAAGGTAATAGAAATGTTATCTACTGTCTTTTACTACGGGAGCGCATCTCGCCGGTTTTCCGCTACTAACACATAAATATGCAATCACGCCCACCCACGTTTATTTTAATTCTATGCGCCCACCATGTTATAAAAAGGCAAAAAAATACCGTTGCTAGATATGCTGCAAAATACAATTTTAGTGACTGCGTCTAAAACAGCACTGATGATCAAGCAAACGGTTCGCGCACTGGTGTCCTAAAAGACAACAGTAATAACAACAATAAACAATAATCCAACTACCTACAAATAAAACCAACATAGGCTTAAACTCTCCTCTCGTAAGAATGTGTAGTGATTTAAATTCATTCATGAAGTCTGTGCAAGAAGCTGACATAAACCACGACTCCAGAAAAAAAAATCGATCAAGAATATTGAAGTCCTTGAGTATCAAAAAATCGCCCTAAATTTAAGTAGTTTGTAGAAATATATTTAAAAAAAAAGTTGTTTTTGGTTTTTTAGGAGTATTAGTTTTTAATTAATATTAAGTCGTCTTGATTAGCCAATGTTGTGTTCACCCGTAATTGGCGTACGTATAAGGACAATACTGTGCTGTATTATTTGGTACCAGTTTTAATATGTATGCTGTGGGCGAACCTTATGCAATAAATAAATAAATAAATAACAGTACGCGGCGACAAGTTCACGCACCTTCTGTTACCTTTATTTAGATTTCTATGTCTAAAATCCCAAATGGTGCCGACCACAGCACGTATAACTGACTCGCAACTCGCAACACAGGCTGCGTAAGCTTCCAAAAGTCATTAATATGTTTATCGGCGAACGCTTTTCCATGGCTCGAGGTAGGCTCTGTGTAATTAGACATCGATCGATTGATTAACTCAGCCAAGGTGCTAGCTAAGTTATCCACATCTGGGATTTGAGATTGGATTCTCTAAAGTTGCGCCGCGAATCGTGACCCTTTGCCAAAGCAGACACTAATAGGTACTTTTAGTAAATGTGTATAAAAAGTGGCATCTAATTTTCTAATAGCTGAAATGTTTTTTTCTGAAAACTTCATTTAAATCGGAAGTTCATTAATCTTAATACCTACCACATTAGTAGAATTTTTTTTATAAGGTTTCTCCGCGAAACATATGGGTGAAATCCACAGACCGAGGTTTTTAATCTGAGGTGAAATCAGAAATATCACATGTACAAATCCACCACCAAGAAAAAATATCAGTAGGCTATTAGATATAAATATTACCATTATTGCATTTTTTTAAATATTCAAATTTTTTTACATTTTTAAATATTTCTATAAAAAATCATTCAAAAATATAAAAAATAGTAACCCACCGGCACTAGGTCCGAGCTCCGGCAGTCAGGGCCTCAGAGAGAGGAACTTCCTAACGATGCGCGCCGTGTCCAGAAGTACAGCTTTCTGTATCAAGTCCCAGACCCATCTGCCTAATGAGAACCTCTTCAGATGTTGCTCGACGCTCTTTGCTATAATCCCATTTGCGCTAACGACAATCGGCACGATGACTGCTGAGTCAACATCCCACATGTCGACAACCTCGTGTGCCAAGTTAAGATATTTAATTTCTAAAAATGAATTATTAGATTTGAAAATGTATGAAACGTATGTATACCTAGTGCTGTGTTAGACTACCCAACAATGTTTGCATGCCCCTATTTTAGGCGGAATATTATGTACCAATACATTTTTTTTTACCATCTATGTATGAATATTGATTCACGCAAATAAAGAATTGAATAGAATTGAACTCTGAAATCGCGAAAAAAAATCAGCTGATCCTTACATTTTGTCGTGCGACACCGATGATTTAGTAGGGGGACAGCACAGTGATATTTTTTTCGCAGTTTCAGGGTTGATCCCATAGTAAACGTTGTTCTATTCTATGCCCTGAATGAGCTCTTTAAATATGATCACGCATTTCTGATACACGTTGTATAGCTAAAACAGTAAAGAAACATACGTACACAAGTCTGTCAGTCAGTCCTGCTATATAACTTCTGACTGGCTAGTCTCTTTTTTCCATGGCGAAATGATAGCATATTATAAATATTTTTTAAATTCAGTGTTAAAAACTGGCCAAGTGCAAATCAAACTCGCGCACTACACATGTCTGTGCTTACCTCATTTTTATTACTTGTTGTTTTACTTGGTGTTTGCTGTTTCGTTGCATATGCACATCGTTGCATATGTCGACAACCTCGTGTGCCAAGTCAAGATATTTAATTTCTTTATCTTTTTCGGCATTCACGAGATTCTCGTCATGCGGGACGATAACATCTACAATCGTCGTGCAGCGCTCTGCTCGCTTATTATTATTATTATTGGTATTACCTACAAATATGTGTGTCATGCGAGAATCGAATTCGCACCGAGTAAAAGGCGAAGACAAGTTCACCCACTGTTACATAAGGCTATATATAGAACCACGGTAAACAATGGCCATAGTAGTTCACCCTTATTTTTTTATTTTTGTGGGCCAGCATCAGTCATTGGAGCAGACGAGTCTGTGGTGGAGAACTTCAATCGGAAAACTTAGCGTGGGATGCTCCGACGCTGCCTAGCCAGACGAACCGGAATTCTAAACGTGACTCTGAAAGGAGCCCAATTAATTAATTGGATTAATTGGACTCCTAAAAAACCTGTATACACCAATAAACATTTTGATTTGATTTGATTTCCTATACGTGCGGGAAGCGCACGACCGGTTGTGGTGACGATGCTTGGGGGAGGCCTATGGCACAGTAAACATAAAATACAGTTCGGAAACGGTTTTGGGAGACAGTGTTCAGCAGTGGAATATGGTACACAACGGTAGTTTACATGTTGACAAAGAAGTTGACAAAACAGTATTTTAATTATTATAAAATATTTTTTACAATTAGGTGTATATTATGTGTGTGTGTGGGGGTTGTGAGTGTGTGGGGTTTGTGTGTGTGTGGGGGTTATGTGTGTGGGGTGTGAGGTGTAGGGTGTGCGTATGTATGTATTTTTTTTTGTGTGTGTCGTTGTTTGTGTGTATGGAGTTGGGGAATTACGTGATGTATGCAAGCAGATCTTCAGTCTTTTGGTAGTCTAGTTCTAGAAGCAATTCGGTAACAAATTTTTTAACTTTATATTTGCTAAGTCCTGCAATATTAAGGTCTTTATGTATACAGTCGTAGATTTTGGAGCTGAGACTGTTGAAATGTCTCCCGACAAAAGAAGACCTAAATGGGTCTCGCGGGCATACTATATATATATCAATATAAAAAAGCCACTAGCAAAGTGCCTAAAATCGAAATGGCCCTATTTTGTTTTTACCTTGTTTAACACATTTAATTAAATTTATTTTGTTTCAATTAGGTGTTTTTTTATGCGTTTTTAAATACACTTGAACGTCGTTGTTTACTTTTAGAAGCTATCTTGCGTGTTTTCAGAAATATTTCATGATAAGTGGCTTTTTAGGGTTCGGTGCCCAAAGGGTGCCAAACGGGACCCTATTACTCTCGCTACGCTGTCCGTCCGTCCATCTATCTATCACAGGGTTGTATCTTTTGAACGATAATAGAATATGTGTTGCTATGACTCCTATATATCACAACAAATACTAAAAACAAAAAAAAGTCCAAAAGTAAAAACAGAAACCAAAGGGGACCCCCCCTTTGGTTTTAGACTTTTTTATATAAGAAACCTCGAAAAACATGCATTTTTTTTAACGCTTTTGTTCCTGCTCTATCTTCAAAACGGTAACACAGACCAGCGTCAAACTTGGGCTGATTATAGTGCATACTATGTAGTTTAGCAACAAATACTAAAAATAGGGCAAACATAGACATAGGTGGTGGTACCTGCGTAAGAAAGAGATGCAAAAATTCATATTATATTTCGCGAACGGAGCGTTGAAGTCTTTTGATGAACTCTCGTTAATTAAATCAGTTTCATATTTATCTATGCAAATCAATAAAACTGTTTCGTCTTTAGGGTTTAATACGCGATGTGCATACGCAACAAAACAACAAACACCGAGTAAAACAACAAGTAATAAAAATGAGGTAAGCACAGACATGTGTAGTGCGCGAGTTTGATTTGCACTTGGCAGGTTTTTAACACTGAGTTTAAAAAATATTTATAATATGCTATCATTTCGCCATGGAAAAAAGAGACTAGCCAGTCAGAAGTTATATAGCAGGACTGACTGACAGACTTGTGTACGTATGTTTCTTTACTGTTTTAGCTATACAACGTGTATCAGAAATGCGTGATCATATTTAAAGAGCTCATTCAGGGCATAGAATAGAACAACGTTTACTATGGGATCAACCCTGAAACTGCGAAAAAAATATCACTGTGCTGTCTCCCTACTAAATCATCGGTGTCGCACGACAAAATGTAAGGATCAGCTGATTTTTTTTCGCGATTTCAGAGTTCAATTCTATTCAATTCTTTATTTGCGTGAATATTGATACATAGATGGTAAAAAAAATGTATTGGTACATAATATTCCGCCTAAAATAGGGGCATGCAAACATTGTTGGGTAATCTAACACAGCACTAGGTATACATACGTTTCATACAATTTCAAATCTAATAATTCATTTTTAAGGTTAGGTTATCTACATCCATTTTATAATTCATGTCACATATCATATTGAACTATGTTTACGGGACTTGTCGCGCACAATTAAATCAAAATATAACAAACATTTTGACTAACCTCGACGTTTCGGTCAAGTTGCATTGGCCGTGGTCACGACTACTACTGACTGGAGGTACTTGACCGAAACGTCGAGGTTAGTCAAAATGTTTATTATATTTTGATTTAATTGTGCGCGACAAGTCCCGTAAACTTAGTTCAATATGAGTGAAATTCGCGAAAGTCTAAAAACTTCTACATATCATATTATTTCTAATTACATGTTGGGTTGGTCTTATAGTAAAAGTTGTTCGATAGCATCTCTTAAATAAGCTCTTCAAATATGACCACGCATTTCTGATACACGTTGTATACCTATTTACTGTGGCTATACTGACTACGCACACATACAAATGAGTAAGGATAGGCTAACACTTCTGAAGTCGTGTAGGTAAATGATTATGTTCGCCGGTAAAGCGTGTCGTAGGCCAGCTCCGTTCTCCTACTATGTTTGTCAGTGTACGAAATACATTAATACCTTATTGCTTTCGCGTTCGTGGACAAACGGAATCCGATTTCGAAAAAATCTTTACTCCCAGCTTATGTGGCCCTCAAATATCCATCTCCAACCATGCGTTAATGTGAGGCCCGTATCTTAAAGATGGGGACAAGGGGATGGGACAGGAATTTAGGTACTTATAGTTGCCCTTATTATGCTTGAAATTTTGTGGGCCGATAATAAGTGGTGCATTAAATGTTCAGATTCGGCACTTTTCGATCCGAATTCTAGAGTATAGTTAGTTGTAGTGTATAGTATATTCCTTACTTTTAAACATTTTGTAAGCTGTTTTGTTTTGGCATAGGGCATAGTGTACTATTATAGCTTCTATTTTAGTAGTAGTAGAGCTCCTTTGTGAAAGAACTCGTCCGGGGAAGTACTACCACCGTACTTACTTCTGCGCCAAATAGTGATGCTTGCATTGCTGTGTTTTGGTCTGAAGGGTACGGGTGCCGGTGAAATTACAATCACATGAGGCTTTCCATCTTCATGTCTCAGATTGGCGAACCGACTTGCGGTACCATTTATGCAACAGTCTAGGTGGTATTGCAGTTGCTATGGGCAAAGATAACCGCTTAACATCAGTGTACCTAGTACGAGTTTGACACTTACGAATACTTTCAAAGTATTCGTCGACTTTCATTAATAAATCTGTAGTTCCTCCACGTATCCGCCAGGGGCGCTACTGATTTATGAATGAAAGTCGACGAAAACGATGAAAGTATTCGTAAGTGTGAAACTCGTACTAGGCCCACAGGTGGGCCTTTAGCTCGTTTCGTCATCCTATACTATAAAAAAAGCTTCATAATTATAATCTCTGTCGATTCACCAAGTTTATATTATGTGTGAATGCCAGTTTTTTTTTTTTTTGCTATCAATGCCCAAATAACGTATATTCAAGGCTATACAGGGGGAACACACACCAAAGAACAAAGCGGACTAGAATTCACACATACTTAAATTAACTCTAATGGCAATCGGGGTCTTTGGTTGTGTTATATGTATAGAGATTGAAAAGGGAATGACCTTAGTGACCTCTATGTCCTGTATTTAATGTCAGTAGATTTTTCGTTAGCCAATCGATGACACCGACACTGAACAATTTATTTAGAAGCTCCAAAATATTCATCGGATTTTGTTGTTGATTGAACATTTTTGGTAGACGAAATGCAACAAGACATCCTCTATCCATATCGAATGAGGTTAAAAAAAGGAATTTGTAACATGTGAAAAATCACATAATAGGTATCCATTTAATGAATAAATAAAAATATATAATATTTTTGGGACATTTTTAAACAGCACCATCTAGTCCCAAACTAAGCAGTGCTTGTGCTATAGTTACTAGAAAATTGATATAATAATAAAATCCTTTTTTTTGTTGTAAATACATCATCATCATCATCATCATCATGGTACTTTCAACCTTAATAACAAAACGTTTTTTTTAGTTGTGTGACGTGGTTTAAAAAGTACCGCAATTGATTATCCTCGTGATTCTGAACACTCTATTTTCAGGTTTGCACTATCATTATCATTTCAGCCGAAAGATGTCCACTGCTGGACATAGGCCTCCCCCTAGCATCGCCACAACGACCGGTCCTGCACCTATGTAAATACATACTTATAAGCATTACATAAGAAACACCCAGACCAACACAAACATGATTTCCAATCATTTATCATTATTTGTATAAAGCAATGAAATAAAATCTCATCTCGTCGTCATCGTTTCAGCCAAAAGAAGTCCACTGCTGGACATAGGCCTCATGGAAATTGCCATAATGGCCACGCTTGGCAGGCGAGTTGGCGATCGCAGTTGGTTGGTTAAATACTCAGAAAACGCTGTTGCCCATCCTCTGTTGAATCCCTTAGTCGCCTTTTACGACACCCACGAGAAGAGATGGGGTCTTTCTGCTGTCATTTGTAATAAATAAGTAAGATCTGTATACCCATTTGTGTAATAGCAAAATATACATTATGTATTTAGACGAATTTTAAGAGACTGTAAGTAAGCAATTCTGATAGCGAGAGCACACGGCTACATATCAACCTATAACTTTCCAGTATACGCTGACCTCGCATTGTATAGGCTTTCCGTACAATGAGAAGTCATCTTATATTGGAAATGTGTAGCTTGATGTGTAGCCGTGCGTATGTATGATATTATAGGTTCGTATGGCTATTGTATGCTGTTATTATCACGTCAGTTAGTCAAGTGATTACCTTAACAATAGTTTTTATTTATTCTAAAAAAGTGGTAGACCTAACTTCCTCTAGTGACACGGACCTTCTTAGCACTGAACATGTTGGTATAAACAAGTAATTAAACTTCAATAATGTACTTCTACTTCTTACTTATTGGAACATCAGAGTGTAAAGTTTCTTGTACCTACATGCAAAGTGGCGCAGTTAACGCGGTTAACCAGTAAAGTTTAACAAGGGAGCAAATAATGACACAACCGAGAACCCAGAGACCGAGACTCACAGGTAAAAGGTTTCGTTCGACAAACACGTTTATTTACTCATTCATCAATCAATGAATGCTGGTTTTTAGGGTTCCGTAGTCCTACAAGGAACCCTTATAGTTTCGTCATGTCCGTCTGTCTGTCCGTCTGTCCGTCTGTCCTAATCATTTACAGCTTAATAACTTCTACAGTTATAAACATAAGTAAATGAAATTTTGAGAAAAAATGGTCTAGATATAGATCTCAATTTTAAAAGAATAAAAAAATCTTGATTACGTATTTTAGGGGTGGCGCCCATACATGCGAAATGGGGATGAAATTATTTTTTTCGCTGCTACCCCTCGTGTGGGGTATCGTTGAATAGTTATACTAAAATGAAGGTAATGTTTCATACACAACTTTTTTATCAGGTATACCATCTGCGAAATACAGTTCGCCAAAGTGGCTTGCAATGTGTCCCCCCCCCTGCCATTTCTAAACTATGCAATGTAGAAAGTTATAGTCTTCAACATTGATAGACCTTTATAAAAACTCTCTTTTAAATTAATTTCGATTATAATGTGTATATAAATTTTTGAGTTATAGTGAGAAAACTGAAAAATACTTAAGACGTCCTAGTTCATAGGTCATTGACCTTAGAGAAAAATGATCTTAGCAAATAATGCTCCTTTAGTTACTTTATATTTAAAAAAATCACAAAAGAAACACACTTCTTAAATTTAGCTTTATAAATTTAGCGCTAGGTGGCGCTGTTTGCAAAAACTAAAATAGCAATGATTAGTATTCGTTTTGATTCGTTTGTAATTAGACCTACTTAAGGAACCTTATAATACTGAGCATGGCCCGACATGCTCTTGGTCGGGTTTTTATGTTGATTTTGTTGACTTGTTGACTTTATCAACGATATTCACTATTATGATGTAAATACCTAATAACAAATTAACTAACACGGAAATCAACTTTCATTAAATTTGTTCGTCCACGTGTAACGTTTAGTCACAAGATTTAATATAATTTGGGGAGGGTAAGGGAAGAGGAAGTGGGTAATGAAATTGAAAAGATTTTCCCATTTTTTTTTAAAATTAATATTATTTTATGTATTTAATTGTAGTTAGGTAACTACCCTGTGTTTCTTCCATGACATTCCAGTCCATTCAATGGTTGTCTGGAAGAGATCGCCGTGGAGCGACAAAGCCGCCAATTGTACACTTATAACATAAAATAACATAACAGCACGCCTGTATTCCCCGAAGGGGTAGGCAGGTGTGTATAGTGCACCCACATTTCGCCAGTTATGTTATAAGTCCCATGTAATAGGGGGCAACCCTATTGCCATTGACTGGGCACAAATCCAGACTCCGGGCTGCTACTGAGAATACCTACACCTACACCTTATCAATCAATAAATCAACTCAGCCTATCGTAGTCCACTGCTGGACATAGGCCTCCCCAAGTTGCGCCACAACACACGGTCCTCTGCCTTCCGCATCCAGTCCCCCCCAACCACGTTCTTTAGGTCGTCGGTCCACCTGGCAGGAGGGTGCCCTATGCGTTTGCCGATTCGTGGTCTCAACTCAAAGACTCGTCTGCTCCAGCGGCCATCGGTCCTTCGACAGACATGGCCAGCCCACTGCCACTTCAGCTTACTGATCCTACAAGCTATGTCGGTCATTTCGGTTCTTCTCCGGATAATCTCGTTACGGATTTTATCCTCCAAAGAAACTCCAAGCATAGCTCGCTCCATAGCTCGCTGAGCGACTTTGAACTTGTGGACTAGCCCAACTGTCAGTGCCCACGTCTCGGCACCGTAAGTCATGACAGGCAGGACGCACTGGTTGAAGACCTTTGTCTTCAAACTTTGCGGTACCTATACCTACGGTGTCGCCTACGACAAGAAGACTCGGCGAAGTTTGCCAAATGCTGCCCAGCCCAAACGGATCCTTCTGTTGGCTTCTTTTTCGAAGTTGTGTCTACCAAGCTAAATTGCCTTTTTTTTCTTCTTTTTTTTTCCGTGGGGAAATCCTCATGGACGCACGGGGGTAGGCGGAGCCAATGTCGGACTCTTACCGACTAAAACCACCACGGTGTTCCTTCAACAACCTTAGCCGGGGGCGTGGGAACCCGTGAGTATTCACACAACCACCCCCGACAGGTCCTGGCTCGCCACAAGCAGGCGAGCCCCTTCTCCCCGTGCGGCCTAACGTTGGCCGCACCCTCCTCAAGGCGGCGCACACGGAACACTGCACGCCACCTCACCTCATGGGCCTTTACCAGCTGCGACAACTACGCCGGCTGTGCCAGCTACGCTAGCTGCTGGTCGGGCAGCAGACTACCCCGAGTCTGCTGCTCGCAGGCCCTACCTCCCGTTATTTTTTATAGAGGTTTTCTTCCTCGCGGTCCGGGCGGTGAAGCCAAGACCCTCGGTCCCAAGTGGCGCGAGAACAATACTCAGCGGGCACTCCTGGGGTTACGAGATCGGGAATTACGGGGCAGGGAAGGACAGTCCTCCCGCTGCCTGCCCAGTGGCAGGGTGAGTGCACACCGGGCCCGCCCTTGCTCCTCCACTGTGCCCTCTGTTGGCAACAGAGGGACACGTGGAGCAACGCCCCACTGGCCCAGAACGGGCCCCTCCCGCGCCAGAATATTCGCCACAGGCAATAAAATCCTCCGAAGGTTAATCCCTCGAAAGGATTTTATTGCCCGTGCCCAGGATACACCGGCCAAACAACTGCCGTTTCCTCCAAACGTGTCCAGAAGGACAAGCAGCCGTCAGGCACACGTGGAGGTTTTCTGGCCAGCACCCCAAGCTGAATTGCCTGCCCTAGGTAGACGTATTCCGTTACAACTTTCAGTGCCGACCCTTCGACGAATATCGGCCTTGGCATGACATGCATATATTGAACATGACTTTAGTCTTGTCCAGATTCATGCTGAGACCGACACCTCGAGAGGCTCCGTTTAAGCTGTGCAGCATTTCGCCTAGTTGTTCCAGCGACTCAGCCATTACAACGATGTCATCGGCAAAACGGAGATGTGAGATGTTCTCGCCGTTAACGTTGATACCCTGTCCAGTTCAGTCCAGCGTCTTGAAGACGTCCTCCAACGCGTTAGAGAATAATTTCGGGGATATTACATCCCCTTGTCTCACCCCTCTGCGCAGTTGGATTGGCTTCGTTTTTGATCCTGGAGCTGAACAGTCATGGTAGCAGCGTTGTATAGGCATCTCAGCATCCCTATATACCGTTTATCAATGTGAAATCGCTGAAGAGCATCCAGAACTGCCCAAGTTTCGATAGAGTCGAAGGCCTTCTCGTAGTTCACAAATGCCATACACAGCGGCTGATTGTACTCTTCAGTCTTCTGTATGATCTGCCGAACAGTATGGATGTGGTTTACGATGCTGTAGCCTTTTCGAAACCCAGCTTACTCTGGTGGCTGGAATTCGTCGAGTCTCCCGGCGAGACGATTCGTGATGACCCTCGAGAACACCTTGTACACATGACTCAGGAGTGATATGGGTCTGTAGTTCTTCAGTAGGGTTTTATCCCCTTTTTTGAAGAAAAGTACCACCGCACTCCCGCTCCATGCCTCCGGTGTAGAGCTTTGTTGGATGACGGAATTAAACAGACTCTGTAGCTCCTTCAGGACTGGAGCCCCGCCTGCTTTTAGGAGTTCAGTAGTAATGCCGTCATCGCCCGGAGCTTTGTTGTTCTTAAGCTGCTCGAGGGCCGCCCTAATCTCGCCCTGGTCAACGTCCGGAAGATCCTCGGTGTAATGGCGCGTGAGCTGGGCTCTTTTGTCGTCATTGCTAGGAATCGCTGGTCTCGCCGTTTTCGTGGAATACAAAAGCCCATAGAAGTTTTCGACCTCATCAAGCATCTCGATCTTAGAGGTGACAATTCTGCCATCCGCGGCCTTCAGTCTCATCAGATGGGTCCTGCCTAGCTGCTGAGCGAAAACTTTCGACCCCCTATTTTGCTCAATCGCCAGCCTCAATGGCGCGGGTGTTGAGCAGCGGAGGTCACGTCGCATCAGCCTAGGTATACCCTTATACCTAATTATAATTATCATGTTTTTTATATTGTGTAGTAATAGTACATTACAGTCGAGGCCTGAAATAAAGCAACTGACGGCCGAGTAACATCGGAACATCCGAGTACTTCCGAAGAGATTTTAAAAGGACGAGGCGCCAGCCGAGAGAACCGGATCGTTGCCGGATATCCGTTTCGTCTCCAACGTCAATTATAATTTTATACGTCATTATGCATAATTTCATTGAGCTTCAATTACCTATCCAAAACAAAGTAACTTCACGGAACAACTTTGCGTTGCTTTTTAGCTAAGCGACGATTTAATTTACGAATGTTGTGTTATACTTGGACGAATAAAACAAGGCGGACGGAATCTCGCTAAACAAAAAGTGAAGCATCTATAGTAAGACGGTTCGCTTAAAAGTACGGGCTGGCACGCCCACATTCACAACCATAGTAAGACAAAAAGCCGCGATTACGCAACAAATCTCATGTGACGATAGTCATTGTCATAGTGTCACAAATACACTAACAATATATATCTGGTGTGTTAAAATTCTGTCAAAATTATAGTGAGTTTAGAAAAACACGAAGTGCTTCAATCTTTTCTTACTGAAATTCCGTCCGCCATTTTTTATTCGTCCGAGGTGTTATCAGAAACGTGTATCAGAAATGCGTGGTCATATTTTAAGAGCTCATTCAGGGCATAGCATTGAACAACTTTTACTATGGGGCCAACCCTGAAATCGCGAAAAAAATATCAGCTGTTCCCTACTAAATCACCGATGTCACTCGACAAAATGACGATCAGCTAATTTTTTTTCGCGATTTCACGGTTGGCCCCATAGTAAAAGTTGTTCAATGCTATGCCCTGAATGAGCTCTTAAAATATGACTAGGGGTTAATGATACACGTTGTATACTATCTTAAGCCTGGAAAAGGGACGTACCTAGTGGAAATTAGGCATAATACTATCGCAGTGAATATGGATGTGGGCTAAACGGATAAACAGGCTTACACCTCCAGTTGCTGTAACTCGCATTGTACTACGCAATAACAATAATTTACATTAACACATAACAACAACATAACATAACATCACGCCTGTATTTCCCCGAAGGGGTAGGCAGAGGTGTAATAGTACACCCACATTTCGCCAGTTATGTTATAGTCCCATGTAATAGGGGGCGAGCCTATTGCCATTAACCGGGCACAAATCCATACTCCGGGCTGCTACTGAGAATTTCCTAATGAAAAAACCCAATAACACTTTGCCCGACCCGGGAATCGAACCCAGGACCCCACGCTCAGCAGTCGCTCTTGCGACCACGAGACCAACGAGGCAGTCGTAATTTACATTAAGTTACGTATATTTGTAAGGTATTCAACGGAGAGCAAAACCTTATGAATTTAATTAAAGCTCTGAATAGAGGTGTCCCTTTGATCTTTTATTCGTTGTAAAAGGTCAAGTTAAAGTGTCAGCAAGCATTGCCAAAGTGTGATAAATGATTTCTAATTTTTGGTAACCACGTTATAATCGCGTACTGGAAGGCGCAGCGTGGGTAGGCCCCCCACAAGGTGGACCGACGACCTGGTGAAGGACATCGGAATCCGCTGGATGCGGAAGGCGCAGGACCGGTCGTTGTGGCGATATTTGGGGGAGGCCTGTGTCCAGCAGTGGACGTCTTTCAGCTGAAATGATGATGATGACGTTATAATAAATCATAAACTGGAAAGCTTCTACCGATTAGTTTGCTAAAAATCTTTATTATTTATTATTTTTACCAGAAAGGACGTCAAGGTTAAAGTAGCGATTAAGGCAATCTTTTAAGATCCAAATCAGGTATACAATCACCTCGTTCATGCTTGCCTGGGCACAAGTATACACTTTATATAAAACACTTCAGATCCGGGGGGAATTGCTGTTTTTTCACCGACTTCTCCTAAATGGAGCAGACAGCGGCATAATATGCCTCCTAGGATTTCTTGAAGGTATTTTAAGATTAAATTCGCTGAGCAGCTGTGGGTTTATTTCGCTACTTCAATTTTTTTCGAAAGGAAATAATCTTCTTTCAATTTTCAGCCACATTGAGAAAATTTAACAAAATAAATTTAACAAAAGTCAGTCAGAACTTACCTAATAGTTCTATAAATTTAATGGCCATTTGGACAGTCTAAAGATTAGTTTTGGTGTAATGTCTCTCCAAACTTATAATTGTGATAATACAAGTTGTGGGACTCGATACTGGAATAGATTGTTCTTGGCTACTCAAACACAGAACGTGAGCTCAAGTAAATGTGTGTTGGTTCAACTACATAAGCGCCTATAAAGTTGTTGATTTATGGTGTTATCATAGTTGTTCCGTTTCTCTATTCAAATTAGGGTGGGACCGGATGTGATAGCTCGCTCTCTACTGTTTTTATATCCACACGCCATGTGTTGTAATAAATACCTCGTAGACTGTTCTATCAATGGATTTTCCGCTACAATACTTTGTACGTCGGGTTCTGCTATAATAATAGTATTTGTAATAACGTATGTTTATTTAATGAAAATGGTATTGAGGTTATGGATTGGGAAATACGGAAAACCGTGTCATTGTTTTAGCACTTTCACGATTGCACGATTCCTGTATGATATTTTATACACGATTCTAAGCTATAGCCTCGGTTCGGAGAGTATTTATCAAAAATAATGAAACCTAAGCTAGTTCAATATCACAGAATCTATTATTGCCCTTTCGTGGGTGGCACAGCTAGGGATTTGAGTAGAGACGGTTTAATAGAATACGTGGGTATTCCAGTCTAGATCGTGTCTTTTTTTTCGTTCTCATATTTTATTACAAATATTTGTTTTAGTAGGTATTAAATACACGTTTGTTCCATCGCCTCAAAATACAGAGTAGTTACTCAAGAAAACAAATAACTCTTGACTTTAATCTTCTATAGGTACTTATAAAGACAGATGTCATGACTGACTGATTCATCAACACAGAGCCGTAACTACTTTTGGACAGTAGGTTTCTCTTGAATCGCTAGCATCCAGTAAGAAAATATTTTTGGAAATTTTAACCCTAAGGGGATGAAATAAGGTGATAGAGTTTGTATGAAATTTTTTCGTTTTCCCAAAACTAATAAATAGGGTGCAATGAGGTGATGAAGTTTGTAGGGGAAAATATTATTACGTGGCTTGATTGAGTTGAAACTCTGTATAAATAATCTTTACATCAATTAATAAATTACGTGTTTTTGGGTTACTCGAAAATTAAAATAAATAAAAAATAAATAAATATCTTTGTGACATTAATATCACAGAATTATAGAGTTATATTTTTTATTTTATTTATTAAACCACAAGCGTAAAAAAGGACTGTAAACGTTTCTATGAAAAATCTTCCACGGGTGACATTTGACACAAATACCTGCTCTTCAAATTATAAAAAAGGCAAAGTGGTACCTATCCTAACAACGGGATACATCATAACATAACCAGCCCATTACTGTCCCACTGCTGGGCACGGGCCTCTTCTCAGTACTAGAAGGCTAAGGCCTTAGACCACCACGCTGGCCTAGTGCGGGTTGGCGGACTACACACACCATTGAGAACCGTATGGAGCACTCTCTAGTGTGCAGGTCACCTCACGATGTTTTTCCTTCACCGTTAAAGCAAGTGATAATCGAATATAAATCCGCACATGAATTCGAAAAGTCAGAGGTGCGGGCCGGGATCGAACTCACACCCTCCTGCATGGAAGGCAAGCATACAACCACTAGGCTATCACTGCTTGGGATACATCAAATGGGGCATATTAAGACTATTTACGCGAGCAAAGCCGCAGGCATCAGTTAGTGTGAACATAATTATGTTCAAAAGTATTGAAGTCAGCTTGACGGGTGTTTCATCACTTTCATCCCAGCTAATATAGCATTCAGACTTAAATTCTCTGTAGTATCACTGTTGTTGTCGGACATTAATGCCCAGAATACAACTTTAGACTAACAAGAACACAATATTGATAATGCTCGCGCACTCTCTGACTTTCTAGTTGGTCTGCTGCATAGAAATCTAAATAATAAGGTAATAGAAGTGATAAAGCCACGTGAACTTATCGCTGCGTACAGGTGTCTCGTAGGACACTAGTGCGTGAACCTTTTGATTGATCATCACTGCTGTTTTGGACGCAGTCACTAAAAACTTTTTAATAAAAAATTGAACCGACTCAAACAGAAACTGAAAAGCGAAAAATAAAATGTAGCTTTTAGTCTTTTCCTAACTAAAATAATGTAAATAACTAATTATGAGTCGGCGCCAAACAAACAAGCAAAGTGCGTGCAAGTTGCAAGTGGTTGAGCGGAGAACGCATTTGTGGAAAATTTGTGTTTATGGTTGAAAATTTCACGTTGTATTTGATGTTATGTTGTTTTTATTATTTATTTAAAATAATTTAATGATCTTCGTTGATTGTTTGTTTGGTGCCGACTCATAATTAGTGATTTACATTAGTTTAGTTAGGAAAAGACTTCATTTGAAGCTTCATTTTATTTTTCGCTTTTCAGTTTGTTTTCGTCGGTTCAATTTTTTGTTAAAAAGTTTAATTTTTAATTTTTTTGTGGCTAAAATCTAACTTCAGGTCTCCATTATGTTGTAGTGTCTAGAACTACATTTGTGTGTGCCAAGTTTCAACAGAATCGGTTAACAGGTAAGAATTCAGTGGGTGAACAAGCACTCATCCCCTGTTTTCCTACCCTTAGGGGTGGATCTTGATTTTCAACATTTTTTTAATGGGACCAACTTCGAGATATACCCTATCCAATAAAAAAAGAATCATCAAAATCGGACCACTCTGTAAAAAGTTATGTGTGGCCATAAAAAAAAAAAGATACGCATCGAATTGAGAACCTCCTTCTTTTTTTTTGTCGGTTAAAAATTGTATTTTGCAGCATATGTAACAGCGGATTTTTTTTAGACTTAATTAATTTTGCATTGAATGCTATAAACATGGTAAGCGTAATTGCGATTCTATGTGTTGGTAACTTGGTAGCGGCGAACCGACGACACGTATTCCGATATTAAAATACAGTAGATAACATTTCTATTACTGTTCGGTCCAAGTAACCGAACACTTGCGAGCGCGGCTCTTTACAACTATCGTAGGTACTAAGGAATGATTATATTTTCAACTTCATAACTTCAGTGCATTACTAGGCATCGAACAGGCCGGGTGCATTCATTCAAAATTAACATAACATTGAAACATCCTAATTATTAAGAACATACAGCTTGTCAGAACTCAAAACAAACTTTTTCTCTATTGATCCAGTGCTTTAATATCATTAAAACCTTGCACCTCGCACAATTACCTTAGAATAATTTAGAACCGCAATAGTCGCACGCAACGTTAAGCAAATTCAAGTTAGCCTTAAAATGCTACGTACAGCGCACGTGCTGCTTACGCGCGCCTAGGTGTGAGTCGGCGAAAATTTTCGTGTCGCTGGCAGGCACACTTCGATTGTTTTTATTATGCTTCAACTTTGAGCGGAACTTTGAATGAATCTATCACTCTATGTCTTATTACTCTATGTTTATTACATTATTATTTAGATTTCTATGGTCTACTGGTTATAGTACAAAAGGCAGAGATGCGAAATAGCGTCCAACCTCACCATGCAACTTCGAGTTTTAGCGCGGAACAGTATCCACAGTAATTGATTAAATCGATACTAATAATATTTCAAAAATTAAGGTTAGACTACCTACTTATTTTTTACATATTTGGAATAAGAAACAAGAATACTTCAATAACCCCCGTTTCAACCAGTCGCCCTGTATCTATATTATTTTTTACGCTATGTTTTACACTCGTCATTAAAATCGTTTTCAACAACATTAATGTTTAATTATGTTTATAAAAAATATAGTGGAAAAGGGAGAGAATCATAGTACTGGGAAATTTACTAAATTTACTGATCCTCTTTAGCGTTCCGGTCATCCCTTTTTATAATGTACCTACCTCTTTTCGAGCTTAATCTCAATTACCTCAATCTCATCTACGATGAAAACCCTTCCATGTTTGATACAGTTCCTTCACGCTATACTTCCCAAATAGGAAAGAAAGGTTTATAAGATTTAGGTGAATCGTCTAATCAAGGTTTCTTGTTATATCTTACACAGATAACACGACACATTCACACTATACGATTAATCGTACCATTTATCGCACAATTTGCTGCTCCGGTCAACCATCGTCCCCATACCGTATGTGGCGATCGTGTTTTGACGTTTGTTTCTCTGTTGTCCGGTCAATTTCATATGACTATGAACCATAGTCTATCCTTATGATGCCTTTTTATGTGCCTACCTTTACTGTGTAGGTATCAGTCGGATTGAAAGTTCGTACTACGTTTGCCGTTCGTAAAACGCGAATAGACCCCCAGACGTCATAATATGTTGTATTTGAGATATTTCATTACATAGAAGTTTTTAAACTTTCGCGAACTTTTGCGAACTTTCAGTCTGCTCGTGACCACGGCCAATGCAACTTGACCGAAACGTCGAGGTTAGTCAAAATGTTTGTTATATTTTGATTTAATTGTGCGCGACAAGTCCCGTAAACTTAGTTCAATATTTCATTACATTATTCTGTGTTTATTTCTGTGCTCGCGGCTAAATTGCAACTCCTGTAAATTTTTACTAAAGTTCATTGCAGACTCGTGTAATGTGTGTGTTATGTACGATGTTCATGTTAGAGTCAAAGATACGTTATACGCACACAAAATAAACGAAAACAATGTTCCCTACGTAGCGACGGCACACAACATCCTATATTTTTTTCTCTTACATTTTACTACGCATTTCATTAATTACGCATTACACACAACGGTATTTTGAAGCCCACGCGGCTAGCGGAAGAACGGTATGTACGTATCGTTTTCTTTACTTGTGCGAGACCGACTGAGGCTGTGAGGCGATATTTATAAAGCTCGGACCTTTTGTACGCTTCATTTTAGTGCGCTAATAACGTATCTACCTCTTTTTATACATATAATATAATACCATTGGTTATATTACGCACATACTTAATTTTACTTTATTAAGGTACGTATACACTTAAAAGATTATAATATTACGCATTATCATAATAAATAGGACGTTGACTTTATTTTGGGATAAAAAGGAGCTTTATTCTTAATCCGTTTAGGAGATACGAGTAGGCGAGAGTAAATTTCATATCATGATTCGGATGACCCGTCTTTACTTGTTGACGTAAAAAAATCCTGAAATAAATAAAATAAATTAAAATAACTAGATAATGTAATATGGAGATGACGCTAAAGGTAGTCTGGTTATTATAAAAGTGACGTAGGCTATTTTTGTTGATAATATTGTTGGTTAAACTAGTAAAGGTTTTATCGCAGTTTCGCGTGATAAAGTGATTATGACTTAATCCTACAACTTGCCACAGCTCCTATTTGTCACAAAAATTTTAGTCCATTAAAAAAATCCCGATTTGTCACCCTCTAAAATTTATTTATTTATTACAGGCTTGGAATTCAAACCGATTGCATTTATTCATATTAATTTCGTGTCGCGAAGTGTTTGATTGTGCAGTGTCCCGCAGTATTAGCGGAATTAGTACTGGCGAAGTGTAGCGGCACGCGGCGCAAAACCTGAGGTGGCGCCACGCGGCGAGCGTGGTGTTGGGTTCACAGCTGGACAGACTTTTGAGTATCCCTTAATTTTAACGTAGCTTAATTTATTTCATTTTAATTGTGTCGTCTTCGGGGTACCCCATTTCCCGACTATATGTATAGACCGACTTACTTGTGACCCGATCCCGATACCTAGGTTCGCACATGCACGTGATCCGGTAAGTAGGTATACGTAGTAGAATCTAGCAGGGTTTGTGACGTCGGGCCACCGATCGCGGGTTGTACGTTACAAAATTTGGTTAAAATAAATCAATTCATATTTAATAGGTGTATAGGTTAGACAGATCAGAAAAAGAAAATCCGGAATAAATTTCGGACATTTCCAAAAAAAAACCCAACATTTAGTTTTTTTTTTAATTTCACGGCATATTGTAGGTACTAAAGACAAGTCGGGACTGGGCTAATAAAAATACATACATACATGAACACCACGCCTGTATTCCCCGAAGGGGTAGGTAGAGATACACCTCTCACTAACTTCACTACTATGTAAAGTATACCCACATATCGCCAGTTATTTCATAAAGCCCCAGTAATAGGGAGTTAGCCACGAAACTGCCACTAATCGGGCACAAATCCAGACTCCGGGCTATTGCTGAAAATTTCCTAATTAAAAAACCCAATAACACATTGCCCGACCCGGGAATCGAACCACGCTCAGCATGCAGAATGTTTTTTTTTTGGATGACATATCGAAACTGTGGCAAGTTGTGATTAATTCAAAGTGATTAGTGATTGAAGTGATTTTAAATTTACGCCTACCTCCTTGGAGCAGGTCTGCCCCACCAACAGACGACATACATCAAGTTTAATTTTATTACGAACGTGAGGCTCATTTTCTTAATCTGTCTTGTAACTTTCTTTGTGATTACAATAATAAAGAACTTTTTAGGATTCATATAAAAACGAATATTATATTTTATAACATAGGTTTCACAACATATCAGGTTATATTATAACATAAAACATGCTGTTGATATAGAAATTATAAAAGAAAATAGATCATCACAAAGGATAATTTCTATGAGACAAAAGTCCAGACAAAAACTGATACGCAAGTGGTCGTAAAATTATTTTAGTGTGTCTAAATAGGCCTTTATAGCTTTTCCTGTAATAAATATCCATTTGGACACAATAAAGATTAGTATACGCGAAGCTGTACGCACTATAGATATCTACAGGCATAGTGTGTCATAAGCCTGTCGCCATAACTCGCTGTGATGCCAATAGGGACTTTTAAATTGTGTCACTGTAGCTCGAAACACCCCAAAAATACGAGACCTTAGAGAAAAGACCTAAATTGTCTGCCGAAGTCTTGACATACGGTGCTGCCTCACTCACTATCAAAGTAATCGATCTTATAAGAATCTCATCAATTGAAACTTCCGAGACAGTAGTTTGCTATCAAGGGTAAAGCTGTTGAGATTCCAGTAATTGGTGTTACGTATTTAAAATAAAGGGTAGGTATTCGAGATTCCTTTTTGGTACCTATTTGTCAGGATTCAGCCACTACAACTTCCATTTTGATAAATATTTTTCATCATTATGCCTTTAAACATAAAACAGGGGTGGGTATTAACTTACAGTGCCCAATGGTGTTGAAGTAACCTCTTGAACTTTATTATGTGTTGTGTATAAGTTACTAGGTGGTTGCCATGTACCGCGTCCGGTTCCAGGTGCGAGCCGGAATATAACAGACGCCCTTCCGACGACAGACGTTTCAAAAAACACTCATAAAATTATCTTCCACATGACTGCACGATTGTATACAATTCAAATTAATGGTTCGTACATTATAAACGGCCAGTTATTTTTGTTTCGCATTAAAACGGTTTGTTTTTTTACTGTAGTATTTTTTGTTGCCGTGATATGATAGCTAATGGCTTTCAGGGATCAGTGCGTGAATTTAAAGATTGTACTTAATGAATTTTGTTTTATCTGCCTAGCCCCTTTATAGGTTCTTATTTCAAATGAATTCATCTGTGAAATATAAAAAGGTTTTTTTATAGGTATTTTTGGCTACTGTATTCAGTACGGTATTCGGTACGGTACGGTAAACAGGTATTCGAAAATTTTGCTCTACCTTCTACAGCCAGTAAATTTTGTGACCAAGATTAATTATTGAAACCACTTCATTTATCAAAAGCAAATGAAAGCTTTGTGTTTTCGGGTACAATATCGAATATCTGTTTTTCAGCTTTCAGATTTGATTGGTTTTCGGCAAATAAGTGTTGTGTGTGTTGGGCCATGATGACTAACTTAAACTAGTAATTGATTGTAATATCCTTGTACACGATATCATGTTGAAAATATATGATTTGATTTAATAAAATGGATAGAATAATAATAAAACGTGTGCTGTCAGGGGAAGGAACGAAGTTCCTCACGCATGCACACACAGACACACTAGAAAGAGAAAGAAAGAGAGAGCGAGCGGTGTGCGTATATCAATCAACTCAGCCTATCGCAGTCCACTGCTGGACATAGGCCTCTCCCAAGTTGCGCCACAATGCTCGGTCCTCTGCCTTCCGCATCCAGTCCCCCCCAGCCACGTTCTTTAGGTCGTCGGTCCACCTGGCAGGGGGGCGCCCTACGCTGCGTTTGCCGATTCGCGTGTGTATATGCTTGCTCATATTGCAAAAATCTTACGTGACGTTACATTTTCTCCCGAATCACACTACTTTTTTTGCCGTGGGGAAATCCTCATTGACGCACTACGCCGGGGGTAGACGGAGCCAGTGTCGGACTCTTGCCAACTAAAACCACCACGGTGTTCCTTCAACTACCATAGCCGGAGGCGTGGCAACCCGTGAGTATTCACACAACCACCCCAAACAGGCCCCGGCCACAAGCAGGCGAGCCCCTTCTCCCCGTGCGGCCTAACGTTGGCCGCACCCTCCTAGGCGGCGCACACGGAACACTGCACGCCACCTCACCTCACGGGCCTTAACCAGCTACGTCAGCTGCGCCAACTACACCAGCTACGCCAGCTGCTGGTCGGGCAGCAGACTACCCCGAGTCTGCTGCTCGCAGGCCCCACCCTCCCGTAATTTTTTATAGAGGTTTTCTTCCTTGTGGTCCGGGCGGTGAAGCCAAGAGCCTCGGTCCCAAGAGGCGCGAGAACACTACTCAACTACATCACTACTCCTGGGGTTACGAGATCGACGGGGGCAGGGAAGGACAGTCCCCCCGCTGCCTGCCCAGTGGCAGGGTGAGTGCACACAGGGTCCACCCCTACTGGCATCTGGCGTGCTGCGGTCAGAGGGACACGTGGAGCAACTCCCTGTTGGCCCACATGGGGCCCCTCCCGTACCAAAATATTCGCTACAGGCAATAAGATCCCGAATCACACCTACCGCAAGCCGCGTTAAGGAACTTCGTTCCAAAAGTAGGTGATTTATAAGTATTATGTTTTGGAAAACCTCATTTATTATTATTAACCTTTAATTCGATTTTTTCCCTTCGGTTACCCACCTTCCAGCTTTGACATCGTCGAATGAAAAGCGTTTCGTTTCACAAAAGTGTTTACCTACTTTAGACAGATCCGCCGCACAGTGGGCTGAAAATTGACTTTCATAGACTTAGGGATTTACATTTTCAGGTGTCATTTTTTGTGTTGGATATGGCTTTTGTTTAAAATTCTACTATTATTTGTTCTATGCCATTACTATGCTGAAATATGTCCATAAATTAATTTAGCATTTAAACGGAAGACTTTAAAATTTTTCAAGAAAAAAATTGTATGAAAAACCAGCTTATCTTTGGAACTGCTAGTTTAAACAGTATCCTTATGGGAGGTTTTAGAACTAATTATTTATGATTTATTGACATATCACATACAACGGTGTATCCAGCCTCTAACAATGCCTTGTGTTCATTTCCTCTGGCAGCCCACTTTTTGAAGTAGTCTGTTTGAAATACATAGCTCAATCTTTTGATTGACATCGTAAAACAAGGCTCAGGAACCACAAATGACGGGAATACAGCCAGAAGGTTTTTCGAGTTCCCCTATAAACTGCAGCCATTACTGGGTTGGATGAAGAGCTTTTTCGATGATTAGCCTTGATTTTGCAAGCAATAACATCTCTGGAGCAAATCGCTGTTATCAAATTTAAAGATTATGCCGCAAAACAGCAGAAAAGTACGTGGAGATATACGACTGGCACCACATGTTGTCGACCGCCTCGATATTGTGGTTCGAGTGTCGGACTGCTGATAACGAGGTCGTGGGTTCGATTCCCACAGGACACAAATATTTGTGTGATGAACATAAGTGTTTGTGTTGGTCTGGGTGTGTTGCTTATGTATTATAAGTATGTATTTACAAAAAAAAAAAAAGTATATACGTATTATATCCATTGTCTAGTACCCATACCACAAGCTCTGCTTAGTTTGGGACTAGATGGTGCTGTGTAAAAATGTCCCAAAGATATTTATTTATTTATTTATTTTATTTATTTAATTCGGAGCCTCTCAGAAGAAGCCTTAGAGGCCAGCAATAAAGATTTTAGGAGGTTCCGGGAAAAAGAGCAGGCAAGTTTTCAATGAGGATATCCTCAATATACTTGTTTTTTCCGATCCTTTGATCAGTGTACGAAGACATCAGTTGGATACCAAAAAAAGTCAACGATTCTTTGCTGAAACTTAAGAGCTGATCAGGTTTCCGGAAACTTGGTTAAAGTTTTTGGATGTATCTAATTTGGATCCTGATTCTGAAATGGAATCTGACGAGAGCGATTAATTTGTGTGTTTATAGTATGTTTTTTTTATATAATTGAGTAATTTTTTTTTATATTATTTAAATATTTTTTATAACTATATAAGTTTATATTATTATTTAAGTTTTTATAAGTATTATGAAAATACAAATGTTTTCTAAACAAATAGTTGGTATTTTGACTTAGTGCATTTAAAGGAGTGGTTATAGAATTAAAAAAAATTACTTCTTGATTATTTTCAAAATTTTTGCAGGAGACACCGTATGAATATGTGGAATGTCAATAAATCACTAATAATTAGCTCTAAAACCACCTGTAAGGATATTACTGTTTAACTAGCGCTTCCAAAGATCAGCGGGTTTTTCATACGAGGTACATACAAAAAATTATAAGTCATTCGTTTATTTGCTAAATTAACTTGTGTGACATATTTAAGAATAGTAATGGTAAACAAAAGCCATATCCAACAACAAAAAACCCGTCGAAAACATAACCTGCTATCTTTTTTTGGAGCCGGATAAAAATTGAAATCCAAGTCTATGAAAGTCGATTTTCAGCCCACCGTGCGCCTCCGCCGCTTGGAACGAAACTCCCACAAAGGTTACGCTTGTATATACCTAGGACTTTGTAAACAGTGAGTCGGAGTTGATTAAAATATTATTAACATGCGAACCACCTCGCATCGCTTGGATTTTTCGGTGAAAGCATATTGTATATTCTGGAAAAACACCATAGGTGCCTACTGTATGTTTTCTCCCATCATTATTAGCTATTTCACTGATGGGCATGCATCTTTTTTAGAACGAATATAAGAGAATACATTTTATTTTCATTATGCTCGAAAGACGGTTTGAGATAATAAAAAAATAAAAATAATATGTTGTATAATAGGTACACACGGCTACACATCAAGCTGTACTTTTCCAGTATAAGCTGACCTCACATTGTATAGGTTTTCCTTACAACGCGAGATCAGCCTATACTGGTTTTGTACAGCTTGATGTGTAGTCGTGTGTACGTGGAATAGAAATGTTGTTTTATACCTACCAGGAATTCACGCGTAAATCGCGGAGGTATGTTTTAGATACGCCTTCACTACCAAATTACAGCTGAAAACAATCAAAACTGGATGTAGCACACGAATACTATGAGAAGGAAAACAGTCGCGAATTATAATTTGTGGGTACCAACCCTTCCGATATAACAGATGTCACAGATTAAAACAGCGTAAAGAAAATAACATCGTTTATCTACTAGAGATTTTTTAGATATAAGTTGGTAATGTATACAATACCTATTATGTTTACAGTTTACCTAGTCAATAAATTCAAGCGAAAATTTAAAATAAAAATATATAGGTCGGTACAAATATAAACATCCGCATTTTAAATAATAAATTACTTTTGTTCTATACAACATGAAAATGTTCCTAATTTATACCACAACATATGGGATTGTTTATAGTACGGGACCATTTTTCCCATCTTCGATAGCTCGTGAATATATTATTAGCTTGAATGTAAACGATCCGTGGAATGTTGAAAAATCATTTGTTTCACTCTGTAGGTATACTACATTGTTTGCGAGATCAAAAAGCGGAAGGCTTTGCCAATTTACATTTGTTTTAAGGGAAATATGAAGTTTATTACATTCCTGATGTAACACTGTATTTTCACGCGAATGCTAGTTTTCTGTAAATTAATCTCAGGTTACACTTCGTGGTACTGGCGATTATGCCTCAGAGTCCAGTGCGCGGAGATTGAACTGTTTATAAACAGCTCAATTTTAAAGAGTTGTTTTCCCTGGCACATCCCGAAACAACATTTTATCAAGTACGTACTGCTATCTGTATCATGAACATGTTGTAGGGTTGGCTACTTATTTGTTTGTTACCTGTCTCTTCAAACGGAAAATAGAACTACTTCATAATATGTACACAGGAACGTTTTAGGGTTCCGTACCCAAAGGGTGCTAACGGGACCCTATTACTCTCGCCTCGCTGTCCGTCCGTCCGTCCGTCTGTCTGTCACAGGCCTGTATCTTTGTAACGGTAATAGATAAGTAGTTGAAATTTTCACAGAATATGTGTTACTATGGTGTCCATCACAACAAATAATAAAAATAAAAAACCGGCGAAGTGCGAGTTGGACTCGCGCAGTAAGGGTTCCGTACCTCTCAACGACCTGATACCTCATAAAAACTGATTTAATTTACAAGAGTTTATCAAAAGACATCATAATATGCACTATAATCTGACCAAGGTTGACGCTGGTATATATTACCGTTTTGAAGATAGAGTAGGAACAAAAACGTTGAAAAAAATGCATGTTTTTTGAGGTTTCTGGTATGGGGACCTTTGGTTTTAGACTTTTTTTTGTTTGTTTTTTTTTTAGTATTTGACGTGATACACCTCATAACAACACATATTCTGAGAAAATTTCAACCAGTTACCTATTACCGTTTAAAAGATACAGCCCTGTGACAGACAGACAGACGGACGGACGGACGGACGGACGGACGGACAGCGTAGCGAGAGTAATAGGGTCCCGTTTGGCACCCTTCGGGTACAGAACCCTAAAAAAGTCTAAAACCAAAGGGGGCCCCATACAAGAAACCTCGATAAACATGCTTTTTTTTTCAACGTTTTTGTTCCTGCTCTATCTTCAAAACGGTAATACATACCAGCGTCAAACTTGGTTTGATTATAGTGCATACTATGTAGTTTAGCAACAAATACTAAAAAAAAACATGGACATATGAATGTGGTGGTACCTATGTAAGAAAGAGATGTAAAAATTGTACGATAAACTCTGATAAACTCTCGTAAATTAAATCAGTTTCTATGGAGTATCAGGTTGATGGGTGGTACGGAACCCTTACTGCGTGAGTCCGACTCACACTTAGCCGGTTTTTTTTGTTAATCTGTGTCATTTTTTCGCATGTAACGAGACTAAAATAAATTATTTCTTTCTTTCTAACTTATCTGATCCAAATCAAAATCCATATAGGTATTAAAATAAGTAAGATCTGACCTTTTATTTCTTTCAATTTAAAAGAAACTTGAACCTAAACAAAATCAAACATTTTGTCAGAAAGGGTCAGAAAAAAATAAATTAAACAGAAAGCCAACAGTGAAAACTAAAAATAAGTCGCAATCCAAATTTTCTTGTGCAATGTGGCTAAAACGATGATTTCAATACATATGTCTATGGACTAAAACGTAACTTTTACAAAATAGAAGGACGGAAAAATTCATGGACGGAAAAAACTATAATTGCTGAAGATCAGCTATCGTCATATTTTATGTTTTAGATTTAAACTAGACTAATTGTGCAACTTTATCCCAGAAGGATTTTCAATTGAGACTATTTATTATTAGCAAATCAAGACACCAAAGTCATGAGACTGAACGCGTACAATTTATGAGTTAAAAAAGGTGTTTGTTTCAAGTGACAGACCTCTAATACAAGCTGTACTTTAGAAAAAATTAATTAACAAAAACAAAAAACCCGACTGCGTGTAAAAATAACAGAAAAGATATAAACAAGACTTATCAACACGCAGTCGGAGGCTACGTATGTTTTTGGTCATGAATTACATAATAGTTCATAGGAAGCCTCCGCCTGCGTGTTGATAAGTCTTGTTTATATCTTTTCTTTTATTTTTACACGCAGTCGGGTTTTTTGTTTTTGTTAATTAATTTTTTTATTTTAATTTTTTTAGCTTTTTCATGTTTTATTTATCATACTATAAATGTTTTTTTTGAAAAGTCAAATTCATTTTTAACGTTGAATATTTTGTTGTTTATTAGCATTTTTCATTCCAAATTACATTTAAACATATAAGTTGTATATATTTTTGTATAGCATTTATAAAACGCTTTATTTTGATACCCCACTCGATAGTTTTTGACGGAAAAAAAAAATTTTTGAAGAGGTAATATGGCGCCAAAAAGCGGCCATTTTAATTTTTTAAATTTTGATGTACCCAGTGTCACTCTCAGAATTAAGACGAATCTAACGACACCTCTCAATCTCAAATCCATTAAGCCGTTTAGGCCACAGAGCGTGCCAAAGAAATATACATACATACATACATACATACATACACTCGAAAAACATAACCCTCCTTCTGGCGCAGTCGGGTAAAAATATAACATTTTATTTGAAGATGCATATAATAAGGTATTAAAAAATGTTAATGTCTGGATTTGTGCCTGGTCAATGACAATAGGCTCGCCCTCTATTACATGGGACTATAACATAACTGGCGAAATGTGGGTGTACTATTACACCTCTGCCTACCCCTTCGGGGAAATACAGGCGTGATGTTATGTTATGTTATGTTAAAAAAAATTATAATATTAATAATTTCTATCTTAATTTGCATATAGCATAGATTGAAACAATATAGTCATTAGTTTGCCGTTTTTTGTTCAACAGATCTGGGGGCACGGTAGTGCCCCAGCCAAGTCGAGCAAAGACGGGCACGGCCGTACCATCCTTTTTGTAACTTTCTAGCTTCCTCATGGTATAGTAAAAATAATGCCTCAATTATGTAGGGTAATTATCAAATATATTCCAATTGCAATCATTTGCAATCTTTTGAATACTGACCATGTAGCTAGTGCGTATACTTTACTCAGAAAACGAATACTTGCATACTAATAAAAATAATAATTAATTATTTTTTATCTTTATCATATTTTTTACTGATATACACACCTTAATAGATAATTTTACAAAAGGTTCAAGATACTTATTCAGTATTTTATTTTAATGCTCTATAAATGAAAGTATATATTTCTCAATATCCGTTACATATTTGATATGGAGAGTTAATCTAAAAATAATACACAATTTTTAATAGATATTCCTTCTAAAAAAACCGGCCAAGTGCGAGTCGGACTCGCGCAGTAAGGGTTCCGTACCTCTGAACGACTTGATACCCCATAAAAACCGATTTAATTTACGAGAGTTTATCAAAACACATCAACGCACAATGCGCGAAATATGAATTTTTGCATGTCTTTCTTACGCAGGTACGGTCGACCGCACGTCGGTGGTAACACTTTGACATTAGCAGTATCTTTATTTCGTAAGCAGTAAGGGCGGTTTTCGAATTAACGTGTTACCACTGTCATGCAGCCGACTGTACCACCACATATGTCTATGTTTTTCTTATTTTTAGTATTTGTTGCTAAACTACATAATATGCACTATAATCTGACCAAGTTTGACGCTAGTATATATTACCGTTTTGAAGATAGAGCAGGAACAAAAACGTTGAAAAAAATGCATGTTTTTTGAGGTTTCTTGTATGGGGACCCCCTTTGATTTTAGACTTTTTTTGTTTTTAGTATTTGTCGTGATACATACACCTCATAGCAACACAATTTCTGAGAAAATTTCAACCGGTTACCTATTACCGTTCAAAACATACAGCCCTGTGACAGACAGACGGACGGACGGACGGACGGACGGACGGATGGACGGACGGACGGATGGACGGATGGACGGACGGACGGACGGACGGACGGACAGCATAGCGAGAGTAATAGGGTCCCGTTTGTCACCCTTCGGGTACGGAACCCTAAAAACAGTATTTTCCGCGGTCCCAAACAACTTGAACCACTGCGGCGCGCCGCGCGCTGTCCTATTTTTGTTGACAGACGACACGGAACATTTCAAGAGACAGATTACCGTAGTAACTTACTAATACACGAGGAAGCCGTAAAACATGTAATTACATATCTCTAAGGGCTTACTTTATGAGGATCACATACCCGGAAATTTGGTGAGATAACACATTCGAGTATGTTTGAACCCTTCATGCAATCGTACCTCGTAGCTTTTAATAAAAACAAAGTCAACTTCATTAAGTACGTAGATGCTTCCAAATCGCAAATGTAGGTAGGTATACATGCACTGTGGTGTCATTGTATACATTTGCAATTTAATTCAAAGAAGCTCATCATTTTAAATGGAAGTTTGTTTGAATAATTTAGTCGACATATTTCACTGCGCGACGTCTCGCAATTTTCGGCAAAAGAGAGGCCGGAAAACTTACAAAGAGCCCCCAAGCTTATTCACCTTTAAATATTTATTTAATTAATTCCAAGTTTGATTCCGTGTCTCTAATGTCTAATGTTTTTCTTAGATTAATCCTACTAATATTATAAATGCAAAAATTGTTGAAGGTTGTTTGTTTGTCCTTTAATTACGCTTAAACAGCTGAACAGATTTGGCTATAATTAATTTTGCACAAAGATAAATCATGTCCAGTATTAGCACAGAGAATACTTTTTTCGACATAGGTACCTAAGCGAAGCCACGGGCGTCAGTTAGTTATACAATAAGGTTAAGTAAAACAACATAAGCCATGATATCAGCCCTCTTACAATATACAGTGACGAATGCCCTTTTATTTTAAAAAAAACTGCAAAAATATAAGCATAGAGTCGTTTACTCTTTATGTTGGCTATTTATTTTGGAGACAAATAAGATAGCTTGCATTTTTATGGATGAAAGTTACAAAACTCTCTTGAGGAGAAGTGGAAACAAGTATAATAATAATATGTGAGTAAAATGGTATGTTATTTTATAATTTTAGATGAACATTAGTTATGTACACTGAAAGTTACCCTCAGTTTTACATTTTATATTTGCTCTATCACTCAAAGGTTTGCTGGTAGAAAACTCAATTATGAGTTAAGCTCGCCTTTGTACATGTAATTTCAAAACTATTATGTATTGTTGTGATATTTTTTTGTGTGCAATAAAGAATAAGAATAAGAATAAGAATAAAATATCCTTGGTAAAAATACACTCTGATAAATAAAGCAATTCCACCCTTTTGCCAGAAATATTCGAGTAATGAGCCTCAGCAGTTTTTTAACAATACCTATTTACCGCTCTAATAAATGTGAATAATGTGTTTATTCAAAGTTCGAAATGTACCTATTTTCGCTGAAGAAAATTTAGGGTTACCTTTAAAGAAAATATTTTACATATCAAAAATGTCTAATTATAATACGTCACAGACCAATAAGCCTCATGACGCCGCATAAACAAAGTTTTGCATGAGAACACAGTCTTAAAATGTTGGCAGGGACCGGGGGGCGGATGGCGCGTTATGATTAGTCGGATTAAAAGTTCGGTGGGCTGATTTCGTATGATTGGTGCCGCTCGCTGACGGACAGACGTCTTGATTGGCGGCGGGGCGTATGATATGCAGTGCTACTGCATATGCATGGTGACCGGGGGTGTCCGGCTAACCGACGTCTTGAGGCTGGTCTGTGTAATACGTTAAGCTTTAGTTAATGAATGCCTATAAATCTTAAACCACCTAATTATAGCTCTTACGTTTGACATAGTTTATGCAAAGTGTAAAACAGTACATGTTCTGTTTTTAATTATTCTGCTAACATAGAAATAAATACAGGAGTTCTTACTAATTTCAAAATGATTACGTAATGATTTGATGTTTGTATCAATGAGAGAAAAAGCAGGTTTCAGAAATCACAAGTGCTGAACCAGAAAACCTCCTCGTGTGCCTGCTGGTCCTTCTCGATGTCTCAAGGGAACAGCAGTTGTTGGGCCGGTGCACTTGGGCAGTTGCGCACGGGTAATATCTCTTCTTTGGACCGGGGGACGGTATTGCCCGTGGCAAATATTTTGGCATAGGAGCGGCTTGATCTGAGTCTATGGGACGTTGATCAGCGTGTCCCTATGAAGTTAGCACATGGCAAAGTGGAGGAGCAGGTACGAGGAAGAAATCCTCTGTAAAAAAAATCCTAGGGATCATCTTAGATGCGGGGGTCACCAAGATGATCCTTTGTTAGGGTTTAAAAATATTGAAATACACTCGAGTGGAATGAATCCGGGTCAACAACAAAAAACCTTAATATTTTACATAACATAACATAAACATAACCAGCCCATTACTGTCCCACTGCTGGGCACGGGCCTCTTCTCAGTACATCACATCATCTCGTACACCTTTCCAGTCAGCTGCACAAAGATGTATACACTTATCGAAATTAAAGAAAAAGTAGAAATCTTTCAATATCAATACATTCGAAGTTTGTGAAATACAAAGATTTAATGAACAAGTTTAAAAAAAAATAGCTTTTTAATTTCATTTTTGTGTTGCTGACTGTATATATCTGCACAATTCGTATTAATTTTAATTAAAATATGTCTTGGCATATTATGTAATTTAATTAATAATGTATTTTCAAAAGTGTAGAGACATAAACAAAAACAACATTGCATACACATAAAGAGGGTATTACGAATGTATTCTAAGTTCTAACTAAATCAAAACCTCGTTGGTCTAGTGGTTGCAAGCGCGACTGCTGAGCGTGGGGTCCTGGGTTCGGTTCCCGGGTCGGGCAAAGTGTTATTGGGTTTTTTCATTAAGAAATTATCAGTAGCAGCCTGGAGTCTGGATTTGTGCCCAGTCAAAGGCAATAGGCTCGCCCCCTATTACATGGGACTATAACATAACTGGCGAAATGTGGGTGTACTATTACACCTCTGCCTACCCCTTCGGGGAAATACAGGCGTGATGTTATGTTGTTATTATTAAAATATAGCGCGAACGCATAAGCCGTAATTGTTTGACAAACACGTTTAACTGTTTTGACAAACTGTGTGTCTTCTGTTAATGTTAGTCTATTGAAGCATCAAGGGGCATTTACACCTGGAACACGTAAAGTGTAGATTTTTGGTTGAAATTTTACGTGGGCTAGGTTTATATACGAAAAGAGATCGTTGTTTGCTGCTATTTTGAAACAAACATATTTTTCAACAATAATTTGACATGTTTCACTCTGCACACTTCTCTCTGTTTACAAAATAATTTTATCTGCTTAGTCTCGTTTAGCTCACGCTAAAAGCAAGTGTGATTAATCACTAACCATCGAACGATATGTAAAACATATTTTGTACATGAAATTCCGCACTTTGTGTGGAAATTCAAAATATTTTATCTCGGCGCATCCGGAATATTAATTTGATGGAAGTTGAAAAAGGCGCTATAATTAATAACTGCGTCTAAAGAACGATCATGTCAAGTTTTGACTACGTCTCATCTTTGAAGAAATCGTGTTTTTTATTCGTTGAAATTATTACACAAATATAGAATAACTTTGGTTAAACTATTTCAAGGAAAAAAAACTATTATGTACACGTGATGTGACGGGCATTCCAATCAGTAAACGACCATCGTTTTCTTCAATTTATGTTCACAAATGATTTTGGTAGAACTGTATTTTTACTTCTCTTTAGAATTAAATAGGGCACATAGTTTTAATAATTTTTAATTACTGTTATTTTATGTACTAATGATGACTGTAATTGATGTTACTGTTATGGACTGCCTCGTTGTTCTAGTGGTCGCAAGCGCGACTGCTGAGCGTGGGGTCCTGGGTTCGATTCCCGGGTCGGGCAAAGTGTTATTGGGTTTTTTCATTAGGAAATTCTCAGTAGCAGCCCGGAGTATGGATTTGTGCCCGGTTAATGGCAATAGGCTCGCCCCCTATTACATGGGACTATAACGTAACTGGCGAAATGTGGGTGTACTATTACACCTCTGCCCCTTCATTAATACAGGCGTGATGTTATGTTATGTTGTTATGTTATGTTGTAATTGATGTATTAACTTCCCTAAAAAAATATTAATACACTTCTAATAGCTTATTATGCCTTAGTTGCGTCATTACATATTTTGGGGCAATTGTAGTGAGAGGGAGAGGATTTTCAGGGCCCAGAAACGCTGCATAATTTCTATATCGAATCTTAAAACTAAAGACAGTTGTGAGCCTGTGTTCAAGTCTCTGAGAATACTGACCTTCTCGTCTTTGTACATATTGGAAATGGCAATTTCCGTGAGGACAAATTTGCATTTATTTCCTTCACTCATCGACATTAGATCAAGGGCCTATGCGACGACAATACAAAAACTAATTACATAGGTACAGGCAATTACAAAACAGCACAGTTAAGGAAATTTTTTATGTCAATGGGGCCTATCATCTATACATATAAAAGGCTTTGTCCTGAATGACTGTCTGACGGATCAACGCACAGCCTAAACCGCTGATCGTAGAGATCTGAAACTTGGAGGGTATGTTCTTTGTATGACGTAGGCATCCGATAAGAAAGGATTTTCGGAAATTCTATGCCTAAGGGGTGAAAAGGGGGGGCAAAGTTTGTATGGGACAACGTGATTCCTTCGTCCAATCTACTTCAAATTTTGCATAAACCTTTTTAACAGACTTGATGGAAGACGTGCTTCGTATTTTATTGAAATTCATCCCCTAACGGGGTTAAAAAGGGGTAAAAAGTTATTTTGGCGGTGATTTGCTTCGAAGTTGATATCAATATACTTCTTAGTGCTTTTGATTTAAATTATATTTTATTTTGACACATGTTTGAAAACTCAATCCGATTTTATTCAAAAAAGGTTGAACTCACTAAAAAAACATAAGGCGGGCTCCACACGTTGGCCCCAACGTTGGGACGAGCGTTGGCCCGTAATTATGCCTAGCGTCCACACGTTGGAGATAATGTTAGTTTAGTTCCATCAGAGCCAATGTAATGACGTCTGAAATAGATGTTGCACTGCGCACTTTGAGTGCATAAGAGCTGAACTGTCAATTAAAATAACACAATAGGTAAACAGTGGACGTCTCCTTGAAAAATGTTTTGACAAAAAAGAGAATATCATTATTATTTGTTAATAAACATAAATATTTTTTATGTTTATTATTTTTATATTTATTTCGTCCATCCACACGAATGACATTTTCAAGACGCGGTGACCGTAGGAACAAGCTCATTCGATGAACCTTACTGCATGAGTGCTGCGGCATGACCGAGCAAACCGCCAACGTGTGGGCGCATCGCCAACGTTGGCGCATAATTCCTTTGATAAAACTGACACGCGACGGCTAACTGCTAATACTCGCCCCAACGTTCCGTTTGGGCCAACGTGCGGGGGCGGGGTAACTGCCAATGCTCGCCCCAACGTTCGGGCCAACTACATTTTCCCGATCCACACGTTGGCGAATAGTTCGGGCCAACGTGTGGAGCCGGGGTAAGCAAAGACTCTTTAAAATTGGAAGGTCTCTAAAAATATCTGTGTTTGATTTATCACTTGTAGTTTTCTTTTAGTTTGTCTTAGAAGTTTAATTTAGTGTGTATTGTTTTTCGCAATTTTATTCCTAGAGATTATTCCCCTAACACCATCGAATTACCCCTTCGAATTCAAGAGAGTGCAGTTTCCCATCAAAGTCTGCTTCGCAATAACTATAAACAAAGCTCAAGGTCAAACTCTTAAGGTAGCGGGAATAGACCTGAGGGAAAGCTGCTTCTCTCACGGCCAGTTGTATGTGGCATGCTCCAGAGTAAGCGCACAGAGTAGCCTGGTATTCTAGCTCCCGAAAGAAATACAAAAAATATTGTTTACAAAGAAATACTGCGGTAGGTGTGTAGTATTTCGATGTCGTTGTAAAAAGATAATACCCCCGTGTAACTTTCACCAAATCAAAGGCCGAGCTTCGTGTTCACAAAATATAACGAAATTTTATTTTATTTTTATATAACCTTTAAATCCCTACACTATAATAAAGATTGTTATATTTTATAAGTATTTGAACATAATAATTGTTATGTTATAGCAAAATTAATAACGTAAAAAACCAACAAAAATCCTATTAGAACCATTTTCGACTTCTACGCGGACGAAGTCGCGGGCAAAAGCTAGTATATAATAAAATACCACACAGTTTTTATGAACATCCAATACGCTCATTTAAATCTAAGCTGTCTGCATTACTATCTATAAAATGCTACTATTCAATAAAATACTTCTTAAATGATAATATTTTGTAATGATTACCGATCATTTCAAATTGTGACAATAGGTATACATAACGTTGTATATGACATGACATAGTATTACTTTGTTTAATTTAATTTAGTATTAAAATTACTAATAAATAATTGAAAAGTTTGTTTGTCGTAAGGTAAAATTTACTGGGACTTGTTATTGTTTCCTTCCACTTGTTAACTTGGTATTGTGATTTCATGAAATCAAAATAAATGATTTGATTTGATGATTTGAAATCCAGGATTATGATAATTTTAATATTCTGACATGACACAATATTGTCACAGATTGCTCTGTATAATTTAATTTCATCATCATCATCATCATTTCAGCCGAAAGACGTCCACTACTGGACATAGGCCTCCCTCAATTAAGGGGGGGATATGCCATAATCGCCATGCTTGGCAGGCGGGTTGGCGATCGCAGTTGGTTGGTTAAATACTCAGAGAATTTAATTTAGTAAAATATATTTGCCTATTAAATAGTTGAAAAGTTGCATGCCGTAAGCTTGGAGTAAATATGTCGTAGTACATATTTACTCAAAGGCCGTAAGGTGGAATGTACCTACTGGGACTTCTTATGTATTTCCAACTTATTTATATACCTACATTGAAAGCAAATAAAGATGATTTGATTTAGAACCAGGTAGCTTTGACATCAAATCAAAAACTTGGGACACGTACAATGTACACTCGACCAAACGGAATCATGACCCACCATTAGCTTAATTTTCTACAAACATTCTAATACAATTAGGTCGAATTTCGCTTAAAGATATTTCCCTGGCAATAAACTTGTTATCAATTTTATTGGGCAGTGACAAGTCAGTTTACTAATTTCTTTTAATTTGATTAATATTCTTCTGGTGATTTTAAAGATTTTTCGGACTTTAGCTAAAGAGCTTGGATAATCATAGGTTTACCTAACTAAAACTCGGTTTACCAGTTCTACTAACATCACCCGTAAGCGTAATATATACCTATCAAGTGCACGACAAGGGTTTTAAATCCTATGTCTACATATTAGAAACATAGGAGAAATTCCAATATATGTAACCAAACGTATATAACAATATATGTAATATGTAAAAACATGTGATTTAAAACTCTTTGTTTTAAACATGCCAGCCAACCCTGGTAGTAGGGACTGAATTTTGTTCGAATTTTGAACGTGTCTTTATCAGTGGGACACATTTTCGTGACAAACGGAAATTAGGATTCATGAACGTTACGCAAATACAAGGGTTTTACTATAGAACTCTGAACATGGACGTATGGGGTAAATGGTTACAGGTAACCTATAAAGGGATTATCTTAGATTTTAAAACTGAGAATATTCTCCGAAACTATCCGATACAATGTGTTACTACGATATCAGATATTAGGTTCTCATTTACATAAACGTATATACTTACATAGTCTTCATACGACTAGGTGACTATATGCAGTTAGCGTTCTAAGTAGGTCCATATATTTGATATGCATAGTTTAACATTCGTTTAGTTGAATATAAGTACATAGTTTGTAACATGAGTTTAGTTGAATATATCCTGTGTAACATTACAGGTGCGAAGACGCATCGCTAAGTGATTTAATTTGTATTTCGAAGTGAGGACACACTAATGATAACGTATATTATGTTCGGTATAACATTTATAACTACAACTGTAGTTATGAATGTGTTGTTAGGTGTTTTTCAGTAAATATTTAAGTCTAGTATTTAACATAATATGTTATCTTTTTTGAAAATGACAAAGAAGTTAATGGAACACAGTTGCGTTGTGAGCTTGCAGCTGACTAAACTGACTGATATCACCACCTGGGGTCCGTCGAGATGTAGCCTGCTCAATAGAAAAATACAAGCAGGAGTCTGACGTTCGACATCCCCTTTACAATCACCAAATGCTTCCAGGCCGTCTCAAGAGTCGCAAAAGCTTTTTGCGCAGCACACGAGCTATTAAAGACTACCCTGCTGACTAAGCTGCCGCCAGATGCAAATTGTGGACTGAAAAGCACCCTCCACCTCCTGGCTTTATTACTCCACAGGAAAAGCTACCACTAGGACACGATCTACAGTGGCCAGTGTGGAAGTCACTTAATCGCCTTCGCACCCAGGTTGGTCGCTGTAGACTTAATATGTGTGAATGGGGGTTTAGGGACCCTAGTCTTGCACACTGTGACTGCGGTGACCCAGAGCAATCCATGTCGCACTTGCTAACGTGTCCCTTGTGCCCGAACACCTGCACAAGAGATGATCTATTCGCCGCCACTGAAAACGCCATTGAAGTGGCCACTTTTTATTCCAACCATATTTGAACCATTGACACGATATAAAGAAGAAGAAGAACTGACTAAACACGTTTTAATTTTGTCTATAAACTACCATGGTCAACAACAACTGGTCTAGTTTCTTTGTCCAATGTGACTTTGATCAGAGAAATTGGATGATTTTAACCAAATGTTGTATTTTATCACTGATCATCAAATAAATAGGATTGGACAAAGAGATTGGACAAAGAAATTTGACCAGTGGCATACCACCCTAAGATATCAAAATCATGATCAAAATATCTTTATCCAAAAACAACGTAACAAGTGACATTACCTGTAACGTCATTTATGTAACTTAATTTGATATTTTTACCAGAAGTAGACTAAAAGGGTGAAATTGCTGCGCTTCACAAGCGGCTTATCTAGGTCAAGACCGCGGGATCAATTGACAGACTAGTCCCTTATCCACTAACGGCCAAAATTAATATCCAATCTATCCACGATTTACCCTACTAAGAGATAGAAATTTGACATATTTTGTATGGAGCTTATGTCAAATTCCTATCTCTAGTAGGGCAAATCGTGGATATTAATTTTGGCCATAAGTAGTTCTATGGCCTTTTCTTGGGGTACGAAACTAACAGACACTACCCCAGTTGTAGCTACCTATGACACTGCAAATACTGCAATGGACATGAGCATTAAACCAGAATATTTCTTCATTTTACAATACTAAAGATATAAATTATGCTAAGAAAATAAAGCAATACATCAGTACTACACTTGTACCTGAATCAAAAGTAGCAGGATTCGAATCCTGCTTGTAAGCACTGAGGTAATATGTACTACGTACGGTCAACCGCACGTCGGTGGTAACACTTTTACATTGACAGCATCTTTATTTCGTAAGCAGTACGGTTTTCGAATTGATGTGTTACCACTGTCATGCTGTCGACTGTACTAGAGTAGACATTACGTACAAAAAATATCGCGCAACTTGCTGGCCGCGGAGCACGCGTGGCGCGAGCGGGGCTAAGCGAGTGAGAGTGCAGGAGCTCTAAAACGTGCTACAAATGTTTTGTTCGAGGCGTCTTCTCTAGTACGCAGTACATATTACCTCAGTGCTTGTAAGCTATTTTTTCTTTCCACAATATATATCTATAGATCTCGCCCCGCCTGGTTTAAAAATAAATACCAATTTTTGATGAGGCCAAGCCCGCACAACGATTTTACCTCGCGTGATTTTTTATCGCAACATCTGTAACACTATATGCAGGTCGCACTGGCGATTAAAAATCGCGGTGGAAAAAAAATCTTAGTGCGCGAATAAAAACAGCACGAATAAAAATTGCCGTGCGGGCTTGGCCTTAGAGTAATTATGACAGTAGGTACCTAGTATGTTCTGTTCTGTTGGTATGAAGCGTTATAAATCGTATCTGCCTAGTTAAATATCCGATTACAAAAATGTAATTGTCTGTTTGTTTGTTTATTCGAGCACCATGCAAAAACGACTGGGCCGATATCGGCCATTTAAATAAATGAAATTTATCACACAGATAGACCATGTCCCGGTTTAAAATATAGAATACTTTTTTCAACATATCACGGGAGCAAAGCCGCGGGCGTCAGCTAGTTATGTTATGTAACTGAAGATAGGACTATTTTATTATAAAGGTAATAAATAATATTATAAGAAACGAGGAATTCCAATTTCGGACCTATACAAAGGGACATGCGGAAGTTGTGCACTTTATTACTGTTACTTATTTTCCAAGAAAGAAACTTTCCTTATAGTCAGTTAACAACAAACATGATCCTCAAATACAGGATGAGTGGTTGAACGAGGTACTTATTGAAGGAGGATGTTTCGTACTTGATTCTCGTTACAAATGTGAAAAAATTATACGACATAATATACGATTTCATCAATTACCTACCGTGATCCGCGCTTACATGGCATGGAAATTTACATTGACATGTGTTAAGGTGATGCACCTTTTTTTTTGCCTTGGGGAAATCCTCATAGACGCACTCCGCCCCGGGACGGCGGAGCCAGTGTCGGACTCTTACCGACTAAAACCACTTCGGTGTTCCTCAAACTACCTTTGGCCGGGGGCGTGGAAACCCTGTGTATTCGCATAACAACCCCCGACAGGTCCCGGCCTGCCACAAATAGCCGAGCCCCTTCTCCCCGTGCAGCCTAACGTCGGCCGCACTCTCCCTGGCGGCGCTCACGTATCACTTCGCGCCACTTCACGGGCCCCGCCATGATGCAGCTAACACGCCGATGTCACGGCCACGCCAGCCACGATAGCCACGCTAGCCACGCCTGCCTCACCAGCCCCGCCAGCCTCGCAAGCCTTGCCAGCCACGCCAGCTACGCCAGGTCTGCAGTCTGCTGCTCGCAGGCCCATCTTCCTGTAATGTTTATAGAGGTGTTCTTCCTCGCGGTCCGGGCGGTAAAGCCAAGACCCTCGGTCCCAAGAGGCGCGAGAACACTACTCAGCAGGCACTCCTGGGATTACGAGACCGACGGGGGCAGGGAAGGACAGTCCCCCCGCTGCCTGCCCAGTGGCTGGGTGAGTGCACACCGGGCCTGCCCCTGCTCCTCCACAGTGCCCTCTGCTTTCTCAGAGGGACACGCAGAGCAACTTCCCATTGGCCCACATCGGGCCCCTCCCGTGCCAGAATATTCGCCACAGGCAATAAAGTCCCCCGGTCCAAAGGAGACTTATTGCCCGTGCCCAGGGTGCACCGGCCCAACAACTGCCGTTCCCTCTAGACGTGTCCAGAAGGACAAGCAGCCGTCAGACACACGTGGAGGTTTTCTGGCCCGCACCCCAGGTGATCTTTTTCACTAGCTTTAAGTCAATTAACTGTTATTATGTAAGCCTTAAAATGTTCTGCCGGTGGAAAAAATATATATGTTAAACTAGAATAAGAAATATACGATAAATTATTTTAAAAAACATTCCACGCCCTCGGCCAAAGTAATAAAAACTTTGGTTACAGTCGGTAAGAATGCCTTTGTCATTATAACTAAGGACCGGATGTTGATTTCTTCACGTAAAGAAGAATTTCTTTGTTTAGCCTTAAATATTATTCTACATCTCTCCTTGATAAAATGTGTTCTGGGATTTTTCTTAACATAACATAATATAACATCACGCCTGTATTTCCTCGAAGGGGTAGGCAGAGGTGTATAGTACACCCACATTTCGCCAGTTATGTTATAGTCCCATGTAATAGGGGGCGAGCCTATTGCCATTGACTGGGCACAAATCCAGACTCCGGGCTGCTACTGAGAATTTCCTACTGAAAAAACCCAATAACACTTTGCTCGACCCGGGAATCGAACCCAGGACCTCACGCTCAGCAGTCGCGCGTGCAACCACCAGACCAAAGAGGCAGATTTCAGGCGGATTTTTCATAGGTGTGTATAAACAAATAACAATTATAAAAAACCGGCTAAGTGCATGTCGGACTCGCGCAGTAAGGGTTCCGCACCTCTCAACGACCTGATACCTCATAAGAACTGATTTAATTTACGAGAGTTTATCAAAAGACATCAATGTACAGTGCGCGAAATATGAATTTTTGCATGTCTTTCTTACGCAGGTACCACCACGTTGTTATATGTTTGTCTTATTTTTAGTATTTGTTGCTAATCTACATAATATGCACTATAATCTGACCAAGTTTGTCGCTGGTATATATTACCGTTTTGAAGATAGAGCAGGAACAAAAACGTTGCAAAAAAATCATGTTTTGTTTTTTGAGGTTTCTTGTATGGGGACCCCCTTTGGTTATAGACTTTTTTATGTTTAGTATTTGTCGTGATACACCTCATAGCAACACAATTTCTGAGAAAATTTCAACTGGTTACCTATTACCGTTCAAAAGATACAGCCCTGTGACAGACAGACGGACGGACGGACGGACGGACAGCGTAGCGAGAGTAATAGGTTCCCGTTTGGCACCCTTCGGGTACGGAACCCTAAAAACGGCAAGAAACAGATAAAAGTAAGCAATTTCAAGTTTATTAATGACGGTGTTTTCGTTTTTCCTTTATAAGAGCTGCCCCCCTAGCCAAGTTGACAATCTACACAATCGTCAATCGTCAACGCTAATAGAAAACGATCAAAATGTATGGGAATGACATATCTCAACGAAAAAATCATTCAAAAAAAAAAAGGTCGAGCGGTACAATGCTCGATGACCTCAGTGAGCTTCCGATAGAGTGGGTCTTAAAATGAAAATGGACAAGACAAAGGTTATATCGAATTCCCATATAGTACCCATTCCCGTAAACATCGGAGAATCTACACTCGAAGTTGTTGACGATTATGTATACCTAGAACAAACTGTCCAGATAGGCAAGTCTAACTTCGAGAAAGAGGTCAATCGTCGAATCCGACTCGGTTGGGCAGCGTTCGGGAAGCTACGCAATATCTTCTCGTCCAAAATACCGCAGTGTCTCAAGACGAAAGTCTTTGACCAGTGTGTGTTGCCAGAAATTACTTACGGCAATGAAACGTGGTCGCTCACAATGGGCCTGATAAGAAGGCTCAAAGTCACTCAAAGGTCAATGGAGAGGGCTATGTTCGGAGTGTTCCTGCGTGATCGAATCAGAAATGAGGAGATACGCAGGAGAACGAAAGTGACCGACATAGCCCGAAGAATTGCCAAGCTTAAGTGGCAGTGGGCGGGACACATTGCTCGCAGAAATGATGGCCGATGGGGCAGTAAAGTTCTGGAGTGGCGACCGCGTACTGGAAGGTGCAGCGTGGGTGGGCCCCCACAAGGTGGACCGACGACCTGATGAAGCTCGCGGGAACCCGCTGGATGCGGAAGTTGCAGGACCGGTCGTTGTGGTGATACTTTGGGGAGGCCTATGTCCAGCAGTGGACGTCTTTCGGCTGAAATGATGATGATGAATACTTTTTTGTTATTGTTGTTGTAAATAAATACTTATTAATTATAAAATATGTAAGATACACCCATCAGACCAAAACACACACTTATGTTCATCACATAAATATTTGTATCCTGTGAAAATCGAATCTACGACCTCTTGATCAGCAGTTCGACACTTGAACCACTAGACCACAGACGTCGTCGATTGTACGATCTGCAAGGTTAAGCTGTGTTTGCCACGGTCAGTCTGTAGATGGGAGACCGTTTCGTTACACAAGGAGACTCTTCACTGCCTCGGAAAGCCTGTTAAACTATTGGTCCCGATTGTCATACAATTATCTATGGCAGTCGTTACGGGTAGGTAGGCAGAAGGCTGAAAGTGTGACAACTGGTCTAACAATGTCAGTATTGCCCAGTAACTGGGTTGCGGGGGTCTGATGGCAGTCGCTCCGTGTAAATACTGATGTTCAGCCGCATCTGTTAGACTGGAAGCCGACCCCAACATAATTGGCAAAAGGCGAGGAGGATAATATAAATTTTTATACTTGTTTTAGGTATTTTTTGCTTTGGGATGAGTAAGGAACTCATTTGGGATGAGATAAGAAAATAAAGTCATTGGGTGAGTTAGGAATACAGTTTGGGATGAGTAAAGAATATTAATCTCTTGGGATGAGACGTCATGGGATGAATACGGAACAACCCAATATTATCACTTAATTATATCTTGTGTACTTAATCATTTTATCTCCTTTTTCTTAAATTAGAAATTAAAATAAGTCCACACGAAGTAATATCTGATCTATCATTAAGTTAAATAAGTTGTCTTATATATATTAAAGTCAGTCCAACCAGTGTAGGTACAGGGAGGGAGTATGCGAAGTTAATTTAAATAACTTCATTGAGGATAAGGCTTAAGTTTCAGTAAACTAATCTACTTTGACTCCGCCTGCAAATAACGTATCTTCGTGAAAGCTTACACTGGAATAATATTCATAAATAAATATGTTTTTCTTAGACATCATCCAATAGATATGAAGGGCGTTTCAATGGGTTGCTAACATTTTCGTGGTTACAACACAACAAAAACGTTTAAAGGTAAAAGCAAAAAAAAAAAGCCAATACATGCTGAAATTTGAATCGCTTATTTCCCGAAAAGGGGTAATTGTACTCATTATTATTATCTTTTACTTTGTGTTCAGTTAAATCGATAAAATCGGACCAACAGATTTTTTTTTTCGCGATTTTAGGGTAGGTCCCATAGTAAAAGTTGTTCATAATGATGAGTACAATTACCCCTTTTCGGGAAATAAGCGATTCAAATTTCAGCATGTATAAAACCTTATTTTTTGCTAACGCAATTTGAGAAACTGGTTTGTTTAGAATCACAAATAGAATCGATTGGGATGTTTTTTTTCTAAATCACTAAATTACATGCTTTTATAGCCACTGTAAGTCCCCCAGTTAGTAGTGGAAAAAGTGAAGAATGTCATGCAGGGACTACCTGATGCACGGAAACTAATCGAGACGAACTACCTGGACCTAAAGTTTCACGATCCGCTGATAAAATAAAAAAAAATAAAAAAAATGTTGGACATTTTTACACATCACCATCTAGTCCCAAACTAAGCAGAGCTTGTACTATGGGTACTAGATAATGGATATAATACTTATGTAATTTTTTATTTGTAAATACATACTTATAATACACAAAGAAACACCCAGACCAACACAAACACTTATGTTGATGTACTAAATTTAACCATAATAACCAAATTGAGTTTCAAATTTCAACAGTTACTGTATTTGAGGTTAAATAATATTGATAACAGCTAAATTTCACTTAACTAAAATCATTATCACTACACATACCTAAATACCTGTTGTACCTATTCTTAACATTAGCCACATAAAAAACAAAGAACCCTTCTAGGACAACAAGAGAATTTCTAAGTGACAAAAGTTATTATTTTAAATAGAAACTTAAAACAATAACAAAAAAAAAAACCGACTTCAAAAACCTTAACTAAAAACCCGCGGAATACATAACCTCCTCCTTTTTTTGAAGTCGGTTAAAAAGTAGAAAATAATCATTGTATGTATTTTAAAATCTTAACATAAACAACATTTTTAAGGCGGCGCGTGGTAAACCCTTTGCGTCATGTAATGTACAGTCGAGCGCAATATCTATAGTAAAAACAGTTTATGTAAACGTACATGAAAATCACGCGCCGCCTTCAAAATGTTGTTTATGTTAAGATTTTAAAATACATACAATGATTATTTTTTACTTTTTAGTTAAGGTTTTTGAAGTCGGTTTTTTTTTTGTTAAAAAGTTTTTATTTCATACTTTTTAGTTGAGGGTTGATTCATAAATGTTTATATAACCAATTTGAGAATATATTTTTTATTAACCTTTGCTATCCCACTGCTGGGCAAAGGTCTCGCTCATGTTCTTCCAAACGTCCAATCACTATCTTGAAAAAAAAACACGCATATCGGCCAAGAATTCTCAGAAAAACGAACCAATGAGCAGATCATCTAGATAGGCGAAGCTAAAATAAACTGATTTATTGAAGCTAGTTAAAAAACTACTCAACCTAAGTCAATAAAATTTATATGGGACCACCGCGCGGACTTTCTCTACCTAATAAAAAAACAACCACGTAAATCGGCCCACAAATCTCGGAGTAATCGGTGTACATACATGAAAAAAAAAAAAAAAATATAACCCGCGGAATACATAACCTCCTCCTTTTTTGAAGTCGGTTAATAAAACAAAAGTTAAAACTTGATATACTTATTTGTGACAAGTATGCAATCGGCGAGACGAGCAATAAGTCTAGATTTCTTTCAAAAATGTTAGTTATTCTATATATATTTAATATTATATCCACGCATCCTATTGTACTCAGTCACTACTCGTGAAGACCTATTATTGGCAGATTGTATCTTATCTAACATTGTTATACTAATGTAATTGCTGTTGGTCTTCCAAATAATAAATAAATAAATAATGTTTACGACACCTTTTCGAAGTTATTTGCCAAAAGTTAAACTGATTTAAGAATACAGTCACGATGAAAAGTCATTGAAAAGTCAAGTTAAAATGGCACATGAATAGATAATAACAATTTCTTAGAAACAATCTACTAAATGTTTAGTTAGGTCTGGGTTTAGTGTCAGACCTAAGGGATTTAATTGACGTCGGTAGCCATCTGAATCTTTAACTAACCCGAAGTGGCAGATGTATTGTAGAGCTCATTTATTTAAAAAAATAAACTACCTACATGAAAACAGTGTTTCTCCCAAAAAAAAATTGCCTCTCCGCTATTGAGTCCGCATAAGGTGTGCGCGATATATTCCAACTTCTTTTTACGATATTGAAAAAGAAAGCGACATTTAGACGTGAATCGACTCCAAGTTCCAATTATTATGAGTGGAAGTATCCAATTTCCTAAAAATTCCAGTGGGTTGCCATATTTGCATAGTAATTTTTTCAGGGTCACAGCTTAATATGAAATACAATTGAGGACAAGGCAATGCCTATGAGTGTTATTTGTTCGAGTTTCTACAAAAAAAATTACTTATAGCACGAATCTTTAGTTAGGTACTACATGTTGTATACATTGTAAAAATAACCCTGCCCGAACCCAAAGATGCATAGGTACAGTCCATAATAACATTACCAAAAATTGAAATACCTAGTATTGATGAATATGACTGTCAATGATTTTTCCCTCGATTTGTTCTTCACCAATCTATTTCTTGTTCATGTATATCCTTTCTTTTGTATGTGTCTCACTCAGATGTGTCAAATAATATTTTTCTTTCTTTCTTTTCTTTAATATTAAAATATTATTGTTATTTAAAATGCATGTTTTGGTAAAGTAGTAAAGTAAAGTAAACTTTATTGTTTCTGATTGAGTGGTTACAGTTGTTATACATCTTGATAGTGTTAGATACATCAATCAGCCCATTTTGGGCATACAATATTGTTTAGGATAGGTAATATTATTAGTCATGTTAAATCTATGAATTCATTATAATAACAATCCAATTAAATTATTTTTACATTCAAAAAACTCCTTACTTGTATTGATTTTTTTTCAGTTAGCCATTTTTTTAACTTTATACGAAATAATCTTAAGCGAGAATTAAGAGAATTATCTCTTGGAGAATCAGGTAGGTTTTGTTTATTTCATCATCATCATCATTATTTCAGCCGAAAGACGTGCACTGCTGGACACAGGCCTCCCCCAAGCATCGCCACAACGACCTGTCCTGCGCTTTCCGCATCCAGCGGATTCCCGCGACCTTCACCAGGTCGTCGGTCCACCTTGTGGGGGGCCTACCCACGCTGCGTCTTCCAGTACGCGGTCACCATTCCGAACTTTACTGCCCCATCGGCCATCCGTTCTGCGAGCACTGTGTCCCGCCCACTGCCACTTAAGATTGGCAATTCTTCGAGCTATGTTGGTTACTTTCGTTCTCCTGCGAATCTCCTCATTTCTGATTCGATCACGCAAGGACACTCCGAGCATAGCCCTCTCCATTGCCCTTTGAGCATTCTTATCAGGCCCATTGTGAGCGACCACGTTTCAGTGCCGTAAGTAATTACTGGCAACACACTGGTCAAAAACTTTCGTCTTGAGACGATTTTAGACGATTTTGCGTTTTTTTTTCTGTATATTTACAATAGGTATATTATTCTATGATAGGTCGATTTTTTTTTAACATTGACCATAAAAATTCCTAGTCGATTAATTAAAAAAATTGATTTAGTAAATATATAAACAAAAAAATATTTAATATTTTGCTGAAAATAACATGACTAGAATCATCACTATATCTAACAACACCCTCATGGATCGGACAGGGTTTTATTTATATGTATATTTATTTATACTTTTTCTTTTGTCTGGCAAACCTAAAAAAACTCTAACATGGTTTATTCTGTGTATATTAAACAATACAGTTTAAGGTTGTTCCTTTGTAAATGTGAATAATGTTTTTATTTTTATTTTTATTCTGTCAACCGCTGTCTAGGACATAGGTTTGATAAAATATATGATCAAGAGTATTGTATAATATTAGTATGGACTACACACGGACGAATAGAAAATGGCGGATGGAATCTCGCAAAAAATAGATAGCACTTAACTTTTTCATAAACCCACTATAATTTTGACAGTATTTTCACACACCAGACGGCATATTGTTATTTTATTTGTGACACTACGTCACACGAGATTTGTTGTGTAATGGCGGCTGATAGACTTACTATGAGTGTGTCAATGTGTGCGTGTCAGACCGTACTTCCAAACGAACGCTAGATTCCGTCTGCCTTTTTTTATTCGTCCATGGGACTACACCAGAGAAAAGAAAGATGTTGTAAGTGGAAAAAAATGCGCTAGCAAGGATTTCGAGTACAAATATCACAGACATAGTAAAAAAGAATCAATATAGATAAAGTGCTTACAAGAATAAAACATTTTAAGTAAGCACCATTCGAGGATGTTTCGGTTTCCATTCTGCTTATTTATTCATGATGATCAATGACGTTACGACCCTGAATTTGATTTATTATTCAGTGAACTTACAATATAAAACTTCTTATAATAAACTCTGAAGTAACTGTAACTTCATTAAGTGACCCCGGAAAAATACGCAGGTCGTTACTTTCACATGAGCGACTATGTTTTGAGGATGTGAAGATTTCTATTTACTCTCATTCATACTCTGGGAAACACTTTTACTATTACTGAAATGTTTACTTTACCTCCAAAATTGTGTAAGAAATGTCAAATTATGTTACGTATGAAGTTTATTCATGAAAATGTTGAAGAAAATCATTAAAATACAGTTTTTGTTATCGCGTTTTCTGCATTGGTACGCACGGCTACACATCAAGCTGTACATTTCCAATATAAGCTGACCTCGCATTGTACGGAAAGCCTACAACAATGCGAGGCCAGCTTTTACTGGAAATGTACAGCTTGATGTGTAGCCGTGTGTACCATAGTAAAAGTTGCTCATAATGATGAGAATAATGAGCCGACAAGAGGTTTTTAGTAATTTCAATTACATCTTGTACCTATAATGCAGTAAAATGATTGTGCCTAAATGTAAATGAATTGGATTGGATCAGCGATTGGATGGAAAAGCTTGACTGGTAATATAAAATTGACTCTTATATACTAACTGTTAAACGTTTCTTGGCTAAGTAAATACCAAATACCTAATGTAGTCTACTTACAAATACTACTTACTACCGATTTGATAAAAATATGTACCTACTTATGCGACGCGATGCATTGCAGTTCTATATACTTATACACACATTTGGCGCGTGTACAAATGTAATCAAGAGTACCTAGCAGGTAAATAAATCAACGCGGTTGTATGGAGTGTCCGGGGTGTGCCTGAAGTGTATGGCCCTTGACCTGATAAAAACCCGTCGAGTGTGCGTTGAAACGCGGTCGTAGGTAGGTACAGGGTGGACAAATATGAGCGATACAACTTATTTTATAAAATTAATGGTATGAGAAATGCTTTATTTAGGCTTTGCAATTACGTATGGAATAAAATAAAAAATAACATCTGCCAAATGTTCACCTCTTGCAGCATAACAAAACGGAGCTCTTCTTGCGGTCTTATCCCACTGACAGCTTCTCAAATAAGTGTTGACGATTCATCGGCTTGATAGCAGAGACATATGACCCTCTAGATAGACCCCACAGGAAAAGTCAAGAGCTGTAAAATCTGATCTTGGGGACCAATCAATGTCACCATTTTTTGAAATTTAATGAAATGGAAACACCTATCTCAATGTTTCGATCGTGTCTCGTGCCGTATGGCATTTGGCCCCGTATTATTTGAACCACATGCTTTCCAAGTCCAACTGACTCATCTGATGCAACAAAAAATTGCTAACCATCTAACGGTAGCAATCGTCATTCACTGTTATAGCAGTACCTGTAGCATCTTCAAAGAAGTTTGTTAAGCTGCTAGAGTGAATATTTGGTAGATGTTATATTCAATTTAATTCCACACATAATTGCCAAGCCTAAACGAAGTATTTTGGGAAAAATATTTGGTTTTTTATTTGCTATACAATAAATTTTATAAAATAAGTTAACAGCCCAGGTGGTATTGCAGTTGTTATGGGCAGAGGTAACCGCTTAACATCAGGTGGGCCTTCAGCTCGTTTCGCCATACTATACCATAAAAAAAGAGTTCTTATTTGACCACTCTACACAAACTTGCCAATATATTTTAAACTACCTAGATATATGTTTTGATAGAAATAGATTCTCATCTTTTTAGAAACCTATACATACTTATCTATCTACCTATTATGTTGGCATCTATTCATATTTTAAGAACATAAACAAATAAGAGTTATACAATAAGAGTTGTACATTCAGTAAAGAGAAACGTATTACATCTGGGTATTATTTATTTCAGTCTAAAATACCAATATCCTAACCAGACAGGGGTAGCAAATGTCTTGAGTCCTAAAGAAATTTATCTTCTTTCATATTAAAGAGAGGCACAAGAGAAAGTTGTTAGTCCAAACATGTTTCAGACCGTAATAAAAATCGCAATCAATCGATGAGGGCCTTTTAAGAGTCCACCATAGCAGCGCTACGAGATAGATTTCGTGTCTTCCCTTCCCCTCACCACAGCCCTCACGTCTCTCTGTGCGTACGCGGAACCGCATAATGCTACCGAGTGCGCGAGTTCGAGTCGCGGAGTCGCGCATCAGAGGCAACGCGTTTTAGCCGGCTTATACTCACATCACCTCAGCTCTGCGCACACACATACAAATGCTAACGCATTGTGCATGTACACGACAAATACAAGTGAGAATCAGGTGCGCTCGTTTTTATTAAAAAATATCTGTGCTAGGTAATAGGTATAGATAGGTAGGTATCTACCTACATGAAATTATTGTACCTATGTTGTAATATAAAATACTCTGGAGACCTGGGGATATTTTTGACTAACAGGTGGTACCTGTTAGTCAAAACAGTGTAACAGGTACTAAATAAGTAGCTAAATGTACCGAAATAAAATTCTGTCGGTAGGTAGGTCAGTATGTACCTACCAATGTTTTTTTTACCTACTTATGTACCTCAACTTTCTACTACATACACAACACAACATTCATTGAACGGTAAACTTTTCAATTTCGCCGCAAGCCGTGTTAAATTATTCCGCAGCGTGAATTTGATGATTGCGAGTTGTATTGTAGAGACCAAAATGTGTGTTTTCTGAGTGTTTGAATTTGATGATTGCAAGTTGTATTGTAGAGACCAAAATGTGTGTTTTCTGAGTGTTTTTTTAGGCCTATACGAAGGGTGTGTTAATTACTGGGAGCGATGAGGATTTATTTTCTTTAATTAAGTAATTAGAGACGTAGTTATCATAAATACTCAAAACATACTGCGGTGTAGAACCATGCATAGGTGACTTTAATGAGAGAAAATGTCGATGGCAAAATGATGAGCAAACAACGCTGGTACAAAAGTATCGATATTACTATGCTATGTTCTAGTGATAGAACTTTGTGAGGTAATACTCACTAGTTTCCGTAGTCGCTGAGTCGCTGTAGCTTAATGATGTCGCCATGTTGCTGCTATTTTTAGCGCTCCTCTTTTTATCCGTAGTTGAATGCTACATAATAAAACTTTTCAAACTTGTAACACGTAATCACATTCTTTTGTTCACTGCATCAAGTGGTTTTTGTTTTTAACATAAATAAATAATATACTTATGTAGCAAACCGCTGGAAAATTGTTTGTGTTTTGGTTTTAATACATAGAAACTGGGTAAGTGCTTGTCTGACCACGCACAGGGTAGGGTTCCGTAGTCAATACGCCTTGCACAGAATTCTTACGTTCGCGCGTTCTTGACTCAACTACATGGCTATGTTGCTCATCCGTGATAGACATCCTTTTAAATTTGTTATAGTTATTTACTAATATGATAGACAGTTTTTAAGCTTTCAGGATTAGTAGTTTAGCCTGTGGGGGGCCGGGACACGTAACTTTAACAAAAATAACCACTTTAAACCTTAATATTTCGTAAATAGAACCGTGTATCAAAAAACCTTTTAAGACAATAACCCTAGTATTTTTATTATACCTTTTTAACAATACCCTCACGATGGGATACGCGAAAGTAAAAAAAAAAACATTAGGTATGTAGGTAGGTACCTACTCTAAAAAAACTTTTTATTAATTTTTTTTCATCACTTTGTAGGCATCATGAGAATGTAGGTATAACCTGCACCTAACCTGGGGTGCATTAGAAGAGCCTCCACGAGTGACGATATTTAATTGACCGTCCGGCCCACCCGGGTAGTCAGCCCCGCTACCAACCTGCTGACTGGCAAATATTTTTCACACGGCATGAGCTATTATCATTATGTAGCTCATGTCGACACGATAGAAGAAGAAAGTATAACCTTGTCAAATTGCAACTCCATAGCACTCTCAGTCTTCAAGTAAAATTGATGTAAAAACTGTTGGACGGACGGACGGATAGACGGACATGGCGAAATTATAAGGGTTCCTTGTTTGACTACGGAGCCCTAAAAGTATTAAAAGATGATGAGAACAAGTAGTATTTACCTTTCCATGGTTACAAAAAATAGAGGGAGGCCAGCCGCCAAATGCCACAGAAAAAATGAAAAATACTAGGCTTGACTGATGACAACGCTTTATTAGACGCCCCAAGATTAGGGAACTTGACCTAGTAAAGGAAAGTAGCAAAAGGAAAGGACTTATAAAACATAAAAACCGGCCAATTGCGAGTCAGACTCACGCAGAAAGGGTTCCGTACCATCCATTGACGAGGTCTGTGGTCTAGTGGTTCGAGTGTCGGAGTGCTGATCACGAGGTCGTGGGTTCGATTCCCACAGGACACAAATATTTGTGTGATGAACATGAGTTTTTGTGTTGGTCTGGGTGTTTGTTATGAATTATAGGTATGTATTTACAAAAAAAATGTATCTAAGTATTATATCCTTTGTCTAGTACCCATAGTACAAGCTCTGCTTAGTTTGGGACTAGATGGTGATGTGTAAAATGTCCCAAAAACAAAAACTGTGACAATAAACTATTTTTCTTTCTTTCTTTTTTCTTTTCCAAATATATTTATTTGTTTATTGACCTTAGAAAAAAATTTATTGATACCCTTAGAAACTGATTTAATTTAGGAGAGTTCATCAAAAGACATCAACGCACCGTTCGCGAAACATGAATTTTTACATCTATTTCTTACGCAGTTAGCACCACATAGGTCTATGTTTGCCCTGTTTTTAGTATTTGTTGCTAAACTACATAGTATGCACTATAATCAGACCAAGTTTGACACTGGTATGTAGGTATTACCGTTTTGATAGAGCAAGAACAAAAACGTTGAAAAAATTGCATGTTTTTCGAGGTTTGTTGTATGGAGACTTTGGTTTTTTATTTTTAGTACTTGTCGTGATCAGCACCATAGTTACACATATTCTGTGAAAATTTCACCTGGTTATCTGTTACTGATACAGTCCTGTGACAGACAGACGAACGGACGGACGGACAGCGTAGCGAGAGTAATAGGGTCACGTTTGGCACCCTTTGGGTACGGAACCCTAAAAACTAAGTCTCAGTAGTACTACTAAATCTCAGTAAAACCGACGCCTACAATCCTACATATTGAATAGACTGTTTCATTATGCTTATAATAATATTTCTAAAGGATAATGTCCGATCATAATCCGTTTGGACCCGAATTAATTATCTCTACCAGGCTATAGGTAGCTGTTTTAGCGAAAATTTTACCAAGTTGCGTTCCAAGTTCCTAAACCAACAAGGAACTGAGATCTTTGTTACGCTATTTTGTTTGTACTTATAAGAACGCTTTTGATTACAAAGGAGTTAATATAACAAAATTAGGTAGACTACATTGCTTAGAGTGGTATGCCACTGCTTAAATTTCTTTGTCCACATTGGACGAATTGCTTTGTTAGACTGTACCTACTGCCGTAGTATTAGTTGCTATTATAGTATTCTGTGGCAGTAAGTATTCCGTGTGGTGCCGGACACAAAGAATAGCACAACCCCATCTCTTCTCTTGGGTCTCATAAAAGGCGACTAAGCTGTTCACCAGAGGATGGGCAGCAGCATTCTCTGAGAAAGCGTGGCGATTATGGCATATCCAATGAGCCCTATGTCCAGCAGTGGACGTCTTTCGGTTGAAATGATGATGATGTAAGTTTCACACGAGTAAGGTTCTGCTTACGTTTATACTGATTTTGTCACCATTGATATACCTACGCTTTACTGTTTTTTTTTTTAAATTATTTTATTCGGCATTCTATATGTATCATCATGATTTTATACAAAAATAAAAGGGGTACTGCTATTTGATACGGTGCCCCTGATGTGTTGCTCTTCGGTCTAATGGTGGTGATGTTCTATTGTGTCTTGTTTTTGGTTATGCTACTGTTGTCCGTAGTCGATCCTGTTGTTTATTTTAAGTAGCATGGACTTTACTCTCGGGCATTTGTCGGATGTGGCTTTGTGTTTGGTGTCGTATTCGCTCTTAAATTTTTTGTTATGGTCCGCGCAATTGACACACTAGGGCTCGCCGTTTTTGTATTTGATCGGGCAACTGTCCTGCAAGAGCGGATCCAGGGGGGGGGGTCATGGGGGTCATGACCCCCCCTGGGCCTAGGTCAATCACAGTTTTTTTTTCCTATTTACATAATTTACTAAATGAATGTACAATGAATGAATGAAAGTATGTATGTGTTACATACTAATGCAACAAGGTACACACATAAAATTACTAAACTGAACTCACACCCGAACCCGTTCGTTCATTGTGAATAATATTCGCGCGATTTAGTTTGATTTTGCCGAACAGCCTGCGTCGCGAGTTTCTTCTCCAATCTCCCCGTTGCGCCACCATCGATTGAATACTAAGCTAACCATCAACAACAGAAATAACTACTTAACAGCCATGTTAGCCTTTAAAAACCTCGCCAAACTAAAAATAATTCGAGAACCTTTAAAACATCGATATTAGATCATAATAAAAACGTTTTTTTGAAAATCGGAATGAAAAAATAACATCCCAAATAAAAAAAGATCAAAAAAATTCAAGTAGGTAAATTTAATCCTTTTTAGCAAACAAATGCCAAAAAATTTCGCGCTCGCTGCGCTCGCGCTCGAGCTCACCTTGATTGCCTATGCAGGTTGTGGGACTTCCATAGCGTGAATCTATATTTTGTTATTTACGCTATAGCGTCTATTATTAGCAGCTCTAGGCGCCGCAAGAACAGGTTGCTCAAATAAATGCGTGCTATTTTTTCACAGATCTATCTATGCTTTTGTGAAGAGCTAATCAGTTTGTTCATGAAGTCTAGAAAATTTCGCGCTCGCTTCGCTCGCGCTTGTCTTTCTATCCTCTTCCTTCTGCGCACTGGGTGAATATTGAATACAACTATTTTGTTAGGTACGTTAATAAGGACAAAGCCGAAACTGAGAAAAAGTAAACGCTCGCTTCGCTCGCGCCAGTATATATTTTCATTCCGTATTTTTTGGCGTAACTATTCCGTTACATTAATATTCTACAGAGAGAAAATCTAAAGCTGTAAAATTGATTTTTTAGCAAAAATTACGAAAATCCTATAATTTTATTGGTTGAATGTTTTTTCCTAGAGGGCGGCAATTCGGACACTGCACCCTCTTTTTAAAAATGTTGATCCGGGTTTGGAAATAAGTACGCGACCCCCCCCCTGACACGTAGGCTGGATCCGCCCTTGCTGTCCTGCTTGTGACCGTCCTCCGCACAGTGGACACAGGGGTGTTCTTTGGTCTGGCACTTGTTCTTTGTGTGCCCGAATTTCAGACATTGCATACACTGTATGAATGGTGAGTACTCCTCGGCATGCACCCTTTGATGGTCAATCGCCACTCTTCCCGCCTCGATGATTTTTCGCCAGGTGATCGGCTGTACTGCTAGGATGGCATTGTAAAGGTTGGGGTTTCGGTTATTGCGTTTGAAGACAAGTTTTAAGTCACTATCGTCGATTGTGAGTTGACTATTTTGTGTTTGGATTATGTGGATGAGCTCCTCGGCTGGTGTATCGTTTGAGATACCCTTCAGTATATCCATGGGGAGTAGTTTGCGGGCGGGTTCGGCTGTTATGAGTGATGATTTTGCTAGCTTTTGAAGTGTTTCGTCGCGCTGTGTGATGTTTTCAAATTCGATGCGGATTTTGTTTCTCGATACTGCTTGCATATTGAGTTTCTCTAAAATTTACGCTCCTTTTTAGAGAATCCACCATCTCTTGTCGCGTCTTTGTTTCGCCATCTTTGCTGCCGATGATGAGGGCTGGTTTGTTAAGCGGCGGAGGTCTGATGTTGGTCTGAGGTGGTGGTGGCGGAAGCGGTGTATGGACTCTATGGAGAGCCTGAGCATAGGTGGTTGCTTGCGGGGCGGTAGTGGTGCTGGTGGCGGTGGCAGCGGTTGGGTGTCGCATGGCATTGATGGCGTCTAAATACTGTTTCAATTCTTCACGCACACATGTGATGATCTCTTGCTTGAAGTCTGAGGTTTCTTGAGAAGACTGGGGTGGTGGAGGTGGAGGTAGTGGTTGTGGTGGTGGGGGTGGAGGGCACTCCATTGAGGCGGTGGGGGTGTAGAATTTGCGCAAGGGTATCAAGGCCTTGCATATTTCATCGGCTGCAAGCGTGATGATGCGCTTGTTGATTTGCGTTACGTTTTTGCCATGGTTGATGGTACGCGAGATGTGCATGGCCAGCTTGCTGACCACCACAGCGCAGGATTCTTCGTCAGTGACATCGGTACAAGCGGCAGGGAGGGGAGGGTTTTCTGTTAGGTGTTGGGCGTTAATAAGTAGGCTATGCTTCGTATATCGACTGTGTGGAATTATAAAACCCGCAAATATCTTAACGGGCCTGAAATAGGTAGGCTTAGGTATTCCTGGCAATATAATTTATTAGAATTTTATTGAATCCATTAGAGACACTGAGTTTAATTAGATTTTTGAACGGTCTATGCGCTACGTCTTACCTAAGTTTTATAGAAAAAGTTTTTAGTAAAAGAAAATACCTATACAAAAATTACTCCGCCAGTATAGCCGCCTTGAAATAAAAATGTGCGGTTCAGTAGGAAAAAGAGCCTTTCATGTTCAGAAAACAAAGTGTAAAAACGAATCTGTTTCGTGTAATAAAAGGTGAGCTACCGCGAGTTTTACATTCCTTTACCTGCTACGTATTTTCAGTACCCACTTATATTGTACATACCTAACAAACAGTTTAAAAAAAAAAAAAAAATGCTTGTTGCCTGGCATAAAAAAGAATATAAACATTGTAAACCTAAAGGTTATGTCGAATTCTCATGTAGCAACCCATTCCCGTGAACGATATGAACATCGGAGATGTACTCGAAGTTGTTGACTATTCTATAGGACAAACTGTCGCCTTAGGTAAATCCAACGTCGATAAAGAGGTCTATCGTCGAAACCGACTCGGTTGGGCAGCGTTTGAGAAGGCTACGCAATGTTTTCTCGTCCAAAATACCGCAGTGTCTCAAGACGAAAGTCTTTGACCAGTGTGTGTTACCAGTGATTACTTACGTCACCCAAGGCTTAAAGTCAGTCACCCAAAGGGCAATGGAGAGGGCTATGCTCGGAGTGTCCCTGCGTGATCAAATCAGAAATGAGGAAATTACTTAAGAGAATAAAAGTAACCAACATAATCCGAAGAATTGCCAAACTTAAGTGGCAGTGAGCGGGGCACATTGCTCGCAGAACGGATGGCCGATGAGGTCGAAAAGTTCTGGGGTGGCGACTGCGTACTGAAAGGCGCAGCGTAGGTAGGCCAACCACAAGATGAACCGACGACCTGGTGAAGGTCGCGGGAATCCGCTTGATGCGGGAAGCGCAGTACCGGTGGTTGTGGCCATGCTTGGGGGAGGCCTATTTCCAGCAGCGGACGTCTGTCTGCTGAAATGATGATGATAATGAAACCTAAAGGTGCGTTGACACCGCAAACATTCGTTAGTGCGTATTTGCTAGTAAACATTCCAAAGTGCGGGCAAGTGGTTGTAAAACAAAGTTCGTTGGGACGTTCTCATCCAAGAAATTTAGTACCTAATGCTTTGTAATGCTCGGTTCAACGTAGGTATCCATTGCCACAGAACCACCGAACACATAAGTAACCACTGCTCAAATGCTCGTAGTCGAATGCTTATCTATTACGTGCAAATGCTCGCGGTGTGAACGCACCTTTATACGGATTTATTCTATATTTTCTCCTGTAACATGTGAGTGAAATAGGGGTAGAATAAAACTCTGAAGTGGGATATAGTACTCTAGAGAGACATAAGTACGTGCCATTATAATGCTTCCAAGTGGCTGCGGAACCCTTAAAAGAAATCAAGAAGTATAGCGGACAGTCATAACGGGCCGTCATCTGGGTGCGATACTCCTCGCCCCGCACCTACCCCGCCATCGTGTCGACGCTCGGAGCGAATCCGAAAGCGCTCGGGCGCACAACGTTTCCCCGCCGCCGCCGGCCAAACCCCCAGTCAGTCCAATTCGTGTTGAAAAAGCAGACGGCCGCGCGCCGACACGATCGCGTCGTCACGTTGTCGCATTTATATATTAAGTTTGTTTTAAATCTCTGATCTTTAGTAAAGTAATTAAAGTGTGTTGAAGACATTCCGTGTTTCCTTTAAGCAACACACCTATAACTGGCAGCCTAACGTGGAGCAGAACTTAGTGTACCTAACTGGTATAAAACCTAAACTTAGTGTAAATTCAGTGATTAAATTCTCTTTAAAGTAATTAAATTCTCTGTGAACTCAGTGTGGACTTTGCAATTGTTATAGAACTTCATTTAAAATACGTGGTGATATACCTACCTCGGTATAGCACGATCGCGAGGTTCGTGAAGTATATTCGTCAACAGCCTCGTGTCCCGGGTGTAGGAGGAGCGGGGTGCCGCACCGCCCAGTGAGGGAAGTATATTCGCTGTTCGCCCCGTGTTCCCGATTGCAGTTTTATCCGGTTCACACTACCTATCTATGCAGTTGAACATTTTATTAGTTTATTCTTGCGAACATTTTATTTTATTTACGATTTCCGTAAACAGTCTTGTGTCGGTTGGTGTCGCGTATAGCCGCATTATTGTACGGTGTGATAACGAGGTTTTGACGCAGGTATAGTGAATCTTACCTAGACCTAGGTTATTCGTACGGACCTAACCGGACTGTGGAATTGAATAGTGACGGTTTTATAGCGATTTATAACGTGTTTGTACTTTTTCTCTGACTTTGGACTCAATTATTAAGTTGGTGTTTCGTGTTGTTTTAGAACTGAACAATACCTAGGTATTCAGTGCTTAGGTCATTCGGTAATCTAAATACCTATCTAAGAGTGGTTTAGGTATTTTTGTGTCGTGAACTTTGGACATTTTACGATGGTGCTAACGAGATCGCGCACCGCGAGTCCGGCGTCCGCCGGCGCCCTGTCTGAGGATGCGGCGCCGCCCTCAGCGCCTGTGCAGGAGTCAGCTCCGCACGGCGCCACTGCCGCTGCTGCCACTGAGCATGCACCCGTGGTAGACTCACCGTCTGCTGCTGCTGTTGCTGCAGCCGCTCCAGTCACGATGACGACCGACCAACTTCTGCTACTGATAAACAGGCTAAGTCGCAGCGATCCTGTAAGTACACCTGTGCCTACTTATTATGGCAACTTTGCCAAATGTACAGCGCGATTTGATGGAGAAAAGTCTACCAATATTGAGGCTTTTATCGACGCTGTTGAGACTTTTAAGGAATGTGTAGGCGTTGATGATAACAATGCGCTTCGTGGTCTATCCATGTTACTGACGGGTTTGGCCGCCACGTGGTGGCAAGGTGTCAAGGATACTACCCCGTCCTGGCAAGCTGCTGTAGAGTCGCTGAAACAAACTTTTGGGCCACGATTACCGCCACATAGAACTTATAGAAATCTATTTGAACGAGAGCAGCGAGTGGATGAAGCGACGGATTTGTTTGTGTGCCATATCAGAGCACTATTCGCCCAGCTCCCGCCGTCGTCTCTCACGGAGACGGTCCAGTTGGACATGACGTACGGATTGTTGCACCGTCGTCTTCGCGAGAAAGTCTCGCGCCCCAGCTTCAATACTTTTGCGGAACTTCTAACCGAAGCGCGCCGCGTCGAAGATATTCTGGACGAGAGTAGACCGAAGGCTACTGTTGATTCTAAACCTGTGTTGCCTTCTACCACAGCGGCATCGCGATCGCCTGTTGTGACTACTACTACTACTACTTCAAAGTTTCGACCTCAATGTAACTACTGTAAACAGCACGGTCATATGAAAGAGGCCTGTCCGCGACTTTTCAAGCCTAAGAAGATGACCAAGGATGGTCCTGCTGAGGGAGAGTCGCGACCGCCTGCAGTCACGTGTTTCGGGTGCGGAGCACCCGGCGTTATTCGTTCGAACTATCCTACGTGCAAGGAAAAGAAACCGGTTGTGGTTCCTACCGTATTTCAGTCGGTGTCCGCGAGTTGCGTTAATATTGATTCGCGTGTGCGCCCAGTGTTAAGTGTAGAAATCTATGGTGAAGTAGGTAACTTATTAATAGATACGGGTGCTAAGCATTGTATAGGTAGTATTAGTTTAAGATCTCACTTAGTTAAGAATGGACATCAGTTTCAAAATGTATATACTGAACTTAAGTATGCAGATGGTCGGATCTGTGCGCAAAATGTTGATATAACGCACGTTGATGTAACGGTGCGAGGGGTATCGCTACCCATCAGCTTTATTATGTTGCCAAATGCCACGGAAAGTTTGTTGGGAATGAATTTCATTCAGAATGTTGGCATGGTTCTAGATTTTGATCGTAGGGTATGGTTTGTGAGACATGATAGGACGCCTCAACCGATTATTTTCGAAAGTAGGCCGTTTGAACCGCTTACCTGTTCGTCTGTGGGTCTTCGCGAGGACGAGGGATCCCATCTTGATTCAGATGAACGGAAACGCCTGTCTGAACTCCTGAATGTCCATGCAGACATTTTTGCTCCAGGGGGAGAACCTACCCAGTTTGCTGTTCATCGTATTGATACAGGAGATGCCGCACCGGTTGCAAGTCCGCCATATCGGGTTACACCCGCCAAGAAAGAAGTTATAAGGAATGAAATAGACAAGATGTTAGAAGAGAATATCATTGAGGAAGCTGAATCAGAGTGGGCTGCACCTGTGGTATTGATACCAAAGAAGAACGGTGAAATTAGGTTCTGCGTTGACTACCGGAAACTGAATAGCGTCACTCGGACTGATAAGTACCCGCTTCCTGTGATCGATGAGTTATTGCAGAGTACGAAGGCTAACTGCGTGATGTCTACGATAGATTTAAAAGCTGGCTATTGGCAGACTATCGTTGCACCAGAAGATCGTCACAAAACAGCGTTTACTACACCTTTTGGGACGTTTCAATGGCGGCGCATGCCATTCGGTCTTAAAAACGCTCCCGCGACCTTTCAGCGCATGATGGACAGGATGAGGTCCGGCTTGAAAGATGTCTGTGTTCTCGCGTATCTCGACGATCTACTGGTGGTATCACCAAATCTAGATACTCACCTGAAGGACCTTCAGCAGGTCTTAGAGCGCCTTCGTCTGTTCAACCTGAAAGCAAATCGAAGCAAATGTGTCTTCGCTAGGGATAAAGTCGCTTACCTTGGTCACGTCGTTTCTTCAAGGGGCATTGAACCGGATCCGATGAAGGTCGAAGCTGTGATGAAAATGAAATCTCCAACAAACCTGAGAGAACTCAAGACCTTTTTACAGACAGCTGCGTGGTTCCGAAAGTTCATCCCACAGTTTTCGCAGGTAGCGCGTTCTTTGACGGATCTCACCAAGAAAGATCGACGCTGGCAATGGGGGGAGGATGAGCAAGAAGCCTTTGAAGAACTTAAGTTACGGCTCTCCTCCAGTCCTATTCTTCAGCAGCCAAAATTCGGTGAACCGTTTATTCTGCGAACGGACGCCAGTGCTTATGCCCTGGGCGCAGTTTTGATGCAAGGTGCGACGCCTCATGAAGAGAGGCCCATTGAATACGCCAGTCGGCTTTTGATACCCGCTGAAAGGAATTACCACACAACCGAGCGGGAAGCCTTGGCTGTAGTTTGGGCTTTGGATAAATTCCGTGGATACGTTGAGGGAGCCAAAGTTCACGTCGCTACCGACCACCAGCCTTTGAAGTGGCTCTTAAGTTTGAAGACTCCCAGTGGTCGTTTAGCGCGTTGGGCCATGAAGATTCAATCATTCGACCTGGACATCGGGTATACACCGGGTAAGGCTAATGTGGTCGCCGATACCCTCAGCCGCCCAGTGGTCAACGAACCTGAGGATCTAGGTTCCAGTACGTGCAGTATTTGCCCGGTAGTAGTCGACTTACCTCAACAACGACCAGAGGATATCCGGGAATCTCAATTAAATGATTCGGAGATTCGTAAAATCATAATGGATTTTGAAAACGCCAGTAACCCCGAAGCAGCCGTACGCTGGACAGATAGAGGATACTACTTGTCTCAAGGTATCGTGTACCGCTGTGATCCGGATGGAGTGTCCGAAGAGCCTCAGTTAGTGGTTCCAGAATGTTTACGGGCAGAGCTTATGAAGGAGCTTCACGACGCGCCTACTGCTGGACACTTGGGTTTGGAGCGGACTTTAAGGAAGATAAAAGAAAGGTACTATTTTAAAAATATGAGGACTTATGTGGCACAGTATCTCAAGTCATGTGACTTGTGTCAAAAGTATAAAGCTACTAATTTGAAACCGGCAGGTCTACTCCAGACCCCAGTGCCTCAGCAGCGGTTCGAGGTACTTGCAATGGACCTGTTCGGGCCACTTCCCGAAGGTGATAAGGGAGAGAAGTGGATCCTTCTCATCGAGGACACAGCTAGTCGCTGGGTTGAGTTGTTTGCGCTTTGCGATGCGACCGCTGAGACGTGTGCTAAAGCGCTTATAGAAGAAGTGTTCTTGCGATATGGGTTGCCTCGTCGGATAATATCGGATAATGGTAGTCAGTTTGTATCAGCTGTTATGCAGAAGGCTATGTACGTGCTCGGAGTACAGCAATCTCTGATCCCAGTTTACCACCCAGAAGCGAACCCAGCCGAACGTAAGAACCGTGAGCTGAAACAGCTTCTTGCCATCCTGGTTGGGTCAGAACATCGTCGTTGGCCAACTGTTCTTCCGATGGTTCGGTTTGCGCTCAATAGTGCTCACAATCAAGGTACGGGTCAAACAGCTGCTTATCTAACCTTCGCACGGGAGATGCGTTCTCCTATAGCGGTTAATACCGACCTTCGAGCAATAGTTTCCCAGCAGAACTTCGTTCCTCAAATCACGCCCTATTTAAAGGAGTTTGGGCGTATCTTGTATGACGTCAAGCGGCGAGTTGAAGAACAACAAGACATTCGGAAGTCTACCGGCGATCAGCATCGACGCGACATTATGCCTTATAAAGAAGGTGACCTGGTCCTGGTGGAGGCCCACCTGGCGAGCAACGCGAGTAGAGGTTTTACCAGCAAGTTTGCGCCAAGGCGGGAGGGTCCTTATCGTGTCTCACAGGTCGTTAGTCCGACTTCATTTGTTGTCGTTGACAGTACTGGAGTTGTTAAGGGGAAGTACCATGCCAACGCTCTGACCCCTTATGTAGGTTTATCTCCAGCAATTGTACATCAGCGCTGCCGTGGTCGTCCAGCCAAGTCACAGTCGGGACGACCTAGTGACTTGGAGGGGGAGGTTATAGCGGACAGTCATAACGGGCCGTCATCTGGGTGCGATACTCCTCGCCCCGCACCTACCCCGCCATCGTGTCGACGCTCGGAGCGAATCCGAAAGCGCTCGGGCGCACAACGTTTCCCCGCCGCCGCCGGCCAAACCCCCAGTCAGTCCAATTCGTGTTGAAAAAGCAGACGGCCGCGCGCCGACACGATCGCGTCGTCACGTTGTCGCATTTATATATTAAGTTTGTTTTAAATCTCTGATCTTTAGTAAAGTAATTAAAGTGTGTTGAAGACATTCCGTGTTTCCTTTAAGCAACACACCTATAGAAGTTGGTAAAATGTAGTAAAGCATCTTACGATTGGATTCCTGCTAACAGGCTGGTTTTTCACGATGTTCTACAAATCCGACTCCTATATTTACTAGGGTTCCGTAACAAGAAGGTAATACCGAAATGATTGTGGTAAGTTAGACTTTGATCATGATGTCTATCTGTCTGTTTGTAGGTATGGTACGGTTGTAGGCTATTTATGTATATGAGGCATGTGCATGATCAAGTGCCAAAACATTCTTAAAAAAGTGACATACTTAATTATTGATATAGGTATTTTACGTTTAAGAAATATTCCATACGTTTTAAAAGTTTGTGTTTTTTTTATATATATCTACCTTGAAAAGTATCAGGTGCAGATGAAAAACCGGCCCTAAGATAGGTACGGAACTGTTGGTGTGTCTCCGAGCTTCACGCGCTTTAGACAGCTTTTTATATGTTATCATAAATCGTGCAGTAACTGACAAAAGAACGCTTTATGTCAATGGTACCTTAAATCTTGTTCCTTTGTTAATACCATTGTTTGTGAACCTTTGGAGATGGTTCACACCAAACGTATAAATGACAAGTTCATGCGCCTTTTTCACTTCTATTACCTTATTATTCAGATTTCTATGGCTGTAGCGTACGTAAAGCTGAAAATTATGGAAAATCAGCAAACTACTTCAAGGTGACGCACATTCAACGGCTGACTGTGAGCGAGCCTTACGTTTTGTGTGAAAGTGTGTTAAGTGTGTACCGTCCCTTGAAGTAGTAGAAGAAACATAGTTTTTGTTTTTTATGATGTATAGATCTGCTCTTGACCGCAATCTAGACAGCTTTGTCAGGATGTGGTCGACGATGGAGCGAGCAAACCTATTAGGTGCCGATTCACTCCAGCTTTAAAGGCGTTAGGGTTATAAGTGCCCGAAAATACAGATGCCGGCAGTGAATTCCACAACTTGGCTGTGCGCATTATGAAAGAGTTCTCAAAGCGCTTGGTCCTGATAGTAGGGATTTCTACCAAATGTGGATGATATCCTGCAGTGCGTCGTGTAGTCCGATGAAAGAAAGGAGAGGCGGAATAAAAATTTATTTACCACCGTAGACAAAAAAAATGGCTAATTCGAGAAACGATATAAAGAATTATTTTTATTTCGAAATCCAGATCTAATCCTTACTATATTGTGTTCCTATGTCCCACATCTGGAGCAGAGAGTAGATATGGCTCTCCGTTGCACTCTGTCATTGGCAGTAAACTTGACTTCACGCTAGGATTCCAATCCTTATTAGCAAGCTGAGATCGTGGTCCACCTGCTCAGTTCACCTGGGTGGACCACGGGCAGTTTTTCTTGTCTGTAGTTCACCTTTGTTAACTCAGGTGAAGTCTATATTGTAGTGAAACGACATATCACTTCAAGTGATTTAGCAATAGGTCTAATCCCTAGATTTTTCGGTAAGATGAGGTGGCGATTGGAGTATTTCACATGATCTGTGATTTCAGGGATTTCACAAAATCTCTAGTATCGTCATTTCCTTGTGACAACCTTGGTTTCTACAACGACTCAGTTATTTAGAATTTTCATGGTTATCTGTTTATAATAAACGTTTTATACGATAACAGAAATACCGTAAAACTATAAAATGGACACAAACATTTATGTAACATGAATAGTTTCGCGGAAAAATAAATTATGCAATGTCAGTTCGTTTTGCTTATCGTGTTCATTGTTTTTTGGTTGGCAACATTGGAATACACAACACGTTTATTATTTTGTCAATTACACACGTTCGGGGAATTACATGGATATTAGGTTTTATAGCGTGAATTTTTTATATCCTCCATAATACTAACTTATCTATGATCCTGTTAACATTCGTGGTAAGTGTAATAAGTAATAACAAGGACAGTAAACCACGGATATCTATGGCGTGTACATAAATCTATCGAGATACGGTACAGAAACTTATTTCGTTAATGAATTATGGATATCATATTTTTACTAATCTCTTATCTGAATAGGTACCTTATGAATAGGTTTTTGCTGGGCAAGCGTGTACCATCGTCGACCGCACCATCGCTTCATGAGATGAGGTGGCGGTCAAACGCAAGTCCATTTTATGCCTGGTTTTTTTAGATACTCGTCGAGCATAGACGATTAGGCACGAGTACGAGCATGTAAACGTCTTGTTCGGGTGTATTCGCTTCTTCTTCTTCTATCGTGTCGAAATGAACTACATAATGATAATAGTTCATGCCGTGGGGAAAAGATTAGCCAGTCAGCAGGTTGATAGCGGGGCTGTCTGCCCAGGGTGCGCCGGACGATCAATTAAATATCGTCACTCGTGGAGGCTCTTTTAATGCACCCCTTATTCGCTACTGTTGCATCGTACAAATAAATGTTCGGCGAGTTACTCACCGAGTTATTCATCCGGCAATGTAAACGTTGCATTATTTTTTTTTTGCTTTTTCCATTATCTTGCGATCAATCATGTGGATTATATTCAGATGAGATGTAGTCGGAAGGGTATATAGGATGTTACTCTCAGCGGAGCCCGCCCTTTCTTGAGGGTTCTAGTCAAAGATGTCACGCCGCTTCCTCAGTCGACGTATGCTTTCAGGGATGGTAAGCTGTCCTGCTAGCTGGTTTGGGTGTTTTTGTAGACGTGACTTATAGTTTAGTTTGACTGCCTCGTTGGTCTAGTGGTTGCAAGCGCGACTGCTGAGCGTGGGGTCCTGGGTTCGATTCCCGGGTCGGGCAATGTGTTATAGGGTCTTTTCATTAGAAAATTCTCAGTAGCAGCCCGGAGTCTGGATTTGTGCCCGGTCAATGGCAATAGGCTCGCCCCCTATTACATGGGACTATAACATAACTGGCGAAATGTGGGTGTACTATACACCTTTGCCTACCCCTTCGGGGAAATACAGGCGTGATGTTATGTTATGTGTGACTTATAGTTTGGCACCGCAGTTGCCATGGCAGTTGACCACTTCTTTAACCATAAGGAGTTTCAGGATTTCATGTATCTCCTTTGTTTTGATAAACCACGGCGCGTTCGAATACAGAGGCACGAGTACGAGCATGTAAACGACTTGTTCGGGTGTATTCGCTACTGTCGTATCGTACAAATAAATATTCGGTGAGCTACTCGCCGAATTATTAATCCGATAATGTAAATGTTGCATGAGAATAAAAAAATTGAATACATTAAACTTACTGACTGACAGATAAAATCAGTCTTTCTTAACCACTGGTTCCTCGAAATTTTGCATGGAGTTTCCACACGTCACTGACTTTTTACTAAGTCAGTGCCACACGTAGACAAGATTTATGATGGGTTTTGCAAAATTCATACCCGAAGGTCACAAGGGCTTGAAGAAGTCACAGACGGAAGCTACTTACGTAGAAAAACATTGCTTTTTATTTTTGTAATAAAGAGATTTTCGTTTTATGTCGGAATTTTTCATTTACTTCAACTTAATTTTATCAAGTTCAATTGCCAGGATTCGTCATTCCCCAAGGGGATTTGGCAGCGGAGTGGATTTTGATGACCACTTGCCTTTTGACTTTGGTCTAAAAATAGCTTTATTCTTCTTGAGTAGGTAATGAAAGGGACTTGCAGTTTTAATAACAAAAAAAAACCGTAGAAACGTAGCGTTATATTTTGTTTTGACAAATTATGGATAGGTACATAACGAGTTCTAACACAAATATAATATAAAATATAATACGTTTTAAAAACGCGCTTGTTTTTAATTGGATTTTAAGATTTGTACTCTAGTTCTTATTCGTGACACATAACATCATGCCTGTATTTCCCCGAAGGGGTAGGCAGAGGTGTAATAGTACACCCACATTTCGCCAGTTATGTTATAGTCCCATGTAATAGGGGGCGAGCCTATTGCCATTGACCGGGCACAAATCCTGACTCCGGGCTGCTACTGAGAATTATACTACTATTACTTATTCGTGAAGACCCATTTATTGGCTTTCTACCACATAATTACGTCTTTATTGTTACTTAAGGGAGCTAGGTTAATGTTTTCTATGAACATTGTTCAGTATTGTGATTGTTACTCAATCATATTCTATACAACGTGAAATTTGCTACAATTTGCAAAAACCGCACGAAATTTTAAATTTCGCGGGCTAGATACTGCGTATCAATATTAATCACCTTATATGCTGTTGGTCTTCCAAAAACAAAACCTGTGCGTTCAGGGGACCCCATCAGGAACGAAGTTCCTCACACACGCACACATACAGACACACTACTAGAAAGAGAAAGAAAGAGAGCGCGTGGTGTGCGTATATGCCTGATCATAACGCAAAAATCTTACGTGACATTACGTTTTCTTCCGAATCACACCTACCGCAAGCCGCGTTAAGGAACTTCGTTCCAAGAAATAAGGTTTGAAGAGTTTTTTTATAAAGTGTACAAATATTGAGATGTCTTAAAACGACGACTGCTCTAACATCTTAAACGAATAAAATATTAATCACTTGGCACACGAAATATTTCAGAATAATGGTTTTATAAAATGCAGATTGAATGTGAACTTTGCTCACATCTGCCCTGTCTTCATCTCACATCCATTTTTTGTTCCATGCTCAAACAGGTGCCTTTTTTCTTTACATTGATGACAATGTAAAGAAAAAACCGGCCAAGAGCACGTCGGGCCATGCTCAGTATTATAGGGTTCCTTAAGTAGGTCTAATTACAAACGAATCAAATCGAATATTAATCATTGCTATTTTAGTTTTTGCAAACAGCGCCACCTAGCGCTAAATTTATGAAGCTAAATTTAAGAAGTGTGTTTCTTTTTGTGATATTTTTAAATAGAATGTAACTAAAGGAGCATTATTTGCTACGATCATTTTTCTCTAAGGTCAATGACCTATGAACTAGGACGTCTTAAGTATTTTTCAGTTTTCTCACTATAACTCAAAAATTTATAATCACATTATACTCAAAATAATTTTAAAAGAGAGTTTTTATAAAGGTCTATAAATTTTGAAGACTATAAGTTTCTACGTTGCATAGTTTAGAAATGGCAGGGGGGGGGACACATTGCAAGCCACTTTGGCGAACTGTATTTCGCAGATGGTATACCTGATAAAAAAGTTGTGTATGAAACATTACCTTTATTTTAGTAGACCTATTCAACGATACACACGAGGGGGTGCAGCGAAAAATATATTTTCATCCCCATTTCACATGTATGGGCGCCACCCTTAAAATATGTAATCAAGATTTTTTTAATCTTTTAAAATTGAGATCTATATCTATTCCATTTTTTGTCAAAATTTCATTTACTTATGTTTATAACTGTAGAAGTTATTAAGCGGTAAAGGATTAGGACAGACGGACAGACGGACAGACGGACGGACATGACGATACTATAAGGGTTCCTTGTAGGACTGCGGAACCCTAAAAAGGCACGTTCTTTACGTCCAAAGGAATTTACGAGAACAATAGTGATACAATAGATTTTTATCTTCTCCAATATGATCCAGATTAGTGTTCCGATTGTCATAGATATAAAATCTTAATAGAAACGAAGACTCGAAGAATCCCTAGTGCGTAATAAAAGAATAACGGTTGCGTATCTTTTAACTTATTTTTATTGAAAATAGGATGTTTCCGACGGCGCGGCGCGGCGATGTAGTAAGACAGTATAGAAGGGTAATTTGTCAGTGAAGATCTTAAAGTCTTGGGAAGCGAGGTCTTTCACGAGATGAGAATAATACCTTTAGAGCTTGGCGTATCCAGTTAGGGATGTCAAGCGACAAAATACCTATTAGGTACTCAATGATAATTCTTTGTTTAAATTAATGAAATGTCGCCCAATGGTCGAAATTCAACTGTAATGAATTAAATTTATATGATTGAATTAGCCAATAAAAAAAATTAAAAAAAAAAATATTGACTTCAAAAGGAAATTAACTAAAAATTATGAAATAATATTTTTATTTATACACGAAATTCACTAACAAAACAAAATCAAAATAGGTACGAAACAAATTAGGGGCTTCAAATTTTTTTGAGGTCGGTGCCAGCAAAGCCTTCGAATATCAAAATATAAACGATAGGTACCTATATCCTATACGAGTTCTTCATCATAATCATCATTTCAGCCGAAAGACGTCCATTGCTGGACATAGGCCTCCCCCAAGAATCGCCACAACGACCGGTCCTGCGCTTTCCGCATCCAGCAGATTCCCGCGATCTTCACCAGATCGTCGGTCCACGCTTGTGGGGGGCCTACCCACGCTGCGAATTCCAATACGCGGTCGCCACTCCAGAACTTTACGGCCCCATCGGCCATCCGTTCTGTGAGCAATGTGCCCCATATGCCATATGTTTTGTGCAAAACAGAGTTAAAAGACATTATTTACCTAACAACCTAGTTTTTATGTACGGTGGACTGCACATTTGTGGTAACAATTTGACATTGACAGCGCCTTTATTTCGTAAGTTAGTAAGGGCGCTTTTCTAATTTAACACCTTCATTGATCTTGCTGTAACAGCGGAATAGGGTCGTGTCGATCTGTTCACAAAATTGGCCATACCGCGGCATCGGGTCGAAAATATCTGTTGCACATTCCAGTTTTCCACATACACACCTGCCTACCCCTTCGGGGAAATACAGGCGTGATGTTATGTTATGTTGTTATGTTTATGTTGAGTTTTTTAATACAAATCCGGAACCTCACGTAAATTGGATTACTGTAAGTCATCAAATAAAGTGATCAATAGCATAGGATATAATAGAACCGACACCGTACTGAAAGAAAAAAAAAATTGTGATGAGCTAAGCAAAGTATCGATAAAAATATTTCTTTACTATGATTTCATTTCAGTAACATGAATTTTGTGAAAATATAGACAGCAATAGTTTTTCTTGCACTTGGTACAAAATATTTTTATTTTGCTTACTTTATTTTCTGCTTCTTTTTAGTTCAATGTTTGACATAATGTGTTTAAATGAGTATATTTCACAAAATTTATATACCACTTGTCTTAGCCGAATTCACATTAGCATTCTGCATGACGTGCAATGTCGCACGAAAGCTGGACTGGTATAAGCTGTCATATTTGCAGCACGTTGAAAAACATGTTGTAACATTGATTTCATTGTTAATATCTAAACTAATTTGTTTATTTTACTGTCACCGTCTAAAGCGTTACTATTCTTTTGTTTTATGTTTGTTTTATTTTGTATTAGGTCAAAATTATCGAGGCAACTTAACGCTTAGACAACACTAGAGAAAAATACTGTGCGGATGTAGGGTCATCGGGTTTCGGGTCAGGGCGACCCGATGTCAGCACTAGATGTAAAAAAAAACCTTCTAACGGCATAAGGTCGTAAAGTACCGATGCACTTTTATTTCATAAAATAAATGTACTAGTCGTGAAGAATCCAAAACTATATTGGTCTCCTTCACACCTACTCTACTTCGCAAGATATCCACCCCACACGAATGAAAAGTTCGAGTTTATGCGCTTCGCACCAATGGAAAGTCTATCATGTGGTTGTTTCGACCCGATGCCGCAGTGAAGGTGTTAAGTGTTACCACTGTCATACGGTCGATTGTACATGTACGAACATTTACCTACATACAAAGGAAGGTTGTGGCGCAACTTGGGAGAGGCCTATGTCCAGCAGTGAACTGTGATAGGCTGAGTTGACTGATTGAAAGGAAGGTCGCGGGAATCCGTTGTGGCGATGCTTGAGGGAGGCATATGTCCTGCAATAGACGACATTCGGCTGTAATGATGATGATGATGATGTAGGAACATACATACGTTTTTGTCATTATTCGTATAGAAAAATCTCTTGGCTTCGTTTTATATGGTACCGTTTCGTTTCGTTTTGATGGGACGCGACGGTGGTTATAATGACAATGAATATATGAAGCAATGTTAACACAGCGCGTGACTACGTGACGTGGCTTGCCGTCCGAATAGAAACGATTGTGGTCTATTACCTACGCCCGAAGTTCAATACATCAGCGAGCTTTCAACGCAAACGGGCATGGGCATATACATACGTGATGAAGGGCACACGTCGTTGCGAGTGGACTATTTGATGCGATTTTTGATGTGATTTGAATGCGCCTATGTTATAGTCGTACTTGTATCACATTATTATTATGTGTACCTACTTACGTGAATTCCTACCTGCCTGTGTGTGGTAGGTATTTGTAGTAGAATTAATCTATAACATAATTCTACTTTTATTTTTGTTAATGTTGTGTTTTTTTATATTTACTAGGTATTTGGTATTTGCTGGCACCGACCTCAAAAAAATGGTAGGCCCCTAATTTGTTTCGTACCTGTTTTGTATTTTGTTTTGTTGGTGAATTTCGATGAACTCTCGTATTTAAATCTGTTTCTATGAGGTATCAGGTCGATAGGTGGTACGGAATCCTTATTGCGTAAGTCCGACTCACACTTGGAAGATTTTTTCTTACATACAATCGAATTGACCAAGGTTTTGAGATGTTTTCCCTTTGACACCACACCCGTAGCTCGTATCAATAAGTCAGGCCGTCACACTTACACGTATTAGTCCATATCTTGAAAACTACAGAACCGGTTTTGATGAAATTTACTCTGTACCCTAAGTTGAAGTAAATGTAAGTCAATAAAAAAAACAACGGTGACAATTCGATTAATAGTTTCAGAGAAATGCGTGGACAAACATACGTATATACAAACATACATGTACATACACCTATAATATTTTGTACGTTTGCTTGGAAGCCCTAATAGATTTTGCAGTTCCAATAATATTACCCACATACGTGTAGAATTGATAACCTTCTTCTTTTTGAAGTTGGTAAAAAAGATTCCTATTGTTTTTATTGAGAACACATAGCTACTTAACAATAAAATAAAAAACAGTTGACGGAGGAGAAAATGATACTGAACCGTTTTTTCTTTGCCTATTTATATACCAGGCCCCTCAGAAAGTATTGCGAAAAAAAGTTTTTATATATGGGAGACTGGCCAGTTATAATGTTTTTCGAAAATATGATTATTTATAAGTAAAAATAAGTAAGTTCCAATTTCAAAATTTCCCTCCACATTTTTTGCGAGTTAATTCAAAGTATTGTGTCTCACTGAAATATGGATCTGCGCCGGGAACATTTTAGAGCTATGATTTTATACGATTTCAAGTGTCGCCTGAAACCGGATGAATCGTACGATAGACTTCAAATGGCATTCATGGATGAAGGCCCTTCCAAGGCAACCGTGTATCGTTGGTATAACGAATTCAAGCGCGGTCGACCAACTTTGGGGGATGACGAAAGAAGCGGTCGCCCTTTGACGGCTGTTACCGAAGAAAACGTGCTAGCAGTGAAAAATTTAATCCAAGACAATAGGCGAATTACATATCAGGAGATTCAACACATATTGAAGATTGGATCGGGAAGCGTTCACGAGATTCTACACAGCCATCTTCGCGTGAGGAGGATAGTATCACGCTGGGTGCCGCACAACCTCACCGATGCTCAGAAGCAGGCCCGGGTGGAATGGTGCCGTGATATGCTTAACAAATTTGAAGCAGGCTCGTCTCGGCGTGTTTACGACATCGTTACAGGTGATGAGTCCTGGATTTATCAATACGACCCAGAAACCAAGCGCCAGTCGACTGTTTGGGTGTTTCAAAATGAGCCAACGCCTACCAAAGTGAAGCGATCTAGAAGCGGGGGTGAGATTTTGATCGCTAGCTTTTTTAATTTGACTGGCTACTTGGTATCAATTCCCTTACGGGATCAAAGAAGCATTAATGCCGAATGGTATACTACCAAATGTTTGCCAGAAGTTTTCTCTGTTATAAGCAACAAGCGACCAAACACAGGGCTCCGCGGGCTACTGCTCCACCACGACAATGCACCTGCGCACACCGCACTCAAAACGAGGGACTTCCTGGACAGCACGCCAGTCAAACTCCTGGGTCACCCTCCTTACAGCCCTGATCTAGCACCATGTGACTTCTTTTTATTCCCAAAAATAAAAAATCAGCTCAAAGGGATACAATTTTCGTCGCCGGAAGATGCGCTGGCTGCGTTCGAGCAGGCTGTAAACGAGGTGTCTGCGGCGGACTGGAAAAAGTGTTTTGAAAACTGGTTTAGGCGCATGAATCTTTGTATAGAGGCTGGTGGAAAGTACTTTGAAAAGATTTGATAAAAATATATGTACGTATAGAACAATTTTTTTTTGTTTCGCAAAACTTTCTGAGTGTCCCACGTATATACAAGATGTTGATCTGTAAGCGTGCCATATTTCTAGAGCAAATGATAAATAAAGTGCTTTGTCATCTAAAAATACCTAATCAGTTCTACGGTAAATTTTCACTTAGAAACATAGCGAGGGTTAGGTTTAAAGAATTTTATTTCTCACTAGCTTTTACCCGCGGCTCCGCTCGCGTTAAATTCTGCTAACCCACGTCAGTCCAGTCCAGTCCAGTCCATTCCAGTCCAGTCCACTGTCCCACTGTCCCGCTGTCCCGCTGCCCCACTGCCCCACTGCCCCACTGCCCCGCTGCCCCGCTGACCCACTGCCCCACTGCCCCGCTACCCCACTGCCCCGCTGTCCCTCTATCCCACTGCCCCGCTGCCCTACTGCCCCGCTGCCCCACTGCCCCGCTGCCCCTCTGCCCCACTGCCCCGGTGCCCAGCTGCCCCTCTGTACCACTGCCCCACTGCCCCACTGCACCGCTGCCCCACTGCCCCGCTGCCCCGCTACCCCACTGCCCCACTGCCCCGCTGCCCCACTGCCCCACCGCCCCACTGCCCCGCTGCCCCACTATCCCACTGCCCCGCTGCCCCACTACCCCACAGCCCCGCTGCACCACTGTCCCACTACCCCACAGCCTGCGCCACTGCCACACTGCCCCGCTGCCCCACTATCCTACTGCCCCACTGCCCCGGTAACACATTGCCCCGCTGCCCCACTGCCCTGCTGCCCCGCTACTCCACTGCCCCACTGCCCCGCTGCCCCACTATCCCACTGCCCCACTGCCTGCCCTCTGCCCCGCTGCCCCGCTACCCCACTGCCCCGCTACCCCACAGCCCCGCTGTCAAGCTGCCCCGCTGCCCCGCTGCCCCGCTGCCCCGCTACCCCACTGCCCCACTGCCCCGCTGCCCCACGCCCGACTGCCCCGCTGCCCCAGTACCCCATTGCCCCGCTGGCACGCTGCCCCGCTGCCCACTGCCTCGCTGCCCCGCTGCCCCGCCCCACTGCCCCGCTGGCCCGCTACCCCACTGCCCCACTGCCCCGCTGCCCCACTGCCCGACTGCCCCGCTGCCCCAGTACCCCATTGCCCCGCTGGCACGCTGCCCCGCTGCCCACTGCCTCGCTGCCCCGCTGCCCCGCCCCACTGCCCCACTGCCCCGCTGACCCGGTACCCCACTGCCCCGCTGGCACGCTGCCCCGCTGCCCCGCTGCCTCGCTGCCCCGCCCCGCTGCCCCGCTGCCCCGCTGCCCCAATGCCCCGCTGCCCCACTATCCCACTGCCCCGATGCCCCGCTACCCCACTGCCCCGCTGCCCCACTATCCCACTGCCCCACTGCCCCGCTGCCGCGGTAACACATTGCCCCGCTGACCCACTACCCGGCTGCCCCGCTGCCCACTATCCCACTGCCCCGATGCCCCGCTACCCCTCGGCCCCGCTGCCCCACTATCCCACTGCCCCACCGCCCCGCTGCCGCGGTAACACATTGCCCCGCTGCCCCACTATCCCACTGCCCCACTGCCTGCCCCGCTGCCCCACTAACTACTGCCCCGCTGCCCCGCTACCCCGCTGCCCCGCTACCCCGCTGCCCCGCTACCCCACAGCGCCTCTGCCCCGCTGCCCCACTATCCCACTGCCACACTGCCTGACCCGCTGCCCCACTACCCCACTACCCAGCTGCCCCGCTACCGCGCTACCTCACTGCCCCACTGCCCCACTGCCCCCCTGCCCCGGTACCCCACTGCCCCGCTGGCACGCTGCCCCACTGCCTCGCTGCCCCACTGCCCCGCCAAGCTGCCCCACTGTCCCGCTGCCTCGCTACCCGCTGCCCCACAACCCCACAGCCCCACTGGCCCGCTACCCCGCTACCCCACTACCCACTGCCCCACTGGCCCACTGCCCCGCTGCCCCACTACCCCACTGCCCCACTGCCCCACCGTCCCAACGTCCCAATGCCACTGTCCTACTGTCCCACTGTCCCACTATCACCACTGTCCCACGGCCCACTGTCTCACTATATCAGTATCATCCCGTCCTATGTCCCATGTCCTGTCCCATGTCCCATCCTATGTCCAGTCCCATGTGCCGTCCCACCGTCCTGTCACATGTCCCGTCTCATGTCCCGTCCCATTTCCCGTCCACTGTCCCGTCCCCAGTCCCGTCCCCTGTCCCGTCCCCAGTCCCATCCCCCGTCCCATCCCCTGTCCACTTCACTCCACTGCACTCCATCGTACATTACTATCCGCTCGTGCAAATGCATAGAAGCTTCGATCTGTCGCGTGAGTACGCAACCCACGAATTAATTTTTTTCTTTTTTTCTTTCTTTCTTTCTTTCTCAAAACCCATACCAGTTTTTAAGTCAGATCATCAGCTTTCAAACAAAAAAAAAATCATCCAAATCGGTCCAGTAGTTTTAGCGTGATGCTGGAACAAACAAACAAACAAACAAACAAACAAACAAACAGACGTTTACAATTTTATAATAGTTAAGATAAGATAAGAACAAACAGTTCACTTATAATGAGATACAAAAGTACTTACAACTAAATTATATAATTTTAGCCTCTAGAGCGTTGGAAATGTTAGTGTGCATACATAATTGAAGAATAAATTTATTATTAATTTTTTTTTTTTTTTTTTTATTGGTTTGAGAATAAATCCCGAACCACTCTGAAATTAAGTCACCAGCCGGAGCCGCATTGTCAAAGGGCGGAAAATTCTGCCCATTTTTAGGGTTCCGTACCAGAAGGGTGCCAAACGAGACCCTATTACTCTCGCTACGCTGTCCGTCCGTCCGTCCGTCCGTCCGTCTGTCTGTCACAGGGCTGTATCTTTTGAACGGTAATAGATAACCGGTTGAAATTTTCTCAGAAATTGTGTTGCTATAAGGTGTATCACGACAAATATATATAAAACAAAAAAAAAACAAAAACCAAAGGGGGTCCCCATACAAGAAACCTCAAAAAACATGCATTTTTTCAACGTTTTTGTTCCTGCTCTATCTTCAAAACGGTAATATATACCAGCGTCAAACTTGGTCATAATATAGTGCATATTATGTAGTTTAGCAACAAATACTAAAAATAAGACAAACATAGACATATGTGGTGGTACTTGCTTAAGAAAGACTTGCAAAAATTCATATTTCGCGCACTGTGAGTCTTTTGATAAACTCTCGTAAATTAAATCAGTTTTTATGGGGTATCAGGTCGTTGAGAGGTACGGAACCCTTACTGCGCGAATCCAACTTGCACTTGGCCGGTTTTTTTGTTGGTTTCGCGCGACACACGTGATCGTTTTGAAATAGGTATAAAAAAAAATGTATTGATTTTTTATTGATTCGTGTTCAGTATCAGTGGTATAGTCACCTCCATCCATATGGCATGGATACAGATCAACATGTTGATAACGATAACAACATAAATTAGGTAAAATTGTGCCTAACAACCGACATCATAAACATATGAACAAATACGTAAGAAGAATATTTTATTACAGGCGAGGACCGGGAAGTTTTATTTCATGTAGGAAAGGAAATATTTAAAACAAGGTTGAGGTTGAGTATTCAGAACAGGATTTGATGAAACACAGACGTTCGTAATGATGTTTTTCCTTTTGGAAGTTTGTTATTTATTACCATGCATAACAGACTAGCAATCTGCTTAGGTGTCCGGAATATTTTGGGAAAAAAGTCAATCTGAATTCAATATTTTAGCAATTTTCTACAAAATTACAAGAATAGAATGATATTAGTTTATATTAATACCAAGTACGTACTTACAGAACAAATATCAAAAGGAAACCAATAAAGAGTATATATTTTTATATTTTAGTAAATATTTTCTCAACCTTTTATGTTATTTGAATTCTCCGAACACTCCACGAAGAAAACATTGATGACCTGAATCGTGAGTTACCTAGGTCTGTTATATTTAAATTCATATATTTATCAAGTAGGTACAGTAAGATTTTTATATCATAACAATCTAACCATAAAGTTGGGCCGCTATGGGAGATTACAATTTTCAAAATCGGTTCTACTGACATTTTATTATGTCTCTTTCTAGCATATAGGTTTTTTCGTAAAGATCGGTATCTCAGTCGCACACTGCAGGGGTCTATTACGTCAGTTATACAAAGTCTTTGAATCTAACCCTTAAACGTCGGGTGCGTAAGTTTTGACGCAGGTCGTCCCTAAAAGTTTCAGCTGTATCTACTATTACACATTCCGAAATGTGCGAAGCGGAAAGGAGAGGAGATGCTTAGCAGCTAGGGTGTATCTACGGAAGCTGTGCGGAGATGCGTACTGGCTAGACTGCAGCAGAGATGTGTACTGGCTAGAGCGGAGCTGCGAGCTGCGTGCGGCGGGCGTTGGATGTTAGTTTTTTTTCGGGCGCGGCTGGCGTGTTTTCCGTCGTCGCCGCGTCTCGTGGGGACACTAGCGGTGCCGCTCGCTGCTGGCTGCACGTCGCTCACATCTCTCGTCTCCGCTGCGCGCTGTCTGCTTGCGAGACACAGCTCACATCTGTTTTGATCACAACATGTACAAATATGAGACATCTCCTCTCCTCTCCTCTCTGCTCACCCGTATCCACTGAAACTAAGCGGAGACGAGTTGTGTAAATAACCAAATTCTATTGGTTATTTACTACACATCTCTCTACTTCGCACACCTCCGCTTAGGTGGAGTCTGGACCTAAAAGTTTCAGTTGTATCTTCTATTACACACTTCTAAACTCGAGTCTCATCAGTTCACCCACTTTTCTATTAGCATGTTCAATTTTCAATGTAATCCTATCAACCGTTTCTGCTCGTGCAATCGTAATCCTAGCATATGGGTCATTCCACAAACCAATGGTAGAACGAAAGTGACGCAACAACATTTTCATACTGTTTCAATCTATTCTATTTGTTGATGTAATACGACAAAACCCTGTTACACAAAAATATATTCAACCCAGGCTTAAACAGGTACAAAAGGTATCGAATTTTTGTTTGTTTTACTTTTTCCTGGAGTAGATATAAAACTTATAACACCATAAGATATCTTCTTGTTGAAGAAACACGTCGAAGAAAAATGTGTTCACAACACAAATAACTTCCATGTGGTATAATTACTGTAAATACTAGGATACGGTTGTTTATTTACGATAACGGTTCTAATTCGATTTCTCATGTTTGTTGTGAATGTGCACCGTATGTTAAAAATCGTGTATTTTCTTTTCCTTTATCGTCTATATACGCATGCCGTTCTTTTAAGTCTTTAATTTCTTGTTTCAGAAAATGGCTGACGAGGCACGTGCCACAATGAAGAATGAGCCATGATTGACGCGGTATCAGAAAATATGTACGGTATCAAGTTATTCGTAACCAACGATGTTAAACAGAACAATGTATGGGCGCCTTTTAACAGAACGGAGGCAGAGGGGAGCCCTGTCAATGTGTCAAGAGTAAATGAGACAATATACTCCCTCAACGATGATGAGTACATATTTGATAGAACGGATGTTAGAGCTATATTTATTACACTGTATACGATCGTGTTCTGTTGCTGTTTCTTTGGTGAGTAAAACATTCATAAAATGTTATGTACCTATCTAATGCCGCGTGCAGACTGGTGAAAGTACGGGGCCTTACTCCCGACTGGATCGAGTTCTATATCAATCGAATTTGGAATTCGAGTTAGTGTCAATATTTCTCTAGGAATTTACATTAGCTCGATTTAGTTCAGAGCTCGAACCAGTCGGGAGTTAGGCGCCAGTTCTTGACTCGCACGTAACGAACATGGAACAAGGTGACTATTATTCTGAGAAGGTGACGATACGTGTCCAGCCCCCCTAGCCAAGTCATTCGTTGAGATATATCATTCCCATACATTTTGATTGTTTTCTATAGCGTTGACGATTGTAGATTGTCAACTTGGCTAGGGTGGCAGATTAGTATAACTCTTGTTGAATCTTTCATTGCATGATACATTGCACCAATCTGTACGTGGAATTATACATACTTTTGTGCCTGTATATTACTGCGTAGTCTCGTTCTAACCAGAAGTCGCGTTTTCTGTATCGCTGTTTGTAAATTATACCCGGCGGTAAAGCATATAAAACTAGATTTCCTTAAAGTAAACGGAAGCAAACGTTATATGACAATTGTTTTACGTGAAACAATGTTGTCGACCGCAACATCAGGTGAGGTGGCGGTCAAACGCAAGCCCGTTAAGAAAAAAAAATACAATAGGTGCAGTCGACAGCATGACAGTGGTTACACTTCAATTCGAAAACCGACTTACTGCTTACGAAATAAAGATTCTGCTAATGTCAGTGTTACCACCGACGTGCGGTCGACTGTACCTACACGTATTGTTTCAACCGTGAACCTCATGAGTTTCTGTAAATTAAACAAGTAGTCGGGTTTTTAGCTAAAGAGCGTTGGTATTTACAACCAGACACCTAAACAAAGCAAATGTTAATAAGCTGAGAAAATATGTCTTGTCTTGTCTGTAATATAAAGAAAAATGCTGTAAAATACTTACCACGAAATAAAATTAATCAGTATTCGCATCCGGCTTCATTGTATATTTAATTTTAATTGAAACCGTGACTTCCATCTTCCCTTTCCACCGAGAACAATGGATATAATCAAAACTTTCTTGCTTTAACACATGTTAAACACGTTACATTATGTTTTGAGTTGTTAAAATATAAATTATAGAATTACGCTGTATTCTGCAGGATTTCGACCAAGTCACAAGCATTGGCTACAGCCGGTACGGAGCAAGCAATTTTCTCATTTTGTAGCTGTAATTGATTATTTTTTAAATGCTTACTCGGTATTCTGGCCATTTCTTCTTAAGTGGTTTTCTTTGTAGTTTGTACAAAGGTTTTTGTTTAAAAAAAATACCTAGTACAAGCTGACATGTTTAAATTTTAATAGAAGAGAGACAGAGTTTTTAAAATTCAATGAATGCTTGCTTTAGGAAATCTAGAAACTGAGTAAATATCATATTAGTGTCTCTATTATGAACTGTTTTGTGTATTCTGCACACACGTTTGCAATGTGCACTGCCGCTACATTCTGCATCACATAGTGATGCCGAAATATCGATAGTCCTGCTATCGATAGTTGATCTTGAAAATCAGTTAAGACATTGATAGGGATATTGATAGTATCGATAGCGTGGTACGTTGTTATACTATAGATAGTATTGGACACTAATAGTGATAATACTATCGCTAGTATTGGACACTATTAATGACGATTAGTCACTATCGGTGTCCAATACTATCGATAGTATTGATACTATACTAATATCGATAGCCTATCGATACTATAGAAATATCGATAGTCTATCGATACTATTGTTTTTTCGAGGACTATCGAGAGGCTATCGATAGACAATCGATAGTCGCCTATCGAGTGGCATCACTAGATTCACATTTTCATCTGACCCATGTCGGTGCAAATTAAGAAAACAATCATTAATTTTGTTAATGAACATTGACTTCGACATGTATTCGGTAACATGTTCTCGAATATCAGGAATCATATCCCAAGACAAGGGTTTTCATTATAATAATGACGATTCTCTTGTAAGCCGCACTAAACTTATTTTAAATCTCTTTCATACAAACATTATTGAAAAGGGGAAAAAATATTAAATGACAATTAGTCTGTCCTTGTAATTTACGGGAAAATAGTCACAATCTATAGATAGCGATTAAAGACTAAAGACAGGAATATAATCTTTTAGTTAGAAAAAGACAAGGCGGAATTAATTTAGTTTGTGAACAGAATCAGCACCACACCAATGCAATGGTTTAAACACTTAAGCTGTTTAGCGATGACAATGAGACTTCTAATCTTCGTTTGATGTACGCTATAATCATATTATAATAATCCCAGGTAACATGTTACACGAGTTGGAACCATTAATAGATCCGAACATAACAGTGATGTGATCTTATTTTTATTTCCAGCGCTTTTATGTTATTTATACTAGACTACCTATTTATGGTAGCTCCCGTCTTCAAGGCTGGCGAAATGAAATGTAAAGAGTTAAGCTCAGAATGCTCTATAAATATCGTATTGTAAAATAAGCGAGTCTACTTCGAAACGTTTACGAGGGTTCATAATTCTTGAATGAAGTGCTACTTGCCGAGAACACTGTTTGCTTTTCTTTCTAAAATGGGTATGACGTTAGGTGGTAGCCGGATATACTCGTATAAAACTGCTACACGGCGTAGCCAGAAGGTAACTTTTGTTACCTTTTAGGTAACTTTCACCTCCGTCTGCCATGTTACTTCCAGGTAACACGACTCAAAAGGTAACTTTTCGAAATCGAATAATATCGAATTATATTATTATCGGTATTTTATTGCAATGTTAGAATTATAGCAAAAGCAGAAACAACGATTTAAATAACAAAACAGAGATTGTTTCGGTGTTCCTTCTTAAGTGCACCTACAATTGGACATATTGTGACACAAAATATATTTAGAGTTTTAGATTATCTCTTAATAACTAAGTTGAAAACTCCTTTTCAAACGCGCTTTGGTTGGTATGATGTATTTGAAACTGCCAAAAAACTTTTCGGCCGCTTCGCTCGCGCTACTGTACGAGGTAATTTGTGACTTTGTTTCATATTTTCTAAGTACCTAAATGTTCTGTTCTTCATGATTTACTTAGTAATACTCAACACACATTGCCGACTAAAATACTGCAAAAATAAACGTAAAAAACTTTTGACAAAAGCGCGCTGGCAACACTGCTGCTACATTTTACCTGGAAAGCTAAGCCGAAAGAGAAGAAAAATTCGGCGCACGGTGTACATACGTGTGGGATTGTCTTAAACATTTCAGACAAGCTCATAAGTCATAAGATGATGTATACAGTTTTCCTCAACGGTTGTCGTTTTACTAGCCTAAAATCTTTTTCACTCGCTTTTTACGACTACTTTTAATTCTAGCGTTTAATATAAAATTGCCGAGGGAGTTAAAGTTTTCAATAACCTGCGCGTAACTTTTGTAAGTTCGTCAATAAATTAGGCGATTCTGTATTTTAGATATCGTTGCTATAAATATTAGTGAATCGGCAGCCTAAATTATAACTATTGATACTATGTTTATTCACCTAAGCGAGGTTATGTAATATGTTGAGTTTAATCTAATCTAATAAATAATAATACCCACGGATTGAATTACATTTTGGCAGGGTTCAGTCAGTTTTCTTTGTGTCAAAATGGTGTTCAATTTATCGCTCACCGATTTACGAACTTCTCGATTATGTATTAATTAAGTTTAACCCATTTACAGAGTGAGTTGAACAGATTCCAATTATCTAGCCATTCATTAGCACAGAAATATAATACAATAAGCAGAAAACAATAAATAAAAAAGGTCAAGTGGCTTTATTTAGGAGACAGAAAGGTAGGTATGATGAATAACCCAACGAAATTCTGTTGAAATTATTTAGGTATATTTATGTTGTTTGACTTTAATCATTCCTAAAGGTTTTTTTAGAATATTTATAACGCAATTATACGGGACATTATCAAAAGAATGATGTACTAAGAAATTGTAATTTCAGATATTTTAGAAAACATAAACATCCAAAACGGTTGGTCTACAGTATATAAAAATTCATGAGTTCTACGGAAAACAATTTTCGCGTAAACAAGTTAAGTGTTGCGTAGAACTTCGTTTTTATAAGCACTGAAGACTGGCCCACGCTATGAAACATATTTAGAGAATATTTAATTTATAGAAATTAGAGATACAAAGGGGATCGCTAGCGTGTAACGATAGTCGATTGATCGTACCATTTATCGCACAATTTGCTAATCCGGTAAAGCACCGTACCCTTGTAACATGCGATGATCGTGTTTTGAAGTTTGTTTCTATGATCCCCGGTCAATTAAATACGACTATAAACCAGAATCTATCTTTATTGTGCCTTTTTTATGACTATCTTTATTGTGATACATACACAATAAAGATAGTCACATAAAAAGTCGGAACGAAAGATAGCAAGAAAGAAAAGAAAGCAAAAGATTTTATATTTGCGCTCCATTTGACGCACACAACAGCCAAAGACTACAATATTTGTACATAATACTTTATCATTTTATGACTAATTAGTACAATTACAGTACAATTGACAACTGACAACACTGAACATAAACAAACTATTGTCTTTGGCATAAGGGTAAGTCTAGTCTATCGTAGCTAAACACATTAAGGGCCGGTATTTCAATAGCCTGGTAAAGGATATTGCTAAAGATCCATAGTGACGCAGCCTTTTTCTGTACAAATTAGAGTTGATGCTCACCATATACACCACAATGAAGCCATTGTATTGCAATAATTTTTTAAACACGGACAGTACTAAATAGAATTTTAGTTTTTTCATATATTTACTATTTTGACACATATAATCACAGATATCTGTGCTATTTTGACATATTTTGATGTCATGTTTTGCTTGTTTTGGTATGTCAATCAACCTACATTGTCGTCAAGTTGTCAGTCGATGCCAGAGACATGACATTTACCGTTGTTCTACCAACGGTAAATGTCATGTCTCTGGTCGATGCCTTTATGGTGGACCACCAAAGAGTAAATAAATAAATATTTTGGGACATTTTTATACAGCACCATCTAGTCCCAAACTAAGCAGAGCTTGTCATATGGGTTACTAGACAATGGATATGATACTTAATTTTTTTTATTTTATAAATACATAATTATAATATATAAGAAACACCCAGACCAACACAAACACTCATGTCACATCACACAAATATTTGTGTCCTGTGGGAATCGAACCCACGACCTTTTAATCAGCAGTCCGATACTCGAAACACCAAACCACAGAGGTCGTCAAAGTACAATATTATGCCCGATAAACTGCGTGTGGATATAATCCGCAAAAAATGTAACCTATAAACTTAGAGTAATTACGCGGCGTTCTAAGTGACGCAGCGTTCTATGTGAGAGAATTCGTGCGAAGACACGCGAACGCGTTTGCGACACAATAGCAACAAACAGTCGATACCTATTGAAGTAGCCTACGTGACCAAACGCACGCGGGGGCGGTGCAGAGCGTAACAATATAAAGCGAACACGATCAGTTAGCTTGATATTTTCGCACGAACTTTGACAAATGTACAGTGCCTACTAAATGTGGTGGCGACGGTGCTGGATGACTCGCGCGCACGTAGGGCAAGCCATCGCGTTGCATTGAATTCGCGTGCCGCCGCATCGAATTGATACGCAACCGCAATCGCTTTGAATCGCCTACGTAGGACGTAGCCTTAGAGCTCGTTTATGGACACGCGAAGCGTCGGGCGGTGCGTTGCGGGGGGTTTAACGCAATTTTCCGTTCACGAAGAGGTAGCGCGTAAAGCGTGGCGATACCAGTGACGGGGCCCGCAGTGACGTCCGTGTTGTCCACGCGCAAATACAAACATATAGTGATACGCAGATTCGTTAACGCAGATGCAGGTCGGTGAGCAGCGCGTGCGCTCACACCCTTTCTTTCCGTATTATATAAAGTACTCTGTGACTCTTTCCCTGCAACGCAGCGTGCACCGCCACGGGTGCCGCAGCGTTGCCCGCTTCGTGTTTGTCGCTGCGTGCAACGCTGTATATAAAAAAATTGCTTCTGCGTGAACGCTCTCATTTATATGGCCATACGTTTGAATTCTCAACGCATCGACCGATGTGCCATGCACCACGCCGCGTGTCCATAAACGAACCATTAGAATAATTACGCGGTTTCCTACGTGAGTGAATTCGCGCGAAAACACGCAGATGCGGACAAACAAGCAGTCGACATCTACGTGTTAATAATATTAATATTCCAGCATGAATTGAAATCGTTTATTTCCAAAGCAAAACACAATTTCAAAAGATACAAAAAAAAAATAACAGTAAATAACAATATGTAGCTACTCAATAGCTAACGCTAAGATTTTAGATGATCGGCGTATGATATCTTTGATGTAGGGGGCTGTAGTCCCAGTCTCGCTTTATGGCCACGAAGGAGTTGGTGGAGCGGTATATAGGTACAGCCAAGCGGATTCTCAACGCCTGCCAACAGGGCGCATGGCCGGCGGCAAACATAACGTCGGCAGACTACTCCTTAGACGTACAGATTTGGTACGGAGCGGACCACATCCGCTGTCTGGCCCGTACCAAGTTCGATCGTCTGTTACTAGTATTATAATGCACTTGCATGTCTCAGTGCGGCCTTCGTGTAGTTAGTCCATAGCTCGACTGTCTAGACACTGGTGCAGTAGCTAGTGAACTGAACAGCTGTGCCTTCACGACGCACGTCACTACAACAGCGGAATCGCCTGGCTAGCATAAGGCCACGCACTTGAGGTGGCGCGTCGCTGTCTTTCTAATCAGCGTGGTCGGATAGGTTGGCTTTTATTATGTGGCCTAAATATTTGATGGTGTTGACTTTTAAAAGCGTTCATAAATAAGAATGAGTATTGTGACATACATATTAAGAAGTCACAGTAATTGTACCTATTTTATGTTACAAACCAATTATAGGCCTCAATTCTGTTAAAGGATGCACCCAATTACCTTTCTTCCTTTTCAAACGTTACCTGGTAGTATAGGCCATAAAAATATTTGTTCCGTAGGAATCGAACAAAAAACCCCACTCAATCAATCGTGTCGTCTATTTAATATTTCTTGTTCGAAAGTCGAGTCACAAATGGCTAACATTCGCACGATTAAATCGTAGTTCATGTACCCATGCGTTTAGCTTCGCAGCTTTACTTAAGATTACATTTTAGGTTGGCTTAAAACCGCGTGCGGTTTATCGCAGTGCGTGCTAGCACGGAATTTCTTGTGTGAAAAGGAGTCTATAATATTGAATCATAGACTATAGAATATCGAAATAAAAATATGGATGATACACAGATATCCTGGATGATACAATTTTATCCGGTTACGTCATTAATGTATTGATACTCCTTAAAATAAAATAAAATTGTTCTTGTACTGTCCGCATTAAATACAATATATATTATGAAACGAAAAAATTCGCATGTAATTTGCGTATATTGTTTATCTTTGTAACAGTTTAAGGCTATTTTTATCAATGTCCTTTTAACTGAGGAATAAATGTGACGTTTTGACAGATTTTCTATACTACTGTCAAAATTTCAAACTTATTCCTCGGTTAAAAGTTATCTGGCTATTGAAAGACCGACCCTTAATATATTATCTCGATTCTGACCACTCGATGGTATTAACCTAGAAATATAATACATCTGTGGTTAACGGTACATCATCGGTTCATATTCTACATTTAACAAAGACATCCATCATTTAACATTATCTGATCGTAGGTACATCGTTTGTCAGTCGTCAAACGCGAGTAGACCCCTGCTTTTATTTACGTTACATTTAATTTTAAACAGTTTTAATTTAACCAAAGAGTATATGAATTTAACGAACTTAAGCTCTAGGGAGTCAGGAACATAAACCGTAATAAGGGTTCCATAAACGGAATAACGGAAATAAGTCCATCAATTTTGGTAGTTGGAACCTTCAATATTTTTGGAACGAAGTTCCTTATGGGGTCTTGCGGTAGGTGTGATTCGGGTTATTTAGATTTCTATGGATTCGGGAGAAAATGTAGCGTGCATACCTATAGAGTACATTGAATACATGGACGTGACATAGAGTTGTCAGCTGACCTCACCGTTAAGCGCCATCTGGTGAGTAACGTCAAAGTTACAGCTAACTATTAAATAAAACACAAAAATACATGTTTTACTGGGGATCGAACTTGGGCCCTGTGGTATCTCAGTCCGATTCAATTAATTTATTATCACCATAGGAACTCACAGAACACTTGGTAAACATAACATAACATCACGCCTGTATTTCCCTGAAGGGGTACGCAGAGGTGTAATAGTAGTAGTAGTAGTACACCCGCATTTCGCCAGTTATGTTATAGTCCCATGTAATAGGGGGCGAGCCTATTGCCATTGACCGGGCACAAATCCAGACTCCAGGCTACTACTGAGGATTTCCTAAAGAAAAAACCCGATAACACTTTGCCCGACCCGGGAATCGAACCCAGGAACCCACGCTCAGCAGTCGCGCTTGCAACCACTAGACCAACAAGGCAGTCACTATTATAAACACTACTATTGACTTACTAGTATTGACACTTGGTTAAGTCATTAAATTATTTAAAAATCTGTTAATTTGAATTCGATGCATGATGTTTATTGCCATTTATGCTTGTATTATAATTGCGAAATTTAGCATAACAATAAACCGGTCAAAAAATTTGAATTTTATCGATAACTTCGCTCCTGAAAAGGGTCTTCTGACTGAATATTTGTTTTATTTTTATTTCAATATTTTTTTTTATTTTTTTTATTTACTAAAAGGCACACCAACAACCTATTCACTATTCTTTTTATAGAAGGGTAGCATACATAATACAAAATGTATTCATACAGTGGTCCTGTGCAAATAGGTCACTTACAGGCATGCACGACTTTCTATATATATATAATCATTATCATCAGCCCATTACTGTCCCACTGCTGGGCACAGGCAGCTTCTCAGAATGAGAAGGATTCAGGCCTTAGTCCACATTTAAATAATAACTACCTACATAAGTGATAGTAAAATTGTTAAAAGAAATGTAATTTTATACAACTTAGAAACTTTACCCAGATTTTTATTAATTTTTATCATAGTTTGCTGCAATTAATTCTTATTTTATGAGAAGTTGTCTTCATTAATTAAATTATGATAGAAAATGAACTTAGGTATCAACTTGAAAATTTTAATGAAGTACAATTAATCTTAATTTAGATTTAATTTATTAAATATGTAGTAGGTATATTGTAATAATATTATTGTATTTATGACTAGAAATTTTGAAAAAATATAAAATAAATGGCTTTTCAAATTAGGTGCCTGCTCTATTTTGTTTTTGGACACAGATGGTGATATGCATACGTGCATTACCCTGATTTATATGCAGATTGTGCCGGTTCAGCGACCGGCACACGTCTGTAATACTGAATGAGTACTGCCAGTTAGCCGGACCATGACCACAAACAACTATTAAGGGGAATGTAGCAGCAAAGTGGCGCCCCCATCAGTAAAAAAAATATTACACGCTGAATACATCATTTATCGAAAATTCGTTTTTAATGATTGAAGTACGGTCGACCGCACGTCGGTTACCACCGAGTGTTACCACACTATGACATTAGCAGCATCTTTATTTCGTAAGCAGTAAGGGCGGTTTTTGAACTGAAGTGTTACCACTGTCATGCAGAAGACTGTACAAGTACTGTAGTTTAATCAGAAACTATTAAATCCGTCAATTATACTTCGCTGTAATTGTAGATAGAAAAACAGGCCAAGAGCATGGCGGGCCATGCTCAGTATTATAGGGTTCCTTAAGTAGGTGTACAAACGAATCAAATCGAATATTAATCATGGCTATTTTTAACCGACTTCAAAAAAGGAGGAGGTTATGTATTCGGCGGGTTTTTTTTTTTTTTTTTTTTTTTTTTTAGTTTTTGCAATAATCGGCAGCTGTCGCGACTCAGAGCGTGTTGTTAGTAAAATTATAGTCACACATTAGGGGGACACATTGCAAGCCACTTTGGCGGGCTATATTTCGCAGATGGTACACCTGATAAAAAAGTGATGTACAAAACATTACCTTCATTTTAGTAGACCTATTCAATGATACCCCATACGAGGGGGTGCAGCGAAAAAATTTTTTTTTCCCTATTTCACATGTATGGGCGCCACCCCTAAAGAACGTAAAAACTATTTTTTTATTCTTTTAAAATTGAGATCTATATGCAGACTATTTTTCAACAAAATTTCATTTACTTATGTTTATAACTGTAGAAGTTATTAAGCTGTAAAGGATTAGGACAGACGGACAGACGGACAGACGGACAGACGCACAGACGGACAGAGGACAGACGGACAGACGGACGGACATGACGAAACTATAAGGGTTCCTTGTAGGACTACGGAACCCTAAAAAGGCCGAAAAACTGCCACTTTTGGAATTTTTTCTATCTACAACTACAGCGAACTATATTTTATAGAGTTAATAGTTTCTAATTAAACTACGGTACCTGTACTTCAATTGTTAAAAACGAATATTCGATAAATGACGTTATTTTTTTTTATTTTTTTTTATTTATTCCAAAAAATTTAGTACTATATTACAAATAATGTTTTGATATATAGATATAGATGTATTCAGCGAGTAATATTTTTTTACTAATGGGCGCGCAGCTTGGCTGCTACCTTCCCCTTAAGTGGCTCTTTACACTTTCCCGGCTACAGACTAATAAAACTTCAGCAAAAGGATAAGTTTCATGTTTTTACCACTTTTCCCAGATTAGCAGAGCATTCATACTGCTGTTAATTATGTACTTTGTTTATGTAATAAGCCTGAGAATTTGTAGGTAGGTATCATAGACGATATTTAAGGGACAACGCTCAACGATATTAAAGAAAAAAAAAACTTTTTTTTTATTTAGAGTTATTTATATTTTTGTCCTTATTCCAGCAGTTATAACCTAATAAAAATTTAAATCTATAGATTAGTAAATATCCCACTATTCGATAAGTATTAATAAGTAGTCTGAAAATAAAATAATGACTCTTTTTACCCTTTATAATTTCTGTCAATTTTCAAACCAAACGTAAGTACGTAATTTTTTTTTTTTTTTTTTTTAATCTTTATTTTTTATTAAGGGGTTTTTATCCACACGGATATGCCAACCCCATAGTATCTTATACACTGTCTAACACACAAACATAACATAACAACATGGAACATTTGTACATTTGATACAAATTAATAAGAAGAGGAAAAAAAATCACTGAATAAGCAGTAAACACAGACCAGTAAGCCTTTAGACGCCTATTAGCCGGATACCCCCGGTCACAAAGCATATGCAGTAGCACTGCATATCTTACGCCCAGCCACCAATCGGGACGTCACTCCGACAGCGAGCGGCACCAATCATATCACCGAACATTTGAGCCGACCAATCATAATGCGCCGTCCGCCCCCCGGTCCCCGCCAACATTTTACGACTGTGTTCTCATGCAAAACTTTGTTTAGGTATATGGCGTCTTGAGGCTTATTGGTCTGTGGCAGTAACTGACTTAGGATTTCCTAAAATAGTCAATACAAGTCCAACGTCTAGTGAATTCAACTTTAATTCTTTCATAACAGATTCTCTTTCTTTTTTTTTTTTCACACAATCCATCAGCAAATGCTGCACATCTTCTATTTTATTACATACATCACAATTGGGAGATGCCGCCTTCCGCATTAGGAATGCAAATTTTGCTGAAGGATAGTGCCCAGAACGAAGTCTCAGTGCTAACTTAATATAACTTCTTGTTAACTTGCCCTCATCAAACCATGGCGCACGAGGAGGCTCACTCTGAATTATTTTGTACCATATACCTTTTTCTTTAGAAATCTCATCAAAGTAATCTTTCCATTTGTTAAAACACATAGATTTAAATTTTGAAAAATATTCCCAATGGTCCGGTAAATACGAAATTTCACTACCTACTTCAATTTTCAAACCAAACGTACGTACGTGCGTAATTACGTAGTAAAACTGGGTAATGAATGCCGCTACCACCGTTAATACGACTTTGTCATTTGTGCGTATGTCAGTTTAACTCATTCTGATTGGTTGTTATGTATATGTACCAATGGTGGTGCTACCATCTGTTTTCGTTTTGCCTTCGTCTCTCAGTATCAATTTTCCGTTCCAAATTCAAATTGACGTTCTGTCAGATGCAACTATGACACTATTATTTTCCCAGTTGGGTGGCAGTAGCGACTAATGCTTTGTTAGTAGGGTACATATTCATGAATGTATGTGTGTACCAACGTGCTTGTAAACTGTTTAATTGAAACATCTCCGTATTGTATTGTGTTATGTGTACGACCTAAATATTATTCAATACTGCTGCTGCTGACCTACTTCTTCCCGTAAGTGTAGGAAACGGATTAGGCACTATTTCGAGAAATTGGACAGCATAAACTTCCTTGTAAACAAACAACATGTGTGACCATCCATCTTTTTGTGTAGTGATAATGCCTGTATTATACAGGATGATTTCTTTAACTGGGACAATACTAGCAAATCCTAAACCAAAAGAGATACAGGAAAACTTTATTTGGAGACATTTACTGTTTTTTAATACAATTTATATTGGCACAGTAGATTTTTGATCAAGCGGAAACTTTGAATGAAAATCAATCAATTTGGCCAATTGTTTTTACTCTTATTGACTTGGTTTCGGGTAGGTGAGGATTAGTTCATTGTATCGGAGGAAAAAATCTGAGCAGCAGAAGTTGTCTAACTTTTTTCATACAAAATGTTTTACATCAGTTATCTGAGCGCCCAGCATGACTTTTTGCGGTATCGTGTAGTTAAAGACAAATTTTGTATGAGATTGTTTAGTTCCAAATACGCACACGGTGGCGCTGCTAAAATTCCCATTTTGACGATAGCTATACCGCAAAAACTCATGCTAGGGCTCTGAACATGCGTAAGCTATCGAGTTAAACCAAAAATGTATTGCACCAAAATAAAATTATTAATGTGGTGTTTTAGACAATATTAGTGATTTTATTTACTTACTAGCTTTTACCCGCGGCTCCGCTCGCGTTAAATTCTGCTAACCCACGTCAGTCCAGTCCAGTCCAGTCCATTCCAGTCCAGTCCACTGTCCCACTGTCCCGCTGTCCCGCTGCCCCGCTGCCCCACTGCCCCACTGCCCCGCTGCCCCGCTGCCCCGCTGCCCCACTGAGACACTGCCCCGCTACCCCACTGCCCCGCTGCCCCACTATCCCACTGCCCCACTGCCACGCTGCCCCACTGCCCCGCTGCCCCAAAGCCCCGGTGCCCCGCTGCCCCACTGCCCCGCTGCCCAGCTGCCCCGCTGCCCCACTGCCCCGCTGCCCCAAAGCCCCGCTGCCCCGCTGCCCCGCTGCCCCACTGCCCCGCTGCCCAGCTGCCCCGCTGCCCCACTGCCCCGCTACCCCACTGCCCCACTGCCCCGCTGCCCCACTAACCGGCTGCCCCGCTGCCCCATTGCCCCGCTGCACAGCTGCCCCGCTGCCCAGCTGCCCCGGTGCCCCACTGCCCCGCTACCCCACAGCCCCATTGCCCCGCTGCCGCACTACCCCCCACTGCCCAGCTGCCCCGCTACCCCACTGCCCCACTGCCCCACTACCACTATGCCCCGCTGCCCAGCTGCCCCGCTGCCCTATTGCCCCGCTGCCCCTCTGCCCCGCTGCCCCGCTATCCCCCTGCCCCACTGCCTGCCCCGATCCCCCCCACTCCCCCTCTGCCCCGCTACACCACTGCCCCACTGCCCCGCTGCCCCATTGACCCACTGCACTGCTGCCCCGCTACCCCAATTCCCCGCTGCCCCACTATCCCACTGACCCACAGCCTGCCCCGCTGGCCCACTGCCACGCTTCCCCACTGCCCCGCTTCTCCGCTGCCCCACTGTCCCGCTGCCCCACAGAACCGCTGCCCCGCTGCCCCGCTGCCCCACTAACCCACCGCCCCACTGTCCCACTTCCCCGGACACTCTCTGCCCAGCTGCCTCGCTGCCCCGCTGCCCCTGAGTCCCGCTGCCCCACTGCCCCACTATCCCACTGCCCAGCTGCCCCACTACCCCACTGCCCCACTGCCCCGCTGCCCCACTATCCCACTGCCCCACAGACTGCCCCGCTTCCCCACTGCCCCGCTGCCCCGCTGCCCCACAGCCCCGCTGCCACACTGCCCCGCTGCCCCACTGCCCCACTGCCCCGCTGCCCCACTGCCCCGCTGCCCCACTATCCCACGGCCCCACTGCCCCGCGGCCCCGGTAAACCACTGCCCAGCTGCCCCACTGCCCCGCTACCCCACTGCCCCACTGCCCCGCTGCCCCACTATCCCACTGCCCCACTGCCTGCCACGCTGCCCACTCCCCTACTGCCCCGCTGCCCCGCTACCACACTGACCCGCTGCCCAGCTGCCCCGCTGCCCCACGGTCCCGCTGCCCCACTACACCACTGCCTCGCTGCCCCACTATCCCACTGCCCCGCTGGCCCGGTACCCCACTGCCCCGCAGCCCCGCTGGCACGCTGCCCCGCTGCCTCGCTGCCCCGCTTCCCCGCCCCGCTGCCCCGCTGCCCCACTGTCCCGATGCCTCACTGACCCGCTGACACACAACCCCACTGCCCCAATACCCCGCTACACCGCTACCCCACTGCACCACTGCCACACTGGCCCACTGCACCGCTGCCCCGCTGCGCCTCTGCCTCACTGCCCCACTGCCCCACTGCCCCACTGTCCCACCGTCCCACTGCCACTGTCCTACTGTCCCACTGTCCCACTATCCCACTGTCCCACTGTTCCACTGTCCCACTGTCCCACTGTACCACTGTCCCACTATCTCACTATATCACTATCGTCCCGTCCCATGTCCTGTCCCATGTCCCGTCTCATGTCCCGTCCCATTTCCCGTCCTATGTTCCGTCCCCTATCCCGTCCACTGTCCCGTCCCCAGTCCCGTACCTTGTCCCGTCCCCAGTCCCATCCCCAGTCCCATCCCCTGTCCACTCCACTCCACTCGACTCCATCGTACATTACTATCCGCTCGTGCAAATGCATAGAAGCTTCGATCTGTCGGGTGAGTACGCAACCCTCGAATTATTTTTTTTCTTTTTTTCTTTCTTTCTTTCTTTCTCAAAACCCATACCAGTTTTTAAGTCAGATCATCAGCTTTCAAACAAAAAAAAAATCATCAAAATCGGTCCAGTAGTTTTAGCGTGATGCTGGAACAAACAAACAAACAAACAAACAAACAGACGTTTACAATTTTATAATAGTTAAGATAACTTGTAAACAAGATTATAAAATGCAACTCAGAAAATTGTACTTTCGCACGGCTTACAATAAATACTTAACACATCACTCAATAAGTTCGTAGGATGAGTAATATAACAACAACATTTAGGCAAAATTGAACTTTATTCATCAACATAGTCTCCTTCAAGAGTGATATATTCTTTCCAACGCTTCTCTAATATTTCTATGCCTTTTTATAGAACGATTTGTCCAACCCTTCAAAATACGCTCCAGTTTTGGCGATGACCCATATTTTTGAGATTTTCGAACAGGTAATAGTCGCTGGGGGGTTAAATCTGGAGAATACGGTGGATGCAGAATCAATTCGAAGTGTAATTTGTGCAATTTTGCCATCATTACGATCGACTTGTGACACGATGCATTGTCTTGTTGAAAGAGCACTTTTTTCTTCTTGATTTGGGGCAATTTTTTCGCGATTTATTTCTTCAAACACACTAATAATGCTATTTTATATTCACTATTGATCCTTTTTTCCTTTTCAAGATAGTTGATGAATATTGTACCATGCGCATCCCAAATCACGTCGGTGTCTGTACGGCCATGTTTAAAATCAGCAAACCACTTCTCTACCGTGAGTCTCGATGGAGCAGAACCCAAGAAACACTTTTTAGGCCATTGCTTTGCTTGAAAGGTATTTTTTCTCATAAAAAGTAATGTTTTATTAACCCACCAAATTCATATTTTTCGATTGTTTTGAAAATTACAAAAGTAGGATCACTAAAACTACTGTAATTTGTAAAATAATGGCGGGAATGTAATGAAATACTTACGGGTATCGTCTGAAAGTTGGAACTATTTGAAAATCATAAGGATTTGTCAATAGTGGCGCTATCTATATGTCATCCTACGAACTTATTGAGTGATGTAATATGTAGAATACACCACCGATAACTTTCCATCCGTACATTTAATCTGAAATCTGATTTGTAATTACCCTAATAAGCCCTAGCTTGTTAAATGTTTCGACAGACTTAAATATTGTGTAATAATCTAATAAGTTTAATGAGATCAAGGTATGTTTCAGTTGGTCTCAAATTGTTCCTAGACGACTGAAATCATAACTTTGTCGCCTGTTATTTGAAAATATTGTTTATCACGGATTAGAGTTACTACAAAATTCCCATTTCAAGCGAACTGAATGAAACACAGAATTAGATCACTTCAAGTATGAATTAATCGACGTGTCACTGTCGCGAATGTCGCGATGCATACTTAGATGACTTTAGAACATTTTGTAAGAAAAAAGTTATCATCTATGGCTTGCCTACTTCTGCTGCTCAGATTTCATTTTCTCCGATACAATAAATTAATCCTTACATAAAACTGAGTCTATTAGAGTAAAAAAATTGCTTATAACTGTTCGCAGCAACTATTCTAAACTCATGATTCCAACTGTCAAAATGCTGGGCTATTTGACAGTTGGAAGCATGAGTACATGAGTACACACTATTCGTCTCTGAATGTAAGCCTATGTCACTCTAGTTATTAAATACTAACATAGTTTTAAGTTATTACTTAAAATATATGTAATGGATGTATGGTTGTCCAAATAAATAATTGATTATTATTATTCTGTCACCCCTAATACTGCAGCAGTCTGTAAGGAAGAAAGAATAATTTATTTTAATGAATGTTTTGTTATGTATATTTACGAATTGGCTTATCTACCAATCATTTTAAATAAAAAACGCGTACTCATAAATTCATAAAAAAGCACGCTTATTTATTCTCTCTACATCGTTTTTATTAGTGCGAAAATACTAAATAAATCCATATATTTAAATATGGGATGAAAAAGTTGATTATTTACTAGTTAATTATTTTGAATATAACTACTTAATACACTGCCCTATTAGTGCGAAAACACTAACTAAAACCACATTTAAATAATGGGATGGAAAAGTTGATTAATAGTTTATTATTTTGACTACTAAACCATATATATTATTATTATTTTACTATTTAATCCTTAAATTAGACTGCCTTTTTGGTCTAGTGGTCGCAAGCGCGACTGCTGAGCGTGGGGTCCTGGGTTCGATTCCCGGGTCGGGCAAAGTGTTATTGGGTTTTTTCATTAGAAAATTCTCAGTAGCAGCCCGGAGCATGGATTTGTGCCCGGTTAATGGCAATAGGCTCGCCCCCTATTACATGACATGGGACTATAACATAAATGTGGGTGTACTATACACCTCTGCCTACCCCTTCGGGGAAATACAGGCGTGATGTTATGTAACTATTTAATCCATGGCCCTATTAGTGCAAAAAACACTAACTTTAACCACATTTAAATAATGGGATGGAACAGTTGATTACAAGTTAATTATTTTGACTACATATAACTACTCAATCCAATGCCCAATTACCTAATTACCAATGAACCAAAATTCTACATTAATATCAAACTCTAAACATATCATACATCCTCTATGCATACATCAGACGATTTTTAAGATATTTATATATTAACGGCCAAAATTAATATCCAATCTATCGACGATTTACCCTATTAGAGATAGGAATTTGACATAAGCTCCATACAAAATATGTCAAATTTCTATCTCTAGTAAGGTAAATCGTGGATAGATTGGATATTAATTTTGGCCGTAAATGATGTCTGAGACTTAGCCCCAGTTTCCGAAAGGCTGGTCAATGCAAAAATTTACTAATCAGCTGTCAAATCTCAGGTCAAGCCTTGTGATTGGTTGTTAACATTTTTGCCGGCCAATCACAAGAGCTGACATGAGATTTGACAACAGATCAAATTGATCAGCCTTCCAGAAACAGGGGGTTAGACTTGGACTTAGTAACGATTAGGTATCTTTGATATTTTACTTTGAACCTTAGATTAGCGTGAGAGTGGTGATAAAGTTTTTATAAGATTTACTATTCATGGATATTATCTATATTTAAATTTTCATCAAGCAAGTTTCGTTTATTCATAATTTATGTACACACAATAACATATGAAAGGAGACTGCATTAAAGTATTTAGTACAAAGGTACAGCTTATTTCAAAGAAATTTCTACCAGCAGATCTGCTAGAGGAGAAAAAAATAAGAAATGTAGACAACAGTGAGTAATAAAGATAAGAAACGTAAAATTAGTTTTAATAATTTTTCTTTTTTTAATTTTTCTTCTTTCTTTTTAAGTTCTGCAATAGATACTTAAATGAATAGGTACGGGCGACCGCACTTCGGTGGTAACACTTTGACATTAGCAGCATCTTTATTTCGTAAGCAGTAAGGGCAGTTTTCGAACTGACGTGTTACCACTGTCATGCAGGCGACTGTACATATAAATTATATATAGGTAAATATGATATAAATATTATACATGCAATGACAAATTAAGAGGAAAAGTAATGCTCTATAACACGTCTTTTGAAGACGGATATAGATTCAGAATTCCGTATGTTAGGAGGGAGTGAGTTCCATAATCTTACTACATGCACAGAGAAGGCATACGAATAGTAATCCGTTCTGTGAGGTTAAAATTTAAGAAGAGTTTTAAGGTAAAGTCCGCAAGTAGCAAAAGAAAAGCGCTCTCGTATGTAGGAAGGATATTTGGGATTGTAAAGGATAATAAAGGAGACATAACATGCGAGTGTTCCTGCGAAGGTGAATCTGGAGCCACTCTTGAGGTCCTTGCGGAAGTGAGAAACATGATCATAGTTTCTATGACCAAAAACAAAACGAATACATAATAATTTCTTAGGTTTTCGCGATCACTACACATTATAATAAAACCATAAACTTATTATAGGTACTTTACGTCAGCATAATAAGTTATGAATAAAACAAGTTTAACCGGATTACATAACGATATTACACTGCAAAGCTTTCGAAACGTCAGGAAAACCGAAGTACATAATATACGCGATATAATGCGGTTAAACTTGTTTTATTATAACGAATACATAAGTTTTCAGGCGCTCAAGCTTGTTTAACAGATACTCAGTGGCATCCAAATTCGTTGTCTTTCTTCTTTACAAAATAACCCCCTTCTTCAATTATGTTTATAATTAGAATTTTTAGAATAGTTACCTATGATAATATAAATGTATTTGTTTCAGGCAACTTGCTCGTTATCCTCGTGGTTACTTTATCGCGGCGCCTGCGCTCCATAACGAACTTCTTTTTGGCGAACCTCGCTGTGGCAGATTTATGTGTTGGCGTGTTTTGTGTCTTCCAAAATCTGACTATCTATCTTATACCGAGGTGAGTGAATCGAAGCATCAGGTAAACAACAACGCACATAAACACGGCATTTAACTGAACACGTTGAATGAATTACTGCGTCCGGGAGAAGGCCCAAAGCGGTCAAAGGTATTTAAATAATGGTTAGGTACGCAAACAATGTTATGGTGACGTGTAGTAGCTTCAAAGTGCTGTGTTTTCTAAGCCGTCACGTATCACAAAGGGCGGACATGGCTCTTGTTAATCGCAAGCTATGTCTCTCTCTCTCTCTCCACCTCGAAAATGGTGCATTATCCCGACAGCTGCAGGCCTAGCTCTATAGTGACAAGATATATGATATATGTATAGGTACGGTTTTTGTTAGTTTTGATGAGACACGTTACTGCAGTGCTGCTAGGCGGCTGTGTTATTTTGTGTTTTTCTGTATGCGACTTTATTGCACGGTTTCGGCACGGCCACATGATATTTGCGTACCTATCATTTTAATCGCCCAAATCGTAAGTAAACAAGGGCTATTATCGAACGCCTGTCCGTTTAATTAATCCTAAATGAACGTTTTGTGTTTACGTTTCGTTAACAGTGTTAGCTTTATTTTTCGATTATTCAAACACTGTAACTCTTGTTTGATAACTTTGATAAGCAAAGCTAAAAAGTTCATTACTTCTGAGAAAAACTTTAAAATTTCGGTATTGTAACTTTTTCATCTTTATTTTTGGATTTGACGTAGGTAGAGTTTAATTTTAGTATGAGCGTAATTAGTCTGAAAAAGGTTAGTCAGAATTAACAGAATTTCCTTTCGATTAGAATATCATCTTAACTATTATAAAATTGTAAACGTCTGTTTGTTTGTTTGTTTGTTTGTTCCAGCATCACGCTAAAACTACTGGACCGATTTTGATGTTTTTTTTTTTGTTTGAAAGCTGATGATCTGACTTAAAAACTGGTATGGGTTTTGAGAAAGAAAGAAAGAAAACAAGAAAAAAATTAATTCGTGAGTTGCGTACTCACCCGACAGATCGAAGCTTCTATGCATTTGCACGAGCGGATAGTAATGTACGATGGAGTGGAGTGGAGTGGAGTGGACAGGGGATGGGACTGGGGATGGGACTGGGGACGGGACAGGGGACGGGACTGGGGACGGGACAGTGGACGGGATAGGGGACGGAACACGGGACGGGAAATGGGACGGGACATGAGACGGGACATGGGACGGGACATGAGACGGGACATGGGACGGGACATGAGACGGGACATGGGACAGGACAGTGGGACGGCACATGGGACTGGACATAGGATGGGACATGGGACGGGACGATAGTGATATAGTGAGATAGTGGGACAGTGGGATAGTGGGACAGTGGGACAGTAGGACAGTGGCAGTGGGACGGTGGGACTGTGGGGCAGAGGGGCAGTGGGGCAGCGGGGCAGCGGGGCAGCGGGGCAGTCGGCCAGTGGGGCAGTGGGGTAGCGGGGTAGCGGGGCAGTGGGGTTGTGGGGCAGCGGGGCAGCGAGGCAGTGAGACGGTAGGGCAGCGGGTTGGCGGGGCGGGGAAGCGGGGTGGCGGGGCGGGGAAGCGGGGCAGCGAGGCAGCGGGGCAGCGTGCCAGCGGGGCAGAGGGGAAGTGGGGTACCGGCAGGCGCGTGCATTGCATATAGGCAATTAGGCAATACCCAGTGCCTTCCTCATTCAAATTCAATAGTGGTGTAAATTATTATCCTTTTTTCAGAGTACGATGATTATTTATCTTAAAATAGACCTATTAATGCTAAATTAATCTTCATACATAAAAAAATCAATAACTTATACCACAATTAAATTCAGGTGAAGTAGGCCAATGCACGCCACTGGGTACCGGGGCAGCGGGGCAGTGGTATAGTGGGGCAACGGGGCTGTGGGGTAGCGGGGCTGTGGGGCCGCAGGGCAGCTGGGCAGCGGGGCAGTGGGGTAGCGGGGCATCGGGGCAGTAGTGAAGTGGGGCAGCGGGGCAGTGGGGCAGCGGGGCAGTGGGATAGTGGGGCAGCGGGGCAGTGGGGCAGTGGGGTATCGGGGCAACGGGGCAGCTGGGCAGCGGGGCAGTGGGTTACTGGGGCAGTGGGGCAGTGGGATTATGGAGCAGCGGGGCATTGGGGCAGCGGGGCAGCTGGACAGTGGGTTACCGAGGCAGCGGGGCTGTGGGGCAGTGGGATAGTGGGGCAGCGGGGCAGTGGGGCAGCGGGGCTGTGGGGCGGCAGGGCAGCTGGGCAGCGGGGCAGCGGGGCAGTGGGATAGCGGGGCATCGGGGCAGTAGTGAAGTGGGGCAGCGGGGCAGCGGGGCAGTGGGATAGTGGGGCAGCGGGGCAGTGGGGCAGAGGGGTAGCGGGGCAACGGGGCAGCTGGGCAGCGGGGCAGAGGGGCAGCGGGGCAGTGGGTTACTGGGGCAGCGGGGCAGAGGGGCAGTGGGATTGTGGAGCAGCGGGGCAGTGGGGCAGCGGGGCAGCTGGACAGTGGGTTACCGAGGCAGCGGGGCTGTGGGGCAGTGGGATAGTGGGGCAGCGGGGCAGTGGGGCAGCGGGGCATTGGGGCAGCGGGGCAGTGGGGCAGCGGGACAGTGGGGCAGCGGGGCAGTTGGGAAGCTGGGCAGGCTGTGGGGCAGAGGGGTAGCGGGGCAGCGGGGCAGTGGGGCAGTGGGGTAGCGGTGCAGTGGGATAGTGGGGCAGCCGGGCAGTGGGGTAGCGGGGCAGCGGGGCAGTGGGGCAGCGGGGCAGTGGGTTACCGGGGCAGCGGGGCAGTGGGATAGTGGGGCAGCGGGGCTGTGGGGCAGTGGGGCAGCGGGTCAGTGGGGCAGTGGGACAGTGGGTCAGTGGGGCAGCGGGGCAGTGGGGCATTGGGGCAGTGGGGTAATGGGGCAGCGGGGCAGCTGTGCAATGGCGGGCAGCGGGGCAGGCAGTGGGGCAGTGGGATAGTGGGGCAGCGGGGCATTGGGGCAGTGGGGTAGCGGGGTAGATGGGCAGTTGGACAGCGGGGCAGAGGGGCAGTGGGGTAGCGGGGCATTGGGGCAGAGGGGTAGCTGGGCAGTGGGGCAATTGGTCAGCGGGGCAGTGAGGCAGCGGGGCAGTGGGTTAGTGGGGCAGCGGGGCACTGGGGCAGTTGGGTAGCGGGGCAGTGGGTCAGCGGGGCAGCTGGGGAGCAGGGCAGTGGGGCAGCGGGGCTGTGGGGCAGCGGGGCTGTGGGGCAGCGGGGCAGTGTGGCAGCGGGGCAGTGGGATAGTGAGGCAGCGGGGCAGTGGGGCAGCGGGGCAGTGGGGCATTGGGGCAGTGGAGCAGTGGGGCAGTGGGGCAGTGGGGCAGTGGGGCAGCGGGGCAGCGGGACAGCGGGACAGTGGGACAGTGGACTGGACTGGAATGGACTGGACTGGACTGGACTGACGTGGGTTTGCAGAATTTAACGCGAGCGGAGCCGCGGGTAAAAGCTATAGTCTTTAATAAAACTATGTAGGTACCTACTTAATTTAGGTTTACTTAGGATAATTTTTAATATTTTTAAGTTCAGAGTAACATTCGAAGAACGATGTCTTTAAAAGGTAGGTAGAATCTGTAGGTTCACAGAATATCTAATAGTACTAACATCGCCCCTCGAGTGTTTGGATAAAAAAAATGCATTTTTTATTGAACGCATGGGCCCGCGCCATCCATCGCTTATGGCTCGCGGTGGTTCCAACTACAGCAACTACTTCCAACTTGCATTTTGTACGAAAACGTTATGGACGAATGGTAGTCCCGAGGACACTTGCGGGGTTAAGTCTGTATATTGAGTTTTTTCACGGAAACCGACTAGGGGTACCAGAAATAAGCCATAGGTAGATTACGAACCAGCCATTTTGAGACTTTATGCCTGTCTGTCTGTTTGTTACCTTATCAATCACGTGAAAACGGTTTTCACAATTAAACTTTACAGTTGTGTGGGTATTAGCCTAACTTTATATTTGAGGTAAACTAGAGGTTCTGAGGTAGCTGGGGGGACTGGATGCGGAAGGCGGAGGATCGAGTGTTGTGCGCAACTAGCGGAGCATTTGTCCAGCAGTGGACTGCGATAGGTTGACTTGATTAATTTGAGAGGTTCTTGGTTGGCTCAGTTTAATAAACATACGACTGTGTTAGTGTGTGTGGTAGTGTGTGGTATTAGTATCATAACATAATATATCGGACAGCATGTTTGGTGTAGTGACTGAGAAATTAGCTGCTGCACCACGGCTCGCAGGTTCGATTCCCGCACAGAACATTATTTGTATGGCCTACCTACAGATAGTTGTTTCAGGTCGGGGCGTATGTGCAATGGAAAGTGTATTAAGTGTATTCAGCTCAGACGAATAAAAAAATCGGACGGAATCTCGCTAAACAATAAGTGAAGCATCCATAGTAAGCCGGTTCGCTTAAAAGTACGGGCCGGCACGCACACGTTCACATCCATAGTATGCCAAAAAGCCGCGATTACGCAAAAAATCTAGTGTGACGGTAGTCATTGTTGTAGTGTCACAAATAAAATAACAATATAAACTCACTCGCGATCGCAATCATCTGGATTTCAATGTTCATTGCTCCGTGTGTTTTGACAATCCATGTCATCGGCAACTCGTACCACACAATGAATGTTGCTTTAATTTTAAAATGAAAGCTAATGTCAAAGTCAATGCATTACACAATTGCCCTACAGGTGTGTTAAAATCATGGAGAACAGAAAGGAGGTTACAATGCTTTCGAAATTATAGTGAGTTTAGGAAAAAAATAAGTGCTTCAGTCTTTGTTTAGCGAGATTCCGTCCACCTTTTTTATTCGTCCGAGGTATTCGGTGTGTGTTGTTATAGGTAGATAGGAAAAGTGCCAAATGTGGCTGTTTCTCAATTTTTCTATCTACAACTACACCGAACTATTATTTACGAAGTTAATATAGTACCTACCTTTACTTCAATTGGTAAAACCGAACTTTCGTTAAATGCGTGAGAAAATATTTTTTTGGGCGCCACTTAGCTGCTAGTAGCGCCTTAATAATCCTTAACTATGTTGGTACATATTCCTATTCTATAAACTTAACCTACCTGCACGAATTAAATCATAAACATATATAAAAAACATAGTAGACCACAATTCTAGAAACAAATAGGTACACATCCACTTTTTAAATAAAAAACGGACAGTGGTTAGGGTTCATACGACATTATGTTATTTTTCAACATCCACGCGGACAGAGTCGCGGGCACCGTTAACTACATACAAGGACGAATAAAAAGAGGCGGACGGAATCACGCTAAACAATAAGTACCCATAGTAAGACAGCTCGCTTAAAATTACGGGCTGGCACGCACACATTCACACCCACAGTAAGACAAACAGCCGCGATTACGCGACAATTAATGTCGTGTGACGGTAGTCGTAGTCGTAGTGTCACAAATAAAATAAAAATATGCCATCTGCCCCCTAGCCAAGTTGACAATCTGCAATCGTCAATGCTATAGAAAACAATCAAAATGTAACTTTTTCGTTGAGATATGTCATTCCTATACATTTTGATTGTTTTCTATTAGCGTTGATGATTGTAGATTGTCAACTTCGCTAGGGGAGCTGGTGTGTTAAATGCTGCCGAAATTATAGTAGGTTTAGGAAAAAATTAAGTGCTCCAATCTTTTCATAGCAAGATTCCATCCGCTTTTTTATTCCTCCGTGACTACATTATAAATTATCGTAATACGTGCCTCCCTCGAAGATGTAGGTAGTCAAATATTGTTTCTGAATTGAGTTACTTCCGCTTCTGTTTTCAAATTATTCAGAAAATTTCCTGTATAAAAGTGTAGGAAATTAGGCACAAAGTAGATAACTTGTATTATTTTGCATTCATTCAGGTGTCAATGTCAGATGTCGAGTGACTGCAAATCAATGATTGAAAGACTCACAATCATCATCATAATAATATCATGCTTTTATTTCACTAAGTTCTCAATGGTGTGTGTAGTCCGCCAACCCGCACTAGGCCATCGTGGTGGACTAAGGCCTTAGTCTTCTCGTACTGAGAAGACGCCCGTGCCCAGCAGTGTGACAGTAATGGGCTGGTTATGTATTTCACTAAAATAATAATATAACTTTATACACTTCAGTGTCATCAAAGAGGGCCACAGTAATATTAATTGACTATAATTGACATGAAATGACATGAAACCAAGCCTCGGACTTGACTTGAGACTTGGAAATCAAAGCAAGACAACGAAAAACCAACAAGGCAATTCATTGATAAAAACTAGATACATGGTTTCACAGAGTGGAACACAATGTTATTTTCCACTACGAATCACACAGTCACAAGTCTTGTCAGTAGAGGAGACCGACTGTAAATGGATTTTTATTTTCGGCCGAAAACGAAACCGGAATTCGGCGTAAGCTATAGTTTCGGCCAAAAACCGAACCCGAAAAAGTCCAAGAAAATAATAATATGTACTAAGTACTTCTTTTATATCGATAGATTTTTGTTTGGTAAAATAAAAGTACTATAAAAATATTAAATATGAAATATCAATCTTTAAATCATTAAAGCACGTAATTTAATGATTAAATGGTCGTAAATTATGTTAAAACTTGAAACATACAAAAATTTACTTTATATTTTTCCCAAAACCGGATTGTTAAGCAGGGCATTTTCTTCCTATAAATTACTGCACTTGTTCGCATAAAGTTGACCCATTGAACTAAATAGTAGATTTCACGAGTGCGTAGGACATTTCGGTACAGGCCGAAAAAAAATTAAAATTCGGCCGAAAATGAAAATTGCCGAAAATGATTATTCTGCGGCCAAAAACCGACAACGAAACTCAATCGGACTCTACTTGTCAGTTTATGGTAGCGCGCGAGCGTTGAGGGATTGGGGCGTCATTCATCTTGATCTCAAAATATTAGGTAATAGATCTGTGCAAAATATTAACGGCCATGACGTATCATGATAAGAATACGTGACTGGTAATCGTGACGGAGTGCCCTATAGTATCGGACCCCTGTTCAAGGGAGAATGCAAGATTTTATTAGAGGGGCCCAAGGTCAAAACTGAATTAATAGGTATTATTTCGAGACACGTAATATTCTCTTTATATTTTAATCGAAGTTGGTGGGTAATGGCAGTTGATAAAACGTAAACATTAATAACTATTATTATACACACTAGAGCGAGTTTTTCTGTTTGTCTGTCTGTTTGTTACTTCTTCACGACTTATAACTAAAGATTTTTAAGACCTATAAAACAGTATAATATAATACTAACCTACAATTTTAATTATTGATACCCAACCCATAGACATATATTTCTATGATTGATACCTATATCCTTCATATTCGTAAGTGAAGTGTTTAAAAAAAACATCGTAGTTGTATAATATTTTTTTAGGTTTTCGCGGTCACTACACATGATAATAAAACAAGTTTAACCGGAAAACCAATTTGAATAATATACGCGATGTAATCCGGTTAGTTTCATTATGATTCGTATTTGTACTCTATTCTTTGTTTTTTTTTACTATTTCCATACTAAATAATTATGGAATTGTTGTACACTGTTTTCTTTTTGAATAAAATGGAGTAGATAAATACGGTCGATCGCACGTGAGTGGTAACAGTTTGACAAAAACAGCATCTTTATTTCATCAACAGTAAGGGCGATATTCTAACTCAAGTGCAACCACGGACGTGCAGTCGACTGTACGTGTGTGTACACCAATGTAACGAATGTACTAGCATCGGGCTTGATATTGACAAATTGATGTTAAAGAATGCTGCTAAGCATCCCTTTTGAAACAAGCCCTTAGTTTTCATTGTTAAATCATCGTCGAGAAAAACAGAGGGAAGCTTTTCATCGTCAGAAACAGAAAAAACCGGCCAAGTGCGAGTCGGACTCGCGCAGTAAGAGTTCCGTACCTGTCAATATGTCTATGTTTGTCTTATTTTTAGTATTTGTTGCGAAAGTACATAATATGCACTATAATCTGACCAAGTTTGACGCTGGTATATATTACCGTTTTGAAGATAGAGCAGGAACAAAAACGTTGAAAAAAATGCATGTTTTTTGAGGTTTCTTGTATGGGGACCCCCTTTGGTTTTAGACTTTTTTTTGTTTTTAGTATTTGTCGTGATACACCTCATAGCAACACAATTTCTGAGAAAATTTCAACTGGTTACCTATTACCGTTCAAAAGATACAGCCCTGTGACAGACAGACGGACGGACGGACAGCGTAGCGAGAGTAATAGGGTCCCGTTTGGAACCCTTCGGGTACGGAACCCTAAAAATAACACGACGCCCAAATAGATATTTACTGAAGCTTCTGAAGCTTGACTTGAATTTTGCGAAGCAATAACAGTGAGAAATGTGGTAACGTCGGAAATGTAGGTTGTATTCAATTTGTGTACATGTATTTTCATTTACAGCTGGGTGTTTGGTGACTTCTTGTGCAAAATGTACCAGTTTGTGCATTCCCTGAGCTACACGGCGTCGATATTCATCCTTGTGGTGATATGCACAGAGAGATACTTCGCTATTATACACCCCATCACCTGCAAACAGATCCTCACTTCGACGAGACTTAGGGTAAGATTCAGTAAGCTACGGGCGCCGGCGGACGCGACGCGAGGGAACAATTTCGTTTGAATTGATTTTCTCAATTCCGCCCGCATAGGCCGTGTGTTCCGTGACCTTTTCGTTACATTATTCAAGTCAACAAATCCGGCGATTGCGTCGCTGTTCGCCGTTTGACGTGCTTCTATTGTCATTATTCACTAATAATTAATTATAAATTGTTTTATTTCTCAATATTTTAGTTTTCAGCTATATTATATCAGCTATTTTATTGTTTCTTATGTATTATAAGTATGTATTTACAAAAAAAAAAGTATAATAAGTATTATATCCATTGTCTAGTACCCATATTACAAGCTCTGCTTAGTTTGGGACTAGATGGTGCTGTGTAAAATGTCCCAAAATATTTATTTATTATTATATTGGTATATATAAAAAATACTTACATACATTACTGTTTCCCATTGCGGCAGGCAGAGACTATGAATTTCAACCCGCTACAATCCTAAGTCTGTTTAGAGTCTGGGTGTCTACACGCGTTCGACTATACCGAAACAAACGTCAAAAAACTATCATCTTGTTGTGCAATAAAGAGGATTTGTATTGTATTGTATCGCATGTGATACCGAAATGATAGATAATCGGATTAGCAAATTGTGCGATGAATGTTAAAAGCGAGTAGACCCCCTGTGCCCTGTTTATCAAAAGTTACAAGCCTTGTATTACAAGCATTTTCCATTTAAATTAATACATTTTTACAAAGATGTGTTTATCAAAACTTCACGTAGAAACTACAAGCTACAAGTATTTTTTCATATATGTTGTTGCGGTTTTGTTTTGGTGGCCAGTGAATCCTATACCCTATTTGTCAAAAGACACAAGTTTGGAAGCTACAAGCTACAAATTACAAGAACATTTTCACAAGGCCTTGTAAATTACGTTTATCAAAGAATTTCACTAAGCTTGTATATTTATTAGAAAATTACAAGTCTTGTAAACCTTATTCGATGTAACTATTAGCTTATAATGATTGGAGTATGTCACATTGTAATTAAAAGAAAAAAATAACAAAACGAGAATAATCATAATTTTGTTTTTAAACACCACTAAAATAATCAGCCCATTATTGTTCCACTGCTGAGCATGGGGTCTTATCAGAATGAGAAGACTAAGGCCACCACGCTGGTGTAGTGCGGGTTGGTGGACACCATCGAGAACTGTATATGGAGCACTCTCAAGTATGCAGGATTCTTCACAATGTTTTCTTTCACTGTTAAAGCAAGTGATAATCAAATTATGATCAGCACACGAATTAAAAAAGTAGGTATAGGTCCTGTGCGAGCCGGGTTCGAATTTGACCCTCCTGCACGGCAATACAATAGCAAGTGTACAGCCGCTAGGTTATCATTAGGTACGCTACCCAAATTTTATAAAAAATAAGGGCAGACTCTGATCATCAATGTATGATGATTCTCTTACAAATTTGGGGGAAGCTCTTAATATTTTTTTGTATATGTTTAATGGCGATACACTCATATTAGTGGTGCCTGCCATGTAATACAGAATGATTTATTAATCAAATGTTCCATTTCATTACCTGTAATTCTGAATCTTAAGACTGAAACGAACGGCACAATTTGACTCACAATCGGTAGGTTGAATCCTATCCTACCAATAGGCAAGTTGTTGCCTATTAACTATTGCAATAGGTCATTTGGTCGCTACCGATTGGCCCAAATTCGAGATTGTAAGCCCAATTGTGCCGTTTGTATTTAACCTTTATATTTAATTCATAACATAACATAACATCACGCCTGTATTTCCCCGAAAGGGTAGGCAGAGGTGTAATAGTACACCCACATTTCGCCAGTTATGTTACTCCAGGCTGCTACTGAGGATTTCCTAATGAAAAAACCCAATAACTGCCCGACCCGGGAATCGAACCCAGGACCCCACGCTCAGCAGTCGCGCTTGCAACCACTAGACCAATGAGGCAGTCAATGAGGTATTTAATTCGTAGGTCGTTTTAATTTGGGTACATTTATTTGCTTGTATGCTAGGTTAAGTAATTCTTATTTCTTCATCGTTACTGGAACCATCTGACCACATTTTGACTAGAAATAGTAAAAAAACGTTTCTTGTTCACTTGTAAAGTAGAATTAAGAGTCATCGGCAACTCTAAGGCCCGTATTCCAGAAGGATACTCAAGCGTTGATCTCTGTTTAAAAGTAGTTTTAAGTTGAGCTTTGATTTTAGAACGTCCCTCAAGCAGAGATTTGTTGATCACAGTTCAGCTGAGTTTAGTTTCGTTTTATATTGTCACCTGTTTCGGTATTTGGGCAGATATTTGATCTGTAATCACTCAAGCGTGGTCCAGACTACGCTTGAGTAGAGATTTCTATTATATTTCAGGTCAAATTCATGTGTTTTGTTGTTGAATTAAAGTTTATAATTACCGTTCTGGAATAAGACCGATACTCAAGTAACGATTCTATCCTTAAGTAGTGATCAGGTGATTGGAGTTTAAACTGTACTTGAGGAAGCTTCTGTAATACGGGCCTTAGACTTGTAAGCAACAAGCTACAAGCTACAAGTTACATAAAATTTTTTGATAAATAAAACCATAATACATGTGTGAAAAACCACTTGTAATACGAGAGGAATCACTTGTAGCTTGTAGTTTACAAGTTTAGTTTTGTAAAAATGTTCTTGTAATTTGTAGCTTGTAGCTTGTAGACTTGTAACTTTTGATAAACAACTGGTCGTGATAAACTGGTCGTGAATGAATTTTTTATTTTCACAATTTACATCTCTAGAATTTGTTACATACCTACCATACTTTTAGGCAATTATTAAAATAACTTTATAATTAAACATACTTTTATTAATTGACAGTTGGTGATACTCGGAGTGTGGATCACGAGTGCAGCATACAGCGCTCCAAAGTTCATATGGGTGGAGACCATAACAAACGATTTGGGTGATGGCCATATGGAGACCATATGTATACCCCAACGGAGGAAATATAACTCAGAACTGTTCGACATGGTGAACTTCGGTCTGCTCTATGTGACCCCATTATGCGTCATGACGGTAAGTACAAAAAAATGCTATAGCCCTACTTTCAACAACAAAATAACCGTTGTTTAAGATGAAAATAGCCGTTTATCACAAATAAAACGGCTGTACACAAATTAAAAATCTGTTATTTTGTCGGTGAACTTTTTTTTTAAACCCTAAATTGGCTTGTGATTGTCTACTGACTCACTTGGTGTTATGTAAAAAACATACTATTTATTTTACTCACGTTCAACAATTTTACAATATAATAGCGTTCTATCTTAATAGAGTAATATTATGTAATTGTGTAATGGTGCACGCTTGTCTAGCAAACCCTATTCACCCTCGTGCCTGAAGACCACCAGTGCCCTAATTATCGCGTTATAGAGATTAATGTCTAATTCGAGATAATCTATAATTTTAAATGTCTACGGAAAATGTCGCCGGTAATGTCAACTGCTATGAACCACTCTATGTATTTAGAGCGCTAGGCGTAGACATATTGAGAATACGAAAATTAATTTTCAATCGACATTCGCCATCTTGTTTCGACATTATGTCAAGTTCGAGATAATGTCTACGCCGCGAGAATCACCCCCACCTAACCTATTGGGAAACACAGACTTTGATAATAAATTATACTCCTTGAATTTGGTCATAAGTGCAAAACATGCTCGCGTATTGAGCTGAGCATTTCTTACCACGCGTTCTTTCGTTCTGTGCCAGTAAGATATTTATTCGGTATTTTTGCTTACATTGCTGTGAAGTAGGTCGTATAAACTAAAATAATTAAAGTCAGAACTAAAGATGGTTCTTGGATGAAGTTTATCCACCATTTTTGTAGTGTCTTGGTGATAATATTTTTTATTTTCGATGTTATGTAGCACCACACCGCACAATCTGTAAAAAAAAACCGGCCAAGTGCAAGTCGGACTCACGCAGTAAGGGTTCCGTACCTCTCAACGACCTGATACCCCATAAGAACTGACTTAATTTACGAGAGTTTATCAAAATACATCAACGCACAGTGCGCGAATATGAATTTTTGCATGTCTATGTCTTTCTTACGCAGGTACCACCACATGTGTCTATATTTGTCTTATTTTTAGTATTTGTTGCTAAACTACATAATATGCACTATAATCTGACCATGTTTGTCGCTGGTATATATTACCGTTTTGAAGATAGAGCAGGAACAAAAACGTTGAAAAAAATGCACGTTTTTTGAGGTTTCTTGTATGGGGACCCCCTTTGGTTTTAGACTTTTTTTGTTTTTAGTATTTGTCGTTATACACCTCATAGCAACACAATTTCTGAGAAAATTTCAACCGGTTACCTATTACCGTTCAAAAGATACAGCCCTGTGACAGACAGACGGACGGACGGACAGCGTAGCGAGAGTAATAGGGTCCCGTTTGGCACCCTTCGGGTACGGAACCCTAAAAACAGCTGGCCGTCACTGAATGCTTTGTAACTGTGATAGACAAACAGACACAGTAGACTTAATTGATTGGATCCCATACATACTTGTAATAAATTAAATTAAATAAATAAATAAATATTTTAGGACATGTTTACACGGCACCATCTAGTCCCAAACTAAGCAGAGCTTGTGCTATGGGTACTAGACAATGGATATAATACTTATATACATTTTTTTTTCGTAAATACATACTTAATAATTTCTTAGGTTTTCGAGATCACTACACATTATAATAAAACAATGTTTAACCGGATTAAATCGCAAATGAAATGCTGCAAAGCTTTCGAAACGTGAGGAAAACCAATTTAAATAATATACGCGATTTAATCCGGTTAAACTTTGTTTTATTATAAATACATACTTATAATATATAAGAAACACCCAGACCAACACAAATGCTTATGTTCATCACACAAATATTTGTGTTCTATGGGAATCGAACCAGCAGCAGTTCGACACTCGAACCATTAGACCACAGGATGTCGTCAAATTATTTAAGAGCTAGTCTGTTTTCGGTGTAGTATTTTCCATTTCTCCCTACTTTGCGCCACGCTGCGCCACGCTGCGCCACGCTGCGCCACGCTGCGCCACGCTGCGCCACGCTGCGCTTATGACTTCTGAATTGGATATGACATCTAATTTTTGAAAATGTTGTTGACATATTTTTCCTTCACTTGTTGTATTTTTCAAGTTCTTCTCGGTAGGTACGGTAATCCTAAATATACATTATATTCATGTCGTGTTCAAATCCCCTTCAAATCATGCCCAGGCGCGCGATAATGCGTGTCTGAGTACCACTTCAATCTAAATGTGGCAGTTATTTGTACAGTTATTAGATTTATTACCCGAAGTAGCGCCATTAGTTTGTAATATGAAAATAACTTTTCATTACATTTTATGATATCATAAAACTATTGAAATTTTGTTGACATCTTTAAAGACTTGGTGTCTGGGTATACGACTTAGGTATACCTATTAAAGTAAATATTAAATTTTCGTTTTATGTAGGTAATCACTATCATGAAATTATAAAATTGGGATTATTACTCAAAACAAAGTTCCTTCGTTAGTTAAGTTTATTTATCGTTAGGTAAATTTTCAATTTAAGTTCTTTAAAAAATCTTTATGAAGTATCTATGAGATTTTAATAAATCACAGGACTTTTTCGTATCGCAAAATATTCTCCACTCTCGTTATATTTATTTTCAAGTATGTGTAGCACAAATAAGTAATAAGTATTAGTTAGTTCGTTTTAAGTAAGGCGTACTACTTATTTTAATTCCATGTTTGTAGCACACAGGAAACGTTATGTAGTTCCTTTTAAAATGCTGACGTTACGAGATGGATGACAAATCGACGGACGCAATTTGCGACCGTTTGCGACAGATATTGGATCCACGACAGTGGAACAAAGAGCTTATCAAGTGAAAATCGTCCCAATACAGCAACTTGCACTCAGCGTTCCGATCTTGTATGCAAAGTCAACAAAATTGAAAATATTCGTTCTAATGATTTTGTTGAAATTAAATTTATTTCGCGTGCACTGCTATTAAAATAAGGCGAGCAAAAGAATCTTATACACGACCTTCTTTCAAAATACATAGTAAAAGTATGCAACACACGCTTCAAAAACTTTAAGAGCATAATGTATGCAACTTTCAGAATATTTAGAGCATGACTTTGCTAGTATATAAAGTACTTTATTTATAAATAAAATAATTCGAAGCTTTTACTAAAAATATCAAGTCCTGCTAAGTGACTGTCTATTTTAAGATAATTTCAGTAGATTTCCATTCTTGGCGTATATTTACAGTTTCAGAAATTTTACAACAGAAGGCACAAAATAAACAGTTCTTGGCGTTTAATCGGAACTTCGTTTCTATTTAACTCTAACTTCAGCTGGTGAATATTTTAAAACAGAAAACGGGATATCCGTGAAGCAGAATTTTAATGAGCGTGTGGTGTGGGCTGACTGTGTGCTCGGCACATTTCCTGTACTAGATAATAAATAAAAAACTTGGCTCATCGGGAGATCGATGCGTTAGTTTTAAAATATATAAAAAAATCTCCGTGCTCGTAAACGTACCAGTCAAGCTCATATCAATGGTAGCAAAACCACACACACACAAACAACATCACGACTATATTCCCCGAAGAGGTAGGCAGATGTGTATAGTACACCTACTTTTCACCAGTTTTATCAGTCCCAAGGGGGCAAGCCTATTGCCAAAAACTAGCAGTAGCAGAACCTGTGTGGTCTGAAAATTACGTTGGTACTTAGCTAGTTCCACCTGTTCAATGGACTGTACATAAAAACCATAAACTTATTATTATACTCGCTAGTATAATAAGACGGGTTCTTGAGTCGAGACCGTGAATCGGTAAACGTAGAGTAGGACGCCCTCAGGTTCGATGGAGCGATGTTATTGGTAAGGTGGCTGGTAGCAACTGGATGCGAGTGGCCGAGGATCGATCTCAGTGGCGTGCCATTGGTGAGGCCTATGTCCAGCAGTGGACTAATATAGGCTGATGATGATGATAATAGTAAGATTATGATATTATGATAAAAACACACTTTTCCCTACAGAGATAGGCTGAAGACAGAAAGCCAGATTCTACAATCCCTACATACTTTGCTACTTCCACATTCATGCATATTTCCATACATATTTTTTTTTTAATTTATTTTTTCTTTCTGCTACTTCTCTGTAGGACCCACCATTTGGCAACTAGAGATACTGTATACAAGTTGTTGATCTGTAACCGTGCCATATTTCTAGAGCAAAAGATAAATAATGTGCTTAGTCGTCTAAAAATACTCAAAAAATTCTACTATTATTGAATACCCATATTTTCACTTAGAAACGTAGTGAGCGTTTGAGAATAAATCCCGAAAAACTATGAAAATAAGTAATCAGTGGCCAGTGGCATTGTCAAAGGGTGGAAATACCTGCAAATTGTTTTGGTGGTTTCACACGCATCGTTTTTGTGTCGCACGTGACACACGGACGGAATTTGTTAGTTTATAAATAGGTATTTAAATAAATAAAACTTTTTAACAAAAAATTGAACCGACGCAAACAGAAACTGAAAAGCGAAAAATTAAATTAAACTTTTTAGTCTTAATAACTATTCTCCTACCTAAGCGAATGTATATAACTAATTATGAGTCGGTGCCAAACAAACAAGCAAACTACGTGCGAGTTGCAAGTGGTCGAGCGGGGAATGCATTTTTGGAAAGTTATTGATTATCGTTGAAAATTTCATATTGTATTTGATGTTATTTTGTTTTTATTAGTAGTAAGTAATTTAATGATCTTTGTTGATTTTTTCATCAAATTCGGACTACTCTGTAAAAAGGTATGCGTGACCAAACATAAAAAAAAATACGCCTCTAATTGAGAACTTCCTCCTTTTTTCGTCGGTTAATAAATGAAAATTTGGTGTTGTCCACAGCGATCGCTGTCAGAATTGAACTGCATCGTAACTGCAACTTGATCGGCGCGTCATGAAATTACGTGAATTTAGGGCCCTGATCCATACTGATACCACAGAATATCTAATAGTACCACAGAATATCTAATAGTACTATCGAACAGAACGGCCACTCACCGCCCCCCGCCAATTTAAGATCCTCACCCGCGCCCCGCACGTGCCCGCAGTTTGACGCCAATTGGACTGCAATATTCAATGGGTGTCAATCGCCAGTCGAGTGCGTTATGCAATATATTTTTTGGTGTTTATTGTTGTATTTTTATTGAAAATAGTAGTGTATTGTGCTTGACACGGATGTGTGTCTACATAAAGACAAGAAAACTGAAGATTTTTTCGATTTCCGAAGGATGAAATAAGGTAAACCACAATAAAACCTTTATAGGTAGAACTACAGAACAGCGATCATTTAATTTTACAATTAAACGATTTTTTGTACTTTACCAATTATGACAAAAAGGAAAAAATAAAATGAACTTGTAATGCTTGAAAGCACTTTCCTTTGAGTACCTATTTATTGTATTTTATTATAGGTAGGTATTTACTTACCGCGAGAGTTTAATTTTACAACTATAGTTGTAACACTATAGTGAGAGATTTTTTACTGTAAAATTACGTACTTATGATAAGAGAGGAAAGAGTTATTATAAATTGTAATGCTTGCAGATTTCATTTTATTACCAATAATAACTCTCGGCCCCCTTATTTCTCAAAAACAAATAAAAATAACAATTAAAATTATGTGGGATAATGTTCTTCACACTTATTATAGAAAACAAGTGAGCAAAATATTGCAAGCCTCAGAATATAATGCAAGCTTATTTATGGTCGACAACACATTCCCCGATCGCTTCACTGTCGTTTTCGGTACACAAGCTAACGCCATCTCTGAGAACTACTGAGAAGCGATTGGAACGCAGTCGGTATTTTGAGCGGTAGGCATCCCTATTGAATCACGTGTGTGCGTAACGTATAATACGTAAGCTTGCGTATGTAGGCGGTGCTAGCATTCATATTATATTGAGTGGCCAAGGTGTGCTGATACTATAAATGCGAAAGTATCTCTGTCTGCCTGTTTGCTTGTTACCTTTTAACGTCTAAACCTCTGAACCGATCGTAATGAAATTCAGCTAAGTTATAGCCTGGGACCTGGAGAAGGACATATGCTACTTTTTATCCCGGGAAGATACACAGTTCTCGAGGGATGCGCGATAACGCCTTTCTGTGATAAATCGAACTAGCGTGGGAAGCAGCGGGCAGAATTAGTATGAAATAAAAGCTTTTGATTTTGACTTGCTGTGCGTGTAAAAAAAAACAGTAAACAATTGTACGAGTATTAGTAAAAGTCCCTTAATAATTAATCTTTTTCATTTGATCTCTTCGCCAAATTTCGTAACGATTGGTTCAAATGTTTAGTCGTGAAAATGTAACAAACAGACAGACACAGTTACTGTCGAATTTATAATATTAGTGTGGATTCTAAGCTAGTTGCAGTGCTGGAAATAAATTCTCGAGAACTCTTAACAACCTAAATAAGAATAAAAGTGAAGTTAATCGTACAGTCGACTGCATGACAATGGTAATACTTGAATTAGAAAACCGACCTTACTGCTTACAAAATAAAGGCGCTGTCAATATCGAACTGTTACCACTGACGTGCGGTCGACCGTACATGAGTATGAATATAAAAATTGTCTACACAGTTGTTAACTATTTCAATTTGGTAACTGCTGTTTCCGATGATCCTTAAAGTAAATTGTCATTACATGTCCTAAAACCTCATCCCGTGTGGAAGTAGTAGTCTTTGAAGGTTTCACAATCGTAAAAAGGCCGTTGCCATTAAAGTCGATCAAAAACGAAAAACGTTTGCGGTCGGGGACCCCCGTCAGGAACAAAGTTATCCTTAAAATTCATATATTTTTGACAGGAAACATCATGATCCCCAGTAGAACATGTCTTTTGTATGTTTTATTTAATAGTTAGCAGTAACTTTGACGTTACCCACCTGACGGCGCTTGACAACTCCGTATATTCCGTATATTCAATGTACTCTATGGGTATAACGCAAATCTTAGCGTGACGTGACATTTTCTCCCGAATCATACCTACCGCAAGCCTCAATAAGGAGCCTCGTTCCAAAAATTGTCTGTCACACTCCTATAGGTACTACGTACAGTCGACCGTACTTCAATGGTAAAACTTGAGTAACAAAAACCGTCCGTACTGCTTACGAAATAAAGACGCTGTCAAGGTCAAACTGTTACCACTCTATTTCTGTGGTTACCACTGACGTGCGGTCGTCTGTACTGACCCATTTTCAGAAACGCCAATGGCAGACATTTACGACTTGTGGGGAATATTCTCCCAGCTGACAATATTGAGTAGGTAGTTGAAAGTATCAGCTTGTCTGGTTATAAGGGTTCCGTAGTTCCTTCCTTGTAGGAACCCTTACAGTTTCATGTCCGTCCGTCTGTCCGTCTACGTCTACAGACGTAAACAGCTTAATAACTTCTACAGTTATAAACTTAAGTACACGTAATTTCGCTCAAAAATAGTTTAGGTATAGATCTCAATTTAAAAAGAATAAAAAAATCGCAATAATTATGCATTTTAGGGGCCACCCCTAAAGTACATAATTATTACGTTCATACGTGCGGAATGGGTGTGAAATTATTTTTTCGCTACACCCTCTCATGTTGGATATCGTTGAATACGTGGGACACTCAGAAAGTTTTGCGAAACTAAAAAAAATTGTTCTATACGTACATATATTTTTATCAAATCTTTTCAAAGTACTTTCCACCAGCCTCTATACAAAGATTCATGCGCCTAAACCAGTTTTCAAAACACTTTTTCCAGTCCGCCGCAGACACCTCGTTTACAGCCTGCTCGAACGCAGCCAGCGCATCTTCCGGCGACGAAAATTGTATCCCTTTGAGCTGATTTTTTATTTTTGGGAATAAAAAGAAGTCACACGGTGCTAGATCAGGGCTGTAAGGAGGGTGACCCAGAAGTTTGACTGGCGTGCTGTCCAGGAAGTCCCTCGTTTTGAGTGCGGTGTGCGCAGGTGCATTGTCGTGGTGGTACAGTAGCCCGCGGAGCCCTGTGTTTGGTCGCTTGTTGCTTATAACAGAGAAAACTTCTGGCAAACATTTGGTAGTATACCATTCGGCATTAATGCTTCTTTGATCCCGTAAGGGAATTGATACCAAGTGGCCAGTCAAATTAAAAAAGCTAGCGATCAAAATCTTACCCCCGCTTCTAGATCGCTTCACTTTGGTAGGCGTTGGCTCATTTTGAAACACCCAAACAGTCGACTGGCGCTTGGTTTCTGGGTCGTATTGATAAATCCAGGACTCATCACCTGTAATGATGTCGTAAACACGCCGAGACGAGCCTGCTTCAAATTTGTTAAGCATATCACGGCACCATTCCACCCGGGCCTGCTTCTGAGCATCGGTGAGGTTGTGCGGCACCCAGCGTGATATTATCCTCCTCACGCGAAGATGGCTGTGTAGAATCTCGTGAACGCTTCCCGATCCAATCTTCAATATGTGTTGAATCTCCTGATATGTAATTCGCCTATTGTCTTGGATGAAATTTTTCACTGCTAGCACGTTTTCTTCGGTAACAGCCGTCAAAGGGCGACCGCTTCTTTCGTCATCCCCCAAAGTTGGTCGACCGCGCTTGAATTCGTTATACCAACGATACACGGTTGCCTTGGAAGGGCCTTCATCCATGAATGCCATTTGAAGTCTATCGTACGATTCATCCGGTTTCAGGCGACACTTGAAATCGTATAAAATCATAGCTCTAAAATGTTCCCGGCGCAGATCCATATTTCAGTGAGACACAATACTTTGAATTAACTCGCAAAAAATGTGGAGGGAAGTTTTGAAATTGGAACTTACTTATTTTTACTTATAAATAATCATATTTTCGAAAAACATTATAACTGGCCAGTCTCCCATATATAAAAACTTTTTTTCGCAATACTTTCTGAGGGGCCTGGTAGGTCTATTGAAATGAAGGTAATGTTTCATACATCACTTTTTTATCAGGTATACCGTTTGCGAAATATAGCCCGTCAAAGTGGCTTGCAATATGTCACTGCCATTTCTGAAATAAGCAACGTACAGTCGACTGCATGACAGTGGTAGCACTGCAATTCGAAAACCACCCTTACTGCTTAGGAAATAAAGATGCTGCTAATGTCAAAGTGTTACCACCGACGTGCTGTCGACCGTACCTACTTAAAAATTAATGTACTCGGCCGGTTTTTTTATATTATCCTACATAATATAAAAAAACCGGCCGAGTACATTAATTTTTAAGTAGGTACGGTCGACAGCACGTACATAAAATCTGCGTATCGCACAAACTACTAAAATAACATCGAACGGTAAAACTTTACCTTCCAGACGAGTTTTACTTTAATTTAGTAAAAATGCTACAATGTACCCTTATTTTACATGTTAGTCCTAAGTTTAATAATGTTATTGGTGTACAATAAAGAATATTCTATCTATCTATCTATGCTGCCTTTGAACGGAATGACGGACTTAAAATTTTATAGCATCGAGCTTCGGGTTTAGGAAACCTCAAAGTTCACAAAGTGAAACTTCTTTGAGGAGAAACTTGTTTATTTCTTATTGAAGTTATGTTCCTAGTTGTTCATGTGCTACTTTTTCCACACTCCCAATATACCTAGTGAAAGCTAACCAGCTACAAATAAACATTTATTTTCACAACACGTTTTTAAAACGAAATCGAATTAATATTGCATTGTCATCCAGTTCTGAGATATGTTTCAATTTCAATCGGGAAGTTAGTATAAAATCGATTAGAGAATTTGTATCGAACAGACAGACAAGACAAGCGAGTTAATAAAAACCGGCCAAGTGCGAGTCAGACTCACACAATAAGTGTTCCGTACCACCCATTGATCTGATACCCCATAGAAACTGATTTTATTTACAAGAGTTCATCAAAAGACATCAACACACCTTGCGCGAAATATGAATTTTTGATAGGTAAAATTTTCTCAATTTAATAATTTTCCCGGAGAAATTACCAATTTCTGCGTGGTTGCAACGCCATTTTTGAGATGCAATATCATGATATTTCCTACTGAGTGATAATAAAAGAAAAGATACGTAGGTATATTTTATTATTTTTACACAGGGATTACCAAGTCAAACGTAAACTTTGTGATGCCATATCTCAATATTTTAGTACTGAGTACTAAAGAAAAAACCAGCCAACTGCGAGTCGGAGTTACGCTATAAGGACTCCGTTCCAGCCATCTAACTGATACCCCATAGAAACTGATTTAATTTATGAGAGTTCATCAAAAGACATCAACGCATCGTGCGCGAAATATGAATGTTTGCATCTCTTACGCAGGTACCACCACAGATGTCTATTTTTGCTCTATTTCTAATATTTGTTGCTAAACTACATAGTATGCTCTATAATCAGGCTAAGTTTGACGCTGGTATGTATTACCGTTTTGAAGATAGAGCAGGAACAAAAACGTTAAAAAAAATGCATGTTTTTCGAGGTTTATTGTATGGTGAGTGACCTTTGGTTTTAGACTTCTTTATTTTTTGGATTTGATGTGATAGGAGTCATAGCAGCACATATTCTAAGAAAATTTCAACTAGCTACCTATTGCCTATTCAAAAGATACAGCCCTGTGAGGCTGTGACAGACAGACGGACGGACGGACGGACGGACAGCGTAGCGAGAGTAATAGGGTCCCGTTTGGCACCCTTTGGGTACGGAACCCTAAAAACGTGGTACTAAAAAGGGAGAACAGGGCAGTAATTCACGTAATTTCATGACGCGCCGATCAAGTTGCAGTGACGCTGCAGTTCGTTTCTGACAGCGATCGCCGTAGATAAGAGAATACGAAAAGCATTGTTTTGTTCGAAACTTAACAGCAACTGCACTTCTTTAGTTACGTGAATTGGCCTACTGTACTATTGCTGGACGATGGATGATGACATTAAGTTTAAATGTAATGTAATAAACGCCGAGAGTATCGCTCTATCAGGAGTATCGAGTAGATAAAGTTCCAATACGGGGCTAACCTTTGACTTTTTCCAACATAATATTAGGGAAAAAATAATATTAGGAATACTAGGGAATACTCTCAAATCACGTTATACACGATATACAAATCAATTCAATTTATTCAGAAACAATTTTTACATTGTGTTTGAAACATAATCACTTCAGTTACAATTCAAAAAATCAAAATTATTAGGTAAATACAATAATTTAAAAAATACACAATAATATAACCGCCAAAAATACATCATCATAATTCATAATTAATAACAATATTTTATTATGTTTCAGTAAAGTAATAAAATCAACGTCTAGTAGGAGTAGCTACGTTCTACGTCTAGTAGTACATAGGGTAGGGTGCTTCACTTTCGTTATGTGTGGCGCGCAGTCCTTTTTTTTTCTCGTCCGTGGTCACAACAGGCTTTTCCCAAAAGAAATACGTATCGTCCTTGTAGAGCGAAAATTAACTAACTAACATTAATTGTTAGTTAGTGACTCTATATCATCATTGTAGAGTAAAAAATAACTAACAAATTTTCGCTCTACTGGGACGATATTGGGACTTATAATATTTCTAGCTTTTACCTGCAGCTTCACTCCCGTGGTTCTTTACACAAGAACCGTGTATTTGAGTAAAAAGCGTATAAGTATTATATCCATTCATCACACAATTATTTCCAATTAATAATGTAACAAATCATTGTACTATTATTATTTGAAAAGAGCATATCCATGGAGTTTCTTGCCGGCTATTCTCCATAGGAACAACTTTTTGTGAACCATGCAACTAGATTCATAATTAACGTTTTGAAAGTGCATGCAAATGCTTATTCGAAATAAAAACCATATTTACGTATAAGCAAAAAAAAAAGCTTCCATCGAAACTAGTTACGAAACTACGGTTACGTAGGAGGCCGAAGCGGACTTTGACTTTGACCTTGTCTAGTACCCGTAGTACAAGCTCTGCTTAGTTTGGGACTAGATGGTGCTGTGTAAAAATGTCCCAAATATTTAAAAAAAAACTAGCCTAATGTTACTCTTCGGCTCATAAACTATCTTTATATAAAAAATCACACCGACCCGTTGCTGCGTGGTAGAAGTAAAAACCAACAAACACACTTTCACATTTATAATAATATATAAAGTAGGATTGCTGGTATCGAAGGGCATTAACAGAACCGATATGATATATTGTATTTCATCATTCTGCGAAAGTTTCCAAGGTTGGTTGGGTGAAAGGGTTTTGTCCAACTCGACATACGGACTGACAACCTTTATTATTGGACATATTTATGTGTTATTCAGTATAGTGACTGCCTCGTTGGTCTAGTGGTCGCAAGAGCAACTGCTGAGCGTGGGGTCCTGGGTTCGATTCCCGGGTCGGGCAAAGTGTTATTGGGTTTTTTCATTAGGAAATTCTCAGTAGCAGCCCGGAGTATGGATTTGTGCCCGGTTAATGGCAATAGGCTCGCCCCCTATTACATGGGACTATAACATAACTGGCGAAATGTGGGTGTACTATTACACCTCTGCCTACCCCTTCGGGGAAATACAGGCGTGATGTTATGTTGTTGTTGTTGTTGTTATTCAGTATGTAGATAAAAATTTTGGCACGAGGAATTTTTAAAAACAAATATATATTGATGCAGCATTAAATTGTGCTGCTTTCGATCCTTCGATTAACAAACATACTACATAACATACATATTATTACATATACACTAGACTTTGCTCGTGGCTTCGCCCGAGTACTGAAATAAAATATAAAGTAGCTTTCTGATGGTGAAAGAATCATTAAAATTGGTTCAGTGGATTCAGAGTTTATCGATTACAAACAAAGAAACAAATCAAATTCTTCCTCTTTATAATATATATTACTTTATTATATTGTTGATCGAATTTCGATCATTAATTTGTTTTATGATCTTCGCTACGCTCATAGTACATCAAATTTTTATAATATTTAACTAGCAGTGCTCCTGCGGCTTTACCCGGGTAAAAAGTTATAAAACGTGTATAATGTTTCCCGTCATAGTTTAATGAAAAGGAAAAAATATGTTTCTTTATTATGATTTACTTTAAAGAATATTTGTGTCAAGAGTGACCCCAGGAAGATTTCTCATAGATATTTTATTTTATTAATTTATTTAAAGTTTGGAAGATTTACATTCAAACAGAATCTATATAATGCTGAAAATAGGTAATCCTGTGCCATTTACAAATCTTCACAGGTATAACCCCTTTTTAAACCCCTTTGGGATAAATTTTCGATAAATTCAAAAACACGTAATTCATTAATAGTAAAGAATTTCAACTCAACCCAGCAAAGCAATAATATGCTTCCATACAAAATTTATAACCTTATTACACCCTCTATCAGGAATAATTTTGGAAAAACGAAATATAAAATGTTTCATTATTTACTTTAAAGATTATTAATTTTCCCAAGTTTTAAGTGAATTCTCAGTAGCAGCCCTGAGTTTGGATTTGTGCCCGGTTAATGGCAATAGGCTCGCCCCCTATATATTACATGGGACTATAACATAACTGGCGAAATGTGGGTGTACTATTACACCTCTGCCTACCCCTTCGGGGAAATACAGGCGTGATGTTATGTTAAGTGAATCGATCCAGAAGTAAAGATTTTTCATATTATACTCAAATTCTAACACCCTACTTCAGCCCCTTGGGTTAGAATTTCAAAAAATCCTTTCTTAGTGGGTGCTTACGTTTTACGTTACAAAAGGAACCTACTGTCCAAATTATTATTATTATTATTTTCATGTTCCTAACTTGAGTAGTTTCAGCTCTGTGTTCAGGAATCAGTTAGTAAGGACATCCGTCTAATATTTATACAAGAACACTCAGATAGGTTACCTATTCTCGACCACACGGCATAAGAAAAGAGATACCTATTCTATATGTGTATAGAATAGGTATCTCTATCGGCTAGTAGGTACCTATTATAAATAAATGTATGTTTCTATTCATCCGCGCATTTTCAATATAAACTGTCGATACTGACATTTGTTCATCCAAATATCTGAGCATTCATCTTTTGTTCGACATAATGACTGGAGCCAACAAAAAGATCGGTGTCTGACATCGGATTCGTGTAGTCAGTTATAAAGCTCAGTTTTCCCATCTCTAACATTATGTTTTATTATTTTCTTGAAATTGAAACATTGTGGAACATTAGAGTTGTAAAATATTTATGTTTTCACTATTTATTCATTGTACCTATTCATTTATGACAACTATCGTAAAGAATAAGTAAAGTGCTAAATAAGGTACATTTTGAACATTTATCTACGGAAAATATGAAATGAAAATATATTTTTCGCTTGAATCGGAGTGTACTGTATGGTCGTGCTTGCCAGTGTCAGCATGTCAGATACCGAATGGAGTAGGTACCAAGTCGACGTACCTCGATGACAGCAGGCGCCGGCAAATTGAGGTTTGATGAACAATAAAATCGGTGAAATGTGTTTTGGTGACATGAGCTATCTATCTACCAAACAGAACATCGCTGAAAGATGGGTTTGTTTCTTTTTTTTTTTAATGTGGTTTTTAAAAGAAGTCCTTCGAATTAAAAAGACGTCGTTGGAACATTTCATACTGAATAATAATATACACTAAATTTTAGTCTTCAGTAACGAAAAACAGATTCTATATTGATTATCGAATAGAATCTATTTACCAATCGAATCAAACAATGTTGAAATGAAAAAGTAAAAATGTTTTTTTTTTCGAAAATCATTATTACCATTAAACTCGAAGAAATTTTCACTTCTTCAAGTAAAATGACAATGATTTTGGTAATACAATTAAATATTAATGTAAAAAATCTGAATTGTTACAATTAAACTAAAAAAAGTGAGGATTTCTTCGAGTTAAACGGCAATTATCTTGAAGAAAAATATTGTATTTTTTTTATTGACACTTCCAATCGATTTTATAATCGATGTAGAGTCTACGTTTTTCGTTTCCAAAACAAGTTTTCAACGTGTATTTCTTACTTTCTGTCAGTCAAACAAAATTTTAGTTCACCTTTTTTTCTACTAGACTATAATTTTGCTACGTAAATAAATGTACCTACTGTCCGTATTGATTTATTGAAATACCTGTCTACAAGCTTATTGTTCGTCTGTGAAGTAGTAAAGTAGGTTACATACAAACAGCCACATGTAAGTGGCTCAAAGGTATTAGAATTATTAATTAAGGCCATTTCATTGGCATTTTACCTTTGTACCAAAATAATACACTATATTTTACCACCCATTCTTGTATAAAAACAAAAATAACATCTAATCCCTTTATTTTCCTTCATATTTTCCCTGACAAATAAATATCAGTAGAACATTGGATAAGTAGATAGATAGATAGAATATACTTTATTGTACACCATGAAAATAGTAGTAAACAGGAACAACGTATAAATTATGGGTACATGGGCGGTCTTATCGCTAAAAGCGATATCTAAAGTATCTAAGTACTCGTTGATAGGCTTATTTTTACGGTACGTTAGAAGCCTTTGCAACGATACAGAGCTGAAGGATTAAATTATTATCTCCTTAGTAAGTGATTTGCGGACCAACTTTAATAATTAAAATGGTCGAGATTGGATCCATGAATAAATGACAAGATTCATGAAAGTTAAAATCTTGTATTGATTTCAGAAAGATGTCGGTCCGAGACACGGCTATTTAATTGGTCTGCTAATGAAGTTCTTACTAATTGGCAAAAATTACTCGTCTAACTGTCGAGCCTTTAGTTTATCAATTATTATTATAGGATTTTATCGAAGGCAAAACGTTATTTGAGATATGCGAACAGGGCCCTAATTCTCGCGTTATAGAGATAAATGTCTAATTCGAGATAATCTCCAATTTTAAATCTCTACGAAAAATGTCGTCGGTAATGTCAACCGCTACGTCCGCTCTTTGTATTTAGAGCGCTAGGGTAGACATATTTCTAACGTGACATTCTGAGAATACGAAAATGTATTATCAATCGACATTCGCCATCTTATTTCGACATTATGTCGAGTTAGAGATAATGTCTAAGGCGCCAGAATCACCCTACAGGCTTTGAACACTTGTCACGGATTTCGCCATATCACAGGCGAAACAACATCTTGTCAAGTGTAAAAAGAAAAATCGTAATGCCATAGTAAACATCTAGATACCAAAGTAATGACGCCTGCGAGCGATTTTGTATTTTGAAAGCCTCCAATTCTCTTAGGGGATGTAGTGACAATAGCGTACATAATGAAGGAAACCTTACATAAAAACCTGCCAAGAGCATGTCGGGCCATGCTCAGTATTATAGGGTTCCTTAAGTAGGTGTAATTACAAACGAATCAAATCGAATATTAATCATGGCTATTTTAGATTTTGCAATAATCGGCAGCATTCGCGACTCAGTGTGTTAGTAGCGCCATCTAGCGATAAGTTCAAGAAGCCAAATTTAAGAAGTTATGTCATTTCAAAGTAACTTTTTGTGATTTTTTCAAATAGAAAGTAGCAAAAGGAGCATTATTTGCTATGATAATTTTTCTCTAAGGTCAATGACCTTTGAACTAGGACGTTTTAAGTATTTTTCAGTTTTCTCTCTATAACTCAAAAAATTATAATCACATTATACTCGAAATAATTTTCAAAGAGAGTTTTCACAAAGGTCTATCAATGTGGAAGATTATAAGTTTCTACATTGCATAGTTTAGAAATGGCAGGGGGGGGGGGGGCACATTGCAAGCCACTTTGGCGGGCTATATTTCGCAGATGGTACACCTGATAAAAAAAGTGGTGTATGAAACATTACCTTCATTTTAGTAGACCTATTCAATGATACCCCACACAAAGGGGTGCAGCGAAAAAATTTTTTCCATCCCCATTTCACATGTATGGACGCCACCCCTAAAATACGTAAAAACGATTTTTTTATTCTTTTAAAATTGAGATCTATATGTATACTATTTTTCAACAAAATTTCATTTACTTATGTTAATAACTGTAGAAGTTATTAAGCTGTAAAGGATTAGGACAGACGGACAGACGGACAGACGGACAGACGGACAGACGGACAGACGGACAGACGGACGGATATGACGAAACTATAAGGGTTCCTTATAGGACTTCGGAACCCTAAAAAAGAAACTCGCGACGGATTGAAAACATTCAGTTTTGTTTTGCTTTTTAAACACACTTAAATTCTCTCAACTTTTTAAAATACCAGTTGTTTTTTGTCTGTTATACGCCATAACATATAGATAACTTCATGTATAAACATCGATACACATAGATTTTTAATACAAAAATTACTGTCGGCCTGAAATAAAGCAATTGTTGGTCGATTACCACATATTGGAAGGATGAGGCGAAGCCGAGTATTTCAGAAGTGACTATTAAAAGGACGAGGCACCTGTCGACTTTTTTAACTAAACGAGGCCGTTAATTGCTATCTCGACCGAGATTTGTATAGAGGAAATAATAAGTCTAATTCATATTCCGATGAACTATCTCATTTTTATTAAACAACTTAAAATTGTGATAAGCAAACTTATGAACATATCCACAGTACAGTGTTTTTCATTTGTGCCAATTCAACCGCGCCCTGTCTTTATTTTTTTTAAACTCTTGGAAAGAAATGCTTTATTTCACTGATTTATTTAGTAATCACTTTATAATTAAACAAGTTTAACCGGATTACATCGCGTATATTATTTTAATTGGTTTTCCTGACGTTTCGAAAGCTTTGCAGAGTTCGTGGTCGCAGGTAGACTAAGATGACAAGCGTCTTTACAGATATTTCAAAAAATTATTTATTCTACCGTACAATTTTTATTAATTAATATCGTTTCGATGCACGCAGTAATCAATCACAATATCATTATATTTTACAGTGTTGCGTGCTGTTTGGGATTTGATTATTTTTAGAACTGGGTTCCAAACAGGTGGTAGCTGCCAACCATCTTCTCTATTAAAAGTTTCTAGTAATCACTTATTCATCGAATCATGGATTAATGGAATTTACAAAATGTTTACTGACCGTTTACTATTAAAAATGTGATATACAAAATAAACTGGTATACAAATCGGGAAAATCATAATTTATTATATGTAGGTATTTGAAAAATATCGCTAGATTCTAACGCGTCGTATAATAAATTATGATTTTTCAGATTTGTATAACAGTTTATTTTGCACATCACATATTTAATAGTAAATGGTCAGTAAACATTTTGTAAATTCCATTAATCAATGTGTCGATGAATAAGTGATGACTGAATAAATCAATGAAATGTAGCAAAAACAACATAAACACTAACACAAATTGGAACGGAAGTTCCTAAATGTATTTGTTGATTTATTAAAATGGGGGGGAAGCTATTTCCCTTACCGACATGTTGTTAAATAAGGTTTAATATTATGAAGGACACTTTAATAATACAGAAGGCTATAATATCCACTTTAATATCCGTTGCTTGTGAACATGTAAATAGTACCTTCTGATATTTTTTTCAAATTATTTATTACTTATTATTAAAATCATCATGGCCTTTACCGTGATAGCTTAGCGGTTAAACGCTTGCCCTCCATGCACTAGGGTTTAAGTTTGAATCCAGCTCGCACCTCTGATTTTCCAAAATCATATTTATCGGGGGCACTGCAGTGCCCCCGCCAAGTCGAGCAAAGACGGGCACGGCCGTACCATCCTTTTCTCGAAGCAACTCGCGGTACTTTTAAGCCCTCTGTATCTTCGTTGTGGGTAAATCTAGAAGTCTGAAATTTCGGTTACCAAGTGTACTTACTAAACCTACCTTTATCCCCAAATAACAAGTTTGTACCTATAATATATTACGAATTATATCAAGTCAAAATTCCCTTGTTTTGTCACTGACACACTCACCGATCATCAAAATTCTAAGGTACTTCTAGCAGACCTACACACTTGAAATTTTGCATGTGGTTAGTATTAAGTGTACAATGCACCAAAAAACTATAAAAACGCTATTCGCGGTTGGTAATTTAAGATATCCATACAAAGTCTTCGCAAAAATATTTATTCCAGCTGCATCCATAAAGGACATTGATAAAAATAGCCTTAAACTGTTACAAAGATGAACAATATACGAAAATTACATGCGAATTTTTTCCATTCATAATATATATTGTATTTAATGCGGACAGTACAAGAACCATTTTTTATATTTTAAGGAGTATCAATACATTAATGACGTAACCGGATAAAATTGTATCATCTATGATATCTGTGTATCATCCATATTTTTATTTCGATACTCTATAGTCTATGATTCAATATTATAGACTCCTTTTCACACAAGAAATTCCAAAAAATTAGCATCGACTGACAACTTGACGACAATGTAGGTTGTTTGACATAACGAAAACATAGACCAGTAAGCCTCTAGACGCCGGTTAGCTGGACACCCCCGGTCACAACGCATATGCTCTACCACTGCATATCATACGTCCCTCCGCCAATCGGAACGTCACTCAGTCAGCGAGCGGCACCAATCATAAGGAATCATACCACCGAACTTTTGAGCCGGCCAATCATAACGCGCCGTCCGCCCCCCTGACCCCACCAACGTTTTACGACTGCGTTTGAATACAAAACTTTGTTTATGCGGAGTCTTGAAGCTTACTGGTCTGTGAAAACAAAACATTACATCAAAATAGCACAGATAGCTGTGATTAATATGTGTCAAAATAGTAAATATTTTAAAAATCTACAATTATATTTAGTACTGTCCGTGTTTATGAATGTATTGCAATACAATGGTGTCGATTCTCTTGTTCACGAACTAAACTTATTTTAAACTATCGCTCTCTTTTACTAACAGTACATACAAGAAAGGGATGGCAACCATTTTAGAACTGTCAAATTAGTTTACGTGTTACATTTCTTTGTATTTTAGTGGGCACGTTCCGAGATCACGTCTAAACTTGTATGGAAATTTTAATTTTGTCTAATTTGACAGCTCTTAAATGGTTGCCATTCCTTTCTTGTATCTACTATTAGTAAAAGAGAGCGATAGTTTAAAATAAGTTTAGTTCGTGAACAAGAGAATCGACACCATTGGCTTCATTGAGTTGTATATGGTGAGCATCAACTTTAATTTGTACAGAAAAAGGCCGAGTCACTAAGGATCTTTAGCAATGTCCTTTGTATTGACTTTGACACACTCGCAAGTCCGCCGCTGCCTCCCGCATCAACTGACAGTTTACTAGCGTAATCTATTTTGGAAACTTTGTACGAAAACGTCGACACAGGAAATGAAAAACACAAACTATTAATGCCAAATAATAAATATGTTGTACATTCACTATAAAAATAATACGCACCCACTTTCGTCGTTGCTTAATATTTCGAGAGGACGTCATTACAATGTTGTGTCCATGGGTTCGTTGCCGTAGTGTTGTGACCATTTTGAACCGCTTTGAGACTGAGCATTATCGATTATGTTCCGAAAAATCGAAACTTTTACAAAATATTACATTAATAAAAAATAAATACATACTTTATTTTTAAAACGCTTCAGCATACAGAAAAAATGAATGAAAAATTATTTATTGCCACAACAAGACATGCTGTAGGTGAACATAAAAAAAAGTTATCCGGTGCATCCTGGGCACAGGCAATAAAATCCTGTCGAGGGATTAACCTTCGGGGGATTTTATTGCCTGTGGCGAATATTCTGGCGCGGGAGGGGCCCGTTGTGGGCCAGTGGGGAGTTGCTCCACGTGTCCCTCTGATATCAGCAGAGGGCACGGTGGAGGAGCAGGGGCGGGCCCGGTGTGCACTCACCCTGCCACTGGGCAGGCAGCGGAGGGACTGTCTTTCCCTGCCCCCGTCGATCTCGTAATCCCAGGAGTGCCCGCTGAATAGTGTTCTCGCGCCTCTTGGGACCGAGGGTCTTGGCTTCACCGCCCGGACCATGAGGAAGAAAACCTCTATAAAAAATTACGGGAGGTAGGGCCTGCGAGCAGCAGACTCGGGGTAGTCTGCTGCCCGACCAGCAGCTGGCGTAGCTGGCACAGCCGGCGTAGTTGGCGCAGCTGGTAAAGGCCCATGAGATGAGGTGGCGTGCAGTGTTCCGTGTGCGCCGCCTAGGAGGGTGCGGCTGACGTTAGGCCGCACGGGGAGAAGGGGCTCGCCTGCTTGTGGCGGGCCAGGACCTGTCGGGGGTGGTTGTGTGAATACTCATGGGTTCCCACGCCCCCGGCTAAGGTAGTTGAAGGAACACCGTGGTGGTTTTAGTCGGTAAGAGTCCGACACTGGCTCCGCCTACTCCGGGCGGAGTGCGTCCATGAGGATTTCCCCACGGCGAAAAAAAAAAAAAAAAAAAAAAAAAGTGAACATAAAAAATAGCATCTATATAATTATATACAGTGTGTTATTGAAACAACTAAAAACCTCTTAAGTGGTCATTGTACTCATCAGTTCAAACAACTTTTACTATGGGAACAACACTGAAATCGCGAAATAAATATCAGCTGATCCTTACATTTTGTCGATTTATGTGTACGCACACAAATATTGGAATCGGCTAATATTTTTTTCGCGATTTCAGAGTTGGTCCCATAGTAAAAGTTGTTCATACTGATGAGTACAATGACCCCTTAAGAGGTTTCGTATTTTCAAAGTACTATATAGTACCAAAATACGCTAAGAAACTTCTAAAATACTTCACTTGTCTAATCTATAAAGTTGGTAAGAGCCCGCCATTAGTTACCAAACTATTTTTGACCCCCAATTTTTTACATGCGACCCATGTCAAATTAAGATGTTGCTTCTGTAAAACTTTTCCAATATTCTTTTTTGGGTTAAAATATCCCCCTGAAATGAATGAATTGATCCCTGAATATTTTTTATTTGGCACATCAATTACCACATTTCATCTTCATCATTTTGGCATCATCACATTAACAGAGAGGTACCTACTTAAAAAGAAAGAAAGAAAAGTCTTGTGAAAGAGCTCGTTCGGGAAGTACTATCTACCACCGTACCTACTTCTGCCACCAAACAGTGATGCTTGCATTGCTGTGTTCCGGTGCGAAGAATATGGGTGCCGGTTAAATTACAATTACATGAGATTCCATCTTGTCTCAGTTTTACGAACGCGACTTGCAATACCATATTTTAGGCAAAGATTTTAGGTAACAGCCTAGGTTGTATTGTAGATGTTATGGGCAAAAGTAACCGCTTAGCATCGGGTGGGCCTTGAGCTCTTTTCACTGTCCTATTACTATTTTATTGTTATTAAGAGCCTATATTGTCCCACTGCAGGGCAAAGGCCTCCCCACTCTTTTTCCACCTATCTCTATCTGTGCCTGTTATGGACCAGTCTTTTTGGAAGGAGTAGGAGACCAATTCATCCCGCCATCTCCGTCTACCGCGTTGGCGTTTGCCATTTTTAGGGACCCATTGGGTTGCAAGTTTGGCCCATTGATTGTCTGGCATTCACTATCCTATACCCATTATTAATCCAAGCCTATACCATATACAATGTGTTATTGAAATAACTCGAAATCTCTTAATAGGTAATTATACTCATGAATATGAACAACTTTTACTATGGGACCAACCATGAAAGAGCAGAAAAAAAATCAGCTGCTCCTTACATTTTTTAGATTAATGTGAACACAAATTTAGGGATCATCAGTTTTTTTTTCGCAATTTCGGGGTTGGTCCCATAGTAAAAGTTTTCATACTGATGAGGACAATGACCCCTTACGGGGTTTTGAGTTATTTCAATAACACGTATAATTTGATGGGTTTTTTTAAACGACGTTTTTGAAACAAAAGTGAGTGAATATTTCATTGTCATCCGATCCTGAGCTATGTTTAAAGTTTCAAGTTTCTAGCAGCTAGAGACTTGAAACTCTAGAGTCTAGCTCATCAGAAAGTTAGTTTAAAATCGATTGCAAAATTTGTACTGAACATACAGCCATGACTGAAAGTGAGTTAATAAAACGTGGTAAAAAGGCAAGATCAACTAACCAAATAATCAAATCAAAATATTTTTTCTCAAGAGTTCATGGTTTGTCTAAATTAATAATAATAATGTTGTTTAGAAACTAACTTTTCTATCATTGTTTGTTATCAATAATTTAAAAAAGAAATTTACTCGCGAGAAATTGGTTGTGAAATTTAAAATTAGGTTATAGAATTTTGTCGTTGACCGTACAGTCAACTTCGATAGTCAATTTCAAAGTTTCAAAAAAATTGACTGTAATAATATTTGGTAAAAAATAACGATAGAGAAATTAATTCTTTATAGAATAGTATTATGATAATATTAGACAAAGAATTTCATCGACTTTAGCTATTGACTAAAACTGTAAACACACTTATGAAAAGTCTGCCATAATTATTACATTAGGTTAGCTACACGATATAGCTTTTAAGCCATAATAATATTATCTTCACAGTAAAATTCATATACTTACAAGCTTATTAAAGTATCAACTTTTCTTAAAAATACGAAATATGAGATTAAATATAAACGTGAAATTTTTTCACGATAAAGTTTTTAGAAAAACAATCTTGACGTGGGTCAACATTGAATGTTAACTCTCTTACATGAAAGTATTTATGTAAAAAGTTATACGCTTGACTCTTTTCCAACACGGATGAGCCCTGACCACGAGAACTCGAAAGTTCAGTAAAGATAAAAGTTTAAATAAAACACGAATTTTTCGTGCAGGAAAATTATTTTTATTTCAAGTCGTGGTCGTGAAGGTACCCATTATACAAGCCAGCGCAATATCATGTAAAATATTTTATTCGGGATAGAGGTTCGAAGCACTTTTTACAGAAACATAGTTTTCGCAGTGTGTCGTTTATTCTCTCTCTATTTTACCTACTCACACTACATATGTGTCATCATTTCAGCCGAAAGACGTCCACTACTGGACATAGGCCTCCCCCAATTAAGGGGGGATATGCCATAATCGCCACGCTTGGCAGGCGGGTTGGCGATCGCAGTTGGTTGGTTAAATACTCAGAGAACGCTGCTGCCCATCCTGTGGTGAATCCCTTAGTCGCCTTTTACGACACCCATGAGAAGAGGTAAGGGTGGTGCTATTCTTTAAGTCGGCACCACACGGACCATATGTGTACCTCTAACATAACTAAAACAAAACAAAAAAATTGGATGGGATTCGCTGAACTCCCACCCCTGACAAATATTATTCTTATTACTTTATCCTTAATGACAGACAGCTGACATTGTTATTAATTAAAACACTAGCCGCATTATTTACGTTATTGATCAAAAAGCTGAACTATTGAACGGTGTTTAAATCTTAAACTCGTAACATTTAAATAAATGGTCGAACGTCTCTGTCAGTTTATAAAACCTTAGTTAACCTTAGAGCTTTTAGCTCTCAATTTTAATTGGAGGTTAAGATCCATCCAATCACAGATCGGCCTTCTAATTTCGTTCCATAATTACGTTTGATGAGGGAAACATTGGAAACTATCTGCCCGAAAATTCCATTATTTCGATATACAAACATGGACGAATAAAAAAAGGCGGGCCGAATCTCGCTAAACAATAAGTGAAGCATCCATAGTAGGGCGGCTCAGTTAAAAGTACGGGCTGGCACGCACACATTCACACCGATAGTATGATAAAAAGTCGTAATTACGTAACAAATCTCGTGTGGCTGTAGTCAGTGTCGTAGTGTCGCAAATAAAATAACAATATATATCTGGTGTGTTAAAATGCTGTCGAACTTATAGTGCGTTTAGTAAAAAATTAAGTGCTTAAATTTTTCTTAGTGAGATTCCGTCCGCCTTTTTATATTCGTCCGAGTATACAACTAATAAATCTGTTTTAGCACGTGTTACGGAAACATTGATCTTTTTTATCATAGATACCCCTTACATTTGTATTTGTTTATATAATTGTTACCTCAACATTCTTTTCCGTTGCCTCATGGTATCCACAAGTAGGTGCACCACTTATTGAGGTCTAATAATAAATAATAGATAGTCGTTTATTAATTTGTTGATTAGGGAATTTTCTAACAGATATAATATTCTCAAGGCAATTCTTCAACTTCGGAACATATTATATCGGAACTCGAACATGTCGATAGCCTGCCATATCGGTATTGAAGTGTGATGATTTATCGTCTCTCTATTTACTGATACGTCAATGTGGGATTTTTAATAAACGTATTTGGCATAAGTAAGTCATAAGTCTAAATTAATTTTACAAACACAAATAACAAAAACCTTGAAAAAAATCAGATGATAAGGTCTCCGTCTCATTTAAAATATAACCAATTTAGGTTTGTACACAATCCTATTTATATCTTGATATTTACATTTACATAACCTCCAGGCAGTCGACCGATGACCTGAAGAAGGCGCAACTTGGGAGAGGCATATGTCCAGCAGTGTTTACATAGTCTAAGCATATTTCATTTCTAAGCAAGTAACGCAGTGGAATCGATGTCTTAAAAACAAACACAAATCGCTACTTTGTATGAATAACGACACAAAAAAAAGTGCACAAAACGAATGATCACTTGATTCTGTTCTTTATATGTCATCATCATTTCAGGTGAAAGACGTCCACTGCTGGACATAGGCCACCCCCAAAACGGGGGGATATGCTATAATCGCCACGCTTGGCAGGCGGGTTGGCGATCGCAGTTGGTTGGTTAAATACTCAGAGAACGCTGCTGCCCATTCTCTGGTGAATCCCTTAGTCACCTTTTACGACACCCATGAGAAGATATCAACTCAGCCTATCGCAGTCCACTGCTGGAAATAGGCCTCTCCAAAGTTGCGCCACAACACTCGGTCCTTGAGAAGATATAGGCTGGTGCAATTATTTACGTCCGGCACCACACGTGTTAGATAACAGTTTTTAAAATAAACTAATGTCTGCATATCGGTGGCGAAACAGTTATACAGAAGGTAAATATATATTTATAGGTAAATAAAAGTCGTATTCACTTTCCACCACGAGAGAACTCTGTATTTTTCATATTAGTTACTTTAACACATGGCATTAATATATAATAATTTAAACTCAATTCACAACTATTGAAAATCAAGGATTTCTACAATTCACAGAAAATAATACAAGGCACATCAATACTGACCGTTGCAACAATCTGAATGCCCTCCACTATTCAAAACCACAGTTCTTTATACCTAGATCAGCAAAAACGAGTCAATACAACGTTCCTTAATTCATTTTTAAGAATATTCCTTTTTAAATAAAAATGGTGGTAGTATTATAAAAATTAAGTAGGTATCAAAAACAAAATTAATATCATTATAACATTTGGAAATAATTAGTTTGACTCGGATATTATTCGAAATAGAAATTAATATAAAACAAATTAATACAACACAAAAACGTTAAAATAAATCATTAAATAATTCAAAACAAATTGAATAACATAGGCATTCAAATACACACACGGAACACATTGTTTTTTTTTTTTTTTTGAGTTATTTTGTCGTTATTCATGCAACGTAGCAAAATATAGAGCAATCTTTTTAGGCATCGAGCAAACATCAACGAACATGGCCACATTAAAAATCAATTCCATTCTCGGAATTTTCACTTACCGTTCGACGTTTTTTTTTGTTGATGTGAAAAACATGTAAATCCTGAGTATTTTACTTATTTGTTTTGCTGCCCTCTTTCAGAAACACTTCATTATACACAGAATACTGCTTTGTTTACAATTGATTAAATATTTTCGCTCAAATTGGCGATTTCATCTATAAAAGGTTTGGCATCAGTAACAACATGACTAATAAAATAAGTGGCTGCGACTCCTGGTTTAGTACACCAGTGATTTAGCAGCTAAGCTACCGTGAACACTCCTCGTGGTTTCGGATTTTCTATTACGGTGACGTCAGCAGCATACCATTTAGGTAACATACCGTGTTCCTCAACCGAAAGAAATAAATAATTAACCGACCGGATTAACTAGTCGTATAGATTAATTATTATATGACTATTTTTGACTTATATTATGTGGCCTCAAATTACCATTTGAGTCTAGTCTCATCACAACTTGTTATCATATTAAGCTTCTGAAACATTAACGTGTTTAAGTAATTATACGCATTCAATCAACCGAACCAACCCTTAACAATCATATTTAACAAGCCGTGTTCGGTAAACTTTGACTACATAATTTCAAACATTATCGGGTTTCATCAAAAGGATTTTATGGGCACTTAAGTACTCTTTTGGCTTTGTCTTTAGTATAGATGGTTATAGCCCTATTTACGTCGTATAGGTACCTACATCCTATTAATTGGTTGTTTGACTTTGAAACCAGATGAACTGGTAATGGCTTGAGACGCCGCGCCCGAGTCGTAATAATTTTTAGTATTAGAGGCAACCTGACAATAATTATCGTGTTGTTGTGCTTACGTCGTTCCTCGTTAAGTATTAAGGGCGTCCCATCAGAACCAAGGGGCCTTTATTATTTGTAATTTAGCTGTAAAGCTGTCTAAAATTATGTATCAATTCTGAAAATTAATTTTGCACTGCTGTTCGAAATTAAAATTATAAATCTGGCTAATTGATACAACATCAAACTGTTTAGCTACATTTTTATTTGAAAAAGGTCCCCCAGTTTTCAACCTTCAACAGCGCGTTAAGTTTTTAAATTGGAGTAAAAGGTATCCTAAAGGTACAGTCGACCGCACGTCAGTGGTAAAAGTTCGACCTTGACATCAGCGTCTTTATTTGTTAAGCGATTTCGTTATTGTAAAGTGTTACCACTGACATGCGGTCGACTGTACCTAGAGAAGGATCTAGATACCAAAACGGACTCGCTCCAAAAATTGTTAAGAGGGTTTACGCCGCGTACAGTCTAACAAAGCAATCAGTATGCAGGGTCGCCAGATATAAATGAAGTATTCTCAGAAGATTATGGATGTTTTCGAGTGAAATATCATTTTTAATAACGGACACAGTTAAATATTAATACAAAACCCTAATCAAACCGTTCTATAATAATTTCCTGAGAAATCTTCATCTATATCTGGTGACCTTGGATACTAATTGCTTTATTAGACTGTACCTACCACCACTCGAGTTTCCATTTCCAACCGTGCGAATGCGTTCTATGCATCTTTTCCAACTATTTAATCAGAAATTTGTAATGTCGATCAAAATGTCAAGTATGTAATTAAATTGGTGATTCTTTTTACGCAAGAGCAGATTTAATGTAGGAGGAGGGCTCTCAGGCCAGACAGTTGACATTGACGTTGCAAACACAAAAGGAGATTAGGTTTAACGATTTAAATTGTGGAAAGAAAAAATCGCTCACGAGCAGGATTCGAACCTGCGACTCCTGGCTCAGTACGCCAGTGCTTTAGCCACCAAGCTACCGTAAACACTGCTCGTGGTATCGAAATTAACCTCCACTTGGATACGTCTTTGGGTGACGTCATCGATATCTTATTAAGAAAAAGTGTTTCTTAACCGACTCGACTAACTTTGCAGTTAATTTAAAGTCATACAGGGTGTCAGGGAAACGCTTCCGAAAACGAAGATAGGTGATAGTGCTGGTGATTACTGATACGAAACCACGAAAAAAAATGCGAATCTTTTTTTAAATTTTTCCATTTTTTTTTGCATTTTTCATTATGTATGAGTTTTATTTAACTGCCCAAAGCTGGTTATGTATTAAAAATGCAAATAACTATATATGAAAAAATCTAAAAAAAGAATCGCATTTTTTTTTCAAGTTTTCGTATCAGTAATCACCAGCACCTATCTTCGTTTTCGGAAGCGTTCCCCTTACACCCAGTATAGATATGCCTACCCTTACTAATTATTTTATTATTTTTAACGAATCAAAATCTAATGATTTAAATTGTGGAAAGAAAAAAAAATCAAAGGTTTTATAATATAGGATGGCGAAACGAGCTATCCAGACCCATCTGATGTTAAGCGATCACATTCGCCCATGTAAAATTAAATAACACCTAGGCCACAGAGTACATTGTGATACAACTAACGGCCAAAATTAATATCCAATCTATCCACGATTTGCCCTACTAGAGATAGGAATTTGACATAAGCTCCATACAAAATATGTATTTAGGCCACTTTGGCTGTTGCCTTAATGTCGCCTATTGCAAGTCGCGTTCGCCACACTGAGACGTAAAGATGGAAAGTCGCATGTGATTGTAATTTCACCGGCACCCGTACCCTGCGCACCGGAACACAGCAAAGCAAGCATCGTTGTTTGGCGGCAGAAATAGGTACGGTGGTAGTACTTCCGCGGACGAGCTCTTTCACAAAGAAGCTCTACGACTACGAAAAATAGGTCCCAAAATAATTAGATAATGTGTCCCATTAACGTCATTCTCGTAAAACTTTTCTACTCACCTTCACAATTTACATCAAAGAACGACCTAAAATTAACCAAGTATAACATTTTCGTCTTTCACTCGAAATTACTAAGTGGTATGGTAACCCTTCAACCTGTTTCGCCGACATCCTGGCAATTTTTTGCCTTCTCTTCTCAGAATTGAGGTGCGAACTGCTTTTATTAAAGGTGTTATTAAACGTTAAGGAGCAAATAAATACGCTTTACCTTGTACCTATTATCCCGAGCCCGACCTAAATAAAAATATCAAAGCATTAAGCCTTCAATAAAATTGATCATCCAGTATGAATAAATAACTACATTATTCATTACAAAAACGTAATGTTTTTTTTAGAACGGGCTATCCTGTGTTGTAAAGTTCGTTATTCTATACTCGTTTTATGTAGTAAACAATCTTGGTAGCTATCTCTTTAATGTTCATTTTTTAAATAACTGATAAAATATAAATAATAGTTCTCTATGTGTGATTAGTTTAAAAATTGTTATTTAGTGTGTAAAATTGTAAATATAATGTCTAAAATAATTATTAATGACGAATTGCATTAAAAAGACATGACAAGATTCTTTACTAAATAAGACAAGTAGGAAAAACAGACTGTAGGTAATTAATCTACTTTGTTCAGTTTGTCAATAAATATTTATCATATTTTTTAACCCACTAAATTTATTTAAAGATTAGCTCGAAAAAGTTGGAAAACACGCATTTTTTGTTAAGCTTTTAGTCAACATCATAACATTATATTACTCCTACTATATTTTTATTACACTCTCGATTAGACCAAAGCTTCGATCAATATTTGATCAAAGGACTAAAGTGAAAATTTTACTCTAGGTTGAAGCATTTTTTGTAAAAAAAAAGTGGGTTAAATTTTTACGACGGCAATTGTGTTGAAAAACTTTTTTTTTTTAAATGTAGTCGATTAATTCCTGTGGAAGTTGAATAAAACTAAGCATCGTATCAGCACATGTGATAATGTCCTCCCGGCCGAATTTCGATCTCGGCAGCCAATCTCAACGGAGACTAGCCATGCGCGAGACAATTTAGTTTATAGTGCACAAGTGTGTGCGCAAATACAGGCCTACTCTTCATTCCCTCACTCTATAAAAACTAAATTAAAACTTGGCCTACTGTACGTGTTGGGCAAATGTAAGTACAGTAGGCAGCTGTTAATAAATAAATTAATTACTTAAATAAGACTGCAATCCGACACGACCGGATTTACGTACTCTCCGAAGCACGAAAGGGCCTCGATGTGTTACGAATAAACATGGGCTAACTAGATCCGGTAAAATATTGGATTTGTAATATAACATTCCAAGTAAAGATATGTGTCCGATTAGCATATCTATATCTGCTTAATATATCCGGGACTGAAGTAACTTTACGTTGCATGACTTGCATGCTATGTCCGAGATTGATAACTCCGGCTTCTAAATAAATCCACCAGAGTGAGGCTTGATATATTGTAGCCGATTTAATAGATCCGCGGAACGATTTAATTTAATAATAATTCATTTCCTTTCATTACTTTACAGGCTTAGGGCTGTCTAACAAATAAAAAATGAAATGCGTATTTAAAAATCAAGTATTATGTACAATGATTATCTAAACATAGTTTTTCGTTCCATATCGTTGTCGTCAGTGTCGAATGTCTGGCGTCGGAGTTACTCGGATATAGGATATATAAAAAAAAATAAAGTAAAGGAGTGATACGTATATTATCTGCTTTGGGATATATATCCGAAGATACAGATGTGTCCGGACTTACACAGAAATAGATAGAATGGAAAAGTGGGTAGGGCGCGCGTGCCAACACTGCACCATAGTGTAGTAGGGCATTTCAAAGCCTTTTTCAGTACGCCTTATGACTTGTTGCTGTAAATACTGTAACAAAAACCCGCAAAAATGCCTTATTATGCTGTTTCTAACTGCGGAAACTGTAAAGTACATTTGATTAAAGTTAATTTTAAAAATTAATGACGTCAATATGTAAGGCGTAGTTTGTTCGAAAGTTGCCACGCATGAATCGCAAGTAAAATTGTGTTTACAACCATTCTACTCTATTTCTGTGGGAGTTACCCATTTACCCATGCCTAGTATCGAAACGGTCACCCATCCATGAACCGACCGCAGCTAGCGCAGCTTAACGTCGCAGATTGTACAATCCACGCGGTTGTTACTTAGCCACGAGCCCCTCTAATAGTACCTATAGTAACTAACATCAGCAGGGCTTTTTACCAAATTTTGAATTCTGGTTTAATTTCAAACTTTACACATTTATAAGTACTCGGCCAGCAGCAATGTCCAATAAATAACGTGTTTTCAAAGGAAAAGTCGGAAAACCAATCTCCGTTACATAAAAAACGTACGTTACGTAAACTTTAATGAAAAGTATTAGTGCACAATATAAATCGTTTTTATGGTACGATGAGGTACCCCGCTTGTAAAATATAGTGATACTGAGTGAATTTTCACCGAATGCCACTATCTTTAACACGCACAACTACGTTCATGATGTTTCTACCCGACTGCGCCAGAAAGAGGGTTATGTTTTTCGAGTATATTTATGTTTATTTCTTTGGCTCGTTCAGTAGCCTAAACGGCTTGATGGATGGCTTGATGGCTTGAGAGATGTCGTTAGATTCGTCTTAATTGTGGGAGTGACACTGGGTATATCAAAATTATAAAAAATTTAATGGCCAATTTTTGGCGCCATATTATATGTCTTCAAATTTTTTTTCCCTTAAAACCTATCGAGTGGGGTAGGTATCAAAATAAAGGGTCTTATAAATGGTTTACATTTTTTTATATATATTCTATTTATATGTTTAAATGTAATTTGGAATGAGAAATACTAATACAAAATAACAATATATTCAACATTAAAAAAATATTATACATGTGACTTTTCAAAAATAACATTAATAGCGCGATAAAACACAACAAAACTAAAAAAAAAAAAATTAATTAACAAAACCAAAAAACCCGAAACATGCGTGTAAAAACAACTGAAAAGATGTAAACAAGACTTGTGTAGGTATATGTGAAAGTATCAAATCAACAAGCAGGCGGAGGCTACCTATGAACTACTTATGTAATTCTTGACCAAAAACATACTGCGTGTTGATTTGATACTTTCACATAATAGCACCTACACAAGACTTGTTTACATCTTTTCAGTTATTTTTACACGCATTCGGGTTTTTTGGTTTTGTTAATTAATTTATATTCATAATAAGTATTACTAAAAACCTTTTAAGAAATAAAATAAGTCAATAACTTTATTCCGTGACTCACTTATGTATTTCAATTTAAAAATATGTAGTCCTTTATGGGAGCAGTGTAAATTATACAAAATTTTCCCACAGTTAAGTGGCAACAACTGTCAGGACGCGACCACGATGGCGATGCGACAAACTTGCAGCAAGTATTTTGCTCGAATGCCTTTTCACGCTTGCTGTTGCCACAAACATTTTAATGCAGTTGTGAGTTGAATTCGCAAAATTGTACGGAATTAGCGTATGTTAACTATATTCTTAGATTTATTGTATGACAAAACGAGGATGCTAAAATTAAATATGTCAAAAGTATGTCAAAATATGTGTATCTATAAATTCACGAGGTTTCAGAAAGTGGTTTACGATGCAGATTACGGTTTTACTCAGGTATAAATGCGCGAATTTTCCAACAAGCTTTGACTCACAAGGATCTACTTGGAGATCACTTGTCAACAACTTCCCTCATCTTACGCATGACGTGATTAAGTCAAGTGAGAAACCTCCTGTAGTTTTCCGCTCCGTCACGCGTGCTTGCTCGGGTGTGTTCGCTGTAATTAACAGTTAATTATTCAAAATGAAATATCGTAAATACTAATTGTAAGTTACTTTTAATTAGTATTTTTTATAAACAGAGCAGCTTATGTTACTCTTGTGTGTTTTTATTACATTCAAGTCGTAAGAAAAACAAGAGACACGTCATAAATGAATTATTTGTAAATGGCTCTAGCAACTTTTACACCAGGGTTATCACTAATCTTTGTTTAAAGCGGAGATCAAACTGACAACCCTCAGCAAAAGCCAAGAGCTTTGACATTCCGCCGACATCAATTGATTCATCTCCAAGTTTGCCTTATTATTTCAGTAGTAGGTATCAGGATTTCCGATGAATGGATATCGCCACAAGCGCGCGGCGTCTTTATTTCCGAAATTCTATAACGCCAACAGCATCTAAAAGTTAAAGTTCATTTTAAGATGACGTCATCGCTTATCATCAGAAGGATTTGAATTATTTAATTTATTGTAATAGTCCTCTTTCTGAATGAATTTATGAAATAGTCTGAACATCATCAAATGACAAAATGACAAGTATTACCTGTTTACCTTCCCTGTAGAAGGATCAAAAACCACATTTTCGAGGCTTTATATACATAGACCTCGTAAATAAAATTGACGTATTTCGTACATGCAAATACATTGAATAAAGCGTTCTTTATTAAGTAACTCAAAAAGGGTCATCTGCACAGGTGGGAAATTATGTCATGCCAGCATGCCGATTCAAAGAGGAGGTATAATAGTCATGTGTTATCTACTCAAAGTACTTACCTTTGTCACATTGTTTGCTGACATATTTTCTTAGTTTCACATATATATTCCATTTACCTATGTACCTACTTAAAACAGACCAACGCGTATCAACCGACGGAAAAGCAGTAGCTTCGGAGGATTACGATTATTGACGTGCATTAAATCTTCCACAAGTGACATTTTAGGCCAGGGATGGCGACGGTGCATGTATGGTCTGCACCTGTATAGGCAACCAAATTTGGCAAAGTTTGCGAAATGCTATCCAACTCAATGGATGGTACCATTGCTGCCCCTTATCCGCTACTGAAACTGGTATTGATGTGATGACATGAATCAAAAATTCATTAATATTCGAAACCGTGATCGTCGTGAGCTTGATTTTGGAAAAAAGAAGAACGTATTTTTTTAGCAAAGCAGCTGATTCATTCGGGTATCGAACCTAATCTTCGAGCGACGAAAAACTATCCTGTATAGGCTTTTAGCTAGCAGCCCAACTAAAGAGCGTATTGTTATGTGCCATTCAGCTTACATAAATATTTTGACTAACAATTATCTACACAGTTCTAAATGAGTTTTCAACAATGTTTTGACTTGGTTTTGATTTGATTTTGGTAACAGAATTAAAAATTAATTATTTAATTAATTATTGTTTTCATTGCTGCCATCCAATATAAGACGTTTTCCAGGAACCGTAAGTGGATTCAACAAAGTTGTGTAGGTACTAGCTAACTTAGCTGTCGACAACACAATAACATATTTTGTTGTCAATTTTCTCAGTACGCAAATTGTTTCATAACAAGATTTCTAGCAAATTGGAACGTACAAATAACACAGGACAAACAAACAAAATAAAACAGAGCGATTTGAAAGTCTGAATAAGTGGTATCAGCCACGTATCAGCGTAATAAAATTTCTCTAAATATAAATAAATGCAAACACATATAATTTACTAAAAACAGGAATATCTTAGACTCAGTATATATGTAATTAGATTTTTTCTTATTGTAATTTTTTATGTTACTTATAATAATCACTATTATCAATAAATAACTATGAACTATATAACATGAATGGCGAATCACTTGAAGAAGTGGAAACTATAGGTACGTGACCTAGGCGTTCAGTTTGACAAAAATCAAAGCTTCGTCAAGAATCTCAATAAAATTATACTAAAAGCATCAAAACTACTTGATTTTATTTTAAGACAATAAAAACATAAAACTTCCAACACTAAAAAAATATCCTTACAACTCATTATTTTATTATTTTTAACACATTAACGCATACGAAGCGAAATCTAACGATTTAAATTGTGGAAAGAACACACATTTCTGTGTGTACATTTCTTACTTATTTCTCCTCTCGCAGGTCGTGGCGTGGTAGAAATTTCGTTGAAATAAGCAGTACCTTTGTACTAAATAATTTTAATGCTGTCTCCTTTCATATGTTATTGTGTGTACATAAATTATAATTAAATAAATAAATTAAAAATCGCTCACAAGCAGGATTCTTAACTGCGACTCCTGGCTCAGTACCCAAGTGCTTTAGCCACTAAGCTACCGTGAACACTGCTCGTGAAATCGAAATAATCAGCGATCACCCAAAGTCGTACGTACCACAGTGGAGGATAATTTCGATACCACGAGCAGTGTTCACGGTAGCTTAGTGGCTAAAGTACTGGCGTACTGAGCCAGGAGTCACAGGTTCGAATCCTGCTCGTGAGCGATTTTTTCTTTCCACAATTTAAATTAAAAATTTCAATTAGAAATTTCTTTTAGAGATAAGCAGTACCTTTGTGCTCAAGTGTTTGTTCTGTATGTTATCTATAATAAAATGTGTTGTGTGTACATAAATAAATAAATAAATAAATAAATCGTTACTTACAACTCGTTGGTAAGAAGTTGCTTAATGGTAAGAAGGCATCTGGAATAATCGCAGTTAGGAGACCCTAAGTATAACGTGCATAACAATCGTATCGGACTGTTGCAATAAAGGTTCATGTGGGATTTTACCTATAAAGTAAATTGGGAAAATAGATTTAAATTGTGGAAAGAAAAAATCGCTCACTAGCAGGATTCGAACCTGCGACTCCTGGCTTAGTACGCCAGTGCTTTAGCCACTAAGCTACCGTGAACACTGCTCGTGGTATCGAAATTATCCTCCACTATACGTCTTTGGGTGACGTCAGCGATATCTTATTAAGAAACATTGTTTCTTAACCGACTCGACTAACTTTGCAGTTAAATCAAAGTCGTATAGATATGCCTAGCCTTACTAATTATTTTATAATTTTTAACGCATTTACGCATGCGAAGCGAATTCTAAAGAGTCGAGTTGAGTTGAGTCGCAGGTTCGAATCCTGCTCGTGAGCGATTTTTTCTTTCCACAATTTAAATCTTTAGAATTCGCTTCGCATGCGTAAATGCGTTAAAAATTATAAAATAATTGGGAAAATAGCTCAAATCGTACCAAGGCAGATTCTAAATATTTTAAGATGGTGTCGTTATAAAAACGACGGGATTTGGTATCCTGAAATAAGTGACAGGCTCTTAATTGTCACAGGTTGCTTAGCAGAGTGTCATTTCATGTGCCTCGAAATCTGCCATGAAGTCCTAATATGATGTTCTTTTGCTTGCCAAAAAGCCATACGAATTGTTTATTGTCCAGAATGAACGCTTTACACCTTTATACAAAGAGCATGACATGAGAAATTGAGCATTGACTAGTTCCATTCAACTGTACCTTACTTCTCTAAAAAAATTGTGCTTGCATTCAGTGTTTGATTCCTTCTTACTGATTGAATACTAATTTTACCTCATTTTAGAAATTTATTGTGTCTAAAGTCATGATTATAAGTTTGTTGTCTTATCTAATTAATTAGTTGTAATCATATAATTTATGCTTAAAAAAGACATGCGGTGCTCTTTTGTAAGAGGCTACACTATATACGGATTTTTAGTAATGGGGCATTGCACTTAGATTAAGCTTGAAATGTATTAATATTATGTAGCAGTCATTGTTGAAGAGCCAAATATATATTAATCTAAATATATATATATTTACATGTATTAGCTATAACAGAAAATCAAATCTTCAAAAAGTTCAACGACAAATAGTTTCTAACAAAAAACGGTTGCTATTTCAGAACAAAAATTTACGGTAGAATAAGTACAAAGTGACACGGCTACTAAAAACCAGCCTTTTTGTGAAGCTGTCGGCCCTACTTAATTTAAAAGTCTCAACTAAGAAATTTTAATTCAGTCAAGAGAGAATCCAGAAAATGTTAAAAGGACCATGAATTTAAATGAGAACATGATATAATCTCAACCTAACATATTGCAGTTTTAATTCCAGTTAACGAGAAAGGATTATATTTTTTTAAATCCCTTTGATCTGATCCGAAACGGCCAACGGTAAAAGAGTACTGGGGTGTTTCACACCGCGGTCCGAATCAGTCCATTACAAAAAAGGTCGTGGTCGTTCACACCACGGTCCGAAACGGCCCATTCAAAAAGAGTACTTGGGCGATTCACACCGCGGTCCGAACCAAGCGTGGTGTGAAACGCCCCAATACCCGAGAAATTTAGATATGAAACCAACACTTCATTTAGCATACCTTATCTATGGGGTTCAATTAATGGTGTGATGTTTTACAAATTAAATAAATAATACTTTAACTTAGGTTTAACCGTTGTTGCCAGGTGGACCGACGACCTGAAAAACGTGGCTGGGGGTATTGGATGCGGAAGGCAGAGGACCGAGTGTTGTGGCGCAACTTGGGAGAGGCCTATGTCCAGCAGTGGACTGCGATAGGCTGAGTTGATGAACCGTTGTTGCGTTTATGCTAATGCTCAGAATAATTGGACTTAGAACCGCAGTCACACCTTGGACACTCAATACAATATAAATGCTAGCACCAACTAACATACACAAGATTTGGCGGATGGAGTCCCTAACGGAATTCTCCGCCAATGTACGCGGTTTGCGCTCGTACTTTTAAGTATTTTTGTCACAACTCATCCACACTATAATATTTAATGTAAAAGTAATTATGTCTGTTTGTTACCTTTTCACGACTAAACCTCTGAACCGATCGTAATGAAATTTGGCAAAGAGATAGTCTGGGACCTGTAGAAGGACACAGGCTATTTTTTATCCCGGAAAGATAAACAGTTCCCGACGGATGCGCGATAACGTTTTTGTCTGATAAACAGAATTACACGCATGCGAAGCAGCAGGCAGAAGCTAGTTGTTTATAAATGTCTGTCTGAGCCCGTGGCTCTGACTACCTGAAAAGTTCTAATAACGTATTCCAGAAAGAAAAACAAAAAATTAATCAATATTATTATTTATATAAAGTTTGGGCTGGGCAGCATTTGGTAAACTTCGCCGAGTCTTCTCGTCGCCTATACCGCAAAGTTTGAAGACAAAGGTCTTCCACCAGTGTGTCCTGCCTGTCATGACTTGCGGTGCCGAGACGTGGACACTGACAGTTGGGCTAGTCCACAAGTTCAAAGTCGCTCAGCGAGCTATGGAGCGAGCTATGCTTGGAGTTTCTTTGAAGGATAAATCCGTAAAGAGATTATCCGGAGAAGAACCGGAGTGACCGACATAACTTGTAGGATCAGTAAGCTGAAGTGGCAGTGGGCTGGCCATGTCTGTCGAAGGACCGATGGCCGCTGGAGCAGACGAGTCCTTGAGTGGAGACCGCGAATCGGCAAACGCAGCGTGGGGCACCCCCGTGCCAGATGGACCGACGACCTAATGAACGTGGCTGGGGAGGACTGGATGCGGAAGGCAGGGGATCGAGTGTTGTGGCGCAACTTGGGAGAGGCCTATGTCCAGCAGTGGACTGCGATAGGCTGAGTTGATTTATATAAAATAACATTTATTTGCAACCAAATATGTTTCAAAACACGGGTGCTCTGTCTCCTGAACTAGGTGACAACCTGTATCTCATCAGGAAACAGTGCCTTCTCTAATACTAAGCTCTAAGTTCTATACTCGGTAAGAGGTTCATTGCTTTTATTTTTTCCTTAAAATGGTAATAAACTTCTAGGCACTTCTACATTTATGATTAATAAAGAAATAGTCTTAGTAAAAGGAAAATTGACAGTGATTGAAAAAGAAAAAGAAAAAAAACTGAATATGTAAAAATTGAATATAACATGAATAGAATCATAAAACGATACCTAACAATACGTTATCTGCTCAGACAGGGTTTTCTTTACATGTTGTATACATTTTTGTATAAAATAGGGTAGTTTTCATATCTAATCGTTCAGCCGTTACAGCGTGATTGACCACCAAACATCCAAATTTCAATTTCGATAAGATTAAAAACTTTTTCGATTGCAATTGGTAGCCAATAAAGTCAGTTAAGTTTAAGAATCCCCATTGACCCTTTTGTTATTGATTTAGGATTGGAATCAACTATACAATCACCTCGCTGGAGATTTCTTCAGTTCAATGATTACATCATCTCATATAAGGTCAAGGTGGGGAAGATCGTCTACGGGGGAACACCGTACACCGCCTCTCTAGGCTGTTTCTGAATAGCTACGACATTAACAGCTCGGTTGGTAAAACTGAGCCACTATATCGTTCTAACTTTAAAATATAGATGGCACTGTGTTGAGTTTAATAACAATAAAAAATCTCCAAATTTTTTGTAGTTGACAAATTGAAACACAAGTGAGTCATGTCGATATTTTTGCTAACGTGAAATGTGAATATCAACAGATTTTTACTTGTTGTAGTGGTAAGTGTCTAGCTTGTATATTTTTGTTTTGTTTTATTCTATTCAAATCGAATTTAAATCTATATTTACAGAAATATTAGTTGTGTTAAAAACCTAACGTATAAATTCAATATTGGGGGAAGACTGTCTAGTATTTTAGGGAAAGACCGTCATGTGCCGATCTTGCCCCAAGGCAGATGTGGTAAACCTTTTTTGGTATAAGCGTTTTCGTTAAACGTTATTATTTAGGTATACAGTCAAAGCTCCTCATTCGCAGTTTTTTTTATTAATATGCCTTCATTCGAAATATATCATGATAATGTGATAGGATAGGAGTCTTGTTTCATATAATTTCTACAATAGTCATTTATCCGATTTAAATAACTTTATTTTATTATATATTACAAAAGAACATCAAACAAATCGTCTTACACTAAAGAAAATTAGCTAGACGCTATGCGAGCAGTCCGGAGTTGGGAATTAAGTGAATATAAGGCTGCTCATATTTATAACTTACCAAGAATAACGATCATGGATCATTTGAATAATAAAAGATGGAAATCAAACACTCTTGGGAGGCTACCGGCCATTTCAAAATAAACAAAGTAATTGTAATATTGATCTTCCAAAGATTTTTAGTTGTAGTAATTATTTATTATGGCAAATTATTTCATAATAAGGAGACACCGTCCATTGTTGATTTATTAATCTTTTTAAAGAATTATTGAAAGTTCTTAAAAATGTTACCTAATTAAGGCAAGTCATATTGTTGATTGTTTGGTAATTTTTTTACTTGTTTTTCTAATTATTTTATTAGTCTATGGTATAGAGGTCGTACTGTTGATTTTCCAAAGATATTTTGTTTTGTAAGCATTTACAGGAATTAATTATTATTTTTAATATAATAGAGTACATGCCGCAACAAGTTCGTTTCGTATTTACGGTGGTTTTTTTTATTGTATGAGCAATATAAAATAATTCATTTGAAAAAAAATAGAAAGATATAGGATTTTTATTTATTATTCAAACAGTACAAATATAGCCAAGTGTGTTTGTTTGTTACCGTTTAGTTTTTCTATGGTTTAAAGAACCTCTAGATCTGGTTTGTATTACTTTGTATCATATAAATACCGAAAATTATCAAATTTCAAATTGCATTTTAGATGCAACCAACAAACATACTTACCTTTTATACCCTACTGTCACAATAATCAAATATAATTTACTGATTTCAATGTTGACAATCCCTTCCCTTGCAAATATACCGGACTTACCCCACTTCATGATTTTACCGCCATAGATTGTGATTGCTACCTTATATCATGGTTCTTAAAGCATGTATTTGATTAACTTTTAATTTCGAATATTTACTGAATATGGGAGCTGCAAATATCTGTTAAAAACCAATCAATTTATGCTTATGACGGAGTTGCCCCAATTACTCGGGAAAGTCCGTCTACTTACTACCTTTTAAAAAAACGCGTTTATTTTCATGATGACAACAGTTACATTGATGTTTGTAACAGTAACTGATAAATAAGGAATCTTTAGTCATCATTAATATTCAAAACATACAATTAAGTAAAAAAATCAGCCAAACCATAGGGTGTTTATCAAATCAAGCTTGCAATAAACTATTCTGTTTTCTTTTAATTATTTATCTACCTCAGTTAACTTTGTGCAGCCAATACCGTTGATAAAAATATCTACATTTTATTTTGTCTTTGTATAAAGATTTTTCAAGCAAGCAAATAACGTATTTGAAAATGTTTCAAAATATACAAATAATTTGGGATCATATTTTGGTTTATATTATTTCGCACTTGAATAATACATTTTAGATAACTAATATAATAAATTATAAAATTCTACGAATCATCGACGAAATTAATTGGCCAATTAGTTATTTAACAGTAGTTGAATTATCAATATATTTATTTGAGTGCCTTGTAAATAAAATTTACTTGGATTCTTCAATTAATTTGGGAACGGCAGTTGCCAGCAGTGCAGTTGCTCTTAGACAATAGATAAGAATAACAAAAGGAGCAGATAAGAATAACAATTGTTATTTCCTAAATAGAATTTTATGTGTCATCGTTTTTCGATTGATTTGGGTCAGACCTTTTGTGTCTTTCCAAATATTCACAGACAGGAATTGTGAATGTCGGGAAGCTACTGCAGATTGAATTTGCAAGGGATACAATATATTCAAATAGGTATATATTGCGTGACAATATATTTTTGAGTTACCTATTGTATAGGTACTTATCTTATCAAATATGTATCATTCTCTTTTACGTTTTATGAGAGGGTTGATATTACAATCATTAGGGGAAAGCAGGTTATATTGGAAGTGGTGGTGGTTTTTTTACGTAGGTGAAGATTCAGATTTATTATATGCAGATATGTAATTGCTTAATTCACAGATTAGGTACCTATAGTAAAATTAATTCAATATAGGTACTGTAATTTGGAGTAGAGTATAAGTTTAAATCAGTATAAGTAGTTTACGAACAATATTGTCAGAGTCATATCAAAGAGTCATTAAGAGTCATATTAAAGTGTGGAGTAGACTTTAATTTAGTATAAATAGTTCATAAGGAACATATTGTTCCTTACGAAGTACTTATACTAATTTAACAACTCCACACTAGTTACAATCCCTATAGTGCTATCTACTACAGGAGTAGTACCCAAACAACTTCCCCATTCCCTTAACATCCTGAATTTACGTGCCACTAGTACGTGAGCCCCTACTTCTTGTGCAGCCTCAACGTTGGCCACACCTTCCTCTTGACTGGCGTGGGCGGAACACGACACACCAACGTCACGGGCCTTGACAGGTCAAGCGGCGGGCTATCCCGAGTCCGTCATCCACAGGCCCAGTCCTAGGGTGGCTAAAGGTCGGCGTTCTCCCTCCTGCGGCACTCGGTTCGTCTCCTGCGGGTGGACAGGGAGGTCATCGCCTCTCGAACCCTTTCCGTCATCTCCTTCGCCAGCATCACCTCGTTGCAGGATACCTTCCCAAGCGCTCTCACTCCCGGCCATGGACAGAATCACAGCCGGAAGCGAGAGATCGCTACCGCCTACTGCATTGATGAGCTGCGTTTCCCACTTCTCCACCAGTGTGTGCTGCGCCGTGTCCTCAAGGCAGCTCCCGCAGCGATTACACTCGGGCATCAGCTCCCGACCTATGCGACTTAGATACTTCCCGAAGCAACTGTGTCTCGAGAGTAAATGCATCAGCCGGTAGTGAAGGCGCCATAGTACTTCTTTAACCACTCCTCCATAACGGGCCTTACCGCCTCTATTATTATACGGCGTGCCTTGAGTGCAACCTGTTGACTGTTCCATAACATAACATCACGCCTGTATTTCCCCGAAGGGGCAGGCAGAGGTGAATAGTACACCCACATTTCGCCAGTTATGTTGTAAGTCCCATGTAATAGGGGGCGAGCCTATTGCCATTAACCGGGCACAAATCCAGACTCCGGGCTGCTACTGAGAATTTCCTAATGAAAAAACCCAATAACACTTTGCCCGACCCGGGAATTGAACCCAGGACCTCACGCTCAGCAGTCGTGCTTGCAACCACTAGACCAACGAGGCAGTGTTCCATATATGTTATTTACACCACTATTTTTTTATTATTTACCTGGGGTATACTTTCTTGTATGGGGTATGGGGGACTGCGGAAACTTATAGTCCATCCGTTCAAATAGTGGCAGTAGCAGTACACCCTAACGGCAAGGGCATGTAGGAATAACTTAATATGAAAGGTGGCAGAAAAAAATTTGGACCAGATTTTCTAATATAAAATCAATATGACAAAATTCACACATTTCAATTCGTCCGTGTGGTGCCGGACGTAAAGAATTGCTCCACCCTTATCTCTTCTCATGGGTGTCGTAAAAGGCGACTAAGGGATTCACCAGAGGATGGGCAGCAGCGTTCTCTGAGTATTTAACCAACCAACTGCGATTGCCAACCCGCCTGCCAAGCGTGGCGATTATGGCATATCCCCCCAACATTCATATGCTTGGGGGAGGCCTATGTCCAGCAGTGGATATCTTTCGGCTGAAATGATGATGACAAAATTACATAAAATTATACGCTACGCTTCATTATAACACTAACACACACTTAATCGCTTTATAGCTTGCCTATATTATGTAATTGTGTAACATGTAATTCAAATTTTTACTTCTCTTTGGCGAATTATGTAGCCTATAGCCAAATAATTATAAGTGTTATGTACGCCGTTATTGTCATGTACATCAGACCAGTTACAGATTAGTTAAGAGTATAGTGATTATTTTAATGTACGTGATGTGGCTGTACTTCTATAAATAAATAAATAGCGACAAGACACTTATGTGTCTTAGGTATCACCACCCGTGTTTATAATAAAATGTGATAAATGACGATATTGATTGCGGGTCTACGTCGGTCGGTGGCGGCATTGTTTGTATTCAAAGTGGCTTCCTTTGATGTTTGACCGCACGCGTGGTTTTCACAGGGCACCACTATTTGAGCGGACGGCCTTTGCCTACCGCAATAATCTGAAGGCGGATCAACACAAACTCATCAGTTGTCAAAGTACTTTGATCAATTGATCCGCAGTTGATAAACCAGGTAACATACATATTAACGGCCAAAATTAATGTCCAATCCATCCACGTAGTTCCCTATTAGAGATAGGGATTTGACATAAGCTTCATACAAAAAATGTCAAATTTCTATTTCTAGTAGAGTAAATCGTGGATAGATTGGATATTAATTTTGGCCGTAAATGCATCAGCCTCTCAGGGGCTCGGTGCAAATCCATCGATTTGCACCGTTTCAGCCACGAGTGACCCAATGTGTATATCTGAGATATTCCATTCCCATTGTACCAATTGCACTTTTATAAATGACTAGCGGCCCGTCCCGGCTTCGCACGGGTGAACATGAAAATATAGCGAATGTAGCTTTCTAATGGTGAAAAAAATTTTGACATCGGCACAGTAGTTTTTGAGTTTATTCATTACAAACATACACACAAAAATAAAAATCTTTCCTCTTTATTATGTTAGTGTAGATGATTAGTTTGTGAAGTTGTTTGTTACTCAATCACGCATAAACGGATGAACGGATTTAGATGAAACAAAGGCAAAGCGAGAGCCCTTGAAAAGCACATAGGATATTATTATATTTTATCGACATACCATGCGAACAAAGCTAGTGAAATATAATAATGTATAAATGTTAAGTTTAAAAATAATCGTCTAAATGCTAAAAGGTTGTTATTTCACGAAAGCAGTGTGAATCTGAGTGGGCCTTACAATTTGCATAAACATGAATAATTTTGTATTCATAACCACTAACTTACTTTTAAGGGACTACATTTTTTAACATCCTTGGTTAACTCTAGAGTCCTTAACATTACGTCTCGAGTTATGAAAGATACTGCAATTTTAATAAACCGTAATTAGTTCGATTTAGATGCAAAACATGTGTACAAAAATATTTAAAGATTTTCTTCTTCAATTTTTAAGATTTTCTTCTTTTTTACAAATGTACTAAATACATTCTGATTCCCATAATTATTTTGGGGTATTATTGTCAGTTCTCAAACCTTCAGTCATCCCAAAATGTCCAAAATATCAAATTAAAATTCTTAAATGTGCCTCATAAATATTTTTGTATTCAACAGGTTCTGTACACTCGAATCGCAGTTGGTCTGTGGCAGAGTTCTCACGCGCTGCAACACCTGGAGCGGGTTCAGTGCTGTGCGACGCAATACCAGCGCCCCGCGGAGAAGCCTGGCCCTGCCCCCTTTGACCCACAGCGGCCCTTCGTCGGTGCTACTGAGGACAAGGTCATTATCAACATACCTCTGTATTCTCTTTCTCAAGTCAGTAATGGTGAATCTGTGGGTGGATGATATGAAGAAGGAAGTATTCTTATAGTTCTGTTACTCTTATTTCGATTGTTTAAGGATTTAAAATACGTAAAATATCTGACATAATAATAAATCTGGTACTTAGATTTATTATATGTAATATTGCCTTCTGAGGAATTTGATGGCTTACCTTTAGCAAGAAGTATTTTACTTGAATAGAAAAAAATTGCAGTTAATGAATTCTTGCAGTCATTCTACTAATTCATCACCTCTTCAATGTAATCAATTTTCAATTAATTAATCCATACTTACTAATAGAGTCAAAGCATGGATTTTGAATAGAGTCTAACCTTTTGCATAAAGGAGATTACTCAGTTAGAGAAGAGAATATAAAACAAGTAGACTAATTAATTCGTCTTCTAGCCACCACTATGTCCGCTTGACTATAAAATTATTCATGCTTACTAGTGAATTCTAAGCATTATGCCCGGTGAAGGCAAAGCCTAGCTTTGTGATGCAAGTATCACAAAGAACATTAACAAGTAAGAATACATACAAGTCCCTACCTTTTGTGCTATAATTATGTAATTCTAAAAACAAAAGCACATACAAACCACCAAATAATGTGGGGCTTGATGTTAAACAGCATAATTGACACAACACTAAATATAAAGACTTCTGTGTCTTTCACAGAAATCGATATAATCAATTTGTTTACTCAGTTGGTAATACCCATACCTAATATTAAAAATATTCATTACAACTTAGTAGTAGTAGAGCTCCTTTGTGAAAGAGCTCGTCCAGGGAAGTACTACCACCGTACCTACTTCTCCGCCAAATAGTGATGCTTGCATTGCTGTGTTCCGGTCTGAAGGGTACGGCTGCCGGTGAAATTACAATCACATGAGACTTTCCATCTTCATGTCTCAGTTTGGCGAACCGACTTGCAGTACCGTTTAGGCAACAGCCTAGGTGGTATTGCAGTTGTTATGGGCAAAGGTAACCGCTTAACATCAGGTGGTGCTCGTTTCACCATCCTATAATATAAAAAAAAAAATTGGTAACATGCAACCGACGGATTATCAACCAAAATAAAATGGCAAATGTTTCCAATTTCTTTTTCATCATCATCATCATCATCATTTCAGCTGAAAGACGTCCACTGCTATACATAGGCATCCCCCAAGCATCGCCACAACAACAAAAAATCTGTTTACTCAAGGAAAATACTTTTGATCTCAAAATCCTTTGTCAGTTCGGATCTTAGGGATCAACGGATCAAGTTGCGGAATTATTTGGCAGGTACAAGTTTGTGTGCAAAGTTACAGCTGAAGTGTTGACTTGGTGTAGCCGTTCGGTTGCGGATATAAGCGTGAATTGTGACATATTATCTATATCTATATCTATAATCTATACATATAATAAGAATGTAAGTCTGCCGTGTCTGTACAATGTATATTTTTGCAAAAAAAATAAAATAGGGAGGAATAAGAATAAGTAATAAAATAAATTTCGAGTTTTTTTTTTATGTTTGTCTGTTTGTTTGAACGCGCATCACGTTAAAACTACTGGATTTATTTGAAATAATTTGTAACATAATTATTGGGCATATTTTGAGGTTACACTTAGTCTTTATTTGATAAAAATCGGTTCACTCTATCAGAAGTTATGTCAATTTAAAGTGTACCAGAAAGTTAGTTTGCTAACATGTAGCGGTACTATTACCCAATAACAGGTAGCGCTAAGGCTGAGGGCACGAAACGAGCGGTGGCCGGCGATGAATAAAATGGATGAATGATGAATGACATTAGTTGTAAGAGGTTGTAAGTAATGAAATGTTTAAAATAATGTTAATATTAATTTTGAACGAATCCAAATTGACCGCAGCCACGCGCGCCCGCGTCGTACCGCGTCGCCTGTTCCGGCTCAATCTGGCGTGATTTGTGATTTTTTACTGTTAATTTGCTTTCAGGCAAAAAAAATACATTAGGGTAATACCAGGCAGGTATGTGCCAACGACTTAGTAACATCACAATTATTATTTACAAAAAAAATATAACTTTTGCGCACACCTGCATGGAAACAAAAGCCGAAATTCAGTTGGCCCTCCATTGTTTTAGTTGAGTGGGTACGGTCATAAATTAAGTCGGTACTTTTGAGTGCATAAAACAATGACTACTTTACTTATCTATACATATAATAAAATCGCTATGAAGAAAAAACTGAAAAATGGTTTTTTTTTATGATAATTGCTACGCTTACTAGGCATAAATTGCAATTTTTAGAGTTGCTGCCTGTTTTTAATAGATAAACGCCAAAACTACTGGTGAATTAGTTGAAATTTGGCAAAAATTACCGTTACACACCGGCTCAGGTTATTTATAGTCTGCAAATCATCACGCTTTTTTGCATGGGAGGTGATTTATACAACATTATGTCTATAAAGCTGTCTTACAGCAAATATTATGATATGTTTCAATTTATATACCCATAATTGTCACCATTATGTTAATAGAACCATTTTTTTAATCGACCGTCACGCTATTATCTCAAGGGAGCTAACTAACATTTTTAGAAACCAGAACGCGTATTTTATAGGTAATTACTAATTTGCCTAGCGTCCTCACGAATGTCCTGCGAATGTTTTATTCTGAGATCGAATCCCAGCCTCCGTCTTAGTTTTTGGGTTTGTCAAGTTATGTTTTAGAAATATTTTTTTATCATTTTGTCTATTTTTGGGATTCACCAGAGGATGGGCAGCAGTGTTCTCTGAGTATTTAACCAACCAACTGCGATCGCCAACCCGCCTGCCAAGCGTGGCGATTATGGCATATCCCCCAATATATGCTTGGGGGAGGCCTGTGTCCAGCAGTGGACGTTTTACGGCTAAAATGATGATGATGATAATGATTTTGTCTATTGTTAGTGTAGTCATTATCAATATTTTATGACGCACGGTCTTCCTTATTCTCAGAATGAGAATGAGGTAACTTAATCCAACACGCTAGCCTGATTTGGCAGACTGCACAGGTGCATATACTCTCAGATATGCAGGTTTTTATCATTTTTTAACGTATAATCACGTTTACTCATATGGTACAAGGTGGTATGTAGGCTATAGACATAGACACGAAAACATGTTCCGAAAAAAATTACGATGCTCAGTATCTAAATACCGTACAAACAAAACACATGTATCATCAAAGTAAAGAAGGTATTCCAAACACAATCATAATAAAAGTCATCAAAGTTAGACGAGTTGACGAGTTGTTCGGAAAAATGTGAAATAATCGATTTCAAAAAATATCGTAACAATTGATATATTGTTTTATTTGGAATGAAATGAGCTGTCTAGCTCTATTTATTATGATTATATGGCATATCCCCCCAACATATTTTTGGGGGAGGCCCATGTCCAGCAGTGGACGTTTTTCGGCTGAAATAATGACGTTGATCTGGCGCTATGTTTGCCGTTGCATTGAAGTTATAATTTGTAGAACAGCACCCGTCACAAAAAAAGTAAAGTCAACGACATGTCGAGGAAAAATAAAAAAATCTATCACGAAACCCGCGCCTAAATCGACCAAAACTTCATAGCAATGCGTAAAGATGTCGTATCTATTGTTAGAATAAAAAAATCACATCAAATGGATAATAATTTCATGAAAAACATACAAACACAAAAACAACACAAACAAGTCGAAATAGATCATCATTAACCCAGCCTTTTCCTAACCGGTTGAAAAAAACTATTTTATGTGGCGCGACTTACTGTCCACCTGGCAGGTGGACCGACGACCTAAAGAACGTGGCTGGGGGGGACTGGATGCGGAACGCAGAGGACCGAGCGTTGTGGCGCAACTTGGGAGAGGCCTATGTCCAGCAGTGGACTGCGATAGGCCGAGTTGATTGATTGATTGATTGACTTACTGTCTTACCTCCTACAATTCGATTACTTGGGGAAACCAATATTGTGAGTTTAAAGAAATACCTGTCGATTAATTCTTATGACTACCGGGACTGACAGTTTAACATACGTTTCTGGATTCAGAGAGATATCGATGTGTATGTAACAGTCAACCATCATCTGGCTAGGACATGAATACGCATTGAACGCGGGTTAGTTTGATAGATGTACACACGGCTACACATCAAGCTGTACATTTCCAGTATAAGCTGACCTCGCATTGTGCAGGCTTTCCGCACAATGCGAGATCAGCTTATACTGGAAATGTACAGCTTGATGTGTAGCCGTGTGTACAAGTTTGTCACCGGTTTCATTATTTAGGGTTTTTATTTGGAACAGCATTTTTCAACTAGAAATAAAGAAAGAAAATATATTTATTTGCGTCTAGAATGACGCACAAACTTAGCAAAAATATAAAGATTGATAGATGTTCAATTTTGTCACCGGTTTCATTATTTAGTGTTTTTATTTGGAACAGCATTTTTCAATTAGAAATAAAGAAAGAAAATATATTTATTTGCGTCTAGAGTGACGCACAAACTTACCAAAAATATAAAGAAAAAAAAAGAAAACAAATACAGGTAGAAATATTCAAGTGGTAAGATATGCGTCACATCCGCGCAAAACGGCCATCGCCATTAGGTATGAGTATGACATTACATATCAGATATTGGGTGTTGTAGTTTTTTTCGTCCTTAGTTCACTTTTTTTGTAACGTTGTCTGCACAATAGAATTTCTCCTGTAATGTGCGTGCGTTTACAGGCACTACGTTTTATCCTGGAATCGAACTTGCCTTCAGTGGCAAGTACAAACAGTTTTTTTCCCTTTTCATCATTTGAACAAATTAAATGTAAAAGAGAAGGAATTAAATCATTTCCAATACAAAGGAAACATTTATTAGTTGCTAAAATGTTTTCCCAGTGTACAAAGTGTAAATAATATTATAGTGTTATATTATTCCATATCAATCAATCAACTCAGCCTATCGCAGTCCACTGCTGGACATAAGCCTTTTCCGTATACCTACTAATAAAGAATGACTATGCTACTTTACTACAAAAGCTTTCTAAAAAAGAACTAGAAGACATCAGTAGATAATTATAGAAAATTACGACAATGTTTATATGAATACGACATAGTGTTACTTTCCGACATCCACGCGGACGAAGTCGCGGGCACTGCTAGTATAAAATAAAAGTACTTTCTTTGAGTTTGTGACGGATTGCGCCGAAAAGAATTAATACAGTGATTTCGCATGATAAACGTTTACTCGTGAATAGAAACGTAGGTGTTTAAACGAAGAGATTAAAAAAAGTTTGGTTTGTTTGTATAGTTTTTAGTGAACTTTGTAAAATGTCCTAAGCCTGGTCAATACGAATGGAATTTCATGAAGTGAAAAACGAAAAACAGCATAAGCGTTGTAAAAGACGTTGTCAGAAAAAAAGCACAACGAACGCGTTTTATGCCGTTTTCCTCAACTCTACGTGAAATCACTCGCCGTTTTGTGAGATTTTTATTTTTATATTTTTAAAGATATAAAAAAAAATTCTCACAAAACGGCGAGTGATTTCACGTAGAGTTGAGGAAAACGGCATAATTTATTTTTTTAGTTTAACCTTAAAAAAATAGGAGAGTTTTATTTCCAGTTGATTCTGTTAAATGTATCTACATTGTTATTTTTACCATAATATGTCACAAAACAAATTAATGTATCAGCATAATACACATGTTATTGAAATAACTGAAAATTTCTTAAGGGATCATTGTACTCGTCAGTATGAACAACTTTTACTATGGGATCAACCCTGAAATCGCGAATAAATATCAGCTGATCCCTACATTTTGTCGATTTATCTGAACACAAATGTAGGGAATACAGCAGATTTTTTTTCGCGATTTCTGGTTTGGTCCTCTCCTCGTAAGGCCCGACAATCAACTTTCAGTACATACGACCTAAAAAAGGGACATCTTTATATGACTTAATTTTTATTTGATGTCCCTATTTTAGGTCGTTGAGCCGATTTAGGTAATTCTTTAAAAATTGTAGACTGGACCGCAACTACTTGCACGCACTTATTTTAGTACATTGGGTCGTCATTTCTATCGACCTAAATTTAGGTTGGGCCTTACGAGGCTATAGCAAATGTTGTTCACTATGAGTAGCATTGTACTCATCATTAGAGGACGTCTGTCGTCTAGTGGTTCGAGTGTCGCACTGCTGATCACGAGTTCGTGGGTTCGATTCCCACAGGACACAAATATTTGTGATGAACATGAGTGTGTGTTGGTCTGGGTGTTTCTTATGTATTATAAGTATGTATTTACAAACAAAAAAATTATCTAAGTATTATATCCATTGTCTAGTATCCATGGTATAAGCTCTGCTTACGGCCAAAATTAATATCCTATCTATCCACGATTTACCCTACTAGTGATAGGAATTTGACATATTTTGTATGGAGCTTATGTCAAATTCCTATCTCTAGTAGGGCAAATCGTGGATAGATTGCATATTAATTTTGGCCGTTAGTGATGTGTAAAATGTCCCAAAAATATTTATTATTTATTTAATACCCTATTATATTATTATCAAGGGTCCCTTTAAGAGGTTTTCTACCATTGTACTTTTTTTACGAATCAGCATCCATAGGTATGCAGTATACCTGCATTATGTACTTCAGATACGGTTATTTCGCCCCATCTCGCGAATAAAGTAGTGATCGCTAGAGCGAACTTCCCCTGGCAAGCTGTAAACTTTTACTCTGCAAACATTTCCGTCGCAGTCAATGAAAAGCCTCTGGCTTGCGACTCAAACAGACACTGTGATATATGTGGACGATTCATAAATATTAAACCAAATTCAAGAGGCAGGTGAAATAATATTTCTGACTGTTCTATATTTATTTGGGGCACATAAAAGACAGTATATCGGATAACTAAATTCGATTTTAACGTAGTCTTACTACATTAGTTTTTAAGCGATGACTATAATACTTACGGCTCCTTACACTATAATAACTTGGTGTATATACATAAAGAGTATATAAATAAATAAACCATTATTTAGCAACTGAGGATAAAGGTCTATGCACAAACATCCGGGCCGTGGTTCTGTGTATTGTGTTTTCTGCCGGGCGTCGCTGACACTGACGTAACGTGAGTCTCGTGGCCATCGCCAGCCCAATTTTGCATGCACAGGACCACGCCTCCGTCACTTCGAAATGGATGTGTGTGGTTAGGCCCTAACCTAAGGCTGTTTTAACTTAAACTATAGTGAACGATGATTGTTTTTGCTAAAGTCTTCGTAATCAATTCTCAAAGTCACAATTTGTATAATAATGCTCAGACTCCAATAGTTATTAATCGTTTAATTTAATTTTCCTTTATTATTTTAAAATAAATCCAAAAGAAGACCTTTGATTTGGTTACGTCATCATCCTGCCCTGCTGCCGAATTGCGTAACTCACTCGCGATGGCAATCAATAGGATTTCAATGTTCATTGCTCCGTGTGTTTTGACAATACGTCTATCGGCAACTACGTACCACGCAATAAATATTGCTGTAATTTCAAAATGAAAGATAATGTTAATGTGAATACATTACACAATTACCCCCTGGTCCCAGATTAATTGGGGTCGGCACAATACGTCTCCTTCTTCCATTTTTGTCTATCAGCCGTCAACTCACCTTTACTCCCTTTTCATCCATATCGTTCTTCACGCAACTCATCCATCTTTTCTTTGGTCTCCCTCTCCCTCTCCATCCATGAACATTCAACATATTAATAAAATGTAATTTAAAAATATTTTTATATAAAAAAAAAAACATATTTTATTCTTTATCGTACATACACAAGACAAAACAAATACAGTAGAACAGTTTACAGAAAGATAATGTACAAGTACACATGGCTCAAGCTATACATTAACAACATAAGCTGACTTCACATTGTGTAGGTTTTCTGTACAATGAGAAGTCAGCTTATACTGGAAATGTATAGCTTGATGTGTAGCCGTGCGTGCGTACAATGGGCGGTCTTATTGCACGATGAACTCTCTTCCAGACAACCTTTGAAACTTTTTTTAAAGTAAAATTAAATTCACTGTAAAATAAAATAAATACTATAGTTATCATTGGATTTCCTTATCTCTACATAGGTATTATGTAACTATATTAGTGTATCTAAAGATTTTTCCAAATAAACTCCGAAGTTTTCTTCGCCTAAATGATTTCGTATTATAGCGGAAATAGAAGTTATAAACATATTTTCCGCGTAGAGGTATGATTTTTATATTGAAAAGAATTTTCCCGCAGCTGTTACAGACATGATGTATGAGTCACAGTGTATTTTGTTAACTAAATAATTATAATCTAACCAAAAACTTATTTTACGCAGAAAGTGGCAACGATGAGCAGCAGTAATCAGACGGGCAAGACCACCACTTCGAAGGCAACTCGGAGTCATGAGTCTCGCAACTGTCACCACCTGAGTCACTTATCGCGCAACGTGCTGCGTGCGCGCCGTGGCGTCGTGCGCATGCTCATTGTCGTGGTGCTCACCTTCGCCATCTGCAACTTGCCATTCCACGCGCGCAAGATGTGGCAGTACTGGTCTAGCGGCTACGAAGGCTCCAGCGACTTCAGCACTCTCCTCACGCCACTCACATTTCTCATCACCTACTCTAATTCCGGTATAAATCCACTTTTATACGCTTTCTTATCCAAGAACTTCAGAAAAGGTATGAAAGAGCTTATATTCTGCAACTGTCACGGGAAAAGGAAAAGTGAAAACTTAATTTTATTGAATCCCGTGGGTGGCGTTGGTCTGCGCAGGAGTTCGACTCGCTCCACCCGCGCCAACTGCAGCACGGTCACTATAGCGCCCAACGGAGAGTCATGAGAAATGCGTCGGCGGCGCTTCTTGTACAAGGTGGAAAACATCGATATTTCCTGATTGACGGAGAGCACCGACGAAGTAACTGACAGCAGCGGCTTGTATACCGTCTCTACCGTATCGAGGCGTGATTTATACGACTAGAGACGTTAATCAAACAAGCGCTTCCGATTACATAATGAAAACAAAACTTTAAGGACTTCTTAGTGAACTTCATATATTGGCAAGATGAAACTTACTTGAGTGTGAGTGAATGTGAACTTGTTGATCTCACGAGCTTAAAGGTTTAGAACACAGAAATAGATAGAATGGTTGCAATCACAATTTTACTTTCGATTCATGCGTGGCAACTTTCGAACAAACTACGGCTCCCATATTGACGTCATTAATTTTTAAAAATTAATTTCTTTACAGCTTTTAATTCTGCAGTTAGAAACAGCACAATAAGGCATTTTTGCGGGTTTTTGTTACAGTATTTACAGAAACAAGTCATAAGGCGTACTGAGAAAGGCTTTGAAATGCCCTGTACTATGGTGCAGTGTTGGCACGCGCGCCCTGATGCCCACTTTTCCAAATCTATCTATTTCTGTGGTTTAGAATATGTTTGTTATTAGATGGATTAACTAGTGCTAGTGAGTGAGTTAAGACCAAACTTTACATATCTTTCAGTTATCTTTGGGTTGAATACTTGATATAAATTGATGACCATTTTTTGTATGTTCACGAAGTTGTTAGATAGATAGGTATGTAGGTAATGTTTTTAAATTAAATGTTCATCAAGTAACTTAGTAGATATATCTTATATTACTGTAAATAATTGTAAATATGTGATTGAAATTATCTAAGTACCTAATTTATTTAAGAAAAGATAATAATTTTCAAGTGATGTTGATATTTGTACAAAAGTTTAAAAAGCAGTTTTGATGAAATCCGCGTCATAGTTTCATTTGAAATATTCAAGATGTAGGCTGAATTTAGTGGCTACATTTTGGCTCTAGAATTTGAAATACAATATTTATGTTCGATTCCGTAATACCGCTTATCCCTTATCGCCACAGTAGCAAGCAGGCCAGACGTACTAGACAACTAAATTGAAATTTTCCGGAGTGAAAGCTGACAATATTAAAAAAACAATTCCAAATACCTATTACATAATGCAGTATTTTCCAAAGTATGGTGGGTCGTAAGCAGATACTGGGTGGGCCCTGAAACTTATAGGACGACAGTCGCAACATGTCGGCTGGGCATTTTTTCCTGCATGGTAGGCACTGGGTGGGTAACGAACTTAAACACGATTTTTTTCGCGGAGATGGGTCGCCGGTCAGACAATTTTGGGAACCACTGTATTTGAGAAAATATGTGTATTCGCTGAGAGGTAAAATGTAATTAACTCGATATATATGTAATAAAATTAATATCTGTTCATAATATGTATAAACTTTTACGTGTACCTAAATAGTATAAAACATATCTAAACATTTTGATACGTTACTTATATAGGTACTTAATATGTCAATTTTCACACTTCTAATATTTCCGCCTGATAGCTGAAAGAGCTGAAATAGAGCGAACAATGGCCAAATAAGTACCTATAAATTACCTTTTAACATATTAAATGTATGTATCTACATGCATATTTTCTCTTAATTTTATAAAATAAATAATTATTTACAATGTAGGTAATAATGCATCCTATAGAGAATTATTTCAAAATTAGATCGATTATTCGATTAATCTACTATTATGTACTAGTGTCTTTTTAGAGGTTAGGAAATCTTTCTGATACAAAAAAAGACTAGAGTTTTCCACACAGAAAATGTATTTATTTATAAATCGAACTTGATCGCACGAAGGGCATTGTTTAGCAGGACGAAATGGATGCGTCCCTTTAAAACTGGAAAGAATTGGAGCAGAATCAAGCAAAATTGAGTAATTAGAGGAAGCTTATGCAAAGATTTCCTATGTATTAAAAAGGCACTCTGTATAAACACAAACCTATTTAAAGATATAAATTGTGGAACGAAAAAATCGCTCACGAGCAGGATTTGGCTGACGTCACCCATAGACTTTAGTAAGTGGAGGTTAAATGGTTAAATTCGATACCACGAGCAGTGTTCACGGTAGTTTAGTGGCTAAAGCACTGGCGTACTGAGCCAGGAGTCACAGGTTCGTATCCTGCTCGTGAGCGATTTTTTCTTTCCACAATTTATATCTTTAGATTTCGCTTCGCATGCGTAAATGCGTAAAAAATTATAAAATAACAAACCTATTGCACGTTGTTCTTGTTAGTTCAATATGTTGTTCTTGTTGTCTTTATGTAAAAATAAATTTCATGTAAATATACATAATATATTATTTCTAGTTGTTGTGGGAATTAAGAAAAGGATTCCGGGTTTAGTTGAAACCATTTGGCTGTGAACGCTCGTAGCGAGATCATTTAAGTAACCGAGCTCCTAAAGATAAAACTATTTTATTTGTCCTCAAAAGTTGTACCTGACTTCAGCTTTTAGTACCACTGTTACGGGCGTCAGGCAAAAGCGAATAGGCATAGTATAGGCAAATGTGGTCTATTTTGAATTTCATTGTTATTGGCCGACAGAACATAACATAGCTTGAATAAAAAAGTAAAGCGAAGCATCTCTGTTACAAGTGGCCTGTCATAATCAATGATTAAAAAAGTTAGTCCGAAGGAATTTAGACCTTAATTTTACCAGAATCATTACGAAGAAATGTTAGGCGGCCCATACACCTACAATATAATTGTGCAATATTAGCAATTGCGCAATGATATTGACCGTTTAGGGCTGAGATTGAAAGAAAAATGAAGATCAGGACGATACAACAATAATTGTGTAATATTAATATTGCGCAATAATTGTGCAATATTAATATTACGCAATTATATTATAGGTGTATGGGCCGCCTTAGATCAGAAGTACCCAGCCCTGCAGTCCTTAACACAATATTGATGGTTGAGTCCATAGCCGAGTCACTGTGGTTATGTAGCCACAACCGTAACACTGATAAATGTGTTGGTTGATATAGGTGCTCGAACTCTCCCTACAGACCCTGCCTAACCCTGTCACTGTCCGTGAGTTATTTACTAGCGTTGTGTCAAACTGATGCATCTCACCGCGCTGCCCTACCATAACTGTGTTTATTTTGACAAAAAGCACAGTTATCAATGTTAGGTATTTTATGGGTGCTACAGATTTGCGCAACATGAAATAGTGATGTAATGCAACATGCCTTTTCCCAATTATGTTGGGGTTGGCTTTCAGTCTCACCAGATGGGGCACAACATCAGTATTTTAGGAGCGACTGCCATCAGACCCCCGCAACCCACTGGGTAATACCAACATCCTGAGGTTAGACTAGTTGACAGACTTGGGTTTCTGACTACACGTAACGATTGCCATAGATATTCGTATGGCAACCCTGGACAGACGACGGTTTAATTGTTTTTAATTGCTGATACACATAGTTAAGCTAAGACAATTTCCGAGTGTTTAGTTCTAGCGAAAATAATATTGGCAAGGTAGTCAAAGGTGGATCTATCTACCACAAGACTTTGGTTGGAATGCTTTGAAACGTCTCTTGGCGGTTTGTACTCACACGTGAGAATTTTGGTATTAACAGACAGAAGTCAAATTAGAAGAAATTACAATTATTACAATGTTTAGTGTTCACGAAAACCTGAGAAATTATTATGAAATATAATTTATTCAACATTTCCCATCTTTTACTTATTACATTTTAGGTTTCAAACTGAGCTATGTACGGTCGACCACACGTCAGTGGTAACATTTTGACACTGACAGCACCCTTATTTCTTAAGCAGTAAGGGCGGTTTTCTAATTAAAGTGTTACCTCTGTCGTGCAATCGACTGTATGTACTAATTATAAGTTACACTGCATGCAGTCAGCGAATACCAATGTATTTTACTTGAGTTTTTTATAAAACAAAATTATGAGTTTATGAAATAGTAGGTACATGACGTAATATTTCCCGTTAGTAATTATGTGTTTTTCAATTTCTCCGGTAAATGGCGGGATATCATTCAAAATCAGTTTCAATTGGATTTGCAATTAACTTCTAAACCTTTGAAAATATGAATTTTGGATTCCGCAGGATCCGCTTTTAATATAATTAATAATGGCGGATGAAATTACTTTGTTCAAGGTTTTTGATAGCACTTAATTACTTTCAAAAGTGAATGTATTTAATAAAGGTTGCAATTTATTTTCCGTTTTAATAAAAGTGACTCTGATGTTATGATCTATTGTTTTGAGCAGTAGTTTGCAAAAAGTCTGATAAAATATAAGTTTATGTTGCATAATCAGAACTTCGGAAGTAATTACTTAAGTCAACTGTTTTGTTTTAGCGTTATGTGTCCCGACTGTGCCATTTCTCAAAACCGCAAGTATCGTAAAATAAATACGTGCCAGTCAAGCTGGCTGGTTCATGGTACAGTCCACGTACGGTAAGTACATAAAAATTAAGTTTTACATGTTAATAGGTAGGTAGGTAGGAATAGCAGGTAAAACTAGAACCATAAGTAGGAAAACTTTAATTTTTTATAATCTCAAAGCAACCAGACCTATAAACACCAATAAAAACAGAGCCTTTGTATTTTTAAAGAATGAATAATGATAAAATAACAATGGTCCAACATCATAATACATTGCCTGGCCCTATGTTTAAGTAGTGGGTGGTCTGGTCTGTGAAGTCCTACCTATGCCTAGAAATAAAATGTACAATAACATCTCTCGTTTGTGTTTTTAACCTCCGTACCTGTGACGACAAACGTCAGAGGTACGGAGGTTAAAAACACAAACAGGATCAAAGTTCATCCAAGTTTTTACTTGAGAGGATTAGGCTTGATGTTGAAAGTGGATTTCGTTTCGATATACCAATTTTTTTAAGGTACTTGTGGCTTATTTTGTTGGCAATCTCTAAGTTCTTTTAAGATATAATCTTTTCCTAAATATTAGGTCTGGTTCAATTTCCAGTATGTAACTACCAACAATTTTATTTATTTTCAATTGTAGACAGACTTTATAGTTTGGTTATAATTTCTTGGGAGCCTTTTATTCATTCACGAGCAAGGTAGCCATCCGTCTGGAATTTTCCAGACATGTCCGGAAATTTGGTAATTTGTCCGGAATGCGTGGGGAATTCTAAGTTGTCTGGAATTTCTTCACATCAACTTCACCTAAGCAATAAATCGACATGATGCCGCGAAATAAGAAATGTTGAAGAAAATATCTGGATTTCTTTGCAAATGTCCGGAATTTTCTTCGTTTTTAGGGTTCCGAAGTCCTACAAGGAACCCTTATAGTTTCGTCATGTCCGTCCGTCTGTCCGTCTGTCCGTCTGTCCGTCTGTCCGTCTGTCCGTCTGTCCGTCTGTCCGTCTGTCCTAATCCTTTACAGCTTAATAACTTCTACAGTTATAAACATAAGTAAATGAAATTTTGTTAAAAAATAGTCTGCATATAGATCTCAATTTTAAAAGAATAAAAAAATAGTTTTTACGTTCTTTAGGGGTGGCGCCCATACATGTGAAATGGGGAAAAAAAAATTTTTTTCGCTGCACCCCATCGTGTGGGATATCATTGAATAGGTCTACTAAAATGAAGGTTATGTTTCATACATCACTTTTTTATCAGGTGTACCATCTGCGAAATATAGCCCGCCAAAGTGGCTTGCAATGTGTCCCCCCCCCTGCCATTTCTAAACTATGCAACGTAGAAACTTATAATCTTACACATTGATAGACCTTTGTGAAAACTCTCTTTTAAAATTATTTTGAGTATAATGTGATTATAATTTTTTGAGTTATAGACAGAAAACTGAAAAATACTTAAAACGTCCTAGTTCAAAGGTCATTGACCTTAGAGAAAAATTATCATGGCAAATAATGCTCCTTTAGCTACTATCTATGAAAAAATCACAAAAAGTAACTTTGACATCAATCAGACTTCTTAAATTTGGCTTCTTGAATTTATCGCTAGATGGCGCTACTAACAACACGCTCTGAGTCGCGAATGCTGCCGATTATTGCAAAAACTAAAATAGCCATGATTAATATTCGATTTGATTCGTTTGTACACCTACTTAAGGAACCCTATAATACTGAGCATGGCCCGACATGCTCTTGGCCGGTTTTTTTTAAATCTGGTAACCCTATTCATGAGTGGATGCTGAGGCATGATAGCTTCACCAAAGCCTTTGGTGAATGATTTATGAAATTGTCGAAATTGCCAATCATTATCAATCTGTGGGAAACCAAAATTTAGATGAAACAAAATTAAAGTTGGTCCGTAATTGGATACTTTGGAATTAATTAATGTGAATGTTTTTGATTGGAATAACTTCTATCACGGTCAAGCGGTCACTCAAACTGGACCTTTATTATACAAAGGAATGTTTTTACACATTTTTTTTGTTTCTCTATGTGATTTATTCTGTGTCTGTGATGTTTTTCGATATGTAAGGTCACGATCCTTCGCGGTGATACATTTTCTCGACAAAGTCCTTTGAACGAATCCTGTTACGTTACACGTACCTACCGATGCCATCGAACAATGAGTGCAAGCGATTTTAGCCTTTGTGGTAGTTCACAGAAAAGGTTTCCGACTGTATGTCACGGGCAATATTCTGTTTCTCAGGTTGTACACTGAACTGTATTCTCTGCCCATGTAGATTATCTTGAGCCTTTGTACTTAATTCAAAGGAACATCACACAACTACTCAAACTTTATGAAGAAATGGTTTTGTTTAGTTAGAACTGTTGTCACACTTGTCAAACCATAAAAGAAGGTGGCCAGAACCATATTTATTGTATTTTGAATTCTGCGCAAAGACTGCGCAACATAAGAAGAGAAGTGCTCGAGAAGTGGATATTACATCCTTTTGAATTTATAACATGTATTGTACATATCTTTGTTACTACATAAACATGTAAATTGACTATCTAATTATACTTTGTTTAAACATAATTATACAACCTTATTCTTAATTTATACTAAACCTCTTAAGGGGGTTATTGTACTCATAATTTTGACAACTTTTACTATGGAACCAACCCCGAAATCGCGAAAAAAATAGAAAATAAAATCGAGTTTTTTGAACACAAAATAGGGATTAGCAATTTTTTTTTTTTGGAATTCTGGTATGGTCCATAGTCTCATAGTAAAAGTTATTCTCAATTATATAAACCCTTAAGAGGTTTAGTATAAACTAAGAATAAAGTTGTACAGTGCACTAATTGTTGAACTACTATTGCGTATTTTAATGTGTGTTTTTGTTATATACCTGTGCGATGCTTGTATTTTATGATGTCAAATTGTAAATATAAAATAAATAATTCTATTTAATTACATCAACATTCGTTTAAATTATCACACAATGCATCAAGCGTTTAATCTTTGATCCTGAAATTACAAAGTTCGCTCTTAATTAAACGCGCAGAGTTGAAGTAATTGGTTACTGTAATTTCCTTGTGTTTTCTAAACACCATATTATTATGATGATTGCCAGCTATAGGTATCCTTTTATCTTTCATTGAATATTCATAGGTCCTTAATTCAATTTCAATAAATATTTCACCATCAAAATGTTCCTACCACTTTAGAAAATTACCTACCGAAGATTGAAAAACACACAGAATTAGATAAAGAAACCTTACAAATAAGTAAGTAGACAGGTTTCATTGAACATGAACATGAACATGGGTGCCGGTGAAATTACAATCACATGAGACTTTCCATCTTCGTGTCTCAGTTTGGCGAACCGACTTCAGTACCATTTAGGTAACAGCCTAGGTGGTATTGAAGTTGTTATGGGCAAAGGTAACCGCTTAACATCAGGTGGGCCTTTAGCTCATTTCGCCATCTTATGAACCAGTCAATCTATAAAAAAAAAAAATGCTCGAAGAAAAAGCGTTGCGGCTGTCCACCTATCAGTATCGTACGCATCGGACGGAACGCATTGTATTAAAAAAGACGTGTGGCACTCGGAGACTGCCGCGGTAAAGCTATTGCATAGCATTTTTTATGTAAATACAAAGAGGAGGTGCCCTAACGCCGAAACTCTAAGCAGGCAGTCACCAGATTGCGGGGCGAAGAGGGGGGTTACGAATGCGCAGTAACGCCGATACAACCAATGCCACCTAGAGGCGATTTGCAGAACTAAAGAGACAAGCGTGATATTTCAAAAAGTCATTAAAAGTTCTGCTATTCATCGATAGATGGCAAAACTAAAAAGTATCACCGCTGTGCCGGTCGGAGTGGGGGGTGTTAGGTTATTTTCGTTACGGAATTTCTGGATTCGGTCACCACGCTCAAGGCCCGCGATAGAAGCTATGCAATAGCTTAAAATGCGGATGACGTCATCGGCATCCGAATGTCAATATTGAAAATTCGATTGCTTATAGAAATTCGTCGGCAATCCGTATGCTGCGGTGGACTCTATAGGTGGACGGACTACGCTATACGGTTTGCGCATGTTACATACGCTACCGATAGGTCAAGGCGTGCCTTTAGAATTATAAATAATAAGAATTAGCTAACCGAAAATCTGCTGCTATATAGATAGGTCACGGCTACACGAAAATGTATAGCTAATAGATGTTTAGCCGTCCAAAAACTTTTGTTGTAGAAACAAGATAGTTCAAATAAAGATATCTAATTTTTGCAGTTTTACAGAAATCACAGGCCATCAAGCTTTTAAGATTGAGTGATGCGTTTAATAAAAAACAATACAATAAGTACCAGTTTAAGTTAAGAAAAAAAGGAACTGGTGTATGTGTTGAAAAAAGAAGTTCTGTATTTGTGCAAACAATTATTTTTGTGACCGTATACGTTGGGGCTAACAGCAGTGCCTTCTCAGAAGTCACTGGACTTATCCAGCGGTGGTCTCTGACTGGGCCAGGTGATTGATTGTATGAAGGTACAGAACAAACGAAAGAGGCGAACGTTGGCAGATGGGACACATTGGGACACCCTATTTTACGAAAGGTATGGTAAATACTCAAATGTAGCACAAATAAAAGATTTTTAAGCCCTAGCAAGACTTTCCTCAATGACGACGAAAAATCACTTGATTAAAAGGTTCGATTAAAAGATCGTGTTTATTTATTGCTTTCATTCGAGATCTAGGCAGTATTTAGTTACCTTGTTTAAACTTGCTCGAGTCAGAGAGTATAAACTGCAAAGATAAACTACACTATTTTGTCCTATAAATCTAAAAAAAGGGTAATCCGAGTCGTGATTTATTGTCAGATTGAAACACTTAATACTGGTTGTAGAAGGTATAGTAAAGATGCAATTAATCGAAAACTATAGCAATAGTGCGCCACGGTGACTCTTATAACAAACTTAGCAAAATTCACCTGAGCAACTGTTTTCAATTAATCTTCCTTCTATTTAGCATACTTGCTTTACCGAAACATAAAAAAATCCATTACTACCTTCACAGGTTTCGACATTGGATTTATGTTCTAAAACGCTATTTTAAGTGGCCGATGGGGCCGTAAAGTTCTGGAGTGGCGACCGTGTACTGGAAGGTGCAGCGTGGGTAGGCCCCCCACAAGGTGGACCGACGACTGGTGAAGGTCGCGGGAATCCGCTGGATGAGGAAAGCGCAGGACCGGTCGTTGTGGCGATGCTTGGAGGTAGCCTATGTCCAGCAGTAGACTGAAATGATAATGATAGTGCAAACCTGAAAATAGTGTGTTCAGAATCACAAGGATAATCAATTGCGGTACTTTTTAAACCACGTCACACAAATAAAAAAAAACGTTTTGTTATTATATAAGGTTATTGTTGTTTGTTATAAGGTTGAAAGTACCATTAGCGGATCGTGTATAAGTCATTAAGCTTTAAGGCTAGGGAACGTCAGCTCGATGAGTTTCTGTATATCATGTAGCCCTTGCACGACATTCTTCACTTTCAATAAAGCCTTTGTCATAATCTATATGATCTACTTGTTATCTGAAATAAAGTTTTTTCTTTTTATGTAATAGGATAATGAATTACACAACGTGTTATGGAATTAACTGATAACATATTAAGGGGTCATTCTAATCATCAGTATGAATAACTTTTACTATGGGACCACCCTAAAATCGCAAAAAAATATCAGCTGTTTCCTACATTTGTGTTCACATACATCGGAGACTAGCCATCTGAGCTGGGGTGTAGCTACCGCCGTATCAATGATACGGGGCCCCTGAGCTACAGGGGCCCAGACATGTTCCACAATCTCAAATTCTTATTGATAACCTGTAATTAATTTGTATAAACATAACCCCCCCCCCCCCCCCTTTGGGCATCGCCACTGTCGGATAAAAAGAGGGCCCCAACAAATTTTGATACAGGACCCATTGAGGGCTAGCTACGCCACTGCATCTGAGCGGGGCGGGGCATATTTATAGCGTGCAAACACAGGTACACTCTCTATTCCCTCACTCTCATAATCCGATGGGACGGCAATCCGACACGACCGGGGAGAGATCAAGCGCAGGACTTTACGTGCTGTCCGAGGCACTAGGGTGTAGCACCGCCAACTTTCTGACCGCTACTGAGATATTTTTTTAATAGAAAAATCCCAATGCCCATGCCAATTCCAATGCATTTTGCCCGACCCGGAAATTGAACCCAAGATCTCACGATCTGCGGTTGAACACGTTACCGCTAGACCATCGAGGCAGTCAAAGAGACGGTACTCAAGTAACCTTTACAACGAGTTATGGAAATTACTGAAAACCTCTTAAGGGGTCATTGTACTCATCAGTATGAACAACTTTTACTATGGGCACAGAATACCTAATAGTACCTACGTACAGAACGGCCACTCACCGCCCCCCGCCAATTTAAGATTCCTCACCTGCACCCCGCACCCACCCACGGTTTGCCGGCAATTGGACTGCTAGATTGTAATGGATGTCAATCGCCAGTCGCTGTACAAGCACGCCATCTCTGAAAACTACTGAGAAGCGCTTGGAACCCAGTCGGCATTACGAGCGGCGAGCATCCCTAACCTACACGTGTGTGCGCGTTCGAATACAGACGTAATCTTGTGTAAGTAGGTGGTGCTAGCATTTATATCGTATTGAGTGGCCGAGGTGTGCTATGGGACCAACACTGAAATCGCAAAAAAAAATCTGCTGATCCATACATTTTGTCGATTTATGTGAACACAAAAATGTAAGGAACAGCAAATTTTTTTTTGCGATTTCAGGGTTGGTCCAGAGTAAAAGTTGTCCATACTGATGAGTACAATGACCCCTTAAGAGGTTTTCAGTTATTTCAATAACACGATGTAGATAATTAAATACTCGTTTATGCTGTGTACCTAGCCTAAATACCACAGATTACACATGACGAATTCTAAACTCAAGCGTCAACTTTCATGTTTCAGGCACAGACAGTAAAAAATAAGATGAAGTGCTGCGAACAATCATAGTGAAGCCAAAAAAACCATGCTCCTTAGTGTACAACCAGCGCTCACGCACCATGCACTTGAAGGACATTTGCTTTCGCGATGCTTACTGGACGATGCCGCGATATGAAACCGCCGAATACATAACCTCCTCCTTTTTTTGAAGTCGGTTAAAAAGTAGTAAACAGGTGTGAAAAGCAAGATGTCGTAATATAATTCAATAGAATAACTCAAAACAAACGGTCGCAACGAAAGCTTACGAAGGACTACTGTTATTTTTTTATGAAAACTATCTTTTGACATAATTATGCTATTCTTTCACCACAGTCCATATTCTGAGCTACATTTGTTATTTTTCTTTCAGAATTTCAATACAAATACCAGCTACTTGACGCTTACGAGCTTGTCAATTTGAGAGAGTGGTACTCGTCTCGGTGATTATTTTTAGAAAAACTAACAACCTAATATATGAGACCAACTACTTACCTATCACACGGTCACACCTGAAACATAAATATATCTTATCTTAATTGACTCTGGGTCATTTAAGTGGTATTCTCCATTGCAAAGTAATGAGGGCAATTGCACGACGAGGACAGTCTAACAAAACAATTAGTATCCAGGGTAGGAAGATTTCTCAGGAAATTATTATAGAACGGTTTGATTAGGGTTTTGTATAAATACAGTTTAACTTTTTCCGTTATTGAAATGATATTTCACTCGAAAACATCCATAATCTTCTAAGAAAACTTCATTTATATCTGGCGACCCTGGATACTGATTGCTTTGTTAGACTGTACATTCATGATTCTGTAGCTCTTTTTAGGGTTCCGTAGCCAAATGGCAAAAAACGGAACCCTTATGGATTCGTCATGTCTGTCTGTCTGTCTGTCCGTCCGTATGTCACAGCCACTTTTTTCCGAAACTATAAGAACTATACTGTTGAAACTTGGTAAGTAGATGTATTCTGTGAATCGCATTAAGATTCACACAAAAATAGAAAAAAAGCAATACATTTTGGGGGTACTATACTTAGAACTGAAACTCAAAATAAAAATTCATCAAACCCATACGTGTGGGGTATCTATGGATAGGTCTTCAAAAATGATATTGAGGTTTTTAATATAATTTTTTTCTAAACTGAATAGTTTGCGCGAGAGACACTTCCAAAGTGGTAAAATGTGTTCCCCCCCCCTGTAACTTCTGAAATAAGAGAATGATAAAACTTAAAAAATTATATGATGTACATTATCACGTAGTCTTCCACCGAAAATTGGTTTGAACGAGATCTAGTAAGTAGTTTTTTTTTAATACGTCATAAATCGTAAACCGCTATTTACCTTTCATTCAACCAACTCAAATATAAAAATAAAATAAAACATTTAATTTCATAAACATAAACCTTATTTAACCACAGTTATAGCTAGATGAACAACTAAATAACTTGTTATACGTCCAAGGAAGGTACGGAACACTCGGTGCGCGAGTCCGACTCGAACTTGGCCGGTTTTTATTTTTTCTTCTAGGCTGTACAAGTGTACAGTAATCTCTTAGTTTTCAAAAATAGCTTTTGTATTTTATTGAGCAATCTAACGATTTCATTTGTTCATGAATTAATTTATCGCCCAGGCAAGTTCTATCTGGTTTATGATTGCGAACGCGAATAAGCAATCATAAACTGATTTTGGTCCAAAAAACAACTTATTTGATGTTGTAACTTTGTATATTTCAGAAATATAACTTTTTGTGCCTAACATAAAAATCGCTTTACTTTTAATGTTAACAGCGGTTTATAAGTTTATATTAAAATGTAACATTACGATCAAATGGTCATGAAACGATGATTTTAACTGTGGGCTGTGATTTCCATAATTCACGCATTATGGGCGATATACCTACATTTATTTCTCATTAAAGTACAGATATCAAACTTACAACATTTGAGTCACTTTAGCGTCACTAATTTACGTACTAAAGCAGTATCTTTATGTCTTGAAATAACTGTAATAAACTACGATTAAACGTACGTAGACATCTTACGACATAAATTTTGAACACCTATTTCGGGCCACAACGTTTGGGTAATTAATGTGAGATAGTTATTGAATTTTACGGGACAACACTGCTTTGTTACGGTTATTACAAAAGCTCTATTATATTAATATTCTAAATTATTATTAGAGTTACATTGGTTACTATATTATTTTATTTATCAACAAAGCTGGACAATTCTCAGATTCAAGTAAAGGTTGGTCATCTTTAGTTGAATCCGCGAGTTAGGTCCAGCTTTACTGTGAGATCCAATTAATGTCTAATACGAATAATTATTAGTAAACGCCAATCTTTAGACAATTTTCCTCAAATAAAGGACAGAAGATGAAGATAGATTAATAAAACTAAGGTACTCGGATTTTCTCAGCTTAAAAATTATTAGGTACCTACTCAGCTTATTAACTTAGTTTAACTCATAATTATTATTATATGTCCCGTCCCATGTCCCGTCCGTCCCATGTCCCGTCCCATGTTATCAATTGTTCAGCAAATCAAATTTGGTGACACAACGACTGCAGCGCCACCTACCGGGTCCATTTATTAATTCAAACCTTGCAGGAACCCGGACTCGAACGTACCTACACAAAAAATATTATTAAAATCTATCATCTATCAGTTTAGGAGATCAGTGACATACCGACAGCAGCGACACCTACCGGGTCCAATTGTGTTTTTAAACCATCCAGGAACCCATTGAAACATCACACAAAATTTCATCCAAACTTTAAAATAGAGGGGACCCGAGTTTACCATACCGAACGGGACGAACATCAAATGTTTGACAGGTAGGAACAGTTTGTATGGGAAAATAAAATTGTTGTTTTTCCTATTTTGCTCGCAAATTTTCCACATTTTCTCACCTTTTAAACCTTCCCTGGAATTCCACAAATATTTTAAAACCAAAATTAGCCAAATCGGTCTAGCCGTTCTCGAGTTTTAGCGAGACTAACGAACAGCAATTAATTTTTATATATATAGATAGATAGACATGAACCGTAGACATGAATGAATTGAATTAATTTACTGAATTTAATTGTTCCAGAAATTGTTTTTAAACTTCACTTAATTTTCAGTAGGTACGGTCACAGTAACAGATTTGCTGCTTTTAAGATTATAAAAACATTAAAATAGGCTCTTTTTGAGCGAATTTAATATGTAAAATTTACAGTAACAGCAAAACATATATTTCAATGGTGGCAGCCAAAACCCAACATGAGCGGCATTGTTCAAAGTATTTTTTAATCCGGTAAGCCGTAAATGGAGGACACATACGAAAGGATAAAGAAAACATTATCTTTTGGCCTCTCTGTAGATCATGAGATCTAATCTCCAACGGAATTCGAATGTTCTTCATGTTGTTGTTTGACAGCGGAGAAATATTATCAACTTGCTATGTCAATAAAATACAGGCTGATAAAAAGGTACCTACCTACCTACGCTTGAGAGCTCTTCGGCTATTCTTGTAAAAAGGAAATGGTAATTTTGGTCATACTTAATAATAAAATTATGGAAATAGCCTATTTTCCAATCATTAATAATGTATGGTTTTTTTCCTGTGTAGATTCGATATTAGGGGGTCGTTCTCTAGGGGGTATTGTTATTACACCCTGTATTCTTTGAACAAGAAGTGAGGGATTGTGAGTAATAGCATCGAGACACAATTTGACACACCCTTCAACCCATGTCTAAATATTACTGTAAGTGGGCACTTATTAGTAAATTACAATGAATTATGTACGTTAATAATAATTAATAATTTATTTATTATTTCAGAGAATCTCCATAGGTGTTAGTAACAATTTTCTTAATCTTTTGTTTTCTTTAATTTTATTTTATTATTCTTAATGATAGTGCGGTCGACCGCACGTCAGTGGTAAGGGCGGTCATGCAGTCGACTGTACCTACGTTAATTTGTTTTATATCTAGACACGCGGCAGTGTGGCAGCCAAGTTCGCAAAGGAAAAGGGCGACACCGACACACCAGCCGTGTGGGTTATATTACACGAACCATTTCATCTAACATTACAAGATGCGGCTCATTGAGTCTTTATACCAAATGGCTGACATTTGTCATCCACAACCCGAGGGTGACATCAGTATATTTAGTTTAGGTCAGTGATACTATTCTGGAAACGAGCTCTCGTAATATCTATTGACATCTTCCTATTTCGATCAAAGTTTGTCTATTTATATTTGATGAATTGGCGTTCGATACACTTTAATCCTTCGCATGAATCAATATTCAGAATATTAAATTACTAATCATACACTTCAACGATCTATGTTGATCTACCACAGAAGCGAATTCTTTCAGGACAGCACAGTGGAGTTGTGCCTGATTTACTCCCAGTTTCTGGAAGGCTGATCAATTTGATCTGTTGTCAAATCTAATGTTAGCTTCTGTCAAAAATTTTAACAACCAATCACATCGCTTGACCTAAGATTTGACAACTGATTAGTTAATTTTTGCGTTAATCAGCCTTTCGGAAACTGGGGGTAAGACTAGGTACTGACAGTTTACTCTCATAGATATTAATAACAAGTCACCTACACTCTGTTTTTTCTTACTTGTCTTATTTAGTAAACAATCTTGGCATATCTTTTAAATGCAATTTGTCAATTATTAAAAGACATTATGTTAATAATTTCACAAAATAAATAAAATATTTGAACAGAATTATATTTTATCAGTAGTTATTTGAATAGAGACAGCCAAGATTTTTTACTAAATAAGACAAGAGAAAAAAAAACAGACTGTAGTGTAGTTAGTAGGTTATTATTTTTCGAGAGACTAAGAAATTAAACGGTGACTTGCAGACAACTTTTTTATTATGACTGGGCTTGTTTGACTGATGGTGCACGCTTGCCCAGCAAAAACCTGAATACCAAACTTAATAACGTAATTCACAATACCAAATTAAATGTGAACATTACAGTAACGCAATTAAAAGTTAGACAGATAAGTCAGATAACAATTATTACGCTGCCGCGCTGGGGAACTATTCGCTTTTTATAGTCGTCTACAATCTTGAGAAGACATGGTAGCTTTATTAAATTTTCTTATCTTTTTGCTTACTGACTAATTTAAGTTTTGCAAGTAGGTTACTTTGGCTTTACGTCACACAGAATGAGCTTGCTGACATGCGAAGTACTTACCTAATTATGTTTTAAAAGTAACTATAAGATAGAGAAATGTATATTGTGCCAATGCTTATAGAAGAGACATAGGCATACTGACCACGGCGGCGTTATTCGAAGGTTGTATGCAAGCTTCTTTTTATGATATCACGCGTTTTTTGCATCGCAGTTCTGTCGACGAAAGCGTTTAGATGTTGCGTGCAAGCTTCAAATATGGTTCATTTCATTGTCAAGTAACGACGCGAAAGCATGTTGTTTCATTTGAAAAACGTCTAGTGATTATGAAGATGTTATTATGTTACAAAGAGCCGCCGAACCAGACGAAGAATATATTCATCCATTGCCTTGATGCATCATCATCATCATTTCAGCCGAAAGACGTCCACTGCTGGACATAGACCAAGCATCACCACAACGACCGGTCCTGCGCTTTCCGCATCCAGCAGATTCCCACGACCTTTACCAGGTCGTCGGTCCACCTCCCTAAAGGCGCGGCGCGTACGCGAAAGCGCCTTGATGCATACATATAAATAAACATCAGTTGTACAAAAATTGTTTGTTGCTGCCAGCGAGTTATTATCAGATGCTGGATTCTGATATTTCGATAATTTGAAATTGACTTTCCGAAATTGAAATTGACCGCTATCATCAGTCAATTTCAATTTAATACATGTATGGGTCCGCGACCTAAGTATTGACCTGGTATTGACTGCTGCTGATCAAAACGATTGGATTCGTTACTAAAAAAGTATATCCCGGTACTAAATGAAAGCTATGCTAAAATGATGATCAATATAAAAAGGGAAAAGCGAATAGTTCATAGTTATTTATTGATACACACACATAAAAATTATTCTTATTCTTTATTGTACACCAGAAAAAGAATACAGTAAAACTTATAAATAGAAATTACATGTACAAAGGCAGAAGAAACGATCCCACAAGAATGGTGTAATAGTACGCTAGTCATCACCCATCTTCAAAAATAAGGGTGATGTACAAGACTGCAACAACTATCGAGGAATAAAGCTCATGTCACACAGTATGAAAGTATGGGAGAAGGTGATAGAGAAAAGATTGCGCGAGGAGAGTGAGATCACCCAAAACCAGATGGAATTTATGCCAGGTCGTGGGACAACGGATGCCATATTTGCACTCCGCCAAATATGCGAAAAGTATAGACGTGCGCATAAGAACTTGCACATGGTGTTCGTTGACCTAGAGAAGGCGTACGACAGAGTACCCCGCGAGGTCTTGTGGTGGGCGCTGAAAGAGAAAGGTGTGCCTGCAAAGTATGTGGAGTTAATTCGTGCTATGTACAGCCAATCTAATACCCACGTTCGGTCGGCCGCTGGCAACACCGACGAGTTCAGTGTGACTGTAGGCTTGCACCAAGGGTCGGCTCTAAGTCCTTACCTCTTCTTGCTGATAATGGATGCTTTGACATCGGATATCCAGGAAGAGGCACCCTGGTGCATGCTGTTTGCTGACGACATTGTCCTTGTTGGTGAAGATGGACTTGAGGTCCAGAGTAGATTGGCAAAATGGCAACAAAATCTGGAGAACGTTGGCTTGAAAATCAGCAGAACTAAAACGGAATACATGTTCTGCGATTTCGGCGGTCTTTCCGGTTTTGTTGCTATTGCGCTAGATGGCGTGCCCTTGCCAGTCTGCTCCGACTTTCGGTACCTCGGTTCACTTGTGCAAAGCGATGGCGAAATTGACCGGACAGTAAAGCACCGAATTAACACAGGATGGTTGAAATGGCGGCAGGTCACGGGAACTACATGTGACTCCCGAATTCCTCTTAAACTGAAGGGGAAAATCTATAAGACCATGAAAAGACCTGCTGTCCTGTATGGATCGGAATGTTGGGCTACGAAAGGAATTAATGAAAGGCAAGTGCATGCAGCTGAGATGAGAATGTTAAGAGGAATGTGTGGTGTAACGAGAATGGATAGGATAAGGAATGAATATGTAAGAGGGAGTCTGAAAGTAGCGCCAGTGACAGAGAAGTTAAGTAGCAACAGACTATCATGGTATGGACATGTGATGAGGAGGAATGGGGAGCATGTTACGAGGAAAGTTTTAAGTATGAATGTTGATGGCTATAAGAAAAGAGGGAGACCGAAGAAAATATGGATGGATTGTGTGAAAGATGATATGAATAGAAAGAAAGTAAACACAGAGATGACGGCTGATAGAGATTTATGGAAGAAAAAAACATGCTGCGCCAACCCCAAATAAATTGGGATAAGGGCAGGAGGATGATATGATGTACAAAGGCGAGCTTAACTCAAAAATGAGTTTTCTACCAGCAAACCTTTGAGCGATAGAGTGAGCGTAGAAAAGAGGCTGAGGGTAAAAGGCTGAGGGTAAACTTAGTGCACAACTGTTTAGGTCTAGGTCTATATAAATTACTAAATAATCAAACTTACATAAAACCTACTTGAATAAACTACAAATACATATATAATTAGCATAATATACCTACATACATATTTTATATAATATACGTACACAAATACTAAATAAATATATATTATCATCAGTTATTTAGAGAGGAAATGTTCCTTAATTCTTCTCTTAAAAATGTTTCCCTAAAATTAAATTCAGTTATTATTATTACATTAAACTAATATATTATTGAAATTAGTTAGATATATTAATTTGTTTACATTACTTATTTTGACATATATTCTCAATTAATCATTAATAAAGTTTACATTATATTTATTATGTCACTATTACACTTAATCATTATTAACAAAAAAAACATAAACCGCGGTCTGACAATTTCAGTCATGACCTACCCTATAAATTCATCCCAGAATACACCCGGTTGCTCTGTACAAATATGCACTGACGTCGGCGCGCACTCAACATAGCCTTATTGATTAGCTGGATCAGCAAGGATGTTGGTATCATCATTTCAGCCGAAAAACGTCCACTGCTGGACACAGGCCTGACCAAGCATATGTTGGGGGGATATGCCATGATCACCACGCTTAGCAGGCGGGTTGGCGATCGCTGTTGGTTGGTTAAATACTCAGAGAACGCTGCTGCACATCCTTAGGTGAATCACTTAGTCGCCTTTAACGACACCAATAAGAAGAGAAAAGGGTGGTGCAATTCTTTATGTCCGGCACCACACGGAACATGTGTTTGTATGCAAGCTGCAAACAAATATATACAACGTGTTATTGAATTAACTCAAAACCTGAAACCAGTTTGTTCAGAATCGAGAGTAGAATCCATTACACTACTTTTTAACATAGGTTAATTTTTATCAAAAAAAAAATTCATACCATGCAGAGTCTAAAAGTTTCATATGACGACACCGCGCTGAGCGCAAAGGCTTGCTCGCCTTTGTGCTGACCCAGTAAAAAAATGCGATGGAAACTTTTGGGTAACATTTGTTTCCTAAAACTATTAAAACTTAAATTAATTTTAAGAGGTTATTCACCTCCCGACACAGTAGCGTCGAGAGCGTCATTCGTTCTTGAATGAATCTTGCGCTATGAATCGATTACAGTAACCATGATACCAAAAATTACAAATATCTTCTACAATAATTAATGAAAATTAATAATTACTTTCCATATCAATTTATTAAAATAAAAACTATTTGGGGTGTCTGAGGTTTTGAGTTGTTCCAATAACAAGTTGTATACAGCAAACGTCGAATGACCGCGACACAGGCGGCAGAGCGGCTTCGAAAGGCCACCTCTCTCCCTACCCGCGGGAGAAAGACCACGTGCCTTAGTAGGGCTGGGATAGATACATATATAGATAGATAGAATATGCTTTATTGTACACCATGAAAATAGTAGTAAACAGGAACTTGTAAATTATGGGTACATTGGCGGCCTTATCGCTAAAAGCGATATCTTCCAACCACCCTAAGATAACCGATCTCAAGTAAACACCCGTGACGGTGGCGCGCAATGTTCAGCGCGCGCCAGTCAGGAAAAGGGTGCGGCTGACGTTAGGCCGCACAGAGAGAACGTACGTAGCTATGCAGAATTAGTGCCCGTTACTTTACATGGCATGTTGGCATGTTAATTAACATTAAATTAATGTTATACCTACATAAATCCAATTGTAACATTTTGGTTAGCTGTTTTAATAGGTAATTAATTGCTTTATATTTCATGGACCTACGTTCAATCGTAAATTAATAATATCTTTGTTAATGTTATAAATTGTAGTCGTGCGTGTTAAAATTGAAATTAAGTACCTACCTACTGTTAATTGATGCCATTTCGAAATAACCAATCATTTCGCTTACCGACATCCGTAAATGAATAAATATTGGTAAAATTACCCAAAAAACATTTAGGCAACAGATACGGCTTACTTATAACCTAAAGAGAGAAAAAGCCTACAGAAGCTGCATGTTATCTTCTGGCGACTTAAGAGAGTTTGTTAATCAAAATTATCACACATTACTATACTACACGTCTATAAGAGCGATAAGAGAATGAGCTTAAAGGTTAAGGAGAATCATATAACTATAACATCTATAGAAGAAATAAGCTAGACAAGCGATAAGAAACTATCATTTGTCCCTAAAAGTTCTACAAAGGCAGCATTTGGCGAAATTGGGTTTTTAATAGTACTAATTACGTCTGTTCTAGCACCAAATGCCTAAAAAATAACAAAACTCTCTTGTATTACTTAAGACTGAACTGTTCAAATATCTGTCACTATTGTAGATGTGTAAGTTGCAGAGAAGCGCTTATCACCACTGTACTATATCTAGAGGTGTCAGAATGTTCTCATATAGAGGCCTGTAAACCTGTACCGCCATTTTGCGAGCCCGTCACCTATTTTCTGGTTTCCAAAGCGAATTTAAAAATGAGAAATAAGAACGAAAACACTACTATTATGAACCAATTTGCTTATTTGTGTACACACGGCTACACATCAAGCTGTACATTTCCAGTATAACCTGACCTCGCATTGTATAGGTTTTCCTTACTACGCGAGGTCAGCCTTTACTGGTTTTGTACAGTTTGATGTGTAGCCGTGTGTACTACCACCATACTCTAAAACTGAGATGGACATAGTTTTGTTGGATTTTCACAATATTTATACACTACCTATATATACAGCAAAAGATAGGCCCTTCAATTATTTGTTAATAATGTATATACTTATTTACAGTATACTTTACCTCGCAATGAAAATTGCCCGTGCTGTTATTGAAACTATGCTACTACCACATTTTTTTTTAAATAATGAGCTGTACGCCATTGCATTTATTTCTGAGGTTATGTTATAACAAACTGTTATGTGGGTACTTAGTTCATTATTAAATATGCAGGGTAAATGAGAACACTTTGATGAAATTCTCGACTGCTGCGCCAGTCCAATATACGAGCTAGAACGTACCGGTTGTATCATTGGTGTCCACCCTCCTTCAAATATAACAATTGGCGACGGGTAAAAGTCCACGCGTATTACCTATTTACAATGGCGAAAGTAACAGTCGGCACGTTAACAGTGTTTAACCACGAAATTCAAGAGTGGCCGTTGTACAAAGATAGATTAGAACAGTGGTTTCTTGCTAACGAGATTGGAGTAGATGTGGATAAAGCCGGTTGCAAACGTCGAGCGATTTTGCTTAGTAACTGCTCGGAATCAAGTTACAAATTGATTCGTGATCTAGCATTACCGCGGCAGGTCGGTACATTGAGCTATAATGAAGTAGTGAGCCTATTGGATGGACATTTCAAACCCAAGAAGTGCACATTTGCGGAAAGGTACAAATTCCATAGTGCCACGCAACATGTTGGCGAGAGCTTGGCAGAGTGGGCGGCGCGAATTCGTGGTTTAGCGATGCACTGCGGGTTCGTGGCGTCGCATCTGGATGAACAGCTTCGTGACCGTTTTGTACTAGGCATGGCGTCTGGACCAGAAAGAGACACACTTTTTACCAAGGAGATGTCAGAGCTGACAATTAACAAAGCCTTGGAAATAGCTGAAGGCGTACGTAGTGCACGTATGGGTGCTAGAGCAACATTACAGAATGTGGACGGGGCTACACCACTGCAGTTTATGAAAATGGACACGTCAGCGCACACCGCAGCAGCGCGCTGGGGCCTTGCGCAGCGGCGCGGCCCCACGACAGCAGCGCCCACGGCTAGCGGAGGTCGCGCTCATGACGTCAGCAGCTGCTCAGCGTGCGGGTTTACTGGTCATGGTGCATCGATGTGTCGGTTTGCACGTTATAAGTGCAAAAAGTGCGGCGTTCAAGGGCATCTTAAGCGAGTGTGTAAACAAACTACAAATCAGCAATATTATGTCGAGTGCTGCGAAGATGTTGATGACGATGGTAAGCATTTGTGCTGTAATATACGCAGTTTTCGCGGCGAGCCTATGCGGGAATCTGTCAGTGTTAATGGAGTCGAGTTAACTTTTGAAATAGATACTGGTTCACCGTTTACCGTTATTTCGAAAATAGAGCATACGTATAATAAATATTTTTTTAATGTAAGTTTGGAACCCAGTGACGTTATTTTGCATAGTTATAACGGGGATAAGTTGCATATTTTAGGTAAAATAAAACCTTTGTTTACGTATAACAACAAATCGTTTATAATAAGCGTGTATGTTGTACGTAATGGCGGCCCACCGTTATTAGGGAGGGATTTCTTTTCTCGTTTTAACCTTCAAATATGCTCTCTGAATAATTGCAACAATTTCCTAGCAAGTTGTACAACTCAGTATCCACAGTTGTTCGGAAGTAGTTTAGGTTGTTTTAAAGGTGTTGAAGTAAGTTTAGCGTTAAAGCCAGACTCGAAGCCAATTTTTTTTAAAGCCAGGCCCTTACCGTTTGGACTTCGTAATAGCGTTGAAAAAGAACTTAACCGTCTAGTCGAATTAGGTGTTTTAGTATCAGTAAAATATTCGGAGTATGCTAGTCCGGTGGTGCCAGTTTTAAAGCGAGATGGTTCTATACGACTATGTGCGGATTACTCTGTGACCATCAATAAACAGTTACAAGTTGATAAATATCCATTACCGAGATACGACGAACTGTTTACAAAACTACATGGCGGCAAATATTTTAGTAAACTGGACCTTTCACATGCTTACAACCAGGTGTGTCTTAATGAAACGTCACAGATGCTTACTTGTATAAACACACATAAAGGTTTGTATAAGTTTACTCGATTAGTGTTCGGTTTAGCTAGCGCGCCGGCCATTTTCCAGCGAACAATGGAATCTCTTCTATCAGGTTTAGACGGTACTCTTTTATTTCTTGACGATATATTGGTTTGTGGTGTAGACAGGGATCAAATGATGAGCAGTTTGAAAGAAGTTTTTCGTAGGTTACAGGAAGCAGGCTTAGTACTAAACATGGAAAAGTGTTCGTTTTTTCAGGAATCGGTTTCTTATTTAGGTTTTGTTATAGACCGTAATGGTATACATAAATCCCCGGAAAAAATTAAAGCGATTTTAGAATGTCGTGAACCAACTAATATAACTGAATTAAAATCATTTTTAGGCATGGTGAATTATTATAGAAACTTTATTAAAAATGCATCATCAATATTAAGCCCCCTTCATAATTTGCTACAAAAAAAAATATCGTGGACATGGACAAAGGAACATGACGAAGCAGTATCGGTCATTAAACGCGAGTTAGTATCAGAAACGACGTTAGCGCATTTCAACCCTGAAGCTTGTCTAATTGTAACGGTAGATGCATCACCCAGCGGGTTGGGTGCGATCTTATCACAAGTCGAAAATGGCGTTGAAAAACCCATTTGGTATATTTCTCGCTCACTTAATTCTGCCGAAAAACGTTATAGCCAAATACAAAAAGAAGCTACTGCTATAATTTTTGGCATTAGGTAATTTCACCAGTATTTATATGGTCGAACAAAACCTTTTATTCTAAGAACTGATCACAAACCTCTGGTTTCAATATTTAATCCAGACAAGGGCATTCCCGAGATATCAGCAAACCGGTTACAACGCTATGCAATTTTTTTATCAGCATATAACTACAAAATAGAATATGTAAGCAGTATTCATAACTCTGCTGATTATCTTAGTCGAGCGATGGCGGACGAGTCGCCGGCCGCGGCCGGCCGTCTCCAGGAACGCGATGAATCACTAGTTGACAAGTCCGCATACGTACGTTTTGTTTACGAAGGTGAAAGATTTTTGTTTTTGTCGGATGTTAGAGATGCAATTAAGTTAGACAAAGTCATCTCGACTGTCATAGACTATGTACTAAAGAGTTGGCCTAGTATAAATTATGATCCTTTAGTAAAGGATTTTTACAGTCACCGATTAGAATTGTCAGTAGAAAATGATTGTTTGATGCGGGGTTTTAGATTAATAATTCCAAAGAATTTGCAGTTTAAAGTTTTAAACGAGTTACACAAGGGTCATTTAGGAATGACAAAAATGAAAGAAGATGCACGTAATAGGTTTTGGTGGCCGGGTATGGGCGCAGCTATTGAGCGGCACGTCGGCGCGTGCTCCGCGTGTTTCTCCCAGCGCGCCGCCCCGCCGCGCACGCCGCTCACACCGTGGCCCTACCCGGCCCAGCCGTGACATCGAGTCCATATAGATTTTTTAGGTCCCATTAATGGAAAAACTTATCTTATTTTAGTGGACGCCTATTCAAAATGGGTTGAATGTTTTGATGTATCGTCAGGTTATAGTTCTCGTATTGTGATTGAAAAACTATGTGAAGTAATGGCAAGATTTGGGTTATTCCATACGATTTGCTCAGATAATGGTACGGCTTTTGTGTCACATGAATTTAAAAAATTCAGTTCCCAGAACAGCATAACTCATTTAACTTCTCCTGCTTATAATCCAGCTAGCAATGGGCAAGCGGAGAGTTATGTCAAGATAATTAAAAAAGCTATTAAATCGTTCTTGCTATCAGGATCGTGTTTGCGCGATTTAAATGTTAAGATACAAGAATTCTTGTTGTGTTATAGAAATTCTAAACATTCAACTACTGACAGATCCCCAGCTGAGGTTTTGTTCGGTCGCAAGTTGAGATGCAGATTGGATCTGCTGAATCCTATCGTCACAGCACCAGTCGACGCAGCACTCGATAATGTTGTAAAAGCCAAACAGTGTTTGCAGATTGACAATTATCGCGGCAATCGGAAAGTATTGTTCAGTGTGGGTGACGACGTTTTAGTCAAACTTTATAAAAACCAAAAACATTATTGGTCACGTGGTGTGATTGTTAAAAATATTGGAAAGACAATGTTTGTTGTCCAACTAAGCAATTCAGATCAAATAGTTAAAAAACACGCCAATCAATTGCTCAAATTTAGAGGGAGGGAAGATGGGCTGTGTGAAGAAGTTGTTCCTGCATTTATTTTGCCATCACAGCAGACTAGCTCTGAGCAGAGGGCACCTGATGTTCCTTGCGATGACCCACTGGATGAAACCGGGATGCCCGGAACATCAGAGCCTACCCATAGCGACCATAGCGGTGACAAACAGATTGTTCCACCTGCTCCCTCTATGGAACTAGAACATGACAATCGGTCAAAACGTAAAAGAAACATTGTAGATTATAAGACGTTTTTCTGATTAAAGGTGGAGGGATGTTATGTGGGTACTTAGTTCATTATTAAATATGTAGGGTAAATGAGAACACTTTGATGAAATTCTTGACTGCTGCGCCAGTCCAATATACGAGCTAGAACGTACCGGTTGTATCATTGGTGTCCACCCTCCTTCAAATATAACACAAACAAAAAAAGAAAATCTGCAACGCAAGGAGTTGATGGCAAGGAAAATAATATACAGTAATCTCTTTAAGTGCTAATTCACCTATTGGCCACCCTCGAAGCGCTCAAAGACTTGGGTAGCAATATTGTAACTCTACTATAGCACTCTTATGCCTCTTGATTCATTCTGTAACTCAATTTAATGCCACTGAAGAACCTAAGGCGACAAGAAGTTGTGCCCATTTTGGGGGGTATGCTAGGATTATAGCCAGCTATAACTCCTAAATCTTAGCACTTGTTTATAACCTCAAGATTTGGTTAGCGCTTCTGTGCATCGCTTATAACTCTTGTTTTAGCGCCTTGGTTATTACCATCCTTGATTGTATTGCATCACTTCCGAGTAATTGCATGTGACTGGACACGTCGAGGTCAAAAGAAGGAAGATATTGTTTATTTGCTGTTTACTTTCCCGTAATATTATTATTTGTTCCTATAATGTTTACTACCTCCCTCGGACGAATAAACTACCTCCAATGTTCTTATGAAATTATTGTGAAATTACGCGTAGGTTCAACAAAACAAGCGAAGCCGAAAATTTATTTGTTTGTTATCTAGGAAGCAGGGAAGGGATTTCGCTGAAATGGACTGAATACCACTTTTGGGTGCAAAAGGACTATTTATTTAGGTTTAACCTGACAAAAGTGGTTCAACGAATATTACAGACCCCCAAAGGTATTAAATTTGAATCCTTATCGCTAATACAAAGAGCAGGAATTCGGCAAACAAGGAAACATTTTACCATCACAGATTATTACGTAAATTTTAATTAAACATCCTGTTACAGGTTTTATTTTTCGTAAAAGCGGGTTTCATGCAACTTGAAATAGCGTTAATCTCTATTTTAATTAAGTGCGTGTAGGTAACTATGAAAAAGCGCTCTGTGCCAAACATTGTTGTAATCGGTTTATCGGAAAAGCTTTTCAAAGTGAATAAATATAACTTTTGCTGCAGTCTCGTTAGTGATCCTCGTTAACTTTTGCACGTTAACAGTTACATAGTTACTTTTTGCTTTACGTGTCGTATTATTGTCAAAATCAAAATCAAAATCATTTATTTGTGATTCACAGGTCTTATTTAAATATAAATTAAGTTAATTCTGTGATCAGCCTCATGGGCATATAAATGTCATAAAAATACATACCAGGCCCCTCAGAAAGTATTGCGAAAAAAAGTTTTTATATATGGGAGACTGGCCAGTTATAATGTTTTTCGAAAATATGATTATTTATAAGTAAAAATAAGTAAGTTCCAATTTCAAAATTTCCCTCCACATTTTTTGCGAGTTAATTCAAAGTATTGTGTCTCACTGAAATATGGATCTGCGCCGGGAACATTTTAGAGCTATGATTTTATACGATTTCAAGTGTCGCCTGAAACCGGATGAATCGTACGATAGACTTCAAATGGCATTCATGGATGAAGGCCCTTCCAAGGCAACCGTGTATCGTTGGTATAACGAATTCAAGCGCGGTCGACCAACTTTGGGGGATGACGAAAGAAGCGGTCGCCCTTTGACGGCTGTTACCGAAGAAAACGTGCTAGCAGTGAAAAATTTAATCCAAGACAATAGGCGAATTACATATCAGGAGATTCAACACATATTGAAGATTGGATCGGGAAGCGTTCACGAGATTCTACACAGCCATCTTCGCGTGAGGAGGATAGTATCACGCTGGGTGCCGCACAACCTCACCGATGCTCAGAAGCAGGCCCGGGTGGAATGGTGCCGTGATATGCTTAACAAATTTGAAGCAGGCTCGTCTCGGCGTGTTTACGACATCGTTACAGGTGATGAGTCCTGGATTTATCAATACGACCCAGAAACCAAGCGCCAGTCGACTGTTTGGGTGTTTCAAAATGAGCCAACGCCTACCAAAGTGAAGCGATCTAGAAGCGGGGGTAAGATTTTGATCGGTAGCTTTTTTAATTTGACTGGCCACTTGGTATCAATTCCCTTACGGGATCAAAGAAGCATTAATGCCGAATGGTATACTACCAAATGTTTGCCAGTAGTTTTCTCTGTTATAAGCAACAAGCGACCAAACACAGGGCTCCGCGGGCTACTGCTCCACCACGACAATGCACCTGCGCACACCGCACTCAAAACGAGGGACTTCCTGGACAGCACGCCAGTCAAACTCCTGGGTCACCCTCCTTACAGCCCTGATCTAGCACCGTGTGACTTCTTTTTATTCCCAAAAATAAAAAATCAGCTCAAAGGGATACAATTTTCGTCGCCGGAAGATGCGCTGGCTGCGTTCGAGCAGGCTGTAAACGAGGTGTCTGCGGCGGACTGGAAAAAGTGTTTTGAAAACTGGTTTAGGCGCATGAATCTTTGTATAGAGGCTGGTGGAAAGTACTTTGAAAAGATTTGATAAAAATATATGTACGTATAGAACAATTTTTTTTAGTTTCGCAAAACTTTCTGAGTGTCCCACGTACATAGGTTAAAATTTCAATATATTGCAATCATTAATTAACCATATCAATGTTAATACAGTCAATCGGACATCAACACATTAACAACTCGTCAACAGAATAGAAAGAGTGCTCAATGAGGAATTGGAACAGTTTATTTTTGTACACACGAATGTCTCTACAGTCCTTAATGTCTATACCTATGTTGTGAATAATACTATAGTATGTGGGAGGATTTATGAGATATTAAGGCTCCCTCTACATTAGCTCAGAACCATCATTTTGCAATTTCAACAAATACCCCGTTTGTGAAAACAATGGGTCGTACTGATTTGCATATTTTGTAGAGAACGCAAATTGAGCAATTTCAGTACTTATAGGAATTTGTTTTAATTCATTCTATGGTATGTCATTCTATTACCATTGATGACTTCTAGTAGGTAAGTACTCGTTACAAATAATGGGTTCATATACAGTAAAAATAATACCTACATACGGTCAACCGTATTACAATTACAATAAAAAAACCATTTTATACGAAACTGGTTAAGTATGTATGTTGCATACAAGACAAGCTTTGTTTATACTGATTTTGTTACTATATATATGTGGCTGCCTGTAGAGATCCATGGTAGGCTACTAATTAGACACTAAAATGGGGTAAACATTCTTCAACCTGATACAGTTCTGAGTTGTGTTATTCAAGAAAGGAAAGTTAATTTATAAATAAATTAGTTATTTAAAAAAAACAGCTTAGATTGTCCCAATTTAGGGCAAAGGCCTCCCTTTCCTTTTCCACTCTTTTCTTCTTTCTCTTTTTTAAATAATCCAGTAATCTATACTTATAAAGACAGACGTCCTGACTGACTGATTCATCAACGCAGAGCCGAAACTTATCAAGTTACAAACACAAAATTTGGACAGTAGGTTTCTTTTTTAACGCAAGCACCCACTATGACAAGATTTTTGGAAATAGCCCTGAGGGGGTGAAAAAGGACGTTAGAGTTTGTGTGAAAATCTTTTCTCCTGGACCGATAATTCACTCAAAACTTGGGAAAAAAATAAAAAAAATAATGCTATGCTGTGTTCTATAGGTACTATGTAATTTGTATGCCATTCAAGGTTAAACATAGTGTGACGTAATATGTTAATTTTCCACCAAGTTTTTAACTTTTATCTATGTTTTACAAATAAATGATTTTGATATTTTTGATTTTGATTTTGAAAATAATCTCTATAGTAAATAATGGAACACCTATCTTTTATTTTTCCAACGTTATGCCTAATGGAAGGTGCAATAGGGTTACAACTTTTGTATGGGAGAATATTAATGCCTGGGTGGATTGAGTCGAATCTCTGAATAAATTATCTTTAAAACAATTAATCAATTACGTGTTTTAGATTTTTTTGAAAATTTAATTCCACGGGGGTAAACAGGTGTGTTAAAAGTCTATGAAAAATCTTCATGGGGTCACCCTTGACACAAATACTCTTCAAATCTTCTATATCTTAACTATTATAAAATTGTAAACGTCTGTTTGTTTGTTTGTTTGTTCCAGCATCACGCTAAAACTACTGGACCGATTTTGATGTTTTTTTTTTTGTTTAAAAGCTGATGATCTGACTTAAAAACTGGTATGGGTTTTGAGAAAGAAAGAAAGAAAGAAAAAAAGAAAAAAATTAATTCGTGGGTTGCGTACTCACCCGACAGATCGAAGCTTCTATGCATTTGCACGAGCGGATAGTAATGTACGATGGAGTGGACAGGAGTGGAGTGGAGTGGACAGGGGATGGGACTGGGGATGGGACTGGGGACGGGATAGGGGACGGGACTGGGGACGGGACAGTGGACGGGACAGGGGACGGAACATGGGACGGGAAATGGGACGGGACATGAGACGGGACATGGGACAGGACAGTGGGACGGCACATGGGACTGGACATAGGATGGGACATGGGACAGGACATGGGACATGGGACGGGACGATAGTGATATAGTGAGATAGTGGGACAGTGGGACAGTGGGATAGTGGGACAGTGGGACAGTAGGACAGTGGCAGTGGGACGGTGGGACGGTGGGACAGTGGGACAGTGGGGCAGTGGGGTAGTGGGGCAGTGGGCCAGTGGGGCAGTGGGATAGTGGGGCAGTGGGGTAGCGGGTTAGCGGGGCATTGGGGCAGTGGGGCAGTGGGGTTGTGGGGCTTTGTGGTAGCGGGGCAGCGGGGAAGTGGGGCAGCTGGGCAGCGGGGCAGTGGGGCAGCGGGGCAGTGGTGTAGCGGGGCAGTGGGGTAGTAGTGGAGTGGGGCAGCGGGGCAGGCACTGGGGCAGTGGTATAGTGGGGCAGCGGGACAGTGGGGCATTGGGGAAGCGGGGCAGTAGGGCAGCGGTGCAGCTGAGCAGTGGGGCAGCGGGGCAGTGGTTTACCGGGGCAGCGGGGCAGTCGGGCAGTGGGATAGTGGGGCAGCGGGGCAGTGGAGCAGCGGGGCAGTGGGGCAGTGGGGCAGCGGGGCAGTGGCGCGGCGGGGCAGCGGGACATTAGGGCAGCGGGGCAGTGGGGCATCGGGGCAGGGTGAGGGGCAGTGGGATAATGGGGCAGCGGGGCAGTGGGGCAGTGGGGTAGCGCGGCAGCGGGGCAGTGGGATAGTGGGTGGCAGTTGGGCAGTGGGGTAGCGGGGCAGTGGGGCAGCGGGGCAGTGGGGCAGCGGGGCAGTGGGGCATCGGGGCAGCGGGGTAGTGGGGCAGAGGGGCAGTGGGGTAGCGGGGCCGTGGGGCAGCGGGGCAGCGAGGCAGTGGGGCAATTGGGCAGTGGGGCAGCGGGGCAGTGGGGTAGCGGGGCAGCGGGGCAGTAGGGGAGTGGGGCAGCGGGGCAGGCTGTGGGGCAGTGATATAGTGGGTCAGCGGGGCAGTGGGGCAATGGGGTAGCGGGGCAGCGGGGCAGTGGGGCCGCTGGGCAGTGGGGCAGCGGGGCAGTGGGTTACCGGGGCAGCGGGGCAGTGGGGCAGAGGACTGGACTGGAATGGACTGGACTGGACTGGACTGACGTGGGTTAGCAGAATTTAACGCGAGCGGAGCCGCGGGTAAAAGCTAGTAGGTACTATAATAAAACTGTAAAGGTCGAAAAGTCTGTACATTGAGTATTTTTTCGCGAAAACCGGCTAGGGGGACTAGAAATAAGCTATAGAACACGAATCAATCGTTAAAAATTTTTATGTCTGTCTGTCTGTCTGTCTGTCTGTCTGTTTGTTACCTCATCACGTGAAAACGGCTGAACGGATCGTAATGAAACTTAGCATTTGTATTGGTATTAGTCTAACTTAAAATATAGGGTATGTTTTATCTGAATCGGTTGAGTAGATCCAGCGATACAGCTTGACCCCTCTATTGTATTAAGTTGCATACAAAGTAGAGGTCATGATTGTTGGTTGGATGCAGGTTGCAGGTTCCTAAAAATACAACTGGATTCTATTAGTATTATAGAAAATATAGAATAACATAACATAGCCCATCACTGTCCCGCTGCTGGGCATGGCCCTCTTCTTAGAATGAGAAGAGTTAAGGAACTGAATATTGTTAGTGTAATAGATTATCATAACATAATCAGCTCATTACCTACTGCCCCACTGCTGGGCATGGACCTCTTCTCGGAACGAGAAGAGTTAAGAAACTAGAAAATATAGAATAACATAACGTAGTCAACCCATTACTGTCCCACTACTGGGTATGGCCCTCTTCTCAAAATGAGAAGAGTTAATGAACTGGATATTATTAGTATTCTAGAATAACATAACATTACCAGCCCATTACAGTACCACTGCTGGACACGGGCCTCTTCTCAGCATAAGAAGAGATGTGGTTAGTGTTATAGAATAACATAATCAGCCCAATTTCTTCCCACTGCTGGGCACGAGCGTCTTCTCAGAATGAGGGAGTTTAGGGCTAATTCCATAAAATTCCATCACCTTAGCCGGTTGGTTGTAAAAACAAAATATAGTATGGTCGGTAAATAGTGTAATCGTCTGTGTAGGCGCTTATATGTACATATTTGAAGATATTGTGTTCATAATTATGACACGATGTTATTTTCCGACATCCACGCGGACGTAGTCGCGGGCACAGCTAGTTAAATAATAAATGTATGAAAAATGCATACCTCCCCAAACTGCATGGGGGAGGCCTATGTCCAGCAGTGAACGTCTTTCGGCTGAAATAATGATGATGATATAGAAAATAGGTATTTTTCTTTTCTCAAACCTACGACAGGAAACATTATACGGGGCATGTTGAAACTTTTTAGGCGGGCAAAGCCGCAAGAGCACTTCTAGTCTTCTACACTTATAAAGACAGATGTCCTGACTGACTGATTCATCAACGCAGAGCCGAAACTACTCAAGCTAGAAACATGAAATTTGGACAGTAGGTTCCTTTTTTAAATATAAGCACCCACTAAGAAAGGATTTTTGGAAATTTTAGCCCGAAGGGGGTAAAGTAGGGTGTTAGAGTTTGTATGAAAAAACTTTTTTCCTGGATCGATTCACTTAAAACTTGGGAAAAATTATATTTAAAGTAAGTAATGAAACACATCTTTTATTTTTCCAAAATGATTCCTAAAAAACCGGCCAAGTGCGAGTCAGACTCGCGCAGTAAGGGTTCCGTACCTCTCAACGACCTGATACCCCATAAAAACTGATTTATTTACGAGAGTTTATCAAAAGATATCAATGCACAGTGCGCGAAATATGAATTTTTGCATCTTTCTTACGCAGGTACCACCATATAAGTCTATGTTTGTCTTATTTTTAGTATTTGTTGCTAAACTACATAATATGCACTAAAATCTGACCAAGTTTGACGCTGGTATATATTACAGTTTTGAAGATAGAGCAGGAACAAAAACGTTGAAAAAAATGCACGTTTTTTGAGGTTTCTTGTATGGGGACCCCCTTTGGTTTTAGACTTTTTTTTGTTTTTAAAAAGATACAGCCCTGTGACAGACAGACGGACGGGCGGACGGAAGGACGGACGGACGGACAGCGTAGCGCGAGTAATAGGGTCCCGTTTGTCACCCTTCGGGTACGGAACCCTAAAAAGGATGCAATAGATTTATACATTTTGTTTGGGAGAATATTATTATGTGTACTCAATCTAATTGAGTCGAAATTCGGTATAAATAATCTTTAAAGCAATGAATGAATAACGTGTTTTTTTTTCGAAAATAAACTGAACAGGGGTAAAAAGAGGTGTTAAAGTTTCTATTAAAAATCTTCCTGGGATCGCACTTGACACAAATACTTTCTTTTCCCAAAACTACGACGGGAAACATTTATCGGGGCATGTTAAAACTTTTTGCGCCTGCAAAGCCGCAAGAGCACTGCTAGTTAATTAATGACAGCAATTTTAACGCAAAAAAAAAATCTAGCAATATAAAGCATAAAACAATTTTTATAAAAACTAGACGACCCGTAGTGCCATAGTGATTTGGGTTCAAAGAATAATAGTTTGAACAATAAAAATGTAACTAACTCCCAACGGAATGTATGTAATACATACATATATAATGTTCTTGCTCCCAACGGAGTGATGAATCGCCGCATCGCTGCATCGCACGTTTAAACCGGAACCAATATTGCGAACTGTTTCCCGTCCAATTGTGCGATGGATTATAATATGAAATTAATAAAAGTACAAAGTATTACAGTAAGTCCGACGGCCATTGACCGTACCGTGTACCGGGGTTGAATATGATTGCAGGGAGGATGAGTACAAAACTGGACAATGATAATAACATTGAAATTACTTCGTTTTTGCTGACAGATAATTTTAAAAGAAATCTGCTTTAATTAGGTAAATATTCTCACCAAACTATGCTATTATAATTCATCGTCAGTTATATAAACAACCTTGCCCACCTTTTTTACCTTTTTACCCCAGCAATCCTATCCACCTGTTTTACGGTAGGTAGTGAGAGCTCAATATCTTGGCAAGTCGAAATATGTAACTTTTGAATGGTAGGTAGTGATTTTGTCAATTTTCTGGTTCGCGAGAACACCGACACAATTCAAAATTATTCTTTAAACAGAATCAAGTAATTTTTGTTCCTTCTGTGTACTTATTTATATATAACTTAAAGAAATCCTTGCTAAGAAAGCTTACTACACAATTAATGAGTACATAGATGATAAACAAATAGCGACACAATTAACTAGCCTATGCCAGCGACTTCGCCCGCGTGAATATCATTTATCACGCATCCTTCGGGAACTGTGGATCTTCCCGGTACAAAAAGTATGTTTAATTCGGGTCGAGTTATATCTGTGTGCCAAATTTCATTAAAATCGGTGTAGCCGTTCTTGAGTTATAAATGATGTAACTAATCCGACTTTGTTTTATATGTATATTAAGAAGATGTTAAAATATATAATTTATTATAGTTATAATATAGTTACCCATTGAATTTATTATTGTGTTGGAGTAGGTATTGAATTATTGTTATGAATTGAAATGTTTAATACGGCGCCCTTTATGAATTTTTATATTAATTGATTATTATTATCTAATTGAGATTTGGATTATATGTATAATGACAAATTTTAATTGGATTGAATTTTGCTGTACCCTACAGGGTCCATAATTGTGACAAGCTATTAAGCCATTATGTTTACCACCTAATTTACATTGTGGAATGCAAATAAATAATATGAATATGAATATTTAAATTTAGGATAATTTTTTGTTGTGTGTTAATGTTTTCGCAAACAAGCGAATTGTTGATTGTTGATGGCACGCTTGATAAGGCACACTGCAGTCTTTTCGGACTCCTGCGGTCCCATACAAATTCAAAACATTTCATTTTTATAACATCCCATTTTTATTATTTTAAATGAAACACACCCGTGTTTTTTATTTTTTCGAAATCGCGTCATTTTCATATCAAATTTTAATTTTGAAATGTGTCTTATTCTAAACAGACGTAAGCGCCAAATGACGTCATTCATACGGTTGAATGGCGTCATGTCTTTGCTTCGCTCTGACCTAGCTTCTTAAATCGTTGCTCTGACCTGTCAAAAAAAGTCAACGTCACTTGTTAATCTAGAGCGTCTATCTTGTGTATTGTTTGTTAATGTTATATTGATTTAATCGATTTCAATCCCAATCTTTCTAATTGTGAAGTCTACTATCTCAGTTCCATATTTAATTAGTCACCATAAAAGTTGTTGGCAACATCAACGTAATTACATTTAATATTTGTATCGAGCCACACTTTATAGTTTCTGCTGGCAACACCATGTGTAAAATTTCTTCTTTCAACCTCACTTGCTCTGTTCGCACGTTATTTTGTACTTTTATGGAATTAAACCATTTCATGAACAAATACAGGTGTTACTCATTCTACAAAGTTACAGTCCACTCTCACACCACTGCGCCATCAACATTGGTCCTTCGAGCCAAAAAGGAAGCCCTGTGGCAACGAAGAAGACGCCTGCGAAACGTGCGCAAAAAACAGCAAAATCAGCAAGCTAGAATTTTTGAGGAAAGAAGGAAGATCGCTAGCGCAAGTATACGATTATTACGATTCCCTCAATATATCGTCGCTGCGACCTACCTACAATTATTTTACATTTTCAATATTAAATTATTATTGTGTTGGACTTTGGATGCCCGGAAGCTCCGTTCCAACGTCATACATTCGAACATTGTCCATATGTACGCCATCATCATATTTTTCCTACGTTTTGTATCCTGCTCACACCTGCCAAACTGCAATAATTGATTCCTGCTCACTCGTCGCGCTCCATGCTAAAAATTTGAACAGCGGACTGGATCGGAACGCAGCCAAAGGAACTGGTCTATTTTTTCGTGCCTCCTATTGGCTATCGTCGACCACTGCGTATGCGATGCGAACCCCGTAGCCGGAACACTTGTGGAAGTGTGCAATTGTGCAATTTTATTGTGCAAATTCGTCCAAAATAATTAACATCATAGACTTGACTCCATTTTGTTTTGTTCTCATGCAAAGTAAATTATCATTGCGGTTTTATTTTGTGTTAAGATTGTTTTGCATTGTAAAAGTTATAGGAAAAATTGCCAGTTGGTTGGTTAAGTAAGCGTAGTATAAGTGTGTCAATTAGTATAAAAGTAATTGTAAGAAGCAAAAATGACGGACGACAGCTTAAAAGCGTTGATTGCATCACGCGGTTATGTGAAGGGCGCTATTACGCGTATAGTGAACTTCGCCACCGACGAATCCAGCATGGCACAGGCCACGCTCGAATTGCTAACACAAAGAAGGGACAGGCTGCAAGCATGTTTCCAAGAATACGAAAAATACAATAAAAAAATTCTGTGTCTGGACTCTTCTGACACCGAAGACGTAGCCGATTACGAGAACAATTTTTTGACAAGCTCGGCCATCATAACATGCGCTATTGAAAGCTACCAAAAAAAGCCAGCTTCTCGCAGGCGACAGGTTGTCCAGTCCTCCGTCACGGCTGCTGAAATGAAATTACCAAACATCCAAATACCCATATTTAGCGGTAAGTACTCCGAGTTTAAACCCTTCATGGGATTGTTTACATCCATGATACATAATAATAATTCTTTAGATAATATTCAAAAATTCTATTATTTAAGGTCACTATTGAAGGATGAGCCTTACGATCTTATAAAAAATATTCCTCTCTCAAACGAAAATTATTCTCAGGCTGTAGATTTAATTAACGAAAGATATGACAACAAATTTAAAATTACATGTGATCACATAAATCAGTTATTAGACATGACTCCCATATCAAAATCCACGTCAGTTAACCTTAGAGACTACATATCAAAAGTAAAACAGCAAATAGCTGCACTGCATAACCTAGATTCGAATGTTCATTCATGGGACTCTATTTTGCTTTGTATTTTATCTCGCAAATTAGATCTATACACCGCTCGAGCCTACCAAATGGAACGTGATACCAAACACTCTCGGAGTTTCTGGAGTACTTGGAGCGGAGAGCAACAGCGCTGGAGAATGCAGAGCAAGGTACAGTCAGAGGATGCAGCAAGGTATCCGTCAACGTTGCTACAAAGCAGGGACGTGCATGTGTAAAATGTAAGTGTTCCATGCACAAATTATTTAACTGTCCAAAATTTAAATGCATGCCTGCAAGAGAGAGGCTTGACTTTTTCAAACAGAGTAAACTCTGCAACATTTGTTTAAACAATCATGCAGGCAAATGTCGTTACCACTTCAGATGTAGTGTGTGCAAAAATGATCATAACACGCTGCTTCACATTGATGATAGTGGTACACCTGCAACATGTAATTTCACATGCGATGTTAATAATGTTTTACTCCCAACAGCTCGCTTAAAGCTTTTTGCTCGAGATGGGAGCGAAGTTTATGTCAAAGCACTTTTAGATAGCGGCTCACAAGCTACCCTTGTTACAAGTGAACTTGTCAAACTCTTGGGTCTCAAACCCAAGCTGAGCCGCACGAGCATTGCTGGCATAACAAATACAAAAACAAAGATTTATTATTGTATTCCATTAACCGTTCATTCATCAACATCTGCTTTTAATATGACAGTAAGTTGTCATGTTGTTGATACAATTACCAGTCCGATGCCCCAGGATCATATTAATCTATCCAGTCTAAATATTCCCCCAGGTCTGCTTTTAGCTGACAAAGAATTTAATATACCCGGTGAAATACATTTACTACTTGGAGCTGATGTATTTTTTCAGGTGGTGCTTCTGCCACTGCACTCTGCTGCCAGCAATTCATCTCTGCAGCATGAAGTTAGTACATCTTGCATCATAAATACACAATTCATATCATCGGTGGAAGGCTTTTGGAAAAGACTGCAAAACAGGTTGTATCATTATTTTGTAAACACTGTCCTTCAGATATTGATGCAAATTTAAAAAGGTTTTGGGAAACAGAAAAGATACCAGAAATATTTAATGAGGTATCATCAGAGAATGATCTCTGCGAACAATCATTTAACAAATCAGTTAAATTGCAAAATAATCAATTTACACTTGATTTACCATTAAAGTTGCCACTTTGTGACATCAATAAGGTTCTAGGTGACTCCTTTAACTTATCTTTAAACAGATTTCTAAGTTTAGAGAGAAGATTTCATAAAGATCCTAGTTTATTCATACATTATAAAGCCTTCATTGAAGACTTCATAAAGTTAGGTCATGGTCATTATGTAGATATTTCAAAGTTCAATTTACAGCAGGATGCTTTATACTTTCTTCCACATCACCCTGTATTAAAAGATAGTAGCAAAACAACTAAATTAAGAACAGTCTTTGACGGTTCTATGAAAACTACTAACAAAATATCACTTAATGATATACTCCTTAATGGACCAATAGTCCAACGTGATTTATTTGAAATTATTCTCTTATTTCGCATAGGTAGGTATACTTTTACCGCCGATATAAAGCATATGTTTCGCAACATTAAAGTTAATTCTGAGTACACTCCTCTACAAAACATATTATGGAGAGAGAATCCCAGTGTGAGTATTAGGTGTATACAATTAGATACTGTCACCTATGGACTCAAAAGCTCTAGTTATTTAGCTACACGCTGTTTAAAAGAATTAGCTGATAGATACGAAAATGAATTTCCTTTGGCAGCGTTTGCTCTAAGAAATTGCACTTATATTGATGATATTTTATACTCACATGACGATCTAAACAAGCTGATTGAAGCTAAACTACAGCTATGTCAAATTTTAAGTCGTGGGAGCTTTCAGACTCATAAATGGTCTTCAAATAAAGCTGATGTTTTATCAGACATACCTATTGAACAACAACATTTTGATAAGCTAGAATTACAAAATGAAAATTTTAAAGCTTTAGGTTTAAATATAAATTTAAAAAATGATTCTTTTAGCATTTCCTCTCCAGAGCCATAAGACACAAAAACAATAACAAAACGTAGCATTTTAAGTTACATTTGCAAATTCTTTGATCCAATGGGCTTTGCAAGTCCAGTTATAGTAAAAGCTGAAATCATAATGCAAAAACTCTGGGCAGCTAACATTGATTGGAATGCTTCTCCGCCTGAATGGTTAAAAATTGAGTGGCTTAGTTTTATTGCTAGCTTGAATAAGCTAAAACCTATACATTTATATAGAAATGTATCTTCACAAGATGCAGTGTCAGTACAATTGATAGGATTTGCAAACGCATCAAGTTCGGCTGCTTATGACTGCTGTATATACTTGCGAATAATCACTACATCAGGTGAGATACTATTATCATTGCTCTGTGCAAAATCCAGGATCAACCCACTGAGCACGAGACTAACTATACCCAGGCTTGAGCTGAATGCTTGTCTTCTGCTTTCAAAACTAATTAATAAGGTATATGTAACGCTTTCTTTAAAAATTAACATTAATGACGTCTTATTGTTCACTGATTCCAAAATAGTACTAGCATGGCTCGGCACGGATGCAACAAAGCTGCAGGCTTATGTGGCTAACAGAGTAAAGGTAATATGCAATCATACAGCTAATTTCCAGTGGTTATATGTCAATACAAAAGAAAATCCCGGTGATTTAATTAGCAGAGGTGTCAATCCTGATGAGTTTGCTGACTGCAAGCTGTGGTGGCAAGGTCCTAATTTCCTTAATAACAGTGAGTATAAGCCTATAATTATTAACAAATTGGACTTACCTGTGAACTTACCTGAAGTAAAAACCTGCTCTGCATCCTCCAGTGGTACTGTATGTGTTACAGCTCTAGACGAATCGGACGTTATTGATTACTTATATAAATACTCAAGCATAAATAAAATGTCACGTGTTTTAGCGTTTGTATTAAGGTTTTGCAACAATTTAAAAATTAAATCTAATAGGATTAATTCATTATTTTTATCAAGCTCTGAATTAAACCGTGCGTTGATATTGATCATCAAATATGATCAAAGCAAACATTTTCAAAAAGAAATAAGCATTTTAAAGAATAATAAACAATTAAAAGGAAATCTACAGGCCTTACATCCTTTTATAGATGACCAGGGTTTACTAAGAGTAGGAGGTAGACTCCATAATGCAAATATTCCGTTTTCTCATAAACACCCAATAATTCTTAACAAACAATCCCATGTCACGCTTCTTATTATTCGTAATGAACATCATAGGCTCCTCCATGCAGGACCTAAACTATTGTTATCTAGTTTAAGACAACAGTATTGGATTGTCAATGGTATTAGAGAAGTTAAGAGAGTAACCCACAAGTGCATCACATGTTTTAGACTAAAATCAACGGCTGCAAAACAATTAATGGGATCACTACCAAGTGACAGAGTTGATTCTTGTCGTGCTTTTGAAAAATTGGGAGTAGATTTCGCTGGGCCAGTCCACGTTAAGTTGTCCCGTATAAGAAAATCAGTAGTTGGCAAGGGCTATATTTGTGTATTTGTTTGCTTCTCAACAAAAGCTATACACCTTGAATTAGCATCAGATCTCACAACAGACACCTTTCTTGCTTGTTTTAAAAGGCTAATTGCTCGACGAGGCTTACCCAGTGATGTATACTGCGATAATGCTAGTACATTTAAGGGTGCAAATAACCAACTGACTGAATTGTATGATCTTAACAGAACCCAGAGTCATCAAACACAGGTGCAAGATTTTTCAGCTTCTAAAGGTATTAATTTCAAATTCATTCCAAGCTATTCACCAGTGTTTGGAGGGCTGTGGGAAGCTGCTGTTAAAAGCACAAAATATCATCTTAAACGTGTCGTTAAAGATATTGTTTTAACTTATGAACAATTACAGACTATATTATGTGAAATTGAAGCCATATTGAATTCGAGACCGTTGGTTCCTATGTCCACATCTGATATTGATGATTTTACTTATCTTACTCCTGGCCATTTTTTAATTGGTACAGCTCTAACAGCCTACCCTGAAAATAATGTATCTGACATACCATGTAATAGATTAAAATTCTGGTCTTTGTGTAATAAAATTAAACAATCATTTTGGAAAATCTGGTACAAACATTATTTAACTGTTTTACAAACTCGACCTAAATGGCGAGATGATGTAACAAATATTGAAGTAGGGACCCTAGTTATACTACGGGAGCAAGGTACACCCCCATTGTCTTGGCCTATGGCGCGGGTCGTCAAGGTTTATCCAGGTTCGGATAAAAAGGTTAGAGCACTAGATGTTAGAACACCGAACGGCAAATCGCACACTAGGTCTGTGACAAAGGTGTGTGTCTTACCAATAGATAAGTAAGTTTTAGAAATTAACTAAGTATTAGATTCTAGTTAAAAATTAAAGTAAAATAATTAGACATGTAACTCAATACATTGTTCTAATGAGTGCGTTTCATAAAACTTTGTAATTTTGAATACGTTATTGTAATAAGTATTAAGTATGTTTACCACATAGTTATAGACATAACTTTGAATATGGTAATTTAAGTTGTATTTTTTATATTCAGTTTTTGCTTTTCTTTCTGAGGCCGCAGCATGTTGGCAACATCAACGTAATTACATTTAATATTTGTATCGAGCCACACTTTATAGTTTCTGCTGGCAACACTATGTGTAAAATTTCTTCTTTCAACCTCACTTGCTCTGTTCGCACGTTATTTTGTACTTTTATGGAATTAAACCATTTCATGAACAAATACAGGTGTTACTCATTCTACAAAGTTACAGTCCACTCTCACACCACTGCGCCATCAACAAAAGTTTCTGAAGGATTTCAAGTTGCCGGCAGCAGAAACTTGCCGAAAGTATGGAATACATGCACGAGAATGATTGTTACAATATTGCGAATCCTTAGTTGGCGTGTACTTTTCAATAAGATGCATTTCTTTTCGTATTAAAAGTAAATTAGTAATAGAGCAAAGCAAAGTTGCGTATAGAAACAATGATTATTACAGAGATTACAGACGATAGTTGAAGAGGTTATGTTTATTAATTTGCAAAAAAACAATACAGTGACATTTGCATATCATGCATGACATTTATCATCTTTCATAATTATCATTTAATAAGCTGAGGCAAAGATAACTCCTCATTCGGCCGTATAAATGACGTCATTACATGTTTTTAGGTTTTAATTTTTTTTCTCCGAAATTAAGTAATAAAAAAATATATATTCGTAATTAGGATAGGAAAATAAAGAAGTATTATTTTTGTTTTAGAACCTTAAAATTTTTGAAATGTTGTCAATTACAGTATTACAATAACATTAATAATATAACCGGGTTCATAGCATCATTCCATATATATAACATATCCATATATATAACATATCCATATATATTCCATATATATTTTTTTTTTTTTTCATTTTTGGCCTGTGTCCAGCAGTGGACTTCTTACGGCTGAAATGATGAATGATAGCATCATTCAATTCGCTCAGTTAAATAAAAGGACGAAACGCTTACCTTCGTTTTACGTAACAAACTCCAACAAAAAGTTAATGTTTGTCTTTTACTCAAATTAGATTTATCGAAGCAGCGATCGAATAGGCATTTAATGACGCTTGACTCAAACTTCAGGCTAAGTTTTGCTGGTAAAAGTTTTCAATCAAAAGCTTGGATACCTGAATTATGTGGAGGTTGCCTAAAATTGTCATTTTTCAGTTACCATCAATCAAATACTTCTTTGAAGTTAGAACCTACAGTTGTCCTTAATGGACTGTAGAACCTGAACGTAATTAATTTTAATAGGTCAACTGGTTTACAGTGACTAAGAGTAATTCATTCATTCATTCATTTCAGCCGAAAGACGTCCACTGCTGGACATAGGCCTAAGAGTAAGACTTACTAAGAGTAATATTTTATGATTATTGAATGCCTAAGATAACCATTTAACAATAGTAATTTTTCTTAATACTTTGCAGCGCCTAAAGCTGGGTACACACAAAAGACAAAAAAAAAAAAAGGATTTGAATGGTGTGTTCCTTCAAAGATTTGAAGTCAACGTTTTGATGAAAATGGATTCCTTAGTGTTAATGAAGGTAACCTTGGTATTTAAAAAATTATGGTATTTAGACTTCTAGGCCTGAATTTCAGAACGATGCTCCAAAGCATATACTAGATTTAAGAACTGTCATCTCATGTATACATTGACTTCAAACGAAATGATAAAGATAAAATCCTGAATCTAGATTAATGCATCGTTCTAGATGAAGACAAAGAAGATTAAGCAAGAAAAACCCTGAACCATAATGACACGTGTTGGCAATAACTCACACTTAATGTTCTGAAAAATCCTGCAAAGTTTTTTTTCCTAGGGTCCGTCAGAATCCAGGAAAATGAGATCAAAGTTTGGATGTAATTTCGTCATTCTTTTAGATTGGATTTATCTAGTCAGGATTTTTGTCATTTTGTTTGACGGCAATGTATGAGACGACAGTTTTTGAATCTAGATTATGCTTTGAGCATAGTTCTGAGTATCATATAAGTATTTAGCTTCTCGGTCAGAAATTTAAAACCACGTATTTAAGCATTATTTTAAATGGGTGGTCAAGCGGTTAAAATTTGGGAGAAAAGTTTTTAAGGCAATTAGTAATTTTTGAAGATAAACCTATGAAAATTGGTCTGATATTTGATGGCTATTCGATTACTACATTAAAATTACGTGATATAGCAGATTTTTAAAATATGGCGATGAAAGCTTGGATGAAGTTTCGTCACATTTGGGGATTTTTTCGATACGGGAATCGCATCCCTATCTTCTGAAGGCGGATAATCCATACGGCCATTGTGTAATTCAATACTTTTTGTAATAAAAACTTCGTATTGTCGTTGTTGTTGTTTTGTGTTGTAAATGTTGTTGTGCTGGTTCGGGCTGGCGCCGATTAGACGAAAAACTTGAACAGGTAATATAGCCCTGGCCCTACAGAACCTTTTAAAATTCTGATTATGCAGCATTTATAAGGTTATTACAAAAGATGATACGATGTTTTTTAGGGTTCCGTACCAAAAGACTACTAACGGAACCCTATTACTCTCGCTACGCTGTCCGTCCGTCTGTCTGTCACAGGGCTGTATCTTGTAACGGTAATAGATAACCAGTTGAAATTTTCAGAGAATATGTGTTGCTCTGGGGTGTATCACGACAAATACTAAAATTAAAAAAAAGTATAAAGCCAAAGAGGTTTCCCCTTTGGTTCCATACAAGAAACCTCGAAAAACTACATTTTTTTCAACGTTTTTGTCCCTGCTCTATCTTCAAAACGGTAATACATACCAGCGGCAAACTGGGTCTGATTATAGTGCATACTATGTTGTTTAGCAACAAATACTAAAAACAGGGCAAACATAGATATATGTGGTGGTACCTACCTACGTAAGAAAGAGATGCAAAAATTCACATTTCGCGTATCATACTTGATGTCTTTTGATAAATTCACGTAAATTAAATCAATTTCTAAGGGGTATCAGGTCGATGGGTGGTACGGAACCCTTACTGCGTGAGTCCGACTCACACTTGGCCGGTTTTTTCTGCTAATTCTGGGTTTTCAATATATGTGCCCAAACTCCTTTAATATTAAAAAAAATCGCAATGTTATCTTCTTATCTCAGTCGCCTCAATAATTTTTAAATTCTGTGAGTCTCTCATGTTTGGTAAAAGGTGTATGTTATTCATTCAAAATTAAATGTAAATTTTTTAACATTTTCTACAAAAATGGATCTGACAGTGCTCTTCTACTATACACGAATAATAATTATAAAACTCTCAGTGAAAGTCAGAAATCTACGTAGGAATTACCTAAATATTTTCTACCGAAAGTATACGTATAACTCAAAATGATTTTCCTAGAATACATTACTATTCCGCCCATCAGGTATGCGTAAAATATCATGATTTGTATTTCCATAAACACGATTTTGTTATTCGTGGTTATTACTATAAATAAATCTGATAAACTGCGATTCCACAGCGAAACAGAAAGCTTCAGTAGAAACGTGTATAAATCTTGTTTGTTTGTTTGTTTGTTCCTTCTTTTCAGGAGCCACGTAAATAAAGGTTGCATATTCTGGTCTGCCGTGGTATTCAAGCTTCATGTAAGTGTAAAAGTTAAGATTTGTTTCATATTTGCTGCTGTTCAAATATGCCACTAGAATTTTTCATACACAGGCAGATTTTTGAAAATAGTCCTCGAGGGCCAAATCTGAAACTACAAGGTACCTATACAGAAAAGTCGTCAAAGGAGTCGTAAGCTCAATTTTAGAGAAAACAAAAACTGCATTTTTAGATTTTTTTAAAGCAGCTGTATCGTCAGGAATAGAACCCAATATTTTCTCTAAAATTGAGCTCACGACATTTTGATGACTTTTCTCTGTAGGTACAGTCGACTGCATGACAGTGGTGACTGTGACACGTCAATTCGAAAACCGCCCTTACTGCTTACGAAATAAAGATGCTGCTAGTGTCAAAATGTTGCCACCGACGTGTGGTCGACCGTACCTTATTAGTTTCGGATTTAGTCCTCCAGCACTATTTTCAAAAATCTCCCTGTATTTTATTATTTTGCGTGACTATTATTTCATAATAATTTCGCTAATTAGATGCAATAGACTATTGTTTCGACGCTGCTGGTAGTCCGTCCACCCGTTGATGAGTTAAATATCATAATTCATATCGTATAACTAGTTCATGAAGTTTTCTTCTGTGTCCTCGCGTTTTCCTGTTACTCGGGGCCGGCTTTCTTAATAATGTGTGCCACCAACTCTCCCGTTAGTAGGCTGCTTCTTTTGTAAGGCCTAACTTCTTAATATCACAATGTATATTTCCCAACCGAGTGGTTTGAGGTCTTCCCCTCCCTTTCTTTTTTGTTACTATAAAAAAGCATATGGTATTCGTGTTACGTGACCGTACTATCTCAATATAGGAACATTAGAAACTACGATTTATTATGATGTTGTTTATCTATAACTGTTCAATATATAGGTTTAACTCTTTCACCGCGAGCGTCTTTTATAGAAGACACACATTTTCGTATTTTTATCTTCTAATGAAGTTTTATCGTATATCCTAATAAAGTGATGAATTCGTCGCTTAGGTGAGCTGATAGCCCGCTTTTAATTTTATAACATGGCGGTGAAAAGTTTAATTTGGTGATACCTAAACATATTGTATTAACATAAAAGGTAAAGGTGATTCTGCGCAAAGATAGCCTCCCATTGGCGTCGTTAGGTGTGTAAAGTGTCGGGATATTTGGCAGAGTATAGTGTACACTCGTAATTACTGCGCTGACCGGCCCAACAAATATGATGACTTAACAATCTATAAGTACTTACAAGAATAACATTCTTGTACAGCCGTGGAGTTGATATAAAATACAGATGTCCCACTAATATTTTAAATGCGAAAGTATGAATGTCCTTCAATCATGCTGAAAATACCATACGGGTTTGGATGAAATTTGGGACACAGATATACTATGTCCTGGATTAACACATAGGATTTTTATCGACATATCACACGAGAGCAAAGTCGCATGCATCAACTAGTACCTAAAAAGTTATTACAAGTACCTATTTGACAAGTTACTTAGTTAAAATACATGATGCTGCTTTGTCACTTAGCTTACTCAAATGAATATCTATATTTAAGATTATGCTACTTTAAAAAGCTAAAAAATAATATCAAAATAACGGAGGGAACGACCTCAGCAAACGTATCGCAATCAAATCGAGGACGATCTCAAAAAATGCCAGGTTAAGAGTACTCTAAGCCGTCGAGAATGGCATGCACATGAAATAAAGAAAACAATTTTTACTCCGCGAGCATGCATGACGAGGTTAATGGACGTGGATGAAGCGAAAGAGGTGTGTCAGGATCGTAGCAGGTGGAAATCCGTAGTCTCTGCCTACCCAAATGGGAAACAGGCGTTATAATGTATATGTATAGATGTTGAAAAACGGAGGCTAAAAACATAACTACAAAGAAGTCGTTTGCCCAACCTACAGGCAGGCCCTTCCATTTTTTACGAACAATTCATCTATAACTTTTCCAATAAACAGCTTTCGGATCCTAATTGAAATAAATGTTGCCACTTCCCAGCTTTCGATAAGTGTGCGTCCAGTTTCATTCAGTACGTAAGTACCTAGGTAAAAGTTGTAGCAAATATGCAGTGAAGCCGCCAATACTCGGGAAAATTATAAAAATTTATAAACTTCAATCAGTTTCAAGTGAAGTTAAAGTTGAAATACTGGTACTTGATGAACAGTTTTCTTTCGTACTACGTTTTCTTTTTGTTTTTTGTAGTGTATTTCGATATAGGTAGTACCTATATGTTGAGTGTCTCCTTTTCACCTCTTGTTTCGAGACTTATAAATTTCTAAGATATAGCTTCAGAATTTTATTTATTTATGGTACAGTCAGCTGCACAAAGATACACACACACACACATTTGGAGAAATTAAAACGTTAATTTAAAAAAAAAGTAGGGATGATATCTTTCAATATTGTACACTTACCAACTGCTAATACATACGAATACCTGGATTGTGAAATACATATAAAGATACTAGCGGACCCGGCAGACGTCGTCCTGCCCGGAAAAGCAGCGCCACATATAATTAAAATCGTCCCTGCCATTTAGGAGAATATCAGTGACATACAGACAGAAGGGCCACCTACCGGATCCAATTGTGTTTTCACACCATCCAGGAAACCATTGAAATATTCACAAAAAAATTCATCCAAATCGGTTCAGCTGTTTAGGAGGAGTTAGGCGACAATCAGATGTACAGAAGAAATAAATATTCGCGGCTTCACTCGCGTTAAATTCTGCTAACCCACGTGACGGATCCTGTTAATTCAGTCCAGTCCAGTCCAGTTCCACCCATCCATCCATCCATCCATCCTTTTATTCGGACCGTCCAGTCCAGTCCAGTCCAGTCACTATCCCACTATCCCACTATCTCACCCCATGTCCAGTCCCGTCCCATGTCCCGTCCCGTCCCATGTTAAATGTCCCATCCCGTCCCATGTCCAATGTCCCGTCTCATGTACCATGTCCCGTCCCGGCCCATGTCCCTTCTCAAGTCCCGTCTCGTCCCATGTCCCGTCCCCCATGTCACATGTCCCGTCCCGTCCCGTCTCATGTCCCATGTCCCGTCCCGGCCCATGTCCCGTCCCATCCCATGTCCCGTCCCCCATGTCACATGTCCCGTCCCCCATGTCACATTTCCCGTCCCCCATGTCACATGTCCCGTCCCCCATGTCACATGTCCTGTCCCGTCCGTCCCATGTCCCGTCCCATGTTATCAATTGTTCAGCAAATCACATTTGGTGACACAACGACTGCAGCGCCACCTACCGGGTCCATTTGTTAATTCAAACCCTGCAGGGACCCGGACTCGAACGTACCTACACAAAAAATATCATTAAAATCTATCATCTATCTCAACCCAGTCGAAAGGTATCGACATCTGTTAATGTCGATAATTGTGACTGTCAAATAATAACAGACAAATAATTAGCAATAAATTAAAATTGCGACTATAATTTGAGATTTAAACTATCATATCTCTCAAGTTGGATCGAACTCCACATGGTGTGCGAATTTTATTATAATCGGTTAAGTGGTTTAGGAGTCCATTGAGGACAAACATTGTGACACGAGATTTATATATATTAAGAAAGAAAAGATAATCAACATTTTTTTTCCTAAAATTTGTCTTTATCTTTTTGCAGCTGACTGTACATACCACAAATAAAAACAAAGACGGCTATTTACAAAATGATAATATAGGAATATAGGTTCAATTGTCTTATCGCACAAGGCAATCTCTTCCACCACTAAGTTATAAGCACCAAAACAAAATGTAACCCCAATGATTTGTACACTAAGTATGCAATATATATTTGAATCTTTCAGACAACCTCTGGATTGGTGTTTGGATGGAGTTGTAAAATATAACAAAACATATCATAACATCACGCCTGTATTTCCCCGAAGGGGCAGGCAGTGGTGTATAGTACACCCACATTTCGCCAGTTATGTTGTAGTCCCATGTAATAGGGGGCGAGTCCCATTGCTCCAGACGAAATCAATTAATTAATCCGGGTAAAATATGAAATACATTATGTACATAAACGTTTATACCAGCAAATCATACTAATATTATACATGTGAAAGTTTGTAAAGATATTTGGATGTTTATTACTCAATCACGCGTAAACTGTTGAACGGATAGGATGGATGAAATTTGGCACACAGATATACCTACCATAACCCGGATTAAATAAAGGCTACTTTTTATTCCGGGAATATGAACAGTTCCCGAAGGATGCGTGATAATGTTTTTTTTGTGATAAGCCGAATTATACGCGGGCGAAGCTGCGAGCATAGTCTCGTAAGATAATAATTTCCATGTATATTTTTACTAACGGATTAAGTTTCGTTATAGAGACCATTTTAATCCCAGAAGAGTTGGTGATTGCCCAATTTCGAAGTGCTACACTAGGTACAGCTAGATACCGACTATTACTCAACGTCAGAGGTAATCAAAGCCATCAATAAAAGGCTAGCCAGTAGGGACTGCAAGCCGGAACAACGTAATACATGTGCCAATAGCCAATAGCAAGACGCGAGTTCTTATTTCATCTTATCTCTTATTAACTGAGATTAGATATGAGAACCCTTTTCCAGTTCATTTATATTCGCCCTTCATTCCCCATGCATTGATTTGCATAATTAAATCCCAACAAAAACCTAACATTTAAAAAATGGGTCAACATCGGTACAAAGCTGCCTGCGGAAATGTAACTACAGCGTTCTTTGTTTTAAAGGAAAGTTGGTTAGGTACATGCTAATAACAATGTAAAATTTGCTGGTGCGGCACAGTGCTAAACTGGGCTGGCACACTACCGTGTTTCTAAATTTTATAAAGCAGGTAGCAGGCAGGCAGCACAAACAAACAAACTTAACTTTTCAGTGGAAAAAATAGATAGTAGAATGTAGAATCAAGGGAAGGTGACAATTTTTTTTAAATTATGTTTTATTAGAAATCTCGAAACTTTTCAAGAAAAATAAGCAACAGTGAAAGAACTGATAAAATATTTCGTGTAATATTTAGTGTTCACGGTAGCTTAGTGGCTAAAGCACTTGCGTACTGAGCCAGAAGTCACAGGTTCGAATCCTCCTCGTGAGCGATTTTTCCTTTCCATTTCGCTTCACATGCGTAAATGCGTAATAAATAATGAATTGATGATTAATCCTCACCTTGTATTGTGTCGTTGAACAATATTGCACCTTTTTTTCCGTGGGGAAATCCTCAACGCACTCCACGGAGGCGGAGCCAGTGTCGGACTCTTACCGACTAAAACCACCACGGTGTTCCTTCAACTACCTTAGCCGGGGGCGTGGGAACCCGTGAGTATTCACACAACCACCCCTGACAGATCCCGGCCCGCCACAAGCAGGCGAGCCCCTTCCTCCCGTGCGGCCTAACGTTGGCCGCACCCTCCTAGGTGGCGCACATGGAACACTACACGCCATCACACTTCACGGGCCTTTACCAGCTGCGCCAACTACGCCAGCTGTGCCAGCTACGCCAGCTGTGTCAGCTACGCCAGCTCCGCCAGCTACACCAGCTACGCTAGCTACGCCAACTGTGCCAGCTACGCCAACTGTGACAGCTACGCCAGAATGCTGCCAGGTTAGCATGCCAGCTACGCCAACTGTGTCATCTACGCCATCTGTGCCAGCTTCGCCAACTGTGCCAGCTACAGACAAACATCATCAAACAATATTGCACCTGCCCTGTCATCTATATGTATCACCCTAAGGTAAACTAGGAGAGAATGCCTTAGGCATTACAATGTACAATTACGTTGTGTGAAATTTAAATAAAATAAAATTAACATTTGATGGTGATTTGTTTCCTGCTCTGAACACCAAAACAGTTCGCTCTTCACTGCATAAGACCCAGCATACTTATTTTCACAAATACCCAGCAAACGTCTCATTGCATTGCAGAGATTGATGGAGTCAGCAGCACGATATCATCAGCGAATGCTATATTGTGTTGCGCGTATATTGTTGATTATTTTTCCATCAATTGAGCTTCCAACTCTAGTACCCACTGCAGAGCTCATTGATCAACAAGTTGACATACAAGTTGAATATTTTTGGTCAGTTAAATCACTTTTTTGACCTCACTTTTCAGCTTGTGTGTAATGATTTTATACAATGTGTCCCCGTCTAATAAAACTTTAAGGATGGTAAATACACTCAATTTTATCGGTAAAAACACGCAACTTGTGGGGTCCAATCGCAACGCCCCCAACGATAGTGCAATTTTAGTACCTATTTGACTTATCTACTTAGACATCCGCGTAATCTAATAATCATAACATCATCATAAGTGCACCACATACTGCCCCATCTATTTTTCACGTCTTGTCCTGGTCCATCCAAAGGTTGTCTGGAAGATATCGCTATTAGCGATAAGACCGCCAATGTACCCTTATTTTACATGTTAGTCCTAAGTTTAATAATGTTATTGGTGTACAATAAAGAATATTCTATCTATCTATCTATCTATAAAATAAGACCACATAGAGGTGTAAATTTAATGTCATTTGAAACGTTATAGCATACACTACTTTTGTAATTAATCGTGAAAGTGACATTTCAAACATAATTTTACACGTTATTTTCACATTTTCTAAAATATTACAATAACTTTAACAATAAAAATATATGTTTTTGCGTGTTTTTATTAATTTTTGAGTTGTTTTACACATTATTAAAAGAATTACAGCTGTAAGTCAATTATCTTAAGAGTTATTGTCGGTTAAAAAAGACCCCACGTACCAGTGGCGTGCATTGGTTTTCGGCCTAGGTAGGCAGGCACTAAACAGACAGAGCAAGTTACTAGTATAAAATTAAAAAATCTCGTACACATATTTCATACAAAACAAACAAAAAAACGAGACGTTTTAACAATGACGTTTTAAAGTAAGAGACACTGGTAAAAGACCATTACATTTGAATGACGGCACCCAGTTAGTCCAGTTACAGTTGTATTAACGTGTAATAGTCATAACATTTTACCTTTTCTTGAGTCAAAGACAGATTTCGTATTTGTCTACTGATGTACACTTTTTTTGTTTTGTCAACAAACTAAAACTGACTGAAAGGGTTTCTCGTAATTTCTCTAAACACATATACCGAGCACTGTAATTCATCTATGTGTACATAAGTTTCTTTACAAAAACCTTCAAAAATCACAATAAAACGAACTACCTAATTATTCGTAAACGGAGAAAACTAATTAATACACGATTTATGCAATTCACCCGCGCAAATAGAAACAAGAATGTCAAATACTGTCATGTGTCAATGGCAAGTGCAACTGCCAATAAATTAGAGTTGGGCGTTATTTAACGTCGGTTAGAGAAAATGCTCACGAGGGTGATGATAATCGTTTTGTGTAAATAGTAGTTTGTGGATGTAGTAATGTAACGATTAATTTACGAACAAAGTTACAAAATAGATTTACGGAGCACGAAAACAACAGATTTTACACAATTATTATATTCAATTCATTATAACATTAAATGAATAACGTTATAACGCGATCGATAATTATATATAATCGTATACAAAATTTCGTTATTTTACGATAAATGTGTAGCAATGTACGGTCGACCGCATGTCAGTGGTAACAGTTTCGACATTGACAGCGTCTTTATTTCGTAAGCAGTAAGGATGGTTTTGTAAGTGTTACCACTGTCATGCAATCGACTGTACAAAAAAAAATTGTAATATATTTACTATTTACACTTAAATGTAAATAATATAAAACAATTACTATCTTTATTTCGCCATTATTTTTCTAATGTTGAGTATAGTTTTATTATAACGATCACTTTGTAGTTGTATGGAAATAACTAGTTACACACAAAACGGTTACGTGTGAAAAACGTTACGAACGACCCATGACGCGACGAGTCGACAAGGCTACACCTGTAGAGCTGATATTACGGATAAATTGCGAATTGTCAAATGTTAGTGTGTTACGCATGGCCGTATCGTGATTTATGTTTTTGTCGTATTACGTCGCCAAAGTAGTGTGCGTGTGTATATAGTTACGCCAAATGGTTTGATTGTGTATGAAGTTACATGCATTCGTGCGGCTGACCTGCCTAATGCCTGCACCTAGTATGGAGTTTCGCATTGAATTCATACATTATTATTGAATACCTATGTTAATTGTTTTTATTTAATACTCTGATTAATTGATTTAGTAGTAGTTAATATTGAATTGTAACGAGGTAGGCATTGCTTATTTGCCTATATGCAATGCACGCCACTGCACGTACGCCCTTCCTTATAAAAATACACAAAAGACACATCGTTATTTAAAAAAAAAACCGATAAAATCCATGGGACATTATCGATAAAATTAAATGTATGTACCACCCTTAAAGTTTTATTACTAGAAACTGGGACATATTATTGTACTTCATCCTCATCAGTCGAAAAGTTGAATATTGACTTATTTTTCATATATCTCAACTTTTGTAATCTATACTGTTTATCAGGGTACTGTGTAACCGCGTGTGATAGAATGCCCAAATAGTTTTCAGAGTCGGACCTTAATCATAGGCTAATGTGAGCAAGACCGTAAACACATAAACATGAATAGTTACTTCATTTGTGTTTACACACACATTGATACTGTTTGGCGTCTCCATGTTGTGCCTATACAGTAGTATTAAGTCATTAGGCAATACGTATTTAGACTGGATTATCCAAGATGTATAAATCCTATAGGGATGTTAGCATAATTTGCAATTGCTGAACGTTCATCCGGAATGATCGATTTAGAACCAGTTAGTATTTAAAGTTTTGTTGCACTAAGTTCGTGCAAGCATGTTTTCAAAAATTCTCACTTACCGTTTGAGGTGTTGAGCTTACACTGGTTTATATTTCTAAGCATAATGAAATATTGATTTAAACACGCAAAACAAAAATGGAAAGGAGCTTAAAAATTAACCTTAATAGAAGGTTAATTTTTAAGCTCCTTTCCATTTTTGACATCATTACTCAGGAATTATGAAATAAAATTTTGAAAGAAGCATTTTAACTAATTCTTTAACAACGAAATAAGTTCCTTTTAAGAAAAAATTAATGAAAGTAAAACTGATTTTAATAAGAAATTGTACCTACGCATTAGTACTAAAATTCATTTTCTCTTATTAGCTTCGAAACAAAATAATGAACTAACAAGTATTGAAAATTACTTTTATCTACACTCGTATCGTAAAATTCGAATTATGAACTCGAAAGTAATGTCATAATGACATACTTTACGCACATGCACCTGTAATAAATTTAAAAAGTTTCATTACGATACAGTTTGCTGAACAAAACAATGCGGTAATTTAATTTTTTTTCCATAACCGCACACTTCAGCCCAACTAAGGAGTTTTTAATGCCACTTCGACCTAACCAAGGAGTTTTCAAACCTTTTTTTTAGCAGTCGTACAGTTTGGCACCAATGAGTACACAAAATTCAGGGTGGCGCCACTTGTCATACATTGAAAATTTTTATCGTTTAAAATCGCGTTTTTGGCAGAACTTTTGATTGTCATATTGCTTTTAATTATATTTTTAAAGTGTTTACAGGCATATTTTTTGTATGATAAAACAGATTGACGGAATCCTGATAAGGATAGAAAATTAGTTCCGATTATAATGTTTTCGCCAGACTATATTTTATTATCTGTGTAGGCCACCAGCGCCCGTGCGCGGCCGCACGGCACGGCCTACTGGATTTGGACATCGTTACTTGTAAATTTATTGTTATTGTTTACGTTATTATTATGGTTTTGTGTGTCGAAAGTTTTATTCTGGGCAAAAATATCTGACTACAGCAGTGATACTGAACTGAGGAGAATATGACCCCGCCTGAATTTCTGGATGCAGCAACGTAAATGACGAACAATCTTTTACCAGAGAAATCAAGAAAAACAACGACAATGTTACCAAGATTTTGACTTTGGTATTTTATTTAAAATTGTATGAGTGTAGATAAAATAATGTATGAAACTGACATAATTAGGTATTAAAACACTCGTGTGATACTATTAAAAACCTCGCCTACGGCTCGGTTTTTAAACTCACACTCGTGTTTTAATAACCCCTATTATGCAACAGTTTCATAAACTACTATTATCTACACTCATATCGCAAAATTCGAATTATGAACTCGAAAGTAATGTCATAATGACATATTTTACGCACATGCACCTGTAATGAATTTAAAAAAATTCATTACGATACAGTTTGTTGAACAAAACAATGCTGTAATTTAATTTTTTTTCCATAACCGCACACTTCAGCCCAACTTAGGAGTTTTTAACACCGCTTTGACCCAACCAAGGAGTTTTCAATCCTTTTTTTAGCAGCCGTACAGTTTGGCACCAAAAAGTACACAAAATTCAGGGTGGCGCTACTAGTCATACATTAAAAAAATCGTTTAAAATCGCGTTTTTGGCAGAACTTTGGATTGTCATATTACTTTTAATTATATTTCAGTGTTTATTTTCAGGCATATTTTTTGTATGTTATAACAGAGATTGACGGAATCCTGACGAGGATAGAAAATTAGTTCAGATTATAATGTTTTCGCCAGACTATATTTTATTATCTGTGTTGATGCGCGCCATGGCCTACTGGATTTGGTCGTCGTAACTTGTGAATTGATTTTAATTGTTTACGTTATTATTGTGTTTTTGTAAGTCGTAAAGTTTTATTCTGAGCAAAAATATCTGACTACTGCAGTGATACTGAGAAGAATTTGACTCCACCTGACATTCTGGAAGCAGCAACGAATCTTACCAGAAAAATAAATTCAATTCAATTCAATTCATTTATTTGTCAGAATATTGTATCAATGGTGTTATAAATATAATATGTGCATAATATTCTGCCGTTTCCGGCGTACAAACTTCAATTGCAGACGTACAAGATAAAACAATAAATTTAATCGTTCAAGGAATGTCAAATATTTAGATTATTAAAATATAAACACAGAATTATTAAATAGTACATTAAATCAAGTCCACGAAACAGATAACAATGTCAGAAGTTCAAGTTAAAATCGGAGTAAAAAATTTCGTCCAGAAATGCCTTGACAGTACACTTCGACTCCGTAACAGTACACTTCGTCCCTGTGGTGCCAGACGCAAAGAATGTCACCACCCTACATCTTCTCATGGGTGTCGTAAAAGGCGACTAAGGGATTCACCAGAGGATGGGCAGCAGCGTCCTCCGAGTGTTTAACCAACCAACTGCGATCGCCAACCCGCCTGCCAAGTGTGGCGATTATGGCATATATGCCAAACATGCAAAGCACAAATAAAACGCAATATGACCCAGCCTGAATTTCTGGATGCAGCAACGTAAATGACGAACAATCTTTTACCAGAAAAATCAAGAAAAACTAATGACAATGTTACCAAGATTTTGACTTTGGTATTTTATTTTAAATTGTATGAGTTTAGATAAAGTAGTGTATGAAACTGACATAACTAGGTATTAAAACACTCGTGTGATACTACTAAAAACCTCGCCTACGGCTCGGTTTTTAAACTCACACTCGTGTCTTAATAAGTTATGCAACAGTTTCATAAACTACACACACTTATAATAATACAACACACACACACACACACGCACACACACTTATAATACACTTATTAAAATCAACTTACAACCTTGAGTTATAATTTTGGCGTAGTAGCACGCCAAAACGCAACTGTACTACGACGTAGCGGCAACGCAAAAGCACGGCTAGGGCATTTAAAGGATAATAATTAGTTTAACGTGACATGTAAAGACTGGAACATAAATCTAAAAAAAAAACAAGCTAAGCTAACATGTTGATATTTTGTTTAAGACAATCAAATTTAGCCAAACTGCTACGCCACTTCCACGCCCACTTTTTGTTAGAAAAATTTGTTTTTTAGGTGTAAGAAATAACAAAAACATGATCGCAGCAGACCCGGATTTACACATGCCAAGCCGTGAGTCGATGCAAACAAAGGATTTTGTGACGGTAGAAAGTTAGTGTGTCTACTGATTCTTAATTAAACACAGTTGGCAATCGCGTTAGTAATAATTTATTAACTAAACTAAAACTCTTTACATGTAATTAAAGTTTGCTAAATATGTAAATGTTAATTCAGCCTCAATTTATAAAGGAAAACAAAAAAACTGAACAGCAAGTGTATTGAAAAATGTTGTGAATAAATGAATCTTTATATTATATTATATTTGAATTAACGTTGTAACAAGATATTTCCGCTGAATCTCGACAGAGCAGTCCATAGAAATTATTAAGGTAACAAGGGGTATTGTGTTCTACCTGAAATCTTTTCTTTTGGATAATAAGATCGTTATGTTTAATTTTTTCAACTTTGGTTTTCATAATATAAAATCAAAACCTTCCTCCATAAAAAGCCTTCAGCCTTTTTTTTTAGCCTTCCTCGATAAATGGACTATCCAACACAAAAAGAATTTTTCAGTTCCAACCAGTAGTTCCTGAAATTAGCGCGTTCAACCAAACAAAAAAACAAACCCTTCAGCTTTATAATATCAGTATAGATTGGCCATTCAATAATACTGCATTGAAAAACACCCAATGGCAGGCACCCTTATATTTCATTCACTACTTTATTACGTGTGAATTCCGTTGGAATCACGGAGCCTGCATCGATTTTTTCGGATTCTACGTTCCTATTATCTGCGTGTAACTAAAGCCCGGCCACCTACATCATCAGGAATTCCGGTACGGAATTAGAGATGAGATCCGATTTTTTGGAAGCTCAATATCGTTGATTTATACGAGCGCATCGGATCCGTTTCAATTGTGTTTTTGGTGCTCGTTTTGACGGACGCTAGCTTTAATTTTCAGGTCAGGAATAAAATCTGGTAGTACTAGGTCATCCGCATCAGCCTATTAAACTGTCCCACTGCTGGACACGGGCCCATTCTTAGAATTCAAATGTTTTAAATTTAAAATAAACCTAATTATAGCCACTTTTGAAACATCAGGCTCCAGTTGCACGGGTCCTATGGATATGAACCGGCAGAAAACTCCATGGATATACTCTTTTTAAAATATTGTTATTCTTTATTACTTCAAATTCATTCAAATAATGTGAGTATAATGTTTGTATCAATCAACTCAGCCTATTGTAGTCCACTGCTGGACATAGGCCTCTCCCAAGTTGCACCACAATACTCGGTCCTCTGCTTTCCGCATCCAGTCCCCCCCAGCCGCGTTCTTCAGGTCGTCTGTCAATGTTTGTATGACTTTTATCAATAATGGAATCCCTAGGAATACGTGCTCTCTCTTTATAAATATTCAAAGACTATCTCTCTCAGCGAAGCCAGTCTCTTTTAATTGACTCATACACCAGTGAGTTCGAAAATCTTACTTGTAGCATTCCACAAGGGAGTATATTGGGTCCTACTCTTTTCCAAGTCTATATTAACGATTTATGAAAACTATCCTCCACATATCTTCTCTTATGCAGGCGATACAGCACTACTAGTAGTGTACGACAAAGACTGGGATCAGGCTAAAGAGAGGGCAGAAAACTCCGTACGGGTCATCATAGAAAGGCTGTCTACGAACTTGTTAACTTTAAATCTGGAAAAAACAGAATTCTTGAGGTTCTCTCGTCCACAATCACCAATTCCACCTACTTCGTAACGTGTACAGCAAGCAGTTTTAATAGTGATGCTCTTCAAACCGCGAGACTTATATATTGATGCCCAAGTCCTCACAGTAAGACAGCTATACATCCTCCGATATATACTGCGAAGGCACACCACTCTTCCTCTGGATAAAAACACACTCCAAAGACACCAAGGGTTTCCTGTTTAATAAATAATAAATGTTTTAGGACATTTTTACATAACACCAACTAGTCCCAAACTAAGCAGAGCTTGTGCTATGGGTACTAGACAATGGATATAATATTTATCAACTTTTTTTTTTAGTAAATACATACTTGTAATACATAAGGAACACCCAGACCAACACAAACACTTATGTTCATCACACAAATATTTGTGCCCTGTGGGAATCGAACCCACGACCTCGTGGTCAGCAGTCAGACACTCGAACCAGTAGACCACAGACGTCGAAACAGTCCAGTGCTGTTATCATTTGCAAGTCGACAATTCATGGTTCAAAGTTCACGCATCTATATCTTCTATCTATCTATCTATCTATCTATACTATAATAAAACTGTAAAGGTCGAAAAGTCTGTACATTGAGTTTTTTTTCGCGAAAACCGGCTAGGGGGACTAGAAATAAGCTATAGAATACGAATCAATCGTTTAAAAAATTTATGTCTATCTGTCTGTCTGTCTGTCTGTCTGTTTGTTACCTCATCACGTGAAAACGGCTGAACGGATCGTAATGAAACTTAGCATTTGTATTGGTATTAGTCTAACTTAAAATATAGGGTATGTTTTATCTGAATCGGTTGAGAAGATCCAGCGATACAGCTTGACCCCTCTATTGTATTAAGTTGCAAACAAAGTAGAGGTCATGATTGTTGGTTGGATGCAGGTTGCAGGTTCCTAAAAATACAACTGGATTCTATTAGTATTATAGAAAATATAGAATAACATAACATAGCCCATCACTGTCCCGCTGCTGGGCATGGCCCTCTTCTTGGAATGAGAAGAGTTAAGGAACTGGATATTGTTAGTGTAATAGATTATCATAACATAATCAGCTCATTACCTACTGCCCCACTGCTGGGCACGGACCTCTTCTCGGAACGAGAAGAGTTAAGAAACTAGAAAATATAGAATAACATAACGTAGTCAACCCATTACTGTCCCACTACTGGGTATGGCCCTCTTCTCTAAATGAGAAGAGTTAATGAACTGGATATTATTAGTATTCTAGAATAACATAACATTACCAGCCCATTACAGTCCCACTGCTGGACACGGGCCTCTTCTCAGCATAAGAAGAGGTGTGGTTAGTGTTATAGAATAACATAATCAGCCCAATTACTTCCCACTGCTGGGCACGAGCGTCTTCTCAGAATGAGCGAGTTTAGGGCTAATTCCATGAAATTCCATCACCTTAGCCGGTTGGTTGTAAAAACAAAATATAGTATGGTCGGTAAATAGTGTAATCGTCTGTGTAGGCGCTTATATGTAGGTATATATTTGAAGATATTGTGTTCATAATTATGACACGATGTTATTTTCCGACATCCACGCGGACGGAGTCGCGGGCACAGCTAGTGTATAATAAAATTTAAAAAATTATTCCAATAACTCATATTGCACGAAATGAATAAAATGGCTTCAACCCTTAACATATGACGAAACTGAAAATATGCTAGTAATTTCATCATAAATAGTGAATGTAATAATATAGAATCTGAATAAATGCTTACCACAACACACACACACTTACCGCCACCACCCTACACACTCACCCCATCTACTCTCCCAATCACAAACACTTATAGGTACTTTCTGTTGTTCAATAACTGAAATGTCACGGTTGTATTATAAAACTGAACCCGAAGAAACTCCCGACTCGTAAGAGGTCTGCTTACCTAGTTTAGGGGCCGGAAATCTGTCATTAAATCTTAAGACTTGATTGACCTGTGGGTTATTTTGTAATGCATTGACATTGACATTAGCTTTCATTTTAAAATGATCGTGGTACATGTGTGGTACATAGTTGCCGATAAGACGAATTGTCAAAACACACGGAGCAATGAACATTGATATCCTATTGATTGCGATCGCGAGTGAGTTACGCAATTCGGCAGCAGCTGTTGTTTCTCGTGCTCTGTATTGTGTTTTAGGTACAAATAAATAAATGTAGGTTAACCTAACTTTTAATTAATAGCGAGAATATTGCCTTTAAAAATAAATCTAAAAAGAGTTGCCATAGTATGTACGAGCTGACCTGTCCCGACAGACGGCACCCGTTCACGAGCATGACGCGAGCATCAGCCATCGCTTAACTCAACCATATTGAAGGAAACTTAACGACCCGATACTAACGCCACCATCAGCATGACATTTAAGTGAGCATGAGACTCATACTACTAGACAATAAATAGGCATACTGCAAGACAATAAATAGGCATACTGCTTGACACTGTACAAACATTAATGGCCACATGATACTTACATTTTACATTTTGAATGAAACGGTTTTCGGTCTTAAGTCCACCTCGCTGGCCTACTGCGGGTTGGCGGAGTACACCCACTATCAAGAACTGTATGAAGCAGTCTTAGGTATGCAGGTTTTCTCACGATGTTTTCTCGCACCGTTAAAGCAAGTAATGATTAAATTCTGATCAGCACATGAATTCGAAAAGTATAGGTCCTATGCGACCCGGGTTCGAACTCGACCCTCTCGCATGGAACGCAAGTGTTGGAAACTTCTCGAACGTTTGTGAATAATACCGCTGATCTGCATATGAATTAAAGCCACGAGGAACGAGCTGGGTTCGAACTCAGACTCTCATGCATGAAAGGCAAGCGTTGAACCGCTAGGCTATCACTGCTATTGGTACTGTAGGTACTACATCTATACTAATATTATAAAGAGGAAAGATTTGTTTGTTTGTAATCGATAAAATCTGTAACTGCAGAGCTGATTATAATAATTCTTTCAACATTCTTCTTCTTCTTCTATCGTGTCGACATGAGCTACATAATGATAACAGCTCATGCCGCGGGGAAAAGATTAGCCAGTCAGCAGGTTGGTAGCGGGGCTGACTGCACAGGGTGCGCCGGACGATCAATTAAATAACGTCACTCGTCGAGGCTCTTTTAATGTAACATTAGAAAGCTACTTTCAGTACGCGGGAGAAGCCGCGGGCAAAGTCTAGTTTTTAACATAAATGCACTTGTAAACAAAACAGCCAACCAACGACAACACGACCAAATTTTTCCGGACGTGCACAGACTGCTTATCTGAAATCACTGATCAAAATAAACACTAAATTTCGGATCTAATACCGTATGCTATTCAGGAGGTAAGTACACGATACACGAATAAAAACACTCGACCTAAAATTCTTATATGGATTCTTGTAAAGCAGTCTGTAGGTACATTACTGATCTTTTCCTGGGAAATCTATAGGTGTTTTTCATAAAAATATATTCAGTGCTAAAAGAAAGGTATTTATCGAGTAAAAACCAAACAACAAAAATTTCTTAGTATTGAAATACAAATACCAAGCTCTGATAAGTACAATAGATATCGCTGGATGTAGGTATTACATATTTTTTGATGTACCTAAGTAAGGCGTTGTAATTTTTTTCTATTGTTTGTTATTTATTCTGAAATATTTCTGATTCGACACAATAAGAGGTAAGATTATGTACCTACGCAGAACACAGTTCAACTAAGTAAATCTGAAAGGCGTAAATAACAGTGGGCTGACGTGAGATGAAGAATTTTCATTTTAACGTACACCTGTATTTTTTGCTTATAATACCTTTACTAAGTCAAGATGACTTTTGCTAGGGTTCAGCCTTTAGTTCACCTTGAAACTCAATTATAGGTACAACTATTTACTTGCAATCTTCTCATATAGTACCAACTTAATAAAACTGTATTTTAGTTTTCTCAAATTATTCATAGAAAAAAATGGTTTTTTTTCTGAGAAAAAGACTTTCTTATATCTTCTAAATTTAAGTGTGATTTAAACCTTGAGGTAGGTACAACGCGACTACGCGATCATCAAGCTCACGTGCATTTTGTTCGAGCAATTTGTTCGTGACATCACATTATCTTGTCATTGACAACGCGATGTTAGGCGATGTCCTCGCGTGGGCTTGCTATGGTCAAGTAGTCGCTTTGTTAGGACAACGCCTTACGAACAATATTCGCGCGAACCTGGGATGTTCACGTAGTCGCTTTGTATTACGAAAACGCCTGATGAATCTTTTTTATATATCAAATTGCGTTTTATCTTCTACTCAATTACAGACGTGAAAAAAGCGTTCATTTGACATCATAATGTAAAATAATTCTATCGATCAAATATAGGAAGGAGTATTGGTACACCTCTATATTTTATATAGGTAGGTACAAGAAAACTACAAGGGTAGATTCCGCTCATCATTCTGCACAACTTTTATGACGGGACCAACTCTGTAATCGTGCAAAAACACCGGCTATTCCATAACTGGATACCTAATTCGATCAAAATGTTTTTTCAATTCTTTTTTTTTGGTACTGATATAAAAATAGTGATGTATATCGAGCGATACGATTATAGACTCCCCGCTTAAATTTAATACGACGAAAGTTTGTAATGATGTAAGGAGGCAGTAAATTCGACGTGAAGCTGCTGAATTTCTTGAACGAGCAGATCGTAACGCGAGGGTTAAATAGAGTGAACTGTTTTAAAGCTGTAGTTACCCACTGATTTAATTGAACTACTTTGCCATGTAGTTCCCAGCAAAGCTTAGGCATTGGGTATTAGGTAGTGGTGTCGATTCTCTTGTTCACAAACTAAACTTATGTTAGACTATCGCTCTCTTTTACTAATAGTAGATACAAGTAAGGGATGGCACAATTTTAGAGCTGTCAAATTAGTCTGAATTAAAATTTCCATACAAGTTTATTAGTCGTGATCTCGGAATGTGTCCACTAAAATACAAAGAAATGTAACACGTAAACTAATTTGACGGTTCTAAAATTGTTGCCATCCCATTCTTGTATCTACTAAAAAAAATGAGAAAATGAGAGCGATAGTTTATCCTAATAAGTTTAGTTCATGAACACAAGAATTGACATAATTGTAGTACCCTTATACCTGAGGATGTCGTAGACAGTGATTAAAGGATTAACTCAACAACATACTTTCATTCATGAATATTATGGCATGTTGCAGCTTTATTACCCACTCGCGGTCGCAATCATGCTGATTTCAATGTTCATTGCTCCGTATGTTTTAACAATCCGTCTTATCGGCAACTATCACTCAATGAACATTGCTGTAATGTCAAAATGTAAGCTATTGTTATTGTGAGTGCGTCACACAAATACCCTACTAGGTAAAGATGAGGCATTCCAGGAACAGCACCTGCTTGAATAGCACCTGAGCGAATCGCAACTGACGTATTCCACGCACAGCTACTTTCAATATTTTTGACGGTTGCTCTTCGTGCTGCCGTCCGATAACTAAAAAGCCGTTAAGTGACAATTTTGTCAAATTTGAGTTACATATACTACTAAAGAGAGCAAAATTTGCTCTTTTTCGTAGTATATGTAACAAAATTTGACAAAATTGTCACTTAACGGCCTTTTAGTCATCAGACGGCAGCATGGGCCCAGGTCCAGAAATGGACGTTTACGTTTACGTGCTAATATAAGGGTTAACAAAGTAACCGTAAACCAACCTTGAACTCTTTGTGCCTCTGACACTACATCATCTGTTTATGACTGTCTGACTGACTACCTCACACAGGTGGCGGAGATCACACACCACCTAGTCAACTCAGCCTATCGCAGTCCACTGCTGGACGTAGGCCTCCCCCAAGTTGCGCCACAACACTTGGTCCTCTGCCTTCCGCATCCAGTCCCCTCCCCCTAGCTACTTTAATTAGGTCGTCGGTACATATTATGCCGAGTGGTTTTCGGTAAATAATTTCTTAATCGTTTATCGCGCATCCCTCGAGAATTGTTTATCTTCCCGGGATAAAAAGTAGCCTAATGTTAATCCAGGACATGGTCTATCTGTGTGCCACATTTGACCTAAATTAATTTACCCGTTACAGCGTGAAGAAGTAACAAACAGACGTACACACTCACGGGCTTTAGCATTTATAATGACGACGTCTGTGGTCTAGCAGTGCACAGTGGTTCGAGTGTTGGATCACGAGGTCGTGGGTTCGATTCCCACATGACACAAATATTTGGGTGATGAACATAAGCGTTTGTGTTGGTTTGGGTGTTTCTTATGTATTATAAGTATGTATTTACAACAAAAAAAGTATGTAAGTATCATATCCATTGTCTAGTACCCAGAGTACAAGCTCAGCATAGTTTGAGACTAGATGATGCTGTGTAAAAATGTACCAAAAGTATTTATTTATTATATTTATTTATAATATTTGTGTTTTATGCGGTATTACTCAACCAAATTTCAAGTCTAGGTAGACTTGAAATTTTTGATATTGATAAGTGTTTTGTGGACTCGAACTAATTTACTAGAATTGATTAATATTTTATTGATTTAATTTATAGTTCTAGGCAATATAATACTTGACAATTCATGAACAATTATTAAACAAATTGTGGAAAGAAAAATTCGCTCACGAACAGGATTGGAATTTCCGACTCCTACTCCCCGATTCAGACGGTTCTTCTATGAAATAATTATATTCATGTGATCATTGTTGTTTTGAATACATACCTATACATTAAAATCTTTATTCACATTCAGCCACATTACTTACTTTAACTGACAGCCAACCCAAACATAATCGGGAAATGCCTGGGAAGTTTTTTTTTACGATTGGATTGAATAACTGAATCGCTGTAATAAAAATGTAGCCTCGCCTGTATCATAAATAACTGCGGAGTTCTAACCTTAGGTGAGATTTACTGAGGAATTCTAACCCTCTCCAAACTAAACTCTTCCTTATCCACATAATGCTGGCTTCACACGGCGCATAATATCAAGAGTCGTGCCGCACCAGCGCGCGCAACTTGCCGTGTAAAGATAGCGGCTAGAAACGGCGCGTGGCGCGAGTTGGTGCGTGATGGTGCCTCGAAGTCGGTAACTTGAAAGGCGCGCACTCGTGGAAGCTTGAACGCACGCAGGGCGGTGCGTGGTGGTGGTGGCGTGGGTGAACACGTCACTATGTTCATCATTCTTTGCTTTGTGACCTTTTCGATCGTGAAGTAATCTCTCGCATACGTAAACGTTGAATGGCCCAATGAAATAATTTCAGAATTTTTTATTTTATACGAATACGAACCAGCTTTATGGAACTCGAAAAGTCACTAATTTTGCGGCGCGGTGATGCTGGCGGGGTCCAACACGTGCCGTGCCGTGCCCGTGAGAACAGTTATTAAGTATTCTTCTTCTATCGTGTCGACATGAGCTACATAATGATAATAGCTCATGCCGTGGGGAAAAGATTAGCTAGTCAGCAGGTTGGTAGCGGGGCTGACTGCCCAGGGTGCGCCGGAAGATCAATTAAATATCGTCACTCGTGGAGGCTCTTTTAATGCACCCTTACCCTTTTTTGTATATTAAGTATTAAAGTAACAGTACATAACTGGCGAAATGTGGGTGTACTATTACACCTCTGCCTACCCTTTTGGGGAAATACAGGCGTGATGTTATGTTATGTTAAGTATTAAAGTATTTATTTAGTTTCAAGAAAACATGGTTACACATAAATGGCGCAAGCTCGTCTGCGGCGCGTGCTCGCTCGTACGAATCGGCTCGGCGTGGCTCGACTCCTGATATTACGCGCCGCGTGAAGCCAGCTTTAGAATAATTTGATCTTTTTACCATAAACTTATTATACTGACGTAAATAAATAAAACTGAATTGAATTTAGGAATTATGCATTTAATATTGAGAACGAACTTCGAACCAAAAATCTATTCTCCTGGAACAGAACCTAATTAATAGTTAGGAGTGGTTTCGAAGTATATCGAACTCGTTTATTAAGCTCAAGGCTCGTTTATTTACCGGCTTAAGTTAGTTTCAAGTAGATACGAAAGTAAGGTAAATATTTTAAAAAGTAATCATAGATAAGTCGTTTGGAAAACCAAGGGAATACTTTATTAGGTCGACGATTTAGATAAGATATTCCTCTTAATTGAATTCCTGGACGGATTATTTCAACAAAACAATGTAAAACAACAACAAGCCCAATTTTTCGACCGAAAAAAGAAAGCAGAACTTTTATATTTATGTTGGGTCAAATAGACTTTCCAATAAAATAATATCCTTAGTTGTTATAAGTGTAGGTAAGTTTATTCAGTCTCTAACATAACTTGATTTAGAGACTTGGCGAAAAATTGTTTTTTCACAAAGTCTTAAAACCTGGCCTTTAACTTTTGACGATGATGATCATTACAGTACTGTCGAGGTCAAAACATGATTGAATCTCTTCAAGAAAACGACCCTACCCTTACACCCTTTATCTACCCCTACCACAACCTTCGATAAAGTACCGCGTCAGGTCTATCATTTACGCGAATTTTATTGAAATGGCTGCGGATTATGGCTCCTTTCATTCAACGTTACATTTCCTGACGTTTTGATGAAAAGAATTTCCCTTCATTTTTCCCGGTCTTCATTCTAAATAGGGGTGTGTGTAAATTCGATCAATTATTCTCCATTCCAAATAACATTAGACAAAAGAAGCTCCAAAGAGTCATTGGTGTCAATTCTACTGTTCGCGAACTAAACTTATTCTAAACAAACTAACTCTATCTTTTACTAATAGTAGATACAAGAAAGGGATGGCAACAATTTTAGTACTGTCAAATTAATTTACGTGCTAAATTTCTTTGTACTGTACTCGGCACGTTCCGAGATCACGACTAAACTTAATTCCGACTAATTCGACAGCACTAAAATTGTTGCCATCCTTTTCTTGTATCTAATATTAGTAAAAGAGAGCGATAGTTTAAAATAAGTTTAGTTTGTGAACAACAGAATCAACACCATTGAATCTAATGCATCCCTTAGCATGAATCTGAAACATTATGAGTAGATATAATATGATGCTCAAAGACTCAAAGTAATTATAACACCAGCTAGAAGCTTATAGCATAGTACTATTAGATATTCTGTGCTTAGAGTTCCGGATTAAACGAATCGGTTAAAATATTTAAATACTTCTTTTGGTTAATTGTTTGACTTCTGCGCTTGGGCTCTGGATTAAAGCTAGCTCCACTAACGTTTACAAGAACTAGCTGGCAGTCATACTGGGTGACCCATCGTTGTGCTTCATGGAGAGAAAGTACACTCGGGAGCAATGAATCCGGGTCTTGATAGGATCAATAATATGGATATAATCTGTACAACTAACATAGTGTCTAAAATTAAAGGATGCAATGAAATCTAGTCAAACAACAAATAAGATGTTTTTTGAGTAAAATTGGTATTGGCCTTAGTAACATTTTATGTTAGATTGGATTGGATGGAGTCTTTATTCAATCTAGGACACAATGTTTGTTGGAGTGATTTAATCCTCATCCTGTATCGATTGGTCAATTGGTGGTATAAAAATAGACGATGACTTTTTGGCAAAGGTACTTAAAGGTTCATAACCCGGTTGAAGTCTTTCTTCATCCACATAGGTTGTACTTAATAATGTTATGTATTATGATTTATATTTTGATATTGTGTAGGTACACAATACCTAAACTAGACTATGTTTATTATTTTTATACTAGGTATACTTATTTTACGTTATATATTAGTTTATGCATGAGTATATATGTAGGTATATTTATTAGTATTACTTGACACTGTGTCTACATCTCTTTGCTTCAAATTTTCCTCTCGCAGGTCTGCTGGAAGAAATTTCTTAAAGAAATAAGCAGTGCCTTTGTACTATTCATTTCTATGTATTTTATTATTATTTCTCTGTGTGTGCATAAATTTAATAAATAAATGAAAAAAAAAAAAAAATTGTTACGTTTTATATTCGAAAGAAAAAATCGCTCACGAGCCGGATTCGAACCTGCGACTCCTGGCTCAGTACGCCAGTGCTTTTGCCACTAAGCTACCGTGAACACTGCTCGTGGTATCGAAATTCTCATCCACTGGTACGTCTTTTGGTGACTTTTTCTTTCAACAATTTAAATCGTTAAAATAATAAAATAATTAAAATTGTTTTTAAATACGTAAAAAATAATGTTCGCGCGTCGCGCAGCCGTTGACCTCGTGATCAGCTGGCTGTAGTTGAAATTATGAGTTTTAAAAATCTATTTATTGTTTCTTCTTTTATTACCATTACTCTAATTAAATATCGTATCTTACCTACCCATAACTTCTGTAAAGTTTCGCCAACTAATTTGATTTAACCATATACAGTAGTATACATTCATTACAAACTACGTACTGCCGTGCCGGTCATTTTCTCAAACGTCATCATTCAGTTCCGTCAAACCCATATCAGTGGTAACAATCTATTATAAGCGGAATTATAGCGGTATTATTATTAGTGGCGTAGTATGTAATACAAGACAGTTTCACCTTATAGTGGTTAACATTAATAAGCGGGACCTGTACATAAACTTAACCTATCCCTTTTTGTGAAATTGACATCAAACGCCGCGCAAGGCTTTCATCAACTTCAGTCGCTGTGTCGAGTTCGTGGAAACAAGGACAGCTCCCTGGCCCACATCAAAGAGACCGGTCTATGTATCGTTTTACCCAGATAAGGGATACTAACAAAAATAAAAAAAAGGTAAAGTTACAAAGCTTCCATTAAAATGCAAAGTAAAAGTAAAATAATTCACATTGTACCAAGAAAGGGCTATTATTAGAAGCGATTAATTGAAATGTTTACATTGATTCGCTTTTTAACTAAACACCTTAATACTATGGCTTTACTTGCGTCTTCACGCGTTTATTATAATTTTATTATGAGCATATTTCATACTGCTTCGTTGGTCTAGTGGCTGCAAGCGCGACTGCTGAGCGTGGGGTCCTGGGTTCGATTCCCGGGTCGGCAAAGTGTTATTGGGTTTTTTCATTAGGAAATTCTCAGTAGCAGCCCGGAGTCTGGATTTGTGCCCGGTCAATGGCAATAGGCTGGCCCCCTATTACATGGAACTATAACATAACTGGCGAAATGTGGGTGTACTATTACACCACTGCCTACCCCTTCGGGGAATTTTCTATGGGTTTTTTACCAGCTGTGGCACGCGGGTTAGCGCGCGCCCCCCTTTTATTTAAAATTCTGTCTTTTTTTGTTTTTGCTCGGCTTCTAAGGGTCGTGGCGTGATGTTAAGTAGCCTATACTATTTCTCATGAATCTGGCTATCATATACAAAAATAATTTTTGAAATCCGACTGGTAATTCCAGAGATTAGCGCGTTTAAACAAACAAACAAAAATACTTTAGACAAAACAGCTTTATTAGATTATAGTATATTATAGATTATTGACGAAATCTGTGGTCTAACGGTTCGAGTGTGTCCAACACTCGAACCGTTAGACCACAGATGCTGTTCACGAGGTCGTGGGTTCGATTCCCACAGGACACAAATATTTATGTGATGAATAGTGCTTATAATAGTGCTTGTGTTGGTCTGGGTCTTTCATAAGTATTATAAGTACGTATTTATAAAAAAAAGTATATAAGTATTATTTCCACTGTCTAGTACTCATAGTACAAGCTATGTTTAGTTTAGGACTAGATGGTGCTGTGTAAAAGGTCTCAAAATATGTATTTATTTATTATATTAGTATAGATTATAGCTAATTCAATAAGCGCAGCGCGCAGATGTGGGCAAAAGTTTAGCGCTATAATGCAATCACTATATTGACATTGACGTTAAACATTAATGACGTTAAACCGTAAACGTATATACAGGGATGGCGGCTTTTTCGACGCATCAAAGGGTTTTAGGCTTATATTCAGAGACGAATCTAAGCGTGAACTGTCAAATAGCACTGCATTTTGACAGTTGGAAGCATGAGCTCACGCTTAGATTCGACTCTGAATAAAAGCCTTAGAGCGCATAAGCCTTAGAACGAGTTTATGCGCGCCTCCTTGGCTACATATGCGGTGTGTGTGATACGCGCAGGGACGCACGCAGCCCAAAGCCGCGAAGCTTGATAATTAATTAAAACCTACTTAAAAACAACAATCTGGTCTGTCATTTGTTATGAATCCAGGAAGTAGAATAAAACTAACAAGTAAAGCAGAAAAACAAGGTATTTTTAAGCAATGACAACTGACATGACAAGTACCGTTTACTTATCCAATGACGTAATAACATGGCACCTAGTGTTTTGATAGAGATAAAAAATAAATATTTTTAGAATTTATTTAAAAAAAAAAACCTGTAATTTTATAACTAAATACTGTAATGTATTATTAAAACAGAGCAAATCCTATAGCAATTAGGTATTTTTATAACGAAATGCACGACAGTGCAACTAGCCTATTGAACAATAAAATTATGACTAGCACATAACTAGCTATTGCTTTTACTATGTACCTATATATGTTAATTTTGTTCGTATTGGAGTGGTTCTCTAAAAGTGCGGACCAAGTTATCAAATAGAGATGGTGGGATCAAGGAATTTCACGTGACTCGAATATATGAGAGGGCTATAACATGTGTTCCCCATAATGATAAATATAGAGCAAGGTGTATTACATAAGTTGTGTATTAATATGGGAACCTACCTATTTCTGCCGCCAAACAGTAAGGCGTAGCGTATACTGAGACTAAGGCAATGCAACACAGAGACGTATACAATTCGCAGGGCATAGAAGTTGACGCAGACATATAAGACACATGTCTGCGTTTCACGTGCCTACACTTCAATTTATTACGCAGCTCTGTGCTTGTTCATACGTTACAAAATCTGCTATGCCTTGCGCTGCGCTGTGCTGCATCGCCTGCGTCTCAGCATACGCTTACCCTATTGCTGTGTTCCGGAGCGAAGGGTACGGGTGCCAGTGAAATTAGAATCACATGAGACTTGGCATCGTCATGTATCAGTTTGGTGAACGCAACTTGCAATATCATTTAGACAACAGCCTAGGTGTTATTGTAGTTGTTATGAGCAAATCGCCTAACATCAGGTGAGCCGTTTGCATGACAGTAGTAACACTTGAATTAGAAAACGCCCTTACTGCTTACGAAACAAAGGCCCTGTCAGTGTCAAACTGTTATCTACCATTGATGTGCCGTCCACCGTACCATAAAAAAACCAGGTCTGTTAGTAATGTTATAAATTGCTGTACCTATAAATACGTCAATAGTGAATTATGGTGACGTCAAAACAGCCCAGTATAACATTAATGTGATATTATCTCCTCAGATACAACATAGGTACTGTGGTACTGGTACTGTGTACTGTGGTGTGGTGTGGTACGGTGGTGTTACTGTGACCATCACCATAATATTGTTTTTGTACTCGAATTTACAATTGAAAAGTTTAATAAACCACCTACCTCTTTTTAGTTTATATACCTATTCCAGTTCAACAAAAACATCGCATGAAATTAACTTAAGCAATATTTTACCCTAAGCTTTTATTTCAGACACGACAATGGAGGTTTTAAGCAAGAATAGAAAGAAGTATGGTGGATTCAACTACATTTAAAATGAAATGAAAAAAGTTAGGAACTGCATAGTGGCTGAGTGTTTGCATATAACCGCTCGGCTGTGCTGCGAGTGTGTGCACTTTGACTTCGTGGAGTAACTTAGGCCTCTTGAGACTTCGCTCTCAATACCTTGTTCCATTATGGCCACGCGGTGGTCAAATAGAATCTAGTCTTTTTAGATCTTTTTTGTAAGATATTGGGGTATACAGGGTGATTTATTAGAAGTGGGAAGAAATCTTAAGCTACGAGAGCTAAAGAATTTTGTTCTAAGGAACCACGACGTCGATTTTAAAGAAATGAAAAACGCATTCAACCATTTTCAAAAAACTTATACACAGCGCAGGAATAGAATCTAGTAACCTTGAAAAAACTCAAGACCTGTACCTACTTAACATGTAGATTTTTTTTCCTTGTAGTCCCAAGTTCCCAACTTTTTTACGGTGGGGAAATCCTCATGGATGCACTCCACCCGGGGGCGGTGGAGCCATTGTCGGACTCTTACCCACTAAAACCACCACGGTGTTCCTCCAACTACTTTGGCTGAGAGCGTGGGAGACCTCTGTATTCGCCACCTACCCCCAACAAGTCCCCGCCCACCACAAGTAGGCGAGCCCCTTCTCCCCGTGCGGCCTAACGTCTGCCACACCCTCCCCGGCGACACAGACAGAACGCTGCGCGCCACCTCACGGGCCCCGCCATGACGTAGCTGACACACCGATGGCACGGCCACGCCTGCCACGCTAGCCACGCCAGCGATACAAGCCACGCCAGCAACACCAGCCAAGCCAAGTAGCAAGCTACCCCAGGCATAGAATATAAGTACTCTAACTTCTGTAATTTTTATAGAGGTTTTCTTCCTAATCCCTCATCCTCCATTGTACCCTCTGCTAACTTCAGAGGAACACGCGGAGTCACGCCACATTGGGCCAGATCGGGCCCCTCCCGTGCCAGAATATTCGCCACGGGCAATAAGGTACCCCATTCCAAAAAAGAGTTATTGCCCAGGGTGCACCGGCCCAACAACTGCTGTTCCCTCCAGACGTATTGAGAAGGACCAGCAGCCGTTAGGCACACGAGGAGGTTTTTTGGTCTAGCACCTTCAAGTTCCCAATTTGCCTTGAAATTTGATGTCTGCGCACTAATAACTATAGGGTAAGTCCGGGGGTTTTGGCCGTAAGGTAGAGATGGCCAACAAGAAAAAAACATACTTGTGCTCAACAGAGAGCACTACTCTCTGGCTAATTTGCTTTATGTAATGCCACAGATAATATAATACTATACTAGTGTAATGCGTAGAAACGACATTCCGCTAGAATTACGCCAAAAAAAACAATATATTGGGTAATATCGGCCTATTTTGTTTTACCTATAGCTCAATGTAATCGAAGGGTTTATGTTACACAGTGTAAAGCTGAAATTTTACGAAAAATGTGGAATATTTTTTCTTGTTTGCATTGTTCACGAGCCACACTCAATAATAACTTCAAAATTGCAAGTGAGTTTATTATTATTTTTACAAAATATATGTCGGCATCTTTCCCGGACGATTAGGAGAGATGGCCATATTCGGTCGGTGTAAGATGGCCCGTATATAATATGAGACATTTTCATTAAAAATGGGTAACATAAAAATATCTAAGAAAATAAGTCACTACGCGAAGAAACAAGAGCGAAAACTCATTTTATAATGTTAGAAATGGTAAAATGTGTATATAAGCGACTTTGGAAAACTACAAAGTACCAAAAAATACCCTAGTAAGACGATAATACACGGCAAATAATGTCAAAAATAATTTAAGGGACCATCTTGCCTGTTCGGCGAAGAAAATCAGGAGTAGCTCCTTCTAGAAAGAACTAAATCTAAAAAAATATAAGTCAAACAGTAGCTAATGTTGATTTAAAAACTGGCCATCTCTCCCTTGCTACTATGGTCATCTCCCCCGTACACTCTGGGAGAGATGGCCAATCGTATAATTTTAATAATGAATAAATTTATTTATTTTTATTTATTTATTTATTTATTTATTTATTTATTGTTGCACAAACAGGTTACAGGCATGATGATTACAAATTTATATGCATAAATTAACAAATATTGTACTGCTGGTACTTAAAAAAGGAAACCCTGAGCTATAAGTACCAGCAATCTTAAGGCAAACCTACACCAACGCGAGCTATCTCTAACCCAGAGTCAAATTTGTTTTAGACTTTCATAGAAATTTAACATTGTTCAAGGCTTGACCCTGGGGCACGAAATAGCCCTCGCCTACGCAAGTGGGCCCTATTGACAAAGTGATGCTTTATGCAAAAATATTACACAGTGCAGACATGTTTAGATAAAGTTACCAAAATAACAAAATACATTTTTAGTGAAAAATAAATCATAAAAGATTATTAAGTAGGTACCTGTTACAAATTTCGATCGCTTAGAACTAGTAAACTTTATATATAAAGTAGTGTGGTAATTGTGTTTGTGTGTGTATGTGAGTGAGGGGTGTGATGTGTGAGTGCATGTGTAGTTGGTATATTGTAATGTTTGCTATTGTGTATGTAAATACGTACTTAAACGGCTAGCTATGTAACTGGATGAAGAAGATTCTCAGTATCATCATAGGTAAGTTTTGAGAGCCAGTCAATGACAGTGGTTTTACATTCATGTTTATTTTTTTTATTAATTGTTAATATTTTGTTAACCTCGACATATAAGAAGCGTCCCAAGAAACAAAAAAATCTCTGACTAAAGGAAGTCCTGCGGGTTTCACCTAAGAGAAGCATAAACCTACGAGTGGCCTGATTTCGTATAGTTGAAGAAAATTGACAGCAATTTGTGATTAATTTATGTTGCCTTAAAATAATTTGAGCAATAAAAAGTTGGCGTACCGTTAATACTTCACAGTATTCATAAAGTTCCTTGGTAGGGTAACGAAAAGGCTTAAAGGTGCATACCTTAAGTACCGCTCTCTGGGCGCGTTCTAGCGTTATCAAATTACTCTTACAGGCACCGCCCCAGGAGGAAATACAATAAGCTATCAAGGATTGGCACAAAGCATAGTAGACCATCTTCAAAATCACAGGATCCGCGACATGTCTCAGATGTTTAAAAATATAGATGAGTTTTCGGATTCGCCCTGTCATTAGTTCTATATGAAGTACAAAGTTTAACCTTTCATCTATGATAACTCCTAGATATTTGATAGAAGCAGCATTTTGTAGTTTAGTACAACTACACATAGAACTTGTTGTATGATTATGGGCGGTAATGTAAAATTTGCTTTTTTCTAATTCCTTTGGTTTTCGGATACTAAATACAAGATATTTTGTTTTATCCACATTCAGTGACAAGATATTAGCAGATAGCCATTTTGTTACTTTATCGAATCCTATTTGTGCTGCGTTAAAGACTTGCTCCCAGGTATGTCCCGTAAAAATAAGTGCTGTATCATCTGCGAATGCCAGTAGTTTCCCATCTGTCAGGTCTAATTTGCAAATTTCATTTACGTACACCAAAAAGAGTGTGGGTCCAAGGATACTCCCTTGTGGAACTCCGTACTCTACGGGAAGACTATTACTTATATGTTCACCGATTTTAACGCACTGGGTTCGATTTGTCAGGTAACTCCGAAAAAGGTCCAGTTGCCTATCCCTAATCCCAATTTTTTCCAACTTTAGGATTAGTTTGGGGATGGAGACCGTGTCAAAAGCCTTTGCTAAATCCAGAAAGATCGCCAAACATTTGTTACCTCTGTCCAAGGCTCGAACAATGTAATCAGTGAGATCATGAACTGCGTCATTTGTGGAAGTGCTTTCGCGAAAACCATATTGATTGTTCGAAAGAATGTTGTGAGCTTCAAGGTAATTATTTAAGCGGATGTTCATGATTCTTTCTAAGACCTTCGACAGAGAAGGCAAGATAGATATGGGTCTATAGTTATTAACACGATCTACATCCCCAGACTTGTGTATGGGATGAATCAGAGCCCTCTTTAGCAAGTCGGGAAAGACTCCATTAAGTATACATAGATTAAATATATGTGTTAAAGGTGGTATCAAAATATTTTTGTATTGCTTTAGAAGGTTGGAAGAAATACCGTCTATACCAATTGCACAGTCGGACCGCAAAGAGAGAAGCATCCGTTCAACTTCCAATTCATCAGTTTCGAGGAAAACAAAAGAATTAGGAGGAGAAGCTTGTGGTTCTGTGTGCGTACTGTGATTATAAACAGATGATTTAACGACTTTGTTTGCCAGCTCTTTTCCAATATTAGTAAAAAAATTGTTGACTTCATTGACAGACTCATCAATTGAACTTTTAATTTTAAGTAGAGCACAAACTGACGACTTAGGTTTAGTAGTATGAGTTACATCCTTTATAACGCTCCAAATTTTTTTGGGATTAGATCTGGCTTTGTTTAGTTCATCCCTTTCATATTGCCTTTTAATATTTTTTAGAATTGTATTACAATAATTGCGGTATCTTTTAAATGTTGTCTTGATGGTCTCGTTATTAGGATTAGTTTTCATTTTTTTGTACATCCGGTCCCTATTTCTCATGCATCTTAGTATGCCTGGAGTAATCCATGGCTTGATAATTTTTAAGCGATGAGGCACGACATAACACTTGGAACTCATTTTCAAGGCTCTGGTCAATGAATTGACAAAATACTCAAGGGCAACATTTGCATTAGCACATTTATAAACATAAGAAAAATCCATATTTTTTAGCAAAATTCCTACCATATTATAATCTATTTTTGTTTTAGTACTATGTAGATTGTCTACTTTAACTTTGTCTAGTGCAAGTAATACAGCATTATGATCAGTAACTATAGAGTCAATAACTATGGTTGTAGCCTTAAGTTTAGTTTTAAGCAAGACATGATCGAGGGAGGTTTTACCGTGCGTAACTAGAACGTGTGCTGGTAGTAGACCATGGGTAGCAGCAAGATTGAGATAATCCGGAGTTGCAACATCTATATTGCCATCTGCAATGTCTATATTGATATCTCCAATCATTATTATACTGCCAAATTTAGAGTTAGTTGTCAGTACCTGGTCCATGGAAGACAGAAAATTAAAAGTTTGTTTAAATGCTGGAGGCCTATATATTGCAAAAATACAAATATCTCTTCCTACTCTTATTTGAATGCAACTGGCGTCTTTAAAATCCGGTTCACTTACTGTAACATTACTAATACTGTTTCTAATATAAACTACAACTCCGTCATTTTGGTTCAATATTTTCGAAGAGGAATACGAGTTAAAGCCACTCAATAAAGGTATATTGGGATTGCAAGACAACCAGCATTCTGTTAGAATAAGGATGTCCTGCGTAATAGACATCCTAGATATCAATGTTAGTAGACCAGGTAGATTAGCCGAAATACTCCGTATGTTTAGGGTAAGTATCTTAAGAGATCCTATGGTGATTTTAGTATTACACTCTTCAGGCTCACATCTATGGCAATCCGAAATCTTAAAGTTGTCTATATTAATTGAATGATCGTCTAACTTATCGAATTTAACAATATGAAGATTGATTGGTCATCAGCGTAGCCCATTTTGTTCATAAGATAATAGCCTTCTATTTTTAGGACTTTCGTTTGCCCGATATAATTTAACAAGTTTGTTTTAAACTGAACAGTACGTAGGTAGTAAGGTAGTTGTGATGGATTTATAGTATATTTGTTGTGTGCATGTATATGATTATGTGTATTATTTATGTTATGGAGAAATTGGTGTGTTATGATTGGGTTTACTGATTGCGATATAGATAATACTTTATATAGAAGTTTCGTGAAGTTAACAAAAAAATATAAAGGAATATTAAGGCTTACTATAACATCGCCAAAAATTACACAAAAAAGTCAATTCTTGTTGGAAATTTTAGTAAGATCTGTCTCATTTTCAATGCGGACTGGCAGCTCACCCTCAACTTTACGTAAGTATACTAAACCTCTTGAAGTCCAGCAGTAGGAGTAGCCATTTTCTTGAGCAAATTGTCTAGCCAAATAATAAATCTTTTGGGCCTTGGATGTCAAATTATTATATTAATTATGTAAGAACTCATTACTATTTGTTATATTTTAATAATAAATAATAATAATAAATAGTTGGACATTTTTACACATCACCATCTAGTCCCAAACTAAGCAAAGCTTGTACTATGAGTACTAGACAATGGATATAATACTTATGTACTTTTTTTTTGTAAATACATACTTATAATACACAAAGAAACACCCAGACCAACACAAACACTTATGTTCATCACACAAATATTTGTGTCCTGTGAGAATCGAACCCACGACCTCGTGAAGTTTAATTCAAGTTTAGTTTATCAAAGTTTAATTAGAAGTTGATTTTAGTGAATTGATCTTCATATTTTTCATTTTACTGGCTTCTGAAGTTACTAGGGCCAACTCCCCCGGACTTACCCTAACTATATGTAGGTACCTACAAGATACGTACCTATTTATGTATTTTAAATATTTTAATAGTAACGTTATTTTATTATTTTCGCTCCATCATCATCATCATTTCAGCCGAAAGACGTCCACTGCTGGACATAGGCCACCCCCAAGCATCGCCACAACGACCGGTCCTACGCTTTCTGCATCCAGCGGATTTCTGCGACCTTCACCATATCGTCGGCCCACCTTGTGTAGTAAAATTTCATAATTCAACTTTCCACTCCATAGCTACATTAAAAGCTAGGTGGGTACTACAAAACCATGAAAATATTACAAAATATTTCTAAAAGTTTTTTGCAACAGAATTTTGTGAAATACCTACTAGACCTCAAGCATAGTTCAGTTGCATATTATTTTCTAAACACAAAATTGTGCATAAAATACTTCAGATATTCATAATATTGGTGCGTATACGCAAAATCCAATTACTTGTTTCAAAGACGTGTCCCTCGTTACGGTTAGAAGAACAATGGTCTAATTAAATTTGAATACTTCAACTCCTCGAGTTATTAGGTTTAATTCATTCGTATTCTCTGTCCATTTCATAATACCCTGTCTTTGACGTCACGACTGAATAAATAACAATATTATGTATAATATATTATTTTCTGTGCAGTATATTTATATTCTAGACATGGGGTACGTTTATTGTGTTTTATTTTACATATTCATGATTTTTAAAACGTATACATTTATACGATTAACATTCAGAGAGTATGCCCTAATTCATGGTTTAAAAAGATGTTTCACGTAGTCTCTTCCCGTGACAGCTTGGTCACGTGATTGCCTCGCCTCCGTACTACATCATCGGCCGTGGAGCCAATAGCGGGCTGTTAGCGTGACACTTGTATTTTTTTTATTTTTTTTTATTCATGACCATGGATACATGTCGTTCAGTCGTAATCATTGAACATATTATACTTGTATCCTAGTAAAGTTATGGAAACTTTTCTGAGGGGATGATGAGATAATACGAAAGTCATTTTTTTCAACTTTTAACAATTTTTTTTTTTCTGTAAAGATATTTTATGAAAATAAACATTTTATTTATTTATTTAATATGTTCAATGATTACGACTGAAGGACATGTATCCATGGTCATGAATAAATAAAAAAATGAAAAAAACTTACTGTCAAAGTTTTTACGCGAGAGGTCTATGGTCTATTCACGCAAAAATCCTACAATGCTCTCAGAGTTCAGTATAGTAACATCTTTAGGGCTCTGTTGCGCGTCCCTCGGTATTGTAGTGCTTCAGGCATGCTTGCGGATGCACATGTGGATGATTTCCATGCCATCATACGCAAGAAAGTCCGTGTGGTGCCGGACTAGTCCGTGTGGTGCCGGACTTAAAGAATAGCACCACCCTTATCTCTTCTCATGGGTGTCGTAAAAGGCGACTAAGGGATTCACCAGAGGATGGGCAGCAGCGTTCTCTGAGTATTAGTAACCGACCAACTGCGATCGCCAACCCGCCTGCCAAGCGTGGCGATTATGGCATATCCCCCCCTTAATTGGGGGAGGCATATGTCCAGTAGTGGACGTCTTTCGGCTGTAATGATGATACGCAAGAAAATTGCGTCTGTTGTGCAAAGGATGCGGGGGAGTAGCAATGGAATCCTGAAGATGATAGCGGGTAGGATGAACACAGCCTTCCACAGTCCTCAGTCGTTTCATCGATTTGCATGTGAGAGGTGCGAATCGATGACTCGACATTTATTAATGTTTGTTATCTTTGTTTACTAACATACTTAGTTGTTTAAGTTTTTCATTGTTACTAACAAAAATGATTATGGAATGTTGTTTTCTGAATTTTAATTTTTAATTTTTTATTAGTGACTCAGAGAGTGTTGTTAGTAGACACTAGATGGCGCTGTATAGCGCCAAATTTAAGAAGTGTGTCAAGTCAACATAACACAAAGTTTCTTTTGGTGATTTAAAAAAATAGAAAGTAACTAAAGGTGCATTCAATGCTAAGATCATTTTCTCTAAGGTCAATGACCTTTGAACTAGGACGTCTTAAGTATTTTTCAGTTTTCTCTCTATAACTCGAAATTTTACAATCACATTATACTCAAAATAATTTTAAAAGAGAGTTTTTATAAAGGTCTATCAACGTGGAAGATTATAAGTTTCTACGTTGCACAGTTTAGAAATGGCAGGGGGGGACACATTGTAAGCCATTTTGGCAGGCTATATTTCGCAGATGGTACACCTGATAAAAAAGTGATGTATGATACATTACCTTCATTTTAGTAGACCTATTCAATGATACCCCACACGAGGGAGTGCAGCGAAAAATATATTTTCATCCCCATTTCACATCTATGGGTGCCACCCCTAAAATACGTAATCACGATTTTTTCATTCTTTTAAAATTGAGATCTGTATGCAGACTATTTTTTAACAAAATTTCATTTACATATGTTTATAACTGTAGAAGTTATTAAGCTGTAATGACTTATGGGTCTAGTTTCGAATTTGATTAAAAAAGCAAAAAAAAATACCTGAAAATTGTAACATAATTTTGACAAAACCGTCGTAATCAAATTATTTAAAAAGTTTTCAAATCATTTGTTTCTTGAAATTGAAATTTTCAAGTTTTTTCCTGCACTTGAATTGAGAAACCCTACCTATTGGCTACATTTCATGCCGCCAAAACCGCGGGCCGGAAAATCCGCAGTGCGTGCTGGGCCTTATTAGATTTTTTTTCGAATTGAGATTTTCAAACTACGGTGATTATGTTGAATTATTACACATAAAAATGTTATTAATAATCTCCGTCTTTTTTACTGATTTAGAGGTACCTACAAATTTGATATTATACTAATATTCAATAAAATAACCAGCCAATATGTTGATATTTGGATACAAAGAATATTCGATATTATGAACGTTCGATCAAACAAGCATTCGATATTTAGAACACTCGATGTATTTAGCGTTCGATATTTTGAGCATTCGATATTATGAACGTTCGATTTTTTGGACGTTCGATATATAGTGTTCATTCAAATGACATTCGATGTTTTGTAATTCGATATGGCGTAGGACATCCTGTTTCTCTACATATGTTTGTACAAAATAAACAAGTCAACAAAATAAGAGTTTATACAAGCCTAAAATATATTGTTGTTTGGAAATTGATTTCTACAGCTTTATTAGGTAATTTACTTTTAGCAAATGAACGATTGTTTTCTTATTTGAGCTGTACAAAATATACGTTCGTAACTTCTTAACTCTTATTTCTGTCTAACATAATTCTTGTACAAACTGTCTGTTACAAAAGTCAAAAGTCAAATGTTTTTATTTCGAACTAGCCTATGCCCGCGACTTCGCCCGCGAGAATGTCGTTTATCGCGCATCCCTCGGGAACTGTTCATAGCCAATCCGGGTTATGTTCTATCTGTATGCCAAATTTAATTAAAATCCATACTGTAGTTTTTGCGTCCAAAAATCCACACATCCATACATACATCCTCACAATACTTTTCCGTTTATAATATTAGTAGGATATGATATATAACATATATATTTATATAGTATGATAGGATAAGCATTTACATGCACTTTCAAAACGTTAATTATGAATCGAGTTGCACAGTTCCAAAAAGTTGGTCCTATGGAGAAGAGCCGACAAGAAACTCCATGGATATACTCTTTTCAAATAATAAATGGTACAATGGTTGGTTACATGATTTGAAAAGAAATGTGTGAGAAGAACAAAAAAAAAAAAAAAAACTCAAATTATTAAAACTTCGTAAATTTTAAACAGTGCATCATATAAGTAACAGTGCATGATCAAATAGCACAGTGACGCCCAAACTGAGTCATGCTCGTATGAAACAATGTATTAATATTGTAACCTACTAGTACCTACATGGTAAATGACTGAGAAAATTTCACTGAAGTAAACTAATTAATGACTAATAATAATTTAAGTTTAGCCTTGACCATAATAGGAGGGAACCCAGCGATCCGATACTATTTGCCATTAATGGGTACATTATGTTCACATATTTTACAAAACCAGTATTTGCAGCCGGTATCGTTCGAAACTTACATATTAAGCCGGTTCTTATTATGGTTGTGACCATTGACATGTAATTGACCGTACGTGTAAATTGACAACCTGATTTACGTAATATGTGATTTTTGATTCCTATGTAAACTTAGAAAGAACGTATCTGGAACATTGTCAGTATTCAAAGAGTCAATCAATATTCAAACTCTCGACTCCAATAAAACGGATTTTATGATTGTCACGTTGCTATAACTTTGACACATGTACGGAATTACTCGCACACTTAGTCTCACTCTCACGTAACGACATCAATCTATCTACTTATGAAAATCAGATTTTTAAATAATACTTCCACGACCCGGTTTTTCAATCGTCAGATAATTATTAACAGACAAGTTTGAGGTTTTGGCAGATTTTCTTTGTATAGAAAATCTGTAGTACCTAAGGTACTACAAATGATTGTGGCACATGCACGACAACAGTCGGCGTCAAAACCATGACGTCAACCGGTACGGCGAAGTAAGTTTTTTTTTTATAATATAGGGGGGCAAACGAGCAAGCGGGTCATCTGATGGTAAGCAATCTCCGCCGCCCATGGACATCCACAACACGTCGCCAATGCGTTGCCGACCTTTTAAAAAGACGTATGCTCGTTTCTTGAACGCTCCCATGTCGAATTGTTTCGGGAAAACCGCTGACGGGAGTTGGTTCCACAGTTTTTCTGTAAATAAGTGTTGTAAATAAATAATAATTGCCGGATACAAAATTAAATACATCTGGGAAATTAAGAACTGTCTCCAAAGAAATTTTTACTTTACTTCCTTTAGCTTAGGATTTGCCCTTAAGTTAAATATAACGTGTAATTGAAGTAACTGAAAACCTTGTAAGGAGTCATTGTACAGATCAGTATGAACAGCTTTTACTATGACAGAAATCGCGAAAAAATATAAGCTGTTGCCTATACCAGGCCCCTCAGAAAGTATTGCGAAAAAAAGTTTTTATATATGGGAGACTGGCCAGTTATAATGTTTTTCGAAAATATGATTATTTATAAGTAAAAATAAGTAAGTTCCAATTTCAAAATTTCCCTCCACATTTTTTGCGAGTTAATTCAAAGTATTGTGTCTCACTGAAATATGGATCTGCGCCGGGAACATTTTAGAGCTATGATTTTATACGATTTCAAGTGTCGCCTGAAACCGGATGAATCGTACGATAGACTTCAAATGGCATTCATGGATGAAGGCCCTTCCAAGGCAACCGTGTATCGTTGGTATAACGAATTCAAGCGCGGTCGACCAACTTTGGGGGATGACGAAAGAAGCGGTCGCCCTTTGACGGCTGTTACCGAAGAAAACGTGCTAGCAGTGAAAAATTTAATCCAAGACAATAGGCGAATTGCATATCAGGAGATTCAACACATATTGAAGATTGGATTGGGAAGCGTTCACGAGATTCTACACAGCCATCTTCGCGTGAGGAGGATAGTATCACGCTGGGTGCCGCACAACCTCACCGATGCTCAGAAGCAGGCCCGGGTGGAATGGTGCCGTGATATGCTTAACAAATTTGAAGCAGGCTCGTCTCGGCGTGTTTACGACATCGTTACAGGTGTTGAGTCCTGGATTTATCGATACGACCCAGAAACCAAGCGCCAGTCGACTGTTTGGGTGTTTCAAAATGAGCCAACGCCTACCAAAGTGAAGCGATCTAGAAGCGGGGGTAAGATTTTGATCGCTAGCTTTTTTAATTTGACTGGCCACTTGGTATCAATTCCCTTACGGGATCAAAGAAGCATTAATGCCGAATGGTATACTACCAAATGTTTGCCAGAAGTTTTCTCTGTTATAAGCAACAAGCGACCAAACACAGGGCTCCGCGGGCTACTGCTCCACCACGACAATGCACCTGCGCACACCGCACTCAAAACGAGGGACTTCCTGGACAGCACGCCAGTCAAACTCCTGGGTCACCCTCCTTACAGCCCTGATCTAGCACCGTGTGACTTCTTTTTATTCCCAAAAATAAAAAATCAGCTCAAAGGGATACAATTTTCGTCGCCGGAAGATGCGCTGGCTGCGTTCGAGCAGGCTGTAAACGAGGTGTCTGCGGCGGACTGGAAAAAGTGTTTTGAAAACTGGTTTAGGCGCATGAATCTTTGTATAGAGGCTGGTGGAAAGTACTTTGAAAAGATTTGATAAAAATATATGTACGTATAGAACAATTTTTTTTAGTTTCGCAAAACTTTCTGAGTGTCCCACGTATTTTGTCGAGTTATGCGAACATAAATGTAGGGATGGAGCAGATGGTCCTTTTCGCTATTTCAGCGTTGATCCCATAGTAAAAGTTGCTCATAATAATGAGTACAATGAGCCCTTAAGAGGTTTTCAGTTATTTCAATTACACCTTGTATATATATATATCAAACTGTATTATTTATAAAATAATAAAGAATTACCGGATACAAAATTAAATACATTTGGAAAATGAACAATTACTGTCTCCAATGAACAATTACTGTCTCCAAAGAACATTTTCCTGCACATCCTTTGGCTTAGGATTTTCCCTTATGTTAAATATTATACACTGTATTATGATTATTGTTTATTCAATATGGGTTACTACATATTCATGTGCCCTCACATACAGATTCAATCAAAGAGATTTTTTTTTTATTGATTTTTTTCAGATTTTAAATAGACAAAAACCAATAATGAAATTAACTATCTAAAATTTTAAATCAACTGGTGAAATGTCTACATTTTGAACGCTCCTATTCATATTATTTTTGAAACTAGTAAGGTCACATTTGTTCCGAAAAGCGTCTGTTCTGTGTCCAGTACGTACTTTTAATTGAACACATGAAGTTGATCACACGTGGTGCCGGTCCAAAAATATCTTGCAACATATCTTGTATCATTCTCCTGACCTTATCCCAATTTATTTGGGGTCGGCGCAGCATGTTTTTTTCTTCCATATATCTCTATCAGCCGTCATCTCCGTGTTCACTTTCTTTCTATTCATATCATCTTTCACAATCCATCCATGTTTTCTTCGGTGTGTCTCTTTTCTTATAGCCATCCACATTCATACTTGAAACTTTCCTCGTAACATGCTTTTCATTCCTCCTCATCACATGTCCATACCATGATAATCTGTTGCTACTTAACTTCTCCAGAACTTTACTGCCCCATCGGCCATCCGTTCTGCGAGCAATGTGCCCCGCCCACTGCCACTTAAGTTTGGCAATTCTTCGGGCTATGTCGGTTACTTTCGTTCTCCTGCGAATCTCCTCATTTCTGATTCGATCACGCAGGGACACTCCGAGCATAGCCCTCTCCATTGCCCTTTGAGTGACTTTGAGCCTTCTTATGAGGCCCTTTGTGAGCGACCACGTTTCAGTACCGTAAGTAATTACTGGCAACACACACTGGTCAAAGACTTTCGTCTTGAGACACTGCGGTATTTTGGACGAGAAGATATTGCGTAGCTTCCCGAACGCTGCCCAACCGAGTCGGATTCGACGATTGACCTCTTTCTCGAAGTTGGACTTACCTAGCTGGACAGTTTGTCCTAGGTATACATAATCGTCAACAACTTCGAGTGTAGATTCTCCGATGTTTACGGGAATGGGTGCTATATGGGAATTCAACATAACCTTTGTCTTGTCCATATTCATCTTAAGACCCACTCTATCAGAAGCTCTACTGAGGTCATCGAGCATTGTACCGAGGTCCTCCATGGTCTCAGCCATGACTACTATGTCGTCGGCAAACCGAAGGTGAGTGATGTACTCGCCGTTTATGTTAATGCCTAGCCCCTTCCAGTCCAGAACCTTGAAGACATCCTCCAATGCAGCAGTGAACAGTTTCGGAGAGATCACATCTCCCTGTCTCACACGCTGGATGCGGAAGGCACAGGACCGGTCGTTGTGGCGATGCTTGGGGGAGGCCTATGTCCAGCAGTGGACGTCTTTCGGCTGAAATGATGATGATGATGATGACTTAACTTCTCTGTCACTGACGCTACTTTCAGACTCCCTCTTATGTACTCATTCCTTATCCTATCAATTCTCTTTACACCACACATTCCTCTCAACATTCTCATCACAGCTGCATGCACTTGCCTTTCATTAATTCTTTTCGTAGCCCAAAATTCCGATTCATACAGGACAGCAGGTCTTATAGATTTTCCCCTTCAGTTTAAGGGGAATTCGGGTCACAGGTAGTTCCCGTGACCTGCCGTCATTTCAACCATCCTGTGTTAATTCAGTGCTTGACTGTCCGGTCTATTTCGCCATCGCTTTGCACAAGTGAACCGAGGTACCGAAAGTCAGAGCAGACTGGCATGCGCACGCCGTCTAGCGCAATATCAACAAAACCGGAGAGACCGCCGAAATCGCAGAACATGTATTCCGTTTTAGTTCTGCTAATTTTCAAGTCAACTTTCTCCAGATTTTGTTGCCATTTTTCCAATCTACTCTGGACCTCAAGTCCATCTTCACCAACAAGGACAATGTCGTCAGCAAACAGCATGCACCAGGGTGCCTCTTCCTGGATATCCGATGTCAAAGCATCCATTATCAGCAAGAAGAGGTAAGGACTTAGAGCCAACCCTTGGTACAAACCTACATATATTTTAAACGTGAAAGTTTGTGAGGATGTATGGATGTTTGTTTCTTTTTCACGCAAAAACTACTGTATAGATTTTAATGAAATTTGGTATACAGATAGAACATAACCCGGATTAACATATAGGCTACTTTTTATCCCGAGAAGATGAACAGTTTCCGAGGGATGCGGGATAAACGACATGCACGCGGGTGAAGCCGCGGGCACAGGCTAGTATGATATAAAACTTATTTGAAACACTCCGTCTTCATTTAATGTATTTACACATATTACTGGAACCCATTGCATTACTCAGCTGTGCAGAATAATGCTTTGAAATGAATGTCCTGAACATATTACAGAAGCAACGCTCATTTTTCTACAGCAGAATATCTCACAAATTGTGTCAATTACTTGTCATGTGGTCACACACAATATTTATTGTCTAGTGTTTGCCAACCATTGTTTTATATTTGTATGTGGATACAAAATAAAAATATTTGGATATTATAGTATCCAATTACAAAAATTATTATTTTTAAATTTAAATATTTGTGAGTCTAACTATTCTGCAGGACTGTATTGAAATAAAGATGTATTTGGGTGAATCTTGAGAGGCTCATTTTGCGCTGTCCGGAGGGAAATACTACCCGTAGTATTAAAACTGGGACCCACACTATTTTTTTTAGGTTACTTTAATCTATGATCTAACTGGGGCACGATAGTGATAGTGCCTAATTTGGATACATATAGTCGAAAAAAATAACCAAAGCCCTAAAAATTGATACCCGTGGCGCGTCCGCGCTACTTTTTTTGTGAAAACTATTTTCAAAACACCGACTTATGAAAGGAAACTAAGTTATTGATGTGATCTAACCGCTAGGGGATTAGTTGTAGATTGAAAAAAAAAATAGTATGTGTGTTTATCGTAGTTTCAATTTAAGTTATTATATATCTAAGGTTTTTCCAGAGCTAAACGTTGATTCCACTGGCGCGTCACAAAACTACACGTATATCACTAGTGGAACGTTGTAGAAGTTTGCGTCAATGTCAATATGCGAGTGCTAGTCGCGCTTCGAACATCGTGGAAGAAGGTAGAACCTCTCGTCACTCCAGTTCAAAGTTACGAAGGTAAACATTTGATTCCCCTGACTTTGTTCCACTAGGTCGTTGATTACCCTGACCACATTTATAATTATTTATTGATCATTTAGAAATGGTTTAGTATAGTAAATAGAACCGCATAAGCGACCATTATTTGGTCATTTAATTGTTATTATTATAATCATATTATTTTAAGCGAAATCGACGAAAAACATACTTTTTTGATTCCCTTGGATTTGATCCCCCTGGTATTTGCGCCAGGGTAATCAACGTTTTCCTAATTTACCTTGAAAAACAGAATGGTTTTCTTTCAATTAGTATTGTTTATTTCAAATACATAGTAATATTATTTTTTAATCATTAATAAAAAGTCATATAAAGTAATAAAAAGACGATAATTTATTACGACACAAAAATATTCACGAGGATTGCTTGCGCAGACTTAAAATAAATAAATTACTGAGGCTGTTATTATGAATAATATCATGTGCCATTTTAGTTTTCTGTACCCAAAGGGACCAAACGCCAAACGCCAAACGGGACTAGGGTACTCTCGCTACGCTTTCCTTCCGTCCATCCGTCTGTCTGTCACAAGGCTGTATCTTTTGAACGGTAATAGGTAGCCGGTTGAAATTTTCTTAAAATACGTGTTGCTATGACCAATACTAAAAATAAAGAACCAAAGGATTCTTGTATGGGAGGACCCATACAAGAATCCTCGAAAAACATGCATTTTTTCAACGTTTTTGTTTCTGCTCTATCTTCAAAACGGTAATACATACCAGCGTTGAATTTGGTTTGAATATATTGAATACTATGTAGTTTATCAACAAATACTAAAAATAGGGCAAACTTGGTACCCGCGTAAGCAAGAGATGCAAAAATTCATATTTCGCGCACGGTGCGTTGATGTATTTTGATGAACTCTCGTAAATTATTTCAGTTTCTATGGGTATCAGGTCGATGGGTGGTACGGAACCCTTACTGCGTGAGTCCGACTCACACTTGGCCGGTTTTTCTATAATTATCATACAAAAAGTCCCGTATTATCTCTATCTCAAATTTTATTGAGATCAGAATGGATGAGCATTCTAAATAAAATAAAAAACGAAATTGCGACAACCACGTGAAAAATGATTTTAATTTCGGAAGTTGTAGTCGTCGTAGTTATAGTATAGCAGAGCTCTTTGTGAAGAAGCTCTTACACAAAAATACTACCCTAGGACCATACTTATTTGGGGTGCTGGCCAGAAAACCTCTACGTGTGCCTGACGGCTGCTTGTCCTTCTGGACTCGTCTGGAGGGATCGGCAGTTGTTTGGCCGGTGCATCCTGGGCACGGGCAATAAAATCCTGCCGAGGGATTAACCTTCGGGGGATTTTATTGCCTGTGGCGAATATTCTGGCGCGGGAGGGGCCCGTTCTGGGCCAGTATGGAGTTGCTCCACGTGTCCCTCTGATATCAGCAGAGGGCACAGTGGAGGAGCAGGGGCGGGCCTGGTGTGCACTCACCCTGCCACTGGGCAGGCAGCGGGGGGACTGTCTTTCCCTGCCCCCGTCGATCTCGTAACCCCAGGAGTGCCCGCTGAGTAGTGTTCTCGCGCCTCTTGGGACCGAGGGTCTTGGCTTCACCGCCCGGACCACGAGGAAGAAAACCTCTATAAAAAATTACGGGAGGTAGAGCCTGCGAGCAGCAGACTCGGGGTAGTCTGCTGCCCGACCAGCAGCTGGCGTAGCTGGCACAGCCGGCGTAGTTGGCGCAGCTGGTAAAGGCCCATGAGGTGAGGTGGCGTGCAGTGTTCCGTGTGCGCCACCTAGGAGGGTGCGGCCGACGTTAGGCCGCACGGGGAGAAGGGGCTCGCCTGCTTGTGGCGGGCCAGGACCTGTCGGGGGTGGTTGTGTGAATACTCACGGGTTCCCACGCCCCCGGCTAAAGTAGTTGAAGGAACACCGTGGTGGTTTTAGTCGGTAAGAGTCCGACACTGGCTCCGCCTACCCCGGGCGGAGTGCGTCCATTAGGATTTCCCCACGGCAAAAAAAAAAAAAAAAGGACCATACTTATTTCTGCGACTATGTAGCTTTGTTGTGTGCTGGTGTAATTACAGGCACATGAGACATTTCACCTTTGTCTCTAGGATTGCAATGCACTTGCAACGCCTCTGTTATTGAGGATGTCCATAGGCGGTGGTGACCACTAACCATCTGGTAGGCCGTCTGCTTGTTTGCCGCCCAATAACAGAAAAAAAGTCGGTGTCTTTGGTTTTGTTTGTTTATTTTTGCCACCGACTTCCGAAACTAAAATGACTTTTCACTCTGTAGTCGCTTTTTCGATAAGTTTTTTTGTAGTCAATTGTTTTTTTTGTAACATGTGTTTTTTTATCAACCATAAAAGTACCTACGAATAAAAGTACCAAATTGCCAATGTATGGAGCAAAAAGTCTGATTTTTAATTAAGACAATTTCTCTAGAGAAAAACAAAAATCTAAAAAAATACATAATTATGTTTTTGTAGTAGTTTTTTTAGTGTTCCTTAGAGTATGCCTTACAAATATCTAATAAAGGTCTTGATTTACTATGATAAATTAATAATAAACATTCAATATTCAGACAGTGTGAGTTTATGTTACATCATGATTGAGTATTCAGTCAGTAAAGCCAATTTGTTGGATACATCCGACGATAGGATCCGAAATTCGGACGTTATCAACCTGTTTTATTACAACAAATGGGTGAATCTTGAGAATGGGCGTATTCAATTGATTCCCCTGTCGTCTTTATTGATTTCCCTGCCTAATAAAAATGCTAATTGTGGTATATCTTTGGAACGGCTTGGCCAAAATTGGTGCCAAAATGATTACTACAGTAAAATATGCCAAGGGAATCAACTGAATACGCCCATTCTCAAGATTCACCCATTTGTGGTAATAAAACAGGTTGATAACGTCCGAATTTCGGATCCTATCGTCGGATGTATCCAACAAATTGGCTTTACTGACTGAATACTCAATCATGATGTAACATAAACTCACACTGTCTGAATAATTTCATAAAGCCAATAATTACGGAATTTCAAAAAGTATAAATATGATAATGTCACACTCGAATCAAATCCATGTGTGCGAAGGTGGAACTGATCTAAAAAGGAGGGTATAAATATGTAAGGGTGACGTGACATGGTGGCCCAATCGAGATCGTAGGATTTAAAAAAATACGCCGCGCGCCGAGGTCGTGACCAATTAGGTAACAATGAGCAGGCGAACAGATTTAAAAAAAAAAAAAAACAATGCTGAACATTCATGTATTTCGTACGTGTATTCGAGTCTTTTATGGAGAAGTGTTAATGTTTAATATCCATTTAAAAAAAAATTGTGATTGATCGAAAGTTACAATTTAATACATTTGCAAAAAAAAATTACAAACTGTTAGCAAACTTTAGAAGTTGAGGCAAACTGAAGATAAGAAATTTCACAAAGAAAATAATTTTATCAAAAAAAAGGTTTAACAGCTTGGCACAGCCTTTTTTTGTTGCGATGAGGAAACCTTCGAAAGACTACCGGCCTCCTGGTGGGGAGAGTACATCCTACAGCTATAGATCAATTCCATATAAAAGATCCCCTTTTTATACATAACATCTTTTAAACGCTTTTCCTATAATGATGCGACACCATTGAGCATTATTTGAGCTTACCAATGAATAAAAAAATTGGGTGAGTGTGCCTGCCATCCTTTACGAGGTTAAAATTTTGCGAAGCTCTCAGAATTGGTGCACAACAGGGTGCTAATAAAAGTATAAAGAATTCAGAATTACCTATTACAGCAACGAAAATTGGTGAAATGAGGATTGTTTCGCTACAGGAAGAAAAATAATGATTAAAGTTAAATAAGAACGCGGTTTAGTATTGTTTCTTCATATTTGTGATAAATATGTGAAGTTATGTGTAGTTATAGGCCCCGGTATGCCACGAAATCAATCACGTCAACAAAAGAAGACATACCTATGTATGTGACTACATTAGCCGATTTGATACAGTTTTTTTAGGATTTTGACTTAACCTACAGAGCATTTTGACATATGTTAAAACACGGTAGGCATGATTTATCGTCAAACTTTGCACAAATTATTCATCAACGCACCCGATAGACTCCCAGCAGTGCTTAGACTATAATAATAAAGACCCAGAGTGATAATTTCATTCAAAGTTTCGCTCAAAGTGGAACCACAATAATAATCTGTGTACACAATAATAAGCGGTACGTATAATTTTCGCCGACACGCACACAGGCGTGCGAACAATACGAGCCTTTTAAGGCCAACTTAAAATGGCTTCACTCCGCGTGCGACTACTGCGGTTCTACGCCTTGTTATTCTAAGCAGCAGTCTAAACTAAAAAAAAAAATGAAAGAATAATGAAAATAATAATAATACCTAAATGATAAGAATAATGTCTTAGCTTTATTTATTGACTTCAGTAAAGCGTTTGATATGTTACGTTGTGACATACTTTATGACAAGTTGGCAAGAAATGGCATACAAGGGCCTCTTTTAGAATTACTTAAAAATTATCACAATAATAGATACACCACTGTTAAAATATGTAATGAGTTTAGTGATAAAAATTCTACCAGCCAAGGCACGGCTCAAAGCTCAATTATTGGACCGACCGAATATCTGCTGTATGTTAATGATATGAACAACGTTATAAATTCAGGATCTGTATACCAATTTGCAGATGATACATGTATTCTTGTTGCTAATAAGAATATTTATGAGGCCCAGAAATCTCTTCAACTTAACTTCGACCAATTGTGTAAATGGGCCCATGACGTTGGTTTAGTCATTAATGCATCAAAAACAAAAATTGTTCATATACGTTCATCCCACAATAAATGCACCACTACACCGGCGATTAAAGCTCATGAACACTCTTGCCTGCATAGACCAGCTGATTCCTGTCAATGTCCAATATTAGAAGTAGTTGAAAACCAGTATATTGGCCTAATAATTGATAGCCGATTCTGTTGGCAACCGCATAAAGACTACGTGTGCAACAAACTGAGGTCTGTTGTGGGTAAGCTAAGCATTTTAAAATATAAACTACCCTATAAAATACTTAGAATGCTATACATGGCCTTGGCAGACTCTGTTATCAATTATGGACTAAGCAGCTATGGTAGAACCTACCAAACATATTTGGCAGATATTTATAGACTACAATTAAAAATATTAAAAATCATCACGCCCAAACATATAAAAAATAAATATAAAAATATTGACTACGACTTATTTGAATATTGTAATGTTATGAATGTGTACAACAAGGTCGAATATTTTACACTAGCGGAAGTTAATAAGCCTGAGCTTATAATAGAAATAAAAAGACCAAGTTTCTTAAGACCTATCTCACATAAAAATAAATATGTACTACCTAAAACCAATAACCTCTACGGGACGAGAGTTGCTAACTACGTGGTTCCTTACTATCTTAATAAACTACCAGAGGATCTGCAAACCCTTTACAATAAACGTTCGAAAAGTTATAAGTACAAATTTAAAAGATTTTTTGTAACGCATCAAAACGCGTTTGTAGCCTGAACCTATTCTTAATCTATTGTTATAACATAACATCACTAAAAATTGTTTTTATGTATAATTAATAATGTATTCTTAGAAAATAAAATAACCTGATTTTTTTATGTTTAAAATGAACGACTCGCCGTACACAGATAAGTCCTTAGCGGTTTTCGTGTACGGCAATATCATTAATCGTGTAGAACAATGTATATTGGAAATTAATAAATAAATAAATAACTAACTTTACGTCGTTTGAAAGGTTTAAGAGACCTTTCACGTTTCTCAGCCATCTCGCTCTAATATTAGCACTTTTTTAAAGATTTCCAGAGATTTTAGGAGAAATAAAAAAACGTATTCTATAAACATCCTTCAGGGTAACATTACGAATATTTTAAACATATTTTTTTTTTCTGTACTACGTGTTATTGGAATAACTCAAAGCCTCAGACACTCCAACTAGTTTTTATTATAATAAATTGATATGGAAATTAATGATTAATTTTCATTTATTATTGTAGAAGATATTATCATGGTTACTCTAATCGATTCATAGCGCTAGATTCATTCACGAACGTCCCGCGCGACGCTACTGTGTCGGGAGGTGAATAACCTCTTAAAATTAAGGTAAGTTTTAATAGTTTTAGGAAACAAATGTCACCCAAAAGTTTCCATCGCACTTTTTTACTGGGTCTCGCTCGCCTTTGCGCTCTGGGGGTCTACTCACGTTTTACGAACGACAAACGAAGAATGAACTTTCGTTCCGATTGATACTTACATAATAAAGATAGGCACATAAAAAAGGCACAATTAAGATAGACTACGGTTCATAGTCGTATAAAATTTACCGGAGATGAGAAAAACAAACGTCAAAACACGAGCATCGCATGCGATAAGGGAACGATCGTTGACCGAGTAGCAAATTGTGCGATGAATCGTACAATTTATCGTATATTGTCAAACGGGAGTAGACCCCCAGCGCCGCGTCGTCGTATGAAACTTTTAGACTCGGCATGGTATGAAAATATTTTTTTGGTAAAAATTAACCTATGTTAAAAAATAGTGTAATGGATTCTACTCTCGATTCTTAACAAACTAGTTTTAGGTTTTGATTTAATTCAATATCACTTTGTATAAATAATATATGGAAATAAGACAATTGTTTAAACATTTGAGATGTCACTCATAGCATGTTTATAAATTTATAAACTTTTTAGTGTCGCCTGTCTGGCTGTGAAATGTGAAAAGCTTCTTAAATATCAGCAAAACATGCTTATTTAGCGGTTAAATGTATTCCATATGTCCTCTTCATACCGAATTCCACCTAATAAACAAATTACTGTAAAATAAAATAAATAATCCTAAATAAGCGGAATTAGCGTTGCTTTCAAATAAAACGTTAATACGATAAAAAAAAACCGGCCAAGAGCATGTCGGGCCATGCTCAGTATTATAGGGTTCCTTAAGTAGGTGTAATTACAAACGAATCAAATCGAATATTAATCATGGCTATGCTTTTTTAGTTTTTGCAATAATCGGCAGCATTCGCGACTCAGAGCGTGTTGTTAGTAGCGCCATCTAGCGATAAATTCAAGAAGCTAAATTGAAGAAGTGTGTTCAACAAAGTTACTTTTTGTGATTTTTTCAAATAGAAAGTAACTAAAGGAGCATTATTTGCTATGATCATTTTTCTCTAAGGTCAATGACCTTTGAACTAGGACGTTTTAAGTATTTTTCAGTTTTCTCTCTATAACTCATAAAAATATAATCACATTATACTCGAAATAATTTTAAAAGAGAGTTTTCACAAAGGTCTATCAATGTGGAAGATTATAAGTTTCTACGTTGCATAGTTTAGAAATGGCAAGGGGGGGGACACATTGCAAGCCACTTTGGCGCGCTATATTTCGCAGATGGTACACCTGATAAAAAAGTGATGTATGAAACATTACCTTCATTTTAGTAGACCTATTCATTGATACCCCACACGAGGGAGTGCAGCGAAAAAAATTTTTTCATCTCCATTTCACATGTATGGACGCCACCCCTAAAATACGTAAAAACGATTTTTTTATTCTTTTAAAATTGAGATCTATATGTAGACTATTTTTTAACAAAATTTCAATTACTTATGTTTATAACTGTAGAAGTTATTAAGCTGTAAAGGATTAGGACAGACGGACAGACGGACGGACATGACGAAACTATAAGGGTTCTTTGTAGGACTTCGGAACCCTAAAAAGAAAATCTTGTAGATAACTGAAAGAGCGCCACACCGGGCCGTGTCTGAAATACTAATAAATAAGTAATTACTAACATTTTAATCAACATTGATAGTAATTACCTTAGTACGTGTAAAACTATCTAGCATTAGCTAAAGCATTTCTTCTATTAAAGCGTTGTCACATACAGTATCGTGAACGCGCTTTTTCAAATGCATACATCTTCATACATCGCTCTAATGGACTTGCGTTTGACCTCCACCTCATCTGATGTTAAACGATAGTGTGGTCGACGACAGCTGTTCTCTATATTTTGTCGATATAAGTGAACACAATCAATCATCGTTGTGGCGATACTTGGGCGACGCCTATGTCCAGCAGTGGACGTCTTTCGGCTGAAATGATGATGAAGTGAACACAAATGTAGGGATCAACTGATATTTTTTTCGCGATTTCTGTGTTTGTGCCATAGTAAAAGTTGTTCATAATGATGAGTACAATGACCCCTTGGGTTTTACATAGTATAAACTAAGAATATGGTTGTATAGTCCCTGAACAACAATCTTTAGGCCATAACTATTACTGCATATACCTATGTGGAGAAACATTGAGTAAACTCTTGCCTATCTACTTGAAGTAGTTATTACGTTAGATTATACCAAAACGTAACGATTTATGATACTAACATACCTAAAGAAGCTAGATAGTTTATTCTTATTTTTGTGAGCTTAACTAATAATATAGCTCATTTCTATTTTAGATTACAACTTGATAGAGACGTATGTGAAACGTTGTGTGACGTGTGTGAATTCCGCACTAAGCTCAAGTGGCTCCCTATACGTCTTCGCCGGAATACCCATATTTTATCACTTCTCTACAGTATTCTGTTTAATCCCAAGACCCCGCTTTATCTCAAAGAACGTTTCAAGTTCCTTCATGACACACATACACGATACTTAAGATCATCGGAAAACTTGGGGCTTCTGATGCCAATGCATTCTACAAAATTTTATGATAAATCTTTTACTGTTCAGGCTGTGCGTCTGTGGAATGAGTTACCTGTGTCTATACGGCGAGCTCAGTCACTGTTTTCATTTAAAAAATTAGTTAAAGAATACTACCTTTCCAAATAAATTGTAATTTATTAAGACATTGCCTATGTATCCAATCTCTATTCTAAATTGTAAGATTATTTATATATATATTATATATATTTATGATACCTATATGTGTAATATATTTTGTGCTATTTATTTATTTTAGTTTAGTAGTACGCCACGGACTGCCCCCATTATCTTGATCTTACGTCTTCTTTGTCCATACAAAGGTTGTCTGGAAGATATCGCTTTTAGCGATAAGACCGCCCATGTACCCATAATTTGTACGTTGTTCCTGTTTACTACTATTTTCATGGTGTACAATAAAGTATATTCTATCTATCTATCTTCTATCTATGTGTGGGAGTAAAAACATAACTTGTAGGTACCAAATTAACAAACATCTAGGATTTCCTAAACTAATTTCCTACGTTAACTTACACGCTAAACTAAGAACAGTGAAGTACCTAACTAGTTGCTCCACTACTAGGAAACGTTCTATCTAGTCGACATAATTCACATTATGGCTTAGAGTTTGATGTTCTATCTATTCGACATAATACACATTATGGCTTATCGTTTGACGTCCTATCTATTCAACAGCATTCACGTTATAGCTTAGTGTTTGACGTACTATCTATTTGACAGAATTAACTTTATGGCTAAGCGTTTGACGTTCTATCTATTCGACATAATTCATGTTATTGATTAGTGTTTGACGTTCTATATATTCGACATAATTCACGTTTTGACTTAGCGTTTGACTATTTGAACTGCAGGGTCGCAAGTTTGACACGAAACAACTGAAGGAAAATATCCTACCTATCCTATCCTAGGGAACCTGCATATCTAACGGCCAAAATTAATATCCAATCTATCCACGATTTACCCTACTGGAGATGGAAATTTGACATATTTTGTATGGAGCTTATGTCAAATTCCTATCTCTAGTAGGGCAAATCGTGGATAGATTGGATATTAATTTTGGCCGTAAATGAATAGGTACCAAAGAAAAGTTTCAGATGGTGTGTTTTATCGATGGATCATTGACGGTTTTCGTCTCAATGTAATATATATATATATACTCTTTATTTCGGATTACAGTATCCATATTTTGTTAGTAACATAAAATAGCTTATTATCTAGTGTTAGTACCGATTACCCTCCTTATAAACTGCTTCACAATAGGAGAGCCGAAGCTCTCAGCTACAGTTTTCAGGATGCTGTTGCCACTGTCCCTCACTCTCTTCAGCAGCGAAGCTGTTCTTTTGCGCATAATCGCGTAGAAGCCGTCGGTATGGGCTTGCGCAAACATCTCCGACGCACTGCAGTAACGAGGCAGTCTCAACAGCATCCTGAAAGCATTATTATACTGGACGCGTAGGACATCCAGCGATCTTTTGGTATAATTGACCCACAGATTGCTCGTGTACAGACTCTGGCAGTAAGCCTTGAAAAGTGTAATTTTTACTAGGTCTGTACACCGAGAAAATCTGCGGGCCAACATATTACTCCGGACCGCTAGTGCCCTACGCTCCCTCTCAATGTCCACATCGTCCCTAAGGTCTTCGGCAAGAAAATGCCCTAGATATTTAAAATTGGACACCCTATTAATTATTGAGCCGTTCACACGTAACTCGGGTCCATCTTCACGGCATTTGCCGCCGACCTTAAAGACGATGTATTCACATTTCTTAACATTATATATTAGTCCATGTGCGGCAGCGTAGGCTTCACACGTTTTTAGTAGCTCTCTGATTGCCCCCGCCGACGGACCCAGCAGCACCATGTCATCTGCATAGCTGATGTTATTAATGCTAACCCCACCAACACTACATCCGACACGCATGCTGCTGAGTCCGGCTATGAGGTTATCTACGTAATGTAACCATATATTTCGTTAAATGCAACAATTATTTTCCAATAAATAACAGGTTGAGAAAGCTGTTAATTTTTAACAGGTTTGAAAACAGGTGTTTTTTTATTTTCTTTTCAATATTAACGTTTTAGCGTTTAAAACGTTTCATTTTGAAATTAATATCATCATCATCATCATTTCAGCCGAAAGACGTCCACTGCTGGACATAGGCCTCCCCCAAACATCGTCACAACGACCGGTCCTGTGCCTTCCGCATCCAGTGGATTCCCGCGACCTTCACCAGGTCATCGGTCCACCTTGTGGGGGGCCTACCCACGCTGCGCCTTCCAATACGCGGTCGCCACTCCAGAACTTTACTGCCCCATCGGCCATCCGTTCTGCGAGCAATGTGCCCCGCCCACTGCCACTTAAGTTTGGCAATTCTTCGGGCTATGTCTGTTACTTTCGTTCTCCTGCGAATCTCCTCATTTCTGATTCGATCACGCAGGGACACTCCGAGCATAGCCCTCTCCATTGCCCTTTGAGTGACTTTGAGCCTTCTTATCAGGCCTATTGTGAGCGACCACGTTTCAGTACCTTAAGTAATTACTGGCAACACACACTGGTCAAAGACTTTCGTCTTGAGACACTGAGGTATTTTTTTTGACGAGAAGATATTGCGTAGCTTCCCGAACGCTGCCCAACCGAGTCGGATTCGACGATTGACCTCTTTCTCGAAGTTGGACTTACCTAGCTGGGCAGTTTGTCCTAGGTATACATAATCGTCAACTACTTCGAGTGTAGATTCTCCGATGTTTACGGGAATGGGTGCTATATGGGAATTCGACATAACCTTTGTCTTGTCCATATTCATTTTAAGACCCACTCCATCAGAAGCTCTACTGAGGTCATCGAGCATTGTACCGAGGTCCTCCATGGTCTCAGCCATGACTACTATGTCGTCGGCAAACCGAAGGTGAGTGACGTACTCGCCGTTTATGTTAATGCCTAGTCCCTTCCAGTCCAGAACCTTGAAGACATCCTCCAATGCAGCAGTGAACAGTTTCGAAGAGATTACATCTCCCTGTCTCACACCTCGCTGCAGAAGGATAGGTTTCGAGGCTTGGTCCTGTAAAAGGACTGACATAGTGGCGTTTTCATATAAAGACTTTAACACTTCGATGTACAGATAGTCAATCTGGCACCGTTGAAGAGACTGTAGTACCGCCCAAGTCTCGATCGAATCGAAGGCTTTCTCGTAGTCCACAAACGCTAAACAAAGAGGCAAGTTATACTCTTCGGTCTTCTGTATAACCTGCCGCAGCGTATGTATGTGGTCTACGGTGCTAAAGCCTTTTCGGAAACCGGCTTGTTCGGGAGGCTGGAAGTCGTCAAACCTGCGCGAAAGACGGTTCGTAATGACTCTCGAAAACAGCTTGTAGACATGGCTCAGAAGTGAGATGGGCCTATAATTCTTCAGTAGAGCATTATCGCCCTTTTTGAAGAAGAGTACCACCACACCTCTGCTCCATGCCTGTGGCGTTCTTCCCTCGAGAATGACGGAATCAAACAGCTTCTGAAGGGCCTTAAGGATCGGTTTTCCACCCGCCTTCAGGAGTTCGGCCGTAATTCCGTCATCACCCGGTGCCTTGTTGTTTTTGAGCTGCTTCAGAGCCATCCTAATCTCGTACAGGCTGACGCCCGGGATATCTTCGGTATAGTGTCGGGTCAATCTAGCTCTTGGGTCGTGAGCCCGATTTACAGCGGGTATCCGGGTGGACTTGTATAACTGTCCATAGAACTTCTCGACCTCCTTCAATAGCTCTGGCTTGGAGGATACGACTCTGCCATCGACCCTGACGTCGGTCCTCAGTTTTGCAAGCTGGCTCTGCCCAATAAACAGGTCTCTTGCGAAGACTTTGGAGCCCTTGTTCTTCTCTATCGCGTCTTTAATACGTTCCGTATTAAATTGGCGTAGGTCACTTTTCAAGGACTTTGAGATCTGTCTATTGAGCTGCCGGTACTTAGTCGCATCATCTGAGGACTGCAGAATCATCTCGCGTCTTTCCGCCATAAGCTCAAGGGTGTGGTCAGAGAGCTTTTTGTTTCTATTTGTACGACGGGTCCTAAAGATCCTAGACCCGACCGTATGGACAGTTTCCACAAACCCATCGCTGTAATCGTCCACTGAGCTCCCTAGGCATTCGAAACGATTCTGAAGTTCGAGCTGAAAGCTCTCGGGGTTTTGGATTTGGATCGGTGCTGGACGGAGCGTAGACTTCATCAGTCGAGATCTTTCCAGCTTGATGTTCAGATTCAATGTGCCTCTTACCAAACGGTGATCGCTTCCGGTTTTGACCGCGTTGATCACAGAGACATCATTGAATATTTGCTTCTTCGTCGACATAATGAAGTCAATCTCATTTTTTGTTACACCATCAGGGCCCAACCAGGTCCACTTCCTGTGCTCACGCTTTCTGAAGAAAGAGTTCATCATATAGAGTCCCTCCTTCTCCATAAAGCCGGCCAGTAGATGACCCCGGTGGTTCCGATATCCATATCCAAATTGCCCCACTCGCAGCTCATCATCGTAGCGATTGCCCAGTTTCGCGTTGAAGTCTCCCATGACAACAGTGAAGTGAGTTTTAGAGCCATGCATGGCTCTCGAGATATCCTCATACATGGTCTCCACCTCATCGTCGGGGTGATTCGAGGTCGGGGCGTATACCTGTATAACCTTCAACGAATACCTTTCGGTTATTCTGAGTATAAGGTACGCCACCCTGGTCGAAACACTCTCGATCTTCACTATGTTGTTCACAAGAGACTTGTGGACGATAAACCCGACACCGCACTGGGAAAGTTGATCGCCCTCCCGGAAATAGAGCAAGTTACCGGATTTGAGGATTATCGTGTCCTCCCCCTCTCTTCGGACTTCAGATAACCCTACGATATCCCATCGTAACCTGCTCAATTCTTCCTCGAGTTCGACAAGCTTCTCGTCGGTCCGCAGTGTACGTGTGTTGTATGTTGCCAGGTCCAGTCTTTTTTTTTTATGGTAGCCGGATCTCTGCCGGGGATTCTTAGCACCCCCTGCCCCGCCGTTACCTAGGCCGCTACCGTAACCAGGGCTAGCGGGGCCGCCGGGGACTAGGGGCCGATTTTTTATTGTGCTTTGCATGAGGGGATATGCCATAATCGCCACGCTTGGCAGGCGGGTTGGCGATCGCAGTTGGTTGGTTAAATACTCGGAGGACGCTGCTGCCCATCCTCTGGTGAATCCCTTAGTCGCCTTTTACGACACCCATGAGAAGGTGGTGAAATTCTTTGCGTCCGGGACCACACGGACGTACACGAAATTAATATAAAAGAACGTTATTCATATTGAAATAAAATTGAGTTGGTTTTATTAAACAATTCGTTTGTCGATGCATAAGTTTTTGTAACCTGCTGCCGAATTACGTAACTCACTCGCGATCGCAACCATGTTGATTCCAATGTTCATCGCTTCGTATATTTTGATATTCCGTCTGAACGGCAACTATGCACGCAATGAATATTGATGTAATGTCAAAATTAAAGTCATTGTCAATGTGTTACATTATTATCCCACTGGTAATGGCCAAAACCCTTCTCATTCTACGACGAGGCCTGTGCCAAGGATTGGGACATGGCCTGCCATATATTAAGTCCAGCCCACGCCTAGTACACCGCACACCGGTTTTGTAAAACGTGTTAAGTAAAGCCGCACCACATCCCACGTCACCCAATGCCACAAGAAACTTTTGCGAATAAAAGACATAAACACGCCGTTTATCACTCTGCTGGGCTGGGCCGGGTTCAATATGCGGTGGGCCATTAGACCATTAGGTCTGACTTTGCTACAGATTGTCGGGTCTGAGTGATGTGAATGTAAGATTGGTGTTTGTAAACGACCACATTTTAAAATAGAAATCGATCATTTTTGTTTAAACTGGTGATTTAATTTAAAAAAAAAACTCATTTCAATAATGTTGAGACAGATGTTACACTTCGATTACCATATCTACGGGTTTATTGCAATTGCATAAATCTTTTTTATATTATTATCTCACAAACTTGAGCATGACACCGACAAGCACGCGATATTTGAGCATCAGTAGACACAAGAGTTCAAATGGCGATGTGTATGGTTTTAGAAGAATCTCACAATCAGCCAATATTCGTAAAGTTTTTCGAGGTTTTTTTTAATTTTGAAAAACCACTCGTTTTTAGGGTTCCGAAGTCCTACAAGGAACCCTTATAGTTTCGTCATGTCCGTCCGTCTGTCCGTCTGTCCGTCTGTCCGTCTGTCCGGCTGTCCTAATCCTTTACAGCTTAATAACTTCTACAGTTATAAACATAAGTAAATGAAATTTTGTTAAAAAATAGTCTACATATAGATCTCAATTTTAAAAGAATAAAAAAATCGTTTTTCCGTATTTTAGGGGTGGTGTCCATACATGTGAAATGGGGAAAAAAATGTTTTTTTCGCTGCACCCCCTCGTGTGGGATATCATTGAATAGGTCTACTAAAATGAAGGTAATGTTTGATACACCACTTTTTTATCAGGTGTACCATCTGCGAAATATAGCCCGCCAAAGTGGCTTGCAATGTGTCCCCCCCCCTGCCATTTCTAAACTATGCAATGTAGAAACTTATAATCTTCCACATTGATAGACCTTTGTGAAAACTCTCTTTTAAAATTATTTCGAGTATAATGTGATTATAATTTTTTGAGTTATAGAGAGAAAACTGAAAAATACTTAAAACGTCCTAGTTCAAAGGTCATTGACCTTAGAGAAAAATTATCATAGCAAATAATGCTCCTTTAGCTACTTTCTACACTCTGAAATGACACTCTTCTTAAATTTGGCTTCTTGAATTTATCGCTAGATGGCGCTACTAACAACACGCTCTGAGTCGCGAATGCTGCCGATTATTGCAAAAACTAAAATAGCCATGATTAATATTCGATTCGATTCGTTTGTAATTACACCTACTTAAGGAACCCTATAATACTGAGCATGGCCCGACATGCTCTTGGCCGGTTTTTTAATAATTATGTCTTAGAACATTTAATTACTTTTTTATTCATCATCATCATCATCATTTCAGCCGAAAGACGTCCACTGCTGGACATAGGCCTCCCCCAAGCATCGCCACAACGACCGGTCCTGTGCCTTCCGCATCCAGTGGATTCCCGCGACCTTCACCAGGTCATCGGTCCACCTTGTGGGGGGCCTACCCACGCTGCGCCTTCCAATACGCGGTCGCCACTCCAGAACTTTACTGCCCCATCGGCCATCCGTTCTGCGAGCAATGTGCCCCGCCCACTGCCACTTAAGTTTGGCAATTCTTCGGGCTATGTCTGTTACTTTCGTTCTCCTGCGAATCTCCTCATTTCTGATTCGATCACGCAGGGACACTCCGAGCATAGCCCTCTCCATTGCCCTTTGAGTGACTTTGAGCCTTCTTATCAGGCCTATTGTGAGCGACCACGTTTCAGTACCTTAAGTAATTACTGGCAACACACACTGGTCAAAGACTTTCGTCTTGAGACACTGAGGTATTTTTTTTGACGAGAAGATATTGCGTAGCTTCCCGAACGCTGCCCAACCGAGTCGGATTCGACGATTGACCTCTTTCTCGAAGTTGGACTTACCTAGCTGGGCAGTTTGTCCTAGGTATACATAATCGTCAACTACTTCGAGTGTAGATTCTCCGATGTTTACGGGAATGGGTGCTATATGGGAATTCGACATAACCTTTGTCTTGTCCATATTCATTTTAAGACCCACTCCATCAGAAGCTCTACTGAGGTCATCGAGCATTGTACCGAGGTCCTCCATGGTCTCAGCCATGACTACTATGTCGTCGGCAAACCGAAGGTGAGTGACGTACTCGCCGTTTATGTTAATGCCTAGTCCCTTCCAGTCCAGAACCTTGAAGACATCCTCCAATGCAGCAGTGAACAGTTTCGAAGAGATTACATCTCCCTGTCTCACACCTCGCTGCAGAAGGATAGGTTTCGAGGCTTGGTCCTGTAAAAGGACTGACATAGTGGCGTTTTCATATAAAGACTTTAACACTTCGATGTACAGATAGTCAATCTGGCACCGTTGAAGAGACTGTAGTACCGCCCAAGTCTCGATCGAATCGAAGGCTTTCTCGTAGTCCACAAACGCTAAACAAAGAGGCAAGTTATACTCTTCGGTCTTCTGTATAACCTGCCGCAGCGTATGTATGTGGTCTACGGTGCTAAAGCCTTTTCGGAAACCGGCTTGTTCGGGAGGCTGGAAGTCGTCAAACCTGCGCGAAAGATGGTTCGTAATGACTCTCGAAAACAGCTTATGTAGACATGGCTCAGATCAGAAGTGAGATGGGCCTATAATTCTTCAGTAGAGCATTCGCCCTTTTTGAAGAAGAGTACCACCACACTCTCTGCTCCATGCCTGTGGCGTTCTTCCCTCGAGAATGACGGAATCAAACAGCTTCTGAAGGGCCTTAAGGATCGGTTTTCCACCCGCCTTCAGGAGTTCGGCCGTAATTCCGTCATCACCCGGTACCTTGTTGTTTTTGAGCTGCTTCAGAGCCATCCTAATCTCGTACAGGCTGACGTCCGGAATATCTTCGGTATCGTGTCGGGTCAATCGAGCTCTTGGGTCGTTAGCCCGATTTACAGCGGGTGTCCGGGTGGACGTGTATAACTGTCCATAGAACTTCTCGACCTCCTTCAATAGCTCTGGCTTGGAGGATACGACTCTGCCATCGACCCTGACGTCGGTCCTCAGTTTTGCAAGCTGGCTCTGCCCAATAGACAGGTCTCTTGCGAAGACTTTGGAGCCCTTGTTCTTCTCTATCGCGTCTTTAATACGTTCCGTATTAAATTGGCGTAGGTCACTATTCAAGGACTTTGAGATCTGTCTATTGAGCTGCCGGTACTTAGTCGCATTATCAGAGGACTGCAGAATCATCTCGCGCACTTTTTTACTAGTCTCACTTTTTTATTAGTTAAAAAAAAAAAAACTTGTCGGTCAAAATATGATGACTTTCTGGATCAGGTGAGTGGCTCTTCTCCATAGAACCTACCTTTTGAACGATGCATAAATAAAATGTGTTTTGGTCTTCCATATATAATAAAAAATGGCCATTGACTTTTTACAAAGGATAAAAGCAAATTAACTGAGAATGTACTTAAAAGAACCTATCGCAGTATCGTACGACAAATTTAACTTTTTTCCCCGTAAAATGAAGGTAATGATCCATTCACTTCGACTTTCGATTGGAGCCACGTTCTAGATTTTATACTTATATCGTTAGTAGGAAAGAACAGTAATCTAGAAGAAAAACTTACCACAATATATGCCTACTTAAGATCTGCACCGATAACTTTGGAATGTTACCCGATTTAGCAAATATCCGGCGCGTATTCATGAGCTCAGAAAATGCCTTTATACTATCAGTATACCACGCTCAAAAGGGTTCCCTACTCACTAGGTAGGTACCTACTTATATTAACACTTTGCTACTACCTATAATTCGATCTTTTTTTCAGTTCGTTTCTCTTTGGTCCAGCTCCCCTCTTCTGGGCTCGATTACCAGAGCAAGCAAAATGTTGCTGACAGTTTATTTATTTATTTTAAATTTAGGAAGATTTACTTCTTCTTAGCGAGTCGATGGTCGATTATTGATTTCCAAGTTGACCACGGGAGTACATGCCCAGGAGGTAGGGTTTCCGATGGTTTTACAAAGAAAGCAATAATTCAGTTCAGACGTTTGTCGCCAGAGATCGCACCTTTCTTTTGAGGCATTGGTATCAGCCGGAACCACGCACCTAAAAAAGTTTTTACGACTTTTAAGCCTTTGAGGCACTGTACTGTAGTTGTGCATTGGGTGGCGTGGCTCGTTGTCGATTTTTGCTCTCTCAATGCGACTTGCTACTGTCCTTCGAACATCAGGAGGAGCAATGCCAGTTAGAGGATACAGCATTCGTACCGGGGTCGGTTTGAGGCAACCAGTAATAAACCGGCACGTTTCATTTAGACCTGTATCCACTAACCTTGCGTGGGCGGAGCGACTCCATACTGGGCAGGCGAATTCCCCAGCAGAAAAACAGAGTGCCATTCCGGTCGTTCGCAGGACTTGAGGTGAAGCTCCCCATTTAGTGGATGTAAGGCGAAGAAACCTTTTGTTGAGAAGTTGAGGGATCGGTCTAAAGTTATGCCAAGGTATTTTGTATGACTATTGTGGGTGATTGGCGCTCCCTCCCATGAAATTTCAAGAGTTCGACCAGCCTGTCTGTTGTGAGGTGGAAACTGCATGATTGCGTTTTTGAGGGGTTCGGTTTTAGGGCATTGTCGGCGTAATACTGGCTAAGGTCTTTTAGAACCGCCGAGAGATAGGTCTCGACTTCCTCGAAACCAGAGGCTTGACAAGTTAGTGCCAAGTCAGAAAACGTGTTGTGTTTGGGCTTAATGGTTGATCGTTTGTGTAGATGTTAAACAAAAGTGGAGCCAACACACTGCCCTGAGGCAGACCGTTGTTTTGAGCTCGCCACCTACTTTTGTCTTCAAGAAGAGAGAGTTTAAAATCTCCCGTCAGGGTGTTCAGGAAGATTTACTGTCAAACAAAGATCTTTAAAATGGTGAAAATAGGTACGTAATCCGGTGCCACCAACAGATCTTCACATGAAGATTATATAGGTAGTATAATCAAGAGGGTAGTAGCGTACAGGTTACAGAACACTTGCGAGAGAGTGCATTAATTGATATCAGGCAATACCAGTAGTGTTGTGGCGCAACTTGGGAGAGGCTTATGTCCAGCAGTGGACTGCGATAGACTGAGTTGTTGACGAAGATGAATACTAGTAGTGGTTTCAAAGAAATCTTTGGTTATAGGTTTCTAAACTGAAGAAGTCCTTGAGCAAAATAGGTCTATTTCTAGTGGCATTTGGTCCAAAAGTTGGTTGGTGGTTGGTTGGTTAGACCAACAAGCGCGCAAAACAAAAGTTTTGCCTCTGTATTTTACTAGCAAACTGGACAGACAAAAGAGCGCATGGTCTCAGACGAAGAGTGTTTGTTCTCTGGCTAATTTTAGATAAAACAGTTCAGGGCAGCCCACATTCCTATTAGCAATATTCATGAGATATCAGATGCCATTCATATTTCGTCTGATTTCAAGAGGCAAGAAGTGGTGGTAACTTCTACATCTATGATAGTAGTCTCAAGAGTGCTTATGAGATTTAAAGTCGAGGTATTTAAGGAATTTTCTTTAGAGACGCTCAATGGGTTTTTATAAACCTCATTCTGAGGATTCCAAATCTGAGATGCGTATTCAAGATGGCTTCGAGCATAGGCGCAGTATAAGATTTTTATTGATTTATATTGCGAAAATATGATATCCGTTAAATAAATCCTAGTGATTTGGAAGCCTTTTTCACGATAATATCAATATTTAATATTTTCACGATAATAAAGCAATTGTTCCTATTTTAATGGACTATGTACAACTAACGGTACAACCGTACCGTAGGCGTAGTGACGCCTAGACTGCCTACCTCTTCGGGGATTAAAAGCGAGGCATGTACACTTTTATAAGACTTTTTAACACATTAAAATTCCATCAAAGGAAAAACTGTAAAGAACTATTGAAATAAAATTATTTTCCTCACGATTTTTCTTCCTACCTTCCTAGTAGGAAAAATCTCGCTACTAAGACGGCTTCTATTGCGGACAGTTTCAATGGCTCCTCCGGGGAGATTGTCTAATCAACGTCTTAAGTGATTATTACTTGCTTAGTATTTATACAGAAATGAATCCCTTCATGAATAATCCAGAGCACTGGATCGTGAGACATATTTCTCTTAATTAGGTATTTTTTCTGAAAATAAGTCTCATTTGACTTGAATTTGTACATACTCCATTCCATACTCCATTCCATACTCCATTCCATACTCCATTCCATACTCCATTCCATACTCCATTCCATACTCCATTCCATACTCCATTCCATACTCCATTCCATACTCCATTCCATACTCCATTCCATACTCCATTCCATACTCCATTCCATACTCCATTCCATACTCCATTCCATACTCCATTCCATACTCCATTTCATACTCCATTCCATACTCCATTCCATACTCCATTCCATACTCCATTCCATACTCCATTCCATACTCCATTCCATACTCCATTCCATACTCCATTCCATACTCCATTCCATACTCCATTCCATACTCCATTCCATACTCCATTCCATACTCCATTCCATACTCCATTCCATACTCCATTCCATACTCCATTCCATACTCCATTCCATACTCCATTCCATACTCCATTCCATACTCCATTCCATACTCCATTCCATACTCCATTCCATACTCCATTCCATACTCCATTCCATACTCCATTCCATACTCCATTCCATACTCCATTCCATACTCCATTCCATACTCCATTCCATACTCCATTCCATACTCCATTCCATACTCCATTCCATACTCCATTCCATACTCCATTCCATACTCCATTCCATACTCCATTCCATACTCCATTCCATACTCCATTCCATACTCCATTCCATACTCCATTCCATACTCCATTCCATACTCCATTCCATACTCCATTCCATACTCCATTCCATACTCCATTCCATACTCCATTCCATACTCCGTTCCATACTCCATTCCATACTCCATTCCATACTCCATTCCATACTCCATTCCATACTCCATTCCATACTCCATTCCATACTCCATTCCATACTCCATTCCATACTCCATTCCATACTCCATTCCATACTCCATTCCATACTCCATTCCATACTCCATTCCATACTCCATTCCATACTCCATTCCATACTCCATTCCATACTCCATTCCATACTCCATTCCATACTCCATTCCATACTCCATTCCATACTCCATTCCATACTCCATTCCATACTCCATTCCATACTCCATTCCATACTCCATTCCATACTCCATTCCATACTCCATTCCATACTCCATTCCATACTCCATTCCATACTCCATTCCATACTCCATTCCATACTCCATTCCATACTCCATTCCATACTCCATTCCATACTCCATTCCATACTCCATTCCATACTCCATTCCATACTCCATTCCATACTCCATTCCTATACTCCATTTTTATACGAACCCAGCAACTTTATACACGTACCTAGATTGAATGAAATAAAACCTGTCCCTTAGTGTATAATTCATAAACTTATTATACTGACGTACCTAAGTATAATTAGCGAAAAGACCCGTAGCTTTTGAAATTACAGTTTCAAGGAATCTTGATTAATGTTATACTTACTTACTTACTCCTCTGGCTCAGCGACCCAAAGTGAGTCATGGCCTCCGAAACGAGAACTCTCCACTTTCCTCGATCGTGCGCAATATCTCGCCAGTTGGTAGCTTGAAGCTCACGTAGATCAGCCTCCACAGCATCTCCCCAGCGATATCTGGGGCGACCTACTGGTCTACGTCCGGTTGGTTGGCCCAGATACGCTTTCTTGGCTCCTCGATCTTCCCCCATGCGTTCGACGTGGCCGAGCCATCGCAAACTTTGTGCTTTGATTAATGTTATAAAGTACAATAATAATCTGAGCGTCTAACAATAAAATCCTTTCGATGAAGCAAATTAAGTTTCCGTAAATTATCCCGCCACTCTCAATAAACCTTGTACGAACTGCCGGTCGCGAGAAAAACGGATTCTATAACCCTTTCTGAGATCGCAGTCAATTTATCTTATCTAAATAATCTTCAAACTTAATTTATAAATGTCTAATGTTTGGTTTATTCAACAGCGATAAAGTTAAATAAAGTTTTGTAGGAGATTCATTCAATTGGTGGTACGGTTGTTGCGTAACTGGCAGGGCCGTGTGTTACCAACTGTGATTTTAATTAAAACGTAAAAACGTAGTCACGATTTAAATCGTATTCATACTACTTTTTGACGCTGATACGATGTAAATTAGAAAACCGCCCTTACTGCTTACGAAATAAAGACGCCGTCAATGTTAAACTGTTACCATTGACGTGCGGTCGACCGTATCATAGTGTAGGTACTGCAAAACGTACGTAATTTATACGATTTTTTGAAATCTTACAATTTTCTTAAATTAATATTAACTAACGTAATAAAACCGGCCAAGAGCATGTCGGGCCATGCTCAGTATTATAGGGTTCCTTAAGTAGGTGTTACAAACAAATCAAATCGAATATTAATCATGGCTATTTTTAACCGACTTCAAAAAAAGGAGGAGGTTATGTATGCCGATTTGCGTGGTTGTTTTTTTATTTGGTAGAGGAAGTCCGCGCGGTGGTCCCATATAAATTTTATTGACTTAGGTCGAGTAGTTTTTGAACCAGCTTCAATAAATCAGTTTAATTTAGCTTCGCTTACCTAGATGATCTACTAATAGTTTCATTTTTCTGTGAATTCTCAACTAAAAAGTATGAAATAAAAACTTTTTAACAAAAAATAAAACCGACTTCAAAAACCTTAACTAAAAAGTAAAAAATAATCCTTGTATGTATTTCAAAATCTTAACATAAACCAAAATTTTGAAGGCGGCGCGTGTTTTTCATGTATGTTCGCATAAACTGTTTTTTACTATAGATAAGCGTTCGACAGTACATTATATTTACATGACGCAAAGGGACAGTCACGCGCCACCTTCAAAATTTTGGTTTATGTTAAGATTTTGAAATACTTACAAGGATTATTTTTTACTTTTTAGTTATAGTTTTTGCAATAGACGGCAGCATTGGCGACTCAGATAGTGTTGTTAGTAGCCGCCGCTAGATGGCGCTATAAAGTGCCAAATGCAATAGTAGACGGCAGCATTGATTGGCGACTCAGAGAGTGTTGCTACTAGCCGCTAGATGGCGCTGTACAGCGCCAAATTTAAGAAGTTTGTCATTTCAATATAACACAAAGTCACTTTTTGTAATTTTTTTAAATAGAAAGTAGCTAAAGGAGCATTAATTGCTATGATCATTTTTCTCTATGGTCAATGACCTTTGAACTAGGACGTTTTAAGTATTTTTCAGTTTTCTCTCTATAACTCAAAAATTTTACATCAAATTATACTCGAAATAATTTTAAAAGAGAGTTTTTATAAAGGTCTCAATGTGGAAGATTATAAGTTTCTACGTCGCATAGTTTAGAAATGGCTGGGGGGGACACATTGCAAGCCACTTTGGCGGGCTATATTTCGCAGATGGTACACCTGATAAAAAAGTTATATATGAAACATAACCTTCATTTTAGTAGACCTATTCAATGATACCCCACACGAGGGGATGAAGCGAAAAAAAAATGTTCATCCCCATTTCACATGTATGGGCGCCACCCCTAAAATAAGTAATCACGATTTTTTTATTCATTTAAAATTGAGACCTATATCTAGACTATTTTTTAGCAAAATTTCATTTACTTATGTTTATAACTGTAGAAGTTATTAAGCTGTAAAGGATTAGGACAGACGGACAGACGGACGGACATGACGAAACTATAAGGGTTCCTTGTAGGACTACGGAACCCTAAAAAACCAATACGTGGCATGTGAACGCGCTGTAAACAATTTTTTTATGTTTATGGAATGCATCATTTCATTACACTTCACTTTAAAAAAAACCGGCCAAGAGCATGTCGGGCCATGCTCAGTATTATAGGGTTCCTTAAGTAGGTGTAATTACAAACGAATCAAATCAAATATTAATCATGGTTATTTTAGTTTTTGTTATAGACGGCAGCATTGGCGACTCAGAGCGTGTTGTTTGATTAATAGTCAATTTAAGAAGCCAAATTTAAGAAGTGTGTCATGACAAAATAACGCATAGGTACTTTTTATGATTTTTTCAAATATAAAGTAATTAAAGGAGTATTCTTTGCTCAGATCATTCTTCTCTAAGTTCAACGCAATGTGGACGATAGACTCCCCAATCTATCGCCCACTGGCTTTATTTAGGGCGGCATCAGATCGCCGTATAGACGTCTGCGCCGACCTGTCCGCCTGCGGCGGATCGGATCAGCGAGAGAGTCTTCCTCCCTGACCCGCTCCGCCGCTTCCTTTTGCGATTTGATTTATGGACCCTAGCCAGAGTTACTCCATTTATTTTGACCGGAGGTATAGTTTCTGGACATCGACCGCCGGCACCAAAGACCATGATCTCACTTTTAGTAACGTTGTAGACCAGTCCATGAAGTTTGGCATATTCTTCACAGATGGCCACCAACCTCCTAAAACCACAGACCGAGGCGCTCAGCAGCGCCATATCATCAGCGTAACTAATATTGTTCACACACACTCCGTCAATGTAACAGCCGGCTCGCTCTCTGCTGAGTGCCTCGATTAGCTCATTGACGTATAGATTGAAGAGCGTGGGCGAGCTCAACCCCTCACCCCACACTCCAACCCATACGTCTCCGACAAAACTCCGGCCCACCGCACCTGATTGATCTGGCCTCCATACCAGCATTTAAAAGTATTAATTAGCTCAAGAGGAACTCCAGCTTTCTCCAACTTCCTCCAGAGATTACTGTAGGAAACCAGATCAAACGCCTTGGATAGGTCGAGGAAGCAAGCATACGTAGGTGTAACGACGCGTGGCGCGCGATTTATCGACTGCCGCGGTGCTGCAGCGCGAGTGGCATGTTCACCGCGGGCCGCGTGCCCGGCTGGCAGGGAGCCGCTCGGCCACCGCACGAACCGCCGCCGTGTATCGTTCCGCAATTTCTTTGGTGGCCGCAGTGCGTGACTGGGACTACAGCCCCCTACATCAAAAGTGGCAGTCCTATCACACGCCGATCACCTAATTTGTGTGTATTCGTTGTTTGTATATATTTATATATTTGTAAGCCAGACGTCCATTGTTATACTTAATTAATTATTGGATGTAATCATCTGGAAATAAACGATTTCATTTCATTTTCATTTCATTATAAGGGTTCCTTGTAGGAACTACAACATAACATAACATCACGCCTGTAATTTCCCCGAAGGGGTAGGCAGAGGTGTAATAGTACACCCACATATCGCCAGTTATGTTATAGTCCCATGTAATAGGGGGCGAGCCTATTGCCACTAACCGGGCACAAATCCATGCTCCGGGCTGCTACTGAGAAGTTCCTAATGGAAAAACCCAATAACACTTTGCCAGACCCGGGAATCGAACCCAGGCGTCGGGACGCTCAGCAGTCGCGCTTGCGACCACTAGACCAACGGGGCAGTCGGTATGAACTACGGAACCCTAAAAACGGAATACGCACTATCAGCAAATCGAAGTCATTGACATAACTAGCATAATTAAAAAAAACCCCGACACACAACCCATTCACTGATCCATTCTTTTATTCTCTTTTCACATTCATACGTGGGACACTCAGAAAGTTTTGCGAAACTAAAAAAAATTGTTCTATACGTACATATATTTTTATCAAATCTTTTCAAAGTACTTTCCACCAGCCTCTATACAAAGATTCATGCGCCTAAACCAGTTTTCAAAACACTTTTTCCAGTCCGCCGCAGACACCTCGTTTACAGCCTGCTCGAACGCAGCCAGCGCATCTTCCGGCGACGAAAATTGTATCCCTTTGAGCTGATTTTTTATTTTTGGGAATAAAAAGAAGTCACACGGTGCTAGATCAGGGCTGTAAGGAGGGTGACCCAGGAGTTTGACTGGCGTGCTGTCCAGGAAGTCCCTCGTTTTGAGTGCGGTGTGCGCAGGTGCATTGTCGTGGTGGAGCAGTAGCCCGCGGAGCCCTGTGTTTGGTCGCTTGTTGCTTATAACAGAGAAAACTTCTGGCAAACATTTGGTAGTATACCATTCGGCATTAATGCTTCTTTGATCCCGTAAGGGAATTGATACCAAGTGGCCAGTCAAATTAAAAAAGCTAGCGATCAAAATCTTACCCCCGCTTCTAGATCGCTTCACTTTGGTAGGCGTTGGCTCATTTTGAAACACCCAAACAGTCGACTGGCGCTTGGTTTCTGGGTCGTATTGATAAATCCAGGACTCATCACCTGTAACGATGTCGTAAACACGCCGAGACGAGCCTGCTTCAAATTTGTTAAGCATATCACGGCACCATTCCACCCGGGCCTGCTTCTGAGCATCGGTGAGGTTGTGCGGCACCCAGCGTGATACTATCCTCCTCACGCGAAGATGGCTGTGTAGAATCTCGTGAACGCTTCCCGATCCAATCTTCAATATGTGTTGAATCTCCTGATATGTAATTCGCCTATTGTCTTGGATTAAATTTTTCACTACTAGCACGTTTTCTTCGGTAACAGCCGTCAAAGGGCGACCGCTTCTTTCGTCATCCCCCAAAGTTGGTCGACCGCGCTTGAATTCGTTATACCAACGATACACGGTTGCCTTGGAAGGGCCTTCATCCATGAATGCCATTTGAAGTCTATCGTACGATTCATCCGGTTTCAGGCGACACTTGAAATCGTATAAAATCATAGCTCTAAAATGTTCCCGGCGCAGATCCATATTTCAGTGAGACACAATACTTTGAATTAACTCGCAAAAAATGTGGAGGGAAATTTTGAAATTGGAACTTACTTATTTTTACTTATAAATAATCATATTTTCGAAAAACATTATAACTGGCCAGTCTCCCATATATAAAAACTTTTTTTCGCAATACTTTCTGAGGGGCCTGGTACACTAATTCACCACAATACTAGACGTAGGTAGGTATACCAAAATTTCATATCGATTGTACGAGAGTGAGTGTGTGAGTGAGTTAGTGAATAGCTTAGAATCCCTCAACAATTTATCCTTATTTCTCTTTCCTGCTACATCATCAGACCCTGATCATCATCTATCTATCTAGAACCTATTCATTAAAACCATTCCAATCAGCCCAAACACGACACCTTTGCTGTAAGTCGGTAAGGAGTTGGGTATCCTGCAGATTCCAGGTGATGCTGCAGCATCAGGTAAAGGTTACAATGTTCTTGCAACATTGTTGAAGTAACAGGATACCAAATTTCGAATCGATCAGACCTGTGGAAGTTGCTCACATCCCTTCACCAACTAGAAAAGAGCTGATGATCTTCAAACAAATTTTCTTGAATCATAGCTAAGAACACTCTCGACTCTCGATCATGTCACCTTACAAACAAAAAAACTAAATCAAAATCGGTTTATCCGTTTGGAAGCTACGATGCCACAAATACGTTCGCTATCGCGTATTTGATCGCTGTAAATGTGAAGATAATAAATGGCATAGAGTATCGGATCGTTGGGTTCCCTCCTATCATGGTCGAGCCTAAACTTAAAAATCATTATTAATCTTTAATTAGTTTACCTCAGTGAATTTGAACCTACGTTATTCTCACACAATTTTTTCCAATTAATCATGTAACAAATCATTAAAATAAATAAAATAAAATAAATAAATAAATATCTTTGGGACATTTTTACACAGCACCATCTAGTCCCAAACTAAGCAGAGCTTGTGCTATGGGTACTAGACAATGGATATAATACTTATATACTTTTTTTTTCGTAAATACATACTTATAATACATAAGAAACACCCAGACCAACACAAACACTAATACTAATACTGTACTATTATTAATTGAAAAGAGCATATCCATGGAGCTTATGCATGACTCAGCTATGGCATAACCTTATGGGGAAACAGTACAAACGCACCATTACTTTTTATCCTTCAAAAGAAACTCGTAAGAATATTAGTAAATATCCAAGATACAGAGAGCTGCAAACCCCACTTCAAAGACCTAAAAATATTAACTTTACCAAGTCTGTACCTTTTAGAAACCTGTAAATTTGTTAGAAGCCATCAAAACTTCTATACAAAACGAGAAGACCAAAATCTGAAATACACGTTAAGGCATAAAAATCTACTAAATTTACCAAGCTCTCGTTTAAATATGCATTCAACCAGTCCGTATGTAATGTCAATAAAAATATATAACAAACTTCCGCCAGTGATAAAAACCGGCCAAGAGCATGTCGGGCCATGCTCAGTATTATAGGGTTCCTTAAGTAGGTGTAATTACAAACGAATCAAATCGAATATTAATCATGGCTATGCTTTTTTAGTTTTTGCAATAATCGGCAGCATTCGCGACTCAGAGCGTGTTGTTAGTAGCGCCATCTAGCGATAAATTCAAGAAGCCAAATTTAAGACGTTTGTCATTTCAAAGTTACTTTTTGTGATGTTTTCAAATAGAAAGTAGCTAAAGGAGCATTATTTGCTATGATAATTTTTCTCTAAGGTCAATGACCTTTGAACTAGGACGTTTTAAGTATTTTTCAGTTTTCTCTCTATAACTCAAAAAATTATAATCACATTACACTTGAAATAATTTTAAAAGAGAGTTTTTACAAAGGTCTATCAATGTGGAAGATTATAAGTTTCTACATTGCATAGTTTAGAAATGGCAGGGGGGGGGACACATTGCAAGCCACTTTGGCAGGCTATATTTCGCAGATGGTACACCTGATAAAAAAGTGGTGTATGAAACATTACCTTCATTTTAGTAGACCTATTCAATGATATCCCACACGAGGGGGTGCAGCGAAAAAAATTTTTTTTTCTCCATTTCACATGTATGGACGCCTCCCCTAAAATACGCAAAAACTAATCTTTTATTCTTTTAAAATTGAGATCTATATGTAGACTATTTTTTAACTAAATTTCATTTACTTATGTTCATAACTGTAGAAGTTATTAAGCTGTAAAGGATTAGGACAGACGGACAGACGGACAGACGGACAGACGGACAGACGGACAGACGGACGGACATGACGAAACTATAAGGGTTCCTTGTTGGACTTCGGAACCCTAAAAACGAAGAAAAAGACAATATTTTTATAAAAAAACTAAAACAACTCTTATTAAATAAATGTTATTATGACATAAATGAATTTTTTGATGATAATTTTACATAAAATACAATAACTAGATACCTACTTGATAATAAAGTATATAAAAGTGACTCCTCCTCTCTCCTACTTTTTGCCGTGCCCGACAGGGCTCACATATGATACTTAATAATATAATGTAACACCTTTAAATACTTGTGGAGTGCAATAAATGAATTGAGTATTGAGTATTGAGTTTCTTGCCGGCTCTTCTCCATAGGACTAACTTTTTGGAACCGTACAACTAGATTCATAATTAACGTTTTGAAAGTGCATGTAAATGCTTATTCGAAATAAAAAACTTTGACTTTGACTTTGACTTTGATACACAGCCACACATATACACACGTTAAATACATAGCACCCCTCTGTTTGCGTCGGAAGCTAAAAATCTGAAAGTTCCCGCGAGATCTCTTCGTTGTAATTTTACGTGTTTGATTGTAATTTTGTATTTTGTATGTGTATTTTGTTTATGTTGTTAGTTCTTCTTTGTTTTACGTTGTTGGTGTTTCTTGGTTCGGTTGGTTCACATGTCTGTGGTTGGTTTGACTTGTGATTATCCTGAAGCATTTTCAATTTGTAGTAAGTTTGACTTTCTTTCTTTGTAGAATCACGGCAGACACTTCGTTGTGTACTATATTTTCTCTATAATTTCGGGAAAATTACGATATTTTCTAGCCTATGGTACGGTCCCCTTGAAAATAAAGGGCCGTCTCTAGCTTTATCTGGCGCGAACCCAGTTCAGGCTCCCTTGGCTATTTCAACCCCTCAGTGGTCTAAGTCTGGTAGTGGCTGCTACACACAGGTATACAATTAGATTATAGTTATTGTATACAGGTTGATACAATGATAAATGTAGGTATATTTGAACTGAGTAAAATACTTATTTGAGCCTCGGTGCCCTCGAATCCTCGGCATCTGAACTCAGATAGCCGGCGATGCTTCGGTGTCTCTGACGCTTCAGATGTTCTCTGATACCTCAGTGCCCGGGTGCAATGCACCCCTTGCACCCCCGGGTTGAGACGGCCCTGGTAACTGGAGTAGATTCCTTTGCCCCCGTGGTATGTCGATAAAAAGTATGTATCCTATGTTTTAATCCAGCTATTGGTCTATCTATTTTGTGTGCCTAATTTCATCCAAAACCGTTCACTCGTTTCAGTGTGATTGAAGGACAAATAAGAAAACAAACATACATACTTTAAAAAAAATAAAAAAAATATATACTCTTACATTCATACCTAGAATAGATTAGTAGGATAGATTTTAATAATTCATTAACCGATACAAATTCATTATGTTTTGGGGTAACCCTAATATTAATTATAAATAGAGGTCTTAAGGAAAATGTGGAAATGATTTCCCACACTCTGAAGGTCCTTTGTACCCAAAGCGACATAAGTATCCGATACTTGAAGATTTAAGTCTCTTGTGGGTGTACGAAGAAGCTTGTACTACATATATAGCACCACGTGGATTGTAAATTTGGTTTTTGTAAGTAAATTTATAAAAAATACAAATATCGACAGTCGATAAAAAAATGACAAACACTACTGAATCTACTACTTATGCTCATTAAAAATCCATATATGGTTCTAGTCATTCGATCTATTTTCGTATTTGAGAAGCATAACAAACTTGAGAAACATCACAAATTGTTTCAAATTACATTTAACATAATTCTTTAATGGACAGTGCATTAGGGTATTATAGACTAAAAAAATTATATTCTTCTACCTAATTACCTATATTTCATTACACTGAAGGAATAAACAGCATGAAACAAATTATGACAAGAAAATAAATATTTGAAAGCAATTAAATGTTTGATAGGAGTTTATCGTAAAATATACATTCCTTTGAAAATGTAATCTGAAGATATTTTCGTTTCTTAACATAATTAACGTAACATCCCCAATTATCCCAGTATTTTTTTAAATACATTGGTTTCGTGATGATTTTTTACGTACTTGTGGTGCACTATGTAACAGTTCAATGTTTATTAGATCATATTTAACCGTATACCATATTATAATTTTGCTCTTATTTTCTGAAGTTTGTTGTTTTCATGTCGAACAATGGGGCACTGTCGGTAACTAGGGATTTTGCTATAGATACATCAGTGATGGCCTAGCGGTTGAACGATTGCTTATACAACGTGTAATTGAAATAACTGAATGTATACTCATTATTATGAACAACTTTATAATAAAACAAATTTAACTGGATTACATCGCGTATATTATTTAAATTGGTTTTCCTGACGTTTCAAAAGCTTTGCAGTTTTCGTGGTCGCAGCAAGACTAAGATGTTGTCATCTTAGTCTTGCTGCGACCACGAAAAATATTTCTACAAATATATTTATTAAATATTTGTTAGAAATATCTGTAAAGACGCACAAGCGTCTTTACAAATATTTTTATCTACCGTACAATTGATGACGTCTGTGGTCTAGTGGTTCGAATAACGGACTGCTGATCACGAAGACGACCTCGTGATCGATTGGGTTCGATTCCCACAGGACACAAATATTTATGTGATGAACGTAAGTGTTTGTGTTGGTCTGGGTGTTTCTTATGTATTATAAGTATGTATTTACAAAAAAAAAAGTACATAGGTCCATCCATCATCCATTGTCTAGTACCCATAGTACAGTCGACTCCCGCCCTACTGCTTATGAAATAAAGATGCTGCTAATGTCAAAGTGTTACCACCGACGTGCGGTCGACAGTACAAGCTCTGCTTAGTTTGGGACTAGATAGTGCTGTGTAAAAAATGTCCCAAATATTAATTTATTTATTAAATTAAAAAACAATTAAAATCATTTCGATGTACGCAATAATCACTCACAAAGTCATTATCTTTTACAGTACAGCATGCTGTTTGGGACTGATTATTGTTATTAGAACTGGGTTCCAAACAGGTGGTAGCTGCCAACCATCTTCCCTATTAATATTAGGATGTTTTTTTAAATTTCAATAGCCTCACGGAGAATTCTAGATACATATCGGTTTTCCTTCGCTAGGACTTGTGGTAGTTGTTTTAATGAATCGGTCATTAAACACACTATCAGTAATAATTACATTATCTTCAAGTAATTCCATTACTATTGACACTACCACAAGTCCTAGCGAAGGAAAACCGATATGTGTCAATGTGTGGTGATACGACCTGCAATCGGTCGATCAATTTTAGTGGAACCAGAACCAGAACTCCGGATCCTCAGAACTCCGTCATTTATAAACCGTTTTCGAAGATTCCAATTTTTATCAAAATTCAGATTGGTGATGGGATCCATGTGGAATTGAGAGAACTCTTCAAATATTATAGACATACATATAAAGATTTTGGTATTTTCATCAATAAGTCAAGCATTTGCATTCAGAAAGTATCATTTGGTGAAGATCTGATGAAGGCCTTCGGAGATAAAGAAGGGAACTCTTCAATGGATCTCATCCAAATCATCCGGGATTGCAGCAATCGCTTGTCTTTCTTTTGTTGTTGCCACTCAAAATAGAAAAATACAGTAAACTTAAAAAAAGTAAGAACTTAGGTACTTCAAAAAGAACAAAATCATTTGTTTGAAACAATTTAGGAAGTCGGTGCCAATTTTTTCTTAAATCAAACCGAACCAAAGGCGCCTGCTTCCTAAATTGATTCACACAAACTATTTTGTTCTTTTGAAAACGGTTTATACTTTATTAAAGTTTATTTTGTCTACTAACAGACTCACTGCGAGTACTATAATATATAATACACACCATTATCTAAAGAGAATAAATTAAATATAACAATAAATTGGATTTCTTTGCCATTAACCAATATAATATCTCTCTAAAGATTAAGGGTTAATTAAGCCTCAAATAAGTTGTCCAGAAAACATCTCTTTGATGTACGGCCAAAATTAATATCCAATCTATCCACGGTTTGCCCTACTAGAGATAGGATTTTGACATAAGCTCCATACAAAATATTTCAAATTTCTATCTCTAGTAGGGTAAATCGTGGATAGATTGTATATTAATTTTGGCCGGTAATGAACCATTCGAATAGTCACTCACATTATTTGGATCAACCGAAAATCCTTTACTTTGGGTTGGCCGGTTGGGTTAAGCCTTCCCATGTGCTTGATATTTAGTATTTTATGCTTGTCAATGCGTTTTCTTCATTACTGTGATTCTGTCGGAGATAGAGCTGGCCTTTAACTACTGGGTAGAACTCACTGTCAAGCTCACTTCTGAGTAGTGTTGCGCAGTCTTGGTCTTGCAGGCTTGCGGTGTATTTTCGCAAGACCAATGCAAGACCGCAAGATTTTAGGCAACAAAGCTCATAGTCATTACAGAAAAGCGGTTGACGATCGCAGTAGTTGTAGTTTAACAAATTGTATTGTCTGTCCACAAAGTCGGATACTTTTATTTCCCGTTTTTATCGAGAACGGCTTAAGGGGAATGTAGCAGCCAAGTGGCACCCCATCAGTAAAAAAAATATTACTCGCTGGAGACATAATTTATCGAAAATTCGTTTTTAACAATTGAAGTACAGGTATTGTAGTTTATTCAGAAAATATTAACTCTGTAAATTATACTTCGCTGTAGTTGTAGATAGAAAAAGTGCGAAAAATTGCCACTTTTGGCATTTTCTCTATCTACAACTACGCATTATTGATACGAAACCACAAAAAAATGCGCAATGTAATTCAAATAAAATATCAGCTGGCGCTAGGGGTGAAAGACATCCACTCGCATACGCAGTCCATGTCGTAGCGAGCGTAGGTAGGTTAGGTACGCGCGGCATTGATCCCGAGTTTTGTACGCTTTACATTGCGTGTTTGCAAAATACCAAATCACTAAAACAATGAGTATAAGGCTAATGGTTATTGGTATTCGATTGTGTTTAGGTAGTATAATAATAGCCTTTCCGTTTCGGGAGCGTTTCCCTGACACCCCTTATACGACAAGGTGGATAAGGTAATTAATTCCATTCTTGTTTATTTTGTAGCACTACATACATAAACTACTTGTGAATTCTTTATGTATGTGGCAAAGCTAAAGTTAAAAGCTTTTTGATGTAACCACGATATACATATATAAAAGCTGCTTGCTGTTGCTTTTTTGCTTGCTTGGTTGTATATAGGAACTAAAAGGTACGTGACATGATAAGATATAGAATACCTGTTACGGCGTATCTTTCAGACTGTAGGTTAATTGTATAGACGTTTAAAAAACGATCCACTTAACTGAGATCAACGGCCCAACCATAAGCTACTAAGGCCGGTGTTCATCAACGTTAATTCCCTAATTAAACGGCCGGAATTTTGGGTAAACGGTCGTCTAACCAGAGAATTATCGTTGGTGAAATCAAGCCTAAGTTATGACAAATTATTTTGTAGTACTTGACGGTAGATGCAAAACACGTATAAGGACCAAGTTCCCCAATATACAAAACCGCCGCTACAAAATGCATTGTGTAACAGCTGTTTTTATTATCTTAAATGTCGATTATGTCGTTAGTGAAATAGGCCCTTATTAAGCAGAGAGTTAACTTTAACAGATAAATGGCCGCTTCCTATAGTTTATCGAGCGTTATTGATGAAAATGAAGACTTTTGTATACCTATTTACCAATAATACTTAATAGCTCTTCTCTCGATTCTACTCAAAAGCATAAATATTTTGCAGATGGCATCTCCACTCTGGTCGATTCCTGACTAGCAGCTCCAAATCAGTGGTTCCCACAACATGCTTTCTAGAAACAGTAAAAGATTCGTATGGCAATCCTTGAGAGGATCCGATGATTCGGGCATTCCGAAAACATAGCAAGACCTCGGACGAATAAGAGCAAGACCAACGAAGTTGGCGCCATCAAATACGCCTCTATTCCGCAGGTACCTATCACACTACTTATGAATTTATTTATCTGGTTTAATATTTATTAACGGTCAAAATTAATATCCAATCTATCCACGATTTACCCTATTGGAGATAGAAATCTGACATATTTTGTATGGAGCTTATGTCAAATTCCTATCTCTAGTAAGGCAAATCGTGGATAGATTGGATATTAATTTAGGCCGTAAGTCACATGGAAAATTGTAAGCACCGTCAGTTTATAATAAATCTGTAGCTATAGATTGTAAACGGACGATGCGATTCACAATAAAACGCAAATATTTTCGATCGTTTATAATCTATCGATGTCTAACCGTCAGTTTGTAAACGAATATTATGTTATTATTATGTTATGGGTTGTTATTGGCCTATGTCCAGTAGTGGACGTCTTTCGGCTGAAATGATGTTACCGGCATTGTGTAGTAATTCCAACGATGAGTAATTCTGACATTTTATGAAAAACCTCTGCAATAGAATAGAATAGTATTTATTTGCATCAAACATGGTACAATAAGGTGTTAGAAAACATTATTTTGAACTAATACATGTTCCACCAGGTACTGTACAATTTTTTTCATAATGCATGTAATATTTTACAATACTTTTAAATCACAATAGATATGAGTACTGCCAGCACTTCGACAATTATCTTGCACTTTAGTAGGGTTGGCGCCCTAGACAGACAAACAGACAGAAACTCTAAAAATTGCAGTTTTGGTATCATTATCGTTCCTAGAAAGCTTAGCAACTAATTTTTCAAAAAATATACAATGTAGTTTTTTCTTCGTTACAATTTTATTACATGTAGTATGTATAGATTAAAGGTATTAATTTGGTAATGTGATGTAGATCTTTTTGCAGCTGAGTGTGCATGAACAACGAGGATCCAAAGATGTAATAACAGCGCGAGCAAAGCGGGCGCAACTTTTTTAAATAATATATTGGTTTTATTGTATTGTACTGCAATAGTACATTACTGTCTAGGCCGGAAATGGAGCAATTTACGGCCGAGTAATATTGGAAGCGAATATTAGATTTTGAAATGTATAGTACTTTTCTCTCATTTGCGGGGAAACACAACACAAATTAATTCAACAGTATCTCATTTTCATTCACGCCAATTCGCCCGCGCGCGCTTCTTGTTCTATTTTCAAAGTTTTGAAAAAAAAGTGCGCATTCAGCCTGTATAGTGATAAATATTTTGTACCTAAAAATACCCAATTTATGTAAGTGTGTACTTAAAAACCTCGGTAGCATAATTTAAAAAATAAAAAGTGTCTAGCAATTTCTATTATTGTCCTGTTGGATATTACCGGCCTGTTATTTCGTTGCGTACGGAAAAGAGCCCATTGTGGTATTCTTTTTTTTGAATAATGAACCAATTTCCGAGCAAGTGGGAGAAAACATAATTATGTAGTATACTGTATATATAATATAAATGTAACAGAATAGTTACTTTAAATATACGGCAAAAACGCACAGGCAAAAAGGGCTGAATGCAATAAGAAGGTATGCATTAGGTTTAAGACCTGTAAAGATAGATGTAAGGAGGAATAATAAATAAATTAATAAAGAACGCAAAACGATCGTCGTCGGTCAATAACGAATCTTAATGACAATTTTGTCAGTACTTTTAAATATTATGAATTTTGTGGGGGCCGATCCGCACGAAGCCAATTTATTTTCGTGCGGATCGCCACGATGTCAGGGATACCAAAAATTGCTATTGGTGACTAGTTGCCATTAAATAACCAATGTAATAACAGCTTCAGAGTGTTTTTGTGGCTGCCGCGGTTTTGTAGTGCATCTAGCATGATCGCGCAGGCACGCGTTCGTGACTTCTACGCCATGGTGAAGATTAAGATGGCCTCGCTTGTACAGAGATCACGATCTAGTCCTAATGGCTAGGCAGGAGTGATTTCAGTACTCAGGTTTGTCTATCAAAAATGATTGGGCGCCTTTTCTTCTACGATTTTAGTCTGACAAAAACAAAAAAAAAGCGATTTTTTAAGTTTAAATTTTGCTATGGATGACTTGTGGCGCCTCCATTGAGTAGATACTCTTTTATCTCAAACTGTAAAGAGAATTTTGTTTTCGATTCTATCCGGCTAAATGTAAAAATAAAGGACATGTTATAAATTGGGTAAAAAAATACGCTTTAATAAAGTTCAAGATTTTGTCATCCCTCAACGCTATGAAAATTTAGTTTTCGCAGATTATACAGTAAAACAAACAAGAATTATGCTTTTCGCAAATAAGAAAATTATGAGTTTTCTCGGTGAAGCTCAAAGCGTTTTTTGTGACGGGACGTTTAAAAGTTGCGTGCCATTATTTTTACAGGTTTACACGTTGCACATAGACGTCGGCAGTACTTTTAAATACGTGGGACACTCAGAAAGTTTTGCGAAACTAAAAAAAATTGTTCTATACGTACATATATTTTTATCAAATCTTTTCAAAGTACTTTCCACCAGCCTCTATACAAAGATTCATGCGCCTAAACCAGTTTTCAAAACACTTTTTCCAGTCCGCCGCAGACACCTCGTTTACAGCCTGCTCGAACGCAGCCAGCGCATCTTCCGGCGACGAAAATTGTATCCCTTTGAGCTGATTTTTTATTTTTGGGAATAAAAAGAAGTCACACGGTGCTAGATCAGGGCTGTAAGGAGGGTGACCCAGGAGTTTGACTGGCGTGCTGTCCAGGAAGTCCCTCGTTTTGAGTGCGGTGTGCGCAGGTGCATTGTCGTGGTGGAGCAGTAGCCCGCGGAGCCCTGTGTTTGGTCGCTTGTTGCTTATAACAGAGAAAACTTCTGGCAAACATTTGGTAGTATACCATTCGGCATTAATGCTTCTTTGATCCCGTAATGGAATTGATACCAAGTGGCCAGTCAAATTAAAAAAGCTAGCGATCAAAATCTTACCCCCGCTTCTAGATCGCTTCACTTTGGTAGGCGTTGGCTCATTTTGAAACACCCAAACAGTCGACTGGCGCTTGGTTTCTGGGTCGTATTGATAAATCCAGGACTCATCACCTGTAACGATGTCGTAAACACGCCGAGACGAGCCTGCTTCAAATTTGTTAAGCATATCACGGCACCATTCCACCCGGGCCTGCTTCTGAGCATCGGTGAGGTTGTGCGGCACCCAGCGTGATACTATCCTCCTCACGCGAAGATGGCTGTGTAGAATCTCGTGAACGCTTCCCGATCCAATCTTCAATATGTGTTGAATCTCCTGATATGTAATTCGCCTATTTTCTTGGATTAAAATTTTCACTGCTAGCACGTTTTCTTCGGTAACAGCCGTCAAAGGGCGACCGCTTCTTTCGTCATCCCCCAAAGTTGGTCGACCGCGCTTGAATTCGTTATACCAACGATACACGGTTGCCTTGGAAGGGCCTTCATCCATGAATGCCATTTGAAGTCTATCGTACGATTCATCCGGTTTCAGGCGACACTTGAAATCGTATAAAATCATAGCTCTAAAATGTTCCCGGCGCAGATCCATATTTCAGTGAGACACAATACTTTGAATTAACTCGCAAAAAATGTGGAGGGAAATTTTGAAATTGGAACTTACTTATTTTTACTTATAAATAATCATATTTTCGAAAAACATTATAACTGGCCAGTCTCCCATATATAAAAACTTTTTTTCGCAATACTTTCTGAGGGGCCTGGTATACTAACATTTTACCAGCTATATACGCTTTACTCCCAGATAAAAAAGAAAACACATCTGATTTTTTTTCAACCTCACAAAAAGTCTAATTCCTCAATTTTCTCCACGTATATTTACTACAGATTTCGAAAAAAGCGCGATGTCTGCTATTCAGAAAACATTTCCTGAAGCTCGCATCAAGGTTGTTTGTTTCATTTTCAAACATGTTTATAGAGAAAAGCAAAGCATTAGCACAAAAATTTATATTTTTAATAAAGATATATTTGATTAATTCGTGTCACTTCATTTAAAAAATATTATTACTTCTATCACCTTTGTGCGCTACAGTACCTTTTTCGTAAGTTTATTCCATAAAAAACAATGTTTGCAAATCGCCTACTACTTAAATGTGAAGGTGGCGATCCGCAGGAAAATAAATTGGCTTCGTGCGGATCGACCCCCACAAAATTCATAATATTTAAAAGTGGCGATCCGCACGTTTCGTGCGAATCCAATTAGTGCGGATTGACCACTAACCCAACAACAAACAAACTTCCTGTAAATCAAAATCTCCATAAAAACGTAGATTATTTAACAAACACATCAAACACGATTGCAGACGCTCAAACAATTTGACAACCGTATTTAACAAATAATTTCATAGTCTACAGGGCGCTTAAGAACATAAACATAGGAGTCCAATGATATTACTATGTAAATTATACAACAACTATATTCAAGAAAAATTCAACACAAATTGTTAGCTATTTCGTGTTTATCGGTAATGGTGTCGACGTTGTTTCAATTACCTTAGTAATTAGTAGGTAGTAGAAACCACTTATGATTTACTAAATGACAGCTCTCCTATAATTCCTCCTATACGCGTGTCACAAAGTATAGGTAAAAACATTGAATTAAAAAAGCACTAGTGCGTTATTGTAAAGTAAAATACACGCGTGCGTTATAAGCTGCATTATGAACCTAAAAACGGTTGCAATAACAGCCACTTTACGAGCAAGTGTGTTGAAAAATAAGTAAGTAACAAATTCATAATAAAATCGAATACCTACTTAATACATAATATAACTAAGACTAAACGCCACGGTAGCCATTGTTTTAGCTTCTTTAATCTTCTTGTGTAGAGACAGAGGCAAGGCGGAAAAGGGTATTTAGTTAATCCCATTCAATATACTCGATTCAAAGAGGAATATTATCTCAGACATTTAATATTTTATTAAGAGATGTTTCAAAGAGAATTCAAGCTGTGGACAACATTATTTCCATAGGAAAGTAGATTTAAAAAGAACAAAGAAATTAACTTTTACTTGAATGGTTTGTTTTAGCAATAGTGTTTTAATTTGTTGATTGAGCTAATTTATTATTCAGATTGATGCGAACGCGAACAATGGATGCGAATCAAAAACAGATACCGGGTAAAACGGAGTGAACAGGAATGTAGGGGTGAATAGGGACAAAAGTGGGCAAGGATATTAACATTGAAATAAGATAGTTTGTTGCCCAAAAATACTTCAAAAATGTTCTGGCATAATTTGGTAAACATTTTAAACTCATCGTGGGCAAAAATCTATCTTATGTCAATTTTAAAATCTTTGGCCACTTTTGTCCCTATTCACCTCCTTTTCACCCCGTTTTACCTGATATCTATTTATGGTTCGCATTCGCATCATTGTGTGCAACAAACTATCTTATGTCAATGCTAAAATCCTTGCCCAATATTTTTTTTGCCTTGGGTAAATCCTCATGGAGGCACTCCACCCGTGGAAGGCAGAGCCAGTGTCGGACTCTTACCGACTAAAACCACCACGTTATTCCTTCAACTACCTTTGGCCGGGGGGCGTGGAAACCCTCTGTATTCACACAACCACCCCCGATAGGTCCCAGCCCGCCACAAACAGGCAGGGATCGCCTGTTTGTGGCCTCCCCGTATGGCCTAACGTTGGCCGAACCCCCTCGGTGACGCACACGGAACAATGCACGCCACGTCAGCTCACGGACCTTTACCAGCTACGCCAGCTGCACCGACTACGCCAGCTGTTCCAACTACGCCAGCTGTTCCAACTACGCCAGCTATCTCAGCTGCGCTAGCTACGCCAACTGTGCCAGCTACGCCAGCATGTCAGCCAGGCCAGCATTTCAGCTACGCCAACTGTGTCAGCTACGCCAGCTGTGCAGCTACGCCAACTGTGCCAGCTATACCAGCTACGCCAGCTGCTGGTCGAGCGGCAGACTACCCCGAGTCTGCGGCTCGCTGGCCCCATCCTCCCGTATTTTCTTATAGAGGTCTTCTTCCTCGCAGTCCGGGCGGCGAAGCCAAGACACTCGGTCCCAAGAGGCGCGAGAACACTACTCAGCGGGCACTCCTGGGGTTACGAGATCAACGAAGGCAGGGAAAGACAGTACCCCCGCTGCCTGCCCAGTGACAGGGTGAGTGCACACCGGGCCCGCCCCTGCTCCTCCACAGTGCCCTCTGCTTGCATTAGAGGAGCACGTAGAGCAACTCCCCATTGGCCCGCATCGGGCCCCTCCCGTGCCAGAATTTTCGCCACAGGCAATAAGGTTCTCCGGTCCTAAGGAGAGTTATTGCCCATGCCCAGGGTGCACCGGCCCAACACCTGCTGTTCCATCGAGATGTATCGTATCGAAGGACCAGCAGCCGTCAGGCACATGAGGAGGTTTTCTGGCCAGCACCCCTAAAATCCTTACCCACTCTTGTCCCTATTCCCCCCGTTTTACACGATACCTACGTACGTACTTATTATGTATGTTTACATAATATATATAACCTGTCTACGTGATGGTCTAGCAGCTTTGAGGAAAATATCCATAATTTCCTCAACTTCATTGTAGCTATGACCAATATGAGGAATATTTACGGCATTAGACAAGGTTCGTTTTGAGTGGTGAACTCGAATATATATCACATACAAATTCACGTTAAAATTATGAATGAAATCATATTAGGAAGTCATAACAGGAAAGTTGTTGCGTTAGTTATTACTATACAGGAAAAGTGAGGCATCATTCATAACGTGGACTGAAAATATAGTCTATAGCATGTTTTTAACTAGAGCTTTCGTAAGTGTGAGCTTATAATTACAATGTGATATGTCATTAAATAGTCCGTGTGGTACCGGACTTAAAGAATACCACCACCCTTATCTCTTTTCATGGGTGTCGTAAAAGGCGACTAAGGGATTCACCAGAGGATGGGCAGCAGCGTTCTCTGAGTATTTAACCAACCAACTGCGATCGCCAACCCGCCTGCCAAGCGTGGCGATTATGGCATATCCCCCCCTTAATTGGGGGAGGCCTATGTCCAGTAGTGGACGTCTTTCGGCTGAAATGATGTCATTCAATATCACCCATGTACAGTCAACCACACATGAGTGGTAACAGTGTAACCTTGACAGTGTATTTATCCCCTCGTATGCCAAACCACCTTCTACTGTTCCACCACGACGTACACTGTTTAACTATTGTGGTATTTTAATTGGCAGTTGAGCTCCTATTTCGAAAGCGGTAAGGGCGGTTTTCATAATTCAAGTGTTACCACTGACGTGCGGTCATCTGTACTCGTAATTTTATTAGTAGGTAATACAATAACAATTCAAGCTTTGGAAATTCATTTTGCACATAAATATATGTAATTTTAAAACAAAATGTCCGGCAATGGCGTGTACACTTTGTACAGTCATTGTAATTGTTTATTCATTGTTAATAATTAAATATCAAGTTTAACCGGATTACATCGCGTACATTATTTAAATTGGTTTTCCTGTCGTTACGAAATCTTTGCAGCGTTCTTGGTCGCAGGAAGACTAAGATGACAAGCGTCTTTACAGATATTTCTTTCATCATCATCATTTCAGCCGAAAGACGTCCACTGCTGGACATAGGCCTCCCCCAAGCATCGCCACAACGACCGGTCCTGCGCCTACCGCATCCAGCGGATTCCCGCGACCTTCACCAGGTCGTCGGTCCACCTTGTGGTGGGCCTACCCACGCTGTGCCTTCCTTTGTATGTGTACGCGGTCGCCATTCCAGAACTTTACTGCCCCATCGGCCATCCGTTCTGCGAGCAATGTGCCCCGCCCACTGCCACTTAAGTTTGGCAATTCTTCGGGCTATGTCGGTTACTTTCGTTCTCCTGTGAATCTCCTCATTTCTGATTCGATCACGCAGGGACACTCAGGAGCATAGCCCTCTCCATTAACCTTTGAGTGACTTTGAGCCTTCTTATCAGGCCCATTGTGAGCGACCACGTTTCAGTATCGTAAGTAATTACTGGCAACACACACTGCTGCTGAATTGCGTAACTCACTCGCGATCGCAATCATCTGGATTTCAATGTTCATTGCTCTGTGTGTTTTGACAATGCGTCATATTGACAACTACGTACCACGCAATGAATATAGCTGTAATTTCAAAATGAAAGCTGATGTCAATGTGAATGCATTACACAATTACCCCACTGGCCAAAGACTTTCGTCTTGAGACACTGCGGTATTTTAGACAAGAAGATATTGCGTAGCTTCCCGAACGCTGTTGTGTTGTGCTCTTGGGTCGTTAGCCCGATTTGCAGCGGGTTTCCGGGTGGACGTGTATAACTGTCAATAGAACTTCTCGACCTCCTTCAATAGCTCTGGCTTGGAGGATACGACTCTGCCATCGTCGGTCCTCAGTTTTGCAAGTTGGCTCTGCCCAATAGACAGGTCTCTTGCGAAGACTTTGGAGCCCTTGTTCTTCTCTATCGCGTCTTTAATACGTTCAGTATTAAATTGGCGTAGGTCACTTTTCAAGGACTTTGAGATCTGTCTACGCGACAAATGCGATGCGAATAAGCATCATCTGAGGACTGCAGAATAATCTCGCGTCTTTCCACCATGAGCTCGAGAGTGTGGTCAGAGAGCTTTTTGTTTTTATTTGTACGACGGATCCTAAAGATCCTAGACCCGACCGTATGGACAGTTTCCACAAACCCATCGTTGTAATCGTCCACTGAGCTCCCTAGGCATTCGAAACGATTCTTAAGTTCGAGCTGAAAGCTCTCGGGGTTTGGATTTGGATCGGTGCTGGACGGAGCGAGTCGAGATCTTTCCAGCTTGATATTCAGATTCAATGTGCCTGTTACCAAACGGTGATCACTTCCGGTTTTGACCGCGTTGATCACAAAATTCAATATTTTATCATTGAATATTTGCTTCTTCGTCGACTTCATTAAGTCAATCTCATTTTTAGGGTTCCGTAGCCAAATGGCAAAAAACGGAACCCTTATGGATTCGTCATGTCTGTCTGTCTGTCCGTCCGTATGTCACAGCCACTTTTTTCCTAAACTATAAGAACTATACTGTTGAAACTTGGTAAGTAGATGTAATATGTGAACCGCATTAAGATTGTCACACAAAAATAGAATAGAAACAATAAATTTTGGGGGTTCCCCATACTTAGAACTGAAACTCAATTTTTTTTTTCGTCATACCTATACTTGTGGGGTATTTATGGATAGGTCTTCAAAAATGATATTGAAAGAAAGAAAGAAAGAAAGAAAGAAAAATATTTATTTGACACAACTGAGACACATACAAAAGAAATATACATGAACAAGAAATAGATATAGTGAAGAAGTAACAAAGCGAGGAAAAAAGTCATTGACAGTCATGCGCCATGTGTGTCTCAAAATAGTGACAAATGGGTGTCCAGCTCAAATTGAAAGTGAAATCAGTGAAAATTGGTTTTAACGAGATCTAGTAAGTAGTTTTTTTTAAATACGTCATAAATCGTAAACCACAATTTACCAGCATTTATTATTAAAACATCGATCAAAGTTACAACGAACCGTTACTAGGAACCCTTCATGGGCGAGTCTGACTCGCACTTGGCCGCTTTTTTTGTTACACCATCAGGGCCCAACCAGGTCCACTGCCTGTGCTCTCGCTTTCTGAAGAAAGAATTCATCATATAGAGTTTTTCTCCATAAAGCCGGTCAGTATATATCTTTCAGATATTTATTTATAAAATTATAATAGAGAAGATGGTTGGCAGCTACCAACCGAAAAACCGACTTCAAAAACCTTAACTAAAAAGTAAAAAATAATCCTTGTATGTATTACAAAATCTTTTCATAAACCAACATTTTGAAGGCGGTTTCAAATAAATTTTGGTTCTGTCTGGCGTTATAGCAAAGACACGAGTGAAAGAGCGGCAAAAAATTTACGGAAATAAGAGCCACATTATCCTCCTGAAATTACAGTTATAATTTTATGCCTTAGGGACCTGTAAATCTGGCCACATATGAGCAATGCTGTAAAAGAAAATAACCGAAAGCAATTATTTTATCCCGAAAAAAGTGAGAGCATAAACTGACATAAACCCTATTACGAAATTCATACATATGTAGTTGGAAACTTTTTTGCTAATAACTTTCAGGGTATCTGGCCACCGATACAGGCTTAGCCAGGCTGTATCAATAAATAAAAATAATCATTACCCATAGCCTTCGATCAAATATACTATAGAATAGATGCACGGTCTTATACAAAATCAAACCCAAAAAACGTCTCCGCGATAAAATGTACTAATTGTAATTATATTTACGACAGCGACAAGTACGATATTCCATCTTTTGTTTGCACATTTGGAGTGTAGTTTTTATATATTTTTAACCGACGAAAAAAAGGAGGAGGTTCTCAATTCGACGCGTATATATATTTTTTATTTATGACCACGCATAACTTTTTACAGAGTGGTCCGATTTTGATAAAAAAAAATTTATGGATAGGGTATATCTTGAAGTTGGTCCCATTTAAATTTCAAAAACAAAATCCACCCCTAAGGGTAGTAAAACAGGGGATGAGTGTTTGTTCACCCACTGAATTCTTACCTGTTAACCGATTCTGTTGAAACTTGACACACATAAATATAGTTCTAGACACTACGACATAATGGAGACCTGGAGTTAGATTTTAACCACAAAAAAATGAAAAATAAAACTTTTTAACAAAAAATTGAACCGACGAAAACAGAAACTGAAAAGCGAAAAATAACTAATTATGAGTCGGCGCCAAACAACCAATCAACGAAGATCATTAAATTACTTTAAATAAATAATAAAAACAACGTCACATCAAATACAACGTGAAATTTTCAACGATAAACAATAACTTTCCAAAAATGCGTTCTCCGCTCGGCCACTTGCAACTTACACGCACTTTGCTTGTTAAATGTTCGTTTGGCGCCGACTCATAATTAGTTATTTTTCGCTTTTCAGTTTCTGTTTTCGTCGGTTCAGTTTTTTGTTAAAAAGTTTTATTTCTACACATTTTAGCATCGTGAAACGTCTCACTAGAGCGGTCGTGAAGCGGCCGAGAGCGAATCTGTGCACGCGACTGATTATTGTAGTTTTGATGGCGCCGTTTTTCGAGCGACGATCGTGCATCTATAGTATATTTAATCGAAGCCCTTAGCTACCATTTCCCAAACTCTGGCGTTTTTATCTGCGGGTGGTATATTGGTAAATATTTCACTTTGTCAGTTATGCGTACACCCGTTCACGCTTGAGCCGGGGCAGCCATCGGAAAACACAATTTATGTCCGTTACTACACGAAGTCTCATGACGTGTACTCTGGCTCACTCACCGATGAAATTCGAATAGGTTCTCGTATCTAACTTTGAGAGGCTCGCTCCTCTCTAATATCGTCAGGAATCTACACGTTGAGGTCTACTTACATGTATCGTACATGTAACGAAGTACACCTCAACGTTTTGGAGTGGAATCGAGGTTACATAGTCACGTAATATTGTACAATAGTCTTTGGCTAGATACATGTTAATCATACTAAACAGAACCTCTAATATTGTAGTCCAGTCAAAACTATTATGCTTAATCTTTAACCTAGATGAAACTTATTTGAACCAAAAACCAGCTAATTCGATCTATACGGAACTTCGAACTTATACTCTTCAGGGTCGGGTAGGCTAGTTTCATTCAATGAGAACGAAGTTTCGGATAATACAATAGTTCTAAATGTTCTAATTGAAACCAAAATAGCAAAAGATAATGCTACGTTATACTGAATATCACAAAATGGTTGGGAACAAGAAATAAACATGATAAAGGAACTGTACGTTCTTTGTGTTTTGTATGTTTTTTTCTGCTAAGCGTGGGAACCCTGGATTCGAATCCCGAGTCGGGCAAAGTGTTATTGGGTTTTTTCATTTTTTCATTAGGAAATTCTCAGTAGCATCCAAGTCTAGATTTGTGCCCAGTTAATGGAAATAGGCTTGCCCCCTATTACATAGGACTTAAGAGGTGAAATGTGGGTGTACTATATGTATACACCTCTGTCTACCGCTTTGGGGAAATGCAGGCGTCATGTTATGTGTGTGTGTTGTTCTTTCTACGACTTATTTGTTGTTGACTGTTTTATTGTAAATCATAAACAACCGTTGTAAGGTACAACATTTATATAATCACCGTAGCTAACTAAACAACTTGTTCAAGATCCTAAGTCCGCAATAAAAGTTATCTCACAATTTGTGTACATACAACAAAATTCTTCTTGTAAACGCTGAGGTGTGCTTGTAAAGACAAAATCTTTGCAGGCGCTCACCCTAATCTGTTTCGTCATTAATAACGGCTGGCGTTTTCATATTATGGTCCCTCTAATTATGAGGCTTTAAAATGGCAATAATAATCTGGTATAACTACATCTGGGTCTCTCCCTCTCATTTATTTATAATAATCCTGCACACGGCGTAATATTATAATGGTCCCATGAAAGCTACTATGGCATTATATTCCGGAAAATGGGCAGCCGTTTCCATCTCTGTGCAAGTATCACCGCGGAGTAAACATCCCCGAAGGATCGTATGTTATGTTCTATGGGGTGCCCAATGTTGAAAACTGGTCCTGATGCACTGATAAGATGAAAGTTATGTTCACGCTGTTTTACAGTGGCTTGCAAGTGGTTGAGGTCACCTGAGGTTGAGTTGAGTGATTGAACAAGCTGGCAATAGGTACGACAATAATAATTTCTTAGGTTTTCGCGATCACTACACATCGTTGACTGCGTGCATCGAAACGATTTTAATTAATGAAAAATTGTACGGTAGATTAAAATATTTTTTAGAAATATAGGTATGTAAAGACGCTTGTCATCTTAGTCTTCCTGCTATCTTGAACGCTGCAAAGCTTTAAACGTCAGGAAAACCAATTTAAATAATATAAACGATATAGGTAATCCGGTTAAACTTGTTTTATTATAAGGTACAGTCGACTGCATGACAATGGTAACACTTCAATTTGAAAACCGCCCTTACTGTTTACGAAATAAAGATGCTGCTAATTTCAAAGTGTTACCACCGACGTGCGGTCGACCGTACGACAATATTGATGGAAGCTGCATGAAGTAGTGATTTCATCAACTCAGCCTATCGCAGTCCACTGCGGTGCATAGGCCTCTCCCAAGTTGCGCCATAACACTTGGTCCTCTGGCTTCCGCATCCAGTCCCGCCCAGCCACCTTCTTGAAGTAATGATTTAGAGGTCCAATAACTACATATAGACAATTAATTAACATATTGCTAACGAACCATTTCGGGCACTACATAGGTATTGGTCTGCCCAGCCAATATTTAGAGAGCTACTCCTTACTCTGGAACTCGATGTTGTGATCATGAACGTAGCACCTTATCAATTTCTCGAAGTGACGCATGATCTTTTTGAGCGATTGAGAAAGTCAACTGTATGAAGCATTGCATACGGCGCAAAAGGAATGTCAAGTATACGGCATTCTGGATCACTCAAAACGTCATCGAATGCGCATCGAAACGATTTTAATAAATTAAAAATTATATACACGCTGAAATTTGAATCGCTTATTTCCCGAAAAGGGGTCATTGTACTCATCATTATGAACAACTTTTACTATGGGACCAAACCTAAAATAGCGAAAAAAAAACCAGGTGGTCCCTACATTTTATTGATTTAAGTGAACACAAATGTAGGGACCAACTGATTACTTTTTCGCGATTTCAGGTTTGGTCCCATAGTAAAAGTTGTTCATAATTATGACTATAATGACCCCTTTTCGGGAATTAAGCGACTCAAATTTCAGCGTGTATACGGTAGTTTTTTTTTTTTTTAAATAACTGTAAAGACGCTTTGGAAACGTCAGGAAAAACAATTTAAATAATACACGCGATGTAATCCGGTTAAACTTGTTTTGTTATAATGTGTAGTGAAATCGCGAAAACCCATTGAGCACTCCCCGGGTTGCGGTTGCTCTATGAGAAAACTTAACAAATTATTATGTCATCGAATGTCGTCTGTTCAGCTTGTCAAGTTCGAAGGTGAAACAAGTATTACTTTCAGGTATCTCTCCTAGTGTAAATCCGCCTTTAAAGTCATTACAGGCTATGGTATGAAGCGTCTTTATGACTTGCAAATGACAATTTCAATACGAATATAATTAAGTATCACGCACATTCCAAATCATACTGACTGTAATACTTAAAGGCATGTTCTTAACTTATGATTTTACTCTTATTATTTGAAGGTTTACCTACTGAAAAGTGTGAAAATAAGCAAGAAGGAAACATATCGACCATCATTAGCAATTCTGTTTCCAAGTGTAATTAGTTAATGACTGGCAACAATATCCTTGGATCTTTGGTCCCCATTGAAAGCAGAGAGAGCCCAATGCCTAAGTTTATCAGTGACTACTATGAGCCGTTTATGGCTATGTAATAAGTTCCAAGGTTTTATGACTATTTGGCATTCTGAAGTAGTACCTACATGCTGTGTTTGTACTTGTAAAACATCCTTCAAAAACAATTACGGTATCATTATAGGGAAAACAATATTATGGTTCATGTAAATCATTATCTTTTTCCTGTCCCTTCAATATTTTTATAGGATGTTTATTCAGTCCATTCGACCCTATGGATCCTTTTTGAGTTACCGAAAAACTTTATAAAATTATATATTGCTAATACCAGCTATGTAGAGGTAAATTTGTAAACTATTAAGAAAATCTTAGCTATAATTAACTTGCAGTTTTAAACTGGACTTATATCTGTTCTTCAGCAGAATAAAGGAACCACTTATTATACAAGATTTGATGTGTAACCGTGCCATATTTCTAAAGAAAATTATAAAAAATGAAAAACCATCTAAAAATACTTAACTAATTATACGGTTAATAACTTCTTAGGTTTTCGCGATCACTACACATTATAATAAAACAAAGTTTAACCGGATTAAATCGCGTATATTATTTAAATTGGTTTCCCTGACGTTTCGAAAGCTTAGCAGCATTTCGCAACACTGTAAAAGATAATGATATTGTGAGTGATTACTGCGTGCATCGAAACGATTTTAATTAATAATATTGTACGGTAGATTAAAATATTTTTTTAGAAATATTTGTAAAGACGCTTGTCATCTTAGTCTACCTGCGACCACGAAATGCTGCAAAGCTTTCGATACGTCAGCGAAACCAATTTAAATAATATACGCGATTTAATCCGGTTAAACTTTGTTTTATTATAATTATCATCATCATCATCATCATTTCAGCCGAAAGACGTCCACTGCTGGACATAGGCCTCCCCCAAGCATCGCCACAACGACCGGTCCTGTGCCTTCCGCATCCAGCGGATTCCCGCGACCTTCACCAGGTCGTCGGTCCACCTTGTGGGGGGCCTACCCACGCTGCGCCTTCCAGTACGCGTTCCAGTTTTATTATAATTATACGGTTATTTAATAACGAAATTTACACTTAGAAATATAACGAGGTTTTGAGAATAAATTTCGAACGCCTTTGAAAGTAAGTCACCAACGGCATTCTCAAAGGGCGGAAAATTCTGGCCATTTTTTTTGTGGTTTCAAACGAATTGTTATAGTCGCGCGCGACACACGAGGGGAATTTGTTTGTTTACAAATAGGTTTATAAATAAAAACTATTTTTTTTGGAATTGATTTTGTTATTGATTCTTGTTCAGTATCAGTGGTATCTAAAATATGGCACGGATACAGATCAAACTGTTGTAGGTATAGGTACCAGATGACTTTTTTACCATTTGGAAAAAAACACTGTGTGATCAGTTAGTGTAGGAATAGAATAGATAGGAATATGAAAAAAAAAAAAAAAAAATTTAAAATCTATTCTTCAATACAATTAAGTAAATTTCCGTAGGCGAAGTGTATGGAACAGATGATTTTTTTTCCATTTTTTTCCTTTTTTTATACCTATACCAATTTTTTTATTCTATTACAGTTACTGATTTTTTCAGATGGTTAAAAGGCATTCGATACCTATAGGTATAGGTATCGAAACACGTATATGTAGGTAACTTATAGCATAACTCACATACAGTTAATATAATTATGGTGTTCTTTATAAGTAGGTACTTAGGTATGACAATTTTTTTGAAAACGAAAATTTTTCTTTATTCCTTTTCTACCTGTGCGCAGCGAAATAAAAATGATTCGTTACGATGAGTAATATCACTACAATCAAACATCGATCGAAATCAACCTAACCTTGAGATAATGTTAAACGCGCCAAATCGATTATAGTTAAATAGAGTCGAATAGGAAACAATGTTGAGATGGCCAGCCACAGCTTGTTGAATGCAGCAAGCTCATAATGGTAAGATACACGGAAGATACACAGTGAGAAAAATGCTCGCTGGTTGTGTACCAATACCAACCGGCATTTTTATTTTAATGTGTTTAGTTGATAACCGCGGGCCCAGCGCGACGCTCGTGCCTACGCGCATCTCGCACGACCACCTCCACGCGCTGCACCTCTTATCACATACCAGTTTTATTCGTGTTTTCGCTGCGTGTCTTTCCTCAAAAAGTGGGTCCAATACTGGCCAACAGTTACTTAGTGCAGCAAGAACACTCGTAATATTACGAGGCTACAATCAACTGACAACATTCGACCCGAAGGAAGCCGGTCCTCACAGCAACAGTGATTACAATTGACTCAAGGTATATCAAATAATCATCTATTCTCTATTATTTACATAAATACATAATGTATTGGAGACAAGGAACGAGTGCATTACTCGAATATGGATGTGACTAAGTTTATAGATATGGATTTATTAAAAAAAATGCGTATAACAGTAACAATAAAAACACTAACAAATTCGTTAAAGACAGTAACAAACATCCGTGTGTAATTTATAAGTTAGTCAAGTGTGTGTGAGGTACGAAGTTTATTTTTCTTTAGACATAATTTGTGTAGAGTTTAGCAAAATCATCATGAATACAAAAAATATAGCAGGTAAGTCGCACCACACTACTGCACGCCAAACATCGATACCTTTTGAAATGGCATACATAACGGAAATGGCAACACTGCTTGACTTATATCTCGTTTTAGTTATTTTATCTAGGCTATGACAAATACACGGCTAATTTATAGTCATTCCATATCTCACTCTACTGGCTCTAGCTCCATGGTGCAATTTTCCTTGCTAGAACTGGCGAAATCGTTGTATCCGACGCAAACTTATGCAAACTATGGCTTTATTTTAACTCTGACCACAAAATCATTAATCGTTTAAAACTTTATAGAAACAAAAAAACAGTAATAGCCTGCTCACACACAGATGTTTCATTTTATATGTAAACGAAGCCTTTGTGCCTTTGCATTCCCTCACCGGGAGCATTCGTCTGTGATGTCGTTCAGATTCGAGCATTACATCAGTGAGTGACGAGAACCGAGCATTCGCCTGTAATGTAACAGTATTAATTAGTGGGGGCACCTGTGATACAATTTGTAACATGAATGCACACGACTACAGACAATACTCGTCAGTCAGTGAGGCAGTATTGTAACGTAATGCTCGAAATGGAATCTTGGATTGTTACATTACCATTATTTTTTACCTAAATTGATTCTAAGCTTCTAACACCCGTGTTACCCGCTATAAGCTTGCAAGTTGATGAAGCCTAATTTTCCATCATCAAATAAGTTAAAATACAAACATATGAAATAGACAATATTTAAGCTCTCTGTGGAAGTTTACCTACAATTTTTTTTTTTTTTTTAATTTACCCTACGTAGGTACTTTATAGGTACAGAGTGCAAATTCTGAGTTACACGAGTGCCGAGACAACGGCAACGGTTATATGAATCATTAACACAAAGGGGTTCAACAAAAAAGGTCATGAAAAGATGGCGCACACCTCATAAGTTGCAAAATTACTTTGTGAACCTGGCTTTATAGAGTTCAAACCATAAATCAACTTATTCTTATTCATGTATAAGGTAACATGTAATTTTAGAAGCGTGAGACCATTCAAGTTTGTGAACATTGTTTGTGGTCACGTAGTGTACGAGTCCTACTCCGTTTTTTTTTTCTTTGTATACATATAATACCTAGTCCTTGTTCAGGTGAAAACTAGATATAGTGGTATCCTCCTGGACTGTATGAATGAATCTGTGACCAATGTGCCACTTGACCGTGAATTTCAGAAAAAAAAAACCCGTGTAAATCTGGGTTTCAAATCAATTAAAGTTAATCAAATCAAAGCACTGGAAGAGCACCTGCGCGGGCTGCGGCTGGAATTGCCAGAGCTCTATTTTGTGCCGAGGATTTTTTTTTTTTTTTTTTTTTTTTTTTTTTTTTTTTTTTTTTTTTTTTTCGGGGCTTTTACACTATGTGCATACCAGCCCCATTATACCCTAATAACACCTGTCGCACAATTAGCAATATTTTACAGTTTACAAAAAATAATAAAACAAATTCCTTGCCACCTCGGAATTAGGTTGAGCTAAAATTTCGTTATACTTACCCACATCCAGTCTGTTAAATTTAAAGAGACTCAGCATGCATGCCCTCATTGACTCATATCGGACACACTCCACCAACAAATGATATATATCCTCATATACACCGCAATCCTCACAGTTTGGTGAAGTGGTCTTTCTCATCATGAAATAGAATTTATTGCATGGTATGTGTCCAAATCTGAGTCTATGCGCAGTTACAACTAACCTTCTATTTAAATTAGTATTTGCACACCAGGGAATGCGAAGAGGCTGGCATTGGATGGTTCTATACCATATACCCTTTTCTAAAGAACGTTGATTAAAATACTCTTTCCAGTTATCGTAACATATTTGCTTATATTTAGGCAAAAACTCTGAATAGTCTGGTATAATACTAATTTCTTTCCCATCGGTAACAGCGTATTTCGCCAATACATCAGCCTCTTCGTTACCGTCGGTGCCGAGGATGGTTACCGTGTAATTTTACGGCCAAAATTGATATCCAATCTATCCACGATTTGCCCTACTAGAATTTGACATAAGCTCCATACAAAATATGTCAACTTTCTATCTCTAGGAGAGTAAATCGTGTATAGATTGGCTATAAATTTTGGCCGTTAGTCGGTAAGAGTAATGGCCAAAATTAGGTCGGTAAGTCCGACATACAGATGGAGGATATCCATGAGGTTTTCCACATAAAATAAAAAAGGTCTAATAAAATTAACACATAAACTAGCATTTGTTACTAAGCGAGTTTGTTAATCTGATCTTATAAGTTTGTCGATACTATTATTCCTATTAAGAACAAAATCCGTCGAATCGTGATTAAATCTTTAAAATCTGTCACTGTAAAATTAGGACAAACTTGTGAACCATTCATAACCAATTAGTATTAATATGGTAAATACGTTTATTTATTACTACTCATTAATTTAATTTGGGTGTCGTGAAATTCTTTTGACAGTTGAACGGTTGTTAAAATTCCTGAAAGCTTACGACCTTGTCGTGTCTAACTCATTTATGATGAGAAGACATTTTTATGATCTATCCTAATCAATATTGTAAAGTGTATATTTCTGTCTAGAAAAATATATCTTTTGGATAGACGCTTTCACAAAAAAGACATAATATTAGGTTTCTAATGTTGCGGTACTTTAGACAGCATTTCTATATTTCTTTTTTTTTCTTATTTTCTCTTTCTATATTTAGACAAAGCAAAAAAAAAATCGGGACAGGTCAGCTCCTTCATACTATGGCAATCTTTTATATAGCTATATATTTCTAAAGGCAACATTCTTATTTTTAACACGCTTTTATTAAGTCAACCGGCAGCCGTATTGCGTAACTCGCGATCGCAATCATCTGGATGTCAATGTTCATTGCTCCATGTGTTTTGACAATCCGTGTTATCGGCAACTAAAGTAAGTACGTACCATGCAATGAATATTGCTTTAATTTCTAAATGAAAGCTAATTTCAAAGTGAATGCATTACACAATTGCCCCACTGTATGTAACTAACTTTGCAATGGAATCTGAGGCATAGAATAGGTAATAACTAATTTAACCATCTTCCAAGGGTCGTAGCTTAGTGAAAATTGGCAGCTGTATGTAGTTCTGATGACAATACAATAATATGGTACTGTCGAACTGATCTGATGATGGAGCCGGAAGATATGAACTGGAACTTCATAATGGAAAATCGTATCATAGCTGTTTTGGATTTCTTAGAAAAGTCTTGTAATTATCTTTGACCACGATTAGGTTTCAAGGTCTGATGATGAATCCGGGAGATAGGCACTGGCATTCCATGATGGTATATCGTATCATAGTCGTGTTTGCACTTGTGAGAAAGGCCACGTAACGGACTTTGAACACGTTTTTACGTGCATTTATAAAAGCGTGTTTTTCTAGTGTTTTTTAAACTATTAATTTATTATCATTTTTAGTTTATTTCTGACATTACCTCCATAATTCTCATATTATTGAATGAATTTATTGTATTGAATATTTATTTTCAAAAAGAGTATATCCGTGGAGTTTCTTGCCGGTTCTTCTCCATAAGACCCACTATTTGGGACCGTCAAAGTGCTTGTAATTAGGTCTATTTGAAATAAAAACAACTTGAATAATATAGTGTAATGGTAATGCTGAAAATACAAAAAATAAAAATATTACTTAAGTGGATAATTAAAACTCGTTGTCTAATATAAATTATACGGGCTTTTGAAAGTAAATGACATTATTTTTTCAAAGTGACATAAAGTAATGCTTAATCTGATAATCCACATATAAAAAGGCTCACTCAGCAAAAAGTTCATTTCCCCGCTTTTTGATAATCCGACGAACATGTAGTGTAAGTAAATTGTAATGGTCAAGTCAAAGTCAAAGTATTTTTTTTTTCGAATAAGCATTTCCATGCACTTTCAAAACGTTAATTATGAATCTAGTTGCACGGTTCTAAAAAGTTGGTCCTATGGAGAAGAGCCGGCAAGAAACTCCATAGATATACTCTTTTCAAATAATCATCGAGATAAATCACAAACTGTTTTAATGATATGGAATCAGACAACAAAGTAGTAGAAGCCATAGTTCACATCCATGTCAAACTAACAGAAATTATTCTGATAGATCTAACAGAATAGACTCAATACAATAGTAACTAAGTTACGAAGATTTACAGATATACCTAATTGTAAAACCCAGTAGATCCGACTAAGGCGCAAAGTTCTCCTGGAGAAACTTCGCAATTTAATGAAGTTAATAACTCTATTTATACTCTTTGAATTACGATAATGGGCGGTAGAGAAAGAAAGGCCGGGATAGTTTGTAATGTGGGTTAACTTATAGAAACAAGGCAACCAATTATGTAATAGAAGAAAGAAGAAAAATATAAACCTAATTTCGCGATATTTGCACTTCTTACATCAATAAGATCTTTCGTTTGAGTCTATACACGTAATTTTGAGTCTTTGTATTTCATTTGTAGTATTTAATTTGTTTCAGTTGCTATGAACTTCTTTATTAATTTACAAATGTAATTAAAATGAAGAACGACCAAAATGAAAATAATTACAATTACATGAATACAAATCGCCCAAACATAATTTAACTAATAGAATATACCTACTGTGATTTATGAAGGTATTAAGTTGGAAAATTAAGAGGTCAAACTATGAAGCAGCTGTCACCTTGTTATTACAATATCCTTCCACAAACTCGCCACATAAACTATGGAAAGTCATGTTATTGAATCATATTTAGATTAACAAATAACCTTGGATATTGTTTTCTGGGAAAATGAGCATTATTCTGTGACTGGGCCATACAATTAATCCTGTAAAGGGATTGTTATGATTTATGATTTAAATTAATTGTAGGTAATTTTACACCTACTCCTTGTCTCGTGTATTGATTTATAACATTTATCCTTGTGATGTAGGCTTGTTTGTAAGTATAAATATTTTTGAGTACGACCCTGGTTTTAGCTAGGTACTTCTTAAAGGTTTAGAATGTCGTTACTGAAATACATGGAATTCTTAGCCCATGTGTATGAAAATCGATAATAAAATTTTATATATTTATAAATGTATGTTATGTAATTTTTTTCTTAAAATCGTCTTTGTAACCTCTATATATTTACCTCCTTAAATATTTTCCATGATTAAAGGAAGTCCTATAGTTATACTTATTAATACTCTGGATATTGAAGTAAAGCATACTACAAAAATTTAATGCCTTTTAAATCCAGTCTTGCATGCTCCGTTTGTACTGAGATCTACTTCATTCACTCATACTGAATAAATCTGTTAAAAAGAGCCAACAATTTTCCAGGATCCATTGAAAAATATAACTCAACGTTCAACGAGATTATTACACAAAAATGTGAAGAAAACAATTTATAAATAAAAAACCGGCCACGTGCGAGTCGGACTCGCGAGACACTTCGTTCGAGGACGGACGGACGGACAGCGTAGCGAGAGTAATAGGGTCCCGTTTGGCACCCTTCTGGAACCCTAAAAATGGAATTCCTTGATCTAGTGACAAAGGGTTATTTCGGCTGTTTTTGACTTTGTTCAGTGGCTTAAACGTGAAAGGTATCTCAGAATAAACCAGCATATACTTTCAAAACTTATTTAATACCAAAACTTATTATAATACAACTACCACAATTTCCAGATAACCTAACGCAAGCGTCTATGTTTGCTCGGCGCCAACGCCCAACCGAAAAAGTGCCCGCTCTGCCGAGTTACCGTCACTCGCGCCACCAGTGTTGCCAGTGCAATCCATCTAAACCGTATATTTTAATTATTATCTATTTCCGCCGTCTGTGTGGCCAGGGCAAGAACTTTAAGCGTATCAATTTCTATTCAAAATAATAAAACCTTACACTCGACCATCCTGACGACGTGTATGTCCTCATACACGTATCTGGTGAAACCTTACACTCGGCAAATCGGGCTCTTTTATATAAGTGTACAAAAGAGAGTTTTTTTTTTTTAATAAAAATTATAAGAATTAATCTATATAACATCAAGTTCATTAATATTAAAAATAAATGAAAATATTGTCACAGTAAACTATTAAACTTTTGACAATCCAACGATTACGAACACTAATCTATCCATTTATCTATCCATTTATCTATCCATTTATCTATCCATTTATCTATCCATTTATCTATCCATTTATCTATCCATTTATCTATCCATTTATCTATCCATTGGTATCCAATCTATAGATAACCAATTAACCAAGATCTATCCATAAATGGATAAATCCAACCAAATTTAACCAAAAATCTGTAAACCAATCCGTTTCTTAGGATGTTACGGCTTGCCAGATCAACCAACCATAAATCTGTAAACCAATCCCTTTTTCAGGATGTACGGCTTGCCAGATCAACCAAATCTGTAAACCAATCCCTTTTTCAGGATTACGGCTTGCCAGATCAACCATGATGCGTTTTACTTGTTTCAGGTCAGGACGCGAAACCTCTTTTACGTTTTCTTGCGCTTGACCTGAAACAATACAAATAACAAGCATGTAAATACATTTTAAAACAACAATTTTATCAACACAGCATCAATAGATAAACTAGTGTCACTACTCGTATTGCAATATGGTGTAGCACACTAAATAATTTAATTATCATTCTGACATATTACTATCCTCATCGTTTTCATCATTATCCGTATCATTATCGACTATATATTTGGGGTGCATTAAAAGAGCCTCCACGAGTGACGATATTTGATTGTTCGTCAGGCGCACCCTGGGCAGTCAGCCCTGCTACCAACCTGTTGACTGGCTAATCTTTTTCCAACGGTATGAGCTACTTATTAACTTCATGTATTTATTTATTTATTATCTTCTTTATTGTACATACACCATACGACAACAAAAACAGTAGTTTATAGAAAGATTATATAAGTACAATGGGCGGTCTTATCGCACAAGGCAATCTCTTCCAGACAACCATGTATCTCATGTCGACACGATAGAAGAGGGTTATCGACTTCTAAAGAGACAACATGGATCCATGGTCGCATTCGGACTGCGGTGATGGTAGTCTTTCGCTTATTCCTCATTCCTTCAAACCTGCTTCAAACCCTGCTATTGGAGCCACTTTATACAGATCGTTACCTAATATTTTTACGACTTTAAAAGGACCTTCATAAGAGGGCATGAGTTTTGTACTCTTTTTATATAATAACTATCGCGAGTTAAATTCATAACGTGAGTGAAACCGTTTCACCGTTCAACCGTGTAACAAGAATCTTCTGAAGGCGTGGAAAGTAAAACAAGAACCTTGATTACTTACAACTCTGTCAGGAGATCTAAATGTGTCTACTGCAAGACTCACATTTTGTGTATTTGTATTCCTGATCGGTTTGATAAATAAAAAACTTGATAAAGGAATCTACAACGGTCAAGATGTGAGTATAGCCTATTTTGGACTTTACAAAGGGCCCAAGGTGGTCGATGTGCAATGTGTGAAAGGGCCTTTCAATCTTTTCTATGGGGTATAATAACCCTTCACGCGTAGCCGTTTTTTTATTTTTATTCATAACGGGCTTGCCTTTGACCGCCACCTCACCTGATGTTAAGCGATGGTGCGGTCGACGATGATGCACGCTTGCCCAGCAAAAACCTCACTCGAGTCTTGAAGACCACCAGATTATACTTCTCGGGAAACACTGACGCCGGCAAGGAATTCCACTCTTTGGCAGTACGCATGATAAAGCTATTAGCAAACCGGTTCGTGATTAAGGGTGGAATATCTACCATATAACGGTGGCGCATTGCCGTGCGTCTGGTCGTCCGATGATGGAAAGGGCTTGGGGGAATTAAATTGTGCAATTCCAACGCACACTTGCCGAAATGCATTTGATAAAAAACCGATAGGCTAGCAACTCTGCGCCGATGCTCGAGACTTTGTAGTTTGGCATCGACCAGCGCATCGTTGCCAACGAGCCTCTTGGCACGCCTCTCAATCGACTCTTTTTTGCATACCATTAATTTATTTTTATTCGTTCTAAGGTTTTCTCAAAACCGACATGACCTGCGTGGTTTCTCTTGCACAACTGCCACCTCGTACCCTTTGGGACCACCCATCTCGCAAATTCCCTTTCACCTCACATACATCTAAAGAGCTCGTCTCTCAAAACGTAGTTATCCTTGATATATTTCTACACCTTGAGGGTCCAGATCGTTACTGATAATATCACTCCCACACTGCATTATTTTTAAGCAACTTAGTGATAGGCTAACTTAGCAGTAGTGGACGTTTTTCGGCTGAAATGATGATGATGATGAACTTAGTGATAGGGCGAGCGACTTGGACAAACCCTTGTACGAACTTTCTAAAATAGCTAACGAGTCCTAGAAATTGCCATGCACCGTGCACATTATCTGGACAAAGAAAATAAACTACAATAGATTTTTGCACTACCTGGCGGCATATCAACTAAACTAATTTCGAAGCCCAAGTAATTTATCGAGTGCAGAACAATCCTCATGATGTCGAAGAAGTTCTATGAGTTTGGCCCTACCACTGTCAGATACAGTATCGCTTAATCGTATTTGACTCGTCAAATCGCTTAGCTAAAGTCACTTCAGTTTGTTTATTCAAAACTGAAGTAACTTCAATGTCCTCATGGCTGCATACAACCAGGGCTCTAATTCACCCAATTTTATGACGGACCTTTTGGCTCGGGAGAATATAAAATTGTCATGAAACCGACATGGTACCGAGCACGGTGTCACAGAAACAAAGAGTGATCCATGCTTCACCTCATAAACACCGCCACACACTAAGTATTGTTCGTTCGGCTTCCCTACAATTTTTGTACCTAATACTACGCTACCAGTAAACAACGTACCTATTGCAGCCGTTATACTTGCAACTCCAAAATTTTTACCATGACCCTGACTCTTTCCAAGTGTTCGCTATGCTCATGTAAATTAGGTAGCTTTAAATAAAAAAAAATAAAAATTAAAAATTATTCGTGTCTTTATAAAGAACAATATGCGGCTGCTCTGAGTAAGTCTGTCCCACTAACATTGGCTTCTCCAGCTAAATATCATCAACAAACCTACATGAAACAGTAGCAGCTATGCCATCGATCATCAATATCAACTATGCAGAACCTAAGGATTTTACAAGACGATTGCCAAAACCCTTAATCGTAGACGGAGTGTGGTCATAACCAAGTCCAAGATTTGTAAAATTCAAATGTCGTATAGGCGTAACCTCACTGCCAAGATCAACGAAAGCTTCCAGAAACAAACCATTAACGTTGACTATTTTAAGAAATTTTTCAGATGAACAAGAACTTGATATACGCATGGTTTTTATTTATTTATTTATTTGATTCTTTATGCACAACTGGGTACAAAGGCGGTCTTAACGCCATAGGCGTTCTCTACCAGACAATCTTAGGGTAATGCAGAGACAAAGAATAAGGTAGATGCACCAGTAAAGTAGTAAAATATGTTTCGTACTACGGACTTATAATAAAAATAGATAAATACCTATGTACATTATACAATATATGTTTTTTCTACTGTGTCAGCTTTCGTTGTCCCTGTATCCTATTTGTCTACAAACCTCAAGTTTATGCCCTACTTTTAAGGTTTGCGCATCTGGAATGCCAAAATGAATTAAATGAATGAATGTCCTCTAAAATCTGACCATAATTTTGTTCGGAAGGGAATGCATCCGTTAGCATTACTTGCCATTCTGCCCAGTAAATAGTATGTATTGAGGATCTCGTACCAAGTCTTATGTAGACCGGTAAGCTTTTGCATAGCAAAATGAACAATGGTCTTCTCATCCCAGCCGTAAACCTTCGCACATTCATGGGCCTTCTTGAGCCATATGTCTATACGTTAATTCTTTTCAGAATGATTGAATTCGGGAATAATAATAGTTTTTTTTTTTTTTTTTAACCCTACCTATTATTTAATGTTGTTCACTGGTTTGAAGGCTGTGATGGCAAGACCTCTTTAATAGATTGGATTATTTGTATTAAATCTCTAAAAGAAAAGGTAGGACTACATGACCTTTTGATGCGATGATCCGCGCTCGTGGAGACTTGATGCTTCTCGTTGCGACCTCCGGCAGCCCACTGCGACTGCGACGTTCGCAGCTCATCCCAGCGTCCGGTGAGCCTCGTCGATCACTCGGTCGCCGTTGCTCGCTGTCACGTTCCTTCTGTAGATCCATCTCCATCCGACGAACCCGCTCCCGTTTCCGCATATCAGTGCTTGTTCTCGCTCCAGCAGGCGACGGCTGTGGCTGCGGCTTCTCTGGTGGCCACTAATCTGGATGCGCCTGGAGCGCGAGCAGTCTCGTCGAGGAGTATCCAGGCTCCGAAGAGTTCCGTTATCTCCATCCACCATTTCCTGAAACTCACCACCAAAAGCAAAGAAGTATTAATATTAATGTAGTAAAGAGATCATCAAAAATCTCGAAAACGGTGCGTCCTAGAGCAAAACGGACGAAATTTTCTACCCCCCTGTATAACCCCGTAACCCATGTCTGCCTTATAGGATGAAACCATAAAACACAAAATTCCATGAGGTCCTAAGATGCCCATCATGCATCAGTTTATCGTCTATATAAATTAAAAAAATTACTAATAATACAAAACTAAATCATTAGTTTTATTTTTATATTAAGGATCAGTAATTAATTATTTAGGCTTCAACATACATAAACAGAGGTACATAAGGCAGACATAATGCCACATTGTATTCTGTACCAGTCGACCGATGTGTTAAATAGGAGCACAGCAAAATAGATACAAAAAGAATTTCTATGGTTTATGAGTAATAAAATAAAAATGCTAAATTATAAGGATAAAGAAACTGCCTACCATCAATCAATAAATGTAATTACCTGCAGATATAACCTGTACAGCCACGTGGTGTAAAACCGTTAGTTTTTAAATTTCAAAATTCAACGGTACCAACGTTGAATAACCTTTGTAGTCTCGCGATGCAAAACCGTTGGGATTTAAAATCACATTGTAATAATTTATAATATTTAGGCACAATATATACCGAAAAATGTGATTAAAACTATTACACTGTAATAATTTGTAATAAATTCAGGCACAATATATACCGAAAAATGTGATTAAAACTATTTCATATGAAATTGGTTAAAATTGTAATCTAGATAAACACCTAATAATCAATAATTATTTTACTAAAGATGTAGGTTACAACGAAAAATATAATGTAGGCGTGTACTTACGGAAATTTTCTTGATCCCGCTTCTGAGATGAAAGGTATCTCAGAATAAACCAGCATATACTTTCAAAACTTATTTAATACCAAAACTTATTATAATACAACTACCACAATTTCCAGATAACCTAACGCAAGCGTCTATGTTTGCTCGGCGCCAACGCCCAACCGAAAAAGTGCCCGCTCTGCCGAGTTACCGTCACTCGCGCCACCAGTGTTGCCAGTGCAATCCATCTAAACCGTATATTTTAATTATTATCTATTTCCGCCGTCTGTGTGGCCAGGGCAAGAACTTTAAGCGTATCAATTTCTATTCAAAATAATAAAACCTTACAAACGCAACCGTGAAAGTTTAACTCTTGTTTCTACGTTACTTAGAAATTAGTGGGATGAGAATCTGAGTGTTGTACAGCAACTATTTGAGATATCAAACCGTAAGTTGTATCTTGCAAAAGTTCTTTGTTAGGTTGTTAAATTCTACAGTTGTCTTGTCAAAGAGTTAACAAACTGGAGCCCAAATCATGACTTACTAAATACTTTGATCACTTGAGAATTTGTCTCATTAATACTGTCTAATATCTGGTAACTATAAATAAAATCAGATCGGTGATTGATTGACCGACTGACTGACTTACCAATAATGCACAGCCTAAACAGCTGGTTTTAGATATTCATAACATGACGACGGCTAGCATTAATGAAGGGGTTTACGAAATGCAACCACGAAAAAATGAAGTAGGATTTCAAAGTTTACATGGTTCAAATTAATTGAAGAGACAACGCACAGCCACTTGTAACTTACAAGGGAAAACCCTTTATAGTATTAGGTATTAAGTCATATTCACGTAAATGGAATCTTACACGCAAGAAAATTCTTATTATTTATTCAGTAGACGGCCAAAGATCAAATAAGAAAGCAAAATGGTACAAATATCTTATATCTTTCTTATGTTTAATTTAATTTTTACTAGCGTAATCAGGTTATCACACCGACTGAATCAAGAGTACACAATGTAATCAATGTTTATAATGTGAGATATGGGTAAAAAATGTTTTTAGATTTTGGTGCGGTACACAAAGACTTAATACAACATAGCATTTATTCCAGTAGTCCGATTGCTTAATGCTTTTCTATTATCTACAGCTTAGGTTCTCATTTTTACCCAGTTCTACTTTCACAAAATTATTACATATGTACATCCCATGAGTGTATTTGACATGAAATATCTCTAAAGAAAAAACGGTCCCAAAAAAAATAACAAATACGTGTGAATAGAGAAAAAGTGGGCTAGGATTTTAACATTGACATAAGATAGTTTGTTGCCCACAACGAGTTTAGAATGTTTACTAAATTATTGCAGAACATTTTTCAAGTGTTTTTGGGCACGAACTATAGTAAAAGCCCCAGTCACCGACAGTGCTGCCGTGTCAGGCCTATCTCTTGTATCTCACGAAACATAGTTTTGAGATATCACCGTTTGAAGTTTTTTACAGATAATTGCGATTATCTTAAATGTTTCAAAACTTTCGGGAAATATTTTTACATAATTGTTTGTATTAAAGTCTGAGGAAAACCGGGCAATTTATAGATTTTTGAAAACTTCGAAATTTTCAGAGTTATTAGCTATAACAGAGATAGGCGTAACAAGCTCTCTATACATTGGTTGTTACGCGGTGCTCTGTATCTTAAGATACGTGACTTAGCCGCAACAAGTGTAATATGGAATGTTTTGCTTAACACAGGTATCTTCAAATAAAGTTTGTCTGACAGATTATTTAGTATTAAATTAAATTAGTTTATAAAGGAATAGAAAAAATACTACTCATCTAAACAAATGAATAATGACTTATGACATATCTTGTATAAACTCAAATTTTCAAATGCATTTAAATAACCTTTTTAATGAGTCAAAAAGTAAAACGAAAACTCAGACTTCTTCTTACCAAGATTCGATAACTTTTAAAACAAATAAACTTAATTAACTTCATAACTAACATAAAAATTGGAATGAGAACTTGGTATTATCAAAATTATTTTAGATACAAAAAAAAACTAAATCCTAGATATGTAAGATCTTATCTAAATCTATATCTGCATCTATGTCTGCTTTCTTTCTTGCACTTACACTCCTTCGCCTTAATTCCCGGGGTACTTCTTTTTTACCTAAGTCCAACACACTTTTGCAATACACCTGCAAATCTTTGAATTATTTTTCAGTGTATGATTTCTTGGCGATTATGTATGTTGAGCATCTTCAAATTTCAACTATTCTTAATGCCTAAATACGTGGATTGAAAAGTTCGCGGTCTTATATAAAAATAATAATGCAATCGAAATGCTTTTGATCTCATTATAATCGTCAACCCTTCAGATGATTTTACGCTTTTCTTTGTTTTATTACTTTTGCTTCCAGACTTAGAAGGATTTAATCAGAGCCAGGTGATAAATTTCTTGCATCCGAATAAAATATATCTCAACAATGCACTGTCAGTACGTGTCCGTTTTAAAATTTGTCCAAAATAGCACAAAACTACATAGTGACGGAATAAGGAGAATCTATTGCATCCGATGCTGTAGTTCAGATCAGTTAGCTGAATTAAATCCCAGTAGACAGAGCGTTGAATATGTCCTCTACTGTAAATAGCCTTCAACTTCCACTATAGCACATAACACCGAAAACATATTGAATCTGATAGTAGGAAATCAATAATGAAATATTAAAGAGATAGCTAGGTTATAGATGTTTTTTAAAAGTGATAAGGAAGCAATATGTATGTACCTACCTACTTAAACTCATTTTGTTAAACCATTTTTAGTGCCAATAAAAAGAATTTATTATTATTATTATTTATGTTTATTTATTTTGTCTCGGCAAGCCGGCAAAACTGATGATACGGGCCTAAGCCAAGTGTTTATCAGTGAAGTTAAGAGTTGAAGTAACTATTAAAGTTAATCATGACGAGTTAGTTCATTATCTGGTTCACATTGCAGGAACTTTCTTACCAGTCTGCACGTGTTCAGTATCGCCGCTTTCTGCATTAAGTGGTAGGTGCACGGATGGAGATTTAGGGTGTTAAGGGACTGGTGAAGCTGTTTGGGTATTACTCCTGTAGTAGACAGCACAATAGGGACTATTACTACTTTTTGTAGATGCCAAAGTCTGGTAATTTCATCCTTTAATTCGGTATATTTGGAAAGTTTTTCTGCTATTGTAGTCTGTAAGTTGTGTGTATTCGGTACCGCAATGTCTATGAGAAATCCAGTTTTGCTTATTTTGTTTATTAATGTTATGTCTGGTCTATTGAAATGGATAGTTCGGTCTGTAAGGATAGCTCGGTCAAAATACAGTTTTGTTGATGAGTTCTCCAACACCGTTTCTGCGTTGTATTTGTAATACGGAACAACAGAATCTATGAATTTGTACTGATAAGCTAGTTTTTGGTGGATGATGTTGGCTATTTGGTCGTGTCTATGTTTGTAATCTGTCTGGGCTATTGATTTACACGCACCTGTAATATGTTGAATCGTTTCTGGAGAGCTATTGCATTTTCTACAAGTGTCAGTGACTAAATTCTTTATTATGTATTTTCTATAATTCTTTGTCTCAATTACTTGATCTTGTATCGCGATCATGAAGCCTTCAGTCTCTGGGAAGAGATCCCCTCGATTCAACCATGTGTTCGACGCCTCTTTGTCGACATTTATTTGACATAAATCATGGTGATGTCTTCCGTGTAGAGACTTTTGGCTCCATTCTAGTAGCTTGGCTTTGTTGTCGATCAGAATTTCGTTGTTCTGTTCTGTCGTTTCCTTTAAATTGAGAGGTGTGAACTGCCGATCGCTTTGTGCAATTAATTTGTGTAGTGTGGAAGATTCAGTTTTTCCAATGAAGTACTGTCTAAGAGTTGTAATCTGCCTGTTGTGTAAATTTCTAATATCAATAAGCCCCCTGCCTCCTTCTTTTCTCGGTAGTGTAAGTCTTTGTGAACACGATCTTGGGTGGTGTTTGCGGAATTTGGTCATTGTTGTATTGATTTTTCGTTGTAAGTTTTTTAGGTCTGTTACTGTCCAGTTTATTATACCGAATGAATAGGTGAGTACGGGTATAGCGAAAGTGTTAATTGCTTTTATTGTGTTTCGTGAGTACAGTTGTGTTTTTAATATAGTATTTAATCGATGTTGGAATTGTTGTATTAGTTTTTGTTTTGTGTCTTTATATTGAATTTGAAGTGATTGATTGTACCCTAAGTACTTATAAGTGTCTTGCTCACATAACGGTTCAATTTGTTCTCCCGTTCCTAAGGTGTATTGGTGTTGGTAGTTCTGCCCTGCTCTAACTGAATTTATTTTGCATTTATCTATGCCAAATTCCATTTTTATGTCATTTGTGAATTGTTCGGTTAGGTTAGCTAATTCATAAAGTTGGTTTTCGGTTTTTGCGTATAATTTAATATCATCCATATAAAGCAGATGATTTAGCACAGGTGTTTGTGCTTCAGTCTGACTCTCAGTATTTGTGTCTATTAGAGGTATTCCTAATGATGTTGAGTTTAATATATTAGAGAGAGGATTAAGAGCAAGACAGAACCACAGCGGGCTGAGTGCATCTCCTTGGAAAATGCCTCTCTGTATTTTGATTGGGTCAGTTTCTACGGTTTTGGTTGGAGTAGTTAATCTAAGTACAGTTTTCCAATTTGTCATTATGGTCTTGAGGAATGTTATTATAGTAGGATGTATTTTGTAAATTTCTAAAACTTTGATTAGCCAAGAATGAGGAACAGAGTCATAGGCTTTCTTGTAATCAATATACATGCTAAATAGATCAGTTTTGGTTTTTTGAACTTTTTTAAGGACAACAGAATCTATGATTAACTGTTCCTTGCAGCCTTGACTGAATTTTCGACAGCCTTTTTGTTGTTCAGCTAAGATGTTGTTGGCGTCGGTGTGTTGGTATATTATTTCTGAAATACAAGCTGTTATAATCTTGTACAAAGTCTGCAAACATGTAATAGGTCTATATTTCGCTGGGTTACAGACATCTTCGGGATCTTTAGGTATCATAAATGTTGTACCTGATGTTAAATAAGGTGGTATTGTCCTGGGGTCTTGGATGAAGCTATTTATGTGATTATAAAGATAACTGTGTACAGATGTGAATTTTTTGTACCAATAGCTATGAATATAATCTGACCCGGGTGATTTCCAGTTGTGTAAGCGGCAAAGTACTTTGTGAAATATTTGTGGGGATATCTGCTCAAATGTCATTGCCTGAATGTTTGTGTTGTTATTTGTTGATTCTGTATGTATCCAATCGGCTTGGGCATTGTGCTCAGTTGGGTCTTCCCATATTCCTGCCCAGAAATTCTGGAATATCTCTGGATTTGGACTGCTAAGTTCGTCCTCGTTTATGCTGTTTTCTTGAACATTGGTTGTTGCCTGCCTGATGTTGCGGTAGAAAACTTTTTCATTGTAAGTGAATTGAGTATTTTGTTGTTTTCTTAGGGTGCATGCTTTGTATCTTTGTAAGCGGCCTGATACAACTGAGAGTTTTTGTTTAAGTGTGTCTAATGTGTGTGCTACTTGTGTGTTTGGTTCTTCGTGTATGGTGTGGATTTTGTATTGTTCGATGATATTATTTACGTGTTTCATTACTTTGCTACTTCTATTTCCGTTGGTAAATTGTGTTAGTCTACCTATTTTTTTCCGTAAATCGCCAAGTTTGCGTTCTAAGCGTTTTTGCCAGTTAGGTTTAGATTCATTCTTTGCACGTTGAGTGCTTTCTGAGGTTTGTAAATTTATCTTTGCGCCGTTAACCTTAGCAGCAGTCCACGCCGCACAATAAATTATTATTATTTATTATTATTAATATTTGCCATAAATTCTGATTTCCCAGGGTATCTAAGAGAAAGATACCGATGCCTTTTTGAGTCGAACAAAAACACAACCGGCTAAGCACTTCACGCAAATTTTTATTTCGTCTGATGCCGATATATAAGAAATTTTACGCAAATTAGTTGTGATAAATGAAACTAGGGTCCAGCTAAGACAACAGAATAGTAAGACCAAAAAATACTAAAAGTATAGACCAGAACTACTAGCCTCGAAGCAACATAAGGTGATTATTTTGAAAATAAGGTAATGGTGGCAGTTTTTTGGGTCTAAGTCGACTGCTGATTAAAGGGTATCGTCATAAACTGCATTTATAACTGCACTTTTTTATACAAATTTTGTAGTTATTGAATAAACGTCAAACAGTAAAAATTACCAACGAAGTTACTAAAAACTGTTTTGTTTTATCTAAGTACAATTCAAGCGTTCTGAAATTATCTGAAACTCTGAAACCATGACTAAAATCCATAATTTAAGGTGCCAGTTGGCTTTTCATTGCCTTGTTTAGGACCTATTTACTTCAATTTCCTGTGTAATAAAATAATAATTGATTAACACACATTTTCATAAAATAACCAGTGGAAAACCAACCACAGACAGTGACTATTTTGAAGGCTTTTGAAAATTATTTTAAAGTACGTACACTTTTCAAAAACCCGGTAAATGAGATATATCAAGCTGATATACTAACCAACAAAAATAGGTTTGTGAACATTACTCCTGCATATTCGACCGCGATTTTTTTAATCCACCTATTGATTTCAGAAAGGTAGTTATTTTTCTTCAGCTGGTCCATAAATAATATCATGTTGCCGTGGGCTATTACTTTTAGAACCATGTTTGTTAATGAAGCTCTCATAATATCCACATCATCATCAGTTAATACGCGCACTACAGTCACGGATAAATATTGTATCTAGTAGTTAGCAGAGTTAGGATTTGCTCGATGCGCTCGCAACTTATCACGCGTAATTGATGTAACTTAAGATACAGCATTTTACCATAACTAACAATGGCAAAATCATAGTTTCAAGAGTTAGGTGATAGGCAATTGTGACTAATTGGTAATAGATAATTAAAATATTATTTTACTGGGTGATAGAGGATCATGAAAAAATACGATTTAGACCTGTTACGCGTAACTCATGTATCTTAAGATAACAGACCTGCGAGTGACACGGCAGAGTGCCCCATTGTTCGACAAAAAACAACCAACTTCAGAAAATAAGAGTAAAATTATTATAATTTGGTATATGGTTAATTTATCTAATAAACATTGAATTGTTACATAGTGAACCACATGTACACACGGCTACACATCAAGCTGTACATTTCCAGTATAAGCTGACCTCGCATTGTGCAGGCTTTCCGTACAATGCGAGATCAGCTTATACTGGAAATGTACAGCTTGGTGTGTAGCCGTGTGTACCTACGTAAAAAATCATCATGAAACCAAATATTTAAAACATACTTGTGATCGTCCCTTAAAGTGTCGATAATTGGGGATGTTACGTTATCTTATTTCAGTGTTAAAATCCTTGCCCACTTTTGTCCCTATTCACCCCTGCATTCCTATTCACCCCGTTTTACCCGGTATCTATTTTTGATTCGCATCCATTGTTCGCGATTGGCGATTGGCACAGTGCATAATATATCTGTTTAAGCAATTCAGGATCAGAGACGTACCTTAGATTTAAAAAAATATAAATCAGTTTTCTTAGTCTACCGCATAGCAGTCTTATATGCTCATTGAAACGAAGGTTATCTATGGTAACTCCAAGATATTTTATAGTGTGTACCTACCTACACGCTCCAATGACGGGCACGAGCAATTTTCTCCGGATTGACACTCATGCGATATGATTTTACGGCACACTTACCACCCTTAAAGTTTTATTACCACAACACAGGGACATATTGTATATTTTTCTTACTTTATTTTTTAAGTCTATTCTAATTGAACATTTGAGCTGTGTCATTATCTTCCAACCGTGCGAAATATTTTACTCTGAAAATATTTATTATTATAAGATTTATAAGTAGAGTAATGATAATAATTTATATTGATTATATTAGTATCAGTATAAAGTTTGTACAATGTGCTGGTTGTAAAACACTATAGCTTTAAGAGGTGTATTCATTTCAAAAACTGTTAAGAGGCTGACAACACCCAAAAAATCAGACCTCTGCGGTCACTGTCGTTTCGTACAGAACTGAAAGAGAGGCAACGAGCCGAGGGACGTCGGATACGCCGCTCAACTTGAATGAAAATTAACAAAAACATTTTTAAATAAAAAACTAAAAGTTTATTTGAAAAACGGAAACAACAAATGTTTAGATTATTGTCTTTCTCAATTGTTTTCTTAATTTTATTTATAATATTTAGTAAATAATAGAGACTGTTTGCTTTAAAGCATTTTTTAAGAGGTTAGTTTACACTTCTTTTCTATCGAGAAAACTACAAGAAAACGTGTTTTGGGCACAATACAGTTTCAGAAAATACGATCAAGATTAACATATATTTTTTTCACTGCCACAAACTGAATAGATACAGCTAAAAATGTTTTTAAAAGAAGCCTATTTGGGGCATTTGGCTGTTGTCAGCGTCTTAAAGCAAATCGGCTATAGGCCTAAGACTAAGGCCCAGCATATATTGAACCCAGCCCACACACTGCATATGGCGTGAACGGTTTTGTAACGCACCGCATATTGGTCCCACTTTACCCAGTGCCACATACATAACACTTTCGAACAAAAGATATTAAGGCGCCGTCTAGCACAGCCGGGCCGAATTAAATATGTATATCACACAATACCTTCACACACACAGCACAGTACCTTCATTTTACGTATATGTAGGGGTTAAATGAATGAATGATATTTATTCCTCTTAAAATATAGTACATTATGGTGTTGGATGGTTATAAAATAGCTCTTCTATTTTGCCACAGAGTGGCATGTGAAACTTAAGCAATATAAACAACAAATGACTACTTAAAATACCTACAATTAATAATAACATTACCACCCATGTCAGAAAATTACTATTAGTATTGATTATACATTTACAATTAATTTCGTGCATAAAAAAATAATAAATAAATTGTACGGCACCATCTAGTCCCAAACTAAGCAGAGCTTGTGCTATGGGTATATTTATTGGACAATGGATGTAATACTTATACACTTCTTTTTTTGTAAATATATACTTATAATACATAGGCAACACCCAGACAAACACAAACACTTATTTCATCACACAAATATTTTTGTCCTGTGGGAATCGAAACCACGACCTCGTGATCAGCAGTCCGACCCTCGTACTACTAGATTACAGACGCCAAAAAATTACACTACAGAACAAATACGAAATTGTTTTTATAAAACACTACAACACAAAGTCTAGTAAATAATAAATCTTACATATTACATGACATACGCTGCCCCACTATCCCACTGCCCCACTGCCCCGCTGCCCGACTGTCCCACTGCCCCACTGCCCCGCTGCCCCGCTACCACGCTGCCTCTCTGCCCCGCTGCCCCACTGCCCCTCTGCCCCGCTACCCCACTGCCCCGCTGCCCCGTTTCCCCACTGCCCCGCTGCCCCGCTGCCCCACTATCCCATTGCCCTACTGCCCCGCCGCCCCGCTGCCTCGCTACCCCAGTCCCCACTGCCCCACTGCCCCGCTGCCCGCTACCGCACTGCCCCGCTTCCCCACTGCCCCGCAGACCCACTGCCCTGCTGCCACGCTGCCCCACTGCCCCACTGTCCCACTGCCCCACTTTCTCACGGCCCCACTGCCTGGCTACACCACTGCCCCGCTGCCCCACTGTCCCACTTCCCCACTGTCCCACCGTCCCACTGTCCCACCGTCCCACGGTCCCACTGTCCTACTGTCCCACTGTCACACTGCCCACTGTTCCACTTTCCCACTGTATCACTATCTCACTATATCACTATCGTCCCATGTCCCATATCCTGTCCCACTGTCTCACTATGTCACTATATCACTATCGTCCCGTCCCATGTCCCATGTCCCAACCTATGTCCAGTCCCATGTGCCGTCCTACTGTCCTGTCCCATGTCCCGTCTCATGTCCCGTCCCATTTCCCGTCCCACTGTCCTGTCCCATGTACCGTCTTATGTCCCGTCCCATTTCCCGTCCCCAGTTCCGTCCCCTGTCACGTCCCCTGTCCCGTCCCCAGTCCCGTCCCCTGTCCCGTCCCCAGTCCACTCTATCGTACATTACTATCCGTTCGTGCAAATGCATAGAAGCTTCGATCTGTCGGGTGAGTACGCAACCCACGATTTTTTTTTTCTTTTTTTTTTTTTCTTTCTTTCTCAAAACCCATACCAGTTTTTAAGTCAGATCATCAGCTTTCAAACAAAAAAAAAACATCAAAATCGGTCCAGTAGTTTTAGCGTGATGCTGGAACAAACAAACAAACAAACAGACAACTGACATTTAACAATTTTATAATAGTAGTAGATAGATAATACTTACTATTTAGGTAGGTAGATAATTACTATTTTTTACCGTTTTTAGGGTTCCGAAGTCCTACAAGGAACCCTTATAGTTTCGTCATGTCCGTCCGTCTGTCCGTCTGTCCGTCTGTCCGTCTGTCCATCTGTCCGTCTGTCCTAATCCTCTACAGCTTAATAACTTCTACAGTTATAAACATAAGTAAATGAAATTATGTTAAAAAATAGTCTACATATAGATCTCAATTTTAAAAGAATAAAAAAATCGTTTTTCCGTATTTTAGGGGTCGCGTCCATACATGTGAAATGGGGAAAAAAAAATTTTTTTCGCTGCACCCCCTCGTGTAGGGTATCATTGAATAGGTCTACTAAAATGAAGGTAATGTTTCATACACCACTTTTTTATCAGGTGTACCATCTGCGAAATATAGCCCGCCAAAGTGGCTTGCAGTGTGTCCCCCCCCCTGCCATTTCTAAACTATCCAACGTAGAAACTTATAATCTTCCACATTGATAGACCTTTGTGAAAACTCTCTTTTAAAATTATTTCGAGTATAATGTGATTACAATTTTTTGAGTTATAGAGACAAAACTGAAAAATACTTAAAACGTCCTAGTTCAAAGGTCATTGACCTTAGAGAAAAATGGTCATAGCAAATAATGCTCTTTTAGCTACTTTCTATTTGAAAAAATCACAAAAAGAAACTTTGCATGAAACACTTCTTAAATTTGGCTTCTTGAATTTATCGCTAGATGGCGCTACTAACAACACGCTCTGAGACGCGAATGCTGCCGATTATTGCAAAAACTAAAATAGCCATGATTAATATTCGATTTGATTCGTTTGTAATTACACCTACTTAAGGAACCCTATAATACTGAGCATGGCCCGACATGCTCTTGGCCGGTTTTTATTAAAGTAGTTATACAAGTGAAAATCTGAAAGGACTATTTAGATCAGTCGTAGGCATATCCTACTTCCCACTAATAATATAAATGTAAAAGTTTGTGTAGATGTTTGGATGTTTGTTACTCAATCACGCTGGAGCAGCTGAACGAATTTTGATGAAATTTCGCACACAGATAAACCAGATCCCGGATTAACATTTGGGCTACTTTTTATCCCGGGAAAATAAATAGTTCCCGAAGGATGTGCGATAAGTCTTTCTGTAATAAGCCGAAACATACGCAGGCGAAGTCGCGGGCAAAGTCTAGTAAATAATAAAGCTTACATATTACATGACATTACATTTTTTAATTTGTTTTTTTTTATTAATTTAATGTAATTATTTTTTTTATTAGTTTAATATAAATAAATAATAAAGTTTTAAACATAGCATTAGTTAACAAATGAAAAAGAACATACTGCTTGAAAAATAGTAGTTTATGAAACTGTTGCATAATAGGGGTTATTAAAACACGAGTGTGAGTTTAAAAACCGAGCCGTAGGCGAGGTTTTTAATAGTATCACACGAGTGTTTTAATACCTAATTATGTCAGTTTCATACACTATTTTATCTAAACTCATACAATTTTAAATAAAATACCAAAGTCAAAATCTTCGTAACATTGTCGTTGTTTTTCTTGATTTCTCTGGTAAAAGATGCATCCAGAAATTCAGGCGGGGTCATATCAGTTCAGTATCACTGCTGTAGTCAGATATTTTTGCCCAGAATAAAACTTTCGACTTACAAAACCATATTAATAACGTAAACAATAACAATAAATTTACAAGTAACGATGACCAAATCCAGTAGGACGTGGCGCGCGGTCGCGCACGCGCGCTGCCACGCGCCTACACAGATAATAAAATATAGTCTGGCGAAAAAATTATAATCGGAACTAATTTTCTATCCTTGTCAGGATTCCGTCAATCTCTGTTTTATCATACAAAAAATATGCCCGTAAACACTTAAATATAATTAAAATTTTAATCGATAAAAATTTTCAATGTATGACAAGTGGCGCCGCCCTGAATTTTGTGTACTCATTGGTGCCAAACTGTACGACTGCTAAAAAAAAGGTTTGAAAACTCCTTGGTTGGGTCAAAGTGGCATTAAAAACTCCTTAGTTGGGCTGAAGTGTGCGGTTATGGAAAAAAAATTAAATTACCGCATTGTTTTGTTCAGCAAACTGTATCGTAATGAAACTTTTTAAATTTATTACAGGTGCATGTGCGTAAAGTATGTCATTATGACATTACTTTCGAGTTCATAATTCGAATTTTACGATACGAGTGTAGATAAAAACTGTTATTCTACAACTTCGGGTACCGTTGTTTTCCATAATAACATGATCTGGGAAACAGGCGAAACATCCTAAGCAACATGCATCACAGTCAATTTGCGTTATAACAACATAAAAGAGATTCAATTAAGTACTTATAAAAAATCCTGCTCATGGACGTAAAACTTTTCAACGTGATGCAAACTTTTTAAAAGAGATGCTAGGAAATTACAGAAACTTTGTGTTGTCGTTTTTCACGGCGTTTTTAAAACTGACTTAAAGGTAATAAGGTACTCACTCAATACATGAGCAGTACGCTATCAGGTCTTGAGTGCGTAATAAGTATTTTTTTTAACGAAATTGGTATAAGGTATAACTAATGTTGTTGTGGCAATAAATCATTTTTCTTTCTTTCTTCTTTCTTCTAATGGTAATACAGAGTTATTTGTACTTTATAAACAATATGAACATAACATAACATCACGCCTGTATTTCCCCGAAGGGGTCGGCAGAGGTGTATATTTCACCCACATTTCGCCAGTTATGTTATAAGTCCCATGTAATAGAAAGCGAGCCTATTGCCATTAACCGGGCACAAATCCAGACTCCGGGCTGCTACTGAGAATTTCCTAATGAAAAAACCCAATAACACTTTGCCCGACCCAGGAATCGAACCCAGGACCCCACGCTCAGCAGTCGCGCTTGCGACCACTAGACCAACGAGGCAATCAAACAATATGAAAGCGAAATTTTTCATATTTACATCTAAAGACTGTGTCATATATGGCAATAGAAATATATTATAGAGAGATATTCAACTGTAATTGTATTTTTTTAGACAAACATATTCCTTACGAATCACGAGAAATAAAATACAGTATTTTCCTCAAACCATTCCTTGTGCAATTTGGCCTTATTCCTTAACCAAAACAAAAAATGTTACTTTGTCACTGTCTTTAGCTTAAAAGTAGAACTAAATCTCATTTAAGACATTCCTTGACATCTTCAATTTATTCTACAACTAAATGACCAATAATGTTTAAGAATGAAGTTACTTAGATCTTCTAGATTGTCTTAGAAATGCGAAGTTAGTAAAGAATTTCAATTACAATATTAAGAATTAAGTACCTACAAAAACAAACTGAAAAAAATTGTAGTTTATGAAACTGTTGCATAAAAAAACACGAGTGTACGTTTAAAAAAACCGGTCAAGTGCGAGTCGGACTCGCGCAGTAAGGATTCCGTACCTCTCAACGACCTGATACCCCATACAAACTGATTTAATTTACGAGAGTTTATCAAAAGACATCAACGCACAGTGCACGAAATATGAATTTTTGCATGTCTTTCTTACGCAGGTACCACCCATATGTCTATATTTCTCTTATTTTTAGCATTTTTTGCTAAACTACATAATATGCACTATAATCTGACCAAGTTTGACGTTGGTATATATCACTGTTTTGAAGATAGAGCAGGAACAAAAACGTTGAAAAAAATGCATGTTTTTTGAGGTTTCTTGTATAGGAACCCCCTTTGGTTTTAGACTTATTTTTGTTTTTAGTATTTGTCGTGATACACCTCATAGCAACACATATTCTGAGAAAATTTCAACAAGTTACCTATTACCGTTCAAAAGATACAGCTACAGAGAGTAATAGGGTCCCGTATGGCACCCTTCGGGTACGGAACCCTAAAAACGAGCCGTAGGCGAGGTTTCTTTGTTTTATTATAATGCATAGATACATTTTTTATAGACTACCTAGGTAATACTATGGATTTCCTGTGTACAATTTTTTCTGAAATAAATTATTATTATTTATTATTATAGTTTAACATGAATCGCGGTTTAAATTTTTTCTTAACATGGTTTCAACTTTTGTAATAAGAACCCAAAAGCTTAATTATTTTTATAATACCTACAGGCCAATAATAATAAATGTTTTAGTCCAAATAATTTGTACCGTTCTTCTTTCCTCAATAGGTTGAACAAAGGCGTAAGCAATAAAGCAAGTAATGTGTTTACGGCTAAGAAACAAATAGTAGTAAAGATGGCAATAAACTATGGTTAGGGTAAAACTTGTGCCTTATCGCTTATGACCACTGAAATTCGTTTTGCTCAGTCAAACTCCAAACCTTGTATCTTGAGCACGTTCAAACTAATTTTTTGTGATGAAAAATGTTATTCACTTAGACTGAAATCTAAATACTCCAGCCAGACAGTACATTTTTTTTTTGCTGCGAGGAGGAAACCTATAAAGGCTGCCGGCCTCATGGGGGATAGAGGCCGGGGTGTGTGGGATTCTTACCCACTAAAACCCCCCCAATGGCCTTCTACAGCACAATAAGGGGGACTCCGGGAATGTAATATGCCTCCGGAGCCCACCCTATGCTACGCCTGTAAGGCACGTCCCAAGGGAGACTATTTGTCTCCAGGTACAACTGCCCGGTTCTCATGGCAGCACTTGACAGACAAATACACAAACCAAAAACAAATATACGTGACCTACAAATGTTTCGAATGCGGAAATTGAACTCAAAATATTTTCATGAATAGTGTCAATCATTCAACAAATTTCAAACCATTTGCATCAATGTTATAGGGATCAATATAAAACTTAAAAAATAATAATTCTCTGAATAAATTCTACATACCTACCTTTTTTTTATTTATTTCTTATTTTTGCCTTGGGGAATTCCTCATGGACGCACTCCGCTCGGTGTTGGCGGAGCCAGTGTCGGACTCTTACCGACTAAAACCACCACGGTGTTCCTTCAACTAACTTAGCCGGGGGCGTGGGAACCCGTGAGTATTCACACAAAACCAAAACCAACAGCACATTGTCATTAATGTTTGCATGACAACAGCCCTACTAAGATAGCCTTGCCTTGTAAATGTGACTCCATAGATCTCGTAAACAAACAAATATATCTGGGGCTTACTATAGATAGCCGACTTAGTTGGAAGGAACATATAAATGTAGTAAGTGACAAATTAAGAAGTATATTAGCAAAATTCTCTATAGTAAAATATAAAATTCCATACCAGACACTATTACTGCTTTACGCACTGGCCGAATCAACGATATCCTATGGGTTATCTAGTTACGGGAGAATATTTAAAACTCACCTTGATCAAATATATACACTCCAACTACGTATATTAAAAACCATTGTTCCCTATACCATTAAGAAAAAGTACAAAAATGATTACCATAAATTATTTGAGCACTGTAAAATTATACCAATACTATAATAAATAATAATAAGAAAACTAAAATATTACAAAAATATGAAATGAAAACTCGAAGTGTCACTAATGCCAAATTGTTACTTCCTAAATATTGTAATTTACATGGTAGGAGAATGTTAATAGTAGTTTATGAAACTGTTGCATAATAGGGGTTATTAAAACACGAGTGTGAGTTTAAAAACCGAGCCGTAGGCGAGGTTTTTAATAGTATCACACGAGTGTTTTAATACCTAATTATGTCAGTTTCATACACTATTTTATCTACACTCATACAATTTTAAATAAAATACCAAAGTCAAAATCTTAGTAACATTGTCGTTGTTTTTCTTTATTTCTCTGGTAAAAGATTGTTCGTCATTTACGTTGCTGCATCCAGAAATTCAGGCGGGGTCATATTCTCCTCAGTTCAGTATCACTGCTGTAGTCAGATATTTTTGCCCAGAATAAAACTTTCGACATACAAAACCATAATAATAACGTAAACAATAACAATAAATTTACAAGTAACGATGTACAAATCCAGTAGGCCAGGCGCGCGGCCGCGCACGCGCGCTGGTGCGCGCCTACACAGATAATAAAATATAGTCTGTCGACAACATTATAATCGGAACTAATTTTCTATCCTTGTCAGGATTCCGTCTATCTCTGTTTTATCATACAAAAAATATACCTGTAAACACTTAAATATAATTAAAAGCAATATGACAATCAAAAGTTCTGCCAAAAACGCGATTTTAAACGATAAAAATTTTCAATGTATGACAAGTGGCGCCACCCTGAATTTTGTGTACTCATTGGTGCCAAACTGTACGACTGCTAAAAAAAAGGTTTGAAAACTCCATGGTTAGGTCGAAGTGCCATTAAAAACTCCTTAGTTAGGCTGAAGTGTGCGGTTATGGAAAAAAAATTAAATTACCGCATTGTTTTGTTCAGGAAACTGTATCGTAATGAAACTTTTTAAATTCATAACAGGTGCATGTGCGTAAAGTATGTCATTATGACATTACTTTCGAGTTCATAATTCGAATTTTACGATACGAGTGTAGATAAAATATATTATACTCTACCTAATTAATCAACTACCAATATCTCTAAGGGATAATATAACAAAAAAAAACATAAAATTTAAATTCAAACAACATTTGCAAGTTACAAATAACTAGGGTTATAGGCTCGCCCCCTATTACATGGGACTATAACATAACTGGCGAAATGTGGGTGTACTATACACCTCTGCCTACCCCTTCGGGGAAATACAGGCGTGATGTTATGTTATGTTACAAATACACAATAATAAAAATAACTAGTCAATACAATTAATAACATTATTAATGTAAGTATAATAAATTCTCAAAAGTTTGCTGCATTTGTGGGAACAACCTGTATCAACATAAATACTACCTTCCACCAGTTTTTAAAGACGGCTCGCGCAGTCACCGGTGTTCGCTCCTTCATAATGTAGCTAAATATTATCTGGTATCTACCCACATTGTACTTATTTAATATCCTACCTGGTTAACTACATTTTTGTTTACCTGTTTGCATAGTCGATGATACTGATGTACGGTAAAACTCTAATGAGTTTATGTTTACATCTTTAGAATGTTTTTGTTACGTTTACCACTGAACAAATAAAAAATAAAAAATTAAAATAAAAACCACGCCCGACAGGTCCCGGCCCGCCGCAAACAGGCGAGCCCCTTTTCCCCGTGCGGCCTAACGTTGGCCGCACCCTCCTAAGCGGCGCAAACGGAACACTGCACGCCACCTCACCTCAAGGACCTTTACCAGCTACGCCAGCTACGCCAGCTGCGCCAGCTGCTGGTCGGGCAGCAGGCTACCCCGAGTCTGCTGCTCGCAGAACCCATCCTCCCGTATTTTTTTATAGAGGTTTTTTTCCTCGCGGTCCTGGCGGTGAAGCCAAGACCCTCGGTCCCAAGAGGCGCGAGAACACTACTCAGCGGGCACTCCTGGGGTTACGAGATCGACGGGGGTAGGGAAGGACAGTCCCCCCGCTGCCTGCCCAGTGGCAGGGTGAGTGCACACCGGGCCCGCCCCTACTCCTCCACTGTGCCCTCTGCTGACATCAGAGGGGCACGTGGAGCAACTCTCCGTTGGCCCACATGGGGCCCCTCCCGTACCAGAATATTCGCCACAGGCAATAAGATCCCCCGAAGGTTAATCCCTCGAAAGGATTCTACTGCCCGTACCCAGGATGCACCGGCCTAACAACTGCCGTTCCCTCTAGACGTGTCCAGAGGGACAAGCAGCCGTCAGACACACGTACACGTTTTCTGGCCAGCACCCCTCAACATACCTACCTACTAAGTACTAATTACTTACACCAACCAATACAAATGATTGAATCTACTTGTAAAGCTGTAAGGCATAGCTTAGGTACAATATCTTAAAACGCGGGGTATAAGGCCAATTTTCGTAATTCACTTAGTCCCAAACTAACCAGAGCTTGTGCTATGGGTACTAGAAAATGGATATAATACTTATGTACTTTTTTTTTGTAAATACATACTTAACATACATAAGAAACCACCAGACCAACACAAACACTCATGTTCATCACACAAATATTGTCCTGTGGGAATCGAACCCACTACCTCGTGATCAGCTGTCCGACACTCGAACCACTAGACCACAGAGGTCGTCCAATTAAAATTATTTTAAATTATTTTATTTAGGTACATAATTATACAATGTGTTATTGAAATAACTGAAAACCTCTTAAGGGGTCATTGTACTCATCAGTATGAAATACTTTTACTATGGGACCAACCCTGAAATCTTTTATCTTAATTTCGCGATTTATGCTTACTACTTTACATTGATTTTTTAAATATCATTTCCATTATCAGCTAGTAGACTTTCACTACTAAACTTTTTTAAATAGATCGTCTCAATAAAGTACCATAATAATCAGATAACTTATTTTGCCCAAACGACATAACTATATGACCAGCACGAAGATATGCAACGTGTTATTCAAATAACTGAAAACCTCTTAAGGGGTCATTGTACTCTTCAGTATGAACAACTTTTACTATGGGACCAACCCTGTATTCGCGAAAAAAATAACATTTGTGTTCACTTAAATCAATAAAATGTAGGGACCACCAGATTTTTTTTCGCGAGGTCTGGGTTGGTCCCATCGTAAATGTTGTTCATAATTATGAGTACAATGACCCCCTTTCGGGAAATAATAAGTGATTCAAATTTCAGCGTGTATAGATATACTACTATGTCTTGTCTTGTCTTGGGGTGCATTAAAAGAGCCTCCACTAGTGACGATATTTAATTGATCGTCCGGTGCACTCTGGGCAGTCAGCCCCGCTACCAACCTGCTGACTGGCTAATATTTTTCTCACGGCATGAGCTATTATCGTTATGGTGCTCATATCGACACGATAGAAGAAGACTATGTCTTGTAGTTACTCATCAACTTGTTCAGGAAAAAGCGAAAGTCATAAAATTAATAACCATCTGCAAACAATGTTGAAGATTAACACCGGAACAAAGTGACAAAATGTTCGGAAAACATCAACAAAAATCTTCAAAGATCTCCAAAGACCGTTTTGACAATATTCAACGAAGGGAGAAGGCTTTCTCATTAATGAAAATAACCTTATCAAAGTTCCTCCAAATTCAAAGGTAAAACACAACCTTTAATACCCAGTCCGACATTGTCTATTTAAACCGTAGGTTACTAAAGTAAGTTAAAATTATACTTAACTGGAAAACAGTTTTCTTACTTGACCGCTTTTTTAGCCTTGAACGTACTGAGAAAACGTATCAATCAATGCATGAATATAACTTGACACCGTCTAGGTGTACTTCTATTGAGAATCTGTCATAAAATAACACGTTATTTTAAACCTGAATTGAAACTGGTGTTCATTTTAACGACTTTTTATCAAGTTATGTAATTATAACAACTAACGTAAAAATAAGTAACTATTAAAATAAGTGACTGACACTGCGATGAATATAAACTGTTTCTATTGATTTCTAACAGCTTGCAAGATATAAAATTCTTGCAAATGTTATTTAGATAGAAGAGAAAAAAATCTACACGATAGTAATAAAACTATTACTACCCTCAGACTAATAAAAATGGCGGTCGCAATCTCGCTAAGAAAAGATTGAAGCACTTCGTTTTTTTTTCTAAACCCACTATAATTTCGACATAATTCACACCAGATATACATATATTGTTATTTTATTTATGACACTATGACAATGACTACCGTCACACGAGATTTGGTGTGTAATCGCGGCTTTTTGTCTTACTATGTGTGTGCATGTGTGCGTGCCAGCCCGTACTTTTAAGCGAGCCGTCTTACTATGGATGCCTCAGTTTTTGTTTAGCGAGATTCCGTCCGCCTTTTTTATTCGTCCAAGTTACTACCTATATTTATAATTCTTTTACTCGCTATTGTCAAATATGTCACGACTAAATCGCTTTTAACGGTTAAATCCCAACTGATATCGCGTTCCGGATTTGGCTTCTAAATTACACAACATATGAGGTACCTCACCCCTTAATCCTCTTCGCGAAATGTTCACAAATCAAAATGTCTGTTCAATATTCAGAACTCGGTGAACCCTGGGGGTCTAGTCGCATTCGGCAAACAATAAACGATGTACGAACATTCGTTCCAACTGATAGGCACACAATAAAGACAGGCACATAAAAAGGCCCAATAAAGATAGACTATTATCCATAGTCATATACAATTCACCGGAGTACATAGAGACAAATGTCATCTCAAAAGACGATCACTAGAGTAGCAAATTGTGCGATGAATGTTATGAATTGATTAATCGAATATTTTCGAACGCGAGTACAACCTCTGTTTCTAAAAAAACTTTTGAATTAAACATAAAATACAAGGCGATTTTTTTTATTAAAATACATTACATTAATTTGACTAAACAGCAATATTAATACACATTTAAGAAAATGGGCAATTTTCTTTGTTGATAGTTTGTAAGTTTTAATAGCCCTTATTATATTTAAGTTGCAATAAAATCATATTAAAGATGCTTTACGGAAAATAATAGGTAGGTACTTAATGTAAATCACTTGTTAAATGTGTATTATAGGTATAATATGTAATTTGTCTGTGGGGAGGATCTGAGGAATATTTATCATGGTACAAAATAATTTTCAGCCAAAACAGACAATGGGAAATTGAAAAAGGAAACCAAATAATAAGATTGATTTGAGGAGAAGTTCCGGCCTTGAGGCGAAATGTTAACGGACGGACTATTTATAAACATGATGGTTCTTTTTATAATAAACTTATATAGTGACCTAGTCACTATATAAGTTTTTCATTCCATCTAAGTTTTTCATTTCGGCTGAAATGAATAAGGACCGATGGCCGTTGGAGCAGACGAGTCCTTGAGTGGAGACCGCGTATCGGCAAACGCAGCGTAGGGCGCCCCCCTGCCAGGTGGACCGACGACCTAAAGAACGTGGCTGGGGGGGACTGGATGCGGAAGGCAGAGGACCGAGCGTTGTGGCGCAACTTGGGAGAGGCCTATGTCCAGCAGTGGACTGCGATAGGCTGAGTTGATTCCATCTATTCGAACAGGACGACTGGGTTCGCCTTTAAGTGCACCCAAAGGTGGTGTTTTCTATAAGAAACTTTTAGCGGGCAGTAATGAGTTTTTAATCCTCTTTAAAAGTGCGCACTTTTGGAATTTGGAACATTCAGCGCCAAAGAAATCGAACGCAAAAAATATTGTTTGAATAAAGACTGGCTGGTACGACGGCCCATAGTCGCACCCATAGAGTTACGTTGTACAAAGTCTTTGGTCGCACCGCGCCGGCTGTAAAATAAATAAATAAAGAAAGTGGAAAAGTTACTAAAGGAAGATCTACGTATAACATAGTAACATACCAACACATAGAGGAGGTCTTATAGATAAATGCACCGACCGTACACCAAATTCTTCATGATATCCTTGGAGTAAAAAAAGTCTGGATGTTTTGGGTGCCGCATAACCTTAAGACTAAGCAAAAGTAGGTAAGGTGAACTGGTGCAAAAAACGATTTTTTTAAAGAGCAGTGGCTTGAACCTTCTGAAGTTCTTGACCAACCAGCGTAAAGCCCAGACCTAGCTTCCTGTGACTTCGCTCTTTTCCTAATCATTCAGGATCAGTTGAAAGGAAGGAGGATTTATACGGACACTGAGCTTTTGGCTGCTTGGGACACGTCCTGTTCAGAACTCCCAGATTAAACCTGGAAGGACCTTTTTAATGACTGGTTTTTACATATGAGTGCTTAAACTGCGACAGAAATTATTTCAAAAAGCTATGAAAATAAAAGCTGTATTGCAGAAGTTATCTAGTGACCTAGTATAGGATGGCAAAACGAGCTAAGTAGTTACCTTTGCCCATAACAACAATTGCGATCGCCAAACTGAGACATGAAGATGGAACGTTTCATGAGATTGTAATTTCACCGGCACCTATACCCTTCTCACTTCTCACCGAAACACAGCAATGCAAGCATCACTGATTGTCGGCAGAAAATAGGTACCGGTGGAAGTACTTCCCCAGATGAACTGTCGTAGTCGTAAATACACCTAAGATAGCTATCGGACTTTCCTTAAAGATAGAGAAGAGTAGGTAGATAAGTAAAGATAATTAAGGTTCATTTTAAAACGCCGCCGTGCTGATCTTTTATTTTCTTTAAAATAAAGAAACGAAGATTTTTTCCTGTCAGGTAAAAAAGCCTTCCAAGGCTAAAACTTAACTACGAAGGCAACCAAGTATAACTTAAGTTTCTTTACGTAGGTACACTAACTACACTCCACTTTAGAGTAGGTATAGTAGACGGATGATTCATCTCATAAGAAATCTGCATACTACATAGACTACATACATACTATTGTATTCATTTCACTTGGTAGTTATTAAGGTTTATCACTAGGTTTGTTTTATGGTATCTCCCCCAACATATGTTTGCGGGAGGCCTACGTCCAGCAGTAGACGTCTTTCGGCTAAAATGATGACACGTAAAATTTACGTTTACGACCCTGAATATTGTAAGCAGAGTTTAAAATATAAATTGTTGACTTTATATTTATATTTTTTTTTTGTTCTGTTAGATGACAGATGTCATTGGTGTCAAATTCAGAAAATAGGTTAACAAAATAATTGAGAAAACAACGTGCTCAGTAATCCTCGTATTTAATTTGACAATCCTCAAATATGTAGGCCAATTGCATAGTCGATGATACTGATGTACGGTAAAACTCTAATGAGTTTATGTTTACATCTTTAGAATGTTTTTGTTACGTATACCACTGAACAAATAAATAAATAAATAAAATGAAAAAATCACGTAACTAAAGTAGTGCAGTTACAGATAAGTTTAGATCAAAACAATGCAATGCTTTTCGTATTCTCTTATCTACGGCGATCGCTGTCATAAACGAACTGCAGCGTCACTGCAACTTGATCGGCGCGTCATGAAATTACGTGAATTATCAATTAGGGCCCTGGACATCCTACAGTTATTCCTTATCAAAGTTACAAATTATTGTGTGAGGATTGTCAAATTATGACGACGTCTGTGGTCTAGTGGTTCGAGTGTCGGACTGCTGATCACGAGGTCGTGCGTTCGATTCCCACACGACACAAATATTTATGTGATGAATATAAGTGTTTGTGTTGGTCTGGGTGTTTCTTATGTATCATAACATAACATAACTTCACGCCTGTATTTCCCTGAAGGGGTAGGCAGAGGTGTATAGTACACCCACATTTCGCCAGTTATGTTATAATTTCCATGTAATAGGGGGCGAGCCTATTGCCATTAACCAGGCACAAATCCAGACACCGGGGTGCTACTGAGAATTTCCTAATGAAAAAAACCCAATAACACTTTGCCCGACCCAGGAATCGAACCCAGGACCCCACACTCAGCAGTCGGGCTTGCAACCACTAGACCAACGAGGCAGTTATGTATTATTAAGTATGTATTTACAAAAAGTATAAGTATTATATCCATTGTTTAGTACCCATAGTACTAGCTCTGCTTAGTTTGGGACTAGATGGTGCTGTGTAAAAAAAATGACAAAAAAAAAACTAGGTTACTAGTACAGTCGACTGCATGACAGTGGTAACACGTCAATTCGAAAACCGCCCTTACTGCTTACAAAATAAAGATGCTGCTAATGTCAAAGTGTTACCACCGACGTGCGGTCGACCGTACCTATAACTTTCTATATATATGTAAATGTAAAGGACTATTGAAATCTGTTGTCATCATAAGTCCTGTAAAAAAATCAATTGAAACAAGGACATTTATTATACATTTTTTTAAAGATCCTCGTAAGAAGAAGGTTCCTCGTAATGATAATGACACAATTGATAAATGTACGTAACAAATGGAACAGCTAATAACATCCCTTTGCGTAATTGAGCAATGTGTACCTAATTAATAAGAAATGTGTCTTTTTCGGCGAAATTGTTTTACGTATTCCTCTAGGTTAATTATAATATATATTTTAGTAAGAGAAACCGACACATTACTCAGAAATAATTAATCAATGTAATGTTGGAAGAAGTCTCATTAAAGTAATTGTTGATAAATTGATAAATGACACGTCTCATATTTTTTTATTTACTTACTCGTTTAAAATCTCATCAGACACATTTTCCCACAGGTCAATTTTTTATATAATTATCTTCTAATTTTAAGTAGGGTACTCTAAAGTTAAACGTTGTAAAGATATAAATTGTGGAAAGAAAAAATCGCTCACGAGCAGGATTTGAACCTGCGACTCCTGGCTCAGTACGCCAGTGCTTCGCATGCGTAAAATGCGTTAAAATAATAAAATAATTAAACGTTGTACTTATTTATAAATCCGATTTCAACAAATCTACAGTGAAATAACGAAAGTTTTATAACGCGGCGAATAATCGAAACAGCGCAAAGCGTTGCTACGGTTAGACCCTTGGGAATTTTCCCGCGCCTCCCAAAGAAATATTCTGTAATTAAATTATTTCTTGAGTTGGTTCCAAGTTCGATCGCCAGCAAAACTTTTAAATGATTATACTCGGCATTTATGAATATAAAGTTCTCTCATAAATAAAATGGTTTGACATCAAACCTGAAGGCCAATTCTCGTAATTAAAAACGTTTAAAATACAGTTCCAAACCAATCTCAATGCTTTAAATCTCAATCTCCTGACAGTAGATGTTCCTTTTTGCCTTTTATTTAAATATAAATAAAATAAAATAAATTTGGGACATTTTCCACAGCACCATCTAGTCCCAAACTAAGCAGAGCTTGCAATATGGGCACTAGACAATGTATATAGTACTTATAATATTATTTTATTTGTAAATACATAATTATAATACATAAGAAACACCCAGACCAACACAAACACTTATGTTCATCACACAAATATTTGTGTTCTGTGGGAATCGAACCCACCACGTCGTGATCAGCAGTCCGACACTCAAACCACTAGACCACAGACGTCATGTCATTTGTGAAACTTAGGTCATTAATGTCACCAATAAACGGCAATCAGAAACAACTACTGTCAGGAGATTGGGATTTAAAGCATTGAGGTCGGTTTGGAACTATATTTTGAAGGTTTTTAATTACGAGAATTGACCTTCAGATATTAACAACAATTACAAAAATACCAGGTAGGTATATTCTCGTTTTAAAAACACATGGAGAGCTAAGTAAAATTTAACATTGGTGTCACCATTAGATAGCAGTTCCGTTTACACCGAGTTATCGCTGTGTGCGCACGCACAGATACAACGCATCAGTTTCCGTTAACGATCACCAACTCCTGCGCACCACGTAAACAATTATCACATTAAACGAAGAACAAAGACTACCATGTATTTTAAATGTCGATAATTTAAAAAATGTTTCTAAAGCTGTTAGTGTAACAAACTTAAAGTTAGCACATAAAAGATGGAGGTCAAAGCTAAACATTAAACAAAGATCTAGTGTTCCTTACACTTCATTAAAAGTTGTATCTACGTGTTTGTAGGTACATTACACCATTTTAGAGTCATAAAACGATTAAAGTCCTACCTACCTACTTCTTTTTTAAATTACCATCTGATTTTTGTACCCATTTACGCAAAATAAATGAATTGAATTGAATTGAAAGTAACATAAATGAACTGGTATTTTAGTAAAGTAGGAGCAAAATGGATTTATGTTTTCAGTTAAGGTAGCAATGTAATTTATACTTTAAAGAAACGACAATATACATCTTAATAAATAAATATCGCATGATGTTAATAGGTATACGGTATACGACAAACAAAAGTTTAAAATGCCCATATTTCTTTATAAGACCATCTATCATGATTCGTAAATAGTAATATACGTAATTAAACAGAATTTATGAACTTCTGTATAAATTCCAGATTCTTATATTTCTGTGCAAAGATTTTTGAATAAACTATAGGTATGTAAGCGTCTGTAAATACAATGTAATAAAATAATTCATATTGCAGATTATTGTATTGTTTTTGTCCCCTTTTTTGTATAGAAGGTCAAGAAATATAAGAAAAAGTTTTGAACTCCCATTATATTTATTTTTCAATCTCACGTTGCGCAGAATACCAAACAAGAGATACCTACCTACCTACTGTACGAACCCTGCGTAAAGTTTCAGACCCTAAAATAATCAGCTTGATTTTATTAATGGCTTTATATTCTGTATAAAGGTACGATTACTTTTTCTCAACGCTTCTTTGTTCTAAAAAAGTCTAGTAGTCGCAAGTCTTTTGTTTTTTTGCAAATAATTTGGGATTAGGTTTTTGATTAATAATGCAAGTAATAGTCTTGAAATAAACCTGTAGATGGCGATATCGCTCTATCACACATGTCACCAAAATCCCAAATCGTCAAATATTATCTACGACGAATATTGTGATGCCTTTCGTTAGTAGGTAGAACATATTTTTTACTAGACTTGCTACAGACGGTACGAACTGCATCATTCGTGTGGAAGCGGCCTTACGTTTCCACCGATAAAATGCGTGAATCACATATGATTTGTTTTAATAATTTAATAATTATTACGCATTTGACCCAATTCTCAGGCTACTGGGTGGACTTTAATATAGTTTGCAGAATCTACCTACAGGTTTTATAGCGTATTTCGTGGAAGGGTGAAATAAAAGGTTTGATAAACACTATCTACATGCCACATACAATATGGTAGAATTAGAATTAATCATAATTTTACTCTAAAGTTCCTATTACACACATGGACAAATTCGTCCGTAATTACACACTATATTTTCCCCAATCCTAATTACTATCCTATCCTACTAATAATAAAAATGTGAAAGTTTGGGAAGACGTTTGGATATTTGGATGTTTGTTACTCAATCACGCGTTAACCGTTGAACGGATTTTAATTAAATTTGGCACACAGATAGACAATAACCGGGATTATCATATAGGCTACTTTTTATCCCGGGAAAATAAACAGGTCCCGAGGAATGGACGATAATATGTTTCTAAGATAAGCCGAATTACACGCGGGCGAAGCCGCGAGAATAAGCTAATAAAATAATAATGAAAAGTACTACGGTCTCAATTATATTAAAGGATTAAATTACTCAATACTTTCAAATACGTGTTTAGTATTAAACTTTCTAAGGATTTCTGTAATAGGTAGGTGGATTTTAATCGTACTCATCTTTGGTTTTTGCGAAGAACATAATTCTGTGAACGGAAATAACTTTTAATTATACCGAAACTGTGTTTAAATTTATCGTATAATAACCTGTTTACCGGCGCGGCGACATTTCGGTTTTTCTATTGTGTAGACACAATAGAAAACCAATTTTGCTTTTACTGAACTTTTAGTGGCTTACAATGTATTTACCTGTACCTCATACCGCAATGTGCTTTCTTCTATGTTTTTCATATGTTACATTTTCTTATTTTATGAATTGTGTATTTTTACTTTTGTGTCTTGTATCTTGTTTTATACGCACGGCTACATGTCAAGCTAAACCTACATTTTTATTTTAAGCTGCCCTCTCATTACAGTATAAGCTGACTTCGCATTACAATGCGAAGTCAACTTATACTGGAAACGTATAGCTTAATATGTAGCCGTGTGTACCAAAAAACGTTTTATCTAACTATATCATAAGACCATCATCTCGCTGCTCATAACTGTTTATGGATCATCGATACACTTCATTTTAAATGTAATTTTTACGATTTTATCAGGAAACATCTCTGGCGATCGATGTTGACGGTTTGAATAAAATATTCGCTCGTTATTTGCAGGTATATCTATGTTGGATGCGGGAAGCGTAGGACTGGTCGTTGTGGCGATGCTTGGGGGAGGCCTATGTCCAGGAGTGGACGACTTTCGGATGATATCTGTGTTTAATGTGCGTCACTAAAAGACTTCAAAATTCGGGGGTTTTTTTTTTATAAATAGGCTTTAATCGCTGAGCGATTATGCCAGCCTCTGTAAAATTCGGGTTCTTTTGACCAATGGTTCACAAGAACCCGAATGTATTGCATTCTAAATCAACACCGGAATCTAAAAGTACTTTACAATATAATAAAACAAAGTTTAACCGGATTAAATCGCGTATATTATTTAAATTGGTTTCCCTGACGTTTCGAAAGCTTTGCAGCATTTCGTGGTCGCAGGTAGACTAAGATGACAAGTGTCTTTACAAATATTTCTAAAAAATTATTTTAATCTACCGTACAATATTATTAATTAAAATCAAAACCAAAACCTATTTCAAGCCCCAAAGAAAGATCAGCCAACTCCTCAGACCGGTGAAGTGTCACATTCCCTTACAAGATGCAGGGGTCTACAAGATTGATTGTGATTGTGGGTTATCATACATAGGGCAAACAAAGCGTAGTATAGCCACTAGAATTAAAGAACATGCCCTAGACAAACCCAACCATTTTCTTCGATTTGATAAACCACAAGTTCTGGCGAAGGAAAACCGATATGTACCTAGAATGCTCCGTGAGGCAATTGAAATTAAAAAACATCCTAATTTTAATAGAGAAGATGGTTGGCAGCTACCACCTGTTTGGAACCCAGTCCTTAAAATAATCAAGTCCCAAACAGCACGCAACACTGTAAAAGATAATGATATTGTGAGTGATTACTGCGTGCATCGAAACGATTTTAATTAATAATATTGTACGGTAGATTAAAATAATTTTTTAGAAATATTTGTAAAGACACTTGTCATCTTAGTCTACCTGCGACCACGAAATGCTGCAAAGCTTTCGAAACGTCAGGGAAACCAATTTAAATAATATACGCGATTTAATCCGGTTAAACTTTGTTTTATTATAATGTGTAGTGATCGCGAAAACCTAAGAAGTTATTACTTTACAATATATTGTGAAATCCCATTAAATAAATGTTCTTAGTCCATTATTTATCGCGAGACCAACAATGTTATTGTTAACTGAAAAATACATGCAATCATACTTGGCAAACCATTACAAAGGACATAGGTCATCAATTACGATGGTACACACAACCACATTACTAAAGCAATCATTTTCTATTATATTATGTAAAGATGGGGTACGTGCTTGTTACCTACAACATCAAGAAACAGTAATAAGTCAGAATGTAAATATGGACGGTCAAAGGGGAAATTCCCATCACTTCCAACACCATCACGCACTTTGCAGGCGGATCGCAGGTTGTTTTTATCAGCAGATAAGTGCACATTGCTGCACGTGCTGTGCCATCCTCTTAAAGAATCGTAAGATGCAGTAACTTTGCCCAAAAAACCTTACTTTTAACTTAATTTGCCTAGTGGGAGGGGCATCAACTGAATTTTTGACACACACTGACTGACGCTTCATAACTTCATTGCCAGAACCAAAAGTAATGTGTTTCGACGTTTCGACAGTTATAAAATCTCCCAAAGTACGGAAATCACAGCAAAAAAATATCTTACTTATAATAAAACAAAGTTTAACCGGATTAAATCGCGTATATTATTTAAATTGGTTTCCCTGACGTTTCGAAAGCTTTGCAGCATTTCGTGGTCGCAGGTAGACTAAGATGACAATCGTCTTTACAGATATTTCTAAAAAATCATCAACCATCATCATCATCATCATCATCTTAGTCTACCTGCGACCACGAAATGCTGCAAAGATTTCGAAACGTCAGGGAAACCAATTTAAATAATATACGCGATTTATTCCGGTTAAACTTTGTTTTATTATAATGTGTAGTGATCGCGAAAACCTAAGAAGTTATTATCTTACTTATACTTACAATATTATCATTACCTACCTATATTGCCATTTTCCAATGATATCGAATACCAATTCCAGTATAGTATGTCCCGTGGCAAAGGTTACAAGCCGTAAGGTGTCTCTGATACTTACTTGTTTTATACTTGAGTCAAGTTTGAACCACAATATTTCAGCAATCATTTTTACGTTTTAATTTACAATTACAATTTAGTTTTTTTTATTTCCGACTAATCTATACATACATATTATTATATAACAGAAATATGTTGTCGCGTATCCCTCTGGAACTGTTTACCTTCCCGATATCAGAAGTAGCCTATATGTTAATCCAGGCTATGGTCTATCTGTGTACTAAATTTTATTTAAATCCGTTTAGCCGTTTTAGCGTGATTGAAGGACAAACAAGCAAACATGCATACATTCGCATTTTTAATATTAGTAAGATCACAAAGTTAAGGAATTTTGTTTATTCTTATTTTGTTTCGTTACATTATGTTATTTACTCCCTCGCATACGGCCAGTTTATTATAACCAGACATAGTATAAAATATTACTATGTCTTTGATAATAGCTTAACAGAATTGCAGCTTACCCGCATCTATCGTCATACATCCCTTTAAGTTACTTGCTTGAAAATGAGTGCTTAAGCACTAATGATGCATTAAAAATGAATTAGCTGTCATTAAATAATGATCATTAGAGATTTTTATTAATAATGCATTTAACACAAGCTACACGGTGAAAAATATCAGTTACATTCAGTATCAAAAATATTTCGGACCAAGTGTATCAACAAACGCTGTATAACACTTATATTTAAAATTTTATTCGTGTCGTCGGGAAGTTTTAGTACATAAAAGATCCTTATTATGTATCATCATAAGTACCACGAGTTTGATGAATCAAGTGATAGTGATGACGAACTACGGATCATTCGAGAATATAGAAATAAAAATCAGGTATTTAATACTTATCTTATGTATGTATGTACTTTTTTTTTTTTTTTTTCCATGGGGAAATCCTCATGGACGCACTCCGCCCGGGGTAGGCGGAACCAGTGTCGGACTCTTACCGACTAAAACCACCACGGTGTTCCTTCAAATACCTTAGCTGGGGGCGTGGGAACCCGTGAGTATTCACACAACCACCCCCGACAGGTCCCGGCTCGGCACAAGCAGGCGAGCCCCTTCTCCCCGTGCGGCCTAACGACGGCCACACCCTCCTCTGTGGCGCACACGGAACACTGCACGCCACCTCACCTCACGGGCCTTTACCAGCTACGCCAGCTGCACCAACTACGCTGGCCACTGGCCACCGGCCAAACAACTGCCGATACCTCCAGACGTGTCCAGAAGGACAAGCAGCCGTCAGGCACACGTGGAGGTTTTCTGGCCAGCACCCCGTAGTCGCGGGCCTATGCCGACTACGCTGTGCTGTGCTGTGCGTAGTAGTAGACTAGCCTATGCTAGTCTACTAATACTTTACGTAAATATTTAGATAATTTATCTCTACAATCGAAAATTTTAGATAAATAAAATAACTTAAAATAAATCCAACAACCTACTGTATGTCGCTGTTAACTGGTAACGTATATAAACTTTGACAGCAATTTTGGGAGACTGATGCTAGATTGTATTTGAAAATATAATAATTAAGATATACGAATAATATACGGAAACATTTACAAAATATAATATACATAAAAATGTCTAGGAAGTTTTTTTTTATAGTATAGGATGGCGAAACGAGCTAAAGGCCCACCTGATGTTAAACGGTTACCTTTGCCCATAACAACTGCAATACCATCTAGGCTGTTGCCTACATGGTACCGCAAGTCGGTTCGCCAAACTGAGACATGAAGATGGAAAGTCTCATGTGATTGTAATTTCACCGGCATGTTTCAGAATGTTTCTTCGAATCTGTATTATATATAAAGTATAGATATGAATATACTAGCCTGTGCCCGCGGCTTCACCCGCGTAAATGTCGTTTATCGTTTATTCCTCAGAAACTGGGGGTCTACTCCCGTTTGACGATATCCGATTCATCGTTCGATTCATCGCACAATTTGCTACTCCGGTCTACCATCGTTTCTGTATGCGATGATCACGTTTTGACGTTTTTTCTCTGATCTCCGGTCAATTTCATACGATTATGAACCGTAGTCTATCTTTATTGAACCTTTTTTATGTGCTTATCTTTATTATATAGGAATCAGTCGGAACGAAAGTTCGTACTTCGTTTGTCGTTCGTGAAACGCGAGCAGACCCCCTGTTCAAAGTCTGCCGCATGTTGAACCCAGCCCAACTCAACCGAGTACCAGACGGCGCGTTTATGTCTTTTGTTCGGACAAACCTTACGTGGCACTGAGTGACTTATCACTAACACTCGGTAAATACTGAATTACTTTACACGTTTTGCAAAACCATCCACAGCATGTGATGTGCGTGGGCTGGGTTCAAGATCGACGTAATCACATGTAAAATAATAATTCCCTAACTAATCAATTCACCGTGTTCAATAGGTATGGTATGGTACCTATGTATGGAAATATTAGTTTTATCAACATTATAATGGATTTTAAACAGGGTCTAATTGTAAATGGGAAATCAGAGATTTATGTTGTCCACTAATGTTTAGAATGCCTCGAATGTTTTGATTGACTCGTTGGTCTAGTGGTTGCAAGCGCGACTGCTGAGCGTGGGGTCCTGGGTTCCATTCCCGGGTCGGGCAAAGTGTTTTCAGGACTATTTAATATTGCTAATAAAAAATATCAGATTTTCCCCATGACCAAAGTGGACTGTAAACAAAAAGTTATTACCTGGCTCCTATCCCTAACATATGATGACACTGAAAATCTATTAACTGTACCTGCATAATAATTAAATAATTAATATTAAATAATGAACGTAAATATGTTACAATTTTTCTTATTTGTAATTTTTTTCCGGTGACGGTTTTCCTCCACGCCACGTACACTACCACACCTCTTAAACTTACACACCCTCCACAACATTTACAAACCTCTCACATACACAAATACACTCATAACTAGTCATACATAACACATAATAGTAGATTATGATACAAGTGAGCTAAGATGTTCATTATACTTGAGGCTGGTTTGCAGCCCGAGCTGAAGGCGAGAGCGTCGTGAAGCCGAGAGTATAATGAGCAATGCTCACGTGTTTTATAAGACGTTTTTCAACACACCTAAGAGAAAAAATTAAAATTAAAAATCAAACATATTTTATACAAAGTGAAAAATGGCGCACGGATTTCTGTAATCGCACGCCATACATTTGGCTGAGTGACGTATGGCTTTGAGTGCGTAGATGGTAAAAGAAAACCGCCAAACAGCCTACTATTAAAAATATGATACATGGATTTTTTCATTTTAATTTATAACACAAATTAATTTCTAATTTGTTGACATAAATATATAATTTGATGTAGTGAAATGTTTATTTATCTTCTTAACACAGTTTATTTATTCACAAAAATGTTTACTATTGTTAAGACATAAATACTATTTGCTGAGATTTAAAAATAAACTGTATAGTAAAAAGCATAAGTGCGATAATGTAATGTTAACAGCACGCATGCTTAATTATTTTTTTTTTTCTTTCATTCAAATTTTTTCTTCATGCTCTTAATGAGCTGCATTATTAACCTAAAAACGGTGCAATAAGAGCCAGTGTGTTGAAAATGTATTTAATACTTACCTTTTTCTATTGTTTCTCATTATTGCTAAACTATTCTTAGTTAATATTCTTTTAATTATAAATGTAAAAAAAAAACAACTTACCTTACTTTGCACTTAGAACGTACCCACATAATTTTTATAAAATATAAAACATCAAAAACATAATACGGGATTGTTGTTAGGACTAATTATTTTCGGCTTCTTGACCTTGAGGGTGGGCGCTGATACCTATGTTACAAGATATTCATTTATCTTAGTTTAGGTATCAGCTGCACCCCACCGTGTATCCCCACGTTGTCGCCGTGGTGGGGCTTGCGTGTCTCAGTGATCTTTGGAGCTATGCCGGTAGAGCTACTCATGCTGGAAAGGTCCAAAGGGAGAGACCAGACTAAGGAGGATATGAGACGGAGTCCATTAAGGACTGCCGTAAGGGGCATGGCGTCTGAGAAATCGGACGGTGTGTATTTCGCTCCATGGGGTTTCCTTGGAGCGAATTTGGGGAGGGAACAGTCACTGGGTGGTCAGTTCGCTCCTGGTATGTGTCTGTTATCAGACATGACCGTGGATGCGAACGAGTGACTAGGGGAATGAGATAGTGTCCCTGAAGCGGGATACTGCAACGAGAAGAAAGAGGTAGGGGCGGCGGGTTTGCTAGTCAGCAATGGCTGGCTGGCAGACACGGTCTGATGCAGACCACCGTTCGGCCTGACCCGTAATCCTCATTGAGAGGAACGGGGGCCCTGCTTGCAGGGCCACGGGGAGACAACCCCTTTAAATAATCCTACACGGGGACCCCACCCCGTAAAAAAGGCAAAGCTGTGTTCAGCAATCTATGATGGCGTCTCGTAAAGAAGTATTACCCCAGGAGGGTACCAGCTGCTCAGCAGCTGGAGAATCCCTCACTGAACCTAGTTCAGTCTGCCCTTCGTATTCTGGGGGGGGGCACCGACCGCCTACCGTCCGATTCGGACGCATTGAGCCAGGGAGGCTCACATCCCTGTGGTGTGGAGTCGTTGGGAACTTTTCCTAACACGTCCGCATCTCCGGGACCCACACAGGAGACGAGCGCTAGACCCTCCGATTCTCGGAGGACTGAAAGCCAAAAACGCCCGCGTGAACCGACTGCGTGCGAAATGCTTCCTCCTTCAAAGGTACCTTTGAAGGCGACGACCACTAGGTGCAGAGGTTCTCGCCGTGGTAAGAGAGGTAATCAAACACGACCTGGCACGCCACGTGGGTCGTGTACCGACGAGAGTGAGTCGGATGGCCCGAGTGTGTCGCTGTCGTACCAAATGAGCTCTTACGCGAGCGAGGCTGAGGAAGTGGGGCCGTTGTTTGTCACCGAGACAATTTCTGGCTCTGGGAGGGAGGAGAGCTCTGCCGGCTCAGCCCTGGAGACGACGGCCCTTCGGGATATTGAGGTGGTTTTAGACACAACCCGGAAGTCTAAAAACCTCAAGGGTACGTGTCAACGCGCCATTAAGGAGGCAGCGCAGCGTGTCAAAGTGGCAATAGAGGAGCTCGCCGGTAGGAGTACTAATGAGGAAACTCGAAGACTCCAGTTGGAGAACGACCGGCTGCGAAAAGAGGTCGGAGCTCTCCGCAAAGCGGTAGAAGATCTTCGAGAGGAGGTTCGATTGAAATTGTCGCAGCCAGCCGGGCCACAGCTACGGCCAGAATCAGTACGCTCTCCAGCCCCGGATAGGTCCTCGGAGGATGACCTGGTGCGTGCCGCTGTTTCCCAGATTGGCAAAATGATGGACGCCCGGTTCGCTGGAATCGAGGACCGCCTTCTACCAGCAAAGAATATTCGTCCACCTTTGGCAGCGGACCTCAAGGATGCGGCTGGAAAGTCTAGCAGGAAATCTAACCGGCCTTCCATGGCCTCTCAGGAGGCATGCAATGTGGCTGGTACGCAGGTACCTGCTCCACCCCCGCGTGGGTCTGCGGCTCCTGTAGAGGTCCTTGACCCAGATCTATCAACATCTGCCCATGGTGGTTGGCAGACAGTTGCCAGAGGAAGGAAGAGGAGGGGGAATAAAACAAAGGCTCCCACGCAGGACACAACGGATTCCGCTAAGCAGGGATCTAAGGCTTCTTTCGGGCCCAGCAAGAGGAATAGGAAGCGTAGACGTCGCGTCAATAAATCAGCTGCAGTAGTTCTGACACTGCAGCCTGAGGCAGCAGAGAGGGGGCTCACCTACGCGGCGGTGATGGCAAAGGCCAGGCAAAGTGTGGACTTGGTGGAACTCGGTATTACCGATATCAGGTTCCGCCAGGCTGCAACAGGAGCTCGGATGTTGGAGTTCCCAGGGGTCGCTGGCACTGCGGGGGCAGATCATGTCGCGGAGAAGTTGCGAGTAGTCTTTGCGGAGGACGTGAAGGTCTCTAGACCCACGAAGGCCGCTGACCTGCGCATTAGCGGACTTGACGACTCCGTGACTGGGCAGGACGTGCAGCAGGCAATCGGCCGAAAGACCGGGTGTCTTGCTGACTCGGTCCGAATCGGTCCAATTCGCCTTGGGCCGGGAGGTGTTGGTTCTGCCTGGGTTCAGTGCCCGGCTGCTGCGGCGAAACAGTTGGCCGATGCTGGCCGAATTCTCGTTGGCTGGAGCTCCGCCAGGGTCCAGGTCCTAGAGGCTCGGCCCATGAGATGCTTCAGGTGTTGGAGGTCAGGGCATGCGCGACAAAAGTGCTCTTCGGACGTGGATTACAGCGGATATTGTTTCCGCTGCGGTAAGCCAGGGCATCTAGCGTCAACGTGCTCTGCTGACCTTCACTGCCTCGTATGTGAAGCGGCAATGCAACCTGCTTACCACGTTGTCGGGGGAAAGGACTGTAAGCCCCCAGTCCATTCCAAAAAGAAGGGCTTGACAGCCTCGTCTTTGGCCGCTTCCAGTGCGGTGCGGACGGAGCCGTCGCCGGAGGAAGCAATGATCGCGGACTAATAATGGACCCAGACCGTAGTCATTGCCTACTCCAGACGAACCTAAACCACTGCGCAGGTGCGCAGGACTTGCTCCTGCAAACTATGGCGGAGTGGTCGATTGACGTGGCTGTGGCAGCGGAACCATACTTTGTCTCTCCCCGCCCTAACTGGGCAGGTGACGTGGACGGTTCCGTCACCATCATCAGCTCTACAGCACCCCTCTCATTCAAGGAGAGGGGTTCGGGCTATGTTGCAGTCGCTTGGGGGGACTTTACACTCTTTGGAATGTATTTCTCTCCGAACAGGAGCCTGGCCGAGTTTGAGGTCTTCCTCGACCAACTAGGGGCTTCGGTTAGCCGGATGTTGCCGAGCCACGTGGTGGTTGTGGGAGACTTCAACGCAAAATCCACAGCGTGGGGATCACCTAGGACTGATGTCAGAGGAGAAGCGGTCGAAGAGTGGGCAGCAGCTACGGGCCTTTGTCTGCTGAACAGAGGTACAGCAAATACTTGCGTTCGACGACAGGGGGGGTCGATAGTAGACCTTTCGTTTGCTACCCCTGCCATCGCCACTCGCGTCCGTGGTTGGCGTGTCCTACAGAGTGTGGAGACCCTATCCGACCATTTGTATATTCGTATGGATATCTCCACCTCGCAGGGCCCCGGGGTGACTCTGCGCTCTGGTGCTCGGCAGTTCCCGCGGTGGGCGGTGAAGCGGCTTGATAGAGAACTACTAGAGGAGGCAGCCATTGTCCAGGCGTGGATGTCCACACCACCTCCCATTGAGGGGGTCGATATCGAGGCTGAACGCTTTCGCGATGCCATGACGGCTGTTTGTGATGCAGCCATGCCTCGCACGCGAAGACGGCCCCCAAAACGGGAGGTCTACTGGTGGTCCCGGGAGTTGGCGGACCTCCGTGAGGCCTGTATTGCTGCCCGTAGGATATACTCTCAAGTCCGCAGACTACGCCACCGCAACCAGGAATTAGAGACTCAATTATTTGAGTCCTACCGAAGTTCCCGGGAAGCTCTAATGTTGGCGATTGCTCGAGAGAAGAAACAGGCAAGGGTTGAGGTACTGGACGGTCTAAACCGTGACCCTTGGGGGCGCCCATATCGTGCGGCGCGGAATAAACTCCGTGTCCAAGGTCCCCCATTGACGGAAACTCTCCAGCCTCAGTTTCTTGCCGAAATCATGGGGGCTCTTTTCCCTGACCGCTTGGAGTGCCCGCCTCCGACCATGGCTCCACCAGAAAGTGATCCGGACGTGGTGTCGGAGACTCCTCCTCTGATCACAGATGCAGAGATGGGGGCGGTGATTCTGCGGGCGCGAGCCAAAAAGACTGCCCCAGGACCAGACGGTGTGCCCGCAAAGGTGCTGGCCCTGGCACTGGGCTGGGCGATGGAAGACAGGCTTAGGGAGCTGTTCGACGCCTGTTTGACGTGGAAACGTTTCCCTAAGCCCTGGAAAGAGGGTCGCTTGGTGCTGCTGCAAAAGGCTGGTCGGCCTCCGGAGTCACCTTCGGCGTACAGGCCGATAGTCCTGCTGGACGAGGCGGGGAAGATGCTAGAGAGGATTCTCGCTAACCGCATCGTCCAGCATCTGGATACGGTGGGCCCAAATTTGTCGGACGCCCAATACGGTTTCCGGGCAGGGCGTTCGACCGTAGATGCCATTGTGCGCCTAAAGGTCGAGTCAAAGGATGCGATCGCACAAGGGGGTGTTCTGTTGGCGGTGTCACTTGACATCGCCAACGCGTTCAATACTCTGCCGTTCAGCTGCATCGGAGAGGCGCTTCGTTTTCACGGGGTGCCCTTGTACCTGCGGCAGCTGGTGGCAGACTATTTGAGGGGGCGGTGCGTCACTTATCAGGGACGCGATGGCCAAGTCGTGTGCAGGTCCATCACATGCGGCGTTCCACAGGGGTCGGTTTTGGGACCACTTCTGTGGAACGTGGGTTATGATTGGGCCTTACGTGGTGGCCTTTCCCCCAGGCAGGGCGTCATATGTTACGCTGACGACACTCTCGTCACAGCCCGGGGGGAAAACTTTGAGGAAGCGGCACGCTTGGCCACTGAGGGTGCGTCTCTGGTAATCGGCCGTATTGGAGCGCTGGGTCTCAAGGTGGCGCTTGAGAAAACAGAAGCCCTGGTATTTCATGCGCCCCGACGCCGGCCGCCGGCTGGCGCTCACATCACTGTTGGGGATGCCAGTATAGCGGTTCGGACGCGCATGAAGTATCTGGGCCTGGTCTTGGACCGAAGGTGGAACTTCGGTGAACACTTTGTGCAACTTGTCCCGAAGCTGATCGGCACAGCGTTCGCCCTTAGCCGGCTGTTGCCGAACCTAGGCGGACCAAGCGCGACGTGTCGGCGGCTCTATACGGGGGTGGTGCGCTCAATGGCACTCTACGGGGCGCCGGTGTGGGCGGAGTCCCTGAATGCCCAAAACAAGGCTCTGCTGCGGAGACCGCAGAGAGTCATGGCAGTCAGGGTCATACGTGGATACCGCACAATATCTGCGGAAGCGGCGTGCGCACTTGCAGGCACCCCCCCGTGGGACTTGGAGGCCCAGGTGCTTGCCGAGGTTTACCGGAACGGAGCGAACCACCAGGCCGAAAGTGGTAGACGACCGCCACCTGAAGTCGTGAAGACGTGGCGCAGGGAGGCGCAGGCTGCCGTACTAGAGCAGTGGAGGGAGAGGCTGGAGACGCCCAGTGCCGGACACTGGACCGTGGGGGCTATCCAGCCAATTCTTGAGGAGTGGCTGCAGAAGCGACATGGGACGTTGTCTTTCCGTCTGGTGCAGGTATTGTCGGGCCATGGTTGCTTCGGCAGATACCTGCACAAGGTGGCGAGACGGGAAGCAACTCCCGTGTGCCATCAGTGTGGCTGCAGTGAGGACACGGCTCTTCATACCCTGGCGCACTGTCCTGCATGGGAGGTGCAGCGCCGTGCTCTCACTGCAGTAATTGGGGGAGACCTCTCGCTGCCAACCGTGGTCAGGGCCATGGCTGACAGTGGGGGGGCCTGGGAGGCTGTCACGTCCTTCTGCGAGGATGTCATCTCGCAGAAGGAAGCGGCGGAGCGGGTCAGGGAGGAAGACTCCCTCGCTGATCCGATCCGCCGCAGGAGGACGGGACGGCGCAGGCGGCTTTATGGCGACCTGATGCCGCCCTAAGAGAGGCCAATGGGTGATAGATTGGGGATTCTATCATCCATGCTGCAAGGCCCTCGAGCTGCAGTGATGTCCCACGTGTGCCCGGACATCGCTGAAGGAGAGTTTAGGTTGGAAGTGGAAGGCCCTGAAGTGGGCCGCGCTGGATGGGTTGCGAATGCCATGCATTGCAGTTCTCGTAGCCCATCCACCCAAGGCGAGAGTAGGCACACGGCGGAGTTTTTAGTGGGTGCGAGTCCCACATACCCACACCGCCTCCCCGGGTGGTGTGACATGCGATAGGCATTTTCTCCGTCTCAAAAAAAAAAAAAAAAAAAAAAAAAAAAAAAAAAAAAAAAAAAAAAAAAAAAAAAAAAAGGTATCAGCTGCAACCTTAACTTGTAAATGTATTACTACCTTGCCATTGTTTTAACCCTATGTTATAAGTAAACGTATGTAAATTTTAAGGTGCAAATAAAAGATTTTTATTTTTTATTTTTTTTATTTTATTATTTTTTCATTAGGAATTTCTCAGTATCAGCCCGGAGTCTGGATTTGTGCCCGGTTAATGGCAATAGGCTCGCCCCCTATTAAATGGGACTATAACATAACTGGCGAAATGTGGGTGTGCTATACACCTCTGCCTTCCCCTTCGGGGAAATACAGGCGTGATGTTATGTTATGTGTTACTAATGTTCAGAAACACCAAAACAACTTAGTGTATATTTTTGCCGAAAGAAACCAGAACAAAACTTTTCTACAGTTCTTTTTCTTTCAGAAAGTAAAAGTTCCGTTAGGCAGGTCTAGCACATAGTACTTATATAAACAGATATCTAGGATAAAATATGTACCTACCGAATCATCATCATCATCATCATCATTTCAGCCGAAAGACGTCCACTGCTGGACATAGGCCTCCCCCAAGCATCGCCACAACGACCAGTCCTGTGCCTTCCGCATCCAGCGGAATATAAAAAAATAAACTGTATAAACTTCGAAAAATAATATACATCCCAAAAAACTGGGTGGGTAAAACTCGTAAGCAAACTCATGTACAAACTTGCTAAAACTTAATGAATAAGAAAAGCTAAAACAATTTGATAACACAGGTACCTAGGTCAATTTTATTTTTATACCGTAAACACATGCTTCCATTCAGGTAAACACAATGTGACCCTAAACGTACCCCACGAGATTTGTGGCTGACGTGAGGTGACTCCGTCGGCAAGGTAAAATAGACGGGAAGAAATATGACACAACCTTTTTTTAACTTTTTGGGAAAAAGGTGACCTTAGTACAAATCCGCTTGCCGTGCCCATCAATATCTTTAAACGTCGAGAAAGCTGTGAGATATAATATTATTTCAAACTTAATTTCAATATACCTCGACCTACTTTCAAAAATGAAATAAGGTTAATAAAGGGAAACATAGCTTTGGGTTTTATCTCATAAAGTCCTAAAATAAATGGAAAATTAACGATATTTCAGGCACTAAACAGACAATGTCAACATTTTGGAATCGCTTGACAGATTGTAATTTCAAAGGTTATCAAATGCAACCTAATTTTATTGACAGTTTTAAAAATACATAAAGAAATACCTGAGTAGTTACCTGCTTAATTTAATCTCAAAATTGGTCCGTGTTGTGCAGAAATATTTCAACCCACAAAAACAAAGTTATTCACATTTGAAAGATTTTTTTTGTGACAGTTACCATAATTCTGCATATTATTTTAAAGATAATTTAATGTTGATTTTGATATAATTTTTTTTTTAAGAAGTCCTTATTTGTAGATAAATAAAATTATATTAAATAAATTTGAATTTTGGTCAGTTTGTGGGTTGAATCATTTCTGCACAACATGGTCCAATTAGAAAACAATTCCAAAGTTTCATAATGTATACGAAATATCTAGCGCGATTTAATTAGTTTTGTGTGTTCCAATTTGTAACAAGGCAAACTTAAAACAATGTTATAATCCGTTATTTTCCAACAATTTCACAATAAAATAAAATAGAGTATCAGCAATGTTTTACAACAACCTAATTGTATTTAGGTTCGCTGCTGTACGAATAGCCTGACAGACCTCACCCCGACGACATGAATTTCAATCCTTTAGAATTTAGAGACATAATAACCAAACTGCATATAAAGTAGTTTCAAGAGCTATTGTTATGGAAACGTCAATGTGTGTTTAGATAAGATTATTATACACGTAAATGGGTGTGGGTTCGCAACATTTCCATTTATGTAACATGGTTTACAACCCCTGTTTTGTTATGTAGATGATGACATTATTAGCGCTCATTGTCCCGCACTAAACATATGATTTATTCAAGAACTACAAAGAATTCGTGACTGCTCTATTACATGTGTATGCGTACTCATTCCTATTGACAATAGGACTCTTTATTCTTCTCTCTTGCTCTGCTTCTAATGTATAGAAAATAAATTCATGGTGCCTGTGAAAAAAGCCCGCCGTCACTACACACGACAGAATAATTCAAGATGTTTTCATATTGAACTTTTTGCTTTAAATCAATTAAATTATTGTATTTTAAACCGAACCATTAGTTTGTTTGTCCTACAATCATGCTGAAATGGCAGAACGGATTCGGATAAAATTCGGCACACAGATAGACCATAGCCCCGATAAACATTTAGGCTACTTTTTATCCCGGGAAGATAAACAGTTCCCGAGGGAAGCGCAACAACATCTTTATGTGATAAAACGAATTACAACGTGTTATTGAAATAACTTAAAACCTCTTAATGGGTCGTTGTACTCATCGTTGTATGAACAACTTTTACTATCCACCCCTGAAATCGCGAAAAAAATATCAGCTATTCTCTACATTTTGTCAATTTATGTGAACACAAATGTTGGGATCAGCAATTTTTTTCGCAATTTCAAGTTTGGTCCAATAGTAAAAACAGTTCATACTGGTGAGTACAATGACCCCTTAAGAGGTCTTCAGTTATTTCGATAACACGTTGTATATGCGGCCATAGACTAGTATACTAATAAATAAATGTATTTTTATTACCTGTATGATTACGAGAAAATTTCAATTGATTTTCAAAGTATTTATTTGACTATCGGAGATAAGCTGTGTCGAGGAAAAGTCCTGTCGCACATGAGTCCTGTCGCAGATGAGTCCCGTCGTAGTTAACTTGCTTGTCGCAGTTCCGTCATTCGCTGTAACAGTCTCCGTCGAACTTAAGTCTTACACTCGCATATTTAGACAGACGAAACATTCCAAATAAGTACGTACAAAGTAGATAACAAAAGAGTCCACGGACAATGAAAACATGCAGATTTCATCTCAAGTTTACAACATCTGGTCCATACCGCAGTGCACCATTCTCGGTCAGTCATACAAATCTCACAACTACCTATGTAAGTATATAATCTACCTGCGATGCAATAAAATACACAATTCAATGTCACTTTTTAATGGACTAAACGAAATATAAGAACTGGATGCGTCATAGTAGCCCATTTGTTCTATTTTCCTAATAGAAGTTCCGATGTTAGTCATAAACGGATAAACGCATGTCTCCTTCATTAGTTAGTCGAGTGGTTATCTTATCAGAAACGCATAAATACCTGACTGGCATTATAACGGGGTAAAGCCCTTGGCCCATTAACTGTTTTCATCGCCACATTCCGAAAGTTGTTTGTTATGCCTACTAAAATATAACGCCTTAGAGGAAATAAGAATTCCTAAGATCTCGTATTGGAAAACGATTAGGTGCCTAATTGAGCGCGAAAACTACTTATTGTTTGGATTTACGTTATATGTTAGCTAATTATGACCGTCAAATTAAACAGCTGTTTTGAGAGCGTGACTGTATTACGAATGACAAACACATGTGTACCCAAACCTCGACAAATATAACATTAAGAAAAAAAATTGTAGTGTAAAATTCTTCTATTTATCAAAATTCTTCAAAATATACGGTTTTTTTTGTAGGTGTACAAACCACAAACATCACAAAAATATTTCCATCAGAACTATCAAAAAAATAGTAGGAAGTAGGATTACACAACATTTTTTCTCTTCGCTTCTTTTAGATTGATAAGCACCGAACAGTACCAAGACTGGATATATTAACCAAATGACCAAGAGTTCTCAACGCGTCTTATACTACTACTAGTCCTAGTTTGTAAGGCACTATTGGGTTCAAATACCACAATTAGTCACAAGTAGTAGTGGAACATCGTCTATTCACAATAATAACCCATTTCCTTCAATTGACTGCAAACTGTTTGGTCGAGAATTAGTAAATACATTTTGGAACCGTGCAACTAGAGCCTGACCTTTCAAAAGTGCCTGTAATTAGGTTTATTTGAAATAAAAAACATTGAAATTGAAATTGAAAAATTGAAAATTTGATACATTTCCTTTCCGTCGAAGTAGAGATAAAACAAAGAAATTATTCTGTCGAATGCAGTTCAACTTGTTTCGATTCCAAAGTTTTACCTGACAAATTAACTGCGATAGCCAATGGTCTTTGAACCGGTGCAGCCGGCTGGCACAGAATAATGAGATGCAGAAGGCTCATAGATGTCAGCAAGATCAAGCGTGGCCTGAGGGGGGGGGTCCAATGGGCATACCCCATCATTCAAGCTGGCGAGTACCTCAAAATTATCCTAACAACTAACACAAGAAAACATTAAGTGTTATTTCAAACAATGAGTTATCACGACATCTAGTCGTACGTAAAAAAATACTTAACATTATTTTAGAATGTTGTATAAGTATAGTATATACTAAAGTTTAATTTACAGCATTGGTATTATTTTGCTCAAAATAAAGTATGTATGATATTTTCAATTCAATGATATAATATCACATACGGCGGCGCGCGGCGGCAGTTTATTTTGTTGGACGGACACTATATTAAAGGCGCAAGCGATTTGGCGGTAAAATTTAAAAAAAAAAAATGTTTTGATAAGGTTTTACTGGCTGCCTCTTTGGTCTTTAGTGGTTGAAAGGGCGACTGCTAAGCGTTGGGTCCTTGGTGCCATTCCCGGGTCGGGCAAAGTGTTATTGGGTTTTTTCATTAGGAAATTCTCAATAGCTGCCCGGAATCTGGATTTGTGCCCGGTTGATGGCAATAGGCTCGCCCCCAATTACATGGGACTTATCACATAACTGGCGATATGTAGGTGTCTAGGTGTACTATACACCTCTGCCTACCCCTTCGGGGAAATACAGGCGTGATATAATTATGACATGGTTTTGTTTCGTTTCAGCTATTACTTCGACTTAGGGCAGCGGCTGCCATCACCATACCATACCAGTTTCTTAAACATCCTCCTCCTCGTAGATCGTTACACAAATAAAAGACGTGAAGTGGTTATAAAGGGTATATGGCCCTATTTATTTGCCATGTTTAAATTAAAAGAGAAATAGAATATCTACACATCTACAATCAAATACAACCTAAAAGCTTTTTTTTTTTAAATACACATTAAAAACGTAGTAACAAAGCATACATTTTATTTACACATCTCACCACGACGTTTACCAGTACATTTTTCAAGATATTTTTATTTGACCTTATAAGACCTATAATAGACCTTCTGACCTATTTAGTCTGTGTCAGTAGTTATATCGTGTTGAGCGGGTGCTCTGTCGATTACCTGCTCTGACTCTTGGTACTTGGTACCGACCTACACAACCTAGTTACAGCGCCATGTCAGCTCTTCCCTGTATTGAATTTATTTCCGGAGTAGTTGCCAACTTTTGCTACATCCACTCTTAGAGACGGACTTGAATGAACGCAAGACCTGAAAGTAGTTTGTCCAGAATCGCTAGATGACACGATTAGTATGGTTTTTAACCAAGTGAAATTACTAGCTAAGCTCTTCGTTTTTAAAATTTAAATGAACTGCTTTTTTTATTTATTTTTATGATATAGGATGGCGAAACGAGCTAAAGGCCCACCTGATGTTAAGTGATTACCTTTGCCCATAACAACTGCAATACCACCTAGGCTGTTACCTAAATGGTACCGCAAGTCGGTTCGCCAAACTGAGAAAATAGTTGTGGCAATGAGATATGAACAACATTAGGGCAAATAATATTAGCTTTTTAAATAATAATGGGGCTTGAAGGAACTCCATATATGTGACTCTGTTCATCATCATCATCATTTCAGCCAAAAGACGTCCACTGCTGGACATAGGCCTCCCCCAAAGGCGGGGATATGCCATAATCGCCACGCTTTGCGGGCCAGAGAGAGAGAGAAATATTTTAAAAACTTTGATGATTTAAGAATAATGTAATATATTCTATACATTATTCTTAAATCATCAAAGTTTTTGAAATATTTCTCTAAAATCAATAATAAATTTAAAAAAAAAAATCTCCTGTAAAATTTGGTCAATGGTCGGTTGGACATTCAAGCACTGAGGCGACGCCATAGTAAAAGTTGTTCATACTGGTAAGTACAGTGACCCATTTAAAGGTTTTCAGTTATTTCAATAACACGTTGTATAACTATGTATACAACGTTACTTTTTGTTTACGCAATTTGAGAAACTAGTTTGTTCAGAATCACGAGAAGAATCGATTGGGCTGTTTTTTTTCTGAATCACAAAATTACCTACATGCTTTTATAGTCACTATAAGTCCCCCAGTTGGTAGCGGAAAAAGTGAAGAATGTCATGCAGGGACTACCTGATGTAATCGAGATGAACTTCCTAGACCTTAGGACCTATTCACGATCAGCTGATGTACTGAATTGAACCATAATAACCAAATTGAATTAATTTATTTTTTTGTTATAATGTAACATGGTATAAAAACTATCCCAATCGATTATCCTGGTGATTCTGAACAAACTGGTTTCTCAAATTGCATATAAACAAAAAGTAACGTTGTATATAGTGTAATCGCCTCATCATCATCATCATTTCAGCCGAAAAACGTCCACTGCTGGACATAGGCCTCCCCCAAGCAGTTTGGCGGGATATGCCATAATCGCCACGCTTGGCAGGCGGGTTGGCGTAATCGCCTATTTTCCAAGATATCGAAATTTTATAGACATCAATCGATAGAGTCAAAAAGTAGAACTGTTTATTTTACTCAATTTCGTCATTTTGGCGGTTACATTAATTCATGTTACAACTGAAGATATTATCTTGCAGTCTTTGCATGTTTATTTTTTTTATTTTTTATTAATGTTTTTGGGACAATTTACACATCACCATCTAGTCCCAAACTAAGCAGAGCTTGTACGGTCGACCGCACGTCGGTGGTAACACTTTGACATTAGCAGCATCTTTATTTCGTAAGCAGTAAGGGCGGTTTTCGAATTGAGGTGTTACCACTGTCATGCAGTCGACTGTACTATGGGTACTAGACAATGGATATAATACTTATATACTTTTTTTTGTAAATACATACTTATAATACTTAAGAAACACTCATGTTCATCACACAAATATTTGTGTCCTGTGGGAATCGAACCCACAACCTCGTGATCAGCAGTCCGACACTCGAACCACTAGACCACAGAGGTCGTCGAGAATAAATGTGATATGTGTATGTATTGTATGTGTATTGTACGGTCGACCGCACGTCGGTGGTAATACTTTGACATTAGCTGATTCTTTATTTCGTAAGCAGTAAGGGCGGTTTTCGAATTGAGGTGTTACCACTGTCATGCAGTTGACTGTACATAATGGGTGTCCAGCTCAGCATGAGCCAGGTATACCTGACGCTGGAATTCTGCTGGATCCCTACAGTGACATACGGACGTCAGCAGACCAGATACAAGATAAAAATTAAGAATCATTGCTGTGTTGTTATTGGTGTGAGAATAATATCCATAAAAAAAAAATTTGTAGGTATATCAAGAGTGTGAAACAAATAAAATAAATAAAAAATAAAATATTTAATTATATTCATAACCGTAACACAGTAACGAAGTATATCTTACCACTAAAGAAGGTTGGGGTAGATCCGCCCATTCTCCTTTTGATATGATATTTTAACACGTCCGTCAAACGAGGTTTCATCGAAATTGGTCGGATAAACGCAAATTGGACCGCAATTTCGCGGGCTACTAACTTTTACATCAAAACACACTAACGCGAGCTTATCAGACTATCGTTGATAACCGCTTAGCAACGCAAATGATAAGTAGCCATTAGGACAAACAGGACGCTGGAAAGTTTCGGCATAACACCCAAATTCAGGTGTGTGGAGAGATTAAAGTGTTTCAACTGGATTAACAGAATACCTATATGAATATTATAGGTTACATAACAGTGTAGAGTCTAAGGCTTAAATTAAGAGACAAATCTAAGCGTGAACTTATGCTTCCAACTGTCAAAAAGCATTGCATTTAAAAACAAAATAATAATATTATTATTTCATTTGATTATTTTTATTAAAGAGTTTTTCCAAATGAGTTGTGTCCTTAGTTAGTCCTTACGTATGAATATCGATTCTGATAACTTAGCTCATAGGAACAACAGGGTTTTTGTATACAATCTTATTCTTAGTTTACTAAGGGGTCATTCTACTCATCATTATTAACAACTTTTACTATGGAACCAATACTGAATTCGCGAAAAAAAAATGTGCTGATCCCTACATTTATGTTCGCATAATTCGACAAAATGTAGGCAAGAGCTGTTTTTTTCGCGATTACAGGGTTGGTCCCACAGTAATAGTTGTTCATACTGTACTCATCAGTATGAACAACTATTACTGTAGGTACGAGGTTTTTTTTTTATTTTTACACCTAGTACGGTTGACCGCACCTCAGTGGTAACAGTTTGACATTGACAGCGCCTTTATTTCGTAAGCAGTAAAGGCGGTTTTCTAATTCAAGTGTTACCACTGTCATGCAGTCGACAGTACATCTAATATATCCCAGTATTTGCTGAAGGTCTTTACTAAAAGGGTTCGAACACTCCAAAAAACGTTTCAACGGGGATAGATGAACCAAATTATTCATAATATCCATTATGCTATAATGGATATTATGGAAGATTATAGCTACTTGATAACGATTATTAGGTACTCCATCTCATGTTCAATTGAAGAAAAGACAAACTCACTTCGTGCATACATATTTTAACCCACCGCTGAATATTTGTTACGAGTAAATATGTTATTCCTAATATTATAATTATATATAGAAAATTAGAAATACAATAACCGCCCCTGAAAACAGGCCTTATATTACCGGGTGTTCCGCCAACCCTCAAAAGCCAATAACATAAACCAAACAAGTGGCCGAAACAGGCATAGTAGATACTGAAACATATTTGTACCTAATTAATCTCCATACTCATCATGCAGGAGAACGAAAGTAACCGACATAGCCCGAAGAATTGCCAAACTTAATTGGCGTTGGGCAGGGTACATTGCTCGCAGAACGGATGGCCGATGGGGCAGTAAAGTTCTGGATGGCGACGCGTCCTGGAAGGCGCAGCGTGGGTAGGCCCCCACAGGGTGGACCGACAACCTAGTGAAAGTCTCGGGAATCCGCTAGATGAGTAATAGATACTGTAATAGTAATAGTAGCTGATAGATTACCAGAGGATCTAAAAGAATGTGATAACATTAATGTGTTCAAAACTAAGCTAAAGAATTATGTATGTACTCTGTAGCATTTCCAACGCTCTAGAGGCTAAAATTATATAATTTAGTTATAAGTACTTTTGTATCTCATTATAAGCGAACTGTTTTATAAGTTCTTATGAGAAATAAAATTATTTAAACCTATGAGTAAAGCGCAGGACAGGTCGTTGTGGTGATGCTTGGGGGATGCCTATGTTCAGCAATGGACGTCTTTCGGCTGAAATGATGATGATGATGAAGTGTCATCCTACCAAATACCACTATTACAAATGCAAAAGTATGGATGTTTATTTATCCTTCTTCTTCTATCGTATCGACATGAGCTACTAATGATATAGCTCATGCCGTGGTGTGAAAAAAGATTAGCCAGACAGCAGGTCTGCATTTGTCCTTGAATAACTTAAAGCATATGTACTTTTTATCGACATATCATGATTACCACGGAAGCAAAGCTGCGGGTGTCTGTGTTGTTATCGAAATAACTGAAAACCTCTTAAGGGGTCATTGTACTCATCATTTTGAACAACTTTTATAATGGGACCAACCTTGAAATTACGAAAAAAATAACAGCTGTTTCCTTTTTTGTTCACATAAATCGACAAAATGTACTGAACAGCAGATAATTTTTTCGCGGTTTCAGGTTTGTTCTCATAGTATAAGTTGTTCATACTGATGAGTAAAATGACCCTTTAAGAGGTTTTCAGTGTAAAAGTGTTTTCACACAGAAAAAATAAGGTTTTCAGTTATTTCAATAACACATTGTATAATCAACATTATACAATTGATTGATTTTTTTTGTTTTTTATTGAACATGCCCTAGACAAACCAAACCATTTTCTTCGATTTGATAAACCACAAGATCTGGCGAAGGAAAACCGATATGTACCTAGAATGCTCCGTGAGGCTATTGAAATTAAAAAACATCCTAATTTTAATAGAGAAGATGGTTGGCAGCTTCCACCTGTTTGGAACCCAGTCCTAAAAATAATCAAGTCCCAAACAGCACGCAACACTGTAAAAGATAATGATATTGTGAGTGATTACTGCGTGCATCGAAACGATTTTAATTAATAATATTGTACGGTAGATTAAAATGATTTTTTTAGAAATATTTGTAAAGACGCTTGTCATCTTAGTCTACCTGCGACCACGAAATGCTGCAAAGCTTTCGAAACGTCAGGGAAACCAATTAAAAAAATATACGCGATTTAATCCGGTTAAACTTTGTTTTATTACATTGTATAATCGTTTAAGGAAATGTACCGTCTTTAAAAGCTTATATATGTATTTAACTACCTACTTTAACATATTAAGTTAGCGTATGTTACAATTTACGCGAATTTATTTGATATAAGAAGCAAGAAAATAAAAAACGCCATTAACAGGTTGTGTAGAACTTGCATATGAAAATCGGCTCATTTTTATATAATTCGTAAAAGGCGGAATATGCTCGAATGATGGATTGCTAAGTACTGCCTATGGGCGTCATAAAACCCTTATATAAGAAAAAAGCTGCGAAATGATGCATTGGATGTTTTTGTTTCCGAGATTCGCAAGAAAACAAAGCCAACAATCATTACTTTGAATCTTGTTTTTATAAAAAACGTTTTTGCTTAAAATCTCATTACCTACCGTGAAATTAAATGCCAAGAACATTCAAACTACATCTAAATATTTTTCTAATTAGTCTTTTAAAAGTTGCTCTTTTGCTCTTAACCTAATTGGACTTAATATTTCATGAAAACCGAAATCCTAAAACCCGAGCAGATCTAATTCCAGGAAAATTAACTATGAAAACACTAAACTACGCCTAAATGCTCATTTCAATATGCAATTAACTACATAGAATACAAACCAAATAAGAATGTTATTATTATTATCAGCCTGTAGTGTCCCACTGCAGGGCTGGCCTTCCTTCCCTTTTTCCACTTGTCCCTGTCTTTTATCGTCTGGGGCCAATCCTTCAGATAAGAGTCGAGTTCGTCCCGCCATCTCCTTCTGGACCTGCCACGTTATCGTTTACTGCTGTATGGAACCCATTGTTTCATATGTTGTTGTTAGTTGGACGGATGAAGCCTCCCCCATTCTATAGTTTTAGCACGACCTGTAATAAGGTAGGCATGTAAGGAAGGTAGGCTCGCCCCCTATTACATGGGACTATAACATAACTGGTGAAATGTGGGTGTACTATTACTCCTCTGCCTACCCCCTCGGGGAAATACAGGCTTGATGTTATGATGTTATATTATGTAATAAGGTGGTTTCACACCGGCGCGGCGGCGAGGCGCGGCGGCGAGGCGTGGCGTGGATGGGTCGAGTGGATGTGCGAGGCGAGAATTGAAATATTTGTTGTTTATTGCTGCATGAATGATATTTATTACATTGCAAAACGGTACATCGCGAGCAGGCGCGTGCCTGGTCGGCGCGAGACGGTGCGTGCTCGCGATGTACATCATTCGGTTTTGAAAGGGTCAGCGAGGTTTTAATTCACGCCCATCCCATCCAATCCTTGCCTCGCCGGTTTCAAACCACCTATAGAATGGCACATAATAAATAACAAACACATTACTGGCCAATTACGTAGCCCAGTTATCAACGTCATTGCTACACGCGTGGCTTGCTTGAATATGGCGCCCACGCAGCTATACGCTCACCACAGAGTACTTTTTAGGGTTCCGTAGCCAAATGGCTAAAACAGAACCCTTATGGATTCGTCATGTCCGTCTGTCTGTCTGTTTGTCCGTCCGTATGTCACAGCCACTTTTTTCCGAAACTATAAGAACTATACTGTTGAAACTTGGTAATTAGATGTATTCTGTGAACCGCATTAAGATTTTCAAACAAAAATAGAAAAAAAAAACATTTATTTTTATTTTATCAAACCCATACGTGTATATCTATGGATAGGTCTTCAATAAAACTTTTTAACAAAAAATTTAACCGACGAAAACAGAAACTGAAAAGCGAAAAATTAAATAACTAATTATGAGTCGGCGCCAAACAAACAAGCAAAGTGCGTGCGAGTTGCAAGTGGTCGAGCGGGGAACGCTTTTTTGGAAAGTTATTGTTTATCGTAGAAAATTTTATGTTGTATTTGATGTTATTTTGTTTTTATTAGTAGTAAGTAATTTAATGATCTTTGTTGATTGTTTGTTTGGCGCCGACTCATAATTAGTTATTTACATTTATTTTTCGCTTTTCAGTTTCTGTTTTCGTCGGTTCAATTTTTTGTTAAAAAGTTTAATTTTAATTTTTTGTGGCTAAAATCTAACTCCAGGTCTCCATTATGTTTTAGTGTCTAGAACTACATTTATGTGTGCCAAGTTTCAACAGATTCGGTTAAAAGGTAAGAATTCAGTGGGTGAACAAACACTCATCCCCTGTTTTTATCGTTATTTATTATCCTACCCATAGGGGTGGATTTTGATTTTAAAATACGCGTCGAATTGAGAACCTCCTCCTTTTTTTTCGTCAGTTAAAAATGATATTGAGGTTTCTAATATCATTTTTTTCTAAACTGAATAGTTTGCGCGAGACACTCTTCCAGAGTGGTAAAATGTGTGTGTGTAACTTCTAAAATACGAGAATGATAAAACTAAAAAAAAATATGATGTACATTACTATGTAAACTTCCACCGAAAATTGGTTTGAACGAGTTTTAATAAGTAGTTTTTTTTTAATACGTCATAAATCGTAAACCGCATTACCTTTCATTATTATATTATACCTTTCATTCAATCAACTCAAAAATAAAAATAAACATTTAATTTCATAAATATAAACCTTATTTAACCACAGTTATAGCTAGATGAACAAATAAATAACTTCTTATACGTCCAAGGAAGGTACGGAACCCTCGGTGCGCGAGTCCCACTCGCACTTGGCCGGTTTTTAGGGTTCCGTAGTCCTACAAGGAACCCTTATTAATATACTGACGCTGTCAACGCTATGCGCACGCGGTACACAAGCGAGCGGTAGCTTCACTGCGGGAGCCACAAGGCGTACTGTGCTGCGCTACAGTTGTACATACTATATTATCAATATCAATATTAACCCACGACTATGTACTATGTCGTGGGTTAATATTCGTGTATAGTGTGTGCTGCAGTGGAAACGTAGACTAACATTGTCAAACAAATGAACCTACGCAGCTAAAATGCACGTCCCCGTACACAGCATGCGCCGCAGTGGGCAGTGGCAGTGTGGCAGCGCCTTTAACATATTTTTAACAAAAATGTTGACATCCCTACTAAAAGGCAAGATAAAAAAAGTAAAGCTAAATATTATGTATTATACCAACGCTACTTTTCGCTCGATTTCAGACATTTCAGTCGAAAATAATAATAAATAATATTTTTTTATTTCACATAAATGGAAGTGTGTGTAAAAGTATAATCTACTAAAAGGCCATCCCTAAAAAAGCTTCTATAACGCTAAAATATATATAGTAAAATTTTATGTTTATGCGATAAAAACACATAATTTAAAACCACAATGTAATAATATTATCTTAAAATAATTGTTTTAGTTTTTTTTTTTTTTTTTTATTTATCCTTGTCAAACTCACCTTAGATTTTTTCCTCAAAATAACGTGGTACCCTAAACTATATGTGCCATGTTTACGCTAAACTTTGTGCCATTATTCAGGCCGTACTACAATAAAAATATATCCATTCGTACATTCTAGAAAATCGATTGAGCCTACACCATTTCTTTTTCACGCAGTATTTGAATATATGTTAGTTTTTCCTCAAGTTATCTAATTTAGTATTCCATTGTTGTGATCACAGATATCAGTATAGCATTGAATTCTGCATTAAAATTGCCGACAGCGCCGCAGTCATGGTCGACCCCGGGTTGTACTTACACCATCAGTTCCTGGCTGGCATTACTAATCAATGCTTTATGATCCCATTTCGATTTCGGATTTTGATTTGTTAATTTTAGTAATTTCATAGTAGTAAAACTACCACATTTTTAGGGTTCCTTACCCGAAGGATGCCAAACGGGATCCTACACCAGCCGCGCCGTCTGTCAGTCCTTCCGTCCGTCAGTCACAAGGCTGTATCTTTTGAATGGTAATAGGTATCCAGTTGAAATTATAACAGAATATATGTTAGTATGACCCCTATAATTACAAATGTGTCGCTTAACTACAAACTCGGATAAATCCACTCTACCCTCTTAGGAGATATTTAAGAAAATGTGATAATAGTCTTAATTCCATGAATTAAAATGCAGTTTTTTTTTATTATGGCAACAGTATTGAAGAAAACGATTCTGTTTAGCAAATTCAGTATTTAAACCATTCATTCTTTCAAAAATATTATATTTAGATTGGAATTACCTTCATTTGATATAATGGAATGCAATTTATCTATCTTTGAAAAAACTCAGTGTGGATTTATAGAATTTTGATTTAATAGATCTGGATTCATCTTGATTTGAAAAAATACGATTAAAACTAGGGATGTGGTAGTGGCGAAATCACGGTATACCATCGACAGTTGAAGTTGTGGTAGCTAACTGAATAAAACTAAAAATAATACAAACAAATTAAGGAAATATAGTTTTATTTAACAAAAATAGGAGGTAGGTACCTAATTTAATTATTAAGATTTAAATTGTGGAAAGAAAAAATCGCTCACGAGCAAAATGCGTTAAAAATAATAAAATAATTTTAATTATTTTGAACAAAATTCAATATTTCTTCCGAGTCATCTTCTTCAATTTCTTCTTCGTGCATTGGTCGCCCAAACACATTCAGTACTTTTTTATAATATTTTACTTCCACCAACAAAGTGCGTTTCCAGCAATTTGCGAACATTAATTAGTTTTGCTTCATGGACTGGAACTCCAATTGGCAGTCTCTCTGGTCTAAAATTTTGAAACGATTGGCCGCGTTTATTGATAACTTAATATTATTAAGAATAATTAATATAAATAATTTTAGTACATACTTATTATATCCAAATTATTCTGTAACAGTAGAACAACAAAATAATAATAATCGATAATGGTTAGCACAACACTAGTGCCAACTCAGGATTCCAAACGACGCATGGGTATAGATATTACAAACTAACCGAATTTTCGCACTTTCCTCTTTCTTACGGCGACGTTTTATATTAGGCCGCTGGCGGGCTTTATTTGGTGACTTAATTTTAATAGAATTATCCATGGGAACTGTCTAAATAATAAAAAGAAACAGTAAAAAAGCAGGAGTGTACGGTGCTACTGTCGCAAAGTTTACATCGACTGACGGCCATGTTGAACAAACGCAATTAGCCGATTGGCTCTCATGGACTTAACTACATTTGAAAAAAACTGTCTCATGGATCTATCTGACTTAGATAAAATATTATGATTTTGACTGTTTATTTCTCAAGAACCATGCGGATTTATACACAACTGATGAGATTGTTTAAAAGCATTTTTTTTTCTCTTTCTTTTGATACCAAAATCTTGAAAATTCTCAGAATTGGATTTATCCGAGTTTGAAGTTAAGCGACACAAATACGAAACATAAAAATAAAGTTTAAATAATTTTACTGCGTGAGTCCGTCTCGAACTTGGCCGGCTTTTATAACGATTTCAGATACCTACTTTAGCTAATTTATTGAAAACGTGTCTAACTGATACCTTTAGCAATCTTCCTTCCTATATTACCTACTTGTTTCTCATAAATTCATTTGAGTACCTATTAAACATTCGAAAAATATTGTTAGTTAGAAAAATATATGTATATTCTACAAAAATTATAATAAAAATACTTACATAACATAACATCACGCCTGTATTTCCCCGAAGGGGTAGGCAGAGGTGTATAGTACACCCACATTTCGCCAGTTATGTTATAGTCCCATGTAATAGGGGGCGAGCCTATTGCCATTAACCGGGTACAAATCCATACTCCGGGCTGCTACTGAGAATTTCCTAATGAAAAAACCCAATAACACTTTGCCCGACCCGGGAATCGAACCCAGGACCCCACGCAAAAAAAACGTAAACATACTAACTTAACATATAAAGGAAATTCTCTGGGAAAATTATTTTTTCTTATTTTTCTAAAGTTGGTACACACATGGGTATTAACGCAGAGTCGTTGAGGAAAATCATCGCAACGGTTTCTGTGAAAATATTTTATTCCTCTATTCATATGGAGAAAATTTAATACTCTTTTGCATATCTTCCAGGAAAAGCCAGCTATTCCCAGCCAAAAGAAAAGTTTTCAGAAAACAATTTAGATTCCAATCAATCGAGAACCTGAATTCTAAGAATTGGTAAAAATAAGTGTCACTAACATAATATTTTTGTTTTACAACTTCTGGTTTATTACTTATGCCCGCTGCTTCACACGCATGTAATTCGGTTCATCACAAAAAGACGTCAGCGCATCCCTCAGGAACTTTGGGAGAGTTTTGGATTTTCCAGAACTACTGTCGCTGGTGCTTAATATCTCTTAGCCCTTTTTTTTCCGTGGGGAAAATCCTCATGGACGCACTCCGCCCGGGGAAACGGAGCCAGTGTCGGACTCTTACCGACTAAAAACCACCACGGTGTTCCTCTACCCACGTTCCGGGGGCATGGGAAATACTCCCGTATTCGCCCAACCATCCCCGGCAGGTCCCGGCTCGCCACTGGCAGGCGACCCCCTTCTCCCCGTGCGGCAACCACAACGGCCGCACCCTCCCTCTTGACTAGCACGCGCGGAACACTACGTGCCACCGTTACGGGCCTTGACTGGTCGGACGGCGGGCCACCCCGAGTCCGCCTCCCGCAGGCCCACACCTAGATATCTCTTACCCCTGCTTGTTATAATGATTAACATACGAATGCTTTGGCCCATTCTGTTTGCGCTTTATATGTTTTGGATCATAGGCAGATAAGTGATAATTAATTAAATAAAACATCAATAACACCATTTATTTGATAAACAAAGTTAATAAACACAAAGTTTCATTAAAGAATAATAGCATGTTGAATGTGGTCCCTTAACGTTTTCAATTATTGTGTTACAATAACTACAAAAACCAAAATATTCAATATTTAATATTTCAACCATAGATTAATTATTGATGTCCGCTGCGCTCCGTACCGGAAACCATTATTCTATGATTTCAACATTCAAAAAGTTAGCTGTGCAGCAGCGGGATTCGATCTCAACACTATCTATAAAGTCTACCCTTCACGCCACCAGGTCACGGAATCATGTACGAAACATGGTAAAATTACAGTTCTTAATTCCAAAATCTCATTGCCATACAACTTATATATTAGTATTTGCGTGATTGGGGAACAAACACATTTAGCAGCAGTCACGCAGTTTTGACATTTCTACTGTTTTATTATAAGTATATAGATATCAGTGGCGAAGTGGTAACACGATTTCCACCGGCTTCCCTTTAGGAATTGCGTAAATACAGATAAACGACAGTTCTATGCTAATTTATTGTTCTAAAGTACAAAAAAAAAATGTAAAATTAAATTAAAAGTTGTTAAATTGTTTATATTTATTTTACTGAAGTGCGATCTTTGCTATTTTAGGATTTTTAGGTACACTCGACTACATGACTTGAATTAGAAAACCACCCTTATTGCTTACGAAATAAAGGCGCTGTCAATGTCAAACTGTTAACACTGACGTGCGGTCGACCGTACCTACGGCATCCCTTCTGAAAGTATTCACCCTTCGCCACTGATAGATATAGATAAAAGATATTTAATAGATTCCTGACAATTTCATATCCCTGTATCCCTGACAGAGGGCCAAAATTCCTGATATGTCAGGAGGAATAACCCTGTCGTTCGTACCACCCTACATTCGAAGGGAACATTATCTCTGTTTTTATATCAGTAGGTAGTATACTTTATATCAGTAAAATAAATACACATCGGCGTCTCTTAGGTACTTCATGAAAGGCTGTATAATATGCTAATGTTTTAATATCGGCAAGCGATAAGATATATAAGTGACCGATCGCACATAATCGACATTGAAATCGATATGAACGTTGCTTTATTGGCATTTCACACATCATTGCCTCGCGGGCGGGTACGTCGGTACTGACTACCGAGATACATAATACGATTTTATTCTGTTATGGTTTTTGTTCGTATACTTTTTTGGTTGAATTTGCCAGACATTTGTATGTCAATGGTTACGACTTATGAGCCAACAAAAAATATATCTAAAGGTGCTGTCACACTGCAGTTATAAAATGTTTAAAAACGTTATTAAACATTATCTAACACTATAACATTTACCGCATTATGGAAGGCACAGCGTGGGTAGGCAAGGTGGACCAACGACCTGGTGAAGGTCGCGGGAATCCGCTGAACGCGGAAAGTGCAAGACCGGTCGTTGTGGCGATGCTTGGAGAGGCCTATGTCCAGCAGTGGACGTCTTTCGGCTGAAAGTATGATGATGATGATAACATTTACCAAAATGTATAACTATTGTTAAATAATAATTGTGCAATAATGTTTTAAACATTTTATAACTGCAGTATGGCCGCTCCTTAAAATGAAGTCGAACGATTCTGGAACTCAAAGTTATAAAGATTACACACATCAAACATTTTTTTTTAAATTTGGGTTCGTCGCGTAGAACATTACCATCTATCCGTACAAGTTTATTAAAATTACGAAATAGTGCTGATTTAATTTGAAACGAATATATAAAGTCGATATTTACCTACACCTTTATATCGTGTTCTGTGTGTATCTAAGTTTTAGGCACATAAATTTGCTGCTAATAAGTATTAAAAAAAATTAAGAGGTAAGAAAATGTATTGTGTTGTAAGTGTTCGAACAGCAGCGTCCGTAATGTAATACTCTAAGGTCAAGGTAACCTGTCAAAATCTTAGTTGTTTTTAAATTACTTACATAGAACGTCGCGTTAATACCAGCCAGAGATCAATTTTAGTAATTAAAGTCAAACTCTACACGTAAATACCCATTATATCATTAATTTGTAAATAAATACACATACGTGGGACACTCAGAAAGTTTTGCGAAACTAAAAAAAATTGTTCTATACGTACATATATTTTTATCAAATCTTTTCAAAGTACTTTCCACCAGCCTCTATACAAAGATTCATGCGCCTAAACCAGTTTTCAAAACACTTTTTCTAGTCCGCCGCAGACACCTCGTTTACAGCCTGCTCGAACGCAGCCAGCGCATCTTCCGGCGACGAAAATTGTATCCCTTTGAGCTGATTTTTTATTTTTGGGAATAAAAAGAAGTCACACGGTGCTAGATCAGGGCTGTAAGGAGGGTGACCCAGGAGTTTGACTGGCGTGCTGTCCAGGAAGTCCCTCGTTTTGAGTGCGGTGTGCGCAGGTGCATTGTCGTGGTGGAGCAGTAGCCCGCGGAGCCCTGTGTTTGGTCGCTTGTTGCTTATAACAGAGAAAACTTCTGGCAAACATTTGGTAGTATACCATTCGGCATTAATGCTTCTTTGATCCCGTAAGGGAATTGATACCAAGTGGCCAGTCAAATTAAAAAAGCTAGCGATCAAAATCTTACCCCCGCTTCTAGATCGCTTCACTTTGGTAGGCGTTGGCTCATTTTGAAACACCCAAACAGTCGACTGGCGCTTGGTTTCTGGGTCGTATTGATAAATCCAGGACTCATCACCTGTAACGATGTCGTAAACACGCCGAGACGAGCCTGCTTCAAATTTGTTAAGCATATCACGGCACCATTCCACCCGGGCCTGCTTCTGAGCATCGGTGAGGTTGTGCGGCACCCAGCGTGATACTATCCTCCTCACGCGAAGATGGCTGTGTAGAATCTCGTGAACGCTTCCCGATCCAATCTTCAATATGTGTTGAATCTCCTGATATGTAATTCGCCTATTGTCTTGTATTAAATTTTTCACTGCTAGCACGTTTTCTTCGGTAACAGCCGTCAAAGGGCGACCGCTTCTTTCGTCATCCCCCAAAGTTGGTCGACCGCGCTTGAATTCGTTATACCAACGATACACGGTTGCCTTGGAAGGGCCTTCATCCATGAATGCCATTTGAAGTCTATCGTACGATTCATCCGGTTTCAGGCGACACTTGAAATCGTATAAAATCATAGCTCTAAAATGTTCCCCGCGCAGATCCATATTTCAGTGAGACACAATACTTTGAATTAACACGCAAAAAATGTGGAGGGAAATTTTGAAATTGGAACTTACTTATTTTTACTTATAAATAATCATATTTTCGAAAAACATTATAACTGGCCAGTCTCCCATATATAAAAACTTTTTTTCGCAATACTTTCTGAGGGGCCTGGTACATTTTTTTACGGAAAAATTATAGGCTACTTTTTATCCCGGGAAAATAAACAGTTCGAGGGATGCGCGATAAGTCTTTCTGAGATAAGCCTAATTTTAAACGGGCTAAGTTGCGGGCATAATCTAGTATTATTATAAAATACTAGCTTTTACCCGCGGCTCCGCTCGCGTTAAATTCTGCTAACCCACGTCAGTCCAGTCCAGTCCAGTCCATTCCAGTCCAGTCCACTGTCCCACTGTCCCGCTGTCCCGCTGCCCCGCTGCCCCACTGCCCCACTGCCCCGCTGCCCCACTGTCCCACTGTCCCGCTACCCCACTGCCCATTGCCCCACTGCCCCGCTGCCCCACTATCCCACTGCCCTACTGGCCCGCTGCCCCACAGCCCCGCTGCCCCACTGCCCTGCTGCCCCGCTGCCCCACTGCCCCGCTACCCCACTGCCCCACTGCCCCGCTGCCCCACGAACCCGCTGCCCCACTGCCCCGCTGCCCAGCTGCCCCGCTGCCCCACTGCCCAGCTGCCCCACTAACCCACTGCCCCGCTGCCCCACTGCCCCACTATACCGCTGTGCCACTGCCCCGCTTCCCCACTGCCCCGCTTCCCCACTGCCCCGCTGCCACGCTGCCCCACTAACCCGCTGCCCAGCTGCCCCACTGACCCACTGCCCCGCTGCCCCACTACCCCACTACCCAGCTACCCCACTGCCCCACTGCCCCGCTACCACGCTGCCCCACTGCCCCGCTACCACGGTACCCCACTGCCCCTGTAAACCACTGCCCCGCTGCCTCACTGACCCGCTGCCCAGCTGCCCCGATGCCCCGCTGCCCCACTGCCCCGCTGCCCATCTATCCCACTGCCCAACTGCCTGCCCCGCTGCCCCACTCCCCTACTGCCCCGCTGCCCCGCTACCCCACTGCCCCGGTGCCCCGCTGCCCAGCTGCCCAGCTGCCTCGCTGCCCCGCTACCCCACTGCCCCACTATCCCACTGCCCCGCTGCCCCAGTTCACCACTGCCCCGCTGCCCCGATGCCTCGCTTGCCCGCCCCGCAGCCCCACTGCCCACTGCCCCACTGCCGCGCTACCCCGCTACCCCACTGCCCCACTATCCCACTGCCCCACTGGCCCACTGCCCCGCTGCCCCACTACCCCACCGCCCCACTGCCCCACTGTCCCACCGTCCCACCGTCCCACTGCCACGGTCCTACTGTCCCACTGTCCCACTATCCCACTCTCCCACTGTCCCACTATATCACTATCGTCCCGTCCTATGTCCCATGTCCTGTCCCATGTCCCATCCTATGTCCAGTCCCATGTGCCGTCCCACTGTCCTGTCCCATGTCCCGTCTCATGTCCCGTCCCATTTCCCGTCCCATGTTCCGTCCCCTGTCCCGTCCCCAGTCCCATCCCCAGTCCCATCCCCTGTCCACTCGAATTAATTTTTTTCTTTTTTTCTTTCTTTCTTTCTTTCTCAAAACCCATACCAGTTTTTAAGTCAGATCATCAGCTTTCAAACAAAAAAAAAATCATCAAAATCGGTCCAGTAGTTTTAGCGTGATGCTGGAACAAACAAACAAACAAACAGACGTTTACAATTTTATAATAGTTAAGATAAAACATACCCAAACACTGCATGAGTCATCCGTCGTTTTAATTTATAGACATATATGACGACCGTTGAAATTAAACTGAGCATGAAACAACTACATTAAAAATATTACCTGACAATGCTAAATCCAGTTAGGTAGGTATATTGTAAAGGACTTAAACGCTTCTACTATTCAAATAACAAAAGACGACTTGCTAAATTAATGATCAAATGAAACATAAAGAGCAGGCAACTGTTTCTACCTTAGTACGTAAGTACCTACTTAACTACTTAATTCTGGCACAATCTCGAGTAATCTTTGACAATTCGACGCGTGACTCGTCTCGGGGCAAAGGCTTTCATTTCATTCTAATTAGTCAGACGTCTTTACAGATTAGTATTGTCTTAATTGTACATAACTACAAACAGCCACTAAGTAGTCCCGTCCTACTAACACTTTCAGAATTCAATGGCATACAAAAAAATATTTTCGAGTGACTCGTAATAAACCTGATAGGTCATTGACATTGGGTGACAAATTGATGTTTTGTTGGAGCCTTTGAAATGCTTTATCATTGTCCAAAGCAAGGGAAAAAATATAAAAAACATAACCCTCCTTCTGGCGCAGTCAGGTAAAAAGATTGGCAAATGTTCGCAGCTCATCTGCCTTTTGTCCCCCACCATTGAGGCATTGAAAAGCTCTGAATCTTTGAATGCTCTTGAAAGAGCCCCTTACTAGACAAAAGTAAAAATATACAGAACCCCAACATGCCGCAGTAACTTGAACTGCCTCAGCCGGGTTTTATGTTACACTTATTTGCATTTCATCGCTGCCATTAACAAAATGTTCGCAGTGAATAACTTTGGACGGAACAAAATTATTCTCTTGACGTCATACAAAAATTGCACTGATTATAAAGATATATCTTCTCCTTTTTAAATTACTTACAATGACGTATGTCGGCTCTGAATAAGAAATGTAAGTACACAATGTGTACTTGTGTAGTTTTGATGCTAATACCCACATCAACATCATCAACTCAGCTTATCGCAGTCCACTGATGGACATAGGCCAGGGTTGCCATCCGTCCGGGTTTCCCCGGATTTGTCCTAGTTTAGAAAGCGTCCGATGTGCGTCTGGGTGGGGTTTCATTTGTAGTCCGGCTGCTGACGCGTTACAATATTTATTTTTTTATTGATAATATGTTTTGTCGTCGATGTATATACAAGACCGCTAATTGTTTGTTAATACTTTAAGAAGATTCTGTTTTGTTTCTTTAGAATACTATAAATTTAGTTAAAAATTGTTTGATAATAAATAAAAAGCTTGTTTTATTATAATAAACAAAAAGTTGATATACTTATAACAATTTAAAAAAAAAAAATGAGTAACGTTAAAAAAACACTATTGATAAGGTACAAAATCAAGGGTTTTCACACTTCTTGTCCTGGTTCGCAGATTTTAGAGAAGGAAACCCTACATAGGCCTCTCCCAAGTTGCGCCACAACCAACACTCGGTCCTCTGCCACCGGGCACACATAGTCATAAATCTTGAGTCCCCTGTATTAGCAATTCTGTGGCTAAACGTATTCATTATACCGTATCGTGCGGGATGTTATTAGCATACATTGTTTTAAGTTCTGTACAATACGAAAAGAAAACAAACATGTTTTATTAATTGTGACGATGTCGAAGCTGTACGAAATAATAAAGACATTTAAGTAACACAATTGTTGTACCAGGCCCCTCAGAAAGTATTGCGAAAAAAAGTTTTTATATATGGGAGACCGGCCAGTTATAATGTTTTTCGAAAATATGATTATTTATAAGTTAAAATAAGTAAGTTCCAATTTCAAAATTTCCCTCCACATTTTTTGCGAGTTAATTCAAAGTATTGTGTCTCACTGAAATATGGATCTGCGCCGGGAACATTTTAGAGCTATGATTTTATACGATTTCAAGTGTCGCCTGAAACCGGATGAATCGTACGATAGACTTCAAATGGCATTCATGGATGAAGGCCCTTCCAAGGCAACCGTGTATCGTTGGTATAACGAATTCAAGCGCGGTCGACCAACTTTGGGGGATGACGAAAGAAGCGGTCGCCCTTTGACGGCTGTTACCGAAGAAAACGTGCTAGCAGTGAAAAATTTAATCCAAGACAATAGGCGAATTACATATCAGGAAATTCAACACATATTGAAGATTGGATCGGGAAGCGTTCACGAGATTCTACACAGCCATCTTCGCGTGAGGAGGATAGTATCACGCTGGGTGCCGCACAACCTCACCGATGCTCAGAAGCAGGCCCGGGTGGAATGGTGCCGTGATATGCTTAACAAATTTGAAGCAGGCTCGTCTCGGCGTGTTTACGACATCGTTACAGGTGATGAGTCCTGGATTTATCAATACGACCCAGAAACCAAGCGCCAGTCGACTGTTTGGGTGTTTCAAAATGAGCCAACGCCTACCAAAGTGAAGCGATCTAGAAGCGGGGGTAAGATTTTGATCGCTAGCTTTTTTAATTTGACTGGCCACTTGGTATCAATTCCCTTACGGGATCAAAGAAGCATTAATGCCGAATGGTATACTGCCAAATGTTTTCCAGAAGTTTTCTCTGTTATAAGCAACAAGCGACCAAACACAGGGCTCCGCGGGCTACTGCTCCACCACGACAATGCACCTGCGCACACCGCACTCAAAACGAGGGACTTCCTGGACAGCACGCCAGTCAAACTCCTGGGTCACCCTCCTTACAGCCTTGATCTAGCACCGTGTGACTTCTTTTTATTCCCAAAAATAAAAAATCAGCTCAAAGGGATACAATTTTCGTCGCCGGAAGATGCGCTGGCTGCGTTCGAGCAGGCTGTAAACGAGGTGTCTGCGGCGGACTGGAAAAAGTGTTTTGAAAACTGGTTTAGGCGCATGAATCTTTGTATAGAGGCTGGTGGAAAGTACTTTGAAAAGATTTGATAAAAATATATGTACGTATAGAACAATTTTTTTTAGTTTCGCAAAACTTTCTGAGTGTCCCACGTATGTTTGAACTTTTTTACCCTTGACTTGCTATGAGTACTCAATACATCTACATTTTTCATAACGGCTCTCTAACAATTGTGTAATGCATTCAGTTTGACATTAGCTTTCATTTTTAAATTAAAGCAATATTCATTGCGTGGTACGTAGTTGCCGATAACACGGATTGTCAAAACACACAGAGCAATGAACATTGAAATCCAGATGATTGCGATCGCGAGTGAGTTACGCAATTCGGCAGCGGATATGATTTTAAAAATAAAACTTTTTAACAAAAAAATGAACCGACGAAAACAGAAACTGAAAAGCGAAAAATAACTAATTATGAGTCGGCGCCAAACGAAGTTTTAACAAGCAAAGTGCGTGCAAGTTGCAAGTGGCCGAGCGGAGAACGTATTTTTGGAAAGTAATTGTTTATCGTTGAAAATTTCACATTGTATTTGATGTAACGTTGTTTTGTTATTTATTTAAAGTAATTTAATGATCTTCGTTGATTGGTTGTTTGGCGCCAACTCATAATTAGTTATTTTTCGCTTTTCAGTTTCTGTTTTCGGCGGTTCAATTTTTTGTTAAAAAGTTTTATTTTTCATTTTTTTGTGGTTAAAATCTAACTCCAGGTCTCCATTATATCGTAGTGTCTAGAACTATATTTATGTGTGTCAAGTTTCAACAGAATCAGTTAACAGGTAAGAATTCAGTGGGTTAACAAACACTCATCCCCTGTTTTACTACCCTTAGGGGTGGATTTTGATTTTGAAATTTAAATGGGACCAACTTCGAGATATACCCTATCCATTAAAAAAAGAATCATCAAAATCGGACCACTCTGTAAAAAGTTATGCGTGGCCATACATAAAAAAAAAAAAAAATATATACGCGTCGAATTGAGAACCTCCTCCGTTTTTTCGTCGGTTAATAAGAACTTTTTTGCTGTAGAATTAGTTCTAGGTTGTATCGATTGGCTGAAGTGGAAAAATGTTTTTGTTATTTGTAAATGGAGGGGATGTATGTGGACACGCAAATCTTAATCAAAACATTCCGTTTGAATTTTGGTGAAAAGCAAAATCGCATTAAATGAAAAACCTTGATGTTTTTCGTCACTTTTCAAAGATTGAAAAATTTAAATATTTTCGATGGGTACATCATGTTGCAGGCTACAAGATATTGGCATGACTGACAGTAGCTGACGTGGCACGGGATTCTAATAAACATCATATGTAGGTACCGGAGAAACATGAAAAACAAACAGATGGACTGATCTTGGGCATCTGCCAATAATTTACGCGCTTTTATAGTCGTCTTGTTTAACGTAGTTCACAAACAAGAGTCGTAAATTAAAATGTTTAACTGCCAACGTACGAGATGAAATGTTTTCTTTCCATTCACCTGGCTTTTGGTCTGCTCCACTTAAAGTCCGAATAGAATTTATTCAGCGTGCGTGAATTAAGACGTTGTTATTATTCTGTTCCATTTCATATTGGCATAAATACTTTCAATAAGTTGTTTGATTGTTTTTAATCAATGAAGACATATTGTTATGCTATCGATGAAAATACAGTATCAATAATACGAAACAGAATCGATATTATGACGAGGGTCAATAGATGATTGCTGTAATTATGTTTACATTCGGTCAATGTAAAATAGTGTATTGCTTTTCAATTAATTAACAATTAATCAACTCGGCACGGCATAGTCCAATGCTGAATTACGGTCTCCCTCAAGTTGTGTCAATCGTATTGCCTTTATAGTGACCGAAAATCGATGAAACAACATGATTGATGAACGAAACGATGTGTTATGTGATGAAGTGAAAAGTTTAAGTACTTCGATGAATAGGTAATACTTTTTGTGTATAAGAAGTCCTTTAAAGGGGTGAATATAGGGACTCATCATAACTTATGATGAGTACTTTACACTTCATCAAATAATATGATTCATAACAAACAACTTTTACTATGGGAGCAACCCTGAAACACAACACATAATAGTACTCCGTACAGAATGGCCACTCACTTCCTCTCCGCGCCCCTAGGAGGAATAAGACTCCTAGCCGCGCCCTGATTTCCCTCACTTTATTTGCTTTGAGCAACTCGCGTTGTACGTGCGTATTGTATTTTCATTTGTTTTGTATAGGTAGTGAATAATACTAACAAACTAATAGTAGTACTACTAATATTAGTAGAGATAGAAGTTACGTGTGCTATGATTGGTTGCTTGTCTTCATCAAGACTCGACAAAAACGGAAGCTTTTTAGGGTTCCGTAGTCCTACAAGGAACCCTTATAGTTTCGTCATGTCCGTCCGTCTGTCCTAATCCTTTACAGCTTAATAACTTCTACAGTTATAAATATAAGTAAATGAAATGTTGTTAAAAAATGGTTTAGATATAGATCTCAATTTTAAAAGAATAAAATAATCTTGATAACGTATTTTAGGGGTGGCGCCCATACATGCGAAATGGGGATGAAATATTTTTTTCACTGCACCCCCTCGTGTATCATTGAATAGGTCTACTAAAATGAAGGTAATGTTTCATACATAACTTTTTTATCAGGTATACTTACCATCTGCGAAATACAGTTCGCCAAAGTGGCTTGCAATGTGTCCCCCCCTGCCATTTCTAAACTATGCAACATAGAAACTTATAGTCTTCCACATTGATAGAACTTTGTAAAAACTCTCTTTTAAAATTATTTCGAGTATAATGTGACTATACATTTTTGAGTTATAGTGAGAAAACTGCAAAATACTTAAGACGTCCTAGTTCATAGGTCATTGACCTTAAAGAAAAATGATGTTAGCAAATAATGCTCCTTTAGTTACTTTCTATTAAAAAAATCACAAAAAGAAACTTTGTGTTATGTTGATATGACACACTTCTTAAATTTTAGCGCTAGGTCGCGCTGTTTGCAAAAACGAAAATAGCAATGATTTATATTCGATTTGATTCGTTTGCAATTAGACCTACTTAAGGAACCCTATAATACTGAGCATGGCCCGACATGCTCTTGGCCGGTTTTTTTTATTTTCCAAATGATAAATTAAAGTAAAGAACTTGGTAAATTTTTGTCACAAAACGAGCCTATTTTGTTTTGTGTTTAACATATTCAATTGCGATATGACATATTTATAATTTAGATTGTCATTTAACTAACAAAATTTTCGAAAACATTGCTTACAAATTGAATTGACATGGACATCATCGGTGGCTGGCAGCCCTATTATTACACACACGTTTGGCGCGTGTACAAACGCCATCTGTTTCTATGTATGAGTAGTAGGCACTTAAATCAACGCAATTCTATAGTGTCCGGGGTGTGCCTGAAATGCGAAACGTTCATCATACAATTTGTCGAGCGACATCGATTTGACTTTGTATGGAATGGCAATTTATTTTGCGATTTCAGGTTTGCTCCCACACCCTATAATAAAAGTTATTCGTTATTATTAGTACATTGACCTCTTAAAAGGACATCACAGCTTAAATAATGTTACATCTGCTTAAGAATATATGTTTCTAGCATTCAATGCAAAATAAATTAAGCCTAAAAAATATTCCGCTGTTAAATATGCTGCAAAATTCAATTTTAGTGACTCTACGTCCAAAACTAAGCAAAAGGTTCGCGCATTGGTGTTCTACGAGACACCTGTACGCGGCGACAAGTTCACGCGCCTTTATCACTTCTATTACCTTATTATTTAGATTTCTACGTGTATTTATCTATAAATAAATAAATAAATGAATATTTTTCGGACATTTTTACACAGCATCATCTAGTCCCAAACTTAGCAGAGCTTGTACAGTCGACTGCATGACAGTGGTAACACTTCAGTTCGAAAATCGCCCTTACTGCTGACGAAATAAAGATGCTGTTAATGTCAAAGTGTTACCACCGACGTGCGGTCGACCGTACTATGGGTACTAGATAATGGATATAATACTTATATACTTTTTTTTGTAAATACATACTTATAATACATAAGAAACACCCAGAGATGTTCATAACACAAATATTTGTGTCCTGTGGGAATCAAACCCAAGACCTCGTGATTAGCAGTCCGACACTCGAACCACTAGACCACTGACGTCAAAATCAAAATTAATTAATTATTCTAATTCTATCTAAATGTATTTATAAATGTACACAACATTTTAAAATCACAGTTGTTAGAAAGATCTTACCAGTATCTACACAGACAAGTTTGACTGAATACAGAATTATAGTTTCGCTTCGGCCTTAATTACAGGTTACAAGTTACCTACAACCAACACAATAGTTTCGTACATGTACCCGAGTCTGAAAATCTTGTAGTCGATTGCACGTCAGTGGTAACAGTATGACCGTGACAGCGTCTTTATTTCGTAAGCAGTAAGGGCAGTTTGCGTAATTCAATTGTTAATTGTTACAACTGACGTGTGGTCGACTGTACAAGGTTAACTACCCGTCTTGTAGTCATGTCAAGTTACCACCCACGTGACCCACATAATTATATCATTTAAAGTTATTATAAACCAAAAAACAGCTATGTATTTTATCGTACAATTTAATATTAGGTAATATTAAATTAAAGTGAATCTTTCAACTTTCGTCCTGTTACGTAAATAGGTACTTGATATAATTATGTTATCTAGTAGAAGTCTTATAACATGTTTGTTAGAAGTTTCATACTATATTAGATCCTGACATACCTCTTCCGCTTCATCTACGTTCATTAACCTCTTAATACGTGCAAAAAAGTTTCAAATAATTAAATATGTACCTACAAGCTTCGGACGGAATCGCGCTAAACAAAAAGTGAAGCACCCATAGTAAGACGGCTCGCTTAAAAGTACAGGCTGGCACGCACACATTCACACCCATAGTAAGACAAAAAGCCGCGATTACGCAACAAATCTCGTGTGACGGTAGTCATTGTCACAAATAAAATAACAATATATAGGTATCTGGTGTGTTAAAATAATGTCGAAATTATAGTGGGTTTAGGAGAAAACGAAGTGCTTCAATCTTGTCTTAGCGAGATTCCGTCCGCCATTTTTTATTCGTCCTAGCCTACAAGACACTAAAAACATGACATTCTCCATCTCAAAATTTTTAAAACCCTTTTCCATATTCAGTAATTATTTCTTAGGTTTTCGCGATCACTACAAAGTTTAACCGGATTATATCGCGTATATTATTTAAATTGGTTTTCTTGATGTTGCGAAAGCTTTGCAGCGTTCGTGGTCGCAGCTAGACTAAGATGACAAGCGTCTTTACAGATATTTCTAAAAAAAGATTAATTTTTATTAATTAAAATCGTTTCGATGCACGCAGTAAGTTGGTAACACAGCAGATGAGCAGACGTTTACCACAAACAATAACCTGTGTTCAAGATCAACAACGTCGTGCCAGTGTGCAGAGCCACCGCAATCGCTTAGGTCCGCAAAAATCTAATCCCTAGATGATAATATTACTTGGGTCAAAGGCTGAAGGATCATAAGGCACTACTAGCAGCTAAGTGGCGCCCCCATCAGTAAAAAAATAAAGGTAGTGTAGTTTAATCAGAAACTACTCTATAAATTATAGTTCGGTGTAGTGGTTGCTAGAAAAAATGCGAAAAACTGCCCTTTTTGGCACTTTTTCTATCAACAGCGAACTATATTTTACAGAGTTAATAGTTTCTGATTAAACCTTTACTTCTATCGGTAAAACCGAATTTTCGATATATTATTTACAGAGCGAGTAATTATTTTTTTACTGATGGGGGGTCACTTAGCTGGTACTTAGCGCTTACTGCACCTAAAATTATGTTGTCTTGGAATTTAATGATAAGTTGTCGACTGCACTACTGGTGCGACTGGGGAGCATTAAAAGAGCCTCCACGAGTGACGATAACCTGCTGTCTGTCTAATCTTTTCCCCACGGCATCGGCATGACCTATTATTATTATGTAGCTCATGTCGACACTATAGAAATAGAAGAAGTCGACTGCAAGATTAGGGTGAAACAAACTGCTGTATAGCAAGTCAATAAGTAGATATAAATTCCAGATGGAAAAATATTACCAAGGAAGCTTTATGAGTCATTTCAAAGACTCTTGAAAAGTCCATCTGGCACCCTAATTTGAGTTTTTATGGATAATGCTGTAGTAAAAAAATATGATTATTTGTAGAGCTACAAGGTAATTCCACCATTCCTAAACTCTCAAATAAATAAGTTGTTATGACAAACAACATGCAGCAACTTCATGTTTACTTATGTCTAATTTTAGTCATTTAATTGATGATATTATTGTGCTGTGTGACTGTCCTGTGCTAAATAAGTTTTTCTTTCTTTCTTTCTATCACGTACCTTCATACTACGGTCTACGAACCATTATTTGTTTTGGTCACTAATTAATGTGTTTGTGTTTTTATTGAAACTGTTTAAAAAACATTTACGGCGCGGCGATCCGCGATCACTTAGGTAGAGATAGAAATTAAGTAAAATGTATGGAGCCTATGTCAAATTTATATCTTTAGTAGGGCAAATCGTGGATAAATAGGTTATTGAAAACGCCGTTAGTCATCTTAAAGGCGTAAACGAAAAGTATTCGATATTTTTATTTTATAAACTTTAATTTATTGACTTATAATAAATACCGCAGTGTCTCAAGACGAAAGTCTTTGACCAGTGTGTGTTTCCAGTAATTACTTATTACGGTACTGAAACGTGGTCGCTCACAATGGGCCTGATAAGAAGGCTCAAAGTCACTCAAAGGGCAATGGAGAGGGCTATGCTCTGAGTGTGGGGCGTGATCAAATCAGAAATGAGGAGATTCGCAGGAGAACGAAAGTAACCGACATAGCCAGAAGAATTGCCAAACTTAAGTGGCAGTGGGCGGGGCACATTGCTCGCAGAACGGATGGCCGAAGGGGCAGTAAAGTTCTGGAGTGGCGACCGCGTACTGGAAGGCGCAGCGTGGGTAGGCCCCCCACAAGGTGGACCGACGACTTGGTGAAGGTCGCGGGAATCCGCTGGATGCTGAAGGCGCAGGACCGGTCGTTGTGGCGATGCTTGGGGGACGCCTATGTCCAGCAGTGGACGTCTTTCGGCTGAAATGATGATGATGATGAATTTATTGAAAATACGTAATATCAATGTTTATAATCCAGGGCTCCCGTGGGAAAATTGCTGGTATCTGGTGATGGCGGTATTACCTTGCTTTAGCCACTAAGCCATTTCATTGTGAATGTGTTTACGGTACTAACGATATGAAACAATACCGCAGTGCAGGGCTATTTGTCTTTAGACCGCATTTCCTATCTTATGTATTGTGCTTACTGTGCTGTTTCTTTACACGAGACGCCTTAAAGACGCTGTAATTGTTACAAAGCTTGATTTAAAACTGTATAACGATTAGCTGTTTTGGTACGCGTTTTATTATGATCAGTGTTCACTGTTAGATTATATTTGTATCTCATGAATGTTTCGATCAGGGAATATATCTTCTATAGTTTATTGGCCTTTGAAACAACGCATGTAAACAAATTTCGACACTGTTTTTGGTTATTATTAGAAAAAGACTAAACAGACTGTTTTTATTTTTTCAGATAGGGCCACTAACCGAGTCGAGATGGCAACTGGGTGGGGCAAGAGGTCAAGAGGCAAGCAACATCGCTATACAAGTCACTCCACCCGATGGAGACGAAGATGACGACGAGTTCGTGCCAGCGCTGCGCATGCGACGGAAACTTAGCACGCCGCTCAGCGCGCTGCCCGGAGTGACTGATGGACTGATTAGCTTACCAAGTAAGACAATCGTGGTCAAATCATTAGGAGAACGCATAAGTATTTTATAGACCAGCAGTGCTCTTGCAGCTTTGCTCGCGTAAAACGACATTTTAACATGCCCCGTATAATGATTCCCGTCGTAGTTTTGGGAAAAGAAAAACACATATTACTTTATTATTATTTAATTTGTAGAGTATTTGTGGTCAAGTGTGACCCAAGGAAGAATTTTCATAGAAACCTTAACACCCTTTTTTACCTCCATTATGTTTAATTTTCAAAATATCCAAAAACACGTAATTCAATAATTGCTTTAAAAGATTATTTATACAGAGTTTTGACTCAATCCAGTCATGCAATAATTATTCTCCCATACAAAATGTATAACCGTATAAAACCCTCTTATTTGAGTAATTTTGAAAAAAAGAAAAGATATGTGTTTGATTATTTATTATAAAGATCATTTTTCCCAAGTTTTGAGAGAATCGATCCAGGAGAAAATATTTTTCATAAAAACACCCTATTTCACACCCTCAGGGTTAATATTTCTAAAATTTGTTTCTTAGTGGGTGCTTGCGTTACCTAGGTCCAAATTTCATGTTTCTAACTTCAGTAGTTTTGGCTCTGCGTTGATGAATTGACTGATTCAGTCAGGAGTCCTGACTCAGGACATCTCTATTTATATTTTTAGTATGGAAAATATACCAATTTGAAGCCAAGAAAGCCGTAACACGGGTTAATGAAAGTAATCCTAATCTGGACCTCAATCAATAAAGAACGAAATGTATTTCTTTATTTGAAAAATTGCTTATGAAAAACAATTTTGCCTAATCTACGATTCGATTTTTTCTGAGTCTTAGGTTTGGTACCAAATTAAAGCAAAATCCTTTTTTATTTGGTCACAGTGTTATCCTAAGGACTATCATTATCCTCCTGCCTGTATCCTAATTTACTTAGGGTTGACGCAGCAAGTCTATTTTCTCTTTCTGGCTCTCTGGCTAGCACAGATAATATAATACTATATTAGCTAGGAACCATACCACAGAGTAAGGATGTATCTCTTTATACTGTGACCATACTTAAGTATTATCGTCTTTCACGCAATCTATCCATCTCTTCTTTGGCATGAATCTGTTCTTACGATGCTTCTTTTCGTCCTGATTTCGTGTCACAGATAGAGAAAGCAGCAATAAAGAAAGAATAGGTAACAAAAGTAGGTAGGTAGGTCCGAAAAACGAAAAACATATTTTAAGATTGAAGATTTTTTTACAGAAAGCCGCTGAAAGTAAAACATTAATTTTAATATTGCGTAATAATCGACCTGTATTGATTTCCAATCGCAATTTCTCATCCACCCTTGATTTAAGTTTAGTCAGATTTTAATTAAGTTATTAAAACATAGTTTCAATTAGATTAAAAGCACATTATGTTGTTTCGCAAATAATAAGAATAAAGAATAGAATACCTACATTGAGTAATACGTTGAAGTTAACATACTTTCATAGTTTCAACTATCTTATGTTAATTGAAATAAGTTTTAGTGAAAATAATCGGGACTCAACCTCTTGCAAAATTTAATTAAAATCAGTGGTGAACCTTAGAAACTTTAAGCGTGTGACGCACGAAGGATACGGACTAAATAATAGGTCTATATTAGCTCTAGAAACCTCAAATATTTCAGTGAAGTCTTGCCAGAATTCTGTACTTTAATAAAGGTAAATGAAGTAAATTTATGATTTTCATAGATCTACGTGCTTCTCCGACGCGAGCACTGTCACCGTTGGATCGAACGAAGCGACGTTTCAGCACAATGGTATCAAGTGCGGCTGCTGCAGCAGTGTCCCGGCGGCTCTCCGCGACTATTGGCTGGTGTCTAGCCAGCCCCACACAAGTCAAGCCTCAAATAGTCCGCCAAGGCCGTGCCCTATGCTTACAATACATAAAAACCCAGATCAGGAGATCTACTTTATGTGCGAAAAAGGTAGTGTAAATTATCAAAGGACATTTCTAGGAATAGCATCAGTCTGTAACAAAGATACAAAATATACGACAAATACATGCGTAATCGTTCATTATTTACTATTCATCGTATTTAATGCGGACAGTACCTACAATAAACATTTTTCATTTTCAAGAGTAATAACGTGAGCGGCTATGATACTCCATTTGACTTCATATGTTTGACCAATACCTTTTGTAGGTACTCTAAGGTTTTGTGAAAAAATATGTTGGCACCAGCACCAAAGATAGCCAACCTCTTTTTGGTACCTTTACATCTACAGGAATAGAAGAGCAAAACTGTTTAGTTGCTAGACAACCACTTGTTTGACATAAGTTTTGTAAGCAAAACATAACCTCTTAATAGTTAATATTTTAATGAATAAACATCTGTGGAGTACTGCCCGATTATTAAAATAGATTGCAATACATTGCCCTCATCGAATTTTACATGGTGAGAATCATCTTTTATTCGTATCTACCCAAGGCTGGGCACTATGGAACTTTAGCAATGTCCTTTACAACTAACTTTCAGTTTTGATACTCATCTTTTAACGGTTATGTTTCTTGTGCAGCAAATAGTAATGAAGCGATTACAACGAATGGTGGAGACTGAATGTGGGGAAGAGGCTGTGAGTAACACGGAGTCCGGGGTACTAGCGGGACTGCGTGCACTATGTGCTGCACTGGAGAGGAAGCGACCAGACGCTTTCCGGTACGTGGCGCGGCAGGCGACGCGGGCACCGTCCGCCATGCTACGCTCAGACACGGCCCTCGCGGAACTGGCACTCGCGCTAGCAAGGCGCATCACTAGAGAAAATATTACGTGGTCTAAGGTAAGGAGAATCTACTAGAACAGTGAATAAAGTCACTGCGATTTTGATGACTTTTTGACGTAGCTTTACGCCATTTTCAGCCTTGGACTCTGGCTATTCCATTAACGATAACGCCTTTCAGAATACTGTATATACAACGTGTTATTGAAATACTGAAAACCTCTTAAGGGGTCATTGTACTCATCAGTATGAACAACTTTTACTATGGGACCAACCCAGAAATCGCGAAAAAAAATCAGCTGATCCTTACATTTGTGTTCACATAACTCGACAGAATGTAAAGATCAGCTGATTTTTTTGGCAATATCAGGCTTGGTCCTATAGTAAAAGGTGTTAGATAATACTGATGAGTACAATGACCCCTTAAGAGGTTTTCCGTTATTTCAATAACACGTTGTATAAAATCCTGCTCATTTCATTAGCCTTTTGTTGTTACTTGTGGTACGTGCCTGTCTATTAATAGATATTAATAGTAAAGTTTTAGGAGACCTTGCCATTCAAGACCTAGTTCAATTCTAAGTCTCCACATTTTGTCTAAAGTTCGAATCGTTAGACTTCGGCAGAATTTCCCCCAATGAGTTTAGTTTAATCAGGAAAATCAATTTCAATTGTACCTGGCTAAAAGCTTTGCCTATTCTTCAAATAACTTAAGTTGATATTATCTAATTTCTAAAGTAATCAAACACTTCAACAGTGCAGCAGTGTTTCGTTTCCGAATCCGTTCGGTTCTCAAATCGTTTTGTTTCTTAATAAAACAAGTTTAACCGAATTACATTGTTTATTATTATTAAAATTGGTTTTCCTGACGTTTCGAATGCTTTGCAGCGTTCATGGTCGCAGGAAGTGGTCGTTTTGTTTTATTTGCCGGTCAAATTTCACTTCGGAAACGGAAACTTTTCGAACGTTTGTGAATCAGGCCACAGGAGTCAAAGGTTCAATTCCAGCTCGTGAGCGAACTTTACGTTCTACAATTTATATCTTTGTTTCAAATATAGAAATTACTATTATTCCTTCTTTTCTTTCTTTCTTTAATATCAAACGTTGGCCCATAGCATAGAATAGGTAATAATGTCTTCTCTTTTCTTATGCCCTTAGTATGATTTCTCCTCTATCGTGGGTGCGTTTACAAACACAAATCTCACATGCAAACACCCAGAATCGGTACAATTAATTATCTGTGGATCACCCAAATATTTCTTCCGTACGGGAATCGAACCCGCGACCCTTATTTGCAGTAGTATTTTCATCCGGTACCTATACCTACCTATTTATCGAGAATTTCCTAAAAAACACGCATAATTTTGACTATTTGGGAACCGAACCAGAGAACATTTGGCTTGCGTCCACTATACCATTGTACATTTGTATGTATGATCTGTGTACAAATTGTTGTTTGATGATGTGTTTTAAAAGATTTTATCTCTAGTCTAGTTCCCATAGGCATACCATAATGACGCATGGAACGATTCAAATATCGCCGGTAACATTTTTCAATCTGTTTCAACAGTACCTACCTACCTAAGTAATAATAATAAATTATTTATTTCGAGTAACAATAATACTTATAGGGTTAGTAACATTACTTAAAAACTATGTTAGTAATATAACCAATCAATATATAAAGTAAGACAATCACTGCTTGAGAATTCCAGCAGAAATTCTGGAGCAGCGATTCAAAACACAGCAGTCTAGCCGGCCTGCAATCAATACGGTAATGTTTGTTATTTAATTTTCTTGATTCGAAGCAGAATTATTCAGAGATCACTCTCTCACACATTATTATGACGCCTTTGAATAACCACTTTGATCAGTAGAGAATTTATTTAAAATATTTAGAAATATTTTAAGGAATATGCATACATAGCCACACTTCTTGGCTCTGTACCTGTATTTGTTCTGTGTTCTTGAATTTTTTGGTAATTTTGTGCGTCACTTTTGAAGCAAATAAATATTTTTTCTTTATTTTCTTTCTTTCTTTAACCTATTTAACAATTTTCGAAATAGGACTATTCCTAACAGCATTAGCATTTATTAACATAACAATTTTATTCATTTCGTATTTCCCATACGCATACCTACGTAAACGTTGGGGCAAGTCCCATCCTATTGATTTATTACCCTAAGCCCTCTTATATTCCTATCAGTGATACTTCATAATTAAGCGCAGTTCAAGAGCCTCAAGCCAAACTTCACTTTCTTACGTAATTGGGTTGTACTTACAAGAAAACAGCTTTTAGTTTGGATTTTTTTATAGATGCCCAGAATAATAAAATAGATAAGTGCATAATCCAATACTTGGTGTATTGGATCCCGACAAAAAATTATCAAATATATAATAAACACGCAATGCAAAGATTAAAACTAGTTTTAGACGCAGCTGTACGACTTTTAATTCCCAACTGAGCCGAGATGCAAAATAAACTACAGAGGGCATTCCAGACGAGCAGTAATTGCCCCAGCTTTTGCCACTATTAAAATCTGGATGAACAAACAGAAGTATAAAATAAGATAGGTATTCCTGGCAGACGAAATTTAATAGTTCAGATCGTCTGCAAATAGATTCAATTTCTTAACAAAATGATTAGAATTTTAGTGACTTGGAACTAAACACATGAAAAACCACGTACAAGGTGATTTTGAGTTGTGCGCTCCATTATAATATGCAAGCAGTCTTCTTCTTCTATCGTGTTGACATGAGCTACATAATGATAATAGCTCATGCCGTGGGGAAAATATTAGACAGTAAGCAGGTTGGTAGCGGGGCTGACTACCCAGGGTGCGCCGGACGATCAATTAAATACCGTCACTGATGGAGGATCTTTTAATGCACCCACCCCATGCACGCAGTGAAAATAATTTGTATGTATTGCATATAATGATGGACCGACGACCTGTTGTTGCGGCGATACTTGGGTAGGCCAATGAACAGTAGTGGACGTCTTTCGGCTGAAATGATGATGATGATTGAATATAATAATAATTATCTAATATCGGAACAAATGACTGTCCAAATATGCATTCGGGTGCAGAAATCGGACAACAAATTCGGCGCTAAAACGAATCAATACGACATTGACATCGAAATGTCGTGAATCTCAGTCCACTATGGAGCCTTTCGTCGCCGTAGTAGAGATCATTGTATGCCTATATTTTTTCATTGGGCTGTGAGTTTATAACAGATTTTTTAATGTTTGATGTTCCAGATAGCAGCTGTGTATTGTATTTGTGGAGCACTGGCGAGAGAAGCAGCAGAGGCCGCGGATGGCGAGCCAGCCCTCGAGCTGGTGTCAGCACCTGCCGCTGCAATCGCCGATCTGCTGCATGAAGACCCCGGTTCCTGGATCGCGTCACATGGTGGATGGGTACGCATTATTTATTTCTCTTTAGGTTATAAAAAGCTTTGGTCTCATGAAACTATCTGCTCTACTTCATTATCATCATTAACAGCCTTGTCCTACTCACTGCTCAGTAGTCCTCCTTCCTTTGTGCCATACTTTCCTCTTTCATATCCCTTGCAGGTCTTCTTACCATCCGAAATCTGCTCAATCTACATATTCCTAGTTACTTGTTGCAATTTGATCCTGATGCCACTTTTCTTTCGAACGCATCTATGAGTTCAATCCCCGATTTCGTTTCAGCGCTTTTGACATGAATTCCCTTAGACAGGAATATGAACGTCTTGAATCTCGGGTTGGGTGTCACTTTGGCTGAGGATTCAATACCACTAAAAACTAGTAAACTAATATCTAAAAGCTACAGAGTACCTTGCACTAGAGCAGACTTTCCTCGTGGTCGTTACGTGTTTCTCATGGCAGCTATATGGGAATTTTACTAGCACCACCATGTGCGTATTTGGAACTAAATAATCCCATACAAAATAATTTCGATAACTACACGATAACGTTAACTACACGATACCGCAAAAACTCATGCTTAATGCATGCTCTTGTACCTATTTGAAATTGATGAACAAAACAATTTCAATTAAAAATTAAATGATCACGCTTCAATTTCGTTCGTTTCGAACACAACAAATTAACGTAACATCCCCAATTATCGACACTATTAGATATTCTGTGCTTTAAGGGACGATCATAAGTATTTTTATCTACACTCGTATCGTAAAATTCGAATTATGAACTCGAAAGTAATGTCATAATGACATACTTTACGCACATGCACCTGTTATGAATTTAAAAAGTTTCATTACGATACAGTTTGCTGAACAAAACAATGCGGTAATTTAATTTTTTTTCCATAACCGCACACTTCAGCCTAACTAAGGAGTTTTTAATGGCACTTCGACCTAACCAAGGAGTTTTCAAACCTTTTTTTTAGCAGTCGTACAGTTTGGCACCAATGAGTACACAAAATTCAGGGTGGCGCCACTTGTCATACATTGAAAATTTTTATCGTTTAAAATCGCGTTTTTGGCAGAACTTTTGATTGTCATATTGCTTTTAATTATATTTAAGTGTTTACAGGTATATTTTTTGTATGATAAAACAGAGATAGACGGAATCCTGACAAGGATAGAAAACTAGTTCCGATTATAATGTTGTCGCCAGACTATATTTTATTATCTGTGTAGGCGCGCACCAGCGCGCGTGCGCGGCCGCGCGCCTGGCCTACTGGATTTGGACATCGTTACTTGTAAATTTATTGTTATTGTTTACGTTATTATTATGGTTTTGTATGTCGAAAGTTTTATTCTGGGCAAAAATATCTGACTACAGCAGTGATACTGAACTGAGGAGAATATGACCCCGCCTGAATTTCTGGATGCAGCAACGTAAATGACGAACAATCTTTTACCAGAGAAATCAAGAAAAACAACGACAATGTTACTAAGATTTTGACTTTGGTATTTTATTTAAAATTGTATGAGTGTAGATAAAATAGTGTATGAAACTGACATAATTAGGTATTAAAACACTCGTGTGATACTATTAAAAACCTCGCCTACGGCTCGGTTTTTAAACTCACTCAAATTGTCTCCGATCCTGACACGCCTATTTCGTCTCTCGATGGTGACTGGTAAAGTGCCGAAATCCTGGAAGCAGGCTAATGTGCAACCAGTGCCCAAAAAGGGCAGTCGTGCTGACCCTGCTAATTACAGGCCCATCTCAGTAACGTCCATACTCTGTAAGAGTATGGAACGAGTACTTAATAACAAGCTCCTAGGATACCTTGAAGCTAATGACCTTCTGAGTGACCGACAATACGGTTTCCGCCGAAACCGGTCTACTGGAGATCTTCTTGCGTATGCCTCCCACATTTGGAGCGAGGCCATCGAGAAACACGGAGAAGCGATTGCCGTTTCTCTTGACATCTCGAAGGCCTTCGACAGGGTCTGGCACGATAGCCTTATAAACAAGCTTCCTTCATTCGGCCTGCCTACTGATCTGTGTAATTGGATCTCAGACTTCCTGAGGGATCGGTCGATCCGAGTTGTCATTGACGGCTGCACGTCCGACCAATTGGCTATAAATGCCGGGGTCCCTCAGGGCTCAGTACTCTCCGCAACTTTGTTTTTGCTCCACATAAATGATCTGCTAAGACCCGGCACCTTTGGGTACGCAGACGACAGCACCGTTGTTGAGAGTTACACATCCAATGCACGAGCGAGTCGGACGCAAATCCAGTCTCTTAGAGAGGCCATGGTTGAACGCTTGAACTTGACCCTGAAAGCTGTCTCCGAATGGGGTGATGCTAACTTGGTCAAGTTCAATGCTGCTAAGACCCAGGCGTGCCTGTTTTCTGCTAAACGGAGTCAATTTGAACTTACTCCAACTTTCTGTGATGCATCCGTGCCGATAACTGACCACCTTGAGCTTCTTGGCGTGTCACTAACATCCACCCTAAACTTCGGCTCATACATAGAGTCCAAGGCTCAACTTGCTGCCAAAAAGCTGGGCATCCTCTCTAAGGTGAGGCGGTACTTCACACCTGAACAGCTGCTCAATTTGTACAAAGCACAAGTTCGGTCCTGTATGGAGTACTGCTCTCATCTCTGTGATGGTTCGGCTAAATATCAACTGGCGGCTCTCGAGTCGATTGAGAGGCGCGCCAAGAGGCTCGTTGGCAACGATGCGCTGGTCGACGCCAAACTACAAAGTCTCGAGCATCGGCGCAGAGTTGCTAGCCTATCGGTTTTTTATCGAATGCATTTCGGCGAGTGTGCGTTGGAATTGCACAATTTAATTCCCCCAAGCCCTTTCCATTATCGGACGACCAGACGCACGGCGATGCGCCACCGTTATATGGTAGATATTCCACCCTTACGCACGAACCGGTTTGCTAATAGCTTTATCATGCGTACCGCCAAAGAGTGGAATTCCTTGCCGGCGTCAGTGTTTCCCGAGAAATATAATCTGGTGGTCTTCAAGACTCGAGTGAATAGGTTTTTGCTGGGCAAGCGTGTACCATCGTCGACCGCACCATCGCTTAACATCAGGTGAGGTGGCGGTCAAACGCAAGCCCGTTAAGAATAAAAAAAAAAAAAAAAAAAAAAAAAAACTCACACTCGTGTTTTAATAACCCCTATTATGCAACAGTTTCATAAACTACTATTTTAATACATTGGTTTCGTGATGATTTTTTACGTAGGTACTTGTGGTGCACTATGTAACAGTTCAATGTTTATTAGATAATATTTAACCGTATACCAAATTATAATATTGCGACCACGAAATGCTGCAAAGCTTTCGAAACTTCAGGAAAACCAATTTAAATAATATACGCGATTTAATCCGGTTAAACTTTGTTTTATATAATATTGCACTTATTTTCTGAAGTTGGTTGTTTTTTTGTCAAACAATGGGACACTGTCCGTAACTCGGGCTTTTACTATACCTACTCAGGTATATATAATTATATATCCCATTATTAAATCCAACAATGTAAATACTAATCACGCTAACTTCTTTTTTTCAGAACGGTTTAGTTGAGCGACTACGCGCCAGTGAAAGAGACCAGAGATCGGAAAAGAACCTTCGTGTGATGGTGTCCTTCTTCGTATTAGCGTGTTTAACTCTGTTGCTGTTCCGATGGGTCCTACACGCACATCCTGCGTACAACGAGCAAACCTCCTCCTTTAGCAAATAATTTTAGTAGCAAGTTGTAGCTTTAACGTTGACAGGTGTATAGTTTTACTTTAGGCACAGAATAACTAATAGTACTACTTTAGGTGAAATGTTGCGTCTTTTAGCAAAAGGCTAGGTGCACATGAATGCTGAATCAATCGACCAGCAGTACTATTCTCAAACGTTCGAAAACTTTCCGTTTGCGAAATTGACCGGCAAACATAACAAAACGACCACGAACGCTGCAAAGCATTCCAAACGAAAAGCAATTTTAATAATAATACGCGACGTAATCCGGTTAAACTTGTTTTATTACGAAACAAAATTATTTGAGAACCGAAGGGATTCGGAAACACTATTCATAGTTCTTTAATTTTATATCGAGTGCTGTCCGACAACAAATGCCTCATGGAAGAGTTTCCGTAAATTGTGATTTCCCGGCAACAAATGGCTCTCGGAAGAGTTTCCGTAAATTGACTTCTTCGATCCTAGCAATTTACGGAAACTAGGAACAATGAAAATTCTTTTTGTTTCATCGCGTATTATTATAAAAAATTCCTTTGGTAATAATGGTTAATCATTTCTTAGGTTCGCGCGATCACTACTCATTATAATAAAACCACTGAGGTACTGTAGATGTACTACCTCAGTACCTCAATGAATAAAACAAATTTAACGGATTACATCGCGTTTAATATTTAAATTGGTTTTCCTGACGTTTCGAATGCTTTGCATTGTTCGTGGTCGCAGGAAGTGGTCGTTTTGTTTCGTTTGCCGATCAAATTTCACTTCGGAAACGGAAACTTATCGAACGTTTGAGAATAGCACTGCACTTAGGCTACTGGAATCAAGAATTGGCTTCGCGTGAAACTTGTATTTGCGTCGGCCGACCGCGTTTCTTTCACATTTATTTTCATAACCGATTCAAGATCGTTGAACGTTCTTGGTCTAGGTATGTCGTTTCTAGATTCTGTACGATTTTTGTGTTACGATGTGAACCTAATCTATTAGTGCACAGTATTAGCAAATAGTAGAAAGGTTCCAATAAAAGTACAATAATGTGATACGTTTTAAAACAAAATGATCATGTTTTTTCTGTCATTCAAAGAACTTCTTGCAAACTTGTATAGGTGAAATTATTATGTTGGTAATCAATAAGGAAGATTCATGTAGTTAACTTTGTAGTTAATTATGTTTTTTACAATATAATCACCTTTTGTCGTACATACTTATTTTTACTCATAAGACAAACGTTTGAACTTTTTCACAACGTGTACCAATTTCCTTCGGTAATAATGGTTAATAATTTATTAGGTTTGCGCGATCACTACTCATCATAATAAAACAAGTTTAACGGATTACATCGCGTTTATTATTTAAATTGGTTTTCATGACGTTTCGAAAGCTTTGCAGCGTCCGTGGTCGCAGGAAGACTAAGATGTCAAGCGTCATTAAAGACATTAAAAAAAAACTACCGTACAATTTTAAATTAATTCAAATTGATTCGATGCATGCAGTCAATCACGCAGTAGTCACTCACAGTGTGTGTGTGTGTATTTTTTTTAATATCTGTAAAGACGCTTGTCATCTGTCTTTCTTCGACCACGAACGCTGCATAGCTTTCGAAACGTCAGGAAAACCAATTTTAATAATATACGCGATGTAAGGTCGCGGGAATCCGCTGGATGCAGGAAGCGCAGGACCAGTCGTTATGGCGATGCTTGGGGAGGCCTATGTCCAGCAGTGGATGTCTTTCGGCTGAAATGATGATGATAATAACGCGATGTAATCCGGGTAAAGTTTACCGGGTTTAAGGTTGTGATTGAGGAAAGTTTTGAAGCGAAGCTTTGATAGCGTCGTTGCGCGCTCGGCCAGAACTCGGGAGTAAACCGAGAAAAACCGTGACCGAAATTCGCGCGCGCGTTCTATCCGCGCTTGCACATGCGCAGAGGCTTCGCTTCTGTCGGACATCCTCCGACGTCACCTTTTTACCACGTTTTTATTAACTCGCTTTTAGCCATGTCTGTCTGTTCGGTACAAATTTTGCAATAGACTTTAAAATAACTTTCCGATAAACTAGAGACTTGAAACATTAAACATAGCTCAGGACTGGATGGCAATGCCTTGGAAGAATAATATTCGTCCAAGGGCAATGCAATATTAACTCGCTTTCCTTTTAAAAAACGTGGTAAAAATATTTTTTATGAAATTATTTTCGTACTAGTTAATTATTATGTATTCAGAGTCCTAGTTATGCTTTAGTAGTGGCTCTATCACTCCACGTTTACATCTATCACTCCATGTTTACATTAACTTGAACAAAAAACAAAGTAATTACTACCCAGTACTACCTATATGTAATTAATTACGTGTTAGTTCTTTGTTCATTACATAGATAAAATATCCGTTATAATTAACCACAAATTGTAAAAGGAGGTGCCTTAACTGTGCCACAAGAAATTAGGTAAATATAAGATAATTGTTATAAGAATCCAAAGATACTTTTAAATTATTGGAAACGTCGCGTCGTCGTAGCCATACTGACAAAATTATTTATTGCCTACCTTAATCATCACAGCAAATTATCTAATATATTTATTAATGTAAGTAGGTTGGCAAAAATAAAATTATTTATGTTTAAGTTTTGTCCCTTCATTATTGCCATTACCCTAGAACCTGGAACTTATAGTACCTAGGCATAGACATATATTTCTATGTACCTAGGTGTGTAATTGTAGACAGCACAACATTCAATTTATCCTAACGTATATCTTTACTCGTATAGGTACCAACCGTTGACCGACGAGCCTTTGCTGACCGCCGAGCTAGATCACCACACAATTGAAGGGCTAACGGCCAAAATTAATATCCTATCTATCAACGATTTACCCTAGGTACGTACAGTCGACTGCATGACAGTGGTAACACTTCAATTCGAAAACCGCCCTTACTGCTTACGAAATAAAGATACTGCTAATGTCAAAGTGTTACCACTGACGTGCGGTCGACCGTACTAGAGATAGAAATTTGACATATTTTGTATGGAGCTTATGTCAAATTTCCATCTGTAGTAGGGTAAATCGTGGATAGATTGGATATTAATTTTGGCTGTTAGTGGACAAAGGCATTAACTAGCAAATATTTCTAAACGAGTAATGAGCGTTTGAATCAGTTTGAATCATCAGTCAAAACTTATATTCATGCAAAAAAGTCATATTTTTTATTTTGGCAGATAACACAATACAAATGACATGCCATCTTTTTCACCAGACGACATTATACCTTGGTTAACAAGAGACAAAGTATAGATTCATATTTCTATATCGATTTACGGCCAAAATTAATATCCAATCTATCCACGATTTACCCTACTAGATATAAAAATTTCATATTTTGTATGGAGCTTAGGTGTCAAATTCCTATCTCTAGTAGGGCAAATCGTGGATAGATTGGATATTAATTTTGGCCGTTAGTCACTGATCTCACACCTATAGATTAGCAATACTGGGGGCCTAGTACGAGTTTGTCACTTACGAATACTTTAATAGTTTTCGTCGACTTTCATTCATAAATCAGTAGCGCCCCTGGCGGATACAAGGAGGAACTACTGATTTATGAATGAAAGTTGACGAAAACCATGAAAGTATTCGTAAGTGTCAAACTCGTACTAGGCCCCCAGACGTCTCGGCTAGTTAGAAAAAGAAAGCAAAATCACGGATCGCCTTAGAAAGGAGGCGCAATAATTATTTTTTGTCTTTATATTATTGAAAGTTCAATTCAATTCAATTCAATTTTTTTAAAGTTATGGCTCCATCGTTATTCGATGATTTTGCCAATGTCAAGGTAGGAAAAGACACAGTGATAAGTTCTTAGTTTCAAATGTTGCTTATCATAAATTGATCGATGTTTGTAGAGATGGTATGCATTAAGCTGTAAAAGGACAAAACAACACATATTATTAGTAGACAACAATACACAAAAATGTTAAGACACTTAACACAGAAGGATTTTAAGGAAATGCTAAGGGAAAAAGGACCAATAAGGATTAGGTATGTAAAAATAAACTACACAAAAGTATTAATATACTATAACCGAATATTGTTAACACTGATGAATTTATAAAGAAATTTAATCATTGGAGTGGGGACTAAGGTTAACAAAAATGGAATATTAATTGGGAGGGGGATATTAGTAGGGAGTAGGTCGTAAAGGGGAATCGATAGCCTAGGACACGAAAAAAAAATAAGTGCTCCAGAGTACCCTCATCTAGACCGCATTCACAGCAACGATTTAAGAAGCTACTGTTCACAGAGGGTGATCCCTGACTCGAATTTCAGTCAAGAAAACAGGTTTACATACAAAGCCAAGCCGTAATCGAATGATGACAGATGTTATTAATTTGTTAAAATAATTAATTTTCTTATTACTAAACCAGCACTTAGAAGGTATTGAAGGCTGGATGGCCCCAAAATTTTTTCCCTTTATTTGCCTAGATTTTTGCCAATGACAAGACATCGTAAACAATCGTAAATGAAAGTTTTTCTGGCCTTATGGACTAATGTCAAATGAGGACTAATGAGGAGGTAATGTCAAACGACATAACCTCAGCTGATATTTTTTTCGCGATTTCAGGCTTGGTCCCTTGGAGACTAACCTTAAAGGTTTTTTTGAAATTTGAAATTAAAAAATAAGTGTGTATAAATATATACACACCGGCACAATTAGCGGAACAGAAAAAAAAGTGAGACTATGAGATAATAACGCATATATTTGACGAAAATGTAATTAGACACAAAATAACAAATTGATTAACATCTTTTAACAACGACTTTGAAAAGTCTTCGTCATTTTTTATTGAAAAATAAAGAAATTTGAAATAAGTGAAATTTTTAGATGATTATGAACCATAACAAAAAATAAAAAAAGTAAGCATTAAATGATTTAACAATAAAATTAAAGCAAAATTAATAACGAGTGTTTCCCCCTCTTGCTCTGATTACGGTTTCCATTCGTCTGGGCATGCTACAGATTATGTTATCGATGATTTCTTGAGGCAACCGCTCCCACTCCTCAAGTAATGCGTTTCCAAGTTCATTCAGATTGTTGGGGGGTGGCATTCTGGATTTAACCCTTCTTTTTAGCAAGTCCCAGACATGCTCTATCGGATTCATATCGGGGGAATTTGCTGGCCACTGCATCACCGGTATACCTACGTGGCTCAGATATGCCTGTACCGATTGTGCACTATGAGCACGAGCATTATCTTGCATTAGAATAAAGTCGTCACCAATAAATGGGGCAAATGGTACAACATGTTCTTCTAAAATGTCTCTGATGTATCGATCTGCTGTCATGGTCCCTCCTGTGACTATCACTAACTCCGTGCGAGCTCCCAAACATATCCCTCCCCAAACCATAATCGAGCCGCCACCATAAGCCACTGTGTGTTCAAAATTAGACTGTATGTGGCGTTCTCCTTTGCGTCTCCATATTCGCTGTCTCCCATCGATCTGTTTTAAAAGAACTCTGCACTCATCAGTAAAGAGAACCTGCTGCCATTCGTTCAAATCCCAATGACGATGTTCTCGCGCATAGCTTAATCGGTTTACGCGGTGACGTCTCTCAAGTTTTGGGCCTTTGGCAGATATATACGACCCTAAACCAACTTCTTCAAATCTCCTGCGAACTGTACGCTCACTTACTCGTACTCCTCGAACGTCTTCCAGTTCATTTCGAGCTTGTACAGCCGTTAATCGCGTATTCCTACGAACTCCAAGTTGTAAAAAACTGTCATCTCGCCTCGATGTACATCTTTTTCTACCTTGACCCCTCCTCCTCACAAGAGAATTAGACGATTTGTACCGCTGGATGCTGCGATGAATCGTTGATACTGGTCGACGAAGCCTTGAGGCAATCGATCTGTAGGTATGGCCATTTCTTCTCATTTCATCAGCCCTAATGATTTCCAGTGATGTTAAGTCAGGCATAATAAAGAGCTTTTAATAAACAAAATTGCCTATAGAATAACAAATTTATAAAAAACCATTAAGTGCAATTTTTCAAAAAAATTACAATTACGTAGTTATTACTCGAACAAGTTGACAAAACTTATTGTTCGGGAAAATAAAACAAATGAATGAAAAAAGTGTATGTCATCTAATTTTCTATTTTCAAATTTGACAATAAATTAAAAAAATATCATAACTGGCCAGTTCCTCAAGTAAAAGATTTTAAAATCCTGCTTTTTTTGTGTTCCGCTAATTGTGCCGGTGTTATAAATATTTTTGGGATATTTTACACATCACCATCTAGTCCCAAACTAAGCAGAGCTTGTGCTATGGGTACTAGACAATGGATATAATATAATACTTATACATATACTTTTTTTTTGTAAATTTATACATACATAATACATAAGAAACAACCAGACCAACACAAACACTCATGTTCATCACACAAATATTTGTGTCCTGTGGGAATCGAACCCACGACCTCGTGATCCGCAGTCCGACATTCGAACCACCAGACCACAGAGGTCGTCAAACCTACCGTCGTGTATACCTACTTAAAATTGAATGTATATACTTACTTTAGTTTTAGTAATAGATTTATTTTATGCTGTCGTTGTTTCTTTTTATAAATAAATAGGGGACATAATATTATTGTCTGTTTTATTGCAATTTCCCCTAATTGAAAGGAAATATTTTTTTAATGGCAACGCACATTGTTAAAGCAAGATGCAGGTGGTTGGCGGGAAAATTCGTAAAGATTGTGTTGTGGATTTTTTATTATTTTCCAGAATTTGTGTTTCTTCGAGTGCTAATGTGTAATAATGGTGGATTATTAAATGTTAAGTGCTCGTTAACGTGTACAAGTGTGGATAAATGGTACAAAGTTGAAAAACATGACTTTCGTATTATCTCATCATCCCCTCAGAAACCTAGTAATAAAGTTTCCATCACTTTACTAGGATATAAGTATAATAATTATGTTCAATGATTAGGACTGAAGGACATGTATCCATGGTCATGAATAAATAAAAAATAATAAAAAAATCAAGATGCACTGAACTTGGCATGCATGACATACCGGACGAAAAGCTAAAGTGAAATAATCCCTTTTTAACGGCCTTACCCTTATATGAACGGGATATTATTCATTTTTGAAGTTCTTAAATTAAAACAGACGTCTGTGTGCTATACTTCCACTCTCCGGGCCCGTAAAATGGCGGCCATTGCAAGGGATGTAATTAATCAAAACTTACTATAATCCACATTACTTGTTGTCCACAACACGAACAATAAAGGACATCATTCAAATTGGGCCTTTTCTGAAAGTCAGAAAAAAATAATGCTATATATCGTTAGAACTGGTCATTTAGAGCAATAGTAATTATGGCACCAAAGCTATGGGATGATTCTGAATCCAGCTACAAGGGTTCGAAAAACAGATAATTTCATATGAGAGCTTGTAATTTTGAGCAACAATAGGTCATTTTGAGTGATTGTTATTATGGCACAAAAGCTGTGGGGTCATTCTGTAACCTGTTATAAGACTTTGAAAAATTGTAATTTTTTTACAAAAGCTACTCATTTAGAGCAGGACGCAAACAACGCATATACGCAAGCTCAGGTGTACAGCCTGTGGATGACACTTGTTTTTCTGCTAGCTCCACCCCGAGTGAGAGCGAGCGAGACAAAGACATTCAAAAAGCTGTGGGGTGTTTCTCTGTTCTGTTTTATGGTTTTGAAATATATAGATATTCATACGAGGGCTCATCGTTTTTATGCAACAGTTGGTCATTTGGAGCAATTTTATTATGGCACCCTGGTCATTTGGAGCAATTTTATTATGGTAACCTGTTATAAGACTTTCAAAAATTATATTTTTTTACAAAAGCCACTCATTTAGAGCAGGACGCAAATAACGCATGTATGCAAGCTCAGGTGGCTCAAGGAACCTGTGGACGACACTGGTTTCTCTGCTAACTCCACCCCGAGTGAGAGTGAGCGAGACAAACACATTCAAAAAGCTGTGTGGTGATTCTCTGTTCTGTTTTAAGATTTTGAAAAATAGAGCTCATCGTTTTGAGCAACAGTTGGTCATTTGGAGCAATTTTGATGATGGTACAAAAGTTGTGGGTCATTGTAACATTTTCATACAAGACATTGTCATTTTGACCAATTGTTCTACCGTAAGGAATCCCGAAGAATTGCCGAACTTAAGTGGCAGTGGGCGGGGCACATTGCTACCAGAATGGATGGCCGATGGGGCAGTAAAGTTCTGGAGTGGCGACCGCGTACTGGAAGGTGCAGCGTGGGTAGGCCCCCACAAGGTGGACCGACGACCTGGTGAAGGTCACGGGATGCGGAAGGCGCAGGACCAGTCGTAGTGGCGATGCTTGGGGGAGCCCTATGTCCAGCAGTGGACGTCTTTCAGCTAAAATGATGAGGATGATGATGATGGAATACGCGCATGGCGTATTTTACACACGCTGGCCGCACGGTCATAGCGCCCGGCTCCTACACGCCAGGCATGTATTGGCCGCACTGTAGTTTCGTTTGCTACGACTATGCGGCCACACAAGTGCGTAGGAAGACGCATTAAAGATCAACGGGGTCAAATTTTTGCCGGCAGCCAACGTGTTAAGGCACGAACAACGCATAAACACAAGCTCAAGTGCACAATAAGCTACAATGGACTATATCTACCGGTTTCTCTGCTCGTTCCACCCCATTGTGAGAGTAAGCGAGACAGAGACATTAAAAAACGGAAGTTTACCTATTTCGTATTATTGACATCTATCTGTCCAAGTCCGATCGTAGAATTGGGCAGATCATGATGTGCCCGTTTGTTTGTGTCTTTATTTGATGAATTAACCAGCTACACACACACATTTTACACACCATTACGTATCACGCCTGTTTCCTATTGGGGTAGGCAGAGATTATGAATTTCCACCTGCTGCGATCCTGACACACCTCTTTCGCTTCATCTACGTTCAGTCATGTATGCTCGTCGGTTTAGAGTACTCTTAACCTGGCATTTTTTGAGAACGTCCGCGATTTTAAGTAATATTGGGTATTAGTTTCTTAATTCATTAAAAAGCCCCGTTTTATGAAATGATCGCAAACAGGTAGCCGTCCGATGAAACTAACCGATAAAACTAAACTCGCATGGATAAATAATAAAATACTCAATACTCAATTTATTTATTGCACTCCACAAGTATTTAAAGGTGTTACATTATAGTTTAAGGCCCGTATTCCAGAAGGATACTCAAGCGTTGATCTCTGTTTAAAACTAGTTTTAAGTTGAGCTTTGATTTTAGAACGTCCCTCAAGCAGAGATTTCTTGATCACAGTTCAGCTGAGTTTAGTTTCGTTTTATATTGTCATCTGTTTCGGTATTTGGGCAGATATTTGATCTGTAATCACACAAGCGTGGTCCAGACTACGCTTGAGTAGAGATTTCTATTATATTTCAGGTCAAATTCGTGTGTTTTGTTGTTGAATTAAAGTTTATAATTACCGTTCTGGAATAAGACCGATACTCAAGTAACGATTCTATCGTTAAGTAGTGATCAGGTGATTGGAGTTTAAACTGTACTTGAGGAAGCTTCTGTAATACGGGCCTTAGTATCATATGTGGGCCCTGTCGGGCACGGCAAAAAGTAGGAGAGAGGAGGAGTCACTTTTATATACTTTATTATCAAGTAAGTATCTAGTTATTGTATTTTATGTAAAATTATCATCAAAAAATTCATTTATGTCATAACAACATTTATTTAATAGGAGTTGTTTTAGTTTAAAATATAATAACAACAACAATAAAAATATTGCCTTTTTCTTCGTTTTTAGGGTTCCGTACCCGAAGGGTGACAAACGGGACCCTATTACTCTCGCTACGCTGTCCGTCCGTCCGTCCGTCCGTCCGTCCGTCTGTCTGTCACAGGGCTGTATCTTTTGAACGGTAATAGGTAACCGGTTGAAATTTTCTTCGAAATTGTGTTGCTGTGAGGTGTATCACGACAAATACTAAAAACAAAAAAAAGTCTAAAACCAAAGGGGGTCCCCATACAAGAAACCTCAAAAAACATGCATTTTTTTCAACGTTTTTGTTCCTGCTCTATCTTCAAAACGGTAATATATACCAGCGTCAAACTTGGTCAGATTATAGTGCATATTATGTAGTTTAACAAAAAATACTAAAAATAAGACAAACATAGACATATGTGGTGGTTCCTGCGTAAGAAAGACATGCAAAAATTCATATTTCGCACACTGTGCGTTGATATCTTTTGATAAACTCTCGTAAACTAAATCAGTTTTTATGGGGTATCAGGTCGTTGAGAGTTACGGAACCCTTACTGCGCGAGTCTGACTCGCACTTGGCCGGTTTTTATTACTGGCGGAAGTTTATTATATATTTTTATTGACATAACATAGGGACTGGTTGAATGCATATTTAAACGAGAGCTTGGTAAATTTAGTCGATTTTTATGACTTAACGTGTATTTCAGATTTTGGTCTTCTCGTTTTGTATAGAAGTTTTGATGGCTTCTAACAAATTTTCAGGTTTCTAAAAGGTACAGACTTGGTGATGTTAATATTTTTAGGTCTTTGAAGTGGGGTTTGCAACTCTCTGTATCTTGGATATTTACTAATATTCTTATGAGTTTCTTTTGAAGGATAAAAAGTAATGGTGCGTTTGTACTGTTTCCCCATAAGGTTATGCCATAGCTGAGCCATGCATAAGCGTAGGCGTAATAAGTGGCGAGTGTGGTTTGTAAATTTGTGGACTTTTCGCGGAGGGCATATGAGAACTTTGCCATTTTAGATTTGATTTTATTATTATGGTATTTCCAATTTATATGGGTATCTATGTTTAATAATAATAAATAATAAAATTCTTTATTGCAGGCACGCAGACCCATATAAAAATTTTATTAAAAATGTATTTAAATTAAATAATACATTTCCATTACCATAATCTAAAATTTAGTTAAAAAAAAAAAAAAAAAATTAAAAATAATAACAATAATTACGTAAGTATATGTAGCTCACTTAAGTAACACAAAATAGGACAATCCAGTTTGTTCGCAATGACGCCCAGGGGGCTGTTGGTGCTGGCACGCATGATCGCTGCAAACCCGTCAGTGTGCGCGTCCGCGAACATATCCGACGCGCTGCAGAAGCGTGGCAGCCCCAGCAACATCCTGAACGCATTGTTGTACTGCACACGAAGAGCGTTGACGGTTCTTAGAGTACAGCTAGTCCAAAGGCTACACGTGTAAAATACTTGGCAATATGCCTTAAAAAGTGTAATTTTTACCGGTCCTGTGCAATGCCGAAGCCGACTAAGGTAAATTCGTTGACTACTTCTATTCTTGTGTCTTGAAAAATAAAGTTTAAATTAAGCGGTGTTTTTTGTGGTGGATGGAAAGTTATTAATTTAGTTTTTGGATAATTAATTTCTAAGTTGTGTTATCTCACCATCATCATCACCATCATCATCATCATCATCATTTCAGCCGAAAGCGGTCCACTGCTGGACATAGGCCTCCCCCAAGCATCGCCACAACGACCGGTCCTGTGCCTTCCGCATCCAGCGGATTCCCGCGACCTTCACCAGGTCGTCGGTCCACCTTGTGGGGGGCCTACCCACGCTGCGCCTTCCAGTACGCGGTCGCCACTCCAGAACTTTACTGCCCCATCGGCCATCCGTTCTGCGAGCAATGTGCCCCGCCCACTGCCACTTAAGTTTGTCGGTCACTTTCGTTCTCCTGCGAATCTCCTCATTTCTGATTCGATCACGCAGGGACACTCCTGTGTTATCTCATCCAGCTATTAATGTTGCTTAGTAGGGTTTCAAGTTTATAATTTAAGTTTGTGTTATTCTGACATGAGATTAATAAGGAGATGTCATCCGCGAACAGATTGCAGGGTCCGTGTATATTTTTGGGTAGGTCGTTTATATATACGAGAAACAGCAGCCATCCGATGACACTACCTTGTGGAATAGAGGCGTTGATAACTTCCTTTTCAGATCGGATACTTTGTATTTGATCTGAAAAGGAAGTTATCAACGCCTCTATAAATAAATCTAAACTCACTGATATTTTTGAATGTCTCTATTCCGCTCACTCTCACACTTAGTGGGGCAATCAGAGAAACCGATATATAGTCCTCGGGTAGCTTATTGTGCACTTGAGCTTGCGTTTATGCGTTGTTTCTGTCTTAATAACAATTGCCCTATATGACAAGCTCTTGTAGAAAATGTTACAGAATGACCCACAGCTTTTATACCATAATAACAATCGCTCAAAATGACCAATTGTTGCTCAAAATGACGAAATCTCGTATGAAAATATCTATTTTTCGAACCGGTATAGCAGGTCACAGAATGACCCTACAGCTTTGGTGCGTAATAACAACTGCTCAAAATGACCAGTTCTAACAATTTATAACGTTATTTTTTTCTGGCCGACTTTGAGAAAAGGCCCAAAAATTTATGAACGCTGAATGTTCTCCTTTGGGACCATTTTTAAATCCAAAAATCCCAATCCACATCCAAAATGTTTGTTTGCTTGACAGCACACATATAAAACCCTGTCCCTTTAAATGACGGATTTTCGCCACGCGGAGTAGATATTCGTATGTCACGTAAAAAAATTGCCATACAGAGAACATACAAATAGCATGCCGTCTCTTTCGCCAGACGACATTTTACCTTGGTTAACAAGAGACAAAGTATAGATTCATATTTCTATAACGATTTAATAGATATTTGTACAAACGAGGTGTATATATGAAGAATAGCGCGTCTCCATAAGGTTTACATCTCGATGGTATTTATTACAGAACGATACTCAAGCGTTGATCACTGTTTAAAACTAGTTTTGAATTGAGCTTTGATTTTAGAACGTTCGTCAAGCAGAGATTTATTGATCACAGTTCAGCCGAGTATAGCTTTATTTTATACTGTCACCTGTTGCGGTATTTGAGCAGAGATTTGATCTGTAATCACTCTAGTGTGGTCCAGACTAAGCTTGAGTAGAGATTTCTATTATGTTTCAGGTAAAATTCGTGGGATATGTTGTTGAAATAAAGTTTATAATTAGGTACCGTATTGGAATAAGACCGATACTCAAGTAACGATTCTATCCTTAAGTAGTGATCAGGTGATTGAAGTTTAAACTGTACTTGAGGAACCTTCTGTAATCCGGGCCTAATAGACCGTGCTGCAAATAAAATAAAGGTGTATTTGACTCCTAGGCACGTATTACAGAACGATACTCAAGCGTAGATCACTATTTAAAACTAGTTTTGAGGTGAGCTTTGATTTTAGAACGTTCCTTAAGCAGAGATTAAAATTTATTGATCACAGTTCAGCTGAGTTTAGCTTTATTTTATACTGTCACCTGTTTCGGTATTTGAGCAGAGATTTGATCTGTAATCATTCTAGTGTGGTCCAGACTACGCTTGAACAGAGATTTATATTCTATTTCAGGTCAAATTCGTGTGTGATGTTGTTGAATTGAAGTTTATAATTACCGTTCTGGAATAAGACCGATACTCAAGTAACGACTCTATCCTTAAGTAGTGATCAAATGATTGGAGTTTAATTAAACTGTAATTGAGGAACCTTCTGTAATACGGGCCCTAAACTCCTAAACCATCGATAAAGCTTCATTTATGAATTATCAGAACCAAAAAGGTGCATGTACAAACAATCAAAACGTGTTTTAAAATAAAACAGTTTTGTTTATGGTATCATCAGAAAGCTGAAACAATTGAAGAAATAATAGGCATGCTAAAGCAGAAAAATACATGTACTTTAAATATTGCGATAGTGAAATACTTGTGACCAAACTAGCAGTGGATAATCTCATTACTTGTAAGTTAATCCATTCTTGCTTATTGTGTTTGCACATATCTGAATAATAGCCATTGCAGAGAAAAGGAAATCAAAAAAGAACGTCACACACAAAACGTGAGGTGGCGCTATTGTATACGACATTTCATACGGGAGAGAAAGAGATACAAGATATATTACCTGTCAATGTCATTCACTATTCACAAAATTATGACGGAGTCTCAGAATTTATTATTTTTAATTGACACCTACTAGAACAAAATCCTAAAATCTTATGTTGTAACTAGTTATTATAGCATTGATTACAATCCTTTCCAATACCCAACGACAAGATGGGAGCGAAACAGTGAACAGCAGATTTGTTGGAGCCGAAAATATTTTTTATATTCACTGTTTACTAAACTCTCTTTGCAGGTGTAAATGAGAGTAATGATGTGTTATCGCAACAACAAATGAACAGTGAACAAATATTTAATTGTGTAGTGTTTCGTTGGTACAAAATATCGTAGCCACAATGATGAAGAGTACGTTACCTAAGGATAAACCTGGCAAGATGAGGATCCGAGCTTTCCCAGTAAGTATCGCCTGTACCGACCCACTAAACACTGCTCTACGTCCTACCATCAATACAAACCCTTTGCTCTAAGACATGTTATTTTGATATGACTCAGATAATCATAAACAAAGTATTATTGTATAGGGCTCTGCAATAATAGTGCAATTTTAAAATTATTATAATTTGATAAATAAGTTCTGTTTTTATACCACGTTTTTTAAATAGAAGCGAATTAATATTGCATTTTCATCCAGTTCTGAGGTATATTTTAAGTTTCAAGACTCATCGAGAAATTAGTTTAAAATCAATTGCAAAATTTGTTCCGAACACAAATGGGAATGAAAAAATGAATGAAATGAATGTTATGGGTCTATAACATAACTGGCGAAATGTGGGTGTACTAAACACCTCTGCCTACCCCTTCAAGGAAATACAGGCGTGTTGTTATGTTATGTTTTGTTGTTTGTTCCGAACAGACAGACAAGACTGAAAGCGAGTTAATAAAAATGTAAAATAGTAAAAGTTATACGTTTTCATAAAACTAAGTAGGGTTTTTTTCTTAAGTGTGCAGAACCATCTATTGTCAGTCATTTTAAGAGTTCACCAATTCTAGTTTAATGAAGTCTGTATCATTATCATTTATTTTATTCTTAATGGACCTGCTTTGGACTGCCACCTCACCTGATGTTAGGCGATGGTTTGTGGCATATATTTAAAATCTTACAAATTAAATACCCAACATGGATTTTAAAATGATTCTTAAATGATAAGGTTATTTTTTATGTTACACACATTTTTATTCATTGCTAATGATTTATAACATGTTATTAATCAATAAATAAGTACTCCATTTGAAATATAAAAGAAAGCAATATAATTGTAGCACTTCAATGTTGCTAACCCTTTCTTTACATTTATGTTTGTTGTTACTGAATAATAAACATCTTTATACATAAGAGGTGACATATCAAACTAGGCAGAATGGTAACACTTTAAATTAAAATCAACTGTCGGGTTGGCGGGAAAATTCGTAAAGATCATGTTGTGGATTTTTTATTATTTTCCAAAATGTGTCTTTCTTCGAGTGTTAATGTGTAATAATGGTGGATTATTAAATGTTAAGTGCTCGTTAAAGTGTACAAGTGTGGATAAATGGTACAAAGTTGAAAAACATGACTTCGTATTATCTCATCATCCCCTCAGAAACCTAGTAAAGTTTCCATCACTTTACTAGGATACAAGTGTAATGTGTTCAATGATTACGACTGAAGGACATGTATCCATGGTCATGAATAAATTAAAAAAAAAAAAAAAAAAAAAAATATCAACTGTCAATATGATTTAAAAATAGAAACTAATTTATTTTCCTTTAGAACAAAATTTTTGTATTCAATATGTCATAATTATATTTTTGATGACAGGAGTGAAAATCAATTGAAAGATAAACATTCGTATTTTTTCGTAATATACAATACATATTAAATGTTTTTGAACTTCTACTTTAATTTTGTACAATGTTTGTTTAATACCCAAAGTTATTAATTTCAAGATGACGAGAAAATTTCAAGTGTGGAACTATTCTGAACCATATTACCAAATGTATCCTGACACTTGGGTCTGTTTTGAATGAAATCAGTGATTATTTTCTCTGTGAATGAAATGAATAAAAAGTTCAATGATATTTAAAAATACAGATATGTTACTTACACTCGCAATCTGAAGACTGGAAAACATTCTAATTAGGATGTTTTTTCTATTAATCTGCATCAAGGCACCAAGCATCACCTGTGACAAAAAAAATACTGAAATGCCGTTGTGTGTGTAAAGAAAGTAATTATGACGCGAAAGTAACTTCAACTAACCAACTTACTTTGTACTTGTTTATGTGTATTGTGCTGCCGCTGCATATGGAACATTTTTTTTGTTTGTTTTGTTAGGGTATGACATATCTATACTTTTAAATATCATTGAAAAAGTCACATTTTGGGAACTGTTAGAATGTATTTAACCAGTTATGTTTGAACTAAACAAATCAATATTGCTAACATTGCAGATGACTATGGATGAGAAGTATGTGGAGAGCATATGGAGTTTACTCAAGAATGCGATACAAGAGATTCAAAAGAAGAACAATTCAGGTCTTTCCTTTGAAGAACTTTATCGCAATGCTTATACTATGGTTCTCCACAAACATGGCGAAAGGCTTTACACTGGGTTGAAGGAAGTGGTCACTCAGCATCTTGAAACAAAGGTACAATCATTTAGAAACATTTATTAAGACATATTTATAATAATTACCTACCTAGGGCAGGTAATTCAGCTTGGTAGACAAAACTTCAACAAAGAAGCTGACAAGGATCCTGTTGGACTGGGCAGCATTTGGCAAACTTCGTTAAGTTTTCTCGTTGCCTATACCACAAAGTTTTAAGACAAAGGCCTTCAACCAGTGCATCCTGCCTGTCATGGCTTAAGGTGCTGAGATGTGGCACTGGCAGTTGGCTTAGTCCACAAATTCAAAGTCACTCGGTGAGCTATGGAGCGAGCTATGCTTGGAGTTTCTTTGAAGGATAAAATCCGGTACAAGATTATCTGGAGAAGAACTGGAGTGACTGACATAGCTTGTAGGATCAATAAGCTGAAGTGGCAGTGGGCTGGCCATGTCTGTTGAAGGACCAATGGCTGCTGGACCGCGAATCGGCAAACGCAGCATAGGGTGCCTTCTCCCGGCCAGGAGGACCGACGACCTGAAAAAGGTGGGTGGGTGGGTCTGGATGCGGAAGGCAGTGGACCGAGTGTTGCGGCACAGCTTGGGAGAGGCCTATGTCCAGCAGCGGACTGCGATACACAGAATATTTAATAGTACTAACATACAGAAGGGCCACTCACCGCACCCCGCCAATTTAAGATTCCTCGCCCGCGCCCTCCAGGCACCCGCTGTCTGACGGCAATTGGACTGCTATATTACAATGGATCTCAATCGCCTGCCGCTATCCAAGTACGCTATCTCTGAGAACTATTGAACAGCGCTTGGAACCCAGTCGGCATTACGAGCGGCGATCATCCCTAACCTACACGTGTATGTGCGTTTGTATAGAGACGTAATCTTGTGTATGTAGGTGGTGCTAGCCACAGAAATAGATAGAGTAGTTAGAATGGCTAAGGGGGTGGGCGCGCCACAACATTGAACATGAAGCTACACGCTCATAACCTAATATGATCAAACGACGCATTTAGTTGCTCGCGGAACATATCGCTGTGCAAATCTGGGGCTATTATTAGTTTAAAATGCCGTCCTGTGCTGTTATAAGTTGCAAAGCAAGAATCCAAGAACTAAGTACATCAATAAGGAGGATTTATTTCCACCAACGAGAGTATTAAATACCTTAATAATCAAGAAATCTTGCTAAATTTTGAAAAAATATGTAATAGTCATTGAAAACGATTCCTTAGCAAAATACAATTTAAAAAATATTCATCATGTACGATGTTCCTTTTGCGGTCGAAGCTGCGATAATTTTAAGGAAGCAATGTATGGTTACGCGAATGACTGTCGTTGGTTCGCTGAATGACATTCCCGTAGTAGACAGGCTACTCAGCATGCATGCGAATATAACATCTATTTCTAATGTAATTGAGTGCAAATAGCGTATTGTAATTTAAGCGCCCTCTAGCGTCGAGTAGTTGAAGTCGTTGGTTATTGCCAGGAATAGTATATCTGCTATGCTATCCAGCATGTATGCGAATAAAATATGTATTTCTAATGTAATTGAGGCCAAAATAGCGTCATTTAAATGAAGCGCCCCCTGGCTTCGGGTAGTTGAACTCACTAGTTGTTGCATACGATTTAATTAGAATGGAAAAACATCTTAAGTGATTTTGACAAGATCGTTCAAAACAAATTTTAAAAACTCGCATTAAGATTGAATTAAATGAACAATATGAATTTTAAATTGGGACCCAATCACGTCGCGGTTTTTTGTGTATTGTAATGTACTATTTCAGTTGTAAATGTGTGTGTTTGGCGACACTGGTTCTCGTACTAAGTAATCGTAATAGCCATTCTAACTCTATTTCTGTGGTGCTAGCATTTATATTGTATTGAGTGTCTGAGGTGTGGCGATAGGCTGAATTGATGATAATAATTGTGCATGTTAAAAAAATTTGTGCATTTTCTCAGGTGAGAGAAGATGTTCTACACTCGTTACACAATGGATTCCTTCAGACCCTCAATAATGCTTGGACAGACCATCAAACTAGTATGGTTATGATTCGAGATATTCTTATGTACATGGACAGGGTATATGTACAACAAAATGAAGTGGATAATGTCTATAATCTGGGACTCATTATTTTTAGAGATCAGGTTAGTAATATTACTCACACTATGCAACCAGTAAGCAGCCACTTAATTTATTTTGTTATGTTTTGTGATTTGCTCTAATTTTATTCTTCTTCTTCTTCATCTTTCGCTCAGCCTTATCCCATTATCTGGGGTCAGCTCTCCTTGTCTGGCTTTTCCATTTATTTCTATTCTGCGCGGTTGCAGTCCTAATTTAGTCTATAATTTTATTGATGATGAAAAAAAAAAATGCAAATACCATCTGTTCATCTAATATTGTAAAGAGGATATAATACCAGCGTCAAAATTTGTCAAATTATAGTGCATACTATTATTAGTTTAGCAATAATAGGTAATAATTTACAATAATAATAATAATGTAGGTAATGTAATAATAATATAGTTCAATTGGGTTCATCTATACTGGATTTTTGCATGCTTAATACAAGCAGAATACAGCACTGTTCCTAAACCACCAATTTTATATCTGGTACCACCTGTATTCTACGCAAATAAATGATTCTTTCTAACAAATACTAAAAATAGGGCAGAGACATGTGGCGGTACCTGCGTAAGAAAGAGATGCAAAAATTCATATTTCACGTACAGTGAACGAGATTCTTATGTCGAATCAGTCCATTACTGTCCCTCTGCTGAGCTTGGGTCTATTCTCAGAATTCAATTCAATATAGAAAGGTATCTGGCCAGCCAGTCATGGCTTTAATTTGTCTCATGAAGGTTACTACAGATAAATATTCAATACTAACACAAATGTTTGTATGTCAAGGTTGTGCGCTATGGATGCATCTGCGACCACCTCCGTCAAACCCTGCTGGAACTGGTGGCGCGCGAGCGGCGTGGCGAGGTGGTGGACCGCCTGGCCATCCGCAATGCCTGCCAGATGCTCATGGTGCTAGGCATCAACTCGCGCGCCGTCTATGAAGAAGACTTCGAAAAGCCATTCCTGCACCAGTCTTCAGAGTTTTATAGGGTACCTCACTTATTTTTAAAAGCTTTAGGGCTTGTTTCACCACCTCCTGATAGGCACTATCTGCTAGATAAATTAAAAAATAGAACAAGATTTGTATGAAATATCTGCCAGATAAGTTAACCGGCACTTATCAGAAGGTAGTGAAACAGGCCCTTGATTTATCTTACTTTGTTGTCTGTCTGTCTGTCTGCTACAATTCTTGCATATCGATGTGCAATGCCTGTTGAATTTAGAGGCAATTCTTATCATCCACACAGGCTGTAAGTTTTCATACACATGCAGTTCGGATGACAATACAGTATTGTGTTTTTAGAAAAGCTTTTCTTTTGTGTATTTTTAACTTACATTTTACTGTATCTTAATAGTATAAAACAAAGTAAGCCATTCTGTCTGCTTTTTCACATGTATGATAATTCTAAACGAATTGTTGAATTTTTAAGTTTTGACTTGTGATGGACTGAATGTAAATTCTGCCGAATGATGACACTGGCTTAAAACGTGTGCCAAAGCTAAAATTACTCCAAAGTATGGTTTGAAGGTTTGAATTATTCAATCAATCATACTTTGGAGTAATTTTGGCTTTGCTGAGATTAACTGGCAAAACAAAGGACATGCTACCTGTCTAATTAATGAAATCGTTAGTTTATCCATACTGCCGAGTATTTGGTTCATGAACCAAATGGTCAGCCCGTCAACCGAATTTCTGCTGAATACTGAAATAGTTTTTTTTTTCAATCATAAAAACATTGTGAACTACGATCAAATTTTGACCAATTGCGACCTCTCGTCTATATGTCGTAGGATAATCGGATAAAACGTATCGTTGCGAAAATCCTAGGACGATTGCAAAGAACCGGAAACTAAGAAAAAAAATCGCAATCATCCGAGCTATTTTCAGTATCATTGCAAAAATCCAGCTTATCTTAGGTAATTCGCGAAAAACCGCTCACGTTATGAGCGCCGATTGGCTGATATGAAAGTTATGCACTGACGGAAGCGCTGGTTGGCTGATCCTTACATTTTGTCAATTTATGTGAACACAAATGTAAGGTTCAGCAGATATTTTTTTCGCGATTTCAGGTTTGGTCCCATAGTAAATGTTGTTCATACTGATTAGCAGATAAATAAAGATAGATGATTACTTTTTTTTTTACCATAAAAATATAAAGTGACCCCTTAAGAGGTTTTCAGTTATTTCAATAACACGTTGTATAGAACAGGCAAAGAAAAAACGGTTCAGTACCAATTTTCTCCTCTGTTTCTCAATTTTTTTTTTGTTTAGTAGCTATGAACGAGCTTGAAAAAAATGGAAACCGTTGTTTTTTTTGGCATAGATCATAAAAATTTCATGAATTACGGTCGAATTTCGACCATTGGGCAACCTCTCGTAATTTTAAATGCATATACAGGGTGGAAACTTTCAGCGGGGCAGTAAGGGGAAGTACCTTATCCGTTGCAGCTACGCGAAAATGGTCTTAGGAGACTATCCATATTTTTTTATGAAATTTTGATCCCCATTCACAGTTAAAAAAAAAATTACTTTTAGCAAAAAAATTGCCATTTTACACAAAAACATTTTTTGATGCCAATCGATCCTGTTTCTAATACTGATCAAAAACTTCTATGGGACCAACCATCGTTGGAGTACTCGAAAAGTCACAAATTGCAAAAAACTTATCCCGTACATTTTGTATGAAAATTTTACGCAAAAGCTTTTTTAGTGACGGTTGAGATCTTTTTGTTGACTGAATAAAAAGATGAGTTTAAAAACAATTCAAATTTCGAACTCGTTATTATTAAATAAAAAACAATCTTGACAGTTTGTTGCGTCAGAAAAGCTCTGAGTGTGTTGTGGATTTTACATTAAGTGCATAATTGGACAGCTATTATTTAGAGAAAAATGACCTCCAATTTAGAACGTTTAGACTTGCTAGAAGCATATTACGTAAATAATAAAAATACATCGGCTGCGTTAGAATGGTATAGGATCAAATATCCAAATCGTCATGTGCCAACCAGAAAGGTTATTACAAATCTTTTAAGAAATCTTGCACAAGGTGGCTCTTTCAAGAAAAAATCTGTACGCTACCCATTTATACTAGATGAAAATTTGATCATTTCTGTTCTTACACTTGTCTAATCTTATCCCAAAATATCATCAAGAGCAGTCGCTGAAGAAGTAGGTGTCTCACATCGTTTTGTGCTAAAGATCTGGAAGAAGTATGGTTATAAATGTTACCGACAGGGGCGACTAGTTCAAGCCTTACATTCAGGGGATGCCGCTCGAAGACTTACTTTTTGCAGGTGGTTAAGAGGAAAAATAAGCAGAGATTACCATTTTCTGAATTTTATATTATGGTCTGATGAAACAAATTTTTCTAATAATGGAATGTACAACCGGCGAAATCACCATTATTGGTGTAGAGAAAACCCTCTCAGGTTTCGCGAAACACATAATCAAGTGCGATTTTCTTTTAATTGTTGGTGTGGTATAATGTGGAACCGAGTGGTGACGGTGGAATTTTATGAAGGCACCTTGAATTCCAACATTTATAACAACAGAATATTAGAGAATCTTGAAAACCTCGTCGATGAATTACCACTGTCGGAATCAAGAAGAATGTTTTTTCAACAAGATGGCGCTCCACCTCTCAACAGCCGCAGTACGCGTTCGACTTTGAACCGACAGTTTGGTGATCAATGGATAGGAACACATGGTCCTATTTCTTGGCCAGCGCGTAGTCCAGATCTGACGCCTCTAGATTTCTTTTTGTGGGGCTACCTGAAAACTGAGGTTTACAAAAAGCAATATGATAGTGTTCAAGAACTTAAAGACTCACTAACCACGATTTTGTATGGAATTCATACAAATAAATTGTCAGCAGCCACTAGGTCGGTACAGAAACGAATAAATTTATGTATTCGTCAAAATGGCGGTCATTTCGAGCACTTGATATCGTAGGGCAAGAAACAGCAATATTTTAAATAAGAATAACATCATCAAGTTATGTTAGTTAATAAAAAAAGAAAATTTATACGCCTTGTTTTTGATATGTGTAAAATTCTACGTGATCATTTGTCTTTTATTTTATTTTTTGTATTTCAGTTAAACAAATTCTTTACAAAATGTAAGGGAAAAGTTTTTTTGCAATTTGTGACTTTTTGAGTACTCCAACGATGGTTGGTCCCATAGAAGTTTTTGATCAGTATTAGAAACAGGATCGATTGGCATCAAAAAATGTTTTTGTGTAAAATGGCTATTTTCTAGCTAACAGTATTTTTTTTAAAAACTGAATGGGGATCAAAATTCCATAAAAAATATGGATAGTCTCCTAAGACCATTTTAGCGTAGCTGCAACGGATAAGGTACTTCCCCTTACTGCCCCGCTGAAAGTTTCCACCCTGTATATTATCATCATTTTCAATTTGAGGACAGATATTCCGAAGTGAAATATGTTCGCCGTTTCTGTTTCGATATTTTAGTATAAAAATATATCTTAATTTCTCGTTTTTTATAGTCCAAAGTAGAAAACAGTGTTTTCAAATGAATCACCTTTTTTACCAGAATTGTTAAAAATCATGACTTGGGCGACAAACAAAATCTACTAGTTCCATTTCTTATGATTTGTTTAGATGGAATCTCAGAAGTTCCTGGCTGAGAACAGCGCAGCGGTGTACATCAACCGCGTGGAGGCGCGGATCGCCGAGGAAGCGGAGCGAGCGCGCCACTACCTCGACGAGAGCACCGAGCCGCGCGTCGTGTCCGTCCTCGAGAACGAGCTCATCGAGAGACATATGAAGACCATTGTTGAGGTATCACTCACTGAGTTAATACTACGTTTATATGCCATTTTAAATAAAGAAAAACGGGTAAGAACGCTCGTGTTCGTTATACTACTAGACTTCTTCTATCGTGTCGACATATCGTGTGGAGGCTCTTTTAATGCACCCCCATACGACCTTTTTTTTTTTTTTTTTGTTTCCGAGGAGGAAACCTTCAAAAGGCTACCGGCCTCGTGGGGTAGAGGCTGGGGTGTGTGGGATTTTTACCGCACTAAAATCTCCCCGGTGACCATCTTCAGCACAATAGTGAGGGAACTCCGGGAATGGATATGCTACCGGTGCCCCCCCCCCTGTGCTACGCCTGTAAGGCACGTCCCAGGGAAGACTGTCTCCCTGAACACCTCGATGCGAAAGCATAGTGCGACACAAGACAACAGCGTCATCCCTGAGATCACACAGTGAACGCCTAAAGTCCCCACTCTGGACGCCCGTGACCTCAAAGGCCCCCCGCACACCTGTTCTATCGACAGAGCAGGGGGCACGGTGTGTAGCCCTGATGGGCTAGGCACCGGAGCAGTTGCCTCTCCGGCGCCGCCTTCTCCGAGCGGGATCAGCCCTCTCTCGATCCCGCTCCGCAGCCTCTTTCTGTACCATGACGGTCTCACAGAAAGAGACTACTGCCCTCCAATTTTCTATCTCTGCCAACATAGCCATCACTACCGTTGGCAGCGAGAGATCCTGCCCGATTTGCTCGACCAAGACACGCCGCTCAGAATTCCATGCAGGGCACTCTCCGAGTGTGTGCTGGGCGGTATCCTCGTCAGCTCCGCAATGGTGGCAATTCGCCGTGGCCTCTCGTCCGATCCTATTCAGGTATTCACCGAAGCAACCGTGCCCGGTGAATACCTGGGTAAGCCGGTAGGTGACGCGCACACTCCTACTCAGCCAAGCCTCGAAGCACGGCAGGATGGCTTCGACCACACGCTTGTGAACATACTGCGGCTCTAAAAGCCGCTCACGCCACCGCTCGAGCGCGTTTTCTCGCTCCTGCCGGCTTGACCTTTCGAACGCCCTAGAAGGCGCGCTCTCGCCGCTCTGGCGGATGGCGCGGATTCGGTCATAGACCCTCGCATCCATATCCGCCAGTATGTCTAGGGGAGGAAAACGCGCCAAGAGAGTTGCCGCCTCGAATGAGATCGTCCTATATCCTCGTACGATACGGATGGCCACCCCCATACGACCTGTGTGATAAGGGAATGTGTTTTTTTTTTACTATCCCTGATGAGCGACAAGGCTTTCCCCTGGGGACCAGTGGCGGCTGCTGCCCGCGAGAACCGGTGGTGCACTGTACCAAAGAGAATATAACCACTACGTTTACACTGTACTGTTTTATTTTGTGTTATGAATTAAAATACAATAAAAATATTTGATACCAGTTTCCGTCCAAATCGACTCTCCACCAAAAATAGTGCAAGGAAAACAAAAGAATGCATAGTCGCTCACATCCACATAATCATTGCTTTTTAGTGTACATTTCACTTTTAAAACTTCTCGTAAATATTCTATTCTTCGTTTTGCATTGTTGTTTTATAAAAACATAAAACAACACATTAAAACATACATTACATTTAAACATTGTTGTTTTTTGTTGTTGTTTGATATATCAAGGAATGGCTTAGGCGGTCCAGCTGATTTTATGTCCACTTTGTTTTGAAAACTTTTGTTATTGTTTTTAATATAGTCATCAATATTAATGTTAATGCCCATTTTCACACCAATTCATAGTCACAGACTCACAGTTATATACAAATGTACTCTGTGGTCACAGTAAGGTACTATTATTGATCGAAGCACAGTAACGTTAAAATAAAACACTTAATAATAAATAAATTTACTTGGAAAAAGTTCGTGATTAGAGGCATGAGTGTAAAAGCACAGACTAAAAGTTATGGCTACGTTCAGTAATATACGAACGGAGCGTACTTTGGTTGTTCAGTTACTCGGAGCGTTCAAAAACAAAACGAACACCTAAAGAACGCTTCGTGCATCGTCCGATATTACTGATCGCAGTCTATGGACAATAATACGTCATCATCGCCCGCCACCCCTCCGCCCATCTGCCGGCTCGCATCGTATGCATTTCGTCAACGATCGGTAAATCTCGGCAATTTCCGGTGCCGTGCGGCGCTCGAATAAAGGCTAGTTACTCCATAGTAAATGTACTAGTTATCTTCCGTCTCACGCGCCAGGTGATGTAGCTCGTATTTCATAGAAGTTGTATGAGGGCTCTGCGTGCGCTCCGTGTTGCGCACGGGAATTATTTGTTCGAGCGAAAATAAGTTTTAACGTTTTGAGTTTAGAGATTAAATTGATTTGTCGTGACTTCATGACTATCGTAACTTACGTATAAAGAAGGTGCGTGATATTGATGTATCTATTGGATATTTTGAAATTCTTTTTAAAGGTATTTTGAATTTATGAACTGGTAGTGCAGCCCACGAGTGCACTTAAGGGACAGCCGCCACTGCTGGGGCAAGGTACTCAAAGCGAACTGTGATCAATGAATCTATACTTGAGTAATGTTCTAAAATTAAATTACAACTCAAAACTAGTTTTAAACAGTGATCAACACTTGAGGAATGTTCTGTAATACGGGCCTAAGAACAGATTTTTAGAAAATTCATCCCCTAAGGGGAGAAGAGTCCGATGGTTCCTGAGATGTTAGCGATGGGAAATCCCATCGGGCACACGGCTAGTAATTATACATGGTAATAAGGAAAATACCCGAAACCTCTTAGCACTAACTTTGTATTATGACCCTAAACAACGTTTGTTCTACGACTTTTCATAATTCGAAACTTTTTTTCCATACAAAAATATGTAAATACTCTGTAGTTTGCATATTCTAAACGACTGGCCGGGGGGTCGCGCCGGCGGGGCTGCGCGGATACTAGATACGCGCTCGGGCTAACGGCATAATATGCTATACTATACACAAATTTTACACACTTCTAATAAAAATGTTTTTTTTGTCTTACCTGTTTAGTTTTGGCCAAAGCCGTAGAACAAACCTTATTCAGGATCGTGATGTGAAGTTATTACTTGGAGGTTTCGGGTATATTTTCGATTACTTACTTACTTACTCCTCTGGCTCAGCCACCCAAAGTGAGTCATGGCCTCCGAAACGAGTACCCTCCACTTTCCTCGATCTTGCGCGATATCTCGCCAGTTGGTAGCTTGAAGCTCACGCAGATCAGCCTCCACAGCATATCCTCAGCAATATCTGGGGCGACCTTACTGGTCTACGTCCGGTTGGTTGGCCCAGATAAGCTTTAAACCGTTATAAGACCAATATTAATGTATGGTTGTGAGGCTTGGGCACTAACACTTAAGGAGGAGGACAAGCTTTTGGTTCCAAAAAGGAAAGTACTCCGTAAAATCCTGGGGCCGACAAAAACACAGCATGGTACGCTGAGAGTCTAGAAGAATGCCGATATTTTCAATTATCCTGTATAAATCCAAATACAATTGTTTTGCGTACCATACTACAGTATTGCATTCCCCAGATGGAGAACTCTGGGGTGGTTCACATGCTGATGCACACGCGCACGCTAGAACTGGCGTGCGTGTACAAGCTGCTGTCGCGCGTGGGCGAGGGGCTGCGCACCGTGGCCGACGCCGTGTCCGCGCACCTGCGCGAGCAGGGCCGCGCGCTCGTCACCGACACGCACCACAACACCAACGCCATCACCTTCGTGCAGGTAACTAACTCACACACATGCTGATGCACACGCGTGCGTGTACAAGCTGCTGTCGCGCGTGGGCGAGGGGCTGCGCACCGTGGCCGACGCCGTGTCCGCGCACCTGCGCGAGCAGGGCCGCGCGCTCGTCACCGACACGCACCACAACACCAACGCCATCACCTTCGTGCAGGTAACTAACTCACACACATGCTGATGCACACGCGTGCGTGTACAAGCTGCTGTCGCGCGTGGGCGAGGGGCTGCGCACCGTGGCCGACGCCGTGTCCGCGCACCTGCGCGAGCAGGGCCGCGCGCTCGTCACCGACACGCACCACAACACCAACGCCATCACCTTCGTGCAGGTAACTAACTCACACACATGCTGATGCACACGCGTGCGTGTACAAGCTGCTGTCGCGCGTGGGCGAGGGGCTGCGCACCGTGGCCGACGCCGTGTCCGCGCACCTGCGCGAGCAGGGCCGCGCGCTCGTCACCGACACGCACCACAACACCAACGCCATCACCTTCGTGCAGGTAACTAACTCACACACATGCTGATGCACACGCGTGCGTGTACAAGCTGCTGTCGCGCGTGGGCGAGGGGCTGCGCACCGTGGCCGACGCCGTGTCCGCGCACCTGCGCGAGCAGGGCCGCGCGCTCGTAACCGACACGCACCACAACACCAACGCCATCACCTTCGTGCAGGTAACTAACTCACACACATGCTGATGCACACGCGTGCGTGTACAAGCTGCTGTCGCGCGTGGGCGAGGGGCTGCGCACCGTGGCCGACGCCGTGTCCGCGCACCTGCGCGAGCAGGGCCGCGCGCTCGTCACCGACACGCACCACAACACCAACGCCATCACCTTCGTGCAGGTAACTAACTCACACACATGCTGATGCACACGCGTGCGTGTACAAGCTGCTGTCGCGCGTGGGCGAGGGGCTGCGCACCGTGGCCGACGCCGTGTCCGCGCACCTGCGCGAGCAGGGCCGCGCGCTCGTCACCGACACGCACCACAACACCAACGCCATCACCTTCGTGCAGGTAACTAACTCACACACATGCTGATGCACACGCGTGCGTGTACAAGCTGCTGTCGCGCGTGGGCGAGGGGCTGCGCACCGTGGCCGACGCCGTGTCCGCGCACCTGCGCGAGCAGGGCCGCGCGCTCGTCACCGACACGCACCACAACACCAACGCCATCACCTTCGTGCAGGTAACTAACTCACACACATGCTGATGCACACGCGTGCGTGTACAAGCTGCTGTCGCGCGTGGGCGAGGGGCTGCGCACCGTGGCCGACGCCGTGTCCGCGCACCTGCGCGAGCAGGGCCGCGCGCTCGTCACCGACACGCACCACAACACCAACGCCATCACCTTCGTGCAGGTAACTAACTCACACACATGCTGATGCACACGCGTGCGTGTACAAGCTGCTGTCGCGCGTGGGCGAGGGGCTGCGCACCGTGGCCGACGCCGTGTCCGCGCACCTGCGCGAGCAGGGCCGCGCGCTCGTCACCGACACGCACCACAACACCAACGCCATCACCTTCGTGCAGGTAACTAACTCACACACATGCTGATGCACACGCGTGCGTGTACAAGCTGCTGTCGCGCGTGGGCGAGGGGCTGCGCACCGTGGCCGACGCCGTGTCCGCGCACCTGCGCGAGCAGGGCCGCGCGCTCGTCACCGACACGCACCACAACACCAACGCCATCACCTTCGTGCAGGTAACTAACTCACACACATGCTGATGCACACGCGTGCGTGTACAAGCTGCTGTCGCGCGTGGGCGAGGGGCTGCGCACCGTGGCCGACGCCGTGTCCGCGCACCTGCGCGAGCAGGGCCGCGCGCTCGTCACCGACACGCACCACAACACCAACGCCATCACCTTCGTGCAGGTAACTAACTCACACACATGCTGATGCACACGCGTGCGTGTACAAGCTGCTGTCGCGCGTGGGCGAGGGGCTGCGCACCGTGGCCGACGCCGTGTCCGCGCACCTGCGCGAGCAGGGCCGCGCGCTCGTCACCGACACGCACCACAACACCAACGCCATCACCTTCGTGCAGGTAACTAACTCACACACATGCTGATGCACACGCGTGCGTGTACAAGCTGCTGTCGCGCGTGGGCGAGGGGCTGCGCACCGTGGCCGACGCCGTGTCCGCGCACCTGCGCGAGCAGGGCCGCGCGCTCGTCACCGACACGCACCACAACACCAACGCCATCACCTTCGTGCAGGTAACTAACTCACACACATGCTGATGCACACGCGTGCGTGTACAAGCTGCTGTCGCGCGTGGGCGAGGGGCTGCGCACCGTGGCCGACGCCGTGTCCGCGCACCTGCGCGAGCAGGGCCGCGCGCTCGTAACCGACACGCACCACAACACCAACGCCATCACCTTCGTGCAGGTAACTAACTCACACACATGCTGATGCACACGCGTGCGTGTACAAGCTGCTGTCGCGCGTGGGCGAGGGGCTGCGCACCGTGGCCGACGCCGTGTCCGCGCACCTGCGCGAGCAGGGCCGCGCGCTCGTCACCGACACGCACCACAACACCAACGCCATCACCTTCGTGCAGGTAACTAACTCACACACATGCTGATGCACACGCGTGCGTGTACAAGCTGCTGTCGCGCGTGGGCGAGGGGCTGCGCACCGTGGCCGACGCCGTGTCCGCGCACCTGCGCGAGCAGGGCCGCGCGCTCGTCACCGACACGCACCACAACACCAACGCCATCACCTTCGTGCAGGTAACTAACTCACACACATGCTGATGCACACGCGTGCGTGTACAAGCTGCTGTCGCGCGTGGGCGAGGGGCTGCGCACCGTGGCCGACGCCGTGTCCGCGCACCTGCGCGAGCAGGGCCGCGCGCTCGTAACCGACACGCACCACAACACCAACGCCATCACCTTCGTGCAGGTAACTAACTCACACACATGCTGATGCACACGCGTGCGTGTACAAGCTGCTGTCGCGCGTGGGCGAGGGGCTGCGCACCGTGGCCGACGCCGTGTCCGCGCACCTGCGCGAGCAGGGCCGCGCGCTCGTCACCGACACGCACCACAACACCAACGCCATCACCTTCGTGCAGGTAACTAACTCACACACATGCTGATGCACACGCGTGCGTGTACAAGCTGCTGTCGCGCGTGGGCGAGGGGCTGCGCACCGTGGCCGACGCCGTGTCCGCGCACCTGCGCGAGCAGGGCCGCGCGCTCGTCACCGACACGCACCACAACACCAACGCCATCACCTTCGTGCAGGTAACTAACTCACACACATGCTGATGCACACGCGTGCGTGTACAAGCTGCTGTCGCGCGTGGGCGAAGGACTGCGCACCGTGGCCGACGCCGACACTCCCCTCAACATCAACGCCATCACTTTTGTGTAGGTACCGATAGACGCCCTTAACGTGCCCATACTCGTGCAGGTATGCAACACTAAAGCGGGTTACTCAAAGCACTGCAAGCAGGACCCTGCATGCAGAGTCCCTGCCAAATTGTATTGTGTGCATGTTTGCCGACATTTTTTATCTGTGCTACAATATACAGTTGAGTAGCCTGCTTTAACGTTGACACATTCGTGTAGATATACAAGTCATGTATTCAAGCGTATGCAACACATAACGTGCAAAATTTAACGTTGTCTTATTCCTGCAGGAATACAAAGCTTCATATTGTCATATTCGTCCAGATATATACAGTACGCGTAATATAACTGTGCCGCTCTGATACTAGGCTTTGCGAAGGCCGCGCAGGTACAGTAGCGTTATAAGTATGAGCAAGACATAAGGATGCATCAAACATTAACGTTGGACTGAGATAGCGAGAACATGCTGTTCCCCGCCATATTGCCACTTAGATGAACAACCTATCAGAGTCTTGCCGCTATTACCGCGCATCCGCGCTACTGATGTGGTTGCAAAATTGACATCTGCGCAGCCACCACGCAGGAAGTTTAGTAACGTAGCCTGACGATAATGCCACGTGACTTTAGTTTTATGGAGCAAAATTAAAAACGAGAAATAAAAATCTTGATTATTTAATTTTAAACGCATATTTCAGTAATTATTTGTTAATAAATGCTTCAATTTGATGTTTTGCCATCGTTTTACGTAAATTTCTAAAAATTATCAAACACCCTATTATTATTGTATTGTCCTTATCTTCAATTCTATTTCAATATAACCCCTAAACGGTCAATATCATTGCGCAATTGCAAAAATTTCACAATTATATTGTAGGTGTATGGGCCGCCTAATAAAACATTTTCTAAAATAATCATTGTCTTACAGAATCTACTCGACCTGAAGGATAGATTTGACCATTTCCTTCAAAATTCGTTCAACAATGACAAGATTTTCAAACACATGATTGCATCAGACTTCGAATATTTCCTCAACTTGAACAGCAAATCTCCAGAGTTTTTATCGCTGTTTATCGATGGGAAGTTAAAGAAGGGTGAAAAAGGCGTAAGTACTACTTCTTCGATTTACTGAAGTATGAATATTTACATCTTAAGGGACGGTTCACACCTTACGTAACGCTCGCTCACAGTCAGCCGCAGAATGTGAGATAGCTTTATGTGATTTTCATAATTTTCAAACTTATGGTATAATACAGAATACAGCATATAGGATTGAAACACAAAACTGTGATGCGACGTCGCATTGCAGAAATATACGAGCTCGCGACGCAAAACGCTTCGCATAAACTTGCGAAATGATTTGCGCCGCGCATTCTTGCGATATATAAATGGTTACCATGATTACCCGAACTATGGCCAGCAACCTTGCCGCACGAAATCGCATCGCAATAATTCGCGTTGCAGTTTTCCATGTTCATGTGTTTTTGCAAATTCACAACGTGCCGATTCGCAGTTTTGTGTTTTGACCCACAGTCAGCGGCTGACTATACGTTCGGTGAACTGTCCCTAACAAAACCTAAATGTTTTCAGATGAGTGAACAAGAAATTGAAGCCGTGTTGGACAAAACTATGGTACTGTTTAGATTCTTACAAGAGAAGGATGTGTTTGAGCGATACTACAAGCAGCACTTAGCTAAACGATTGTTGCTCAACAAATCTGTCTCTGATGACAGCGAGAAAAATATGATCTCTAAACTGAAGGTTAGTCTTAAACACATACATTATCACAATAAAACAAGTTTAACCGGATACCATACATACATTACATTATACACATACATTCATTACGTTATAATTATCACAAAATTTGTTATTATTTATATGTTACCGAAAATGTAACAGTTGCTTATACATATTTGGTTTTTGACCTTTCCCAGAAAGAAGGTTTACTTAAGGATGTTGAACCGCGAGACTTTCACTGTATAATCGGAGATGTCTCGCAAATAGAGAATCCAATAAGTGATTAAATGAACATTCTGTCTGACCACCCCATCCTGTCCACATTTTTCTGCAAAATTCTTTACCAATTATAGATGGACATTTTCCGTAAGTGTCCTATATGCCTCATATACCCCTTTCAGTTTTTTTTCTATGGTAAAAAGTCTGCTTAAAGTCTTGGGATTTCAATTTAAAATTTATACTTTGCTAGCTTTTTCCAAAATAGTTTTACATTTCCAAAAAACAGTTTAGGTAAAGAATTTTGCAGAGAATTAAGACTTTAAGCAGGATTAAGCTAGTCTTAGATGTAATTATATCCATTTTCAAATTACTTGTAAGCAGTAGAGTTTAGTCCATCCAATAGATATAAACTTGTACCGACAGCAAAAGCGATAATATTACACCCAACTAACGACATCTGAATACTAATAGAAGCAGTGGCGTGCATTGGTTTTCGGCCTAGGTAGGCAGGCACTAAAAAGACAGAGCAAGTTACTAGTATAAAATTAAAAAATCTCGTACACATATTTCATACAAAACACACACGAAAACGAGACGTTTTAACAACGACGTTTTAAAGTAAGAGACACTGGTAAAAGACCATTACATTTGAATGACGGCACCCAGTTAGTCCAGTTACAGTTGTATTAACGTGTAATAGTCATAATATTTTACCTTTTCTTGAGTCAAAGACAGATTTCGTATTTATCTACTGATATACCTACACTTTTTTTGTTTTGTCAACAAACGAAAACTAACTGAAAGGATTTCTCTTAATTTCTCTAAACACATATACCGAGCACTGTAATTCATCCATGTTTACATAAGTTTCTTTACAAAAACCTTCACAAATCACAATAAAACGAACTATTGTACCTAATTAATACACGATTTATGCAATTCACCCACGCAAATAGAAACAAGAATGTCAAATACTGTCATGTGTCAATGTCAACTGCCAATAAATTAGAGTTGGGCGTTATTTAACGTCGGTTAGAGAAAATGCTTACGAGGGTGATGATAATCGTTTTGTGTAAATAGTAGTATTGTGGATGTAGTAATGTAACGATTAATTTACGAACAAAGTTACAAAATACGGAGCACGAAAACAACAGATTTTACACAATTATTATATTCAATTCATTATAACATTATATAAATAACGTTATAACGCCATCGATAATTCGATATAAGCGTATACCAAGTTTCGTTATTTTACGATAAATGTGTAGCAATGTACGGTCGACCGCATGTCAGTATGTCAGTGGTAACAGTTTCGTCATTGACAGCGTCTTTATTTCGTAAGCAGGTTTTGTAAGTGTTACCACTGTCATGCAATAGACTGTACAAAAAAAAAATTGTAATATATTTACCATTTACACTTAAATGTAAATAATATAAAACAATTACTATCTTTACTTCGCCATTATTTTTCTAATGTTGAGTATAGTTTTATTATAACGATCACTTTGTAGTTTGTATGGAAATAACTAGTTACACACAAAACTGTTACGTGTGAAAAACGTTACGAACGACCCATGACGCGACGAGTCGACAAGGCTACACCTGTAGAGCTGATATTGCGGATAAATTGCGAATTGTCAAATGTTAGTGTGTTACGCATGGCCGTAACGTGATTTATGTTTTTGTCGTATTACGTCGCTAAAGTTGTGTGCGTGTGTATATAGTTACGCCAAATGGTTTGATTGTGTGTGAAGTTGCAGGCATTCGTGCGGCTGACCTGCCTAATGCCTGCACCTAGTATGAAGTTTCGCATTGAATTCATATATTATTATTGAATAACTATGTTAATTGTTTTTATTTAATACACTGATTAATTTATTTAGTAAGTAGTTAGTATTGAATTGTTACGAGGTAGGCATTGCTTATTTGCCTGTATGTAATGCACGCCACTGAATAGAAGCCATGATATTGCGTGTCATGTTTTATGTCCATTACAATTATAGTTTGCCAAGTGTAGTTAATATAATTTTATTTCTTACTGAACTAATTTTCTGAGTCCAAATGTAGTATTCTGCAGAAACACGAAATATATTAAACTTTAACAAATATATAAATAATTTCAGACTGAATGCGGTTGTCAGTTCACATCCAAGCTGGAAGGAATGTTCAAAGACATGACTGTCTCAAACACCATAATGGAAGAGTTCAAGGAACATGTGCTGTCAACCGGGGTGAATATTTGTTATTACTTACCTTTATGTGTGTCATGGTGTTTTAAATTGGTCTAGCTGACTGTAAGTTTCAAGCTAACTTGCAGGATCTTTATAATAAGGTTGCTTTCTTTCAATACTTTTGTATAAAGAAGTATTGTAATTCCAGATCAACCTTCACGGCGTGGATCTGTCGGTGCGTGTACTGACCACCGGCTTCTGGCCCACACAAAGCGCGACGCCTAAATGCAACATACCTACAGCGCCGCGAAATGCGTTCGATGTCTTCAGAAGGTAAATCTTACTCTGAAATAGTACATTACAGTCGAGTCGAGGCCTGAAATGAAGCAATTCACGGTCGAGTAATATTGCTTCGCCTCGTACTTCCGAAGTGATTTTAAAAGGACGAGGCCGTTAATTGCTATTTCGGCCAAGACTTGTATAGTACTTCTTCTCTCATTTGCGAGGAAACAATACACAAATTTATTCAACAGTATCTGATTTTCATTCGCGCCAATTCGTCCGCGCGCGGTTCTCGTTCTATTTTCAAAGTTTCGAAAAAACGCATTTAGCCTTTATAATGATAAGTAATTTGTACATAAAAAACACCTAATTTAAACTGTGTACTTAAAAACCTCGCTAGCATAATTTAAAAAATAAAAACTGTCCAGCAATTTCTATTATTGTCGTGTTTGGAAAAGAGCTGATTGATGTATTCTTTTATTTTTAATAATGAATCAATTTCCGAACACGTGTGAGAAAATATTTTTATTAGGTATTTTGGGACGTAGCCTTGTTATCTGTAGCCGCTAAGTAGGGCCTTTTTCCCACGGAGATATTCAGAAACTACGCGACTGAGACGCGAACCATATGAATGCTACTCTAGCAAGTCGATTTCTGCACACACTACCCAAATTATACCTTTAATTGGAGCAGCGGCTCTCGAACTTTTTTAGCGATGGAACCCTTTTGATACGATATTATGTTTTACGGAGCCCTAAAATAAGGAATTAACCTAGTTTTATGTTTATTCTCATACACGTACGTATATAGGTACTTCACATAACACTGTAAGTAAGTACTTGTTCCACGAAATTGATGAAATTGTTTCCATCATTCCATTTTCGGCTGTTATGTGACCAGACATTCATGATGTGCCTCGTTCTTTAGGACTTAAGTTGATATACAGCGGAGCCTTGCAGAGGCCTTGCGGAGCCCTAGGGTTCCGCGGAGCACACTTTGAGAATGGTTGAATTAGAGAAATGTTATTGGACTATATTCGTTCATTCTCTTGAGCCGTCGAGTACGATGTGATGTCCTCGTCGTCGAGCGATGAAGACGTTCTTCTTTATATTTGTAATTGCAATATAATATAAAATAAATATAATAGAAATGTAATGTTTACTTCTTGTTCGGCCGCCATTTTCATGCGACGCGTATCCGACTCGCGTAGCGTGCGACTAGCCCTGTCAGTAGCGTACGACTAACGTCAAAAGCCTTTACGACGCGTCGCGTCGTGTGCGATACATAGTGAAATTGTATGGCAGATACGAGAAGCTAGTAGGATGTGCGTACAAATCGCGAGTCGCTTGTAAATAGCCTCGTGGGAGAAAGGACTATATAAGGTCATACATTATTAATCCGAAAAATTTAAAGTGGTGAATCTACTTATCATAACAAACAACATTTACTATGGAACCAACCCTGAAATCGCGAAAAAAACATTTGGTCCCTACATTTGTGTTCACTTCATCATCATTTCAGCCTAAAGACGTCTACTACTGGACAAAGGCCTCCCCCAAAAGAGGGGATATGCCATAATCGCCACGCTTGGCAGGCGGGTTGGCAATCGCAGTTTGTTGGTTAAATACACAGAGAAAGCTGCTGCCCATCCTCTGGTGAATCCCTTAGTCGCCTTTTACGACACCCATGAGAAGAAATAGGGTGGCGCAATTCTTTATGTCCGGCACCACACGGAACACTGTGTTCACTTAAATCGATAAAATGTAGGGGCCACCAGATTTTTTTTGCAGTAAAACTTCTTTAGGCACGCTTCACTTGGGGAGTAAGCTGCGTTACGGAGTTACGAAAAGTGAGGCGAACGGCGGGGGTAGTTCGGGATGCGGGGAACGAGGCGCGCGCGACGGCCGGCCACGACTCAGCGCCGGCAGAGCAGACTCGCGCCGCGCCGCCTTTCCTTTGTTCTCATTGAAGTAGTATTGAGGGATAGAAGTTAGTGAAGTTTTACTTCAGTCGTGTGGTCTAAAGCCAAGGGCGGATCCAGCCTTTGTGTCAGGGGGGGGTCGCGTACTTATATTCAGCCCCGGAACTACATTTTTAAAAGGAGGGTGCAGAGTCCAATTTGCCAACCCTCTAGAAAAAAACTTTCAACCAATAAAATTCTAGGATTTTCGTAATTCGTATTTTGCTAAAACATGAATTCTAGAGCTTTAGAATTCCTCTTTGTGAATATTAATTTAACGGAATAGTTTCTTGCAATACCTTACTACCCACACCCACGCCAAAAAAGAAGAAATATTAATTTATACCGGCGCGAGCGAAGCGAGCGCGAAATTTTTCTCAGTTTCGGCTTTGTTTCTATTAATGTACTTAACAGAATAGTTGTTTACAACATACGTAGACGTATGTTGTAAACAACTATTCTGTTAAGTACTAGAGTACGCAGAAGAAAGAAAGAAAGAAAAGCGCGAGCGAAGCGAGCTCGAAATTTTTTGGACTGTTCATGAACAAACTGATTAGCTTTTCACCAAAGCATAGATATTCTATGACAAAAGAGTACGCATTTATTTGAGCGCAACCCGTTCTTGTGGCCTCGTAGCGTAAATAACTAAATATAAATTTATGTTATGGCAGACCTACACTCGCATAGGCAAAGAAATTGACCATGAGCGCGAACGAAGCGAGCGCGAAATTTTTTGGTATTTTTTGCAAACCGAGATTATATTTACTTGGTCGAGTTTTAAGAACTTTTTTAATTGGGATGTTATTTTTCCATTTCGATTTTCAAAAAACTAATTACTTATCATCTCATATCGACGTTTAAAGGTTCTTGAATAATTTTTATTTGGCCTAGGTTTTATAAGGCTAACATGGTAGTTAATTAGGTAGCTATTTCTGTTGTTGATGGTTAGCTAAGTATTTGTCCGCGCGTAGCTCAAGGTTTCATCAGGATTCATCACCAAATAAATTTCTCATAACTCTAAATTATGTATTTTCCGATTATTACATGAACTGACCAGAAGAAGAAGTTTTACAACAAGAATGACAGCCCGCGCAAAGCACAGTGTCTCCATCTTTATATTACTACAATCAAATAGACCCAACGGAGTCACTAAATACATTTTAATTTATAAATGAACACTAAAATAATTAACCAGTCGTCGTGATAAAACTAATATTAATTTAGATAATCTCTAAACATTATATAAACCAACAAATCATGCCAGATATTAAAATATGAAACAATATAAAGTGGAATTATCAGAACCACAAATTTAAATTAACAACATTTAAATTAATCATTTCATTAATCTAATTAGAATATTCGAATTATAATTATCATAATATTAACATTATTTACAACATTAATTTAATTAATACGGATCATCAAATATTAAACTTTACTAAACAAAAAGGTATCTTCTTTGATCTTGATGATCTTTGCAAAGTACAACAAATACAACAGCAAACTACATAGCAAATTCTAGAAATAAAGGATATTTATTTTAAAATACTTCATAATCTAATTAAAAGTAATTCATTGTATAAACTAGTTACCTCAAAATGGCAGTAGATTGCGTTGTAAGCATCGATATTCGATATACCATAAACATTAATTGGTCTGAGTCCGAGTATAAATTAATATTTTAATGTTATAAGCTATGGAAAGCTATATTACTCTCAAATTACACTAGAGGGCGCAATGTTCAACCAACGCCAGGAAGAAAAATTCAATACTGACCAGTAATAAAGATTAATATATTAAGTTCTGTCAAAAAAGTGTAAACAAAATTGATGGCAACACTAGCGCGCCCATATATTCAATCGACGGTGTCGCAACGGGGAGATTGGAGAAGAACCTCGCGGCGGCGTAGGCGGTGCTGCAAAATCGAACTTTAAATCGCGCGAATATTATTTACAATGAAAGAACGGGTTCGGGTGCGAGTTCAATTTAGTAATTTCATGTGTGTATCTTGTTTCATTAGTATGTAACACGTACATACATTCGTTTATTCATTGTATATACATTTGATAAATTATGTAAACAGGAAAAAAACTATGGTTGACCTAGGCCCAGGGGGGGTCATGACCCCCATGACCCCCCCCCCTGGATCCGCCCTTGTCTAAAGCACACTCGTTTTTTTTTACGATTTCAGGTTTGGTCCCATAGTAAAAGTTGTTAATAATGATGAGTATAATGACCCCTTAAGAGATTAAGTATAAACTGTGAATAAGGTTGTATATGGTGTGATAGAGCGTTAATAGTTGGTCACAAATATGTTATTAGTTTTTCAAAAAATCATCAACGAGAGCGACGTCATGGATTTGTGCCCGGTCAATGGCGATAGGCTCGCCCCCTATTACATGGGACTATATAACAAAACTGGCGAATTGTGGGTGTATTATTACACATATGCCTACCCCTTCGGGGAAATACAGTCGTGATGTTACTGTGGGTTTGCACCAAAAAACATTTAACATGTAATGTCTCGAAACTTGTCATATTATGAAACTAATGTCACAACTTGTTTTGTTGATTGTTACGTTCGCACTGCAGAAAACTGGGTAAATTCTTTGACAGATTTCAAGATTTGTTGTTGGCTGTGTTTGCACTGACTAAACAACTAACAAAAAAACTGGTAAACATGTATGGCCGAAAGCAGATACTTTGAAGTGTATCGAAATTTATTGTGAAACATGTCAATAGACTATGAAATGTCAAACAAGTTTCGTTTCAACAAGTTGTGTGATAATGCGAACGCGATTCGATACATGGACAGAAAACTGACTTTTCAACATGTTTTTATGTGAATGTTTCGACAGTGCAAACTCACAGTTATGTTATCAACGAGAGCCACGCGCTCAAAGAGTAGATTCACCACTTGAAATATTTCGGATTAGTATAAGTAATGTAATACATGGTCTGTCAGCTTCTACCTGGCGAAGCACTCGGGGCGGCAGCTGTCGCTGCAGCCGCAGCTAGGCAGCGCGGACCTGACGGCCACGTTCCGCGCGGCCGCGTCGTCGCCGCCGCGCTCGCCGCCCGCGCCCGCCGCGCCGCGCCGCCACATCATCCAGGTGTCCACCTTCCAGATGTGCGTGCTGCTGCTCTTCAACAAACGCGAACGACTCACCTACGAGGTACCACTTCAGCCTATTCTTATCTAGATCTTACGTCTTCTTTGTCCATCCAAACGTTGTCTGGAAGATAAATAAATAAATATAAATAAATATTTTTGGGACATTTTACACAGCACCATCTAGTCCCAAACTAAGCTGAGATTGTAATATGGGTCCTAGACAATGGATATAATACTTATATACTTTTTTTTTTGTTGTAAATACATACTTATAATACCTAAGATAAGATATCGCTTTTAGCGACATGTACCCATAATTTATACGTTGTTCCTGTTAACTACTATTTTCATGGTGTACAATAAAGTATATTCTATCTATTTATCAATCTATTGTACAGCTTTCAATCATTCTAATTCAAAAATTTGACGACGTCTGTGGTCTGGTGGTTCGAGTGTTTGACTGCTGATCATGAGGTCGTGAGTTCGATTCCCACAGGACACAAATATTTGTGTTATAAGTGTTTGTGTTGGTCTGGGTGTTTCTTATGTATTATAAGTATGTATTTACAAAAAAAAAAGCATATAGGTATTATATCCATTGTCTAGTACAAGCTCTGCTTAGTTTGGGACTAGATGGTGCTGGGTAAAAATGTCCAAAAATATTTATTATTATTTATTAGTTTTCATAGTAATGTCGCCTTTCCCCTGCTCCACACATTGGCCCCAACGTTTGCGACAACAATATCAGCCAACTCGTCGATCGGGAAGCGATGACAGTTGGCCGTCGCGTGTCGTACCGACCGTAAAAACCGATGATGTACCGTAATAACCACAGATCATGTATTGTTTATGTCCAGTGTTGTCAGTTGTCAATTTAATTTTAACTATACTAATTTGTCATGGAATGGTAAAGTATAAGTATTGTAGTGTGTGCGTCAAATGGAGCGCAAGAATAAAATCTTTTTCTTTCTTTCTTTCTGTCGGTTTTATCAAAGGAATTATGCGCCAACGTTCGCGATACGTCCACACGTTGGCGGTTTGCGCAGTCTTGCCGCAGCACCCGTGCAACACGGTGCATCGAATGAGCTTGTTTCGACGGCCGCCGCGTCTTAAAAATGTAATTCGCGTAGACGAATTTCTAGAATGATATCTTTTTTTTATTCTTCTTCTTCTTCGTGTCGATGGTATAGTATTTATGTAATCTCTTGGGTCAGGTTTGGCAAGCCCAAAACTTTGATAAGCACTCGATAATGTGAAAAGTGCCCAGTGCAACTTCTATTTCAGACGTCATTACATTGGCTCTGATAGAACTAAACTAACATTATCTCCAACGTGTGGACGCTGGGCATAATTTACGGGCCAACGTTCGTACAAACGTTGGGGCCATCTTGTGGCGCCGGCCTTCACCACACCCTCTATTGTTGCAGGAGATACTCAACGAGACTGATATTCCGGAGAAGGATCTCGTCCGGGCCCTACAGTCGTTAGCAATGGGAAAGCCCACTCAGAGGGTGCTCATCAAGCAGCCGAAGACTAAAGAGATAGAGCCATCTCATCAGTTTTACGTAAACGATGCCTTTACATCTAAGTTACATAGGTAGGTGCCGATATCTTCCAAAGGAGTAGTATTGTATTAGTATTGCTATTGCTATACAGAGTATATTAATAACTTTAACTCTAACTCTGTACAGGGTTAAGATCCAGACGGTAGCAGCCAAAGGCGAGTCGGAACCAGAACGACGCGAAACACGTAACAAAGTTGATGAAGACCGTAAACATGAAATCGAAGCGGCCATCGTGCGTATCATGAAAGCCAGGAAGAAGATGGCGGTACGTCTTAAATATATAATTTTACTAGCCTATAGCGTGAACGTCGTTTATCGCGCATCCCTCGGGAACTGTTCATCTTACCGAGATAAAAAGTAGCCTATTAGTTAATCCGGGTTATGTTCTATCTGTATGCCAAATTTCATTAAAATCCATACAATAGTTTTAGCTTGAAAGAGTAACACACATCCATATAAGTAACACACATCATTATAAGTATGTATTTACAAAAAAAAAAATTATGTAAGTATTATATCCATTGTCTAGTACCCATAGCACAAGCTCTGCTTAGTTTGGGACTAGATGGTGCTGTGTAAAAATGTCCCAACGATATTTTTATTTTTATACATCCTCACAAACTTTAACGTTTATAATATTAGTAGGATTTAGGAATGATTTAGACAAGCTTTAAGAATTATTTGTATGTATTTCTAGGAAATATTTAAAGTTATTTCCTTATCCACAGCATACGCTTTTGGTTGCCGAAGTGACGGAGCAGTTGCGTGCACGTTTCCTACCGTCGCCAGTGGTCATCAAGAAACGCATCGAAGGACTCATTGAACGAGAATATCTCGCTCGCACGCCTGACGACCGCAAAGTCTACACTTACGTCGCATAGGTTTGTAGCGACATCTCAGCATTGCTCCGATCGACCTGCGTAAAAGCAGCTTCAGTTTATATTTACCGTCTTCTTTGCTTTTGATTATATTTTATTACACTAAAAGATTCTTTGAAGATTAATTATTATGTAAAAATATTGTAAATACCAATATAGCTCTAGCACCTTACGTCATGTACTATGATAGTTTACCTCGTTTCCTTGATGCGGCTATATTAAAAACTTCCTTTATAACACAATGTTTTATTAAATTCTCTCTTGCCTCTTTAATTTCGCTAATACTTACGATCTCACAAGGGGTCGACGTGGTCTAATCGAACCTAAAATGGGTTTTATTTTCAGGCCACCACAAACTCAAGATCGTTAAGTCCTTGAAGGGGATGCCAAGTTAGAAGTGATAGAAGTAACAAAAGTATTTAAATTATTTCAAAATAAAAATTATTAGTTATTATCCAAGAGTTATTTTATTTGCAAAAAATAATATGACACAACAGCTTATTGTTACAACACACGTGTTAGAGATGTAAAAACAGCTATTTGGTGGAAAAGGGAAGAAGAAATCTTTGGGCAAATGAATATTTAAATGTGGACTTCCAGCATATTCAATTACACTTGGCTTTGTTAGATCCACGAAATTAATATCAATAGTAATGACAATAGAAATATCTTCAACATGAAAACTCATGTTGTGTGTAGTTAGTTCATAATTTGCCGTCAGAATTTTATTCTGTCCTTTGTATGAATTTACGTCTACATCAGCAAACATGAATATAATAGAAACTCTGTTAATTAAATTGTAACAGTATAGTTTCATGGTATTTTCATTATATTCTCCATAAACAGGTTCTTGTTTGTTTACGTCTACATGCAAGTTTAACCAATTATCATCAGTAATATCAAAAGGATTTCCAAATGGAGAAACCGATATATTATTGTTTAGTCTTAATAGTTCATTTATATCATTTTGTATATTGTTGCACATTTTGTTATTCTTCGTTGGGTCAGTTGGGGTGTGTTGACGAATGTAACGGCATTTTGTCCTTTTGTTAATCCCAAATTTCACAATATTATTTGATGTACTGGATGACACACATAGTCCATTTCTGTTTTCGGGAAATAACATGCGACTCTGTCTTCCTAAAGTGTTATTGTAAAAAAAATCAGTATGATTGTTCTTAACATACGATACTATTACCGGTAGACCGCTAATATATCCTGGATTTCCACTAAATTCTATTACATGCTCTATAGAATCATTAGCCATATAAAAATGTACATTAACTTCTTGTGTTAAAAATGGCAATACATTGGATATGTTTTGAACATGTAATTTTATAGTCGCATTTATGATTTTCAGATTGTAATAATAGAAGTCGTAATCAATTTTCAATGCTATATTAGTACAACCAGTCTCGGTGCACGAAGCTTCATTCAAACTCTTGTTGTAATTGAAACAAATGCCATTTTCACATACGAGAATAGTCCAATTAATACAATGGAGATTTGAGCAATTCTGAAAAAGAAAACATTCAATCTAAGAAGTGTTACCAATAAAAATATTAAAATAAGTGCGACATAAATAAGTAATAAATACCAAAGCAGTACTGTTAAACGTATTATTAGTTGCGCTTATAACCAGGGCTTCTTCAGAAGTTTTTAAAATATTAAACATTTCTAGATCATTGATTTTTACATTACATGAAATTTTTTCTTCTTTAAGAAATGCAATTGGTACTCTATCAGTACAGTAACTGTTTATCATGGGGGCTGGAAAATCTGTAAAATATAACATAAATAAGATAGGTATATGAAAAGATGTTAAGGAAATACCAATTTTTTCAATGTCTTTGTGAAAAACCTGTTACATTAATGACCATTGGCACATTGCATAGGTGTTTGTTGTGTCACATGTTCAATCTCCACAGTAAAGAAATATTTAGGTATTTTGAATATTGCTGATATTTTTTTCTCATTTGGTGGGAGAAATAACCTACCTAGGTAATAAATTATTCCATTTTTTAATAGCCAAACAGGATCAGCTTGTTTATACAACGTTTTTTTGAATACATATGAAGATTGCTTCTGACCAACACTTCGCCATTTGTAGTATTGACCTATTAAAGCCTCATTGTACTGAAAGATATTTAAAAAGATCAATAGTTGTTGATAGATACCCAAATAAAAATAATCAATGATAAAATAATATAACCTTTTTTACACTTCGCTTATTAGGCAAATTCGTTTTTACAACACAAAACAGATTATCTAGCATACTGCCCCCATATCTGTGCTCATCAAATATATGAGAAATACAGCCATAAATTGCTTTGCTCGGATCCTCACCACTACCAGTTTCTTCACATTGGAATATTTTTTGTTCAGAATCAGAACAATCTTGATCACAACAGCAATTTATGTCACAAACTTTGTACTGTGAAAATAAATCATTTGAAACAATGTAGTTATAGTAATTTTAGGTCCTTTCGATTTGGAATGGCATGTAAAGTAATAATGAACTTACCAACAAGTTGCAATCACATTGCTTATTAGAACTAATCTTTGGTACAATACTTGGTACATTTGAGGACTTGTTTTTGATTTCAAAAAATGTTATTTCTGTGATATTATCAAATTCAGTGCTTGTGAAATATATTTCTGTAGTAGTAGAAGTTTGTTCTGTGTCAGAAGTATTCTCATCATACAGGACATCAAATATAGTGGTTGTGCCATCTATTGTTCCTAACGGTACTTCTGGCATAGAGGAGTTATTATAAATCTTTGATGAGGAGTTGTTTTTCAATGATCTACTTGTAAGTGTCCTGTAGTAAAGAGCATGTGGTTTACTACTTATATTCTTCAATAGATTTCTTAAGGTTTCCTTCTGGCTAGTAACATTAAGATTAACAGGATCATCAATCGGAATTTTCTCTTGAATGTAATCCATAACACAAAATTGAATGAGTATTGACAGAAAAGTAAAAGCAAAATAAGTAATAACTTTCATTTTTTACTTATATTCTACACCAAACTGAGTAAAATTCCTAAGGAGTAAATTCACTTGCAGCTGAACAGTCCCTTTTGATTGGGTCCTTAACTTGAATCTGTAGAAAAATATTTTTATAGTTGAATGCTATTACATTTCATTTTTAACTCAGTGATGCAAGTACATGGAAAAAACCCTTACCGATTAATTCCTAAATTGACTATATCACTTTGTATTAGCTGATGTGACCCACCAAGGAAATACTGTCGAATTTTATCAGTTATTGTAGTTGTGGATGGTACCCAGCAGTTCACATGAATAATGTGAGGCCCGGGCACTGCAGGCAAGCTGCAGCAACCATACCCCACTATCCAAGAGCGCCCAATAGAATCAAGGCAGCTCACTTGCAATATTAATTTCGGCCAACCTGAATTTATCAATTAAAATAAGAATTTCATTCATTATGATATTTAATGCATGAACATTTTATTAAAATTATGTGTATCAAATAAATGAAACATACCTTGGATCCCTTTAGTAATGTAGTGAATATCAAGAGGATGAGCCCAGACAACTGATCTACCGTAATCTAATTTTCCAGATACAGTCTGCCCCTCAGGACAACCTGACACAACTGTCCAATTTGGTCCTATAAGTTAAATAAAATCAATGAATTTTATACATTAAACATAAAATAAGCTATTTTAATGAAGTACTAAGATTTGAATAGCAAAAGTGAAATAGTTAAAAATTACATAATGCACTAACATACCGGCTTGAAATGAATATCGACAAAATAAAGAAGATTTGTCTTGAAAGTTGGAAGCACACTGCAGTTGCCCCAATATATGCAATTCTGCCATGAGAAATCATCAACTTAGTCGAAATAGTGCAGTCACTTAATTTATAGGAATCCAATGAAACCAAAATGTTGTTATCATTTTAGTTTTTATTTTTGTTTAGCAAGCGTCGTAACCATGGTAACAGTGTTGCCAATAAAAATAAATTAGGTGGTTGTGTACTACGTTCGGTAGAAAAGCCGTGTTTATATGTAAATAGATCAACGTCGGCCGTAGCATTGCCAAACAACGGAAGTACGTTTCAACATCAGCCAAATGGAGCTGTTTTTAAGTTTTTCGTGCAAAATTAATTGTTCGTCAATTTTCTAATTTTTTTTTGAAATATAGTGTTACTACCCTCGGACGAATAAAAAAGGCGGACGGAATCCCGCTAAGAAAAGGTTGAAGCACTTAATTTTTTCCTAAACCCACTATAATTTCGACAGCATTTTAACACCAGATATATATTGTTATTTTATTTGTGATACTACGACAATGACTACCGTCACACGAGATTTGATGCGTAATCGCGGCTTTTTGTCTTACTATGGGTGTGAATGTGTGCGTGCCAGCCCGTATTTTTAAGCGAGCCGTCTTACTTTGGGTGCTTCACTTATGTAACGAGATTCCGTCCACCTTTTTTATTCGTCCATGTTACTACATATAACTTTAAATGGGTAATCTAATCGGGAAAACCCCGTCCATATATGTAGACAACTTTGCAAGGTTGGAACTGGAATTTGAACAAGTACCTACTAGATAGAAGTATTTGGATACACGCAGTGACATATTTATCGAAAACTTTATTACCGTAGCTGTAAGCCGTAGCTATTGCTGCGGCCAGGGTGTTACAGCCGTAAGCCGGGGATTTTATAATTCTTTTGCCTGAAAACCGTAGAACACGGTAATTGCCGTAGCATTGGCAACACTGCATGGTAACGACACCGGTAGGGATGGGGAAACGTGTCGTTTTTTTCATGGCTACGTTCAGTTTCAGTAAAATATCGCACGGAGCGTACTTTGGTCTGCTTTGGTCGTTCAGTTCACAGAGTACCTTTGTATTGTGTTATTATTTCTATGTGTACTACGATACAAACGAACGCTCCGAGCGTCATCCGATGACGTCGGGCGATACGGGCGATATAACTACAACATCAACAGGGTCGGAACGAAAACTATTAAGATTAATATTTGAAAGGATGTCATTCAAATTGGGCCTTTTCTGAAAGTGCCAGAAAAAAATAATGCTATAAATTGTTAGAAATGGTCATTTCGAGCAATAGTTATTATGGCACCAAAGTTTTGGGGTGATTCTGTAACCTGCTATAAGGGTTCGAAAAACAGATAATTTCATATGAGAGCTTGTTTTTTTGAGCAACAATAGGTCATTTTGAGCGATTGTTATTATGGCACAAAAGCTGTGGGATCATTCTGTGACCTGCTGCTAGGAAAACATTGTTGTATGTTGTGTACCACCGCCCCCCGCCAGTTTAAGATTCCCCACCCGCACCCCGCACCCACCCGCGGTTTGCCGGCAATTGGACTGCAAGATTGCAATGGATGTCAATCGCCAGTCGCTCGCTATACAAGCACGCCATCTCTGAAAACTACTGAGAAGCGCTTGGAACCCAGTCGGCATTACGAGCGGCGAGCATCCCTAACCTACACTTGTGTGCACGTTCGTATACAGACGTAATCTTGTGTATGTTGGTGGTGCCAGCATTTATATTCTATTGAGTGGCCGAGGTGTGCCATTACTGTCCCACTGCTGGGCACGGGCCTCTTCTCAGAATAATAAGGTTAAGGCCTCAGTCCACCACGCTGGCCTAGTGCGGGTTTGCAGACTACACACTATCGAGAACTGTATGGAGCACTCTCAGGTGTGCAGATTTCCTCACAATGTTTTCCTTCACCGTTAAAGCAAGTGATAATCAAAGGACATCATTCAAATTGGGCCTTTGCTGAAATTTGCCGGCCAGAAAAAAAAAGCTATAAATCGTTAGAACTGGTCATTTGGAGCAATAGTTATTATGGCACCAAAGCTGTGGGGTGATTCTGTAACCTGCTACAAGGGTTCGAAAAACAGATAATTTCATATGAGAGCTTGTTATTTTGAGCAACAATAGGTCATTTTGAGCGATTGTTATTATGGCACAAAAGCTGTGGGCCATTCTGTGACCTGTTATAAGGCTTTGAAAAATTGTTTTTTTTTTACAAAAGCTACTCATTTAGAGCAGGACGCAAACAACGCATATACGCAAGCTCAGGTGTACAGCCTGTGGATGACACTTGTTTTTCTGCTAGCTCCACCCCGAGTGAGAGCGAGCGAGACAAAGACATTCAAAAAGCTGTGGGGTGATTCTCTGTTCTGTTTTATGGTTTTGAAATATAGAGATATTCATACGAGGGCTCATCGTTTTTATGCAACAGTTGGTCATTTGGAGCAATTTTATTATGGCACAAAAGCTGTGGTCATTCTGTGACATTTTCATACAAGAGCTTGTCATTTTGACCAATTGTTATAAAGGCACAAACAACGCTAAACACAATCTCATGTGCACAATAACATACCTGCGGACTATATGTACCGGTTAAATGTTTGACGATTTTCTCAGCCATGTTTGGGCATACGCATATCGATCCTGTAGGGGTAGGATATTATTTATGGTAGGTGAAACGAACTATAGGCGCGCCTGATGAGCAACCTTTGCCCAAAATAACTACAACACCACCTCGACTGTTGCCTAAACGGTATTGCAAGTTACGTTCGTTAAACTAAGACATGAAGATAGAAAGTGGAAATATGATTGTAATAATGTATCCAAAGTACATAAAATCGAAGGGAATGACGGGGTCTAGTCAGTGAGCGAGCGCAGCGACCGAAACCTAACCTGTCCGAGTGAGGGTGCCACAATTTTCGAGTTCTCTTCGCTCACTCTAGCACCCTAGATTCTCTCGGTTTTTCTATATTAATACTTTGGTTACCCTACGAGATCAATATGGCTGATACCCAAACATGGCTGGGCAAATTTTCAACCGTTTTGCATTTTAAGTTATACATACATATTATCACGCCTGTTTCCTATTGGGGTAGGCAGAGACTATAGATTTCCACCTGCTACGATCCTGACACACCTCTTTCGCTTCATCTACGTTCATTTTCCTCGTGATGCGTGCTCGTCGGCTTAGAGTAGGTACTCTTAACCTAGCATTTTTTGAGAACGTCTGCGATTTTAAGTTATCGTGGGTATTAGTTTGCCAATTCATGAAAAAGCCTCGTTTTATGAAATGCCCAGTCACATCATGATATGCCACATTCTTTGATCGGTCTTCACCAGATAATGTCAATGAAACGCAAGCAGGTAGCCGTCCGATGAAACTAAACTCGCATGGATAACTAATAAAAGAAATCTAAACTGACATCGAGTGATATTATTGAATGTCTCTGTTCCGCTCACTCTCACACTGGGGTGGAGCAATCAGAGAAACCGATGTAGCTATACTATAACGCAAGCTCAAGTGGACAATAAGTTACATGTGGACTACCACATGTAACTTATTGTCCACTTGAGCTTGCGTTTATGCGTTGTTTGTCTCTTAATAACAATTGCTCAATTTGACAAGCTCTTATAGAAAATGTTACAGAATGACTCATAGCTTGTGCCATAATAACAATTGCTCAAAATGACCAATTGTTGTTCAAAATGACGAAATCTCGTATGAAAATCTCTATTATTCGAACCGGTATAGCAGATCACAGAATGACTACAGCTTTGGTGCCATAATAATAAATGCTCAAAATGACTAGTTCTAACAATTTGTAAGATTACTTTGAGAAAAGGCCCAAACATGTATGAACGCTGAATGTTCTCCTTTGCATCTCTTTCTTAAGGTGGTTTCACACGGGCGAGGCGTGGCGTGGATGGGCCGAGCGAGAATTGAAATTTGTATAGCAAAATTTCAATTCACGTCACGCCCATCTTTGGTGTGAAAGGTCTGGATAGGCGAGGCGAGAATTGAAATATTTGTTGGTACAACATTAAACTTTATTGCTGCTTGAATAGAGTATTTATTACATTGCAAAACGGATACACAAATCTCGCTCTGCCACGCTCGGCCGCGCCCTGCCACGCTCTGCCTTGCGATGTCTCGCGCCGACAAGCCCGACCCGCAATGTACACACAGCTTCATTATTTGGTTACCCCTCTTGTTCGAGAGTGTTCGTAAGTGGGGTAACCAATTAGTGCAGCTGACTGTACATTATGGGTCGGCGCGAGACATCGCTGCAAACTATGTTCCCGTTCCCGGTGCTACCTACGTTTTTGAAGTAAAACTTCTTTACGCACGCTTGACTTGGGGAGTAAGCTGGTGAATGCGTTACGAAGTGTGATCGGGCAAGGCGACTTTTATTTTGAGATCCAAGGTGGCGGACGCGACATTTTAAATAAAATCGATATGGGTATCGATTTCAAGGTTTCCCGGGGTCCTGATTGCGAATATAACATTTATTTTGAGATCCAAGATGGCGGAAGCAAATTTATAATTAAAACCAATATGGGTATCGTTTTCGAGGTTTTCGGGGATGGTGATTACGAATATAACATCTTTTTCGAGATTCAAGATGGCGGACGCGACTTTTTAAGTTCAATCAATATGGATATCGATTTCGAGGTTTCTCAGGGTGCTGATTACTAATATAATGTTTATTTTGAGATCCAAGATGGCAGAAGCGACTTTTTAAATGAAATCAATATGGGTATCGTTCTCGAGGTTTTCGGGGGTGCTGATTACGAATATAACATTTATTTTGAGATCCAAGATGTCGGAAGCAACTTTTTAATTAAAATCAATATAGGTATCGTTTTCAAAGTTTTCGGGGGTGGTGATTACGAATATAACATTTATTTTGAGATCCAAGATGTCAGAAGCGACTTTTTAATTGAAATCAATATGGGTATCGTTTTCGAGGTTTCCCGGGGTGCAGATTGCGAATCCCCCTGAAGTTTGACGCTGGTATGTACCTATTACCGTTTTGAAGATAGAGCAGGAACAAAAACGTTGATAAAATTGCACGTTTTTAGAGGTTTCTTGTATAGGGACCCCCTTTGGTTTTTGTTTGTTTTTAGTATTTGTCATGATAGGCACCATAACATAACATCACGCCTGTATTTCCCCGAAGGCGTAGGCAGAGGTGTAATAGTACACCCACATTTCGCCAGTTATGTTATAGTCCCATGTAATAGGGGACGAGCCTATTGCCATTGACCGGGCACAAATCCAGACTCGGGGCTGCTACTGAGAATTTCCTAATGAAAAAATCCAATAACACTTTGCCCGACCCGGGAATCGAACCCAGGACCTCACGCTCAGCAGTCGCGATAGGCACCATAGTAACACATATTCTGTGAAAATTTCAACTGGTTATCTAATACGGTTACAAAGATACAGCCCTGTGACAGACAGACGGACGGACAGCGTAGCGAGAGTAATAGGGTCCCGTTTGGCACCCTTCTGGTACGGAACCCTAGAAATGAAGTGATAGTATCACAGACTACCGATTTTTTGCATAGATGCAAAAATAGAATGAGGGTGGCTTTTGCGTTGGCCCTGGGCTGCAGAAATCCACGCTACCAAAGATAATATAATACGTTTACACGCTACGCCACTGGTTAACGGCCAAAATTAACATCTTATCTATCCATGATGTGCCGTACTAGAGATAGAAATTTGACATAAGTGTCATACATTCTATGTCAAATTTCTGTGTAAGTAGGGCAAAGTGGATAGATAGGCTATTAATTTTGGCCACATGTGGTTACGGTCTTGCAAAACGTCTATATTTGGAAGCAATTTTAAACTAATAAAATGAAACACGCAAGAATTAAAAAATTATCATTTATTGGTACATATAAAAATGGAATCACAGTCAGTAATTAATTAATTATTACAGTAAGTCCTAAACATAACAAGATGTCACATTTTACAAATAGGGTTGCCAGCCGTGAAAGAGCCGGCACAGGTTGAAGGGGTCGGTGGCGATGTGTAGTAGGCGCGCGACCTGGCCGGCCACTGCCACGCCGCCAGCCACGCCGGCCTCCGTGCCGCTCAGCTTGCTCGTCACCACCAGCAGCGCGCGCTTAGCGAGGCCGCTGATATTGCCGGTATTAGCTGGACAGGACAACATATAACTATTAATAAATAGTCGAAGAAGTTTGATATGACAAGGGAGTGAATTATAAGTTGATAGATAAAAAGAGAGAATGGAAGAAAACATAATTATTCCATGCCCATCACCATGGGGCCATCCATCTAATTTGGGACCGGGGCAAGAAGATAATGATAAATAATCGAGTAAATTCATATTGTTATCTCGTGCCACGAACGAGACGAATCTCAACCAGTAAAGTCAACTCCTGACTGATTCGAAGACAAAGCAAGTGCGCGGTAGAGGCGGCTGTCTTTTCTTTCTTTCTTCAGGTATCAGGTGACGGCGGCTAAAGGTCCACCTGATGTTAAGCGTTAAGCGGTTACCTTTGCCGCTGCAATAACACCTAGGCTGTTGCCTCAATGATACCACAAATATAATCTGGTGGCCTTCAAGACTCGAGTGAATAAGTTTTTGATGGGCAAGCGTGTATCATCGTCGACCGCACCATCGCTTAACAACAGGTGAAGTGGTGGTCAAACGCAAGCCCGTTAGATATTTAAACAAACAACTGAGACATGAAGATAGAAAGTCTCATGTGATTGACACAGGAACACAGCAATGCAAGACCACTGTTTGGCGGCAGAAGTATGGTGGCAGTACTTCCCCGACTAGCCTTCCACGAGGACTTCTAACATAAATGTCAGAGTTGAAGACTTTGACTTTATGACTTTTTTGACTACCACCAGACGAGATCAAGCATAATATGAATGTATGTAATTATTTATTATTTTAACGCATTAACGCATGCATTTCTCTCCACTATCTATGTATATACCTATTGTAACAGCTTTTCATTGGATTGTGTCGATTGATATAATCGACTACGGGCCAAAATTAAATCGACAATTTGCCCTCCTAGAGATAGAAATTCAACATAAGTTGTAATTTTAGCCTTAAATAGTCAGCTGAGAATGAAACTTAAGGGGCTCTCTACAGCTCAGCGGCGCCCCCATCAGTAAAAAAAATATTACTCACTGAGTAACTGAAAATCTGGCTCTACAGTACAATACTGTAGTACTGTTATTAAAATTCTACAGTAAACTACAATTTAATCAGAAAATATTAACTCGGTAAAACATAGTCAGCTGTATTTAAAGATAGCAAAAATTCGAAAAACAGCCACTTTTGACACTTTTAAGATTTTTGATCAATTATGAACTCAACGAGTTATTCTTTTTTTTACTGATGGGTGCACCGCTGATCTGTAGGGAGCCCCTTGACAATTTTTTATTTATTTCAGTACCTTATATACCATATATACAAATGTGCTTTGTGTTATATACAACGTGTATCAGAAATGCCATGGTCATATTTCAGGGTTGGTTCCATAGTAAAAGTTGTTCTATGCCCTGAATAAGCTCTTCAAATATGACCACGCATTTCTGATACACGTTGTAGATATTACATTACAAGGTTAGGGGTCTTCTTTTAAGCAATAATTTGCTTGTGCTGGAAGTAACCGCTCGAAAGTCCTGTAATTTGTTTAAAACTTGTATTTAATCACAATTACTTACAGACAGCGCTAGTATTTCTGCTCGAAGTCGGAGCGTTCTGTTGCGCAGTTTTCACCGACCATGAATACAGGGGGTCGCACAGTAGTACTTCTAATATTGTCAACAACGTCTCTTGATTGTCACGGAGAAGCTGCATTGTATTTTCACAGCACCTGCAAATTATAAGGAAATTTATTTTAGATGTATTTAAGTTTTATAAAGATAAAATGCAGGAAAAGATAGCCAAATATTGTAATTATTCCAAGGCGTCAAATTAAAATATTACCGTCTAAATATTCCTTCGGTTCCACTGGACCCAAACCCAGCAATAATGTCTCGAGTCAAACGGAATGGCACTGTTTCTGGAGTCCGTAATGTTTTGCCTTGGTCAAACGCAATACCTGCATAACAATTTATGATTATTAGAAAACGATGCAAGACAAAAATGACTGCAATAAGAAAGTCTATTCTTTACCTAAATCTATATGAATCACTTCAGCTGTCCTCTTGTCAATCAAAATGTTGTACACATGTCTATCGCCTAACCCGAGAATGTAGCCAACCATAGAAGAAGTAGCAACACTGAAATGGAAAAAAAAAACTTTAATTCATAGAGAAAGTAAAATAAATCATATTATTATTAGGTATTATTATTTTGTATATGAATCCGTACCTCTTAGTATACGCCAATCTTCTCTCATACCATGTGACCGGATCAAGATAATGTTCAGTAAAGAAATATTGAAACACTGGTTTGAATTCTTTCTGGATTCTATTATAAACATTCAACTTTGCCTCGGGGCTATCATTGCTGCTGTCAACCATTTTCCTACGAGCGGCGTCACATGAAATATCCTGAAAAATTGAACGACAGGCATTCTTTAACTCAAAAGGAGAATGCCACGAGGCAGTCAAGTTTATGCGCCGCCCCAACCAAATGCAGTTCATAGAAATGTACTTTTTTTACCAAGCCCTTTTTTTGTAATTACACCCACATATAATAATCAACATAATCAACATAAGTCATTTATAGCCCTTTAACGCGAAAATCTAGCATTATCAAACTTCGAATCAGTTATTTTCTCGAACTTAACCTCAAAATATTAAATACTTTATCTAAAGGACAATGGGCAAAATGTATGGACCCCGTCCCCAGAAGTGTAGCATGTTCTCACATATCTTAAACGAAAGGTCTTAACAATCGTATTATTTTATTAGAGGGCAGCAAATCTCTAACCACTGGGAGAAAAAAGTTATAGTCATTTGAAAATATTAACCAATGAGCAAGTCATCTAGGTAGATGACTTACTTATTAACCCCTCGTATGCCAAAACACCTTTTAAAAACGACGTCCATTGCTTTACTATGTGTTATTTTAATTGGTATTTGAGCTCTTAAGTGATTTAATGAGAATAAATCAAAAACACAAGTGCAGGCAGGTCGTGGGTATTTGTAAAAAGCCAAGCAAATGATATTAAGTCGGTGTCACTCAGTTTGATAATTTTTCGTGTATCGTGTTTTATTTACTTTGGCTTAATTATGGGTTGATACTGTGTCTAACAGTTAAATCCTGAAATTGGTTGAAAAGCTGGCATTAAGAATCCTTAGAAGAATTTTTAATTTTGGCTTATGTGATGGTGCTACGCCTGACGCGGCGTAGTACGCGATGCTGTTCTAGAAATGTGAAGTCGTTATTGAAGAACTACAGGCCCCCATGCCTACATGCACCCACGTGTACAAGATTTTTTAAATCGTTTAACACGCAAGTTCAATGACTTTCAAACTCTCGAAAAAGCTGATTTTTTGAAAGGCACACACTCTGCGCGGGCAAGACTGAGCTAGTGTCGGACTCTTACTGACTAAAACCTCCACGGCGTTCCTTCAACTATCTTTGATCGTGGTCATGGAATAATAGACTCTGCATTTGCCAACCACCTCGAAAGGCCCCGGTTTGCCACTAGAAGGTGAGCCTCCTCTCCCGTGCAGACTAACGTCGGTCACACCCTCCTTGATGGTTCCCGCGGAACTCTGCGTGCCACCGTCACGGACCCTGACTGGACAGGCAGCGTACTGCTCCTAGTCCGCCACCTCGCTGTCCGGGTGATAAAGCAAAGACCGTCGGTCCCAAAAGGAGGTGCGAGAACACAACCGTAGAACTTCTGGGGTTACGAGATCGACGGAAGCAGGGAAGTACACAGTTCCCCCGCTGCTCATCTAGTGGCAGGGTGAGTGCAATCTGGGGTGCTACGCCAGAAAACCTCCTCGTGTGCCTGAGGGCTGCTGGTCCTTCTCGATACATCTGGAGGGAACAGCAGTTGTTGAGCCGGTGCACTCTGGGCACGGCAATAACTGTCCTTTGGACCGGGGGACCTTATTGTCGTGGCGAATATTCTGTTAAGAGAGGGGCCCGATGTGGGCCAGTGGGAAGTTGCTCCACGTGTCCCTCTGATGCCAACAGATAGCACAGTGGAGGAGCAGGGCGGGCCCCGTGTGCACTCACCCTGCCACTGGGCAGGCAGTGAGGGGACTGTTCTTCCCTGCCCCCGTCGATCTCGTAACTCCAGGAGTGCCCACTGAGTAGTGTTCTCGCGCCTCTTGGGGCCGAGAGTCTTGGCTTCACCGCCCGCACTGCAAGGAAGAATACCTCTATAAAAAAATTACGGGAGGTGGGGTCTGCGAGCAGCAGACTCGGGGTAGTCTGCTGCTCGACCAGCAGTTGGCGTAGCTGGCACAGCTGGCGTAGCAAACACATTTAGCGTAGCTGGCACACTGGCCTGGCAGCATGCTGGCGTAGCTGGTACAGTTGGCGTAGCTGAGACGGCTGGCGTAGCTGGCACAGCTGGCGTATTTGGCGTAGCTGGCACAGCTGGCGTATTTGGCGTAGCTGGTAAAGACCCGTGTGCGCCACCTAAGAGGGTGCAGCTAGCGTTAGGCCGTTCGGGGAGAAGGGGCTCGCCTGTTTGTGGCGGGGCGGTACATATCGGTGGTGGTTGTGTAAATAACCCGTGAGGCTACCATAGTCGGGGGCATGGGAACCCATGCCCCGGACTATGGTAGTTGAAGGAACACCGTAGTGGTTTTAGTCGGTAAGAGTCCGACACTAGCACCGCCTACCCCGGGCGGAGTGCGTTCATAAGGATATCCCCAAGGCAAAAAAAAAAAGTGTGAGTGCAATCTGGCCCGTCCCTTCACTGTCCCCTCTGCTAACATCAGACGGAAACGTGCAGCAATGCCCTATTGGCCCAGAACGAGCACCCCCCATTTCAAAATATTCGCCACGGAAAATAAGGTCCCTCGAAGTAGAGTTATTGCCCGAATCCAGGGTGCACCAGCCCAACAAACTGCTGCTCCTTCCCGACTTATTGAAAAGGATGCAGAAGAGCACCCAGCGGGCCACTAACTGCCTTGGCCTAGCTGGAAATCTCTAAATTGACTTCGAAGCTCAAATGGGCTGATGCATGTTCAATTTATCCAATGAGGATACTTTGATAAGTCACATGTGACTAATGTATGTGTTTGAATGTTTCATCTTGTGTCATACACCTGTATTATAAAAGGTGTTTGCGAGGTTACTGATAATGCTATCGATAGCGTGGCTTAGTTCTGGACAACAATAATACAGATTGAATCATCGACACGCCGTAAAAGAAGCACCATGCTGCCATATTGATTATCGTTTTTACTAACATGCCAGACTGTCGATCCGAAAAAAAACAGTACCATTGCTCAAAACCAATTTATGAGACATGGGGTCAAGTTCATGATGTCAATACTGAAGATCACGTTGCGGTGTAAGTTAACTAGCAAAACACACTGATTAAAAACTTTGTGAACCTTTGTGAAGAGAGAAAATAAAGATTAGTATTATTATGGAGGAACGAGGTTCCAACACAAAGGAAGCACCAGGCTAGGTCTTATAATAAAACACGATACACGAAAAATTATAATAAAGTTCAACAAACTTAGTGACACCGACTTAATATCAGTTGCTTGGCTTTTTACCCACGACCTGCCTGCACTTGTGTTTCTGATTTATTCTCATTAAATCACTTAAGAGCTCAACTGCCAATTAAAATTACACATAGTTAAGCAATAGACGTTGTTTTTAAAAGGTGTTTTGGCTTACGAGGGGTTAATAAGTAAGTCATCTATCTAGATGACTTGCTCATTGGTTAATATTTTCAAATGGCTATAACTATTTTCTCCCAGTGGTTAGAGATTTGCTGCCCTAGAATAAAATAATACGATCATTAAGACCTTTCGTTTAAGGTATGTGAGATCATGCTACACCTCTGGGGACGTTTTGCCCATTCTCCTTTATAAGTCTTTATTACAGTGTGACAGTTGGTGTTTACTGTGGGCATTCTGAAATACCCCTTTTGACATCGAGATAAAGTTAAATTTTATGAGTAGTTTAAATCATTTTAAGCAATCTGTTCGTCGCGATATTTTTGACGCTGACTTACGGCCAAAATTAATATCCAATCTATCCACGATTTACCCTACTAGAGATAGAAATTTGACATATTTTCTATCTCTAGTAGGGCAATTCGTGGATAGATTGGATATTAATTTTGGCCGTTACTGAATGATTTACTACATAACTGATTTACTAATACGCGTAATATAATTGTGCCTCTGTGAGTATAGGCTTTTCGAAGGGGCGGGCAGGAACACTCGCGTAATAAATGGGAGCAGGGCGTAAGCAAGCATCGAATGACAGACAGCGAGGACATGGGGTTCCCGCCATCTTGCCGCACAGATCAACAACCTATCGGAGTCTTGCCGCCATTGGCATGCATGCGCACTACTGATTTGCTTGCAAAATTGACTACTGCGCAGCCACCTGTTTTGCACTTCACAGGGGCGTTATTGTACGCGTATTGTACTGAGCATGGTATAATAACATCAGGTAGACTCTTCCCGTGACAGCTAGGTCACGTGATTGCCTCCGTACTACGTCATCGGCCGTGGAGCCAATAGCGGGCTGTTAGCGTGACACTTGTCAGTTTGATGTGCTGCCACTTTGTGAAAATAAATTACCCGAGCAAAATGCATTTTTTCATTTACTTTCTTCTATAAAGAATCACTTTTTAACTAGTAATTTAATATAGTTTCCTTTATTAACTAATTAGATGAATAACACGAGATAACAAATAGGCTAGTTAGGAATTTATTTTATATTCATTATGAACAAAAATCTCCTCGAGTATATTGAAGATATCAATCAATGGCAGCACTGATCGTGACGTAGCTTGGAGGCATCGCGCTGTCATTGCGGGAAGAGAATACCTGGTGAAACATCTTATTATACCATGGTACTGAGAAATTAGAACACATTTTTTATTGTTGTTGTGGGACGAGGACTTTTACAAGGCGTGCGTCCGTTTTGTTGGTATTTGACATTCTCTTGCATAATTATGTTTACGTTTTTTCCACGAATCTTCTGATACTGCGACACAATAATTATAAAGCTATTGGGAGGAGATAGTATCATCTCGTTAAATTGGAGCTATTTTTACCTGAGGACGATAGCGGCCATGGGCACCGGTATTTTCAGTTCCGACAAGGAACAAGCCCATGGGGATAGTTCCCTCGCACCATTCCAGTACTCCTGACAATCGAGACATTGGGACGACCTGAAGAAAAGAAAGAAAAATATGTATTTTGACTTGCACAGAAAACTTGTACAGAAGAAAAACAAAAACTTAACTAACTCAATTTTCCTCTCGTAGGTCTGCAGAATGAAATTTCTTAAAGAAATAAGCAGTTCCTTTGTATGGTCGATCGCACGTCAATGATAACAGTTGAATTACGAAAACCGAATACTGCTTACGAAATAAAGACGGTGTCAAGGTCAAACTGTTACCACTGACGTGCGGCCGCATATAAATATTCAATCAATAAATAAATTGTAATAGTTACAACAGGAATTATTCAGCAGATTCTATTAATCCATGATTATATGATTGAACAAATATTTGTTTGGCCCCCAGATAGTTCCGTGTCTGGGCGTTTGGGTAACTGTTTGTGTCTGGAAACGCCACCTACGATACTGAATAAACGTGTAGACACAAAACGGGCGGGGTGGAATGGAACGGATGCGGAGCGTCGACCGAACATGGACGGGGCGTGCATGTCATACTGCGGGCGGATCACGCGCGAGACTGGACGGCGCGGCGGCGGGATGGCAGCGTCAGAAGAAAACGTTCCGCTGTCTGTGTGATACTATGCATTCCCCTATAATACAATGCCAGCGTAGTCTTTCCACCCGGCGGAGCGGCGGCGTATCGGCCACGCCGTCAAAAAGACCGGCAGGACGGCACTGTGTGCACTATCTAGTACAGTTCAGTACATTACAACACAACGAGGCCCGTCGGCGATACGCTTCAGTTCCGATCCGCCCGCTGTGTCTCTGTCTACAGCTTTAATCCTAGTGTGGGACAACTTTTCTTTTCTTTTAAAATACAAGAAGGAAATGAATTACATTAAACTAGACGTATGTATGTTAAAAGGATGATACAAAAACTTACCTTGTATGTTCGAATAAGTAGTTTATTTTTATTGGTCAACGGATCTTTCTCTAGTAAGGTATTCACGATGTTGAACACTTGCTGCATAACGGCATCTTGTTTCAAGTCATCACCACCCTAAAATGAAGAAAAACAAAAAATTATATATAAAAAAATTACAGTTTGTCAGGTTCTTCTATCGTGTCGACATGAGCTACATAATGTAAACAACTCATTCCGTGGGAAAAAGATTAGCCAGTCAGCAGGTTGGTAGCGAGGCTGACTACCGATCAATTGACAAAGCTGTCTAGATTGCGGTCAAGAGCAGATCTATATCTAATAAAATAAAAAATCTTCACTCGTCGAGGCTCTTTTAATGCAACCCAACTAACTTAACTTAATCACGCTCAAACGGCTGGACGGATTTGCACACATATATACCATGTCCTGGATTACACATGATACTTTTATAGATAGTATAGAATAATTTGCAATATAAAAGATTCACCTTTATTAACACTACGTTGACTTTCCCAGAAGAATCTGTGCAGTTAATCTTCTTTGGACAATTCACACCACCAACCAGTTCGTAGTATGAATCAAAGGAATGTAAAGCTGAAAATAAATTAAGAATTTGTTTTACTGAAAGTTGTGACATTCTGTAAACCGAGCTTTCTTTTTTGCTTTTAGATTTAGTAGACAAGTGGCGCCCCCATCAGTAAAAAAATTATTACTCGCTGAATACATCATTTATCGAAAATTCGATACAATTAGTACACGTACTGTAGTTTAATCAGAAACTATTTACTCTGTAAATTATAGTTCGCTGTAGTTGTAGGTAGAAAAAGTGCGAAAAGAAAAACGGCCACTTTTGGCACTTTTTCTATTTACAGAGTTACCGCAGGAAAGCGAGAGGAAAGATGTTACGCATCAAAAAACGTATAAGGCTAGAAATTATTACAAAACTGAGGCGAACTTGAGCAAAATATTTTAGCCCAGGACTAACTAAATAAATTCCTGTCTGCGGCCAAATAAACTTCAGTAGCCCAGCCTAAACCTGGTGACCTGGTGAAGGTCGCGGGAATCCGCTGGATGCGGAAGGCACAGGACCGGTCGTTGTGGCGATGTTTGGGGGAGGCCTATGTCCAGCAGTGGACGTCTTTCGGCTGAAATGATGATGATGATGAGCCCAGCCTAACAAAACTAACAGGTACAGACGGTCGAGTCCTATGAAACTCATCAAGCTTCTCGGTAATCTTTGTTCATATTCTAAATACGAATTCACGCAGCTTTACGTTTTCCGTCTGCACCACTCCAAGAAAGTAGATGAGAAGGATGTCTGGTAATACTTCGGAAATTAGAAGACTGCTGAGGCGTATGAGTTTCGTACGTTTTCGTAGTAGTAATGGCACTACGTAAATTAAAACTTACTATGTATGTATGTGTATTTGCAGTCTTTCCGGATCGGCAACGTAACAGTGGGTACAGGCACAGTAGTCATATTCCGAATCTTATGGATATTCTCAGCGTCAGGTATCTTTTGCCTTTTATGTTTGGACGTTGGCACGTAGTTCGCGAAACTTATTATAGCTGGAAAATTTATTTATTTAATATTAATTATTTATGCACAACTGGGTACAAAGGCGGTCTTAACGCCAGAGGCGTTCTCTACCAGACAACCTTAGGGTGATACAGAGACGAAAAACAAGGTAGATGCACCAGTAAAGTAGTAAAATAAGGTTAGAACTACGGACTTATAATTAACATATATAATAAAAATATATAAGTACATTAAAAGATACACAATTTATCATTCACAATTTTATATTTCCTTCTTTACTAATGCCCGGTTTCTGAGGTATTATTAAACTGTTAATTCGATAGAGATATTGGTTGATGTGAGTTGTCAACTAAAATATGACATCGCATCGCTTCAGAAACTGGGCGTAAAGGTCTTTTTAATTATATTGAATATTTTAGTTATTGTTAACTCAACTTCGCACATGGCCTTAATGAAGTGGATTTTTTTATCATTAATAAACTATATTTATTTAATGATGATCTTATACAGAAAGATGAACATGGAAGGATGGAAGCCGACCCCAACATAGGCGGAAAAAGGCTCGACCACACTTCGGGCGGGACGGAACGGATGCGATCCGCATTGCGGAGCATCGAACGAACGTGGACGTTCGTGTATGTCACACTGTGGGCGGTCCGCGTTCGGGACAGGTCGGCGGCGGAATGACGGCGCCAGATAGAGGTGAGGCGTATATACTGGAACAGGTTTTAAGACTAGGTTTCACTCAAGACGTCTCAAGACTAGGTATCTGATTGGCGTCCAAACGCGTATCGAGTATTTAGAAGTATTGACGACTTTGGCGAGTCGTATACTCCAAAACGCACACAAACTTACTAATCCAACGGACTCGCTTGACTCGAACGTGCTGAGAGACGCGAACGGAGACGCGATCGTTGGACGCATGTGTGAGTGAGGTGGAATCCGACCGATAATCGACCCTGTTACTCAATTATAAAGACTTTTTTGATTACGTTATTTTTTATGGTTTATGTACCTATTTGTGAACTTAGTGTTTTTATGGATTAAAAGAAACTGAATTAAATATTAACTTTAAAAAGCTAAAAATCATAAGCTTTATCATATTATGTACCTATTATGTAGGAAGTAAGTTTTCAATTTCGAAATAATTATGTGTTTTATGTCTTGTTTTTTACATTTCAATAAAATAAAATAAATTCAATGGGTTTTGTTATTATTGCCAGAACATTGTCTAGAGACTAGTGTAAGAGTAGACTATGAAAACTTCTTTACGGGTACGGTATTATTCATCGAAGCGGGTACCACTAGACGCATACTTCTAAATACTCGTGGAACAGGTTTTTGGAACACGTATTCTCACGTACTCGTACTCGTAAGACTCAGTACGTATTTTGCCTAGTACGACTCACCTCTAGCGCCAGAAGAATACGTTCCGCTGTCTGTGTGACTACTACTATGTATTCCCATATAATACAACGCCAGCGTATGTCGCGCACCGCCCGGCGTTGTCTTTGTTGAGCGGCGGCGGATCGGTCACGCCGTCAAAACGCCCGACAAGACGGCTGTGATGCACTATCTAATACAGTTCAGTGAATTACAAAACAACGAGGCCCACCGCCGATACGTTTCAGTTCCATCCCGCCCGCTATGTGTCTGCAGCGCGTGACTGTTTTGAAAATGAACTAACCATCACACATTTTCTCCATTTGCGCTATAATAGAGGTGAGTTCATCGCTGCGTCCGCGCAGCTGCCCCACTAGGCCCTGCGCGGCCACGACGCGCGGCTGTTGGTCACGGCCGCGTGCCGCAGCGCCGATGCGTCCGCTCGCGTTCATTATCACGTTGTCTTTGTCAGAATTCTTAAGTCCGAAAAGGATGGGCAGCGTGTGGTGTGGATGGTCGGTCGCACATCGTTCTACACAGAAAAATTGGGGGAGATAAAACAGTTGATATTTGGATCTCAAAAATACCACTGTTTTATAAACCATAGCATTAAGAACTTTCTAATAAATTAAGACGCACTGACGCTTAAAACACAGGAATGGTCTTTAAGAATATCAAAACAAAATAATTACTTATAATTTTCTTCAAACTTTTGATGAACTCCGTATCATCATCCGTTAATCGTGGTGCAAGCTGAGGCAGAACTGTCACGAACTTCCATGAAGGTATTGTATTTAACAGTTCTTCGAATGAATCTCCTTCGCCATCTTGAAACTCAAATGTTTGGTTGGCCAGCCACAGTGAAATTACTCGGAACACTGATAAGTTGTTCTCGTCACTTTGTTTTAAAGACAGCAAGTAGTATCTGCGAAGAAATACATATATTTTCTGTTCAAAGAATACTAGATATTAACAGCCCTTTCTGTTCTACTAAATGTAGGCCATTCTATGAACTGTTATAACAATAGGTCAATCCACGTAACTAAAAAAGTGCAGTTGCAGTTAAGTTCCGATCAAAACAACGCTTTACGTATTCTCTTATCTTTGGCGACCGCTGTCAGATAAGTTCGCGTCAAGTTTGCATCACGCGAGCGCAATAATGTAATTCTGCTAAAATCAGTATTGGAATATTATTATTCATTGAAACATAATCGATTGTATTCGATTATTTAGTGAGTAATTTTTAAATCTATACTTATATTATAAAGCTGAAGAGTTTGTTTGTTTTGAAGCGTTATATTCCAAATTGGGTCTCCCTTTAATCTCGGCCTCGAAATTTAAACCCGAGATCGATACTTAATTTTTGCCGAGACCGAGATCTCGGTCGGACCTTAGATGACGTCTTTCCTCATAAATTTCATAGTACCTATGTCATTAGATATAACTGGATACAATACCTGTTTCGCACGTCAAGAACTTTTAAAGCGTGCATCTCTTTCAAGTTTACATCGATTTTAATATTTTTTACAGCAATCGTATCCTATTGCTCCGCCACTGGAACAAAGGCGCCGTCATACCTATCTGTTGTAATAAGTATTGTAAACAATAAATATACAACATACCTCATAGCTAACTGTAAGAAGTTATCTTTTTCATGTTGTGTGTTCGCTATTTCAGCTTCATCAAGCTCTTTGAATTTTCTGTTTGTCGATAAAGCCCTTCCCTCCTCCCTGGAAATAATTTAATATTAATTAACAACATAACATAACATCACGCCTGTATTTCCCCGAAGGGGTAGGCAGAGGTGTATAGTACACCCACATTTCGCCAGTTATGTTATAGTCCCATGTAATACGGGGCGAGCCTATTGCCACTGACCGGGCACAAATCCCGAAATCAAATCAAAATCAATCAATCAAATCAATTAATTAAAATTAGTAAAAACTAATGCGACTACCATGCAATGCAATGAATTGTCTAATAACTTAATTAATAACTTACTTCGTCAATGATTTAGTAGATTTGGTGCCCAATGATGAAGCAGTGCCTTTCATATTTTCCAAGCATTTTACTCTGTTTTCGTATATAGACGAATTCATGTAAGCCACCACCTATAAGCAGAATACATCGTTTTATTTAACCTTTTGTTAATAATTGGATGATCCATAGTAATTCATTATATCAATAATGTTAATTGATGATGATCCATAGTAATTAATTATATCAATAATGTTAAGTGATGATGATCCATAGTAATTAATTATATCAATAACGTTAAGTGATGATGATCCATAGTAATTAATTATATCAATAATGTTAAGTGATGATGATCCATAGTAATTAATTATATCAATAATGTTAAGTGATGATGATCCATAGTAATTAATTATATCAATAATGTTAAGTGATGATGATCCATAGTAATGAATTATATCAATAATGTTAAGTGATGATGATCCATAGTAATTAATTATATCAATAATGTTAAGTAATGATGATCCATAGTAATTAATTATATCAATAATGTTAAGTAATGATGATCCATAGTAATTAATTATATCAATATTGATATAGTTAATTACTATGGCTGATTGTGTATTTGTTTTACTATTTTAATTTGTTATATATTAATAATACCTCTATTATGAGTTTTACAAAATGTCAAAATCTACTGTTGCTATCGACTATAGATAAATATTTGCGCTCTTATTGGCGCGCTTGGACATTGACAGTGACATTGCCCGAGCCAATAAGAGGATTAATGTTTTTCTTTAGTCGATAGCTACAGTATATTGTTTTTTCTCTCTTGTCTTATTTAGTAAACAATCTTGGCACATCTCTTTATTCAAATAACTACTTATAAAATATAATTACTAGTTATGCACATGTAATTAGGTTAAAAAATGTTATTTAGTGTGTGAAATCGTTAACATAATGCCATTTAAAAATTATTATTGACGAATTTCATTAAAAAGACATGCCAAGATTGTTTACTAAATAAGACAAGTAAGAAAACACAGAGTACAGATTTGAACATTTTGATAACGGTACAGAACTTTATTTGGATAACGTCATACCTGCTTATACTCTGCATCTGCAAACTTTGCGATATCGTGATATACTTTTAATCTAACATCCATATGATCACTTTTCACTACATCAAGACTTTTTTGCAAATATTTATGTATTATTTCTCGGGGGTTGTCGCGTTTTGAGTCAGCCATCCAGAGAGCGTATCGCCTAAGGGGAATGATGAAAATCAATTTAAAAACTAGATTTGTATTTTCCTAACTCCTAATATTCCAATTTAATATGGCTAAATCCGCTGAATATATTAACTTGATTTTCGTACTAGCCAGGACGTCTCAGTCCTGTGCCGCCCAATGATGCACAGAAAGAAGTAGCGTTATAGATTTTTTGTTAAATAGTATGATTATAAATATTTACCGCAAAGAAATTGCTGTAAGTTTTGCGTCTAGTTCCTGATTGGTAACAATGTTACGGAGCAAAGACAGGGCTATTTCTTTGTGCCCTTTAGCCCACGCGATCTCGCTTTCCACCAGGGTTATATCTTCCGACAATTGAGATTTCTTCGCAACAGCTAACAAGCGTTGTGCCATCTGCACACGGCGATTGTTAAGGGCCATTTCTGAAAGGGTAATCTCATTTAATTAAAGACTTTCTAAAATGGGCACCGTAGTATCCACATTTGGTTCTTTTACACACCAATACATGCTTCCAGGCTGACAAACGGTCATTAGAGTGCCGTACCATTACCTGTACATTCTTTAAAACATCAAAATTATCTAAAATTAATAAAACTTACTAGCATATTGTATCTGCAAAGACACTATTTCATTCAACATATTGTTATTTGATTTCGCAGCATGCTCGAGTATCAAGACACGCTGTGACAATAACGCCTCGATATGCTTGAAGTCAATGAACTGCGGCAAGTTCTCTATATCCCATCTCTCAAGCAGTTCCTTTACTTGTAAACGATTCATTCTCACTGAGAAATAATCTTCAATGTCATTGAATATGTGAAGTTTTTCTACAACTTTATATATGTTTTGACAATTAGACATGTTAAGGTTTTGACATAACCTGGATACTGCTAGCTTAGCCTTATTTAGAGGTTGCAACAGTTTATTCTCGTACTCAGGTGTAGTTTGAATATTCAGACAACTTTTGAGACAAGCATATTGGAAAGCTTTGACTACTGAATGTTGGTTACAATTTGGTTGTTTATACTTTTCTTCTAATTCTCGTGTGTCCACGAAATCGCTCCAGTCACCTGAAAGGGTGTTAGAAAACATCATTTTGAACTAATACATGTTCCACCAGGTACTGGCATACAATATTATAATTATACCTGATTAAAAGGTATATTTAAGTAATAATCAGACAAAAATTTGCCAATCCAGCTTCGTTAGTTTTTGTTAAAATGAGCAAAGTTAAAAAATTCTCAGTAGCAGCCCGGAGTCTGGATTTGTGCCCGGTTTATGGCAATAGGCTCGCACCCTATTACATGGGACTGATAACATAACTGGTGAAATGTGGGTGTGCTATACACCGTCTGCCTACCCCTTCGGGGAATACAGGCGTGATGTTATTATATATGTATGTAATGTTAAAAAAGCAAAGTAAAAAAGCCCATTCCATTATCGGACGACCAGACGAACGACAATGCGCCACCCTCAAGTATATGGTTGAAATTCCACCTTGCTCACTGCTCTGCCTCGCTGTTCTGCCCTCGTGTGAAATAGGCATTACGCACGAAGCGCTTTGCTAATACTTTTATTATGCATACCGCTGAGGAGTGTAATTGCTTGTGCTTCTGAGTTTCCCGTTAGATATATATATCTGGTGGACTTTAAGGCACGAGTGAATAGGTTTTTTCTGGACATGCTTGCTCCATCGTCGACTGGTCGACCGCACGATCACTTAAGAAGCAAGCCCATTCAGGATCAAAAAAAGTCGTGTTAACACTCACCTAAAAACGCCAAACACTCGTACTTCACGTCATTCATGTAGTCATTTTCTGGCAGAGACTTAATATAGCGTAATGCAAGGTGATGCATGCCGGACTTGTGCAGGGACCTGACGACGCCGTAGTGCAGGTCGTGGTCGGGCTGGCCGCCGCACGACAGCGCGATGTCGTGCAGGAGCAGCGCTTCCGTGAACTGGCCCGTGTTAATCAGGTGTTTGCGCTTTTCGTTCTCCATTGTCAAGTGGACCGTGCCGCAACCTTCTATAGCGTCTGTTTCTCCGATCGATACGTAACACTGCCGGTTCAAAACGTAATACACGTAACGTAGTTGACGACCTCTGTGGTGTGTGGTGTGGTGGTGTGGTGGTGTGGTTCGAGTGTCGGACTGCTGATCACGAAGTCGTGGGTTCGATTCCCACAGGACACAAATATTTGTGTGATGAACATGAGTGTTTGTGTTGGTCTGGTTGTTTCTTATGTATTATAGGTATGTATTTACAAAAAAATAAAGTATATAAGTATTATATCCATTGTCTAGTACCCATACCACAAGCTCTGCTTAGTTTGGGCCTAGATAGTGCTGTGTAAAAATGTTCCGAAGATATTTATTTATTTATTTTATTTATTTAATATGAACAAAATTGAATTGGCCCGAATTGAAAAAAAAACCAGCAGTGGGGCAATAATGGGCTAATTAAGCTTTATACAAAATATCACAATCAATTCTAATGAAGAAAATACAAATAAAATAACTTGAAAATACGTTGGATACTACTAAATTAAACAAACTGATATGCTTTGGAGTTGAAGATTGATATTTTAGAGTTTCAAATGAGCCGCTGTATCTATCGCCTTGGCTGATACAAACTGCTAATAATAACGATACATGTACACACGGCTACACATCAAGCTGTAGAAAACCAGTAAAGGCTGACCTCGCGTTGTAAGGAAAACCTATACAATGCGAGGTCAGCTTATACTGGAAATGTACAGCTTGATGTGTAGCCGTGTGTACAAAAAGTTAATAACTTACTGTTCTAAAAATTCGTTGTAAGTTCTCCCCGCCGGGTAGACTAGTGGTAGATTCCGGAGAACACGGCGATAAGCCGTTGTTCTGGAACATGGCCCACAGCTCGCCGTAGTACACGGCCGCCCAGTTCTGATCCACCACCGCCGCTGCCCACGCTACCTTGTCGTAATCAAGTTCTAGGTAGTTCAACGACTTCATCGCATTACCTGGCCTAAAACATTGATTAAGTTTTACATATTTTATTGATTACGAAAAGAAGATAAAGAATATATCAGTATAAAATTTATGTATAATACTTGCCGCAACTTGTAATAGTTTCTTTGTATTCGAACAAAATCTACAATATCGAGCATATATTGAATAATCGTTTTGTATCCATGCGTCACTTTTTCAGCTGTTCTAGAGTTAATGTTACTATCACCACTATTCTCCAATTTATCGTCAAAAGTTTGATCCCAAACATTTTTAAAAAAGTTGTTAATATGTTCACCCAGGAATTTGACGTGTCTTTCAGATAAACCTTGCAATAACAATCCAACTAGGGCGGGTAATATTTTGCAACAAACAGGAGGCTAAAAATATAAAATACTGATTTTAAAATTAAACGAAACTCTTCAATTTATCAATTCAAACCTTACATCGATGTTTATAAGAATCACACAGCGCGTCGTCATCAAATGTTTTACACTTCTATCCCTCCTTGTCTCCGAAAGCACATAATATGACATAAAATACTCGTATAACTCAGACGATTAAGGAATGGTATTGAAAATGGTGGCACATCTATTTACCTCTCGCTCACACGTATAATATTGTGTAAGCGATAGGCAAATAGAAATGTCGCCATTTTCAATCCCATTCCTTATTGGACTGTGTTATATTTGACACACCAAATATGTGACAGCTATAAAGTCTGTTACAGAATATTGGTGCTAGACTGCTGACAGCAGTCGGAAGTTGAAAGCAGTTGAATCCGGTACCCGGAACACATAAATACAGCGCCTGTTGCTAGACACGCAATAACTTCGCAATCGGCTTCATAAATGCTAAAATTTTGCACACTTTTTTCATTTACGAATAAACCAACGAATGACATAATGCCGTTATAATGATTAAACTACGACAGATAACTTACCTTCAAGGCGCAAACTTCTCGCAACTTAGTTACATAATTCGTTGACGAATGAATAAATTGCAAAAGTGTACACGTGACTTCATTCAACCATTTATTGATTTCTTTAGTCAGTAATGTGTTTAAAAATATTCCATCAGGGAACATTGTGCAATATTCTTCAAACTTCATACTATCCGTTAGAGTATCAGAATTCATTGTAGTTAAACACCAAAATGGTCTTAATATTTCTTTGTCAATTGACTCCAAATCTGAAACATTTAAACTAAAATGTTTAATGGCATTTCTTAATTATTCATTAAGAAACAATGTTTCGAAGCCAGAGTTTCTGAAACGCCACGTAGAAGTTTACAGAAACAATGGTGTCGATTCTCTTGTTCAAAAACTAAACTTATTTTAAACTATCGCTCTCTTTTATGAATAGATAAATGCATGAAAGGGATGGCAACAATTTTGGTGCTGTCAAATTAGTTTACGTGTTCCATTTCTTCGTGTCTTTAGTCGGCACGCTCTGAGATCACGACTAAACTTGTATGGAAATTTTTATTCAGACTAATTTGTCAGTACTAAAATTGTTGCCATCCCTTTCTTGTATCGAGTATTAGTAAAAGAGAGAGAAAGTTTAAAATAAGTTTAGTGTGTGATCAAGAGAATCAACACGTGTTTTGAAGATTTTGCGTTCTACAGCAGTTGGTTGTTAAAAATCCGCTGACTCAAAATCACGCGACCATACGTTCACGTTTCATCATTCTAAACTAAACTATCGCAAAGTTTATAAACAAGTAAAACAGACATCTACACTCGTAAACATTAAGAAACAAGTCAGAAACATAAGTAGGTACCTATTTGTTTCAGTAACACGTAAAAGTTTCTGAATTAGTTTTTATAAACAAATGTTTTCTAGTGAATACGTGCCTTTATCACACTGAGGTTATAAAATGTTATATAATTACATTTGTAATTTGTGAGGGTAAACATTTTTTTTTTGTATTACATTTTAAAACCTAAGTGGTAGCACCATAAAAATAAACCATAATTTCATCGACAACACAAATTCTACATACCCGGAATATCTTCAATATCAATAAATTTCAACAAATCTTTCATAGTTTCAGCGATTTCGTCTGTGACGTTGGGATCTTCGTCAAAGAACACTTTCAGGAGAGATTTTCCGACAACTTGCATAAAGTAACGAGTCGGATTGACGGTCCTTATACTATGTGTGTCAGCGGGTGGTACAGTCACCAACGTCTTTAAATCATACGAACTGATCTCCGACAAACAGTTGCAAGCTTCAACGACAGTCTGAAAATTAAGTAAAAAGATTTAAAACGGTATTCCTTGTTCAATTGCAGAATTTAACCGTTCTTTTTGTGAAGCGGGCGATCGCCCGCGCAATCAATGGATTTTCTGTTGTCTACTAGAAGGGTTAATTCTAAAATATTTAAAAATCAGCTCACCTTATCGTCGTCCGCCGATTTTAAAATAGTGCAAAGCGATTGGATGATTTGATGTATGATACTCGTCTCACAGTCCTCAGAAAATGTTTTAGAATCCAAATCACAATACAAATTACGTATGTGATCTTTATTACAATTTAAAAATAGACGAAAGTTTTGTAACGTATCATGGCTGCGGAAAAAATATAAATAGCATTAATAAGTATAATATCAGATATTTTTTAATTATGCAGGTGAGACAAATCTTTACAGACCTAGGACGGTTTAAACTTATTTTATGAGCCTTTAATTTTTCTTTAAATATTGTCAAGTTGGAGCAGTGCATGTTATCAACAACACCTTGCGACATAGAACTAAGAAAATCAACGACATCTTCACTTTCCCTCAAGTAATCCTTCATATTATCAACTAAATCATCTAAGAACGCAGCACACTCTCGTTCATACCCTGCTTCTTTCTTGATGATCAGAACAGGCAATAGTTCTAGCAGTGACTTTCGCATAAGTCCCGCTGTTTGCGGTAACAAGTAATCGAGAACGATTTTTAAACCATCAATGTATGCCTTAATTTCATTTTTGTCACAAGAGCTTCTAATAACCTGTGTAAAACTGTTACAAGCAAAATTACACATGAATGCGTCAGAAGGGTGGTCTAGGGGAATATTTTTTATAAAGGTGACATAAGCGTGAAGGGCTAATATTTTTAGCTCAAATATATTTTCTTGAGTAACAGCTTTCCATAATTCAAACAAAATTTTAAATATTGTTATCGTTTGATTTTTACAAAGATATTGAAGGACGCTTCCATCTGTGAGATGCTGAAAAAAGAGAAAGAAAAACATGTAGAAAAAAATATTCAAGTGTTGTAATGTTGAATCACGACAATATAACGACGTAGGAAATTTTTTAAAATGTATACAATTCTTGAAACATACCAATAATACTAATATTGGACTTACTTCAAAATAATCTAGAATCCCGCATAATATTCTTCTTGGATAATAATACTCTTGATTTTGTTGCGGCAATTTCACTTGAAACAGAAGTTCTGCGTCTTCTCGATCACTCATGTGAGTAGATGTTAGTAGCAGGAGCTCCCCAACATTCTCTACAAAGAGACTACTCCATCTATCGTTTTCCAATATCTCACCAGTCAGTTGAAACATCTTTTTTGCATTTTTCATAGACTTCTTAAATATTTCTCGTTTATGGGGCCCATAATAGTCAAGATTATATTTTTCGCTGACAATATAAGGTAAACATAACGCCATGATATTAGGAAAACACACCTGGAATATCAAACATAGCCATCAAAATGTGTCTGAGCAATGAACATTACAGTATACTAGCCTATGACCACGTCTTCACCCGCGTGAATTTCGTTTATCGCGCATTCCTCGGGAACTGTTCATCTTCCCGGGACAAAAAGTAGCCTACGTATTAATCCGGGTTATTTTCTATTTGTATGCCCTTACAGCGTGATTGGGTAACAAACATCCAAACATCTTCACAAACTTTTACATTTATAATATTAGTTATCACAAGCCACACGATCCATAAATGAACTTGTGCATTAAAATACACCCGATGTGGCACTTAATGAAATATCAACCAAGGCGAATAGACAAAAAAAATATTTTTGCTTACTGGCTGGAAGTTTAGGTCTGCTAAATCACACACTCAAAAAATTCTGCTGTGACGAGGGCGTCTAAATACCTAGCAAAACGCAGTAATAAAAAAAAACTTACACGCCGTTAAATTCAAAAATGCCTGTCTTAGATACAAGCCTTTTTATGCTTTAAAATACCTGTCAAATACGGCAAATGCCTGTCATAAATTTAATTAAACCATAATGATGACAACAGTAACTGCCACATTTGTCTTGTAAGCGAAAATACACTTTGTCGTTTTTGTGCATGTGACATTCAACCTTAGTAGAGCATTTCATGTTCCAACTTCGACTATACAGGTCCTGTATCAACTGGTTTTACAGTGACGCTGACCGTCGGCGCGTAGCTGTTTGGCACATTTCTACTAGCGTGTCGTTTTAGTCTCGTACCACGACTCATTTTGACGGGTACTCATCGAATAGGTATGTGCTATGGTAACGCTCAGCGTGACACTGCAACGCTCACTGACAGGAGGCGCACTGAAAAGCGCGCCCTCTACCACCACCAGACCAGAGTCGGCGCTGAGCTATCAGTGTCACTATAAAACGCTACTTTTAAATGATGCATACTCAACGATCAGCGCCGACTGTCAGCGTGACTGTAAAACCAGCCTTCTACATATAGCTCTAACATACTCTTAACATAGATACCTCAAGTATATTCTGAATAGGCTCCTTGTGTTTGTTTGCGACTCGTTTCAAGATTTCGCTTTTTCCTACGTTTCCTTCTTGTCGCCACAATATCTCTCCCGCAATAAGCCACTTCATGTGTTGTTCTATAAAAATGTCTATACTGGCAAATCCAAATAAGTAGAGCGGCAACTCTTCCAGTGTGTTGTTTTTAGTAAACCAAAAATGTACTATTGATAAAATATTGTTATTTAAATAAGTCTTGAGATCTTTTATTCCAACAGAATTTATAATCAGATTCAACACTTTCATAACGATGTGGTTATCCAATGATTTTAGTTTTTGCAAATGAATTACTTGAAGTATTATGCTTAGTAACGATGATTTTTTAGTTTGCGCAAGCGCAATGAAAGTATGGAGGACTGTGTGTGTCCTGTTGGCAGATTCATCTTTCAGTATAGATTCTTTTCTGGTTGATACCTAAAACAACAAACGAATTAAAATGCATCTAACTTGACACCCTCTGCAAACGAAATATTGATACCTACTGATATCTTAAGTGTAGCACTCTACAGGTTACTAAAGAGAGTTACAACTCAATCAGGAATTATCAAAACGGCAACGTTATTATCGTACGGTCAACCGCACATCAGTGGAAAAAGTTTGACATTGACAGCGCCTTTATTTCGTAAGCAGTAGGGTGGTTTTCAAATTCAAATGTTACCACTGTCATGCAGTCGACTGTACCTCCTAAATATATTTCCTTTTCAATTTCTACACAGTGAAACTAATACAGGAGACAAAAAAAAAAAAAAAAGGACTCACGTCAATTAGACAGATGTCCAGCAATTCAGTTGAAAATCTATCAATCTCATCTTCAGAAAAATTTCTGCTTCAATATCTACACAGTGAAACTAATACAGGAGACTAAACAACCAAAAAACTAATACAGGAGACTAAACAACCAAAAAAGGACTCACGTCAATCAGAAAGATGTCCAGCAATTCAGTTGAAAATCTACCAATCTCATCTTCAGAAAAATTGCTGATAAGTTTCAATAAATAACAGCAATAAAGACGAATGTTGTGCACCTTGCTTTTAATTTTCTTCATGAATGCATTTTCAAAAGCCTCTTCAACATTCATGTTTTGCTTTCGATTCATTATGATAATCTTAGCTACGCATTCATATACCAGAGCGGCTACTCTCGGTGGGTAATATCCTTCTTCACAGCGTAGCAAATAACTTTTGATCATTATGAGACAGTTTTGTTTCATTGCACTATCATCCGAAAATAGAGGATCCATTATGTCAAGCAGTATTTTAAGTATTTCATAAGATGCTTTAGAATTTCTATACAATTTCTGACACATTAACTGCATCAGTGTGAATATCAAACCTGTGAAATATGGTTCGCTTAGATAAAATGCAGCATTCATATATCATTTATTACATCATGTAAAGAAAAATACTTAATTTATAATGTTCCTAATTCGTAAAACTGACATGTAACAATTGTTATAAATAAATAAATAAAATTGAGGTCATATTTATCAATACAATTAAGATAATAATAATTACCTAGAGGAGGATCTTCTACATTCGAATCTGTTAGTAACTCTATGCACTGAAAAACGCATTGAGTATCGGATGTAAAATTGTAGATATCTCCGTCTAATATTAATTTCAGTATATCATCCCGATATTCTGCATTTTTCCTGCAGTATGCAGCCAGTAACAACAAGCATTTGTGTTTCAAAGTATCAATAGTCACGTCATCTTCGTCGGCATCAATGATTATATCGTTGTCGTCCGATTGAACTTTAGTATTCAGAATATTATTAATAGCAAGAAAAAAATCCTCTTTAATATCTGTTCGTAACATGGAGTTAAATAATGGACAGAATTCAGTGAACAAAAGTTCTGTAACTAGTAGAAGAGGTTTAATTTTAACTGGTATTTGACTGTTGCTCTCTAGTAAACGATTCAATGCCGTAAACATGCGGGAAAATGCTGTTGGCAATAAACTGTATATCTCCAGTTTTTTTATTTCTTCTTGAGTTTTAAAGTTATATTTTATGACTTTATCAAGATATGACAAAGTAACATTAATCAAATTGATACATTCTATCAAATCTGCATCATTTTGGAATGGTATTGAATTATTTTCAAGCAGAATTGTTTTCAAATATACTTGCACTCGATTTTCTATATCAGAAATAGTGCCAATATGTTCAAATACCTTTTCTTGAACAAGTGGATTTATTTCATTTTGAATTTCAAATTCACTGAATAATATGCACTTTTCCGTCGAGTTAATTAATAAATCACGCAACTTGTCGTATTCCGAATCGGCAGCACCAACAGACGTAAAAATAATATTTTCATTCGTGATTATTCTAAATAATAATTCTGACACTCCAGCCACACATATAGATGTTGTATCATTTGAAGTAAGCCACAAAAAGCATTGAAGTCTAAAATCTTCAAAGCTACATTTGCTGTAGAATTTGTAAAAGATTTTAGTTAATGTTATAATACTATTGCTTGTTACTGGCATATCTTTCTCAAGGTACAGTTTTATTAGATGTTGTGCCTGCGGGTACTCCAATATGTCGCACATAAATAAGTTCTGCATAATTGTGTGTACGGATTTGTGCAACGCATTCATAGATGTGCAATTTCTGAAACCAATATTTTAGTTTGTTACTAACCATTAACCTCGTCAAAAAGTCTCTTCTCAAGTATTGGCTATGCACACGATAGGGCCTAGCCTAGCGACTGCAATAACAAACGTCTTTTCGGAATCCCTGAATTATTTTAACAATTATTTATAAAGTCAAGTAAAAAAAATACATGTGTTAAAATAAAATTGACGATATTAAAGTGCAATTTAAAATATTTGTAAAAGATACGTCGATATTAGTAAAATAAGAAAAGGATTTGAAAGCATAAAACATAATTTACATAATATTAGGTCCCTACATATGAAATTAGCGTTTTGTCGTACTGACCACTTTGATCTGAAATATCTCCTCTTTGGTTAAGAATACCAAATTCAAATTTATAAATTCATTTAGCTGGTACTTTTGAGTTTTGAAAACAGTCATTCATTTGTTTTTTCCTCATTATTTTTTTCTTTGGCGTCGCTTTTTACCGCACAATGGAAAACATGAAATATCGGTATATTTACGAATACGAGTTCTACCGTGGCACCAGTGATGCAAAAAAACTCGAAGGATTAATGATGTGTACGGCGCTGGTGTCGCAAAAGAAAGCACGGTACGTTTTTGGTTTCAACGTTTTCATTCTGGAAATTTCGACCTTCAGAACCAACCCCGTGGACGGCCGGAGACCAAAGTGGAAAATGAAAATTAAAGGGTATTGTGGAAGCGGATCCATCACAAAGCACTTCAGAGATAGCTGCAAGCTTCGGGGTAAGTGATAAAACTATATTAATCCACTTGAAGCAAATCGGGAAAGTTAAAAAACTTGAACGATGGGTACCTCATGAATTGAGTGAATCGAACTTGCAAAAACGCGTCGACTGCTGTGTTACTTTGCTCAACCGACACAATAATGAAGGGATTTTAAATCGAATCATTACTTGTGATGAAAAGTGGATACTGTACTAATCGGAAGCGCTCGTCGCAATGGCTGAACCCTGGAGACCCAGCCAAATCCTGCCCTAAACGAAAATTGACTCAGAAAAAGTTACTTGTGAGTGTTTGGTGGACTAGCGCCGGTGTCGTTCACTACAGCTTTCTAAAATCTGGCCAAATGATTACGGCAGATATCTATTGTCAGCAACTGCAAACCATGAAGGAAGAACTAGCTGCTACACAACCGAGATTGGTCAATCACTCTAGACCACTGCTGCTTCACGACAACGGAAGACCACACACTGCACAACAAACAACCAGTTAGATGAGCTACAATTGGAATGTCTGCGACATCAACCGTACTCCCCGGACCTTGCTTCAACAGATTACCATTTTTTTCGGAATTTGGACAACTTCTTACAAGGAAAAAAATTCAACTCTGAGGCGGCAGTCCAAACCGCCTTCAAAGAGTTTATTGATTATCGGCCCCATGGTTTTTTTAGTAAAGGGATCAATGAACTACCTATGAGATGGCAAAAGTGCATAGATAACAACGGTGCATACTTTGATTAATTAAATTACAAAAAAAAAAAACTTTATATTCCTCCTGTACAAAACGCCAATTTCATATGTAAGGACCTAATATATCTTTCCAACCTGAAGCTGTGACAAAGGAAGAAAATTGGTTTCAGCAGAAATGTGAGAAAAATTAAAAAGTAAGAATTAACGGCCAAAGTTCTTAAATATGAGCCCAAAATAATATTATTAGGCAAACTTCAGTAACATTGACACTCCATAAAACATCTTTAAATGTTGTTCCCAAATGTTTTTTTTCCAGCAAAGGTACTTTGTTTTAACATTATTATTTTTAATTATTATAACTAATCAGTGAAATCTTAATAATTATAGGGATAAGTAACTTGCCTTTATAAAGCACTTAAGTGCCCATTCCTTTCTTTGCTCCAATTTTCAGTGAACTTGTAAAGGACATTGGTAAGATTATACGACGTAACCGGATAAAATTGTATCATCCATATTTTTATTTCGATACTCTATAGACTATGATTCAATATTACAGACTCCTTTACACACAAGAAATTCCGTGCTAGCACGCACTGCGATAAACTGCACGCGGTTTTAAGCCGACCTAAAATGTAAACTTTTAGACAAAGCGCACGCAAAATGCGGTGACGCATGGGTCCATGCACTACGATTTAATTTGGTGCGAATGTCAGCCATTGGTGACTCGACCTTCGAACAAAAATATTAAATAGACGACACGATTGATTGAGTGACTGAGCGATTGGCTCTGTGCAATGGGTTGTATGTTCGATTCCTACGGAACAAATATTTTTTATGGCCTACTACCAGGTATCGTTCAAAAAAAAGCCAAGAAAGGTATTGGGTACATCCTTTAACAGCATTGAGGCATAGCATAGGCCTTTTTTTTTTGCCGTGGGGAAATCCTCTTGGACGCACTCCGCCCGGGGTAGGCAGAGCCAGTGTCGGACTCTTACCGACTAAAACCACCACGGTGCTCCTTCAACTACCTTAGCCAGGGGCGTGAGAACCCGTGAGTATTCACACAACCACCCCCGACAGGTCCTGACCCACCACAAGCAGGCGAGCCCCTTCTCCCCGTGCGGCCTAACGTTGGCCGCACCCTCCTAGGCGGCGCACACGGAACACTGCACGCCACCTCACCTCATGGGCCTTTACCAGCTGCGCCAACTACGCCGGCTGTGCCAGCTACGCCAGCTGCTGGTCGGACAGCAGACTACCCCGAGTCTGCTGCTCGCAGGCCCTACCTCCCGTAATTTTTTATAGAGGTTTAGTTCCTCGCAGTCCGGGCGGTGAAGCCAAGACCCTCGGTCCCAAGAGGCTAGAGAACACAACTCAACACAACGGGGGCAGGGAAAGACAGTCCCCCCGCTGCCTGCCCAGTGGCAGGGTGAGTGCACACCGGGCCCGCCCCTGCTCCTCCACTGTGCCCTCTGTTGGCAACAGAGGGACACGTGGAGCAACTCCCCGCTGGCCCAGAACGGGCCCCTCCCGCGCCAGAATATTCGCCACAGGCAATAAAATCCCCCGAAGGTTAATCCCTCGAAAGGATTCTATTGCCCGTGCCCAGGATGTTCCGGCCAAACAACTGCCGTTCCCTCCAGACGTGTCCAGAAGGACAAGCAGCTGTCAGGCACACGTGGAGGTTTTCTGGCTAGCACCCCATTGAGTCATAGGCCTCAATGCTCTAAGTCTAACAGTAATTGTACCTAAAATATAAATTTAATATATTTTATTTAATATAAATTTGTTAAATTTAAAAAACCCCCGATATAACGAGTGAAAGTAGCTTAGAATCCCTCACCAATTTATTCTCATTTCTCTTTCTTGCTCTATCATCAGACCCTGATAACCCTGATCTATAACTTATGCATTGAAACCACTCCAATTAACCCAAACACGATACCTCTGCTGTAAGTTGGTGAGGAGTTGGGTATCCTGCAGATTCTAGTTGATGCTGCAGCATCAGGTCAAAGTTACCATGTTCTTGCAACATCATTGGAGAAACAGGATACCAAATTTCGAATGGATCAGACCTGTGGAAGTTGCTCACATCCCTTCATCAACTAGAAAAGAGCTGATAATCTTCAATGGCTGAACAGATTTTCTTCAATCATAGCTAAGAACACTCTCGATCAAGTCACCTTTCAAACAAAAAAAAACCTATCGGTTCATCCGTTTGGGCGCTACGATGCCACAGACAGACACACAGATACACACCTCAAAAACATAACACCCCTCTTTTTTTTTCGGGGGTTAATAAAATAGGTACAATTACGGTGACTTATGTATGTCACAATACTCATTCTTATTTATGAACGCTCTTAAAAGTCATCAAATATTTAGGCACATAATAACAGCCAACCTATCCGGCCACGCTGATTAGAAAGACAGCAACGCGCCAACTCAAGTGCGTAGCATTATGCTAGCCAGGCGGTTCAGCTGTTGTAGCGACGTGCGTTGTGAAGGCACAGCTGTTCAGTTCACTAGCTACTGCACCAGTGTCTAGACAGTCTACGGACTAACTACACGAAGGCTGCACTGAGACATGCGAGTGCATTATAATATTTACCTATACTGTCTAACAATAACAGACAAAATATGTAGATATATAATACTTTTCATATTATAAGATATTTAGAAATTTATTTTGTCTACAAAAGCCAGCAAATGTATATTTTTCTACTATATGACAAGCGTATATCTAACATTGTTACAAAATTAAACAAAGTTCCTGCTTACATATTAAATTAGGTATATGTAAATCTAGTTATCTTTGAATACGTATATAACATTACACTGATTGTTTTTATTAATTTATAGGAACTTTGCAGATATATCTACATAATAATATATTATATTTAGAACACATATAGCGTACATGTTACATATCCATAAAATAATCTTTTACTGTAATTAGATTGAAAATCGCATAAGATAAATAACCATAAGTACCTATAATACTAATTAGCAGTCACTATATCATAGGCCTTAATAAACAACTGCTGTTAGTACACCTACCTACACAGACCTACCGTTTTTTATGACGCTCGCTCGATTAATTTGAACGAAACTTTTTTACTTACTACCCTACACTAACTAAGGCCCCGTTGTTTGATCAGTAGTCAAGTATACTATTAGTTAAAATACGTTGGTTAAACTGACAAATAGTAAAAAATTACAAAATACTGTTGTTTGATCAATAGTTAAACATGACTATAGTTAAAATCATTGACAATTTGTCAAAAAGTTACTATGCATGGACAGAGTAGTCAACTTTGACGATTCGTTTTTAGGGTTCCGTAGTTCCTACAAGGAACCCTTATAGTTTTTGTAAATTTGAAATGATATCTACCTCTTTCTCCGAGCTTTTTTCCCAATTACGTTGAGGTCGGCTTTCAGTCTAACCAGATGCGGCTGCACATCAGTATTTTACACGGAGCGACTGTCATCAGTCCCTGGCAACCCAGGTAATGGGTAATACCGACATCCTAAGATTAGAGCAGTTGTCAATGTTTCAGGCTTCTGACAATCCGTATCAACCCATTATCGTGCTCTCAAAGGCATGGAGGGGTCTCGATGTGCAACGAAACTATCACCCATCCAAGGACGGTGGCTAGCTTTGAAGATTTTGAATGTTCTTCTGATGACGATGAAATTATTGTGAATATTTATTGAACCGCCAACACCATTGACTATTGTTATATTTAACTATTGTTAAAAATATCTTCAAACAACGTATTTCTGCTTTAACTATTGTTAAGGCCTTAACTATTGTTAATGAAATATATAAATATATTCCAAAGAGTATCTACATATTGATCATATTATTTTTGCTTTTTAAAAAGAATTTGGTTGTCAAGACGGACTGTCAGTCAATATGTCATCACGACACGACCACAGATTAGTTATATAATGTCTTTAATAACCTCATTGCATTCCCTGTACCTAGTTCTGACTTTGATTCTTGAAATATTGTATATCTTCATGCCTGATCAACCTGCTGATCATCACTCGGATGAATATGAGAACGAAGACTTGCGCCCTCCGTCGTCTCGTCACACATATATCTTTCAAAGAAATGAACTTCATCCCAAAATCTAGTTACATACTTCTGATTCTGAATGTTTTTGGGACGGTGCGCGGCGGTTCAATAAATATTCACAATAATTTCATCGTCATCAGAAGAACATTCAAAATCTTTAAAGCATCTTGCTATATTTAAGGTCTTTTATTTTTAGGGCTCGTGGCTATACCCGCGTAGATTGCAAGATCTGCAAGATTAAACTACGCTAACCGCGGTCAGTCCTTGGATGGGTGACCGTTTCGTTGCACATCGAGACCCCTCCGTGCCTATGAGAGCACGATAAGCTGTCGGTTCCGGTTGCCATAAAAATATATACGGCAGTCGTTACGGGTAGTCAGAAGTCCGAATGTCAGACAACTGGTAACCTTAGGATATCGGTATTACCCAGTAACTGGGTTTAGGGCGCCTGATGGCAGTCGCTCCGTGTAAAATACTGATGTTCAGCCGCATCTGGTTAGACTGGAAGCCGACCTCAACGTAATTGGGAAAAAGGCTCGGAGAAAGAAGATGATCCAAGTTTATTTTTAATTTACAATAACTAATGGTCAAAGTTAACTACTCTGTCCATGCATAGTAACTTTTTAACAAATTGTCAATGATTTTAACTATAGGCATGTTTAACTATTGATCAAACAACAGTATTTTGTAATTTTTTACTATTTGTCAGTTTAACCAACGTATTTGAACCAATAGTATACTTGACTACTGATCAAACAACGGGGCCTTCAATATATTTCTAGTTTAACTATTGTTAAAGCCTTAACTATTATTAATGAACTAATGGTTAAATTAACAATTAGTCATATTTTACTACTGATCAAACAACGGGGCCTTACTACGCTAATCGATAACCATTAGTTAATAAAATATAATTGTATTTTCTCTATAAGTGATTATTGTAATCTTTTGAGAAAATAAATGTCTTTAACCGTAGTAACAGACGATCGAACTTGGTACGGACCGGACAGCGGAGTTGGTCCGCTCCGTACCAAATCTGTCCATCTAGAGAGTAGTCTGCCGACGTTGTTTGCCGCCGGTCTTGCGCCCTGCTGGCAGGTGTTGAGAAGCCTCTTGGCCGTATATACCGCTCCACCAACTCTTTCGTGGCCGCAAATGAGACTGGGACTACAGCCCCCTACATAAAAGATGGCAGTCCTACCATACGCCGATTATCTAAAATCGTAGCGTAAACTATTTAGGGTAGTGTTCATCAACGTTAATTCTCTGATTAAACAGGCGATTACTCGAAAAACGTACTAGAATTTTAGGTAAACGGTCGCTTAACCAAAGAATTATCGTTGGTGAAATCAAGCCTTGGTAGCTACATATTATTTATTGTATTCTCCAAACATTTATAAGAAAAATGTAAGTTAGTAGTAGAATAAATGGCTTTTTTATTTTCATTTATTATTTATTATAATTTTTTTTTGTATCTTTTGTCATTGTGTTTTGTTTTGGAAATAAAAGATTTAAATTAATTATGGATATTAATATTATTAACACGTAGATGTCGGCTGTTTGTTTTTTTCGTGCCACAACAGCGTCCGCGTATTTTCGCGCGAATTCACTAACGTAGGACGCCACGTAATTATTCTAATGGTTCGCTTATATGGACACGCGACGTGGTGCGTGGCGCGGCGGGCAGCGCGTTGTGCCTCGCAACGCGGCGCCCGACGCACCGCGTGTCCATAAACGAGCCCTAAGGCTACGTCCTACGTAGGCGATTCAAAGCGAGCGCGGTTGTGAATCAATCCGATTCGGCGACACGCGAATTCAATGCAACGCGGTCACTTTGCCCAACGTACGCGCGAGTCATCCAGCACCATCGCCACCACATCTAGTAGGCACTTGACATTTATTTTGTCAAAGTTCGCGCGAAAATATCAAGCCAACCGATCGCGTTCACATTATTTCGTGCCGCGCTGCACCGCACCCCGCGTGCGTTTGGTGACGTAGGCCACTTCAATAGGTATCGAGTATCGACTGTTTGTTGTTATTGTGCCGCAAACGCGTTCGCGTGTGTTCGCACGAATACTCTCACATAGAACGCCGCGTCACCTAGAACGCCGCGTAATTACTCTAAGTTCATAGGTTACATTTTTGGCGGATTAAATCCGCACGCGGTTTACTGCATAATACTGTACTCTTTGGTGCCCCAGCATAAAGGCATCGACTGACAACTTGACGACAATGTAGTTAGTTTGCCAATTACAAAAAAAAAAGCAAAACATAACATCATTGTATATGGTGAGCATCTAATTTGTAACATCCAAAGGCCGAATCACTAGATCTTTAGCAATGTCCTTTACACAAACTATTCTTCTCATTATTTGTGCAGTTTACAACACAACAAGTCTTGTCTCATTTGCTTCTTTAGCTCATAAACATCTAAAAGACAGTGAATTTAGCGTGGAAATACAAAGCACAGTCCCGATATGTTTCATATTTCTGCCACAGCGTGCGCTGTGATCAATTTGACTGTGGAAACCCCCACCTTGCACGTAGCCAATACTATAATAATAATTTAATCATGAACAACTAAACTCTCTTACCTAACACACGAGTTCCACAAAGACACTGCTGTGTTTTTGTATTCATCGTCTTTGGTCATAAAAACACGGGAGTTTTCTAGAACCATACAAACTAGTTCTTGAAAAACCTCCCATTCTAAATTACTGCTGTTATTTGTTAGCAGAATTTGGAGACAATTCAGCAATGATAGATATTCGTCTGGAGGTATGCTTGAGCCATACTTTTTTACATATATGTGTATAATCCCCAACCTGAAACGGCATTTTATGCTAGATTCATTGTCATAATCCCACTAATATATATGGTTAAGGTGAATGCTACAGGGTAGCCCGCGAAATTCAAATTTTTTGGCGTTTTTTTTCAAATTGTAGCTTTATTTCGCGTTGCATATCGGTCAAAATATGATTGGCGGAAATAATAACAATATATCTACTGAATAATACTCGTAAAAAATATTAACCTAGCTCTATAAGCTGTATAAGCTCGGAAATCGATAATCGATAATTTGATCGTAAATTAATATTATCGAGCTAGTACAGCTAATAGAGCTAGGTTAATATTTTTTACGAGTATTATTCAGTAGATATATTGTTATTATTTCCGCCAATCATATTTTGGCCGATATACAACGCGAAATAAAGCTACAATTTGTAAAAAACACCAAAAAATTTGAATTTCGCGTGGTACCCTGTAGCATTCACGTTAAATCAAATTAGTTGGCGAAACTCACAGAGGTGATGGACTGATAGTATGGATATCTAATGATAATAAAACAAGAAAAATTGTGATTTTCCAAACTCATAATTTTAACTACATCCAGCTGATCACGGGGTCAACGCCGCACTTCGCAGCAACAGAATTTTTTACGTGTTTAAAAAACAATTGTAGTGTTATGGTATCTGATATTTCTTAAAAAATACTATGTAAACCCACAAGGTCATGCGTCCCGTGACTATCACAGATTAGTAATATATGGACGTGACTATTGATCCCGTGATCAGCTGGCTTGAATGAACTGTATATTTTTTCTTGTTTTATTATCATTAGATATCGATACCCATCACGTCTGTGAAGTTTCGCCAGCTAATTTAACCTTACATAAATGCAAAAGTGTTATTGTTGGTTTGTTCCTCTTTCACAATGATGATGATGATGTCCTCCTTGACGTGTCCGTTAACGGCGAACCTTGTTAGCTCCGGACATGAGAGCGGAGGTGGCTAGCGAAACCAAAATTGGTTTTAAAGGTCCTGTTGCAAGGCGCACAGTGCAACTGACCTGAAGAATTATATGTATAGGTATAGGAAGGCTTTGATCGGTTCTTGTTCTTTCACAAAGCAAGGGAGTAACGAATCGACGTGATTTTTTGCATAAATATAGTTTGTGGGCCGGAAAGCAACATAGGGTACTTATATACATATAGGGTGTCCCATTGTGAAGTGTGTTTGTTCACGCAGCAACGGAGCAACGGAATGTCGTGATTTTTCACATAAAGATAGTTGATGGGTCGGAAAATAATATAGGCTACTTATGTACAGAGTGTACCATTGCGAAAGCGCGTTTGTTGGTTTGTTCCACTTTTGTGTCTAGATTCAACTCTTCGTTTTTTCTTCGGAATCAATGGGATTTTGTAGACAATATGTGGAATATCGTCAGTTATGAGTATGTAATTAATAAAAATCAAGATAAAATCCTTCAAACTCAAATAAAAAGTGAAAAAAAAAAACCAAGTTTTTTTTTTTTTAAACAAATCTATAAAATCTGTCATAAACAAAAAAATCATGATTTTTATCAACCCTGCAGTTAGGTAAGTCCAACTTCGAGAAAGAGGTCAATCGTCGAATTCGACTCGGTTGGGCAGCATTCGGGAAGCTACGCAATAGCTTCTCGTCCAAAATACCGCAGTGTCTCATGACGAAAGTCTTTGACCAGTGTGTGTAGCCAGTAATTACTTGCGGCACTGAAACGTGGTCTATGCTCGGGGTGTCCCTGCGTAATCGAATCAGAAATGAGGAGATTCGCAGGATAACGAAAGTAACCGACATAGCCCGAAGAATTGCCAAACTTAAGTGGCAGTGGGCGGGGCACATTGCTCGCAAAACGGATGGCCGATGAGACCGTAAAGTTCTGGATTGCGGACGCGTACTGGTAGACGCAGCGTGGGTAGGCCCCGCACAAGGGGATCGGTGAAGGTCGCGGGAATCCGCTGGATGCGGAAAGCGCAGGACCGATCGTTGTGGCGATGCTTGAGGGAGGCCTATGTCCAGCAGTGGACGTCTCTCGGCTGAAATGATGATGTTGATTTTTTTTTTTTAGGAGAAAATTAAAGTTTGAAGAACCTATTTTGTAGTTAAAAATAGGTATTTTAAAGTGGTCATTTAGTTGAACAGGAGATTTTTTATAAGTTTTAAATTTTGTATCATTGATTGTAAACATATTTTTAATATTATGGTCTATTTTCAAACAGTTTATAGCAAAAGGTAACCGAGACTGAGACGTTGAAAAATCATTTCTTAGCGTTTAACCAACGTAGGCCTTTGTCCAGCAGTGGACGTCTTTCGGCTGAAATGATGATGTTGAACCAACGTAGCTTCGGGGAAAAAAGGTTATTGTTAGTCTTAGATGCAATAAATGAAAATTCTCTAAAATTTTGTAAGTACAAGATGAATAAAACTACCATATTCCACTAACAAAATTTAAAATAAACACATCTATTACAGAGATCTACGACGCCAAAAAATAGCTTAAAACGAAGGCGAAGCTTTCTTGCGTTTTTTGTAACACAGCTCATAAGCAACAGTTTCATGAACTACTATTATGCAATTATGATATGTTAAAACTACTATTACGCAATCATGTTATGTTAAAACCGCACGAAACTACATTATTAGATTACCCACCATGGTATGTGATTTTGCTGCAATTCGTTTACAAGGTCATTAAATGTTTTGTTCTTGTTAAAACTCAATCTTTTTCTTTTTGACATATTTTCCATGTCAGTGTCGCATCTTTCAGCCAGTTTAAATACCTGCAATAAGAAAAAGAAAATATTTGTATATTGCTTAACAATTTCAGACACAGTTTTGACATTTCTACTGTTTTATTATATGTATAGATTAATACGTAATCATCGAATGTTGTCGTTCGTTTTTTTAACAGACTCCAAAAAAAGGAGGAGGTTATTAGTATATAATCTTTTTTTTTTTTATCATTCAAAAGGTACCGTGCCACAGATGTGCAGAAAAATAAAATATGCGTATGTTGCCGGTAAGGCAAGTAAAATAAAGTGAACAAACACAGTATACACACTCGTAATTTTCTTTTCGGCAAAATCAAAATGTGAATATACCGCGTACTAGAAATAATGTAGCACAAGTAGAAATTGATAATCATAATTCTATTGTTAGTTTGAGACATGTATTTAAATGTCGGTCAAGCGATAATTTATATCGGCTGTTCCATAGACATATAACACATAGACTGATAGTTCCCTTTCACAGATCAGCTTAAAGTGACGCACAAAAAAGATCTATGTGTGTGTAAGCGTGATCGCTAACAGGCACACAAGCGCACAAATAATGTTGCAAGTAAATTATTATTTTCCGAAAAAGTAGGAAAATAACTTGCGTTCAGAAAAAAATTGTGTAACGAGTGAATAGTAAGATAGTCGTCAGATATTTTTTATTAGATACCTACCTGTTCATTTATTTATTGATTAAGGGTAGTTCAGAAAACGTCCACTGAATGTTATTATTACCTATGGTTATTCAGATTAAACCATTAAAAACGGATTTTTTTTTTCAAAACTAAATTTATAACTATATATATATAATTTTTTTGTCTTGTTTTATATCTTTATGTTTTAACATAAAAATATAAATTGTGAAATGAAAAAATTAAACAACCAATCAACAACAACAACAATCAACCAACAAAAACAATCAATCAATCAACTGGTGTCCTGAACCAGGAATTGCAGGTTCGAATCCTGCTCGTCAGCGATTTTTTCATTCCGCCATTTATATCTTTAGATATAGCTTCGCATATTTACACATGCGGAGGGTTAAAAAAACATGACTTTTACCACTGTAGATAGTGGCAACAATTAGATATTTGCCAAATGCAAAAATACACGAACAAAAATTATTCAGCATAAAAAATGAAACTACTTTATTTATCCTAAAAGTACTATTAATAAAAGTACAGTTTGGCATAAAATAGTACTCAAAATGGGGGCGCCACTAGTGATACATTACAAAATTTTCAACTTTTAAAATCGCGTTTTCGCCAGAACTTTAGAAAGATATTTGGAAAATCATTCCATCTATCCCTACCAGTAGGGATAAGTGAAATCTGAAGTTCCATCTATCCCTACTAATGTATTTCGTGTCCGAGATGTGGTGTTACTTAAATACAAAGTGGTTCTCACCTGGTAATGAACAGATGCAGCTAAATTATAAAATTGTGTGCATTTCTGAAGTATTCTATCATTTTGCTTTCGATTTTTTTGCAAATAGCTCACTTCTAAACATATTATTTCTGTAATGCTGTTCAGGTATTTGTTCCAAAGGCCCCAGTTGTTTGCGAGGCTACCTTCTTCATGTTGGCGCCTTCCCAGAGGGTGATGAAGTGCCACCGTAAGACTTAAAACATTAAACAACGATATCTGGAAAGAAAGGTTTTATGTATGAATATTGAATATATTGTATGTATATTACATATATATGAATAATTATACTATCCGCATCACCGGGTGGAAAAGGTCTTTTTTTTTCATACGTGGTAACACGTGTTATGTCACACAGGAATCACACCACAACGTTTAGCCAGTCAGCAATAGCCGTATTGGGGCTGACTGCGCTGGGCGAACCCAGGTTTCGTGATTCGGGGAGGCTTTTTCCTTGCTTCTACTCTTAGCTACCATCGCTTATCATAAATCACAAATCTTGGCTACGCCCTTGTTATGAACGTTACTACAAACAAGTCCTGCAAGGATCCTGTGGCTCACGTTAGCGTACAACGTGAGTCACACGATCCTCATCATGGAATTGAGCGATTTTGATAATACCAATCATTTGTGACCAATTCGTGACAATTTGTGAGCAAAGAACAGAATTCGTGACCGCATACTTTGGAAGTTATAGCCCCATATTAGTGAGTATGCTGGTGTGACATTCACGCTAGCGTCCTCACTTCCTGTATGGAAAAACCGTTTAAGCTACACACGTGGTTTATATGGCCTGGTTTTGTGACCAATTCGTGACGTTGATGTGCCAAATCTCAATAATAGAGCCTCAAAGGAACAAAAGTTACAAGGGGTGCTTGTTGAGTATGCTAGCGTGAGCATTTCACATATCTTTATATTCCGAAAATTTACAGCGTAGAAAGTAATTACGATCGTTTTTAAATTGCTACATACATTTAACTTGCTCAGTACAGTCGTGCCGTCACGAATTCTGTTCTTTAGTCACAAATTGGTCACAAAAGATTGATACTATTAAAATCGCTTAATTCCATGGTGAGTACGCTAACGTGAACCACACCAAGGATCAGCACTGGCGTGAAGTACCTAAACACAAAGTTGCAAAAAAAATTGTTTGGTACAACCAATAAGAAATAAAGAAAACCTGTTCTATTTACATGCAATCATGCAGTTTTTAAAACTCATGTTGGATAATAGCTGCGACAGAAACAGACCGATTAACCAAAAATATGAGGGTTATTTGTTTTACAAGAGACCCAATATTTAATGTCCGTCAAGTTTTTTGGCGCTAGATAAAGCTGTGAAGAGTGAGAAGCTTCTTAACAATGTTTCGGGAAAATCGGTAGATTAGGCTTTTTTTTTTATAAAAAATAAGTCGTGCAGCATGTCAAAATATACTAGTCAAAACAAAATATATATTTTTGATATCCTTGGCAAATAATGGGGATTTGGTGTTTGTAAATCATACATTTAGATGCAATGATTTGTTCATAATGAAATAGGCTTAAATTTTACACATTGCAGAGTTAAACAAGTTGGCATTTTTTTGACGAAAAGTGCAATTTCAGCAAAAAACTAAACTGGACTAAAATAATAGTTAAAAATTAAATGCACCATGTTTTTTCATTTTCACGTTTGGACCAATATCTAGTGTGTCCTCATCTTTTCAACCGACTTCAAAAAAGGTGGAGGTTATGTATACGGCGGAGTTTTTTTTTTTTTCATGTATGTACACCGATTACTCCGAGATTTCTGGGCCGATTTACGTGACTGTTTTTTTATTTGGTAGAGGAAGCCCGCGCGGTGGTCCCATATTAATTTTATTGACTTAGGTTGAGTAGTTTTTTAACCAGCTTCAATAAATCACTTTATTTTAGCTTCGCCTATCTAGATGATCTGCTCATAGGTTAGTTTTTCTGAGAATTCTTGGCTGATTTGCGTGTTTTTTTTTACGACAATGATTGGACGTTTGGAAGAACATGTGTGATTGAGCCCTTGGCCCAGCAGTGGGACAGCATAGGTTAATAAAATATATATACGCAAATTGGTTCTATAAACATTTATGAATCATTCCTTGCAATAATCAACTAAAAAGTATGAAATAAAAACTTTTTAACAAAAAAAAACCGACTTCGAAAACCTTAACTAAAAAGTTAAAAATAATCCTTATATGTATTAAAATCTTTTCATAAACCAACATTTTGAAGGCGGCGCGTGATTTTCATGTACGTTCACTTATACTGTTTTTAGGGTTCCGAAGTCCTACAAGGAACCCTTATAGTTTCGTCATGTCCGTCCGTCTGTCCGTCTGTCCTAATCCTTTACAGCTTAATAACTTCTACAGTTATAAACATAAGTAAATGAAATTTTGTTAAAAAATAGTCTGCATATAGATCTCAATTTTAAAAGAATAAAAAAATAGTTTTTACGTTCTTTAGGGGTGGCGCCCATACATGTGAAATGGGGAAAAAAAAAAAATTTTCGCTGCACCCCCTCGTGTGGGGTATCGTTGAATAGGTCTACTAAAATGAAGGTAATGTTTCATACATCACTTTTTTATCAGATGTACCATCTGCGAAATATAGCCCGCCAAAGTGGCTTGCAATGTGTCCCCCCCCCTGCCATTTCTAAACTATGCAACGTAGAAACTTATAATCTTCCACATTGATAGACCTTTGTGAAAACTCTCTTTTAAAATTATTTCGAGTATAATGTGATTATAATTTTTTGAGTTATAGACAGAAAACTGAAAAATACTTAAAACGTCCTAGTTCAAAGGTCATTGACCTTAGAGAAAAATGATCATAGCAAATAATGCTCCTTTAGCTACTTTCTATTTGAAAAAATCACAAAAAGTAACTTTGTGTTATGTTGACGACACACTTCTTAAATTTGGCGCCATCTAGCGGCGTCGTACAACACTCTCTGGGTCGCCAATGCTGCCGTCAAGTGCCGTGTATTACATTTGGCACTGTATAGCGCCATCTAGCGGCTACTGACATCCCTCTCTGAGTCGCCAATGCTGCCGTCTATTGCAAAAACTAAAATAGCCGTGATTAATATTCGATTTGATTTGTTTGTAACACCTACTTAAGGAACCCTATAATACTGAGCATGGCCCGACATGCTCTTGGCCGGTTATATTTTTTACTATAGATATGCGCTCGACTGTACATTATATTTACATGACGCTCACGATGATTGATCGTGAAATACATGTACATACATAAAGAAACGGTCAATCACGCGCCGCCTTCAAAATGTTGGTTTATGAAAAGCTTTTGTAATACATACAAGGATTATTTTTAACTTTTTAGTTTAGGTTTTTGAAGTCGGTTTTTTTTTTGTAAAAAAGTTTTTTTATGACACATTATTGAAGCCTGGAGAGCATACTTTCCATTATATGCCACACTGTTTCTTGAGAATTTGTTCCCAGCACGTTTTCAGGATATTTATGAGATATCTTTCATTGTGTACTGGCCGATTTGTTTCACTGACGCTTCTTTTCAACAGATCCCACGTGTGTTCTATCGGGTTCAAGCCGGGACTGTTCGCTGGCTACGGTAACACTAGTATACGAGCCTCTTCTAGGGCGAGAGGCCCTAGTGCCTTTAGTAGTGGGGGCACTGCATTATCGTCCATCAGCTTAAATCCTGCGCCTGCTTGCTGTGCAAATGGCACCACGTGGGGTCCTGACCTCTTCGACATATCGTTGAGCTGTTACTGTATCCTGGTTAAGAATCACCAGACCAGTTCATCCAGTAAGGCTAACGCCGCTCTACACCATAACATTGGGCCCCCAAAGCGATCACTTTCGTGAATGCAGGCATCTGCAAATCGCTCACCTTCTCATCTCCATACCCGTATGCGACGATCATCACTAAAAAACGACGAGCACTTGTCAGTAAAATTCGCACCACTCGTCTCCTAGAGAGTGCTGATCTTCATGGACTTCATGCAAACGGTTTCTAATCGTTTGGTCACTGACGCGCGTGCCTGTGGCCTGGTGCAAGCGGGTTTGCTCGGAGCGCGAGGTATCGGTGCGCTCTCTGTTTGCAGTTAAGCGTATGTAGCGGTCCTGCGCGGTGGTGGCTCTAGTTCTGCCTGATCCCTGTCTTCTGGTTAATCTTTCAGTCTTTTGAAAGTGATTCCAAGCATTTTGAATTGCTCGCCGCGAAAAACCCAGCTGCAAAGCTACAGACCGCTGTAAATGGCCTTCTTGAATAAGTGTTATGGCCCTTGCTGTAATAACGCGCGGCATTAGTATCTTAAAATGTTGATGTATGCACTAACTTGGCAAAATTAAACTGTTCACAACAGATCGAACGGTTAAATGAGCATAAACTTAATGTTAAAAAAAAACTTTTTTTTTTACAAATCTACCCATTTAAAACGGTACTGCAAGTGGAATGCTGTGAAAGTGTTTGGGAATACTTAAGCTAATACTACGCTATACAATTTTCCACATGGGTACAGCTAATGATCAATAAATCGTTCCTGATAACGAAATAAATAATAGTGGCCCCTATTTTATTTTGACTAGTATATATTCACAAACCCATCTTTAATATATATATAGTTATAATAGATTCCATTAATAATTACCTTTTTCTTTTGATCCTTATTTTGATCATAGCATTTTAATAAAAATGGTAAAACACTTTCAGTAAAATTACACATTGTTAACCGATACTCGGAAGACAGCTAAAAAATAATACTGCAATTAAAATATTTCAAACAAACAAAAATAAATTACATTACAACCATAGTAAATTATGCTTATACCGTTTCTAACAGCAATATAATTATTTCTATCACTACATCTTGTACTTTTTTGTCATTTGTAATGCTAGAAAAAAAATGTTCTAACAAGGATAAGGATTCCATGAGTGATGTCACAAATTGGCAATTGTCCTTCCCACTTTTCATCACAAGCAGCACTAGTCTTAGTTTGGTGAAGTTGTCTATTTTATAATCACTAGAAAAACATGCAGCAGTACAGGCATCCAGCAACTCTGGAACATTATCACATCTATTAGTAAACATAACGCAATAAACAAAAAAGTAAAAGAACTTTTTTAAAAACAGCTTTTATTTAAATGCGCTAAAATGAATAAAATAAACATTCCCTTTAAAACTTTTACTATCAACTTATAACGTCATTACACAATTTATATGATATAAAATCTTGTCGCGAGATTTAAGTAGGTACTCGTATTTACTTAGATTTTTTTTAAATTAGAATCAATTAGATCAAGTTATTCAATTTACTTGTTTATCTACACAGACAAATCTCGCACAAGCTTCTTTCATTGTTGCTTATTTTCCTTGGAAAAGTTTTGAGATTCCTAATAATAACTATAAAAAGCCCTATAAAACAACTACAACAACAACAACAACAACTACAAACAAGTTGTTGGTACAACTTCGATAATTAATTATCGTACGAATTCCAACCAGTGCACTTTGTGTGACTGGCTACAAATACCTTGTGTAACGAAAGTGCCACAGTGCAAGTGCCAGTGGATACAAGGAAGGACATGTGTCCACAGACAGAAGTTGTGTGTGGTTTTGGTATACACAATTACACACACAACATGTGTGTATTATTCCACACTCAATGTGTTAACTCACCTTTCCATGTGCTTGGTGTTATATGTCCCAAGTAATGCTCATAGGGCAAAACGTCTTTCAACAATAAATTAAAATAACTGTCCCCAATTGCTTTTGAAAGACGATTATCTTTTAGTATACATAAACATATGTCAGTTATTTTGTCACATCTTATATACGCTTTACCTGCAAACAAAACACACACCTTACAAGTTTTTTGTAGAAGATAAATACTATCTTTGGTGGAGTACATACATATTCTAGTAGATACCAGCTTGACCACTGTAGACAAGAGATTTGTCAATGAAAATGTAGCCAAAATTATTATTAGTGAACTATTTTTAGTGAAACAAGTTTTTATTTATTAACTATTGAAGTATTGAATGAACAAAGAAAAACCGACTTCAAAGATAATAAAATTTGTGTGAAACAGTTTAGGAAGTAGGTGCCTTTGATTCGGTTGGATTTAAGAAAAAATTGGCACCGACTTCCTAAACTGTTTCACATAAATTTTATTATTTTTGATGTCGGTTTTTACTTTTTTCAAAGTATATTTTATGTTTCTATTTTGAGTGACATTAACAATAGAAAGACAAGCGATTGCTGCAATTCCGGATGATTTGCTGTCATTCATTGAAAAGTTTCCTTCTTTATCTCTGAAGATCTTCAACAGATCTTCACCAAATGATATTTTATGTATGCAAATGCTTGTCTTGTTGATGAAAATACCAAAATCGTTACGTCCGTCCCACTGTCACAGGGCTGTATCCAAGGGCGGATCCAGGGGGGGGGGGGGGTCATGGGGGTCATGACCCCCCCCCTGAGCCTAGGTAAACCAGTTTTTTTCCTGTGTACATAATTTACTAAATGAATATACAATGAATGAATGAATGTTTGTATGTGTTACAAGTACATACTAATGTAACAAGATAGACTAGGTAGACTTTTTGGACACAGCGCGCGGCTTGCAATTACACACAGACCAAGTAGAGATGCAATTACAGTAGGATGTGGATTCTGTTTATTCTGTGCATATAACCCAAGATTTATGACGTTTTTGCTAGTTGACCACTGACGTGCAGTCAACTGTACAAGGATTCGCTTGCAAAATGTTCCACCTTATTTTTGTACCTACATTAATTGCAAATAAATATATATATATATATATATATTCTCGTGAATTTTGTATGAAACTTGAAATAGGTAAGTGTTGTCTTTAAGTTCATGGCGGAAATTACTTTTCTTTCTTTAAAAAACTATGAATGTTTTTGAAATAAAAATTACCTTTATTGGAGCCATTAACACATAGATGTAACAAACTGGCACAAAGTGGTTTAGTCACATTTTCATATGTTTTAGAAGACTCATATTTTTCAATTTCCTGTAAAACACACAAAAAGTTCTTTATTTAGGTATATCTCACTTTACAAAATTAAACATGATAATAATATTCTCATCACTAGAGACCGGATTATACGTATATCAGCAACCATATAGCCCAATAGACGCAGACAATGTGTACAATAAATTCTGCCACTAGCTGAGGCGTGGTACTGCAATCTGATTGGCCCTACCAAGGCGGCTATTGGCTAATAACTAACGCGGCAGTTTTGACGGCTCATGTAAGTAGTCGAAACTGATTTGAAGATTTCAAGTGGCGAATTAGTGAAATTTCATAGATGTGTTGCAGACATCGGTCGTCTGTTATAAGGCGTGGCGTCTATGGACTGTATGGTCGTTGATGTTTATGCAACTTGAAATTTTCGAAATATGCTTCATAAATGCTCGAAATTTGCAACAAAATCACCAAAAAGTGCCTAAAAGACATGTGATTAAATAGGCCGATTTATTTATTATTTTTGAACCAGTATCATGTGTGGTTTTTCTGGTAGGGAAAATTATCTAGAATATGCTTACGAAAACAAAAAAATAATTAAAAGCACCCTTATTTAGTAAATCAATATTTTAAAACCAGATATTTTTAGCATAATATTAGTTTTACTTAACAAAGCAATAAAAAAACTGCTAAATATCATTTTTAAAGCTTAAATATACACTTTAGTGTTATTTAAAATATTTTAAAACAATATTGGATTGTTTTAAATAAAATCAACTAAAGAACTCAATGATTTTGATGTATGGCATTGATTCCTTTGCCTCATAAAGATTTTTTCTTTTTTCTGGATATATTACTCAGTGACCTATGAAACCTACGGACTAGCGATACCCACAAAATACGCGTGGCATAAAACAGACGTCTGTGTGCTATATTTACAATCTCAGATTAAAATTTACAATAGTCGGGCCCGTAAAGTGGCGACCATTGCAAGGGATGTAAGTAATCGAAATTTATAATATTCCATATTACTTCATTCCTTGTTGTCCATAGCACAAACAATAATGAAGTACCTATTTCTAGTTAGTGGTGTGAACCGGTTAGAGCGAGTACCGGAGACTAATCGGTGTTTTTACTAAACTACCGGTTATTTGATTTGTTGTAAAAAGCTCCCAAATGTGCCAACATTTCTTGTATGAATAAATAATAATGTAAAATATTTGATCACCCTTAAATAATGTAAAATATTTGTGTTCATAAGTATTAATATGTATTTCTGTAAATGGAAGCAATTTTTTTAAATAGTTAAATCATAAAGCGTGTTTTTTTTCTCATAGATTAGATTATTTTTGACTAACCGGAGATTATCCGGAGAATCTCCGGTGATTCAATAAAATCTCCATATAATCTCTGGAAGTTGAAATTGCCTAAGGTTCACACCACTATTTCTAGTACATAGGTTTCATATGTCAGTCAGTGGTCGACAATGATAATAATGACATCTAATAGAACAGTGTTGCAAGAATCAATCATTAACGTGGGTTGCAATTTTATTTATAGAATTATAATTATTTAAGAAATTAATAACAATGGAAGGGTGCTTTCAAAAAAGATACAAAAAATATACAAAGGCTAGTGTATGTAGTAGCTTATAAAACACATATTTATTATACACTAGCTGTACCCGCGGCTTTGCTCACGTTATCATAAGGTAAACTTTCAAATAAGTCTATAAATAAAAATATAACATTTTTATTTCATAATTTTCAGTTAATTTCCTTTTGAAGAAGATTTAATTTTTTTAAATTATTTATTTTATTTAATATGTTGTTTGTCAATATTTTATGGAGTTTCTTTATTTTTAGGCACTTTGTTGGACAGATTTTTCCTTATTATTGACCCTATCAACAGAAGCAATAAATAATATGATGGTACATTTTTGTGATTGTATTAATTTGATTCCCAGCTCAAGCAAGAGACTTTTTAATAATCTTTGAATGCAGGATTTTTATTTTTAGAAATAAAATGAAGTCTCCTTTAAGTTAAATTCCCTTATCAAACAAATAAAAAAAAATCAATATCAATATATTCATCAATTTATTTATTATTTATCAATTTCCTTATCTTCTCTTCTTTTTATTTCCTTATTCCCTTCTTTCCTTCTCGATTGAAAGCGGGAAGATATATGTATTACCTACATATTGTTTTGTTTTTAGTTGAGTCCGATACTTTCACCTTAATTATAAGTTAGCTCAGTCATTAAATTTGTGCATGCTGTGGCCTCCTGTAAGTGAAGGAGTACACCAGATAGAATCTTGTATCTGTCACTTGTGATTTTTTGTGTACATCTTTTGTTGGAGGTCCTCAATAATATAAATAAATAAATAAATAAATCTCCAATATTTAAGGTACTTTCCCTCCATGAAGTATGTGATGGCACAGAATATCTAATAGTACTAATATACAGAACAGCCACTCACCACCCTCCACCACATTAAGATTCCTCGCCCGCTCCCTGCACCCACCCCCGGTTTGCCGGCATTTGGACTGCAAGATTGCAATGGATGTCAATCATCAGTCGCTATACAAATACTCCATCTCTGAAAACTACTGAGAAGCTCTTGGAACCCAGTCGGCATTGCGAGCGGCGAGCATCCCTAACCTACATGTGTGTGTGCGTTCATAAACAGACAATCAATCATACGTATCAAGGTGATCTTGTGTATGTAGGTGGTGCTAGCATTTATATTGTATTGAGTGGCCGAGGTGTGGCGATGGGACACCTGTATAATATGATAATGATGACTTACACTATAAACTCCAATTGATAAAGTGGGTACACTCTGTTTTTTCTTACTTGTCTTATTTAGTAAACAATCTTGGCATGTCTTCTTTGCAATTCAAAGTCAATAATAATAATTAAAAGACAAATTTAACAATTTCACACACTATTATTTAACCTAATTTACATGTATTGTGCAGAACTAATAATTATATTTTATCAGTAGTTATTAGAGGTGTGTAACTCAGCTCAGAGCCGGTTCAAATATACAGATCAATAAGCTTGAGCTGTTGAGCTGCAGCTCAATGACAAAATACGCAGCTCACGGCTCAAAGAATAGTATCTATCTGTGCAACAACTTTTGTTGCACGGAAGATAAAAGATGTCTATATAGATAAAAACCTGTTTGAACCGGTGAGCTGGAGCGGCGACAGATCCGCGGTGAGTCGCAGAGTCAGCTAGCGAGCGCAGCTCAAACAGATCGAACGGTCTTTAAGCTCAGCGACTCGCATCACAGATCATAACTCGAAGTAGGCAGATACACAAATTGAGCTGATCTGTGAGCCGGTTCACAGCTCCGGCTCACTGACCTGAACCATGAGCTGAGTTGCAGCTCACGCATTTTTGTTGAGTTACCCATGTCTAGTAGTTGTATGAATAGAAACATACCAATATTGCTTTTGACAATGTAAAAAAAAGTCTTGACAAGGTAAAAAGACTTTACAAGTAATGCACGCTTTTTTATTTATTTACCCCTAACAACTGTAAAAATTACATACCTACCTTAAAAATATAGTCATTTATGTCGTCAAATAGATTATTCCAAGTATATCCCCTCTTTTTTAAAGTATTTTCAGATAAAAGAGAAGGAACTGCGTTTCTTGTAAGAAATTCTTTTAAAATTTCTGCGTTTTTCTTCCGTTCCGTAATTCGCACAGCTTTAAGACCGTTACTAGCATCTTTAACTGATAATTCTAATTCCATTATATAAAATCATACAGCATTACACTGTCGATATTTTATATGAAATAAATTATCTTGAAGATTTACATAGGTCGGGTATCATGTAATTACTATATTTAATTCCCAATAGCAAGGAAATAGGAACTTGAAAATTCTGCCCATTAGTTAGAAATTTTGTTTTGTTTACACTTTTACACCACAGAGAAAATAATCACTACGTCTTTTACACATTGACTAAGGACTTAGGAAACATACGTAGTATCTCTAAGTAGTCTGTGTAGGAAACCTAGCAGTGATGCCAAGTTGCCAACTCCAAAAGTTCAAATTATCGCATTTTCGCGTCGAAATTATCGTTTTTCGACAAAATTATCGTACCTATACTGTCAGGAAATTAATGATATTTTGACCACTTTTGAAATGTTGTTTGACTTTTTGGCGGGATTGCGACGACTGTTGACGACTGTTGTAATGTTTTGAATAGTAGAATTTAAAGTCTGAGTCTTTAGATACGTATTGTATCTAGCTTTTGGCCTAGGAGAGGGGAAATCGGAAATCCCTATAGGTATTAAAGAGCAGTGCGAGCGGAGCGAGCGCAAAATATTTTTGAGATTTTCTGAAAATGTCAGAGCTTTTAAAGTATGTTTTAAAAATAATTTTAGGCTTTGTCTTTTCATATGCTTGCCATTTGAGGGTCTTTGGTCTGCACTGTTTCTCATAAAACTCTTTTATTTTCCTTTACTTGGCTTTTCTTTCTCTATTTACGCAACAGAACTGTTATGATTTGTATTTGTTAATGAGGAATCTGATAAAAATAAAAGGCTATTAGCTGACTTCAATAGTTCCTAACTGCTGTTTTTGGCAGAACATCTAAAGTTCTACTTGTTGATACTCTAAAAGGACAATGGGCAAAATGTATGGGCCCCGTCCCCAGAACTGTAGCATGTTCTCACATATCTTAAAAGAAAGGTCTTAACAATCGTATTATTTTATTTTAGGGCAGCAAATCTCTAACCACTGGGAGAAAAAAGTTATAGCCATTTGAAAATATTAACCAATGAGCAAGTCATCTAGGTAGATGACTTACTTATTAAACCCTCGTATGCCAAAACACCTTTTAAAAACGATGTCCATTGCTTAACTATGTGTTATTTTGATTGGCAGTTGAGCTGTTAAGTGATTTAATGAGAATAAATCAGAAACACAAGTGCAGGCAGGTCGTGGGTATTTGTAAAAAGCCAAGCAATTGACATTAAGTCGGTGTCACTCAGTTTGAGGAACTTTATGATAATTTTTCGTGTATCGTGTTTTATTTACTTTGGCTTAAATGGGTTGATATTGTGTCTAACAGTTAAATCCTGAAATTGGTTGATAAGCTGGTATTAAGAATCCTTAGAAGAATTTTTAATTTTGGCTTATGTGAAGGTGCTACGCCTGACGCGGCATAGTACGCGATGCTGTTCTAGAAATGTGAAGTCGTTATTGAAGAACTACAGGCCCGCATGCCTACATGCATCCACGTGTACAAGATTTTTTTAAATTGTTTAACACGCAGGTTCAATGACTTTTAAAGTCTCGAAAAAGCTGGTTTTTGAAAGGCACACACTCTGCGCGGGCAAGACTGAGCTAGTGTCGGACTCTTAGGTACCTATTGACTAAAACCTCCACGGCGTTCATTCAACTATCTTTGATCGTGGGCATGGAATAATAGACTCTGCATTTGCCAACCACCTCGAAAGGCCCTGGTTTGCCACTAGAAGGTGAGCCTCCTCTCCCTTGCAGACTAACGTCGGTCACACCCACCTTGATGGTTCCCGCGAAACTCTGCATGCCACCGTCACGGACCCTGACTGTACAGGCAGCGTACTGCTCCTAGTCCGCCACCTCGCTGTCCGGGTGATAAAGCAAAGACCGTCGGTCCCAAAAGGAGGCGCGAGAACACAACCGTAGAACTTCTGGGGTTACGAGATCGACGGAAGCAGGGAAGTACACAGTTCCCCCGCTGCTCATCTAGTGGCAGAGTGAGTGCAATCTGGGGTGCTATGCCAGAAAACCTCCTCGTGTGCCTGAGGGCTGCTGGTCCTTCTCGATACGTCTGAAGGGAACAGCAGTTGTTGGGCCGGTGCACCCTGGGCACGGCAATAACTGTCCTTTGGACCGGGGGATCTTATTGTCGTGGCGAATATTCTGTTAAGAGAGGGGCCCGATGTGTGCCAGTGGGGAGTTGCTCCACGTGAACCTCTGATGCCAACAGATGGCACAGTGGAGGAGCAGGGCGGGCCCGGTGTGCACTCACCCTGCCACTGGGCAGGCAGTGGGGGGACTGTCCTTTCCTGCCCCCGTCGATCTCGTAACCCCAGGAGTGCCCGCTGAGTAGTGTTCTCGCGCCTCTTGGGACTGAGGGTCTTGGCTTCACCGCCCGCACCGCGAAGAAGAAAATCTGTATAAAAATTACGGGAGGTGGGGCCTGTTCGCTCGGGGAGAAGGGGCTCGCCTGCTTGTGGCGGGCCGGTACATATCGGGGGTGGTTGTGTGAATAACCCGTGAGGGTTCCCATGCCCCCGGCTATGGTAGTTGAAGGAACACCGTGGTGGTATTAGTCGGTAAGAGTCCGACACTGGCACCGCCTACCCCGGGCGGAGTTCGTTCATACGGATATCCCCACGGCAAAAAAAAAGTGTGAGATCAGTCTGGCCCGTCCCTTCACTGTCCCCTCTGCTAACATCAGACGGAAACGTGGAGCAATGCCCTACTGGCCCAGAACGCGCACCTCCCGTTTCAAAATATTCGCCACGGAAAATAAGGTCCCTCGAAGTAGATTTATTGCCCAAATTCAGGGAGCACCAGCCCAACAAACTGCTGCTCCTTCCCGATTTATTGAGAAGGATGCAAAAGAGCACCCAGCGGGTCACTTACTGCCTTGGGCTAACTGGAAATCTCTAAATTGACTTCGAAACCAAATGGGCTGATGCATGTTCAATTTATCCAATGAAGATACTTTGATAAGTCACAATGTGACTAATGTATGTGTTTGAATGTTTCATATCGTGTCCAATAACACCTGCATTATAAAAGGCGTTTGCGAGGTCACTGATAATGCTATCGATAGCGTGGCTAAGTTCTGGACAACAATAATACAGATTGAATCATCGACATGCCGTAAAAGAAGCACCATGCTGCCATATTGATCATCGTTTTTACCAAGATGCCAGAATGTCGATCCGAAAACAGTACCATTGCTCGAAAACAATTTATGAGACATCAGGTCAAGTTCAAGATATCAATACTGAGGAGCACGTTGCGGTGCAAGTTCACACTAGCAAAACACACTGACTAAAAACTTTGTGAACCTTTGTGAAGAGAGAAAATAAAGATTAGTATTACTATGGAGGAACGAGGTTCCAACACAAAGGAAGCATCCTCCGACCAGGCTAGGTCTTATCAATATAATAAAACACGATACACGAAAAATTTTCATAAAGTTCAACAAACTTAGTGACACCGACTTAATATCAGTCGCTTGGCTTTTTACAAATACCCACGACCTGCCTGCACTTCTGTTTCTGATTTATTCTCATTAAATCACTTAAGAGCTAAACTGCCAATTAAAATAACACATAGTTAAGCAATGGGCGTCGTTTTTGAAAGGTGTTTTGGCTTACGATGTGTTAATAAGTAAGTCATCTACCTAGATGACTTGCTCATTGGTTAATATTTTCAAATGGCTATAACTTTTTTCTCCCAGCGGTTAGAGATTTGCTGCCCTAGAATAAAATAATACGATTATTAAGACCTTTCGTTTAAGGTATGTGAGATCATGCTACACCTCTGGGGACGTTTTGCCCATTCTCCTTTGAAAAGTACATGACCAAGATTTTTTTATATATTTTTCTAATGACTGTCACAACTTGGCCTATTGCCCGTTTTCGGCTTGACGTTAATTTCTGGGACACGTTGTATATAAGATTTTCTAGATTCTCCAGTTCATTTAAATCATTTGTCTTGTTCGTAAGTCGAAAGTATAAATGATAACTACTATACCTATAATCTAATTAAAATTATGTGTGCTGTAGACGTGGGCGCCGCGTTGAAAAATGTCGGCGGCGGCGTGCTTAAGATTTTCAGTCGGCGGCGTGGGATTTTTAATGAAAATTTCAGAGACTTAAATCTACTACGCTTTGCACCTTCATTTGTTATGTCAATGCCGTCTCGGGTAATTTACGACAGATAGGTGACAGGAGTGCAATTCTCGGGGTGCTGAATCAGAAAATCTCCTCTTGTGGCTGTTAGTCCTTTTCGATACGTCTGGAAGGAACGGCAGTTAGTTGGGCCGGTGCATCCTGGGGACTGGCAGTAACTATTGTAACCTATTGTTCGTGGTGAATACTCTGACACGAGGGATGGATCTGGGCCAGTGGAGCGAAACGAACGGGTACGGGGAGGGATGAGAAATCTCACCCTCACACACTGCCTTCTGGACCTCGGCACAGTGTAGGAACAGGGATGGACTCATTTACCCTGCCACTGGATAGCCAGAAAACCTCCTCGTGTACCTGACGGGTGCTGGTCCTTCTCGATAAGTCTGGTGCGAACAGCAGTTGTTCGGCCGATGCACCCTGGGCACGGGCAATAACTCTTCTTTGGACCGGGGGATCTTATTGACCGTGGCGAATATTTTGGCACGGGAGGGGCTCGAAGTGGGCCATTGGGGCGTGTCATCGCGTGTCCGTCTGAAGTTAGCAGAAGGCACAGTGGAGGATGAGGGATGAGGAAGAAAACCTCTATATATAAAAACTTTTTAACAAAAAATAAAACCGACTTCTAAAACCTTAACTAGATAGTAAAAAATAATCATTGTATGTATTTTAAAATCTTAACATAAACCAAAATTTTGAAGGCGGCGCGTGATTGACCCATTGCGTCATGTAGGTAATGTACAGTCGAGCGCAATATCTATAGTAAAAACAGTTTATGTGAACGTATATGGATCCTTCTAGCGCAGTCGGTTAAAAAAACACCACCTATCACAAGAAGACAAAAGTTATAGACGCTTTAAAACACTCGGAAGTTGAAGTGGAAATGGGCAGGGCACGTAGCACGTTCTGTTGACACAAAATGGGCTAAAAGAGCAACCACGTGGACAAGCCCGAAAGGCAAAAGAAGACAAGGACGGCCCAAAGAAAGATGGGCCGATGAAATAGAAAAAGCGGCGGGCTAAAATTGGCCTACAACAACAGAAGACCGGATTCTACTATAGCTGCACGTAATTATTAGTCAAAGATAAACAATTTATAACGACTCTGCTCAATTGTAGTACACCAGTTGATGAAATACAGCAGTGAGCTTACGTCTTATTATAAATCATTGAAATACAGTTAACACACAGAAAATTGCTTTGTGGTGATTGATCCTTGTAATCCATTTCTTGATTTTTAAGTAGGGATACTTTAAAAATATATTGAATGCCGTACCTACTTAGTTATATTTATATAGGCAAATAAAACGACATGTTTGATCAAGTTACTTTTTATAAGATTTTTATAGTCCAAGCATGTTAAGAGGACGCTCCCAAAACGTAATTCCCACCCTCGCACTCCCCTTACACACCGCAACTGCGGGCCGCTCTCGTCAATTTTATGCGAGTTGCAATAGAACTCATTTTCGAGAAAATCATTCTCGCGTGTTTTACCACGGAAGTAAATGTCGTAAATCTCAAAACAGTTTTCTTTTTATTACAAGAATACTAAACAATCTATACAAATTTCCTCTAGCTAGTATTTAATAAACTTTATTATCTTCCTATTTGCATATATTTTATGTAGCTAAGTTAAATAATAAAGGATAAATATTCGAAAAATCTCTAAAAACGCATGATTTTCAAAAAATAAAAGTATCGAACAAAAATCAACTAATTATATAACCGTCTAGTCAAACGATGGACAAAGGTTCAAAAAAGCATGTATCCAAATTTGAAATTCATCAAGCATGTGTTCCACTCAGCATATGTTTTCAAAAAGTCACCTCATTTTGGGAGCCTAGCCTTAAGAGAATGGCCATTGTTCTTTATGACATCATTTGATTGCGTTGACGTAGAAGCTTGAATTTTTTTTACTCTAAGGGATCATCCACTTTAGTATTTGATATTAATTTGAACTTGATACCTTTACCGGTTCCTGAGATAAAAAATCTTGACAGACGGACAACAAAGTTATCCTATAAGGGTTCCGTTTTTTCCTTTTGAGGTACGGAACCCTAAAAAGCACGACTTTATCGTTAATTCAAAAATATTTAATTTAAAAACTAAATGTAAACCACAGGACAAAGTATTAGGTATAGTGCCGCAAGTGACGCAGGCTCTTTGGAGGCGTCGCGAACGGCTGGCGCTCGGCGCTCCCTAATACCCTGCGCCCGTGTACGCCGCACACCCTACACTATAGAAATGCACTATAGGTAAAAGCCGGCCCTCTGTGGTATAGTCACCTCCTTAAATATGGCACTAATACAGATGAACACGTTGTAAACCGTTACAGGCCAATAATAATTTCAGAAAAAAGTACCTAGTGACTAAGTAGAATCTATGTTTTTAAAAGCAGTTGTGTAAACGTATTATATTATCTTTGCAGTTGTGTCAAAAAATGCATTTTGCAATTCTACCACAGATTAATGATATATAATTCTACTGTAGTACTGTAGAACGTAGAACAGTTTTTTTTTTCTAGCCTTATTAATCGCAGTCAAATATTCATAATTTGTTATTATTTATTGTCTAAAGGCAATTCCAGGCTTTTAAGTAATATGGCATTACCTTGGCATATTCCTCTGGAATCGGCACACAGCCTCAAGGGTAAAAAATGTACTGTACCACAACCATCTTTGTTTAAACATTACTGTAATATAGACATTCATCATGCTCCATGTGAAGAATTGCAAACAGGGCTAATGTGCGATATTGGCGCATCAAATCGAGAGCCTGCTACTATTCAAAGATTAATCGCTTCGGGAATGACTGTGGCTCGGCTTAATATGCGAGATTTGGAACCTGACGCTTGTGGACAATTGATTCAAAGTATAAGACAAGCTGTATATAATTATAGTGCCGAATTAGAATATGTATACCCATTAGCCATTATAGTAGACGTAAGAGGACCTGATATTGTAACTGGAGACCTGAAAGGTGGCCCAAAGTCAACGGTTGATCTCATACAATTCAATACAATCCGCTTAACTACTGATACGAGTTGGCGTGAAAGTGGAACCTCTGATTGTCTGTACATTGGCTATGATCATTTGATAGATCTACAGCCTAACGATATTATATTTATTGATAGCCTGACTCCTGGTAATATTAAACTTATTATATCTGAAGTCGGAGATGACTCAGTAGAGTGCTCAATTGCTATTGGTGGAACTATTGGTGCTAAAATGACCGTCCGAATTTCTCAAGTGCCTCGTGAAGTAGAACACACTGGAAAAAGAGGTAGTGCAGATTCCATAACTTGTAGTGAGACATCACAACAGCCTTTTGAACATATGGAAGAACAAATAGCTTGGGCAATTGGCTCTGATGTAGATGGTGTGCTAGTTCCAAACACTCAAAATGGAAATGACATTCGTGGAGTAAGAGACATACTATCGGAGAGAGGAAAACACATTCTGGTTTTTGCTTGCATCGACACAGTGTTAGGATTTGACAACGTTGATCACATAATAACTGAAGCTGATGGTATTTACATTGACCGTTGCGTTTTAAGTACCGATTTGCCTGTAGAGAAAATATTTATAGCTCAGAAAATTATTCTAGCGAAGTGCAATGAAGTCGGAAAGCCATGCATATGTAAAGCAGTAATTAATGAGCAAATTCCTACACTTTGCGTCACGGATATTGCAAATCTAGTTCTTGATGGCACGGATGTAATATCGTTGGAATTGCATTATGATTCTCCTTTAAAGAAATTTTCACCTTCTTATGACTCTGTAAAAATGGCAGAACATTGCCTTGCTGCTGCGGCTGTTATTTGTAGGCAAGCGGAACGAATAATTTGGCAGCCATATGTTTATGGAAATACTGAGTTAATGCAAAGTCCTCTCGACGAACCAACCAAAGCCATTAGTATTAATGCAGTAGAACTTGCGATGCGAGCTCGTGCAGTTGTCATTATATGCTTAACAAATTCGGGCCGAACAGCCAAACTAATTTCTCATGCGAAACCGCATTGTCCTGTAGTAGCTGTAACCAGAGCTTGCCATACAGCACGCCAATTACGCTTCTGGCGAGGAGTTCGCGCTATGCATTACTTTGAAATTGCAAAAGGAACTTGGACGGCAGAAGTGGAAGCACGAGTTCATGCTGCACTCGATTATTGCAAAGCAAAGCGTATTTTACGAGCTGGTGATGCTTATGTTTTGATAACAGGTTCACGACGTGGAGTAGGATACTGCGATAGTGTTCGACTTTTGTATGCAAGTGCCCGTAATACAGTCGTCGTAGAGTAATTATACAGTACAAACTTGTAGTTAACCGACCCGAATGTTTTTATACCGACTTCTAAAAAAATCGGCCAAGTGCGAGTCAGACTCCCGCTGAAGGGTTCCGTATCATCCATCGAACTGATACCCCGACACTGAAACAGATATTCATGAAAATTTGCCAAAGATGCAGCATTGTGCGTTGGGTTCCAAGTGTTCCAACAATGCACAAATGGAAACTATTTTTTCCCGTGATTTCAACTCAGCTAATCGCAGTCCACTGCTGGACACAGGCCTCTCCCACGTTGCGCCACATCACTCGGTTCCACGACTTCCGTATCCAGGCCCCCCCAGCTACTTTCTTCAGGTCATCGGTCCACCTGGATGGGGGTGCCCTACGCTGCGTTTACCGATTCGCGGTCAGCTTACTGATGACTACAATGTTTTTGAATATATTAGGTATGTTTTTGATCCATTCTGATGGTTTAATGGGAATAAAATTTATGTAAAAGATATTTTTTTAAACATTTCTTTTTATAAACTATTGGATGAACTAAAAAGTTATAAAAATAATATTGAGTGAATAAAGAGTAGGTACATAATATAAAAGTCAGGCTGGCCCGGCCCCCCTTTAAATGCTTCTATTTTTTTTATTAGAGCGGTACATTGAAAATGTAGTAAGTACAAATGCTTCTGAAGAGGAGTACATTCGGATAATACATATCTCGCGACCTAAAGCCACGGGGCCGGGCCAGCCATACGTACGTATTTATCGGTTTTTTTCCGATAGCTTGATAACCATTCTCAGTTCTTTACGTAATTGCTTTGGCCTCTGTTATAAAGCTAAAACCTATCTATCTAAGTACCTGCAGGAAAATCAGAAGCACATCGTGACGTCTCTAAACGAAATACAGTATTTTTGCGTATTATATATTTTTTCACCAGTAGGTATATGTCCGCGCGTAGCTCAAGGTTTCATCAGGATTCATCACGAAATAAATTTCTCTTTACTACAAATTATGTATTTTCCGATTATTACATGAACTGACCAGAAGAAGAAGTTTTACAACAAGAATGACAGCCCGCGCAAAAGCACAGTGTCTCCATCTTTATATTACTACAAGTGGTGTGAACCGGTTCTCAAAAAACCGGATAATCACCGGTTAGAGTGAGTACCGGAGACTAATCGGTGATTGCACTAAACTACCGGTTATTTCATTTGTTGCAGAAAGCACCCAAATGTGCTGTGAAATGTGCATTTTTTTATTTTTTTAGCGTGTTTTTTCTTCTCATATATATAGATTTAGAGTATTTTGAAGAACCGGAGAATATCCGGATAATCTCCGGTGATTCAATAAAATCTCCGCATAATCTCCGGAGGCTGAAAATGCCTCCGGTTCACACCACTAATTACTACAATCAAATAGACCCAACGGAGTCACTAAATACATTTTAATTTATAAATGAACACTAAAATAATTAACCAGTCGTCTTGATAAAACTAATATTAATTTAGATAATCTCTAAAAATTATATAAACCAACAAATCATGCCAGATATTAAAATATGAAACAATATAAAGCGGAATTATCAGAACCACAAAATTAAATTAACAACATTTAAATTAATCATTTCATTAATCTAATTAGAATATTCGAATTATAATTATTATAATATTAACATTATTTACAACATTAATTTAATTAATACGGATCATCAAATATTAAACTTTGCTAAACAAAAAGGTATCTTCTTTGATCTTTGATGATCTTTGCAAAGTACAACAAATACAACTTTGATGATCTTTGCAAAGTACAACAAATACAACAGCAAACTACATAGCAAATTCTAGAAATAATGGATATTTATTTCAAAATACTTCATAATCTAAAAGTAATTCATCGTATAAACTAGTTACCTCAAAATGGCAATAGATTGCGTTGTAAGCATCGATATTCGATATAGAATAGACATGTCTGAGTCCGAGTATAAATTAATATTTTAATGTTATAAGCTATGGAAAGCTATATTACTCTCAAATTACACTAGAGGGCGCAATGTTCAACCAACGCCAGGAAGAAATATTCAATACTGACCAGTAATAAAGATTAATATATTCTGTCAAAAAAGTGTAAACAAATTTATGGCAACACTAGCGCTCCCATATATACCTAATAGTACGGCTGAAATAAAGTAAAATACTATTATTAGCAACACGCACGTTTATAGGATAAAAATGTATAGGTGTGTGTGACCATACTTTTACAGTTAAAAAGTAATGCCTGCTTATCAGGGGCTAGGCAGGTATGTTCAATAATGGGGTGCTGGCCAGAAAACCTCCACGTGTGCCTGACGGCTGCTTGTCGTTCTGGACACGTCTGGAGGGATCGGCAGTTGTTTAGCCGGTGCATCCTGGGCACGGGCAATAAAATCCTGCCGAGGGATTAACCTTCGGGGGATTTTATTGCCTGTGGCGAATATTCTGGCGCGGGAGGGGCCCGTTCTGGGCCAGTAGGGAGTTGCTCGACGTGTCCCTCTGAGCAGAGGGCACAGTGGAGGAGCAGGGGCGGGCCCGGTGTGCACTCACCCTGCCACTGGGCAGGCAGCGGGGGGACTGTCTTTCCCTGCCCCCGTCGATCTCGTAACCCCAGGAGTACCCGCTGAGTAGTGTTCTCGCGCCTCTTGGGACCGAGGGTCTTGGCTTCACCGCCCGGACCGAGAGGAAGAAAACCTCTATAAAAAATTACGAGAGGTAGGGCCTGCGAGCAGCAGACTCGGGGTAGTCTGCTGCCCGACAAGCAGCTGGCGTAGCTGGCACAGCCGGCGTAGTTGGCGCAGCTGGTAAAGGCCCATGAGGTGAGGTGGCGTGCAGTGTTCCGTGTGCGCCACAAAGGAGGGTGCGGCCAACGTAAGGCCGCACGGGGAGAAGGGGCTCGCCTGCTTGTGGCGGGCCAGGACCTGTCGGGGGTGGTTGTGTGAATACTCACGGGTTCCCACGCCCCCGGCTAAGGTAGTTGAAGGAACACCGTGGTGGTTTTAGTCGGAAAGAGTCCGACACTGGCTCCGCCTACCCCGGGCGGAGTGCGTCCATTAGGATTTCCCCACGGCAAAAAAAAAAAAAAAAAAAAAACCAACCATGAGAGGAGCACTGAATTTTTAGGTTAGGTATTAATAAGTTATTACATCAATATTCAATATTACAAAACAAAAGGACAAGTCATGTCGGGTTATAGAACGTCCGTCTTGTTCAACGACTCGTAGCAAAATCACAGATTAATGATATATGTACAGCAAAATAAGATGCGTAGCATCTCTACTTGGTCTGTGAAAATAAGCAAAAGTTAAACGTAGTGGTTACTGTGGTTATATTCTCTTTGGCAAAAGTCAAAGAATATAATACTACGTAAGAAGAGACGGAAGTACGGAACTTAGGTCCGTATTACAGAAGCTTCCTCAAGTACAGTTTAAACTCCAATCACCTGATCACTACTTAAGGATAGAATCGTTACTTGAGTATCGGTCTTATTCCAGAACGGTAATTATAAACTTTAATTCAACAACAAAACACACGAATTTGACCTGAAATATAATAGAAATCTCTACTCAAGCGTAGTCTGGACCACGCTTGAGTGATTACAGATCAAATATCTGCCCAAATACCGAAACAGGTGACAATATAAAACGAAACTAAACTCAGCTGAACTGTGATCAACAAATCTCTGCTTGAGGGACGTTCTAAAATCAAAGCTCAACTTAAAACTAGTTTGAAACAGAGATCAACGCTTGAGTATCCTTCTGGAATACGGGCCGAACATCGTTTTTAATCCTAATCTATGCAAAAGACTGCCAACCACAAAATAATAAGGGATACCTTTGCCAACAGTGTGACCGTTTTAAAAAAAGGTAAACAACTAAAAAATAATGTTTTCAGTACTAAAAAATACTAAAATACATGCAGAATTAAACTAAAATTGTACTAAAAAAATATTCAAATAAAACACCTATTTTTTTATATCAATTATCAAATTTCAATTCAAATTGTGTTCTAAATAAAAATAAAAATAAATTCTTATAAGACATTCATAAATTAAACAAAAAAACAATGTTTTAATCGTTGAATTATATGTTTCAATTTTATAGGTATGTTTAGTACGGAAGGAATTAGTTGGGTTAATGAACTAAGGGACGCTGGACCTTACCTTGGATTATCCAATACAATGTTAATAAAACGATGATACCTATTTAAAAACTTCCGATACTTCGTCTTCATACAAACCTCGATTATTTTCCCATTTCATTATATAAACTAGTACAATATCTGTGTATTTTCCTTTCCTTAAAATTTTCCCAAAAACGATTTTTTACCCCAAAATTGCGGAACCAAACCCCGATCTTGCTATAGCACAATTTGTGAGAATAACCATAAACTATTTGTACATACTACTTTAAAAAAGAGACAAATTATACATCTGTGATAAGCATCAGACAAAGACAAAACTAGGCCAATGAATGAAAGTTAGTACTGCCAGAAAATAATACTAAAAATATACTATAAAGAGGTTGTCAAGTTAAAATTGTACCAAAAAATACCAAAATCTGAAATAAAACCAAAAAAATACTAAATCAATTTTGCGGAGGCCAAATTATACCAATTTGGTATCGAAAATACCAAAAACGGTCACACTGTTTGCCAACCTAAGAATATAGAACTGTCAAAATGATGACATAGCGAATAGTGAGAAGCCATAGTAGAAATAAATATCGATATCGAGATATTAGTGAGGGGAATAACGTAATATCGACATCAATAAAAGTTGCTGCAATATCCTGGCCCTCAGATTAGTTTTAAATACTTTATATTTTTCTTGGGAAACTTTAAAATAAGAAAACAGTTTCGAAAAAATGTTTAATAGAATGTAATTTTCTTTTATTCTTTACATGACGATACATCGCAGATAATTCGCAACCTTATTAAAAAACCGAATTAACTCAAACATCATGTTGGTTGAGAAATCACCCTTAAGGTTTAAACTGTATACGCCATTATCCTACAAACATGATTTTATTTTTTAATTCGGTTTTTTATTAAAGATGCGATACATTAAAGTCGCTCAGCGAGCTATGGAGCGAGCTTTGCTTGGAGTTTCTTTGAAGGATAAAATCCGTAACGAGATTATCCGGAGAAGAACCGGAGTGACCGACATAGCTTGTAGGATCAGTAAGCTGAAGTGGCAGTGGGCTGGCCATGTCTGTCGAAGGACCGATGGCCGTTGGAGCAGACGAGTCCTTGAGTGGAGACCGCGTATCGGCAAACGCAGCGTAGGGCGCCCCCCTGCCAGGTGGACCGACGACCTAAAGAACGTGGCTGGGGGGGACTGGATGCGGGAAGGCAGAGGACCAAGCGTTGTTGCGCAACTTGGGAGAGGCCTATGTCCAGCAGTGGACTGCGATAGGCTGAGTTGATACATAATTATACTTAGGCCCGTATTCCAGAAGGATACTCAAGCGTTGATCTCTGTTTAAAACTAGTTTCAAGTTGAGCTTTGATTTTAGAACGTCCCTCAAGCAGTGATTTGTTGATCACAGTTCAGCTGAGTTTAGTTTCGTTTTATATTGGTGCCGATTCTCTTGTACACCCACCTAAACCTAACTATAACTAAAATTTACAAATTTTAGTTTAGAAAATCATAAAACTTATTCTGTGTTTATCTTTTTCTTATTTTAGAAAACTTGTTGACAGCTCTAATAATTGAGTTTGACGCATCTAAGTTGAATTGGCGGTGTTACCAGTACATCTTGAAAAAATTATTAAAGAGTGAATGGAATGACCGAAAGTTCACAAAAACAGAAGGAAATTAAATAATAATTATATTTGGAATTATTAGTTTATCATTAAAATTAAGAAGAAAAAATCATGTCACGAAATAAAGTACATTTTTTGTTTTATATTTTCAATAAAATATATAAATTGGTATAATGTGATCAGATTAAAGAGCTAGGTTATTATTTTCTACGGCCCGTATTACAGAACGATACTCAAGCTTTGATCACTGTTTAAAACTAGTTTTGAGTTGAGCTTTGATTTTAGAACGTTCCTCAAGCAGAGATTTATTGATCACAGTTTTTATCTGTAATCAATCACTCTGGTGTGGTCCAGACTACGCTTGAGTAGAGATTTCTATTTTAATTCAGGTCAAATTCGTGTGTTATGTTGTTGAATTAAAGTTTATAATAATTACAGTTCTGGAATAAGGCCGATACTCATGTAACGATTCTATCCTTAAGTAGTGATCAGGTGATTGGAGTTTAAACTGTACTTGAGGAACCTTCTGTAATACGGGCCTAAGGCCCGTATTCCAGAAGGATACTCAAGCGTTGATCTCTGTTTAAAACTAGTTTCAAGTTGAGCTTTGATTTTAGAACGTCCCTCAAGCAGAGATTTGTTGATCACAGTTCAGCTGAGTTTTTTTCGTTTTATATTGTCACCTGTTTCGGTATTTGGGCAGATATTTGATCTGTAATCACTCAAGCGTGGTCCAGACTACGCTTGAGTAGAGATTTCTATTATATTTCGGGTCAAATTCGTGTGTTTTGTTGTTGAATTAAAGTTTATAATTACCGTTCTGGAATAAGACCGATACTCAAGTAACGATTCTATCCTTAAGTAGTGATCAGGTGATTGGAGTTTAAACTGTACTTGAGGAAGCTTCTATAATACGAGCCTAAGAGTACCTATCAAAGGAGATATATTGTTATTATTGCAGCGTATCGTATGTATATCTTAAACAACGAGAAACAGAGCTATTTGCAAAAAATGCAAGGACCTTTGAATTCCATGGGCAATCACAATAATAAACTATTTCTTTAATTTAAAAAGCTGGAATTTCCCTTTTTAAAGACGTGGTTAAAAAGTTCTAGCACCCAGGCCACGAAATTTTTCAAAAAAGTTGAATAAATTAGAATATTGTAAGCTAAAAAGTACCACGCACAGTGATGGGCAGTGGATAAATATCAAAATGATAAAAACTCGGATATTTATCAGAAATGGATAAATACTCGTTTTTACCCGTATTTATCGGATATTTATCCAAAATGGTGGATAAAATATTTTCTGCGTCTCTGATAGATATTTTTCTGGTTTTGCTTAATTAGCTCTTCCACCCCCCGCGCCCCGTAATATCTAGAACTTAGCTTTGCGTCGCAAAATGGTTTGAAACTAGAATTTCATACTATTACCTAGGAATTTCAAGTTCTCTTTGATTTATATATTTTATTTTGTTGAGGGATGGAAATCATTGGAAAATAGATACGCACGATCCGCTTGGCAGTCAAAATAAACATTTTTTTTTTAATGCAAGGGAATGCTCCGTGTGTCATATTTCAGAACTGTATGGAACTGTAAAGCGTGTGTGATTGATATAGTGTACTGTCCTAACGTAGTTGTACACCATGAACTTTCCAATCTTCTGATAAAGAATGGAATCAGGCGTTACTCGGCGGAAATCCATGACATACAAAATATGAAGTTACAATATTTAGTGTTAATTCTTCCAAAACTAGGTCGTCAAGCTTTGATGCAATACGCAGCACCGCCCTGTCAGTCCTGCCACACACTAATATATGCATTTGCAGCAGGTGCCAGAAGGCAAGGCAAGGAAGATGAAGTAGGTGGTTTTTCTTTGTATTAGACTGAGTCAGGCTGGCTACAATCTTCCATTATGAGGCCCCAGTACATTCACAGAGTAATTTAGTAGGTAGTTCCATAATATCCCGATAAAATAAAAGCAAAAGATCTGATAAACATGTATACAAACTATATAGAGTTGCTATCGCATATGTCTTACGATTTGAACGAACTTGTCTGTCCAACTACTGGAAAAGGCAAAGAACGCTTAAATCAAGATATTGTGAATATCACTGAATACCTCAAGACACCCGGAAGATGCAGTGAAATTATTCGAAAGGTTGTATTGAAAAAACAAAGCTACAAATTCAGTTGAAACGGCATTGGGGATGTTAATATCACCAAATTTACCAAGCCTGGATTGGAATGCTGCTGGAATAATGTGAACCGGCCATAAAATTCAGATTCTGACTCCAATGGGTTACTTTGACTGATCAATCTGTGATTTTGATGAGTATTTTAGATGAATGATACCTAAGTACTCCTTTTTAGCGTACGTAATCTTTAAGCATGTAGGAGGTCTCAGATAATTTCTCTTTTGCTCACTATATCAAAATTACGACCATTATTTTTATGCGACTGCCCACAATAGAAGGTTCAAGACTTATCTCAGGGTCTACTCAACTAATTGAGATAAAACACCTCCAAAAATTGATGGTTTTTGTTATTTTTCTCATTTTTATCCCCCATAGCCGGGTTTAACGAAAATAAAACTCAATAACAACATCTAGTTCAACTAGATAACTAGACTAGCTGTATTTTTAGGAAACCGCAACCAACCAACAATCATACCCTCTACTTCATATGCAACTTCATACAATATACCCTCTACTTCGTATGGAACTTCATACAATAGACAGGTCAAGCTGTATTACAGGATTTACCTAACAGATTGAGATAAATCTGTAAGTTAAGCTATTACATATGTAAGTACAACGTTTCTTTATGATCTGTTCAGCCATTGTTACGTGATGAGGTACGAACACACAGGAATACATAAATTATAAAAAAAATGATTTGTGTTATATTTCTCATTTTTCATCCCTCTAGCTGATTTTAATGAAAACAAAACTCGATAACAATAGGTATCTAGTTCAACTAAATAACTGGACTAGTTGTATATTTAGGAAACCGTAACCAAACAACAATCCGCGCGTGCGCCGTTAACTGAGACAATAAACCATTTTTCTTTCTTTCTTTTCTTTCAATCATGCCCTTTACTTAATATGTTACTTCATACAATAGAGGGGTCAAGCTGTATTTCAGGATCTACCACATATCTCAATTTTTCCACACAACAAAGTGGAATATACCGTTAGTTAGGCTAATACCAATACAACTATAAAGTTTCATCCTTTCAGCCGTTCTCACGTGCTGAGATAAACAGATAGACAGACATGATTTAAAATAAAGGTTAATTCGTGTTCTATGGACCCGTAGCTAGTTTTCGCGAAAAAAACCTAATAAACAGACTTTTCGACATTTACGACTTAAGTAATAGTGTAGAGAATTGATTATAATAAGGCACAATTCTATAATTTCAGATTTTCATTTAATAACCAATCATTTTTTGTGTAAAATAAGCAAATTTACGTTACATATCATACAAGAAACAAAAATTGTACGCATAAAATATTTATCCGCTGTTTTGGATAAATACTCGAGTAAAAATGGATATTTATGAGTATTTATCCATTTTTAGTATTTATCCGGATAAATGCCCATCAATAACCACGCAGGATTACAAACTTGGAGACCACAGACCAAGTAGAGATGTGTTGGAGACTTTCTCCCCAAAAGAGGGAAAATTTGTGAATTCAGGATTTTTAGGGACACATATTAGCATAAAATGATAGAATTGAATGTCACATAGATTTTTTTTCCCATTGTATGGATTTATGTACTTCTTAACCTTTATTATATAGGTACCTCTTCTTATCGAAATTATAAATTTCATTGTATATTTCTATGAACAATTTACCTTTCTGCTGAATCTACAACAGCTGCAACGACATAGTAGGCATCCATTATTTATTTTAAACTACCTAAAAACTATAAAAATGAATAAAATAAGCTTTGCAATTTTAGTTGTTGATAACTAATTATAGTCGACATGTATTTTGATGCCTTCTAAAAATAGTCGGATTTAGGTTGACATTTCTAATATTAGGTGAAAAACGTCAATTACAGAATAGCAAAATGTCAATTTTTACTAAGTTGAATAACTAAACTAATTTTGGTCCTGTCAAACCAAAAATTAGTTTTAAAGTGAATTTCAGAATAGAAAACGTCGTTTGACAGGACTAAACTAAATTTAGGTGATTTTTAGTCTAGTTTAGAGAATTTTGTGACAAGAGAATCGGCACCATTGGTGCCGATTCTCTTGTACACCCACCTAAGCCTAACTATAACTAAAATTTACAAATTTTAGTTTAGAAAATCATAAAACTTATTCTGTGTTTATCTTTTTCTTATTTTAGAAAACTTGTTGACATCTCTAATAAATGAGTTTGACGCATCTAAGTTGAATTGGCGGTGTTACCAGTACATCTTGAAATTTTTTTTAAAGAGTGAATGGAATGACCGAAAGTTCACAAAAACAGAAGGAAATTAAATAATAATTATATTTGGAATTATTAGTTTATCATTAAAATTAAGAAGAAAAAATCATGTCACGAAATAAAGTACATTTTTGTTTTATATTTTCAATAAAATATATAAATTGGAATAATGTGATCAGATTAAAGAGCTAGGTTATTATTTTCTACGGCCCGTATTACAGAACGATACTCAAGCGTTGATCACTGTTTAAAACTAGTTTTGAGTTGAGCTTTGATTTTAGAACGTTCCTCAAGCAGAGATTTATTGATCACAGTTCAGCTGAGTTTAGTTTTATTTTATACTGTCACCTGTTTCGGTATTTGAGCAGAGATTTGATCTGTAATCAATCACTCTGGTGTGATCCAGACTACGCTTGAGTAGAGATTTCTATTTTAATTCAGGTCAAATTCGTGTGTTATGTTGTTGAATTAAAGTTTATAATAATTACCGTTCTGGAATAAGACCGATACTCATGTAACGATTCTATCCTTAAGTAGTGATCAGGTGATTGGAGTTTAAACTGTACTTGAGGAACCTTCTGTAATACGGGCCTAAGAGTACCTATCAAAGGAGATATTTTGTTAAAAAGCTGGAATTTCCCTTTTTAAAGACGTGGTTAAAAAGTTCTAGCACCCAGGCCACGAAATTTCTCAAAAAAGTTGAATAAATTAGAATATAACTCAGATTAAAAAGAATATAAGCTAAAAAGTACCACGCAGGGTTACAGACTTGGAGACTTTCTCCCCAAAAGAGGGAAAATTTGTGAATTCAGGCTTTTTAGGGACACATATTAGCATAAAATGATAGAATTGAATGTCAAACATAGAATTTTTTTTCCCATTGTATGGATTTATGTACTTCTTACCCTTTATTATTTATGTACCTCTTCTTATCGAAATTATAAATTTCATTGTATATTTCTATGAACAATTTACCTTTCTGCTGAATCTACAACAGCTGCAACCACATAGTAGGCATCCATTATTTATTTTAAACTACCTAAAAACTATAAAAATGAATAAAATAAGCTTTGCAATTTTAGTTGTTGATAACTAATTATAGTCGACATATATTTTGATGCCTTCTAAAAATAGTCAGATTTAGGCTGACATTTCTAATATTAGGTGAAAAACGTCAATTACAGAATAGCAAAATGTCAATTTTTACTAAGTTGAATAACTAAACTAATTTTGGTCCTGTCAAACCAAAAATTAGTTTTAAAGTGAATTTCAGAATAGAAAACGTCGTTTGACAGGACTAAACTAAATTTAGGTGATTTTTAGTCTAGTCTAGAGAATTTTGTGACAAGAGAATCGGCACCAATGTCAACCGTGTTAACACATATTCATTATTAAACTGAGTTAGGCCTCTAATAGAATTTAATGTTATTTAGGCACAGTATTTAGGGGTAAATAGTTTTAATTAAGCCATGTTAACAATTAAAAACTAATGATTCAATCTAAAAATTGATAATGCCGTAAATTAATCGATTACGTACCGTCCCTATTTTTGACAAGAAAACAAATACTGACGTTTTTCTGCAGTGTTGCCAGACATACGATAATAAATATATATTTTTATTTTTATTTATTTTTAACCTTTTCGCGTCACTATCTAGTCCCAAACTAAGCAAAGCTTGTACTAGGGGTACTAGACAATGGATATAATACTTAGATACTCTTTTTTTGTAAATACATACTTATAATACATAAGAAACACCAGATAATGAAGCATATTTTAAATAAGTACGATTAATGTTCGAATTATTCGAACAAAATAAAGTATTTTTTGTGCTAATAAAGATAACTCAACTACCCAACTGACCCAATCAGATATTATATACACATTATGTAAATTATAAACTGAATAATACGCTCTCAATTAAACATGGTAGGTACAGACAGATTAATTATGAACCATATAACCACCAAGGGCCGATCCAGCCTTTGTGTCAGGGGGGGGGGGGTCGCGTAATTATATTCAGCCCCGGATCTGATTTTTTTAAAGGAGAGATTAATCTTTACAAAGAATCTTGGAAAAAAATTTGAAACCACTAAAATTCTAGGATTTTCGTAATTTTTGCTAAAAAATTTAAGTGAATTTTAGAGCTTTAGATTTTCTCTTTGTAGAGTATTAATGTAGCGGAATAGTTACTCGTGACACCCATGGCAAAAAAATATCAATATATAAAGGCGCGAGCGAAGCGAGCGCGCACTTTTTCTCAGTTTTGGTTTTGGTCTCTTTTAACTACAGAATAGTTGCTTGCAACATACGCGCAGTACCTAGAAGCAAAGAGGGCAGCAAAATAAGCGCGAGCGAAATTTTTTGATTGTTCATGAACAAACTGATTAGCTCTTCACAAAAGCAAAGATATTCTGTGACAAAAGTGTACGCATTTATTTGATTGCAACCTGTTCTTACGGCGCCTAGAGCGGCTAATAGTAAACGCTTTAGCGTAAATAACTAAATATAGATTGACGTCGTGGCAGCGCTACTAATCAAATCGAGCGCGAGCAAAGCGAGCGCAATTTTTTTTGGGTATTATTTTGCAAAACAAGATTATAATGACTTACTTGAGTTTAAGGAGCTTTTTTGATTAGAAAAATAGGTATTTCTGTTGTTGATGGTTACCTAAGTATTCAATCGACGGTGACGCACAGCGTCCCTAGGACATAAAAAAATCAAGCTTCTAAGGCCCGTATTACAGAAGCTTCCTCAAGGACAGATTAAACTCCAATCACCTGATCTCTACTTAAGGATAGAATCGTTACTTGAGTATCGGTCTTATTCCAGAACGGCAATTATAAACTTTTATTCAACAACATAACACGTGAATTTGACCTGAAATATAATAGAAATCTCTACTCAAGCGTAGTCTGGACCACACTAGAGTGATTACAGATCAAATCTCAGCTCAAATACCGAAACAGGTGACAGTATAAAACAAAACTAAACTCAGCTGAACTGTGATCAACAAATCTCTGCTTGAGAAACGTCCTAAAATCAAAGCTCAACTTTAAACTAGATTTAAACTGAGATCAACGCTTGAGTATCGTTCTGTAATACTGGCCTATGTCAAGGTAATCATACGGCTATGTCACATATTTTGATACTCGCAAACTCACATTAAAAACCTATAGGGTACTTCGCGTTGACCTAGAATCGTGAAATTTGGCTGTTATATCGATTTTTCAAAATATCGAACTTCGATTGTATATTTAAAAATATCGATAAGTATATCGAAAACAGCAGAAATAGTTTGTTTACTTGACAGCTCATGTACATACTATGGGCCACACTGCGGGTTGCCACGCGGATTAGGTATTTTGACATCCCGTAAAGTTCTTACCAAGCAGAGTATATACAAATAGCATGCGATCTCTTTCACCAGACCACATATAAGACGTTGGTTAACAAGAGACAAAGAATAGATTCATAATTCAAACAAACGATTAAATAGATATTTGTATAAACTAGGTGGATATAGAAGAATAGGCCGCCTCCATAGGTTTATTAATTCAATGAGCATAATACATAATACAGTCACTATCGGTGTTCAATACTATTGAAATATCGAAAGTCTATCGATACTATTGTTTTTTCGTGGACTATCGATAGGCTATCGATAGACTATCGATAGTCGCCTATCGGGCGGCGTCACTAGTTGTAGTCTATTTGTTTGTTGTATAAACAGCTGAGAAAAGCAAAAACATAATTTGCTATTAATTTTGGTTTTAGCAGATGTCATTAATTAATTTAATTTTAAAACATTTTGTTTTTGACTTTGATAAACATAAAGGTAAATTTATAACAGTTTTAGTGGGTATCACTAACTAATATAAAAAAATAAAGAGGTAACAGCAAGCTTGCTTGATTGACTGCGTGTCACGTTTGTGCTTATGCATAATAATCTGTCTCGTTCGTTTGATTTTTATTTTCCAAACACACACCTCTGCATTGGAATGAGTCGTTTGTAAATAGTGACTTTTATAAGACCAGTGATAAATGAACCATGCTAATTATCAATGTTTAGAATAACATAATCTTTTACTACCATTTATACCTACTGTACTGTGCGACCGTGAAGGTTGAGAATGTTACGTCACTTTGCTTTTAGTGAGTGATATAAACTTTATTATTTTGTTTCTGTATTGAGACGTGTTTTTAACTTAAAAAGTGTTGATGCTGTGATCAATATTATAAAGTGTAAAACGTCTGAAATGAGCGTAAACGTACATACACCGGCTGCGACATGATGCCGCCATGTTATTTAGGATTCGCATTTTCGCTGTCAACTACGGATCGCGGTCAGCCCTAATACAGTTCGAGGATTTCTTTCTATTCCTGAAAATCCGTAAGTAAACAAAAACAGTGCAACACTTTCATTTGTTTCCACATATTTCTAATGAGATTATTAAAATAGTGCTACCCAAGTACTTAATTTATATTGTTTACTGTGGTGTATTGACTGTCAATGCAATGACGTCATTATGTGTAAGTAGTTACTGATTGTTTAATAAATTACTAAATGTATACCTTTTGGATATATTTAATATGATTTCGATGCGTGGACAAACAAAACATATGTTATCAGCGTTGTCTTGCTTATGAAATGTTTTCAAGGTCTCTTTTTTGCCTTGATCACATCACTTGTTAGGTTATTTTTTGTTCCTTTATCAATCATCAGTTTAAGGCGCTAGGATTGCGCCCGAACTGCTTGAGAATAATTGAAACGCAGGTCACAGTTAAAATGTATGGTTTTAATCCTCTGGTAATAGTTTACATAAAACATAAAAGTAGAATAAGAATTACAACAACTTGGAAACTTAGATAATTGACATCCACCAGAACCAAAGATACTATATTGTCTTATGGCAGTGTTACCATCCCCTAAAACGTCGGCGACTACAGATGATATATAGTCGTGGGATCGCCACACCACCCCCCCACGGAGAAAGAAAAGGTATACAAAAAAAAAAATACAACATAAAGAAAACACAAAATAAGACTATAAATCTAGAACATCCCGAAACTTAACCCGTCTACCAGCTCTGGTGATAACAGTGGGTGGAAGTGGAGGTGGTGTAGTAGTTACAGTAGGGAAAGTTGGGTTTGCTGGTGAAGGTGGATGTGGAGGTACAGGAGCTTGTTCGGAGGGAGGAGAAAACATTGGGACAGAGGATGACACAGGAGGAGTAGATGACGTGTCAAAATCCAGGTGTGCTGGTTTAACACGGTCTATGCTGACTGTACTCTCCCTTCCATTCACATCCAAGGTAAGTGTTTTGTCCCTTCTCCTTAGAATGCGATGTGGTCCAGTGTAGGGAGGCTGCAGAGGGCGACGGACAGTGTCGTCGCGAAGCAGGACGTGAGTCGCTGTCGCTAGATCTCTAAAAATAAAGGTCGATGGTCGAGCATGTCGTGAAGCAGGTATTGGACGTAAAGCTTCCATTCGCCTCCTCAACTCTGTGACAAAATCTGAGGCATCATTTGGGCTCCTAGGTTCGTCAGCTGGCACGATTAGTTCTCCAGGTAGTCGGAGCGGCTCCCCATAAACGAGCTCAGCAGACGAGGTGTTCAAGTCCTCCTTGAGCGTTGTCCTCATGCCAAGGAGCACTAGTGGGAGTGCCTTTGTCCATGTTTGACGATGGCACATTAAAGAAGCTTTGAGTTGGCGATGCATGCGCTCTACCATGCCATTAGCACACGGGTGGTAGCTGGTTGTGCGAATCCGTTTTGTTGCGCACACGTTCATGAGGCGCCGAAACAAAACAGACTCGAACTGGCGTCCTTGATCGGTTGTTATTGTGCTTGGAACTCCAAAACGGGATACCCAACCAGTTACCAGCGTATCTGCCACTTCTTCCGCCGTTATAGATGTCATGGGCCACGCCTCAGGCCAGCGCGAGTACCTGTCGACCGCTGTCAAACAATATGAAAAGTTGTTAGAAGAAGGAAGTGGACCAATAATGTCGATATGAATATGGCGGAACCTACCAGATGGGTTGGAGAAAGATATTAGGGGTGAGGAAATATGTCTGGAAACTTTACTGCGCTGGCACTGGAGGCATGACTGTGCCCATTTTCTGCAGTCATTATTAACTTGTGGCCATACGTAACGCTCAGTCACCAATCGAACGGATCCCCGCACGCCTGGGTGACTGAGACCATGCAGTCGATCGAAAGCTGCTCGACGGAAGGGTAAGGTAAGGTATGGACGAGCTCGACCTGTCGAAGTGTCGCAGAGTATGTATGTGTTGGTCCCGGGAATGAGGATTTTTGCTAACTTTAAGGAAGAAGATGCAGCCACTTCTCTAAGTTCTTGGTCGTCTTCCTGCGATGCTGCGAGGGACTCGTAGTCTTCTTCCAAAGAAATGGATTCAACCCGGGACATAGCATCTGCGACAACGTTGTCGGCGCCCTTTACATATTTAATGTCAGTAGTGAATTGGCTTATAAAGGTTAGCTGATTAAGTTGGATTGGTGGCAGCTTCTCGCGGCGTTGTACGAAAGCGTATACGAGCGGCTTGTGGTCAGTAAAAATTGTTGCGTGTTGCGCTTCCAGTATGTGCCGAAAATGTTGAACACTCTCGTACACTGCCAGGAGTTCTCTATAATAAGCGGGCCACTCTACCTGTTTTGCTGTGAGCTTTTTACTAAAGTACGCGAGAGGTTGCCAATCATTACCGTCTTTTTGTTGTAAACATGCGCCTATATGGGTGCTAGACGCATCAGTGAACAGGCCCAATGGGGACTCACAATTTGGGTGCGATAGTGTTGTTACGTTAGACAGGCTCTTTTTGCAGTCATTAAAACATTGCTCGAGCTCGGGCGTCCATGGAAATGGCTTTGCACCCTTGCTGTTAGTTGCAGCAACTGCGTCGATTAAAGGAGCCTGGTATTTTGCGGCATCAGGCAAGAACCTGCGGTAATAGTTTACCATGCCCAGAAATCTGCGTACTCCTTGCACTGTCTTCGGAAGGGGAAAATCTATGAGTGCACGTATACGGTCTTCAGGAGGGTACGTGCCTGCAGCGTTGATGCGGTAACCCAAAAAGCTTACCTCAGATGCACCGATAACACACTTCGCTGGGTTGATGACTACTCCGTACTCGTCCAATCGACGAAACAGAAGCTTGAGATGTTCAGCATGTTGCTGAGGATCTGTAGAATATACGAGGATGTCATCAACGTAGGCGAAGCAAAAGTCAAAACCACGCACCACTTCGTCAATGAACCTCTGAAACGTCTGTCCAGCGTTTCGAAGACCGAAAGTCATATAGGGGAATTCAAAAAGTCCAAAAGGCGTAATAATAGCAGTTTTGCAAATGTCGTCAGAGGTAACAGGAATCTGTTGATATGCTTTAACAAGGTCCAAAGTACTAAACACTGAGCATCCGGAAAGGTTTTGACAAAAATCCCCTATATGACGGACAGGATAACGGTCCGGAATGGTGCGGGCGTTTAACGCTCGGTAGTCACCGCAGGGGCGGTACGTATCATCTTTCTTCAGTGCGAGATGCAGTGGAGATGCCCATGAGCTGCTGGAAGGTCTGGCAGTGCCCACTCGAACCATTTCCTCAAACACTTTTTGAGCTGCCCGAAGCTTTTGTGGAGCAAGACGACGGGGCCGTGCTGTAACCGGTGGGCCATCAGTTGTATTGATGAAGTGCACCGTTGTATGCTTTGGATCTTTAGGAGCCCCAGGAGGTCGTGAAACGCTGGGAAACTCAGCGAGGATGTGTGCATATGGAGAATCAGGCGAATGGATCAGCTTTATACTGGGTTGGTCAATAGAAATAAACTCTGTGTTGACTGATAGTCCTGTCTTGTCATCACGTAGTTTACCGTGAGCGCAATCAGGTAACAAATGATAGTGGGCTAGAAAATCGGAGCCAATAATGGGAGTCCCTACTTCTGCGACAACAAACTTCCAAACGAAATCGCGTCTTAACCCTAAATTAAGTTTGAGTTCAACCAGACCAAATGTGTTGATTTTGGTGCCATTCGCTGCAATAAGTTCATAGGGCATTGGTTGTGTCTTGCCCTTAATGTGCTTTCTCGGAAGGCAAGATAGATCGGATCCAGTGTCAATTAAAAATCGACGATTTGAATGTCGATCGCTAACAAACAGACGACGACCTGCTAAGGAGCAATCAGTAGCCGCCATTACTGACTGCTGCTTGAGTTTCCCTGGTTATTTGAGGTGGATGGAGCGCTGTGAGACCAGGTACACGGTTGCAGGCATTTCGATGCTTTTCCTGCAAACCGGTCGTGATACCAACAAAGTTGGGAGTTGCGGGGACGTGCGGGTGAGCGACTGCGATTCCGGGTATGCAGGATCCTCTGGCCATCACTAGCACAGAGGCCAGTGACTAGATGAGTAAGGTCCTTTACCTGCTGCTGCAGCAACTTGAGCTGCTCGTTGGTGTCTGAGGAAGGTCCTTTGCTAACAGCGTTAACATTTAGGGCTGGTTGGGAGCTGATCCCTTGCAGCTTGTCTGCTAAGTCACCAAGGTCTTGAAGGGGTGACTGGTTTTGGGCAACTAGGATCCCTTGTATTTGCTGCGGCAACCTGTTCATCCAAATGGTCTTTAGTAGCTGTTCGGGAAGGGAAGGCCCACCAAGTGTGCGGAGATGTCGCAGGAATGATGAGGGTTTTCTGTCCCCTATCTCCTCCGTCTCAAGGAGTCGTCTTATCTTTTCTTCATATGAATCAGAAAACCTTGAGATTAAAGCCTTTTTTAAAACGGTGTAAGGCTGGTCCTTCGGTGGCTCGGTAACTATGTCTTCCACCTCTGTTGAGGCCTTAGTGTCCAGCTGGCTGATTGCATAATAGTACTTGGTTTTTTCTTGTGAAATGTTATTTATGAAGAATTGAGCCTCTAAAGTTGAAAACCAGAGACTAGGCTTGTCCGGCCAGAATGGGGGAACGCGGATAGAAACTCTATTGACTACCATACTGTGTGAGCTAGAAGGGGAAGGGTCATTGGACTGTCCATCACCGGTTTCAGGGTTGTGCGTTGGGAGAACAACGTCTTTTCCCTCATCGGCCATTGTGGTAATGTTTTAACACAAATATTGTATTAAATTAAATATGACAAAATGCTAGAAATGTGGTACAATGAATATATGTGCACAATAGTACAAACACAGTCACATGCACGAAATACAAAATTAAACAAGAATTAGCCGTTGACAAAATAAAATGTTAATAATAGCACACACACAAACAAAATTATGAGGCACAAACAGTAACTGTCCCATAGGAAAACACCGTTGTTGCAATATTGTTTAGACAAGTCCAAGCAAGAGTTAAATAAAAACACTTACAGGTTATATTGATGTAAACTTCGGTTTTTAGCACAAAACTCACACAATGACGAATAAGCTCGTAGTTTTTCCTTTGATGTAGGCCGGCAACTCGCGAGCCGGCTGGCGAATAAGTTGGTAGTTATCAATACCAACGACTAAAAGGAAAATTTGCGTTGCTGCTGCTTGCGATGAGTTTTGACCACATAGGGAAGCTTGAACTTAGAGCGCTTAACTTCTTCTTCTTAAAGCCGGCGTCCTACGCCGGAGTTCTGTATTCGTTGTCAGGGTCACCAATAAGGCGCTAGGATTGCGCCCGAACTGCTTGAGAATAATTGAAACGCAGGTCACAGTTAAAATGTATGGTTTTAATCCTCTGGTAATAGTTTACATAAAACATAAAAGTAGAATAAGAATTACAACAACTTGGAAACTTAGATAATTGACATCCACCAGAACCAAAGATACTATATTGTCTTATGGCAGTGTTACCATCCCCTAAAACGTCGGCGACTACAGATGATATATAGTCGTGGGATCGCCACAAGTTTAATAAATGACAGAAGTACCTAGTTGTGTCTAACGGAATGTAAATTTATGTTGGTGTAACCAATGATATTTAAAAGTATAGAAAATTCATACCATAACAAAAGTAATGTTCCGTACTCAGCGGCAGCACAATACACAACTAGTACAAAGTTAGTTACTTCAAGTTACTTTCGCGTCTTAATTGGAACACTTTCTGTACACACACTATAGCATTTTAGTATTTTTTTTGCTACCCGTCACACTTGCGCCTTACTTGATGCGGATTAATAGAAAAACCTCCCGATTAGGATGTTTTCGAGTTTTCAGATTGGGAGTGCAGTAAAATATCTGTAGTTTTAAATATCATTGGGTGTAACATTTAATTTGATTTCAGAATTTGATTATCACTTGCTTTAACGGTGAAGGAAAACATCGTGAGGAAACCTGCACACCAGAGAGTGCTCCATACAGTTCTCGATGGTGTGTGTAGTCCACCAACCCGCACTCGGCCAGCGTGGTGGACTAAGGCCTTAACCTTCTCATACTGAGAAGAGGCCCATACCCAGCAGTGGGACAGTAATGGGCTGATTATGTTATGTATGTAACATTTAACTTTTTCATAGTTGGGAAATATGAGGAATTAATAAATGTTGTATATTACCTTGTAGCTATAACTTATGTATTGTTAACATAGGTACTATTAATCTTATTCCAAATGGATAAATAGTGAACTTTATGGTTTGCTCTAATAATATCAAACAAAATCTTTCAGAAGGCCATTTCTCCTAATAAAAACATTCAAAATATAGTTCCAAACGAATCTAAATGCCTTAAATCTCGATCTCCTGACAGTAGATGTTTCTGATTGCCGTTTATTGGTGACATTAATGACATAAGTGTCACAGTAGAAAATCCTCATAGATGCACTCCGCCCGAGGAAAACGGAGCCAGTGTTAGAATCTTACTGACTAAAAACCACCACAGTATTCCTCTAACGACCCTTGGCCGGCAGAGTGGGAAAAACTCCTGTAATTGCCCAACCATCCCCAGCTGGTCCTGGCTCGCCACTAGTAGGCGAGCCCCATCTCCCTGTGCTGCAACCACATCAGCCGCACTCTTCCATGGACCGGCGCGCGCGGAAAACAACGCGCCACGGGCTTTGACTGGTCGGGCGACGGGCCAACCCGAGTCCGCCGCCCGCAGGTCTACACCTAGGGTGGCTGGAGGTCTGCATACTCCTTCCTGCGACGACAAGGTTGAATGATGGGAGGTTATCGCCTCTCGAACCCTCTCCGCCGTCTCCTTAGTGAGCATCACCTCCTCGCAGAACCTAGTCTTATTTTCTAACTCATGTCCTGGACCTGGTTTTTTCTGCATTTTCTGGACATTGCAGTGCTTGATTCAGTAAACAAATCCACTTGTAACATGTGTGACACTAATTTTTTGTGGACTTGCCATTATCACTATAGAATTTCAGTTTTCGCATGAAATTCCTCACATATGCAGTTGTTGCGGTTGCCACAGGGTCACTTTATTATGTTCACTGGTTAGTAATGAAAGAATACTTGTGAGTGTTCAAATTCAAATGCTTTTTATTTCAAATGAACCTAATTACAGGCACTTTAGAAACGTCAGGCTCTAGTTGCACGGTTCCAAATTGTGGGTCCTATGGAGAAGAACCGGCAAAAAACTCCATGGATATACTCTTTTTAAAATAGGTTTTGTTTATTACATCAAATTTATTTAAATAATAGCTGTGCCCGCGACTCCGTCCGCGTGGATGTCAGAAAATAACATCGTGTCATAATTATGAACAGAATATCTTCAAATATATACATACAACGTGTATCAGAAAAGCGTGGTCATATTTTAAGAGCTCATTCAGGGCATCGATCGCATAGAAAATTTTTTACTATGGGACCAACCCTGAAATCGCGAATAAAATATCAGCCGTTCCCTACCAAATCATTGATGTCACTCGACAAAGTGTAAGGATCAGCTGCTTTTTTTTTCGCGATTTCAGGGTTGGTCCCGTAGTAAAAGTTGTTGGATAGCATCACCTGAATAATCTCTATAAATATGACCACGCATTTCTGATACACGTTGTATAAGCGCCTACACAGACGATTACACTATTTACCGACCATACTATATTTTGTTTTTACAACCAACCGGCTAAGGTGATGAAATTTCATGGAATTAGCCCTAAACTCCCTCATTCTGAGAAGACGCTCGTGCCCAGCAGTGGGAAGTAATTCGGCTGATTATGTTATTCTATAACACTAACCACATCTATTCTTATGCTGAGAAGAGGCCCGTGTCCAGCAGTGGGACTGTAATGGGCTGGTAATGTTATGTTATTCTAGAATACTAATAATATCCAGTTCATTAACTCTTCTCATTTTGAGAAGAGGGCCATACCCAGTAGTGGGACAGTAATGGGTTGACTACGTTATGTTATTCTATATTTTCTAGTTTCTTAACTCTTCTCGTTCCGAGAAGAGGTCCGTGCCCAGCAGTGGGGCAGTAGGTAATGAGCTGATTATGTTATGATAATCTATTACACTAACAATATCCAGTTCCTTAACTCTTCTCATTCCAAGAAGAGAGCCATGCCTAGCAGCGGGACAGTGATGGGCTATGTTATGTTATTCTATATTTTCTATAATACTAATAGAATCCAGTTGTATTTTTAGGAACCTGCAACCTGCATCCAACCAACAATCATGACCTCTACTTTGTATGCAACTTGATACAATAGAGGGGTCAAGCTGTATCGCTGGATCTACTCAACCGATTCAGATAAAACATACCCTATATTTTAAGTTAGACTAATACCAATACAAATGCTAAGTTTCATTACGATCCGTTCAGCCGTTCTCACGTGATGAGGTAACAAACAGACAGACAGACAGACATAAATTTTTTAAACGATTGATTCGTGTTCTATAGCTTATTTCTAGTCCCCCTAGCCGGTTTTCGCGAAAAAAAACTCAATGTACAGACTTTTCGACCTTTACAGTTTTATTATAGTATAGAAGATGTGAGTAGGGTAGAATGCCCTAAATTCGGCACCTTAAGCAATTTTGACTTTTCAATTGTGTTACAATTTTGTATCTTACTGGCTACTTGGCTAGCTTTCAAGATGCTATTTATTCCTGCGAAGGGGTTCAAAATGTATATAGTTTTGATCAAACATAAGTTAAACTCTAACTTTAGTTTAGCTTGTGTTTGATCAAAACTATATACATTTTTAAGTTATGTAGGTTTAAATTGGAGGATTATGAATTTATGGAGGCCTATGTCCAGCAGTGGACGTCTTTCGGCTGAAATAATGAATGAGGTTTAAATGACTAGATACCAGCCTAAAGCCGGCAGATCTAGCCCTAACCTCGATATAAATTTTTCCTAAAGTCGGCATACTTATTTTCATGGAGATTGTATGGGCACCCCCGTACAATCTCCTCTAACCTCTAAGTTTAAATAACTAAAAATAAAACAAAGTAACATGAAAGTGGGTAGTGAATTTAAATTTCATGTTGTTTTACTATATCAATGTGATTGACCATATAAAATTTAAAAGTATGAATGTGTGACCTTCGGGTGAGATTTGTTAAAAAAAGCGCCCCCTATCTTACTAGTCATCTGCCTAATTTGAAAACTGAGAAGTGACTAAAGTACAGCTTATTGTCCTTTTGGGACAGATTACAGTAAAAAAGGGGATTAAAAAAAACCGGCCAAGAGCTTGTCGGGCCATGCTCAGTATTATAGGGTTCCTTAAGTAGGTCTAATTACAAACGAATCAAATCGAATATTAATCATTGTTATTTTAGTTTTTGCAAACAGCGCCACCTAGCGCTAAAGTTAAGAAGCTAAATTGAAGAAGTGTGTCATATCAATATAACACAAAGTTATTTTTTGTGATTTTTTCAATTAGAAATTAAATAAAGGAGCATTATTTGCTAAGACCATTTTTCTCTAAGGTCAATGACCTTTGAACTAGGACGTATTCAGTATTTTGCAGTTTTCTCACTATAACTCAAAAATTTATGATCACATTATACTCGAAATAATTTTAAAAGAGAGTTTTTATAAAGGTCTATCAATGTGGAAGATTATAAGTGCATATTTTAGAAATGGCAGGGGGGGGGACACATTGCAAGAAAGAAAGAAAATATTTATTTCAGTCTCGGTACAGGCGAGAGAAAAAAAAACTAAAAATAACATATTAACAAAAAAGAAATTAAAATTTACATGCCTGTATGAGACTAAAAAAGGCCCCCATCTCATTTTTTTATCCCCATTTCACATGTATGGGCGCCACCCCTAAAATACGTAATCAAGATTTTTTTATTCTTTTAAAATTGAGATCTATATCTAGACCATTTTTCATTAAATTTCATTCACTTATGTTTATAACTGTAGAAGTTATTAAGCTGTAGAGGATTAGGACAGACGGACAGATGGCCAGACGGACGGACATGACGAAACAATCAGGGTTCCTTGTAGGAACTACGGACCCCTAAAAAAAGAATAGAAAAAATAACTGCCTAACTTTATAATGGCAAAAGCAGCAGAACTCAGTTTGCCAGCAAGTGCCTCTATATGAGGTGCCCATTGCAGTTTGGAGGTCACTGAGATGCCCAGGAAGACAGTTGAGGGAACCAGATCCAAAACTTTTCCATCTAATCTTACATAAGTAACAATATAAACGCAAGCCCGTTAAGAATAAAAAAAAATAAAAAAAAATATGGGGTACATTAGGTGTTGAAAATTGTATACATTTGGTTTTTTCTGCATTAAGAAGAAGTTTTTTAGCAGAGAATCAAATGGAAAGAATATTAAGAGTATTATTGGGATCCACAAGCTCACTATCATTCCTATTTACTTTAAATATAAGTGATGTGTCATCAGCAAATAAGACTATGTTAGTCTTTGTATCTTTTATTATACATGGGAGGTCATTAATATATACAAGGAACAGAAATGGGCCTAAAATTGATCCTTGAGGTACAACCATTTTAACAAGTGAGCCTACAGAAGTGACATTACCTATTGAGATGAGACATTTGTGTTTTACATATTATTTATATATAGTGTACTGTGTATTATATATATTAGTAGAAGACAAATAAAAAAATTAAAATGAATATTATTATTATTTTGTTATGTTGTGTTGTTATGTTATTATTATTATATGGAAACCACACTAGCAGCTTAGTAAGCTGATGCGTGTATGTCTTGCGATTTGGAGATTTTGTCAAGTCGAATTTTGAAATTCAAATTCAATTATACAGGATTTTTTTTTTATACATACCCATAACTAATAATGTTCCAAATATTGTCTAAAAATCCCAATGGTTCTGAAGAAAATACTAAATAAGTAAAAAAACTTTTTTTTTCTCTAAAACTATTTATCATTTTTTTAATGGTTTTCATAAATGATAATCTGCTGACATAGTGTCTTCCATATTTATGACAAAAATTATTATGTCAAGATAAAAATCAAAACTTGATCGGTCGGCTGCTGAGCGTGGGGTCCTGGGTTCGATTCCCGGGTCGGGCAAAGTGTTATTGGGTTTTTTCTTTAGGAAATTCTCAGTAGCAGCCCGGAGTCTGGATTTGTGCCCGGTCAATGGAAATAGGCTCGCCCCTATTACATGGGACTATAACATAACTAGCGAAATGTGGGTGTACCATTACACCTCTGCCTACCCCTTCGGGGAAATACAGGCGTGATGTTATGTTATGTGATCGGCCGGCTGACTCTGTCTGATTGACCGCCCGACTGACCAACTGACTGTCTGACTGACCGACTGAAGGACTGTCTGTCTGACTGACCTACTGACCCTATCTGACTGTCTGACTGACCATCTGATTGACTGACCAACTAACCGACTGAATCCGTCTAACTGACTGACCAACCGTCTGACTGGCCGTCTGAATGACAGGCTGACTGAATAACCGCCTGACTGCTAGAGGTGAAGCGTATTTACTGGAACAGGTTTTAAGACTAGGTTTCACTCAAGACTAGGTATGTTATCGGCGTTCAAACGCGTATCGAGTAGGTGTTTAGAAGTATTGACGACTATGGCGAGTCGTATACTCCAAAACGCACACAAACTTACTAATCCAAAGGACACGCTTGCCTCGGACGTGCTGAGAGACGCGAACGGAGACGCGATCGTTGGATGCATGTGTGAGTGAGGTGGAATCCGACCGATAATCGACCCTGCAACTCAATGATAAAGACTGTTTTTGATTACACTATTTTTGATTGTTTATGTACACACGGCTACACATCAAGCTGTAAATTTCCAGTATAAGCTGATCTCGCATTGTATAGGTTTTCCTTACAACGCGAGGTCAGCCTTTACTGGTTATGTACAGCTTGATGTGTAGCCGTGTGTACCTATTTGTGAACCTAGTGTTTTTATGAATTAAAAGAAATTGAATTAAATATTAACTTTAAAAAGCTAACAATCATAAGCCTTATCATATTATGTACCTATTATTATGTAGGAAAAAAGTGTACAATTTCGAAATTATTTAATTTATTGTCTTGTTTTTTACATTTCAATAAAATAAAATAAATTCATGTTATTATTGCCAGAACATTGTCTAGAGACTAGAATGAAAGCCTAGACTGTGAAAACTTCTTCACGGGTACCACTAGACGCATACTTCTAAATACTCGTGGAACTAGTTTTTGGAACACGTATTTCCATGTACTCGTAAGACTCAGTACGTATTTTGCCTAGTACGACTCACCTCTACTGCCTGCCTGACTATCTGTCATTTAAGTGACTGACTGACTGGCCGACTGACTGACTGACTGACTGTCTGACCAATCGACTGACTGACCGTCGGACCGAGCGACTGACTGACTGTATGATTGACCAACTGACTGACCGTCTGACTGGCCAACTGACCGACTGACTGACCCTCTGAACATATCTATCACGCGTACATTTCTATCTGCGCTTGCAAATGCGTAGAACCAATGCACCCTTCATGTGTGGGTAGAGATGGGTAATCACCCGGGTTATAACCCGCAAGTGGGTTAAAACCCAGTTATCACCCATTTCATTCCACCCACTGGGTGTTTTGAGCGGGTGGAAACGAATTCCTTTAGATTTCGATTTTTACCCGACTGAGCCAGAAGGAGGGTTATGTTTTTCGAGTGTATATATGTCTGTATGTATGTAGGGGTGTTTGTATATATGTATATTTCTTTGGCACGCTCTGTAGCCTAAATGGCTTGATGGATTTTAGCTTGAAAAGTGTCATTAGATTCGTCTTAATTGTGAGTGACAGTGATATACCCAGTTATCAAAATTATAAAAATTAAAATGGCCGCTTTTTGGCGCAATATTATGTCTTCAAAAATTTTTTTTCCCTCAAAACCTATCGAGTAGGGTATCAAAATAAAGGGTTTTATAAATGCTTTACAAAAATATGTACAACTTACATGTTTTAATGTAAATTGGAATGACAAATGCTAAAAAAACACAAAATATTCAATAAAAAATGAATTATTTTTATGCGTGTAGTTAAAAAAATTACATTAATACCGCGATAAAACATGAAAAAACTAAAAAAATTGAAATAAAAAAGTTAATTAATAATTCTAAAAAACCCGACTGCGTGTAAATACATTTGAAAAGATGTAAACAAGACTTTTGTAGGTAAGTATATGGGAAAGTATCAAATCAACACGCAGGCGGAGGCTACCTATGAACTACTTGTATAATTCATGACCAAAATAATACGTAGCCTCAGACTTTTTTGGTTTTGTTAATTAACTTTTTTTTAACATGCAATAAGAGGCACGCATCGAGGCAAGGAGGCAACGCGCGATATGCCAGTGGGATGCGGCCGCAATAATTCCCCGCGTCCCTATATACTCTCATCTCACTCTAGCTTGTTTGTCACGGTGAGGGTCCACGTGTTTTGTATTTTTATCTATCTACTACCCGATATTGTAACATTTTGATCTTAACCTTTTTTTCCGTGGGGAAAATCCTCATGGACTCACTCCGCCCGGGGAAGGCGGAGCCAGTGTCGGACTCTTACCGACTAAAAACCACCACGGTGTTCCTTTAATGACCCTTGGCCGGGGGCGTGGGAAACTTTTATTCTCCCAAACATCCCCGGTAGGTTCCGGCTCCCTTCTCCCCGTGCGGTAACCACATCAGCCACACCCTCCTGTTGATGGCGCGCGCGGAACACTACGCGCCACCTTCACGGGCCTTAACTGGCCGGGTGGCGGGCCACCCCGAGTCCACCACCCGCAGGCCCACACCTAGGGTGGCTGGAGATCGGCATACGCCCTCCTGCGACGCCCAGGTCGTCTCCTGCGGTTGGGGAGAGAGGTCAATGCTTCTCGAACCCTCTCCGCCACCTCCTTTGCGAACATCACCTCCTCGCAGAAGGAGACGACGCCTTCCCAAGCGCTCTCGCTCCCGACCATAGACAGAACCACGGCTGGAAGCGAGAGAGCGCTGCCGCCTACTGCAGTGATGCAGTCACGGCGCTGCGTGACCCAAGCTGAGCACTCCTCTAGTGTGTGCTGCGCCGTGTCCTCTAGGAAGCTCCCGCAGTGATGACACTCGGGTGTCGGCTCCCGGCCTATGCGACACAGATACGTCCCGAAGCAACCGTGCCCCGAGAGTATCTGGGTCAGCCGGTAGGTTAGGGCACCATGGCTCCTTTCCAGCCACTCCTCCATGACGGGCCTTACCGCCGCTATTGTGGCGTGCCCTGCGCTGGGTTGCGCAAGTCGCTTCTCCCATTTTTCGACCCCATCCTTCCCGACCCGAGTAGATGACGGCCCTGTCCGTCAGGTAGGCCCCGATGATATGGCGAAGGTAGGTCGGCACCCGATGGTATTCGAGTACCGCCCTAATGCAACTCCAGGGCAAGGTGTGGATAGTGTTAGTGATGTCGAGAGACACCGCCAAAACCGCCTCATCCCGGGCCACTGCTTCCTCCACCAGAGCCATCACGCGCATAATGGCGTCCACAGTGGAGTGCCCCCGGCGGAAACCATACTGGTTTTCCGCGAGATCTGGCCCCATCCTAGTCAAGTGTTGGACAAGGCGGCCTGCAATTATTCTCTCAAAGAGCTTGCCCACCTCATCCAACAACACGATGGGGCGGTATGCAGATGGTGAGTCCGCAGGGCGCCCCTCCTTTTTCAGCAGGACCGGCTTGCTAGTCTATCACCTCCGTGGAAACTGGCCCCGCTCGAAACATGCGCTTAAGAGCCCTCCCAATCGGGGCCCAAGGGCCTTCAGAGCTAGGACCCATGCTCGGCCAGGTATGCCGTCAGGTTCTGGGGCGATGTTTTTGGCCTGTTGCCGTTACACCACCCTCTTCAATTCTTCCCGGGTCACTTCGGGCACTTCGTCGTTGTCATCCGCATTAGACACCATGAGGAACCATCGGTGGAGGGGTGTGCTCCGCCCTTGAAGGGAACAGAGCGCTCACCACGCCCTCCAAAAGCTCAGGCCGGAGAGTCAGTGACAGTGGGGGGGCCACGGGCGAAGTTTTCCCCGTACCATAAGGTATGGACGCCCCCACGGAATGCAGTCCAGAGCCACCCGCATGGCATTATATCCCGCGACTTTAGCCTCCGATATGGCCACCTGAAGAGCCACCTTCGCTACTCTGTACCCTTCGTACAGCTCCTCCTCAACTGCTGGGGATGCTTCCCGAACCTGGTGTACCGGCGTCGCTCGGCAACACACGCAACTCGTAGTCGCGCTATGTCCGAGGACCACCAGTACATCTGGTGCCTTACAGTACCGGGAACAATTTAGAATTTCATCATATTTCAGAATCAAGTGACCAAATTGCCAACTACTACTTTGTAATTCTTTCAATAAATAATTAATGGCCCTGATTTTGAAAGCACACTTTTATTTTTTGCTAGCTGAATGTGAATACTAATATCTCAGTGTTAAAATACTTACTTTAATTGTCTTTTATTACAATACTCATTTTCACCCATGAAAATAGGTGATAATGGGTTATAATCGGGTTAAAACCCAAATCACCCGGTTATAACCTAAATGGAAAGAATGGGTTATTACCCATTACCCATCTCTATGTGTGGGTCGCTAATGTAAATGTATATCTACCGCAAAAAAATAACCATGAAACATTAAAAACTGGTCACATTGACTGTCTGTGACATTGATTACCTATATATAGGTATTTATACATGGGTGTGTGATGATCTTCGATCAAATATACTATAGATCCAAGGTATTGTACGAAATCTAACCCAAAAAACCGGCCAAGAGCATGTCGGGCCATGCTCAGTATTATAGGGTTCCTTAAGTAGGTGTAATTACAAACGAATCAAATCGAATATTAATCATGGCTATGCTTTTTTAGTTTTTGCAATAATCGGCAGCATTCGCGACTCAGAGCGTGTTGTTAGTAGCGCCATCTAGCGATAAATTCAAGAAGCCAAATTGAAGAAGTGTGTTCAACATAACACAAAGTTACTTTTTGTGATTTTTTCAAATAGAAAGTAACTAAAGGAGCATTATTTGCTAACATCATTTTTCTCTAAGGTCAATGACCTTTGAACTAGGACGTTTTAAGTATGTTTCAGTTTTCTCTCTATAACTCAAAAAATTATAATCACATTATACTCGAAATAATTTTAAAAAAGAGTTTTCACAAAGGTCTATCAATGTGGAAGATTATAAGTTTCTACGTTGCATAGTTTAGAAATGGCAGGGGGGGGGACACATTGCAAGCCACTTTGGCGCGCTATATTTCGCAGATGGTACACCTGATAAAAAAGTGGTGTATGAAACATTACCTTCATTTTAGTAGACCTTTTCATTGATACACACGAGGGGGTGCAGCGAAAAAAAATTTTTCATCTCCATTTCACATGTATGGACGCCACCCCTAAAATACGTAAAAAAGATTTTTTTATTCTTTTAAAATTGAGATCTATAAGTAGACTATTTTTTAACAAAATTTCATTTACTTATGTTTATAACTGTAGAAGTTATTAAGCTGTAAAGGATTAGGACAGACGGACAGACGGACGGACATGACGAAACTATAAGGGTTCCTTGTAGGACTTCGGAACCCTAAAAACGTCTCCGCGATAAAATGTACTAGTAATTATATCCGCGATGGTTTGTGTGGTATTTATTTGTTATCACCATGTAACTTAAATTGATTTAAGTAATAAACAATACAAAAAAATTGTGTCTACGACTTTACAAGTATGCCAGTCCATAATTTGTTACCACATTTGGAGTATAGTTAGTTTATATTTTATATTCTTATTTTATCATCGTGAAACGTCCCCCCCGCTAACACAGTTGTGTACCATTTTAAAATGAGTTTGTCAGAGTAGCCTCTTTTTTGTAATGAGCCAGTACAATGTCACACTTCAAATGAGGAGAGACTACAAACCTATCCATATTGTACATGCGTGTTGAATCTTACAATTGTATGACTTTTTTATAATGTACTGATCTTAACTTTGGATTATAGAAACAAATAGGTACTAAATACAAAAAAAACAAAAAACACAATCGAAGAAAAGAATCACTCCCTCGTACAAATAATTATGACAGCACATTCACTCTTGCATCCATTATTTTAATTCCCCTTTACACACACACTTTCCACAGACACATTCACACAAATAAACACACATAATACAAATTCATACTAACCGTATGGTTAGTATTAACGCTGCAATTAAAAATTATACCTTGTAAATAACTTTCCACACTATTGTCAATGTACAAGTACTAAAACTGAAAGATAAATTCAATTCTTACCCAAGGGTAGGAGACCTGGTGTCCTGAAATACAGGCTTACGCCTAGTTTAGGCACCAGTCTCCCGCAGTATACTATAAATTGTATTGTGGTGAGAAATAAATCTTATCTTAATACTAATTATACAAGAAATGTTATTTTAAGTGAAATATTGTGGCGAGAAAATAAATTATCTTATCTTAATACTAATTCATCATCATCATTTTAGCCGAAAGACGTCCACTTCTGGACATAGGTAATCCCCAAGGGTAGGGTAGGGTCCCCCAAGCATCGCCACAATTACCGGTCCTGCGCCTTCCGCATCCAGCGGATTCCCGCGACTTTCACCAGGTCGTCGGTCCACCTTGTGGGGGGCCTACCCCCGCTGTGCCTTCCAGTACGCGGTCGCCACTCCAGAACTTTACTGCCCCATGGGCCATCCGTTCTGCAAGCAATGTGCCCCGCCCACTGCCACTTACGTTTGGCAATTCTTCGGGCTATGTCGGTTACTTTCGTTCTCCTGCGAATCTCCTCATTTCTGATTCGATCACGCAGGGACACTCCGAGCATAGCCCTCTCCATTGCCCTTTGAGTGACTTTGAGCCTTCTTATCAGGCCCATTGTGAGCTACCACGTTTCAGTACCATAAGTAATTACTGGCAACACACACTGGTCAAAGACTTGTCTTGAGACACTGCGGTATTTTGGACGAGAAGATATTGCGTAGCTTCCCGAACGCTGCCCAACCGATTCGGATTCGACGATTTACCTCTTTCTCGAAGATAGACTTACCTAGCTGGACAGTTTGTCCTAGGTATACATAATCGTCAACTACTTCGAGTGTAGATTCTCCGATGCTTACGGGAATGGGTGCTATATGGGATTTCGACATAACCTTTGTCTTGTCTATATTCATTTTAAGAACCACTCTATCAGAAGCTCTACTGAGGTAATGACCTCGGTACAATGCTCAATGGAGCATTGTACCGAGGTCCTCCATGGTCTCAGCCATGACTACTATGTCGTCGGCAAACAGAAGGTGAGTGATGTACTAGCCGTTTATGTTAATGCCCCCCTTCCAGTCCAGAACCTTGAAGACATCCTCCAATGCAGCAGTGAACAGTTTCGGAGAGATCACATCTCCCTGTCTCACAACTCGCTGCAGAAGGATAGGTTTCGAGGCATGGTCCTGTAATCTGACTGACATAGTGGCGTTTTCATACAAAGACTTTAACACTCCGATGTACCGATAGTCAATCTGGCACCGTTGAAGAGAAACACACAACTGAAGTACAGCCCAAGTCTCGATCGAATTGAAGGCTTTCTCGTAGTCCACAAACGCTAAACAAAGAGGCAAGTTATACTCTTCGGTCTTCTGTATAACCTGCCGCAGCGTATGTATGTGGTCTACGGTGCTAAAGCCTTTTCGGAAACCGGCTTGTTCGGGAGGCTAGAAGTCGTCAAACCTCGCGCGAAAGACGGTTCGTAATGACTCTCGGAAACAGCTTGTAGACATGGCTCAGAAGTGAGATGGGCCTATATTTCTTCAGTAGAGCATTATCGCCCTTTTTGAAGAAGAGTACCACCACACCTCTGCTCCATGCCTGTGGCGTTCTTCCCTCGAGAATGACGGAATCAAACAACTTCTGAAGTGCCTTAAGGATCGGAAGTATTGTTGACAATTTCGTGTGAACTGTCTGTTGTGTAAAATGTCTGTTAAGTAATTATAAGAATGCTATCGAATGTTATTATCAGCTATAAACTATCTGATTGTCATTTAATACGTCTTGCTTGCTCCGCTGCATATAAGTATGTTGGGGACATGTATAGTTGTATAGCGAAACGTGCTTAGGCTATGAGCTGCGACATCACGGATTCGTTTGCGTAAGCCTTGCTTAAGCATCCTTAAGCAAGCGTGAGCATCCTCATTATAGCGAAATGTTTTTATCTTGATCTTTCATTGATAACTTTGTTACAGATGATACATTTTCTTGAACAACCATTACTAACGTTACATCGCCACGGAGCACCAGAAGTCTGCGCTGACCGGCGCCAATCACTTCAATGAACCATATATGCCAGTACTGGCTATTGAAGATGCAAGGTATTTTTTTTAAAATAAGTTTTTGTTCGTCCTTTTCCATTAATTATTTTAGATAGATCTTATAGAGATAACTAGTTTGTGTTTCTATTTGCAATAATATCGGTACCTAGCTATCTAGAGCATTTAGACCTCTAAGGTAGCTAGCTATACATTATACTTAAACCTTAGATTTTTTTCATCACATTTTATCCTAATATCCAGTAGTTGTATTGTATAGTTGTCTTAAATAGGCCCATAATGGTGTCGATTCTCTTGTTCTTCGCATTAAACTAATTTAATCTCACCATGTTTCTTTCTAACTAAAAAAGGAAAAGATGGAAGATTTTAGTCCTGTCAATGCAACGAAATGTATGTAAATTAATTTTTGCAGACAAACAGATGGACAAAAAAAAAATGTTTGTCCATCTGTCAAGAATGTTTATATCAGCAACGGGTAGAGGTATGAAGTTGAAATTAATATCAAATACTAAGTTCGACGGACCCTAGTAGCAAAAAAAAAAATTCAAGCATAGAAGCTTGCGTTGACTAACGGCCAAAATTAATATCCAATCTATCCACAAATTGCCCTACTAGAGATAAATTTGACATAAGATCCATACAAAATATGTCAAAGGACAATGCCCATGGGTGGTATCTCTACAGTAAGAAACGGTGCACAAATTTATCACTTCAGTAATTAATGTTATTAGTTTTTTTTTTCTAATAACAAGGAATCTCAAGTTCCCTGGATAAAAACCGACAAAAATAGAAGTTTTTGTTTTGTAAGCATACCTAAACAAAGTGTACGACCTGTTTTTTCTTACTTGTCTTATTTAGTAAACAATCTTGGCATGTCTTTTTAATGCAATTTGCCAATAATAATTATTAATAGACATTATGTTAACAATTTCACACACTAAATAACATTTTTTAATCTTATTACATGTGCAGAACTAGTAATTATATTTTATCAGTAGTTATTTGAATAAAGAGACCAGCCAAGATTGTTTACTAAATAAGAAGAGAGAAAAACCGGCCAAGAGCATGTCGGGCCATGCTCAGTATTATAGGGTTCCTTAAGTAGGTGTTACAAACAAATCAAATCGAATATTAATCATGGCTATTTTAGTTTTTGCAATAGACGGCAGCATTGGCGACTTAGATAGTGTTGTTACTAGCCGCTAGATGGCGCTGTACAGCACCAAATTTAAGAAGTGTGTCATTTCAATATAACACAAAGTTACCTTTTGTGATTTTTTTAAATAGAAAGTACCTAAAGAAGCATTATTTGTTAAGATAATTTTTCTCTAAGGTCAATGACCTTTGAACTAGGACGTTTTAAGTATTTTTCAGTTTTCTCTCTATAACTCAAAAAATTATAATCAAATTATACTCGAAATAATTTTAAAAGAGAGTTTTTACAAAGGTCTATCAATGTGGAAGATTATAAGTTTCTACGTTGCATAGTTTAGAAATGGCTGGGCCCCCCCCCCCCACATTGCAAGCCACTTTGGCGGGCTATATTTCGCAGATGGTACACCTGATAAAAAAGTGATGTATGAAACATTACCTTCATTTAAGTAGACCTATTCAATGATACCACAAACGAGGTTCCTTGTAGGACTACGTAACCCTAAAAACAGACCATAGTGTTACAAATGTTGCAATCCGGTAGTTGACTACAGTCAAAAATTACCAAATTTTTTATATATTATTTAAAAGAAGGTACAGAAAGGACAACATTGTAGAAAGTATAAACAAAATCCATAAAAAAATAGGAGAGATACACGCTTTTTAAGTTTTTGGAAGGGGTATTTTCTGTCCTTGTCGTGCGAAACGGACATTGTTCAGAGAAATGTCAAGTTACTATGAAGGTTTGTACAATGACGTCATTATTCAGTAGTGCTTTCTCTGTCTAGTGAAGAGATTTAAATCGCTTATAACTTGGACATTTTATTAAATATTTTATTAGTTCTTTCACTGTTGCTTATTTTTCTTGAAAAAGTTTCGAGATTTCTAATAAAAACTCATTAAAAAAAAATAGTCACCTTCCCTATTGCCTATGTAGAGTCCTGAAGTGCTAAAATAGCCGTTAGGAGAACACTACATAGGGACAGACCATGAGGGTCCGACGATAAACGAGTTAACGGGGTGCTGCGCGACAATTACAAGGAAACAGAAAACTTACCTGCCATCCTTGGTACCTGCAGCCATTCGTTGACACGCCGCCGTTCTTCGACTAATTTCACGAGCCGATGGGTTGGACTGCTGGAGTTCTCACTGGGTTAATAGTTCAGGGAGGTCACGGATTAACTCGCGCGGGGCCCCGATTTTACCTCAATGAGATTTCGTCACTTCGCCGGTGTGCTTTCGTGTGTTCGAAGCGGACGCCGGTAGTAGTAGTCTTTTTCGAAATGGCGGTCAACAGTGTTGCCAGCTTAGGACGGCACGTATGACCACCGTAAAAACGGGGTCGTTCTGTTTAATGCAGATCATCGCAACAGAACACCGATTCTCGTAATAATTTACATGATGACGAAACAGCCTATTTTGTCCGAAATAAATCAGTGTTGCCATATATACTGTACAGGTTTGTATGGATTTTGAAAGTCCAATACGCCGCGCGATTATTAATGATTACGGATATTTATACGGATTTAGTCTATAGATAGATATAATTTGGTGATTTATCCTAATCCTTCATTTTTGGTAAAAATAATAACAGATCGTAATCCTTCTGATGGTTTATTCGAAATTGTAAAACACTCCGTTGACTACACATTTACGTGAGTGAAGATCTGCTTTAATACGGAATCCAGAAACAGAACTCAGAATCGGAAATTGTAAGACGGTTTTTATACGGAATTTTTGAACCATATTAGTCATAATAACCAGTTTCTACTATCTATTTTTTTCCACTGCAATGTTAAGCTTGTCTTTCAATCCGACAAGCAAGACTAAATCGTTAGAGCGATCTTCGGTGCTTATTTATATTTTACCAATTTCAGTAAGTTAATGATTAAAAATAAGGCAAAAACAAACATGTCTGGTGGTGGTACCAGGAGAGATGCAATGGAAGTCATCAACGCGTTGTGCTGCACCTTTGGTGAACTCTCATGAATTAAATCATTTTCTACGGGGTATCAGGTGGATGGGCGGATGGAAAGGAACCCTTAGTGCGCGAGTCCGACTCGCACTTGGCCGTTTTTAGGGTTCAGTAGTTCCTACAAGGAATCCTTATAGTTTCGTCATATCCGTCCGTCTGTCCTAATCCTTTACAGCTTAATAACTTCTACAGTTATAAACATAAGTACATGGATTTAAATATTGGATTTATTTATTCTCAAACAATGTTACATTGTGTCAGAAATATAGGTACCTACATAAAAAAATACATTACAAAAGCAATAAATGATTAGCAATTGATATACCTACAAATCTTGTAATGCTTAGATCTTTAAAACTACTCAACGGATTTTGATGCGGTTTTTTTAATAGATAGAGTGATTTAAGAGGACGGTTTATATGTACATTCTGTAGTATATTTAGTATCAGCATTGCAACCGTGCGAAGCCGGGGCGCGTCGCTAGTCTAATATAATAGACAAGACAAGGAATATAAAATTGTAGATGGGCTGTTAAATAATGACTTGGCGACTAATATTATACCCAAACCACTTTAAATGACTACATGTTTCCATATAAGAAAACGTTTTTGACGGGGTCTTGCGAGCCGCAATAAATACCCATAAGAAGAATAACTAATGAGTGTACTCTCAAATTTTACTTGGCGTAGCGAGTTTATGAAAAGGCTTCGTACCTACGTAAGTTTGCATATTAAAAAAGACGTGTGGCACTCGGAGACTGCCGCGGTAAAGCTATTGCATAGCATTTTTTATGTAAATACAAAGAGGAGGTGCCCTAACGCCGAAACTCTAAGCAGGCATGAGTCACCAGATTGCGGGGCGAAGAGGGGGATTACGCATGCGCAGTAACGCCGATACAACCAATGCCACCTAGAGGCGATTTGCAGAACTAAAGAGACAAGCGTGATATTTCAAAAAGTCATTAAAAGTTCTGCTATTCATCGATAGATGGCAAAACTAAAAAGTATCACCGCTGTGCCGGTCGGAGTGGGGGGTGTTAGGTTATTTTCGTTACAAATTTCTGGATTCGGTCTCCACGCTCAAGGCACAGAATATCTAATAGTACTAACGTACAGAACGGCCACTCACTGCCCCCCGCCAATTTAAGTTCCTCACCCGCGCCCCGCACGTGCTCGCAGTTTGGCGGTAAGTTGGACTGCAATATTCAATGAATGTCAATCGCCAGTCGAGTGCGTCACGCAATAGGTATATTTTTTGGTGTTTGTAGTTGTATTTTAATTGAAAATGGTAGTGTATTGTGCTTTACACGGATGTGTGTCTATATCTAGACAAGGAAACAGAAGATTTTTTCGATTTCCGAAGGATGAAATATAAGGTAAGCCACAAAAAAACCTTTATAGGTAGAACTACAGAACAGTGAGCATTTAATTTTACAATTAAACGATTTTTTTGTACTTTGCCAGTTATGACAAAAAGGAAAAAAATATTTGCTTGTAATGCTTGAAAGCAGATTCCTTTGAGTAACTATTTATTGTATTTTATTAAAGGTAGGTATCTACTTACCGCGAGAGTTTAATTTTACAACTATAGTGAGAGATTGTTTACTGTAAAATTACGTACTTATGATAAGAGTGGAATGAATTATTATAAATTGTAATGCTTGGAAAACAAAACTTTTTTTGAGATTCCGTATTTTCAATGTCATACGGTTCAATAACCGCTAATTTAAATCGTATAGGCGTAAATTTTTCAGTGTGTGTAATATTTAATTTATTTAATAATTTATTAGGTTTACGCGATCACTACACATTACAATAAACTAAATTGTACTGGATTACATCGTCAGATACAACCGATGCAATTTATGCGATGTAATCCGGTTAAACTTGTTTTATTATGATGTATAATTTCTATGGCAATAATAATATAATACATTTTTTGATTAATTAACTGTTTATTTTATTTTCCAATATACATATATAATGATTGATAGTATTTTAATAAGCTTCAGTAATGTGATTCAGTAGTAAGAGCTCTTTATGTAACAATTTACAATAAATAAAACTATCAATTTACTGCAGCTAATTAAAATACTAAATTATTTTCTTCGCCGCCCGTACAAACTCACTGCGTTCGTGCGCAAGAATAACTTTCGCTACACAAGCTAACGCCATCTCTGAGAACTACTGAGAAGCGTATGGAACGCAGTCGGCATTTCGAGCGGCAAGCAACCCTATTCATTCAAGTGTGTGCGTGTTTGTATTAGCGACGTAAGCTTGCGTATGTAGGCTAGGCGGTGCTAGCATTCATATTGTATTAAGCGGCCGGGGTGTGCTCAAGGCCCGCGATAGAAGCTATGCAATAGCTTAAAAAAATGCCCCAGTTAATGACCTTGTAATATAGGTCCAAACAGCGCACCCCGACTGCACGTGGTCAGACACTGTCCTAACCCTGGAGTGTTTTTTAAAAGCGTGAAGCCAGGAGCTCGCGAAGGAGTTCTTGAGTGTGACGGAGTGCACGACGCTGTAGCGTAGCGAAAGGGAAGGAATTGTACAAAGCAATGTTAGAAGAAAATAATGATTTCTTACTTGACAAATTAATACAATGCAATTCAGTCCAATGCTACAATTTTGGTTTAGGATTACTTCTAAAATGTATAGGTATTACTTTTGTATATTATTATGTATTAACATCCACTATCTTTTACTCTACAATTTATTCTATTACTCTCGCTACGCTGTCCGTCCGTCCGTCCGTCCGTCTGTCTGTCTATCACAGGGATGTATCTTTGTAACGGTAATAGATAACCAATTGAAATTTTCACAGAATATGTGTAACTATGGTGCCTATCACGACAAATACTAAAAACAAAACAAAAAAAAAAACAAAAACCAAAGGGGGTCCCCATACAAGAAACCTCGAAAAACATGCATTTTTTTTCAACGTTTTTATTCCTGCTCTATCTTTAAAACGGTAATACATACCAGCGTCAAACTTGGTCTGATTATAGTGCATACTATGTAGTTTATGTTGTTATTTGTCTATGTTTGCCCTGTTCTTAGTATAACAAATACTAAAAACAGGGCAAACATAGACATATGTGGTGGTGTACCTACGTAAGAAAGAGATGCAAAAATTCACATTTCGTGTACGATGTCTTTTGATTACCTCTCGTAAATTAAATCAGTTTCTATGGGTTATCAGGTCGATAGGTGGTACGGAACCCTCACTGCGTGAGTCCGACTCACAATTGGCCGGTTTTTTTTAATGGTTTTCATAAATGTTAAATGTTCTACTGACATAGAATCTTCCATATTTATGACAAAAATTACTATGTCAAGATAAAAAAAAACTAAACTTGAAGACAGGGTTGATTGTTTTTAATCATTTGATTTAAATCTTATTTTAAATAAAAATCACCGGTTTAAATCAAACTTTATTTTTATCCATAAAATTTCATTGATTTATTTAAATCATAATGTTATGGGTCTAGAAAAGATAAAAACTTATTAAAAATTATACTGTTTTTTTTTTACTAAATATTGAATAAATGGCAATAGCAAACTACAAATAGCTATTAAAAAATCGAGTTGGAAGATACTTGAATTAGACGTTGAGTTTGGTTTTTCGGAACTGATTATAGACCAGTAAAAAGTCTTAGAAGTTTGAATGAACTGAACATTAATGAATACCACTGATCCATTTCAATGAATCACCCATATTCCCATGATAGTTCTTCAAGTCATATTATGGTTGAAGGTTAATATTGTCATACTAGCCTGTAAACCACTGCCAAACATGGGCCTGCTGACAACAGCTTGCATCCAACGCTCGCTTGGCAGCTGGATTGAGGATTGTAATATTAGTTCCTTACATATGAAATTGGCGATTTGTACGGGAGGATATTATATTTTTTTTTTTTTCTAAAATATATTTAATTAATCAAAGTATGCACCGTTGTTATCTATGCACTTTTGCGATCTCATAGGTAGTTCATTGATCCCTTTACTAAAAAAACGGCCAAGTGCGAGTCAGACTCGCGCAGTAAAGGTTCCGTACCTCTCAACGACCTGATACCCCATAGAAACTGATTTAATTTACGAGAGTTTATCAAAAGACATCAACGCACAGTGCGCGAAATATGAATTTTTGCATGTCTTTCTTACGCAGGTACCACCACATATGTCTATGTTTGTCTTTTTAGGGTTCCGTATTTTAGTATTTGTTGCTAAACTACATAATATGCACTATAATCTGACCAAGTTTGACACTGGTGTATATTACCGTTTTGAAGATAGAGCAGGCACAAAAACATTGAAAAAAATGCATGTTTTGTCAGGTTTCTTGTAAGGGGGTCCCCCTTTGGTTTTAGACTTTTTTTTATTTTTAGTATTTGTCGTGATACACCTCATAGCAACACAATTTCTGAGAAAATTTCAACCAGTTACCTATAACCGTTCAAAAGATATAGCCCTGTGACAGACAGACGGACGGACGGACGGACAGCGTAGCGAGAGTAATAGGGTCCCGTTTGGCACCCTTCGGGTACGGAACCCTAAAAAACCATGGGGGCGAGAATCAATAAACTCTGAAGGCGGTTTGGACTGCCGCCTTAGAGTTGAATTTTTTTCCTTGTAAGAAGTTGTCCAAATTCCGGAAAAAATGGTAATCTGTTGGAGCAAGGTCCGGGGAGTACGGTGGATGTCGCAGACATTCCAATTGTAGCTCATCTAACTTAGTGGTTGTTTGTTGTGCAGTGTGTGGTCTTGCGTTGTCGTGAAGCAGCAGTGGCCTTGAGCGAGTGACCAATCTCGGTTGTTTAGCAGCTAGTTCTTCCTTCATGGTTTGCAACTGCAAACAAACAAACAACGGCAGATATCTATTGTCAGCAACTGCTGACAATAGATATCTGCCGTAATCGTTTGCCCGGATTTTAGAAAGCTGTAGTGAACGACACCGGCTGTAGTCCACTAAACACTCACAAGTAACTTTTTCTGAGTCAATTTTCATTTAGGGCAGGATTTGGCTGGGTCCAGGGTTCAGCCATTGCGACGAGCGCTTCCGATTATCGTACAGTATCCACTTTTCATCACAAGTAATGATTCGATTTAAAATCCCTTCATTATTGTGTCGGTTGAGCAAAGTAACACATCAGTCGACGCGTGTTTGCAAGTTCGATTCACTCAATTCATGAGGTACCCCATGGTATGATAAGATGTTGCCGATGCCTCCAAGCTACGTCACAATCAGTGCTGCCATTGATTGATATCTTCAATATACTTAAGGAGATTTTTGTTCATAATGAATATAAAATAAATTCCTAACTAGCCTAACTATTTGTTATCTCATGTTATTCATCTAATTAGTTAATAAAGGAAACTATATTAAATTACTAGTTAAAATTGATTCTTTATAGAAGAAAGTAAATGAAAAAATGCATTTTGCTCGGGTAATTTATTTTCACAAATTGGCAGCACATCACACTGACAAGTGTCACGCTAACAGCCCGCTATTGGCTCCACGGCCGATGACGTAGTACGGAGGCAATCACGTGACCTATCTGTCACGGGAAGAGACTACCTGGTGTTATTATACCATGAGGTACCCAACGTTCAAGTTTTTTTACTTTCCCGATTTGCTTCAAGTGGATTAATACAGTTTTATCACTTACCCCGAAGCCTGCAGCTATCTCTGAAGTGCTTTGTGATAGATCCGCTTCCATAATAGCCTTTAATTCTTCATTTTCCACTTTGGTCTCCGGCCGTCCACGGGGTTGGTTCTGTAGGTCGACATTTCCAGAACGAAAACGTTGAAACCAAAAACGTACCGTGCTTTCTTTTGCGACACCAGCGCCGTACACATCATTAATCCTTCGAGCTGTTTCTGCAGCACTGGTGCCACGGTAGAATTCGTACTCATAAATATACCGATATTTCATGTTTTCCATTGTGCGGTAATAAGCGACGCCAAAGAAAAAAGTAATGAGGAAAAAGCAAATGAATGACTGTTTTTAAAACTCAAATGTACCAGCTAAATGAATTTATAAATTTGAATTTGGAATTCTTAACCAAAGAGGAGATATTTCTAGTAGTCTCTTCCCGTGACACGTCACGTGATTGCCTCCGTACTACGTCATCAGCCGTGGAGCCAATAGCGGGCTGTTAGCGTGACACTTGTCAGTTTGATGTGCTGCCACTTTGTGACAATAAATTACCAGATCAAAAAGCATTTTTTCATTTACTTGCTTCTATAAAGAATCACTTTTGAACTAGTAATTTTATACAGTTTCCTTTAATAACTAATTAGATGAATAACACGAGATAACAAATATTTACGCTAGTTAGGAATTTATTTTATATTCATTATGAACAAAAATCTCCTTAAGTATATTGAAGATATCAATCAACGGCAACACTGATCGTGACGTAGCTTGGAGGCATCGCGCTGTCATTGCGGGAAGAGAATACCTGGTGAAACATGTTATTATACCATGTTTCAGATCAAAGTGGTCAGTACGACAAAACGCTAATTTCATATGTATAGACCTAATATTATGTTGATTTTAGAAAACAGTAGGACACTGCTGCCCGCTCTTGACATCTCATAGGCTTATATTCAGAGACGAATCTAAGCGTGAACTCATGCTTCCAACTGTCAAAATGTAGTGCTATCACCTTCTATAACACCACAGCTATAGAATAAATATTATGCATTCGATAATCTGCGGTCAATACGTTGCGTCTGTTACGAATCAATCCGCTTATAAATCTTGGTGATTGTAGCTTAAGGTGATTGCTGCGTAGTAGCCCAATTTTTGCTAATGACTTTATACTAGAGACAGGGCTGATTTTGGCGGAACGATCATAATGGGCATATACAGTTCTACAGCAAGCAGTTTATAATATTTGTTATAACTGAATTGAGGTCATCATTTAGTAAAACTGGTAAAACCACAGATAATATAATACTATTAAAACCAAATATTCTTGCAGAGATTGTAGGTACGTTAATAAATCCAAAATTTCAAGTAGTTTTTCTAGTCAGTATAGGTACCTAATGGCTCTAAAAAGTTTAATAAGGGGCATTTTACTATGGACCTAGGTAGAAATTTGTAGTATAAGTATTCTTGTTTGTAAAATTTGAGCTATTGAATCGGCGCAGTTCTCATGGCGACGCTACGACGGCGAAAGCGGCAGACGGTCTCCATGACGACACCGGAGACTTCGCATGCCTCCGATTGCGGAGTAGGTACCGGTACGATCAATCCCGAGCGGAGGAAGCATGCGCCCACCCCGCCGCCACCGCCGCCGCCGCTGTCGCCACCATACCTTGCCGTCGCCGTCGTTTACGCTGCGGTCAGCGCGCACTCTTCTCGCGCACACATTTAACATTTTCCTCCTGAAATCATAAGAATTGCCATAGGCAATATTAACCTAACATTTCTATTGTATGTGGTTTTTTTTACTATAAAGTACAAGGGTGACACTTTATTTGTATTACAATCTAGCCTTGGGGCTAATGAGTAATTTGATTTTAACCTAAATTGCTATGTGAACTAAAATCTAAGAATGCGTCCAATAACTTTCGTAGTACTTTCTATCAAGGGAAAGAAACTGTGTATTTATAGGCAGCACTTATCACATACCAGGCCCCTCAGAAAGTATTGCGAAAAAAAGTTTTTATATATGGGAGACTGGCCAGTTATAATGTTTTTCGAAAATATGATTATTTATAAGTAAAAATAAGTAAGTTCCAATTTCAAAATTTCCCTCCACATGTTTTGCGAGTTAATTCAAAGTATTGTGTCTCACTGAAATATGGATCTGCGCCGGGAACATTTTAGAGCTATGATTTTATACGATTTCAAGTGTCGCCTGAAACCGGATGAATCGTACGATAGACTTCAAATGGCATTCATGGATGAAGGCCCTTCCAAGGCAACCGTGTATCGTTGGTATAACGAATTCAAGCGCGGTCGACCAACTTTGGGGGATGACGAAAGAAGCGGTCGCCCTTTGACGGCTGTTACCGAAGAAAACGTGCTAGCAGTGAAAAATTTAATCCAAGACAATAGGCGAATTACATATCAGGAGATTCAACACATATTGAAGATTGGATCGGGAAGCGTTCACGAGATTCTACACAGCCATCTTCGCGTGAGGAGGATAGTATCACGCTGGGTGCCGCACAACCTCACCGATGCTCAGAAGCAGGCCCGGGTGGAATGGTGCCGTGATATGCTTAACAAATTTGAAGCAGGCTCGTCTCAGCGTGTTTACGACATCGTTACAGGTGATGAGTCCTGGATTTATCAATACGACCCAGAAACCAAGCGCCAGTCGACTGTTTGGGTGTTTCAAAATGAGCCAACGCCTACCAAAGTGAAGCGATCTAGAAGCGGGGGTAAGATTTTGATCGCTAGCTTTTTTAATTTGACTGGCCACTTGGTATCAATTCCCTTACGGGATCAAAGAAGCATTAATGCCGAATGGTATACTACCAAATGTTTGCCAGAAGTTTTCTCTGTTATAAGCAACAAGCGACCAAACACAGGGCTCCGCGGGCTACTGCTCCACCACGACAATGCACCTGCGCACACCGCACTCAAAACGAGGGACTTCCTGGACAGCACGCCAGTCAAACTCCTGGGTCACCCTCCTTACAGCCCTGATCTAGCACCGTGTGACTTCTTTTTATTCCCAAAAATAAAAAATCAGCTCAACGGGATACAATTTTCGTCGCCGGAAGATGCGCTGGCTGCGTTCGAGCAGGCTGTAAACGAGGTGTCTGCGGCGGACTGGAAAAAGTGTTTTGAAAACTGGTTTAGGCGCATGAATCTTTGTATAGAGGCTGGTGGAAAGTACTTTGAAAAGATTTGATAAAAATATATGTACGTATAGAACAATTTTTTTTAGTTTCGCAAAACTTTCTGAGTGTCCCACGTATGTGGGGTTGCCGTTGCCAGCGATATTTTTTTGAAAAATATCGTATTTTTCAGGCTAAGACATGAAAAATTAGTATACTGAAGGAAAGATATCGTATTTCAAGGATCATGAAAGCAGAAGCGCGATCGCAGCGGGCGCAAAATTTTTCAGTTTTTTTGCGAAAACATGATGAGGATTTTCTGATCGTTTTAGGTTTTTCTCTTTACATAATTGCTATGGATTATGCTATGTTTTTCAAAGAGTACCCAAGTTATGGTCAGTGCTGAGTGGTGTTGCAGTTTTGATAAAAATGAAAACGAATGTAGATACTCATACCAGGACAGGCTAATAAATGCACTTCGAATTCTCAGACAATACAAAAAGGCCTATGGAACCACGAAGCCGCATGAAGTGACAATTACGTACGTAATAGTAGTTTATGAAACTGTTGCATAACAGGGGTTATTAAAACACGAGTGTGAGTTTAAAAACCGAGCCGTAGGCGAGGTTTTTAATAGTATCACACGAGTGTTTTAATACCTAGTTATGTCAGTTTCATACACTATTTTATCTAAACTCATACAATTTTAAATAAAATACCAAACTCAAAATCTTGGTAATATTGTTGTAGTTTTTCTTGATTTTTCTGGTAAAAGATTGTTCGTTATTTACGTTGCTGCATCCAGAAATTCAGGCGGGGTCATATTCTCCTCAGTTCAGTATCACTGCTGTAGTCAGATATTTTTGCCCAGAATAAAACTTTAGACATACAAAACCATAATAATCAATCAACTCAGCCTATCGCAGTCCACTGCTGGACATAGGTCTCTTCCAAGTTGCGCCACAACGCTCGGTCCTCTGCCTTCCGCATCCAGTCCCCCCCAGCCACGTTCTTTAGGTCGTCGGTCCACCTGGCAGGGGGGCGCCCTACGCTGCGTTTGCCGATACGCGGTCTCCACTCAAGGACTCGTCTGCTCCAACGGCCATCGGTCCTTCGACAGACATGGCCAGCCCACTGCCACTTCAGCTTACTGATTCTACAAGCTATGTCCGTCACTCCGGTTCTTCTCCGGATAATCTCGTTACGGATTTTATCCTTCAAAGAAACTCCGAGCATATCCCGCTCCATAGCTCGCAGAGCGACTTTAAATTTGTGGACTAGCCCAACTGTCAGTGTCCACGTCTCGGCACCGTAAGTCATGACTGGCAGGACGCACTGGTTGAAGACCATTGTCTTCAAACTTTGCGGTATAGGCGACGAGAAGACTCGGCGAAGTTTGCCAAATGCTGCCCAGCCCAGACGGATCCTTCTGTTGGCTTCTTTCTCGAAGTTGTGTCTATCAAGCTGAATTGCCTGCCCTAGGTAGACGTATTCCGTTACAACTTCGAGGGCCGACCCTTCGACGAATATTGGCCTCGGCATGACATGCATATTGAACATGACTTTAGTCTTGTCCAGATTCATGCCGAGACCGACACGTCGAGAGGCTCCGTTTAAGCTGTGCAGCATTTCGCCCAGTTGTTCCAGCGACTCAGCCATTACAACGATGTCATCGGTAAAACGGAGATGTGAGATGTTAACGTTGATACCCTGTCCAGTCCAGTCCAGCGTCTTGAAGACGTCCTCCAACGCGATAGTGAACAATTTCGGGGATATTACATCCCCTTGTCTCACCCCTCTGCGCAGTTGGATTGGCTTCGTCTTTTGGTCCTGGAGCTGAACAGTCATGGTACCAGCGTTGTATAGGCATCTCAGCATCTCTATATACCGCTCATCAATGTGACATCGCTGAAGAGCATCCAGAACTGCCCAAGTTTTGATAGAGTCGAAGGCCTTCTCGTAGTCCACGAATGCCATACACAGCGGCTGATTGTACTCTTCAGTCTTCTGTATGATCTGCCGAACAGTATGGATGTGGTCTACGGTGTCAGCCTATAGCAGTCGGTGATAGCCTTTTCGAAACCCAGCTTGCTCTGGTGGCTGGAATTCGTCGAGTCTTCCGGCGAGACGATTCGTGATGACCCTCGAGAACTTGTACACATGACTCAGGAGTGAGATGGGTCTGTAGTTCTTCAGAAGGGTTTTATCCCCTTTTTTGAAGAACAGTACCACCGCACTCCCGCTCCATGCCTCCGGTGTTGAGCCTTGTTGGATGACGGAATTAAACAGACTCTGTAGCTCCTTCAGGACCGGAGCCCCGCCTGCTTTTAGGAGTTCAGTAGTAATGCCGTCATCGCCCGGAGCTTTGTTGTTCTTAAGCTGCTCGAGGGCCGCCCTAATCTCGCCCTGGTCAACGTCCGGAAGATCCTCGGTGTAATGGCGCGTGAGCTGGGCTCTTTTGTCGTCATTGCTAGGAACCGCTGGTCTCGCCGTTTTCGTGGATAATAATAACGTAAACAATTACAATAAATTTACAAGTAACGATGACCAAATCCAGTAGGTCATGGCGCGCGACCGCGCACGCGCCCCGCGTGCCTACACACATAATAAAATATAGTCTGGCGAAAACATTATAATCGGAACTAATTTTCTATCCTTATCAGGATTCCGTCAATTTCTGTTTTATCATACAAAAAATATGCCTGTAAACACTTAAATATAATTAAAAGCAATATGACAATCCAAAGTTCTGCCAAAAACGCGATTTTAATCGATAAATTTTTTCAATGTATGACTAGTGGCGCCACCCTGAATTTTGTGTAATCATTGGTGCCAAACTGTACGACTGCAAAAAAAAAGGTTTGATAACTCCTTGGTTGGGTCGAAGTGGCATTAAAAACTCCTTAGTTTGGCTGAAGCGCGCGGTTATGGAAAAATAGTAGTTTATGAAACTGTTGCATAATAGGGGTTATTAAAACACGAGTTTGAGTTTAAAAACCGAGCCGTAGGCGAGGTTTTTAATAGTATCACACGAGTGTTTTAATACCTAATTATGTCAGTTTCATACACTATTTTATCTACACTCATACAATTTTAAATAAAATACCAAAGTCAAAATCTTAGTAACATTGTCGTTGTTTTTCTTGATTTCTCTGGTAAAAGATTGTTCGTCATTTACGTTGCTGCATCCAGAAATTCAGGCGGGGTCATATTCTCCTCAGTTCAGTATCACTGCTGTAGTCAGATATTTTTGCCCTGAATAAAACTTTCGACATACAAAACCATAATAATAACGTAAACAATGACAATAAATTTACAAGTAACGATGTCCAAATCCAGTAGGCCAGGCGCGCGGCCGCGCACGCGCGCGGCTGCGCGCCTACACAGATAATAAAATATAGTCTGGCGACAACATTATAATCGGAACTAATTTTCTATCCTTGTCAGGATTCCGTCAATCTCTGTTTTATCATACAAAAAATATGCCTGTAAACACTTAAATATAATTAAAAGCAATATGACAATCAAAAGTTCTGCCAAAAACGCGATTTTAAACGATAAAAATTTTCAATGTATGACAAGTGGCGCCACCCTGAATTTTGTGTACTCATTGGTGCCAAACTGTACGACTGCTAAAAAAAAGGTTTGAAAACTCCTTGGTTAGGTCGAAGTGGCATTAAAAACTCCTTAGTTAGGCTGAAGTGTGCGGTTATGGAAAAAAAATTAAATTACCGCATTGTTTTGTTCAGCAAACTGTATCGTAATGAAACTTTTTAAATTCATAACAAGTGCATGTGCGTAAAGTATGTCATTATGACATTACTTTCGAGTTCATAATTCGAATTTTACGATACGAGTGTAGATAAAATAAATTACCGCATTGTTTTGTTCAGCAAACTGTATCGTAATGAAACTTTTTAAATTCATTACAGGTGCATGTGCGTAAAGTATGTCATTATGACATTACTTTCGAGTTCATAATTCGAATTTTACGATACGAGTGTAGATAAAATCTATAAACTAACTACCTGCAGGAAAATCAGAAGCACAGCACATCGTAACTACTGATCGAATCGAAATATGGTATCGTTGCGTTCTATACACGGTGTCACGTTTCTCGTGGTCCAAATGAAAACCATTGATAAAGAGCTGATAAAACCACAGATAATATACCAAGGACTACCGAAAACACCCCCAACTTTTATAAACTGACTTTTATACTGACTTGACTTTTATAAAACAGTAAATTTTTCATGTATTTGTCGTGTGCGTCATCCCAGCGAAAAAGTGTCGAATTTCTTAATTCGAGATAAGTAAATCGTTAGTGTATGACGTCGTGTAATTGTGTATGAACATTTCAGATTTGTGTGTCCAACCCTTTTTGGGATATTCATCAAAAACGTTTTCCGCTGGAACGACGTCTTCCCAGCGAGACTTTTTTTTTCCAAAGGACGTAAGTAAAATAAAATAGTTACATGGATTAGACTATAACGAAAGGTAAATGTGTATGCATAAATGAGATTTGTGTGTCTAAAGACTCCGAAGATATTCAAGTTTCCGCTGCGGTGACGTTTGGCTGATTGCTGGATATCATAAACGGTTAGGCGAATAGTTGTGACTTTTTTTACACATGTTGCGATTCTTTTGTGTGTAATGTTTGTGAAAACAGACTTCGAAAAAAAATTACCGCTAGGAAGCTATAAATTTTAAAATGAAATCAGGTTATTAGGTCCTAGTACTGCGTATATGAGTTCCGAAGTCTAAATGTTAAAGTTTATTTGTACCTTATAAATGCTCACAATGCCATTTTAAGTCTCATCGATGTACTGTAAGTAAATAATGAATTATGAACAAAATTGCTAGGTCTGGGTCACGATGTTGTTCGCCATTCGATTGGACGAGTTTACTATGGGTTGGCAAATTAAAAGGTATCCCATTCGTTAGTGTATTAGTTCAATTATCCATCTGTAAAATTGTAGCCCAATACACTTAATAATTAAAGAAATATAATCAAAAAACCAATGAGAAGCGCAATACAGAGATAAACCAACCAAGTTTGAATGTGTACTAAAAAGCGGCCGCGCGATACATGGTGCTTACCTTCCCAAATTGTTAGTATACTTATTGTTATTGGTGTAGTACTTTGGTACAGGTGCGTACACAATAATTAGTAAAAATGAAAAACAACTGCAGTTTAATTAGTTTTATTTTCAAAAGTATCAATTTACTAATGATTATCAATTGTAGATATGTGTATGTATAGGTACTTAAAAACCCGTGCAAAAAAATCAACATCAACAAAATAATAAAAATCTACATACTAAAATCAATATAAAAGATATAGAAAAGGTATTTATACAAAAAATAAGTATAGCTATTATTTTAATTAAATTACTTAATGTTTAAAATCACAGATCAGTTACAATAATTGACTCATTCATAAGCTTAGTAGGTATCTACATTAATGTAGGTTGTTATGTTTATTAAAATTAAAGATTATGTATATTATTCGTAACCAGCTCTACGTAGATAATAAATTAACTGCTTGTGGGGATCGAACCGACAACATTTGGCGTGGTGTCAATAGAGAGGTGACCACCTTAACGACTATGCCACAAGTGCAGTGAAATTAATTGTAAATGTGAATAGACGAGAACATTAGCAGCTACAGTGAACCCTTGTTCATTGTTTACCTCTTTATTTTAGCCCACTGTCAACGTACGGGGTCCCATCGACTTTGGATGTATGTTGCCAAACATACGTTTATACTAGATCGACACAGATAGCATAAATAAAAACGCTAGGAAACACAACACGAGGTAGTTTTATGTTGAATCCGATATGAAGAACAAAGGAACAAAGAAAAATATTAAACTTAAGTTTTTAATTATTTTTTTCGCAATAAAACACAAAAATTCACTATGCTTGAGTGTCCGTTACAAAACAAAAACAAAATAATCATACAAATCACTAACTGTATGATTTTATTGTTTTTACTTCTTCAAGTTAAACGGATGGACACACGGACGGAACCTGTAAAAAAAGAAATTCAAATCCATTTGTCTGTCAGAACTTTGTAACTTCTAAACCAAGAATGTTAATTACCTACATGGAAATCTCACATAATACGTAAAACTTTAGCACCACAGTCGTGGTCTCTTTACAATATTATAATTTGTTCTTAGTGACCCCATGTCAATAACTGAATAGTACCTACTTATTTTGAAATAATTGTACTGATGACTGTGTAAAGTAAAATGAGAAAATAAAAACTAAAGAATTGTGTACGCACATGTACCAAAATAAAAACGGTACTATACTAACAATTTTGGAAGGTAAGCACCATGTATCGCGCGGCCGCTTTTTAGTACACATTCAAACTTGGTTGGTTTATCTCTGTATTGCGCTTCTCATTGGTTTTTTGATTATATTTCTTTAATTATTAAGTGTATTGGGCTACAATTTTACAGATGGATAATTGAACTAATACACTAACGAATGGGATACCTTTTAATTTGCCAACCCATAGTAAACTCGTCCAATCGAATGGCGAACAACATCGTGGCCCAGACCTAGCAATTTTGTTCATAATTCATTATTTACTTACAGTACATCGATGAGACTTCACGTGACTTTGTGAGCATTTATAAGGTACAAATAAACTTTAACATTTAGGCTTCGGAGCTCATATTCGCAGTACTAGGACCTAATAACCTGATTTCATTTTAAAATTTATAGCTTCCTAGGGGTAATTTTTTTTCGAAGTCTGTTTTCTCAAACATTACACACAAAAGAATCGCAACATGTGTAAAAAAAGTCACAACTATTCGCCTAACCGTTTATGATATCCAGCAATCAGCCAAACGTCACCGCAGCGGAAACTTGAATATCTTCGGAGTCTTTAGACACACAAATCTCATTTATGCATACACATTTACCTTTCGTTATACTCTAATCCATGTAACTATTTCATTTTACTTACGTCCTTTGGAAAAAAAAAGTCTCGCTGGGAAGACGTCGTTCCAGCGGAAAACGTTTTTGATGAATATCCCAAAAAGGGTTAGACACACAAATCTGAAATGTTCATACACATTTACACGACGTCACACACTAACGATTTACTTATCTCGAATTAAGAAATTCGACACTTTTTCGCTGGGATGACGCACACGTATTTGTCAAGTTTCTGTACTGAAGTTATGTTATTTGAGTAGCGTATAAGGTAAGTTCCTGCTAAACTTCGAGTTTCGACAAAGACTAGCCCCGGCACGACATGCATCAATATGCAATAATATGTTAACATGTATGTTCAATAACATGCTCTGGGTGTTAGCCAGATCGTGCCAAACTGACTCACAGAAAAGCTAGCTCCAACCCGCCTGCCAAGCGTGGCGATTATGGCATATCCCCCCTATAACTTGGGGAGGGCTAGTCCAGCAGTGGACGTCTTACCGGCTGTAGTCCAGCAGTGGACGTCTTACCGGCTGAAATGATAGCTCAGTTTAGCCTGTGTATCAATAATTTTGCCCAGTTGTTCTAGCGACACTGCCATTGCAACAATGCCATTTAGTCCAGTATCTTGAAAATGTCATCAAATGCGTTCCTGAAAAATTTCAGGGATATTATGTTCCCTTGTCTCACTCTCCTACAAAAATGGATTAGCTTCGTTTCATGGACCTGAATCTGAGCATTCATCGAAGCTGCTTTGTATAAGCATCTCACATTGAGGTCATTGAAGAGTACCCAGACATGATGATCATGGGATTACAGACAAGAGAGGCAGAAGAAAACGCAATCATCTCCATTATATTTTCCTTCGCCAATCCTTTCTCTGTTTGCTACACATTATTATAGCCTTTTTCTGCAAAATCTTTGCCTGTTATTAAGCAAATGTTGAAACTAGTCTCATCTGCATTAAAAGCTCGATTTGGGTTTTCAATCACATCATTAAGTCCTTCTATATCAATATAATATTAAATTCTTGAGTAATAGTTATTTCTGTGTTAGTAAAAATTAAAACATTTAAGTTTTTTACCATTTCTGTGATTTATTTTGATTTAATTAACTGTGGCCAGTAAATTAATGTTGGCCAGTTAATAAAAATCGCATTTTTTTTTTACAAATAAATTAATATTTAAATAAACATTGTTTAATTTTACGTTGCTCACAAAATCATAAAATAGAAGACGAGCTCTATCCAGTGGTATTTTTAATATATTTTTATTTTGCCCCGTCTTGCTTGACACAAAACTAACGTGAACTAGACCTAGTCGCCAGTGGCCAGTTACTGGTGGTTTTACCCTAGTTACAAAATTTTGTAGAATTTAAATTTATTGCTTCCAAGACTAACAATAACCTTTTTTCGCCGCCGCTACGTTGGTTAAACGCTAAAGAAGCGGTATTGTATTTTAACATCCTGGATCTCAGTTACCTTTTGCTATAAACTGTTTATAAATAGACTATATTCGGAATATGTTCGCATGGGTACCAAATTTACTACTTTTTTTAATAATATTTCTTGTTCAGCTAAATGACCACTTTAAAATTAGGTATTTTAAAGTGGCTTTAAACCAGAAAATAGGTTTTTTAAACCTCATTTTTTACCCGACTGCGCCAGAAGGAGGGTTATGTTTTTCGAGTGTATGTATGTATATTTCTTTGGCACGCTCTGTGGCCTAAACGGCTTAATGGATTTTAGCATGAGAGGTGTCGTTAGATTCGTCTTAATTGTGAGAGTGACACTGGGTATATCAAAATGATGGAAATCAAAATGGCCGCTTTTTGGAGCCATATTACGTCATAATTTTTTTTTTTTTTTCATCAAAACCTATCTAGTGTGGTATATAGTGTGGTGTATAGTGTGGTGGTATCAAAATAAAGGGTTTTATAAATTCTTTACAAAAATATACACAACTTATATGTTTAAATGTAATTTGGAATGAGAAATGCTAAAAAACAACAAAATATTCAACGTTAAAAATGAATTGGGTACCTATACTATATTTATGTGTGATTAAAAAAAAAAAACATTAATAGCGCGATAAAACATGACAGAACTAAAAATTTTGAAATAAAAAAGTTAATTAACAAAACCAAAAAACCCGACTGCGTGTAAATTTAACTGAAAAGACGTAAACAAGACTTGTGTAGGTATATCTGAAAGTATCAAATCAACACGCAGGCGGAGGCTACCTATGAACTACTTAAGTAATTCATGACCAAAAGCATACGTAGCCTCCGCCTGCGTGTTGATTTGATACTTTCAGATATACCTACACAAGTCTTGTTTACATCTTTTCAGTTAAATTTACACGCAGTCGGGTTTTTTGGTTTTGTTAATTAACTTTTTTTTCTCAACAACCTTTCGTTGTTGTCTTCGTTTTGGTCGTATCGTGCTACTTTTGTCTAACATCACATCAAAATTAATGTAGTAAAAACGAAGTTTTCAACAACGAGAAGCGAATGAGTTGGTTGAGTGTAGGGTTGCCACACGTCCGGGGTTTTCCGGACATGTCCGGAAATTTGGTCTTTTATCCGGAAAGCGGGGGAATTCTAAGTTGTCCGGATTTTCTTTTTTTTCATCTTCACTTACCCGTACCCGTATCACAAATGCATTGCTTCACGCAAGAAATCGATATGACGTGATATTAATATTTTTAAAGAAATGTCCGGATTTTTCTCCTGATTAACTTTATTTTTCCAACTGGCAACCCTAGTTGAGTGGTGGACAAACAAATAAAAATGTTTTTTACTGTCTTGAGGTCGTTTACGATAACATCGCTTGTTCTGCGTAACTTGGCGATGTAACTTACACAATAAACGTAACGCAACATAGGTCGTCGCTTCGTCGGTTTTTCCTGATCTTGGCATTGGTCCTGCTTTGTTTATAACATGTTTAAAGTACAAATCGATGAATACAAGACTTTCTATTTATTATAAATGTGTTATTCTTGTAATGTAATGTGTTGTGGGGGTGGGGGGCTTGTTGTGGAAGGCATCGAGTGTTGTGGCGCGATTTGGGAGAGGCCTATGTCCAGCAGTGGACTGCGATAGGCTGAGTTGGTGATGATGATGTGTTATTCTTTGGAGTCGCATATGTAGATTTATTTAGACAAGAGGTCGCCCAATGATCGAAATTCGACCGTAATTAATTAAATTTTTATGTTTGAACTATGCCGAAAAAGAATTATTTCCAATTTTTATTCATTGATAACACTAAAGCTTGTCAATAGCTATTAAACTAAAAAATATCGGTTGGCAAATAGAAGAGAAAATGGTACTGAACCGTTTTTTCATTGCCTATTTATAAATAAATGTCGTAGGATGATCGAAAATATATAATCTGCGAAAATCATCCTAGATGATTGCAAAATACCGGATAATTGTAATTTTGTCTTCTTAGTCTACCTGCGACCACGAAATGCTGCAAAGCTTTCGAAACGTCAGGAAAACCAATTTAAATAATATACGCGATTAAATCCGGTTAAACTTTGTTTTTGTTGTAGTGATCGCGAAAACCTAAGAAGTTATTATATGATAAACAATAACTTTCCTAAAATGCGTTCTCCTCTCGACCACATGCAACTTGCACGCACTTGGCTTGTTTGTTTGGCGCCGACTCATAATTAGTTATTTACATTAATTTAGTTAGGAGAATCGTTACTTCATTTTATGTTTCGCTTTTCAGTTTCTGTATTCGTCGGTTCAATTTTTTTGTAAAAAAGTTTTTTATTTACATACTCATAACTGATAATGGTGAAGATTCTCTTGTTCGCGAACTAAACTTATTTTAAACTATCGCTCTCTTTTACTAATAGTAAATACAAAGGGAAAGGGATGGCAACAATTTTAGAACTGTCAAATTAGTTTACGAGTTACATTTCCTTGTAATTTAGGGGGCACGTTCCGAGATCACGACTAAACTTGTATGGAAATCTAAATTTCAACTAATTTGACAGTTCTAAAATTGTTGTTATCCCTTTCTTGTATCTACTATTAGTAAAAGAGAGTGATAGTTTAAAATAAGTTTAGTTCGTGAACAAGAGAATCGACACCAATATTCCAAATGTTGTCTTAGTAAAAAATCCCAATGGTTCCGAAGAAAAAACGAAATAAGTAAAAAAACATTTTTTTTCTCCAAAACTAGTTATCATTTTTAAATGGTTTTCATAAATGTTAATCTACTGACAGAATCTTTCATATTTATGACAAAAATTACTATGTCAAGATAAAATTAAAAAAAAAAAACTTGAAGAAGACCTTCACCTATTATGAATATTTTTACGTAAAGTTTTACTAGTATGCAACTTTGTCAGAATAAAAAAAAATGTAAATCTTAGTATGACAGTAGTAATTAAGTAGGTACGTACAGAAATGTAGAAAACAGTTTCAAACTTCTAAAACTTTTTACTGGTTTAAAATCGGTTCCGAAAAATAAATTCAACAAATAGGTAATTCAATCATCTTCTAACTAGATTTTCTTGATGACTAACTAGTTTGCTATTGCCATTTATTCAATATTCAGTAAAAAATAAAAACTTTATAATGTTTAATAAGTATTTTTCTTTTCTAGTCCCATAACATTATGATTTATAGAAATCATTGAAATTTTATGGAAAAAAAACAAGTTTCATTTAAATCACAGATTTTTATTAAAAATCAATCAAACCCTGTTATATCCATTGTCTAGTACCCACCCCACAGGCATAGTAAAAATATAGACTAAGTGCTGCGAACAACCATAGTGAAGCCATCAAAAACCGTGCTCCTTCATGTACAACCAGTGCTCACGTACACACCATGCACCTGAAGGATATTTGTTTTCGCGATGCTTACTGGAAGATGCCGCGACATGTGAACTGAGAGGGGTGAGCACGGTTTAAAGTGCATGTGTGTGCGTGAGCACTGGTTATACATGAGTGGGTCACGTATAGTACTATGGGTGGGTCACGGACATACCGTGACCCACCCATAGTACTATGCCAAAAATATTAATTTATTTGTTGTTATACTGGGTGTAAGGGGAACGCTTCCGAAAACGAAGATAGGTGCTGGTGATAACTGATACGAAACCACAAAAAAAAAAGCGATTCTTTTTTTAGATTTTTTGAAAAATGCAAAAAAAAATGAAAAAAACTATAAAAAGAATCGCATTTTTTTCGTGGTTTCGTATCAGTAATCACCAGCACTATCACCTGTCTTCGTTTTCGGAAGCGTTTCCCTGACACCCTGTATTAGTCTTTGAAGTCTGCCGTAAATTAAAGGATTGACCCTTAATATTCAACATATAATGATCTTGAAAAAAAGTAAAAACCGACATCAAAAAGATTAAGATAAGATAAGATAATGTTTATTTGTCATAACATGAGTATACACACAGAGTATGCAAGTTGTACAAAATTATTATAAGATCTATCATGTTATACCTTTACGGCATACAAATATAATTTTATTAATGGAGATGTCATTAATCAAATATGTAGAAACTTATACAATACAATACTGAATTCACAATGATAAATATTAAATTAATGAGAAATGATTAAAATTATTAAAATGTTTACTTCAATAATGTCTAAATCTATACTGTAAGTGTTAATAAATTTATGTAAATTTTTAATAGTATCCTTCAAAAATTCCTTAATGTCATAATATACTTTGTCTGCAAGAAAGTTAATTATTTTTGTTTTTAATAGCTTTGCATTTAGCTCCTTCCAACATTTCGGCAACTTATCATAGATTATAGGAGCCATGCAAAATACACTATTATGCATAAGAGTGGTTTTAGATTTGTGAAAGCAGAGTTTAGTATTATCACGCCTGTTTCGACTTACTACATCTTCTAACCGAGGAAATAAGTTTGAATTTAATTTAACATACATGACAATTTCAAGAATATAGATTGAGGGAAGTGTCAATATTTTATATTTCTTAAAATATGGTTTACAACTATCAGTCACGTCCAACCTAAACATTGCTCTGATGCACCTCTTTTGGGCTTTGAACGCTACTTCCTTGTTGGTGGAATTTCCCCAAAAAATTATACCATATCTTAAACTAGAAGAAACCAAGCCATGATATGCAGTCAACAATGCATCAATGTTAAGTACTGGTGCCAATTTATATATTGCGTATGCAGATCTGCTTATCTTTTTGGTGAGGATTTCTATATGTTCCTTCCAGTTTAGTCTTCTGTCTATAGTAACTCCAAGAAATTTAGCAGTTTCAACAATATTAATCAATTTATTGTCATAGTGCACATTAATATTGGATGTAGTAGGTTCTCGTTGACTGAAGTGCATTATGTTAGTCTTATTTAAATTAATTTTTAAATTATTATTATCTAACCAATTTATTATTGAATTTAAGGAGTAATTTATATCCGTTTCATAACAATTAACTGCTTGACACGGTATTGTGACAGTACTGTCATCTGCAAAAAGTGTTACAGGATGGTTTATGCTTTTAGGCAAGTCATTTATATAGAGTATAAAAAGAGTAGGTCCTAAGACACTGCCCTGAGGCACGCCATATTGTACAATGCGCTCATCTGACTGATAAATTTCCTCTCGATAAGTATTGACATTTACTGTGGGTATCTCCGTAAATTGCTTTCTGTTACTTAAATACGATTTGATCAGCATTAAAACGTTACCTCTTATACCATAAGCTTGCAATTTTTCTAACAGTATATCATGTTGGACATAATCAAATGCCTGCGTCATGTCACAATATATAGTGCAAACAGGCACCCTTTTATCAACGTTCATCATAACTTTATAAAGAAAATCATAAATTGCCATATTGACTGTTTTATTTTCTCTAAATCCTTTTTGTTCATTGACAAGTATATTGTTTTTTTCAAGATATGTATATAATTCCTTATATATGTGCTTTTCAAATATTTTTGAGAAAATTGTGATAAGGGAAATAGGCCTGTAAGACTCCATGCGCTCTTTATTTTCTTTTTTAAACACTGGTTTTACCTTTGAGACTTTCATTGCTTCTGGAAAAACACCTGCACTTATGCTGAGATTAAAAACGTAGCTTAAAGGTGCGCATATATCAATAACAACAATTTTAATGATTTTGGTTGATATTCCATCGTAGCCTACGCTGTTTGTATTTTTTAATGATTTTATTATTTTTAATATGTCAAATGGAAGGCAAGGAGCCATAAATATTGATTTAATTCTGTTCTCAATTTTAGATTAAAATAATTTATGTGAAACAGTTTAGGAAGTAGGTGCCTTTGATTCGGTTTGATAAGAATTATAACCCTGTCTTTGCTGCCGCGCAGTCGAGTCGGATAAAAATTGACGCAGACTTCCTCATATGTTTCACACAAATTATATTGAAGTCTGTTTTTACTTTTTGTAAGTTCTTTTTATTTTTCTATTTTGAATCGTTTAGAATACACAAGCAATCAGGTATGTAAAGTTTTTAAAAGTATTTTATTTATTTATTTTTGTTTTATAAATTACGTCTGTTTAAGGAACTTATTTCAATATTTTTGCTTTCCAAGCAGTAGTTAATAAAATAAAAAATACTAAATTTTAATCTAGAAGTAGGCTGAAGAGTTCAATATCTTTGCCGTAATTATACACCTTTTGTCTTTTATTTGTTGACATCAGAAACTTTAAATTCGTCACGTGACAGAATGTGAAATTTTTACATTTGAAACTTAGTAAAATTACTAGGGGCGATCTGTGATTGATTTATCACATAATATGTCCCATGTTATGTAGAATGAAAACGATTCTTCATGTTATGTGGTACTTGTACTTATTGTGTATATTTTCAATCCTATTTACTGACATTTTCTCTACATTTTAACTCCAATACTACCTATATTTGGATGCCATAAGTAATATTTCAGTGGTAAGGCACGTGACCTTGACCCTAGAGCATAGGCCTAACCTGCCCCAAAAGCGTTCAGTTAAAAGTTGGCGGTCGATATATAAGATGGGGTTCGCGCAAGCGCTAACATTCCCGCTCACCCAATCGATATGTCCGCCCACGTGACACAACGCATTTGCGGGGATTCTTTGCGGACACCTCGGTCTTTATACTACGAGTTTACACTTTATCCTGTGAAAAACCAAGTATCATCAGCAAAACAACATACAATTAATGTGGTATACAACCAAAATTGACTGTAATACAACCAAAATTGACTGTAAGCAACTAAGCAATAAATGAAATCGTAGTTTTTTTTTTGGTTTCAATGTTATTTTTTAATAAATACGTTTTCCATACCCAGATTTAAAAAAAACTTCGTTACTTTAAACTAGTTTAAAGCACCTCAAACCCAAATAATTGAAATTTCAGGGTGTTAAAACTGCAGCCACTCGAGCTTCTCAGATTAATCTTGAATTTTATTCAAATATTTTTCTTACCTATGTGATTATTTTGTGATCCAACGATGATCATCATAAAATTAATTATTATAACAAAATACTAAAATATAATACGATAAAAACTTTTTATCAAAAAAAAAATAACCGGCTTCAAAAATCCGAGCTAAAAAGTAAAAAATAATCCGTGCGGGTATGTATTTCAAAATCTTTTCATGAACCAATATTTTGAAGGCGGCGTGTGGTAAAGATAAAGATAATGAAAAGATAAAGATAATTTTTTTGTCAAACATGAGCTTACCTTTACATGGGATAGGTACTTACATTTCACAATCAATCACCCTAAGTATCATGTACATAATATTAATCATTACAATCACGCGCCGCCTTCAAAATTGTTGACTGTGGTTTATGAAAGAATTAGGAACATACCCGCACGGTTTTTTTTTTTCTTTTTAGTTTTTTCAAGTCGGTTAAAAATACTTAGGAGCCGTATTACAATTAATTAACAACACCAAAAAACATTACTGCGTGTAAAAATAACTGTAAAGATGTAAACAAGACGTGTGTAAGTATCAATTCATAACACGCAGTAGGAGGCTACCTATGAACTAGGTACTTATGTAAGTAATTCACAAACTGACCAAAAACACAATTTTTCCGAGTCTCTCATACAAAGTCGAGTTTTTATTTTGTTTTAAAGTGAATTTTAATAGTGTGGTTGCGATAAGGAACAGATACTGAACCACCACCATGAAAATATCCGCTCTCCTTAAAAATATATTTATCTTATACATATAAACAAAAGTCACTACGGCAGCCAAGCTCTAAGAAAATAGTAAGGTAAAATAAAAGACTAGTGAGTAGTCTTTTAGGTAGGTAGGTAGCAGAGTATTGCTTAGCTGGTGTCCCTACGGTACTTTTGCCGGTATCGTATAATCTCCTTTTTTTATTTTTGGGGATTCCTCATGGACGCACTCCGCCAGGGGAAAGCGGAGCCAGTGTCGGAGTCTTACCGATTAAAACCACTACGGTGTTCCATCACTACCTTTGGCAGGGGGTGTTGGAATAGGCTCTACATTCTCCTACCACCCCAGTCAGGTTACGGCTTAGCACTAGCAGGTGAGCCCCTTTTCCCCGTGCGGCTCAACGTCTGCCGCACCAAACCGCGCGCGCGCTCTCTCTCGCTCCCTGTGCTATCCTGAAAAATCTCACTAGCAAACTCACTTCTGAATCCGCAGTGAAAAGTAGTTAAATCAATACAAAAAAAACGATTTCACTGCTGATGAGATCTTTCAGAATAGCCTACAGATTGGCTTGCGAAACACTGCGTGTCAACGAAACAGTCAAACGTACATTACGTACATACACACATTCATTACGTTAATACACACCACATACATTACGTACATACACACATACACCCGAAAAACATTACCCTCCTTCTGGGGCGGTTGGGTAACGAGGAATCGAGTGACAGCATACTCCTGATAAGTTCTACGCAGAATACAAACCTTGTTCTATTTTTAAATGTATCTGGCTGATAGTACCTAATTGGACATTGAGAAACAAACCCTAGTCTATTTGCCATTCCTACAAAGCTTATGACCTATGAATTCGAAAAAGTAGATCCATAAGATATGGAACCTGTACCTGTGCTTACTAACAAGTTATGGACCATAACCTGTAAGTAAACAACCTGTAGTATAGGTTTTGATTTATATGATACGCTATGCGATTGGGACAAGACAGTCCTCCCAGTCCCCAACCAATATATTACGCCATTTATATTCTCATTAGTTTCATTTGATGAGATTATCTACGCTCCCTTGAGGTTGAAGCTCATCATTTCTTGTAAACATGATATTGGTTGAGTTTCGTTTAAAGTTAACAGACTGTAAACACATCTGAGTGTGATGAGTTGTGCGCCGCTGGATCTTTTAACAATAAATTATTAATTTTATACATACTATCCTCGTATCAGCACATGGACGTTCACAGCACATCTTTTATTTATATAACACTAGCTGGCCCGGCAGACGATGTTCTGCCCTTTTCGGTAGGTAGCGTGATGAGTTTGATGATTTCTTAATTACATTTAGGCCCGTATTGCAGAACGAAACTCTAACTTTGATCACTGTTAAAAAAATATCCGCTCGGGGCTCACTCCGCATTTACTCCGGTTTTAAACTGCGTTCACTCCGTAATTTTTTTGCAGAGTAACAAATTATAGTTATTATTATTTATTCATAATATAATTTATAATTTATTAATAACTCGACCACAGCGCCAACTATCGGGTACACATTTTCAAAGATTTTGTGATTTCCTTTTTTGGCACTAAACCAACATGAGTAGGTATACAATATAATAATTTATTAGGTATTCGCGATCAGTACACAACATAACACAACAACATAACATAACGCCTGTATTTCCCCGAAGGGGTAGGCAGAGGTAGTACACCCACATGTCGTCGGTTATGTTATAGTCCCATGTAAGGGGGCGAGCCTATTGCCATTGACCGGGCACAAATCCAGACTCCGGGCTGCTACTGAGAATTTCCTAATGAAAAACTCAATAACACTTTGCCCGACCGACGACGACCGACGTTTCGAAAGCTTTGCAGCGTTCGTGGTCGCAGGAATACTAAAATTACAAGCGAGTGAGTGATTACTGCGTGCATCGAAACGATTTTAATTAATAAAAATTTGGACGGTAGATTAAAAATATTTTTTTAGAAATATAGACTATTAGAATATGTTTTTCTGTAAAGACGCTTGTCATCTTAGTCTTCCTGCGACCACGACCGCTGCAAAGCATTCGAAACGTTAGGAAAACCAATTTAAATAATATACGCGATTTAATCAGGTTAAACTTGTTTTTAACCGACTTCAAAAAAAGGAGGAGGTTATGTATTCCGCGGGTTTTTTTTTTATTATAAGTATACAATATGTCCCGGTTTGTAGTAATAACACTTTAAGGGGCCGAAACCCGTAAGTCAACAAACTAATGCGAATCCCGCTCAAAAACTACTCACTCTATGGTACTTAAATTAAAATACATGTCACTCAAGGATAGATGTGACAATATTATTGAGTCCAAAACATGAATGAACTTATTTGGCTCGATCATTAAAAATTCCAAACATACCTCGGAAACTGTTTATTTTCAAACAGTTTTCTAAATATATCCCACATTTATTGGTATTTTGGTATGATATTTTACCTAAATATTGTTTTACTATTTTGAAATAATTTTATTGAGCCAAATTTAAATTTGAGTTTGGGTTCGATTCCGACAGGACACAAATATTTGTGTGATGAACATTAGTGTTTGTGTTGGTCAGCGTGTTTTTTAAGTATTTACAACAAAAAAAAAACAATATACTTATTATATCCATTGTCTAGTACACATAGCACAAACTCTGCATAGTTTGGGACTAGATGGTGCTGTGTAAAAATGTCCCAAAGATAGGTATTTATTAATTAAGTAAGTAAGTAAACTTTATTGTTTCTGATTGAGTGGTTAGTTGTTATAATACATCTTGATAGTGTTAGTTAGATACGTCAATCAGCCCATTTTGGGCATACAATAATTTTTAGGATAGGTAATATTATTTATGTCAAGTTATGTCAAATCTATGAATTAATTATAATAAAAATCAAATTAAATTATTTTTACATTCAAAAAACTCCTTAATTGTATAGAAACATTTTTCAGTTAGCCATTTTTTTTTACTTTGTACGAAATAATCTTAAGTTTAATTCTCTTAGAGTCTGGGGTTTCTCAGTATTTTTTCGCTTATATGCATTTTCATTTGGAGTGGCATCAACTTCATGCCGCACTACTCCTCCCCGGCAAGCCTTGCATTTTGCTTCGCGCTGACTCTCATTCTGCGGCGTTCTGGGCCTTAAGGACGGTAAATACACTATATTTTATCGATAGAACACCCCATTTGTGGGGTCCAATCCTAACCTCAAATACCCCAAAAACCCCAAAAATGAAATTTTCACGGATGTATTTCTATAAAAACCGGCCAAGTGCAAGTCGGACTCGCGCAGTAGGGTACCGTACCACCCATCGACCTCATACATTGTCATCATAGAAACTGATTTAATTTACGAGATTTCATCAAAAGACATCAACGCACCGTGCTCGATTATGTAGTTTTGGATATCTTTCTTACGCAGGTGACCACCACATGTCTACGTTTGCCCTATTTTTAGTATTTGTTGCTAAACTACATACCTAGTATGCACAATAATCAGACCAAGTTTGACGCTGTTATGTATTACCGTTTAAAAGATAGTGTAGGAACAAAAATGTTTGAAAAAAATGCATGTTTTTCGAGGTTTCTTGTATGGGGAACCCCTTGTTTTTTTTTAAATGTTTGTCGTGATAGGGATCATAGCAACACATATTCTGAGATTTCAACCAGCTACCTATTACCGTTCAAAATATACAGCCCCGTGACCGACTGACGGACGGACGGACAGCGTAGCGAGAGAATAAGGTCCCGTTTGGCACCCTTTGGGTACGGTTTTTTTTTTAATTTTCCTATAAGAATCTCAACTTACCATCATGAAAATCACTGACTAAAGTATTTTTTTATTTATACTAGATAGTGTTTCGCCCCGAACGGAGACCTCGCAATAAACGTTTTGTTGACATGCATAAGTAGAACGAAAAAATATTAAATTTCATTTTCGGCTTTGGGCCACAGATTACCTATTTGTTTGGGCTAAAGTTTATTTGAGATTTTTATATTTTTTATTTTAACGAATTTAATATTACCGATTTTCTTCTTTTTTTCCCACATTTTAAAAATCGTTAGATTTCGCTTCGCATGCGTAAATGCGTTAAAAATAATAAAATAAGTGGTAATATTATTTAGATTGGAAGATATAAGGTTCTGACAGACAGATTGACGGACAAACGGTCAAACTGCTAAGCAGACCTCGCTTCGCTCGTTCAAAAACAAAAATAGCTTGATTTTATAACCAAAATAAGGAAAATGGGGAAATCTGGAACAATTCTTTGTTTAACTAGATGTACTTAATACTTCCTAGTTTTTTTTAAATTAAATCTAAAATAATCTAGAAACATAAATCTAAAAAAAACTAGGTAGGTACTTATCTATTGTATATTTTGATAAAATTCTACTACGCGTTTATTGAATATCCCTAGCAATTTGAATGTAGGAAAATCCCACCTTTGGAGCTATTACTCGAATTGTGAATTAATCAAGTCGTATTTCTCATTCTCACGTGAATCATTTCAGTCGGTCAATGTCAACGGTAAGTTAAACTCTTGGTATTTAGTACATAATTGGAATTGCAGGATTTTGTTTTGATTCTGTATGTCAAATACAGACCCCAATTACGAAATTTAATGAATGTGACAGATTAACGTCCTAACACACATGTAAATAAATAAATAGCCCTCTAGTCAACTCGAAGATACCGGTGAAGCGGAATTAGAATGAAGTGCGCGGCGCGAGTCGCGGCGGCCGTGTGCCACGTCATTGCCGTGACCCACTGACATAGATCCGCGGGGCCGCCTGCACCGATATCTGCACGCGCCGCGCTCTTCCTCTACTGCCCCTTTACTCTTTTACCTATAAATTTGTATTTCAATGAATTTGAATCATAATTTATTAATTGTTATGACGAAAATTTATCATTTTAGATGTGTAAATGGGAAAATCTGCAGTTTAATTTATATACTCAAATTTTATCTACGGTTGTAATACAGTTTATTCTTTGCCGAAACATGTTTAAGTAATGAGTTTTATAATTATGCTGTAAAAGACATCTTTTTAATAAAAGGTTTTTAATAAAATAGCAAATTTTTCAACCGTTAAGATACTAGATGACGCGTACTTGCAAAAAATTCCAGTTTTTGTAGGTCTATCGTAGAATAAAATAAAATACCTTGCGATTGAGTTATGCAATGGATGACCTTGTTATCTAAATTGTGCACTTGACACAAATACTGTTCCATTTCACTTTCATGTTGGTACGAGTGGCTACGTCACGGCTTACGTACAACGTATCGTTGTCTGTAGCGCGATTTAGCCATGTATTTCGTAATAACTTTATTAAAAAAATCTGAATCGAATTGCTATCTTTGTAAAGAAGAAAAATAAAGAATTCGCATAAGTAATACAACTGGGAAATTACAAAAAGACATGAAATTACCTGTTGTTTTTCACTTTTCTTTTTGCATCGCGGTTTTCTTTATAGGTACTAAGTACGTAACATGGTCATCTGTTGTGGATACATTCATTTGTGTTTTAGCACAGATAATATAATACTATTAGTAAGTAAGTAACTTTAATGGGACTTTAATTTAAATTAACTTTTAACTATTAATTCCACATGTGTCTTTTTAATATAAGTGAACGATCAAAATTCCATGATGGTTTTCTCATTTGGGTGGACAAAAATCAAAATTAATTGCAATAGCACGTATAAATTAGATGTGTGTAGCGTTTGGGTAGTCAGTGTTAAGTTAAGATAATATCCTTATTTTAAAACTTGTAAATACATTTATAAAATTGTTCGAAGTTAAATCGTCATTAGACATTCAAATTATTTGATATGCTTCATTTTGCCCCATTTTCCCTTTATTTGTCACATAATTAAGTTATTAAACCGACGCCTATACCTTGATGTTGATTGTTTATTATATTTCGGTCTTGTTTCGCAACAAATAGATGGCTAATAAAATAGCAAACAATTTTTTGTATGTATTTATACGTCGTACTAATTCGTACCTACTCGGCTTTATTCGGCAAGTTCAACATAGTCGTGTCGGTGAGCGAGATCGAAGGAGACTTCGTTTAGTTGAGAGTGACGTTGGTGTGACTATAATAGCGATAGTGTTCAGTACTTTAGTCCGTCAGTCCACCTTCTCACGCTCTTGCTCTTAGCCATCGCTGTCGTCGTCACCGTCGTCGCCGTCGACGTTCTGCGTCGTGTCGCGCCGCGCCGCCCGCCGTGTTGATAATTTGTAAAGCGGCGAACGAAAAGGATGTGTGTATATCTACGTCTCGCCTTTCAGTTGACTTTCATCGTCGTTTTGTAGCGAACGTTTCACACGGATATCGATAGGAAATTGCACTATCACTACGTAATAAAGTTATTGAATGTTGTAGTCGGCAGATATTAAAATTTTACGAGACGTAATACTAACTTCAGCAGTTTTCGGTTAGTTGGTTTAGTTGTGGAATTAAAAGTGTGGAATTAGAAACCTTCGTAGTATTAAAAAATAGCGTCGCGACGGTCGTGGCGCAATGCAGTGTATGTTTGGATGCGGATACGTATTGTGTTGTTTAAAATTGATCCTGGGAGACATACGTTATTTAAACAGTGGCAGTGAACGCTCGGGTGTGTCTTAGCCATGCTGCCTATGGTACAAACAGAACCTGTGCTTTTCAACTGCGGGGTCCACTCAGTCAATGTGGCCGCTTCTCCTCCGGCCACATTGCCACCCTCGCTTACCCCGGATTCGGATGTGGATGAACTAGTCGATATCTTCTTCGACGTTGATGTTGCTGTCAACACGTTGCCGAGGTAATTTACGAAACAAAACATTCATGATTTCATTAAAATACTATTTTAATACCTAATATGGATACCTGATCTATCCCCAGAAACTTATTGTTTTTTTTGTAAACAGATTTTTAGCCTGATATATTTTGTTTATCATAAGGCATTTGCCACTAAACATAGGTAACAGTATGTATGAACGTACTGCGTAATTCCCGTCGTACTAGAATTTACTTCAGTTTTGTTGATTCCATGCAGAAATGTATGCTTCACCAAGTTTACCCTATGATTCAAAACGATAGGTACTGTAATCAGTCAAGTCACAACACCGGACCAATGACATACAATACCGAGACCCAGAATGATTGCGGGTCACATAATGGAGATAAAATTAGTAATTACGAATGATAAGAACCTTATAAACCAACAACATATGCTAATCCATTTAAGCTTGATCTTATTTTTAATTAAAGGGGCTGGTGGAAGAAGGAAAAAAAAAATTGCGTAATAAGAAACGAAAATTATTTGTTGTAAAAAACCAAGTGAAATGTCGTTATCTTGTCGTTACATAAACTCAAAATTATATTAATACTTAAAACTAACTCCTAGGAGTGTCTAACACATAGCTAAGTTTCGGCAATGGCAACGAACAACATGCAGCTATTAAAGCTTGTTATCCCTGCTTTGAAAAAGTCTGTTAGTAAAATAAACGATAGGATGTTTGATTATTAAAACTAGGTATTTAAACCTGAGTAAGATTTTGAAGTGCAGAGTGTTACCTTATAATTTTATCACATCGCTTCAAGACAGGAATCTGTGACTCATGTATTCACCGAGACAGCGACTGTTCCATGTTTGGAAAACTAAACTTGACAATGCAAATTTTTCCGAGTAATTATACTAGGTAGCACTTATAAGAAAATAAGTTAATTTTATAATGAACTTTTTTTTAACCTTTCGGTAATATTTTGCGTTTATTCCTTATAGACTGTAATTAAGTAGACACCAAACAACCTTCATGAAAGCAAGAGATAATTTGAAAAAGGCAGCTTTCTGGCTGAAAATGTACAGGTATTGCCAAAGAGAAAAAAAAAGTAGATGTAAATATCTGCACTACCTCTAGCCATATCTCTATTTAATATGGTTAGAAACAAGGGCGGAAACAGGATTTTTTCTTGCACAAGGTCCAGATCTAATAAACATGATTGTTCCGAGACCTAATCTTCTTAATTGCTATGTATTGGTCAGTGTTGCCACTTTCTGAGCCGCCCTAGTACTCCAAGCTCTTGCAAGGATCTATCTTGTAGCCAATAATAAAGTTTCTATGTGTTATAAATTTCCTTACTATTTATATTTAACTATTATCTGTGGAACGTTTAACACGTGTGTCAATGAACTCAGCCTATCGCAGTCCACTGCTGGACATAGGCCTCTCCCAAGTTGCGCCACAACGCTCGGTCCTCTGCCTTCCGCATCCAGTCCCCCCCAGCCACGTTCTTTAGGTCGTCGGTCCACCTGGCAGGGGGGGGGGGGGCGCCCTACACGTGTGTAACACGTGTGTAACGCTTGTTAAATTTGTTTTGTGTTTCAAGGCTTTGAAAATGCAGATCTCCTTGAAAGAAAAATAGTAATTTCCTTTCCGTTAGATTCAGTGGTTTCAATTCCAATTTAATCTATAAAGATGTCATTGCATTGAACAAAAAATTTAATAATTGTATTACCTTTTTACTAAAACTAAATAAATTTCACCTTTTAGATAGGAATCCAGCTTTCTTTATGCTGGTAGCTGTGTATGTGGACACAGCTACCAGCATAAAGAATGCTGAAAGATTTCCCCAAAACATGTCAAATAAGAATGTACACTGAGGGTCTAATTGATATTAGCATGCGTGTTAAAGATCATTCATTGCAATCTAAACTATAAAAAAAAAAAATCGCCTTTGTACCCTGTTGTGCATAAAGAATTAAATTAATAAATAAATATTTATGTAAGTACCTATATGAAAATCCAGCTAAAATGAAATGTTTACCCCCAAAGCATTATAAATTATATTCTATAGAAGATGAAGCCCCAGTTGACGTAAAGTTACGTATTCAAGTAGGTACTACACCCTCGACTTTCAAAAAGTGAAAGTCTTCAAAATCGGCCTAGTAATTTTTGCGTGACGACGCTCTAAGTGATAGACAAACAGCTGATACGTCTAATGTACGTTGTTTCAATACATAAAGATAATTTATTTGTAAAACATGAGTATACAGAACAAAATATATATTGTAATGTACGGTGTTATTAATAAAATAATTATGACCTGCATGTTTTGCTGTAAGTTACGGCGTACAAATTTTTTAGAGAGTAGGTACCTCTTAAATTTAATTACATGTCAGATGGAACATTTTTATTGAATATTTAAGTAATTAATATTAAAATTATAGCATAAATAATTGAATAAAATTGAACGTAACAAAAACATCATAGTATTACATGAGTAGTTTTGTTAGGATTCATTGCAAAAAACGCAATCTTTAGGTGTCAAATTATACTAAAAACGTATATGTTCTTAAATGTACCACTAATCTATGTATTTTGACTTTCTGGGTAAGTTATATATTTACGGAATTACCGAAACAATGCATGAATTTATAGAAATAATTATAAAGATTTATGATTAAATTCTTTAAACGTATGCTGAGTACATTACACAACATGAAGGCATGTGGTACCTGTGTACAACATAAATGCTAGAGAAGTACTACTGAAATAAATGGTTAAGTCACCTGTTTTCTTTATGTATTAAGTAGGTAATTATATAAGGTATTTAAAATTATTTTCACTGCTATTAGATTTTATAAGATACGTTTTTGCTAAATACTCTTCGTAACTTAACTGAAATCCACCCCATCCCTGCGAGCCTATACCCCGTAGAAAATTATTAATTCATGAGAGTTGCTCCTTTGCTTGAGTTTTTCCATTGTGCGTTGATCCTTTGAAAGACGTCGACGCACAAATCTGCACTTGAGAAATTCATACCACACAAATATATTTCTGTGTTTGCCTTATTTTCATTATTTGTTGTTAAACTATATAGTTATGCATTACAATCACATGAATCACACGAGTTTTACGCGTGTATGTATTAGCGTTTTTAAGATAGAGCAGAAACAAAAATATTGAGTAAGTGAAAGAAAATCAAGAAACTTTTATTTAGCACAGGAAATGCATTTGTTTTGAGGTTTCTTGTACCTATGGAGATCGACTTGGATTTAACCTTATTTATTTTTAGTATTTGCCATGATAGAGGCCATAGTAGGTACTCGTAACACATCTTCTGTGAAAATTCAACTTACTAACTGTTACGGTTAAAAAGATACGGCCCTGTGATAGACAGCCGGCATAGGCAGAGTAATAGTGTCCTGTTGGCATCCTTTGAGTACGGATCTAAAGTAAAAAAATGTGTGCGGTCAGGAACCCCCGTCAGGAACGAAGTTATCCTTAAAATTCATATTTTTTCGACTGGTTTATAATAATGCCAAATTTCGCTACTATTAATACAAGCATAGATGGCAGGATACATCATGCGTTGGACTAGATACAACAGGGCCCAGGTTCGATCCCTAGTAAAACATGTTTTTGTATGTTTTATTTAATAGTTAGCTATAACTTGTACGTTACCCACAAGGTGACGTCAACTGACAACTCTATGTCCTTCAGTGTACTCTATGGGTATAACGCAAATCTTAGCGTGACGTGACACTAAATTTTCTCCCGAATCACAACTACCGCAAGCCCCTATAAGGAACTACGTTCCAAAACATTATCCTGCAAGGTACCTAGAGGTTTTTTATTTACATTACTCGTGAGTGTTAGGCGTGCTTCCAATAAAAAGTAAGTATTTTAATTTTGGTCTCATATTTAAATTACAATGTGGGTTTTCATAAATTTAAGGAGAATGCTCACGAAGTATAGAGCAATAAAATAACCCAAAGCGCACGCAAAGGGTATGTTAGGCCACATATAATATAATACTAGGCTTAGAGTAATTATGTAAGTATCTCAGAATTAACAGAAGACGGGTGCCATTGCATCGACTCCGACTGCTGCACTCGTGGCATAGCTCGACCTTGTACCTTTGCATGTGCAGGTGCAAATGGAGGCCAAGACGGCTATGGTAAGGGCCAGGATAGCAGGAAGGACAAGCTGGAGCTGTAATTCCATGAGGGCACTGCACGAGAACCTCATGAAAGAAGACATCATGGCCATGCCCACTGATGAGATGCTAAAGGAGTACAGCTTCAATAGGCTGTTTAGGGTATTTATACCTCAGAGGTCTGAGTGGGACGACATGCCTTGCAAATATTAGTCCACTGACGTTGTTTGGTTTACCGACGGATAAAAGAAAGGGGTTCTGGCAGGAGCTGGATTCCACGGAGAGCGACCAAAGGTTAAGAAATTCGCTAACCTAGGTCAATATACCACCGTGTTTCAGAATTGAAGTGCGGAATAGAAATTGCGGAATGATTTGCCATCATTGGTTGTATCCGCGAAAGCCTGCAAAGGGCCTACATAAAAAGGCGAATATTTATATTCTCTGATAGCCAGGCAGTCCTAATGGCCTTAAAATCAGAGGAAATCGACTCCAAGCTTATCAAGGAGTGTGTCCAGCTACTAAATTCGCTAGGAAAAACAAATTCTGTGACACTAGGATGGGTACCTGGGCACTGCAGAATTAGGGGCAACGAAGCCGCTGATGAACTCGCTAGAGCTGGTGCGGAATGCCCCACTTAAGGGCCGGAGCCAATCTGTGGGGTTCCGAAATGCATCACCTCGGCTATTCTTAAGGACTGGGGAACTCATCAAAGCATTACACTTTGGGAAAAAAACCCCAGGCCAAGAGTACTCCAAAGCGCTTCTAGTAGGCTTCAGAAAGAGATTTACAAAAGAAGCGCTTTCGCTTAACAGGAACCATATAAGGATCCTGATTAGAACCCTTACAGGGCACTGTAAACTGAACAAACATCTACACAGGATGGGCCTCACAGATATCACAGTTTGCAGATTATGTCGCGAAAAGGACGAAACGCCCATTCATATCCTATGCGAATGTGATGCAGTGCACCACATTAGAAGTCAGCATCTTGGAGGCCACACAATCTCAGCTGATAGATCAGATCCTCAAACCCTAAGGCAATAGTCGATTTTATGGTTGGCCTGCGGCTTGGAGAGGTGCTGTAGTCTACTATTAGAGGCGTTACAATAGATCTTTTAGGTCGCAGTGACATAAGGGACTTGCAAAGACCTTACCTCTTTTTCCAAAATAAATAAATAATCTCAGAATTAAAGTTGTATTATATGTAATTCTGTATGTGCGTTACCAACAGATTCAATAACTAAATGGCTATTTTTGTACAAAAGGGGTATTTTTTTCATCCATAAAATATAAGGTCACTAGAGAAGATCAAAGAAAGACTGAAGAAGAAGTTGAATAAATGTTTATTTACATGACATTATTTGACTTTCGATAGGCCACTTGCGCATAATAAAGTAAACATGTGACATAACTTACTTTTTTAAGTCATGTAATAAAACACATACAAATAGACTCCTTCTGTACTTCCGAGAGCACGTCAAACTGTTAGTCCCAGTTGCCATACGAACATCTATGTATGGAAACCAGAAATTCTGATACCTGGTTTAAGGAGGAAATATTTAATATTGAATATTTTATTGGTCTAAGGATTGAATTCTTGATTTAATACTGGTCGAAGGATTGAATTATTGGAATACGGAGGTCTGATAGCAGTCGCTGCGTGTAAAATACTGATTTCAGCTGCAACTGATCAGACTAGAAGCTGACTCTCAACATAATTAAAATAAATAAATAAATAATTTATATAAGGAAAGCTGATATTTACGACTATTAAGGGTTTTTAATGCTCCTGATATTTTGATACAGTTACATTTCTAGTATTTTCTAGTACATAAAATGAACTTGAAAAAAGTTGTCTTTATATACAGCATAACTGGATGAACCAGGAGAATATGTATATTCCACGATAAATCAGGAGCATGACCAACCTACCCACAGGAGTAAAATGCTCAGACACGCTGTGACGCCTCTGTCTAGGACTAGGGGTCTGCGGGCTAATAGTACAAAAGGCGGAGAGGGTGAACATAGCGACCGATGGACATGGCCGTGTTAGGTGTATCAGTTTACCGTGTGCAACTTTGATTTGTAAGCGCGGAATAGTGTCCACCGTAATTGATGAAATGGATTGAAAATATTTAAAAAATTATGGTACAATTTTTTACATATTTGGATCGAGAATCAAATACTTCCTGAACATCCTCTTTCAATAAGTCTCTCGTTAAACCAGTTACCCTGTGTAACCTAAAAAAAATCGGCCAAGTGCCAGTCGGACTCGCGCAGTAAGGGTTCCGTACCTCTCAACGACCTGATACCCCATAAAAACTGATTTAATTTACGAGAGTTTGTCAAATGACATCAACGCACAGTGCACGAAATATTAATGTTTGCATTGTCTTACGCAGGTGCCACCACATATGTCTATGTTTGTCTTATTTTTAGTATTTGTTGCTAAACTTCATAATATACACTATAATCTGACCAAGTTTGACGTTGATATATATTACCGTTTTGCAGATAGAGCAGGAACAAAAATGTTGATAAAAATGCATGTTTTTTGGTATGTGTTATTCTTTATACCCTCGAATCATCCCAATGGCTGGATGGATTTTAGGATGGAAGAATGAGGTGTCTATCGACTCTTCTAAGCCGTGCGATGGTTACAGGCTAGGTTTTGTTTTGCTAAAACCAAATTGGCGGCCATGAAATGCAAAATGGCGGTAGAGACAAATATTAAATTTCGCGTACCATACTATATGAGGTATCACTGAATAGGTCTTTTAAAATCAATGTGAGATTTCTTTGACCATTTTATTGCCACAAGCTCCGTTTAAAAATTACACAACCTGAAAGTTGTGTATTATTTACATTTCCGACTATAATAAATTTAAAAAATCAAAAAAACCCGACTGCGTGAAAAGCGAACTAAAAAGATGGAAACAAGATGTATTTATAATCAAATCTTTAAAATTTGTAGCGCTGCTATCCTTCATTGAGGGGCTAGTAGAGAAAATTTACGTAGGTTTACAAAAAATCATGCTATTAATTCATATCATACAGTCGGAGGCTAAAATTTATAGTACTTATGATTTTGGTCTGACCAAAATCATAAGTACTATAAATTTTAAAGATTTGTTTATAAATACGTCTTGTTTCCATCTTTTTAGTTCGCTTTTTACGCAGTCGGGTTTTTTGACTTTTTTAATTTACTTTTTTATTATTTATGTTACCTCTGAACTTCGTCATTTATAAACCGATAAGGAAAATTCTCTTTTTAGTTGAAAATATATAGTTTCAGATTGGTCCCATTTTTATCAAAATCCAGTTTCGATAATGGGATCCATGTGGAATTGAGGGAACTCCTCAAATATACATACATATAGCGATTTTGGTATTTTCATCAACAAATCAAGCATTTGCGTTCAGAAAGTATCATTTGGTGAAAATCTGATGAAGATCTTCGAAGATAAAGAAAGTAACTCTTCAGTGGATGACAGCAAATCATCAGGGATTGCAGCAATCGCTTGTCTTTCTATTGTTAATGCCACTAAAAGTATAAAAATAAAATGAAAAGTAAAAACCAACTTCAAAAAGAATAAAACAATTTGTGTGAAACAGTTTAGGATGTCGGTGGCAATTTTTTCGTAAATCAAACCGAATCAAAGGCACCTACTTCCAAAATTGTTTCACACAAAAATTATTTTATTCTTTTTGAAGTCGGTTTTTTACTTTTTTTTTAGTTTATTTTATTTAATAAGGATGCAGGGTAGTAATTAACTTATGTATTCTATCTACTTATAAAAAGAGATGTCCTGACTGATTGATTCATTAAAGCAGAGCCGAAACTACTGAACATAGAAACATGATATTTGGACAGTAGGTTGCTATTGTAACGTAAGCACTCACTAAGAAAGGATTTTTAGAAATTTTTACCCTAAGGGGGTGAAATACGGTGTTGGGTTTGTATGAAAAATCTTTTCTCCTAGATTGATTCAATCAAAACTTCGGGAAATTAATCTTTAAAGTTTATTAACTTTACTGTGAAACACTTATCTTTTCTTTTTCACTAATTACTCCTAAAAGAGGATACATTGAATATGCAGTAAATATTTAAATTTTTGATGGTTTGACGAGCGCGCAGTCCTGACCAGTGTGTCGTGAATCATTTTGTATGGGAGAATATTATTGCGTGGCTGGATTGAGTCTAAACTCTGTATAAATTATCTTTAAGTCAGATAATGAATTACGTGTTTTAGATTTTTTCGAAAATTAAACTCAATGGCATAAAAAAGGGGTGTTAAAGTTTCTATGAAAAATCTTCGTGACCTCTTCAAGTTAAATAATAATAAAGAAATGGGTATTTTTCTTTTCCCAAAACTGCGAGAGGAAAAATTATACGAGGCATGTTAAAACTTTTACGTGGGCAAAGCCGCAAGAGCACTGCTGGTCGTTGCATATACACGCTGAATCTAGCAATGTCAGTTGTCAATAATGCCCAATCGTAGTTGGACAAAGTACGCAAATAAGTAAGATAATTCAAAAGCGCCCACATTTACTCGGGCAGTATTTACACTGTCCATTATAAACCTGGCAAGACCCGCCAATAATTCATGTTTGCGGACTTTGCCTGGGAGGATCTGTGCAATGCCTCTGCACAACCTGCGGACTTTGCCCGTAACACTTACACAGAACAACATCATATACAACTAAAATTCTCATATACACACTCACTGTCCTTTTGGGTTTTTTTTTTGGGTATTCTCCTTTGAAATATGAATTTTTGCATTTTTTTTTATAATCGGTGTCCCGGTAATGGATATCTTTTAGTATATTTTAAGTGATTTGATTGCTTATTTTTACTCAATAACGCCTAGTGGTTGAACGCTTGCCTTCCATGCAGGAGGGTGTGAGTTCGATCCCGGCCCGCACCTCTGCAGTTTCGAATTCATGTGCGGATTTATATTCGATTATCACTTGCTTTAACGGTGAAGGAAAACATCGTGAGGAAACCTGCACACCAGAGAGTGCTCCATACAGTTCTCAATGGTGTGTGTAGTCCGCCAACCCGCACTAGGCCAGCGTGGTGGACTAAACCCTTAGCCTTCTCATACTGAGAAGAGGCCCGTGCCCAGCAGTGGGACAGTAATGGGCTGGTTATGTTATGTTACTCAATAACGCTAAAAATGTAGTTCCTATGTATCCTAGTGTGTGTGTGTAGTCATATTATACCTAATATGTAGTCGAGTAGCGGTTAAATATGTAATCCTGCACTAGGATACAAGTAGTTAGATAAAATTCCCACTTGAGTTACGGCCACAATTAATATTATATATACGAATATTTGGCCACGTGTCATATTAAAACGTATACGTACATACATACTTGTAACACGCATTATAATCTCATAAAGCTGCGAATTCAAATTACAAGGTTGCTGAAACTAATAAAATTGAAAGAAAAAAAAAAACCCGGCTAACTGCGAGTCGGGCCTCGCTCTATTAGAGTTCTGTACATATGACCATTTTTTTTTCTAAAAAAGATTTAATTAGGTCAACTTTATCATTAAATATCCAAATTTTCGGTTTATGAACTATTTCGTTTCCGAGCTAGACATCGCAACAACCTGTGAAAGAAAAAATATTTGTTTGTATTGGTCACGGCTTACAAACTACATTTTGAATCGGCGTTTTCAGTATTTATCGTTTAAATACAGTATATGGTAGGTATGGACATAATATAAAAACTCCTAATTCCTTAGTGTTTAGTTTTTGAGGTAGGCTCCGTAGCAAAAATGGAATAGGGCTCCGTTTTGCCCTTTAAGTACGGAACCCTGAAAGCAGACAAGAATTGCGATCAGTGATTTATTAATTTTATTGTTATACTACCTACTAAACTATTAGGTATTGATATGATTTTGTTGGCATAACTACATCATGTCTATTAAGTATATAATAACTGTATTAACGATTTAAAATGTTGTGCCTAAAACTACTTTCTACACTATACCCCTTACCTATAATAGAATTTAAAGTCTATGATAACATAATTTATAGTCGCATAAATCTGACGTCATTTTCTTACTTTCTCCTTATTATATAAATTCTAAATGACGTTTAAACAAAACGTACAACCAGAACGAAATTCATTATGCGAAAAAACTAAACTATATACTGCACTAAACTAGTGCATAGTCTAAGCAAAACTACCTTATTCGATGTAATAAAATCAGACACGAGAGCTTACAAAAAAGTTGCTTATGTTGGTAGTCAAGTAGTTGTCTCGATGACGAATACCTGTTGAGTAACGATTGAAAAAGCGAAACCTTCGACCGCGGAGCGCTGACAATACTTACCAACTTTCACCTATTCGATTTTAGGTGTCAACTTAAACTTAAACATTCAGTTATGCTAATGCCTTAAGGACAATACGATCCCGGTCTTGTTCAATTAATTGCGGCAATATTTTCAAATTCAACAGTATGTTTGTAACACCTGTGTGTTCATCGCTGAATATCGCCTAAACGTATCTCAAATACCGACAGGATATGAGTATGTACTAGGAACTAGATAGAGGCTTCAAACATTTTCGAGAATTATTATACTATTTCTGGTCACGCTTGTGGCGCGTTGTTGTTATTCCGAACATTATTATTTCAAGGTTGCGCGGCCGTCGCAGTGAGGTTGCGTAGTGGGGCTCCTCGGTAGGCGTCGTACAACTGGTATCTCTGTCCCTCTTTTGCATTAAGGTTCAGCTTATTCTGTACTTGGCATTTGATAGGAGCCGCGTCAATGTGAACATAACTATTTCTTGATAGTCAGTACATTACGATAATGTATATCCTCACCTGGTTAAAGTTTTGATAATATATAGGTAAATACCTATTTTAAAAACCTGAATAAATACAATACAATGCTCGCTTAGTGGCAAAAATGAGTCATACTCTGCACTATTATAATTATAAACTGATTGGGGAATCGTCTGTATAGTAACGAATGCTTCCTTTGTTATTATTTGTTTTAGAAGTAGAATTTAAGTAGATTTTCCACCACCACTGTTCACTTTTTTAGTTTACATACATAGGTATGTAAAATAGAACATGGTTTTTTTTTACGAAAACTAATGTCTTGATAAAATCACCATTCATCAGTCATCCTTGCAACACATTTTTTTGTAATTGTTACAAATCATCCTACTTTAATAATAGTTTATTTTGTTTGCTGCTTCTGTAGAATTGAATCCTGTGACCTCCAACTGGGAGACACATGGAGGGGGATGCAAGGCAAGATGAGCGTGACTGCGCCGGTTAAGAAGATAAGAAAAAAGTCAGACAATAAGCCACAATCTCAAATGTACGTATAATACGCTTGAAATGTGTACACATTGGTGGAAATGTCTGGGTTTTTGAATTTAAAATACTTCCCATAAAAGCCTATTTACCCTACGTATTATACGATGCTTGCATTTTTTCGTATTTAACTTTATTCAAAAAGGTTCATTTTGGATTATTAAATCGAACAGGTATGTCGGTAGACATTATAAGCTTTAATCCTGGTGTTCATTCACACGACAGACTCAATGAAACTGGAGTTCTCAACTAATAAGAGGAACATAAAACATAATACTACAACATAAGGAAGCAGTTTGGTAGTGTTATCCTTGCGAGCCCTTAGGCACCTATCTAAGATGGCAATGTTATAATTATTACAAAATATGGAGTTGCAATATTTAGTGTTAATTCCGCCAAACTAAAATTATTCATCATATAACTAGTTTGGCGGAATTAACACTAAAACTTCATATTTTTTATGTCATGGATTTCCGCAAAGTTACGCCTGATTCCATTCTACAAGTTATAATTTTATTATTATTGTTGTCTATTTTATTTATTAGTATGGTTGGTTACTATGTATATTTTAAGCATTGCCCCATAAGAAAGATCAGGTATTATAAATAAATCATATACTTGATGATAATAATTTACATGTAGATTATTGTCATGATCAATATTTATTAAAAAGTATTTTTTTTTTCATTATGATACTGTAACACGTAGTTAGTTGCAAATTCAATGGCAAAAACATACTCCATGTGTCACACACACCACAACTAACAGCGGACGTATTCAGATACCTAATCCATAATACAATTCTATAGTCAGTAGCATTTTTGGTAATCTCTTACTCGTTCACGTGTTGATAGGAAAGATAATAATATAAATATCAGATAGCGACCATCTTATAAGAGACACTGAAATTATAGCGAAAACTTTTTATTAAGTAAATACATACCTATTTGAAATTTTGACACAGGTAATGATTTGATGATAGGATTGCCTCTGGCGATATTTCAATTTTTTTTTTTTTAATGAAATCTAAGCATCTGTTTCTCTAAAATTTCAATACTCTTTTAAACTAACATTGTAGGTATAAATAAGAGTAATATGCAGCATTTTTTTATTGAATTAACATTTTATTCTGTCCTATTTTTTGATAAATAATAGTAAAAAAGAAAAATAAAGTAATAGGGTAGAAAGAAGAATGTTCAAAAATTGTAGAGGGTATTTGGTCGGACCAAATTGGTCCACTAACCCCCAGTTTCTGGAAGGCTGATCAATTTGATCTATTGTCAAATCTAATGTCAACTCCTGTGATTGGTCGACAAAAATACTAACAACCAATCATATCGCTTGACCTGAGATTTGACAGTCGATTAGTTAATTTTTGTGTTGATCAGCCTTCCAGAAACTGGGGGTAAGTATCGTATGGATCCAGAAAGTCGTTAAATAACAAGTCTATAACGGCTTCGAAGGTTACGCTCACGTGTATCGTTATCTGGTAATATCGATAGTTTAATATTATTATCAATAGTCAATCAGTAGGTCAACATGTCGGAGGAAGACATACAATAACTACAAATATATCTCTGAAAATTTACCCGATTTGTGCCAAAATGTTCCAATCCACAAATTGGTCAGTATCGAGTTATCCTAACTATGCCATTTGGAACACATGTTTGTAAAAAAATACTAATATTTAAATTATGCATTTTGGCAACGTGATTCAAGAATGATTGAAACATTGTAATAAATTAGTGAGAATTGAGTGAGAAAATTTTATAACCTGCAATGAGTTTGTTTTTTCTGGTTTGTTTGCAAATACATTACTTAAGTAAAAAACCATGTTTTATTTTACACAATTACACAGTTTCTACTGGTACGGAAATCTAAAGTATATATTGAACTTAATGGAAGTGGGTTAGATCATTATTGCAAAATTATTTTGGTAATAGACAAAATCGTTTTTTGCAGAAATGATCCAGAGGATGGGCAGCAGCGTCCTCTGAGTATTTAACCAACCAACTGCGATCGCCAACCCGCCTGCCAAGCGTGGTGATTATGGCATATCCCCCCCTTTGGGGGAGGTCTATGTCCAGCAGTGGACGTCTTCCGACTGAAATGATCCAGACGACATTTTTCGTCAATATCTAAAAAAACGGCTAGGTGCGAGTCAGACTCGCGCAACAAGGGTTCCGTACCACCCATCGACCAGCCGCGTGCTGTAGAAACTAGATTTAAATCATAAGAGCTTACTGAAGGCACAGCACGTTAATGTCTTGAAAGACATCAACGCGCAGTGCTGCATTGTTAGTGTGACATGAATATTTGCATCGCTTTCTTACGAAAGTACTACTACATATCTATGTTTGCTATATTTTTATTATTTGTTGTCAAACTATTTCGTATGCACTAGAAACACACAAAGCTTGACGCTTGTACATATTACCATTTTTAAGATAGAGCAGGAACAAAAAATGTTGAAAAGATATGTGACAGACTGACGGACGGACAAACGGCGTAGGCAGAGTAATGGGGGTCCCAATGGCACCCTTTGGTAGCAGCGGCTGCAAATTGTAAAGCATATTATTAGAAACCCTACTCAATATTTCAAATATTGATATCGTCATGTGTAATAAGATCAGAATGTTAAAAAGGGATAAACATAACATAACAACATAAAAAGGGATAATTACATTTAAATGTTTAAATTTAACTATCTCAAAATGTGTTCACTGTGGGTTGGAAGGTATTAGCACAACGGGGCCAATTTTGCAGTTACAGAATATTTTCAATTATCTTCTAAAAAAATTGGATGTATTTTTGAGCATCAAACTGTTTTAAGAAAAGTGTGTTGCAAGCTCGCAAGTAAAATTTGCAGTTATTCAAGACAACATAAATCACGATAGATATTATGATCGGCATGGCCCACTTAAGTTGACAAGCAGGCAGGACATACGACTGAATTGATAGACCATAACTGGATTAATATATAGGCTACTTTTTATCCCGGAAAAACAAACAGTTCCCAAGGGATATGAAATAACTCTTTCTGTGAAGAACCGAATTATACGTGGACGAAGTCGCGGGCAGTCTAGTACTAGTACAGTCTAGTACCTACTAATATTATAAACGTGAAAGTTTGTGAGGATGTATGGATGTTTGTTACTCTTTCATGCAAAAACTACTGTATGGATTTTAATAAAATTTAACATACAGATAGAACATAACCCGGATTAACATATAGGCTACTTCTTATCCTGGAAAGATGATCAGTTCCCGAGGGATGCGCGATAAACCACATCCATGCGGGTGAAGCCGCGGGCACAGGCTAGTAATAAATAAATAATCTTTCGGTTTGGAGCGTAGAAACCCTAGGGGCCTAATGCTGGTCAACTTCTTAAGAGCCCCAGGGGCTTTTCTTAATTAACTCCTTTAAGAAGAATGCCCAAAGAAGACAAGCAGAAGACAGGTGTCAATTTTGCCATCCGCGGCTTTCAGCTTCATCAGATGGTCCTCCCTAGCTGCTGAGCGAAAACTTGAACCCCTATTTTGCTCAATCACAGCCTCAATAGCGCGGGTGTTAGACCGGCGGAGGGCGTGTCGCACCAGCTTCCTAATCTGTAGGTTTAAGGACCTACTGTCTGATGAACACGAATGCGCTGATGACATTTCCCGTCTCTTTCTCATCAGATCAAGATTCTCAGTCGAAAGCTTGGGCATCTTGCTTCCACGCTGCGGCGGAAAGAATTTGCGAGACAGTTCCTGCAAAGTTTTGACCATGGTATCAGTTTTCTCCCCAATATTGCCATTGGTTTCCAGCGAATCGAATAGATTTTTCAGTTCCGCTTGGAACCTTTCGGATCCCATACTGGTTTGAAGCTGCAAAGGTCGGAGAGTAGACTTAATCAAGCGCGATCTTTCAGCTCTACATTCATATTTAGATTGCCTCGGATAAGTCGGTGATTGCTTCCGGTGTTGAACCTATTGATCACGGAGACATCTCTAAATATATGCTTCTTATCCGTTATGATAAAGTCTATCTCGTTCCTTGTCACCTTATCAGGGCTTTTCTAGGTCCATTTTCTTTGGAGCTTCTTCTTAAAGGAGTTCATTAAGCCTCCGTCCTGCATCTTCATTATGCCTATGCGCCAATGGCAAAATCGAATGCTGAAAACCTAAACTCGTATGATGTTACGCGGCGTAAACCCTCTGAGGTAGTTGTTTCCTTATAGCCCGGAAAATTTTCGCGAAATAGTTTTTTACTAATAGTAGCTCTATTTCACGTTGTATATTGATCGGCATATGATTCACGGCAATAATAACAATATATATCTACTAAATACTAGTCATAGAAAACCGGCCAAGTGCGAATCGGACTCGCGCAGTAGGGTTACCTGATACCCAATAGAAACTGATTTAATTTATGATAGTTTACCAAAGGTGCAGCACTGTACGTGTTGATGTCTTGAAAGACATAGCTGTGTTTGGTTACTTGTGTTTTGTAATAACCAAAAACAATGACCAGGTAGTAGTAGATGCGTAGGTGGTGTAATATTAGCGGAACTTGATTGCATTTAAAGAAGTACGAATCTTTTCGAAATTAGAAGTAATTCCTTGAGAATGGATGGGTAATTTAAATCTTCAGGTCTCTCAGAAAATGTAATGTTTATCTTTACACCGTTCTGGTCACTGTTTATACGACGACTGAGACGAAAGATGGGTTGCGATGCAAGTTGTTAAAATAAAGCATGGACTGAAGTTAGTTATGCGTAGTTATCTTCGGTTCGTGGTATCTGTCTTTTGGTGCTCATATTTGACATTCTAACTCAGATTTTCTTTCATAATAAATTTTCCTTGATTTATTACAGCCAACATGTTTGCACCTGAAACAGGATAAGAAAAACGTTTTAATTTGATGCTTAGGAAAACTGGTAAAATTCATATACATCCGCTAAACCTGTAATAATGTAGCGTCCGTACATACAAAAAATAATATTTGCACCAAAATAAAAAATTATATTTTCAAATAGCATACAAAATAATAAACATTTTTGTATGATATTTGAAATCAATTTTTTAATTTTTTTCTGGTGAAAATATTATTTTTAATATGTACGGACGCTGCATTATTTCGGGTTAACAGGAACTTCTTTCGTTAAGTAACATACTGTATATGAGACCGTATGAGACTGTCCAAGCTGTTGTCAATTTTACGTTCACCCATACCTTTACGCATATCGATGGTGACAAAACCAGTATACACATGTGTCTTGTATTAACTTACCTGGTACCAAAGCCAGTTCCGTTTATAATGGTTTAGTTACCATTGATATGCGATTGTATGTTTATGCGTGCTTATGTTTGTAATGTATTTTGGCTGGGATTTTCGTTGAAACCAATATGATTTGATACTATATATTAGTATATATGTATGTATGTTTAGTACGGCTAATTGTAATATTTATCTATTGCTTTCTTAAGCCAACAAACACGATTGTCAAAAACTACTTACATTTTCTTAGCACGTGTTTGACAAAGTAGGGCGAAAACTAATAGACTCAATATGTAATTTTCTGCGATGTACACCACCAAACATCCATCCCTGAAAATTTTCATAAACACGTCACATAGTTAGTTAGTAAGTCTAATAAATAAATAAATAAGTCATAAAGCTAGCATACTCTTAATGGTGCTTGTACACGGGGCATGTAACTGGACGGGCAACATGCGCGGGCTACCCGCGCGGGCTAATGCGGTACATTAAATAAGGCACTGGACCCGCGCATTTGTAAACACGGTCGTTTACACGATGAATGTAACCCGCGCAAGTACCTCAACATGCGCATGTTACGCGCGCCGTGTACAAGCACCATAATGAAAATGGTCAAACTCGTTCTTGGCAGTCTTTTGTTGGTCTATGGGGTTTGTTTTATAATATTATGTATTTTTAAATACTTTGTGTTTAAATAACGATTGTGTTAACAAAATTATTATTTCTATTTAGAAGTTTCTAATAATATGCATATTTTCTTTGGATTTTCAGAAATAAGTGTCACAACGAGAAGAAGCGACGGGAACTCGAAAACGAAACCATAAATCAACTCGAAGAGCTTCTGGGCACTTGTCTTGCCGAGGTAAAGCAACCCGATAAAAACGGCATCGTCCGGGAGGCTACTCGTCAGATTCAGGAGGTACTGCGGCGCAGGCGGGAGTGCCCCGACGAGTGTCCCCTGCGCGCCGCCCAGTGCCTCTCGCCGGTGCAGGCCGGTGAGGTCAGCTCTACCCAGCCATCGAGTGCTGGATTACATTACTCGGAGCTCACCTCACTTATCGAGGTATTTCAATCCTTTTAATAAGTTCTATTATGTTTGTGGAATTGTGTCTATTGCAATACACATGAAATGTGATGTAACAATGTATAGAAATACAGAGAAAGATCAATGAATCATCTTTTTAATGGTACTTATATTTAAAAGAGCACAAGTCTACAAAACTATGATACTAACATTGCTAGCTGAATTGCGGTGATGGTATAATATAATATGTTTATTAAATATCATTTGATTATATCTATTTATCTATCACGCAAATGAAATCGAAAGCACAGCCGGTGTTAAATTTAGAAGAGGCGTATAAATTACTTATCTTCGTGGCTGAAGTCATCAAGCATCTATTTGGGCCTTTCCTAGATCATGGACATTTCTCCCATAAAATATTTCACATTATTGTCTTTGGCTCTATTGGGAACACGGTTCTTTGGGATCCCCTAAAAATCTGCTGTTATTCGAAATTAATAAAGTAAAGGCTAATTAAACTTTATTAAATTTTATTTCATTAAACTATGTTTTTAGGCTCTCAAGCATTACACCGGCACCCTCGGATGGGTTTTATTGGAAATAAACTCAAAGGCTGAAATAGAATGTATAACCGAAAATATTAAGGAGCTCACTCTGCAGGACAGAACTGAGTTATACAAGAAATCAATATTCTCGCTTTTGCATGTCAAAGATCATGCAAAGTTAAGGCCATTGTTAAGAAATATACAAACCTTTAACTGGGGTTCAGGAGAAATCGACAAATTTCAAGCTTTACAAGCTCGTCTTCTTATCAAAAACTCCAATGGGACTGACAGTACTGGGTAAGTTTTTTAAACAGACTTCTTTTATTATTCGTATATGATTCAAATATGAATCTCACAAACAATTATTGTCAAGGTGTTAAAGACTTGGACACATCGTGTTACACTATTGATATGAGAATGTGTTTTGCTATTTCATTGTGATAGTAGATGGTGACGGTCGAACGATAAGAGGCCGATTACATGTAACTAATACGTATTAACGTCGAGTAATGCAAAACTACTGTATGAATCTATTTCACAAATAAGGGCAATGCTGTGCATAACAATCTACAATATTACGCAGCAGTAGGTACTTGTTTTAAATATTTTCTTTATAAGCGTATAATATTAAACAATACTGTTTATCGTCGTTGGAGAGCAACTGTACACAATGATATTGAGAAGTAAGCTACGTAATATACTGTTTTTATATTATTATTTTTATTAACACCGTTTGTCCCGAGTTCGGGCTACGAATAGACCACGGTAAGAAGTTTTTGAACGAGCAGCAGCATCTGCCAGTATACTCTTCGTAAATAATTAATCCAGTCAATATATTGTAAGCCAGCTACGATTACAAATAATCGTTTCCGCATTCAAAATGGGTGTAAGACTTATATATCTAACCCCTTGGTGTACTGTACCTAACTGCCTTTTAGCAAATATTGGTGTTTTCGTGAAGTGTCACCATCACCGCCGTTACTGTATTATTTGATCCGAATATTGTGACTACATAGATGTTTCTAAAGGCAATTTTGTTGTATATGGGTGTAATTTGCCTGAATAAAAATTATTTTAATTTTTTTTTTTAATTTTAATTTAATTTAATGACGCTTGATTGGCAGTTGCTGCCTGAAGTAGTATAACGATATGATGTTTTTACGCCATTTCTCGTGGGTGTCGTAAAAGGCGACTAAGGCGTTCACCAGAGGATGGGCAGCAGCGTTATCTGAGTATTTATTCAACTGACTGCGATCGCCAACCCACCTGCCAAGCATGGCGATTATGGCATATCCTTCTGGGGTAGTCCTATATCCAGCAGTGGACGTCTTCGGCTGATATGATGATGATGATATTTTTCGCCTTTAGGTACGCGGAGTGCGTAATCCACGCCGCGCCTGTGCGCGGCTCGTCCTCGGAGGAGGCCGGCTCCGTCATGTGCGTCATCCGGCGCTGCGAGGACGCGTCGGCCGCACTTCTACCTGGCGACGGCGGCCCGCCCGCCATCACCGCCAAGCACTCCGATCACATCGTCTTCAGATTGGATTGCAACTTTATTATTTTATGTAAGTCATCATTACATGACATCATTGTCTGTGGCTTGCCTACAACAATTAGTTTGGGTTTTTAATTCATCAAAGTATGTACGCTATTTGAATAATTTATAATGATACTATTTTTTATTACAGTTTGTGATTTAAGTGGAGTGGAAAACTTAATAAACACTTCTATTCCTCTTGTGGGTACTCGTTATTTGGAACTTGTTGAGAACAGTGATCGTATTCGCATAGCCGCGCACCTACAAGAGGCCGTGTGTCTCCCCGCGCCGCCGGCGATCAGTGAACCCTTTCGGTTGCGCATCGCTCCCGATAGGCCTTGCTTCAGAGTTGTAGCTCGATCACGTCTTTTTCGAGCGAAACCGTCATCGGGCGAGCCCGATTTTATAATGTCCACGCACACTGTACTCAGCGACGAGGATATGGATATCCTTGAAACGGACGGTCCTCGGCCTCCTGTCGGCGGACCGCTCATGACATCCGTTGCTAACGGGGAGTCGTCGACATGTGAATCCCGATATCGCTCCCCCATAAGTCCCAATGATGGTCCTTTTCTTAACGATTTTGACCTCGAACCATGGGCATCTTCCTTGCTCGGTGATATGTCCAGCGAGGAGACGAAAGAGCGCAAAGAGAGCGTTGCCGAAGGACCTTCGCAGCCTTTGACGCCGCGCGCACCTCCAACACCGGGCGAAGGGCCGCCCTCGAATCAGCCCGTAGAAGAGCCCAACAGACTTCGGACGCTTCTCAGTAAGAAGCCAATGCCGAGTAACGATGGCGCGATAAATTCAAACAACCGCATCTTAAAAGATTTGCTAAAGCAAGAAGATGAGGAGGCCACGGGTAGTGAAACGTCAGCGCCGCACACACCTCACACTCCCCACACTCCACTGACGCCACACACGCCGCACACGCCACACACGCCGAGCGCGGCGATGTCGCCGCTGCACACGGCGCAGGCGCATGCGCGGCCGCCCCCGCACCCGCCGCACGTGTCGCACGTCTCGCATGCCTCGCACGTGTCCAACGCGCCGCACGCTATGCAGCAGGCACATCATAACAACTCCGACGTCTTGTTGAGGGTAAGTTTTTTCCTCAAGTAACTAGCTCTAGTAACCAGTAATGCTATATTTGCTTTTATAAAACTTATGAACTCCTTGAATGTCTCAGATATTAAACGACAAGTCTGACGAGGATGCGGAAGAGAGCAGAAGAAATTCTGCAGACGGAAATAGAGGGGTGTCCCAACCAAGTGCTCTACTTTCCCAATTGCTCTCAAGTAGTAACGGACCGTCCGGAAACGGGCGACAGCAGGACAACAGCGAAAACTACCTCGAAAGAATCGCCGGAGTGAAACGCAAGTTTGAAGAAGCTAAGGGAATGGCCAGTAACTCTAAAAGAGCTACGCCTGAAAACCAACAGGTACGCGCGCACACAAGTTAACACACTTGAATTGAATTTTTTACTAAGCTTAATCTTATTTACATACATTTGAGCAAGAAGTTAGTGCTATTTTTAATCTGAAATAACCCAGGGTTAGAAACTGTGTGGATGTAAACGATTCCACCCTCGTATATCTTTCGGATATATCCGACAAGTTTTGGACTCGACTGCGTCCTTAAATCATAGAGCTTCTTACACGGCAACGACGCGAGCCAAAAGTGGTTATAAAAAACTATTCAGTGAAAAACATACGTGGGAACGCTTAAAACATACGTGGTACGTGGTATGCTGTTTTTATCTAAAGTCTATTTATATCTATCAAAAAGGTCATAAATATATTTTATTTGCAGTGCATATTGCAATTACTGCACCATGTGAATAATTAAGGTTTCTAATCAAAAAGTATGTAAAATATTCTATCGAATATATTTACATTGCTGCTGTGATGTACGGGAGTCGGAGTACGGAGACGGTGTGTCACGGGAGTGCTGTTGAATTGAAAAATGCATGGTGACAATATTAGTACATCATCTACATCTTCGCAGAACGCGGCTATACTTGATACGTGCTATAATAATTGTTCCGTGTGGTGCCGGACGTAAAGAATAGCAACACCCTATCTCTTCTGATGGGTGTCGTAAAAGGTGAATAAGGGATTCACCAGGGGAGGGGCAGCAGCGTTTTCTGAGTATATAACCAACCAATTGCGATCCCCAACCGCCTGCCAAGCGTGGCGCTTATAGCATATCCCCCCAACATGCTTGGGGGAGGCCTATGTCCAGCAGTGGACGTCTTACGGCTGAAATGATGATGATGATAATAATTGAACTGTTAGGTGACGTCGAGCGCCTCCCCCGCGGCGTCTTCGACGGCGTCGTCCACGGCCACGAGCCCGGCCACCAGCAGCAGCCCCGGCATGAGTCCGCTGTGCCAGAAGAACCAGATCCTGGTGTCGCTGCTGGCGCGGCAGCAGACCACGCCCACCACGCCGCTGCCGCTGCCCAACCCTAACCTGCGCGCCTACGGGCCCACGGCGAGACCGCGCCCGCCGCCGCCGCCGCAGAGGCACCACCACTCCACGCTCTCCAACATTCTCACCGGCGTTAACCAGTTAGTAAACGTTTAATATCTTGTCGCCAACGATCAAATACTGGGTGTCAGGGAAACGCTCCCGAAACTAAAAGGCTATTATTATACTACCGAAACACAATCGAATACCATTACTTTTAGTGATTTGGTATTTTGCAAACCCGCAATGTAAAGCGTACAAACTCGGGATCAATGCCGCGCGTACAACTAACCTACGCTCCCTACGACACTGACTGCGTATGCGAGCGGATGTCGTTCACCCCTAGCGCCAGCTGATATTTTATTTGAATTACATTGCGAACTTTAAAAAATTAAGTAATATAATAATAAAAATAGTGAGGAGGTTCCTTTCTTTGGGGCCCTGACCACCGGTAGCTTGGACCCTGTTCCCGATGCCGGTGGGCTACTGTTTTTTATATTTTTAAATGTTTTTTATTTATTTAATATTTAAAAATATAAATTATAAGTTTGTGAAATTAATAAAGGGAATAAAAATAATAAATGGGGTTTTTTGCAAATCAGTTTAATTTAACTGCCCAAAGCTGGTTATGTATGAAAAATGCAAAATAATATGAAAAAATCCAAAAAAGGAATAGTTTTTTTTTGTAGTTTCGTATCTGTAAGGTGGACCGACGACCTAAAGAACGTGGCTGGGGGGAACTGGATGCGGAAGGCAATGGACCGAGTGTTATGGCGCAACTTGGGAGAGGCCTATGTCCGGCAGTGGACTGCGATAGGCTGAGTTGATGATGATGGTGCAGTTTCACTCTCAGTCGCTGCACGGCCGTGCTAGCGGTGTGACGTTTCACGATGCTAAAATGTGTAGAAAAAAATATATAAAATATATATTTCAAATGTGCAAACAAAGGATGGAGTGTCGTACTTGTCGTTGTCGTAAACATAATTACTAATACATACATTTTATCACAGAGACGTTGATTTTGTACAAGACCGTGCATCTATAGTTTATTAGATTGGAGCTTGTCGCCTTCTAGTTTACGAAGATGCTGTTATAATTTTATGCAGAGTGCCTTTTATCTGGTCTCCGGAACCTAAATTGTGTTTTTTTTTTTTTTTTTTTAGTATAGGATGGCGAAACCTACCAAAGGCCCACCTGATGTTTAGCGGTTACCTTTGCCCATAAGAACTGCAATACCATCTAGGCTGTTGCCTTAATGGTACCGCAAGTCGGTTCGCCAAACTGAGACATGAAGATAGAAAGTCTCATGTGAATTCTTCCAGATCATTTTGATTTTCAGTAATTTATTCAACATCAGACATGATTTTATATGACCGTCGTAACTTTTGCAACCTTATTATTGACAGATACTGATATTTTTCGGTGATGCTTACTGATCCAGAATATTTCTGGTTTCTGACTTCCTATAAAGATTGTCATAGGTATTTGTATAACATGCTTGACTACGCTGTCACACTGAGGCACGGAAATATATAATTGTAGGATGGTCATTTGCTTAGAGTGCGCAAGCGCAGCTGTAGGTTTGAACTTGTTGCAGTTCTGTACAAATTTCTCAGGATTATAAATTTGGTTATGTTTACAGTCGAGCTAACAATATGAACGGCGGGTCTGGCGTGGGAGGGGGAGAGGAAGGCCCCCCCGTGAGCATGTCCAGCCACCTGCAGATGGTGCTGCAGTCGGGTGGGCTGGCCGGCGGTGCGCGCTACCCGCCGCCCGCGCTGCACTACCCCGCCGCCGCGCCCGCGCACGCCTACACCAACCAGCCGCCGTCAGTATACACACGTATTGCACGACACACTCAGGCCGAGACTACCTCCCTGTACTCCCAGACAGCCAGCTCTTTAGCCTATCGCTCATCAAACGCTGCAGGAACACATTTTTTAAACTTGTGCTTCATGTCACACACTGTATAGGGCAAAACTTAAAGTCCATTATTGAACAAAGGACTTCAGTATACACACGCATTGCACGACACACTCAGGCCGAGACTACCTCCCTGTACTCCCAGACAGCCAGCTCTTTAGCCTATCGCTCATCAAACGCTGCAGGAAAAACATTTTTTCAACTTGTGCTTCACGTCACACACTGTATAGGGCAAAGCTTAAAGTCCACTATTGAACAAAGGACTTCAGTATACACACGCATTGCACGACATACCCAGGCTGAGAGTACCTCCCTGTACTCCAAGATAGCCAGCTCTTTAGCCTATCGCTCATCAAACGCTTCCTTTACTGTGTTAAACGCTCATTTAACACAGTAAAGGAAGAAATCCTAAATGCATCTGTAGCATACCGAAGTAGACTGGATAACCACCCTAATGAACTGGCCGCTGCGCTGACAACTCGTTCCTACCAAAAGCGACTCCGACGAAAACACATTCTGTCAACATCATCATAAAAATCATACTGATTAAACTATGAGTAGTCGTCCTCACTGGAGGGCACACTCGAAACCTTAAAATCACTCAAACAATCTGCTTATAGTACGAACTGATTGCAGATTCAAAAGCAAACAAAAAAAAAAAAAAACTGCTTCACGTCACACACTGTATAGGGCAAAACTTAAAGTTCCATTATTGAACAAAGGACTTCAGTATATACACGCATTACACGACACACTCAGGCCGAGACTACCTCCCTGTACTCCCAGACAGCCAGCTCTTTAGCCTATCGCTCATCAAACGCTACAGGAACACATTTTTTCAACTTATGCTTCACGTCACACACTGTATAGGGCTAAACTTAAAATCCATTATTAAACTTGAACAAAGGACTTTAGTCTGAGATGAGGTGCTTCGTTATTCTACTTCATCAATATTATTTAGACTGGCTCCATTATACAATAGAATCGAAACACAAACACATGTGATAGCAGCGATAGATTGCTTCGATGTTTTACTGTTATAAGTGCATTTGAAATGTGTAGTACAGTATGATCTAAATATCGAGTCTTTTGAACTGCTGACAACTTCAAATTGTTAGATTTCAACTGGCAAGTAAAATAATATGAGCTCGAACTTTGAGAAAAATAACGCAATATTTGAAGTTCAATTAACTGTTACGCTAATGCCCCTGATAATGTCCTAATGGGATTTATATTATCTTGCTCTATGTTTACTCATCTCATTATAGAAGCGGCAGCACGCGAGCGCAAGGTGGCGGCGGTGACAGTGAGGTACCCAGTGACCAGACGCTGTCAGACATCTTGGACGAAGTGATCGACAACATGCCCGACGCGGACCGACCGGCGCCTGACGTCACTGTGCGACAACGACAGGTACACATGAAAGAGGTGGAATTTAATTTACTTTTTATGTAGTGTCCTTTACAACTACTTGTATGTAATTAATGATTTACATTTGCTTTTTAATCTTAACACGATTGGTCATAAACTAATTTAGTTTTGCTTGCGCAGAAGCTTCTCTGTAGGTATATTGGAACGTTGACTGTTACAGTAGTACACAATTTATATGGCCCACCGATGTACTTGCGCAGATGACACAATTTAAATACGCGGGAAATTGGTTAACCAATCAGAAAACACCATCGCTGCGCGCCAAATATCTCAGCCATTGCCGCTAGAGTACGGCAGCGTGTGAGTGAAACAGAAAAAGACGTCAATCAATTTTACACCTTATATGCATAGCATAAGGTTGATTATATTTTTTTAATGTTTCGGGTGTTTCCGTCGATCGTCTTTTCGTGTCTGCGCGAACGTAGATTGACGACGCGCTTTATTTTTTGTGCCGTACAATCTAACAAAGCAATTGGTATACAGGGTCGCCAGATATAGATGAAAATTTCTCAGGAAATTATTATAGATCTGTTTGATTAGGGTTTTGTATAAATACAGTTTAACTTTGTCCGTTATTAAAATGATATTTCACTCGAAAACATCCATAATCTTCTGAGAAAACTTAATTTATATCTCTCTACTAATTGCTTTTTTAGACTGTACTGTACTACAGCTAATTTTATCATATGATTAGCCTAAAGGTGGTTTCAAACCGGCGAGGCGAGGATTGGATGGGATGGGCGTGAATTGAAATCTCGCTGACCCTTTCACACCGAAAGATGTACATCGCAAGCACGCACCGACCGGCGCCGGCGCGCGCCGGCACGCGCTTGCTCGCGATATACCGTTTTGCAATGCAATAAATATTCTATTCATGCAGCAATAAAGTTTAATGTTGTACCAACAAATTTTCAATTCTCGCCTCGCACATCCACGCCTATCCAGACCTTTCACACCAAAGATGGGCGTGACGTGAATTGAAATTTTGCTATACAAATTTCAATTCTCGCTCGGCCCATCCACGCCACGCCTCGCCGGTGTGAAACCACCTTAACTGTCGATTTTGCCAGTGCTCAAACCAGGTGCTGGCAAAACCGCCGTGTGCTCGAGCACGGGCTGAATAATCGTGACTGATACATGACGACGTCTGTGGTCTAGTGGTTTGAGTGTCGGACTACATGAGGTAGTGGGTTCGATTCTCACAGGACACAAATATGTGTGTGATGAACGTAAATTTTTGTGATGGTCTGGGTGTTTAGTATGTATTTACAAAAAAAAGAAAAAAAGTATTACATCCATTGTCTAGTACCCATAGTACAAGCTCTGCTTAGTTTGGGACTAGATGGTGTTGTGTAAAAATGTCCCAAAAATATTGATTTATATTCGAATCGAGCCCGACACCGATCAATCCGAAATTTATTTCATGCTTTGACGCACGCTTTGATATTGATTACAGGGAATGAAAGAGAAAAACGCGATGATCAATGCGATCAGACAGAATTTGATGCAATACGAGGCGGTGGGCAAGAGTCCCGGCGGCTCGAGTCCGAGTGGCGGCGCGGGCGGCGCGGGCGGCGGGGGCGGCGGGTACGCGGCGGCGCGCGCCGGCAGCCCGGGCGCGGGCGAGCGCTGGCGCGCGCTGCAGTGCGGGCTGGGCGCGGCGGCGGGCGCGCTGTACGCCGACCCGGCGCGCGCGCGGGCGCTGGTGGAGCAGCAGCGCGCGCGCCTGCTGCAGCTGCAGCGCTCGCAGCAGATGCTGGTCTCACCCGAGGTGCGCACGCCTACACTACGCGCAGTGCCCTGCATTCATCGTTTCACCCGAAAGACGACCACTGCTGGACATAGACCTCCTCCAAGCATATGTCGTAATCGCCACCACAGAAATAGATAGAGTTAGAATGGCTATTATTTATTTAAACTTCATGCAACATGTGTACATAGGCGGACTTAATGCCTTAGGCATTCTCTCCCAGTCAACCTTAGGGTGATACAGAGATGACAAGGCATGTGCAATATTGATTCACGACACAAAACAAGATAAGAAATAAATTAATTCAATTCAATTCTTTATTGCATTACCATGTGTATTTACAAGGTCTTAATAATAATACAAGTCCACATGGACCCTGTCGGGCACAACAATTTAATACAATTTGAATAGTAGCATTAGTTAATATAAATCGTTAAAGTAAATAGCAATTAATTCTATATCATAATTATAATAAATGCTTCAGTCATCTTTAAAAATTCAATTCTTGTAAAATAAATAGTCACAAATTAAAATTTTAATAAATGTCTCCAGATAGGTAAAATTAATTAAATTAATTAATTAATTACCACTAAAACAATAGATAAACCTTCATAGATATATATATAACATACAATAAGTACTAAATATATATAACAATATACTATTATAGTCATAGATAAAATACTAATGAGATGATTCTGCCAAAATTTTATCTAGAAAGAACTTCCGAACTTTCCTTTTAAAAGAGTCCCTAATGGTGGCCATCCTAAGCTCGAGATGTACAGTCAACAAATCGGAATCATGACCCACGATAAGCTTAATATCCTACAGACATTCTAATACAATTAGGTTGAATTTCGCTTAAACAGATATTTCCCTGGCAACTGACTTGTTATCAATTTTGTTAGCTATTGACAGTTACAGCTAGTTTACCAATAAAATTATTTTTCTAATTTTATTATTAATGTTTAACTCCAAATATTGTTATTTATTTATTTATCATTTATTGCGTGAAATATGGTACAGAGGATATTATAAATTAAATGAATTTACCACACTCGGACGAATAAAAAAGGCGGACGGAATCTAGCTAAACAAAGACTGAAGCACTTAATTTTTTCCTGAACCCACTATAATTTCGAAAGCATTTTAACACACCAGATTTATACCGTTATTTTATTTATGACTCTACAACAATGACTACCGTCACACTAGATTTTTTGCGTAATCACGGCTTTTTGGCATACTATACTTTTAAGCGATCCGGCTTGCTATGGATGCTTCACTTATTGAATAGCGAGATTCCGTCTGCCTTTTTTTTTCGTCCGAGGTTCCACATATTAAGAGTATTGTTTGACACCTTTTCATACTTGACATTATATTTGTAATTTTTATTTTAATTTTATTAATGGTCTGTAATCGAAAAAGTTTGTATAGGTTTCTTAAAAAATATAGTTGTTTGTAGGAAAAACACGTGATACGACAGCTAATTCGAAATTCAAAACATAATTCCTGGTTAATAAAAAACATAATTTCCAATCCAATTATAAATCTATTGCATTGATAACAAAGCTCAAAACGGCACAGACCTCTGACCCGTTTTAATGCAGTTTCTGTAATATTCAAAATGTCCTAAGTGCAGCATAGAAGAAAACCTTACTGTTTTGACGATTTGAAACGAATTATCAGCTGAGTGGGTCATGATTCCGATTTGTTGACTGTACCTCATTCCAAAGAAGAATTGATTGATTTTTTTTTGATTGAATATGAAAGGATGAGTGAACAGAATTAGAGCTATGATAAGGGCAATGTAGAAGACGATTATTAGAAGACCGTAGATTTCTAGTGTGTGTAGAGCATAAATATTGAAAGTGGGGAGTTAAGTAAAGAGGGGGGGAAGGAGAATTAAGTAAAGAAAAAAGCGTAGTCAAAGCACGAACTTGTCTCCGCTGACGAATGGGCAACCATTTAAGTTCAGACCTATGTGAAGAAATATGATCATACTTTCATAGGTTGTAAATGAACCTGATACAATTGTTAAGCAGCTATTACGATTACTTAGAAACGAAACTCACACATTTACAAATGAAATAGTACATTACAATACACAAAAAAACGCGATGTGATTAAGTCCCAATTTAAAATTCAAATAGGGGCTTAAACTCGTACAGTGTTTATTTAATTCAATCTTAATGCGAGTTTTTAAAATTTGTTTTTAACAATCATGTCAAAATCACTTAAGACGTTTTTCCATTCTAACAAATCGTACGCAACAACTAGTGAGTTCAACTACTCGAAGCCAGGGGATGCTTCATTTAAATGACGCTAATTTGGCCTCAATTGCATTAGAAATATATATTTTATTCTCATGCATGCTGGGTAGCATAGCAGATAATTATTCCTGGCAATAACGAACGAGTTCAACTACTCGACGCTAGAGGGCGCTTAAATTATAGTACGCTATTTGCAATCAATTGCATTAGAAATAGATGTTATATTCGCATCATAGACTAGTAAGCCTCTAGACGCCGGTTAGCTGGACACCCCCGGTCACAACGCATATGCTCTACCACTGCATATCATACGTCCCTCCGCCAATCGGAACGTCACTCAATCAGCGAGCGGCACCAATCATAAGGAATCATACCACCGAACTTTTGAGCCGGCCAATCATAACGCGCCGTTCGCCCCCCTTACCCCACCAACGTTTTACGACTGCATTCGAATACAAAACTTTGTTTATGCGGAGTCTTGAAGCTTACTGGTCTGTGATTCGCATGCATGCTGAGTAGCCTGTCTACTACGGGAATGTCATTCAGCGAACCAACGACAGTCATTCGCGTAACCATACATTGCTTACTTAAATTATCGCAGCTACGACCGCAAGGTATCGACCGCATCGTACGTAATGAATATTTTTAAAATGTATTTTGTTAAGGAATCGTTTTCAACGACTAACATATTTTTTCAAAATTTTGCAAGATTTCTTGACTATTAAGGTATTTAATATTCTTTGGTGAAAAAAAATCCTCCTCTTTGATGTACTGACTACTTGGATTCTTGCTTTGCAACTTATAACAGCACAGGACGGCATTTTAAACTAATAATAGCCCCAGCTTTGCACAGCGATTTGTTCCGCGAGCAACTAAATGCGTCGTTTGATCATATTAGGTTAGTAGGTTATGAGCTTCATGTTCAAAGTTGTGGCGCGCCCACCCCGCCCACTTAGCCATTCTAAGTACTCTATCTATTTCTGTGATCGCCACGCTTGGCAGGCGGGTTGGCGATCGCAGTTCGTTGGTTAAATACTCAGATAATGCTGCTGCCAATCCTCTGGTGAATCCCTTAGTTGCCTTTTACGACACCCATGAGAAGATATAGGTGGTGCAATTATTTACGTCCGGCGCCACACGTAACCGTGGCGTCCATTGCATATAGGCAATTAGGCAGTACCCAGTGCCTTCCTTATACAAATTCAATAGTGGTGTAAGTTATTATCTTTTTTTCGAAGTACGATAATTATTTATCTTTTAATAGACCTATTAATGCTAAGTTAATCTTCCTACATAAAAAAAAACAATGACTTACACCACAATTAAATTCAAATGAAGTAGGCCAATCACAGAAATAGATAGAATGGAAAAGTGAGCAGGGCGCGCGTGCCAACACTGCGCCATAATGCAGGGCATTTCAAAGACTTTATCAGTACGCCTTATGACTTGTTTCTGTAAATACTGTGACAAATACCCGCAAAAATGCCTTATTGTGCTGTTTCTTACTGCAGAAACAAAAGCTGTAAAGTTGTGATTACAACCATTCTATATCTATCTATTTCTGTGGCCGGAGTCGTAGAATATACATGCATGAATTTTAATCGCTTCTTTCCCGAAAAGGAGTCATTGTACTCATCATTATGAAAAACTTTTACTATAGGACCAACCCTGAAATCGCGAAAAAAAATCTGTTGGCCCCTCCCTACATTTGTGTTCACATAAATCGATAAAATGTAGGGACTACCTGATTTTTTTTGCATGTCTTTTTAATACAATTCGTTAATAATAAATTATTAAAAGAGTATTTAGAGAGTATTTAACCAAACAACTCCGATCGCCAACCCGCCTGACAAACGTGGTGATTATGGCATATCCCCTTTGGGGAGGCCTATGTCCAGCATTGGACGTCTTTCGGCTGAAATGATGATGATGAATTATTAAAAGACATTATGTTAACAATTTCACACACTAAATATTTTTTTTTAACCTAATTACATGTATAGAACTAGGCTAACTAGTTTGCTTGCCACGAGTCTTGTCGACAAATCATAAATAGGCGGGTATAGGTAGTTATACACTTGAATGGTGGCCCCAACTCAACGAAGGTGTAACAGTTCTAGATATCAAAAAAAAAAAAGATGTCGTTTCGCTTTAGTTTTAAAAGCTTCGAAAGAGGGGACTGCAAAAGTCAAGAGTTTGAGTTTAATACATGTTCTGTAAATAATGCAAATGATTGTTTGTTCACAGGCTGCAGAGCAGCCTCAGGCTGATTTAGGTTCCACCATCAACGCCCTCGTCTCGGCCACTCCCCCTAATGTAGCTTTAACACGCACGGACTATCATCATCAGATATATCACCAGAATAGTAAGTACCAACCTATAACAACATAAAATAACATCACGCCTGTATTTCCCCGAAGGGGTAGGCAGAGGTGTTATAGTACACCCACATTTCGCAAGTTATGTTATAAGTCCCATGTAATAGGGGGCGAGCCTATTGCCATTAACCGGGCACAAATCCAGACTCTGGGCTGCTACTGAGAATTTCCTAATGAAAAACCCAATATCACTTTGCCCGACCCGGGAATCGAACCCACGCTCAGCAGTCGCGCTTGCAACCACTAGACCAACGAGGCAGTCGACCAACCTATAGTGCTAACTTTATGCAGATACAGATAACATAAATTTAACATTTTATTATTTCAGATCAAATGGGTCCGAATTACGGTACAAATAAAATAACTACGTCGCAGCAGAATCCAATGCTGAGTCGACAATTGAGTGTAAGTACTTTTATAATATTTTTTGTTTATAATATTTTATAATATGTTTACACTGATTGAAAGGCTAAAATTAATAAATTAAACCTATCGATGCAGTTATGTGTAGGTTGCAGGTCGTTACATAAAGCTTCGCTAAACACAGTCTGCACGAGTACGCATCGAACAAGTCTAGTAACAATAGGTAATTGGTCAATACTTTTTCGAAAAGCTCGAAAATCAACCGAAAATTATAGATAACAGTGATAAAACCTATTTTTTTTCAAGTTATAAACGATGTAAAGGAGACCGCACTTCTAGAAGTTATATCCACGTAAGGCCCAACCACCTACTTTAAGTACATATGGTCAGTAGTCATTCAGGCCCATGCATCTCTGTCTGGCTTAATTTGCATTTGATCTCCCTGTTCTAGGTTATTGGGCCGATTTAAGTATATTTTTCCAAATTCAAGCATGAGCCGCAACTACTTGCACCTATTTTTAGTACATTGGATCTTCATTTATATCAACCTAAATTTAGGTTGGGCCTTACTAGGATATAAAAAAAACTTCATAATAATAATAACCATGGTATAATAATATGTTTCACAAGGTAGTCTCTTCCCATGACAGCTAGGTCACGCGATTGCTGTGATTGATTAACTACGTCATTGGCTGTGGAGTCAATAGCGGGCTGTTAGCGTGAACCTTGGTCAGTTTGATGTACTGTCACTATGTGTAAATAAATTACCTTGGCAAAATGCATTTTTTCTCTTACTTGCTTCTATAGAGAAGCACTTTTGAATTAGTAATTTTGTAGAGTTTCATTTAATAACTTACTTACTGTTAGCCTGTAACACCCCACTGTGCTGCTGGGCAAAGGCCTCCCCCCTTGATTTCCATGTGTCACGGTTTTGCGCTATTGTTGACTAGTCGTTACAGTATTTGTTTAATAACTAATTAGATGAATAACACGAGATAACAAATAGGCTAGTTAGGAATTTATTTTGTATTCATTATGAATAAAAATCTCCTTAATTGTATTAAAGATGTTAATCAATGGCAACATTGATCGTGACGTAGCTTCGGGGCATCGTGGGAAGAAAAACCTACCTGGTGAAACATTATTGTACGTTGTTTTAAATCACGAAAGCGGGTGAGCCATACTTGTAGTTGTAATGCGTATAGACGCGCGCTCTTGTGTGCGTAATTACAAAACTCGACCAAAACTGAGCGCTCCCGAGCTCTGTGTGTACACACACACGCAAGCATAGTTCACCCGCTTTCGTGAGATAAAACATCTGTACCATGATAATAATTTGCCATTACATATTCTGTAAAATGTATGAAAGCGTTTTTTTTTCTAGCAGCTATATTGGTGAGGTTGAGCGATAAGTATCGGTACTGTGTTGCAGGTGGCGGGCTCGGGCGCGTACACGCACGCGACGCACTCGGCGGCCGCGCTGCACACGCCGCTCTCCCCCGCGCCGCAGCCCTACCATCGCCCGCCGCGTCCGCTTCTAGGTAACGCGCTCACGCTACCATACACACACACACACACCCCCACACACATTTCCACACTACCATAGTAAAAGGAGAATAGCATTTTATCTCGCGCACTGCCGGTACAATAACATCTTCTGTGCTTAAAGCGAAGCGAGCGTAGGGCTTTTAATTCTATACGAGAATGTACATACAAGTTGTCCCGTAGCAGATTTTACACTTTGAAAAATTTTAAAAAAAATATATGGTAAGGGAAATGAAACTATTTGTTTTGTACTTAAATCAGCAATCCTGTTTTTAGGGTTCCGAAGTCCTACAAGGAACCCTTATAGTTTCGTCATGTCCGTCCGTCTGTCCGTCTGTCCGTCTGTCCGTCTGTCCTAATCCTTTACAGCTTAATAACTTCTACAGTTATAAACATAATTAAATGAAATTTTGTTAGAAAATAGTCTACATATAGATCTCAATTTTAAAAGAATAAAAAAATAGTTTTTCCGTATTTTAGGGGTGGCGTCCATACATGTTAAATGGGAAAAATAATTTTTTTTCGCTGCACCCCCTCGTGTGGGATATCATTGAATAGGTCTACTAAAATGAAGGTAATGTTTGATACACCACTTTTTTATCAGGTGTACCATCTGCGAAATATAGCCCGCCAAAGTGGCTTGCAATGTGTCCCCCCCCCTGCCATTTCTAAACTATGCAATGTAGAAACTTATAATCTTCCACATTGATAGACCTTTGTAAAAACTCTCTTTTAAAATTATTTCGAGTATAATGTGATTATAATTTTTTGAGTTATAGAGAGAAAACTGAAAAATACTTAAAACGTCCTAGTTCAAAGGTCATTGACCTTAGAGAAAAATTATCATAGCAAATAATGCTCCTTTAGCTACTTTCTATTTGAAAAAATCACAAAAAGTAACTTTGAAATGACAAACGTCTTAAATTTGGCTTCTTGAATTTATCGCTAGATGGCGCTACTAACAACACGCTCTGAGTCGCGAATGCTGCCGATTATTGCAAAAACTAAAATAGCCATGATTAATATTCGATTTGATTCGTTTGTAATTACACCTACTTAAGGAACCCTATAATACTGAGCATGGCCCGACATGCTCTTGGCCGGTTTTTTTAAAATAATTATGCCACTCAAATGCAATCATTCTTCCAATCTTGACCTCTTGCCTGCAGAAACGCGTTTACAGGGATTTAGAGTGATGGCTACGATCTCTCATCGGATATTTTGCTAGAAGTCACGAATTGTTGATTATAAATTATTTTAAACGCGTGATATGAGGTAACCCAGCCAGTTATGGTCACCAAACGCTTCTTTCATTGAAGTCATTGATGCCGAAACACTACGTGCCGTATCTCAATCTCACTGGAAATGGGGCCTGTTGTTGCAGTCATCATACTAATGCAGCTCCGATTTAAAAAAAGTCGTACAACAACGCGTAACATTGTTCTATAATGACGATTTGACAGACACCAAAAAAGAAACTGCCCGAAACTACGCACCAAATTGAGAGTCATAACAGAAGACGAAGTTCCAGGACGCGACCAATTTAGACAGATTCTGTTTCTTTAAACTTTTGCACCCACGCCCGTATCAACTGTTTCGATAAGCCCTCATTTAATCCTCAGATATTGAAGTGAAAACAAGAACGATGTCTAATCACAGTAATTTAATTTACGTTCGCAAAGACCACCTATTTATGGGCTATAAAAAATCTGCGACGCTCTTGCGTCGGACAATACCCCTCTTGCCCCACTATTGCTGCTTTAACCAGCTCTAGCGCGATTCAAAGTGTAAAATCTGCCACGTGACACCCTGTACTTAAAGTGCGCGACTCGCGATTCGGGGTTGTACTGGGCCGCCGCCAGTCAGCCAGGCGGCGAGCGAGATGGGTTGAGATCACAGACCAGTAAGCTTCAAGACTCCGCATAAACAAAGTTTTGTATTCGAACGCAGTCGTAAAACGTTGGTGGGGTCAGGGGGGCGGACGGCGCGTTATGATTGGCCGGCTCAAAAGTTCGGTGGTATGATTCCTTATGATTGGTGGCGCTCGCTGACTTAGTGACGTTCCGATTGGCGGAGGGACGTTTGATATGCAGTGGTAGAGCATATGCGTTGTGACCGGGGGTGTCCAGCTAAGCGGCGTCTAGAGGCTTACTGGTCTATGGTTGAGATCTAGTGAGGTGTGTATGGAACGCTCGTGATAGGTATGTATAGCGAAATAGAGCCGCTTCTATGGAGTTGATGAACTATTCTCCTTTATCTATGCCTAACCGAAATTTGTAGGATAGCTCATGAGCTCGAAAAGCCTCTCCATCGACATTGCGGTTCCATACGTTGTAATCGTACTGTTGAGCATTATAATATGATTCGAACTCGAATGTAGAAATTGAGAAGACATATTTAGAGAATTAACAAGGCAACTGTGTATTTCGACTATTATAAACTGTTGAATGATTTTATGAACCTTTTCGCGATTATTACATTTTGATTTTTACTCTAAATATCAGTTACATTGTAAAGACTTGTAGATAGTAGAGTAATGTATACTTTATTGCATGCACACCAAAGAAAATAAAATAAAAGTACAAACATTAGTACAATACAACAATTGGCAACAACAACAATGTAATACATGATTTATAGTTATAATTTTGGGAAATGAAATTGAAATACAAGGTTCTTAATTTGATTAATTTATGAACTTACGAGATAACAAATTATATCACATTAGTGTGACTACTTCAACAATTTGATAGAGTACGAACCAATCTTTATGGCGGCTGTGAAAGCGAGTCGTGCGCGCAGTAGCAAAATTTTGAGTGTACGTGTTACGTGTGTCAATAGGGGTGCGAGGCGATGCGCAGCGCTAACTTCACAGCCGCCATAAAGATTGGTGCGTATATATACTAACGAGTGCTTTAAAATATCCAAACTGTATTTTTCCATATAAAATATCATACATTTAAAAGGGTGGTTTTGTGGTTATATTTTACTTATTTTTTTACACTTCGTTTTGCTTATCCTACTATAAGGTGAACAGATATTTATTTATTTAAACATTAAATTATTGGTACTATTGTTCAATGATTTTTTACGGCTTTTCAGTAAACTAATAATGAGTCATAAAATTCTATGAGGTAGATATTATAGATTAGACATTTACCAATAAATTTTATTTATATTCAGAGCATGATTTAAAAAAAAACCGCATGCCCCGTAGCGTATTAGAAATAGCGTGTCCTGCCAGATTCTGGATTATATTTCCTGAAATATTAGACAAAGTAACCTAATTGCATGTCTATGGCTTCACTATCCAGTATCTTTAAAAATCTTATGAATGCAAGTCAGTAGAATTACGTCGAGATAATACTTTTCGGTCGTCTCGAGTCAGTTACCGATGTCGAAAGCGCAAAATTTCAGCAGGGTGACCTTCGCCCATCGGATACGATCATCATATAATCGACGTCGCTATGCACCTAGCGTTCGATCGACCCGGAATCCGCGCTTTCGACCTTTCATCTTTGACCCCCTTAATCCTCGATTCCGTCGTAGAGGCGGGCAGGCGCATCGAATTAGGTAGGTCGGGCAACGCTCACGGCGCCGTGCTCGTTGCCCGTAGTACATAACGCGGCGTGTGTGGCAGTGGGAGGCTACTACGAGGAGGGCGGCGCGGGCGCGGCCGGCTACTGCGCCGAGTACGCGCGCTGCACGCCGCTGCCGCCGCACGCGCCGCACCCGCCGCACGCGCCGCTCCCGCCCCTCGACCATCAGCACTCATGTGAGTATCCCGGCCGCTGAACGCCCTACATTCATGCGAACGACAAACAACATTGCCCGAAAAACAAAACTTCGGATTTAATGTCAGGCAACAACAAACAAACTTCGGATTTAGTGCCGAAACTCGTGCGGGGAAGTGCATTTTGGTCGTGCGTGGAATTGATCGTTTGAAAGATCGACCCGACCTCGAGCGAGGTAAGGCGATTGTAGCGGAAATTCTTTCTTCTGATATCTATCGCTCTGCATGATTCATAATAATATTTTGCATTCTGCGCTTAAACATTCTTCGCTTGACTGATATGATTATGGAAAACGTCAGGACCGACCCCGTTGCGCCCGATTCATTTAACTGCGCCATCTGATATCTCTGGATGCAACAAAAGTAGTATTGAATGAAGGTAGGAAAAAATAGATCCTTAATTTGAATCTTCCCCTCTCCCGTAGCAGGTGTACTAAGGCGTAGTTATGCCATAATCGAATATTTGTGCGATGATTTGGTAGGTGCGGGCAACGGTGGTGGCGCTGGTGGCGCTGGGGTGGCGGGGGGCGCGGGTGGCGCGGGCGGCACCTCGGAGTACGTGCGCAACGAGCTGCGCGCCGTGGTGGGCGCGCGCTCGGCCCGCCCCGACCTGCACCCGCTGCAGCCGCCCGACATGGACTCGCTCATGAGCTTCGATATGACCCCACCCGGTTGGTACACACTTATTGTATACACGTAGGCCCGGTAGGTATTAGGCACTAAATAAAGAAAACAAGTGGAAGTGCCCTTACAATCGTACGTAATCACGTAGTACGGGAAAAAGTGTCGCCAACATCGCACATTGACAATTGAAACACAAAATACAATTATGTGATTGGGCTTATTTAAAATTCAAATGGGGCCTAGCAATTGTATAATGTTTTTTTTTTAAATTAAATATTAATACAAGTTGTTAAAAATAAAATTGTTTTATTGAAATTTACCAAAATTTTGCACATAGCGATGATATAATACACGTTTAGTATAATTACTTTTCGTTCTGCTATCATTTTTACACCTTATTATTACACAATAAGTTATAATCTAGTATTTCACGTAAGCATTCGAGACGACATAGCGGCGCAGCGGGAAACTAAGCGGGAAAATTAAGTTAATGTTGCGCATCTGCACTTAATTGTGCCACGCGTGCGGTAGCCGTGTGCCACTTCCCCTTGTTTTTTTTATTCCGTGGTATAGGGTCCTAATTTATATCGACGGCTATGAAATTAAACGATTTTTTATTAGCGCTCGCGGGAGCTTCTCCCAGTCAAGGTGTGCTGTTTCTACTAAATCCGTTTTAATCCTATTTTTTATATATTTTCTGCAGATTGTTATTAACATTTAACAAATTAATTGGAAATATTTAATTGCCAATTAATTTCAAATATATCCCAAGTTAATCCAAAATACAAGAAAAAATAAATTCATAATTTTGTGCTGTTTGTTTATTAATATTTCCACTATGCAGTTTGCCTGATTTGGTAATTTTAACCCGCTTGGGATAATCAGTGTGTCCATTAAGCCCTTTGTTTTATATTTAAGATTTTTTAATAGTTATGGATGTCATTAGGGTAATATATTAGAACTTTGTTAAATTTCATAATTTGTAAACAGAATTACTGTTTTTGTCATAGTTAGATTCATAAAATAATAGGAACTACTGATTATGGGTTATTTCAAGACAGTGATGTCCTCGGATATAACCATCAAATCATGACTAGAATATTTGGGGACATACTAAAGCAAAGTTGCCCTCGGCAGCGCATTTCCTTGAAACATTGTCAGTGTAGAGGATAACCACTGCCAATGTATACGTGTGTACGTACGTAGGTGGCGGCAGTGTGGTGGGGGGCCGAGCGTCCTCGGCGTCGACAAATTCGTGGGAATCGCAACAGAGCACCCCGGTAAGCTTGGGACGCGTTCAGCGAATACAAATTCATCTAGCCACTTCACTACTTTATAGGTTTTCATTATTCTGTAGACCTACTTATAATTATTACGTCTGCTCTGCTGCGTGTGTTGTCGATTCGATCATCTTGATACTAGAAGCTGATTTAGAGAAATGTACCAAAGTTAGCCATCTGCACTAGTATCACATTGATGCGTTTTGGAATTAAACCTTTAACCTCCCTTATTACAAAAGCTTAAACCAAGTTTAGAGCCTTGTTTAAACCGTGTTAAACGTCAAACTCCATACATAAAAACGTGTTTAAGCCTGGCTTAAGCAAAACCGGTTATAAAGGTGGTTTCAAACCGGCGAGGCGAGGATAAGTGGGATGGGCGTGAATTGAAATCTTGCTAACCCTTTCACACCGAAAGATGTACATCGCAAGCTCGCGCTGGCCGGCGCCGGCTCGCGATGTACAGTCAGCTGCATTAATTGGTTACCCCTCTTACGAACAAACTCTCGAATAAGAGGGGTAACTAATTAGTTACCCCTCTTATTCGAGAGTTTTGCGTCATTAATTAATGACGCTGTGTTTACATTGCGGTTCGGCGCAAGACATCGCGAGGCAGAGCGTGGTCGGTGCGAGATTTGTGTATCTGTTTTGCAAAGTAATAAATATTCATGCAGCAATAAAGTTTAATGTTGTACCAACAAATATTTCAATTTTCGCCTTGCACATCCTCGCGCGTCCAGACCTTTCACACCAAGCATGGGCGTGACGAGAATTGAAATGTTGCCATACAAATTTCAATTCTCAATCGGTCCATCTACTCCACGCCTCGCCGGTGTGAAACTACCTTAAAACCAGGTTTTGTAATAAGGTGTAAAATGAACTTGCTTATATTTTATGAAATGTAAATTGAGTGATTTAGAAGAGCTTAAATTGGTACATTCCTGTATTTTGAATAAGCTTTTGTGATGTGATGTCTAATAATGTTTCTTATAGTAGTAAAAACAATTATGATGATATAATAAAAGTAATGATCTCGAATATTTTTCTTAGAAATTTTGTTTAAAACGTATATTTACCATAATTTCACCGGCTTTTAGGATTAAACTTTGAAAACCTTAAGCTAATTATAAAATCGGGGAGAAACTCGCATGCGAAGACTAAAAGTGTGGTGAAGGTTTTGTGACGTTGTAGTAATAAAATAACTGCATAATATTTTTGCAATAGTTCGCTTATTGTCCGCTTATAAAATGTTTTAGAACATTTTTCGTTGATTAAGTTTTCGTAGATATACAAGAGAAGATTGCATGGCGGTATTTGAGACTTTCATCGGTTTATTCTATTAGAAATTCCATATATACGAGTAGTGATCGAAATCATATATAGTAATAAATATTACTTTATTAATTTTGACATATCTTATAAGTCAATAAATTAATCAGAATTATTAATGTCTACTGCATTGTTTGAATTTGTACACAATTTTATCAATCTATATCAAAGTATATCAAAATGTAAGAAATAAAATGGTGTAGGTACTTTTCGAAGCACATTCTTTCAGACCTTGAAATTCTGGGTTATGTTAAAACATCAAACTATTATTTTATTGCAAGGACATGTTTAACGTCTAACAATAAGTACAATTGCAATCAATAGAGACCGGAATCCATGTAAACAAAGACACGAATCCAGTTTTCTCCATTAGCTGTCACTATTACGATCACATAAACTTAGTTTATATTGTGTTCACTTTTCCGTTATCCTCAATTGTATATGACATAATCTTTGATTATCCCAAGTTATTTCGTAAAAAAAAAGTTTGTGATCTTCATATTGAAATGAAAAACTTTTTATAAATTTTATATGGTTTATTATTTTTCATTTATTTTATTATTCTTCATTATGGAATGCAATATTTTTTTCTATAAGTAAAGTAGCTATGTGGCTATTAAGTAATTTAATTTTAACCTAAATTTCTATGTAAAAATGTTCTAAGAACGAGTCCAATAACTTTTCTTGAGAATTGAGTATTTATTTTTAAATTTTCCGTATAACAAAAAGAAAAAAAGTCATTGATTTAGCAAAGGCGGAATGATTACACTTTCTCTATATCATTGCGAATTAGACCCTGCCCTCAAACAGTGAATCCAAATAAATAAAACTTACTATGTATCTCTTTTGTTATTTTTCAAGTCATTAATTGCATCATTAGAAAATTCATTAATAAATAGATAATGTTAGTATGGTGGATTGTTGACATTGATTTTGTTTTCTATTGGTCTCCACTTTAGTATTATATTTTGATCATTCCTCGTGTATAGTAAATACATTTCTCTTTGGCTTTCTAAAAATGATGTCTTATATGCAAAATATGTACTACGTATAGTGAAAATGCTCTTTCTAATTTCAAGAAAATATATACTTATATACTTTTTGATAGTAGTCCATTTATTTAGGTTATAGTTGTCCAAATTGGACGGATAAAAGACCGAATTCCTAATACAGTCCTAATTACTATAATTGCATTATATTAACAGAATAGCACGTTTAGTAAATCAATGACAGTTCATATATAAAGTAACGCGATGATGAATGTCTGCCTAACGGGAAACAAATAATATTTTACAATATTTGATTTAGTTAGTTGATTTGATTGAATGATATAAGGAATATTATTTTTAGTAATAAGTAAAATTGTCGTTAAATGGTCAGAAACATTATATTTTAACATACTTGTGTGAATAGAATAACAACTTAACAAAACACTTCAGAACAGAACCAGAACTTTATAAATACACTAAAGAACAGAGGTGCGTTGTCAAAAACAGCTTTCGACATAATGTGTCGGTTTTTCACTCATTCAATAATAGAGAAATATAGGATTTAACAGCCAAATAATAGTCAAGCGGGAATGATAAAAAAATGGAATCTGCACACACCGTAACGAGCACGACGGTCAAAGCAGTAAATAAAGAATGTTAGTAGCAATAGTGGAAGTGACGCTAGCACACTTTGGTTTGACACAGAATACTACGGAGGCGGTCTCGGCGGAGGCGGGGGCGGCGGCGGGCGGTGATGAGGCGCGCGCGGCTCCGGCGGCCGCGCAGGCGTCGCTGCTGCAGAAGCTGCTGTCGCAGTGAAGCAGGGACCGCGCCGGCTGCCCCGCGCCCCGCGCCCCGCTCCGGCTCTCGCTGAAGTTTGCATTTATTCATTTCTCGCTTCATCGGATGGACGTTAATCGACGATCCTTAGATTCCAGCGTAACGAACGTCGTCGTTCCGAGTTACGGTCTACGTGGTACCTCTGCGGCTGTCAATCTCACTCTCGTGAGAATAATATAGTACATACGCGTATTTATAGACATCTTTAATGTAGTCTAGTAGTGCTAGTGATGTTTTCGAGTTGTATAAAATCGTTTTGTTGAGGATATATTTACTTCTAAGTTCTTTGAGAAACTTTAGGTATGGTATTTTATAAATATGTATCTATGTATGTATCTTTAATTATGCTCTAATTTTAACGAAAAACGAATCGATACGAAATTCGTAGCTTCCTGTGATGGAAAAAAAATAGTGATTTAAAATATATCTTATTGACTCGTACGCCCAGTACACATACACAATGTACGATAGAAATATACTGCGTGCAATATTGTATAGAAATAAACATATATTTTGGCGTTGTGAACGTTATGTATTATAGTATGCAAGTCAGATGTTACCTGTTATGACAAAGTAATTTGTATTATAGTATATGATGACGAGACGTGGAGTGAAATGGTTTCTCTTATGGAGGACATTATTTTTACGTGTAAATAATATGTTGTTAAATTATAGCTGTTGCTTTATTGTAAATATTTTGTTAAAATATTTCATTGTGTTTCGTCTATGGTACAATATTCTTTTAATTTCAACCCATTTATGATATTGATTAAATAATTACAAATATTTTTTTATGTTTTTTCCAATACTTACCTGTTTTATATTTTTTTTATGAATGACTTAGTTGATGTTATAATCACAGTCATTTTACGATTCAAATATTCCGATTAGTACTGCAAATAAAGATATCATAATATTTTATACAAACGTCATATATTTAAGTAATACGTAAATACATCAATTTTAATCGCGTTATATTTTTTTGGTTTTGAAAATTTATTCTTTATAATTTTTTTATACCAGTTGATAATCTGTGATTATAACATTTATAATGTCCTAAAAATAGAGTAAACCCCCCTTGTTTGGTTGATGAAATTACCCCTATATAAAGGCAAGGATTTGTGAATAAAAATAAGAAAGAGAAATAATGAATTGATAATATAAATTACATTTTTATCAATTCAATGTATCGCTTTTTTGCACACTGCTGTGCATATATCGGATTTGATGAATAACATAATATTTGATGATCTAAATTACAAAGCGTCATAAATAATAATAATAATGTACATTGTACATGCTATAAACACGTAATTGACGCAAACATGTGTAACAATTTCGATGTTGCTACCATCGTGCTACCGTAGACTATTTGCAACGACCCGGCACTTGAAACTCGCTTTAATACTCGGGTAGGCGCACGGCTTTATAAAATATATCGCATTTCCTAGGTTAGTATAGCCGACATGCGCTTATTTAAAACTCAAAAGATTTTATGAATTGGTTGGGAGAGTCTTTTGAGTTGGTGTCGATTCTCTTGTTCACGAACTAAACTTAAACTATCGCTCTCTTTTACTAATAGTAGATACAAGAAAGGGATGGCAACAATTTTGGTGCTGTCAATTTAGTTTACGTGTTACGTTTCTTTGTATTTTAGTAGGCACGTTCCGAGATCACGACTAATTAGACAGTTCTAAAATTGTTGCCATCCCTTTCTTGTATCTACTATTAGTAAAAGAGAGCGATAGTTTAAAATAAGTTTAGCTTGTTTTACAGTTTCCTTTAAAAATTAAGAACATTTAATAATCTCGCAATTATTAAATGAGTCATTTGCTATAGAACAGGCATGCACTTGGTATATAAACTTACATACGACTTTAAACTTTTACTATTTACTTTTATTATAAAAGAATTTTAGAGAGATCTAAATTTAGAGATGTCTAATACGTTGCAAATAGTGCGAACAAGTTGATTAGTGTATTTGATGATCGTTAAGATATTAAAGAAAACGTTTGCGCTCTTAGCATTCTCAACTTTTATTCATGTATAAACGTAATACATGTCGTTTTTTGCTGGGGATAAAAAATCGGCATTATGATAAGAATAATTTATTCGTACATCACACAGTTTTAATTATAAACGTTGTTCGTACATATATGAAACGAAAACAATTTTCTTTTGAGTAGTGTTTAAGTTGTGAACTTGATGGTAATATTAAAATAATGTTTATAATTAAGTACATAAAATGTTATAACTGTGTGTGTATAAAACTAAATTCTACGGTTAATGTCACCTTTATATGCCAATGTGAATAACATCAATGTTGAATGTCATTATTATTAACTATATATTAAAATTTAGGCACGAAATTTAGCGGTATTTACTTCGCCATTTCAGGCAGTACAATATTGAATCGCATAATTGCCTGATAAACAGAGTATTGGAAAATAAAATGCAAGTAAATTCTAATGGCGCAATGTATGCACATAACGTCATCACCGTACTTGATAACAAATATTTTCTTTTGGATCTGATAGTTGAAAACATATTTAGACTTTAAAAAGTTAAAACTGCTTGAAATGGCATATACTTTTGTCGCTTAGAATTTGACGTTATCAATTAAGCGTACTAGATTTGCACAATATTACCTAATAATAAATTAATGTAACTTTAAAGTGTAATATTAATTAAATATGACTGTTAGAGCTCTTGGGTGTGGTGTGTATCCTAATAATGGTCTAAAATAATTTAATTTTTAATATTATCCACTGGTAGAACGTTTAGCAAAATTGTTAAAAGTATTGTTGCTCCCTTATTTTTATGATCGGGATTATAAAAGCCTGAACGTTATTGACAGTGGCAAACCAGAGCAATAACAATCGTTAATGACCTAATGGGTCGTGCCTCACACGAATCTATGACACTAGGGTACATGCTGCCCCTACATTAATATTTTCTGATCAGGAATTGCTGCACCTTACCGGTTGATACCTGTTTGCACTTTCTGTGTTGTCGTTATAATTTATGGGCGAGTGACAACAGTTGAAACGATATTAAGTACTTAAATAAAAGAATTCTGGGGGTTCACTCAATTTAGATCATAATATTCATAAGTTTTCTTATATGTATTGATAATGACTTTCTAAAAACTTCTTTTCTAAACACCAACCATAACATGTAGGAGGAAGATACACTAAAGAAGTAAATTGTGATGCGCTATAACTTAATAATGAACGTACAAAATATGTATAGATAATCCACAAATGAAGTTAACAAGTAATCTGACTATGAAATATAATATAAACATATTTTTATACCATACGAAATAAATAGTATGAAGTGTAGGCTACTGACCAATTTTATTTTATTTGTCATTGTTGTTGATGAAATTGAAGAACTTATTACTTTGGCTCAGTTGACGTTTATAAATAGTGAGATGACTAAGCTTTCCGCAATCTGATGACCAGAGCAACACAATTCATTCCACACGACGCCGACGGTTTCAGAGATGCGAGTTCTGTCATATGTTAATAGGTAAACTTCAAACCAATAAAGTACAAGTGATGGCCTTGTAACATGGAAATTTAAGCAAATAGGCAAAGGAAGTAGTCGTGTCTTAATACATTCATAATACATAAATATATGGTAACAAAATTTATTTACTCGTAACTGGTCGCTAGATAAAACCGCATATAATGCCGTCACTTAGTTTATGACATTTCGACGAGAATAAATGTACACAAATGTTATATTTTTTGCAGATTTACGGTAACATAACTAGTTTATGTAATCAAGACTATACTATAACGTTTGAAAACACGTCCATTGCACGATTAAACCGTTCAGTTTTCCGTTGAATGTAACAATACTGTCATGCCGTAATAAAGCATAGGTGCCTGAAAATTATAGATAAAGCATATTTTTTCAATGCCACATTTTTTAAAACGTAATACGACTATTAATAATATTGAAATTGAAATAGTTTTAATGATAATATGCGTAAAATATTGAATATAGTCATAAACTCGGTGAGTCTGCAACCACAGATTCCATTTAAAATATATGATGATAGAGTATTCCTTCCTTAGATCAAAATCATTGTAAATAAACTACATCGAATTTAGAGTTGACGCATTCTTACGAGATCTATTTACCACGTGTAAACGTGTAACGTCATACCTAATCATGAGATGATAAATGAGCCGACATGCCTTTCAAATTTAAATTACCTCCATAATGAACCTTCGTCTACATAATAATACTATATTATGAAGTTACTGTGGATTTTTGTTGGTAAATTAGTCTTCCAAAACTAAAAGTAGTCTGGATCGTAGCCTAAACTTAGGTCCGGGTGACTTACGCATTTAGCCCCGCATTAAATAAACCGCTATTCAATTTCATGTTGGTCTTGTATACATTTGATTAATATTGACAATGAAATCTTATATTGGCAGTCAAGTTTAAGTAAAAATAATAAAAAAGAAAGTATTATTAAACTTTACTCAGGTCCTGTAAACCTGACCTGAACCTGGTAACCTGAGTAAAGTTTAATAAATCGTTTAGGTTCATTTTAACAGCGATTGCCTTGGGAGATACAGCGGTTTATTGGTAAAGGCCGTAAATTTTCTTTTTAGCATAATTTCAAGTTATTTTGGTCGAAAAAAAAACGCTTTCGGTTCTACCTCATATTATCAACCAATTGCAAAAATTTTAGGCAAGAATTATTGCTGTGAAAAAGATATGTTTGCCAGTAAACATGTACAACACAACTTTGTTTTCCATATTATGTTTAACCACAATATGTACTTGCTACCTTGGACGAAAAAAAAAAGCGGACGGAATCTCGCTAAACAAAAAGTGAGGCATCCATAGTAAGACAGCTCGCTTAAAAGTACGGGCTGGCACGCACACATGCACACATATAGTAAGACAAAAAGCCGCGAATACACAACACATCTCGTGTGACAGTCATTGTCGTAGTGTCGTCAATAAAATAACAATATATATCTGGTGTGTTAAAATTATGTTGAAATTATAGTGGGTTTAGGAAAAAACGAAGTGCTTCAATCTTTTCTTAGCGAGATTGCGTCCGCCATTTTTATTCGTCCGAGCTTGCTGCATTGAAAATTACTACCTGTGTAAAATGTGTGTCATTACATTTGTAGTCGTTTATTTTTTGACCTAGACGACCTGTTTCAATTTTTTGTTTTAATTATATTTTGACAAAAAAATAATGGGTTTACTTATTATACATAACATTGTTGTATTCCTTTGTTTTCAGCTTGGTTCGATTGGGTCTGTTGAACAGGCCCTGTCCAGTGTTTTTAGCAATAGTGCAAAATCAGTCGCTGAGAAATCTTTCAATCTTACTATAAGATATAAAATTATTAGCAGAGGTCCTTTTAAACAACTTTTACAAAAAAAACGGTTGTTCCATACACTTTGTCGAGTGACATCGATGATTTTGCATGGAATAGTTGAATTTTAGCGATTTTCGGGTTGCTGCCATAGTAAAAGATGTTCGTTATGATGAGTAGTCGACCGCACGTCAGTGGTAACAGTTTGACCTTGACAGCGTCTTTATTTCGTAAGCAGTAAAGACTGTATTCGTAAGCAGTAAAGACTGTATTCGTAATTCAAGTGTTACCACCATAGAAATCTAAGTAATGTAATAGAAATGTTTTCTACTGTCTTATACTACGGGAACGCATGTCGCCGATTTTCTGCCACCCACACATAAATACGCAATAACGCCCACCATGTGCATTCAATGCAAAATAAATTAAGCCTAAAAAAATCCGCTGTTAGATATGCTGCAAAATGCAATTTTAGTGACTGCGTCCAAAACAGCACTGATGATCAAGCAAAAGGTTCGCGCACTGGTGTCCTAAAAGACGCCTGTACGCGGCGACAAGTTCACGCGCCTTTGCCACTTCTATTACATTTATTTAGATTTCTATGGTTACCACAGACGTGCGTTCGACTGTACATGCACCCCTATAAAGGACCTCTGCAATAATGTTAGATCTTACATATCGTGTGAAACGTGTATGTCCAAATATTTTATTCATGACACCTGTATCTTCAATTAATTTATGAATATAACGTAGCTTAACGTAACCCTTGTTTTTATTACGCTTTTTCAATTAATTAAACAACATCTCTCTTGATTTTTTGCGATGACTGCTACCAGTGGTAGAAATCAAAATTACGATTTGTACAACGACTATAATAGTAATATTTACGTATAAACCGCTCAATAACCTAACAAATTACTATTTCTTATCTTCTAAATTCTAGAATTCGTAATGGAATCCCGTAGCTAAAAACGGAACGCCAATCAAATTGGGCGCTGTTGCCGTCTGTAACAACAACCTAGACGAGCGCTATGTTCCAACATCATTGCACCGTGTCTGTTATCATCAACGAAAATAAGTATTCCTATAATATATAAAAAATATTTTGATAACTGAACATTAAAATTTTAAAATGGGCTTCATAAATGGATTTTACATGTATGGAAATTGTCTAGATATAATAAAATGTTATAAAGATATTAGTCTTGGTGTAATGAATGAATACCTCACTGTAAGAATCAATTCGAACGTTATAGGTAGTTCATACTTTACAAAATTGTACAAACTGCTACAGTACCGTCTAAAACATAGATAGACGAAAGGTTAATACATTGAAAAAAAAAAAACGCTAGTGTGTGCTGATATACCTATAAATAAGTCTTTTTTCTAAAATAACTTCTTAAATAATTATATTTGATTTGCGAATTGGGTAACCTGATTCGGATATTGTTTTAAAATCTATGGAATATTCTGAATAAATGATTATGTCGAACATAAACTGTAAGAGCATGATAGATTTTACATTATATAATTACATTTCTGGAGAAATTGGTATATATTGAAATGTTACGTATAATTTTGAATTCTATATGAGATGATTGAAATAACAATTTCATTTTGTATTTAAGAAAATATGACCCATTGTCTCAGAGTAAATTTAATTAATTAAAATATAATTAATTGGGTCCAAAATTCCATCCAATCTTGCAGAATAAATACAATTGGACTGCATTAACAAATGTGATATATCGATGTGTAATAGAAATATTTTTTTATCATTCATAAAGTTACTCTGCGGCAGGGGCCTGACAATCACTATAATCACTATCACTCTGCATTATTATATGAGAAACAGAGACGGGTACGGGAGTCTTTGATTCTGCAGGAAAACATAATTAGTTTAAAGAATTTTGTTTTTCAGTCTTTTATTATGTTACATGATGAATCAATTTATTTTATAGTTATTGTTTTTTCCTGATATAATTAACAAAGGGTTTTTAAAATTCCTCTTCCTAGGAGGTAAGATTGTGTGATAAAATATTTATTATAGTAGGATGACAGTTGCTAACACAATGAGGCATTCCCGTACGTTGACGATTTTATTTTTTGTATAAAATCATGCCTTTTGTCTTGGCCTGTCGTCTGCATACAAGGGTATTTTAATATTGTGAATATTGCTTAGGTTAATATTCTGTTATAGTGTTATAACTAAACTAATTATGTTTTTCTAAACTATTGCAAAGTGATTTTAGATCTGGTCGCTCACAGAATTGATTTTTGAGAATGTGTGCTTTATTAGTTGTATGGTAGAGCTGTGTGTTTCTTTCTATTTGTAGGAATAAGCTCAACGGTAGGTTTCCTTCAGTCATTAATTCCAGCTATTATATATTATGTCATACTGACTTTAAAGAGAACTTTGTCGTAAACTACAGAAACCTAGTCCTTGTTTCTACAATGATCCTTTTTGTGAGTGGCCCTTAAGTCTGTGTTATTTAGTTCTTCAGATGTTAGTTAAGGCCTTTTGTGTTGCTGTGCATTTCTACGCATTGTATGTATGTATGTTTATATATTGTAAATAGCTAAAATACATATATTTTTACGATTAGCATACACAACCAAAGTTGTTATGAAGTGATGGTTGATAAGTAAGAAATTTAAGTATAGGTCGTTATGTTTATTTTAGAAGAGATACAAATAAATCTGTACAGTTGCAATGTCAGTACATCCAATGTCTTGTCTTAGCGTTTTAAACAACCGCCCTGGTATTAGGAATAATGTAAAGTATTGTTATTTTTGGCACAAAAATAATGTCAAAAATCAAAATATTATGACTAAAACAAATAATAAACAATGAAAAGGAGTACACAATGGCTTAATTATGCTCCTTTTGTTCCTAGCAGCCTGCTCCGGGTCATTTACCATTAATAACTGTCAATTAATAAAACGTACACGTCGCATACTAATACCTTCAAAATGTTTGAATTGTAATATTTTATTCATTGATAAAATCAGGCGTTATGAGTACATAACATTTAAGTTGTATTTTTTTGTACATTTTAGATTCGAAAATATATTAATATCTAAATAAGTGTTGTTTTAATTTTCTAACTCTTACCCAAATCTCACTAATACTAACATAACATAACATCACGCCTGTATTTCCCCAAATGGGTAGGCAGAGGTGTATAGTACACACACATTTTACCAATTATGTTGTAAGTCCCATGTAATAGGGGGCGAGCCTATTGCCATTAACCGGGCACAAATCCAGACTCCGGGCTGCCCCAATAACACTGCATGACCTGGGTATTGGGACAAACCGATGAACCACGGGAATACTAATAAACTTAATTGTCTAATATAAGAAATTTGCTTCTTACCGAGATTTCTATTATCTGTGCCAGGGTCGTCTTAAGCCATGCAGGGAGCCCAGGGCAGCCCTTAGGCCCACATTTTTGGGACCCTTTTATAAGACAAAAAAAAAACGTGAATGAAACATCAGAGTGGACTTATGTACTGGAACTGAAGGTGTATTCTTAAGAATACACCAAACCAAATCCAGTCGTTTAGTTTATTACCTATATAATACACCGTTCCATTGCTCTCTGGCAAACTTCAAGCGTGGACCTCAGCTGATTTGTCAAAGACCATGTTTAAGACCCATGGGAAGAATACATTATCTTCATCACCATTTCAGCCGAAAGACGTCCACTACTGGACATAGGCCTCCCTCAAAAGGGGGGAATATGCCATAAACGCCACGCTTGGCAGGTGGGTTGGCGATCGTAGTTGGTTGAATAAATAAATACTCAGAGAACGCTGCTGCCCATTCTCTGGTAAACCCAGTGGCAGATTTACAGATTTCAACGGATAGGCTGTAAATTTTTTATCGCCCTTACCTCTACAATTAACAATCAATTCCTAGAAGGTTCCTAGATTATTTTTACAATCCAGCAGTTTGGTTGAAATGCAAAAAAAATATTAATCCAAATTTCTGAACTAATCAACGAAAGGAAAAACGAAAAGTTAACGGAGTGATTTCTTGTAGACTTCTTTCTGCAAGACATCAGAAAACCATTTTACAGAAATCCCGAAGATGCGAACTAAAAAATATAATAAAATCGGGCCCCCAAATCTGCCGCAGCCTTAGGCTCAAGCCTAATCAGCTTGCTGGTAAATCCCCCACTGGGTGAACCCCTTAGTCGCCTTTTACGACACCCACGAGATACGTATTTTAAGTACAAAATTAGATAGCTTTTTACTAAAATTGTAACATTTAAAAAGACTTCAGAAGAGGAACAGTGTGTGTTTAACAATGGGATAATGCTGACGTCACCGAAAGACTTAAACAAGTGGATGTTAAATTCCATACCACGAGCAGAGTTCACGGTAGCTGAGCAGCTAAAGCACTGGTGTAGGTACTGAACCAGCACCCAGATTCAGAACATTTTCTATAAGCAGTTATCGAATGATTCGGTTTATTATCTCATTTATATGGTTTATTTTTCATTATATGCAAACTGAAGACATCCTGGTCATACCTAAATAGGGCTGGACACATACACACACACCCCCACACAACACACACTCAACACCCCTCCACATAAATAACACACAACACCCCCACAAAAACAACACACACAACACCCCCACACAAACAACACACACAACAACCCCCCACATACACACCCACACACATACACAAGATACCAATATTTTTAGCTGTTTTTTGTTTTTGTTATTTATAACTCGTTGACCATTAAATTCATTCTGAACCGTGTCAACTATGTCTTCTGGACTGAAAGAGACTAGACCCCACGACACAGGGAATCCTAGTGTGAGGTCTAGGGCTTCAACCAATGTTATGTATATTTTTTGGCACAATAAAGAAAGGTTTTTTTTTTTTTCCTTCTACGATTTACGTAAGTCTGTGGATGGGTGACCGTTTCGTTACACATCGAGACCCCTCCGTGCCTCGGAGAGCACGTTAAGCTGTCGGTCCTGGTTGTCATACGAATATCTATGGCAGTCGTTACGGGTAGTCAGAAGCCTGAAAGTCTGACAACTGGTCTAACCTCCGAATGTCAGTATTACCCAGTAACTGGGTTGCGGGGGTCTGATGGCAGTCGCTCCGTGTAAAATGCTGATGTTCAGCCGCATCTGGCTAGACTGGAAGCCGACCCCAATATAATTGGAAAAAGGCTCGGAGGATGATGATTTACGTAACCAGAGAAAAAGAGAAAACAAATCAAATCAGTCGACAACTGCTTATCGAAGATGTTCTGAATTGGGGAGCTGGAGTCGCAGTTCGAATCCAAGCAGGACTGAGCGAATTTTTCTTTCAGAAGAATCTTATTAATGCAAGAAGTAGATGTAAAATGAAAAAGCAAATTTTCGAGGTTTTCCAATTAATATTCATCACTACCTACAACTATTTTTAATGAAATAAATAAACTATTATTTTATCAAACTTATTGAATAAAAAGCAATACTTCTACCGTCTAACTTAGGTAGGGACTACTTATCTATTGCTGAATTTTATAACTTAGGTAGGGTACCTACCTAAGTTATTATATACTTATATAATACTGCTTGGGGTGCTGGCCAGAAAACCTCCACGTGTGCCTGACGGCTGCTTGTCCTTCTGGACACGTCTGGAGGGAACGGCAGTTGTTTGGCCGGTGCATCCTGGGCACGGGCAATGAAATCCTTTCGGGAAATTTTATTGCCTGTGGCGAATATTCTGGCGCGGGAGGGGCCCGTTCTGGGCCAATGGGGAGTTGCTCCTCGTGTCCCTCTGTTGCCAACAGAGGGCACAGTGGAGGAGCAGGGGCGGGCCCGGTGTGGACTCACCCTGCGACTGGGCAGGCAGCGGGGGGACTGTCTTTCCCTGCCCCCGTCGATCTCGTAACCCCAGGAGTGCCCGCTAAGTAGTGTTCTCGCGCCTCTTGGGACCGAGGGTCTTGGCTTCACCGCCCGGACAGCGAGGAAGAAAACCTCTATAAAAAATTAAGGGAGGTAGGGCCTGCGAGCAGCAGACTCGGGGTAGTCTGCTGCGCGACCAGCAGCTGGCGTAGTTGGCGCAGCTGGTAAAGGCCCATGAGGTGAAGTGGCGTGCAGTATTCTGTGTGCGCCACCGAGGAGGGTGCGGCTGACGTTGGGCCGCACGGGTAGAAGGGGCTCGCCTGCTTGTGGCGGGCCAGGACCTGTCGGGGGTGGTTGTGTGAATACTCACGGGTTCCCACGCCCCCGGCTAAGATAGTTGAAGGAACACCGTGGTGGTTTTAGTCGGTAAGAGTCTGATACTGGCTCCGCCTACCCCGGGCGGAGTGCGTCCATGTGGATTTACCCACGGCAAAAATAAATAAAAAAAAGGTAAGTACTGCTTATCTATTGAAATTATCATTATGAAAAAAATCACGTTGTCTAAGGCCGTGGTCTGTCACAAACGCCATCGACCACGTACAGCGTCACGCCCCTACGCTGAATGCTTATTATGGAAATGCACAATAGTGGTTTCTCTCATACGCCTGACGCTATACACCGGTTCGACGACGGCGTTTGTAACAGACCACGATCTATGAAAATTTAAAAAACGGGCCAAGTGCGTGTAGGACTCACGCAGTAAGGGTTCCGTACCACCCATCGACCTGCTAACCCATAAAAACTGCTTTAATTTACGCGAGTTCGTCAAAAGACATCAACGCACCATGAGCGAAATATGAATTTTTGCATCTCTTTCTTACGTAGGTATCACCACATATTTCTATGTTTGCCCCATTTTTAGTATTTGTTGGTAAACTACAGAGTATGCACTATGATCAGACCAAATTTGACGCTGGTATTTATTACCGTTCTGAAGATGGAGCAGGAACAAAAACGTTGAAAAAATGCATTATTTTCCCTTTTGTTTTTGTTTTTAGTATTTTTCGTGATAGGCACCATAGTAACACCATATTCTGTGAAATTTCAATTGGTTATCTATTACCGTTACAAAGATACATCCCTGTGACAGACAGACGGACGGACGGACAGCGTAGCGAGAGTAATAGGGTCCCGTTTGGCACCCTTCGGGTACGGAACCCTAAAAGTAACACATAATTTCCCAGAAAATTTTACTTAGTTGTTACCGATAAAATCTTGGATGGATTGCGTAAAGAACGATATCTGGATGAAAAGCGAGTAAATGATGAGATGACGGCTGATACACAAAAATGGAAGAAGACGTATTGCGCCGACCCCAAGTAATTTTGGACCGTATAAAATGCCTGGATGAACGTGGGGCGTATTGAAGAATAGATATGAATGTATATGCTTCATGCTTGACTTGCAGCTTGGGGAAGTGCTGTAATGCTGCAAGAGGCGTCACAATAGATCTTATCAGTTCGCATTGGCTTAGTTCAAGACCCCTACATCTTTCCTCAAAATAATAATGAATGTATGCAGAGTGAATACATATGATGATTTTTTATATTAAATTAATATTTTGGAAGAAATGGAGGGAGGCCTTAGTCCAGGAGTGGAACAGCACAGGCTCATAATTATAATAATATTCTGCGATAAGGGTTAACTGATTGTGCACGCTTTGAGTGTCTTGGGACTCTTGGGACTCTTGGGGTCTGCTGGCTGGTGCAAAATGCGAAAAGGGTGGAAAAAGTGACCGATAGACGTGCTTGGTACATCACCTCACCGTATCCAACTTTGATCTGTAAGTGTCCACACTAGTCCACAGTAATAAATTGATGAAATCGATTGGAATTATATTCTATAAAATGTAGACGCAGTATGTGCAGATGCAGAGTCAGGATTTTCTACTTTTGGAGCTGGTTTTAAACCATGAACTGATTTTGCTAATTAGACAAACACATGGGGTTAGTGAAAAATGGCTCAATCAATCCCTTGTTTTTTAGCCTAGAGCCCAAACCAGTTGAGTGCCGGACGGCGCGTTAATGTCTTTTGTTCGCAAAAGCCATGACTTATGTGCGGCGGAGCAGAATTACTTTACAGATTTTACAAAATCATCCACGCCGTGAGCTGTGCGTGAAAAATATGAAATTGTGACCATTAAAGCCACGTTACGTTTGCATCTGTATCGTACAGCGTGGGCTGGCTTCAAAATGCGGCGGCCCGTATTTGTGTTTTAAATGCAAATAACGGAGTGGTATTCCAAGTGGGGGCCACAACGTTAAAAAAAAAAATGTTACCTACTGCTGTATAAAACAAAAATATATAAGTAGATAATCCATAAACATTGTCTCACAGTGCACTGCTACGTAAGTCTCTTCCGAAAAGAAGGTTGCTATTTAGCAACCTATCCAATACTATTTATCCATTTGGATACCATGGCACGCAGTGTTAGTGACGTAGCGAGCGCTTAGGTGGCCTTATCCATCATTGCGTTGGTTAAATTGGTAATCTGCAAGTCTTCCAACTTTGGTCAGGTTTGGGCAACCTGGACGTTCTTGTTCTTCGTATAATAAGGTAGGTAATAGAAGTAGTAAAGGCGCGTGAACTTGTCACTGCGTACAGTTGTCTCGTAGGACACCAGTGCCATTGCAAGAACTGTTTGCTTGATCATCAGTGCTGTTTGGACGCGAAGTCACTAAAATTGTATTTTGCAGCATATCTAACAGACTTACTTCTTCTAGACATAATTTATTTTGCATTGAATGTTAAAAACATGGTGGCCGTAATTGCGTATTTATGTATTGGTAGCGGCGAACCGGCGAAACGCGTTTCGGTATTAAAAGACAGTAGATGACATTTCTTTTACCTTAATATTAGATTTCTACGATCGTATCGACAAGAGCTACACAGTGATAATAGATAATAGCAATCGAGCGGAATTACGTAAAATATACTGGAAATATACTAATGCCGTGGAAAAAAGATAAGCTCGTCCGCAGGTTGTAGCAAGGCTGACCGGATGTGCCGGACGATCAATTGAATATCATCACTCGCGGAGGCTCTTTTAATGCACCCCAACTGGACGTTGTGACTGCCTCATCAATTATTTAACAATTAAATTTTTTTATTTTTTTTCAATTAATTAATTTTAAATGTAACGAGAGCTTCATCTTTGAAATATTATGCGAGTTTTTCTAATGTCGTGAGTCTCGTTACAAGTTAATTTTGGTGTTCCGCAGGGTAGCATTTAAGTTTTTAGTTAGAGATCGATGGTTAGAGCCAAGAGCAGATCCAGGATTTGTTTCTGGGAGTCACGAGGGCAAGAGAGGTAAGCAGTGTCTCCTATAGTATTGCACCATGTGTGATAAATTGCGTTTTGCAACTTGCATTAGTATACCCCTACTTATGTACGCAAATAAAAACGAATGTTATTAAAGCGGTAACGTATTAATCGGCCAGCTCCTTGTTTTATTTGAATCGTCTGGGGCCCTGTACCCCCCTTGGATCCTCCCTTGATTTGAGCCAATTCTCAATGTAAACGTTAAACTTAGATTGTGTTCTACGTTCTGACTCATTAAACCATTCGATTAGGAAACGGCGAAACAAAAAATAAAATACTATGTCCATTGCTAGAATGCCTCTCCTAAGTTGCGCGACACTCGGCCCTCCGCTTTTTACAGGTATACTTCAGTTGTAAAAGTAATGGAAGATGAAACTGACTACTGTAACACTGGTTTGTACCTAGCTCAGAAGATAGAGACTTCACAGATATATGTAAACACTTTTTGTGAATATAAAATTATTATTCCCTTTATTGTCATAAATGTACACAATAATTATATTTTTAAATATATTCATAAAAAAAACATTTAATAATATAAAAATAGTGGCCCACCGGTATCGGGTATAGGTATAGGGTCCAAGGTACCGGTGGTCACGGCTCCAGAGAAAGGAACCTCCTAATAATACGCGCCGTATCAAGGAGTACTGTTTTTTGCATCAATTCCTTGACCCAGCCGCCTAACGAAAGCCTATGGAGATGGTGGTCGAGGATCTTTGCCACATGGCCATTATTTTCAGATTTCACGAGGTTCCCGTCATGAGGGACAGTAATATCAACAATCACTTATTAATAGTTACCTTTCCTGGCCACAAGGTATTTCACGTTCCGTTTGTTGATTCACCAGTTTTCACGCAAGATCTCGTTGTTGCTCAAGTGACTGTTCCATCGGCAGACACTGATATACTACCACACATCACAGCTTGCTTACCTTCTCACTTCTAAGGAAAAACTGGGTAGCTGCGTAAAGTTGTAGCATTTAAATTCCTCAGTTTAGGCTGTGTAGAACTGTAGGTTGTTGTGATGCAACATAAAATTGATGATCAAGCATAAGCATGCACTAGAGTGAATCTTTTGAGGTTGTTATAGCCGAAATCCTGTAAACTGTTCTGATAAACTTTGTTTATTAAACTGCTGTATGGTATGTGCAGGGCTATTTAAAATTCACGAATAAACCTTGCGATGTTTGTACTCATCAATTTGAACATCTTTTACTATGGGAACGATTCTGGAATCGTGAAATTAAATCTGTCGTTAATATGTAGCTGGCTATATACGTATTTAATTTTGAATTCAAAGCATAGAGGAAATTCACACGTAGATAATTTTAGTGGGTAATTAACAACTACTGAACGTGTTGTACGTACAGCGCGGAGTGTGTATTGCGAAGCATTCATTGTATTTGAAATGTTCATATTGAGCACATTATTGTTACCACTGTTCTCCACATCGGTTTTGCTCTATTATCGAATTTAAATGGCTCTAAAGTTCTAATATGTTAGAACAATTATTAGATGCCTATACATGGTTACTTATTATACTATTAACAGTTAGTTTAGTATTTCTATTCATAATTGTAATTGGTGATTCAGAAATAATGAACTGGGTGCAGTGGTTTCGTAATACAGATAAGTCTCTAGTAACATTTGCAGGGGTAAGTTGTTTTATGTTAATTTATTCCATAAGCTAGGTGCACCTAATAAATTGATATTTATTTATAATTGATATATAAACGTGTATCGTTAATGCAACTTTTTATACTGTGACTGCTTGTGTTGTGGGCAAATGGTAATGATGTCACAAGACTAACATGACCACCAACAAGTGAACCAAAAACATAACTTATTTAAAATAACTGAGAGCTGCCCTAGATATCACGGCTAACTTATTATTATGGCTATGATTTATTAATATAGCTGCCATAATTTTTCTAATAACTAATACGAGCATGCCAGGACCTCCTGCGCATTACGTGATCAACCCGTGCACCGGATTGCAATTGAAAAATTTACCAGTTCGTTTTTGCACGATATACATGTAACTACAAGGACGCGCCTTATGCGGCCTGCAGCCACTTTTTGACCATTTTTACATATTGTAACAATTTTCTTCGACGGCAATTCCGGAGCACCATGAAAATCTCACTGACTGACGTATCTGACTCTGGCCGCTAGCTGGTCGCTGCAACCATGGCCGCACGACCTTTCCGCTTAGTGTGTGGGGTCGCTAAAAATAAGGCAAAATTGACCGATATACCCTACTAAATTCCTAGTGAACTTAATTGATAGTGGTAGAAAACTTCGTGAGGTAACTACTTACATACCTACTGAGGATAACAGCAGAAATGTGAGGAGACCCGACCCCAAATAATGGGACCAAGGAAGGAAGAAGGAGATGAAATAATCATAGACTTAGTTAGTTTGGGAGGAGCAGAGTCTATCTGTATAATATACATCCCTCATGACTGTAGCTGATAACATTTAACTGCAAACATCTCAAAGTACTCAGTCTAAGTCAGTACTAAGTCTCAAAGTAGGTACCAAACCGGCCTGTAGCTGAGTGCGAGTGGTTAGTTGGGGTTGCTGTAAAAAATGTTGCCATTGTTGCTGAAAATACACTGACGAGTATCGTGCATGCTCAAGCAATGTTACGAAAATATCTACAGTTAAGAGTTAGACACGCACGTGAAAATAATGCAGTAAATAACATGACATAATAAACTTAAATATTTAGCGACTTTGTAAGTGGGAATTTTCATTTTCCAGCCGCCATTTACTAACTCGACGTACCTACCTAAAGCTACTTGTAAGTAGCTAAATTATGTCATCTGTTGTTGTTTATAATAATAATAATAATAATTCATTTATTGCTCAGATAACATAGATCCATTATTGTTAGTAAAAAGATATCATTGAAATGGTTAGTAATATACATAGCAAATTTAATAATTAAATTTCATGTCACAAATAAAACAAAATCATTAAAATTACAAATTAAATAATTGAAATTACAAATGAAGCTAATTAATAAATCAAACCAATAAAATTTTATCAAAATATTAAACATGAAATCTAATTATATTATTCATAAATGGGCAGTCTACCCAGTTTATATGATCCTCATATCTGTATTTCAAGTAGTAATATTTATTCATAATAACCGATTCGTCTATCTATAGCAATGATGGCCTCAAAGGCTTACGCAAATGCTAATTTAGTCTAATTAACGCATTCACCGTCGATAAAGTAAATTAATTGATGAGGTCAGATGAAATGGCACAAAACGTAAATTGCTCTGAATTTGTCAGACGAGCGAGATCGTATGGTACCTGTCATGAATGCGTGATGCTGTGCTATGACGACTGTCATGTTCTCTACCTATTGCAAAAAATATTTGTAAGCATTTCTTTGTTTTATCACAACTCTTAACTGTTTGATACGAAGGGACTGATCACATACTATGCATATTAGTATGCAATAAATCTTTGAATCCTCAAGGAATCTAATATTAAGAACAGAACAAAAACTTAGCAACTGAATTTATAATGTAAGTCAGAAGCATTTACTTAAGTATATTCGTACTTCAATCGAAGTCCAAAATATCTCTGGAACGCATGAAATACTTCGCGGTATTTAGGTACCGCATCGTGCCGGCTCGCCCTTTCGTATTTAATTCCCGCAGTCCCGGCGGGGGGCGTGCGCCCGAATGTCGGGAGTGTTTGGGATTTCGTATTAGTATCCTGGAGAGGCGAGCTGGCTGAGCCCTGCGGCGTAGTCAGGAGGCGCGCGCCCGGACGGCTGCACGCATGCGTACGCTCCTGTATCCTGTTGCACGCATTACCCCTAGCACCTTCACAATCGCGAATATATTTACGCTATGTTAGATAACGAAAGCGTATCACCAACATTATTGTCCGTTAATAAATTCAAATATATCAGCAGTTCAAGTAAACATGAACTGACTACCGGTTATCTCTTTAATTAGCCAATTGTGGCGGTGAATTAATACCTTCGTATTTGGAATTATGTGGTAAGGACAGCAGTGCCAAAACGGTTTGCAAGTTCAGAAGCATGCCGTGGAGTTGTCCGTGGTCGCGCGACCGCCAGCAACCACTTGCGGTCAGTCCACCTCTGCATTTATTGTTGCAGGTTTGTTTATCTTACATACTAGTCCTAAAAACAATAACAAATTTTAAGTAACAATATGGTGTCCAGTCGAAATATTTGAAATAACGTTTCCCTTAACTAGGTGCAGATATGTACCCAACCAGCATGGTAGAGGTCTTATGAAATATCATTGGTAGAGGTCAATAATTATTTATTATTTAACACTTGTAAAGCCATGTTCCCATAGAAGTGGAATTAAAAATTTATATTTAGAGAGTTACTTAGCGATCAGTGTCGCAAGCTCTATATTTTTATTAGAAGAATTTGAAGATAGCGATAGTCAATGAACCCATTACGAAATTCATAAGTGACAGTTTGATGCCTGTTTAACTCATTGGAAAGTTATAGTAGGACAATCCTACTATGATAATGGTAGCAGCAAGGGAGACGTTATCCCGGGAATGTTTTAATGGATTTAAAGTGCTCTATGCATGTCAATATCATGTCCATAAAACGTAGAGATGGACTTTATCCATAAAGACCATACTTAACTTTTCGGTGATCATTATAAGAACATATTTAATCTTCATTTTACGTTTTTCTTGTCTTTACCTAATTATAAACTTGCAATTAAAGTTTCTGTTAAGCATAACTACTTATAAAAGCAACGTTTGACAAAATAAATTCAATACAAAACATATTTTTTTACTATACTAAGAAAGGTACGTGAATATAATAGTAGAACGTTACTCATGAAAGAATTGAGAATGACGGATGTGCCAAAATGGTTAACTTTACCCAATAATAGTAATGTGTTGCTTACCTAACTTACCTGTGTAGTTCGACGTGATGAGAATAATATGGACGTGTCAACTTTTAGTGATTTTATCAAACCTTTTAGAAAACTATGTTCAAGTCATAGTAATTTTACAGATAGGGTGATTAGAAAAGCTGGCATACCTATAGCTCGTAAGTGAAGTATAAATATGAGAACAGAACAATCCATGATTGCTCTGAACTAGTGATGAGATTCTGGAGTGCAATCAGCTGGGCCCTCGCTTCAGTTCAGTTCAGTCACAAGTTGCTTGTGCCCGCGGTTGCCCGCGTGTGCAGTCATCGCATACTCTCACACCAACGTGCATTTGTTGACGATTTTTTTTACCTTAGAGGTTATTAATTAAATATGTTTCCATAAAAATATCCTTAAAAGAAAATGTTTCAATTTTCTGAACAGTAAGTGCAATGTGAAATGTGATGATAATAGTATAAGTTTAAAAAAATGACATTAGATTTTAAGATGAGTATATAAAATGCCTTGGAATTGTCTATGGGGATACCAGGCTCCTGCTCCAGCCTGCCGAGTTAGTGGACCGCTGAACTTAATACTGCAGGTACTATTAACTTCATGGTTTACTGTTTTTTTTACTAATTAAGTTTAATTTACTGTAGATAGTTACAGGTACTATCTAGTTATCATTTCAGCCGAAAAACGTCCACAGCTGGACAAAGGCCGACATAATGCGAAAGACTACGTACATAATTGCGTGTAATTATTTGGTACCTAGGTACCTACTCGGTGAACATTACAGCGACAGAAAAAAAGTAAGTACGAACTAGGTACTTACAATAAATTAATGCACGCAATAACTTACCGTACGTTTGAGTCGGTGTATTAAATAAACATGATTTAACAAAAGAGAGTCTAGAAAATTAAATACACTCGTTCAAAAATAATTTAACTTTTAAATGTAGTGGAAATGTTCAGTAAAAAGTTCAGAAAGAGAGTTCTATTGTTAATATTTAACTACCAGGTACGTAAATATGAATGTGCTCATTTCAGTAATAGGTGTCGATTATAGTCGTTGACTAGTTCAGCTTCATTTGTATAAAACGACTTTTAAAAAGCAAACATTAGCTTTTGGGACTCTACTACTTTATTTAGGTTCGCGTAAGAGAATGATACTTTTTTCACTGTAGTTAAGTCAATCAATTTAATTCACTTCATTTATTCACATAAAACACGGTGATTGAAGATGTTCATAAAATATTAAATATAGGTACTACTATGCCCATAGACAGACATATTTCTATGAAATAGGGTACATGTCACATGGTTCGTCGAACTAGCATGCAAATGTCATTGAAGAATAATGTAATTAATCTAAAATATTATGTCAAATGTTTTAGGATACATTCATTAAATTTACGTTTTATAATCGTCATACTTCTATATTGTCATGGAACCCTAATGGGTTAAAATAAATAATAATACTATGAAGCTTTTTAGGATTAAATTTAAAACAGAAGTCTTTTTGATGACGACCTCTGTGGTCTAGTGGTTCGAGTGTCGGACTGCTGATCACTAGGTCGTGGGTTCAATTCCCACGGGACACAAATATTTTTGTGATGAACATGAGTGTTTGTGTTGGTCTGGGTGTTTCTTAAGTATTATAAGTATTTATTTACCAAAAAAAAACTATCTAAGTATTACATCCATTGTCTAGTACCCATATTACAAGTTCTGCTTAGTTTGGGACTAGATGGTGATGTGTAAAATATCCCAGAAATATTTATTTATTTATTATTTTTTCAGTAGGCAGTGTTCACTTTGTATATAAGCAGCGTAAAAGTATATAATGAAAAGTCCCTTTATTTTATTTTTCGTTTATTTGTGAAAAAGACTTCGGATAAACACAATCTTTTTTCCCAATACAAAGACACTGTCAATAAGTTTTTATTACTTCTACTTTCAGAATACAATAAGAATCGTTTGTTTGGATGACCTACTAGAGAAACTCTCAACGTTCTGTATAATTGGAGCCCTACAACATACAATAGTAACATTTCCATTACGTTTTGCGCAATTCTTTTTTTTTCAATATTCAGCTGTTAATTAGAACCATTGAATTATAGGTAGGTACACTGATACATAGGTACCTTTTAAAGAGCTTTATATGTGGCTTTGACTTAAATGACCTGTCTGTAAAGCAAAAAACTTATAATCGTAAACCTGTTATTATCAACCAATAGAATATATTATGAACTAATTTCAAATAAAAACAAATCTTGTCAGTGTATGAGACGTTTACAGTAGGTAGGTTTACTCTAGTGCAATTTATTAGCCTTTGTAATTAACATACGGCGCAGGTTACAAAGAACCGATATAGATGCTATAATAATTTTATTGTTGTGACATCGTTTCATTAGGTTACCTTGGCAGGTAGTAGAGTTAACGGTAGAATGCTAATGCGTTGAGGTGAGTTCGTAGCATTGTCGCATGAACTCGAATGTGTTGGGACTAGCTTCCCAAAAGGTTGCGCAAGCGCAGTACGCCGCCCACGGGCCGGCGCCGGCGTCAGCGCCGTCACCGGCCGGTCACCGGTCACCTCTAAGCAAATATCTCCAGACAAGTTCATTGTCGACCAATTCGAATAAATTATACTTACTGCACAGCGCAAAGACACTTGTGAAAGTTAACCGAGGTATGATAATAATGTTGTTATAAATAAGTAAATACGAATATAATAGGTATCTTTAAAAAACTTATTTAAACGAAAATATTATATATCGTATCGTAGAGAGATTAAAGAATTCTTTTGCTTATAGTTATTACAATATCATATGTATCTAGGTAGATTTTGTATTTGTGATTTTGTAGGTAGCTGCAAAGCTACGCGTAGGGCCTGTATAATACTTGCTACGTAGAAAACGAGTCGATTGTGTCGAATATATTCAATCGTGTTATCTATCTAACGTTTATTAGTTAATTAGGAGCATGTGGGGCTGCGCTCGCGCATCCCGATGGACAATGAAGCCTTTCAGCGGGCGGTGCCTTTGAGCTCTACACGTTTTTATTCCGATTATGTACCTATTGAATGGATACCTTGTGTGTTTTCAATAGTGTTGATAGAGATACATCAGCAAAATTAGGTCGAGAATGTTTTCCCTACAAAGTTTAATAATAATTATGAGTATCGATTAACTGCCACACACAAGAAAAGTAAAACAAAATTAACATTTAAAAAATATTATGTCCTCAGAATACAAAAGAGAAAAAACATAAAACCAACACTTGAAACTTTTGGTGTTTTTCTTGGGTGAAACGATCACTAAGTTAAAATCAAAATCAAAATCAAAATAATATTATTATTATTTATTGTTATTTAAATAAAATTAAATAATCATGAGGAAAACACGACTTGCTTCTTTGTAATTAATCAAAATATCATCATCAAATATTATTATCAATATATCTCATCGAGAGTAATATTATATACATGAGACGAGTATACTTTATCATAACATACAGGTGCTACGAGTTTCCTCCTTATTTCTTTATATCTCACAAAACCTTAAAACATGAAACAGAAAGTGACAAGGGAATAAGAACAAGTACACGTTAATAAGTATTATTTAGATAAGCCCATAGGAAAACTTTTACAGAAGATTTTTTCTTTAAAAAGTTGTGTCTACGCTTGCTACAAAGCGTAGCAAATGTAGCAGGCGGTCTACATCAATCCTCTGACTAAAAGTGCATATTTTTTTTTTATTTTTTTTTTTGATATCTTTACGAGTGGAATCTTATTATATTTTAAGAAAATACAGTTTTTTATATTATTGTACGCCAATTACGGCGGGCATAGTAGCACATCTCATATTTTACATCTTTATTTTACCTATGTACAGTCGAGGTGGCGCTCGTCAATCACCAATACAACAATACTTCCTAGTACGATTTAAATTGTCGCTGACGTCACCCAAAGACGTGCCAAGTGGATGAGAATTTCGATACCACGAGCAGTGTTCAGGGTAGCTTAGTTAGCTAAAGCACTGGCGTACTGAGCCAGGAGTCTCAGGTTCGAATCCTGCTTGTGAGCGATTTTTTTATTCCACAATTTAAATCGTTAGATTTCGCTTCGCATGCGTAAATGCGTTAAAAATAATAAAATAATACTTCCTAGTGTTGATTGCGGTAGGGACCACCAGCTTTTAGTCGCTGACTTCAGACTGCGCTTAAAAACCTCTCGGCGGAATCTTCAAGCTAATGTAGGATACATGATGAATGAACAAACCAGCTCCAGACCACTTTCACAAGACTAAAATCAAGTCACTAAAATTAGATCCGTTTGATTCTAGTGAAGCTGATTGGAACAACTTTAACAAGACTGTTTTAGATACAGCCAAAGTGAGTCATGCATGATGCATTTAAAACCGTACGTAGGAAGGAAGAGTGGATTAGTAGAGTCATGGAAATTCCATAAAGTGGAGACCACGAATAGGCAAACGCAACGTAGGGCGTCCGTCCTCCAGGTGGACCGATGACCTGAAGAAGGTGGCCGGGGAAGACTGGATGCGGGAAGCAGAGGACCGAGTGTTGTCTTATGTACGGTCTCCCGCATTTCAGTGGTAACACTTGAACTTGTATTACGAAAACCGCTTACTACTTACGAAATAATCAAACAGTTACCACTGACGTGCGGTCGATTGTACCACGTATATTTACTTGAATAAATTGAAATTATTTTAATGAAATATCTGATTGTTTAGTTTAGGGACGAACATATAAACTTTCGCAGTGTCTCTGATTGTTGCTTATTTATTTTTAATGTCTGCTAATAGTACATTATGATACAAGTGAGCTATGTCGGCTATTATACTCGAGGCTGGATTGCAGTATTTTTTTATTGCATAATGGAGGAGAGTATAATAGTCAATGCTAACGCGTGTCATACGAAGTTTTTCAACACACTTGCGAGGCAAAAACTCAAAAAACATATAAAAAATTATTTGGCAAATATTGAATTTGTGAAAAATGGCGCGCGGATTACTTTACGAGCAAGTGTGATTTTATTTACAGTAGGTATTGGCCTTCTCAAGAAGGTAAGGTTTGCAAAAATAGCCCCCCTCTGATAGAATGATCTCGGTGTAACAAGTTTGAAGCGTACTAAAAAGCGTATCGAGCATTTTTGTCTGTGTCGTACTGATGCCCATGCTCGACTGCTCGGTCATTGCTCGCTCATGCTAGTCATGCTTCTGGAATCTGTTTGACTTCTATGTTGTTACGGTATATTTTGCGATCTTTTTTATCCGTGTTTTTCGAGCTCAGCAGTAGCTCAATTCAACGCGTTCCGGGTGGATAGTAGACCGATCGATTGGTACCGCCTTGCCTGGTGAATAGCTTGGCCTATAGAGAAACGGTCTTGCAACAATGCCTGCAATGTAAACAAATTTCTTAGCTTTAAACGTTGAGTATAATAGTATGTACATTTATAAATTAAGTACCTACCTACACCAATACTCTTTGATTTGAATTAGTATTTTTGTAACTGTTGTATTGTTCTGTACTGTTGCATTATTAAGAAGACGAGTATAACTAATCAAATTTTGTAGATTTTCCATTTAAATCTTATTGTACTAATAACTTACATTTTATGCAAGATTTCACAAAGGAAATTTCTTTGTAAAGTAATTTAGTAAACAAATTGTTCATTGTAGCTAAAAACAGTACTGTTTATTGAAATGGTAGCCCCTACGTATCAGCTTATAAATTAACACCACTGACAAGCGGCAAGCGGTGTCAGAAAACTTGTCCGCCGCTAAGGGTTATAAGTGCCTATAGGCTATGATTTACGACACATTCCTGCACAGAGCGCGACGAGGATCCATCAGTGCGCCTGCGCAGACCGATGGGAACAAGATTACTTCTCACATTCGTCTGGTGACAGACAAAGCTCTTTGTGGCATCATTGTTCGGAGCACTTCGGAGACGTCTGGCTAAGCGCTCGCTTGAACCGCGGATTAGTCATCGTGCCCGTATCATATTAAACAAATGTATTTATAAGCTAGCAGCCAATGAATAAATAAGTATGTCTTTACTTGACACATATTTATTGCGATCTCTGTCCTCAATTGTTACGTTTTCGAATTTCACATCTGTGCAAACTATACGAGCTTCTCCAAAGTAGGTATCACTTTCATACTATAAGTATTGTATAGTTGTGTTACTTGGCTTACGTTATTTTACGTGCAAGTACTTATATAGAACTTCCCGGATCTTGCCAATAGACGTCATATTAGGATAGGCACTCCATGTTGTTACCTCTGAAATATTTTATGAAAGTTTCTCCGGGTTATGAATTGTTAAAAGGAGAACTCTGCTCAATACGCAGTACAGTGCGAGCTTTAAAACTGTTTTCATGTTTATATTCGTAATTCCAAGCGGATGTTACGCAAGTGCGTTGGAACTGCCTAACTAAAGCGCTTGACCGGAAGTGCGCTCCGGCGGGGCGCGGGACGCAGCAGTTCTCAGGTACTTAATGATGCCTCTAATGAACAGCACAGGAGCGGCACGGCACCGAACCTTATTATTGGTAATGCGCAATACATTACCCACAATTAGTGCGGCAGTCGGCAGTAATTGCCGCATGCTTCGGGCATGTTTCGTAAAACAAGGTAGTAGGTACTACCTAGTACCTATTCATACCTACTTGAGAAATCGTAACTATGATGAAGTATTTCCAGCAAATTTATGGAATTTAAAGTGTGGGCCTCGATTTATAACGTACCTATTAATAATAAATTATCTTAAATGTCTAAGGTCTACACGTTACGCGACACTCGAGAACGCTAGGAATTTCTGTAGTTTATCGTATATCACTTTGGACACCTTAGAAAATTATTTTACACGTTACGAATGCTAACATTTAGGCAATATAATATTGTTAGATTGTTAAAAGGATTACAATGGCGTGCGTAATTTATAGCGAGTGTAGAGTTTCATAGTGTTATCGTATGTCGTTGCTGAAATTCAAATACTCGTTCAAAACAGGGTCTCTGCAAAAAACATCACGGTTCGCGAAGCATGCTCGCCAGCTGTCAACCAGACGTCGCGCGCTCGGGGGAAAAAACGCAGTGCTTACATTACTACAGAGGTTTCACACGTCCACCCATGTAGTACTCACCGACACATACTCCGAATCCTAACAAACCCGATACTAGCGGTGGGCATTAAATCAACGAACGGCTTTTTAAATCAGCCTTTTTTATCAGAAACGAAAAACTGTTTTCCATTGCTCAAAAAACAGGTTGAAAAAAAAGTATGCCTTTTGAAAAACGAACAGATTACAAAAAACTTAGGTATTGACAAAGTAATTGTTTGAAAAAACCAACTCAATTTTATTTCATTATGACGTTGGAATTCAAATGAAATTGTTTTAAACGCAAGAACGATAAATTTGGAAAAAATATAAAATCAGCTGTCTTCAAACCTGCTGAAAAGAAACAGCTTTTTCAACCTGTTATTTATTCGAAAAAAATTGTTACATTACATTGACATCAAAACCGTCAATGACCCATCGCTACCCGATACTAAAAGTAATTGTAGTTCTTACCCATGAATCAAAAACCATATGAAAGGAACTCATAAAATAAATTTTATTCCCTTATTGGTACATAAACAGAGTTTAAAAATAGTTGGGACCACCTGGTGCACTCTGCTCAGAACTTCGAGTGCAGGGAACGTGATTTATGGGTCTTTGTCACACAATACAACCGCAAATATAACCCTTGACTATTTTTCTAGAGAACAAATTGTCCCTGGGTAGATATTTCTAGTGGTTGCAACTGTTATTCTAAGCGGTAAAAAGACTTATTATACGTTTATTGGTATTACCCCTATGACAATATCGAGGGGTAATAAATTATTCGGTTTAGTCAACAAACTTAAACAAATATTTGCTTTTGTATCAACTGGTTTCTTTGATATTTTTGGGATAAGTATCGTATTGTTATTTCAATTTGAACACAAATTGCGATTTTCATTCTGATAATAGGATAATTGTAATTGTTCATTTGTAAGTTATTCACGGCTGAATGGTGACCAGTTATCCCAAATGACCGCATCGGTGCAGTCAGTCCGGAGGAGTAGACGTGTTATAGACGGTGAGATCGTTTCTTGGACGACGTGGGAGGTCCCACTATTTCCACAGCATTCAAATTAATTGTCTAAAACGAAATTATACAAATTTTATTATGAATAATAAAGTTGCTTACCCATATATTTATTTAGAAAATATTCGTCTAATATGGGAAAAAATTCGTGAAAATCTTAATTATAGCAGGTATTCCTCTCAATTTTAAAGTTCTATTATTTTAGAAAAAAATCCTTGTCATGGTCTCAATTGTAAAGCTTTACAAATGCCGATTTTTCAAAATCATAATCACTGCGCCTCAAATACTTTCACGTTTCTATCTTTTTATTCTCGAACCCAAAAATGTTAAGCTTACTAAATTATTAAAGGCAATTGAAAAAAGAAAAAAAACCTTAGTTCCGGCCCCACTGACACTATTGTCAAGATTAATGTTGTTACCAAATCAATTGCCACATGTATGACGGAGCATCACTTGAGAACGGCTCGACCGATTTGGCTGTTTTTTTATTTGATTTCGTAAATTTCAGGACAAGGTTTTTACTTAGACCAACTAGTTTTTTGTTGGTCTATGGGTTTTTATGAAAGAAAAATTAGAAAAGTCGGAAATAAAATAGAAAAATTGGGGAAAAACTGAAAGTTCTTTTTCCCCATAGAATTTTTGTATAAACTCACGATTCGAACGATGGATTTGCATAATTCTTTTTTTGTTTTGTTCGTTATGCCGAAAGTATAGAAGTTTGTTTGTTTGTCTTTTAATGAAATGAAACGGCTGAACGGATTTGAATAAAATTAAGCACACAGATAGACCATGTCCTGGATTAACACACAGGAAGCTTTTTATGGACATACCACGGGAGCCAAGCCGCGGGCGCATAGATATAGTTGGTGGGCCGGAAAGTTACATATGCTACTTATAAGGGTGTCTCATTGCGAAAGTGTGTGTGTTGGTTTGTTTCTCTTTAACGCAGCAATCGAGCAATGGATTTTGAATAGATATAGTTGATGTGCCGGAAAGTAACATAGGCTACTTATATACAGGTTGTTCCATTGCGAAAGTGTGTGTGTTAGTCTGTTACTCTTTAACGCAACAATAGATTGACGTGATTTTTTGCATAAATAGAGTTGATATGGACAGGAAAGTAACATAGGCTACTTATATACAGGTGTCCCCATGAGAAAGTGTGTTTGTTCCTCTTTAACGCAGTAATGGAGCAACAGATCGACAACCGGCACATACGAGTACTTATATTTTATTTTAGAGAAATGCACGGTACCTAAATTATATACTAAAAATTAGTTAGGTGTAAATATATAATCAAATTGAGAAGAATACCACTTTCATTGTTACATGTTTGGTAACCAAGGATTGCGCATCGCATGTGGTTAGTAATAAAATGAAAGTAATTGATTATTCAACCACAATCATTGTTTTAACGCACAATTAAATTAATTGTTTGTGTCAGTATTCTAATGGTTGTTCAGTGATGGGGTCGTGGCAGACATCATCCCCTCGTCACGCCATTCCTTTCACTGTAGTCGTGCTGACACCTCCAGCAATTAAGTTGTCACTGCGCAGCATTATCGTTAATGCTTTTGAGCGTTGAAGTAAATATTTCATTAGATGTTTCAAGTCAACTGCGATACAGTTTATACCTACTTATAAGGCAGGCCTTAATGACAGTAGGAGTAAATTTTGGTTTAAATTCGTCAATGTACAAAAAAGGCAACCTATGTTGTTTTTGTTTCTGAAAATGGCCAGATCGTTTAGATAATAATGAGTTCGTACCGAAAACTAATTGTGTTACGTCATCCTCACAAGGTTTTCGCCTAATGTTGTTAGACCATGTTTAGCATATCGCACCACTAAATCAAAACTGCAGCAACTCAAAAAAACTAATTTTACAGAAATGCGGAAAAGTTGGTTCTGAAGTCCCTAGGTATAATTGTAATAACTGAAAACCTCTTGAGGGCTCATTACTATGAACAACTTTTACTATACATCTTTTTTTTTTCGGCGATTTTATGGTTTTCCCCTAAAATCATCAAAAAAAAATAGCTGTTCCCTACATTTTGTCGATTTATGTGAACACAAATGTAGGGAAAAGCTGTTTTTTTTGCCATTCATATTGGGTCCATACTGATGAGTACAATGACCCCTTAAGAGGTTTTAAGTTATTTCAATTAGTACATATTGTATAAGCCCCCCCGCAGACTGTAAACTTTTAATCGGCCGATAGTTTAGCCGGGTTCTTAATCAATACGAGGACATAAGGGAGTGCGCACACCAGCAGACCCGATTTAAAAACATTTAAAATTAAATTAAATTAACCAGCCCATTACTATCCCAATGCTGGGCACGGGACTCTTCTCAGTATGAGAAGGCTAAGCCCTTAGTCTACCACGCTGGCCTAGTGCGGGTTGGCGGACTACACACACCATTGAGAACATTTGGTCTGTAGTAAAACTGTGGTTTGTAGTAGTGTGCGGGGGCTCTAGGTGTTCGGCGTTTGTTGTATACTTTTGTGAATACAATTCAAGTAGGTACAGTCTAATACAAAAAAAACTGTCTTGCGGCTTAAGCAGCTGCGTTTTCAGTATGTTTTTGCACGAATAATTAATTTTTTTGAGTTAATACCGTTTTGATCTAGGATGCGATATTAAAATGCATGTCATCAACAGTTCCTCGTGTGTACTTTGATGCGCAAAGATCTGTGAGGTTGTAAAGTCACAATAAATGTAAGTTTCCTGTAATCATAGCGTTGCGCAAGTTCGGCTCAGTGTGAAGTGTGAACTGTATTACTGTACCTATATGACGTCATATCGTAGTTTCAACACTGTACAAACAAAGCCGCAAGACAGCCTCTGGCACACATTGTGTGCTCATTTCCAGGACAAATAATGAATATAATTTGGGACATAAATTTACAATATTAACTGAGCGGGAGGTCTTCAATACCGATTTTCGTTTATGATACGTTTTAATTCAGGTAGGTATGTTCGTCAAGCGTCTTCTCGAGCGACGGTAGCACTATGTTACGGTGTGAAGGGTACGGGTGCCGGTGGAATTATAATCACATGAAACTTTTCATCTTCGTGTCATACTTCGTCGAACGTGACTTGTGGTAGGTACCATTTAGGCAACAGCCTAGGTGGTTTTGCAGTTATAATGGGCAAATATACTATAAAAAGGTAGCTGTGGGAGAACTGGATGCGGAAGACCGAGTACTGCGGCGCAGCAGTGGAATGATATAGGCTATGTTGATGAAGCGTCTTCTCTCAATCGTCACAGATGATCGAATCATGATCTACAGTTATTATTACTTAACCCGTATAAGTGAAGATTTAATTTGATTGAAGCTCCTTGTGTAGTTCTGATAAGTGCTTTTTAACGAAGATGAATAGAATTTTGATTAACAATTTAACACTCATTTTTGGATACGACCAAAATGTGGTCGAAGATTTGAATTTGAGTTCAACTAAATTAAAAAAAAACGGAACCCATGAAAAAAGATTAGTTCTGAAAAAAGAAAAGCTATATATGACGAGAAAGGTATAAGAAATATTTGCATCAATAACGAAATAGACACAACTAAACACTCGTACAATGTCAGGTCACCTAACAAAGACTTACTTTGAAGGGATTTGCTGAAATACATCAAATATAGGTTCATAACATACGTCACGGACGTGTGAGTTACGTACTATGCGACAATTTCCGCGTCATACAGAGCTACCAGCGCACCAACACATAATATCGCCGTACTTGTACGCCGTCCGCCATTACCGACACGGGTGGTCTCCCGGAATCCTGGCCACTACTGAGAAATTAACAATTTCCTTTTAGGTAATGTATATTGACCAAGTCTTTATAATTTGGGCCCTTTAGATAATCTTTAGTTGTACATTGTCATATATTTTGCGCTTGTATCTGTGTTAGGGGTTTATCAAACAAAACTATAGTGTTTCTAATATCAGTATCTGTGAACAGCAGAGTTATCTGTGGCTATAAATAAAGAAATTATGAACCTTACGAAATGGCCGCTGCTATTGCTGGCTGGTATATGTACCTATACGAGTGTAGTCCAGCGCACATTCCATCTGAAATCGTGCGGTGTAACCGCAGACCCGTATTGGTTCCTACTGCATAATCAAATTACATTAATGGCCCGTTTGTGGACCCCTCTGACTCGTACCCGGACCCACGCACGGCACGTCGACTCCAGCGTCAATAAGACGAGTGGATTTATTAGGTAGTAGAATTTTTGCAACGCTTAACATCATTATGTACTACTTTCATAGCATAAGCGTGATCTAGACTTTCTCTACGACACTTATATGGAAGTAGTAGAGTGTGTTTGACGATCAATCATCAGTAAAGCAATATCTCAAACTTAGTCGCCTTCGTGAAAGATTTTCATCAGCATACTTTGTATAGTAATCTAATTTTCATTTTAAAATAGTCTAGATCGAAATTCAATTAATCACTTTAAACAATTTTCTATGGTCTATGGTCTAGTGGTTCGAGTGTAGGACTGCTGATCACGAGGTCGTGGGTGCGATTCCCACAGGACACAAATATTCATGTGATGAACATTTAATAAGTGTTCGTTAGGTTTTCGCGATCACTACACATTATATTAAAACAAGTTTAACCGGATCACATCGCGTATATTATAAAATAATAATAGAATAAAATAATAAAGAGCTGTTTAGACCATTTACAACTCCTTGCCCAAATCGATTTCTGAATTACCATACAGATAATTCTGCCGTACGTTGCGGGATTGGTTGATAGAGGAAAGCTTTTACTCCATAGAAGATTTTTTTTAAAGAGCTCTTGTCTTTATTGAAAATATAGAGGTGCATTGTAACACAGACTTTGAAATGTTACAAAAATTGATTATTTTATTATTGTTAAAAAAAAAAATCGTTGGAATTTATTTAATGCTATGTGTATAAATTTGCATGCCTTTAGTATAGGTGAAATATGTCGTGGACAAACTATTGCATTGTAACAACCTATGTACCATACCTATTTGGTGCAAATTAATAAATGAAATGAAATGAAATAAATAATAATTTAAACATTAAACGCGATGTAATCCGGTTAAACTTGTCTTATTATAAGTGTTTTCGTTGGTCTAGGTGTTTCTTTTATATTATAAGTATGGATTTATAAAAAAAAGTAGATAAGTATTAGGTATATCCATTATCTAGTACCCATAGTAGAAGCTCTGCTTAGTTTAGACTAGGCGGTGCCGTGTAAAATTGTCCCAAATAAATTTATTTATTTATTGTTCACTCACTTAACGTACCTACATTTTTTACTTTTTTTCGGCTCATATTTGGAAACATTTAGACATTAAAACCCATTTAACCGGTCAAATCATAAAGCGGAAAGAATTAATGAAGCTATAAAAAGGTCCATATAACGTTATGCTTCGAACTCCACTGCATTAAAACATTATTCGAAATAAAATACTGAAGATAATTTATTATATATTTTTTATGAACTGATGGTATTTAAACATAGATGCCTAACGGTGATCTAGTCTTCGTTTATGTCAGAAATAAATAAGATAGTAACTGGAAATTGGCTGTTTCATATTTATGACAAATAAACATAAAATTAACGGTATCTTTGTGGATGACTACATCCACAAAAATACCGGTTGAACCACCCAGAATCATTGCATGCATGATATTGCAACCTATCGACAACTACATTAGTAACTACGGAACGCGTGCACCGATAAAACGGGTTCAATAGTTTATCAATAATGTGATTACAAGTATTGTTTAATTTTAAGTCGATCGAGAACGATGAAAAGTTACGTAACATGCGTTACCTTTACCGTGAGCCATTACTTAGCAACCCCTGTGATAGGTGAGGGTCCGTCCCTTATAAACGCAAAGTAAGGGAGTGGCCGGTCATCATCATCACTCACTGGGGTGAAGAAGACAATATTAGTTTATAACCGGTCTGTTTCCCTCATGCGATAATTTAAAATAGCGTAGCGCTATCTATACTAGTCACGCAAGCTTTTACTGTTTAATTATTAGAGGACAATAAAGTGAACGATTGAGAAAGTGAATCATAGACATGAATAAAAATAAATTTAAAAACACAAAAAGAGATTCCTAGCAGAGCGTGGTTTCGATCCACGGACCTCTGGGTTATGGGCCCAGCACGCTTCCACTGCGCCACTCTGCTCTTGACGTGGCTGACGAAATTACTCACTATATGTGATTAGTCATTACGAAGTAGTACATATTTTGTATTCCAATGCTACTCGTTGATACGATAGTAATTAATCATTATGTCCGATTTTAGCATTGATTACACTAATCAAGAAACCAGTTGACAATTATTTATTTAATAATACCAATTAATTGGCGACTGTTTACATTGAATGTTATTGACAATGCCATTTTATATGTCTCTACTTAGAATACTGATTGAAATCTAGAAACCTGATTTCTACGAGACTTGATTAATTTGTTGTGCCAAATCTGAAATCCTTTTATGTCGAGAATGAGGTACGTTTATATAGGTTATAAAAAATGTACAGAATAAATTGTAACAATAGAAAGGAATTTTATCCGTAACGCGCGTATAAATGTTTCAAAAGGGTCCGACCTACTTTAATTGGTACTCGTAATTAATTAAAGTCACTGACCGAACAGCGGGCGACTATTGTTTAGAGTTAAAGTTAAACCAATTCTGAACTACGATCATGTCTCCTTGAAACACTCTGGGGCTTTACTCCCGACTGGATCTAGTTCTGTAGCAATCGAATTTGAATTCGAGTTAGTGTCAATTCGAACTGCATTTCTCTAGGAATTGACATTAGCTCGATTTGGTTCAGTGTTCGAAACAGTCGGGAGTAAGGCCCCTGGTTGTGAATTTCCCGGTGCCGGCGGTATGAAAACATATTGTGGTATTTATTACTCTTTTATCAGCGAGCAGAACATGCGCACACCAATAACTAAACAATAAAGATAAGACATACACACTAGGTTATAAAAATAAAGGTTGCACATTAAATGTCATTAAAAGTAGGTACGGTGATGTAACTAGTTGTTTATCTGTGTAGTGTTCGATTTGTTAAGGAAAGGAGAATGTAGAGTCGATTTGCCACAGACATTAGGAATTACGGTTTATTGTAGTGGCACACGTTAGAAATACCTTACTTTGCCTTGCTTGCCTTGAGCGCAGGGCTTATCAGAAATATCAGAATAAAGAACAATTTAAAATCAAGTAGGTATGACCTGGGGTCTTATTCCCGACTCGATTTATTTATACAGATCGAGTTCTGTTTCAATAGAATTATAATTCGGGTTAGTGTCAATTCGTACTACATTGCTCTAGGAATTGACATTAGTATAGTGCGACAAAAACTGCGTATTATTTTGTTTTTCTGTCTGATGAACTAGTTAGGTACAGGCTACTGCTTTATTGTATTTTTTTTGTTTATAAGTAACTTCTGATTTACCAATAACCCAATAATAACTTCTGATTTATTTATGGAAAAAATACTGTAAGGTTTTCATACATGTAAGAAGGACTCATAAGCTTTGTATAGTCTGAGTATGTTTGTGTGTGCGATATTTTGCTCACTGTAGTTATCACTTCCCAAAGCCAGTCGATTTGCGTTCGGTATTGACATTCGATGACGTTATTTTCCGGTTTAACAACTTAATGAGTTTCTAATCGACTAAAGCGCATACAGTATTTTGTTCACGAACTTGGAATTAATGTACATAAGTAAGTAACCAGAAACAGTATGTTAATGTGAGTGACAGTGGAGGCGATGCCAAATGCCGGGCAACGCGGGGCATCGCCGAGCACTGCCGGGTCGCCGCGACTTGTTCAACGCGTGAGACAATTTTGTATGGCTTATAAGAGTTATTATAAGTCTTATAACGCTTCAATATTAAACGGATGTCACGTACAAAGGCCTCGAGAAAGCACCGCTCGTTCTAACAGATGGCAGATGGCTGCCTGCCCAAATATTATTGATATTCGACGGAAAACTTGCTAAGTTAGCATTACTTCCATCCGCCTTCAGATAAATAGTACAGTTTACTGGTTTAATTCGAGGAGAGTCTTGCACGTGCGCAGCTTACGAAAGTTTCGCTAGAGTAAACAGATAACCATGAAATTGGAACATCGTTGTTCTTTATGCGGCAATAACTTTGTTATCAGCACTACCTTAACTTTTATCTGCTATAAAATAAAAATCTTATTTAATCCACGCTACTAGTTACCTACTTATCTAGAATGTGTCCCCCTTATTACAAATGTTTAGACCATGTTTAGGTCGACACTTGTTTAAACTGGGTCTAACGTCAAACCCTATACGATAAAAAACATGTTTAAGCCTGGCTTAGGCTAAACCTACTGATAAACCAGATTTTTAATAAGGTGGAGCATGTTTACCGTACAATTATTAAAAAACAAACAGTCATGTTGCCTCTTCGGAAATCGAACCTTAGCATTCCATCAATGCAATAATTCTTGTTTGTAATCTTCGATGAACAGTTAATGCTTAATGAGGTATGCGCATTTGTATCTAAGATAACCGTAACAAAACAACCTCGTGTAACCTGTCTTTAATCAAGTAACATTCATATCTATGTAAATTCTATTCTTAATAAAAGAATACAGTCATTTAGTAAGCTTTCGTGCTATCGGCGAACACGCAGTAGTTATTCATTACAAAACAATGGAGTTTAATATGAAAAGGCATGGCGTTTGGTTGATTTATCATTCCGACACTGAGCCCTTTGTTTTCTTCCACGGAGTACGGCGGCTTCAATCACATGTCGCGCGGTCAAAAGTTCGGCGGCCCACATCCAAAAAGAATATTAATTTTAATTTCATAGACATTAAACCAGCTCATTCATAGATGAGTCTCATAATTCAGTGAACATGGACACAAGAAGAAAGTATCCGTCAGAATTGGAAACCATAACGAAACTTTAATCATGCCTATCATATTATTGTGCATTACTGAACAATGACTGAGAAACTTCAAAAAAAAGAAATTATTCCAAAGGCTAAATACTGTAAATACATTAAACTCTAAAACGTAAAAGCAGCATCGGATGTCTCCATCGGTATCGTTGCGAGGATTATAAAGGAACTACCCCAACTTGATTTTTATTTATTTTTTTAACACAAAAGGCGTAGGCTTAGTTTGCTACAAGTTCGTCGGAAGAAATAACTCAAATCCCAAATGAGGTAAAAAAAACGTTTGTTGTTACAAGTTTTGAACAGAAAGCAAAAAGTGTCATCATGGTGTTAGATATACTTCAATGTATCAGCAATGCGGCATTTTACAGATTCTGGTTGTAAAAACAAATGGCAGTGTGATATTAATGTTGTTTTGTTTTGTGGAGGGTGCTTGCTACCTCGTTCTACGGGGGTCGAGCCTGGACGGGAGCGCGCCATCGGGTCCCAGCAATTACCGCAGGGATATAGTGAATTACTCCGTGATGAATACGTTTCCGAGAATTAGGGACGACATTTTTAGTTCACCACTCGTCCATTGTGTGTGATTCAAGATTTTATTCGGTATCTATCTACTAGCAATGTAACACCGTATCGCCCCAGAACTACCGATACTTGGCCGTTATTTACTATGCAGAGCTTACCTATCTTATTTATTATTGGAGCTCATTTCGATTACAGAAACGATTCTGTTCGAGAGTTAACTGAGAACGGAGATATCATTTGTCTCGAGAGTTGGGTCGCTCTTTGACTGTATAATAATATTATGTCCAGCTGTTCAAAGAAATTTGATTCAGTTATTTAATGGGGCGCGTGTAATAGTTGTATTGTGTATTTGTGTGGTTCGTATCAATCTGCTCGATTCTACTACCGTGCAGCTTTTGTGAGGTTGTATTTTTTGTTGAGATTCGATTGGCACGGGCAGGGCGCCGCCTGCGCCTTCGCCGGCTGGGTCGCAGTCGGGCTGCGATTTTAAGCAGGTGCTTTAGCCGCACGTGTCTGTCGATATATTTTTGAATTCGTGGAGGGATCTTTATTTGTATTCATGTGCGTAGCCGCGGTGTAGGATGTAACAAGATATTTGAAAAGCTATTATAAATACACATTCAATTCGGTATCTTTTGTGATATCGGGCTATACAAAACTTTTACTTAGCAACACAATAACATAGCATCCGGAGTTAAGATCTATAAATTCATTGACACAGTTTTGAACTGTGTAAATGTAAACTGATTACAATAAAATAAATTACTTAAATCAAACTGCTTGTAAATGCTACCGGCATAGAAGCAGGCTTTAAAAGCACTCGAGAGTGCCCGACTCGCGGCTCAGGCCGATAACACAAAGGAGTGATTTATTTCAAATACCGATTCAAGTATATCGTTCATGTGTATCATGTGCGCTGCAAATGTGGCGCCTGGAGCGTCGGCCGCCGGCGTCTGCGCAGGAATAGATGACGTCACAGGCTCGAACACTCTCTGACCCCATACAAAGAACATTGTAGAAGCAAATTGTTTGCGAACAGAAACGGGCGTAATGATTGAACCGATTTTCTCTTGGTACTAGCAAATTATTAGGGATACTTTTTTTAAATATAAATAGCCACAACAATAAACTCCTCACAGACATTGATAAAACCATATTTTTTAAATTGAGACTTATTTATGAATGAGAACGAGCGTGACTCGTCACAAATGCGAACAGACGAACTGATTTCCTTCATAGCAAGTATAAGTTCTAGATAAAATGAGATCTGATTTACAGCTGTCAGTTACAATTTGCTAACGAGTGTAAAACATGTCAGGGCTTTAAGATAAAGATCATGGCCCACGTATTATTGAATGCAAATTGCGAACAGAAACGACAAGAATCGTATTAGAGATAGATTGAATAGAAACTAATTTATTTACTCACGCATTGTCCTGTCAACGACTGGGGTCGGTGTTGTGTTGGTAAATAGAGAAAATCCCTTTAGCTAGGTTTGAATTATTGACTTGCCTAGAATCATAAATAAAACGGTAGGAAAGCTACAAAAGCTTCTACATCTGTAGGTATATTAAGGAATTATGGTTATATATCTGTAAAAGGATAATGGAGCTAAACGAAAGAACAAAATATCTCGTAATAGTAAAGCGTACCTATATCTCTACAGTTGAATGGGTTCGCGTTCCTCCTCTCACCCATTGTCCGGCTAACGAAGGGCAAGCCTGGGCACGTTGGGCAGGTAAGGGCTGGCCGGCGGTCGAACCCGGCATCGTCATAAATATCCCGGCATGCATCTCCCGAGCTTGCACTAGCAACAATGCGCTGTCATTTCACGCGCTTGTGTTAAACGTTTTCTAGTCTCGTAGTTCGCCTGAAGCTATTTGTTCTTGTTAGTCCATGGGAAAGTAACGCCTTGTCTAAACAACGACTAGCAGGACAAAGACATCTTAGTAATGGCACCTTTAGAACACGTCTGTAATATTCATAGTAGCGATTCTGACCTAATGTTATGAATGCAAAAATGAGTACATTTTTCGATTAAACTACTAAAAATTACTAAAGCACTTTTGATTATACTTGACACAGGGATAGACTAAAACCCGGAGACAGTTTCAAGCCAAGATAAAATAAATAAATAAATAAATATCTTTGGGACATTTTTACACAGCACCATCCAGTCCCAAACTAAGCAGAGCTTGTGGTATGGGTACTAGACAATGGCTATAATACGTATATACTTTTTTTTTTTGTAAATACATACTTATAATACATAAGCAACACACCCAGACCAACACAAACACTTATGTTCATCACACAAATATTTGTGTCCTGTGGGAATCGAACCCACGACCTCGTTATCAGCAGTCCGACACTCGAACCACTAGACCACAGAGGTCGTCAGATATTAATATTTTAATACATTGTTCACAGAAAGAGGGAGTGGGTCAAGCTCACGCATTCCGCAGCAAATCTTTCCGGAAGCCCCGACCATGTCACTGGTGCCATCAGCCGGTGCACAACACTGGCTCCTGCTGTAGAGGTATATATTAATTCAAAATCTCTTTTCTATCTCTTATATACAACCTGTATCAGAAATGCGTGGTGATGTTTGGAGAGCTCATTCAGGGAATGCTATCGAACAACATTTACTCCGAGGTCAACCCCGACATCGCGATAAAAAAAATCCATACGCTTCGGTCGAGACTCGAAAGTTACTGCACTTTTCTATGAACAGCTGATTTTTTCGCAATTTCAGGGTTGTCGCAAAAGTTGTTCTATGCTATGCCCTGAATGAGCTGTCCAAATATAACCACGCATTTCTGTGATTTCTGATACACATTATAGCAGAAAAGAATGTCACTCATTTTGTGTGTCTGTTCACTTGATTTGATACTTCTTAACTGCTTGATGGATTTTAATACACTTTTAAATGGCCAAATATTATATAAAAAAAGTGTGAACCATTGACACACAAGAAGAAGAATACAGTTTTACCGCTAAAGAGTAAAATTTATCTGTTTCCCGATAAGTATAATCTGGTGGTCTTTAAGTTCGCGGTCAAACGCAAACCTATTAGGTATAAGACCATTATTTTGAGAATTTCTTGAAGAAGGTTTAGGTTTAAAATACATTCATATTTTCCGTGCGAAGTCGGGGCGGATGCTAACTAGTTAACAAGTACAGTAATAGTTTCTTTGCAAGTAATAAAATTACTCTACAAACAAAAGCCTTCCTCTATATTGAAGGGTGAGCTGAAGCGTGTCAAATATCCGATCGATCACCTTAATAAAATAATAGTTCCACATGACTTGCACTTGAAATATTAGAAACTTTTAATCTTGACCGATTTATTAAGTGTTTAGTTTATTTGTCTAGTCGCATAGACTTGACTTGCAATGCTAATATTCGACAGGCTGACATTGAAAGGTCATTGACGACAGAATCACCGCTTCAAGATGGATGTTCAAGTCAAATGTCACGCTCAAAATTCAATTGATTGTCGCTTTGAACCATGCAATGTACAAAATGTTAGGTATTTTTGTAGCCGCAAAAATCAAGGATAACGACCTCAGTGTAGTATTTTTGCGAAACGATTTCTGCATGCAAAATGTTTGTTATATCTATACTTGAATCGGAATCGCAATAGTCTTTTGTATAGTATACCTATACTGTGCGATTACATACATAAATGGTCAGTTAACGCATTAAATTTATTTTTTAAGAAATAAATAAAAATATGCGCTACATCATAGACTTATATATTACTCGCTACATGCTTAGATTATATGTTCTATAGTGTATGAAATACAGCCTATGAAAATTAGTAAGCGCTTTTATTGAAAAATTAACAAATTGTCTAAAATATAACCATAATGCAGAAACATAATATTTAGACAAAAGTAAATGGTTTCATAAAAATAGCCTTGAGATTAATAACAATTTTAATTTGTAAATGAATGTACTTAAACAAAATGTTTTACAAAACAGTATGCTAATTACCTCCTGCTTGTTTCAGTGTGCAAATATGTCTGCCACACGGCATGCGAGAGTAAGGTACGTATCATAGAATATAGAGTCATGCACTTATAAAATATAGAGTCATATGCTTCTTAAGCGCTTACTTAGCTGAGAACGGCCGGCGTAACGTGCATGAAATTAGAATTATCTCTAGAATAAGTGTGATCGGTGCCAAGGCTCTACATTATATTATTATAATAATGCGCACAAACAAACGCACTAGGGACGCTATCTATTTATATTGTATACTCTTTGGACTCTACTTATGTATCAAGTAGAGTTCCGCCAAATTCTTTACCTTTACACATACTATAGATATATGTGATTTTTCCATTTTCTTCGTAACTCTAACATAGTTTTTTTCAAGTGTCTCTTTTATTCCAGTATGATTTTATTCGCTGAAATATGAATACATAAATAATTTATGTTATCAAGTAAATGTATGGTGGCGCCCTCTTGTAAGATGATTCATTATTATGAACAGTACGCATAGTCGCATGCGCAGCTCGATTTTGATCTTTCTGAGTTGCAATTATGTAGAGCTACCGAAAGATGGCGCTTGAGTACTACTACTATATGTTTTTATAGTAATAATACGTGATTTTTGTAACCTTGAATAAATTCCGTGTTTTATATTATTTTCTTTGATGATGATTCATTGAATATTTTAACCTCACCGCTTTATCGACAATTTTTTTTAACTTAGTAAGTGACACTATTACAATGAAACTCTACCTCCTAAAACTAGGGTGTTAGCCTGTATCTGAGGAGACAGTTCCTTCCCTGGTTACAATAACACAACTTAGCTCCCTTCCCTTCCCTTTGTGAAGAGAGAAATAAATAAATTATTATTATTATTAATTATTATGTTCAGTTATCAACTTATTAAAAATATTTTTAAATATTTTTTATAAATATTATTATTATTAGCTCGAAAACTCGACTCTATCACATTATCCCATTTTTATTATATGTAATAATAAAAGAAGACCTCAAAAATATGTATTACCTACATATTACTATTCCATGTGCAGGCATCTATTGGTATCTTGGTGATTGACGTTCGTGACCCGTCGCGACAGCCGGGCATACGGCGGGCTTATCCGAGCTTACCTACTTAAATTTATTCATATGCTAGATAATAGTCCGGTTTGTTTCTCTGCCTGTCCATGTTTAGCGGGCAATGAGCATTTGATGGCAATCAGCTGGTTGCCGCCGGTCACGCTTCCATTGTTCACGTCTCACCGAAATTGGACGCTGAGCAAACAATGTACTTGCCTCCACCGTTATAATAACGTGATGTTAGAAATTGTCAATATGTATCGAGGTACAGCTGGTAATTGGTTAAGTAAATATTTTACCACAGTACTGAATTCGATAAAAATCTATTAATTTTATCAACTCTACCTCCACGGTTAGATATATGTCAAAATCAGTTTAACATACTTGAATTCAGAACAATGTATAGAATAATTTTTTAAAGTTAAAAGGCATTAAAAACCCTAAAGTTTATTAATGGTCGAAGTACCTAACTAAAATCAAAACACCTAAGGTCAAATCAACTATGTATGTTTAAAATATCTAAATTCAGAACAGATAACGAACAATTTTCTTCTTCTAATTTTTAACAATTTTAGATTTATGCCAATTTTTTCATTTTCACCATTATATATTTTGAATTAAGGTACCTACCTATTTTAAACTTTGTGTTATGAACTTAGGTATTCTGATTTTAGGAAACTGCACAGTCTATTGGAAACTTAAATATCCTTATTTTATTGGGTATGGGCAAATTAATATCACAACAAAGTTCTATTTTGACTAAGTATAATTTTTTTATAATAAAACTTAGTTTAACCGGATTAAATCGCGTATATTATTTAAATTGGTTTTCCTGACGTTTCGAAAGCTTTGCAGCGTTCGTGGTCGCAGGAAGACTAAGATGACAAGCGTCTTTACAGATCATCATCATCATCATAATCATTTCAGCCGAAAGACGTCCACTGCTGGACATAGGCTTCCTCCAAGCGTCGCCACAACGACCGGTCCTGTGCCTTCCATCCTTCTTTATAAATATTTCTAAAAAAAATATTTGCAATTAGATGCAGGGGTCTACAAGAATGATTGTGATTGTGGGTTATCATTTTATCATACATTGGGCAAACAAAGCGTAGTATAGCCACTATAGCTGACGTCAGGAACAGACGTCCCACAAAGTCTGCAGTGTGTGAACATGCCCTAGACAAACCCACTACAAGTCCTAGCGATGGAAAACCGATATGTACCTAGAATACTCGGTGTAGCTATTGAAATTAAAAAACACACTAATTTTAATAGAGAAGATGGTTGGCAGCTGCCACCTGTTTGGAACCCAGTTCTAAAAATAATCAAGTCCCAAACAGCACGCAACACTGTAAAAGACAATGACATTGTGAGTGATTACTGCGTGCATCGAAACGATTTAAATTAATAAAAATTGTACGGAAGATTAATTTTTTTTTTTTGAAATATCTGTAAAGACGCTTGTCATCTTACGGCCAAAATTAATATCCAATCTATCCATGATTTACCCTACTAGAGATAGAAATTTGACATATTTTGTATGGAGCTTATGTCAAATTTCTATCTCTAGTAGGGCAAATCGTGGATAGATTGGATATTAATTTTGGGCGTTAGTCTTCCTGCGACCACGATCGCTGCAAAGCTTTCGAAACGTCAGGAAAACCAATTTAAATAATTAGTATACGCGAAAACCGGTTAAACTTTGTTTTATTATAATGTGTAGTGATCGCGAAAACCTAAGAAATTATTATTAATTTTTTATTTAATCTGTGGCTATAATAAAATACAGGCGACCTTTTTTCACGGTCAGAAATCATACACAAAATCATTACCACTTCGATCACCAACCCAACTTACAGTGAGCCATTTTAAGATTAGGTATCATTTATTTTGTGCAGTAGGCTTGTTTCAACTGTAAACTTATTATATTTCCGTTTATGCTGAACTGAAATTGCTTTTAGTAGGAGCAGCAAACAAACATTAAGAAAACTTCGTTGTTTTGTTTGTAAACTAGTTGTTTATTCTTACTTCTTGTTAGAAACTGGTACGCCATTAAACAAGACTGCAATGAGACGCTTTAAGAATAATTCCAAAGAGGTAGTATTCAATTTGGTAGCGCATTTTCTCGGATTCTTGCATTTACTCCATTTTAAACAGAACATTTTCGGTCTAATCTGAAATCGTTGTCGGTATAGTGTCGTTTAGTCTCGAAGCTGCCCCCCTAGCCAAGTTGACAATCTACAATCGTCGACGCTATAGAAAACAATCAAAATGTATGGGAATGACAATTCAGAACGAATGACTTTTTCGTTGAGATATGTCATTCCCATGCATTTTGACCGTTTTCTATTAGCGTTGACGATTGTTGATTGTGTAGATTGTCAACTTGGCTAGGGGGGCTGGTAATTACATACAATCTCTATCCCCTCTGGCGCGGCGTGTCGCTACTGAAATTAAGCATTAATTACAATATAATGTGCATGTTTGTTAGATTGTTTTATTACAGTTTCATGTAACACGTCGTTTTCAGATTGTAATAAGCTATGTCTCGTGGCATGTACGGTTAAACCGAAAATGTTAAAAATAAAACAAAGAAATGTAATTATCCCAAATGTTTAATTGTATTGTTTTATAAGTGTTATTGGGTTTTTTCATTAGGAAATTCCCAGTAGCAGCCCGGAGTCTGGATTTGTGCCCGGTCAATGGCAATAGACTCGCCCCCTATTACATGGGACTATAACATAACTGGCGAAATGTGGGTGTACACCACACCTCTGCCTACCCCTTCCGGGAAATACATGCGTGATGTTATGTTATGTTATGTTGTTGTTTAATTGTAAATATAGACACTATTTAAATAGTTGCTTATTTATTTATTTATAACTAGAAAAACCAACAGCTATATAAAAATTAATAAATAGCTAGCATAGGTTACATACGGTTAGTGTCGCTATTATTTGAACAGGAGGTAATAACGAGTCGGGGTGCTGGCCAGAAAACCTCCACGTGTGTCTGACGGCTACTTGTCCTTCTGGACACGTCTGGACGGAACGGCAGTTGTTAGGCCGGTGCATCCTGGGTACGGGCAATGGAATCCTTTCGAGGGATTAACCTTTGGGGGATCTTATTGCCTGTGGCGAATACTCTGGTACGGGTGGGGCCCCATGTGGGCCAATGGGGAGTTGCTCCACGTGTCTGAGATGTTCTTATGCTTAATTGTGTTATACATACAAATTACTTGTTGATGTTCCGAGGTGATAGAATAATATTATAGCAATTTTTACAATCGGTTTGTTTGCTGTTGTTAATGAAAGAAAATTAAATTAGATTTGTATCATACTGTACAAGTAGAAACAGTCGTGGAAAACTTATCGTAAAGCGCAGACGTGCAATAATACTCGAAATTAGATTCAGGTTTTATTGACACAAATGTCGCTATAAAAAGAAAGATTAGCAAAGGTTGTTGTTTTTGTGAAAATTATTTGGTAGTTCTCCATAAGTTCCAAGATATTTTCTTTTTTCATGATAAAGAAAATGTATGATAGGTGATTTTAGGAGCGTAGACTGTATATTTTGAAAAGGTTAAGTTCGGGACTTATCTGTATTTTTTTCCGCAATTGTGACGAGCTTATGTCAGGCGTTATGACAGGCATGCCACGAAATAAATAATTATATGGCACAGTCTAGCTACTTCATACAGTCGTCCAACGCGAGAGTTAAAGTGTCCCAAGCTGCCTTCAAAACTGTTAAAAAATATCCCGAGTTGCCTTTAAAAACTGTCAATGTTAATTTTCGTAGAACCACTGTATGGAATAGATAATTACACTGTGTATATGAGTTGGGTTAAATGAGTAACCCTCTAACTTGTAGAAACTTCACCGTTTTTAATGTCAAAAAAGTAAATGATTTTATTTTTTTCTCGAAACGGTAGTATTTTATTTAGCAAACTGGATTTAGTTCAGATGAAGACAGTTCTTAAATAAAACCGGCTGTTTACGAATAAACAACGTTTACACTTTTAAATTACCTTGTAAATAGCTAACTTGAATTTACAAAGAAGACTGAAGACACTTAACAGGTGCGTGACCATTAAATTCCAAGGATAATCTGCTTACATCAAATCTTATCAGTGAGATTTAGTGGTCATCTACATACGAGGAAAGAAGAGTTTATATCATGTAGGTAATAATTGAATCTAAACTGGAAGCTAAATTGAACTGATATTGAAGCTAAATTGTACTGATATATATGCTAGACTAAATTATACTGAAATTGTCTCCATGTAGAACTTTGTGAAAACTACAATATGCAAACATTTTCAGTGTTGTTGTGAAGTCGGGCGTTTTCTCGCGTATCGTAAATCTGCATTGCTAATGAATAGTGCCCGTGTACGGCGTGTACCGATATTAATAGTTATTTACACACCTACCGGCACAATGTTGAGTTAAACCTTGAAATTGAATGAAGTTTCCTTATTCCTAAAGGTTTGATATAAAACTTGTTTGGTAGTTACTTTTAGGATGTTATTGTGGACAAAAATCATGTCAAGTTCAACGTAATTTGTTATTTTAGGGTTCCGTACGTCAAAAGGAAAAACGGAACCCTTAAGGACCACTTTGTTGTCCGTCTGTCTGTCCATCTGGTATGATTTATTTTTATCAGGATTGGGTCTACCTCTAGGTATCAAGTTAAATTAATATCAAATAATAAGACCTACGGTGCCTTGGATTTAAAAAAATCAAGCTTCTAAGTCAACGCAGTCAAAGGCTACGGCCATTTATATCACATATTCTGATAATAAGATAAGAAGATATTCTGATAATCGCAATCTCACTCATCAAAACCTACTACTTCCCGCTGACCTAGTATCACGAAATTAGGCAAGAAGCAAGGTTTCATAGCACAAGTAGAGGAAAATATCCGGAAATCGTTAATTTGTAGATACATCACATAAAAAAATGCGATTACAAACTTACATTTGCAGTTGTAGCATTGACCGTTATGCACTATCAGTATGGGAACATTTTATTTTGAAGAAAGAAAGAAATTATATATCTTAGTTTGCACAGATCGTATACAGCACAGAGTTTACAGAAAACACAAATAATACAATAAACAAAAAAAAACTACGACCAGATTCTACTATTTCATCATTTCAGCCGAAAGACGTCCACTACTGGACATAGGCCTCCCCCAATTAAGGGGGGAAATTAATTCTACTATTTACTTTTTCTTTACTTACCTTTTCGTTAGAACAATGTTCGGTGCTAACCTAGAATTTATGAATTTCAATAAGTTAATTATTAATTAAAAAATAAGACAAACACAGACATGTGTGATGGTATCAACCTAAGAAAGAGATGCAAATACGAAAGACATCAACGTGCAGTGCTGCACCTTTGGTGAACTCTCATAAATTAAATCAGTTTCCACGAGGTATCAGGTCGATATGTGCTACGGAACCCTTAGTGTGCGAGTCCGACTCGCACTTGGCCGGTTTTTTATTTTATGTAGTAATCTGTTATCATAAAAATCTAATAATACAGCTATCAATCCAAAACGATCTATCATAATATTCAGAACACTGCTATAAATAGTATATATTCAAAGTACCGTTTGAAATATATTTTTACCTACGCTATTGAAATTATAACAACCACACATAAAAATAAATCTTTAATATCAATACAATCTGTATCCAAGGTACACCGCTATTAGTAATATCAATATAAAGAAATTGTCGAGCATTCTGTACTGCTATCACCGAAACACAGAGATCACTTGAAAACCCGTTACTTGTGCTTTTTAAATGTAAATTGAATCGTAAAATACTCGTAAATTTTACTGCACAACGTAGGAGTACAGACACGCACACGGATTCTCAGACACAAGTTACATTTGTGCGTCCGAGTAAATTGTATTGTGACAATAGGCACCATAAACTTAGATTTAGTGTTACGTATTGTTATAGGTAGTTCAATAAAGCAATTGCGACTATCTGTATTGGTGAAAGACACATTGCGTTTGGTAAACAAGTGACAAAGCCTTTTCCGATAGTGTGACAGTGCAGCAGTGCGGCGCGCGACTGGGACCTCGTAATATCAGCTGCTATCAGCAATAATCGTTTTATTTTACACCCGTGTCCACTCATGTTTGCAGGTCTCACACTCACCGGAACACTGATTTCACGTGCGATACATTTTAATGGGGATGACACACGTATTATAAAAATAAAATAAAAATGCATTGACATTCGTAAGTTCAGGCACTGGAATTTGGAATTTCAGAAACTTTTAAAGGTGCACGTTGAAGTCTTTAAATTAAAATTCCAATTACCTGTAACTTGAAAATTGATTTAACATTCATATGTGCCTCATAAAGTTACTATCACTATACAAATGTCTTTGTTGTGCCTTGGGGTAATTCCAGATAAAATGGATTTGACGCAGAGTCTTGACATTTTTAATCGCTGGCAACAATAGTGTGAGACATCATTTTATTCTGCCCCTTACATTAGTGCGCGTCGTTCTTCTTCTTGCGTGTCAATGGGTCACACATTTTTCATTATAATATTTGGCCACTTCTATGGCAGTGCTCGTGGCTTCGTTTAGGTCGGCTCTTGTACAGTAGCACGTCGTAATATTGCTAAGATATCCGACGAAAATCTATTTAAGCGGAATTAACCCAAAGGCATATATTTAATATAACAATCCATCATTTAGTATATATATGCATAGTATAGTGTTATAATGTACAAAAGCTCACGCCCATCAACCCTGTAGCTAAGACCAAAAACACTGTGGTACTGTAATGAAGAATATCACTCAGCCCTATTAAAAATCTTTTAACATTTTAATTAACACTGGAACTGGCTCGGTTTTCTTCGAGATAATCAAACTTTTACAGCACGATCACGAAAGTGGCAGCAATGTATTTTTTAAATACGTTTGTTAATTAAGTGTATTTTTAGCACCACTGGGTGTAAAGTAGCTGTAATTGCTGTGAAGCCGGCTTTGATTAATGGGGTTTCAATAAAAGATTTAAATATAAGTATCCACTTTATTTGATTGAAGCCCGGACTGCCTCAGTAATTTGCCAAATATAAATTACCTGTCTTAAATCAGTTGTTCATTAGGATATGGATGTAGGTAATAGGTTTCTTTATTTTCAAGTACATATAAATCTTTTAAGATCTAATCGCAATTTATAATTTATGATCTCAAGTATGAAGAAAACAAATATTACTAATGATGGAATTTGAGACATAAATAAGTGTTTATACAACGTGTTATTGAAATAACTGAAAATCTCTTAAGGGGTCATTGTACTCATCAGTATGAACAAGTTTTACTATGGGACCAACCCAGAAATCTCAAAAAAAAATCTGCTGTCCCCTACATTTTTGTTCACATGAATCGACAAATGTAGGGATCAGGTTATTTTTCGCGATTTCAGGGTCGGTCCCATAGTAAAAGGTTTCATAATGATGAGCACATTGACCCCTTAAGAGGTTTTCAGTTATTTCAATAACACGTTGTATTTCAAAAAGGCGTTTGGGTATTATAAATAAGGGTGTCATTGTGTGTGGTGCCGTTAAGTCGGTGTCAACGTTCTGCGCACGCGTGACGTGTGACGTCACCACTCATTAAAACACTTGCGCAAACAAACTTGTTTTGGCATATAGCTAATATTCCATGCTCCAAAATTACCAGTAAGCCATCGACTGAGTTTTGTAGAACAACATTCGATGAAAGATATAGTCACTTCGATTGATTGAGTCCTTCCGGTAATAAACACGTTTTTGAATTGACATAAATACTTGCACTATATCTGCAATTTGAATTTTTATATAAGTTAGTACGTACAGGCTTGGAAATGTAGACAATAAAGCACGGCACGTGTGGCAAGAGCTTTTGCAAAGCGACAGGTTGGGAGGCGTGAGTGAAACGCGCGGGGGCGCGGGCGCAGCATGCAAATGAACAATGTTCACTGCTTACTCACATTACTGGGAAAACTTGAGATCGGATGTTTTAGTAAGAGTGTTGTAATTGTTACCTACCTACAGAAGTACTCTCTTAACCATCGATTGTTTCTTTGAATGAGTCAAAATATTTTAGGTACATACCTACTTGGAAAACAACGCTTTCATAAATTATGCGTAGAGATGACTCTACATAACTTTCTTATTCATATATCAAATAAAAACCACATGTAAATCGTAATAAATGGTAATAAACTTAGAGGTTTATGTTTGGTGCCAATTTAATTTTGAATTACAGTTGCAGCTTAAAGCTGTGGCCACTGTTGTTTCAGTGGAAAATCTTATAGGCGGGACCGAGTATCGGTCGACATCTAATCACAAAGAAAGCAGTGTGATTGACAGTGTGTTGGTGCGACATACAGGACATGATCTCCCGTAATAGGTAGGTGGAAGTGGCGTGGAAGCTGGTGGCTGAGCGGGCGCGGGCGCGGGCCGAGGCAGGTGCAAGGCAGGCGGCGCGACCAGTGCCGCCGCGCGCGCCGCCTGCCCCACGCGCACGCTAATCTGCGTTTCGCGATACACATTCGCACAAATGCAAACAGCTTCCCATTTTCAAACAAAATCCTTTTATAGTCTCAAAGCTCGGTCGCCCTATAAATAACGCCAACCGGTGGGCCGATGTGCTCTAGCAAGTTCGCGAATTCTGTGCAAATGTTCTTATGTTATAAACTTGAGATATTGGACTATTTTAACAACTCTCAACCGAATAAGGAGAGCTGAACGCTAGGCGTCTTGGGTGATTATGATATTTCCGTAAATATTGAATCAATATTGTATAACAGTATACTTTGTAAAGTGTGCGAATGAAAATGTAAATCGGTAAACGGTTATTTTGTTTTATGTAATTATGTTTCCTGAAATTGCTATTGTAATAGAAAAGCTTCGTGTTAATCAATATGCAACGAACACAATAAAAATAGAGCTTTTGTATAAAGTAACCTTGAAAAAAATAACTAATTCTGATGAGATTGGTGACTGAAAAATCATTGTAATGTACTCGTAATAGTATCATCAACCAAAACGTTTTCGACATTATCTTTATGAGCAGTTACCGCAGCAAAAAAAAATGTATCTACCAAATTCACGAAATCATCTTAGAAACACGAATACTATATTTAGCGTTATCTCTTTTCAACAATGTCAACCGTCATAAGTTTCACTCAGATTCTTCTGAAAGGTAGCGTACTGAAATCTGAAAGCAAATCAACATTAAATATGCAGCAATCGTTGAATTCAATCGTTCAAGGTGAAAGCGATTTTTTGTTATCACTCAAAAATTGTACTGGATATTACCGCGAATGACGATCGTATGCGATAACACTGTTGTGTTTCAGTTTTATCGATAAACTAACTCCTTGAGTCACGTAGCCATTGCTCAATACACTTACACAGGTGTTGTGAGCGACTGTTACTCTGTTAGCTGTTAGCCGACTGATTAACGTAGCTATTAGTAAATATACCGCCTTATAATATTCAGACTGGTTAAATATTATATTCTAATTTCCCAGAAGTGTATATGATCGCGAAGTAGTCGCGAAGTGGTCTACTTCGTCGCAAGAGCCGGTTTTAATGGTGTCAAGTGTTTATTAAGATGACGGCGATTTAATCGGTCACTTGGAACAATGTGTGTATCGCAACCCGTTAATTGTAACTAACTGTGTACAAAACAGAAAATAGACAACTCCATAAAAATTAAGAACGGGACCGATTTCTGTTTGGTATCGTGTGTGCGAAGAGTTTAGTCAGTGAATTTTACGAGTTTTTGAGTGTTTTTTTTGCTAGTCTTAAATTTCATGAAAACTGAAAATGTATTACAACGGAAGATTAGACAGCAGTAGTGCGTCTACGTCATCGGGAAGTTCCGATCTACGGGTAAGTGTATTACAATAAATAAATTACCAAAGTTTTATATTTCATTACAGTGCTAAAGTTCAATATAAAGGACATTGATAAACTTGTATGGTGCTTCAGGCCTAGGAAAAGTCTCGAATTGTAACTGAATAAAACGTAGGGTAATTTCAAGAATAAAATTACGACTTAAATTCATTATTATAGGTACTAGTTTCATATCTAACAGAGTTTAAAAATAAAAATTTCATAAATGAATGAATCGAAACTGTATCAGTCTCATTCTCATCAAATGAATCTCTGTAGCAAATGATTTTAAGATCGGTTTTAGCAAATACGTTAGACGGCGTGCGTGAGCCGTGCCAGCAAAATTGATAATTTAGTTCTAAAATAAGCAAGGATTGCTTCGCTTAAAAATTAAAACTGTTGGAAAAACGTATTTTAATTAATATGTAAATTAAGTAACAGTTACATTTTATTTTACATGGGGGCCCATTTCGATCAGTCTTCTTTGGCGTCAGATTAGCAACGTTGTCTTAAGTATTTACGGCCAAAATTATCCTATCCTATCTATCCATGATTTGCCCTACTAGAGATAGAAATTTGACATAAGCTCCATACCTTTTATGTCAAATTTCTATCTCTAGTAGGGCAAATCGTGGATATATAGGATACCTATTAATTTTAGACGTAAAGCTTCTTGAGAAATGATGGGTAGAGATGTATGGCGATTTCAAATCATATTTAATAACAGCTGTAGTAATTGTGCGATGTACTGCGGTCTGCGGGTCAAAGATTGCATACAATGATTGGTTTGCGGGCAGCGGGCACTGTCGGGCAGGCGTACGTTACCGGCTCGCCGCTATGTGCAGTAAGCAACATCAACTCAATGCACTTACCAACATAATTGCCATATAGAACCTGCGAATATAAACCCCATTTAAATTTCAGAAGTTAAAGGTTTATTTCACAACTCCTGAAAGTTCCGCGTAGCTTAACCAGTCGTGACCTAACTAATTAATTGACATTTTATCTGACAAAATGATATTTGTAAATTTATCAGCAGCGATACCGATGCAAAATATACGATTCATCATGTCATGATTTCCGAATGCCTTATGTGTCCACTCTTCAAGCTCAACTTCTTTCTATAGTTTTATTTTGGGCAAATCTTTGCTGCTTTCAATTCGTAATTTTCTGCAAGTTGGTGTTTGTTTCTCATAGCAGCCAGCTTAGCACTGTAAATAAGGTATTCTAAGAAATAATAGAAAAACCGGCCAAGTGCGTTTCGGACTCACGCAGTAAGGCCCATCGACCTGATACCCTATAGAAACTGATTTAATTTACGAGAGTTCATCAAAAGACATCAAGAATTTCGGCATCTATTTCTTAGGCAGGTACCACCACATATGTATATGTATGCCCTATTTTTTGTATTTGCTGCTAAACTACATAGTACGCACTATAATCAGACCAAGTTTGAAGCTGGTATGTATTACCGTTTTGAAGATAGAGTAGGAACAAAAACGTTGATAAAATTGCATGCTTTTCGAGGTTTCTTGTATGGGGACACCTTTGGTATTCGATTTTTTTAGAATTTTTAGTATTTGTCGTGATAGGCACTGTAGTAACACATATTCTGTGAAAATTTCAACTGGTTATCTATTACCGTTACAAAGATACAGCCCTGTGACAGATAGAGGAACGGACAGCGTAGCTAGAGTAATAGGATCCCGTTTGGCACCCTTTGGGTATGGAACCTTAAAAATTACAGTTATAACGACAACAACAACATAACATCACAAAAGAGTGGAACATTCAGCTAAAGAGTGGAATTCTTTGCGTCTGTGTTTCCCGATATGTATAATGGTGGCCTTCAAGACTCGATTGAATAGGTTTTTGCTGGGCAAGCGTGTATCATCGTCGACCGCACCATCGCTTAGCAGCAGGTGAGGTGGCGGTCAAACGCAAGCCCATTAGATGTAAAAATAAAATAAAACACACCTGTATTCCCCAAAGGGGTAGGCAGAAGTGTATAGAACGACCACATTTCTCCAGTTATAAGTCCCATGTAATGTAACAGGGGGCGAGCTATTGCCGTTAACCGGGCACAAATCCAAACTCCATCTGCTAATGAGAATTTCCTAAAGAAAAAACCCAATAACACTTTGCCCGACCCGGGAATTGAACCTAGGACCCCACCCACGCTCAGGTTTCGCGCTTGCGACCATTAGACCAACGAGACAATCACATATGACACAGACAGCTTTAGTTCTATACAATATCGTTTTGTTTATTCTTCTGAGACAAATCTTTTGTCTACCTACAGTGATCATGCTACGCCTGCTGGTCCTGCTTTTCTTCTTCTTTGGTTCTACATCTCACTCCATGAAATGCTCGTTATCTCAATCTCCAATTTTCAACTATGTTTATTACATAAACGGTACAATTATGCACAAAATGGAAATTATGATTTTGATAAACATTGCGCAGACCGGGAATGCGCCTGTGCAGCCGTGGTGCCCGCCCGAGGCGGCGGCAACGACTCTACGGTGCAATACCAGCTAAACGCACATTATATCTCTATTTACCGTTGCACTAATAATGGGGCTCAAGTAACAATTTCAAAATAATTAATTAATGGCTTTCAAAAGATCAGGCACGTTGATAAAGTTGTACTTGTGCCTACTTACTGTGCAGGTTGAAAAATAACTCCCTCAGTATGGTGTAGAGTTCGTTAAACGCCCTATTTGCAATAACCGCTGGTTTCCTTTTTTTATAATGGGCTTGCGTTTTATCGCCACCGATTGAAAGATATAAATTGTGGAAAGAAAGATTCGCTCACGAGTAGGATTCGAACCTGCGACTGCTGGTTCAGTACACCAGTGCTAGTGCGCATAGATTTTGTTGTAATTTATTTTTCTGGAGAGCTACAAAAACCATTAAATATAATGTGAGACCGGTGTCACTAAATTTCTCTTAACAAATAAATTAACTAATACAATTTGATGTAAATATAAATCTTCTGACCCCAACGAATGTCCATCAGTTTCAAGCCATTAATTCTTGCTTGCCAAATCGGTACCCATCAATTGGCAAGTAGGTAATCAGCTTGTTTTAACTTAATTACTGCTTCATACAACAGGACCAGGCAATACTGCTCGGAAAACTTGGAAACTATAATCATAACAGAAATGCATCTATGTATCACTGTAATTCCTAAAATGTACCTAATGAAGTAATTTTTATGTGCACCTACCGCATGACGTCTTGTTGTGGCCATAAATCATTTTTCTTTCTTTCTTTCAATACAAGGGTGACGGAAATGTTATTTGGGTTGTTTTTCCTGTTTTGAATACTCTCAGTATCGTTTCCAATTAATGGCAATAGGCTTGCCAGCAATAGACGCGGCTATGGATGGCTATATCTGAGTGAGTGAGTATACTACAACTATATAATAATAATATAATATAATCGTTTATTGACATAAATGCTGTAGAATTCTCTGATCCCTGCACTAGTAATAACTGTGTTGCAGGAGCCAGTGTCTTCTCGCTATATAATAAACACAGTTATAGGTAATATGACAATATTCGACTTTTTCCATAAACAGTAAAAATATAAGTTTTTAGGAAAAAAAAAATAGAAAATGAATGTTAAGTCCTGCGTGTAATGTTTGTGCTAGAGTGTGAGTGTATGTGTGGAAGTGTAAGTGTGTGAAGTGTAACTCGCCTTACACTCCTTATTTATACTCCGGGAAATATAGTGTATTCACTCTACAAGAAAGTGCAGTAGATACGTATGTAATATTCAAGTAGCTTAACACTACTTGCTTGACGTAGTATTTCATATAAAACCTTTTCCTATTTGCCTAGAATGTAGATTGACACCGCGGAGGGAGGAATGTCGTTGCGGTGGTTTTACGTAACCGATCCCGGGAAAATCGGCGCCGTCTTCGGCGACTTTCCTCAGACACGGTTTAGCCTCCACTTGTGATCGATAACATCCAACTTCTAAATGGAAAAACTTTTACATTTCAATTGGCTTTGCGCTGGAATTAGTTTTGTCCATAAATCAGCCCTTCCATACGTATCGGTCAAGCAGATTGCACTTTCTATGAAATTTTTTTTTACGTTTTCAGGGCTATCACTGTATTAAAAGTAGTTCTATGCTATGCCCTGAATAAGCTCTCCAATATGACCACGAATTTCTGATACAAACAGGTTCGGTCACCATCGATATGCCCTTGACTGTACCTATCAGCGAAAACCAAAAACAAAAACAATTGCTGCAACATTTGTGTGTTGTAGCATATGCTGAGATGGGGCCTTTTTTAGTCTCTAACAGGCTTCTTATTTTTAATTATAATGTTAATAAAAAAAAAAAACTCTCGCCTGTAACGAGTCTAAAAATATTTTTTTCTTTCTTTCTTTCTTTATCAGTGAATGTTTGTGAGTAGATAATTATTACATGATAAATAGACTTTGTGGATAGATATTATTATATGTATATTGGTATGACATTCTTTGTAACATCTTGTGAACGATGTACACACACACACACACATAACATCACGCCTGTATTTCCCCGAAGGGGTAGGCAGAGGTGTATAGTACACCCACATTTCGCCAGTTATGTTATAAGTCCCATGTAATAGGGGGCGAGCCTATTGCCATTAACCGGGCACAAATCCAGACTCCGGGCTGCTACTGAGAATTTCCTAATGAAAAAACCCAATAACACTTTGCCCGACCCGGGAATCGAACCCAGGACCCCATGCTCAGCAGTCGCGCTTGCGACCACTAGACCAACGAGGCAGTAACGATGTACAATTTCATACAATTCCTACTGCTTGATCATTGGCGTATACGTACCTACTGCAAAAGCGCTGCAACTGCATGCAGGCAGACCATTACAGATTAGAGCTATTGTCCTCCTGGATGAAATACCTACTTGCAACATAATTATGAAAATATCTATCATCACTGTCTCGTTAATATGTAATATTGCAATCTAATTTCATTGACAATTTATAAGTACAGACGACTGCATGACAGTGGTAACACTTAAATTAGAAAATCGCTCTTACTGCTTACGAAATAAAGGCGCTGTCAATGTCAAACTGTTACCACTGACGTGCGCTCAACCGTACAACCCACGCACTTAGAGATAATACCACTCAAACTTTTCTTTACTTTGTGAAGGAAAAATGTGTGTAAATATATACATTACTTTAAAAAAGTTGTATCCTAGTATGTTAATTTTAAAAGGGTTTTATTCAATAAGTAGGTCATCGAGGAGTCGAGGACTGACCTCGGGCGGATGGCCTGGGGCACTTAACAATTGTAGCATGTCTGATAATTCGATCCTGAATATCGGATATATCTTCAGAATGAAATTGTAAAATGGGTTTAAGTGCGGCATTCTTGTCACTCATCCCGTACTAAATAAGTAATAGCCCTCATATCACGGTTACTCCAAAATATATCAATAAGAAACAAATCAGGTGGAAGAAAGTTTTGACGAGTTTTGTTTAGTGTGAGTTTATTTATTCAAAATGAATTTTATTCTCCTCCTTGTAATTACAATTTACTGCATCAAATAGTAAACAGTTTCAATTTTGTTGAGCCTTGATTCTTAAAATATTACCTACCTACATTACCTACCGCGCCGTACCTATATAGAGATTTGACGAAAATTACTTCGTGTGGAATTGGCGACGGCTTCCTCCTTGAATCCGAGTGAGAATCTCGTCAGCCTACTTACGGCGTAGTTATTAGGTCGTAGCACTCGGCACGGCTTGTATTGGGGTGTGGTGGATCTAATACCTCTTCCGGTAGGTCGCTCGATATTTTAAATGTCACCGAGTTTCCGGGTACATAGCCTGTTTGCTACCCAGGATAATTAAATACGACGTCGACCGGTCTGATCGATGCGAAGTAATGGTAATGTTATTAGCTCCAGTTTTGCAACTCGCAACTAGATACATTTATCTCAATAATAATTATTGTTATGAAAGTGTGGGAATTTGATGAATTGCAATATCAATTAATATAACAATTTTCAAACATTTTGTTTTATATCTTAAAACCCAAAGATAATAACTCTATCGGTGCTTCTTTATAGTCAACTCACAAGCTAATAACAATTCAACATAATTCAGGTTTGTATTAGCCCAGAAAATATGATAGAATATTCTGAAATATAATACGTAACCTGTGATGCTTAAGATTTACATTATCGCCCGCTTTTTCTCAGCTGTGAACTTAACGGAAGCTTTTTGAGAAAGACTGAAGTTTGCCGATCAGTGAAGAATAAATCCAATGTCAACCTTGAATGATGCACCAACATATTCAGAAGGTTCTTGTTTAGTGGACATTTATAGGGTTATATGTAGGTAGTTGTCCTCGGCGGAGCTAGGTTGACTAATCTTCGTTTCGCTGATGACATTGTCCTTTTTTCATCATCAGCTACTGGACTAGAGCAGATGCTACAAGAACTGAGCAATGCAAGCCTTGAGGTTGGACTTAAGATGAATATGTCAAAGACTAAAGTCATGACCAACAGCTCACCACGGAACATCCAAGTGGATGGGGAGAAAATGCAGTATGTCCAAGACTACATCTACTTGGGCACAGTAATCTCCTTCCAGGAAAGACAAGATAAAATAAAATTACAAGACGTACTGAAAACGCCTGGAAGAGCTACTGGTCCATGAAAGAGCAATTAAAGGGCAATTTGCCCTTGTCACTAAAACGTAAGCTCATGGACATGTGCATTCTCCCCATCTTAACATAATTATGGTGCACAGACATGGTCTTTGACCAACATCCAGAAGTCCAAACTCAAGGTTTGCCAAAGGGCCATGGAGCGCAGTATACTTGGTGTTAAATTAACAGACCGTGTTCGAAACACAATACTGCGCTCCAAAACGCAAATTGTTGACGTGGGTCAGAAGGTCGCCCAACTGAAGTGGGACTGGGCAGGACACGTTTGCCGTATGCCAAATGAGCTGTGGGCCCGTATAGCACAGGACTGGAGCCCTGAGACAGCGAAGCGGGGTCGCGGCAGACCACGCAGGAGATGGAGAGACGAGCTCGATGTCTTTCTTGATGACACCTGGCAGGAGGCGGCACAGAACCGCGATAGATGGAAGAAGGAATTGAGGGAGGCCTTTGCCCAGCAGTGGAACAGTACAGGCTAACAAAAAAAAAAAAAATGTAGGTACATATATGTAAATAATATTAAACTGAAAATCAAACCACCTTAGTTCGCTTACAGGGCCTCAATATAATTGATAGTTGCAATATAACATTTTATCGCAGTACGCTGCATAATGTCAGCCATTTCCATTTAGCATTAATCTCTAGAAAGCTCTCACTATGTGAGTTCTTAAACTGATCTGCTTTGTTTGTTCAGTTTATGTAAAGTAACTTTGTTTAGCTCCGTTAACTCAACCGCAGCGCAACAAACATGAGAGAACATAAAAACCGTTTCGAAGAGTTCTCAGGCCGTATCTCCACGTTCGAGACTTTTACCAGTTACTCATGTAATATATGGACAATCTTTTATCGGGTTGATGTAATCATTCATGCAGAAACAGTCTGGAACACTAACAATGCAAGGTCGTTTCGGTTGTTTGCGGAATTTTGCGAGCCGAGCGGTCGTGCGATGTAAGATGAAAATTTTACATTGAGGTGCATTTTTGAAAACAATTATATCTTGTAAGAGGCATATTTAACTCAAAAGCTTCTTTGCCAAAGATAAAAGCCTGGAGAAAGAGATACGGGACGTATTTCCGAGATAAGTTGTTGAGATCGGTGAGGCAGGGTACAGGAGTACAGGCGTTCTTATTTATATCTGCGGCTATAGTTTACGACCGTCTATGGTATTAGTTGATTGTGTTAGTCTGTTTGCATGATTGTGGTGCCGTGTTTATGGATGGTCAACCATACTACCTAACAGCAACATTGTTGGCATGTTTGCTTAGATAAACTCCATGTTTCAGCTGTCCTCTTCCTAAACTTCGAAATAATTAGCACACCATGTTACAGTAGGTACAGGAAAATTAAATAGATATGTACATAGATTTTACCGGCAATACCTAACCGTTATGAATATTAGCAGAGATTTATATCTAGAACAAATTTAAATTGGCATTTCCTTAACTTGTGTTCCAGTCACTAAACCATTTTATTTTATAATCAGAATTGCCGAGTCATTTTATAATATCTGCCACCATTTTCCTGCTTCTTAATACTACTATTTTTTCCAAGTTCTTCGTCGAAATGAAGCCAAGAGTCGTTTTAGAATACATTAAGTTAATAAGAAAGCTGGGCAAGTACTGAAGGTATGTACCGTGTAATAACATAACAGAAGGCAGTTTAATTAGATTAAGTTAAGTTTAAGTAAGGCATTGCTTTCCCCGTTGCTCATTATCTTTACAAACAGCGGTTGTTACGGGTTTCTATTTGAATTAATGGTAAAACCTTCTACTCGTAAATCGTGTGTGACTTGACAGATAAATGAAAACCTTTCTGTTATGTACACAAACAATCGTTTACCATACAACTCTTTGTACGTAAGTGGATTTCGTTGTTTTTCTAGACCTTGAAACTAAATAGCAAATAATCCTTAAAAATATATAATTTCTCCGTACACGTGATAGATACATACTTTTCCGTTTTATTATATTGCAACATGGTTCTAAAATATTTAAAATATGTAAGTATCATTACTTAATATTAATCAAAGATATATAATTTTATAGACAATTCTAGCTTTTAAGTAACAAAATTAAATATTGTACATATTTAATTGTCCTGATTTTAGAGTTCATAGAAACAACGTAAGTAAAATATCCACTCAATAAAAAGTCGAAAGACTTTATCATTTTATTTCATTCAGCATTCTAGTTATTATTCTAGAGCTCGTGTCGTAATTATATCAGTGGTACAAAAACATCAATGGACGCCGATTTGCCGAATGACCCGGAACTACCACTCAATCACATTAACCGTACGAATTCCGTAAAAAGTGAATATACACGATGGCTAAAATTTATTAACCTTGGTAGCAGCGGTGCTTGTCAAGCAAAAAGTGTCAATAATAGACAATAATATGTTTAATTTAGTACATTTAAAGTTAGTCCTCTACTTCTCCGCGTTCCAAGATATACTGGACATTATAATACCTTCGAATACTCTGAATTAAGCATCGCATCGCATGCCGTTTGTGACCGTTTGCTAATCACCTTATGACGAGCACATTTTTTGCTCTAGATTTAAACCATGATTCGGCCCGAATGAAAAAATATTATAATCGATTTCTCGTTAGCATCTATTTTAACGACTGTTAAGGTGATGTTTTAAAATCACATTCATAACGTTCACTTTATTTCTTAACGGATCATTTATATTTAGTCTTGAAAGAATCTTTGGAATCTACTTGCTTGGATTTCAGTTCCTTGACTAGTCACATTTTATTTGCACTTCTTGCCTGGCCATATTTAACATAGATAAACGAAGTAACAGATATTATGTATTTTTAATTATATTTCTGATGTTACATATCTGACACTAATATATTTATTATAAGATTATGCTAATCGTGACTTAAGATAACATGTTAATGTAACCTAATATTATGATGATGCTAATGCGAAAATAATTTTACTGCAGCTACGTAACCAAAGACGGAACCTGTATTATATAGATTATTACATGTAAGTAATCTACACACATAAAATAGTAATCTACACAACACATGTAAGTAATCACTTGATGAGATTCAAAACATTACGGGATGCACCAGAGCGGCACTAATCTGAGTAAATATTCTAACAACGTAAATGACAATAGAATTACATACTATTTCGTAAAAATACATTTTCAATTCCCATGACTAAAATTTATGGCTTTCTCAATGTAGAATTGCATATAGAGTGAGCTTAATGACCCGAAGAAAAAGATCAGAAGGCTGAATATGAAACAGATATTTTTATGTCAGATATTCATACTTCATTGTCTTGATATCGAATGACAAAGTGGCATACAGAGAGTTTTTTCTTATTTTGTTTTCATACAAATATTTTGGTCAATCCCTTCATAATTTATCGCGTCGTATACTCGTATCAAGTGAACGTATGAAAGTTGTGCTCTGTCTGTATTCCGTTACGGCTTACACCTTAATTTGTAGAGACAGCCGATGTCATCTCAGCGAATTGAGACGTTCACGTCGCCGTCGGTCAGTGCTCGAAAACAACTTAAACACTTATTTAATCTCATGCATTTCCCTTTAAATTGTGCCTTAAATTATACTTAACGTCACTACACGCTTATAAGGTGGACTTTAAAGTAATTTGAAGTGTCACAAGTGTCGCAACAGACGTCAATTCAAAACATTTCATGAAAATAAAAAACAATGTAAATTGCGCACTTACGAAATGGGATGTTATTATTCAATATTTTTGTATACAACATTTATAATTTGTAATTAGAGTGTAACCAAAATAAATAAATACATTTTGTACAAAATAAAAGAAATCTGGATTCCAACCCCAACTGGCACTTTTTGGTGTTGATTCTGTTATGTATGGCCAAAATGAAAATAACCTACAGATACACATAACTACCTAACATAATGTGTATGGAGCTTATGCCAATTTCTATCTCCAGTGGGGTAAATCGTTGACCGGTAGGTTATTATTTTGTCCGTTACAGTCTCACAATGTCCTTTTCTAACACAAAACATTAAAAGAACCGGCCAAGTGTTAGTCGGACTCACGCAATATCACCCATCGACCATACCCCATAGAAACTGATTTAATATACGATAGTTCAACAAAAGACATCAACGCATCGTGAGCGAAATATGAATTTTTGCACCTCTTTCTTACGCAGGTATCGCCACATATGTCTATGTTTTTTACTCTATTTTTATTATTTGTTACTAAACTACATAGTATGCACGATAATCAAACCAAGTATGACGCTGGTATATATTACCGTTTTGTAGATAGAGCAGGAACAAAAACGTGGAAAAAAATGCATGTTTTAGAGGTTTCTTGTATGGCATTAGACTTTTGGTTTTAGACTTTTTTTTTGTATTTGTCGTGATAGGGGTCATAGCAACACATGTTCTGAGAAAATTTCAACCCGCTTCCTATTACCTACCGGTCAAAAGATATAGCCCTGTGACAGACAGACGGACGGACGGACAGCGTAGCGAGAGTAATAGGGTCCCGTTTGGCACCCTTTGGGTACAGAACCCTAAAAAGGATAAAATATTTTAGTCTTGCCAATTTTAGTTCAGCAGCTTGTATTCGACGTGAATTTAGTCCCATCGCTTTAGGTCATGACTATTTTACCGTAAATTACGCATAGACAAATATACTGTTTGTTTTTTCCTCTTGTCTTATTTAGTAAACAATCTTGGCACGTCTCTTTAATCGAATAACTACTGATAAAATATAATTACTAGTTTTGCACATGTAATCAAGTTAAAAAATGTTATTTATGTAGTGTGTAAAATTGTTAACATAATGACTTTTAATAATTATTATTGACGAATTGCATTAAAAAGACATGCAAAGATTGTTTACTAAATAAGACAAGTAAGAAATAAAAACCGGCCAAGAGCATGTCGGGCCATGCTCAGTATTATAGGGTTCCTTAAGTAGGTGTACAAACGAATCAAATCGAATATTAATCATGGCTATTTTAGTTTTTGCAATAATCGGCAGCATTCGCGACTCAGAGCGTGTTGTTAGTTAGCGCCATCTAGCGATAAATTCAAGAAGCCAAATTTAAGAAGTCTGATTGATGTCAAAGTTACTTTTTGTGATTTTTTCAAATAGAAAGTAGCTAAAGGAGCATTATTTGCCATGATAATTTTTCTCTAAGGTCAATGACCTTTGAACTAGGACGTTTTAAGTATTTTTCGGTTTTCTGTCTATAACTCAAAAATTATAATCACATTATACTCGAAATAATTTTAAAAGAGAGTTTTCACAAAGGTCTATCAATGTGGAAGATTATAAGTTTCTACGTTGCATAGTTTAGAAATGGCAGGGGGGGGGACACATTGCAAGCCACTTTGGCGGGCTATATATCGCAGATGGTACACCTGATAAAAAAGTGGTGTATGAAACATTACCTTCATTTTAGTAGACCTATTCAATGATACCCAACACGATGGGGTGCAGTGAAAAAAATTATTTTTTCCCCATTTCACATGTATGGGCGCCACCCCTAAAGCACGTAAAAACCATTTTTTTATTCTTTTAAAATTGAGATCTATATGCAGACTATTTTTTAACAAAATTTCATTTACTTATGTTTATAACTGTAGAAGTTATTAAGCTGTAAAGGATTAGGACAGACGGACAGACGGACAGACGGACAGACGGACAGACGGACAGACGGACAGACGGACAGACGGACAGACGGACAGACGGACAGACGGACAGACGGACAGACGGACAGACGGACAGACGGACAGACGGACAGACGGACAGACGGACAGACGGACAGACGGACAGACGGACAGACGGACAGACGGACAGACGGACAGACGGACAGACGGACAGACGGACAGACGGACAGACGGACAGACGGACAGACGGACAGACGGACAGACGGACAGACGGACAGACGGACAGACGGACGGACATGACGAAACTATAAGGGTTCCTTGTAGGACTTCGGAACCCTAAAAACAGTGTTTAGATTAATTAGGCGCGACTGCCAAGCGTGGAGTCCTGGGTTCGATTCCCGAATCGCACAAAGTATTATTGGGTTTTTTCATTAGGAAATTCTCAGTACCAGCCCGGGAGTCTAGATTTGTGCCCGGTTAGTGGCAATAGGCTCGTACCCTATTACATGGGACTTATAACAAAACTGGCTAAATGTGGGTATACTCTACACCACTGCCGACCCCTTCGGGGAATGCAGGCGTGATGTTATGTTATACACTAATTTGACAGTTCTAAATATATTCTGTCCATGGTTGTATGATAAGAACTTCTTGATTCTGCCCTTTTTCAATGATGTTTGTATTAAAGAGATAACGAGTGATTAAAATGAGTTTAGTGTGGTTTATAATAGAATCGGCACCAGTGACTAAATAATAATAGTGTTCATTTAGGAGCACATTTTATTTATACTACATTTCTACCAGCCAACAATGTTTTCAGGTAAATTCACAAGAGAGTTTGTAAACATGTTTCGAAATTGGTTTGTCAGAAGAGCTCGGAGTGGCCGCCTGGCCGCCTGCGCCCCCGAGACAGGACCACCGCGTCTCGTAATTAATAACAGCATGCTTACAAATTGCGGCCCTCTGACACGCGGCTGTAATAGGACACCTTTGCACGTTGCCCACCGGTAAACACTCAAAATTATAGCCTGCCGTAAATACCAATTGCGTGACTGATGTTATTTTATTTTTGGAAATACGTATAAAAAAATTAAAAAAAAAAATTGAGTTTATTCGTGTTTTGAATGCAATATTGCTCAACTCTAACAAAATGCTTTTGCATCCCAAACTTATCTGGCAAATATGTAGTAAATTTTGTTAAAAGGAGTGACGTTGCTTAGATCTGCTAGGTGCACATGTTACATAAAGTCACATCAAAGGTAACTGTGAATCCATTTTCCTTTACAAACCGCACTCTTATTGATGGCAGTTCTTTGATTCATCATTCGTCAATAGAGATCTAATTTTGAATGGCTGATGCGTAACCGCACAACATCTAAGAGCTTCGAATGAAAATAAACTTTATTATAACTTCGCTATTTCCTGATCGACCTAATAAACATAGGTAAGTGAGGTTCTGGAGTCGATCAAGCAACACAAACCGGGTCGAACGTCTACTCCGGGACGGGGAGTGCTGCTCAGGTTTATTTTTACAGCAATGCAGCATATGAAGTGGTTAACATACAGCAAAGAACTGCGTTTTATAGCCAGCTTTGCTATATAGTTATTATATTCTATGTCAGAACGAAGACGTTTTCCAAGACATCTTTTAGCCTTTAGTTAACATACATCTTAACTAATTATTGACTCTTTCATAACAAACGTGTCCTAATGAGATTGATGCACCAGACATCGCCGTCACCATTACATTTGGTTCACACCCACTTTCTTAACGAATCGCTTTTTATGGAGGAGTGCTTTATTTTTCTACGTTATTGTACAACATGGTTTTGTTAATTTCACATGTAACAACGAAGAACAATGCTACGTAACGAACAGACGTCCGCTGTGAGAGAATCTCATTAGTTACCCGAGTGAAAAATGTATGTGTGTGGTGACCGATGGCCGGTTATAAGTTACGCAGAGCTGTGAGTGCCCTCCTTCCACGTTATTTACCGCACATGTGATGAATTTCCTAAGCTAATGGAAAGTAATGGCGATGGGCTTGGCGCTGACTCAAGGAAATTAACCTTATCACAACTAGAGAAAGGGTCAAAAGCTATTTTAAAGACCGGAAGCGTTTATTACTGGACGGACACTGATTGTACTGCGGCTATTTACTTTAAATGTTGAGATTAAAGTTACTGTATTTTATTTTATTTAAAAGGTGTGTTGTATTTTCTACATTTAGTAATGAAAAACTCACGATACACTCTTGATGGCTATACGTTAAAATAACTAGGTACTTAAGTAATGGCAATAAGCATGTGAAATAACTGTGAATTTTAATTTGCGTTTATTAGTTATGCTTTATCCTATAAAAGTGTAATAAAATAAAAGTTATCGCAGACTTACGATCAGTTCGCTCTATTGTTATCGAAGATAGAATAACAACTTTGTCTGTTATTCAAGCAGAGAAATAAGTAGATCAGATCATCAGACCATAAATTGATCCGTAGGTACATATTTGAAAACGTTACGAAAACGTTTATTTTTAAAGTATGTATGTTTTCTACAATACTGGTCAACAATTGGGGTCAAATGCATTTTTTTACATCAACATCTTATCGAACATTTATTACAAAATGCATAAAGAACAACGTAAAATAATATTTGAGTTTTTTATTGCAGATATGTACGGTGTCGGTCTCTTTTAAGGAGTTATCACACTTATCACTTGGTCACTCTTTGTACAAGAATGCGTTAACACTTTCGAAGATGCGTTTTATAATTGCGTCGGCGCGGCGTCCTGCCTCTCGAGGAGATTGTGTTGTCAAGTTGGCATCCCTATAATTTTGCGTGGATTTCTCTGCCTACTTTATGAATTATTAAGTGATACATGAGGTTTTCACCGTACCATCCATCATTATATCATTAGCCTCGGGAGTCTTAAAACGTCGATGTTTTCACGGAAAACAATTACAGAAATTATTGTTCACTGTCTTCCAACATTGTTAAAACATGCGCAGTTAAAATATTATTATTTGTTTTTCATAGTTGTAATGGTTACCTTTGCAACGGGAGCTTAGAAATTTTTCTTCTTTATTCGTTTACGTTTACGTGTAAACTTTAATTGTATTTTGATAGTTTCAGTTAATGTTTCAATTAAGATATTAATATTTACAAATTTTTATGGCAGCTGTATTCGCAGATTGGGTTAGTTATTAGAACATGAAACTTTGCACCAATATTTTTCTCTTAGATACAGTAGGAAACATAGACAAAACTATTCTTTTATTCCGTGATAGGAATGGAGCTGACTTTTTGAAACATGTTAAAAAGTATCTTTTCATTTCTCATACTCGGAAAGTTGTGTTAGTGTGATCCGAGTAGCGGGTGGAAAACGCAGATTCCCTCCCTAGGACGGGAAAGACTCATAGTAATTGCTTTCCTCCCTAGGGCGGGAATGAATTAAAAAAATAGAACTATAGATAGTCGGCTACGAATTTATTTTCATAATGAAGAAAAATATCGAAAAAAAATGCCGCGGTCTTGTGACCAGCCAAACATAAACAGCCAGTGTGAATATAAAAAAAAAACCCTATTAAGCGGGACGGACCGACGCGGTGTGTTCCATATTTAAAATTTAAGAAAGACTATACAATTTGCTGGGATACTAACTTTGTCTGTACCGAAATTCAAAATCTTTGTTTTATAGACTAATATTTGATTAAAAATAAGTTCCAGCAATTCTGAAATGTTGACCCCAGATTCGGTTAAAGACGAGGCAAAAACAGTAATCGAAAATCTTTTGCAAGAAATTTCAAAGTAACGATACTTAAATACATACAATGATTTTATGAAGTAGCTAACATACAAGAAAATATGAATTTTAGAAAAACTACTATTTATTACTTTCCTTATATTCGAAATGAATAGTAGAGTGTTTAACTCGGGTGAAAGTCATCAATTCCTACTCGGACTATAGTCTAAATACCTCGTATGGGAATTGATTCCTTTCGACCCTTGTATAACAATCTACTATCATACTATTATCGTATTTGGACCTAAAGTTCTATGCGTATAACAACTACTACGATTTCTTCAGAATGTGCTTATCAAAATCCTTCAGTATGTTGGTATCGCTGAGGGAATTTTACTGCAGGCTCAATGCGTTCGAAAATCTTGTGATTATCTATTGAATTATTTGATAGGCAGGCATGAAAACACAAATTTAATACATACGGGCGATTTCTAAATTCAAGGCTGGTGTATCGAATAACAACAAAAAAAATAGTTTAAGATGTGGATCAAGAAACTACGTTGTTACCTGACATCCCATACAGCACCGTAGTCCAGTGACCAACGCAACGCGGAGATATCGCCATACCAGACAATACCCACAAATTACCCCCTCAGGGCATTTTGATTCGCATGCAGCTTCATATGAAACAAGTAAACCCACTTTTACGTCCATTTATGAACTATTTACCACTTTCACTCGATTTTATAGGCAACATTTTCACTGGCAAGCGGTATGGTTCATTTGTACCTTTGTACGAGGCATTGTCTTATCTTGTTTCGTTAAATGGAAATGGTTTCGTTTCATTTTACTCCTTTTGTTTCTTCACCCTCATCAAGCAAAATTGGATTTGATTTGACAACGAAAATATAGCTGTGAATGAATCAGAGCTTCTTTAATTAGAGATGTAGTTTTGATTCTCATTTTGAAAACAAAGGATGATCTTTTTGTTTCTTACAAAACAAAAAAGACACCCAACATTAGATCGGCGCAGATTAAAAATGTCGGCCCTGCAAATACACACACTAAACAATTTGGCAGGGATTCTACATGCAGAGCAGGCTGATAAAAAATAAGTTTTTCAAATAATTCTGGGAATCCAGTGTTTATACAGGCTTCGACCCTGGGTCTACACTGTTCGTAGTGCTTTGAGTAGCACGCTTATGTTCTCATGTATGAAGGGTGGATTTTACAAACACTTTCTTCTGAAGAAAACATGCAGTACCTAAAATAATCTGTAGCCAATATAAATTAAAATATATAAATTGTGGAAAGAAAATTCGGGTTCGAACCTGCACTTTCTGGTTTTAAGTAAACCAGTCGCTTTGATCGCTAGGCTAATAAGATTTCGGCCGGCTTGCGTTAGTGAAATTTAAAAAAAAACAACTAAAAAGATCAGTTCCGTGCAGGGTTCGAACTCGCGGCTTATTATAATTTATTACACTGCAGTGGCAGTTACGAGTACCCACCTAACGTTTTGGCAAGGTGAGTCCAAGACCGACTCGCGAATACGTAGTGGTACAAGGTCGATGCGCCCTGCCTTAGGCGTAGGCAGCTCTTTCTATTATATATTGACGTGCTTTAGATGGAATGCAGATGTAGTTCCTAGCACATTTTTGACCTCGCCTCGGTCTGCAATGTCGATATTGATGTGTCTAGGTATATGTTTTTTTGGCGTAACTTAATTTTGGTAAAACTCTTGTAAAACCTTTAAATGCCTGCTGGAGATAGCTAAAAAAGGCGTTTTTGTGATGCTTAATCCCGTTCAAGGAAATGAAAAACATGACATAACACATAACATAACATCACGCCTGTATTTCCGCGAAGGGGTAGGCAGAGGTGTATATAGTACACCCACATTTCGCCAGTTATGTTATAAGTCCCATGTAATAGGGGGCGAGCCTATTGCCAAAAAAACAAAAAAAACATGTTTAAAAAAAATCGGCCTATGCGTGTTGGACTCACGCAGTAAGGGTTCCGTACCATCCATCGATCTGATACCCCATAGAAACTGATTTAATTTACGAGAGTTCATCAAAAGACATCAACACACCGTAAGCGAATTATTTTTTGCATATCTTTCTTACGCAGGTACCACCACATATGTCTATGTTTACCCTATTTTATTATTTGTTGCTAAACTACATACTACCTATGCACATAATGCACTATAATCAAACCAAGTTCGATGCTGGTATTTATTACAGTTTTGAAGATAGAGGAGGAACAAAAACGTTGAATAAAATGCATGTTTATCGATGTTTCTTGACTTTGACCTTTGGTTTTAGACTTTTTTTATTTTTAGTATTTGTCATAATAGAGGTCATAGTAACAAATATTCTGAGAAAATTTCAACTGGTTAGCTATTACCGTTCAAAAAATACAGCCCTGTGACAGACAGACGGACGGACGAAGGAGACGGAGGAATAGGGTCCCGTTTGGCACCCTTTGGGTACAGAACTCTAAAAAGATATTATATACAAAGTATTATATACAAAGTTTGCCATACCAATTCCGAGTTTCTTAGGCGCAATACAAGCAAATGAAATACGGACATTCATGATGGTCCGCACGGAGTCTGTGTGTCCCTCGGGAACAATTGACCCACTTAATGTAGCACGAGGAACGTTTGTTTGTTTCAGGTGGCCGGTGCCGTCGAGCTCAGCGACTCCGCCAATACCGCGCAGATATTGGCGCAAGTACAAAACTCCGTAAGTAACTTTGCATTATTGTAAGAAACTTTTTGATTTACCGCATGACTGTAATGAATATAGCATCTCCTTATATCCGTTAACAGATTCCATATTTTTAACAGCACAATTAACATAAAAATATCTTAACAGTCCTTTTATTACATTGAAATTTTATAACTGTAATAATATAAAATCATATCGCGTGTAACGTTAAATGAATCCTTATATGGTACGCTTAATCGATAATTGCATGAAAAACGGAGTATAAATGAATTCGCTATAATTATTTTGGGAGGCATCTTCAAAGAGTTCGGTCATTAACTTTCGCATATTCAGCTCTAGATGGATATGAGCTGCGAGATATGGTTGATATAAGGGCCTCTTTGGAGCTGGAAATTGCTGATATTACTTCCCATTATGATTATGGGACGTGAACAAGAAAGTGGCACGCCGACGACGGGTCAAAACGTGGCTCACGCCGCCATCGACTTTATTTTCACGCCATTTGACAAATTTTCGGTATTGTGGATGTGTATCGTGATCGTGAGTTGCTTATAGTTTTGTAAGTGGAAAATTGTGTTACTGAATAAGAATAGCAGCTAATAAAATTAATATGTATTAGGTTCTAGGAATTTAATAATTCCGTTTACGAAGGTCAGCAAAAACCTCTAGAATTAAAATTTATGTTCAGTCATTATTGAATGTATTCTTCTTGGTCTTCGATCAAATATACTATACATAATATACCTACTATAGTATATTTGATCGAAGCTCTTTGTACTATGGCCGTGATACCTACTGAATGAAAGATAAAATGTTGCTCAAACGCCCAGCTAAGTCCGGAGCAAGGATTTAGAAAGCTCTAACGACAGATCAAATATTGACAGGTTCACGCTAACGCTACATTCCGGACTCTACATTCCTCTTCCTGTTTGATTTTTGTACAAACACTGCCGGCCATTAAAGATACATTTTTAAGGATTAGACAACGTCGTGAGAAAGGTAATTTCAAATCATGTTTAGGAAATAGTTACCTCCAAGGTTTCTGGATGAAATATTGTATACAGGGTAATTGAAAAAATACTAAAAACACTTTAAGGGTAGTCTTTGCTCATTATACGCACAACTTTACTATGGGACCAACTCTAAAATTTAGAAAAGCTATTCAATACAATAAAATTGATCGAGTGAACTATCCAGTTATGTATGGGACAGCTGTTTTATTTTTTCACGATTTCAAATTTGGTCCCATAATAAAAGTTGTACAAATGATTGCTGAGCAGAGACTACCTTTTAAGTATATGTATGTATAGTGTTAGGAAAGTCTTAGAAGGATAAAGTTCAGTTGCGAAATCTTATAAACTATACTACTACTCTAACTATACATATAGTACTTACATGGTTATGACTTTGTATTTTCCTTTTTAAGATTAAGTTTAGAACCATGTGGATTGATAAAGAAATGTCGCATTATGTATTCTATTAATGACGTTAAAGCTTTGATGTAGAGTTATGTAATGCCAGAGTTAAAGCTTTAGCAGAGCATCAGAAGGAGAGCAATGTTTTATCTTTCACCAGTTTAATATTAATTGATCGAGGAAATAACAATTACGTTCACTTCAAATTAATTGAGATATTTGATATCGATGTGTTTCTCTGACACAACATTTAACTAAATAAACGACGATTAGAGAAAACATTTCATCATTGTGAAGATATTAAAGCAAAGTGCTTTCGATATTTTAACATTGGACAAATTCCATCAACGAACCCAATTTGAAATCGTTTTAGCTGTTATTGCAGTTGTTAAATATCAAGTGAAATAAATGGTCGAGTCGCTGGGTCTCAGCTCTTGAAATCAATTAAGCATTATTTGCCGTTCATAATGAAATATCTCCAGCCTCGCTAAATGTCAATTAGCTGAGTATTCCTGAATTATATATAGCTTGTAAACGTACCTATTGTACATGAAATATAAGTTTTCTACCTAAATGTTAGTGCATTCCGGAGACACGACCAATGCAATAGAGAGATTTGCGTCGTTCGTTTGATTCGTTTTTTTATCTGTATAGAGTTAACCTATGTCATGACTGCCTCGTTGGTCTAGTAGTTGCAAGCGCGACTGCTGAGCTTGGGGTCCTGGGTTCGATTCCCGGGTCGGGCAAAGTGTTATCGGGTTTTTTCATTTGGAAATTCTCAGTAGCAGCCTGGAGTCTGGATTTGTGCCCGGTCAATGGCAATAGGCTCGCCCCCTATTACATGGGACTATAACATAACTGGCGAAATGTGGGTGTACTATTACACCTCTGCCTACCCCTTCGGGGAAATACAGGCGTGATGTTATGTTATGTTATGTGTGTTATGTCATGAAAAGCTTTTTGATCACTATAGTAATAATTGTAGCGGAAAAATAATGTCGAAAGTTTGAGGCTGAAGTGCCCTTTGACCTCTGTAACTTCTACTGGAAGTAGGCTTTTGCAGAATAATGCTGTGGTTAGTCCAGTATAAGAAGTTTTTTTACTGCTGCTGCTCTCTCGCCTCTAGGGCACAAGACCCAAGTCAGGGAATATGATTTTAATGACATCAGTGTACATGTGTATTTGGATCTTTGTTATTATAATCTTTATACATAAATCGGTACTGTGCTTGTTATTACGCAGATGCAGACAATTACTATACTAAAATGTGGATCATTAGTGTCCATCAAACATTACAGTTCTCAGAAAACCCTAACATCATGCTAGACCTCGCCGAGTAGATATATTGTGTGGTGGCAACATAAATCATAATTTCTATTTGTAATCAGGCTATGTATGTATTCTTTCACCCTTCTCAAATTTCATAACTTCGTTACACAGTACCAGGGTTACCAGTATGTTCCATGTAATTGACATGTGTCAAACAGATCCAGATTAACCGCTCCTATTTTAGTATATTGTTTATGGCAACAACGGATGTTGTTCCTATTTCATGCGCAATTCACTTCTATGGTGATCAAAATGTTATATGATAGAGATATTATATCTTCGTTTCTTTATCTTACAAGTTTGTAGGTCAGTTTACGATAAAACTTTATCTACTTCAGTGCTATTTGCCCAGTGGCTATCTTTGCATAAGATTTAGTACCAAGTAGCGTTTTTGTATGATTGGAATTAGCAAGGTGCTATGTGATCTTTGATTTATGGAAGGTCTTAATGGGTGCTGATGGAGATAAATGTGTAAACATCAGGGGGCGGGTTCACGTGTGTTACGGTGTGAAGGTGACGGAGCCGGCCGACGACGCGGCGCAGCGCGCGGCCGCGGACAGTGCGCGACGCGCCCGCGAGCTGGCCGCACCACAGAGCACAGACATGCGCTATTGAACCCCGGGCCCGATCACTGGACCTATCCACGCGCGTCCAAATGGCGCGAAAATAGGCAGTTTACGCGGTTTTGTACTGAAATCTCGGCTAACTTGCCCAAGTGTTCTAGTGATGACAATTTTCTTTGGATAGACAAAGAGAATTTGTTAGAGTTCCCTTCAGGTGTTTTGTGAAAAAAACTTCTTAAGTTGCGATCACGTAGCTTCACGTAATGAGTTAGTTACGCGTCTGAGACGTGAAGTGACATTAGCAAGCACGGCAGCGTTCACTGCGCTAAGATGAAGTTGTTCAAGAGGAGGCTGTCGTTCAGCGCAGATAAACAGAAACAGGTTCCCCGTACAGACGATCCCTTTGAACACGAGGTACTTAATAGACCCATGTCTCATGACTCTACATTACACCTTGTAGATATCACTAAGTATTTGCATACATATAGGTACTTATACTAACAGCTGACATCATAACTACTAATCGTTCGCAGGCAGCATCCTTGTAGAATAATTTAAAAGCACGAAACTTGATTCAAAACAATTTATTCTTAAGTAAACATTTACCTTCATTATAATAGCCTCGTTCTTTGTTGATAACGATAGCGGACCGGAAGCTTTGTGTAATATACACATCGTGTTACTCAAGTTGTTTAAAATGAGATGGTTTCAAATATCATTGGTATAATTGATAAGCGTTGTATTGGCGTGTTTTTCTGGGCTAGAAGTAGGTATGCTTTAGCGAAGTAAATTGAAAGGCAAGGTTATCTTATCAGACGCCACGAGCCCGCGACACGCTTCGTAGCGCTCGCTCCATCGAGTTTAGCCACTTGCAATTTAATTCTGCAAATCGAAAAATATATAGGTATATGGCTACTAGCATCCGCTCTCAATAATTTGAAACTGGCTGATACGTGATACTTAAACTAAATAATAGAAATCTAATCCTTCCATATTTTATCGAATCGAACTAAAGATAGAGGCCTCTTTTATCTAACAAAATTTACTTTTACAAGTTGGATGTACCTAGTCGTGAACGTTACATCAATCATCATCAGACACAAACTATTCAGTCACGGTTCAGAATTCCACAATGATACCTACGTCTTTGTTAATTATATACTAACGAAAGACATCGAATTTTTTGCGAACCGCTGAGTGCAGTCAGTGACTGGAAAACAAAATAAACAATTATGATAACCTTCCATGAATTTATACCAAAAACAGAGGAATGTTTTTCGTTTCACGTTATCTCAGATCTTTGTAATGCTAATGTTATCCCTAATAGGCATTTATGATCTCATGAGCACGGTCTTACATACACTGGAAGCTATTTATACAGATGTTTAAATTTGCTCGTCAATGCCAAACGTTAATAAAACACAAGTCGTATGAGCAGTTAGAAACATACTTGTGTTCTAGACTGGATTACTAGCTATTGTGCACGACTGGCACAGCCAACGAGCCATAAGACCTTAATGAGGTTTTGTCTGGTCTGACCTAAAGTACTTAAACTTAAAGGCTGTAGATGGCAAAAAGGGATAAGAAGAGCAGTAAAGAAACGTGGTGAGGTGGTACTGGTGTTAGTATTTAAGCATTTGTAGCGCTGCAATCAGCGCGCGCAATCAAAGTGTTAATGTGCTGCGCGACCATTTGTCCTTGGCCTCTAGTCTGCTACGTGATCAAATTGCATTTGTATCGCACGAATAGGGGTTTGAAGTTTGTATTCCTAATTTCTGTATTAAGCTGCTTAAGTTTAATTGTTTTGTGAAGAGACAGTTATGCTAAGCTAAAATAAAGAACAGGAAAGAATGTGAAGTAATAAAATATTTATTGGGTTGACAGTCAAAAATTAACTAAATAAGTTTTATGACTAATGAAGAGTACTTAAAACAACGGGGTGCATTAAAAGAGCCTCCACGAGTGACGATATTTAATTGATCGTCCGGCGCACCTTGGGCAGTCAGCTCCGCTACCAACCTGCTGACTGGCTAATCTTTTCCCCACGGGATGAGCTATTATCATTATGTAGCTCATGTCGACAGGATAGGTCTAGGTGGTACTGCAGTTGTTATGGGCAACGGTAACCGCTGGGGCTTTAGCTTGTTTCGCCATCCTATAACATAAAAAAATATAAGTAGGTATCTAATATCTCTAAAAGACAAAGCTAAAATACAACAAAGCAATTTAATGTTTTAAAAGAGTTATCTTTTTATTACTGTTATAGCGGACCATGCCTCGACCCTTTTAATTTATTTAACTTAATCAGAATTTTTAATACGATAAAATGCTAGCGAATGTTTAAGGTAACTTTGAGTTTATTACAATTTTAACATTAAATTAGGTACTAAAGATATTCCATACTTGCTACTGCATTAAAGTATTCCGTATATAACCAATAAATATGGCTAAAATAATTGTATCCACACGTTTTAGTGTCAAGTTTTACGAGTTTACTATTACTATTTACACTAACTTAATGTAGTCATTATTGATAAATCAATAACATAACAAGAACACTCCTGACTCACTCACTGACGGACTCATCAACATCAACTCAGCCTATCGCAGTCCACTGCTGGACATAGGCTTCTCCCAAGTTGCGCCACAACACTCGGTCCTCTGCCTTCCGCATCCAGTCCCCCCCAGCCACGTTCTTCAGGTCGTCGGTCCACCTGGCGGGGTGGCGGGTACGCTGCGTTTGCCGATTCGCGGTTTCCAGTCAAGGACTCGTCTGCTCCAGCGGCCATCGGTCCTTCGACAAACATGGCCAGCCCACTGCCACTTCAGCTTAAATACTGATCCTACAAGCTATGTCGGTCACTCCGGTTCTTTTCCGATAATCTCGTTACGGATTTTATCCTTCAAATAAACTCCAAGCATAGCTCGCTCCATAGCTCGCTGAGCGACTTTGAATTTGTGGACTAGCCCAACTGTCAGTGTCCACGTCTTGGCACCGTAAGTCATGACAGGCAGGACGCACTGGTTGAAGACCTTAGTCTTCAAACTTTGCGGTCTAGGCGACGAGAAGACTCGGCGAAGTTTGCCAACTTGTTTGGACTCATCACAGCCCAGCTCAAACCCCTTGAACCCTGAAAGCTGTTAATTTAGCACAGAGGTTCCCTTTATGATGTAGACAAGACAAGACAACACAAGGCGGATTTTTTAAATTTCTCACGAGATAGGGAATAAAGAGGATTTTTAAAGTCCACGCGGATGGAGTCGCGGGCAAAAGCTATACAACATGTTATTGAAATATCTGAAAACCTCTTAAGAGGTCAACGTACTCATCAGTATGAACAACTTTTACTATGGGACCAACCCTGAAATCGAGAAACATAATCCCATGATAATAACATGATAATTACATGATCCCTAAATTTTGTCAATTCATTTGAACAGTAGTTTTTCATGTAGGAGACAGCTGTTTTTTTTTCGCGATTTTAGGTTTGGTCTCATAATAAAAGTTGTTAATACTGATGAGTGCAATGACCCCTTAAGAGGTTTTCAGTTATTTCAATAACACGTTGTAAAATAAATGGAAACGTCACCGCAATTTTATCCAAACGATTATAAAACTGTAATTGTCTGTTTGTTAGTTCGTGCATCACGCAAAAACTACTAGATTGATTAGGATAACATTTGGCACACAGATATACCATGTCTTGGATTAAAATATAGAATACTTTTTATCTACATACTACAGGAGAAAAGCCGCGGGCGTCAGCTAGTTGTAAAATTTAAACTGCAAATATTTGCATTGATATTGATACCTGACATTCTTGACCTATGAAGGGTTACACTTACAATTAATATGTGCAGGTCACAAATTGTCACAAACAGATCAACTGAACTGTAATTAATTAATTATTCACGCTAATTATTTTCAAATCTTGTGTGTTCCGGTTCTATTTGCGACTCAGGATTAAATTTTTCCTTAATCCCGTACCTACCTATTATGGCAATTATCATAAATAATAATTTATTTAACTTTTTTATTATTTTTAACGCATTTACGCATTCGAAGCAAAATCGAACGATTGAAATTGTGGAAAGAAAAAATCACTCACGAGCAGGATACTCCTGGCTCAGTACGCCAGTGCTTTAGTCACTAAACTACCGTGAACACTGCTCGTGGTATCGAAATTAACCTCCACTTTTTGTACGTTTTTGGGTGACGTCAACGATATCTTATTAAGAAACAGTTATTAAACTATTCATTTTATTCTGGAAGGAAAACTTAATTAATATGCTCTAGGTATTAGGTGTGTAAGTAAATAAATAACGAATAGGTACATGTTTTCAGAATTCCCGTATTTTCGGAAGAATTTTATTGTATGCATATTCTAAGGTGTATTCAAAGTAACATTGTTGCTGTTTACTACAATCGATCAATGCAACCGTCCTCTTATGTACAAAGAGCGTGGGCGCAACGTCATTTAGAATTTTTAACCATTTCTAATACCCACGTATTACGTACGTACTCACGATTTCTCCGAAGGGAGACTAGTCAACATTTGGACGTATGTACCAATACTTGGTAATGCAAATGCAGTTCAAATGTTTTTTTTATAAACAGCTTGCTAACATCCATTAATAACAAAGCCAAATTTCTTAATCTATAAATTCATTCTTGATTTGGCTTAAGGCCAATGATATCTCACGCTTTTGTGCTTCCTTATTCCATATAATATTTACAATACCGTAAATAATTATCTGAAAATAATTAACGAAACTTTATATCTATAAAGAATTTTATGATAACGATGATGGTCATTGTTAGTTAAACTGATTAAGAAAATATAATAATCAGTCAACATCCAATTTACATAAAATTTAAAGATTGACCTATAAAATGAGAGAAACATTTTAAGTCATCGTAAAACACGAACAATCAAGTAGGACGTAAAAATGTACCCAATTGTATTAAATATCGAGTGAGAGAATAACTGGAAGCCTGAATAACTTAATTAATTCCTGTAGTTGACTTATCTAGCCGATACGTGTTGAAAGTAGTAACGAAATGTTAAGTGCATGCGCCCACGCAGGCTCGTGAACATGGACCCAGTATCTCGGCCGCTGCAAGCAGACAACACTCGCATCACCTCACGTGGGATGTTTATTATCTTATCTACCTGCTAGTTAATCTGCTGTGCTATTTTCACACAATGTAAAGCACAGATTTTAAAGTACGAGCAATTTATAGCATCTCTTTATATATTAAACATTGTTTGTGGTTAAAAAACAGAGCCGTTCGCCATACGTGTATCTACCTAATGGTTATTTTTATATCGCGCATGTTGACTTCAGTTCGTCGACGGACCAAGTTTACAAATGCACATGCACGCCTTGCTAACAATATCTCTAAAGATATTCTATTTAACACTCTGCTAGCGCAGTAACATTTTACTATAAAATTCATTTAAACGTCACCTTATTAAAATATTGTTTCTTCATAGATGTAATTTTCAAGTTTTTATAATGGATTTTAAATACTACCCAGAGGCAATTTATCAATATTCCGAGTAATTTCGCTCGAGGAATGAAAGGCGTCGCCTCTGAAATTATCACCCAATCATTATTCAATTTCACCCCAATTAACTGGATCTCGGAACGTTTGCTACATAAATCAATCGCTCTGAAACCATAACATTAAACCAACACGTGTATAGTTAGTTCGAATGTCTGATGCTGTAGCAAAGTAGGGTTCGGCTCAAAAATAACAGACAAGAAAGTAAAGCTGACAATTTGGTTCAATTGTAGTGTTCAGTAGTGTGTCATGGAGTCATGAGGTTACCTAGCAGCGACGTGCCTAGCGCCTTTTTAGATTAGTTATAGCCAATATCCTGTACGAGTGCGGTTTGTATTACAAAGATGTCCAGCTGAGAAACCTCGGACGTGATCAGAATATGTAGGTGCTCATAACTGGTCCGGAACCAATCTGTAAATATAATAAAACCAATCTTATTATGCACCGACCTATGCTTACAACTTAATCACAATCGCTGGCGCAATGTTACAATCTCAGATATGATTAGCTCCTTAGCTCTTCATAATGTCGAGATATTTTGATACACGCTTTGAAAATGTGTCAGACAATATTTGATTTATCTATATGATTGTGAATCTGGAATCAGATGCGTGTCTTTCCAGTATTTTCAATCGAAGTTGATCAGAATAGAGAAGATTCAGTTAAAAGGCGTTCTAAGTCCTTATTAAGCCTCGTAACGCAATATTGCAGAAATTCCATAGAATATTATGTATACCGTTGCAAATAAAAAGTACCCATATCCAAAGATTGAATAGAATTGCAACAGTAAGTCTGGCGACAATACCCAGCCGTGCTAGCGTGTCTAAACACTTATTTCTGCTTAACAATAACTCACTCGCGACAACTATCACTTTTTTTTTTTTGCGTAGTTTACTATTAGATACCTATTTATGTATTATTTTTAGCCCGTTCTTGTAAAACTGAAGCGAGAGCTGCATCATAAATCACAACAACGATATAACCTGAATTCTTGAGAGATATAAAGTACTGTGTCTAAGCTGTATCGCTGAAGAAAATGTATGCTACAGCTACAAGATTTTCCCATTATTTTTCCACTGAAAAAAGTACCATGGGAAAAATTGCCTAGCCTTCAAATTATATACATTGTTTTCATCACTAATACACTATACATATAGTAAATCGTTTGAAATTTCTAAATTGAACCAATTATTCTTTGTCTCTGTAAATCTTAGATATAAATTGTGGAAAGAAAAATTCGCTCATTACTTCAAAGCTCACTACACGATAAGCTACAGTAAACTTTGTTCGTGAGGTGGTGTCGAATTTAACTTCCACTTATACGTCTTTGGTGACGTCAGCAACATCCCATTGAGGAGCAGAGCGTGTTCCTTAACTGCAGTTAATTCTAAGTCGATTATTATAGTCGTGACTTCTATAAAATGTATTTATTTATTTATTTATTTATTTATAATTTATGTACACACAATGACATATGAAAGGAGACAGCATTAAAATTATCTAGTACAAAGGTACTGCTTATTTCAAAGAAATTTCTACCAGCAGACCTGCGAGAGGAGAAATAAGTAAGAAATGTAGACAACAGTGTGTAAAAAGATAGGAAACTTAAAATTAGTTCTAATAAAGCAATAGATACTTAAATAAATACATATAAATTATATAGGTATAGGTAAATATGATATAAATATTATGCAATAACAAATTAAAAGGAAAGGTAATGCTCTTTAACACGTCTTTTGAAGACAGATATGGATTGAGAATTCCGTATGTTAGGCGGGAGTGAGTTCCATAATCTTACTGCATGCACAGAGAAGGCATAAGAATAGAAATCCGTTTTGTGAGGTTGAAATTTAAGAACAGTTTTAAGGTGAGATCTGCAAGGAGCATCAGAAGGTTTGAAAAAAGAAAAACGCTCTCGTAAGTAGGAAGGATATTTAGGATTGTAAAGGGTGTTATAAAGGAGACATAATATGCGAGTGTTCCTGCGAAGGCGAATCGGGAGCAATGTAGTTATTGTTTGCCTTTAAATTTCGGAAAAGTTCCTACCAGGGCCCTAATTCACGTAATTTTATGACGCGCCGATCAAGTTGCAGTGACGCTGCAATTCGTATCTGACAGCGTTCGCTGTAGATAAGAAATACCAAAAGCATCGTTTTGATCGAAACTTAACTCCAACTGTACTGCGACTGTACTTCTTTAGTTACGTGAATTGGCCTACTGTTCTTCTGATTAATTGTATGAACTTATCAACAGGACAGAGCACGATTTTCGGACACAAGTTGGCAAATACACCGCACATGGACACGCAATGGTGACACTCTACCGTTGTCGCCAACCCCTTCGCGCTCACTGCCTACTCCGCTCACCGCTCCGCCAACCGCTCCGTCCACCACCGCGACCGTAACCCTACGCTCAGAACAAAACGGCATCTATGACACCATTGCGGTAAGTCATCGCTCATTAATATTTAAAGTGCGTCTAATACAATTATAAATACAAGACTGCAAAGAGGAGACTAGAGTTGATCGAATTGAACGTGCGTAGAATGAGGCACAACAAATAATTAAGAATCTTATACTATGTAGTTTTAAAATAAATAGTGAAATCATCCGGAATGTGTGTTCGCGATGCATTCTACGTCGATACTAAATTTTATGCAATTAACATCGTTACTATAATACAGCAACAAGTATTTCTACAGATATTTTGTTTTTTTTTTCTAGCAAAACCACATTTTCTTTCAAGTGATTATAATAAAAACTTAACATTCGAGTCTTAATCGATACAGTATTTAAGGTAGTCTAGCAATAAGTTTTATGAAGCACGCTATGAAAGAGGGTATTAAAACTTAGTTTTAACTTTGTACTTAATACCACCGTAATTCAGTCTTTTGAGTGAAAGACTTGAAATTCTTCAGTAACAGCATCAGGCAGGGTTGAACGACCACTGATCCTCTGATTAAATTTTATCTCTTTACATTTGTTTCTTATTGTCACTGTCCAGTTTTTATCAAAGATAGTTTATGATAATAATCACGCTGATAAAAGATCAGACTTAAACGCTGTAATGAAGATAAAACAATTTATTAGATGTTGGAACTACATATAATTTTATTACGAGAAAATCAGTATATTTATGATTATTATCTGTCTAATGCTTGTTTACTTAATGCTGCTTAATGCATATCTGTCTCGAATAGAGAGTCGTGTGTCATGTACCTACATATTTATTTGTAATTATCTTGACAAGTAATTAATTAACGACGACCTCTGTGGTCTAGTGGTTCGAGTGTCGGACTGCTGATTACGCGGTCGTGGGTTCGATTCCCACAGGACACAAATATTTGTGTGATGAACATGAGTGTTTGTGTTGGTCTGAGTGTTTCTTATATATTAAGTATGTATTAAAAAAAAAAAAGTATCTAAGTATTATATCCATTGTCTATTACCCATAGTACAAGCTCTGCTTAGTTTGGGACTAGATGGTGATGTGTAAAATGTCCCAAAAATATTTAATATTTTAATATTTAATTGAGGAATTTCTACCCATGAATCTAAAGTTCGCGAATTAACGTGTGTTTGCTTTATTTTGACATTATATGCTCACAATGGGCCTGATAAGAAGTCTCAACGTCACTCAAAGGTCAATGGAGAGGGCTATGCTCGGAGTGTCACTGCGTGATCGAATTAGAAATGAGGAGATTCGCAGGAGAACGAAAGTAACCGACATAGCCTGAAGAATTGCCAAACTTAAGTGGCAGTGGGCGGGGCTCATTGCTCACAGAACAGATGGCCGATGGGGCAGTAAAGTTCTGGAGTGGCGACCGCGTACTGGAAGGCGCAGCGTGGGTACGCCGCCCACAAGGTGGACCGACGACCTGGTGAAGGTCGTGGGAATCCGCTGGATGCGGAAGGCGCAGGTCCGGTCGTTGTGGCGATGCTTGGAGTAGGCCTATGTCTAGCAGTGGACGTCTTTCGGCTGAAATGATGATGATGATGATATGCTAGTAATTAGCCAGTGATGAGACCGCGTTGACGAATGAATGTGTAGGCTATTTTATAAGGTAGAAAATTGATTCGAATTAGTGGGTATATGTAGTGATGGGTTTATGCCGCAGCATTTAGGGCAGATTGAATAAACGCCCAATATCTGTCCGTTTCTGCCCAGTAAATGCCCACATGTCAGGGCATTTACTTTATACTTTTAAAATGATAAATTATTAATTATTTTTGGTTAAAATGGTTGTGATTACTTTACGAAAATAATTTTTTGGAGGACTAAAGGTAATTGCAATTTAAAAAACCAAAATATCCCTAAACTTTTAACAATTTTCTTAACGAATTTCTGTTTTAACTTCATAAAGATTTGTTTTAGTGGTAATATTCATAATTTCAACATAATTATTGTGTAGCAAGGGGCGCGGGAGGATTGTGCGCAGCGCAGGCGACAAACGGCACGGTGTTTGTCCGCCCGGCACCCCACTCCAACTCGACTCGTCCGGGACACGGACTCAACTGTACAATACGACCCGCTGAGTTGGAATTTCTAAATTTTTGTGCGTGTAGGACACTTCAAGACAGAAGCTTTTGCAAAAGCACAAAGTGCGAAAACGCAAAGGTTTTGTTCAGGCGAACCTGAACTATGGCCTAGTGCAACCAAAGAGAGCCTCAACGAGGCTATCGCCACGAATACATCGGTCCTGCTCTTACAAGAACCGTATGTCGGCTCCAAAGGGTACCTGACTGCGGAACACAAGGTTGTGCAGTCGGAAACTTTCTCGAGTCCGATCAACGATCTGGTCAAGGCTGCGGTGTTGGTGGTCAATAAGGGGCTTGAAGTAATAGAGAACCCTGATCTTGTCACTAATAATGTAGTGGGCGTGGTGATAAAGTTATGCAACTTTAAGCTTGGGCTAATCAACATGTACTTCAAACCCAATACTGATATTAGCGCCTACCTGGACAGAGCGAGGAAAACAGCGGAGGATCTCAACGTGGCTTACATCATCCTAGCTGGAGATGTCAACGCCGCAGTCCCTGGTGGGGCTGTGAGATGGAGGACAGTAGGGAAACAGCGGTTATCAAGGATCTGGCAGGGCTGGATGCCTCAATGAGGAAACTGAGTCCACTTTCTACCGGCTCTGGAATGGGAACCCCTACACGAGTATAGTGGACATCGCAGCCTGCACCGCAAGGACTGCACAGGGTGAAGGAGTGGTGACTTGACTCTGACTTCGTGACGCTCTCGGAACACAGGGCAATAAGGTTCCAGCTGGAGATCCGGGCTGGAACTACCACTGCACCACGTAAAATCAGCAGGATACCAAACACCAGGAAGGCTCGCTGGAGTGAGTTTAGAGACGTGCTTAAGGAACATTTGGCACGTATGGGCATCGTATCACAGCGGATCGCAACTTGGAGAATTGCGAGGATGTAGATGCGGTAGTGAATTGCTGTTAGGAGTCTGTCACCCGGGCATGCAAGGAAGCTATTCCAGCCATGAGAGATGCGCAGCTTAAGACAAACTGCTGGTGGACCACGGAGTTGACTGCTAAAAGAGAGGGAGTCATCCTATTATGCCGGAAAATCCATATGCCCAACCCCAGGCGTAGGCTTGGAGTTGAGGAATATTTAAAAGCGAATACGGATTACAAAGAGGCCACCTAGGAGGCAATTACTAATGGCTAGAAGGAGTTCTGCACGAGCCAGAAACTCGAGGAAATCTGGAAAAAGTTCACCGCATAACCAGCAAAATTAGCACCGCCACTGTTGACAGACTCCTTCGAGCTCCAAACAAAAAGGCACCGGGAGCGGACGGTTTCACTTTCGACATTTGCTACGAAGCCTACCGCGACAACATCCTTTGCGGCTTGGTAAACCAGTGCCTCCACCAGGGCCATTTTCCCGAAGCCGGGGAAGGACAACTATTCCTAGGCCCGGTTATGACCTATGTTGGTATGACAACCATGGGTTGGTATGCCAACCCATGGTTGTCATACCAACCCATTGGCCATTGGTAACAAAATAAAGAAAAAACGGTACACTTTTTAACATTTTCATAAAATACAACATTTTCGAAAGATTCTAAAGCTTCACAATTAAACGTTTGACATGAAAATAGCTTAGATTAATATTATTTCCAAAAAAAAAATATTTTTTTCTACAAGAAACATATATTTAATGTAGAAGATTTTTTCTGCCCAGCAATTGGGCGTTTATTTGGGCGTAAATTAGTTTTTGCCCTATTCGCCCAGTTTATGCCCATTTATGCCTTTTGGGTTTAAACCCTCGACCCATCACTAGGTATATGCGATCGTGGTATTAACCCGTCAAACGACACCGCGGCGCGCGGCCCAGGCCTGCGCGCGCGCACGCTCGTACACGAGCGATGGCGACATACAAACTGAACCTCGGCTTTCGAACTATAGATTTGCATTAACTGGTCATAAATCATAATCTGCCGGCCCAGGGCTCCGGCGGCTTAGAGGCGTACTCACGAGCCGCGAGTTCCTGTTGTTTCGCTAATGTACCTTTGTGCTTGCACGCTCGTAAACTGAGGGTTAGTGGCCGGAGACCGCCGCCTGCTGTCACTAAACTCCACTGCTACATGTTACCAGCATTTTATTTTCAGTTAGACGGGCATTCAGTCTGCCATTATGTACACTGAAACACCCAATACTTATGTGTCCATTATAAATTCTATGCCCGTGACAAACAAAGCAAGGGTGCTAACAAACTTAAAGTTACAAGCTATAAGGAAGTAACGATTGCCTGCCAAATAGTTGTCAATGAAAAGCATCAATATTTCTCAAACTAGCAATCATCGTTGGAAGTTACGGTGACGATTATTGTTTGTGAAGTAACAAATGTTCGTGAGCAAAGGGTCGACAATTGCGGCAGAACTGGGCCGGATGTAGACACCATTAATATTACGAGTGCTTTAGGGACACCATAGAGCTTGGCTATTTATTTCCTCACAGCCGCCCTGCGCCCACGCAGCTCGTGTTCTGCACTAAACTATTTTCACCTTTTTAGTATTGTTCACATTTAAGTGGCTGTTTTGTGTTAAGCGAAAACTAGAATAGGTGTAAACAGTAAAGGACACGTTTGCCGAATGTCGGTCAATTTTTGGGCTAAAATTTGTACCAAAAAACGTGCAACACCATCGCGGCAGACCCAGGCGAAGATGGCGGGACGAGCTGGACTCGTATAGAAAACACTGGTCCACACTTGCACTTGACCGGAAAGAGTGGAATAAGGAAAGGGAGGCCTTTGCCCTGCAGTGGGACAATATAGACTGAAAATAAATAATTATAATAATAAACAGTAAAGGAAATTATATCTAGTCAAGCTTTAAATTATTTCAGTAAACACAAAGCAGAATCAATTATTTACATCAAACATGTAATTAAACATAATTATTTTCATAAACCAATATTATCAATTATAATAAATACAAATACAGACAATAATGTTATGTTGCAATCTCCAGTGAGATACAATTTACGAATATAGCCCCAGTAGTGTGTTTAGTAGCCATAACTCCATCTTACCACGCAGTTTATTGAATATTGAAGTATTTGTGTAAACCATGTGCCAATCTTGCGATTATCTGTAGAACTGGTTAATATTGTGAATGTAATTTAAAACAAGCATCGGATATTTTAATTAACTTGTTATAGAGGAAGTTTATTAGTTTAAATGTAATTGCTACATCGACGCTGCATATTTTCCGATACTATCATAGTGAGACTAGCGAAGCAATATAACGAAGTGATGATAAAAGTTTGAAGAAAATTATAAATAATAATTAAAAATTTTGGGACATTTTTACACAGCATCATCTAGTCCCAAACTAAGCAGAGCTTGTGCTATGGGTACAGTCGACTGCATGACATTGGTAAGTAACACTTCAATTTGAAAACCGCCCTTACTGCTTACGAAATAAAGATGCTGCTAATGTCAAAGTGTTACCACCAACGTGCGGTCAACCGTACTAAACAATGGATATAATACTATATATTATATAATATATTTTTCATGTAGATAATATTTACCATGTTTCACCATACTTAAAGTTATTATAGCCTTATATTGTAAAAGTTCAAGGGTTGCGATGACGGGACCTGTCTATACAAATTGTCCCCTAAGGTCGTTTATGACAATTTCCGGAGCAGTAAGTGGTGGCCTCGGGGCACTTCCCCAGTCCCCATTAATGGGGTAATTGTACTCGCAAATAATTGATGAACCAATCGTTGCCACCTTCCGACTCGTTAATGGTCGTGTTCCTTTTAACTTTACATGCGAATATCTATCGTCTGATATAATTTTTGGTTTTCGTCTTAACGTCTATCATACCTAACTGATAAGGATATAACATTATTGATAGATTCTGTATATCTACAACATATTGAAGATCTAAGATATATATCCCAAATAACAAAATTGTCGAAAAAAGTTCACTTCACCTCCTAGGATCTCCAATCCTAGACGAATCCTTCTCAACTTTTATTGAGGAAAAAATACAAATTTTTTGTGATATTTCGGAGAGACTTTTTAAAATTAACATGCATTCGGCTTTTACTAATATTCGATATTGTTGTTTTGGAACAAAATTATATCCTACGCTCTTCCCACTTATGGAAGCATCCACAACTTTTGTACAAACTAGACAAAATTATTCGAAACACATTGACATCAATTTTAAATGTGGACCTGGACGACCGAGCCTGGTTTCAAGCCACACTTCCCATTCGTATCACCACCCATCTCAGCGTCCGCAAAATTTCCAGTATTAGCTTACGCCGCGGCGTTCCTGTCCTCGGTTCACGGTACTGAGAAATTAACCAGGAAAATTTTAGCACCCTCACTGGTTGATTTTGAGGTACCGTGCTTGACCGATGCTGAGTATGCTTGGAAAATGGCTTGTCCCAATACGGATTTGCCCCTCATCTAATCTTCCCAGAGACGGTGGGACGGGCCTCTCTGCAGTTTGACACGGAATCATCTTTTAAATACGTCAGTCAATACTGCGGAGCAGGCCCGTCTGCTGGCTGTGGGCGAATGGGGATCGGGTTTGTGGCTTCAGGCCCTCCCGTCCCCCAACTTAGGCACTATGTTGGATAACACGACTTTTCGGTTCGGTACGTGCTTACGGATAGGCGCTCCTTGCGTTGCTCCACATCGGTGTCATTGTGGTGAAGCGGTTGACATCCTAGGACACCATGACCTTTCTTGTTGCAGGAGTGCAGGCCGCATAGCACGATACGCCAATATTAACGGCATTATTCGTCGTGCTCTTGCCACCGCCGGCGTACCAGTCATACAAGAACCTAATGGCTTGGCATGTGATGATGGGAAGAGACCAGATGGCATGACCTTATTGCCTTGGAAGATGGGTAGGCCTCTGGTGTGGGACGCAACCTGTGTAGACACCCTTGCTCCATTCCACCTTCCTAGCTCCGCGGGCTGTGCTTGCGCTACCGCTGCAGCTGCGGAGACCCTCAAGCAGCGCAAATATAGCAACCTCATTGGTTGTTATGGTTTTGAGCCGTTTGGGGTTGAAACGCTCGGTCCAAGTGCACGGCTCCTTTTCAAGGAAATTTCTAAGAGACCAGAGCCAGCTTTGCGTGACCAGAGGGCTGGCATGTTCTTTGGGCAAAGAATAAGCGTTAATAATAATAATATGCCATTCAACGTGGCAACGCTACCAGTCTCCTGGGCACGCTTCCAGATGACAGTGATGTGGAGGAGTTCTTCGACGCCTAAGTCCACTTTTTTTTTGTGTTTTAGTAAACTTTGTTTTTTGTACATATTGATATTGTATACTAGCTTTTACCCGCGGCTCCGCTCGCGTTAAATTCTGCTAACCCACGTCAGTCCAGTCCAGTCCATTCCAGTCCAGTGCACTGTCCCACTGTCCTGCTTTCCCGCTGCCCCGCTGCCCCACTGCCCCGCTGTCCCGCTGCCCCACTGCCCCACTGCCCCGCTACCCCACTGCCCCGCTTTCCCGCTGCCCCACAACCCCGCTGCCCCACTATCCCACTGCCCCACTGCCCCGCTGCCCCACAGCCCCGCTGCCCCGCTGCCCCACTACCCCGCTGCCCCAATGTCCCGCTGCCCCGCTGCCCCACTGCCCCGCTACCCCTCTGCCCCACAGCCCACTACCCCACTGCCCCACTGCCCCCACTGCCCAGCTGCCCCCACTGCCCAGCTGCCCCTCTATCCCACTGCCCCGCTGCCCCGGTAACCCACTGCCCAGATACCCCGCTGCCCCGCTACCCCATTTCCCCACTGCCCCGCTACCCCACTGCACCACTGCCCCGCTGCCCCACTATACCACTGCACCACTGCCTGCCCCGCTGTCCCACTATACCACTGCACCACTGCCTGCCCCGCTGTTCCACTGCCTGCCCCGCTGCCCCACTCCCCTACTGCCCCGCTGCCCCACTACACCATTGGCACACTGCCCCGCTTCCCCGCTACCCCACTGCCCCGCTGCCCCACTACCACACTGCACCGCTGCCCCGGTACCCCACTGCCCCGCTGCCCCGCTGGCACGCTGCCCCGCTGCCCCACTGCCTCGGTGCCCCGCTTCCCCGCCCCGCTGCCCCAATGTCCCACTGTCTCACTATATCACTATCGTCCCATGTCCCATGTCCTGTCCCACTGTCCCATTGTCTCACTATATCACTATCCCACTGCCCCGCTGCCCGCTACCCCACTGCTCCACTGCCCCGCTGCCACGGTAACCAACTGCCCAGCTGCCCCACTGCCCCGCTGCCCCACAATAACTCTGCCCCACTGCCTGCCCCGCTGCCCCACTCCCCTACTGCCCCGCTGCCCCGCTACCCCACTGCCCCGCTGCCCCGCTACCCCACTGCCCCGCTGCCCCACTGCCCCGCTGCCCCGCTAACCCACTGGCCCGCTGCCCCACTATCCCACTGCCCCGCTGACCCTGTACCCCACTGCCCCGCTGCACCGCTGGCACGCTGCCCCGCTGCCCCACGGCCTCGCAGCCCCGCTTCCCCGCCCCGCTGCCCCTCTATCCCACTGCCCCGATGCTCCGGTAACCCACTGCCCAGCTGCCCCGCTGCCCCGCCACCCCACTGCCCCACTGCCCCGCTGCCCAGCTACCCCGATGCCCCGCTGCCCCGCTACCCTTCTGCCCCGCTACCCCACTATCCCACTGCCCCGCTGCCCCGGTACTCCACTGCCCCGCTGCCCCGCTGGCACGCTGCCCCACTGCCTCGATGCCCCGCTTCCCCGCCCCGCTGCCCCGCCCCGCTGCCCCAATGTCCCACTGTCCCACTATCTCACTATAGTCCCATGTCCCATGTCCCATGTCCCATGTCCCATGTCCCAGGTCCCATGTCCTGTCCCACTGTCCCACTGTCTCACTATATCACTATCATCCCGTCCCATGTCCTGTCCCATGTCCTGTCCCATGTCCTGTCCCATGTCCTGTCCCATGTCCCATCCTATGTCCAGTCCTATGTCTCGTCCCATGTCCCGTCCCACTGTCCTGTCCCATGTCCCGTCTCATGTCCCGTCCCATTTTCCGTCCCATGTTCCGTCCCCTGGCCCGTCCCCTGTTCCGTCCCCTGTCCCGTCCCCAGTCCCGTCCCCTGTCCCGTCCCCTGTCCACTCCACTCCACTCCATCGTACATTACTATCCGCTCGTGCAAATGCATAGAAGCTTCGATCTGTCGGGTGAGTACGCAACCCACGAATTTTTTTTTTCTTTTTTTCTTTCTTTCTTTCTTTCTCAAAACCCATACCAGTTTTTAAGTCAGATCATCAGCTTTCAAACAAAAAAAAAATCATCAAAATCGGTCCAGTAGTTTTAGCGTGATGCTGGAACAAACAAACAAACAAACAGACGTTTACAATTTTATAATAGTTAAGATAAATTAATACAGGTAGATAGATAGGTATTAAGAACTGTACAAAGTTATATTTAATATTTATTACAACAAAATAATACGTCCCAAAAATCTCTGTTTTATGAATGTATCACTAAGTTTATGTTGTAATGTAATGTAAGATTTTATATCGAAAAATCGGGAATATTCTTTCAGTTTCTCTTTAGGAATAAAGTATTATCTTTATATGCATGGGCGTACAAAACGGCTGCCAGTATTTCAATAAGCTTACCTTTTTACGATCGCTTACTATGAAATTCAGTAGGATTGTCCTACGTAATATTCTAGAGGAATGAAGTTCATTCTTTATCTAATACAGGTATAACTTAGAACCATTCCACAGAATACGAGCTGAGATCGGCCTCGTCTGGCATATTTAGCACCTCTTTCTCTATTCTCACAAAAATTGCGAATAAGGCTGAATTTGTAATGAAATTACTTATACGTTTTTATTAGTAGTACGCATGTTATAAGACGTGCTATAACATTTGTAGAGATCTCTTTTCCATATAAATGAGGAGCAAATACTTATGTATGGTTCATGGAAGGAATTGTTGTATACTGCATATTTCCACGTGCAATCTACCATATAGAAACACTACCTACAGTTTTATAAGTACTAAGAACTTATAAAAAGTCGATTTAAAGTCTCTATAATATTACTTCAAGTATATACAGAATACGCGTTCGTCGTTTATATTATACGAAGATAGAAAATATCATTTTAACATTGCTTAATTCTGAAAATTACTAACACAGATTGAAAATCTAATATATGTATTTGATTATCCTAGCTTGGCAGATAAAGGAACTAAACATACTTATTTATTTAACTTGAAAAGTAGTGCATAGAAAAGAACCTCTTCTGAACAATACCGTTCTGTTCAACAATAAGTTAAGACTATAAGTAAAATTCTCGGTCAGAATAAGTTTCTTGCGAAGAATTAACTCGCGAAGAAAATCACATCGGCCGCATGAATAATGTATATGTTCAAAGAAAGGGATACGCAGATGAGACCGTATTTTAGCTGCTGAAGCCAGGAATGAATAATTGAGACTGCGGAGAAGCTCTCTTAGATTGTGAAGACAGATATTACTGAATTCTCGGAACTTCTGCAAAGATATATCTCGTTAAATCTTAGAGTAATGGAAAGATGTTGAATATTTTTATACTCTAAAGGGATAAATCATGAAATACATAAATATTTAAGTACCTACAGCGGAACTCTCCTTTAGTTTTTTCTTTACCTATATATTTTTTTTTCATTAAAAGCGTTTCTCTATTTTCAAAACAATTTATCACAGTAGCATTTCACAAAGGTACAGTTGGAAACAAAAAATTCAATTCAGAATTAATGGAATAAAATTTTTGTCGACTCTCCCACTTTGAACTTTGAATTAATTTTTCACTGACGGTGAGTACCATAAATTATTTATCATTTAACTATGAAATAAGATATTCGAAGAGAGCCTCCTTCTTAAGACCTTTTCTTTCGAGGAGGAAACTCAGGAAACCTTCAAAAGGCTACCGGTCTTATGGGGGAGAAGTAGGGGTGTGTGGGATTTTTACCGCACTAAAACCTCCCCGGTGGCCATCTTGAGCACAATAATCCTTTTTAAGACCTGTGGCAAGTTGAGAAGGCTCCTTATTATTTTCTTTTTCATAATTTTATACCCAGTTGGTTCGTAATACGTATACCTACATGGAAATTCTTGTAAAAGTATAAGCGTGGCTAACTAAACTTAGCTTTCTAAGGTTTAAAGTATTTAACAATAGTGTTGAGATGTCCATTACATAACGTATATTTATCTATTCAGCGAGAGGACAACAGGCAGACGGGAAGAGTTTATGGAATTCTAATGCCTTTTGTGTCAGTAAAGTTGACTGTCGAACATTTAGCATTGCAAATACAATGATCTAATCTGAGTTGTGACTGACAATACAATGCTAAACAGTTTTCTAGGCGTAGGACAGAGAAAACTGTTACGTAATGTGGTGTTTTCGTGTGCGCTTCACACGTACTGTAGGTTATTTGTATGGACTATGGATGAGTATGACTTATGCATTAACATTGCTGTTCGTGATTACATTTCTCATTTAGCTATGGATTAAGACAGAAGCAAAATGAAAGATAAGACAACAACAACACATATACCTGATTTCATCACTTTAAGCAGTTTAAGCGCAAAGGCGTCGATCAAAAATTAGAAAGAGTTAAATCGTAAGTTAGAAAGCGGCAAACTTTTAGACATGCATAGTAGTTTGCTATAAGTATTCCTTTTCTTGAATTTAACTTACAATATAGATTCATATAAAACGTCATGTACATTACAATACTGAGACACATATCACACTTTTTATTGTATATTTTTACTTGTATGTCCTGTGTTTTGTTTTTGTACTAAATAAACGTTTTATCTATCTATCTATAATGTGCTTCGCAATAGTAAATAAATTACTGAAAATAGTAGAGAAGTATTTATTAATAAGGGTGTGCGAGATGCGTCAGAAGTTCGGAATGTGGTTGATATTTAGTTATATACTGTTGTTTCCATGATGTCATTATATAAATAACCTCCAATTCCATTATTTAGCAATCATAATTTCAATGTTTGTCTGTGCCAAAAAACATGTAATTATCATAAGAAATTACCAGATATATCCATCAAAGAAAAAGGCAACGTGTACTGTAAACAAATGATGAATGAAATTCCACAATACGTGTGCGAAACGAACAGTAGTATTCCAAATTCTGACACCTTGTTGTAAATTATGTATGAGTGTGCTTGCTGCGGCCTAAGAGCGGACCACCCGGCCAATAGCCAGATACTGATCGCGGCATCAGGTGTCGGCGCACAGGCCATTGCGGCCGTTCCCGACGTCGCCATAAATAAAATTCGACACTTAAACAATAGACCGGCCGACCTGACCCACAGACCCGGAGATCGAGCGATGCGATACCTCCCGCTCCTCCGCTCCTATGCCACAATCACAACACTAGTATTAGACAACCTGTTCTTGGCTGCCGTGCCGGCTCAACACTCGACTCACTCAAGTACCGTCACGCCTCTCGAATCAACATTACATACACATACATCACAATTATCTCCAGCGTGGCTCACGCTGCATGTAATAATATTTGTAAACATCACAACATAATATAATTACAATTTATGAAATTGAGCTAAATAAATATCTAGCCATCGATATAGGTCGGTGTGGTGTAATTAATACAAATTGCTTTCGGCCGTAAGTGGCTGTCAAAGAGGCCGCAAGCCCGGATTAATGTTAGATAAGTGATTGGGCGGCGGATCGCGAAACTTTCTCACGATAGCTATTGCGATAGGAGCGCGGCCCGCGGCGACCTATCTTCCTGGCTTACGGGAATACCGACGAAATATTGTAGTTCCTTTTACAGTGCGAGATAATGCTGTTTACTCGGACCATTACGAACTGATATTATACACTGATAATTCAGTAGTTCTGGTTTATTATTGCCTTTTGAAATTTGCCCGTAGGGAAATACTTAAGTTTTATTTAGACTGGTATTACAATTTTTTTTAATTGGCAGTTAAAATTATAGCAATAATTTTCGTAACACCAATCAAATTATTAGTATTCGGTTCATTAATGTTGAGCCGCGTGTGTAATTATTGTCAACAGCGAGTTAAAGAAGTAAACGGTAGAAATAGAAAGTTTATTCCATAGAAATGAAATGTTATGTAAATATTAAGTCTTAGTGTAAATATTTGGGCTCCAACTCGTTGCTGGACGTTACGCTTGCATTAGTTGCTTTTTAAAGTAATATTTACTTTGGTGGACTACTTTCAAAGGCTTGTTAGTGATCACTGCACTTGTATTTTCACGCAGCAGAAACTCAATTTAAATGGAGTCACTATTTATTTTCCTTAAAGTGCAGCGATGGCGATGCAGCGGGAAGGAATGGGATTAACTAGCAGGCACGTCGTCACCTCAACTCTAAACGGACATTCGCCTTAATATAGATATAAAAATAATCGTTTAAATCCAGAAGTGTTAAAAAGAGTCTAATTAAGCGTTTAAAGTTAAAACCGGTTGAGCAAGAGTATTTAACGTTTATTTCAATTTAACATACATAAACGTATAATTATACCTACTGCCTATTTACAAACTTCTTCTGAACGAATGACTTTTTCGTCAAGATATGTCATTCCCATACATTTTGATTGTTTTCTATAGCGTTGACGATTGTAGATTGTCAACTTGGCTAGGGGGCAGTAGTCTAGGTGACTGTAGATGCTTCCTGAAATGCGTCCATTTATATGTACCTACTTCAGTCGTCGGCATTGTTAATATCGGCAACGAAATGATTGTACGTGATTGGCATTCACGAGTTGCCCCTTAACTTTGTGCCCGCCATAGTCCGTGAGAATGTCGCATTGTCGATCAGGACACATCCAGATAAGTTGACGGGGACCGCTGTCTTACATCCGCTGACGTCACTTCCTATACCTTCTTCACACACTGTTTAATTGGGTAAGAGTTGTGGCAAAAGTTTACATATTAACGAATTTTCTTTATTCATTATGTTTATTTTTTTGTCGGACTGCTGATCACGACGTCGTGGGTTCGATTCCCACAGGACACAAATATTTATGTGATGAACATAAGTGTTTGTGTTTTTCTGCGTGTTTCTTATGTACTATAAGTACGAATGAAAAAAAAAAAAAAATTATATCCATTGTCTAGTACCCACAGTACAAGCTCTGCTTAGTTTGGAGCTAGATAGTGCTGTGTAAGATGTTCCAAAAATATTTATTGATTTTATTTATTTCTGCTAATATTTGTATAGAATTTTCATTGTTTATTTCAAGATTAAAAGAGACCATTATTTAAAAAATAGGAATTAAATGATCGATTAAAAACTAAACTGTCTAGAATTAATACTATTTAATTGTTCAAGGAGAAATAAAACAAATGAAGGGTACAGGCAAAGAACAGGGTATGTCCACAGGAGTCAATCAAGAGGAAAACGCATTTAAAAATTGGAATGTTGCTAGTTCATTCAATTATGAACAAGAACAACAACAAGAACAATGGATGTAAAATCTGTTTCTTATGACAAACTGGTACATAATAAAAAATCTGGCGATTGCAAACGAAAGTTTCATAAACAATGTATACATTCATCATCATCATCATCATTTTAGACGTCCACTGCTGGACATAGGCCTCCCCCAAGCATCGCCACATAAATAATGCATACATTGCCATTAAAAAATAAAAAAGTAAAAATTGTGATATTTCCTGTTCTTTCCTGTACCTACCCTTCAAATGCTTTTAATCATAAATTAAAACATCAAGCCACACGAGGTACTTCGGAACCCAAAAACTTCGTGCATACGAGTAAACTAAACAAGTATATTACTGTGTAGGAAGATGTTTTTCAATTGGGGTTAGTTATCGCGGGATTGCGCGGCGCGGCGGCACGCGCGTTTGTTTACGGAAGTGATCCGCCCGCCCCGCCCCGCCCGCCCAACTCCGCACAAACACATGAATGAACCGGTAGCCATTGCGTCATGCCATGCGTCGCATTACACCAGCTTTTATATCAAAACGACTCACTGCACATATTTATATACCTACATGAAACGTTTTTGTTAGTTAATTTCTGACTTAAAGTTTTAATTAACTCGTGTTAACTAAATAATGTCGCTGTTAACCTCGACACCAGTTCGCAAGTCAATTATCTCAAGTGTCGTTTAATGATGATCGTTCAGACGTTATATCCATAAAACTAGACAGTTCATTTATGGGTGGCGGGGAAATGATTTTATTGATTTTCATTAAGCTTTTATGGTCTCGTTTTAATTTAAACATTGGAAAGTGCGACTTAATGTGCGCTTCAGACGACCACTGATTAGGCTCGGCTTAATTAAAAGAGCAGTCTGCTATGCGCTGTTCGTACAGTCCTCTGTCCTAATATATATTAAGTTTTTCATGAAAAATATTAGCCTAGCTTAAAGTTTCTTCAATTTAGCGTTGCTGATTTAAATAAAAGTTTTGTCCGTTATGCTCTCGAAAATGGCTAGAACTATGATAATTCTAAGTACTAAAACGTTAAATCTAAATGTCACGTAAAATGAATGTATTGTCTACACCAACAATTCTATATGATAGTAGCATAGGGTGTAGTGTACATGGTTGTCTAGCGCGTCGGTTGCCTAGCAACGCGACGACGCCAGAGTGCCGCCGAGAGGAGCGCCGGGACGCTGCGGTGAGCGCCGCCAGTGCCGCTCCCGACGTCGCCTTATGCGTGTATCAGACACGAGTCACGACCCACAAACTAAATACATCTAGTACGGACTTCTTGTGCAACTTGGCTCGACATTTTTATACCAGTGCCAATTATATAAAAAAAACGCGGTCCGAGCTCCAATTTTAAAATTTCAAAAGTTTTATAAAAGTGCAGTTTTTACAGTGACAGTGCAGTTGTTAAGTGGAAAATTTCAATGTTTATTTTCATGTTTACAGTATTTTTTAGATTTTTAATTATGCATTTTCATGAGGCTGGTGGTCTGATGGTAAAATAGAATGCTAGAAATGCTAAAACTGACAATTACTTCGATGTAAAGGATTTTATTTAAAACTCTTCATATCTCATTAATTTAGTTGTTTAACATTCTCAGATAAGATAAAGGAGCACAATACAAGGATTACATTACCTTGATAACTGTTTTGCAAATGAAAGATAAAGCAGACAAGAGCGCGACTAGGTACTTAAGTATTCTAAATACAGGGCTTATTCGTTTAGAAAATTCAAAAAGCAGTTATATTATAAGCATGCATTATATAAAAAATTGCACGACGTCCAAAGAAACGTTTCAATCGTCCGTACCGTTTGTAATCACGGCTATTGAAAGCAAAAAAGCTAGCGCAATGGAAAGAGTCGTCGGGGCGGCTCGGCGTCTCAGTGACCGCTGATTCCCGTCATAAGACGGTCTTTTATTTAGATGAGGCACACCCCCGAGGTTATTCACCCCATGTAGCTACGCGCTTTATGAGGAAGGTCAGGGTTATTGCGGTAACGTGGCGATGCAACCACTCCCCAATGAGTCCCCTTAAATGTACTTCATTAAAGTTTATAAGCGTAAACTTTACCATGGAGCTTTACTGTAAAAAAATGTGGTCTTAAATTGCCAGTCAATTTGTTATAAATTATTGTGTTTTGGTTAGAACATGTGTCACCCTAAATAGGTATTCAAAATAATTATGCTAGTGACGTAGAGTGCAGATTGTGTGCGCGGTTGTCGCAGTGCAGCGTTCGGGGCGCATGGCCCCGGGCGCCGCGCCGGGTCCACTCCATGTGTGCTACAAACCGCACGTTCCTTCTTTGTTTTTGTCTACATACACATTTTACACATACCATTAAATTAGAATTCTCTTTTTCAAGCATTCTTTTCCTTTTATTTTAGCTTATAAATGCGTCAAGATTAAATGCTTTATTCTATTAGATAGAGATATTCAAAGAACTTTATTAGCGGGGTTGTCAAATGTGATGGAGTAAAATTAAAAAGAGTGAGCATATAGTGACACAAGTTAAATGTCATCGAAAAACTATAACGATTTGATGGACTGGGTGAAGTGTGTGCAAGTGGATGAAGATGCGGAGTCACTGCAGCAAGGGCGCGGAAGCTGCGCGCACGCTGCACCGGCTGGCGTTCGCGCTGTGGCGAGCCGTGTTCTACCTGCAGCGTGCGCCTGCGCGGTCAGCGCGCCGCTCGCGCAGCCTCGCAGCGCGCACGCGTGCGCCCACTGCGGTCTGTCCTACTGATACTACATCGATCATAAAAACTACGCGATCTATTTTTACTTAATATTTAAATATCCATTTCAGAGCTTTAGAAAATATGGACGTAATATACGCAGTCACGCACACGCATGAAACAACTGTAAGGTTACCTAGTAAGGAAACCTACCAGTACTGATCAATAGTGTATGCATAACTTTGGCGTAGAAATTTCATACAAAAAACTATTGTTTTAAGAAGAACAGAGACATCTTTAGATGGTGGAAATTGCCAAACTTTTTTAATGTAATGCTGGTTTTTCTTACAACAAGTAAAACACAGTTTATGAGTTTACACAGAAGCTGAAAAAAACAACATTTATACACCATTTTTATTTGCAATGACGTTTTTTCGACAATAATTGTTATTTGGGTTTTTGTCAACCGTCAATCAATGGCGTAATCAAACCTATATCTATATATATCTAATATATACCTTAGGCACACCTCTTTATAAGTTATAATAGTAATATTGCCGTAACATTTTTGTGTAGGTGTAGCTGTAAGCCACAGATACTTAGTCACATTAAATCATTAAAATATAGTCCGCTATTAATCAGCGAGCTATAATATAAAGCGATAAAAGCTGCAGTAATCACTTAAGCCACGCCTAGTGGGGCTTATTTTGTCAGCTTTATTAAAGCGATGCGTCCATCCAATCGCGATACACCTTCTCTATGATGATGACTGACGACTGCTATCTCACGGTAACAATAACACTTTAATAATGTTTCGAGAAACAAAAAATATTATAGTATGAGAATATTGTTTCGGTTGAAATGCTGATGATGATGAGTGTTTCGAGAAAAACATAAGTGGTTGAACATAGCTGCTTCCACGTATTTTACTTCTGTGCAATCGCAAAAGCGCAATGGACATGCCATTGGCTGGTAGACCTTGGCGGAAAGGTGTACAAAAGCTTTTAAAACTATATTTATAGCCTTAACTAGATTTAACATAAAATATTAGCAATCGCTACGATTTTCGTAGTATATTAGCAGTCTGCTACGACTTTCGTAGAAGATGCGAATTATCAAAAGGATCATCATACTGTTAAAATCTGGTTATCCTGTGAAAATTGCTGGACGTAAAGCTTTTGGATTTTCTGGCTTTGAGTGAAAAGCAGTACACAGTATGCACCCTTTTAAAAAGAAGACATTTTAATATCCGTAAGAGATGTCCCATAAAAACATTTGTCAGGTTAAAATTCACTGGCAATTGTTTGATTGATTGTAATCTACACAACTACATATGTAATATTGTAATACATTCTAAACAGATTTTAGATGACAAAGAAATGTTCATCAACTATACTGCAACTAAGCCTTGCTACATACTAATCTTTCGTATGAAATACGCCACTGCTAGGTATGTGACATTAATTAATCATGTGTAATTCTATTGTATGCCTAATGAGGTAAATTGTGCTGACCAAAATTATTATTGTAAGAACTTTTATGTACCACAATTAATGCAATAAAGTTTATTTCTGTTTCTATAAAATCATATACCAGACAAAGCTCGCCTTACTCAAGTAGATAAGATAGAGAAATTAAATGCATTCCTCAGTGCCACCTCGCTACATGTACATTAATATTTCTTTGAAACGAAATCCCATCAACTTGATGCGCCGACATTGAGAAAAAATGACAAGGATTAAATTACTACTTTTGATTTCATTTTAATGACAGCTCGACCTCGCAGAGTTTTTCAAAGATTTATTTTGCAATGGTAACAGTAATAAGAACTTGGCAGTAATCTGTAGTTAATGTTTTAATGGCTTTAATAACATAATTCTGTTCTTTTGTTTTAGAGTCGAGCCGTGAGTGCGCCCGCCACCCCTGCCACAGCAACTTTTTCGAGAGAACAGGTAAACCTGGTTTTTGCTTGATATTATAAAATAACTGATTCACAACAGTTTAAGTCTTAACAGCAATCGTTTAATTTACGTTTTATTAGATAATTTATTTTCATAAAGTAAAAAATTTACACAGGGTGGAAAAAACTAACGGGACATGGAGGAAATGTAGAAGGAAACATTTCTTTATAGTTAAAAATAGGTATAACCGCACTAAAACATTTTGAAAACTTGCTTGTGAAAAAAAATGTGACCCTGTATTTTTATGCCACCGATTGATAGAGTCAATAATAAGGATCAAATCAATTCAACAAATATTGTGTCTTAGACTGAAGGAATACCATTAATTCGAACCTAATTTGGGTAGATATAATTTAAAATGATTCCGTCAAGGCAGTAAATTTCTCAAAAAATACCTTATTATATTTGTTGTTTGTTCAAACACTCGGGAGCAATGAATTCGGGTCACCAACAAAAAACCTTATTTAAATAAAAAGTATTTTATATACTATTTATTAACAACAATAGACTATTCATTATTTTATAGACCTATTTATAATCGATTTTTATTTGAATAAGCTATCATTCTTAGTTTCCAAGATATTAAAGTTTTTGTTGGTGACCCGGATTCATTGCTCTCGAGTGTATTTCATGGACTCCTTAGACAGATTTGATCCTGAATATTGACCCTATCAACATAAGACTATCGTATTTTTTACATTTATTATCTGTGACATATGCCACAAAATACAGGATGGTACTCTTTGATGTTGGTTTTAGTTCGATTCCCGGTTCAGGCAAGGAAGTTTTCAGAAATCTGTGAATGCAGTTATCCTTATTTTTTTAAACAAAATAATGTTTCCTTTGAGTAAAATTTGCTATCTTTAATATTTAATGTACTTTTCCTACATGTTACGGTCGTTTTTGCCAACTTGTATATAAATAGGTAAAGACAAAACAGTTCAGTTCCTTTTTCTCCTATGTTTATCAAACGTATATATTTTTGTTTAGTAGCAATTGATGCTTTAGTGACATCAATTTAAAAAAAAAAACATTTTATGAATTAATGAAACTTAAATATTAATGAATTACGGTCGAATTTCGACCAATAAGCGACCACCAGTTATCAATAAATACGTCGTCGAGTCTCAGTAATCTACGGTCCTTGGGCAGTCAGCCGCGCTAGCAAACTGCTGACTGGCTAATCTTTACACCACGACATGAGCTATTATCATTATGTAGCTAATGTCTACACGACAGAAGAAGAACTAATCTACGGTGAAGTCAAAATGTGTCTAACTTTTCAACTATTTCTAATCGGTATTAATAAAATATTTCTGATCTTAAGTGACTGATAGCAATCACGTAACACGTTACCACGTTTGTGCATAAACTGGAACCTAATTGATTATATCTACATCATCAGTTTCTCTACTACAACGAATCTGAAATAAGTAGGTATATAATGTTTTACGTAATCTATTCATAACATTCATATCATATATTTTCTTGGCATGGCACCAAACCTCTTGAAGGAATTAAGATATATTTTCTCTATCGTGTCCATAAAATATAGATAAGGGTAACTTCTTTATAGTTTGTAAGTTTTTCTTCTAATGTCTCTATTTCTTTAGAGATGGAGATTCCGAGCTCTCTAAAACAACTTTAATGACTCCACACTAGTTTGCCCTCGTACATTTATTAGGTTTTTAATGTGAGAACTTTTAAAAGATACTCCGTGTGATGTACGAGTATGTAGGTATACTCGTATTGTATATCCATGTTTATTTAGTTCCCATACATATTATGGTAAGTAGGTCTAAAGAAACTGTCACCCACGGAAGTATAAACCTTTCATTGGCAATAGATTTTCTAAATAAGGTATACATTTTACATTTCACTGCAAAAGGAAACAGTTAAGCTTAAATCTGTACAATTTTCGCAATTATCTTTAATCAACCATAATAAGCAATTTAAATAGGCCATGGATACAAATAAATGTCTTGTGTTCAAATAGCCTTAATTTACATCACAGAAGTAGTATAGTATTATATTATCCGTGAAAGAAGCGAGGCTTACGCATCGACTACTCTAATCGGATTAACTGCATTGAATGCGAAGCTCGCAGTACGCACAGCTTCGCGTCGCCTGCGCGGCCTGCGCCTACGCACCACTTGAGACACTTTCACAGAATTATGTCGCGCCTACGACCTTATGTTGGCTTCTGACATAAACACTTTAAAGCAAGACAAATCAGGGCTTTTCTCTTCGCCGTCACCTTTCTATTCTAGTTTACTGTAACAACAGCATTATGATATACATACTTTTCCACACGTCCGGTTTAATTTCATAAAGCGGAAATTATGTCGAGATTAGCTGTCTCGAGTTAGTTATGAAGATCCGACAAATGTTTACAAGTCCTTCACACTGCACACTGCACAGTGTACGCCCGGCCGGTAACACGTGTTATAGCTTAATCTACAAGAGGGGTCCGAAAATAACTCTTTGTGAACACTGTGATTGCTGTGTAAACTATTTCCTACCTACTGACCTTGAGGGATTTGTGTGAATGAATTATGGAAATTGAATTTTAGACGATTGATTCTAATTATACTTTTACACCTACACTTGAAGAAACTGTAACTGCACAAAACCTTGACAATGAACGAAATAATTGAGAATTTCAAATATTTAACGTTGTATGTAAACGTTAAATAAAAGCTTTATTTTTTATATTATGTTACACAATTTCATTATTAATTTAGGGTTTTTATATTGTACAACGTGATAATTGAAGCTTTAGATTGCTGTTATGCGCATAGGCTGGAAATGCGATAAGTATGCTGGTCGCTCCGACTCTGGTGACTATTAAATTATTTTAAAATTACATGAGCACACTTTAGATTTTAAGATGATAATTTTGGTATAAAACAATATTCTTCGATGTTTGTTAATTTTAACCCAAAGGTAGACTGGTAGACAATGCCATATGGCGTTAAGTCCGCCTTACGTACCAGTTTTAGTATGTAAAAGATTTAATATTTATTGATCTTTACCATATTTTAATGTATTCAAGTGCTTGTCCAGTTCAAACTACTCTCAGTCACCTATCTTTACTTCTCTACTACATAAACTTAGCGTTTGCTGATGGGCTATTGCTTCCTATACAACCAGATGCAGCTGAAAAGCTGTATTGAATGTCTTCCACGACCTGCCGTCACATGACGTCCGTCCGTAGCTCTATTAGCGTCCTTGCTTACTTCCACAGATTCTGCTAGTACAGTACGAACTAAAAGTAAAGATAGGAAGAAACCAATCTACGTCCACAACGTGTATCTTGTGTTCCTTTGTATCTAGACTCTTTATATAGAATTACTTTTTAATCACCATCCAAATTTTTATAGGTATCAGGTAGGTATACAAAGACTTCATTTTTGAAAAAATAATTGGTAGGTATATATTTTCGTAATAAAATTAATTTCCCGGAAAAATTATCAATTTATGTGTGGTTAAAACGTCATTTTTGATATGCATATATCTCAATATTCTAGTACTGAGTGATAATAGAAGGGAAAACACGTAGGTATTTAATTATTTTCAAGAGTGATTTTTAAGTCAAACATAAACTTTGTGATACCATATTTCAATATTTTAGTACTGAGTGATACCAACAGAAAAAACACGTATTTTATTATAATAAAACAAAGTTTAACCGGATTAAATCGCGTATGTTATTTAAATTGGTTTTCCTGACGTTTCGAAAGCTTTGCAGCATTTCGTGGTCGCAGGTAGACTAAGATGACAAGCGTCTTTACATATATTTCTAAAAAATAAATTTAATCTACCGTACAATATTATTAATTAAAATCGTTTCGATGCACGCAGTAATACGCGATTGAATCCGGTTAAACTTTGTTTTATTATAATGTGTAGTGATCGCGAAAACCTAAGAAATTATTACGTATTTTATTATTTTCAGCAAAGATCAAAATTTGGATGGTGATTAAAAATTCATGCTGTATTAACCCTTGTATCGTTCCCCAGGGTGGTTCCCGGTCGGCGAGTTTTCCCGGCGGCCCCGGCAGCAGGCTGGACCTATGTTATGTGGCAGAGCGTATGCTGGCATTACACCTGCCTGAACGAGACGCACATGCGGAGGCACAGGCTGCGCATATGCTCACCAATAAACATGGGGAACATTTCATGGTGAGTTTTTCCTAAATTACAAGTGATTAAATCTTTTCGTTTACTTCAGCGTAGCGATAGCGAGTATTGCTTTATTTCGAGAGGCAAATATTTGATATAGGACTGTTAAGCTGTTCCTCATGATATTATAAGTGACCAACCCGTAACAACCCGTTTCGTCTTTGCCCACTTTTATAACTGGCACTAGAAGTTAAACAAAATTGGCTACCTATTACTGTTCAAAAAAGACAGCCCTGTGACAGACAGGCGGACGGACGGACGGACGGAAAGCGTAGCGAGAATAATAGAGTCCCGTTTGGCACCCTTTTGGTACGGAACCCTAAAAATGAGTACTTTCTATGTATTTCTTTAGGAAGTTTTCATTTTATATTTAATATATTTTAATTACCTAGAGGAAGTGCTGCCCACATGCTGGGCGCGTCGCCGCCTAATAAGAGCGGCGGCTTTGAAGAAATATTTTATTTGAAATATAATTTTATAAGACGGCTTTAATTGGTACTAATTTTACAACAAAAGGAAAAATTTATAGATAACGGTGGACTATAGTTAAGTAAGTTTGTAATTGAAATATATTTTGTATCTTTTCATATATTACCATTTATAACATTAATAACGTAATATTGTAGTATGAATCTCTTCTTCTATCGTGTCGACATGAGCTACATAATGATAACAGATAAACCACACTACCCTTTTTAGTATTGAATGGTACCTATTGAGTGATTACAAAAATTATAGGTGCTAAATCAACTAATGTACTGGTTTAAGCTAGCCTAGTAGTAAATACCACATTAGTAGTACAACATTGGCGCAACAAAGTCTAATGTAAATTCGACCTGCACCCTTATATGGTGTACGTTTCGTAACTCTAATGTTACAAATAAAACTCAGCTCAGCCTTAAAAGTCTTCTAGGTGATATTAGCAGCGAAACCTTAACTCTTACTTTAAATAGCGTACTAAAGTAGTCTTTAGCTGATGGTACTACTACCACTACGGTAGTACTAATAACTTACATAGTTTCGTTTGTCTCCTAAAGTTTTGCTACTCGTCTGTATCGTTAATCAGTGTCGTTGGGTTTTCTTCGTAGTCAAACTTAGCTGAACTCTAATTTGCTAAGGTTCTTGTCCGCTCTTTGATTCTAAGGGGCGGTCCTTTGTCTGGCTTGGTAAATCTAGGCTACCTAGGTACGAGACTTTATATAATAATTAATATCGTCTACCTAAAAACATCTAATTTATGTAAGTGTGTACGAAAAAATCTCGCTGGCATAATTATACAAAAAAAACTGCCCAGTAATTTATATTATTGTCGTGTTAGAAATTGCTGGCGTGTTATTTCGTTGCGTACGGAATAAGTGTTCTTTTTTAGGGTTCCGTAGTCCTACAAGGAACCCTTATAGTTTCGTCATGTCCGTCCGTCTGTCCGTCTGTCCGTCTGTCCTAATCCTTTACCGCTTAATAACTTCTACAGTTATAAACATAAGTAAATGTAATTTTGACAAAAAATGGAATAGATATAGATCTCAATTTTAGAAGAATAAAAAAATCTTGATTACGTATTTTAGGGGTGGCACCCATACATGTGAAATGGGGATGAAAATATTTTTTTCCCGTGTGTCCCGCCCCCTGCCATTTCTAAATTATGCAACGTAGAAACTTAGTCTTCAACATTGATAGACCTTTATAAAAACTCTCTTTTAAAATTATTTCAAGTACCAGGCCCCTCAGAAAGTATTGCGAAAAAAAGTTTTTATATATGGGAGACTGGCCAGTTATAATGTTTTTCGAAAATATGATTATTTATAAGTAAAAATAAGTAAGTTCCAATTTCAAAATTTCCCTCCACATTTTTTGCGAGTTAATTCAAAGTATTGTGTCTCACTGAAATATGGATCTGCGCCGGGAACATTTTAGAGCTATGATTTTATACGATTTCAAGTGTCGCCTGAAACCGGATGAATCGTACGATAGACTTCAAATGGCATTCATGGATGAAGGCCCTTCCAAGGCAACCGTGTATCGTTGGTATAACGAATTCAAGCGCGGTCGACCAACTTTGGGGGATGACGAAAGAAGCGGTCGCCCTTTGACGGCTGTTACCGAAGAAAACGTGCTAGCAGTGAAAATTTTAATCCAAGACAATAGGCGAATTACATATCAGGAGATTCAACACATATTGAAGATTGGATCGGGAAGCGTTCACGAGATTCTACACAGCCATCTTCGCGTGAGGAGGATAGTATCACGCTGGGTGCCGCACAACCTCACCGATGCTCAGAAGCAGGCCCGGGTGGAATGGTGCCGTGATATGCTTAACAAATTTGAAGCAGGCTCGTCTCGGCGTGTTTACGACATCGTTACAGGTGATGAGTCCTGGATTTATCAATACGACCCAGAAACCAAGCGCCAGTCGACTGTTTGGGTGTTTCAAAATGAGCCAACGCCTACCAAAGTGAAGCGATCTAGAAGCGGGGGTAAGATTTTGATCGCTAGCTTTTTTAATTTGACTGGCCACTTGGTATCAATTCCCTTACGGGATCAAAGAGGCATTAATGCCGAATGGTATACTACCAAATGTTTGCCAGAAGTTTTCTCTGTTATAAGCAACAAGCGACCAAACACAGGGCTCCGCGGGCTACTGCTCCACCACGACAATGCACCTGCGCACACCGCACTCAAAACGAGGGACTTCCTGGACAGCACGCCAGTCAAACTCCTGGGTCACCCTCCTTACAGCCCTGATCTAGCACCGTGTGACTTCTTTTTATTCCCAAAAATAAAAAATCAGCTCAAAGGGATACAATTTTCGTCGCCGGAAGATGCGCTGGCTGCGTTCGAGCAGGCTGTAAACGAGGTGTCTGCGGCGGACTGGAAAAAGTGTTTTGAAAACTGGTTTAGGCGCATGAATCTTTGTATAGAGGCTGGTGGAAAGTACTTTGAAAAGATTTGATAAAAATATATGTACGTATAGAACATTTTTTTTTAGTTTCGCAAAACTTTCTGAGTGTCCCACGTATAATGTGATTATAAATTTTTGAGTTATAGTGAGAAAACTGAAAAATACTTAAGACGTCCTAGTTCATAGGTCATTGACTTTAGAGAAAAATTATCGTAGCAAATAATGCTCCTTTAGTTACTTTCTATTTAAAAAAATCACAAAAAGAAACACATTTCTTAAATTTAGCTTCATAAATTTAGCGCTAGGTGGCGCTGTTTGCAAAAACTAAAATCAATCAAATCAACTCAGCCTATCGCAGTCCACTGCTGGACATAGGCCTCTCCCAAGTTGCGCCACAACGCTCGGTCCTCTGCCTTCCGCATCCAGTCCCCCCCAGCCACGTTCTTTAGGTCGTCGGTCCACCTGGCAGGGGGGCGCCCTACGCTGCGTTTGCCAAACTAAAATAAAACTAAAATAGCAATGATTAATATTCGATTTGATTCGTTTGTAATTAGACCTACTTAAGGAACCCTATAATTCTGAGCATGGCCCGACATGCTCTTGGCCGGTTTTTAAAATAATGAAGCAATTTCAGTGGGAGGATTTCAGGAAAAAAGTGGGAGAAAAAATTCTTATGCAAACTTTTACCGTAGAGAAACAAAAAAAAACATATTTGAAAATCGAACTGACCACCACGAGTAGAACACAAAAAAAAAAAAAAAAACGCGCGAATACTGCAAATTGTTGTGAACATGGAGTGACGACAGTGATTTGACTCCAAAATCCATTAAATCCGAAGTCGTTGGCATTATTAACAATCTACTCCCAGAAAGTCAAAGGAAACATACTGACAGTCTACAACGATTTCTACAAGTGGAAAACTACAAAAGGCGTCAAGTCTACGGACCAGATACATCTGAATCAGTGTTTTTAGTCTATTTCAAGCATTCATCATGTACAAAAACTTCAAGTTATAAGCCTATGGTGCATGGGTTCGATGCTCAGGTCAACAATAAGCATCGAGCACATCATTAAAATAAAACTTTTTAACAAAAAATTTAACCGACGAAAACATAAACTGAAAAGCGAAAAATAAATGTAAATAACTAATTATGAGTCGGCGCCAAACAAACAACCTTACGCACGGAATTGTACATGGCACCCGTGACGTAGGACACTATTTGTATACTTTATTCCCTTGTTGAATAATCTACAAATTTAGTTTCCATTTCTTCCAGGTATTCGAAGTGAGTGGCGGCGACAGCGCGGGTGGTGTCGGGGCAGCGCGCGGTGTGTTCGGGCGTGCTCGCTCGCTCGGCTGGGCCGGTGACCTGGCGCCACCGCTTGAGCGACTCTGCGCAGCCTGCAAGCACATCGAGAGCTGGCTCGCTGCGCATCCCAAAAACGTCGCCATATTACTAGCGTGGTGAATATTTTTTTCTTTTCTCAAAAATGCTTGCAAATTCGACCATTATAATGACAACCTTCTTCGAGATAAATCGAAAATGCTGTACTAGTCAAATACATGCGAACAGCGGCCGGCAATCAACTCAGCCTATCGCAGTCCACTGCTGGACATAGGCCTCTCCCAAATTGCGCCACAACGCTCGGTCCTCTGCCTTCCGCATCCAGTCCCCCCCAGCCACGTTCTTTAGGTCGTCGGTCCACCTGGCAGGGGGGCGCCCTACGCTGCGTTTGCCGATACGCGGTCTCCACTCAAGGACTCGTCTGCTCCAACGGCCATCGGTCCTTCGACAGACATGGCCAGCCCACTGCCACTTCAGCTTACTGATCCTACAAGCTATGTCGGTCACTCCGGTTCTTCTCCGGATAATCTCGTTACGGATTTTATCCTTCAAAGAAACTCCAAGCATAGCTCGCTCCATAGCTCGCTGAGCGACTTTAAATTTGTGGACTAGCCCAACTGTCAGTGTCCACGTCTCGGCACCGTAAGTCATGACTGGCAGGACGCACTGGTTGAAGACCTTTGTCTTCAAACTTTGCGGTATAGGCGACGAGAAGACTCGGCGAAGTTTGCCAAATGCTGCCCAGCCCAGACGGATCCTTCTGTTGGCTTCTTTCTCGAAGTTGTGTCTACCAAGCTGAATTGCCTGCCCTAGGTAGACGTATTCCGTTACAACTTCGAGTGCCGACCCTTCAACGAATATTGGCCTCGGCATGACATGCATATTGAACATGACTTTAGTCTTGTCCAGATTCATGCCGAGACCGACACGTCGAGAGGCTCCGTTTAAGCTGTGCAGCATTTCGCCCAGTTGTTCCAGCGACTCAGCCATTACAACGATGTCATCGGCAAAACGGAGATGTGAGATGTTCTCGCCGTTAACGTTGATACCCTGTCCAGTCCAGTCCAGCGTCTTGAAGACGTCCTCCAACGCGTTAGTGAACAATTTCGGGGATATTACATCCCCTTGTCTCACCCCTCTGCGCAGTTGGATTGGCTTCGTCTTTTGGTCCTGAAGCTGAACAGTCATGGTAGCAGCGTTGTATAGGCATCTCAGCATCTCTATATACCGCTCATCAATGTGACATCGCTGAAGAGCATCCAGAACTGCCCAAGTTTCGATAGAGTCGAAGGCCTTCTCGTAGTCCACGAATGCCATACACAGCGGCTGATTGTACTCTTCAGACTTCTGTATGATCTGCCGAACAGTATGGATGTGGTCTACGGTGCTATAGCCTTTTCGAAACCCAGCTTGCTCTGGTGGCTGGAATTCGTCGAGTCTTCCGGCGAGACGATTCGTGATGACCCTCGAGAACAGCTTGTACACATGACTCAGGAGTGAGATGGGTCTGTAGTTCTTCAGAAGGGTTTTATCCCCTTTTTTGAAGAACAGTACCACCGCACTCCCGCTCCATGCCTCCGGTGTAGAGCCTTGTTGGATGACGGAATTAAACAGACTCTGTAGCTCCTTCAGGACCGGAGCCCCGCCTGCTTTTAGGAGTTCAGTAGTAATGCCGTCATCGCCCGGAGCTTTGTTGTTCTTAAGCTGCTCGAGGGCCGCCCTAATCTCGCCCTGGTCAACGTCCGGAAGATCCTCGGTGTAATGGCGCGTGAGCTGGGCTCTTTTGTCGTAATTGCTAGGAACCGCTGGTCTCGCCGTTTTCGTGGAATACAAATGCCCATAGAAGTTTTCGACCTCATCAAGCATCTCGATCTTAGAGGTGACAATTTTGCCATCCGCGGCTTTCAGTTTCATCAGAATGCCGAATGGCCGGCAATGCTAGTATGAAATTTCTTGAAAATGAAAATTAATATCTGTCCTGTTTAATGGCCAAAATAATTTCTATGTAAACCATATGTAGGTAAACTCACATTATTTGTTATGTAATTTAAAAAAAGAACGAACTTTTACTCCGAACATGGCAACCAAGGAGGTTACTTATCAAAGATCTTATTTAAATTTCGAAGTAAAAAAGAAATAAATAACATACTGACGCGTAAAAAAATATTGTAGTTCGTCATTGATTCTAGAATTTATAAAATTAATTATTATTTATTTTTGATTTAATTTATAAAATGAATTGTTAGTTTGACTTTCCACGCATTATTTGAAAAAAAAAAACAACTGGCCGCAACCAGGCATTGATAGACTCACGCATATGTGCCGTTCGTCCACCAATGCTTTTACTGCAGGCCGTTGCAGTAATGTACTACATTGAGACAAGTAATTAGAAAGGATGAGTGATCTTGTAGGTAGGGATCTAAAGGTCCAATCCCTAGAGAAGAGATGTTCGGCTCGCGGCTGGTATTGTGCGGGAGTAAAACTGTATCATAGCAGGAAGATGGATAGGTTGGATCCACCTGCGTAATACTATCAATTGACTATCAATCAATCGTTTAATCCAGCTGTGCCCGTCTGGTGCGGCGATCTATAATAAAAGGAAGACTGATAAGTTTCTTTTAGATTATGTTTTCCGGGTGTTGATAATACATAGTTGATGGTAATAGCAAAATTCCTAGATAAGTTTAAAAATAGATATTAAAACTAAGTAAATAAGGCAATAAGATAGTGTTAGATGTTTTAGTATTGATATGATACTAAACTGTAAGAACCATTTTTTTTAAACCAATTTCCTTAAATCCTTATGCGGCTTGCGGTAGGTGTGATTCGGGAGAAAATGTAACGTCATGTAAGATTTTTGCGTTATGAGCAGGCATATACGCAAACCGCGTGCTCTCTCTTTCTTTCTCTTTCAAGTGTGTCTGTGTGTGTATGCGTAAGGAACTTCGTTTCTGACTGGGGTCCCCTGACCGCACAAGTTTTTTTTTACATCCTCTATTCTATTATTCTGCTTAGTAAAGGGGTTTTAATCAACTGGTCCCTTATTTATTCTCTATCAATTTGTGTGATAAATTTGTCATACCTACATATTTGTTATATATATATAATACATACCATACATACGTTTGTTCTTATTTCCAGGGGCAATCGCGAGCGCCTAGGCGTGCTAGTGGCAGCATACATGCATTACTCTGCGATATGCGGTGCGCCGGAGCATGCCCTCGACAGATACGCCATGCGACGATACCTCGACGACAGGGTGCCCGTCTTCCAACTACCCAGCAATAAACGGTAAATACGACTGGACACCTCGACTGTGGGTTTATTTGGATCCTCATGACACATCCAATCCAAGCCACAGTTTTCGGGTCATGTTAACCTGTTATCCTAATGAAATAAATAAATACCTATTAATAACTTACGAACTTCCTACCAATAACAGTCAAGATGTTAAGATGACAATAAAATTGTTTTGTTATCAAAGTTGTGCTGAGATGGTCTCATCTGCGATATGAGAAAAGGTACCTATGAGACGTAAAATAAGCCATTTTAATTTTTCTTTATTTATGTTGAATTGCAAGCGTAGCATGACGACTGTAGACAAAAGTTTTGTCTACGAAAGAATAGACAAAATGTCATTTTTAATAAATACATTATAATTTCCTGTCTTTAATGGCCATGCTACGCTGGTCTTTGTCAGATATCGTCAATATAATACGATCGCATACTTACGGCCAAAATAAACATCCAATCTATCCACGATTTACCCTACTAGAGATAGAAATTTGACATATTTTGTATGAAGGATAAATGTCAAATTCCTATCTCTAGTAGGGCAAACCGTGGATAGATTGGATATTAATTTTGGCCGTTTAGTTGGTTCCTTTTATAGATGAGCGGATTATATGTTGGCAATTAAGACAAGAATTTACCCTAGAAGTTATTTATTAATTCATTAAGCAGTACCTTTGATCTATTCATTTCTATACGTATTTTTTATTAAGTAACTTCTTTGAGTGTTCATAAATTCAATAAATAAATAAACTATGAACTATACACAACGTGTTATTGAAATAACTGAAACAATCAGCTGATCCTTACATTTGTGTTCACATAAATCGACTAAATGCAGGGAGCAGATGAATTTTTTTCATGATTTCAGGGTTTATCCCATAGTAAAACTTGTTCATACTAATGAGTACAATGACCCCTTAAGAGGTTTTCAGTTATTTCAATAACAAGTTGTATAGTAGGTACTAAAACCATATGTTTCTTCGGTACAGTTATATCGACACGTTTGCTGGTCTTCTGGCGGGGCAGATCCGAGTGAACGCTGCACCACTGCACCTGACACACATCAGCGTGGCCGGCTCCCTCGCATCACCTGCGACGCCCACCATCGCCTTCCTCAAGATATACGAGAACTTTGTCTGCGTGTACACGTCCGGTAAATATCATCACTGTACTACATATTAGAGGATACACGTTCTACAATACTAGCTGTACCTATACAACGTGTATCAGAAATGCGTGGTCATATTTGAAGAGCTTATTCAGGGGATGCTATCAAACTACTTTTACTATGGCACCAACTCTGAAATCGCGAAAAAATAATCAGCTGATCCTTGCATTTTGTCGAGCGACATCGATGATTTAGTAGGGAACAGATGATATTTTTTTCACGATTTCAGAGTTGGTCCCATAGTAAAAGTTGTTCTTTGCTATGCCCTGAATGAGCTCTTCAAATATGACCACGCATTTCTGATACACGTTGTATAATAATAATCTATGAACACCAAATCGCCTTGAAACATGGCCCAGCAGTATGGAAAAGCTGCAATGAAACTTTTGGTCTGTTGCTAGTCACCAGGCCAGGAAGAACAAAGTTGAAAGGGTTTCGTTTTAAATGCCTGGAATATTTAGGTTGGCAAACCTCCTCAGTCAGCACTTTCAGTCCCTTCTGTCTGTTTCCTGATAGGTATAATCTGGTGGTCTTCAAGGCACGAGTGAATAGGTTTTTGCTGGGCACGCCAGCACCATCGCCGACCACACGATAGCTTAATATCAACGGTCAAACGCAAGCCCATTTAAGATAAATACACGCAGCTGAAGTTGACTTTTGATAATAGATAGATAGAGTATACTTTATTGTTTGCACACTATAAAAATAAAAATAAAGTTATAACAAACATGAGCACAGATGGCATGATAATGCCATCGTTCTTCCTCATACATTTTGCTATTACTTTTAATTGTAGTCCTTGAAAAACAATAATTTTGATCCAGGTCTGTACATGGTGAACGGCGGCGGCTGGACGGTGGGCGTGGGGCGGCTGGCGCTGCGCGGCGACGTGGTGGTGCGCGCCTACCGCCGCGCGGCGCCCGCGCCCGCGCCCGCCGCGCGCCGCCTGGTGTTCGCGTGTCAGTTCCACACCTGCGCCGTGGCCGACCACACGCTCTCCTTCACCAAGCAGCAGCTCGATCATGCTGTGCACGGTAACCACCAGCACCCACTTTCCTAGCTTTCGGAACTATGTAACGTGTAATGATACCTTACTCTCCCCCCAGTCTCTGAAAAGCTGATCAACTCAAACATTAATTGCTGACCAATCACAGGAGCTGACTTATGATTTGACAACAGATCCAATTGATCAGCCTTCCAGAAACTGGGGGTCAGTAAAACAGGAACAGAGACTACACATGGTTCAATTCCGTCTTGTATAACAATATTATACATTAAAGGCGGAAACTAATCTGTATCATTCACGCGTAATGTAACATTCGGAACAATACACACAGACGTTACATTTATATAAATTTTGTACAAGAGCCACCTCTTAAATTATTAATGATGATGTAACAGTTGAAGCTCTCGCTCTCAGACACTGTACTGAAATCTGTCATATTTACTTTGTTACACGTTAAGGTGAATATAATACTAGAACATTTGCTTGTAACAGAACATCGAGCCGTTCTACTGTTTTACCATTCTACGTTGTTTCACGAACCGATCATATAGAGCAATACGCTCGACGCTTTGTTACAACTTGAGCTTATAGTTTCGAATTTTTGGTTGTAATATACCATTCGTAAAAACGATACATTATATGCTCGATAAAATTCTCTAGTTTAAACTCACCTTCACATTACGCATCAATGTTACAGGCCAGCTTCCATATTTAAATGAAATAAATAACGGTCAATATAATAATAGGTCTGATGGTAGAAATTTCTTTGAAATAAGCAGTACCTTTGTACTAAATACTTTTAATACTGTCTCCTTTCATATGTTATTGTGTGTACATAAATTATAAATAAATAAATAACGTTACACGTTACGTTTGTCTGAATACATCTTGCCCTGCTTTATGCCCTGCAACGTTACTTAAAGCCTCTCGCAGACTGCACACTTTTCATCGGCCAATAGTTTAGTCGGGTTCTTAATCAGTACGAAGACTTATGGGAGTTTGCACACTAGCAGACCCGATTTTCCATACAAAAGTTATATCACCCAACTATCGGCCGATAGTTTAGTCTCCAGTGTGTGGGGAGTTAATCCTTCTATCACCATGCAGAATGTCTTTTCTTTACTGCGTACCATTTATATAAAACCTCATTTGTCATTGATGTTATCTCAAACTAAATAATTTGTTATCTTTACACAAAAAATACTTGCACTACACTATGCTAACGTGTATGACACTTCTAAATCTGCCTATTCTGCAAAAATAACTATGATGCATAGCATTATAATAGTAGGTAGTTAGGTACAGTCAGAAGCAATCATAACTTTTTATCGACTAAGTAAAAAACCCCAATACTATCTATCTGACCCAAGCCACGAGAATAAACATATGACTATGGGTAGTAGAGCTATATCTTCTATACATGGCCTATATTTATCCGTTCCATTCATAGTCAGATATCTATTGTTAGCGATTTTAAAACCGTCGATAGGTTGATATTATTGCTTCTGACTGTACATTCCAGACTAGATATTTATTTCAATAAGTCTTGTCTACAGTAGAATGCAATTACGCCAACGTGATTTTGTTATCATGAAAATTGCTACGACCATTAAGTGTGAGGTCAAAGCAATAAATTAACCAGTAAGGAAAACACTAATTTACTGGCCATGTTTTGAATTAGGTGTACATTTGACCTCGGATGCAAAACACACTGATTACACTTTTATTACGTACAGAGTTCTTGGGAAGTCCCCAACGGGAAAAGATAAAAATTGGGGAAAAGTAATCTCATTATTTGTATGGGAACGTTTTAAAACTGGAACTTATAAGCGACGACTCATAAGGCCCCACCATATAGCCTATCATCACCATTTATAATGTACTTATCGAGTTTTTTATTTTTAGTATTTGTCGTGATAGGGGTCATAGCAACACATATCTATTCTGAGAAAATTTCAACCGGCTACCTATTACCGTTCAAAAGATACAGCCCTGTGACAGACAGACGGATGGGTGGGTGGACAGCGTAGTGAGAGTAATAGGGTCCCGTTTGGCACGATTTACGCACGGAACCCTACAAATTAAGGTACCATTTCTTATACACATTAGGAACGAGAATCAAGTACTGAACATCCTCCTTTAGTAAGTCTCTCGTTCAATCAGTCAACCTGTGTACTCGCTTTTTGTTCCTCGCAAACTTTCATCTAATATCTAGCTCAATTTACTAAGAATAGTAACAATCGTCAGCAGTGGGACAGGGTCCAGAATACGGCTCTGATATTGCCCTTGGTATTTGGAAAAAGCGAAGCAAGTATGGTACTAATTTCAGAATATAGGATAGATACTGTGTTCTGGAGTTGTGGTGTCTGTCACCTGTGTAACGGGAAACCTAATGTGTAATGTGGAAGCAAATACCGAGCAGCTTTATTGTACTGAACTGAAATTACAATTAAATCAAATAATAGTACTGATTCTTTTGTACACCTTACAAACTAAAAAATAATAATTAATAATTATTATTTATTAAATATTTAATTAAGGACGCGTTCGCAAAATTGATAGGTACAGAATCGAACTACTACATTGACACGGGTCATACACACAAGTGTACGCTCGCTAACTTCGATAATAGTAGTCAAGTGAACTCATTTTGATACTTTGAAAGATTCATTTTTTTTTACGTATTTCTTTGTAATAAAATTTTGGTAGGTACCTACTACCTACAAAAAACATATTTTTGGGCACGCCGAAATTACATGCAGAGCTTACTCTCCCGACTCTCTACTCTGTTTTTTATGAGCTATTAAGGTTTACAATAGAAACAACAGAATCGGGCAATCGATCACCGATCTGCTAGTATTATAATTTATTACACGTGTATCACGAGCGTCAGCATAAAATTGTCAAAGTCGTACAGGCAGTATTTTCTGAAGTTAGTTTCATTACCCAGATCCATCATTCCCAAGCGACGGTGCGGTTGAGCTGGTATTCCTACGTGGGGAGGGGGGTGGGGGTGCTGCGCCGGCGCCGACTCCCGCCGCTCCCCTCCGCGCCGCTCCTGATGCGCTCGCACGCGCTGACTCGCTCGAACATCTGCGACCGCTGTCAACACTCACCGATGACGATCCTGGTAAGCATAATTATGCCTTTACAGGTTACTGGAAAAGACTGAACATAGGACAACATTTAAGATTTCCTACATAATATTTGTATACTGGCTTCGAGTGTGCTGGAGCGAAGGTTGAAGTTAATTTTACTTTCTTTTATTTTCAACACTACGAGCTATGTTCCCAAAAGTTACACAATTAGCATTTATTAAGTATGAGTGTAACGAGAACTACAACATCCAGCTATCATCCTGCATTGTGGTACAATGCTGTTTACCGACTTTCAGACTTAACTCGACGTGGACACTGACAGTTGGGCTAGTCCACAAGTTCAAAGTCGCTCAGCGAGCTATGGAGCGAGCAACGCTTGGAGTTTCTTTGAAGGATAAAATCCGTAACGAGATTATCCGGAGAAGAACCGGAGTGACCGACATAGCTTGAAAGATCAGTTAGCTGAAGTGGCAGTAGGCTGGCCGTGTCTGTCGAAGGACCGATGGCCGTTGGAGCAGACGAGTCCTTGAGTGGAGACCGCGAATCGGCAAACGCAGCGTAGGGCGCCCCCCTGCCAGGAGGACCGACGACCTAAAGAACGTGCCTGGGGGGGACTGGATGCGGAAGGCAGAGGACCGAGTGTTGTGGCGCAACTTGGGAGAGGCCTATGTCCAGCAGTGGACTGCAATAGGCTGAGTTTAGACTTAACTCAATCACACTAAGACCATTGTCAGTTAACATGATCACCAGTGTGGACCAGTTAAGCCGGCAGTGATTGCCTATAATCTTTGTCACATAGCATGGGTATGGTGACAGTAGGATAGAACGATGCCGTATGAATAAGTGTAAAAGACACTTCACCACAAACAAAACGTGTATTTGACACCTGTCACCGTGAAGCTTCCACGATTGTCGATCTTTAATTGATTGTCCGGTGCAGCCTGGGCAGTCAGCTCCGCTACCAACCTACTGACTGGCTAATCTTTGCCCGCGACATGTAGCTCATGTCCACACGATAGAAGAAGAAGACCTGTCACGGTGACAGGTCTTCTTCTTCTAAAACCTAAGCCATGTAAAAAAGATTATAGTATAGGCTTCTCTCTGTTTCAGGAGCCTTTATTCAAATTACATAGGGCATTTCTCGCTCTCGTCTGCTTACATCCCATACAATATTTGTCTCCTGTTTTCTAAATATTCTTTCAAAATATATTATCTGTATTAAAACATTAAATAACATACCTAAAAATACAACATGTTATTACGAATAATTAAATAATAAAAAATAAATTAAATGATAATTATTATTATTATTAATTTTTTAATTCTATTGAATTGTTTGGTGAATCGAAGACTACCTTTAAGTGTGCAGTATTGTTAGACCACATTTCTTCTTATGCTGATGATATAAATAGAGAAGGCTCGTGGCTAAGTAACAACTGCGTGGATTGTACAATCTGCGAGGTTAAGCTGCACTAGCTGCGGTCAGTCTGTAGATGGGTGACCGTTTCGTTACTCATTGAGACCACTTAATGCCTCGGAGACCACGTAAAGCCATCAGTCCTGTGCCTGATCTCTTTCCGGTCGTGTTTATAATATGTCCCACGCAGATGGTTATTAGTCTCCGTTGAGATTGGCCGCCGCGCACCTGCGCCGTGAACGAAATTCGACCGGGAGGACATTATAATATAAATAAAATACGATAGATCATAAAATGAATGCTCATTATTAAAAAAAAATATACTTAATGAGCCGAATGAACTGTATATGTGAGTGAAAATTATATTGATTATACCGTATGCGGCACTTGCTAGTAACGTGAATTTGAAGACGGCACGGCTTTGTTGGAAGCTCGAAGCAATCAAGTCTATTTTTTTAAAGAAACGCATTCGTCACGTTAAATGCTGACTTAAGAAAGTACGGTTTCACCGTATACACCGACACGACCCTTCGCAAAAACGTAATATTTCGCGTAGGTGCTCGTAGACTCCCGTAGACAACCGTAGCACGTAGGTCTTGTAGCACGTAGTCACGTAGGTCCTGTAGCTAATAAACGTCAATTTTAATAAAGGGTACTTTGCATATTTATTTTAGATATTTCAAATTATATTTTCAATTTTCTGAGCTGAAGAGGATCTGCATTATATGATGTCGATTTTTTTTTTTTGTATAAAAATTACGGAGAGAAATTGATTTAAATAACCGAAAAGAAGCCCAATTCACGTATATCCACGCCTTAATGAGCAATGGATCGCATATTGTTTTTGCTACCTACTAATTTAACTTCATCATCATCATCATTACAGCCGAAAGACGTCCACTACTGGACATAGGCCTCCCCCAATTAAGGGGGGGATATGCCATAATCGCCACGCTTGGCAGGCGGGTTGGCGATCGCAGTTGCTTGGTTAAATACTCAGAGAACGCTGCTGCCCATCCTCTGGTGAATCCCTTAGTCGCCTTTTACGACACCCATGAGAAGAGATAAGGGTGGCTATTCTTTAAGTCCGGCACCACACGGACCCTAATTTAACTTGCTTATTTTTAAATAATTTAAGAGCTAGACATATATAATTAATTTTGAACTGCGGTGTGAACACCGCATTGCATCGTCTGTAAACCGGAATAAAAATATTTGAAAATCATACATTAAAAAGCTTAAAGAAAGCGATCGGCCTGAACCTACAACCGTACTAACTATAGATAATAAATGGGTTTGCGCACGAGGAAAGAGGTGTGGCCACGAAGTAATTTCGCGGATGGAAAGCACACATTAATAACATGAGCGCTAATCCATTACGAGACTCTCAACCTTGACTGACTGACCTGACCAGTGTGTCAGTCAAGGTTGACGAGCAGGTAACGAAGTTCATCAGTTACGGTATTGTTTATTGTCTAGTTCTGAATTAAACGAACGATAAACTTGCAGCTTTTAAAAAGCTTACGTATTCACCACAACATTTTATGTACCGTAAAAACTTTAAGAGCTGAGTGCATTTTTTATTTTCTATTTTGCACAACTTACTTACTTTCTTACTTTGTGTGATGAACGTAAGTGTTTGTGTTGGTCTGGGTGTTTCTTATGTATTATAAGTATGTATTTACAAAAAAAAAAAGTATTTCATCCTCCTGCCCTTATTCCAATTTATTTGGGGTCAGCGCAGCATGTTTTTTTCTTCCATAAAAAAAAGTATATATGTATTATATCCATTGTCTAGTACCCATATCACAAGCTCTGCTTAGTTTGGGACTAGATGGTGCTGTGTAAAAATGTCCCGAAGATATTTATTTTATTTATTTATTTACTTACTATGGGAGCAACTCTAAAATCGTGAAAAAAACATCTATTCCTTACATTTTGATCGATTTTAGTCATGTATGTATGGCATGTACACACGGCTACACATCTCCAGTATAAGCTGATTTCGCATCGTATAGGTTTTTCGTACAATGTGAGGTCAGTTTATACTGGAAATTTATAGCTTGATCTGTAGCCGCAACGATTTAAGAAGCTACTACATTATTCGTAGTGTAGCCGTGTGTACAGCAGTTTTTTTTGACGATTTCAAAGTAGCTTCCATTGTAAAACTTGGTCAGAATGATGAGCAAAGCCTGCTCTCATCGACCATACAGCCCAATAGACGCCTAATGTTGAATATAATGCGTACCATAAATTCTGCCACTAGCTGAGGCGAGGTATTGCGATCCGATAAGCCCTACCAAGGCGGCTATTGGCTAATCACTAACGCGGCAGTTTTGACGGCTCATATAAGTTGTCGAAACTGATTTGAAGACTTCAAGTGGCGAATAGTGGTGACCTATATTAGAGAAATTTCATAGATATGTTAACAGACATCGGTCGCCTGTTATGAGGCGTCTATGGGGTGTATGGTCGATGCGTGCCCTTAACATTTTCTCTGTAAATAAAAACTATTTACATTTATAGTTCTGTATTTCTATAACTGACTACGGAAAACTCGGAAACTTCGTACAGGATTCGCCTAACTGCGTTTTATTAGTTCAACATCCGTAAGTTCTCATCTATTCTGGTAAGCATTAAAAGCTTGTCTAACGATTTGTATGAGGGTACCCACATGTGGCCAATGCCAAGTGAAGCAGAACATCCGACTGCCATTACTGGCAACAATGTGACTGAGTTACTTTAACTTACTTTCGTCATAGCCCTTTTGACGGGAACTCGGCGAAATGGGGCTATTTTGCACATCATGTATACACATTGATATTTCATCCATTCGACTTGATTTCGTCAAGGTTGGAAATACTCCAATCTATTAAAAAATATTCTAACATCTACATGGATATATTTAGTGACTTTTTCTTATAAGTATGTATTTACAAAAAAAGTATATAAGTGTTATATCCATTGTCTAGTACCCATAGTATAAGCACAGATAAAATAATCACTACGTTACAAGTATAAGCTCTGCTTAGTTTGGGACTAGATGGTGCTGTGTAAAAAAAGTCCGTTTTTTTTTTAATATATAAATTCTTTATTCAAATGAATTATATTTTTAAATATTTTCATAATAAAATTAAAAAAAACATTTAAAAAAAAATTAGTAACTAAGTAAACAAATAAACTAATTATAGCTAACTGTCGCTTCGGATTCTGGCTAAAAAATTAGTTAAGTTTGAATTCCCAATTAAGAAAACTGCATTACGTTTTGTAGTCATAGGGAAAACTAGAAACTAGAAGGCCCGTAGATGAACGTTAAATGTGTCACGTGTGTTGACAAAGCGACCTAACTACACCGGTTCGCGAGAGGTCGCGGTTGCGGCGTGCAGGTGTCGGGCTATTTTAGTGATGTGTGTCTGCCGCCCGACGACGACGCGCCGCCCGCCCAGTCCGTCCGCGCCCGCCTTGCGAGCCGCCACGCACGCGCACACCCCTACCAACTACTTGCGATACAAACTTTTCACATCACTTAAAATAATCGTAAATTCATCTCAAATATAAAATTAATCCCCATATTCGTTCAAAGCTTTAAAACTATAACCGTTATGCTTAAAACTAAAAAAAACTAGTTAACAATATCTTTCGGATATTTCGAGGCTGGCTAGCAAAATCACAATCGAGGTGAGTGTGACATTAATTTCGCTGCTAGTGAAGCCGTTTTATGACTTCAAAATTAGTGAATGTAATTTCATTAAAACAATGTTCCGTTTCATATATGGAGGCGATGATTGATTGTGTGTGTCTAAATCTTTACTAAGAGTGTGTCGGAATAAATTGAAAGTGTCTTCTGTGCCGGCTTTACCTTTAACAATAGCTGCTCTCGGGTACAGATAACAATAGGCTGTGTTAGTGCTAACGACAAATGAGATTGGATACGGTTCGTCCGCGGCGCCTGGCCGCTAATTGACCGGCGTGGTGAATCGCTGATGTATGTCCAGTGCTCTCGGGAACGACAGGCTGCCCTTAGGGCCACCATTCGACGCACATCAATTTAATTCGATACGAGAATCGAGACCACTGACTCATACGGATCTTCAACTAATAAATAATCGTGATCGCAGTATGCGTACCTACTACGACGTGTCTGTTAAATTTTTCAATAACTATCTAGCCTTAGTAATCAATAAAGAAGACCAAAAAATGTTCGCCTTACAAGGTACTATTATTGCGTTTGTAATCTAAACAAAAAGTTGCGCTAGTAAGATTACGATTACATACAAGTTGTGTAGTGAGGTCAAAGATTCGTATTTGTATGTCAGCCGTGCCGGGCCATACCTAATGAATTTTCTATCCACATGCAAGGCTATGTTTACACTGACGTCATCCCCAGCTGTGCAAAAAATATTTTATAGGTTGCGATCCTGTCGAACTCATGGCGAATCCATCAATCAATCTGCGATGTACCTAGTACATCCGTCGTGTAAAATGTAGAGTGTGTTGTGTGTGTTTGTGTTGTTGTGTGTGTTTAAGACACTTAAGTATTTTTAACAGCAGATTTGTTTGAGTTTTGCATGGTTCATTTAAAGATCTGAATCATTGAACATTTGTTTGTTTAAATTGTCCATCCATTAGCCGATCCACTCTGCCGCCGTCCGATCATTGTGTACAGTGTAGACTGTACAAACTTACGTATATAGTGGTATCGATCGGATGGGAGTTTATCCACGCTTGCTTACCCTGACATTACGCACACATGTCCTGCCGGCTGCCGCGATAGCTATCAGTGTTACTTTATCGCCAGAGCTTTCAGTTTTGATGAACAGTCAATACAACCCGTGTACATGTGACGGACGTGTAAATTGTGTTTAGTGCTCACGTAGATAATTACAATTTTAGCGCCATTTCAAATAAAAGTTTCATTGCTAAGTGTTCCTACATAATGGTTCTGTGCTCCTACAATTAATAACATGGACGAAGCATACCTATTAAACAATCAGCTTTAGCATCTTAATAATTCGCAAAGCTATTAATTTCAAGACCAAAATAAGTAAATTTATATGCAAATGTTGTTCAAAATGAACCACATTCCGCACTAAGAAAAAAGGTAAAAGAGCAAAACTGGTTAGAATTCAGAGCTAACGTCGGATAACGAACGTAGATAGCCAAACGGTCAGCGTGGAATAATAATGCGGTAGACTGTAGAGCTTAGAGTTTCGCAGAAACACAAGGTGGTGCCTGATGACATCACTGCGGACTCACGAGCACACGCTCACCTTCATAGGTAACGACGGTTATCGCAACAATGTTAAAACATACCACTACTGTACAAATACTACGTTGTTTCCAACCAGCCCATAATTTTTTGATATATGAACGCTGGGTGTGCCTCGCACTCGAAGCTTCGAACTCTTCGAAGTTCGCCATCGCGGTCATGCTCATTTTCAATCACTAATGAACTAAAATCTTGTTGGACACGAGTGTGATGTTCCAATGACTTTAATAGATTTAATCGTCATTGTATCATTTGTATCGCGTGGCTGTACTATAGCAAGAGTTTACAAAACAACTTTTTTTACACCTCTGTGGATAGGAACCGGTGTGAGATAAGATAACGACTGTTATTTTGTTAATCAATCATTTATATATGTTAATTAAATGTGCCATGTGCAACGAATTAAAGGAACTAATTTCTTTCTCTCACGCATCGGAGTGAGATGTATCGTGGGATGCAAGCGGGACCGGCGCAGGCGGCGCTGGGCGCACATCCTCTTCCTGCACATTTCGTAACACTAGCCCTCGCTCCACGCCCGACGCGTTATTTTCGTTGACAACACAGAAATAACCGCATCTTCCTTAACAGCGGCCGACACCGACGGTCACCAGACGCTGACGTTGATATCTTTACACTAATTGCGTTATTGACAACCTCACATTTAGTTCAGTTTCGAAATCGAACATCGCAACGAACGGCGCCGGCGCTCCGGACATTTCGCAGTTACAAGAGTTACAACAGAAAAATCACAATAGTGATACGAAACGTTAGCTACGCGAACAAGACACACTCGTTATGTTAATTAGCTGAGTAATAGTGCCGTTCCTCCTGATTTGCATTCAGTATTTACACTCTTGACACTTTTACCATCTTTTCAACGGTTGTTGGTCAAAATATTGTGTGGGTTGTTGTAATCTGAATTACAATCACATGAGACTTTCCATCTTCATGTCTCAGTTTGGCGAACCGACTTGCGGTACCATTTAGGTAACAGCCTAGGTGGTATTGAAGTTGTTATAGGCAAAGGTAACGGCTTAACATCAGGTGGGCCTTTAGCTCGTTTCGCCATCCTATACTATAAAAAAATGTAATAAAGTTCGACGTAGCACACAAAATAGCGACACTCGGTTAGTTTTCTTTTTGGGATTATAAACTATATCCGTATTATCTACTTATAAAGTATCATTCGAGTTTAATATTTAAATGTATTGCCTCATGTCTGATTGCTGGTAGAATCATTTTCTAAGAATATTTTGAAACATTTTGATATCACAGGGTTATCGCAACAGGTCATATCTGGGTTTTATTTCTGCTATTTAAAATTTGTCTGTACTTGGTCATGCTACAAAATTTATCTAAATCTAGTGATCAGATGCTGTAGGTAGTATTACCGAAGACAGCTTTAATGTTTAATTTAAATTTATGACTTCATGTCATTACCTTATTACTTATATCTTAATTGGTACGCTAATGTATACCATTCAGTTTCCGTCTCAGGCAACTCGTTTCTTTATGATTTCCGTACAAGAGTGTCTACAGTCTACACTTATCTCTAAGTAGGGCGATATACCGACACTTATCGAACAACACTTAACGGTGTCATCTCGCTGCTGGAGTAACGGGAAGCAAACTTAGTCCTTTTTAGGAGGTGCTAGGCCAGCCGGGGCAGCGTTAACTGCACCCGCTACTGTACCAGGTGGCACACGGCTAATTAAAGACTTGCTCCTTGCTCTTTATTGATCTAAAACGAGTGAATATGATAATAATACAGAACTTGTCACCTCATTTTACCTACATGTTTAATTCTATCCTCGTACAAAGTGCACTAGAACATTATACAAGTGCCCGGCCAGGCCAGATAGATATTATAGCGTTGCGAAGAGGCCCCACTAGTTTATTGGAGCGAATCGAATCCAATTTAAAAGCTATTCGTAATTAAACCGACGTCGCTAAACACATCACCCTGCGGCGGACGATTACACCGAAGTTATGTGAGAAAATTTCAATGTGTAACAAACGAATGTTAGAATTTGATCGTTTGAGGTGTTGCAATTTGGTGCAGGTGAGAACAACGGCAGCGCAGAAGGGTCCGGCTCGGGCGGCGAGGCGGGCGACGGGAACGAGGCAGTGCACACCTTCGGACCCCTCGACGGGTCGATCTACGCCACGGTGGTACGCGCGGGAGGCGGCGGGCCGTCCTCGCCGCTCAGCGCGTCCATGGACTCGGGCATCTCGTCGGCGGGGCGCCGCGCCGCGCCCAGCCCGCCCGACGAGCTGGACGCGCTGCTGGGCGACATGCTGCGCACCGTGAGCGCGCTGCCCGACCCGCCGCCGCAGCCGCAGTCGCACGCCGACCGACCGCCCGACATACCGTACCACGCGCGCGCCGACTCCGCGCCCTTCACCTACGGAGCGCCCGGCCTGCGCCCCGGCATGCTGCGCGCGCCCAACCGCCTCGCCAGCCCCGAGCTGGTGCGGCGCGCCCTCGGCGGGGACCGCAACTACCGCCCCATAGAGGACGACGACGACGAGCGCACGGTTACCCCGGAAGTACCGTCGCCCCGTACGCCGCTGTCACCGCGCACCTTTCGAAAGCTGACGCACGAAGATGTCACCACCACCACTGCTGCAGCACCGCCGCCGGCTTCTCCTATACAGAATGGCAGGTTAGTCACCTTAATTCCAAAAAATTTACGATATCCAAATAAATATTAAAATGTATGTAAACAAATGTCAAGTCGGGTTAAATAAACGTATAAATATTATTTGTATAAACAACTACATGAATAAAGACAACATTTCAAAACCAGTTATCCCTTCGCTTTAACTGCATACATATTTTGTCTTAAGAAAATCCTCTGCTTTCAAATTCGAATTATCAATCAAATTTATTTTGACGATTTAATTAAAGCTTTAAACAAAGGAGTTATCTAATTGTACTTGTATACGAGGTACCTATACCTACGACACTGAATATCTATATTTTGTGTCTTTTGTTTCTTTTTCTTACCGGGGTCAAAGGCAAAACATTAAATTTATATTAGTGTAATTAAAAGAAGGGGATCTGGTGGTCGACGTAAACATGTGTTCCTGTGTAGTAGGCGTGGAGGTCGCCACCGCCGCCTACACCGCACGCTATGGCCATGTCCACACTGTTTATATTCACAACCTCATTGATCTGATTATTTATAGCAAAACCTAGTTTTTCAACCGATATTCCAAACAACGATAACGTCTAACCTCAGATACAGTAAACATGTAACGTGGAGTGACTGAACAGTTGTTATGTCCGTGGGAACAACACCACACAGCTTGTATCTGTCAGCGTAATCAGTAACAAATTGTTTGTAACCAAACTGTATCAGAGAGTCGCCGGCGTCCTCTTAATTTATCTAGCCGCGTTCCGCTCGACCCACTTCACTGTCAATGAAGAGGAGCAATAAAATATAGCATAACCAATCACGACCATACAAACATAGCCTAATAAATATATCTCTGATTAACTTCGTAAAAGAGGGTTTCAAAGTCTTCTCTTTTAGATTTACGATTAACATTTAAAAATGGTACTACGTTTATTCGATATTTTAGCATGGTTTTCACCTTGCATCAATTTATTTTACCCAGCTAGACTAGCAGTAAAAGGAAAACCTGAGTTTACTGGGCGATTTACATTCCGAGCAATTCGCGAGGGGAGATTTTTCTGTAACGGAAGAAAATGGGGCATTGAAATAATAAACCTGTACTTATACAACCTATTCGTCATTGTTAATCTTTTCGCTGAATTTAATGTGTTACTTATGTAGTAACTCACGGGTCCTACTCGATTCTACTTAACTGGTACAATCTAAAACTGTGATTCTGTGCGCATATAATTTTCTACTTATAGGCTATTCCACATGTTTGTATAGTAATCTTTTTTATAATTAGGTATTATGTATCTTTCAATAAAGTCGCGAAGAGAAACATTGACATTGTTGATATTGCGTAAGTTACTGCACACGATCGTGAATCTTCTTTGTCTTTGACTCATTTATGTTTGAAGTTGCTAACTTTAAGGACAGAAAAAGGCACATGAAAGTTTTTAAGCGAACTACATAATATAATGTTAAATTGAAATTTTAAGATATAGGTGTACTAAAATTAAAATCACTTAAGTTAGGACAAAAGACGTGGTTGAACAAGAGTTGAACATTAATTTATAGATTGAAGCGTAGGAGCCTCTGTGGGCGTGGTGTAAATATACAATGATTACAATAAAAACTTGCATTTACATGTTTTTTGTACGCATTGTTACGAATTATTAAAGTAGAGCGCGGTTTACGAATAATAATTAGATAACTATTGCCACACTTCATCTAAAACTAAAGCTAGTTGGAGTCCAACTAGCTTTAGTTTTAGATTTGGACGCTAGACTTTTGCCGTAGCACGTAGCAGGTTAAATTGGCGTTGAAATTTAAAACAATCAAACAGTTTCAACATTTAACTAATTACTGAGAGCTGCTCAAATCTACACAAAATAGTCTAATAACCATATTCCAGCCCTGACACGCGGTAACAATAAATAATGATGCGCCCGCGCCGTGAGCCCGTGACTACAGAAACAAGGAGTAAATTACGGTTATTATCATTAGTTGCGTGTGGCGCACTATAGCATAATGCTTTTCTTTGTGCGAATATCCCACCTAGCTAAGTTTGTTATCTGTATCTCAGTATGGATTCTTAGCCTGAAGTTATGCAATATTCATTGAATCAACACAGACATTCTTCAAATGCTTACGAGACTGATATTATACTTATTCTTAGAATTAAGTAGTTAAAAAATGTTTCGCTTAGATGGTGTAGACTTTTATCAAATACAATAACTAAAAACCTCAGACAACCCAACTACTTAATTCTTATTGTAATAAATTTATATGGCAAGTAATTATTTATTTCTATAAATTATTTTAGAAGATATTGGTAATTTTAATTGTCATACTTATTCTATGGTCAGTCCGTGGATGGGTGACCGTTTTGTTACACATCGAGACCCCTCCGTGCCCGGAAGAACACGTTAAGCTTTCGGTCCCGATTGTCATACGAATATCAGTGGCTGGCGTTACGGGCAGTCAGAAGCCTAAAAGGCTGACAACTGGTCTAACTTCCGAATATCAGTGTTAAATGGGTTGCGAGAGTCCGATGGCAGTCGCTCCGTGTAAAATGCTCATGTTCAGTCGCATCTAGTTAGACTGGAAGCCGACCCCAATATAATCGGGAAAAGGCTCGGAGGATGATGACTTATTCTAATCGACACACCCCGCTCGCCCCAAAGTGCACCCCCGCGGCTATTTCCAAAGTATAATAAATAACAATATGACATGTTTTGTTTACCTAAGTAAACATTCGGTCTCGCGCTCGCGCCTTTAGTATTTTACCCAAAGACTTTGTATAACTGATGATTTTACCAGTCTCGCGCTCAGCATTGCGTCGTCGTATGAAACTTTTAGACTCAACAATATTTATTTTCTTAGATTTTCGCGATCACTACACATTATAATAAAACAAGTTTAACCAGATTACATCGCGTATATTATTTAAATTGGTTTTCCTGACGTTTGGAAAGCTTTGCAGCGTTCGTGGTCGCAGGAAGATTATGATGACAAGCGTCTTTACAGATATTTCTAAAAAATATCTACCGTACAAATTTTAGTAATTACTGCGTGCATCAAAACGATTTTAATTAATAATAATTGTACGGTAGATTAAAAAAAACAGAAATATCTGTACAGACGCTTGTCACTTAATCTGTGCCTTAGTCTTCCTGCGACCACGAACGCTGCAAAGCTTTCGAAACGTCAAGAAAAACAATTTAAATAATATACGCGATGTAATCCGGTTAAACTTATTTATTTATTTATTATAATATTTAGTTATTTAGAAAATTTAGCATATATTAAAAAGTAGTGTAAACCATTCTACCCCCGATTCTGAACTAGTTTCTTCAGGTTTTGAGTTATTTCAATAACACTCATAAGTACATCGCAAGTCGCAAGTTTTTAACTGTAGAAGACAAAGTTTTAGTTTTATACGTAGAAATATTTTGCTATGTAAAATATACCTGTTTGTAACAAACAATGGCACTCGTCGGTGTGGCTGACATCGAAGCGATCGACATTTTGATAAATGACATGATAGCGATATCTGTGTTGTCAATCATATCGTAACGCATTGTAATCGCAACACTTAATGCGAACTGTGCTTTGTAATGGTAAACGTTTAAAATCTCTACTCATATTTGAGATAAGTATCATATTTGGTTACATTTAAGGTATCTTTGCACACTGATTCAGGCTCTTACTTACTTACGTAGGACTTCGGTATCCAAAGAAGGGAAACCCAAGCGTAATGTCTCTAATTCAGAGCCCAAAATGATTAAAGGGATGCTTTTATTGAACTCCGATACTTTTCATGTACCTATGTAGAGCTTTTACAAAACACAAATGTGCGTTAGAATTATAAATATCAAGTTATCGACAGAAGAGACACTTAAAAAAATATTTTCTTAATTAGAAACGATTTTTGTTTAGTTTTTTTCGGATCCATAATGAAACGTCATTTCAAGATTGATTTGGTTTGAAAATTAGCTTCATCGTCCATGACGTAAAGAACAATTAATTTTCTGCTGATTTCTGAAAGAGAACTTTAAAACCTTGCACGAATAAAAAAAGGTTGACGGAATCTTGCTAAACAAAAAGTGAGGCATCCATACTAAGACGGCTCGCTTAAAATTACGGGCTGGCACGCACACATTCAAACCCATAGTAAGACAAAAAGCCGCGATTACACAAGAAATGTCGTGTGACGGTAGTCATTGTCGCAGTGTCACAAATAAAATAATATCTGGTGTGTTAAAATTATGTCGAAATTAGAATTGGTTTAGGAAAAAACTAAATGCTTGAATATTTTCTTAGAAAGATTGCGTCCGCAATTTTTTATTCGTCCGAGTTTAAAACACACATCCATTTAACATGATCTAAGAACGTATGCTCGGTCCTTCACGGCTAATGAAGTAAACAACATAACTATTTCATTTTTCAATTAATATAGGATCGTATTTAACAGTGCGTCTTGAACCATTTGCAGTACATTAAGAAACGGAAGCGGTCGTCACATTAATTGAGTCGGCGATAGGCGTGGGCTGAAACCGAACCAACTATCAATCCGCTCGTTCCGCGACATTGCTCGCCGCACATAACGTGCTCGGTACTCACTGTACTCAGGCCCTAGCTCGAGCTATAATAATAATAATAAAGCTTTTATTTGATTCCTTACATGCTCGATTATTAGTTAACAATTTCATTATTTTAATTTATGGTTCATGCATTAATTTAATTTAACAAATATTTACTGTTATGTCCATTTTAATATGTATTATTTCATTCATTCATTCATGTTTTTATGTCTCTCAATTTACACATATCTGACACTTACATTTATTGATAAGGTCGATCGGTACATAATGCCATTCTCAATGTTAGTTTACCTTTATTTAATTTTTTTTTTCATTTGTAGTTAATTTATATATTTAATTTAAAAATTATATCTATTTTTTTTAATAGTTCATTTGTAAATATGGTATTAAAAAAACTATTGCGAAATATTTATGTGGCGCCTGCTCAATGAATGGATTCGTGATGGCTTCTTAAATTTCCAGTCAAATTACTGACACGGCATCGGCATAGCCATTTTTGGAAATAATTTGAGCTAAGAAACCCATTTTATAGCTGTTAAGCTACATTTGAAAAGTCCTTTCTAATCTTACCATATTTGGTATAAGATTGCCCGCGTTATTTCTTTAAATGACGACGTCTGTGGTTGAGTGGTTCGAGTGTCGGACTGCTGATCACGAGGTCGTGGGTTCGATTCGCACAGGACACAAATATTTGTGTGATGAACATAAGTGTTTGTGTTGGTCTGGGCGTTTCTTATGTATTATAAGTAGGTATGTATTTACAAAAGAAAAGTATATAAGTATTATATCCATTGTCTAGTACCCATATTACAAGCTCTGCTTAGTTTGGGACTAGATGGTGCTGTGTAAAAATGTCCCAAAATATTTATTTATTTATATTTATTTAATAAAATCTCGTCAACGTGCTCACGTCAGCTTATGTAATGATCAACAAATGTAATCGAGTAGTTAAACACGTCGCCATAAATAGATGCAGGTCGAAAAGCGATGTCGACTGTCGAGTCGCAATTCTCGATTTGATTTGGAGCGATGGTGTGTGATTGCGTCGCGCCATGACCCAAACAAGTTACTATTTCGAGATAAACGTGGCCATAAACGGACGGGTGTCGACCGGGCCACGACACTGCGACGCCTCACCGCCACACCGCTTTACGCTGCCCGATACTCTATTTACTTTCTAATAAAGACCGCTTTGTTAAACCCTTTTACTTCCCTGTTAATTAAAACAGTTAGCTTTCTGTTCAAAACATGTGGTTTTACTGTTTGTTTGTCCCGTTTGTAAACTCCGTCCGGGATCACTACTATTTTAATGAAGAGATAAATAGAAACATTCAAATTAGATAATGCACCTCAAACCGTGCTCAACCCTCTCAGTACACAAGTCGCGGCATCGCCAAAGCAAATATCCTTCAGGTGCATGGTGTGTGCGTGAGCGCTGGTTGTAGACGAAGGAGCACGGTTTTTTTGGCTTCACCATGATTGTTCGCAGCGCTTCGTCTATATGTTTTACTATGTCTGTGATTGAATAATACTATGTGTATTCAAATCTGAACGGAAGACGATGAATATTCAAATAAAAACCATTTCATCATCATCATCATTACAGCCGAAAGACGTCCACTACTGGACATAGGCCTCCCCCAATTAAGGGGGGGATATGCCATAATCGCCACGCTTGGCAGGCGGGTTGGCGATCGCAGTTGGTTGGTTAAATACTCAGAGAACGCTGCTGCCCATCCTCTGGTGAATCCCTTAGTCGCCTTTTACGACACCCATGAGAAGAGATAAGGGTGGTGCTATTCTTTAAGTCCGGCACCACACGGACTAAAAAAAAAAAAAAAAAAAAAAAACCATTTAGTCTATAGTAATGTAAGTTAAACCTACTCAACAAACACCCACTATTTAAAGATTCCTAGCACGCGGATACAAGGTCCTCATTGCCATATAAAGGTCAGTTGGACCTTCAAGTCCTACACGCAAATAAAAAAACTACAAAGATAACAACCGGACCACGATTATAAAAATATTTCGTTATTCGTTTTGTACCAAGTTTTACAAAGTTTTAAACACCCTCGGACAGCTGTGATTTTCGAAGAGTTAAGAGTATAATCGAAGACTAATAATCTTTGTTCTTGATTAAGAAATCCTATCTTGAAATCTTATCTTGATTTTGAATAGATGTACTGAAAAAAAGTGAAGATTTTATTCGAAGAACTCCAGAGTACTCCAGACGACAGATTCTTTTAAAAATTTCTAGATTATAGCAAGAAATAAGTAGTTACACATAATTATAATTATCTGTTCCAATGTAAAATAATCAATCTAACCAAGTCTAGGCATTTTGCTCAGGAAAGCAAACAATAAAACATATAAAGGGATAATTTAGTTAACTACAGTTTAAAATCCAACTGTATAACCAGCAGCATATAAGTTCTTTTTAAAGAGGGTTGTTACTTTGTAAAAACTAATGCAGCAAAAATCCAGCGAAGCAATCATCGATAACTAATTAACGTAATAAATTTTGTTAGCAGGTGGTTAAACGGCGAAGTGGAGTGGGCGGAGCGACCTTCAAGTGCAAGCGCCACTGTAAGAAAAACGCCACCAGAGAATGGAACGTGGCGATCAGCAAGTACCCTGGGCTGGCACGAGAGCTCCCGGGCCAGAGAGCCGCGCCGATCTGAGAGCAGTGTAGAGAGCTCGGGGCTCACGTGGCTACAGCGACAGCAACAGAAACTACGCGAGAGGAAGGAGGCGAGGGAGAGAGTCGCTCGACTACCGCTCGAGTGGGATACTGCTTCCTCCCGACATGTGCGCCGCTCCGCCAGCCATCGGTGAGACAATTTTTTTGTTTTTAAATATACCAGGCCCCTCAGAAAGTATTGCGAAAAAAAGTTTTTATATATGGGAGACTGGCCAGTTATAATGTTTTTCGAAAATATGATTATTTATAAGTAAAAATAAGTAAGTTCCAATTTCAAAATTTCCCTCCACATTTTTTGCGAATTAATTCAAAGTATTGTGTCTCACTGAAATATGGATCTGCGCCGGGAACATTTTAGAGCTATGATTTTATACGATTTCAAGTGTCGCCTGAAACCGGATGAATCGTACGATAGACTTCAAATGGCATTCATGGATGAAGGCCCTTCCAAGGCAACCGTGTATCGTTGGTATAACGAATTCAAGCGCGGTCGACCAACTTTGGGGGATGACGAAAGAAGCGGTCGCCCTTTGACGGCTGTTACCGAAGAACACGTGCTAGCAGTGAAAAATTTAATCCAAGACAATAGGCGAATTACATATCAGGAGATTCAACACATATTGAAGATTGGATCGGGAAGCGTTCACGAGATTCTACACAGCCATCTTCGCGTGAGGAGGATAGTATCACGCTGGGTGCCGCACAACCTCACCGATGCTCAGAAGCAGGCCCGGGTGGAATGGTGCCGTGATATGCTTAACAAATTTGAAGTAGGCTCGTCTCGGCGTGTTTACGACATCGTTACAGGTGATGAGTCCTGGATTTATCAATATGACCCAGAAACCAAGCGCCAGTCGACTGTTTGGGTGTTTCAAAATGAGCCAACGCCTACCAAAGTGAAGCGATCTAGAAGCGGGGGTAAGATTTTGATCGCTAGCTTTTTTAATTTGACTGGCCACTTGGTATCAATTCCCTTACGGGATCAAAGAAGCATTAATGCCGAATGGTATACTACCAAATGTTTGCCAGAAGTTTTCTCTGTTATAAGCAACAAGCGACCAAACACAGGGCTCCGCGGGCTACTGCTCCACCACGACAATGCACCTGCGCACACCGCACTCAAAACGAGGGACTTCCTGGACAGCACGCCAGTCAAACTCCTGGGTCACCCTCCTTACAGCCCTGATCTAGCACCGTGTGACTTCTTTTTATTCCCAAAAATAAAAAATCAGCTCAAAGGGATACAATTTTCGTCGCCGGAAGATGCGCTGGCTGCGTTCGAGCAGGCTGTAAACGAGGTGTCTGCGGCGGACTGGAAAAAGTGTTTTGAAAACTGGTTTAGGCGCATGAATCTTTGTATAGAGGCTGGTGGAAAGTACTTTGAAAAGATTTGATAAAAATATATGTACGTATAGAACAATTTTTTTTAGTTTCGCAAAACTTTCTGAGTGTCCCACGTATGTAGGAACATTTTGAGAATAAAATTCATTCAGCAATCGTACACCAAGCGTTTACTTTCCGTCTTCCAAGAATTCCTAAAAGTATTTTATACTGCACGCTGTTCCGCACAGAAAATTTGCGTTGCTTTAAAGACCATGTTTGGTTTATCACATTCACATGCAAACTTTTAACGTTGAGTTGAATTACAGAGTGGATGGCTACACGAGTGACACGACTGCATTCGCTGACGATGACGATGACTTCAGCGTCCCCCTTCACGTCAACACGCGCACCCCTCTCAGGACTGACCACACCAGTCCACAAGCTCCAGACAGGTATGATACCTAATTATATTATTCAACATTAACAAAAATTGTTTTTTTTTGTGGGATCCATCTTCGGAATCTCACAACTTTTTTATTCTGCTTAAGTGCTACGCCCTCAGTGCATGTTGCCAGCTTTGAATAATTTTCTTTTTGAAGAATGGTTATTGTTATTCTTACAGAACCTCATCTAGAAAATTCATGTATGAAAAGATGACGATGCGTGAGTGGAGTACGACCAGCACACCGAACAGTACTCCCGCGCCTGGATTACTGTCGCTAGTGGAGCCCGACAGCACTGATACTGTCGTAAGTCCTCCTCTTTCTTATCAACAGAATTTTTAGTTATTTCGGTGTTCAGAATAGGATTATAAATTGCTGTATACAACGTGCAATTGAAATAACTGAAAACATCTTCAGGGTCATTGTACTCATCAGTATGAACACCTTTTACTATTAGACCAACTCTGAAATTGCAAAAAAATATCAGCTGTTCCCTACATTTGTGTTTACATAAATCGACAAATGGAGGCCTATGTCCAGCAGTGGACGTCTTTCGGCTGAAATGATGATGATGATGATGAAATCGACAAAATGTAGGGAACTGTAACTGGGAAGGTACCTTTTTTTCGCGATTTCAGTCTTGGTCCCGTAGTAAAAGTTTCAGTTATATCAATTACACGTTGTATAAACATACATAGGTACATATTATCACGTTTGTTTCCTATTGGAGTAGGTAGAGACTATGGATCTCCACCTGCTACGATCCTGACACACCTCTTTTGCCTCATCTACTTTCATTAACCTCGTCATGCATGGTCGTTGGCTTAGAGTGCTAACCTGGCCTTTTTTGAGAACGGCCTAGATTAAAATGCAATAAATATATCTAGATAAAAGTGATAGTCAGAAAGAAGACACTATAATATGATGTGATGATTTCCAGGATCGTGCGGAGAGCTGGTCCCGCGCGGAGTCCCGCACGGAATCGCGCGCGGGCACGCCGGCGTTCCCCACACACCCGCGCACCCCCTACCCGCCCACGCCCACGCCCTCCCTGTCCGCGCGCCCGCCGCGCTCGCCCTCCGTCACCAGGTACAATACGTTTGACCTGGAGGACTTGAGGTACAGAGCAACTACCGATGCATGCGTGGCCATAGCTAACCATCGCTCAGCTACCTACTAATATTATCGAGAAACAATAACATTCTATTTGTATCTACAAATGCAATACACCATACACACTTATCGATCTATTTTTGAACACATCGATTTAATTCTGTACAGTTCTTGCAATTCACGAGCGCGGTCGGCCGTTGGTTGTGGTTAGACGTTTATATGCACGGTGTGATAGTGTGCGTACCTGATGGAGCACACACGCACACATTTACTCGTATATCAACGTCTTTACCACAACCAACCTGACCGCACTCGTGGATTGCAAGAACTGTACTTACTTCACCCTGAATCTGAACTGATGAAGCTCTGACGAGACAGACTTAACACTACTAAACACCACCATGGCAGAGACTGTTCAAATTTATTTGCTCCTAAGTCCAGTGTTAATGTAACTCTTCTCAATCTTTAGAAAAGAACGTGAAGTGAGTCCAGAATCAGAGTACAGGACATACAACGGCAGCATAGGATCTCGACGCTCCAGCGTCAGCGGGACTGCTGAACCTCAACACGTGGCTCCTGACCGTGTGCGCTTTGCGAGAGATACCAGCCACTATTGGTACAAGCCCAACATCTCCAGAGACGATGGTGAGTACCACCAGTCGTAGCATGTCGAACATGTCCACAACAACTACAACGGTCGCAGCAGATCAGGCAGCTATGAATATAGTTCACTCTCATTATATATATACACACTTTTCAAAGTGGAATCAATTGGTTTTCATTTAGCTTTATTAGGTAGGCACAAGTTTATTTAACTCAGTCGGCCGGTTTAGAATAAGGGTGTGAAACACGGAATACCCTTAGTATCTGTAATAAGTAACTGTGTTCGGTATTTTGCCGCACACCAATTAAAATGGGACAAACCCACACTTTCACAACCACTGCAACTCCTGTAAGACAGGATCTACAACGGCGGCCAACCAAAAAAAACGTATGTAAGTAATACACAACACGACACAACACGAAAACTGAAATAAAAAACAAGACACATACACAATAAAAAACCAACATACCTACAACCCGATTTGACGACAGGAACATACAATCATTGTGTGTTTCTCGATCAGATCTACAGAGCAAGGAAACCAAACAAAATTTTATTCTCATTTCAATCCAAATTTTGCTGTCCAAAGTCTCCGATTATGTTGGAGGATAGGCCCGCAGAACTTAAAAAAAAAAAAAAAAAAAAAACGCCAATCAGAAAATAAATAGGAAGTAGTAGGAAGAAGTAGGAAGAAAATTTGTTTCCCTGCACACCGATTGTTTTTCTTCTATCGTGTCGACATGAGCTACATAATGATAATAGCTCAGGCCGTGGGGAAAAGATTAGCCAGTCAGCAGGTTGGTAGTGGGGCTGACTGCCCAGGGTGCGCCGGACGATCAATTAAATATCGTCACTCGTGGAGGCTCTTTTAATGCACCCTACACCGATTGTGAGATTTGTTTATTGTCAACAGCGATATCAGCGCTACTCCAACTAGAAGAAGGTGCCTTCATAGTGCGAGATTCAAACTCGTTTCCGGGCGCGTTCGGCCTCGCGGTTCGCGCAGGAGGCGCGGGTGGCGTGCGACACTTCCTCATCGAGCCCACAGCACGAGGCGTCCGTCTCCGCGGCTGTGCTGATGAACCAGTCTTCAGTTCACTCTCCGCCCTCGTATACCAACACACGGTCACGCCGTTAGCACTGCCCGTGCCGCTCAGATTACCTGATAGGTGAGTTTGGACTTGTTGAGTCCCCCAAGCGGTCTTGATGGCAGAAGGAGCCATGGGCGTCACCAGGGTTGAGTAGATTAAACAGGGGGCAGCTACCCTCCCCCCCCTTAGAGACTAGAGACTAGAACCTAGAAGATTTTAAAAATAAAGTAATCGAAAAATTCACAAAAAAGAAGATAAACATGACATGGTCATTAACACTTATATTATTTATGTCACGGGATATTTACCATTTTCCTGAGTTCCCAATATTTCGACGATACAAATTGTATTTATTGTACATACAATTCATACTATCTATCTATCATCTTGCCCTTCCCTGGCCCATTGGCTGGCGACGCTCTTGGAAGGAGCAGCGGAAACGAAATTGTTAGCGCCTGTTTTCCCTTTGGTCCCACAAGACACGTCACGGGACACGATCTGCTCGCTGTCGGGTTTATAATCAGCAAAAGACGTTTTCCTGTTAGATACTTTTAAGCTGATCTTCTATAACATAATGTGAAACCTACAGAGATCCCTGGACGGGCGGCGGTGCGAACGCAGCGGCGCGTGCGCTCCTAGCGACAGGAGCCGCATGTCACGTACTGCTGCTCGGCTCAGAGAACACCGAGGCCTTGACTGGACCTGCGGCCGTCAAGAGGGCCGTCACCAATATTCTTACCAAGAAGGTCAGTATTTAGAGTTGTGATGTATGACTTCCTGTTTTTCATGTGCTAGGTGTCTTGTTTTGAATCGGTTTAACTGTCGAGGAAAAACTAAAAGTAGGGCTATGACATAACATCATAACTAGCCCATTACTGTCCGACTGCTAGGAACCGGCCTCTTCTCAGTACGAGAAGGCTAAGACCTTAGTCCACCACGCTAACCAACGCGCGTTGAATAAAAAATACGGGTTAGAAAATAGGTCTAGATATTCTGCAACTCAAGGCATGTCTGATGCGTTCCTGACTTTTTGTTCCCTTCCCAAAATACAACAGTAACCATATTCTGGATAGGCTTCCATAATCCGTTATCTGTGAGAACGTCTTATTTCCCCAGTCGCAGTTGTCACAGATTACCTATTAGTTATGGCATTGTGGCCAGGCGCGGTTCCAGCACAAGATTTTGGGGGGGGTCAACTTGGCTTACGTACAGTTTCAAGGTCCAAATTTACCAAAACATTTTTTTTTATGCAAAGTCAAGGTAAAGTTTGGAGTTTGTTTATTATGTAACAAAATAGTTACTTACAAAATGAACGTCAACAAAGAGGAAACTAACGCTGGGTACAAACGCGAGCGAAGCGAGCCCGAATTTTTAATAATTATGCGAAAAGTTGACTTCAATTTAAGTGTATTTTTTGGAGTTGCAGGCTATGTTATGGCTACTGATTTCTGACACACAGGCTAGATTATAGCTTAGTTTAGAAATCAGAGCTTTCAACAAATTATGAACTTATTCAGTGTCAAATAAATAAATAAATAAACACCATACGGACGATGTACGTTAATGAAGAAGCGCGAGCGAAGCGAGCGTGTTTTTTTTTTCACCGCCAATGCTTCAATCGCTTGCGCCTTGATATAGTGTCCGATCGCAACGGCAGCCTCATGTAAAGTAGCGGAAACCGTTCAACAAAATGAACTACGCCCGTCGTATGTGATAGTACGTGTCATTAAACTGGAAATATCATTCATACTTTATTTTGAGCAAAATAATACTTATGCTATAAATTGAACTTCGGTACATAAACAAAACTCTAAAATAATGTTAGATATTTTTTTACGTACGAGTAGATGTCGCGTGATGTCGTGTTTGAGTACGTAGGTAGTACTTACCTAGTTTTAATTTCATTCTTTACTTTTGGACGTTTAAGCAAGAAGTTAATCATTTATTTTGTAAATTGTCTATTTTTAGGAGATTTGTCAATTTGACGTATACGATTTTGGGGGGGGGTCATGACCCCTATGACCCCCCCCCTAGAACCGCCACTGATTGTGGCAAAGTATCACTAGGTACTACCGGCTAAGCATATCTCACGTAAAGTTTGAACGCCTGCATAGAATAAGATGGATAGATAGATAGAATATACTTTATTGTACACCATGAAAATACACTCTTTTCTTACTTCTTACGTCTTATTTAGTAAACAATCTTGGCATGGGTTTCTTTTTTAATCTTTATTGTTTATCAGGAGGTTTTTATCCACACGGATTTGCATGGCTTTTTTATGTTGATTTTTTTAATAACTACTCATATAATATTATTACTAGTTCTGTTAAAGACTAAAGTTGAAATAAAATATTTTGTGTGTGAAATTTTCAATATACCTAATGTCTTTTAATAAATAATAATTACGTGCAATTACGCAATATCTTCTCGTCCAAAATACCGCAGTGTCTCAAGACGAAAGTCTTTGACCAGTGTGTGTTGCCAGTAATTACTTACGGTACTGAAACGTGGTCGCTCACAATGGGCCTGATAAGAAGGCTCAAAGTCACTCAAAGGGCAATGGAGAGGGCTATGCTCGGAGTGTCCCTGCGTGATCGAATCAGAAATGAGGAGATTCGCAGGAGAACGAAAGTAACCGACATAGCCCGAAGAATTGCCAAACTTAAGTGGCAGTGGGCGGGGCACATTGCTCGCAGAACGGATGGCCGATGGGGCAGTAAAGTTCTGGAGTGGCGACCGCGTACTGGAAGGCGCAGCGTGGGTAGGCCCCCCACAAGGTGGACCGACGACCTGGTGAAGGTCGCGGGAATCCGCTGGATGCGGAAGGCACAGGACCGGTCGTTGTGGCGATGCTTGGGGGAGGCCTATGTCCAGCAGTGGACGTTTTTCGGCTGAAATGATGAATGATGAATGACGTGCAACTAGATTCATAATTAACATTTTGAAAGTGCATGTAAATACTTATTCGAAATAAAAAAATTGACTTTGACTTTGAACTGCATTAAAAAGACAGTTCCAAGTAACAAGATTGTTTACTAAATAAGACAAGTAAGAAAAAACAGAGTTTACCTATCTGTGTCACAAATCAAACGGTGTTCCCGCTGGGCAGGGCGCGGCGCACGTGGTGCACTTCAAGGTGTTCGGCGGCGGCATCACGCTGACGGACGCGGCGCGCAAGCTGTTCTTCCGGCGCCACTACCCCGCCGCCGGCGTGTCCTACGCGGGCGTCGACCCCGACGAGCGGAGGTACACGCACCACGACAACAACACGCAGCACGAAAAGTACGTGGAAATTAACATATTTTTCTTCGCCTTTGTCTTTGCATTTTCTAGGTCTAGCTACCACCTTCGGGATCGTGGAAGCTAAGAGTGGGGAGACTCGAGGCGTCTATTAAGTGACCCTGGGGAGGACAGTAGCACGTGGTGGACGCGTGCTGCTGTGGGAGAAACAATATTGTTTTACAGAGACGTGCCAAAGGCGTAGCAGGGACACCGGTGCGATCCAATGGAGTTCCCAGAGCTCCATTATTTTGTGCTAAGGATTGCACCGTGTGGTTTTAGTCGGTAGGAATCCGACATACCGCTCCGCCATCCCCAGACGGATCCATGAGAATTTCCCACCGAAAAGGTTTTTTGACAAGGATTTGGTAACACAGCAAGCGGTCAGCCTTATCTGCCTTTATGTATAATCATAATCAGCCAATTACTGCCCCACTGCTGGGCAGAAGGCCTTAGTTCACTACGCTGGCCTACTGCAGGTTGGCGGATTACATACACCATCAACAACTTTATCGGAGCACTCTCAGGTGTGCAGGTTTCCTCACGATTTTTTCTTCACCGTGATAATCAAATTCTGATCCGCATATAAATCGAAATCAGAGGTGCGGGCCGGGTTCGAACTCAGATCCTCCTGCATAGAAGGCAAACGTTCGACCGCTAGGCTGTCACTGCTTTGCCTTTATATATCTCGCTCTAAAAATTGAGTCTTAAGATAAAATCTAGATCAATCCGCTTGAACAAATTTTTAGACGTATCCGTTTAAATTATCACTATGGAAAAAATATAAATTTAATAATTCTTGATCATATTAATTGTCAACATACATATCATTGATTTTCGATCCTTTTCACTAAAATTACGAGACTTTCTACAGGCTTTGATGGGCACTTTTTCGCCACTTGTAGGAAGATTTATAATGACTTATTGTACTACAACAATACTTTTTATTTCACAGACGGATATTCGCGTTCGTGGCTCGTGCGTCGTCGGGTGCCGACAACCAGTGCCACGTGTTTGCAGAGCTGGAGCCTGAACAACCAGCCACTGCTATCGTTAACTTCGTCAACAAGGTATCATCACTATTATGCCTTTCTTGTCAATAAATCCTACCTAATTGATGGTACTATTATCTTAAAATTTTCATTTTACCTTACTATAGAAAAGCTAGTCCAGAAGGCCAGTTCTCGTTATTTAAAACAGTCAAAATATAGTTCCAAACTATTCTCAATGCTTTATATCCAATGATATTTAAAAATATAGATATGTCATACCTTAACAAAACAAACGAAAAAAAATGTTCCGTACGCAGCGGCAGCACAATATACATAAACTAGTAAAAAGTAAGTAAGTTGATTACTTCAAGTTACTTTGTTGTCATAATTGGAATACTTTCTGTACACACATGAAAACATATTTTTTTTGCCACCGGTCACGCTTAGTGCCTTACTTGATGCGGATTAATAGAAAAACGTCCTAATTAGGACGTTTTCGAGTCTTCAGATTGCGAGCTCAGTAGCATATCTCTACTTTTAAATATCATTGTTTAAATCTCGATCTCCTGACGGTAGATGTTTCTAATTGCCTAAGTATCACCAATAAATAGCAAACAGGAACATCTACTGTCAGGACATTTAGATTTAATGCATTAAGATTAGTTTGTAACTATATATTGAATATTTTCAATTACGAGAATTGTTCTCCAGTTCAAAGTTTTCCCTTATGAATCTGATAAAACTACAAGTTCTGTTACATTGTTACAATGGTTTTATTTTATTTCGCAGGCTCTACTGGGAAGCTCGCAGAAAAAGGATATCATCTAAGTGAAATGACGACAGTTTTAAAGAATGAATATTGGCATTAATGAAATACTCACAAACTGATAAGTGTAAAACACGAAAGCTAAGAGAGAAGTTGAGGATTCTGTCGTCATTGTTGTAACATACGATTAAATATAAAACATACGTTTTTATTTATCTGTCACATTCTATTTAATGTAAAATTGGATAAGGAACTTGGTTGACATGATCTTTTTATTTTTTAATAAAAATTATTTCCGAAGATTTTTCTCCATGATACGCTTCATTTTCACCAAGTACAATTAATCATAACTGTGTGTTAAGATAAACTGCATACATACCTAATATAAATATAAATTATAACTTAGCTTAGGGAAGGAACTAACTAGTCTCATATTATTTAATATAGAGTAGTGATATTACGTGTGCCTAATGAATATTAGATTATTAAAACTAAATCCAGTGCATGCTACAATGAAGCCCCACCATTATTAGATAACAAAGTCAATTAACAAGGACAAGTACAGCAATGTAAGACTTAACGACAAATAAATGATAACCAGTACAACGAAATGAAATCGTATAATATAGTAGATGTACAAGACTTTTAAGGGTCATTAAAAATTGTTTCACCAGCTACTCAGCTACCGTCATGTGTACAAATTTTTAAAATCAAAGGCAGTTTTAATAAATACATCTAAATGAGTTTTATCATTCATGCATTACAACTAGCTTTTATTACTTATAAGAAAAATTAATCATTGCCTTAATACTTAATGCTGAGATATTAAAATTGTTCGCATTTTGGTTAGAATTTAAACCGTTTCCATATAAAAGATGCAAAATGCCTTAACAGTGATAAGTAAAGCATACCTAAGGTACTTTAATGTTCACAATTGTGCCCAGTTTGGGTTGCTATTAAACATTGTAACACATTTTATTGTAATAATAACTGTTGTAAAATGTATTTATTGGGTAATAATATACTCATGGAAATAATCTCATGTGTTTTATTTATACTTATCTACAAACTACTAATTAACAAATAAGTTTTAATAAAATTTAACAGGTCTCATTATTAGATTCAAATCACATAACACACAGGTGGATAATTTATATTATAAATATAATTTGATCTTATACAAACAAAATTAATACTTCTATAAAGTTAAACATTATGTGAAACATTTAACCAGCCCTTAATATTTCACATATAATCTGTTAAAAAAATATCATCTCAGACTTTACATAATTACCTATTTAGTTACAAACTTCAGACCACTACAATACAAATTAAAGACAAAAGAATATCCCGTACGAAATGTTCTACTTGCCTAAAGCCATAGATTTAAATTATGAGCCCATTTATAAATACAAAATAATAATTATTTTTCTAATAGACATTCGGAAGATAGGTAGGCTCTTGTATACCTAATTACTTCAATTTCATTTGTAAGTAGGAAGCAGAATCCGCTTTTATAAAGGACTAAAAATTAAGTACACAATTTGTCTGGAGATCGTTCTCTATGCTGGAGCGTGGGTAGATGTCTTTTGTGAGAGTTGCGCTTGCGTCAGTCATCAGATCGGCCGAACCGCAAGTGCCCGTAGTCGTCAAAGGCGTCGTCAGCACGGACAGCCCTCCGGATCAAGTTGTAGTCTCTGTACAAAGGTCGGGGCCTGAATTCCTCTTCTTCTTCAGGGAGAGCAAAGCCGCGAAGGTTGGCACCCTCGCAACAACGCACCAGCATCACCAACGCCACCGTGATCGCCAACGCAACAATCGTTACAAGTCGCATTTTGTAGGATGTGGGATCTATAAAATAATAATAATATAAAGATTTAAATTGTGGAATGAAAAAATCGCTAACGAGCAGGATTCGAACCTGCGACTCCTGGCTCAGTACGCCAGTGCTTTAGCCACTAAGCTACCGTGAACACTGCTCGTGGTATCGAAATTAACCTCCACTTTTTTGTAAGTCTTTGTTTTTGTACGTTTTCGCATGCGTAAATGCGTTAAAAATAATAAAATAATTATTAATAATATGTTAAACAAAGCACTTCTCCGTCTTTCACAATTCTTAATTCTGAAGTAAATTATAGCATTAAATAATATGTCCAGAATCCGGAACCTACAACAAAATTATTTTGTTTGTATTTTTTTAAATGTTTTGACAAAACGATTGTTGCGTAGTCACAGGGGGTCTACTCTCGTTTGACGATATTCGATTAATTGCACAATTTGGTACTCCGGTCACGGTCAACCATCGTACCCATACCGCATGCGATGATCGTGTTTTGACGTTTGTTTCTCTGTTCGCTAGTCAATTTTATACGACTATGAACCGAAGTCTATCTTTATTGTGCCTTTTTTATGTGTAGGTATCGTATAGGTCGGAACGAAAGTTCGTACGTTGTTTATTGTTCGTGAAACGCGAGTAGACCCCCAGGTTTGATTCTCACACGGAATACACATTGGTATGACCAGCTTAATGGTAGTTCCGGATCTGGGAGTTTGCGCATGTGACATTTGTGTTTGTAAACATAGTCATGATATAGGATAAATCCTAGTGTGGAACGTTTCAAAAAAATCAACCGTGTTTTCAATGCTTAAATAAAAAAAAGTATATAAGTATTATATCCATTGTCTAGTACCCATAGCACTAGCTCTGCTTAGTTTGGGACTAGATGGTGCTGTGTAAAAATGTCCCTATTTCTCCCAAGTGGCGGTCTAGTGGACTACCTTAGAGCTTTTGAGATTATTCTGTTCAATGGGACTATTCTGAGTCTGTTCCAAGTCTAATGATGTGCCTAAGATTTGCCGTTTCGTAATGTTAATGAAATGGTACATGAGCCAAGCGCGACTAATCTTGATAATGTTATTGAATATTTGAGCAAAATAAAATCACGTATGCAAATTTAGTTCTTGTTATTTTATTTTGGGGGGTGCTCAATAGAAAACCGCCCCAGGTGCCTACCCATGCTACGCCGCCACTGGTCATAACACTCCTAAGTTCAACTTTCTTCTTACGAAATATTGGGAGAAAAACCTTTGATTTTCTATTTTAAGTTAAAAAGCTAAAATCAATAAGTCAATCAAATTTAAAATACTTGTTGTTTTACTTACCAGACTAAGCACGCCAAGTAGCAGAATGAATGGACTAAGACAATACCGTCTTTTATATACCAAGGACTCCCGTTGAAAAACATCACTCCCCCTTTTTAATATTCCCCTCAGTGCCTGTCTGCTCTTATAAAATACTACATAATTGACGTATTTCAATTATTATAACCGGATAAATTGATCCTATTACTGCCATGGAAATATTTTCACAATGTTCCCTCTGCTTTTTCTTACAACGCACTTTGCTATAGGTACATAATTGAATTTTACTATAGAATTTAAATAATCCAACACTTAATTGTATCGTCATTGTTGTATTAATTAACAAAAGACTAGATTTAAAGAAAATAAAAGAAGGTTTTCATTCTTTTTTTTTTACACTGGCAGGCAACAATTATCGTCGCTGTCGCCTAAAAAAAACATGAACCTTCCAAAATTATTTCCCGCGCTTTTGAATTGAAAAAAAAAAATTGTTTGCTAATATATAGCTTTTGATGTTCGTACGTGATTTCAATTATATTAAAAATTCGTGATGGGCGTAACAACAGAATTTGAAACACTAGAGCAACAGTTTTTGGAACTTATTGGGGAATTTCGAACTATAACTGTAAGTATGTATAGATAATTAAACTACTAGTAAGTTTCACAGCCACTACTTGAACTTACAACCAACTTTTTGGCAAGGTTTGAAAACGTTTTTAGATCTATGATATTCACAAAAATCAAAGAATTACTAAGCAAGTAAATTATATTAGCTAGCTCCTCGAGAAGAAAAGCGTTCTTTTAGCGTTTATCTACATATTAACGTAGGTATAACTGTATTCTGCCCTTTTTTTTCGCTGTGAAATCCTCAATCAATCCTGAATTGTCTATGTATAAGCATTGCATGTTCGATATGGGTAAACTGTTAAGTTACTAAATTGTCAACCAGAATCAGAATCAAAAATCAACTGAAACTGTGAATCAACTGCACACTAAGTAACAATTATTGGCCAAAATTAATATATAATCTATCTACGATTTGCCCTACTACAGATAGGAATTTGACATAATCAATCAATCAACTCAGCCTATCGCAGTCCACTGCTGGACACAGGCCTCTCCCAAGTTGCGCCACAACGCTCGATCCTCTGCCTTCCGCATCCAGTCCCCCCCGGCCACGCTCTTTAGGTCGTCGGTCCACCTGGCAGGGGGGCGCCCTACGCTGCATTTGCCGATTCGCGGTCTCCACTCAAGGACTCGTCTGCTCCAGCGGCCATCGGTCCTTCGACAGACATGGCCAGCCCACTGCCACTTCAGCTTACTGATTTTACAAGCTATGTCGGTCACTCCGGTTCTTCTCCGGATAATCTCGTTTCGGATTTTATCCTTCAAAGAAACTCCAAGCATAGCTCGCTCCATAGCTCGCTGAGCGACTTTAAACTTGTGGACTAGCCCAACTGTCAGTGTCCACGTCTCGGCACCGTAAGTCATGACAGGCAGGACGCACTGGTTGAAGACTTTTGTCTTCAAACTTTGCGGTATAGGCGACGAGAAGACTCGGCGAAGTTTGCCAAACGCTGCCCAGCCCAGACGGATCCTTCTGTTGGCTTCTTTCTCGAAGTTGTGTCTACCAAGCTGAATTGCCTGCCCTAGGTAGACGTATTCCGTTACAACTTCGAGTGTCGACCCTTCGACGAATATTGGCCTCGGCATGACATGCATATTGAACATGATTTTAGTCTTGTCCAGATTCATGCCGAGACCGACACGTCGAGAGGCTCCGTTTAAGCTGTGCAGCATTTCGCCCAGTTGTTCCAGCGACTCAGCCATTACAACGATGTCATCGGCAAAACGGAGATGTGAGATGTTCTCGCCGTTAACGTTGATACCCTGTCCAGTCCAGTCCAGTGTCTTGAAGACGTCCTCCAACGCGTTAGTGAACAATTTCGGGGATATTACATGCCCTTGTCTCACCCCTCTACGCAGTTGGATTGGCTTCGTCTTTTGGTCCTGGAGTTGAACAGTCATGGTAGCAGCGTTGTATAGGCATCTCAGCATCTCTATATACCGCTCATCAATGTGACATCGCTGAAGAGCATCCAGAACTGCCCAAGTTTCGATAGAGTCGAAGGCCTTCTCGTAGTCCACGAATGCCATACACAGCGGCTGATTGTACTCTTCAGTCTTGTGTATGATCTGCCGAACAGTATGGATGTGATCTACGGTGCTGTAGCCTTTTCGAAACCCAGCTTGCTCTGGTGGCTGGAATTCGTCGAGTCTTCCGGCGAGACGATTCGTGATGACCCTCGAGAACAGCTTGTATACATGACTCAGGAGTGAGATGGGTCTGTAGTTCTTCAGTAGGGTTTTATCCCCTTTTTTGAAGAACAGTACCACCGCACTTGACATAAGCTCCATACATTTTATGTAAAATTTCTATCTCTAGTAACGTAAATCGTGGATAGATTGGATATTAATTTTGGCCGTAAAGCAATAAATGATTCTGATTCTAATCCCGATCCATGGACGCGCTCGGCCCGGGGAAGCCGGAGCCAGAATCGGACTCTTACCGGCTAACGTCCATTTTCAATAACCAATCTATCCACGATTTGCCCCACTAGAGATAGAAATTTTACATAAAATGTATGGAGCTTATGTCAAATTCCTATCTCTGGCAAATCGCTTATACAACGAGTTATTGAAATAACTGAAAACCTCTAAAGGGGTCATTACACCCATCAGTATGAACAACTTTTACTATAGGACCAACCCTGACATCACAAAAAAAATATCTGCTGATTTTGAGTACCTACACATAAAGCGTTTCAGTGTAGGGATTAGCTGTTATTTTCTTTGCGATTTTAAGGTTATCAGTCTTATACTGTCGGACTTTTTTTTTTCTTTTTTTTTCGAATGGACTCTCGCAGAATTGGTACCCAAAATGGATACCATAACTGCTTAACCGGGCGGGTGGCGGAGAATCCCGTTAGGGACTCCATCCGCCTTACTGTCGGATAGTCGAAAGCTATAGATATAGTACCGTTCCGCATCAACCCAGAGTTCTCCTAAACATGTAGATTTCCGAAAGTCGTCTACGTGAGTCGCTGCGCACCGAATCAACTCGTGCAGAGGCTGCGGAAGCGGCGCAGGCGGCAGCAGAGCGGGCAGCGGCGGAGGCCCGCAGCGGAGCGGCCGCTGCCACCGCCGCCGTCAGCAAGGCCTCCGCCGCACTCGCTAGTAGTCAGGAAAACCTCACCGGACTCAAAATACATCTGGATCTGACGGTATACTATAGAGATATTCCAAAAGTCAATCATCAAATCATCATACAATACACAAACTGATTTCTAGCTTTTTATGAAGTCGAGTTTGGTGCAATTGATATGCCTAGACTTTATGTAGTGAAGTAGTGACAGATTGCCAGTACAACGACTGATATATGAGCACAATAATAAGACCCGCCGCTTCCCATATTGAACCAGGAACACACAGCACACGCAGTGGATGGTTTCGTAAAACGTGTAAAGTATGCTTCATTCACGTAATCACGTCACCTAATGCCACGTAGGAAGCGTTAGCGAACAAAAGACATAAACGCGCCGTCTGACCGAGTGCTGAGCTGAGCTAGACTGCGTTCAACATGCGGCGGCATTCGATATTCAAAATCAAAATCAAATGTTTTTTATTTCAAATAAACCTAATTACAGGCACTTTTGAAACGTCAGGCTCTAGTTACACGGTTCCAAATTGTGGGTCCTATGGAGAAGAACCGGCAAGAAACTCCATGGATAAACTCTTTTTAAAATAGGTTATTGTTTATTACATCAAATTTATTCAAATAATGTGAGTATAATTTAATTTAATTTTTATCTTTGGGACATTTTTACACAGCACCATCTAGTCCCCAAACTAAGCAGAGCTTGTGCTATGGGTACTAGACAATGGATATAATACTAAATTATTATTTTTTGTAGATACGTACTTATAATACATAATAATACATATAATGTAGGTTAATGCCAGAAATAAACAAGAGTTTAAAAGTGAGAATATTGCCTTTAGAAATAAACGTAAAAAGAGTTGCCATAGTATGTAGGAGCTGACCTGTCCCGACAGACGGCACCCGTACACGAGCATGACGCGAGCATCAGCCATCGCTTATCTCAACCATATTGAAGGGAACTTAACGTCCTGACACTAACGCCACCATCAGCATGACATTTAAGTGAGCATGACAGAATCATACTGCTAGACAACAGATAGGCAGGAATGTATAGAATTACTGTAAAAACATTAATGGCCACATCATACTTACATTTTACATTTCAATACACTAATTTCGTTTATGATGTGAAACTTACAAGCCACTAATAAATTATGGTACCTATACCAGGCCCCTCAGAAAGTATTGCGAAAAAAAGTTTTTATATATGGGAGACTGGCCAGTTATAATGTTTTTCGAAAATATGATTATTTATAAGTAAAAATAAGTAAGTTCCAATTTCAAAATTTCCCTCCACATTTTTTGCGAGTTAATTCAAAGTTTTGTGTCTCACTGAAATATGGATCTGCGCCGGGAACATTTTAGAGCTATGATTTTATACGATTTCAAGTGTCGCCTGAAACCGGATGAATCGTACGATAGACTTCAAATGGCATTCATGGATGAAGGCCCTTCCAAGGCAACCGTGTATCGTTGGTATAACGAATTCAAGCGCGGTCGACCAACTTTGGGGGATGACGAAAGAAGCGGTCGCCCTTTGACGGCTGTTACCGAAGAAAACGTGCTAGCAGTGAAAAATTTAATCCAAGACAATAGGCGAATTACATATCAGGAGATTCAACACATATTGAAGATTGGATCGGGAAGCGTTCACGAGATTCTACACAGCCATCTTCGCGTGAGGAGGATAGTATCACGCTGGGTGCCGCACAACCTCACCGATGCTCAGAAGCAGGCCCGGGTGGAATGGTGCCGTGATATGCTTAACAAATTTGAAGCAGGCTCGTCTCGGCGTGTTTACGACATCGTTACAGGTGATGAGTCCTGGATTTATCAATACGACCCAGAAACCAAGCGCCAGTCGACTGTTTGGGTGTTTCAAAATGAGCCAACGCCTACCAAAGTGAAGCGATCTAGAAGCGGGGGTAAGATTTTGATCGCTAGCTTTTTTAATTTGACTGGCCACTTGGTATCAATTCCCTTACGGGATCAAAGAAGCATTAATGCCGAATGGTATACTACCAAATGTTTGCCAGAAGTTTTCTCTGTTATAAGCAACAAGCGACCAAACACAGGGCTCCGCGGGCTACTGCTCCACCACGACAATGCACCTGCGCACACCGCACTCAAAACGAGGGACTTCCTGGACAGCACGCCAGTCAAACTCCTGGGTCACCCTCCTTACAGCCCTGATCTAGCACCGTGTGACTTCTTTTTATTCCCAAAAATAAAAAATCAGCTCAAAGGGATACAATTTTCGTCGCCGGAAGATGCGCTGGCTGCGTTCGAGCAGGCTGTAAACGAGGTGTCTGCGGCGGACTGGAAAAAGTGTTTTGAAAACTGGTTTAGGCGCATGAATCTTTGTATAGAGGCTGGTGGAAAGTACTTTGAAAAGATTTGATAAAAATATATGTACGTATAGAACAATTTTTTTTAGTTTCGCAAAACTTTCTGAGTGTCCCACGTATGTAGCTGCTGCTCTATATCAACATCGTCTACTTTATCAACCGTATTTTATAGTACTTAATTTACGAAAAAAAAATATGGCAAAGGTCAGACAAACTAATGCAATTTAATGCACTTAGGTACCTAGACTACCTAGTAATATCTAAATTGTATCTATGTAGATGAGATTAGAGCTAGGTGTCTGTTCTTACTATTGAATCGATTATGGATGATGATAACGCTGATGATGTAATACAAATCTACGAATTAATACATGAGGTCGTGGGTTCGATTCCCACAGGACACAAATATTTGTGTGATGAACATAAGTGTTTGTGTTGGTCTGGGTGTGTTGCTTATGTATTATAAGTATGTATTTACAAAAAAAAAAGTATATACGTATTATATCCATTGTCTAGTACCCATACCGCAAGCTCTGCTTAGTTTGGGACTAGATGGTGCTGTGTAAAAATGTCCCAAAGATATTTATTTATTTATTTATCATGTCATCATAAGTCTGTTTGATGCATACGACCTTTCTTTTGTTTTCGGTTGGAAATCCTCATGGATATCCTCCGTATGGAAAAGCGGAGGCATACGTCGGACTCGTACCGACTAAAAACACATGGTGGCCATACTCAGCACAAAATAGAGAAGCTCCAGGAACTCCATACGACCTACGCAAAGTACCTACACAAAACTCTTTTAACCCTTATTAGGAGAGACAGCGGAAGCTTTTAGAAGAACGTTGCAGTGAAATGACAACTCAAATCAGTAATTTGGAGAGGCAAGTTCAGCAGCTGAAACCGGTGCAGTCAGCCCATTCCACCCTCCAGCGACAGTATACAGAACTGCAAGAACGTATCTGCAAAGCAACTGAAGAAGCTCGCAGGTAAGTAAATACTACTCGATCAAGACATTTTGACAACTGGCTGGTATGTACTGGTTCTCAGTACCATACATTTTGCCCTCCTCAGCTCCTCACCACACATTTGCGGATGACGTCATGTTTGACAGTTACTTCTTGATCGATTAGTAAATAAGGTTTTAATTTGGAAGATAGAACCTGCTGTGCGGTGAAAATTTTAAAATTAATAATAATTTATTCAAGAACTATTTAGTCGTAAAAACCTTTCAGTGTTTTTCATTTCCTAACTACTTAAAATGTTTGAATGCAAAAAGCCTAGCTTCAAAAAAAAGTATCCATATCACGGAAATCTAAATAATAAGGTAATAGAAATGTTATCTACTGGCTTTTACTACGGGAACGCATGTCGCCGATTTTTCACCACCAACAAATAAATACGCAATCACGCCCACCATTTTTCTAGCATTCAAATCAAAATAACTTAAGCCTAAAAAAACCGCTGCTAGATATGCTGCTAAATAAAAAAATTGTGACTCTGCGTCCAAAACAGCACTGATGATCAAGCAAACGATTCGCGCACTAGTGTCCTAAAAGACACCTGTACGCGGCGACAAGTTTTCACGCCTTTGTCACTTCTATTACCTTTATTAAGATTTCTACGATCCATATCACTCTAAATAATTATAACAGAGAATCAACTCGCCTTGAGAGTGAGCTTCGAAGAGTAGAAAAGTGCGCCAGTGCTGGTTCAGAAATCCGGGAACGCGCGCGTTTGGCCGCAGCTGCGCATGCGCGGGAAAGACGCCTTGCAGCTGCAGAACTGCAACACACCAACAAGGAACTACTAGCTGCTAATGGTAATGAGAATCTTTATACAGTTATTAATGCATAGGTAAAGGTGGTTTCAAACCGGCGAGGCGAGGATTGGATGGGATGGGCGTGAATTGAAATCTCGCTGACGCTTTCACACCGAAAGATGTACATTGCAAGCACGCACCGACCAGCGCCGGCGCGCGCCGGCACGCGCTTGCTCGCGATGTACCGTTTTGCACCTTCAGTGTACAAATAAATACTTTCAGGTGGACTGAGATTAATTTTACTTTTATTTTGTCACAGCGGAAATAAGCAAGCTTAGAGCTACTGTAGCCGAACTTCAACTACATTTATCTGAACTGAATCATAACACAGCTTCAAAGAAAACAATAGATCCTGACGTTGAGGCTCTAGCTGAGACGCGGGCTGCTTTAGAAGCTGAGCGGGCTGGAGCGGCGAAGCTTGAACAAGCCTTAGCTTCCGCTTTATCAGATAATGCGACCTTAGCTGCTCGCTTACACGCTGCAGACAACACTGACGGAACTAACAAAGCTTCGACACCGCTAGAATCTACTACTACTAACATTTGTCCAATCGATTCTTTTCTAGCTGAATAATCTTCAGTTCATATATGTTCATTACAGTTTTATTAAATTATTCGTGAGTTACAAATATTATTTCATTCATTGCTTTACGTAACCACTCCGTCAAGCCTAGTCGAACTTGTGAGTTACGTAAGAAGAATATGTCATCATTGCACGCCAGGATGATTTATTAGTCAGACTAGCACAAAAACGTGTGTGTAGGATATCTCTGTATAATGTTACGATATAAGTAGGTAGTATACTCAGGCAGACTTCCTTAGAAAACAATGATGTGGGAGAAGCTACCATTTATATTTTGAACAGGTTTTATAATGGCGACTCGCATGTCCAAAACTTAGAGGTCATGTTGCCCTTTCCAAGAATGTATAATATACATGCTTTCGATTCAACCTGTTTAGTAAATCTAGTTATACAATTACTTTTTATAGGCAGGTAACGAAAAAGGTTCAAAACTTGAAAATGTCGTCTCTATATTTTTTTCATATAATTTGATAGAGCGTTTAAGCTTATATTGAGAATATTTGTTAGAGTGTCTACTGCGTGATGGTTTTGTATGATTTAAAGTAGTATAAGCACATTGATCTTTCCGAGTTGTCCTTCAGATTCCATGAAAATAAAATATCCATTGATCATAAACATTCAACCAAAGTAAGCAGGTTCACATCTATATATTATGTATTTTCGGGGATCGAGTCACCGACGTCCGTAGAAGAGTACCCCTTTTACGAATCCCTCTCGTGATCCCTGGGTAGTGCAAATCAGATGACATAATGGCCACGGCTGACGGCTTGCGACCACCCACCGGGCAAAGTCGTGCCGCCAAACGACCTAGTCGTGTTCCGGTACGATGCCCGGTGTAGCCACTTGAGAGGATAGTCGAAATATTTCACTGCCATCCTCTCACCTTTGCTGGGCAAGCGTGAACCATCGTTGACCGCACTACGCTTAACATCAGATGAGGTGGTGGTCAAACGCAAGCCCGTTAAATATTAAAAAGAAGAACTTAATATATAAAACAAAGTCGGGTTAGTTACATCATTTATAACTCAAGAACTGCAGGACCGATTTTAATGAAATTTGAAATACAAATAGAACCCGGATTAATATATAGGCTACTTTTCATCCCGAGGAGATGAACAGTTCCTGAGGGATGCGCGGTAAACGACATTCACGCGGGCGAAGTCGCGGGCATAACATAACATAACATCACGCCTGTATTTCCCCGAAGGGGTAGACAGAGGTGTAATAGTACACCCACATTTCGCCAGTTATGTTATAGTCCCATGTAATAGGGAGGGGGGAGCCTATTGCCATTGACCGGGCACAAATTCAGACTCCGGGCTGCTACTGAGAATTTCGTAATGAAAAAACCCAATAACACTTTGCCCGACCCGGGAATCGAATCCAAGACCCCACGCTCAGCAGTCGCGCTTGTAACCACTAGACCAACGAGGCAGGTAGGTATAGGCTAGTAAATAATAATTTTATGATAGAATACAATGCTATTTCTATTAAAATTAAAAATCCAACCCAAGGAAATCAGCGAGGGACATTAAGACCGACAAGTGCCCAGGATGAAAGATGTTGATGATGCGAAATGACAACCAGGCTAAAGGAAAGTACTTCAGAGAAAACATAGACATTTTAAAATATTTCAATCAATATAGGTACCAATATAGGTATTTAATTAACTGACCTGGAATTAGACATTAATAAAAGGGTAAGAATGTAGGTAATGACAATAAAAAAGATACCTTGGTATACATTTAATTTAACTGATGCAAAACTACACATTTTATCATGCATAGGTAGACGAGACCAATCGTACGCATTTAGTAACTCATTGTATTGTGTATAGTCTCAAACAATAAAAGCATCAATATGCCTGAATACTGCTAACTCTGTCTGTCTAAGCGATTATTATGGAGTGTTGCACTAAAACTGGTTCCTAGGAATGCACTGCACTCAACTCACATCGAGCTTCTCTAACATATCAACGACCATCTGAGATTTACGAGTCCTGTACGTGATAAACAACCTGTTATTTTTTAAACAAAACGCATCTAACCGTGGCAGTTTATGAAATATTTAAATTCATAAAAAGTGCGGTCTTTTAGTTGAATAAATTATCATCTAGTATGCATGCGCTAGCCTATTTGCCTACTGTTGTTACGAATTTAAGACCTTGATCATTAAAATCTAAAGGATCAATCTTAATGATAATTGGTATACTTACTATCTAAGGAACATTATCTCTCTGTATAAACTGTTATTTTAGTGAGATGTTGCTACACTGGTATATACACGTATTTTATTTCGTTATTTATTAAAGAATATTATTTGTTGTCGTCCGTGTGGTGCCGGACGCAAAGAATTTCACCACCCTATATCTTCTCATGGGTGTCGTAAAAGGCGACTAAGGGATTCACCAGAGGATGGGCAGCAGCGTCCTCCGAGTATTTAACCAACCAACTGCGATCGCCAACCCGCCTGCCAAGCGTGGCGATTATGGCATATCCCCTCATGCAAAGCACAATAAAAAATCGGCCCCTAGTCCCCGGCGGCCCCGCTAGCCCTGGTTACGGTAGCGGCCTAGGTAACGGCGGGGCAGGGGGTGCTAAGAATCCCCGGCAGAGATCCGGCTACCATAACAAAAAAAGACTGGACCTGGCAACATACAACACACGTACACTGCGGACCGACGAGAAGCTTGTCGAACTCGAGGAAGAATTGAGCAGGTTACGATGGGATATCGTAGGGTTATCTGAAGTCCGAAGAGAGGGGGAGGACACGATAATCCTCAAATCCGGTAACTTGCTCTATTTCCGGGAGGGCGATCAACTTTCCCAGGGCGGTGTCGGGTTTATCGTCCACAAGTCTCTTGTGAACAACATAGTGAAGATCGAGAGTGTTTCGACCAGGGTGGCGTACCTTATACTCAGAATAACCGAAAGGTATTCGTTGAAGGTTATACAGGTATACGCCCCGACCTCGAATCACCCCGACGATGAGGTGGAGACCATGTATGAGGATATCTCGAGAGCCATGCATGGCTCTAAAACTCACTTCACTGCTGTCATGGGAGACTTCAACGCGAAACTGGGCAATCGCTACGATGATGAGCTGCGAGTGGGGCAATTTGGATATGGATATCGGAACCACCGGGGTCATCTACTGGCCGGCTTTATGGAGAAGGAGGGACTCTATATGATGAACTCTTTCTTCAGGAAGCGTGAGCATAGGAAGTGGACCTGGTTGGGCCCTGATGGTGTAACAAAAAATGAGATTGACTTCATTATGTCGACGAAGAAGCAAATATTCAATGATGTCTCTGTGATCAACGCGGTCAAAACCGGAAGCGATCACCGTTTGGTAAGAGGCACATTGAATCTGAACATCAAGCTGGAAAGATCTCGACTGATGAAGTCTACGCTCCGTCCAGCACCGATCCAAATCCAAAACCCCGAGAGCTTTCAGCTCGAACTTCAGAATCGTTTCGAATGCCTAGGGAGCTCAGTGGACGATTACAGCGATGGGTTTGTGGAAACTGTCCATACGGTCGGGTCTAGGATCTTTAGGACCCGTCGTACAAATAGAAACAAAAAGCTCTCTGACCACACCCTTGAGCTTATGGCGGAAAGACGCGAGATGATTCTGCAGTCCTCAGATGATGCGACTAAGTACCGGCAGCTCAATAGACAGATCTCAAAGTCCTTGAAAAGTGACCTACGCCAATTTAATACGGAACGTATTAAAGACGCGATAGAGAAGAACAAGGGCTCCAAAGTCTTCGCAAGAGACCTGTCTATTGGGCAGAGCCAGCTTGCAAAACTGAGGACCGACGATGGCAGAGTCGTATCCTCCAAGCCAGAGCTATTGAAGGAGGTCGAGAAGTTCTATGGACAGTTATACACGTCCACCCGGACACCCGCTGTAAATCGGGCTCACGACCCAAGAGCTAGATTGACCCGACACTATACCGAAGATATCCCGGACGTCAGCCTGTACGAGATTAGGATGGCTCTGAAGCAGCTCAAAAACAACAAGGCACCGGGTGATGACGGAATTACGGCCGAACTCCTGAAGGCGGGTGGAAAACCGATCCTTAAGGCCCTTCAGAAGCTGTTTGATTCCGTCATTCTCGAGGGAAGAACGCCACAGGCATGGAGCAGAGGTGTGGTGGTACTCTTCTTCAAAAAGGGCGATAATGCTCTACTGAAGAATTATAGGCCCATCTCACTTCTGAGCCATGTCTACAAGCTGTTTTCGAGAGTCATTACGAACCGTCTTTCGCGCAGGTTTGACGACTTCCAGCCTCCCGAACAAGCCGGTTTCCGAAAAGGCTTTAGCACCGTAGACCACATACATACGCTGCGTCAGGTTATACAGAAGACCGAAGAGTATAACTTGCCTCTTTGTTTAGCGTTTGTGGACTACGAGAAAGCCTTCGATTCGATCGAGACTTGGGCGGTACTACAGTCTCTTCAACGGTGCCAGATTGACTATCGGTACATCGAAGTGTTAAAGTCTTTGTATGAAAACGCCACTATGTCAGTCCGATTACATGACCAAGCCTCGAAACCTATCCTTCTGCAGCGAGGTGTGAGACAGGGAGATGTGATCTCTCCGAAACTGTTCACTGCTGCATTGGAGGATGTCTTCAAGGTTCTGGACTGGAAGGGGCTAGGCATTAACATAAACGGCGAGTACATCACTCACCTTCGGTTTGCCGACGACATAGTAGTCATGGCTGAGACCATGGAGGACCTCGGTACAATGCTCGATGACCTCAGTAGAGCTTCTGATAGAGTGGGTCTTAAAATGAATATGGACAAGACAAAGGTTATGTCGAATTCCCATATAGCACCCATTCCCGTAAACATCGGAGAATCTACACTCGAAGTTGTTGACGATTATGTATACCTAGGACAAACTGTCCAGCTAGGTAAGTCCAACTTCGAGAAAGAGGTCAATCGTCGAATCCGACTCGGTTGGGCAGCGTTCGGGAAGCTACGCAATATCTTCTCGTCCAAAATACCGCAGTGTCTCAAGACGAAAGTCTTTGACCAGTGTGTGTTGCCAGTAATTACTTACGGTACTGAAACGTGGTCGCTCACAATGGGCCTGATAAGAAGGCTCAAAGTCACTCAAAGGGCAATGGAGAGGGCTATGCTCGGAGTGTCCCTGCGTGATCGAATCAGAAATGAGGAGATTCGCAGGAGAACGAAAGTAACCGACATAGCCCGAAGAATTGCCAAACTTAAGTGGCAGTGGGCGGGGCACATTGCTCGCAGAACGGATGGCCGATGGGGCAGTAAAGTTCTGGAGTGGCGACCGCGTACTGGAAGACGCAGCGTGGGTAGGCCCCCCACAAGGTGGACCGACGACCTGGTGAAGGTCGCGGGAATCCGCTGGATGCGGAAGGCACAGGACCGGTCGTTGTGGCGATGTTTGGGGGAGGCCTATGTCCAGCAGTGGACGTCTTTCGGCTGAAATGATGATGATGATGATTTGTTGTTACATTTGTATATATTGTATATATTTGGTATATATTTATGAATATATCTTAGAATTTATTTTATATATTTATACATGTAATATTTCCTATGGTAGGTAAATATTTATTTATTTATTATATTAAATATTAGTAAACTTTATGAAAGTGCACCACATACTGCCCCCATCTATTTTTCACGTCTTCCTTGTCCATCCAAAGGTTGTCTGGAAGATATCGCTATTAGCGATAAGACCGCCAATGTACCCTTATTTTACATGTTAGTCCTAAGTTTAATAATGTTATTGGTGTACAATAAAGAATATTCTATCTATCTATCTAATGAAGAGGTATAACTCACTATTAAAAATTTTTGCCAATTGCGAATTAAGTATGTCCATTAGTGGCTAGTACGTATATCAAGACAGTCAATGGACATAATAAATCGTCTAATAGACGTCGAAATTAAATCGCAACGATTTGGCATAAATATAGAAACCTCTAGCTACGCTGCATCTGCATAGTGCGAGTAGGTGCAGTGCGCAGTCACGGGTACTGGTGGATTTTCGCAAGGCTTCTCGGCGCCCCACCTGCGTGCGTAGGCGCCGCTGCCTCACTCCGCAACACTTATTGTTAGTTGTACAGTGCACCCCGCGCCGACCTGTCGCGCTGTTACGCCGCCACCACAAACTATGTGCACCCGAATCAAACGATCTGTGATATAGTGATAAGTTATATTTAATTAAGTGATACAAGTGACTTTAGTGGGAGAAAAAGGTGAGATCACTTTAACTTAGTTATGCTGCATTTAACTTGGTGTGTACGTAATCTCTATTTTTATACAGGTTGAATGTCGAGATTTTTAAGTGACATCAAGTTATATCATTTTTGTGTTTACAGAGATAAATGAATAAATAAAATAAAATAAACAAATATTTTGTTATATTACAAGCAAGCACTTTAGAGTAAGTAGGTGGACATGGTGTAGAGTCACGCACTTCTCCAGCGTTATTGCAGCGATTGTTTTGTTGCCTGAGGAGGTAAACACTGAACTACTCGGAGCGATGTCGTGGGCCTAGAGAAAGTTTCTTACCACAGTACATTCATTTCTTATGTTGTGTCTTTTTAGAGATTTAGTACCGTATCTAATGCGTTAAACAGTTTACTATTTCTAACGTGAATAAACAGTACAATCTTCGACAGTCTCGGCGGCGAATCCTTCTAAGAAATAAGCAATGTTTTACCATACAGGTTGAAAAGGCTGTTCCGCCCACACGAATGTTGACATAGTGAGTCAGAAACGACACAAGGACGCAAGTTCTACATGTACACATTATGACAAATATGTGAATTCAATACATAAGTAACAAACAGCTCACCCACGACTCTCGAACACATCTAACTATACCTTGTGCTAATAAGTTGCAAGGAACTATAAATAATATGCATATATAAACACACATTTGTATAATATTTTGTGATATTTAATAAGAAGAATGCAGATTCGCATAAACAAAATTAAATACATACGTTCATTTGATGTTTCACGCCTACATTTCGCCGAAGGGGTAGGCAGCTAGGTGTGTAGTACAGCCACATTTCGCCAGTTATGTTTTAAGTCCCATATATTATGGGGCGAGCCTATTGCCACAAACCGGGCACAAATCCAGATTCCGGGCTGCTACTGAGAATTTTCTCAATGAAAAACCCAAATACACTTTGCCCGACCCGGGAACTCCACGCTCAGCAGTCGCGCTTGCTTTCACTAAACCGATGAGGCAGCAAAATAAACTAGACTGACAAAATCCCTAGTTTATTCAACCAATAGCTAGAAAAAAATTGATTATAAAATAGCAAATCTTTCTAATTGTAAACAATTGTTAGAAAATAACGAAATCATCATTAATGTTTAAACGTTACATGATAACATGAATGGAGTCCAATTTAACGTTAACCATATAGAGCGTGACCATTCAGAAGGCTGTTAAGATTCCCTTCATGGCTATGTAAACGTAGGAAGTTGCAAACGTAAATTATTCGCAAGTCAACTTGTGTTTAGATAAGATAAGATAGATAAGATAAAGTTTATTTTTCAAAAACAGTACATTTTTTACAAATATAAGACTTAATTTTAGGATAATGTACACAAAAGTATTAGCATTTGAGGCCGAACTAGGCATAGCCTGTATTTCAGCCCTCAACGCCGATCCCCTTGAACTACAAATAAATAAGAAAGACATATTTTTATTAATCTCGTGAGATTAGATGTACTACAATAAAATTTAAGATGAGGAAAAAATTAAAATAAATACTATTGATTAAAAAGAGATTACATGGTAGATTGGTAGATTTGGTAGGTGTGCAGAATGTCCTCTCTTTGTGTTATGAACGTGTGCATGTGCGAGTGTGAGAGGGTGTGTGAGGTTGTGGTGCATGTGTGATTGTTATATTTTCGTTAGTTTTAAAGTTTAAATTATAGATAGATTATTTTGTTTAAGATTGTATATAAATATGTAAATAGTAATGTAAATATAGTTTATATTGGTATCTGTAGCAATTCTTCTGTCTCATCGTACGTAAGTCTCTGAAGATATTCACTTACTTTAATTTTGCAAGATTTCTTAGTTAGCGGGTATATGTTGAGAGTTTTATTGATCTTGTTGTAGATGTAGGGGAAAAGTTTGTTTGTTCCTTAAAGACAGAGAAACAATTCTTATACGCAATTACATAAGCAATGCCGTGGGCTATAATTGGAAATGGCTTTCTCTTAAAAGCTCATCTCTTAGATTACATAAATGAAATGCGAGGACTTATCCTAACTTATTACTGTTGCGAGAAGAAAACGGAATAAGTAATGTTTGAAATGTAACGGAAAGGAAAAAAGCTATAATTAATACTATAATTATTAAAGAAGCGATAATTATTAGCTAGTATTAATATTAGTATTTTATTAAGTATAGTAAATAGGAATTCAGTGTGAAGGTACATTCTTTTATACTATAAGAGATTTTACTAACGAGAAAATGCTTTAATAGTGTAATAGTGTATTAAAATAAATAAATGAATATTTTTGAGACATTTTACACAGCACCATCTTAGTTCCAAACTAAGCAAAGCTTATATCATGGGTACTAGACAATGGATATAATACTTATATACTTTTTTTTTGTAAATACATACTTGTAATACATAAATAAAGAAATACCCAGACAAACATAAAAACTTATATTCATCACATGAATATTTGTGTCCTGTGGGAATCGAACCCACGACTTCGTGCTCAGCAGTTCGACGAGTTCTGACGTTTCAAAAGTGCTTGTAATTAGGTTTGTTTGAAATAAAAAACATTTGAATTTGAATTTGAATTCGACATTCAAACCACTGGACCACAGACGTCGTCTAAATTTAAATGTTTTAACTTAAAATATTTTGGTTTATTGTTACCTACGTAATCTTTTTTGGTATTCTTCTTAATTACGAACACACCGAAAAACAATAGTATATTCAAGATATATAATTATTGATGTTTTATCATCAGCGTTCTTATTCATTATGTTAATCATTTTTATTTCAGAAAGATGACTCATAAAATTACTCTATACTACTTCGTTGTAGCGTTGACAGCACCTCTAGTCGTACAATGGTAAGTTGTACAATTAAATGTACATATTGTTTTATGTTTATATTAATTTCAAAGACGTGACTCAAATCGTTACGTGATTCAACATCAACTGCTATTAACTGACTTGCACAACATTGTATGTCCTGTGATAAAAATACTGGCTACACCGCAGGACCTGCAAAATTTAAAACCCTAGGGTTTGTTTCACAAAGTCCAGGTAGGCACTCAGGCTTCCAACTGTCAAATAGCACTGAATTTTGACAGATAGAAGCATGAGTTGACGCTTAGTTCGTCTTTGAATATAAGCCTAACTGCTGGCCAATTCTCGTATAATTAAAAACATTCAAAATATAGTTCCAAACTAGTATAATCTCAATGCCTTAAATCTCAATCTCCAGACAGTAGATGTTCCTGTTTGTCTTTTATTTGTGACACTTAGGTCATTAATGTCACCAATAAATGGCAATCAGAAACATCTATTGTCCGTAAATTGAGATTTAAAGTATTGAGATTAGTTTGGAACTTAACCGAAACTATAGGGAGGTGGTAAAAAACAGGCCCTAAGTAGTGAAAGTTGATTTTTCTTATCCTTTAAAAGTTGACGGATCTCTACAAAAGCCGTTCCTTTTAAACTCCAAAAGGAATTGGAAATGACAGACTGGTCAATACGTTACATATACCACAATCTATCCGAATCCGTTTAAATTTTATGACTTGTATGTATGTGATTTAAATCTTAGGTCACGCGAAAACGTGCAGAATGGAATACAAATGCATTCCGTCATTCATTTAGTTCGTCATAAATATTTCATTTTCAATTGAAATGTTAGTACCTTAAAGCAGGGTGAATAGAACTGCAGGAGTGAATGTTCACTAAAGTGGGAGTGGATTTTAACGTCGAATTAACATTGTTATCAAAAGACTTCAGAATTTTTACCCAATTATAGCAGAACATTTAGCATACAACAAATTACGTGTTATTGAAATAACTGAAAACCTCTTAAGGGGTCATTATACTCATCAGTATGAACAACTTTTACTATGGGACCAACCCTGAAATCGAAAAATATATCAGCTATTCCCTATAATTTGTGTTCACATAAATCGACAAAATGTAAGGAACAACTATTTTTTTTCCGCAATTTCAGGGTTGGTCCCTTAGTAAAAGTTGTTTATACAGATGAGTACAATGACCCCTTAAGAGGTTTTCAGTTATTTCAATAACACGTTGTATAGCACATTTTTTTATCCATTTACCCCTAATTCACACACCTACACATTCAAAAATTTCCAAATTTTGCGCAGTATTGAACAGATACTTATTTTATGTAGTTAATCCAACTAGTTTTAAATAACCGATTTACATAATCTCTATGTTAATGCTAGATATCTCTTGTCAACTCTTTTCAATTCACGAGTGGGGTCACATTGTCTACCCTGAAACAACATAATATGACACTGGTGTCTCTTCTCTCTTCTCTTCTTTCCCTATTCTCTTGTTCACAAACTAAACTTATTTTAAACTATCGCTCTCTTTTACTAATAGTAGATGGGATAATAGTAAAGAGATGGCAACAATTTAAGTGTTACCAGTATAATAAGTTTATGGGTTACATTTACATTTGCGTTTAGTTTACATTTCTTTGTATTTTAGTCGGCACATTCCGAGATTACGACTAAACTTGTATGGAAATTTTAATTCCGACAAATTTGACGGTACTAAAAATTTTCCCTTTCTTTTATCTCATATTAGTAAAAAAGAGCGATTGTTTAAAATAAGTTTAGTTTGTGAACAAGAGAATCAACACCATTGTGTCAGTTACTTTGAAGAATCAATAACTAACCTGTTTAATAAATTTCACAGTATATCAGTGCTAGGGCCACGGTTGCTGCGACCTTTTGGTTCATACACGGTGGCAATCGCGGGCGGCTCCCGGGCATACACCCTGTATGTAGCCGTGGAGGGCCGCCGCGCCAATGGAGAGCAATTCACCAAGGGTAGAGAAGTGCAGGTCCCCGCTGCTGCCACCAGGCTCATAGAACTTGAAGTGAGTATACCGACTCTTACATCAGTAATAAGAACGTGTCTGAAATTGGATACTATTGCTGTAACATGAGAATGAGAACTGCTTCGTAAAATGCAGATTGATTTACTTTTTCGAAAGTTTAAATTTATGTTGCCTACATCATGGATATAAACTTTCATTTGAACATAAATAACTTTGGACCTTTATAGGTCAGTAGCTCAACCAAATAAGTATATCACGTTACATCAATTTCACGAAAGCATTACTGACCACTTTAGTAATAAATCAAACGATTTTCCCACAAGAAAACGTGACCAAATCTGTTGCACCTGATGTAGATCGGTGACCCGGGGCCGGGGCAGTACTCGCTGGTGGCGCGGTCAACCTCAGGCCCGCTATTCTCGTCGTCGTCACCGTTGCTCTACCAACCGCGCAGTTTCGCCATCTTCGTGCAGACCGAAAAACGTGTCTACCAGCCCGGAGACACCATCCACTTTAGAGTCATCGCCTTAGACAAGTAAGAATAATGTCACTTCATAGCCATACCACATGGTGTAACAGGAAAACTATATCATTCAGGGTATCTATTTCTAAATTTTCTAACAACGAGACTTTCTGAACCGATTTCTAATGCTCGATTGATGTTATAAGCAGTTTTACTGTTTTTTATATAAAACTATCATAGTTACACATCAACAACAAACTACACATTTTGACGCAACGTCAAGGCAGAATACAATCCAAAGAGTCAGTACGCCTAATTAATTATTAAATTTAACTAAAATCACATGAGACACTCTATCTTCATGCCTCAATTTGGCAAACGCGACTTGCGGTATCGTTAAGGCAAAGGCTGGATCTTTATCTCGTTTCATCCTACCATGAAACTATTGAAACTAAAGTATTTCTGCTAGACCTACATTAGTTTAAGTTAATGTTCGATTGCTAAGTGCTGGAAGACAGAAATTGATGTTCATATTAAATACTATTCAAGCTTGACTGACTCCATAGAACAACAATTACGTACCTACCTACTATAATCTGAGGTCACGAGTTTAATTATCTCTATAGTAAAACAAAACATTAAACACAATTGTTAATGCGTAACACATCAATCGATTGTTTGAAAACCTATCACAGTACACCTGTGTCCTTGTTCCATTTAAGGAGGAAAATTAATTTCGAAGAGCATTAACTAAGAATTTGATAGTATACGCAAGACACTTTCGTTTTCTGTACCATCGGGCATTGCCGCTACGAGACTCGTGAGCGTAAGATTACGTGTGATTACGAGGCGGTCGTTGACCTGTGAGCTTGCGCAGGTATCTGCTGCCGCTGTCGACGACAGTGGACGTCAGTGTACTGGACACTGGGGGCTCGCCTATAAGACAGTGGGCCGGTGCAGAGCTCGACAGAGGGGTGCTTACTGAGGAGTTACTGCTAGCTGACGAACCGTCACTTGGAGAATGGACTATACAGGTAAAATAACAGTCATTATTATGCCATTTGCTGCTTCTGGTCCTATTTAAGTTATTACTTAAAAATGTATTACTTAAATAGGCCCATCATCAAATGGTAGAACTGCAAGTGTAGAATTAATAAGTTAAAAATATCTAACTAAACTAGGTAATCTAAAGTAACAATATCTGTAAAAAAACCGGCCAAATGCGAGTCGGACGTCAGACTCGCGCAGCAAGGGTCCCGTACGACCCATCGACCTAATACCCCGTAGAAATTGCACTGCATATTGATGTCTTGAAATACATCATCAATTTGAACTGGCAATAGGTATATTACCGTTAAAAGATACAGCCCTGTGACAGACATACAGACGGACGGACGCACGGCGTTGGCAGAGTAGCGAGTTAGAGTTAGATACCCTAGAAAGGATACCGAGACACATAAGTATTGATTTAAAGAAACTGATGATGATATTAAGTGCATGAGTGTGAAACACTAATAAGTAAAACAATCTGATGGTGCAATACAGTGGTCACCTGTCACGATAAAGTCAAGTAACGGGGCAGTATTTTTATACCTAAATTATTGCACAAAAAAATATTAAACGGATACGCAGCGTAAAACTTTCATTTTTAACATTTTCAAGTTTATATCGTTGAGTGCAATGAGCGCGTTTCTTCTGTGTAATGTGTACGAACAAAGCAATCCTAATTTTCCCCAATTTCTAAATGACATTCGAAGTTATTAGTAAAGCAGTTCATGTACAAATTAATCTGTAATTACTCTTGCTGAGAAGGAAAACAACAATTACGCTGTATCTTTTTGTCACTTCCTCATATTTTTTAGTCAATGTTATCTATCTAATATTTTATTGTTTAAATCAAGTCAGTTGTTTTGTTTTTAATTCTCATCAATGTAGATAGAGTCAAAACTCAAACTTAAAAAATTAACGAAATCTACTACCAGTTTGTTTAAATACTAGAAACCGACGTAATTAACTGTAATGAAAAGTAAAGACATTTATAATGCAACTAAAAGATTACGTTAGAATAACTCCGGAAATTACGATTAGCCTCGGAATCATAAGTCGAAAATCCGACCGCCCACTCGCCGATGACCTTAACTAGATTGCTGGAATGTTTGCATCACCTGTGCAGGTGGAGGCCCGTGGGCAGAAGTACTCACACCGGATCCTGGTGGCAGACTACGTGCATCCCCGGTTCCACATGGAGATGCACCTACCCAAGGAAGTACTCTTCACCGACGGCAGATTCGACATCAACGTTACCGCCAAGTAAGCAAGTTTTTGTAACCTTTCGAAGGAAGTCTAATAATTAAACTTTACAATGTATAAGTACTTTAATTTAGCATTTCTCAACCTTTTTTAACGGCGGCTCTTTAGGATCAAAAATGATGTCAAGGACCCCATGATAACAAATAAAACAGTAGAAATGTCAAAACTGTGTTTGTTCCCCAATTACGCAAAATCTACTGAACAGATTTCAATGAAACTTTATATGGTAAATGCCCATAGTCTGAAGCTACATATAAAACATATCTTATCTTCATTATTGGTTTTATTTGGTCCTGCGATGCAACTAAACACTACTTTACATCGAACGAAATCGGAAGTCATGAAGGATTAAATGTCAAAATTGTTATTGAGAAAAATACAAAAGTTGCTAGGTGACGAGATTTTGGAATTATGAATTGTTATTTTACCCTGTCTCGTACTTGATTCCGTTGCCTGAAGGGTAGAAATTAAAGATAGTCTTGAGATCGAATCCCGCTGCTGCCCAGCCCAGCTAACTTTTTGAATTTAAAAATATATTTTTTGCTTTTTGTAGATAAATTGTAACACAATAATTAAAAACGTTACGAGCTACATTCAACATGTTATCATGCTTTTCACGTATCAACATATTATTAAATAACTACTAACGAAACTTTGTGTTTATTATCTTTGTTTATCAAAGAAATGGCGTTATTGATGTTTTGTTTACTTAATTATCATTTATCTGGCTATGATCCAAAACATAAAAAAGCAAAACAACATTGGCCAAAGCATTCGTATGTTATTCATTATAACTAGCTGGTGCAAGAGATATTAAGCGCCTGCGACAAAAAACCCAGAACATTCTAAAGTCCACCTAAGTTCCCGAGGGATGCGCTAACGTCTTTCTGTGATAAACCGAATTACACGCATGCGAAGCAGCGGGCAGAAGCTAGTATAAGAATATTTTTACTAATGTGGCCTATAGACCCCTTGGAACATACTTGCGGGTTGGGAAACACTGTTTTAATTAATTCAAACAACAAGTCATATTTCTAAGAACGTCTCAAAAAAACAGGTTGCCCATTAAGAATCTGGCATCGGTCGAGTTGTTAATCAGAAATCACATAATGTTCAGATATACGAGTTTTATATTAATTTTAATATTAGTCAAACTTGATTAACAGGAATTTTCCTTTCTAATAATAAATTCGATTTGCTACGAAAAACAACGAGTTCTTTATTAAACTGGAATGAAATTTTCTCATCATAGGTACCTTTAAACAAAAGAATTTCCACAGTGAAAGCTGTCTTTTCTCATTACATTACAGAAAAACTCATCACTCGAATTCAATAGAATAATCATTACGTAAATAAGCAAGAACCGTTTGTTAGACGCAACGCGTTGTCAGTTTTTATCAATACAATCCGATTAAGCAGCAATAATTTTATAATATTGAACATTAGTTATTGTATAAGCATCGAACGAAAGTATACCTATTTTTAGTTCACACTGGATTAGTCTCTTCTCTATCACTACATCATCATCATCATTTCAGCCGAAAGACATCCACTGCTGGACAAAGCCTTCCCCAATCTCTACATAGTATAAAATAAAGTCGCTTTCCTCGTCTGTCTGTCTATTTATCCACTAACTCCTCCTAAACCACGCAACGATGCGGTTTTCACCATCATTTAGATAATTTTTCACAGATGGTTTATATATATAATAAAACCTAATAAAGTTTTTTTGTAAGCAAAAAAAAAGAATATTTTGCAACCAAGTCGCCGAAAAATAAATTTACATGGCTTGCGTAGGCTGCTAAACTTTAAGAGGTTTAACTTGAAAATAATGTACTCCGTGCGACGCCGGGGCGAGTCGCTAGTATGTATAAAATAAAACTAAACCTAAAAACTAAAAAAGATCATCAAAATATTCCTCCGCGTCGCTTTCAACTGGTAACGTGCCCAGAAGACTGGCAGCATTGCCGCGTTGTATGGAAATGCTTTATCTTTGACCAAAGTAAAGGCTAGCCTTCAGGTCACGTAGTGTTAGATATAATTTACACTCATAAAATGATGTTTACCTGTTTGTATACTCATACATGTTTGAATTTTAATGTCGGCTCCGTTACCTGCTTCACACTTCGTAGAATCTAATTAATACCCGTGACCTCTGCATTTCAAGAAAATAAGAATTATTTATGACAACTAACATAACTTTCAGGCATTTCAACGGTCTACCAGTTCGAGGTGAACTAACAATATCTGCGTACCCGGTGTTCTTCTCCGGGGTATTACAGCCGGTAGTCGCATCACCCACTCGGAAAGTGATCGACATTAACGGTCAAGCGCAAGTGACGTTCGACCTCAAAACTGACCTCGACCTCGCTGAGGATGCTGCGAGGCCGCTAGTTGTGGAAGCTGTGATTGAAGAGAATGATACACTAATTAGACAGAATGTTACGTCTAGAATACTGTTACTAAGAACACCGTATAGACTGAAAGTGTCAGCACCTGAATACTTCAAGCCAACTCTGCCTTATATCGTACAGGTAATAAATACACTTGGGATAAATCAGTTTTTTAGAACAGGATCTTCAGATCTAACACCCATATTCTAAGTTGTTTCCTCAAAAGTTTCTAGACTCCACTCAACCTTACTCAATACAATATTTCCTCCTTGGTTTTTACAGTTGCGAAAAATCTCCGTCACTTGATAGTTTTCCTTACTCAATGTGAGGAAGAACTTAAGGTACATCGCGACCAATCTTAAGGCTTCCTCAAGACTGGAAATGTGTCATTTGCGACGTGATTATTGTTAAAAATGACCGATTTTACGAATTTATGAAATACATGTACCTACCTACCCATACAATTATCCGTCGCAGCGTTTTTTATTTCATCAAGATCCGTTGAGGAAATGTCTAATATATAGATATGTATATAATACCGATTTTGATATTATATGTTGGAAACCTTGAAGGCATCTTTGACTGAGTTTGAATCTAGAAACGTTTGAGGAAACAACTTAGAATATGGGTAAGTCAATAGAAACTCTTCTAAAAGCTAATCCGTACAACGTAAACGAGAACCTTGTGTGTAGTTTTCGTATCCGGCTTTTGAACAAATATCTATTTACGCGATGATCTACAGATGTTTGTTCCAAGTCCTGTTTTTATACGCACACAATACACATTTCCATATTTGTCGTATGTATCATTATTTGTAAATGACGCACCAAAGACAGGAAATACTTGTGACCAATACCTACCTATTTATTTTATTATCTTTAATCGCATCTTAATTTTAGACAAAAACAAATAGAACTTTTGTCTTGACAGATTGAATTAGTGGATACGTCAGGGCACGTGATGTCGACTGATGGGGAGGTAACAGTGGAACGGCTGTGGGACGATGGGGCTCCGGTCAACGTCACAACTATGGCGTTAAGCAAAGGCATCGCCTCCTACACCGTGGTGCCCGACATGGCCCACGTTAATTCGACGCTTAACTTAGTGGTAAGTTCTTGTTACTTCGTCATCTTCTAGTGTTTAGTCTATACTTATATGCCGATCGATCCAGGATGTCTTTCTTCTCTTTATGTCGGCTCCTGCGGCGACTTTTCTTTACCATGAAGCTTATCTATTTTAAATAATTTTATTCTAGTATCTATCCACCTTAAGTTTTTTTCTTACAGATCTTAAGCGAAACACGCTTTATTTCACATTCTTTATTAGAAAAGTTAGTAATGATGAATTTTATTACAACAAAAAGCTATGTTAAGACTTAATCAAGGCATATTTCAGTATTCTTTATTGTAACGTACCAAATACAATCAAAACATTAGAAAGCTTGTTTTCTCAGATAATCTAAAGTAACAATCACCTTCAGGTTAAATACAAGGAGGTGACAGAACGCGTAGTAAATGTTCAGAGAAGCGAATATTCGTTCGGACAGTTCCTGACCGCGGAGATCCTGACGCGCGGCACAGGTGTGGGCGACGAGATGCGTGCGCGCATCACCGCCACCGAACCCATGGATCTTGTACACTACGCTGTTATTGGACGAGGAGACATTATTGTCGCGAAGACTGTGGAGGTCAGTCAGTTTGAATTATCTTGTGATATTTCCTTGAATTGGTATTTTTCATCTGCCTTATCATGAGCCTTATTGCAGTTGAGTCCAGCCCGTCGCAGCGTCGACGTGACAGTGTCGGTGACGTCACGCATGTCTCCGGGCTGTGTGCTGGTGGCGTGGTACCCGCGACTCGATATCAACAAACTGCTCTCCGCCGCCGTGTACGCGCCACAAATAAACCTGCTGCAGAACGAGGTACAGTAAAACATACACACATGAAATAGAATGCAGCAGATGGTGACAACGCGTGTGACATCATGCATGTCTCAGGACACCATGCTGCAATAGCGTTGGAGTACACCAATAAAATTCTAATCTTGTTTGAAGCTCAAGTGACCGAAGGAGATTTAAGAGACCTGACACATACCTAGCCTCAAACATCATCATCATCATTGCCATGCTGGACATGGGCCTCCCCCAAACATCGCCAGAACGACCGGTCCTGCGCCTTCCGCATCCAGCGGATTCCCACGACCTTCACCAAGTCGTCTGTCCACCTTGTGGGTGGCCTACCCACGCTGCGCCTTCCAGTACGCGGTCGCCATACCAAAACTTTACGGCCCCATCGCCCAACCGTTCTGCGAGAAATGTGCCCCGCCCACTGCCACTTAAGTTTGGCAATTCTTCGAGCTATGTCGGCCTAGCCGCAATATATTTTCCTAATAAAAAAAACTTTCAAATAGTCTCGAGGATTTTGGTGATTTCAAGGGCACTAAACTTGTTAGAATCCAAAGTCATCAAGTAATCTGTCACTACTACTACAGATCTCCGTATCGCCAGTATCAAGTGGCGGCGCCGGCGCACGTCCCAGCACTGTGGTGGAACTGCGCGTAACAGGCGACGCGGGCGCATACGTAGCGCTATTGGCCGAAGACACCAAGGCCATAGAAGCGGGACTCGCTAGCCAGAACGGACTCGGCAATGGACTCGATATGAACACGGTTAGTATTCGACTCAAGATTTCATTGAAGATTTGAAGATTATGTATGTAGAAAACAGCAAGGAACGGTGGTTACAATAATTTATTCTTTGTTCCAGGTTGAACGTGAAGTTGAAAGCTTTAACGGTTTGTCGCACTCATTACCCAAAAATGAAGAACATTTGCCTGGAATGGGTTTGGATTTAGGAGGCTATACTGCTTCTGATGTTTTCAAAGTAAGTGTCACACGAGTTCGTCCAGTTATTTTCGAAGCGTAATTGGTTTGGTACGGTATGTAACGAAAATCATTATTTTCAGAACGCTGGAGTTGTCATTCTAACAGACGGCGTAGTGGTTAAAAGTAGCCCTGATGGTAAGTCACTTGTACTTTTATAAATGGAAAGCAAAAGTAGTTTTATCACCATATAAATTTTGATATTAAAAGGGGGCTCGTGGCTCAAAAATAACCATGTAGGTTACAAGATCTGGGAGAGTAAGCTGCGCTAGCCGCGGTCAGTCCCTGGATGAGTGACTGTTTCGTTGCACATCGAGACCCTTCCATGCCTCGGAGAGCACATTAAGCTGTCGGTGCCGATGCCGGTAGCCAATAGTAGCCATACGAATATCTATGGCAGTCAAAAGCCCAACATCGGTATTATTAAGTAACTGGGTTGTGGGGGCCGCTAGCAGTCGTTCCGTGTAAAATACCTTCTGGTGTTCAGAAACATTTGAATGTCAATTTTACTCTCGTAATTAAAAACGTTCAAAATATAGTTCCAAACTAATCTAAAAATCATGTGACATCCTATATCCTAAATCCTAACTATGTTTTAAATCTCAATTTCCTGACAGTAGATCTTTCTGGTTGCCGTTTATTGGTGACATTAATGACCTATAGGTGTCACAAATAAACGGCAAACTGGAACTTCTACTATCAGGAGATTGAGATTTAAAACGTTGAGATAAATTTGGAACTATATTTTGAACGTTTTTAATTATGTACGAGAATTGGCCTTCTGGTTAGACTAGAAACCGACCCCCACATAATTTGGAAAGGCTCGGAAAAAGAAAAAAAAGAAAATTCTGATTCTTATAAATGGTAAACAAAGACATAATTATACTTATCCAGAGGTCTTTATTCCAGGCCCACATGCAACGCAGGCTCCTTTAGAGACAGGCACGCGCGCCCCGCAGGCGGGTCCTTACGCGTTCAGCCGTCTGCCTCCGCCGCCTTCACCTCGATACTACCTCACCGTCACACCGCAGCCCACCTGGACGCTTGCCAACCTTACCATCGGGTAAGCTGATAAACAGAATTTATGACTATTTTCTGACAGATTTGAATTAAGAACAAAAGACGCCTAGATGAGCGTTACCGATCGCTGTATGAACCTCGTCACATTGATAGAAAGAAGGTCACACTCATGGAAAGACATTGGCGGAAGAGTGGTCTATTCAATTAAGGGGAATGTAGCAGCCAAGTGGCGCTGAAATTAACTATAAATTTATTAATTGTAAATTATAGTTCGATGTAGTTTTAGATACAAAATATGCGAAAAACTGCCACTTTTGGCACTTCTTGTATCTACAACTACAGCGAACTATAATTTACAGAGTTGATAGTTTCTAATTAAACTATAGCACCTGTACTTCAATCGTTAAAAAATGATTTTCGATAAATGATGTTTTGCGAGTAATAATTTTGTTACTGATGGGGGCGCCACTTGGCTACTACATTCTCCTTAAATCCAAAAGTTTCGAATATCCCTAGTTGATTACATCTTTGCTAACAATTTTTCCTTTGTTGACTCTTTGATTTTGTTACAGCAACGATGGAAAAGGAGCTAAGGAACGCTGGACATCAGGAACTCCTGCTGAATTTTCAATTGGGGCTTTTTCCGTGCATCCCACCCTTGGACTCGGCTTGGCTACTCCGCAGAAGTTCACCACCTCCGTACCATTGTCGATTACTGCGGAACTTCCTGCTACATTGCAACGGGGAGAAACAGTGGCTGCAGTGATCATCTTGAAAACAACACTGGCCGTGGACACATCCGTCGAGGTCACTTTCTACAACAGCGATCAATATTTCGAATTCGAACCTCTCGACAACGAACTCGATTCAGCGAAAAGTAAGTAGTTACATACCTACGTGAAAATGATACATAACGTTACTTTTTGTTTACGCAATTTGAGAAAGTAGCCTGTTCAGAATCACCATGAGAATCGATTGGGATAGTTTTTATACCAGTCCATAATACATTTTAACCAAAAAATATTTTCGTAACTCAATTTGGTTATTATGGTTAAACTCAGTACATCAGAGGATCGTGAATAGATCCTTAAGGTCCAGGAAGTTCGTCTCGATTAGTTTCCGTGCATCAGGTGGTCCCTGCATGACTTTCTTCACTTTTTCCGCTACTAACTGGGTGATTTACAGTGGCTATAAAAGCATGTAATTTTGTGATTTAGAAAAAACATCCCAATCATTTCTCCACATGATTCTGAACAAACTAGTTTCTTAAATTGCTTAAACAAAAAGTAACGTTGTATAGACGAGTCGTAGCACTAGAGCGGTACCGACCGGTCTACTGGAGTTACCAGAACTCCCATAATTTGTGTCGAGGATGGCCACCGTGTTGTATTTTATCGGTAGGAGTCCGATGTAGCCTTCCGTCTTCCCCGAAGAAGCATATCCATGAGGATTTCCACCAAAAACAAAAAAGGTGTGCAACAAGACATTTGTGTTGCATCACAGCCACATTCCTATTTGTTAAAGGGATGTTGTTTATTAGTGCACTGCCATTTAAATATATGTGTGCGATGAGTTATAGAGTTATGCACAATGTTTATTTATTCTTCGCTCTCTTACTTTAGTCCATCTTCTTATAATTTTATTAATAAGGAAAAGTACTAAATCTACATTGAATTTGAATATCCAAACTCCCTGTACTTATTCCATCTTCTGAATAAGCTGAATGTAAACTTTATTCTCCTGTTATTATAAAACGTTGGACAGAGTCAGTGTTCTTAATATATTCGTTAAAAATGTAATTGTAATATGATAAAATTATAAAAAGAGGGATTGGCTACTCTAGATATACCGAAACCAACATTCAAATAAACGAGCCTTCGGCCAAAGGTGCGTCGGTGAAAGAAGCCATTGGTGAATCGTGTTTCGACGAACAATTTTTCGAGGAAACGTGCGTCGGCTTAATGTTCTTTCGACCAAGTGTTGCATCGGAGAATGATACGTTCGACGAATAGTTATTGTAAAATCAATTTTTTCTAACTTGTGTTATTTAGTAAACAATCTTGGCATGTCTTTTTAATGGAATTCGTCAATTAAATATTATTAAATGACATTATGTTAACAATTTCACACACCAAATAACATTTTTTAACCTAATTACGTGTGCAGAACTAGTAATTATATTTTTCTCCCAGTTGCTCGGAAATTGGTTCTTTAGTAAAAAATAAAAGAATGTACAGCAATCGGCTCTTTCCCGTACGCAACGAATTAACGGGCCAGTAATATCCAACACGACAATAATCGAAATTGCTGGACAGTTTTTATTTTTTAAATTATGCTACCGAGTTTTTCAAGTACACACTTACATAAATTAGGTGTTTTTAGGTACAAAATATTTTTTTCTTTTTCCAAATTTTGAAAATAGAAGAATATCCGCGCGCGGACGAATTGGCGCGAATGAAAATTCGATACTGTTGAATATTGTTTTCTCGCAAATGAGAGAAAAGTACTATACAAGTCTCGGCTGAAATAGCAATTAACGGCTTCGTTTAGTTAATAAGGAATCGGCTTGCCAGTCTCGTCCTTTTAAAATAATTTCGGAAGTAATCGGTCGTCAATTGCTTCATTTCAGGCCTCGACAGTAATGTCCTAATAACAGTGGTTATTTGAATAAAGAATCGCGCCAAGATTGTTTACCAAATAAGACAAGAGAAAAAAAACAGAATAGGTATAAGTAAAACGTGTTTCGGTGGATCATATTTCGGGGAAAAGTAGTGCTCCCACATTCACAATATTGTAGGTTTAGTGCCAAAAAAGAAAATCACAAAACCTGCAACCCTGGTGGTGCTGTGAGCAAAGCCCCTTGCGTCAGCTATGGCCTATGAGTCGACTGTCTCCCCAGAGATCGAGCTGTTCCGTCGCGAGCGCGTGACGGTGCCGGCGCGCGGCTCGGCGAGCACAGCCTTCCTGGTGACGGCAGCGCGCAGCGGCGACGCGCCCGTTATCGTGGAGGCCAGCGGCAACGGCGTCTCCGACTCCTTCTTCAGGACTATACAAGTCAAGGTACTTCAACACTATGAACTTTCAAATGGTATGCATGACGAGAGTGTAATGAACGTAAATGAAGCGAAAAGGGTATGTCAGGATCGTAGCTGGTGGAAATCTATTCTCTACCAACTGGAAAACATTCGTGATAATATATTATGTATGTACCTATTATAAAAAACGTATAAAGAAAGAAAAATATTTTATTTTTACGAGCAAATTAACGCTACACAACTTAAAACTAAAAAATTATAATAACAAATAAACTCCTGTACAGTAGGTATGTTTACAAGCGAATATCTCACATGCAGAAACACTGATCCCAATCAAATCTGTGGGCCATACAAATTTTTGTTTCGTGAGGATATCAAATCTGCCACCCGTAGTGCATTGATTGGATGGTCCATGTATACACCGCACCGTGTGCACTTTTGGGAAAGTTTGATGTAACAGGTTTATTTCGCTTATTGAACCCAGCCCACGCACAACACTTGGCCAGGCCCCATGTTATCCACACGCAGCCTGAAAACGTAAAGTTATGCCGCACACAATTGGTCCTTCGATACCTAGTGCCAACGTGAGAAGTATTTGCGAACAAAAGATTTAAACGCGCCGTGTAGCACTAGGCAAGTATTTGCGAAGAAAAGACATCAACGTGCCGTCTGGAAGTGATGCTGCACATAATTTGCCTACGACACCCAGTGCCACGCCACGTGGGAAGTATTTGCTAACAAAAGACATCAACATACAACCTGACTGGGCTGTGGGCCAGCTTAGTGGGCTGGATTCAATATGCGAGCTTTACACCCGCGGACACCAACTCACAGTAGATATCTACGTTTTAACTTTCAATGTTACACAGGATGGTTACGAAGAAGATTTATTCGCATGGAGTCTGTTAGACGCGCGTCGTGGAGTAGCCCGTGCCAACGTGACGTTGGACGTGCGCGCTGGGGTGAAGGCCGGGGCCACGTCCCTGCAGGCCACGGGGGACCTGCTGTCGGGGGCCCTGCAGGCAGTGCGGGAGCCCCCTGCGCCATCCACAGACCCAGTGCATGCCGTCAGACCTCTCGCACTTGCTTGTGTATTGCTTGATTACTTACAGGTTTGTTGTTTTATTTTAATCTTAATGAGCTTGTGTTTGACCACCACCTCACCTGATGATGATCGACGACGCTTGCACCTAAAAACCTATTCACTCAAGCCTTGAATACCACCAGATTATACCTATCGAGAAACGCATACCATGTTATTTGGAACAGTTGTTTATTACCACCTTGTCTAGTTCGGTACAAATTTTTCAATCGATTTTAAACTAACTTCCCGATAAGCTCGAGACTTGAAACTTTAAACATACCTCATAACTGGATGACAATGCAATATTCAGTCACTTTCGTTTAGAAAGCTGGTATTAAAATGAAAAAAGACTAAGAAATTAAAGGTATCGTCCATACATTCAGGCTTCTGGCCAAGAGGAGGTTGCGACGACAAAGGAAGCGCGAGAACTGGCAGCTATCGGCTATCAACGTCTGATGGCTTACCGTCGACCTGATGGATCCTTCGCAGCCGAGATTGACGCCGACGCAGAAGGAGACGTTTGGTATGTACCTAAATAAGATTTAATTAAAATAATGATATTCTTGACGAGTGGGAATTAGGATTCTCATAAGAATCGATTTAATTAGATCTTGAAACATTCTAGAGCTCATCGTAAAATACACGGGGACAAATCTATGTGAATATGTATACCAGGCCCCTCAGAAAGTATTGCGAAAAAAAGTTTTTATATATGGGAGACTGGCCAGTTATAATGTTTTTCGAAAATATGATTATTTATAAGTAAAAATAAGTAAGTTCCAATTTCAAAATTTCCCTCCACATTTTTTGCGAGTTAATTCAAAGTATTGTGTCTCACTGAAATATGGATCTGCGCCGGGAACATTTTAGAGCTATGATTTTATACGATTTCAAGTGTCGCCTGAAACCGGATGAATCGTACGATAGACTTCAAATGGCATTCATGGATGAAGGCCCTTCCAAGGCAACCGTGTATCGTTGGTATAACGAATTCAAGCGCGGTCGACCAACTTTGGGGGATGACGAAAGAAGCGGTCGCCCTTTGACGGCTGTTACCGAAGAAAACGTGCTAGCAGTGAAAAATTTAATCCAAGACAATAGGCGAATTACATATCAGGAGATTCAACACATATTGAAGATTGGATCGGGAAGCGTTCACGAGATTCTACACAGCCATCTTCGCGTGAGGAGGATAGTATCACGCTGGGTGCCGCACAACCTCACCGATGCTCAGAAGCAGGCCCGGGTGGAATGGTGCCGTGATATGCTTAACAAATTTGAAGCAGGCTCGTCTCGGCGTGTTTACGACATCGTTACAGGTGATGAGTCCTGGATTTATCAATACGACCCAGAAACCAAGCGCCAGTCGACTGTTTGGGTGTTTCAAAATGAGCCAACGCCTACCAAAGTGAAGCGATCTAGAAGCGGGGGTAAGATTTTGATCGCTAGCTTTTTTAATTTGACTGGCCACTTGGTATCAATTCCCTTACGGGATCAAAGAAGCATTAATGCCGAATGGTATACTACCAAATGTTTGCCAGAAGTTTTCTCTGTTATAAGCAACAAGCGACCAAACACAGGGCTCCGCGGGCTACTGCTCCACCACGACAATGCACCTGCGCACACCGCACTCAAAACGAGGGACTTCCTGGACAGCACGCCAGTCAAACTCCTGGGTCACCCTCCTTACAGCCCTGATCTAGCACCGTGTGACTTCTTTTTATTCCCAAAAATAAAAAATCAGCTCAAAGGGATACAATTTTCGTCGCCGGAAGATGCGCTGGCTGCGTTCGAGCAGGCTGTAAACGAGGTGTCTGCGGCGGACTGGAAAAAGTGTTTTGAAAACTGGTTTAGGCGCATGAATCTTTGTATAGAGGCTGGTGGAAAGTACTTTGAAAAGATTTGATAAAAATATATGTACGTATAGAACAATTTTTTTTAGTTTCGCAAAACTTTCTGAGTGTCCCACGTATGAATCTTCTTTGGTGTGCTTTTGTGACACCAGCACGTGTTGCATTATTTAGAACGTGAACACGCAGGTTCATTTAGAATGTTCATTCGTTTGTCTCGGAGAAAGCGTTAAGCTATCGGTGCCGGTTTTCATGCGATAGATATGGTAGTTGTTACTGAGAAGCCCGAAAGTCTGACAACTGGGTCTAACCTTAGAATGTCGGTATTACTCAGTTACTGAGTTGCGGGGGTCTGATAGCAGTCGCTTCGTGTAAAATACTGATATTCGGGCGATTAGACTGGAAGTCGAACCCAACGTATTTTTTATTTATTTAACTATATCGGTGCGTAGCGTACACCAATTACTATAAATTAAAGACACACAATAAGATACAACAGATAACTCAAACACGTACAAAAGTTTAAACAAAAAAAAGTATAATGTTCAAAACACTGACACACACCTTATTACAAAAACGCAAATACCAACAATACAACGTGTTATTGAAATAACTGAAAACTTCTTATTGGCTCATTGTACTCATCAGTATGAACAACTTTTACTATGGGACCAATCCTGAGATTTTGTCGATTTATGTGAACACATATGTAGGGGAACAGCAGATTTTTTTTCACAATTTCATGTTTGGTACCATAGTAAAAGTTGTTCATACTGATGAGTACAATGAGCCCCTAAGAGGTTTTCAGTTATATTCGGCCATCCATCCGCAAACAAGTTGGGAAACGGTTAGTAGAACGAAGGTTCAGTTCGTGTAATTTCAATTTCTTTATTTGCTTAAATGTGGTAGATACAGGTGTCAGGTTCAATTCAGTTCGGCACATGTTGTTCGAGTTCTTGACGTAGTATGACCTACCTGTTACCTGACATAGCTTGTGTCCTAATTTTGTATAATCTTGTGAAATAATTCAGTAATCTTGTAAAGTATTCTTATGAATAATTATGATTGTTATTGTGAAACTGATAAAGTGACTGACTAATTTTCATCATCATCATCATTTCAGCCGAAAGACGTCCACTGCTGGACAAGGGCCTCGACCCAAAAGGGGGAGACTAACCTTACTTACCTTAAATACAGTGCTCTCTAGGGTTGAGAGTCTTATTCTGACTATTATTTACCATACCCCTTGGTCCCTGATAGTTCTAATAGGTTTGAGCTTAATATTCAATATAAAGTTAAAGTAAAGTATTTTTTTTATAGTATAAGATGGCGAAACGAGCTAAAGGCCCACCTGATGTTAAGTGGTTACCTTTGCCCATAACAACTGCAATACCACCTAGGCTGTTGCCTCAATGGTACCGCAAGTCGGTTCGCCAAACTGAGACATGAAGATGGAAAGTCTCATGTGATTGCAATTTCACCGGCACCCGTACCCGTCAGACCGAAACCTGTGACCGAAACACAGCAATGCAAGCATCACTATTTGGCGGAGAAGTACGTCCGGTGGTAGTACTTCCCAGGACGAGCTCTTTCACAAAGGAGTTCTACTACTACTAGACTGCCTCGTTGGTCTAGTGGTTGCAAGCGCGACTGCTGAGCGTGGGGTCCTGGGTTCGATTCCCGGGTCGGGCAAAGTGTTATTGGGTTTTTTTCATTAGGAAATTCTCAGTAGCAGCCCGGAGTCTGGATTTGTGCCCGGTCAATGGCAATAGGCTCGCCCCCTATTACATGGGACTATAACATAACTGGCGAAATATGGGTGTACTATACACCTACCCCTATCTGCCTACCCCTTCGGGGATATACAGGCGTGATGTTATGTTCTACTACTACTAAAAAATGTTTTTTGATCTCTTGATATTTGTACAGGATGACGGCAGTGGCGACGCGCTGGCTGTCGCGCTGCTCGCGCTACGTGGCGGTGGAGGCGCTGGCGGCGGCGCGCGCGGCCGCGTGGCTGGGCGCCGCGCAGTCTGCGGACGGCAGCTGGCCCGCGCCCGCCAACAACAGCCGCACCGACCCGCATGCGCAGGCGCCGCTGCCACTCGCTGCGTACGCGCTAGTTGCGCTGCAGCACACCAAGGTAAGTGACTATCATCATTTCAGCCGAAAGACGTCCACTGCTAGACACAGGCCTCCCCCAAATGGGGAGATATACCATAATCGCCACGCTTGGCAGGCGGGTTGGCGTTCGCAGTTGGTTGGTTAAATACTCATACAACGCTGCTGCCCATCCTCTGGTGAATCCCTTAGTCGCCTTTTACGACAGCCATGAGAAGAGATAAGGGTGGTGCAATTCTTTATGTCCGGCACCACACGGAACTGACTGAGAAGTGACTATACCTACAACGTATCTTAACTATTGTAAAATTATAAAAGTCTGTTTGTTTGTTTGTTGCTGGACATCACGCTAAATCTATTGGACCGATTTAGATATTTTTTTTTTTTTTGAAAGCTGATGATCGGACTTAAAGACTGGTATGGGTTTTGAGAAAGAAAGAAAGAAAGAAAAAAAGAAAATAATAAATTCGTGGCGTAAGTCGGGTGACAGCGACAACGACAGCTACGAAGCTTCTACGCATTTGCAAGCGTGGACGGTGGTGGAAGGAGGTAGACCGAGGTAGAACGAGGTGGGAATGAGATAAAGGTGGGATTGAGGTGGACCGAGGTGGGAATGTGATGGAATGAGGTGGGAATAAGGTGGAACGAGATGGGAATCATGTCGAACCAGATGGGAATTTGGTGGAACGAGGTGGGAATGAGGTGGAACGAGGTGGGAATGTGGTGGCACTCGGTGTTGGTACTCAAATGAAAGGGCTCGACAAACTCTATTCAAATATTTTTTTTATGTTGCATACAAAGTAGAGGTGATGATTGTTGGTTGTGGCAAATTCCAAAAAATACAACAAGATGTTGTTAGTTGTGGTGGCAAACTTATACTTTTCCTGTGGTGCCCCGTGGTTCTTCAATTCTTCCTACAGGAATCTTTTTTTTTCCGAGCTGAAAATAGTTTTAGCGAAGTTTAGATACCATTAAACTTGCCTAATTTATTTTCTCCTGGATAAAACAATAAAACAACAACAACAACAACAACAACAACAATAACAATATCCTGAAGGCGATAGCAGCAGATACTTGCTCTGCTATGATTAAAAAATTTGTGCATAGAGTGATCACCTAGCTGTCGGGTGATCTATGCAAAAACAATATTATAATATATGTCACTTTATTATGTTACTAACAATAGTATTGTTACGAGCTGGGGGTTCGTATATAGATAGAAAGCCGATTAAATGCGTAGAGAACACTTTATTACTGAACAATTACACTGAATCGCTTATTACCACACAAAGTTACTAGTTAAATCGCTCCGAATATCGCTTCGATGTTATCGCTTGATTCAAACTGAACTCCAACTCAACTCCTGGCGCTGAGCTGCGCCGTTTATATAGGCCGCGAATCGTGGTACTAGAAAGTCCTCGAACGTCATCTATCCTTGTCATAAGATAACTCTTTCTCACTTGCACATTCTCGAAATAGAAAGTTCTCGAACCTCGTCGAACCTCATCTATCCTCTATCTCACTCACTCACTTCTAGAATGGAATGTTCTCGAAGCTTGTCGAATCTCGTCTATCCTTGTCTTATATTAGCTCTATCCTGCTCACTCTCTTCCAGGAGGTTCTTCGTCTATCCTTGTCTGATATTTAGCTCTATCTCGCTCACTCATCAACAATTTTACATGTGGGTGTCAAATGGCCATAAGGGGTCCTGAAAACGCCTGAAAATGGGATTTCAGGAAATGTCGGCATCGGATTTGTTGGCTCCTGAAACGGCCTGAAAACATGTTTCAGGCGCCTGAAAACAACGGCAACTTACTCAAAATTTCGATTCTTTGGTATGTGATAGAGCCTCCTCTGTTACGGACTGAAAATGCATTTCAGCCTGCTGAAAACGTCTCTAAGTCCAGGAAAATCGAGGTTGAAGTATTTCAGTCCACTCTGCTTAACCCTCCGTCGTAACACTACCCCCTCCTAAGACATGCTCGTCCCGAGCATCATTGTCTCCATAGTACCGGGCCAGTCGATCAATGTGTACAATCTTCGGTTGATTACGTCCTTCCTTTCAAATTCAGTAAGCGACGTCGTTGATCTTCGTGACGGCCCATCCCAATTAGGTTTGCACCCTCCAGGGTCATACGTCTTGATCTCTTCGTCAGTGGGCGGCCACTTGGTCTTCTCGTCGACGGGCGTGTTGGACTCCTCGGCGCTACCTTCTTCCTTGAGTTTCACGCTGCCCTCGCCGTACTTCTTGTCTGAGGAAGCCTTCTTGTTCTTCTTCGCTGGTGGCCCCGCGTCTTTGGCAGCGGGTGCCTTCTTCTGTGCAGGTGGTGTGAGTGCTTTCCGCTTGACGGGCGTGGCCTTAGCGTTGACATTCTTAGCCAGCGCACCCTTGCGGCCTCTTGCCACGAGTGCCGGTGCTGCTGCCGCTGTCCGCCCACGCTTCGACTTGAGCTCCTGCTCGGACACCTTTGTATCGCTTCCGGACTCGTTCTCGCTCTCATTCTCCGACTTTTTACTTTCTTCTTCGCTGTTTGACTCTGCTTTTCGACCGTGACTCAGGTTACTTGGCCATCCCTTCTTGCCCTTGACCTTGCGGTCGCGCTTGGCGGGCTCGCCATCGGAGCGGCAGCGGCTCAGCGACTTGCGGCGCTGTGTGGCGCCCACCACTCCCTTGCCCACCTCCGGGTAGAAGTTGCTATCGTCCTCCTCCGACCCGCTCGGGTTGAACGTGCCATCTGTATCTTCTGAGTCATCTTCAGTTTCTTGACACATGTTAACTTCATCTTCACCATCATTTGCTTCATATTCGTCATCGTCCGATTCCTGGCTCTTATTGGCATCATCTTGTTCGGATATGTCTGCTTCACTAACGACAGCTTGATCAACCTTAATCTCTACCTCATCTTGTTTATTTTTAAAAGAAAGATAGAGTTCCTCCAATATTGCTCCTCGCTCAAATATCTTCTCCATTCTACAGAACCGCTCTTCTTGCCTTGCGGCTTGCTCTTCCTGTCTGCGTACTTGCTCTTCCTGCCTTGTGGCTTGTTCGCGTGTTTCGCGTACTTGCTCTTTCTGCCTTGTAACTAGTTCGCGTGTTTCGCGTACTTGCTCTTTCTGCCTTGTAACTAGTTCGCGTGTTTCTCGTAATTGCTCTTCCTGCATTCTTGCCATTTGCTGCATCAAATTGAATAAGCTGGTAATATCGTTATTCCCACCTTGAGGCTGAGGTCCCTGTTGGACGACCTCCTCCTGACTCATAGTTCTTGATGCGTCCTGAGCTGTCTGTCTTGCCGTTAACTGTCTCGTCTGCATCCGACTCGGCGTTTCATTACCAGTCGGTTCCTCCTCTCTTGGCGTAATCGGCATTTTCTATCCCACTTCTGACACCAAATGTTACGAGCTGGGGGTTCGTATATAGATAGAAAGCCGATTAAATGCGTAGAGAACACTTTATTACTGAACAATTACACTGAATCGCTTATTACCACACAAAGTTACTAGTTAAATCGCTCCGAATATCGCTTCGATGTTATCGCTTGTATCGCTTGATTCAAACTGAACTCCAACTCAACTCCTGGCGCTGAGCTGCGCCGTTTATATAGGCCGCGAATCGTGGTACTAGAAAGTCCTCGAACGTCATCTATCCTTGTCATAAGATAACTCTTTCTCACTTGCACATTCTCGAAATAGAAAGTTCTCGAACCTCGTCGAACCTCATCTATCCTCTATCTCACTCACTCACTTCTAGAATGGAATGTTCTCGAAGCTTGTCGAATCTCGTCTATCCTTGTCTTATATTAGCTCTATCCTGCTCACTCTCTTCCAGGAGGTTCTTCGTCTATCCTTGTCTGATATTTAGCTCTATCTCGCTCACTCATCAACAATTTTACATGTGGGTGTCAAATGGCCATAAGGGGTCCTGAAAACGCCTGAAAATGGGATTTCAGGAAATGTCGGCATCGGATTTGTTGGCTCCTGAAACGGCCTGAAAACATGTTTCAGGCGCCTGAAAACAACGGCAACTTACTCAAAATTTCGATTCTTTGGTATGTGATAGAGCCTCCTCTGTTACGGACTGAAAATGCATTTCAGCCTGCTGAAAACGTCTCTAAGTCCAGGAAAATCGAGGTTGAAGTATTTCAGTCCACTCTGCTTAACCCTCCGTCGTAACAGTATTTAAGTTCATGTCTGTTACTAACAAATTATGGATCTTTTAGTTGTCCGAAATAAAGTACTTGATTGATTGATTGATTGATAAAGAAAGTTGCAGGAGTGTTTGCTTCCATATCGAATGATCATTGTGATTGATCTTTTATTTTTTTATAAATTTAACAATGGTCATAATCAAGTCCTTACACTGATGACTGGCCTGTCCTAACTTCAAAATCCTTGTAGGTAGGGGGTACCTAATCTTAAGTAGGTATATTAACGATGTATTTTCTTTTCTTTTCTTACCACCTGTCCGTCTTTCCAGGGTAGTGATGTTCTATACAAGAACAACATAAACAAGGCAGTGGACTACCTGGCACAAGGGTTGTCTCCGGAGCTGGACGCGTACTCGCTAGCCATCATCGGAGGAGCACTGGCCGTCGCACGACACCCACAACTCACGCAGACGTTGGAAATGATGGACAAATACGCTAACACTTCAGGTGAGCTTAAAACACAGTTCTTTTTGTGTTTTTGTTTTTATTAAAAGATAGCCCTCCAGCCATATAGTAGATAGGTAGTCTATTGTTGTGGAATAGTTCAGACGAGGTCTATACCCAAGTAGACTTCAATCAATGGGTATACCTATAAGACACTATTACATGCCGTTTTAGGCGTGTAGCTGCTCCAGGCTTTTTTTTTGTTAGATCTTCTGTATTTTATCAGGACCCCTCTCATACCAACATGTTGTACATTGCCTTATATTGAAGATCAAATGTTGTCACTAAGTCCTCGACTTTCCTCTGCCTTCAGCTCTCTGAATTTACATCGGTATTTGATTGTAAGCTGTTTTCTGCAGGATCCACCCTGTTCTGGTCACGAACGCTGACAGGCAATGAGTGGCGCAACCCATGGCTAAAGGGTAACAGTTTGGAGGCCACCACAGCGGCATGGGGGATGCGGGCAATGTTAGGCGCTCGCCTCGTGGAAGAAGCCACGCCAGTCGTCAGGTACCTGCTGCAGGCGTACCTGCCGCACGACCCTGATCCAGAAGTGGTGAGTACTGCTGGATAAAAACGATCGATTGTCTAGGGTCAAAGTCCTGGACATGATTACGATGCCATGGGGAAAGTCCTGTTAGGAGAACGTCACCATGACAAAGAACGCTCTCGTGGGTTAGGTGTAGGTATCTAATGCAAAAAGTATAGACTTCTGTTGAAATATTAATGGCTTTTTTCCCGAAAAGGGGTCATAGTACTCATCATTATGAACAACTTTTACTATAGGACCCTTAAAATCGGGAACAAAAATCAGGTGGTCCCTACATTTTATCGATTTAAAGTGAACACAAATGTAGGGACTAACTGATTTTTTTTTTCGCGGTTTCACGGTTGGTCCCATAGTAAAAGTTGTTCATAATGATGAATACAATGACCCCTTCTCGGGAAATAAGCGATTAAAATTTCAGAACTTGTATACCTACGTGTCTACAACAACCTGGAGACTCCCACTCTCCCACAGCCGAATGAGGGCTGCAGGTACAAGCCTCGTGGACAAAGTCATGCCCTTTGTGAGGTGCCTTCCAGTTGGTTGGTGGTTTAGTGAGTTGCCAGTGTGACACCTATTCGCTTATTCAATCAAATAAAACTAAGATGTCTCAAATTAAAAATTCAAATGAAGGTGAGCACACAATATTTTTGTAGGTCGTGGATTTACGGGCGATCTCTTATTTCCCTGTACTTTTAAGCACTTCCCTGTGTTATTGTCGGAGTCTGTGCTTGGAGTGGCGCGCCTGGATTCTGGATAGTCTACCGTTCCCAGCCAGATAGCGCTTGGACTGTAAGGAGTACCTATGTGCAGGCGGCAAGCGTCGAAGATTGGTGTAGCAAACAGAAGATTTAAATCTGCGGTAGCGGTAAATGTATGCTGTGGGCGAACCTTATGCAATAAATAAATAATACCTTGTCTTCTGGATGCCGTGACAGTTAACAAGATTAGAAGGTTTCCTTGATATTATTGGGAGATGGCTAGGATGACAATTTAATTCCGTGTCTAGTTAACATTCTGATAGATACTTTCCTCTTTTCCAGATGGACTCCTTAGCACAGTACGCAGAAACTGTGAAAACTTCGTCGAAACTCCGCGTGTCTGTGAACGTAACCGGATCGGAAGAGGCGCGACAGTTCCAAATCGGAGAGAACAATGCCCTCGTCATTCAAACGAAATCGGTAAACAATCGATGTTCACACCATTGTTATCGATAACGGTTCAATAGCTATAAAAATATCCTCCCAAACTTCCGCAGGAGGATAAGCAGCATCTATTTTTCTGCCCAGATAGTAACGTTTAATTCCATCACAATCATATCGTTCTCTCAACTTCTCTTACGGCCAAAATTAATATCCAATCTATCCACGATTTACCCTACTAGGGATAGAAATTTGACATATTTTGTATGGAGCTTATGTGAAATTCCTATCTCTAGTAGGGCAAATCGTGGATAGATTGGATATTCATTTTGGCCATTAGAAATTCAAGGGAGAAATTCTTCTGTAAGTTCTGTAAGTGTTGATGAATATGATGATCCTTGAACCAAAGGAAACCAACAACTATATGATGACTAATGACTATAACTAATGATTAATATTGTTTTATAATTTTTACACATTACACATGTGAAGCGAAATCTAAAGATATAAAATATGAAAATAAAAGATCGCTCACGAGCAGGATTTGAATCTGCGACTCCTGGCTCAGTACGCCAGTGTTTTAGCCACTAAGCTACCATGAACACTGCTCGTGGTATCGAATTTAACTTCCACCTACGTCTTTCGGTGACGTCAGCAGCATCCCATTGAGAAACCAGACCGTAACTTTGCAGTTAAGTCGTACTCGTATAGATGTGCCTACCCTTACTTATTATTTTTAACGTATCTGCTCTTATAATGCACCCCGTTTTATCTAAGTTAGCTGTAGACTTAAATCTACTGATTTCCTTTGTTTACCAGATCCGCAGCAGCCGATCGGTTAGCGCAGTGACAGAAGGTCGCGGTCTTGGCCTCGTGGGTCTGTCGGCCCGCGGCGCCACCAACGTGACGGCGCCGTGGCCGCGGTACACTCTTGACCCTAGAGTCGACCAGGTGTCCACCAAGGACCGGCTACAACTCTCTATCTGCTTCGGGTGAGACAAACAATTTAAAACAACCTATCGAAAGTTGCTCCGTGTGGTGCTGGACACAAAGAATAGCACCACGCCATCTCTTCTCGTGGGTGTCGTAAAAGGCAACTAAGGGTTTTAACACAAGATGGGCAGCAGCGTTCTCTCAGTATTTATTCAACCAACTGCGATCGCCAACCCGCCTGCCCAGCGTGGAGATTATTGTATATCCCCATTTTTGGTGGAGGCCTACGTCCAGCAGTAGACGTCTTTCGGCTGAAATGATGATGATGATGATCTAAAGTTGACAGAAGGCATATACAGCACGCAACTCTGCGTAAATTAATAACCTATCCATCCACAGTTTGCCCTACTAGTTGGGCAAACTGTGGATAGATAGGTTATTAACTTTGGCCATAAATCATGATGTATCTATGTATTAAAAACATTACAATTACGAAACCTTCCATCACCGCGTCGGTCGCCTCCATCGACCCTTATGTAGTATGTTTGGTGCTATGCTAAATTGATTATTTCTGTTCGTACTTACAGATATAGACTCTGACTACTTACGGCCAAAATTAATATCCAATCTATCCACGATTTGCCCTACTAGAGAAAGGAATTTGACATAAGCTCCATACAAAATATGTCCAATTTCTACCTATAGTAGGGTAAATAGTAGATAGATTGGATATTAATTTTGGCCGTTAGGTCATCTTATTATGCAAAAAATTAATATGCATAATCTTATCTACAGATTTGTCGCACAAGGCAACGAGACGGAGAGTGGATTGACGCTACTGACCGTCCAGCTACCATCAGGATATTTGGCTGACATAAACACGCTTACTGAATTGACGGTAAGCAGAAGATGGTTTCAGAATTCATTTATAATAATAATAATAGCCTTTATTCAGACAAGTGTACAGTATTTTTACATAAAACTTTAGCCTCGACATCCCTATCTGTGTGTCTCTTTCAAGAACATTATATACGGGGTGTAAGGGGAACGCTTCCGAAAACGAAGATAGGTGCTGGTGATTACTGATACGAAACCACGAAAAAAAAATGCGATTCTTTTTTTAGATTTTTTCACATATATTTTTTTGCATTTTTCATACATAACCAGCTTTGGGCAGTTAAATAAAACTCATACATAATGAAAAATGCAAAAAAAAATATGCAAAAATCTAAAAAAAGAATCGCATTTTTTTCGTGGTTTCGTATCAGTAATCACCAGCACTATCACCTATCTTCGTTTTCGGAAGCGTTTCCCTGACACCCTGTATGTATGTATTACATACATTACGTCTCTTTTGACAAATGCCTCCTCCAACTGTGACCATTTATCTCGGTCACCGGCTATTCTGGTCCATGTATATCTCTCTACCATGTATACCAATTGCTTTGTTAGACTGTACCTCCAATATAAGTCGGCCGTCAATAGCTTCATTTCAGGGCTCGATAATGTAGTGTATTGTTCAAAGAATTTTTACCCAAGATAGAGTGCGGACGGAGAAATTTAAGAACTTCAAAAATGAATAATATCCCGTTCATATAAGGTCCAAAATCTTTTATCAAAATCAGGGAGAAAATACCGGGAGAGCCCGGTCTCTGAGATCGCACTACCGAGAGCCCGCTGTCCCTTTCCTGCATGGGCTGCATGTATGGACACCCTATAGAAAGTGACAAAGGGCTCCCCAGTTATCGGACCGAATTTTAGTCAGCCGTCCGCTTTCCAGCTTGCAGGATGTCAGGGAAACGCTTCCGAAAACGAAGATAGGTGATAGTGCTGGTGATTATACATTATACTCACATTATTTGAATAAATTTGATGTAATAAATAATAACCTATTTTAAAGAGTTTATCCATGGAGTTTCTTGCCGGTTCTTCTCCATAGGACCCACAATTTGGAACCGTGCAACTAGAGCCTGACCTTTCAAAAGTGCCTGTAATTAGGTTTATTTGAAATAAAAAACATTGAAATTGAAATTACTGATACGAAACCCCAAAAAAAATGCGATTCTTTTTTTTTTTTTTTTTTTGCATTTTTCATTATGTACGAGTTTTATTTAACTGCCCAAAGCTGGTTTTGTATGAAAAATGCAAAAAAAAAATATATGAAAAAATCGCATTTTTTTCGTGGTTTCGTATCAGTAATCACCAGCACCTATCTTCGTTTTCGGAAGCGTTCCCCTTACACCCAGTATAAGTAGGTTGGTATTGTTTCAGTCGGCGCGGCACGTGGTGTGGGCGCGCGTGGCGGCGGGCGGCGCGCGCGTGCGGGCGGCGGTGCGCGCGGCGCGCGGGGAGCGCTGCGCCACGCTGGCGGCGCCGCGCGCGCTGCCCGTGGCGCGCCAGCGCCCCGCCTGGGCCACGCTGCACGACCTCTACGACTCCAGTCAGTACACCGCCACTCGCATCTTCATTTCAGCCGGAACACGTCCACGCCTTCCCCAAGCATCATCATCATTATCATCCGCCTACCATCATCACAATTTATTTGGGGTCGGCCCAGCATGTCTTTTTCTTCCATACATCTCTATCAGCCGTCATCTCCGTGTTCACTTTCTTTTTATCCATATCATCTTACACACAATCCATCCATCTTTTCTTTGGTCTACCTCTTTTCTTATAGCCATCCACATTCATACACAAAACTTTTTTCGTAACATGTTCCTCATTTCTCCGCTTCTCAACTTTATCGTCACAGGCGCTACTTTCAAACTCGATCTCACATACTCATTTCTTATCATATCCATTCTCGTTACACCACACATTCCTCTTAACATTCTCATCTCAGCTGCATGTAATTGCCTTTCATTCCTCCCTATCGTAGCACAACATTCCGATCCATACAAGACAGCAGGTCTAATCATGGTCTTGTATATTTTTCCCTTTAGTTTAAGGGGAATTCGGGGGTCACAGATAGTTCCCGTGACCTGCCGCCATTTCATCCATCCTGTGTTAATTCTGTGCTGGCCTGTTGGGCGGATATGCCATAATCGCCACACTTGGCTGGCGGGTTGACGATCGCAGTTGGTTGGTTAAATACTCAGAGAACGCTGCTGCCCATCCTCTGGTGAATCCCTTAGTCGCCTTTTACGACACCCATGAGAAGAGATAGGGTGATGCAATTCTTTATGTCCGGCACCACACGGAACCATTCTCATCACTACTCTTGATATACAAAGTGTTATTGAAATAACTCAAAACCTCTTAAAGGGTCATTGAACTTAAGTTTTCATCATCATCATCATTTCAGCCGAAAAACGTCCACTACTGGACATGGGCCTCCCCCAAAAGGGACCAGATGGTGCTGTGTAAAAATGTCCCAAAATATTTAAATAATGTAAACCGACTGACAAGGCAAGACAATCAGAATATAGCACTGTTCCCAAGCCACCAATTTTATATCTGGTACAGTATAACAAAGCAATTGGTATACAGGGTAGAGAGATATAAATGAAGTTTTCTCAGAAGATTATGGATGTTTTTGAGTGAAATATCATTTTAATAATGGACAAAGTTAAAATGTATTTATACAAAACCCTAATCAAACCATTCTATAATAACTTCCTGAGAAATCTTTATCTATATCTGGCTACCCTGTATACTAATTGCTCTGTTAGACTGTACCACCTGTATTCTACGCAAATAAATGATTCTTTCTTTCTAGGTCACCGTGCGCGCGTGTTCTTCTCGGCGCAGTCGGCGTCGGCGTGCGACGTGTGTCGCCGGTGGCAGTCGTGCGCGCGCGCGTGCGGCGCCGCCGCGCTGCAGGTGTCCGCCGAGCGTGACGTCACCGGCGCCGCGCACGCCCCCGCGCTGGCGCCCGCCGCGCTGCTCGCCGCCGCCGCCGCGCTGCTGCTACTATAGCCGACACCGAACGACTAGCATAGCGCTCAGTGCAATGACATTTAAAAGTACACACAGACTACTACGTTGTATACAACGTGGGTATTACTGATGAATTAAACAAGCTTTTGTTTGTAATCTCAATTATATTTTAATAAGAACTTAGAACAGCTTACAACATGAACTCCGTGAGCGCGGGGTCGTGAGAGAGAGAGAGCGATATACATGTTAGACGAGTGCAGCAACACAATGCACGTCACTACTGTCACATCACTAAAGGCGGCAAATTTGAATATTTAACAATGACAATACGACAATAAATGAAAACACGGTTATTACTAGTCTATAGAAGCATTTTAAACACATTAATAAGTTGTTTAACGAAAATTAAATAAACGATATTTTTTTTATAAATATTAAAATATAAATAACACCATTTGCAATCATCTGTAATCATTGAGAAAGAGTGTTTAAAATTATATGGACTCGCACAGGTCTTTGAACAAACGACCTTGACCTAGACAATTGGTCCTACATTCAAAATTAATTAAATTAAAATAATTTCCTGTGGCTAAACTATTCCATGGAATTAAATATTTTTTTGTATACGATCACAGGACGTGATACTCTGTACGTGGTTTCATTTAATGTCGTATTGTCATATCCACCCTGAATACTGAGGTACTACATGCGCTCATTGTATTGTGTGCAGTGTATGATGAACGGAACTAATTCTTCGGATCGAGAATTCGAGGGTGTCCAAGGATCATCAGTTAAATATTTTGTCACTAGTGATTGATGCGACACCGATGACTGCCGCCTATGTGATGCTGCTCACAACCGCCGACTAGTTATATTAGATGCATGGCTTATTTTGTACAGCAATTGTCAGTGGACTCCTAATGAGGAAGTCACTGACAACTGTTACATTTAAATGTATCTTACAATCCGAGCCTCAGACATTAATGTGGCTTCACGATATTTGGTTTCGTCGTTCGGCTCCTTAGCCTTGTTTCATAATCTAGTTCAATGTCACTAAACTTCGTTATAATTAACTAACATAGTAATACAAAAGTAGGTATAGTAAATAACCTTCGATCACAGAAAAAATAGATACAGCAAGTTAGTACAATTCGTGTCACCACCAAAAGTTCGCCGCTCATCGCCCGCTTAGTCTGCGATCGACCATCACCGACGTATAATATTGTAAAAATGCCGTCTTGCGTCATTAAAAAATATAAAAGTTAGACTAGGAAGCATGCGAAAGCAACTGGCATTACATTTTATGAGTGAATCCTCTTGAAATACAATATTTTAGAAGAAAAAGTTAAATAATTTCAGCCGACGCATCATGCGGCACGCACACATGACTAATCGACTCCGCGCGCTGACACTCATCTGTGTGCGAAACGCAAATGTGTGCCTGGATTGTACAGGCAAGCGAAACGGTGTTACTGCGAGCGGAAAAAAGATGTCCCCAAATCGTTTCTCTAGTATTCAATTCAATTCAAAACTTTATTGCTGAACAAAGTAGGTACATAAATATACATTGCAAGATGTTGAGTGAATGTGCAGTTCACTATGTTCTACCAATTAAGGCATGCAAAATTATATTATAGTAGACAAATTATAATGATTATGGATGAATATAATATTATTATTATTGTAGGTATGTCAAAAATTATATCAACTCTTATAATAATTATAGAAACAAATCGGACCTCGAAAGCATTCACCTCAATGTCAAAAAAATTACAATATCATAATAGTATCATATATTTCTATCAGACAGGTACTCATTTAACGTGTAATATGTCTTATTTATTAATAGATTTATCAATTGTTTCTTAAATATATTTCTATCGATGCTGTCTAATATTGATTTTGGTAATTTATTATATATCTGCGGTGCCATTCAGTATAGTATATAATCTATGGCGCTAGCGATCTCTTGACGACGAACAGTCGTGTACCACGTAATACGCACACTACCATTGTCGCGGCATCGCATTTTATGAATAGTTATGAATAGTTAAAGTATGAAGTGCTGTATCTATTTTTTTTTCCGTGATAGATAGATTTTCAGTTAATCTGTAATAAAAAATACCAGATTAATACAACATAATATTTTAAACAACATAATAGGCTCATGACTGTTGTTATTATATTGTATACTTTTACAAAAAATTATGCAGGTTAGATACTGTTAATTACATCTTAATAAGTTTAGTTAAAATAAGGTTTTAAAGCAAAGAATTAATTTATAAACTACTTTACTAATATTTGTAGAACACCGAGTGATTGTACATATTATTGTTATGTATCTTAAACAATGAATCACACGATATAATAAATATGACAAAACGACATTAATTTAAATGTTTCATTTCACTGTTCCCCAGTTTCCCAGAAAGATTTTGACATCCGAAACCCAGGACAGGTGCAAATATAAATAACGAACATTAAGGTGTTACAGATCAATTTATTCCAAACATTACTAATTCAACAAATATAATTTAAGTACATTATTTAAAATCAAGCTTCGTGTTAAAAAAGTATATTTGAAATTTTAGCTACACAAAAGTCGCAGAATTGAATTACCTTTTATTACACTGGATATCATAGTCAAATTGGAGTTATATTTCCATTTTCCTCATCATCCAATGAAAGAAACCGAGGATCGAGAAGGACATTGTTAGCGGAACTGCCGACGCTTTTATCCATGCCCATAGACTGTAAAGAATACAATTTAATATTGTAATAATAACAAACGAAGATTTTCGTACTTTTAAGACGGACTGTACATACTATCGGCGAACCATAATCAAACTTTTATTTTTTCAATATACCAGATTATAGGTACCATACCTGCGAAACGTCAAAAACTAGGTGCAAAATGAGTCACTAACCCAATACTTTAACTTTTCAATATTATTATGATGAATGTAGGTAGGCACCCCACAAGGTGGACCGACGACCTGGTGGAGGTCGCGGAAATCCGCTGGATGCGGGAAGCGCCGGACCGGTCGTTGTGGCATTGCTTGGGAGAGGCCAATGTCCGGCAGTGGACGTCTTTCGGCTAAAATGATGATGATGATGATGAATATGGAAACAAAACTTTGCTTCCAAAGAGAACTTACTCATAAGGATCATCGGAGATGTAGAAAGGTTGCGGTGTAGGTAGCAGGCCGCAGTCGGCGATGTACACATGCAGCGTGGGTCGGTCGTCCACGTCCGTCGCAGTGTGCTCCAATATGTGCACCACGTTCTGACCTTCCACCACCTGTGGCAATTTCATTATTATTTGTAAAATAATAGGTTACATTTTCAACGACATTTCGCAACTTTAGAATAAAATTATAGTAACCTAAACCAAAATTTCGGGATGTTATTGAGTTAGTCACAAAATGACTAACTCAAAATCATTTTTTTTACATCACTATTGTGTAATGGTTGAGGTATGACTGGGAATATGGGTTTAATTTATAAACTGCATCAACCATACACCCCATAGACACCTCATAACAGGCTACCGATGTCTGTCGAGTGTCGACTAATCTGTGAAATTTCACTAATGTAGGTGGCCACTATTCGCCACTTGTAAACTTCAAATCAGTTTCGACTACTTATGTGAGCCGTCAAAGTGCCGCATTAGTGATTAGCCAATAGCCGCCTTGGTAGGGTATATCGGAGTGCAGTACCAGAATTTATTGTATGCATTATATTCAACATTAGGCGTCTATTGGGCTGTATGATCGATGATAAAGTGTAACATAAGTATTATTGAAATTTACAAAAGTTCTATATTTTGTTTGACACACCGCAACCAAGTTGGTAGCGTCATGGTGTGGAGCAGCACAAGTGGCTTTAGCCCAGCAAACTAAATCATTTTTTATTTGGCTTCGGTTTGGCTTGATATAAGTACATAGTTTATTTATAGTACACAATTACAGGGTTGATTGATTTAAACCACACTTGATTTTTTTCCATAAAATTTCATTGATTTATTGTTATGGGACAAGAAAAGAAAAATACTTAAATAAAAAATTATACAGTTATTATCTTTTACAAACTAGAAATAGTCATTAAGAAAATAGAGTTAGAAGATCGATGCTTGAATTAGATGTTGAATTTATTTTTCTGAACTGATTTTGAACCAGTAAAATGTCCTAGAAGTTTGAAAACCGTTTCCTACATTTCTGTACTTAATTACTACGATCTACTTATGGGTTTTTTTAAGTCTGCAATGTTGCATACTAGCATACACCTACCTAGACCGGCTAGACCTACTAGTAAAACTTTTCGTAAAAATATTCATAATAGGTAAATAACTAAGTGTTTTAAATAAATAAGGAGTAGTAGGTAGGTATTCTACAGGTTTTTTTTTATCTCGACTTAGTAATTTTTGTCATAAATATGAAAGATTCTACATCAGTAGATTCATGGTATAATAACTAAGTATAATAAAATGTTTCACCAGGTACTCTCTTCCAGAGAAAGCTAGGTCACGTGATTGCCTCCGTACTACGTCATCGGCTGTGGAGCCAATAGCGGGCTGTTATCGTGACACTTGTCAGTTTGATGTGCTGCCACTTTGTGAAAATAAATTACCCGAGCAAAATGCATTTTTTCATTTACTTGCTTCTATAAATAATCAATTTTGAACTAATATTTTTATACACTTTCCTTTAATAACTAATTAGATGAATAACTAATAATAATGACTGCCTCGTTGGTCTAGTGGTTGCAAGCGCGACCGATGAGCGTGAGGTCCTGGGTTCGATTCCCGGGTCAGGCAAAGTGTCATTGGGTTTTTTCATTAGGAAATTCTCAGTAGCAGCCCGGAGTCTGGATTTGTGCCCGGTCAATGGCAATAGGCTCGCCCCCTATTACATGGGACTATAACATAACTGTCGAAATATGGGTGTACTATTACACCTCTGCCTACCCCTTCGTGGAAATACAGGCGTGATGTTATGTTTGTTATGTTAGATGAATAGCACGAGATAACAAACAGTTAGGCTAGTTGGGAATTTATTTTATATTCATTATGAACAAAAATCTCCAAGATATCAATCAATGGCTACACTGATCGTGACGTAGCTTGGAGGCACCGCGCTGTCATCGCGGGAAGAGAATACCAGGTCAAACATCTTACTAAACCATGAGTAAATTAACATTGATGAAAACCATTTAAAAATAATAACTAACTTTGGAGAAAAAAATGTTTTTTTACTTATTTCGGTTTTTCTTTGGAATCACTGGGATTTTTTAGACAATACCATTTGGAACATTGTCAGTTATGAGACAAAAAAAATCAAGTTTAAATCCTTCGAAGTCAAACTAAAAGTGAAAAAATCTAATAAATCAAGATTTTTACTTTTTTTTTAATCAAAAAAACTTTTATAAACAAAAAAATCATGATTTTTATCAATTACCTTCCCAACTACAGTATGTAAGTTATCCAACCAAGGTGTCCCAGTAGTAGTTATAAGAAATTGACAGCCATTTGTGTTGGGACCTGTAAAAAAGATGAGCCTTATTGTAAACAGAACATTACATAATTACAAATGACAGAAACTCAAAAACAATATCATCATCATCATCATCATTTCAGCCGAAAGACGTCCACTGCTGGACATAGGCCTCCTCCACAAAACAATATATGTATAAAAAACCGCAAATACCTTTATTAGCCATTGACACAAACCCAGCTGTTCTATGCTGAGTCTCCAAGTTTTCATCGTTGAAGGTATCACCATATATGCTGATAGAGCCTGTACCTTCGTCTGCAACTACATCACCTCCTATAAATCACATTAAATTATGTAAGTTATTTACAGTTTATTTAGAATGTGGTGAATACAGTAGCTTATTGATTTTAATTTTAATTTAGTTGTGTTTACTAACTCACCTTGTACCATAAACCTTTTTATTATGCGGTTAAATGAGGTGCCCTTATAAGACTTCCCCTTTATGCCCTTCGTGGCCAAAACTTTAAAGTTTTTGACAGCATTTGGGGCGAGATCACCAAATAAACCTATTACTACTCGGCCAAGGAGTTTGTCTTCAGTTTTTATGTCAAAATACACCTGATCTGTAACACGGAACTGCCGTGCCTGAAAATCAAAAACAGATTGAAACAAACTCAAATTAATCAATCCATTTAGTTTACTTTTTAAATTTGATAATTTATATTTTGTTTCCACTAATCACTCACATCAGAGAAAACAAGATGAGTTGATATAGTAATAAGAAACACCAATGAGTTGTGGAAATTCATTTCACAATGTTATTCTTGTCACTTATACTTGAGTCCAGTACATAGCAGCCGGCCTGCACCACTGACTGACTACTGGTTAATTAGATATAGCTAGCTGTCTATGAAGGAAGCCCTTCATGTGCACAATATGACTTGTCAAGTACTCTCATCACTTTTGGGTCAATATTATTATGAGCTGTTAAACTTAGTATGATATTTTAAAAGATTGTAAAGTACTTTCATATTAGATAAACTACATATTTAATTTTTTCAATGTATATATAATTTATTTACAACTAATAAATCTTTCATCTTGTTTACTAACTAGAGATAGTTTGCTTTCAGAAAACAATCTTTGTTTAATTGTTAATACATGAAACTACTCTAATATAATTTATTATTTGTGTTTAATGGGACTGCACAAAAATCAACAGCATCATTTTCATGTGAAACTTTAGGTTTAGTACTTTTACAGAGGGTCATATGTTTTGTATGACATTTTATATGTAATTTCAGTTTGTCACTACGACTGAACTCCTTATTACAATCCAAACTCTCTTTAAAAGGACATTTAAACATTTTCTTGGCCTGATGTGACTTCATATGCCTTTGAAGCAAATCTTGTCTTTTAAACATATATTTGCAAACGGAACATTTGAACTGTCTGTTTGCATGTTTCAGCATATGTGTTGTCAAATATTTCTTCATATGGAATGTACTGTTACAGATATTACACTGGAATGGCTTCAATTTCCTGTGTATTTGTAAATGCAGACGTAACCTCTTGTCACTGGCAAATGTTTTATTACAATGGATACACACTTTATTATGATTCTCTGTGAGCATATGAAGAGATAGTTTTTCTGATTTACGAAATCTAGCATCACATTGAGAACATTTATATATCTTTGTTTTAGTTTGTCTGTCTTTGCTCGTATCATTATGACTCTGCAGATGTGTTGCAATATCTTCTAAGCCACTGAAACTAGAATTACATATATGGCAAGAATAAGCAGGGCACTCATGAGAAATAGAAACATGTTGAAGCAATCTATCAACAGTATCATAAAACTCCATACAGTCACCTTGTATGCATTTATACTTTTTAAGTGACAGATGATTTTTCAGATGCCCCCTGTATTCACTATAAGTAGGCAGTATGGAATTGCAATATGGACATGTGTAGCTTAGAAGTTCTTCTGTAGGAGTCCTTGCTGTAGTTTCCTTGAGACCATCAGGCCACATTCTATGAGATCTTATATGCCTCTGCAAGTGAGAATTTTGAATAAAACACCGACCACATATAGGACACTGATAAGGTTTATCATTGTGTGTTTTCATATGAGCAAGCAAGCTTTTCATCTTTTTGAATTTTTTTTTACATGTTGAACAAGAAAGATCTTCTGGCCATATCTGTTCCATCACAGTAGCAGGTAGTTCATTACCTTGATGTAACGTTACGATGCTCTCAGAAAATGGATCGCTTACAACTGTTGTCTTCAATACATTAGTATTTGTAACCCTTTCTCCCAAAATGTTACTACATTTTGACCTTTTGTGATCCAAAAATACTTGTAAGGCGTTAAACACAGTTTTACATGTACCGCAAACGAAAATATCTTCATCAATTGTATCTAACACCATTACGTGGGCCATTATTAGGTCAGAGTGTTATAAATTAAGCCCAAATTGCCCAGTTATTATAAATTTCACAAAATCACTGCGTTTTAAACCAGAATCTCCTAGAGTATTATGTTCCTTGACCAGAATTCTAGATGAACATTAAACAACCCTAAACGACATATTTTCACTTTATTAATTTAATTCTAGCCAAACCACTGAGTTTATTTATCAATTCGCTTATTATTATATTTAAATTATATTATCATTGTTTATTTACACCAACAAAGATAAAAGATAATATAACCAACAAAAAGAAGTAGTGATGCGACTCGAGTCCACTTTTACTCGAGTGACATTGAAAGAAAACGCAATCGAGTAAAAATAATATCGACACGAGTTCACTTGGACTCGAGTCACTCGCGAGTCACTCACCGAGGCATGCGTAATGATGAGTTTTTATTCTTAAGAACACTTATTCATTCATTTTATTAGCATATTAATATTAATTTCAATACATAAAAGTTGATTTTGTAAGACTGACGATGTTTTGAAATAAAACTTCATGCTTTTCGTTTTATTAAGCCTCGACTAAAAAATAATTAATTCAAGGATTGTGACGAGTGACTTGATAGAGGCGAGTGATCGAGTGACTCATGAACCATTCGAGTGACTCGACCACTCGAGTAGTACTCGAGTAAAATTGCATAATGACTCGAGTGGTAAAATCTGACTCGAGTCGCATCACTAAAGAGAATATAACCAAAGAGTTGTAACTAGAAGTGGGCGTTTAAACGAAAAGCGCTTAAAAAAGTCTAATTTAAAAAAAAGCGTATAAGCACGCTTAGTGATTTAACCAGACTTCGTTTAGACTTTTTCGTACACCAAACTTATGCTTTCAATAGTACGATTGAAATGTAACCTTATGTCCATGATTATAAGACCCAATTTCAAAGTTGACGGGTGGTTTGATAAGCGGCAGAATTAAATTTTATTCGTTTACGTAAAATTTGTTTAGAGAAAGCACTTTTTTAATTTTTTGATTATTTTCGTATCGTTTAAACGTTTTTTATCTTGACTGAATTTGCTTTTGCTTTGGCGCTTAGTTTATTTTTTGTTGTCAACGAGTGAATACGTTTTTGAATGTTCTCCTCGGTAGTTACGCTACGATTGTAGTTTGTTTGTATAGTTTTAGTGAAATTGTAAATAGAATATTGTAATTAAGATAAATAAAAGTCAATTTTTTTAGAGTGAAAAACAAAAAGCGTCAAAAGCGTATAAAAATTCGTTGGCAGAAAAAAGCACAACGTTTAAACATGCTTACGATTTTAAGCCGTTTTTCCCAACTTTAGTTGTAACCACTACGTTTAAGAGACGGGACTTCCGTAGAAAAAGTAGCGATGGGCAATTCGAATCATTTAACTCGAATAACTCGAGTTATCCTTTGAACTCGTTGATTCGCTTTCATTTGGCTATCTGACCGGCTAGATTATAAACCACATATTTTACAATGCATGGATTTGCAACCTCAGATTAATAACTTTGCAACAAATCACACACATAGGTATACAAGGTGTTGATCTGTAACCGTGCCATATTTCTAGAGCAAATGATAAAAATTGTGCTTAGTCATCTAAAAATAATTCCATGATTATTTAATCCCATTTTCTTAGTACTTTACTTTACTTAGAAACATACATAGCGAGGGTTTGAGAATAAATCCCGAACGACTCTGAAAATAAGTTATCGGCGGCATTGTGAAAGGGTGGAAATACCTGTAATTTTTTTGGTGGTTTCGCACGCATCATTTTTGTCTCGCACGCGACACACGGAGGGAATTTGTTTGTCAAAAAAAACTGAATACATGGATATTTAATTATTTTTATAGTTTTTTTTTATTGATTCGTGTTCAATATCAGTGGTATAGTCACCTCCTTAAATATGGCACGGATACAGATCCACATGTTGTATAATAATCATAACACGAATTTACGTGATTAATCCACGAAACACGATAAAAGGAAAAAAACGACGGTATAGAGCAAAAACATTAAACTTTTGATAACAAAAACAAACAACATTACAAGAATGGCGGCTGTCACTTTAAAAGTTCCTACTTGCGCTTGTTTGCTTGTTGTTACGCTTCTGCGTGCGATAGAGTCGATAGTCAAAGCATGACAGCGATAGAGTATAAAACGATACATCGATGTTTTAAAACATCGATGTATCGTTTTATACATTGATATTTTGAAACATCGATGTATCGTTCATCCCTAGTTGTTAGCAGTGTCAACTCAGCGTTGCCAGACGTGCGATAATTATCGTAAATCTACGATAATTTCAAGTCCTTTGCGATAAAAAATAATAGCAGGGTATCGCACGATAGTTTTGCAAATTCATACGATAATTTTAATAACACTGCGATAATTTTGAAGTTTTGTGACCACAACCAGCATTAACAACAAGCATAAGCATAAATTCTCATCTCTCTCACTCACTATGTGTGACGCATACGATATACCGAATAAAATGCACGAAAGAGAACATAAATAAAACCGGCCAAGTGTGAGTCGGACTCACGCAGTAAGGGTTCCGTACCACCTATCGACCTGATACACCATAGAAACAGATTTCATTTACGAGGGATAATCAAAAGACACAAGACAACGAGCGTACACGAAATGTGAATTTTTGCATCTCTTTCTTACGTAGGTACCACCACATATGTTTATGTTTGCCCCGTTTTTAGTCTTTTTTGATAAACTACATAGTATGCACTATAATCAGACCTTTGACGCTGGTATGTATTACCGTTTTGAAGATAGAGCATGAACAAAAACGTTGAAAAAAATGCATGTTTTTCGACGTTTCTTGTATCCCTTTGGTTTTAGACTTTTTTTATTTTTAGTATTTGTCGTGATAGGCATCATAGTAACACATATTCTTTGAAAATTCCTCGTTATCTATTACCGTTACAAAGATACAGACAGACGGACGGACGAACAGCGAAGCGAGAGTAATAGAGTCCGGTTAGCACCCTTTGGGTACGGAACCCTAAAAACGATGCTTCCCTTCCAACTGCATATTTATTTATTATATTCTTTATTGTACATTACACCAAACGAAAACAAAGACAATAGTTACATACATACTGCATACTGTGTCCTTTTCTACTAATTAATTTTGTTCGGTCTTTGTTTGTCGGTCGGTCTGCGTCAGTTCGTAGTTCAGTCAGGACAGTCAGACTATCAGACTGGGTGCTATTCAGTATCATCATCTGTATACCTAATATGTTTTTTTTTTGTTTTGAATTGTTACGTTTTTTTTAATTGTTGCTCGCTGTTAACTGGGACAGTAAAAAAATATTCTTTTCTGTCTAATAATTCTCTGATTTTATTAAAAATATTTTTTTGTTCCGTATGCGTTCCCATACTATTCCTCCGATTGCGATGAAACTTAGGTGAGTTGTTTTGAACTTTGGTGAATGCGTGTACAAGCGAAGGTTTTAAAAAAAAATATGATAGGAACGCATGCGCCCGGCTAGCTAGTTTTAAATAAATCACACTAATTAATAGAAATTTTAAACCTTTAAATATTAAAATAATTACAATTTTGTAGAAGAAAGCCATTCTTCACCTAAATTGCGATAAAAATACGATATTTTTTCCTAGATTTGCGATAATTTCATTTCAAACTTGCTATGAAATGAAATGCCAGATTCTGGCAACACTGTGTTGTCAACTGCCAGTTGGAGTCAGTGTTGCCATATGCACCGTAATTACGGCAGATCTGCCGTAATTTTGGCTTTTGTTTTTATTTCTGCCACCTACCGTAGTCATAAATTACGATGTATGAAAGTTACCGTAATTTTGAAAACCCAAGCTGGAACTGGTAATAAGCCAAAACATTTTAAAAGTAGTGTCATTGTTACTGTGTTACTCAAGTCAATGGGCACCTAGTAGCATGTGAAATTCAATGCGTTTTTTGCAAATTGTAGCTAATTCACGTTGTATATTGATCGGAACATGATTCGTGGCAATAATAACAATACATCTACTGAACTTTGGGGAGGCCTAATGTCCAGCAGTGGACGTCTTTCAGCTGAAATGATGATGATCTACTGAATAATGCCTTAGCTACATAAGCTCGATAATTTGATAGTAACTTAATATTGTAGAGCTTATAGAGCTATGTTTTTACTACTACTACTGCTAAATACTACTACTTAACGAATATATTATTGTGATTTTTGTCGCGAAAAATATTCAGATCAATAGTGAAATAGAGCTACAACTTGCATAAAACGCAAGAAATTTTCATTTCCGAGGGCTACTGCGTCGCAATCACCAATATTGCCTTCAAATAAAGTCAGTATGTTTGAAAATTTGTCACCGTAAATCTGCCGTATTTCTTTAAACTGAAATACCGTATTTCTTTAAACTGAAATACCGTATTTCTTTAAACTGAAATACCGTATTTCTGGTAATTTTGACCCACTATGCACCGTATTTTCGTTTCATCGATCTGGCAACACTGGTTGGAGTTCATTGATGATTATCACAGATTAATGATATTTGTATGATTATTGATTCTAAATTCTAAACGTAGTGGTTGGAGTTGATTGATGATTATTGATTCTAAACGTAGTGGTTATATTCTCTTTGATTGATTCTTGTTCTTGACAAAAAGAATAAAGTAACTATACCAAAATTACTTGATTATTTTGCAAAGAACGTAATACTCTCTAGCGCGAGTTATTTTGTCTTTGATTTGTCTAGAATACCTACTGGAATTATTGTGGTGCTGAAAATATATACTATTTTAGGCATGTAATTTGATGTTTCTAAATTTGTCAGTGTTTGTTTTTGTGTTGCTTTGCTTGTAATTTTTTTATCGAAATTTTTCAGGTTAATATGACTGTGAATAACACAATAGCACATCAGCGTTTGGTTTTAACGGGAGATAGGGAAAGGTAAAAACTTGAATTTACTTTTTTTGCGCCTTCCTAATAAATCATACCTACTCATGTGCATCACAAACGAAAACTACAAATATCGTACTCCGCACTATATATTTTTCATACAGAATTCTATTCTTCTTCATTCTATATATTTGAATACCAGTTTATTTACATAGAAAAGTATTTGTTACTTGGAGTGTACCTACCTACCAGATTTATAAATTAACTATCACACAGATGTTTGAATTAACAACAACATTACAGTACTGCTTGTGCAGATAAATAATTGGATTGAAAATGGCAGCACTTCTATTGTTCTGTTTGCCTCTCGCTCGCACACTACTGTATAAGTAAACGAGAGGCAAATACAAATGCTGCCATTTTCAATCCCATTCTTTATCTGCACAAGTAGTACAACCAGTGGTAACTTGGTTTATCACAAGATACCAGAACTGAACCTATTGTTAGAACATGAGGTTAGAAGATACTAGAGCCAATAATGCGGGGTGACTGATAAGCAGATGTTTTAAAATTTTAATACATACTTATTTTTTTAGGTTTAAGGAGCTTTTAAGAAGAAGGTTAATAGAATGTGGTTGGAGAGATCAAGTAAGGATGCTTTGTCGAGATGTTGTCAAAGAAAATGAAAGTAATAACATCACATTTGATATGTTAGCTACAAAAGTTACTCCTCGTGCCCGAGCACTAGTTCCAGATACAGTGAAGAAAGAATTGCTACAAAAAATCAAAACACATCTACTGACTCAAAAAGATCAATAAGTTGAACTATACACAACTATTTTTCATTACCAAAAAAACTTCAAGGGTAGGCTCTGCTTATCATTCTGCACAACTTTTACTATGGGACCAACCCTAAAATCGCAAAAAAAATACATCTGCAGTACCCTCCATTTTGTCAATTTATGTGAACACAAATAATGTAGAGAGCAGCTATTTTTTTCGTGATTTCAGAGTTGACCTCATAAGAGGTCGTGCAGAATGATGAGCAGAGCAATCCATTGAATTTTTTTGGTAATTAAAAAATAGTACTGTGTTCATACTCCATCATGTAATAATAAGTCACTCTTATCAATGATCTAAATTCTAAACAATATTATTAACATGTTGCAGATCTGTCATAAGATCATTTTGATAAGTTTTTTTTTAATAAAAATCAATTATTATTATAAATCTGTCCTGCAACATAACATAAGCATACACTGTAGATTGATTGTACAATCAAATACAGGCAGTTTAGTAATCACATTTATAAGAAAACAGATAAATCTGTATGGCTAAAGTAGGTGAATTTCCTATTTAGAAGAATGCATTTCGCTGTAATACAGTTTCCAGATCAGTACCGTCCCACAATAAGTTATGATCATATTTTCTTTGCATCTTTTTGTATAATTGTGTGTAAGGGATAAGTAGTTATTTTCTTCAATTTACTCAACTTTAATTTAGTATTGATTTATGCTACTTAAATACTTGTATGATTTTGTTTTAAAAATAACAATAAAAAGCTTTATTTACAACCAACATTATATTTTATTTTATAAACATTTATTATACATTCAGGTTAAACAAAAATATATATTGCTTATACATAATACTGCAATAAGATTCCATTTACATAAAAGAAAATATTGCCTTGAAAACCTTGTCATGGACATTTATGTTATAGTAAAATTATAAGTGGTGTGGTTGGCTCAGTCGCAAAATGTCCCTTTCTTAGAATGTCTCTTTTGCAAAATGTCCCCTTTGCAGAATGTCTCTCACAAAATGACCCTTTCGCAATGTCCCTTTTTTTCAATTCTTAGGTATGAGTAAAATTTTGCAATCTTTTGTGTAAACATATTATACACGGAAAATTACAGTGAAGGATACAATAATAATAATTAGGTTTGGCTATGTTTTTAGTCAATAAGAAATAATAAAATTAAGAAAACAGAGCAGATTTTGGGATGGGCAAATAAGAAATAGTATTTAAAAACCTTTGACAATATACCTATAGACCAAATGTCAAGAACAAAAATTTGATACATTCAAAACCCTGCCGATTTGCGTAGTACACGCGAATTACGCACACACTCACATTCAAACCAAGCCGAACTGTTTATTGTATTTCGAATCACCGAACGTGTCACCACGACACTTAACTGTCAAAGAGCTTTGAAAAAAATCTTAAAATGCCTTCGTATGTCGTGAAACGGTGCAAAAATAATTATACAGCGCATAAAAAATCAGATGGAATTACTTTTCACTAGTTAGTAATTTATTTTAATCATATTTTAATGTTTACAATTCATTTTCTTGTAACCTTACCGCGGCAAGGAATATTCCTGTGTTGCATGTTAATAAATTACAATTTACCCCAGAAATCGGGTAAAATTAATCGTCATGTTATTTTTACGCTTTTTTTTATTTTTTAGCTTTCCGAAAGACCATAACAGAAAAAAAGAGTGGGTTGAAGTAATACGTAATAGCATAAATGAAAATAATTGGTCACCATCCAATTATTCACTCATTTGTAGCGAACACTTTGTTGAGCATGATTTATACATGACTAAAAACGTGATCCCTCCTTTTGGGCTGCGCCGCAGTCGAGTGAAAATTTCCATTAAAACAACATAATGAATCCTTCACATCTACCACAATGGAATCCAATGAAATGAGTAATTTTTGATAATTTTGCAAATAATTTACCAAGGAATAGTACACAAGTATCCAACCAACAGCAGTAATTTTATTTTTAGTATAATGTTCCATTATTTAAGTAACTACTATGAATAATTAAACCCTGATTAATTATATTTCAACTGTTTTTCTTACATCTAGCATTTTCTTCGCTGCAGTGAGATGAAAAGTTGTGTGTTTTGCACGGCTGCAAAATTATTTGCGTCTCGTGCCTTTACATTTGTTTGATTATATTTTAGAATTCAATCCTTCGCTTGCTTTATTGAAGAAAACGCGCTAAATAACAACTTTACAGTCTTGCATAGCAAATAACTATTTTTTATTATATAGTTATATTCTATGTACGGCCAGGGACACGAATTATTTAGCAAATTGAGACACAAATTTTGCCGTATTTTGCCTTTCTAGCCCTGATCCTAGTCGTTGGTATACTGATAACGAATGACAATAATTGTGATTAGTAATATACGGAAAATTTAAATTGACAGTCAATCCGTGTCTTTTCATAATTGGATCGTATTAATTATTTAAAGACTTGATATTAGTCGTGGTCAGTTGTTTGATATCAGGGGTAAAAAGATTTTATCTAGCAACACTCCGATCGCTGTCAATGTCACTCATACATTTGCAGACCCTGCATCAGTATCCCCTAGTAGTCTGTGCCCTGCATCAATTCAATGTTCCGCTGGAATTTGTCTTGAGTTTTTACTTGGTCTATGTTAAAAACATATAAAACAGAAGAAATATTTGACGCCTAGGCGCGCCTTTTTGTATAATTTTATTTTGTACTATGTAAATATTGTATAATTTTATTTTGTAGTTTGTAAATATTTTCACAAGAGTAGTTTTTAGAGTGTTTGTAAAAATTATATTCAAAATATCAGTAAACATATATTAATTCGAGAAATATATTTATTTTGACAATAAACCACAGAATATCTAAAACGTAGCGATTATATTATCTTTGAGAATATCTAATAGTACTAACGTACAGAACGGCCACTCACCGCCCCCCGCTAATTAAGATTCCTCGCCCGCACCCCGCAGCCGCCCACTGTTTGCCGGCAATTGGACTGTAACATTGCAATGAATGTCAATCGCCAGTAGCTAACTATTGAAATATATCACATCTCAGTTTGGCGAACCGGTTTGCGGTACCATTTAAGCAACAGCCTAGGTGGTATTGCAGTTGTTATGGGCAAAGTTAACCACTTAACATCAGGTGGGCCTTTAGCTCGTTTCGCCATCCCTTACTATAAAAAAAAAACAATTTTATTAGATACGACTGATTTTGTTTCATTTGTTTGTTGATTTGAAAAATAGCAATAATTATAAAAAAATATTGCTCAAATTAGAAAAGGAAAAATTGCCATTGGTATTATTAATTTGACACCAAATAAGTTCATTATTTGTTGAAAGTTCTGATTTCTAAAATAAGCTATAATCTAGCCTGTGTCAGAAATCTTCCTTCCCCGTTTCAATGACACAAAAAGATTGTACAAGCTTTGTGACAATACTGGGTGTCAGGGCAACAGTCCCGAACTGAAACGCTATTATTATACTACCTAAACACAATCGAATACCAATAACCATTAGCCTTATACTCATTGTTTTAGTGATTTGGTATTTTGCAAACCCGCAATGCAAAGCGTACAAAACTCGGGATCAATGCCGCGCGTATCTAACCTACCTACGCTCGCTACGACACGGACTGCGTATGCGAGCGGATGTCGATCACCCCTAGCGCCAGCTGTTAATCTATTTGAATTACATTACGAACTTTAAAAAAATAAGTAAATAAATGGTTTTTTTTTTGCAAATCAGTTTTATTTAGCTGCCCAAACCTGGTTATGTATGAAAAATGCAAAAAAATATGAAAAAAACTAAAAACAGAATTGCTTTTTTTTTGTGCTTTCGTATCAGTAATCACCAGCTCTATCACATTTTACGAAAAGGACATTCTGCGAAAGATACATTTTGCAAAAGAGGCATTCTGAGAAAAGGACATTATTTTGCAAAGTGGACATTTTGCGACTGAGCCGTGTGGTTATAAGATCTTTAAATTTCGTAAACGAGACCATGTTTTTCTACACACCCAAGACTTAATTAATTTGAAAACTGCCCAGATATATATTTATTCACAGAAAAAGTACTCTAATTCAATTGAATGTACCAAATATGTATAACACAGAAAATTATACAAAAGATTTCCACAGATAGCTTATATAATATACAGTATATAAAAGGGCATCTTTTTAGTTAAAGTACACTTAAAATAATATCACACCTGAAGAAAAGCAAGGCTGGCTATAACTTAGCTTAACATGATCATCAGTAAGAAGGGAGACCAAAGAAAAAAAATATAAAATATAAATAATAGGGTATACCTTCATAAAATGCATTACAGAGCTGTCATAGTTCAATAAAAAATATTTTGAGCAAATAAAAATTATGCTTATTTTTCTAAGGTAAACCCAATACCTAGGTATCATAAAAATTCAATATAAACTACTAATTTTATTAAGAAATGGACATCACTGTTACTATGAGAGGAATAATAAGAAGAAAGTGCTAATGTAAATGTACTCAAGGATTTGTGATGAAAACGCCTCATTGTCATTTTGGTAATATGTATAAAATATTAGATATAATTTCAATAGGCTTTATATCATTGAGCATAAAATAGGACGAAATTAGGTAATACGCAATGTATTTCATAAATTTAAATATACGATTGTTGTGCTGAGCTAGCCATGCTAGCATTGTGTAATATTTAAATTAACACTACAAATCTAATAGTATAGATAAGTGCTTTTCAACGTTTTCCATTACGTGACCACTTTGGTAAATAAAATGCCCGCGACCCCCTCGCCTTTCCCTAGACATAGGATTAGGTAAGGCCAGCGACTATACACCCCATAGACGCCTCATAACAGGGGACCGATATGATATCCGCAACACATCTATGAAATTGCACTAATGTAGGTCGCCACTATTCACCACTCAGGAGCCATCAAAACTTCCACGTTAGTGATTAGCCAATAGCCGCCTTGGTAGGGCCAATCGGATTGCAGTACCCCGCCTCAGCTAGTGGCAGAATTTATTGTACGCATTATATTCAACATTAGGCGTCTATTGGGCTGTATGGTCGTTGGGTAAGGCGTTTTACATACACCACCTAGGAGTCCGGTGTTTTAATTTTTTTAGTAGACTGCGACCCACACATTGAAAAGCACTGACATAGATAGACATTATCATTATCCTGCATTATTTCCATCACCATTTCAGCAGTTAAAAATGGACAGGCCACAAATTATTTCTAAATCCACAACATAAATTTAAACTAATCATTATCAAGAAATCCCATTTCAGTTCAAAATAATAGTATACAGCATAAGGTGAAAATTATATATAAATGCATTTAAATTTATATTGAGAAAGATCTAATCGAAGGGTATGAGCAATCAATTTTCTTAGTATAAATATCCTTAAAGCTCTTTGATACCTGATCTAAAATTTGGTAATACACAATTATTACACATTATTTTATGTACAAAGTTATACAAATGGAATGTATTTTGGACTTGGTTTATACCTTTGATCAAGTACAATTGATTTGATTATGTATAACTTAATAATGTAGCTATAACAATATTCAGTACTCTCTTAATATATTAAAGTTAAAACTAACTACCTAATCATTTATTAATAATTCTACTTACACATCAAATAATTGATCAATCCATTTACACAATACTGCTGATTACTAATGAGCAATTTAATAATCAAAATTAATTGCTTTAATACTTGTATACTAGCTGGCAAATTACTTGAACAAAGATGGTGCCACTGCGCATGTTTATGTACTGAAATTCTAACTGATATAAAGGTTAGAATCGTTTAAATCGATCACTGCGCTTGTTCAAGTTATTTGCCGCGCACTATACAAGCGTTTAAGATTGGAGCTATTCACAAAATAATTACAGTATATACATCTTGTGTTAACAAAGTATCGAAAACGAGGCGAATGTTGTATGTATTGCCGTGTACTAAAATATTTAACAATTTATAATAATATATTTAGGACTAGCTGTGCCCGCGACTCCGTCCGCGTGGATGTCGGAAAATAACATCGTGTCATAATTATGAACACAATATCTTCAAATATATACATATAAGCGCCTACACAGACGATTACACTATTTACCGACCATACTATATTTTGTTTTTACAACCAACCGGCTAAGGTGATGGAATTTCATGGAATTAGCCCTAAACTCCCTCATTCTGAGAAGACGCTCGTGCCCAGCAGTGGGAAGTAATTGGGCTGATTATGTTATTCTATAACACTAACCACATCTCTTCTTATGCTGAGAAGAGGCCCGTGTCCAGCAGTGGGACTGTAATGGGCTGGTAATGTTATGTTATTCTAGAATACTAATAATATCCAGTTCATTAACTCTTCTAATTTTGAGAAGAGGGCCATACCCAGTAGTGGGACAGTAATAGGTTGACTACGTTATGTTATTCTATATTTTCTAGTTTCTTAACTCTTCTCGTTCTGAGAAGAGGTCCGTGCCCAGCAGTGGGGCAGTAGGTAATGAGCTGATTATGTTATGATAATCTATTACACTAACAATATCCAGTTCCATAACTCTTCTCATTCCAAGAAGAGGGCCATGCCCAGCAGCGGGACAGTGATGGGCTATGTTATGGTATTCTATAATACTAATAGAATCCAGTTGTATTTTTAGGAACCTGCAACCTGCATCCAACCAACAATCATGACCTCTACTTTGTATGCAACTTAATACAACAGAGGGGTCAAGCTGTATCGCTGGATCTACTCAACCGATTCAGATAAAACACCCTATATTTTAAGTTAGACTAATACCAATACAAATGCTAAGTTTCATTACGATCCGTTCAGCCGTTTTCACGTGATGAGGTAACAAACAGACAGACAGACAGACATAAATTTTTTAAACGATTGATTCGTGTTCTATAGTTTATTTCTAGTCCCCCTAGCCGGGTTTCGCGAAAAAAAACTCAATGTACAGACTTTTCGACCTTTACAGTTTTATTATAGTATAGATAGATACTGTTTGATTTTAATTACTCAACAACTTGACCATATTTAAGCCGACCAACGCAGTTATAAACATTAACGGTTATTTTAATCTATGTATATGTACAGCCAGCGTCAAAAATATTGGGACTTAAGACTGTTGAAAATGATCTAAAGGCCAATTCTCGTAATTAAAAATGTTTAAAGTATAGTTCCGATCTAGTCTCAATGTCCTAAATGTCACAAATAAACGTCAAACAAGAACATCTACTGTCATAATGTTGACATTTACTACATTCAGATTAGATCAGAAGGCCAATTCTCGTAATTAATGACCTAAGTGTCAATAGTAAATGGCAAACAGGAACATCTACTGTCAGAAGATTGAGGTTTACTTAAAGCATTGAGATTAGTTTGCAACTATATTTTGAACGTTTTTAATTCTTGTTTGACGTTTATCTGTGACATTTAGGACATTGAGACTAGATCGGAACTATATTTTAATCATTTTTAATTATGAGAATTGGCATTCTGAACAACTACAGTGTTCGTCCCGATTTTCTTGACGCCGAGTGTAGTGTTTTAAACGTCCCATACAAAGTTGTGCTCGTAACTCATATTTGAAAAAGTGGGTATTTATATAAAAAAATACATTTGAGGGTAGTCTTAAGTATACAACACACCATGTGCATAAATACTGAGTCGTTATCATTATGCTATCAGTTCGGAAGTGTATTATCTCAAAGTTGACTATTCACGCAGATTAATTTGTTACAATTAAATTAAATCAGTTGACGTTGCTTATTCGACAATTTATTTACTTTACTCCTTCTACTTCTTCTATTGCCCTTAATGCTATAATAGTTACATTAAAATGAACAAAAATGCGCGTAAACAAACACAAGCCGTAGTATTTTTACTGTTATATTAAAGTTATACAAGGGTGCGGGTGGGAATAACTTCGGAACACAGACCAGTAAGCCTCAAGACGCCGCATAAACAAAGTTTAAAAGGGAACACAGTCGTAAAATGTTGGCGGGGACCGGGGGGCGGACGGCGCGTTGTGATTGGTCCGCTCAAAAGTTCGGTGATATGATTCCGTATGATTGGTGCTGCTCGCTGAGGGACTGACGTCCTGATTGGCGGCGGGGCGTATGATATGCAGTGGTACTGCATATACGTGGTGACCGGGGGTGTCCGGCTAATCGGCGTCTAGAGGCTTACTGGTCAGTGCTTCGGAATAACGTTTGTATGAACAGATATATTAGGTAGTTTAAGTTATAATTGGTTTATTAGTAGACATTTTGCTTGTTCTTAGTTAATTCTCAAGTATAACTTTTATAACACGTTTATTTGTATCGCTGTCAGTGTTTATGAACATGATGTGTTATATATATACTTAAGACTACCCTCAACTGTATTTTTCATTATAATCCCACTTTTTCAAATTTGAGTTATGAACACAACCTTGTATGCGTCGGTTCGAGATATTGATAAATTTAAGGAATTTTACGTATTTATGAAAATATTCACCTATATCTTTATATCATTGCACGTCTTATTTATCGGTCGCGGTCGGTCGATTTGAATCGGTCGGTACTAGAACTTGTATACCTATTTGTAATTCGTGCGCTATGAGCGTATAAATAATATTAAATATGACCAGCAGTTACGTAATTTATCGCATTTTGGTAAGATACATATAAATAGACATTTTATTGGGTAGCCCGGTAGGTACTTACGTACTTAAAATAATCTCATTTATGTTTACTGTTAAATTATTTACGGTTTATGATTATGAAAAGTACTGTCTGGCAAGTTAAAATTCAGAGACACAAGAAACTGCAAACGCAATCAGACATAAATCATTATGATGGAGTATATTTTACGGTTTCAAGTTTAACTCAAAAATTAAACGACATTTTATAAGAATTTAACTACAATAGAAATAAAATATGATAAATTCAGAAAATAACTGCCCATATGTATATATAAATTTAAATAACTAATAATATATTTCATTTTAAGAGATTCATCTATATGTAGGAACATAGTTTTCTAATGTACCTTAGAAGTAGTCAGCTGCAATAATTACACACCTACTAAAAACTTGTAAATAAAGATCTGAAGCTAACTCATATAATAGACATTCAATAACATTCCATTAACAAAATGTCAAGTCAACATTATATAATAAAATTTCGAGATAAACAACACAACAGTTCAGCGGATATCGGCTATTATTCACAACCCGCGCATAACATGCGCTCAATTTTGATACCTTTGGCTCCTCGCTCGCATCGAGACGGCACAGCACGAGATTCAATCATCAGCGAAGATAAAGAGCAGATCCTCGACACAATTGTGTAAGTGGAGACCAATCTCACCACTCACCGATCGATATATACATAAATTGTAAAAATCTATAACACCTGTCCTAAAAAGGTTGAAAATTAACTTACAACAATACAGCCGTCGACGACATAAATCAGTCGCATCGCAGGGGATACGTACATTATAGTCGAGAACATCGATAGAGCGTTCGGTTGCACTCGCGGCCTGCGGTCGTTCTGAGCTACAGCCTACTGATAATTTATACGCACAGGTCTCGGGCACGTCACTCGCTTCAAGGGGCGGGCAAGGCGTGTGGCTAGGTGTAGCGGCTAGATGTGCGCGATCAAATGTAGCGGCTAGATGCGGCCGGCCAAGTGTAGCGGCTAGATGTGCGCGGCCAAGTGTAGCGGCTAGATGCGGCCGGCCAAGTGTAGCGGCTAGATGCGGCCGGCCAAGTGTAGCGGCTAGATGCGGCCGGCCAAGTGTAGCGGCTAGATGCGGCCGGCCAGCTAGGTGTGCGCGGCCAGGCGCGCCAGTGGCGGTGCGCGGCGTGATCGCGAGGCCGGCGTGCGCGCCACCAGCACCAGCGACGACGCCAGCGCCAGCCGCACGGGCACGTGAGACCCACCCGGCAACCTGACGATTTTATAAAAAAAAAAAAAAAATTTTTTTTAGACTTACACAGCACCATCTAGTCCTAAACTAAGCGGAGCTTTTACCATGGGTACTAGGTACTAGATAATGGATATAATACTTACTTTTTTTTTTTTAATCCATACTTATAATACATAAGAAACACCCAGACCAACACAAACACTTATGTTCATTACACAAATATTTGTGTCCTGTGGGAATCGAACCCACGACCTCGTGATCAGCAGTACGATTCTAGAACCACTAGACCAGATGTTGTCGTTGTGTTTATCATCACATTATTCATCATCATACATAGGACAAGCATATGTTGTGTTGGGGGGATATGCCATAATCGCCACGCTTGGCAGGCGGGTTGGCAATCGCAGTTGGTTGGTAAAATACTCAGAGAACGCTGCTGCCCATCCTCTGGTGAATCCCTTAGTCGCCTTATACGACACCCATGATAAGATATAGGGTGGTGCAATTCTTTACGTCGAGTCGTCAGTAGTACAGTAGTTCCGTGTGGTGCCACACGGAACTACTGTACTACTGTATTGATCTACAAAATACAAAAATATTTATTTCAAACATACAGATCAGTCATCAGTAACATTAATGAGATCTTATAGCTGGGTTATTTGTACATTTTTCATTGCTTACAGAGTTTATTTGCCGTGGTCCCCACACTAGGCATGCCTGTATCGTGGGGTCGCTATCAACGCTCATTGTTGCCAGAAGTACTATAATTATTATTTATTTATATATGCTTTTATTGTACACCATAAAAAAACATTACATTGAATATGCATTTAAACTATTGTACAAATGGCGGCCTTATCGCGATCAGCGATTTCTTCCAGGCAACCGTAATTATCGAACATGTATGATAATTTCCCCTTTGGTACGATGTAAGATGCAAATATTATTATCGTATGCAAAAAAGCGCGATAATTTTGACGTCTGAAAAATCATTGCTCGGATTCGTACAAATATTACAAATTATACACGCTAGAAATACTACAAAAATTAAGAGTGGTGGACATAAAATAAAGTCATTACTATGAAATCCACCGGAAGAGACCGAACTTTTTTGGCGATGGAGCTAAAAAACCCTAATTCTTTGCTTATAATATTGGCTCAGCATTATGTATGATAATTTTTCACAGAATTCTATAATATTCCATAATTTTAGAACATCAATACGATAATCCACATGTACTGGTAGGGTCTGTCTACGTTTGCCGTAGTTTGGATATGGCATGTTTTTTTTTATAGTATATGATGGCGAAACGAGCTAAAGGCTTGTGTAAACGTTTGTGTGCCGTTCACATTCACCAGATTCGGAGTGATGTATAAAACCGGAAAGCCAGCAAAGCAACTTAGTCCCAAAGCTAACAGACTAGCCCCCAGTTTCCGAAAGGCTGGTCAACGCAAAAATTTACTAATCAGCTGTCAAATCTCAGGTCAAGCGCTGTGATTCAACTCAGCCTATCGCAGTCCACTGCTGGACATAGGCCTCTCCCAAGTTGCGCCACAACGCTCGGTCCTCTGCCTTCCGCATCCAGTCCCCCCCAGCCACGTTCTTCAGGTCGTCGGTCCACCTGGCAGGGGGGCGCCCTACGCTGCGTTTGCCGATTCGCGGTCTCCACTCAAGGACTCGTCTGCTCCAACGGCCATCGGTCCTTCGACAGACATGGCCAGCCCACTGCCACTTCAGCTTACTGATCCTACAAGCTATGTCAGTCACTCCGGTTCTTCTCCGGATAATCTCGTTACGGATTTTAAGCATAAAATGTTATCGTTAAAATGTTATGTTATCGTTTTGTAAGCGCTGTGATTGGTTGTTAAAAAAAATCCGGCCAATCAAAGCAGCTGACATGAGATTCGACAACAGATCAAATTGATCAGCCTTCCAGAAACTGGGGGTAGGACTAGCCTACATTTATCTTCGCAAATGTTTTAATTTGCTCAAGTCAAAACTAGATAAATTTTTTGAAAAATTCCTAGGACGGTGGACCTATATACAAAGGTACTCTGTGGGTGGACCTGGGTCGTTGAACAAAGAGGACTTACTTGACGAGCACTGAGGTGACGGCGGCGCGGCCGTCGCCGGTGGGCTCGATGGCCACGGGGCGCAGGTCGGGGGCCCGCCGTCGCCGCAGCCCCGCTGACGTCACGCCACCGCTCAGCATCACCGTCACCGCCGCGAACGGCCGCTTCGCCATGTGCAGCATCTGAGACACACGCTTTATTGTAGTCTGTGTGGTTATGAAATCTCACAATTTAATAATTAATTATAAAGCGAGTCGAAACATAAATGAATCATGGAACAATCATAATTAATTATACATTTAAACAATTAGCAGTGCTATGCGGCTTTACCCACGTAAAAAGTTCAACATGCCCCAGGAAACTAACTAACAAAACTAACTACGACAGGAAACATATAATGTAGTTTTGGGAAAACTAAAATACGTATTTCTTTATTGTTATTTAATTTAAAGAGTGTTTTTGTCAAGGGTGACCCCAGGAAGATTGTTCATAGGAACTTTAACCCCCCATTTTATCCCCATTGGTCTAATATTCGAAAATGTAATTCATTAGTTGCTTTAAATAGAAAAGCTCAGCTCTTCAGCTTTTGCTCTTTTAGGAGGAATACTGGAAAAAGAAAAGATATGTGTTTCAGTACTTATTTTAAAGATAATTTTTCCCAAGTTTTGAGTGAATCGATCCAGGAGAAAAGATTTTTATAAAAACTCTAACACCCAGTTTCAGCCCCTTAGGGTTCCTAAAATCCTTTCTTACGTTACAAAAGGAATCGACTGTCCAAATATCATGTTTCTAACTTGAGTACTTTCGACTCTGCGTTGATGAATCGGTCAGTCAGGACATCTTTATAAGTATAGATAGATAAACCAAGTCGCAGGATTTGTATGCGCATTAAACTTTATAGAGTCTCTAGTAACACCAGCTAATGTTTGTTGAAACAAAGACTAAAAAAAATCGGATGCCTCACCTCGACGACATGTCTCCGCCTGGCGCGGCGCACGTCGGCGGCTTGTTTCGCCTTCCACGCGACAACACACGCCGCGAGGAACAGGAAGAAACACGAGAAGAACACGGAGAAGAAGACAAACAGGTCGATGTGCAGCTGATCCTGACGGAAGAATATCACGCCAAAACTCGCCGCGCCGTCCTCTGTATGTCGTGCGCGAATCACGATGTAGAATTTAGTGTGCATCAGATCATGAACGTTCTGCGGAAGAGTGAGCACTAGCCGATTGCGGAGGTTCCTCACGCGGAGCAGGATGTTTCTCCTGTCCACTGTTACGTATGTTGCTAAGTCCTTTGCCGTGTAATCAGCGAGTGTGTACTCGATTTTATCATAATACCAGGTGACGCGTGGCTCCTCCGGCACGTGCTCGTCAAACGACGGCATTCGACGGATCGGCTCATGTTTGTGGTACGTAGGGTCTAACTCTACCGCGTGGTCACTGTTACTGGAGTTCACAGACACAACAAACGAACTGTCATTCGGGCTGAGGTACAGGTCAACTGCCCCCTGAGTCACGTCTACTATCACCCTTATGTCAACGTTCATATATCTTGGATTAACTGCTACGAACACTGTTTGTCCGGGATAAAGGGGTCGCGGCTTGATTTTACATTCATCTGAAAACAATGGTTTATTTTGAATATGCATACAACGTTTTATATCGACTGTTTTATGTAAATTTCTTACCAATTGATTTCCCATCAAAGCAAAGTTTATTCTCTATATTAATGGTTTTGTAGCACTGATGTCCATTCCTGGGGTCGCCCATGTAGAGGTCCTTGCACTTGACGCACTGGTACCGCCAGCACTCCTGCGCGGAGTTTTTGCTGGAGCTGGTCGTTTGACACGAGATATCGCTCTCGGTGTTATTTCCACAGTTACACTTTTCTCCAGTTACTGGATCACACGTATCGCCGTGGCCGTGACACTCGCATCTGTAAAATGGAATAACTTCAATATGAACAAAACTTAAATTTGTCTTCATATTTAGCTACTCACGGAGGGGCTCGTGGCAAAGTAATAACCGCAAGGATTGTACAATCTGCGAGGTTAAGCTGCACTTGCAGCGGTCAGTCTGTCGATGGGTGACCGTTTCATTACACATCGAGACCCCTCCGTGCCTCGGAGAGCATGTAAGCTGTCGGTCCCGGTTGTCATACGAATATCTGTGGCAGTCGTTACGGGTAGTCAGAGCCTGAAAGTCTGACAACTGGTCTAACCTCCGAATGTCAGTATTGCCTAGTAACTGGGTTGCGGGGGTCTGATGGCAGTCGCTCCGTGTAAAATACTGATATTCAGTCGCATCTGGTTAGACTGGAAGCCGACCCCAATATAATTGGGAACAGGGGGTCTACTCGCGTTCGACGATATTCGATTAATCGTATCGTTCATCGCACAATTTGCTACTCCGGTTAACCATCGTTCCCATATTGTATGCGATGATCGTGTTTTGACGTTTGTTTCTCTGCTCTCTGATCAATTTCATACGACAATGAACAATAGTCTATCTTTATTGTGCCTATTTTATGTGCCTATCTTTATTGTGTAGGTATCAGTCGGAACGAAAGTTTGTACTTCGCTTGTCGTTCGTCAAACGCGAGTAGGCCCCCAGGTGCGGAGGCATAGAATATACATATACTAACGACAAGAAGCGACACTTAAGCATGTGTGCCCGTAAAATTGCTCGCGGCTGTGTGCGGGTCGGGGCGAGCGCGGGGGTCGTGCGCGGTGCGCGGCGTGTGGTACGGGCAGTCTATCGGCTGCCCAGCCAAGGCACAGCGGTGATAATTGCATTCACGCGTTCTTTCAAGGTCACCGGCGAGCGAGCTCACACGTACACGGAGTGGCAGAGGATGATGATGATTTACGGCCAAAACTAATGTCCAATCTATCCACGATTTGCCCTACTAGAGATAGAAATTTGACGTATTTTGTATGGAGCTTATGTCAAATTCCTATCTCTAGTAGGGCAAATTGTGGATAGATAGGATATTAATTTTGGCCGTTAGCTACTCACGGTCTACATGGATCTCTGAAGTCATCCGATCCCCGGAAGTATCCCTCGATGCACCTCTCGCATCGCGGGCCGTCGGTGTAGTTGGCGCAGCGTACACAGCGCGCCCTGGCGGCGTCGCGGTAGTCGTCGGGCTCGGCCGGGCCGCCCACGTCGCGCGGCAGCCCCGCGTCCACCTCGCTCGTGCAGATGGACGTGTGCCCGTGGCAGTACGTCGAGCACGGCACGCACTGCACGTTGTTCACCGGATCGCCCACGAAGTTCGGCTTGCATTTCTCGCACTGGTCACCCTATGCAAGCGAAAGACGATGTCAGTAAGCTGTATAAAAGAAATGAATGAAATCTAAAGAATGAACGCCTTACCATTGTATTATTGTGGCACTCAATGCATTTGTCGAGTTTGTCGGGCCCCTCGCAGTCGGAGTGTCCGTTGCACTGGCACTGGATGGTGCAGTTGGCGCCGACGTAGCCGAATTCGCAGCGGCACACGTCGGGCTGCACGCAGGCGCCGCGCACGCAGCCCTGCGAGCACACGGCCACGCAGCCGCCCGCGCCCCCCGCCCCCGCCCCCGCCGCACCCGCTCGCTTGTGCCCCGCGCCGCACGCGCACTCGTAGCCCTCGGGCAGGTCGCGACACACCTGGACAAAACCAAACATACACAATATGAAAACGAGTGTACATTTTTATTAGGGTTCCGTACCCGAAGGGTGCTAACGGGACCCTCTCGCTACGCTGTCCGTCCGTCTGTCACCAGTTGAAATTTTCACATAATATGTATTACTATGATGCCTATCACGGCCAATACTAAAAATAAAAAGTCTAAAACCAAAGGTGGTCCCCATACAAGAGACCTTGAAAAACATGCATTTTTTTCAACGTTTTTGTTCCTGCTCTATCTTCAAAACGGTATTACATACCAGCGTTAAACTTGGTCTGATTACAGTGCATACTATGTAGTTTAGAAACAAATACTAAGAATAGGACAAACATAGACATATGTGGTGGTACCTACGTAAGAAAGAGATGCAAAAATTCATGTCTTTTGATGAAGTCTCGTAAATGAAATCAGTTTCTATGAGGTATCAGGTCGATGGGTGGTACGGAACCCTTACTGCGTGAGTCTGACTCACACTTGGCCGGTATTTTATATTCTATTGAAGTCGCAAAATGAAACAGGTATGAGCGCCACAAAGCCTCAGAAATCTAACCTCAGACTCGGCCTTGCACTGATGATGGTTATTCTCGCACTCGTTCTCGGGCGGGCAGCGCGTGTAGTGCCACGAGAACGTATCATTAGTGTTGTTGCGCTGGTGCACGTTCTCGTAGACGGCGGCGCAGGTGGTGCGCGCGGAGTAGCCGAGCGGTGCATCGATGGAGCCCTCGGAGCACACGCCCTGCCCGTTAGCGCCACCCAGCGCACACCAGCCACAGTGCGAGTGGTGCAGACACTCCGAGCACTGCTCGAACGTGTCGCACGGCGCCGGACACTTGCTCTTGTCGTCCTTAGTGAGCACGAGGCCGCACACGCCGCCCGCGCAGTACACCGGCTGGTACGCCGGCGAGATGCACTTCCCGAGGTATGTCGCCCAGCGGCATTCCACGAAACCTCCCTCGCCCCCGTCCGTACTGAGACAGGATTGACAATCGTCGAGTATCGTACACCTGTTCGGGCACTCCTCGCTCTTCGTTGCGCGGAGACTCGTTCGACCCGGCTCTTCTATTAATGCGCATGTCCAATTGAAAAGTTCTGCCGACTCTTCTGCTATTCGTGTTAGTTGGCCTGGAAATAATATTAGTTTAGTACTTTCGTCAGAAGAATTCAGATTTGAACTTAACTCATCCAAAAAAATTACCTTCTCTTACGGCGTGTCTCGTCCACGTGCATTCTTTAGAAACACATTTCTCACAGTCTGATGACGCACATCTAAGTTCGGGACAGTTGTCAACATCACTGATGTAAGTGGTTCCGGCGTTGCATTTCATACTAGTACAAGACTCGTCTGTGGGCACGCATTCACCTAAAACAGTGTAAATTAAAAATGTATAAAAACCCCAACACAACCCATTCGCTCATTCATTCGCTTTACATATGCATACACTAATTCGCCACAACGATTGAACGAGTGAAAGTAGCATAGATTACCTCACAATATTTTTTTATACAAAACGGTCTTGCTTTTGACCGCCACCCATAGACCAGTAAGCCTCTAGACGCCGGTTAGCTGGACACCCCCGGTCACAACGCATATGCTCTACCACTGCATATCATACGTCCTTCCGCCAATCGGAACGTCACTCAATCAGCGAGCGGCACCAATCATAAGGAATCATACCACCGAACTTTTGAGCCGGCCAATCATAACGCGCCGTCCGCCCCCCTGACCCCACCAACGTTTTACGACTGCATTCGAATACAAAACTTTGTTTATGCGGAGTCTTGAAGCTTACTGGTCTGTGCCGCCACCTCACCTGATGTTAAGGTGGTGGTCTATAACATATTCATTGAAACCAAACCAATGTGCTCAAACACGATACCTCTACTGTAAGTTGGTAAGGAATTGGGTATCCTGCAGATTCCAGATGATGCTGAAGTAACAGGATAACAAATTTCGAATCGATCAGAACTTTAGACAAGTTGCTCACATCCCTTCAACTAGAAAAGAGATGATGATCTTGAAACGGTTGAACAGATTTTTAGTGAATCATAGCTAAGAACTCTCAATCAAGTCACCTTTCAAACCAACAAAAAAACTAAATCAAAATCGTTTCATCCGCTTGGGAGCTACGATTCCACAGACACACAGATACACTCGTTAACACAGGTCGAAACAGTTTCAGCTGTCACGCAAAGATCGTCTCTGTACTCTAAAAATCTATAAAAATATTAATCCTTGTTTTATATGTGTAATTATAAGCTAATCATAGAAAAATATACCCGATAACCCACACCTAACGTTTGTGAAACTGTTCAACAGGTACTTTCTGAATAATAAGTGAAAAAGTGTTATATACTCAACTAGTGTTTACAAATTCATTAAAACTAATTAATTAGTGATTAATTAACTGAACTAATCAAATACCAAAAATAAGTGAACGTTCAAATTAGTGCCTATTATTGAAATAATTACCCTTATTTTCTAAATGTGTTAAAAAACTAAGTTTTAAAAAGTGCTAACAAACAAAAAGAAGCCAAGCGTACCTATTTGAATTCTAACCGTCAAAATCGTCTATTCACAAATATTATTGAGAAAGAGACAGCTATACTATACGCCTGGTTTCAACTTAAACAACCTAACCCAACTCGAAGCTTCAGGTAGTGAGTTTTTTTTATTTTATTTGGACTGAACCTAGACGCCCGCATCTCGACGCATCAGCGTGAAACGGTGTTTTTTTTGTTCGATTTATTGTGCACAATGTTCGAAACAGCTATGGAACAACAAAATGTCACATTACGCAAGAAAAAAACAAACATAAATGAATCTTGGAATGAATCTTTTACTTCATCTACCTCGGACTATTTAGCAAAAAGTTTACCAGATTTATCTGCTGGTAATATGAATAACGACGAAATGGAATTACTAAAGGAAGAAATTAAGCAGCTTAGAACACAATTAAAATCAACAAACAACAAAATAGATAATTTAATTGCTGAAAATACTAGTTTAAAAGAAGAAGTTTTCCAGCAACAAAACACCATCAAACAATTAAAAACTATATGTTCTGTACCCATAAATAAAGTAAAAAACAAGGGACAAACAGATGTCGCTGATAACGTCAGTAACAATGACTTGGACGACAGCGACATCATCTCGCAATCAATTGAGTGTACGGTAAATAGTATGCCTGACATATCTGACGACGAAGATGAACAAGTAAAAATGCTAAATAATAAATTACTAGACCTAGAATCAAAGTTACAGAGGGCTCACAGAGAAATAGAATTATTACTATCAGAAAATAGTAAACCTAGAGAAACCAATAATGAATTATTACAGAAAAATAACCTGTGTGATAAGACTGATAAGACCACAAATAGCCCAGTCAAACATAAAATCACAATAACACCTATGAAGAAAAATATTGAAACTGCAAATTCAAAGCAATCACAAAATGAAATATTAGAACAAAACCAAGAAGAACATAAAGCACAAGCTACTAAAAACCAGACTACACAACATGTCACAAAAAATATTGAAAATATCCAACAACAAAACCAAAACGATAAGAAGCAAATCACGACTAATAGCGCACAACAAGATAAATGTCTTAATAAGATAAAATGCTCTGAATCCAGTAAAAACAAGATATGTATATTAAGCACGAACAAGAAGAATAAAATATTATCTATAGCGCAAAATGTTTTATACAATAAATTCGATATATGTCACTACCTCACCCCAAACGGAACATTGAAACAACTCCTGAACGGCATTCACACAAAATTATGTGATTATACGATGGCTGACTATTGTATAATATTAATCGGGGAAGAGGACTTCAAAGAGACAAGTAACTATTTTAACACTATTGTAAACATACGTGATATATTAAAACAACTTATACATACGAATATAATTATCTGCTTCCCCACATATAAAATGGGAAACCACTCCAATATTTTTAACTGGAGAATCGAAACTTTTAACAATTTATTATACTTAGATTTAATAACTCATGAACATGTATACTTTTTAGACTCGAACTATAACTTAAGCTATGATTACAATATGTTTGACAAATCATCAGGATTAATTAGCAATAGAGGGATGCGAAACATTTTTGAAAACCTCTTAGAATTTATTAATGAAATTAGCTATAACAAAATGATTAATTGCAATGAAAATTTAGAAAATCTTGACACACCTGAATCATGCTCATTGTTTTTTCGACATTAAATATCTAAACATTCTGCATCAAAACATTGCAGGATTATTGAACAAATCAGACGGTCTTTTGATAAATTTAGCAGAACTCGTGGACAAGAACATAGACATCGGCGTAATATGTGTTACGGAACATTTTATGTTAGCAGGCTATGAGCAGTACCTTAACATACCAAATTACACTCTAGCAGCATCCTTCAGTAGGACTTGTAAAAAAAGAGGTGGAACGTGCATTTTAGTGAAGAAGGAACATAAGTTTAGAGAACTTCCACAAATTAGTAGATTGTCCATTATAAATGTATTTGAGTGTTGTGCAATAGAGCTACTCGATTACAAAATCATAATTATATGTGTGTACCGAGTACCGAAGCGTAACAATCTGAATTTATTTTTTGACTGGCTTGATAATGTATTAAAGTGTATTTCTAAAATATGTTGTAATAATACTGTAATAGCTGGTGATTTTAATATAGATATCCTGAAATCCAATAACGTTACTTTGGATTTCGAGTGTTTATTATTAAATTATAATCTTAAATTAGCGCTAAAACAACCTACAAGATTAATCAGTAATACTTGTTTAGATAACTTTGCACATGATTTAAAAAAACAGTGTAAAACTGATGTGTTAGAATTTGGCTTATCAGACCATACTGCTCAGTTAATAAAGCTTCCAGTCAAAAAAATCTTTAAATTAAAGTATTGGCATAAAATAAAACGAGACTACAGCACAGATAATATTAATAAATTTAAAACATATATAAAAAGCCTATCTTTCCATGAAATATATAGAACAAATGATCCAAACACTGCTTATCATTATTTTATTGAAACCTTTAAGCTAATTTATGACTTATGCTTTCCCCAATTTCAGATTATTGTTAAAGTAAACAGCAAACCAAAATGGATATCCCATGGAATAAAAATCTGTAGCAAGAGAAAAAAAGATTTATTGTGGAAGTTTAGATTGAAACCATCAATCGCAAATAAACAAAAATATGTAAATTATTCAAAATTATTTAAAAGAATTATAAACCTTACCAAGCGTGCTCAAAATAATTACAAAATAAAAACGTCAAATAATAAATGTAAAACAACATGGCAAATTATAAATAATAGTAGACTAAATTTACCAAGGAACTCAATAGGAAATATAAAAAATAACGGTAACTTTATTACAAATCCTGTAGAAATAGCCAACGAGTTTAATAACTATTTTATTGAAAAAGTAAAACCGATTCCAGGTGCGGGATATAAATCAACATCCTTAATAAACCATCAATCAAACTCAATGTTTGTATTGCCAAGTTTGCCTTATCATATACATAAAATTATAAAAAATCTTAAAAACACGAACAGTGTCGGATATGATGGAATCTCCACTAAAATAATAAAAGCAGTTAGTGAGAATATTTGTCATCACATAAGCCATATAATTAATCTCAGTATATTGTCTGGAACATTCCCTAATGATCTTAAATTGACAATTATAAAACCTTTATTTAAAAAAGAAAATAAATACTTAATGGAAAACTATAGACCAATAGCATTAATTTCTATATTTTCTAAAATTTTTGAGAAATATCTGTATAATGAAATTAATGGCTACTTGGAAAAACACAAGATTTTGTGCAATGAGCAGAAAGGCTTCAGAAAACATAAAACCATAAACATGGCGGTTTATGACTTTTTAAATAATGTTTTATCACATGTTGACAATTCTGTGCCAGTATGTTCTATCTATTGCGACATGTCACAAGCTTTTGATTATGTAGATCAAAATATTTTGATTGACAAACTTGAGGCATATGGTATAAGAGGTAATGTTTTAGAATTAATTAGATCATATTTAACAAACCGACAACAATTAACAGAAATCACAAAACTAAACCTAAAATCTAAAAGAGAAAATATTTACACCTCGAAAAAGCGTTATATAACATATGGTGTTCCCCAGGGTAGTGTTTGGGGCCCCTCTTGTTTATAATATATATAAATGATCTACCAAATGCAAGCATAGAACCAATGTCATTGTTCGCTGATGACAGTACGGTTACCATAGCATCAAAAAATAATAATTTATATAATTCTGATATAAATAATTCATTAAACTCTATAATCGCATGGCTTAATAATAATAATCTAAAAATTAATTTAAAAAAAACAAATATAATGCATTTTAGTCAACGTGAACGGGTGCACAATCCATCAAAAATAAACTTAATTTATAAAGATAATATTATACAAGAAGCAAATACAGTGCGATTTCTAGGACTAATTATTGATAAAAAATTAAATTGGAAAAGTCACATTGATTCACTTAGCAAAAAAATCAGCAGTTTATCATATGCCCTATTTAAACTAGCTGCATATGTCAACACAAATACTTTGTTAACAGCATATTATGGCCTTATTGAATCCATACTGAGATATGGAATAATCTTTTGGGGTAACTCAACCAACAAAGATATCGTTTTCAAAATGCAAAAACGCTGTGTACGTGCTATGTTCGGAATGCAAACTACTGACAGTTGCAAGCCAATGTTTGTTAAGCACAAAATTCTTACACTTCCGTCAATTTATATTATCGAAGTAGCATTATTTGTTAGAAGTAATCCGCATTTGTTTCCTCGATTATCGGATAATTGTGTTCGAAGTCGACGTGACAATGATACACTCTGTATACATGTAGCTAAGACCACACTATTACATAAAAGTATTGCATGTATGGGTCCAAAAATATATAATAAAATTCCAAAGGACATCAAACAACTAAATTTAAATTTATTTAAGGTCAAACTGAAAAAGATGCTAACAGAAAAATGCTTTTATAATATAATTGACTTTTTAAATGATAAACTTTAACATATGTATTCCATTTTGATAATTTTATAATTGTATATTGAAATAATATAATTAAATTTTAATATTTGTACGCCTTCCATGGCATAACATGTTGACCTTTAGAATATGTATATACTAGCTTTTACCCGCGGCTCCGCTCGCGTTAGATTCTGTTAACCCGCGTGACGGATACTGTAATTTTATATATGTTATAACAAATAAATATATATTTAGCTTTAATATTACATGAATATTATATACATTAACGTTACATTAGGAAAACTTTTTATATTGTATGAAACTATTTCTAAATGATCTTTTTATTTTTCAATTTAGTTTTTATTTATAGGTTTTGTAATCATAAGTCGTTGTGTTGTAAAGCTCCATTTTTTTCTTTACCACCCTTAATATTGTACATCTTATGGATATGTTACAGTGAAACTGTTTTATGTTTTAACATCTGTATTTTCAATTACCTGTGACAAACAATAAAAATCTATTCTATTCTATTCTATTCTAACACAACAATAAGGACTTAGATGGTTGATACTTGTTGTTGTCATAAGTAGGTTGGAGTAGAACGAGTATAAAGGTACTTACCGACGGCCGCAGCGCAGGACTCGCACCAGCGACAAGCGGGCTTGTCCTCCGGGTACATGGGCCACGCGGCCAGGCACGACGTGCACGTGGTGAAGTTCTCGCACGCGCGCGTCGACACCAGCTCGGCGTCACAAGCCGCGCCCGGGTTCACCGACACACTGTCACTGCCCTCACAGCCAGGCTTGTCCACCGAAAAACATTTCGTGTAATTTCCAGTACTGCAGAAGCTACAGCCCATGTGACTGCGACACTCGAACTTGTTGGAGCTCCATAGTGAGCAGAGATCTTCAGGGAGTGAGATCCGAGTGACTTGACAATGTGCACTGCCTGTCCAACCACCTATTATATATATGTAACCTTCGTTCTCAGTTTCTATGTCGATTGCCATTGCATGAGCTATCGTAGGTGGTGGTGGATGACCCACTATACTTACACCTGAAAACAGTTTTAGTCAATAATACTTCTAATAAAATTATAATGTGGAATTTATAGATAATAACAAACATTTATACATACCCTTTACTAGTCGGACCCATTGATTGCAGCTGTAGATGTATGCTATAAGAGAGTCGGATCTATTTTCAGGGTCGGTTCTTCCACCAAATATGATCATGTAATCATTTGTCGTCACTGCTGAATGTAAATATGTCGCTTGCGGTAAATTGTCATAAAAGTTGTTTAAAATAGGGAATGTAGGCAGTTCACTCCATTGCTTGGTAGGATAATGGAATGAAAAAAGTTTATTCGAAAGCATTGTACCATTATAAGCATATATTATTCCTCCGTACACATAGAGGCTCTGTGAAGGTGCATGGTACACGGTGCTATGACCTATTATTCCTGATGGCTTTGCTCCTTCATCTATTAATTTGATCCATTTCTCATTGTCAAGATCAAACTCCCAGATGTCAAACATGAAACCCTCTTCTAATGAAAATCCTCCTATCAAAACCAAACTTTCGTAGTCCAGATATTTCTGTAAGGTCAACGTGTGTCCGGCGAGGGAGGGCGGCTGACCATCCTTATCTTTGTTGCGGATGTTACTCCACCTTTGATCTTTTAAGCTAAACTGCCAAAAGTCACCGAGTGTTTTGTTTTGTGCACTCTTCTCTTGTAAACTTAAGCCACCATAAATATAAATATTTTGCTTAGAGTGATAGATCTCAGCAGCATGAAAATATCGTCCCTCGGGCATTTTAGCATCTGGCGTCGCTTCTACAGTAACTTGCATCCACGTGTTATTCTTTGTGTCGAAAAATCTTATATCATTTAATGGTCCGTGAGAAAGGGAGTATCCGCCGAACATCCATAACCCACGTCTATCAGCTACTAAACTGTGTCCGAATCTAGGAAGAGTTTTCCTTAAGTGATCTAAACCATCTGATAAATATTCTGAATTGAAAAGCTCTGTAAATACAAGTTGTGTTTTATCTAGTCTTATTGAGCAATCGTCTCCACCAAAATCCTCATTACATAAACATCTTCCATAGCTAGCGTCACATATACCAGCACTCATTGCCATACTACAGTTGTTTCGACAGATTTCAACTTCACAGTTTGGACCCGCGTAACCTTCGCGGCAAACACAATGTCTTTTGTTGCAAACTCTCGGCCACGAACAATAACCTTCGCAAGCAAGCACCTTGTAACTTCCTTCGAAACCCTGTTCTGGTTGTCCCTGCTTGTAATGGACTGTAAGGTTACCACTGCGAGCCTCTATAACACCCGAAGAGGCCCCGTTACAAAATACACCTAACAGTTGACTCTGCTGATTATTACTTAGATCTGGCACTCCACCAAGGCCATCATAAACGTATACTGCGTTCTCATCGCAAGGAACATCAAAAGTAGAGGAATTAATGGTGAATAGAATGATAGCATCCTTTATATCCTCTGCGGATATTATCCATAGGCATTCTTTGGAAGGTCCTATTGTTTTAATATCAGGATCAGTTTTATAGGAGCCGATTCCTTCGGTTTGAGTTGCATTTAACATCCCTCTAGGTTCACACTGATAGTAGCATCTACCTCCATGTCTAGGATCACCATAAAATTTTGGTTTACAGCGTTCACAATTCAAGCCTTCGGTGTTATCCTTGCAGAGACACTCGCCAGTTGCAACGTCGCACACGCCGCGCGTCTCATCACCGTGATCGTTGCAGTCACATCTGCGACAGCCCTGTCCCGTCGTCGCATTGCCGTGACTGCCAGGCTTACATGACTCGCAAAATTCTCCCTCCGTCCAGTCCTGACACTCGTCACATCGACCGACGCCGGTCCTACATGTTGAGTGATTGTGACAACCACAATTTATAGAACAGTCCGCGCCTGTCCATCCTAAATCACAGTGACACTTGTATTGAGGAGCTCCGAGGCAGTAACCGTGGATGCAGTTGTTGTAGCAAGTGCGCATACAGCTTTTTTTACCATCGCCGATATATCCCTGTTTACATTTACACGTGTATGAGCCATGAGTGTTATTACAGATAGCGTGTTCGTTACAGTCGTGCAGGCCGAGGCCGCATTCGTCGACGTCGGGACACTGTGCGTACGCCCAGCCGGCGTCCGCAGAGGTCACATTTAGCACGGCAGAGCAGTCGGCGTGCGAACGTGTGAAATCACCTTCAGTGCAAGCTCCGTTGATGGGGTTCTCATGTGAGTAGCACCAGCCGCAGCCCATACTGCGTAGGCAGACGGAGCACTGCACATGTCGGCGGCACGATTTGCACTGTCCAGACTTGCGCGCCGTGTCGTCGGGCGGCGAGGAGGCGCGGTCGAGCCACTCGCGGCACAGGCCGAACTGGTACTCGCTGGTGTAGACGCTGAAGCTGAAGCACTGGCGCGTGGCCTCGCACCACACGCAGCGGCCGCGCTCGTCCAGGCAGTGCTCGCAGTCGGCGCGCAGGCGGCACGGCGCGGGGCACTGCGCCGCCTCGGCGATGGCGCCACCGGCCCGCCCGCGCCGTGCGCACCGCGCCTCGTCCGCCCACCACTCGCAGTAGTTACCGTTCACGCAACGCTCGCAGCTGATGTAGTTGGAACAGTTGGGACAGGCCGCCGGCTGCAGCGTCAGGTACCTCCACTCGCCATCGGCGACGCACGAAGTGGTCTCGTCGGCGTTCCTCGGCTCACAACGGTTCGTAAGCTCGCACCAGCCGCATGCGGCGTCCGAAAGACATAATAGACAGTTATCGTAATTGCACTGACCGTCCGAATAGGGCTCCAAAAATTCGAATGTGAATACCTAAAACAACACGGATCTAATTATTTAGTTTTCTATTGTGATATAGGAAATAATCTAAAATGATTTTTTGCCCTTTCATAATGATCTTACCTTAGCACTTTCTTGAGATTTGTTATGAAGTAGTTCCATTTTGGCGTGATGATGTGATGGATATAAGCCCGTATGTAATGAATCGTTAGCGTGCATGTCGACGGCCAGACGTCCAGGGAACAATGCCGGCCAGTCCACGAGGGAGCAGGCTGACGGCTGCGCTGTCAGGTTCGCTACTGAAACCCCAGTGTCACTTAACGCTAGGGATATGTTCGAGTATCCCGCGCAAATGTGCAATGATTCACCTGTACCGTTCCAGTACTGTGGAATATGCAGCCAGCCTCTCAGCCGCGCCTCGCTCGGCCCACTAAATATATGGTTGCTACCCCCTCCAGTGCCCCAGTCTACAGTCGTCGCATTAACCACAGACACTCCATCTGGATGATTCCAATCTGCTGGTTGCTGGTATCGAAGAAATGTAAGACCAGGTCGTTTGTCTAGTATTTTACATTCGTCTGGTGTGGTCACTTCTGTGCCGGTGGAACCCCACCAACCGGGATTTTCCGAGGGAGTGTCTTCTCCACAGACGCCATAGTTATCTGAAACCACAAATTACTGACGTAACTCGTCGCTTTTACAAACTATTGAATTTCAGTAATAAATTTACATACCATCTTTGTGATGACACCTTGCATTTTGCACGCACCAGTTGCACTGATCCAAGCCTAGTTTAGTGCTGACGGAGGGTAGGGGGGTGCGGCTGCTGTTCCTGCGGCCGGGCGGTGGCCCGTGGATGAGGCACGAGTGACAGTCACCCAGCGCCGGACATATGCCCCCGCAGCGGATCGATTGCAGGTTCGTCGTACAATTAGCACCTATCCTTCTACCGTAGCAAATCTGCAAAATGTAATTTAGGTATCATCATCATCATTATTTCAGCCGAAAGACATCCACTGCTGCACATAGGTCTCCCCAAAAGAAGATTATATGTCACAATCGTTGGTTGTTGGTTGGTTGGTTGAATAAATACTTGGAGAAGCGTCCAAGTCATACTCTAAGCGTGGAAGGAAGGTACGGAACTCTCGGTGCGTGAGTCCGACTCACACTGACCCCCAGTTTTTGGAAGGCTGATCAATTTGATCTATTGTCAAATCTAATGTCAGCTCCTGTGATTGGTCGGCAAAAATACTAACTGGTTGTTAGTTAGGTCAGGTCAAGTTATCACATCGCTTGACCTGAGATTTGACAGTCGATTAGTTAATTTTGGTGTTGATCAGCCTTCCGGAAACTGGGGGTTAGTCGGTTTTTAGGGTTCCGTATTTTAAATAATGAAGCAATTTCCTATTATTGGCAGATTGTATCTTATTTAACATTGTTATTCTAAAGTAATTGCTGTTGGTCTTCCAAATAATAAATAAATAATTTCTGAGCAAGGAGAAAAATAATATTTACATACATCGTCGGCGGAACACCAGCCACACTCGGGGTCTGCTAGACACTCTGGTTGAGAGCGATGACGTCGACAGGACGACTCCGGATCGTTGTTAGTGATCCCCGCCTGCCAACTGGGTACCATATAAGCTAATAGATCACCTGAAATAAAGATAAATTGGGAATCGTATTTCTTTTTTAAGTTTAGGCGGCTAGTTTTAAGCTAGGGCTCGTGCTACAAGACCGCGCAAAACAAATCGACACTCCCTCAGTTGTCTCAGTACTGGGTTGGATAATCTCCACGCAACTTATTTAGTAAAATTCCTTTTTAAAATAATTAATACGTAATGAAAGTTATTCATTTCAAGAAAATTACCTCTTTTAAGATAACGATTTTGCACTTACGTGGGGGGATGGTGGGGGGACATACGTGGGAAGTGTCACAATATCCGTATATGGTTCATATGAGTTACTTTAATTTAATAACAAAAAATAAAACCCACTTCAAAAACCTTAACTAAAAAGTAAAAAATAATCATTGTATGTAGTTTAAAATCTTAACATAAACCAAGATTTTGAAGGCGGCGCGTGATTTTCATGTACGTTCACATAAACTGTTTTTTACTATAGATATGAGCTCGACTGGACATTATATTTACATGACGCAAAGGGTCAATCACGCGCCGCCTTCAAAATGTTGAGATTAAATTGTTGTAATTGTTGTTGTTGTTGATTGTTGTTTAATTGTTGTTGTTGTCGATTTGTTGTTTAAATGTTAAGATTTTAAAATACATACAATAATTATTTTTTACTTTTTAGTTAAGGTTTTTGAAGTCGGTTTTATTTTTTGATAAAAAGTTTTTATTTCATACTTGTTAGTTGATAATTGCGAGGGTTGATTCATAAATGTTTATATAACCAATTCGAGAATATATTTTTTATTAACCATTGCTATCCCACTGCTGGGCAAAGGTCTCGCTCATGTTCTTCCAAACGTACAATCCCTATCGTGAAAAAAAAAACACGCATATGGGCCAAGAATTCTCAGAAAAACGAACCAATGAGTAGATCATCTAGATAGGCGAAGCTAAAATAAACTGATTTATTGAAGCTGGTTAAAAAACTGCTCAACCTAAGTCAATAAAATTTATATGGGACCACCGCGCGGGCTTCCTCTACCAAATAAAAAAACAACCACGTAAATCGGCCCACAAATATCGGAGTAATCGGTGTAAATACAGGAGAGAAAAAAATAAAAAAGCCCGTTTAATACATAAACTCCTCCTTTTTTGAAGTCGGTAAAAAAAAACTAATACTTACCATTGACATTGCCATGATATCCACCAGCAATTAGCAAAGTAGACGGTGGCCTTAAAGCTGCGGCATGCGCGAATACTCCTTGCTTCTTAGGGTAGAACCGACGAATTTTACCCAACACGTCCAGCGGGATCCAAGAATGGCAACCCAGGTGATAGATGTACATTTGGCCATCGTAACAGATCTCTTCTCTGTTATGGCGATGAGAATAACCGCCAAAGACCACCAGGTAATTTCCTGCAAATATTTGGTGATTATTGTTATAATTTTGTTGCAGAAAATAAAAGATAATTTATTATATAACAGTTCAAATCTTATGTTCTGAATCCGTGTAAGGACAGGATGACTTTCATAAAAGAGTCATGAAATTCATGGGAGATTTGGGCTTTCTATAAGATATTATAAAGTATTATTTGTAACTCTACTTTGATCAATAAATATTTTATTTTATTTATATTTTGTTAGCATACCAATAACGGTTGATGTGTGAAAGGCCCTCTCGCGTGGTACATAGGTGTCTCGTAAATGTGCTCTAGGATAATGTATTTCACTCCAGTGTTTGTAGTCTATGTCGAAGGCGAACATTCTATCAGAGAGCTTAGAAAACCTGTGTAAAATTAACATTGTATTTAGTGTGTTAAATTGCTTCACCAATTAATGTGCTCAATTCATATCATAATGCACCGAATCTTGGCAGGTTACCGAGTTACTTAATACATATTATATGTGCTATCAATTACATTATAATTAATGAACTCTTATTGATATTTCCACAAAAGCAGAACTTGTGATTTCAAGCTGGAAATTTGGTTTACCTTGCAACGCTGGCGACTACGCCTCCATAAACCAAAATTGAATTGGAATATGAATGATACACTGCCGTGTGGGCCACCACCCGCACATCCAGTTCTTTGCCACCTCTCACTTGCACTCTTTCCCAAGTTTCAGTGTTTTCATCACCCAGTTTTATTTTGTACATACTGCAAACAACAGAAGGAAGGAAACAAATAGTTACTTATTCATTCAAATGCAATCAGAACGAAGTCATTATTTGCATTAAATATTTACCTTGAGGAAAACTCCCCGTCTACTGTACTACCGCCAAACAGATACAGTTCATCTCTGACGGCGGTCAAGGTATGGCGAGTCAATCCAGGAGGAGTGAAAGTGGCATTTATAGCTCTCAGAATCCAGATATTCAAACCAGCATCATACATCCACAGTTCAGATGACAAACTTCCATCAGAGAGTTTACCCCCATACAAAACGAAACCACTAGCAAATGCACATGCAGAGTGACCATACCTCGGCTCAGGTTTTGTTGTGTTTGGTTTCATAACATTGTTTACTACCTCTGGTTGTTCCGTAAAATGTAAATAACTTTCTGAATATGGAGTAGGAGCATGAGAGTACATGAGTGGCAATGTTGTCTTGTCATGATTTGATAGTGATGATAATAGTAAATTAAATAACGAGCTCCTATTGCCTATTTGCCAGCTGCCATCAACATTTCCCTAAAAATATTTAAAAATAAAATGTGGACATTATAAAAGACCCAGACATACTATAGGGATTTTTCAGAAATACTCACCTTATTAAATAAAGTCAGCAGAGATTTGTCAATCTCTTCATTTGTTGGGTACCTACGTAATACTTTTCCATTATCATCGTACCACTGACTAGTTGAAAACCTATAGAGCAATAAAAATATATGAATGACACAAATTATCACAATAAATGTAATTACTTATCTGTATGGAATTCCGCTAACACATAAAAAACATGAAAATAATGATGAATTTTGTTTGCTCTATAGGACCCACTATTTGGAAACGTGCAACTAGAGCCTGACGTTTAAAAAGTGCCTGTAATTAGGTTTATTTGAAATGAAAAACATTGAATTGAATTGTTCAAGTAAAAAAAACTATGCAAAGAACAATTTAATTAGTTAAGTTTCCGATATCATTTAAGTGCACCGGTAACTACCCTTTGTCTCTTCCATGACATTCCAGTCCATTCAATGGTTGTCTGGAAGAGATCGCCGTGGAGCGATAAGACCGCCAGTTGTACACTAGCGCATAAGTAGTTATTTAAGAAATTAATATAATCTTGTTGTGCAATAAAGAGGATTTGTATTGTATTGTATTGTAAAAACTGAATCGACAATTTTTTTTCATAAAAAAAATATTGCATACAATATTGTTTTAAGCTTATTGGTGCTCTGCATATTAATTAGAGCTCTTATGAGTATGTGTATTGTGTACATAGTTCATAACAGAAATATTTAAATTAATTATTTACCACGAAATGCTGCAAAGCTTTCGAAACGTCAGGAATACCAATTTAAATAATATACGCGATTTAATCCGGTTAAACTTTGTTTTATTATAATTATTTACCTTATGTTATTTTTAAACATAATAATAATAAATATTTTTGGGACATTTTACACAGCACCGTCTAGTCCCAAACTAAGCAGAGCTTGTACTATGTGGGTACTAGACAATGGATATAATACTTAGATACTTTTTTTTGTAAATACATACTTATAATACATAAGAAATACGCAGACCAACACAAACACATTATGTTCATCACATAAATATTTGTGTCCTGTGGGAATCGAACCCAAAACCTCGTGGTCAGCAGTCCGACACTCAAACCACTAGACGACAGACGTCGTCAAATTTCATTATTTAACTAACCTGTATACCTCCAATAGACCCAGTACTTTGTTGAGATCATATCCTCCAAACACATAAAGGGAATCGGTATGGTTCACATAGATTGCTGTGTGAGCTGCTCTCTTGGTCATTCCACTCTCTGTATGTGACAGCCAGTGCCAGCTATTGCCTTCCTTATCATTCTTCTTCAAAGAACAGGATTCACCGGAGTACCTGTATGTGTTGATTAGATAATGATTTAATTGGTAAAAAAATTAATAGGTCACAAAGTGCATTGCAGGAGATGGTTTCTCCCAATTACTTCACATGTTGTATTTATAAGGAAGGAAACTATCCTAAGGAAATAAGTTCTAAGAACATCTTAACATCACAACTTTTATTAAGCTGATGTGTAGCATTAGAAAAGATTGATCAGTACTTTGTCTTAAAAAGGAAAACTTAAAAATATTATAGCAATGGGTAACAACTGACTAATTAATAGATATCCTTAAGTTAAAAGAAAAAAAACAGCAGAGTGCGTTTAATTTTATGTTAAGTATTTGTCAGGGTTGATAAAAGTTATGATTGTTTTGTTTATGACAGTTTTTTTTTAATTTTTCAGTTTTATTTGACTTTGAAGGATTTAAACTTGATTTTTATTATTTACGTACTTATAACTGATAATATTCCAAATATTGTCTAATAAATCCCAGTGGTTCCTAAGAAAAAACTAAATAAGTAAAAAAAACATTTCTTTTCTCCAAAAACATTTATCATTTTTAAATGGTTTTCATAAATGTTAATCTACTGACATAGAATCTTCCATAATTATGTCAAAAATTTCTATTTCAAGATAAAAAAAAACAAAACTTGAAGAAGACCTACCTACCTACTACTCCTTATTTACTTGAAACTTTTACTTATTCACTTATTATGAATATTTTTACGAAAAGTTTTACTAGTATTCTACTTTGTAAGAATTAAAAAAAACATAAGTATATATATAAAAAAAGTAAAGTAAGTAAATAATATAGTAATTAAGTACAGAAAAAAAAAGTAAATGTAGGAAGGTAGGAGGAAGCAGTTCATTCAAACTTCTAAGACTTTTTACTAGTCATTCCGAAAAGTAAATTTTACATCTAATTGAAGCATCTCCTAACTCGATTTTCTTGACTATTTGTAGTTTGCTATTGCCATTTTGTTCAATATTCAGTAAAAAATAAAAAACTGTATAATTTTTTATATGATTTAATCTTTTCTAGTCCCATAACATTATGATTTAAATAAAACAATGAAAGGAGAACATTCAGCGTTCATACATTTTCGGGCCTTTCTCAAAGTCTAAGCCAGAAAAAAAATATGTTATAAATTGTTAGGTCTAGTAATTTTGAGCAGTTGTTATTATGGCACCAAAGCTGTAGGGTCATTCTGTGACCTATATATATACGGGTTCGAAAAATAGAGATTTTCATACGGGATTTCATAATTTTGGGCAACAATTGGGAAATGAAATGAAATTTTTATTTACACGAAACATGGTACATACTGGTGTTACATAAATAATAGTTCTGCATGTTCCGCCAGCCAGCTGGCATACAAAATTAGATACCTACATGAATTTATTTATAAACTTGATTTCAATTATTATCACAAATTAATAATATTAAATTGATTTAAAAATGTCAACAATTATTACATACACATCAAAATTTATATTAAAATGTCACTTTACACAATTCTAATTTATACATACATGATTATTTTACATTCCAAAATTCTTTTGTCATATAAGCAGTTGTCAGTCAACCAAGTGTGAAGTTGAACTTTAAACAATTTTAATGGGAGCTCTCTGATAGCTTTTGGAATTTTATTAAACACTTTTATTGCCATTATATTGCAATTTCGTTGGCATAGGGCTGTTTTGCAGAGTGGCATTCTTAAACAGGTGGGGGTATTTTGAGCAACAATTGGTCATTTTGAGCAGCAATTAGTAATTTTAAGCAATTGTTATTATGGTACAAAAGCTGTGGGTCATTCTGTAACATTTTCTACAAGAGCTTGTCATATAGAGCAATTGTTATTAAGACAAACAACGCATAAACGCAAGCTCATGTGTACAATAAGCAACCTGTGGACAATATATCGGTTTATATGTGTTTATATTATGGACAATATATCATGATGTGCCTGGGCATTTCATAAAACGGGGCTTTTTCATGAATTGACAAACTAATACCTACAGTAACTTAAAATCGCGGACTTTCTCAAAAAATGCCAGGTTAAGATGTCGTACTCTATACCGACGAGCATGCATGACGAGGTTAATGAACATACATAGATAAAGCGAAAGAGGTGTGTCAGGATCGTAGCAGGTGGAAATCCATAATCTCTGCCTACCCCAATAGAAACAGGCGTGATAATATGTATGTATAACTCAAAATGCAAAACGTTTGAAGATTTTCCTAGCCATGTTTGGGTATCAGCCATATCGATCTCGTAGGGTAACCAAGGCATTAACAAAGAAAAACTGAGGGAATCTAAGATGCTAGTGAGCAAAGATAACTCGAAAATTGTGGCACCCTGACTCGGATAGGTTAGGCTTCAGTCGCTGCGCTCGCTCACTAGACCCCGTCATTCCTTTCGATTTTATGTACTTTGGATACATTATTACAATCACATTTCCACTTTCCATCTTCATGTCTTAGTTTGGCGAACGTGACTTGCAATACCGTTTAGGCAACAGTCGAGGAAAAATTGTAGTTATTATGGGCAAAGGTTGCTCATTAAGTGGGCCTATAGCTCGTTCCACCAACCATAAATAATGCCCTACCCCTACAGGATCGATATAGGTTTAGGTTTAAAGAAATTTATTCTCAATAAAAACACAAAGTCACTTGAGAACAATATTAACTTAAGCTATGATGATTTAGTTCGTCGAATTTAAAAATGTTTTTTTTTTTCATAGATTTGTGGTGTACCCATTCAGTGCATTCATTATTTTACAAAAGAGTTGTCTGAAATTACGTATATGCCCAAACGTAGCTGAGCAAATCGGCAAACGTTTTGCATTTTACGTAATGGTGTGTATTAGCTGGTTAATTCATCAAATAGCTTCGTTTCTTAAAGACACAATTGGCACATCATGGTCTGCCCAATTCTATGATCGGACTTGGACAGATAAATGTCAATAATACGAAATAGGTAAACTTCCGTTTTTAATGTCTGTCTCGCTCACTCTCACAATGGGGTTGAACGAGCAGAGAAACTGGTAGATATAGTCCACAGGTAGCTTATTGTGCACTTGAGCTTGTGTTTATGCGTTGTTTGTGTCTTAATAACAATTGCTCTATATGACAAGCTCTTGTAGAAAATGTTACAGAATGACCCACAGATTTTGTGCCATAATAAAAATTGCTCCAAATGACCAACTGTTGCTCAAAACGATGAGCTTTCGTATGAAAATCTCTATTTTTCAAAACCTTCAAACAGAACAGAGAATCACCACAAAACTTTTTGGATTTCTTTGTCTCGCTCACTCTCACTCGGAGTGGAGTTAGCAGAGAAACCAGTGTCGTCTGCAGGTTCCCTGAGCCACTTGAGCTTGCGTATATGCGTTATTTGTTCTAAATGAGGAGCTTTTGTAATAAATGACAATTTTTCAAAGCCTTATTAGGCCACACAATGACCCCACAGCTTTTGTGCTATAATAAAAATCGCTCAAAATGACCTATTGTTGCTCAAAATGACAAGCTCTCATACGAAATTATCTGTTTTTCGAACCCTTGTAGCAGGTTACAGAATCATCCCACAGCTTTGGTGCCATAAAACCTTTCAGAAAAAGCCCAATTTGAATGATGTCCTTTTATGGAAAAAAATCATGATTTAAATCATGATTTCATTATTAATGTCTTGATAGGCATACAAATTTGATAACATAAAGATAATATTACTGATTTGTGGAAATTCATTGTACAATAACAGTTTCTATTTATATGTTTGTTTTTATTTTTTTTGTTTAGATGCCATAGTTTCACATATTCTGTGAAAATTTCAACCTGCTACCTATTACCGTTAACAAGATATAGCCCTGTGGGCTGTGGCAGACAGATGGATGGTTTAGACAGAGTAATCCATTGGTATCAGAGGTTCCCGTTTGAAAATTGATAGGTACACAAAACCTAAATATGCTACATACTGTATTTAACATAATTATTAAGCAATATTAATGAATAATTCTTACCCTAACAATTTAAATTGTAGAAAGAAAAAAACCACCACAATACCACAAGCAGTGTTTACGATAGCCTAGTGGCTAAAACTCGTTAATCCCCTTCAAATAATTTTTAATAGATCCATACATGAAGGCACTTTTCCATATAAGTGAAAAGAAGCTATTGTTGTTCCTATTGTTAAATCCGGGGAAAAGCATGTAGTTTCCAATTATAGACCGATTTCTATACTTGTAACGTTTGGCAAAGTTTTCGAAAAACTTATTACTAAACATCTGATGTGGTACCTTAAACAACAAATTACGGAATACCAACATGGCTTCGTAAAATCTAGATCCACCACCACTAACCTTCTATGCTTCATTTCTGCCTTGTCAGACTACCTTGACAAACGTATCCCAGTAGATACAGTCTACACAGATTTTAGCAAGGCATTTGATAAGGTGGATCATTGTCTTCTCATTAACAAACTAGCTAAACTGCGCATAGAGGGCACATTGATTAACTGGTTCAAATGTTACTTGCATAATAGGACTTCCAAGGTAGTCGTTAATGGTCATTTTTCTGATAATTATATAGCTACTTCTGGAATTCCTCAGGGATCACATTTAGGACCAATTTTATTTAACGTTTTCATTAACGACATAACACAGTGTTTCAAACATTCTAGTTTCTATTTGTTTGCCGACAATCTGAAAATCATGAAGCCTATTCAGAGTAACGAAGACTCCCAAATGTTACAGGAAGACATCCACAGACCAACGTGCTGGTGCAAGGAAAATAAAATGTTTTTAAATATTAATAAATGTAACTACTTGGAATTCACTCGAAATAAAACTCCCCCAATCAATAAATACTACATTGATGGAATCGAAATAAAAAAACTTTGTGTTATCCGTGACCTAGGAGTTCAACTTGATCGTGCACTCAAGTATGATGCTCATATCTTGAATATTGTGGCAAGAGGTTTTATAGTACTTGGTTTCGTTATACGAAATTGTAAAGAATTCAAGAGATCTTCCACAAAAAATAAACTTTTCAACACCTTAGTTCGGCCGATTTTAGAATTTAGCTCAGTTATATGGAATCCACACTATGAGGTTTACACTAAACGTTTAGAAAGTGTTCAGAGACGATTTCATTACCATCTATGCTATGAAGATCATTTAGCTAAACAGATAACGAGCTACGTAGATATGCTGAAACATTATCATATAAAAACACTAGCTAGTCGAAGAGAATTAATAGATTTAGTTTTCCTTCATAAGCTAATTAACGGAATCCCAGACTGCAGTGAACTCTTAAGCTCTATTAAAATAAAAATTCCCACCCGCCTCCCCAGAAAAAATGTTTATGATTTGTTAGAAATTTATAAATTCCATTTTCTAGAATGGATCTCGGTCATTTTGCTGCTGTGCCCAGACTTTGTAGATGATACAATACAATACATTACCAAAAACTTGCGATATTGACATCTGTGTGTCTTTGTCAAAGTACAAGAAAAAATTAAAAGAATTTATTTAAGTTATATTTAATTAACTTTTGTTATATAAATATAAAAATAATATACATAATGTAAAAAGTGCCTGACTCGATTAAAAACGGGAAGATATATATATTACCTACATATTGTTTTGTTTTTAGTTGAGTATGGTACTTTCACCTTAATTTTAAGTTAGCTTAGTCATTATATTTGTGCATGCTGTGGCCTCCTGTAAGTGAAGGAGTACACTAGATAGAATCCTGTATCTGTCACTTGTGATTTTGAGGGAGTACACTAGACAGAATCCTGTATCTGTCACTTGTGATTTTTTGTGTATATCTTTTGTTGGAGGTCCTCAATAATATAAATAAATTGGCGTACTGAGCCAGGAGTCGCAGATTCGAATCCTGCTTGTGAGCGGTTTTTTCGTTCCACAATTTAAATTGTTAGATTTCGCTTTGCATGCGTAAATGCATTCAAAATAATAAAATAATTCTTACCCTTTTTTGCATTCACATCTATCTCCTTTACAATGTCCATTATTAGAACACAAATTAGGACATATATCAACACTGCAGTCTTGACCACCCCAGTTTCCAATACAAAAGCATTTGTTAGACACACAGAGTCCTCGTCCTGTGCAGTTGTTGGGACAGTTGTGTATGGCATAGGTTGCTCGGAAGCCATCTAGCACATAGTTTGTGTCACTGTACAGTAATATTAACATCTAAAACAAGAGAGAGATCAACTAAGTCAGGTCACCTGCAACCATGTTTGTTATTTCTAACACTTAAGTTGGTATGGCCTAGCTGTTTGTTTTGTTTGATCACATTTGATTTTGGCATAAACAAAATATATTTTGTTTTTGCTAGATTTTTGTTGCAGGAAGCAAGCCACGTCGACTTAAGATTATTTTATTAAATAAATTATCACAAAATATTTTCCTTAAAGGTAAACATTTGCAAGTGAATTTGATTCCTATTGCAAAGGAAAAATTATAGGTAATTATTTCATTCATAGACTCTGAGATTTATTGCAATCAAGGTTCAGATTTAATTGATATCATACTTACATATCCACTAGAAGCAGTAACATTCTGAGGCTCTGTTTTTCCACTAAAACTTCCAAGCAAGGGTGAATCAAATGAATCACCGTCATACACAAAAACATAGTCATAGGAACATTCTGTACCCATACGAAGAAAACTCAATGTAATGTACTGGCTTTTATTAGCTGCTTTGATGAGCCACTCGCAATGGGAGTCCTAAAACAAGATTATTCATTAGCACTTTAGTCACTATCGTGTCAAGTATTTGTTGTTGACATGTAACTGACTTGCGTGTAGTTAGAATTAGTTGGTCCATCGGTGATGATCCCGCTCTGATCGGTGAACACCCTGCGAGTCTTGTCACAAGGCGCTGTGGATGCGGCGCACAGCACTGCCAGGCAAATCCAGTTGATTACAACTAAACCAACGCCTTTCTCCCGTACACTTAGATAAAACATGCCTCTTCCGGATCGTCGTAAGACATAAGTCAAATATCAAAGCCATATAATCGTGAATTTGCGAGTAATATAGCTAAAATGTAGAATAAACAACACTCATATAAGTTAATAGGTGACATCTACTTCAAGGCTAACCACTTAGATGAATAATGCCACAGAGGCATGCAAAACTTTTAATATGAAGAAATAAAGATATCACTCTTATGTGATATTTGCAATTATTCCTTGTTTTTAGTGGCTGGAAAATACTTTCTAACGAGTTTTTCTTACAAACAAACAATTCACAGATCCATCACAGTATTTTGACATTTGACGTATAGGCAGGGTTGCCAGGCGCCTCGAAGTGAATTATCGTACTGAACTGACGTTCAAAAATTATCGTTCCACACAAAAAAATATCGAACGAGTATGTTAGTTTTTCAGGGTTTTCAGATGAGTTCAGTCGACCGCACTTATATGGTAACACTTGAATTTCAGAAACCACCCTATGAAAAAGAGACGCTGTTAGTGTCAAATTGTTACCACTGACGTGCGATTGACTGTACAAGTTTAATATCATACTGACATTTTCAAATTATGGAATAATAGCCTTTTCCTGCGGCTTCGCCCGCGTATAATTCTCTTTTCATAGAATTTTTTTATCGCCCGGAAACTTATTATGGCATTAGGTGAAAGATTATCGTACACAGTATTGAGCCATTGCGATGTTTTGGATCAATCGGATTTTCCCTTAATGTTTTAGGTCCACCCATAATTTATAGTATTTCTAGTGTATATCGTGTGTAATTTTTAGTATTTCTATGAATTCGAGGATGGATTTCCAGATGTCAAAATTATCGTACTTTTACGTACGATACATTTTGTATCGTAGATCGTACCAGAGGCGAAATTATCGTACATGTACGATAATTATCGTACGTCTGGCATCACTGCGTAGAGCAGGGTTGCCAGCTTGCCCGGTGTTACTTTTTTTTTTCTAGTACGAGGGCTGCATTCACTTATATCGCCCGACGTCGTCGGACCACAGAGTACATTGAATAGACTGAGACTGCGTCGGACGACGCTCGGAGCGTTGTTTGGGCGTTCGTTTGTATGATCGCTCAGGATCGCTCTAAGGCCCATAATACAGGACGATACTCAAGCGTTGATCTCTGTTTAAAACTAGTTTTGAGTTGAGCTTTGATTTTAGAACGTTCCTCAAGCAGAGATTTATTGATCACAGTTCAGCTGAGTTTAGCTTTATTTTATACTGTCACCTGTTTCGGTATTTGAGCAGAGTTTTGATCTGTAATCACACTAGTGTGGTCCAGACTACACTTGAGTAGTGATTTCTATTCAATTTCAGGTCAAATTCGTGTGTTATGTTGTTGAATTAAAGTTTATAATTACCGTTCTGGAATAAGACCGATACTCAAGTAACGATTCTATCCTTAAGTAGTGATCAGGTGATTGGAGTTTAAACTGTACTTGAGGAAGCTTCTGTAATACGGGCCTAAGTAACTGAACGACCAAAGTGCGCTCTGGCCTCTCTGGGCATCGTCGGACGATAATACCACACCCCGGCCACTCGATACAATATGAATGCTAGCACCGCCTACATACGCAAGCTTACGTCTTATACAAAAACGCACACACGTGAATGAATAGGGTTGCTTGCCGCTCAAAATGCCGACTGCGTTCCAACCGCTTCTCAGTAGTTCTCAGAGATGGCGTTAGCTTGTGTAGCGAAAGTTATTCTTGCGCACGAACGCAGTGAGTTTGTACGGTCGGCGAAGAAAATAATTTAGTATTTTTAATTAGCTGCAGTCAATTGATAGTTTTATTTATTGTAAATTGTTACTTAAAGAGCTCGTACTACTGAATCACATTACTGAAGCTTATTAAAATACTATCAATCATTATATATATTGGAAAATAAAATAAACAGTTAATTAATCAAAAAAATGTATTGTATTATTATTGCCATAGAAATTATACATTATAATAAAACAAGTTTAACCGGATTACATCGCGTAAATTGCATCGGTTGTATCTGACGATGTAATCCAGTAAAATTTATTTTATTGTAATGTGTAGTGATCGCGAAAACCTAATAAATTATTAAATAAATTATATATATATTACACACACTGAAAAATTTACGCCTAAACGATTTAAAAAGTTTTGTTTTGCAATCATTACAATTTATAATAATTCATTCCTCTCTTATCAAAAGTACGTAATTTTACAGTACAATCTCTCACTATAGTTGTAAAATTAAACTCTCGCGGTAAGTAGATACCTACCTTTAATAAAATACAATAAATAGGTACTCGAATAAGGAATCTGATGTCAAGCATTACAAGCAAATTATTTTTTCCTTTTTTTCATAACTGGCAAAGTACAAAAAAATCGTTTAATTGTAAAATTAAATGCTCGCTGTTCTGTAGTTCTACCTATAAAGTTTTTTTTGTGTCTTACCATATTTCATCCTTCGGAAATCGAAAAAATCTTCTATTTCCTTGTCTAGATGTAGACACATATCTGTGTAAAGCACAATACACTACCATTTTCAATTAAAATACAACTACAAACACCAAAAAATATATTGCGTGACGCACTCGACTGGCGATTGACATCTATTGAATATTGCAGTCCAATGTGCCGCCAAACTGTGGGCACGTGCGGGGCGCGGGTGAGGAACTTAAATTGGCGGGGGGCGGTGAGTGGCCGTTCTGTACGTTAGTACTATTAGATATTCTGTGATAATACTGAACGCAGCCCCAGATCAGATTTTATATTTAATTTGTAAAACAAAGTTTAAAACGATATAGAAAATCATTGTCATGTGTAACACTATTCTGAAATCGCAACAATCGATTACTGGAATCGATAATCTAAATTCGAAGACCGAACTAGAGTCAAACACTAAAATAAATTGAGAATTTAATTACCTAGGTCCGTATTACAGAACGTTCCTCAGGTACAGTTTGATCTTCAATCAAAGGCTAGAATCGTTACTTGAGTGACCGATGCGATGCTCAAGAAACGATTCTATCCATAAGTAGTGATCAGTTGATTGAAGATCAAACTGTACTTCAGGAACGTTCTGTATGTAATACGGACCTTAGGGCGAGTTGTTTCACCGCATGCGTCGCTAACCATCGTCAAACCAGTAAAAGCACAGAAAAGCGTTGTTTCACAAAAAGGTGGCCTTAACGTATTTACGTTAAAAAATAGCAAACACAGTAACCACCGGTTACTGTAATTGTTATTTTTGAGCACCGGTTAGTACTTTAACGATGTGGTTAACGTCATTTTATTCTCAAACATTATGGACTCTCTTTTGTATTCGTCTCATTATTTGTCTTTATTTGATGACAGTTCGTCTGATGATGATAATAAATATTATTTTTAGGGTTCCGTACCCAAAGCGTGCCAAACGGGACCCTATTACTCTCACTACGCTGTCCGTTCGTTCGTCTGTCTGTCACAGAGCTGTATCTTTTGAATAGAATAGAATAGAATAGATCGAACGGTAACATAGTGATTATATACTCTTTGAAGGGTAATAGGTAGCCAGTTGATTCTCAGAATATGTGTTGCTATGACCCCTATCACGAAAAATACTAAAAATTAAAAAAAACCTATAACCAAAGGGGGTCCCCATACAAGAAACCTCGAAAAACATGCTTTTTTTTTAAACGTTTTTGTGCCTGCTCTATCTATCTATTGTTCTGATTATAGTTGTTTAGCAACAAATACTAAAAATAGGACAAAAATAGACTACATATGTGGTGGTACCTGCGTAAGAAAGAGATGCAAAAATTCATATTTCGCGCACGGTGCGTTGATGTCTTTTGATGAAGTCTCGTAAATTAAATCAGTTTCTATGGGGTATCAGGTCGATGGGTGGTACGGAACCCTTACTGCGTGCGCTCAACTCGCACTTGGTCGATTTTTAATTAAATAAGGGTGCTTTCAATTTCTTTTGCTTTTGGAACCACAAAATAGATAATTTTCCCTATAGGAAAAACCACACATGGTAGTGGTTCAAAAACAAAATTTTATTTAGGCCCATTTGATAACTATTAACATGTTATCTACTCAAAAAACACCTTTTCTCAAACATGCTTGGAAATTCGAACATTATTTTGACCATGGTATAATAAGATGTTTCACCAGGTATTCTCTTCCCGCAATGACAGCGCGATGCCTCCAAGCTATGTTTTTTTTTTTTTTTTTCAATTTATTCATGACCATGGATACTTGTCCTTCAGTCGTAATCATTGAACATATTATACTTGTATCCTAGTAAAGTGATGGAAACTTTACTAGGTTTCTGAGGGGATGATGAGATAATACGAAAGTCATGTTTTTCAACTTTGTACCATTTATCCACACTTGTACACGTTAACGAGCACTTAACATTTAATAATCCACCATTATTACACATTAACACTCGAAGAAACACAAATTTTGGAAAATAATAAAAAATCCACAACACGATCTTTACGAATTTTCCCGCCAACCCCTCCAAGCTATGTCACGATCAGTGCTGCCATTGATTGATATCTTCAATATATTTAAGGAGATTTTTGTTCATAATGAATATAAAATAAATTCCTAACTAGCCTAACTATTTGTTATCTCGTGTTATTCATCTAATTAGTTAATAAAGGAAACTATATTAAATTACTAGTTAAAAAGTGATTCTTTATAGAAGAAAGTAAATGAAAAAATGCATTTTGCTCGGGTAATTTATTTTCACAAAGTGGCAGTACATCAAACTGACAAGTGTTGCGCTAACAGCCCGCTATTGGCTCCACGGCCGATGACGTAGTACGGAGGCAATCACGTGACCTAGCTGTCACGGGAAGAGACTACCTGGTGTTATTATTACAAGTGGGCGTTTAAACAAAAAGCGCTTAAAAAAGTCTAATAAAAAAAAAAGCGTATAAGCACGCTTTGTGATTAAAGCAGATTTCGTTTAGACTTTTTCGTAAACCAAACTTATGCTTTTAATAGTACGATTGAAATTTAACCTTATTTCTATGAACATAAGACTCAATTTCAAAGTTGACTGGTGGTGGTTTGAAACCGGCAGAATTAAATTTTATTCGTTTACGTAAAATTTGTTTAGAGAAAGCACCTTTTTATTTTGTTGATTATTTTCGTATCGTTTAAACATTTTAAACGTTTTTGACCTTGATTGATTTGCTTTTGCTTTGGCGCTTAGTTTTGTAACGTAGTGATTATTTTCTTTCTCTGTGCTTAGTTTATTTTTCGTCGTCAACGAGTGAATGCGTTTTTGAATGTTCTCCTTGGTAATTACGCGACGATTGTAGTTTGTTTGTATAGTTTTTAGTGAACTTTGTAAATAGTTTAAATGTAAATAGAATAGTGTAATGTAGACAAATAAAAGTCAATTTTTTTAGAAGTGAAAAACGAAAAGCGGCAAAAGCGTAAAAAAATTCGTTGGCAGAAAAAAGCACAACGTTTAAACACGCTTACGATTTTAAGTCGATTTTCCCAACTTTAGTTATTATACCATGATTTTGACAACCTTCTTCGAGATAAATCAAAAATGCTGTACTGGTCAAATAAATGCAAGCAGCAGTCGAAAATGTTATAGTATGAAATATAATGTAACGTATATAACGTAGTGATATGGTAGTGATTCACTTTGGTATGAAAATCCCAAAGACTTTGTATAACTGACGTAAGAAAATCCATATCTGTCCTGTTTAGCGGCCAAATAAATTATTATGAAAATTCATATCTGTCGTGTAATTTAAAAATGGAATGAAGTTTTTACTCCGAAAAATAGCAACCAAGGAGGTAACTTAACAAAGATTTTATTTAAATTTCGAACTGGCTTGAAAATAGAGCTTTTTAAAGTAAAAAATAAACAAATTAACATCTTGACGCGTAAATAGTTCATTACTGTCGAGGCCTGAAATGAAGCAATTTACGGCCGAGTAATATTGGAAGTACGAGGCGAAGCCGAGTACTTCCCAAGTGATCTTGAAAGGACGAGGCGCAAGCCGAGTCCTTTTTAACTAAACGAGGCCTTAAAAATCAACAGTATCTTATTTTCATTCACGCCAATTCGCCCGCGCGCGTTTCTTGTTCTATTTTCAAAGTTTTGAAAAAAAGAATGCGCATTCAGCCTGTAGGTATAATAATAAATATTTTGTACCTAAAAACACCCAATTTATGTAAGTGTGTACCTACTTAAAAACCTCGGTAGCATAAATAAAAAAATAAAAAGTGTCCAGCAATTTCTATTATTGTCCTGTTGGATATTACCGGCCTGTTATTTCGTTGCGTACGGAAAAGAGCCGATTGTTGTTTTTTTTTTTTTGAATAATGAACCAATTTCCGAGCAAGTGGGAGAAAAAATTATTGATGTGTTGTTCGTCATTGACGTAGTGGTTATATTCTCTTTGGTCATTGATTCACTGAGGTGACTGAGGTAATATGTAAGAGAAGACATCTCGAACAAAATGTTTGTGGCACGTTTTAGAGCTCCTGCACTCTCACTCGCTTAGCCATGCTCGTGCCGCGCGTGCCCCGGGGCCAGCAAGTTGCGCGATATTTTTTGTTCGTAATGTCTACTCTACATTGATTCTAGAATTTACCTAATGTACTACTCAGTTTGAATTTCCACGCATTTTTTGAGAAAAGTACCTATTATACAAGCCTTGGCCATAAGAAAAGATATTATTACATAAAGATATTATGTACCTATTGTATTTTATAATGTGTAGTAATATTGTATCAAATTTTTTACGTTATTATTATAATATTTGTTATCGTGTACCTGCTGAAATATTCAGACACAATTGAAATTGTTAATGAATAAATAAATGAAATGAAATGAAATATTACCTATTCTATGCCTTGGCCGCAACCAGGCATTGATGGACTCACGTAACACAAAATACACATACGAGTCACACGCCTCAGCTTCGCCTCGGACCACATTTTCACTATTTTTCACGTTCGTCCATCAATGCCGCTGTTACCGGCCGCTGCAGTAATGTACTATATTTCGTTTGTTGTTTGTCCATATTTCATGACTTCCTTTAATTTTAGACACCAGGTTTGTTGGACAGATTTTATATTTATTATTGATAATAATAATAATAATAATTGACCCTCACCTTCTTCTCTCTCTTACGTACTACTTTATGATGGTGTTATTTCGACCTGGCTTAAGCAAGAGAGTCCCTCTGGACATGTCTGGAGGGAACGGCAGTTGTTAGGCCGTTGCATCCTGGGTACGGGCAATAGAATCCCTTCGGGGATTAAGATCCCCGAAGGTTAATCCCTCGAAAGGATTAGGCAATAAGTTGCCTGTGGCGAATATTCTGGTACGGGACGGCCCCATGTGGGCCAATGGGGAGTTACTCCACGTGTCCCTCTGATACCAACAGAGGACACAGTGGAGGAGCAGGGGCGGGCCTGGTGTGCACTCACCCTGCCACTGGGCAGGCAGCGGGGGACTGTCCTTCCCTGCCCCCGTCGATCTCGTAACCCCAGGAGTGCCTGCTGAGTAGTGTTCTCGCACCTCTTAGGACCGAGGGTCTTGGCTTCACCGCCCGGACCGCGAGGAAGAAAACTTATATAAAAAATTACAGGAGGTAGGGCCTGCGAGCAGCAGACTCGGGGTAGTCTGCTGCCTGACCAGCAGCCGGCATAGCTGACGTAGCTGGCACAGTTGACGTAGCTGACACAGCTGGCGTAGCTGGCACAACTGGCGCAGCTGGCATAGCTGGTAAAGGCCCTTGAGGTGAGGTGGCGTGCAGTGTTCCGTGTGCGCCACCTAGGAGGGTGCGGCCAACTTAAGGCCGCACGTGGAGAAGGGGCTCGCCTTCTTGTGGCGGGCCAGGACCTGTCGGGGGTGGTTGTGTGAATACTCATGGGTTCCCACGCCCCCGGCTAAGGTAGTTGAAGGAACACCATGGTGGTTTTAGTCGCTAAGAGTCCGACACTGGCTCCGCCTACCCCGGGTGGAGTACGTCCATGAGGATTTCCCCACGGAAAAAAAGGTCAGTCAGCTTGGTAGAAACAATTTCAAGAAAGAAGCCGACAGGAGGATCCAGTAGGGCTGGGCAGCATATGACAAACGTCGCCGAATCTTCTCGTCGCCTTTACCGTAAAGTTTGGAAGACGAAGGTTTTCAACCAGAGTGCGTCCCGCAGTCCCGCCTGTCATGACTTAGGGCGCCGAGACGTGGACACTGACAGTTGGGCTAGTCCACAAATTCAAAGTCGCTCAGCGAGCTATGAAGCGAGCTACGCTTGGAGTTTCTTTAAAGAATAAAATCCGTAATCAGATTATTCGGAAGAGAATCGGAAATCTTACAAGCTATGTCGGTCACTCGACATAGCTTGTAAGATCAGTAAGCTAAAGTGGCAGTGGGCTGGCCATGTCTGTCGAAGAATCTATGGTCGTTGGATTGGAGCAAACGAGTCCTTGAGTGGAGACCGCGAATCGGCAAACACAGCGTAGGTCGCCCCCAAGCCAGATGGACCGACGACCTGGGGGCCGAGTTTGACACTTACGAATACTTTCATAGTTATCGTCTACTTTCATTCTTAAATCAGAAGTTCCTCCTCGTATCCGCCAGGGGCGCTTCTGATTAAGTGTCAGACTCGTACTAGGCCCCCTGAAGAAGTTAGCTGGGGGAATCGGATGCGGAAGGCGGAGGTCTGAGTGTAGTGGCTTTTTTTTTTCGAATGGATTCTCGCAGATGGTACTCAAGATAGGTACCTCGATTGATTAACCGGGTGGGTGGCGGAGAATCCCATTAGGGACTCCATCCGTAGTGTTGTGGCTCAACGTGGGAGATTATACAACGTGTTACTGAAATAGCTGAAAACCTCATAAGCCCTCGTTGTACTCATAATTATGAACAACTTTTACTATGGGTAAAAGTTGTTACTATGGGACCAACCCTGAAATCGCGAAAACAATATCAGCTGATTCCTACATTTGTGTTCACATAAATCGACAAAATGTAGGGATGGTATGTACAATGTACAATGACTCCTTAAGAGGTTTTCAGTTATTTCATTAAATCCAACAGTGGATTAGGTACGATAGGCTGAGTTGATTGATTGAAAAACTTTAAACACAGATTGACTCTGCTTTTCATTCTGCATACCTTTAGGTACCCACTATGGGAACAACTCTGAAATAAAGAAAAAAATCTGCTGTCCCCGTACATATTACCTCAATTGCTGTCCCACACAGAAGTAAATGAGCAGAGACTGCCCTTGATTCATCAAAGAACGGCTAATGATGACGCACAGTCGTTACTAAAAAGGGATTAAAATATTGATGTCCAATCGTAGAATTAGGCAGTAGATCATGATACAGTGCCTCGGCATTTCGTAAAACAGGGCTATTTCATGTTATTTATTTGTTGTTTATTTCATGTTCAGACTTCGGCATGGCTTTAAGTACCTATAGTAATACCTATCAAGTCCTAGTTTTATCATTACTTATATTTTATTTATCTCATGGAGCCCAAAGATCTGTGCAAGATGTTTTGACATAATATCAATGATCAAAGCCATAATAGACCGAATTTTTTATAAAGTTCTGTGCCTCATCATATTTATGATAGTGAATCACGTTTACAAGGTGCTACTCATCGCAATATTATATCTATATATCCGGTTAAAGTACGGTAAGGATTCGATATAAATCATATTTTTCAAAAATAACAACAGTTCTGTTATTTAAAGTACAAAAAAAATTGTAATCGTTATATTTTGTGTAATAATTAATAATTGGACATCATCAAACAAAAGGTGCTAGTACAAAAATGTAGCTATTCGATAGGCAAGCGGAGATGCGTGCCTATCGATCGCGCGTGCTGCTGACTCCGCAATCCTCTCAGCCTGCCATCATACTGTAGATGCATATCTATACGCCTATACCGGCCTTCATAACTGAATAGCGAATGAAATGTGAATTTTGTAGAAGAATAATTTCAATATGAAGGATGCATATAGGCCAAGTTGGTTCTTACCAGTGCACCAGTCATAAATAAACCTTTTGGAAGTCACTTAGATCCAATCGTAGATAGGTAGGTACCTAATATTGTAACAAACATAACGATTAATTTACGAAAGTATTTTATAATAGGTTTATCTCAAAGGATATCTTAGATGATTATACCACGAAATATATTCGCCGTTGCCTAGTGTAGCAGAGGCTAGGAATAAGTAGCCAAATTGGTTTCACTCAATATTTACAATCAAAAATCCTGGTCAATTTGTATATAAAAATAACATTAAAGCCACTATTCGAGAAAAAAAAATCAAAGCTAGTTAATATTTCTTCCATTATTTACTAATTATAATGACATAACATTTCTATTCATGGTCTAGATGTAATTAATTTAATACTAGGTAAATACATTGGGATAAAATCCGTAACGAGATTACCGGAGAAGAACAGGAGTGACCGACATAGCTTGCAGGATCAGTAAGCTGAAGTGGCAGTGGGCAGGCCATATCTGTCGAAGGAGTGATGGCCGTTGGAGCAGACGAGTCTTTGAGTGGAGACCGCGAATCGGCAAACGCAGTGTAGGGCGCCCCCCCAGTGTGGACCGACGAGCTGAAGAACGTGGCTGGGGGGGACTGGATGCGGAAGGCAGAGGACCGAGTGTTGTGGCGCAACTTGGGAGAGGCCTATGTCCAGCAGTGGACTGCGAGAGGCTGAGTTGATAAAATACATTAAAAAGCAAAGACGAAATATACCGAGCTAATAACCACATTGCGATACTGACTTTATATAGGTATCTAATTTAAAAAAAACTTACTTAATTTGTTTGATGATGATGATTTATAAATAGCGAAGTCACCGTGCCAAGTGCCAAGTGATTGCAGCCCGCAGCAACGTCATTGCCATGGACCTCCCCAAGTTGCGGTTGCTCTATGCCATGAGACATGACTTGCCTGGACTGGAAATTACGACGGGTTCACCACCTTCTTTTGTAGAGATTGCATCGTTTTTTCGTACAATTTCAAAACATACACTTTCAAAACATTTTCTTTTTTTCGCTAAGACTACAAGAGTGTTATTGGGTTTTTTCATTAGGAAATTTTCAGTAGCAGCCCGGAGTCTGGATTTGTGCCCGGTCAATGGCAATAGGCTCGCCCCCTATTACATGGGACTATAACATAACTGGCGAAATGTGGGTGTATTATTACACCTCTGCCTAACCCTTCGGGGAAATACAGGCGTGATGTTATGTTATGTTGTTATGTTACAAGAGCCAAAATTCTCATCCTAAAAATTAAGATCATTTGCTTATCGCCTGTTTCATACATGCACGTGGAGGTTTCTTTTGCATACAACCACTATAATAACTATATTCATTGCAGTTTTGAATTATGTTAACATAGTCCCAGGGTTGTAAATAATTTGTAGGTATATTGTCGACTCATTATACAGACGTGCACCATATTATGGAGGTGAAAATTAATAAATCATAAGCGCACGTGAGAGGCGCCGAGGGCTGTTGAAGTTTTTTCATCCGGAATGAAGTGATAACCGCTAATGACGCACTCTTACCGCCGACTCATCCGGTACATCATCAAGGCTAAATTAAATTATGCGATCAGACATGATTATGAACAACAGACTATAGACTGCATGATGAGCTGTTGTGAGCACTAAATTATACCTACACCTACTAGTCAGATGAAAAATCTAGCCTAGTTACAAAACACGTATGTCGTAATCTAAATTTAAGTGAAGTAGTAAGTGAGCTCTGACGTAATTTATATATGTATTGTTATTGAAGTTTGCACATAATTATTTGTACAGTCGACTGCATGACAGAGGAAACACTTGAATTAGACAACCGCCCTTACGGCTTACGAAATAAAGGCGCTGTCAATGTCAAAGTGTAACCACTGACGTCCAGTTGACCGTACGAGTATAATAGCCATTTTGGTCATGTAGAAAAAATGCAGCTTTTTTGTAAAATAGACAAACACCACACAACAACCAAATAATGCAATAGTATTACTACGTAATGCCAAAACAAAATATACGGCTATAGCAGGCCTTTTTGTAGTGTCAGTGGGTCAGTCTATGAAATTAAGCACGTGTTTCACATAGAATAGAACTAACAAATAACACCAAATTCAGCTCGTTTATATAGTTTGGTTTGATTAAATATTTTATTTAGCGCACATACCTCGCATAAAAAAAAAAACCGGCAGCAAAACTCATTTTTTTTTTTTTTTTAGATTTTCCTAAAAATTCCGTCTCTGCAAAATAACATTAACCTGTTCTCAAAATACCTACGTGTGAGGCCTAAAAATACAGTCGCTATATTTTGCTTAATACAAAAACACAAGTGTCATACTCATTTACGTAAAAGGCGTAAAAGACAAGATTTTACTAAAACTCGTTCCGTTAAAATTAAAAGGCAGTAGCTACCTAAATTATTTTGAGCGCGCTCCACCGCCATCCGCCACCTTTCTGTCCTTGATAGCCGGTCTTGTGAGCGACTGACCGCGCGTGACGGTCCATTCTAAGCGCACGTTTACCATGTAAATTAACTGACCTCCACCGGTCATTTTTTTAGCAGAAAATGTAAATATTGTCGCTGGTGTTTACTCTGGCGCCCGCTTTTAGCTACACGGCCACACCGCTATAGTGTGTAGCGTTTTAAGGTTAACATTTTCCTTGACTGTTATTTTCCGACGTATATTTTCATCTATGGTTATTAAAATTTGTAAATTGGATTAGTACCCATGTTAATTTTTCAGTGACGAGAAAAACTTTTAGGGGGTTCGCATTCTCGTTATACCCAATAGTTGTTTGTTATAACGTGAACTTGGAAAAATTTCCTGTACAAAGCATACAATTATGCATATGGGAGGGCCATGTAGCTCGGGATGCTGGCCAGAAAACTTCCACGTGTGCCTGACGGCTGCTGGTCCTTCTGGACACGTCTGGAGGGAACGGCAGTTGTTGGGCCGGTGCATCCTGGGTACGGGCAATAAATATCCTTTCGAGGGACGTTATCCTTCGGGGGATGTTATTGCCTGTGGCGAATATTCTAGCGGAAGGGGCTTGATCTGAACCAATTGGGCGTGACTCCGCGTGTCCTTCTGAAGTAAGCAGAGGGCACAGTGGAGGATGAAGGATGAGGAAGAAAACCTCTATAAAAATTACAGGAGGATGCTGCCTGGCGTAGCTGGCATGGCTGCTGTTGCTGGCGTGTCTGCCGTGGCTGGCGAGGCTTGCGAGGCTGGCATGGCTTGCGAGGCTGGCGTGACTGGCGTAGCCCCGTGGCTGGCGAGGCAGGCGTGGCTAGCGTGGCTGGCGTGGCTGTCACATTGGCGTGTTAGCTAGGTCATGGCGGGGCCCATGAGGTGGCGCGCAGCGTTCCGTGTGCGTTGCCGTTGCCGGGGAGGATGCAGCCAACGTTAGCCCGGACAAGGGGCTCGCTTGCTTGTGGGGCCGGGACCTGTCAGGGGTGGTTGTGCGAATACAGAGGGTTCCCACGCCCCTGGCCAAAGGTAGTTGAAGGAACACCGTGGTGGTTTTAGTCGGTAAGAGTCCTGCACTGGCTCCGCCGTCCCCGGGTGAAGTGCGTCAATGAGAATTTCCCCACGGAAAAAAAGGGTCGTGTAGCTCGTTAGCCTGACAAGATTAGCTAATGATAGGTATCTATCTAATAAAAAAATCTATTGGTGATTTACCTACGTGGAATGCGTCGGTGGTTCTGAGTACCCCACTTGCCTTGAATGAAGAGGAAAGTTGCCATCACAGACTAAGAAGTGTACTACGTAGTTGCCATACTTATAGAAAGTAGTGATGCACTGAATAGTGATTTTACCGAATAACTGAATACCGAATACTATTCGGTTTTAATCATAGAGGAAATTATTCAAGTATTCCGTGGTTTTAGTGTTCTTTTTTAAGGGGCTCGTGGCTAAGTCGCAAGCGTGTGGATTGTACGATCTGTAAGGTTAAGCTGCACTAGCCACGGTCAGTGTGTGGATGGGTGACCGTTTCGTTACACATCGAGACCCCTTCGTGCCTCGGAGAGCACGTAAAGCCGTCGGTCCTGCGCCTGATCTCTCTCCGGTCGTGTCGAATTGCCGTCCCATCGGATTATGGGAGTGAGGGAATAGAGAGTGCACCTGTGTTTGCGCACACACTTGTGCACTATAATATGTCCCGCGCAGATGGCTACTCTCCATTGAGATTGGCCGCCGTGACCGAAATTCGGCCGGGAGGACATTATTATTATTTATTACTATTCGGTTTGACTCTTACGGAACCGAATATTCGGCAGAATTATTTGGCTCTGCAATACTGGCACGCAAACTGTCGTTTATACACGCTCGCTTCCGAGCGAGTAGATCTACGCTACGTTGCCACCCACTACGAGCTAAAACATATCGCTTTTTAGATTTTTTATGAAGAACTTGCCTCAACTACGCCAGTCCAGTATGGATATCCTAAACGTCTGATTGCGGAGTAATTAAATAGTTACACGTCCAAAAACCTGCTGTATAGAACCCAAAGTCTTTAATATAAATAAATAAATATTTTTGGGACATTTTTTACACAACACCATCTAGTCCCAAACTAAGCAGAGCTTGTGCTATGGGTACTAGACAATGGATATAATACTTAAATACTTTTTTTTGTAAATAAATGCTTATAATACACAAGAAACACCCAGACCAACACAAACACTTACATTCATCACAAAAATATTTGTGTTCTGTGGGAATCGAACCCACGACCTCGTGATCAGCAGTCTGACACTCGAACCACTAGACCACAGAGGTCGTCAAAATATATATATATAAATATATAAAATATAAAGATATAAAATATAAATATATAAATATATATAAATATAAAAAATATAAATATATATATATATAAATATGACTGGTGGGCTAAGCATAAATCAAAATATGCACATTTATCTAGAGTTTTCCTTAGTGCACCTGGTAGCAATGTAGTAGGAAGTAGGATAGGATATGAAAATGCGTAGATTCTTCATTTTATGGTATAATAATGTTTGTTTGAGTTTTAATGATTGCAACTGGTCTAACCATAGAATTTAGTATTGCCAATTTCCAGTAAATGGGTTTCGGGGGTCTGATGGCAGTCGCTCCGTGGTAAATACGGAAGCTGAATCCAATCTATACTAATACAATAAAGCTGAAAAGTTTTTTGTTTGATTGTTTGCTTAAACGCGCTAATCTCTGGAACTACCAGTCGGGTTCAAAAAACATTTCGTAATGATACCCAAATTCATGAGGAATAGTATAGGCTAGCACGCTACAACCCTTAGGAGCCGAGCAAAAATAAAACAAAGTAATAGGGCTAGCGGGTGATGCGACGCACAGCGGGCAAAACCGCGGGGCACAGCTAGTAATATGTAGCTATATAGTTTGGAAATGGCTAGGCGAAAGTTTTTTTTTGCGAATTCCGTAGTACATTTCAAATAAATAAAGTATATTTGCGGAAGTAAGAATAACTAGACGACATCATCTTAACACGAAGTAAGGGTCCAGTTAGTGTGTGTCGGCTAAAATCAAAAGATTGACTGAATCATATATGCACTGCAGTATACTAGTAGTAGCAGGTACTTACGATAGTCATAAAGCTTCAGGCCCTATAATACCATTACTTACGAGCAGCAATTGCGGTAAGCAACGTCACTTTCACACAAGGAAATATAGAGGAGACCGTAGGGAGGCGACTTCTAACCACGGGCCGACATCATCATACAAATGGCACATTAGCGGCCCGTCTGACCCGTCCGCACGCCGGACGCACCTTATCTGCCTCTCAACTATATTTGTTCTGCACCGGATTACCAGAGATTTACCACGGTCACCGACCGTTAACAAGCGATTAAACGTCCTCTACAAATAGAAGTTAAATTTAATGTACCGCGTCACCGCTTGAATTTTAAAACATTTGTGAAAAGTTTCATTAATGTTTTTGGGTTTTGTTGCGATAACGTGCAGGCGTGCAGCGGCTATTTAAAATACCATTAAAGTAAATTATAAACTTAGGTAGGTACATTGTTTTTGCAATATCCTTTCGATTTTACCCGGCTCTCGTTTAACCTCAGATGGCGTTAGGTCCCCATGAGGAATAAATGTTCTGGGAATATATCGTTATAACTGACTGGGGAATTTGGAGAATTATGTAGACTTTACATGATTCTTCAGACATACTCTCTACATTGTAAAGCAAAGAGTAACTAATAGATCATATAAACCTTATACAGGGCGTCCCACGGACATGCCATGTAAAAATTCATGGTCTTCCTTTTATTTGTGACACTATGTTATTTAGCAAAAAATAATCCTTATGATGAAGCCTTTCGATCGGTATGATAAAGCTACAGGATGATTATTTTTCTCATGTAACGGGTTCGATTTCCGGTTCAACCATGTAATTATTTAAATATCTATGAATGCAATTTATTTATTTTTTTAAATTCAAATAATGTCTTCTTTCAGTAAAATGTTCCATCTACAATATTCAAGGTACTTTCCCTCCATGTGCCATATCCGTGGGACGCCCTGTATAGTTTAAGACACTTATATTGTTGCTTCTTGTTATAAGTTAATACATCGTTGCTTCATGTTTGTAGCTCTGTGTAGCCTGGTATGGCATGGCGTAGCGTGACGTAGCTTGGTGTAGCATCGCGTAGCTTGCCGTGGCGTGGCGTAGCTACACAGCAGGACAGAGACGCGGGTGCGATAACAGGCTCCGCTATAAATCAGCGCTGTCGATGCGGAGCCGCCCCACTGCAGCTCGCGACTTGATTTGTCGCGTCCATCCTACGAAGCTATGACCTCTAGTGTTGTTGTTTATGTCGATATATCGATATAAACGACGCACAATCTAAACTTCTTATGAAACTGAATAAAGTAAAACGTATCATGATTGCCTAATTACGAGTTCCATTATATATTCAATCATTTCACACTTAACGAAAAACGCTAAGCTTCACTCTGTGCTTTTGTGAGAAGTGGACACGTACATTATCTCGAAAATATACAAGCACAGCACACACACTTTGAGTCTATTTTACTCGAATAAATAAATTTAAATAAATAAATACAGCATGTCAGAGTCAAGTAATTGTAAAACCAATCACCAAATATATTATATATATATATAGAAGGTGAATATAATTTTCAAGCCTAAAACAATTAAGTGTGATGAGTAACAAAGTAAAGAGAAAATATTTCTTCTACTAAGGCAGAGTGATAAGACTGGTAAAAATCAACATAGGAATAAAGTTATCGCAAATTGAATATTATCTTTTTATTTACAACTCTTTTAAAAGGTTAAAGTCCGTAGTACGAAACATATTTTACTACTTTACTGGTGCATCTACCTTATTCTTTGTCTCTGCATTACCCTAAGGTTGTCTGGTAGAGAACGCCTATGGCGTTAAGACCGCCTTTGTACCCTGTTGTACATAAAGAATTTAATAAATAAATCGTTTTCCAAGAAGACAATGCACGAGTGCACACCTGGGACATTGCCATGGCCAAATTCCATGAGTTACACTTTGAGTTACATTCTCACCCACCACATTCTCCAGATTTAGCCCCCTGCGACTATTTCATGTTGCCGAATTTAAAAAAATGCCTGTTTGGGAAAATATGTAGCTCCAATGAAGAGATCATGCACGAAACCAATGTCTATTTTGAAGGGTTTCCAAAATCTCATTATATTGAAGGGATTGAAAACTTGGAGAAACGTTGGATGGAGTGTATTGAGCTAGGGGGAGACTATGTTGAATAATAAATAATAACTTTTACAAATTATGTATTCCTTGTTAAATTTTTACCAGACTTATCACTCTGCCCTCGTAAAAAAGATCGATAGGCTGCTGTACATCTATATCGACAGATCAGCACTAGGCCATTGATATGGAAGCAATAAAGCGCTCAGTAAAATAAAATCGCCCCACACACGGTCAAACATGTCTCTACTATTGCGACCCGCTTGCATAATCACCATTGTACAATACTAATAAATGGACTAACGTAGATACAATACCTGGAAAAATTGGCTTCACAAAAATATTTGTTATTTTCATTATCTAATACAGTGTGAATCTCCATAATGAGTGCACATACGAAACTGGGTCAAATTAGACATCATTTTATATACCGACGCGTAAAATAATAATAAAAACGTTTTTTTTTCTTGTCTTACCAACACGCTAAAGAAAACGTTGTCATTTTTGACCCATGTGATCTATCATGTTAAAGCCGACAACAGTAATGATTTTAAAATAAAAGTCAATGAAAATGAAATACGATTTAACACAAAAAAAAATATTTAAATATAATGAAGAATCTACGGAAAATATGTTTTTTACAGTGTTTTTCTCGATAATTATCAAAATCTCAAAATTCAACTTAACAAAGGGTCCACAGTTGCTAATAAAAAGTTTACGTGTATATCTAAATCCAAAAAAAAATATGTGAAAATGTTATTTATTTATATAATAATTTTCCCATCGATAAAATGGTGTCTATTAATTTCACCTAATTTCTGCACTTCATGCAGATTCACACTGTGTAATGCTTACTTATCATATTCGTATTAAAACTAAACGATTTTCCTTTTTGTTTAACACAATATTGTAACGAGGGAACACTGACCCTTAGATACTTAACATGACGGTGTTAACTGCGACCTAATTTCAGATTAATACGCTTAAGCGGAAACCTCACTAAGCAGGTTCAAATGGCACGCGGAAGACCGGCCCGTCACGGATGAACTGTGAACATGAACGACTAAACTAACCAGCTTAAACACTTTATTATGTTTACTTTACTTGCTCGATTCTTCTCTATTACGCAAGTTTAGTAGATTTATAGTTTCCGCCCCGTTCATTATCTGTATTGAGCAAACAGCGGCCATGGTCGACGCGCGGCATAAATCTGAATGTAACGCAGCAAATAGCCTCCCGCCCTGCGAACTTTCCTCAACTTATGTCAAGTTTGAGAAGTTCGTCTCGAACAACTTTTCTTACGAGTATCTGATACGTTAACTAATCTGTATTAGATAAGTGCAGTCATTACTTCGATTGTAATAAATTTGATACGTTTTAGTAATGATCTCTATTATTCTAATTGTATTTTACCCGAAGAAAATCCATATATACATTAACTAACTCGATCGCCGCCTACTACACGACTACCCCAAATAAAAGAAATATACCGGAAAGTATAACCCGTCCTATTACCAATTCCCTCTGTCCTGTTTCCTAAATATTCAGTTTTTTCCTTTGTTGGCATTTTTTCATGTAGTTAAGAAAAACAAGAGCACCATAACTCTCGTGCCGGTTGATCAGATAGCATGATAATGGCTGTAATGGATCCTGGTCAGCGGCCCGCATGCAAATAAATCTGCGGCCCGATGCAATGATGTGTGGAAAATGGGAATCACCCCTTGCCGCGGCCGGTGCCCGTGCCTTGCTCGGTGGCCTGCTCGCGATCTTGTACCGACATTTTGCCCATGCGCATCGCAATAAAACAAACTACCCATTTCTAAGTGATTTCTGTTGTTATGGTATTTTTTACTATTTTATGTGTACTACTACTATGTAGTTAAATTAGCCAAATCAGTATGTTGTTTCGTGAAAAGCTACCAACTTATTTTGTACACTTTTTTACTTTTCTACTGGGTATAGGTAGGTCAATGAATAAGTATTACCTACTATTTTTGCTATGAGAACCCTATTGAAATATTGACATTAAAAAATAGATTTGATTTACAAATAACAAGTAATATTATTTAATAACGTTACCGCATTGTAAGTTTTGAACATAATGACCCTTATAATAATCCTATTATTCCCCTTTGTAAAATTTAGAACATTAAAAATAGGCAACATAATGGCAACGAGTTTTATTACAAAATCTTCGAACAAAGTGAGCAATTTTTTATTAGAATTGACCCGAGTGAAGTAATCATGATTACTGCGACGACCCCGTATCACGGAGGCAGGAACTACTGGACAATCTTTACCTGCTGCTGTTGTTTTATCCGGGAAGTGGGCAGCGATAAAAGTCAGGGCAAATGGCAGTCAATAAAATAAATAGCGACGGCAGGGTGTTCTGTAAATAAGTCGGTGCCCGGGCTCGGGGCGACGATCGCCTTTTTTATTGGCGCCTCGATTGCTCTCGAAACAACGAGTGTGACGCGGGACGCGGGACGCCGACGCATATTGCAGTGTCGCGCTGACGCTGCAGATTATACTCTCAGATTAGAAATAGAATTCCCCGCGATGTTGCGGCATTGTCTGCTACAACACACTTATCCTCAATCGTTTTATCATCTCACTCGATTTTTTAAGTCTACGATTCCATCTACTACTTGCTCCTCGTGCTTCTATATAATTTTCTTCATAAATATGGTAGTGTTGCCTTTTTTCAACGGAGAAAATTATTGTCCTGGAGTAAAAGATCAGAACATAAGTTGACCGTATTGCCTCCAGGTATTTCTATCTCCTAAGTCTCCTAAGTTATATTCAATCGACGTTCAGTTTTTACAATATCTACAAGGCTCATTGCATTATCACAAATACTTGAATCAGTCACTAAGCTGTCGTACAACAGTAACTTATCTTTAATACTGTGTCTCTAGAGAATTGTGTTAAGTTGGGATAATAAAGTATTCCACACGTATCGCGGTCGGTCGCGAGGCGGCTCCCAGATAGATGTATTAATTTGTAAGAATTTGTCGTCGGACCCTCGCCCCGTCGCCCTTCTCCGCAAGCATTCCAATCACGCACAACAAGCTGCGTAATTGCACCTAATAATTTCTTTAAATAGCTACAATACCGCTGGACATCCTACTATCCTGACAAGACTTTCATGACTTTTTCTTCAATACGATACTAAAATCCAAACGTAGCATGCTTTATGAGGGACATCATCTATAAAGAACAATAAAAAAACGGCTATTTCGTTAAGTTTTATGAGACACGAGTGAATGACCTTCAGTAGTGGGTTTTATTTGTATTGAGTTTGACAGTGGTATTAGAAACGTGGCGAAAGTGTCAGTGCATCGCCGTGGGCCGTGGGTCGTGAGCACCAGTCCCGCGGGGCTCGTCAACACACGACGAACCTAATCCAATCACGACTGTACACGCCCACGTTCACTTACACGTGTATTTCAGCACAGATGACACTATAGAATATTGATGACATCTTAGAGTTGATATTAAAAACATTACGACCGAAACAAAAAAATATCACACTGAACAAAACACCTGGAAATTACATCATACAATTTATTTCACTGAAATTATAGCATATAAATTAAAATTATTTATAGCATATAAAAAAATATGACCGAAATTATGCACCGAAATTAAGTGAAAATATTTAACTGTCGCGTCAATAAAGCTGATAAAGCTCGAGTCTACGGGCGAGGACTACGCGCTACGAGCGTAGCGGAGTCGTAGACGCGCTTAGTTAATTTACCTAAGCACCTTACCGCTATCTGTTTTGCGCCCGCGCCGGATTATGCTAATGATGACTTGTAATTCTCTTATCGCGCTTTGTCTACCTACAGGTTTGCTACAATAATAATTGAATTTTACATCAAGTCTAATTCTGGGGTAATAATGAATAGACGGTAGAAAAGTGTGACAGTATAACTGTAGCAAGTTGATAAATTACTGGCAATAAGGTCCAAATCTACGACACCTATGCTCAATTAGTCACAAAACGAATAGCGAGACGTTAAGGAAAGATGAGGTGTATTAGAGGTGCAGTTATTAGAGGACTTGATTCGTCCACGGAGGCCGGTCACGGAGGTAATGGGCGCGAGACGCGAGGGGACCGGCAATAAGTCACCGAGACCATCCGATAGCAGCAAATCAATGACCACCCTGCTATGATACATGGGATTAACCAACGTTTATAGTTTTAGCTACGGTCGACGAATTAATACCGTGGAGGTGCGTGCTATCTCCACATTAATTTTTATGGTTGTTGATAGGAATCCATTTGTTTTATAGGCGTTTTAATTGATAGCTTACTTATCTTAATATATGAAGAAGTGTGTTCTACAGGTGAATTATATACGTTATAAACATTCGGATGTGTGCATCATTAGATAAATTTACACAGAAAACATTTTTTACGAAGTTTATTTTCCTGTGCGGTCAACAAATAGTTTTATTGTGTTTCCAGGATAGAATAAAAGCGTGAGCGTCCACCTGTCAGGAGCACTGCTGTCAAGTTGCGTCATGCAGTTTAGGGATGTGCTAAGGGTGTCTGTCACCGCTCGTGTTTTAAGGCGAGAGGGTCGCTTGTTAGCGCGAACGTGCTCGGCGTCGCCGGTAAACACGCGGGTAGATAACAATCTATTTGGATTGCCTCTATATTTCATTTTTCCCCGTGTGCACCGCTCTAACTAGATAGAGGTGCCGCGTCACATGAACGAATAAGGGAAATACGGGTCTGTTTCTTCTGTAACAAGGTTTGTACATTTCTATTTCCTGTTCGTGTCGTTTAAATCAGGTGTCTTCAATTGGTGTTCTAGAAAGGTTTATTCGAGTTTTCACCATGAGCTATTTATTTAAATTTATTTATTCGAGTAACATAGACTCATAGTGTTAGTAACAGATTGCTTAGAAACTACGTTAGTATGTACATTTTTGTTACCGTTCCTGAGAACACTACCGCAAGGTCACAGGTCCAGCTGAAACCTTGCAGCAGTGGTTCAGAAACACACAGTGCTAGCTAGCGTCATTAGGATGCTGTTGTTGCTGGCCCGAACCCTACGGACCAGGGATGCACATCGCTTCCGCATGACTGCATAGAAGCAGTCTGTGCGAGCAACCGCGAACATCCCTGATGCGCTGCAGTATCGAGGCAACCCCAGCAGCACCCTGAAGGCATTATTGTATTGTACACGAAGGGCGCTGTATGTTTTTTGAGTGTAATGTGCCCACAGACTGCTATGCTATGCTCTACATGATTTTAACTTGTTTTAATGATTTTACAAAATTAAGAATATGAGCGGCTCGTGACTAGCAACGGCGCGATTTGTATGATCTGCAAGGTTAAGCTACACTTGCCGCGGTCAGTCCGTGGATGGGTGAACATTTGGGTTTTTCGAGACCCCTCCGTGTCTCGGAGAGCACGTTAAGCTGTCGGTCCCGGTTGCCATACGAACACCTAGGCAGTCGTTACGGGTAGTCAGAAGCCCAAAAGTCTGACAACTGGTCTAACCTTCGAATGTCGGTATTACCCAGTAACGGGGTTGCGGGGGTCTGATGGCAGTCGCTCCGTTAAAAATACTGATGTTCAGCCGGTTAGACTGGAAGCCGACCTCAACATAGTTGGAAAAAGGGGATGAGGATGATGATGAGAAAATAAAGAATATGTTATGTCTTTCGGTTAAAATGATGATGATGATGAAGGATAAGATAAAATCTTAATAATTTGCTTTAGTAAACGTTCTACAAAAACGTGACAAAATCAAGTATCTCTACCTACTTCAAATATTTTATAAATCCTATCATTCATCATCATCATCATTTCAGCCAAAAGACGTCTACTGCTGGACATAGGCCTCCCCCAAGCATCGCCACAACGACCGGTCCTGCGCCTTCCGCATCCAGCGGATTACCACGGCCTTCACCAGGTCGTCGGTCCACCTTGTGGGGGGCCTACCCACGCTGCGCCTTCCAGTACGCGGTCGCCACTCCAGAACCTTACTGCCCCATCGGCTATCTGTTCTGCGAGCAATGTGCCCCAAATATAAATCCAATAAAACATTGTAAATCACGTTAAAACCACTATGAAGGTGTGAAGTGACGGTTAGTTAGGCAGTGTGTACACTGCGCGGTCTCCTTGGTCAGTTGATCACTTGTGCACACATCAGGCGCCCGTGTCGTGTGTAACCACCGCAACACAATCACAGATGGGAGAACTGAACTATGTGAAACTGTGTACATGTAGGTACTGCAAGGTAGTGCATAACGTTTTTAGGGTTCCGTACCACAAAGGGGAAAAAGCAGAACCCTTATAAAACGTGTTATGGAAATAACTGAAAACCTCTTAAGGGGTCATTGTACTCATCAGTATGAACAACTTTTATTATGGGACCAACCCTGAAATCATGAAAAAAATATCAGCTGTTCCCTAGATTTGTGTTCACATAAATCGACATGATGCAGGGAACAGTCATTTTTTTTTTCGCGATTTCAGGGTTGGTCCCTTAGTAAAAGTTGTTCATACTGATGAGTATAATGATCCCTCAAGAGGTTTTCAGTTATTTCAATAACACGTCGTAGGATCACTTTGTTGTCAATCCGTTCGTCTGTCCGTCCATCCGACTTTTAATACCCGTTTTTATCGAGATCGGCTTACGGCCAAAATTAATATCCAATCTATCCACGATTTGCCCTACTAGAGGTAGGAATTTACATAAGCTCCATACAAAATATGTCAAATTTCTATATCTAGTATGGTAAATCGTAGATAGATTGGATATTAATTTTGGCCGTTAAGGTATCAAACTGAAATTAATATCAATACTAATCTATTGTCCCACAGTAGTGTACAAAAATGAAGTTTTTAACTTAAAGCAATAAAAAGTTACGGTCTTTCAAAGATTTTAGGTCACTGACCTATGAGGTACATGCCGTTAACCTAGGATATCAAAATTTGGCATGAAGGATGGTCTTATAACACAAATAAAGGAAATGAAACTCAAAATGGATAATACGTTATTAAATAAGTACTTAAATTCCAACTTACGTTGGTCCCTCTTTGTACCAAGTTTACATTTTAGTGCAGGTCAACATATACTTGAGTTATTTATATAAAATTAATGTCACTGACTGAAAATAAAGCAGTTGACAGGAAATAAATACATAACATTTGTGCATCAAAATCAAAATCAATCAGCAGTGTCCCTACAATCATATAAGCGCGATGATACACCAAACGACCTACATTTTGAGCAAATAAATGTATTGTATTCTATTCTATAAAATTATGGTTCGGAACCCTGATAGTTCTAGCCCGAATCGCACTAGGCCGGATTTTTAAATATAATTTGCAACATAAATTAAGTTTAAAAATCTTAAGGACCGGAAACATCGTATCTAACCATTGAAGATTCATTGTAACCCCGAAATAAGTACGTCACAGTACACGTTCTCTGAAAGAGATATTGAAGGGGTTTTATTATTTTTAAAGTACGCGCTCGTTTGCACGCGAATGGGCCACTTAACCACGGAGACAGGCTCCCGGTTGCGCGCGTAGATTTCCTATACTAACTGCATTCGCCATCTTTATGCGAAGGATAACAGTTCCGCCACGCTTTTTACATGTTTTTTTTCAGAACGATAGTAAAATTCGACCCAACGGTTTTAACTGTAAACATACAAATAGATACTCAATAAAGCTATGAAGGCTTTGTTGTGACAATATGTTAGGGCTTAATCAAATGGACAGAGTAAGTTTACGAGGACGAATGATAGTCGGTAGGCAATAGGCTCGTTATCAGAGCTCTCTGCAATAGGCACAGTGTCAGATGGAGGATCGGACGTAACGTAGAACGTGACCGGATTCTCTAGATCGTCCTCCCGCGAAAGTGGAACGCAGCTCCATTATCAACCGAGAGACGGAATGGGAACCAATTTTCTATTTACGTATTTACGTCTATCATATGAAGAAGCCGACCCCAATATAATTGGGAAAAGGCTCGGAGGATGATGATGATGATGATATGAGAATATTATTAAGAATTGCCCCCAAAAACAAAAGTGCTGTAATATATTTTTTGTTAACTTTCATTGCGTCCATTCAAAAGAAATATGTTAGCCACCGCGGACACTCCATACATCCACGTTGATTTAAGTGCCTACTACTCTTACATACAAACAGATGGCGTTTGTACACGTACCAAATGTGTGTGTAATAATAGGGCTGCGGCAACCGATGACGTCCGTGTCAATTCAATTTGTAAACAATCTTTTCGAAGATGTTGTTAATTAAATGACAGTCTAAATTATAAATATGTCATATCGTAATCGAATATGTTGAATACAGAACAAAAGAATCACGTTTTGTGACTATAAAATTACCCATAGATGTGCCAAGTTCCTTACTTTAATTCATCCTTTGGAAAATGAAAACATAGCACAAGTAAAGACTAACTTTGTTAAATATAAAAAAAGAAAAAAAGGGTAATTAGTAAGTATTTTTCACTATTTACAGAAAACCAATTAAAATACAACACGAACGTACATCGCGCGTTAGCTTAGAGCAAATGAATGAAGCACAGACGTACTAGAGATGATGAAGCGAGGTCTAAAATCCGGGCGGGGTGAGGTAAGTTGGATCAGCGGGAGGAGGTTAGTGGCCGTTTTGTACGTAGTAGTACTATTATTCATTATGTGACGGTAGTTTGTGGTTTCATAGTGGAAACGTACCCCATAGAGATGCCTTTTGAATATCTTCGCTTGTCAAATTTAATGCGCCCTCCATCTGCACTATCAGTCGAACCCCTGTCGATATCACTCAAGGAAGTGTTCTTTATAAAAAAGGAAAATATATGAAATAGTGCAACATTACACATTTATAACATTTTGTTTCTGACAAGGAAAAAGAAACATCATTTCAATAAACATAATTAAGACATAATAACAAAAAGTCATAGAATAATATATTGACTCCCTAAAACTATAACAATAAGTTTTATGGTTTAATTTGTATTTATAAACCGTTAAAATGCGGATTGGTAAAACGGAATCACTAATTTGCAACCCCTCTAGTGCGGTCGGCGCGGTGTGTGAACGACGATCGCGTTTGATTCTTAATCATGGCGCGGGGGACGCGTCGACCGCCTAACAATTTGATAATGTATTCACTTGATAAAGCGGAAGGTGGTACTTCGCGAGTGCCGCATTAAAAAACCAATTACAGCGTGGCTAAATCGCGGCATCGCTGCTCTCGGCTATTTGTCAGACTCCAGAGGGATAAAGAGTATATTCTAAATTTAATTTCACGCAATTTTAAAAATTGGGGGATAGTCAGTAACGTTATTTTTTATTGAGCGCCAGTTATGAAGTTTAAAACGATTTTAAAGGAGTCAACTTGTGAAAGGGGGAGCCGGGTCCAAATCAAAAGAGATGTGTATTTACGAATATAGAAGGTAGTTAGTTTACGTAGCTAACTGTTGTTAGGAACCAAAAAAAGCGAAAGAATCTAATCTCAAGAGAGAAATTGCATTTCTGTCTATCTGTAAGCAAGCCCTTATTCAGCAATTCAGCACTCACTTAATTAGTCTTAATTATCGACATTGTGTCCCCCTTTTAACACATGAAATAACGGATTACAATTATTACAACTAAGTCAGTCGTGTACTGTGATCATATTATAAAGTGTATTAATAAAGTGAAGATCAGTTTGCAAATCTCGTCTTTCGACTCTTAAAAAATCTCTTATTTTAACAACTCGAAACCTCTTCATTAAATAAGCTATACAAAAACTTTTTAAAGAAACAATTAAAGATTTTTTAAAGAAAGCTTCCTAGTAATATGTCAGGGGGCGAGGGCAAAGGCGATGTAACAAACAGCCGCCCTAATACAATAACGGGCGGAACAAACTGCGCTATAAAATATCACCAGTGAATAAATCAGTTTTGCCGTGATGCGCTACCGGCGACCCTCCACCTACCGTTACTATCAACGATTTATGGTCATACGATATTGTATAACAGATAAAATAATAATTGTCCGGATCTAAAACCAAAGCCTGGCTTTTGACGTAGGTAATTGATTGGCTTGTAATAAAATTACGTTATAAAGATACGTTATAAGCTTATAAAACTGCCTCATATGTCTAGTAGTCCCAAGCATGACTGTTAAGCGTGGGGTCCTGGGTTCGATTCCCCCAGGTCGGGAAGTGTTATTGTTTTTACTCTGGATTTGTGCCCGGTTAGCGGCAATAGTTTTTACTCTGGATTTGTGCCCGGTTAGCGGCAATAGTTTTTACTCTGGATTTGTGCCCGGTTAGCGGCAATAGTTTTGCGCTCTAGTAGGTACAGTCTAACAAAGCAATTAGTATACAGAGTCGACAGATATAGATGAAGATTTCTCAGGAAGTTGTTGTTGTTGTTGTTTGTTGTTGTTGTTGTGTTAGTTGGTTTGATTAGGGTTTTGTAATTTGTATCATCATCATCATCATTTCAGCCGAAAGACGTCCACTGCTGGACATAGGCCTTCCCCAAGCATCACCACAACGACCGGTCCTGTGCCTTCTGCATCCAGCGGATTCCCGCGACCTTCACCAGGTCGTCGGTCCACCTTGTGGGGGGCCTACCCACGCTGCGCCTTCCAGTACGCGGTCGCTACTCCAGAATTTTACTGCCCCATCGGCCATCCGTTCTGCGAGCAATGTGCCCCGCCCACTGCCACTTAAGTTTAATTTGTATACCGTTATTGGAATGATATTTCACTCGAAAACATCCATAATCTTCTGAGAAAACTTCATTTATATCTCTCTACCCTGTATACCAATTGCTTTGTTAAACTGTACACGGGACCTTACACCTTGCAAAATGTGGGTGTACTATACACCTCTGCCTACCCCTGCAGGGAAATACAGGCCTGATGTTATGTATGTATGTTATAAATTAAGTTTCGTTTCGTTAGATTTTTTGGAGGCTTAAAAATACAAATTCGTGTATACACCAAAAAACCACAATACAGACACACAAGGCATTACGGTTCCTGCCTAATGCTAACTAATCTATGATTATAGCAAGCACGAGGCAGTTCTTTCGTCCATGATATTGCGTATATCCGCACGAGTGCTGTGTGTCCGCCTATAACTCTCGAGGAAATACGCTTATGGGTGTAGTACTATTTGATACTATATACAACCCTTTAATAGGTTATAGTGTGCTAAACTAACTACAAACTTCAACCTCATTCAATCTTATGTTTTCCGAAATGTAAAAATTATAGTTGGTCACGGCCAATGCACCCACACGGAGGCGGTGTCGTAGGAGTGAGGCGTAAGCTGAACGCAATCTCAGCATCGCTATGCGGCGCAGCAAGCGTGAAACAGCGGCGCGGCACGACACGGTGCGACATGGCATGGCACGCGGCGCGCACTGATTGAGCCGCGACAAGTTAAACGATTTGAAACAATTTAATAGAGATCAAAAATTCAGGACCCCACAAGCCCGCACAAACTTTTGAAGTTTTTTCCCTCGCTAAAGGGATTATCGGTGAGCGGAAGCTTAGGGGGATATTTTATGGTTTTGTGGATTTCCTTATATTTTTTCCTTAATACGGGCACTTGTACTAAGAAAATTCCCAGCATAAGTTTTTGAAAATTTTATATACTTACCTAAGGCTGTAATGTAATGTTGCTGTGTTTCGGTACGAAGGGTACGGGTGCCGGTGAAATTACAATCACGTGAAACTTTCCATCTTCATGTCTCAGTTTGCCGAACCAACTCGCAGTAACATTTAGGCAACAACCTAGGTGGTATTGCAGTTGTTATGGGCAAAGGTAACCGCTTAACATCAGGTGGGCCTTTAGCTCGTTTCGCCATCACGTAATATAAAAACCCTAAAAACCAGCCAAGTGTGAGTCGGACTCACGAAGTAAGGGTTCCGTACCATCCATCGACCTGTTACCCCATATAAACTGATTTAATTTAAGAGAGTTCATCAAAAGACAACGTACCGTGCGCGAAATATGATTTTGCATCTATTTCTTACGCAGAGGTACCACCACATATGTCTGTTTTCTCTTTTTTTAGTATTTATTGCTAAACTACTTAGTATGCAATAGTTAGACTGTTTGACGCTGGTATGTATTACCGTTTTGAAGATAGAGCAGGTGCAAAAACGTTGAAAAAATTGCATGTTTTTCGAGGTTTCTTGTATTCCCCTTTGGTTTTAGTATTTTTTTTATTTTTAGTATTTGATGGGATAAGGACCATATAGTATCACATTTTTTGTGAATTTCAACTGGTTATCTATTACCGTTACAAAGATACAGCCCTGTGACAGACAGACGGACGGACAGCGTAGCGAGAGTAATAGGGTCCCGTTTGGCACCCTTTGGGTACGGAACCCCAAAAAGGTCCAAACTAGGCATAACGAAAATATAATGTAACCTGTAGACTGTAGAGTGAAAATAATTAAAAGTCAAAACCTTAAAAGCTTTGTAAGCAATGAGGCAGGCATCATCTAAAGATTAGGATTATCTAGTCTAAACTGTGATTATGTTTCAATCTCCTAATTAACGCCCATCCATCGCTTTAATTATTATTAATCAGTTTATTTCAGATAAAAATCCATAATTTGTACAGTATAAAACATAACTTAAAACAATCACAGCAAAATTAAATGTTTAGATACTTAATTTATACAAAAAAAACACGAAAATGCGGTGGATTCATCGCAACTCATCATTTTACATTTAGACGATCCTTATCCATGTAAGAAACCTTTGAGTATTAGAAAAGATAATTTATTGTATTCAAATCTACAGAATAAGATTTTTATAAAATACGCATCTCATTTCAACCAAAAAATAAAAATCTTTGAGCTCCATGCATACTCAGAAATCTAATAAAATAGGAAAAAATTTTTTTCAATCTGCGGATACATACGTTACATTTATCGAAGGAATAACGTGAGCTTTAAGTTATTATGGTCCCTGATCGAGTTCACGTATCTACTCCACTTCTTTGCTGGAACGCTATCAACGTAAATATCTGCAGATTTTTACTGCTTCTCTGGCACAAGGTACTAAGTTTCTTCTTTTTGTCAATTATGGATCTAGTGCTTACTGCGTAAAGTTGAAATTTCTTGTGACTTCTGGAGATGGAACTGTGTCGTTTTAGGATGGTGGGCGATATGCGATTGCGTTATGATAGGATCAGGGTTCACCGGAGCGTGGCCCGTGAGAGAGGCGCTCCAAGCTACTCCCAGAACACGTTACTGTATGATGTTAATGTCATTTTAAATGTGGCGAACTCTTTGTGCTCTTTTATACATGGAAGATGTCAAGAAAATAAAATTTATATAGAAAAGGTGCCAAAAACATGGTATAATCTTTCACTTGGTAAAATCTTTTTAATCAGCTTGAAGGCATTGCAATCAGGTATCAAACATAGACTAGCTATTTACGTAGAAACTAGAATTTACTTTCGGAGATAACTTTGAAATATGTTTTGACAGTTTTTAAACTTTTATGCTATAGATAAGCAACTATCAGATAGCGAACCGCGTATTTGTTTCACATTTATTTATATCCGATCTCAAGTAAAGCCAGTACAAGCCAATGTGCATTGCTCTGAGGATTACTGCGGCGTATAATGGAGCAGAACGGTTTCTTCCCCAATCGGCTCATCCGATAGACACAACCGACCGGAACGGACTCCCCTGCACGCATCAATCGCACACTCGCACTATTGATTGTCACTGAAAACTTATTGCGTGCATTTCAATCAGGAATGAAGAATGTACTTATAACCCTTTCTAAGCATTTTGTTTTATCCTCTTGATCTTCTATCTTCGTTGTAAGCTTATGTTTTACAAATCAACTGTGGAACAGCCTATTTTAATAAAAAACAATTGCAAGAAAACATACTTCAGAACTACTAAATCTTGGGAAGACAACTATTTATTTCAATATTGTCCTGAAAAAAGCACTCAGATGACATGATGAGAGACATTTGTCCCGCTCCATTAAAAAACCTTTGCTTACAAAATCAATTTCAAAACTACTTTTGCTCAATTTGTTTTATCCTTTTCTTAGAGTTTTTCTCTACAACGTGGATACAACAACAAACAATAAATTACGACAATAAATTAAAACACGGTTATTATTAGTCTATAGAAGCATTTTAAACACAAATAAGTTGTTCATCGAAAATTAAAAAAACTAATTTTTTTAACAAAATAAATATTAAAACATCGAAATAATAAGTAACATCACTTGTAATCTGTAATCATTGAGAAATAGAGTTTAAAATCATATGGACCCGCACAGGTATTTGACCTTACGATCTATGCCTAGAAAAATTGTCCTACATTCAAAATTAATGAAATTAAAATAATTTTCTGTGGATAAGCTATTAACTGGATTTGATTGTTTTACTATTTTTAACGCATTTACGCATGTGAAGCGAAATCTTACGATTTAAATTGTGGAATGAAAAATTCGCTCACAATCGCTCTCAAAATCGACTTTGAATTAATTGCAAAGTTAGTCGGGTCGGTTAGGAAACACTGTTTCTTAATAAGATATCGCTGACGTCACCCAAAGACGTACAATAGTAGAGGTTAATTTCGATACCACGAGCAGTGTTCACGGTAGCTTAGTGGCTAAAGCACTGGTGTACTGAGCCAGGAGGCGCAGGTTCGAATCCTGCTCGTGAGCGATTTTTTCTTTCCACAATTTGAATAGTTGGATTTGATTGATTTTTTGTATACGGTCAGAGGACATGATACTCCATACGTGGTTTTATTTAATGTCGTATTGTCATATTCACTTTGTATAATAACGTCCTCCCGGCCGGATTTCGTTCACGGCATGCAGCCAATCTCAACGGAGATGGCTAGTCATCTGCGTGGGACATATTATAGTGCACAAGTGTGTGCGCAAACACAGGTGCACTCTCTTATTCCCTCAATATCCGATGGGACGGCAATCCGACACGACCGGAGAGAGACCGGGTTTCTCTATATCAGACTAAACTAACTTCATAACATCTATACCTCCAATTATAAAATCTGTAAACTCACATAGCTGCACAAGTGCACACACTTAACTATTATTAAACCGAGACGCTGGTGTTGATTCTCTTGTTCACAAACTAAACTTATTTTAAACTATCGCTCTCTTTTACTTATAGTATATACAAGAAAGGGATGGCAACGATTTTAGTGCTGTCAAATTCGTTAGAACTAAAATTTCCATACAAATTTAGTCGAGATCTCGGAACCACGACTAAAAAGTCCAAAAAAAAAACGAAAGTTTTTTCGTATGATTTAAATTGTGGAAAGAAAAAATCGCTCACGAGCAGGATTCGAACTTGCGACTCCTGGCTCAGTACGCCAGTGCTTTAGCCACTAAGCTACCGTGAACACTGCTCGTGGTATCGAAATTATCCTCCACTATACGTCTTTGGGTGACGTCAGCGATATCTTATTAAGAAACATTGTTTCTTAACCGACTCGACTAACTTTGCAGTTAAATCAAAGTCGTATAGATATGCACCCTTACTAATTATTTTTTATTATTTTTAACGCATTTACGCATGCGAAGCGAAATCTAAAGATTTAAATTGTGGAAAGAAAAAATCGCTCACGAGCAGGATTCGAACTTGCGACTCCTGGCTCAGTACGCCAGTGCTTTAGCCACTAAGCTACCGTGAACACTGCTCGTGGTATCGAAATTATCCTCCACTATACGTCTTTGGGTGACGTCAGCGATATCTTATTAAGAAACATTGTTTCTTAACCGACTCGACTAACTTTGCAGTTAAATCAAAGTCGTATAGATATGCACCCTTACTAATTATTTTTTATTATTTTTAACGCATTTACGCATGCGAAGCGAAATCTAAAGATTTAAATTGTGGAAAGAAAAAATTAAACAATGTTTCTTAATAAGATATCGCTGACGTCACCCAAAGACGTATAGTGGAGGATAATTTCGATACCACGAGCAGTGTTCACGGTAGCTTAGTGGCTAAAGCACTGGCGTACTGAGCCAGGAGTCGCAAGTTCGAATCCTGCTCGTGAGCGATTTTTTCTTTCCACAATTTAAATCTTTAGATTTCGCTTCGCATGCGTAAATGCGTTAAAAATAATAAAAAATAATTTTTTCGTATGTTTCGGTTTAGGTATTTTTTGTCGGCACGTAAATGAATTTGACAGCTCTAAAATTGTTGCCATCCCTTTCTTGTGTTTGTAAAAGAGAGCGATAGTTTAAAATAAGTTTAGTTTGTGAACAAAGAATCAACACCACTATTGAGTATCATGAAAAAACCGGCCAAGTACCAGTCGGACTCGCGTACTAAGGGTTCCGTACCACCCATCGACCTAGCTGATACCTCATAAAAACTGATCTATTATGAGAGTTCACCTAAGGTGCAGCACTGCGCTTTGATGTCTTTTATATTTGCATCTCTTTCTTATTTAAATACCACCACAAGTTTGTTTTTGCCTTATTTATATTAACTTACTGAAATTCATAAAGTATAGCACTGAACATTGCTTTAACGAAAAGGTAAATCGGATTGAAGGACAAACTTAACTTTGCAGTGGAAAAAAATATTCTCCCATACATCGCAGTCTATATCACGTTTGATGCTCCAACTGAAAATGTAATTTTTTTAGCCGCATTTTTTATGTGATATAACTACAAATAACCGATTTTCAACTTTTTTTTTTAACTTGGTCCGTGTGGTGCCGGACTTAAAGAATAGCACCACCCTTATCTCTTCTCATGGGTGTCGTAAAAGGCGACTAAGGGATTCACCAGAGGATGGGCAGCAGCGTTCTCTGAGTATTTAACCAACCAACTGCGATCGCCAACCCGCCTGCCAAGCGTGGCGATTATGGCATATCCCCCCCTTAATTGGGGGAGGCCTATGTCCAGTAGTGGACGTCTTTCGGCTGTAATGATGAACCGATTTTCGGATTATTTCCTTTACTTGTGCTGTGAGACCTTGTTTTTTGCCAAATTTCATGATTCTAGGTTCACTGGAGGGGGAACGTGTAATTTAGGGTTTGTGTCCACGGATCAGACTGAATTAGCCACGTATCCAGGAGCGTTGTATCCACTGATACTGTGATCCGTTTCCAACAAATAAATAAATTAATATTTTACCCGCTGACCACGGTATCGGTGGCTACAAGAAAGCAAATACAATAAAAGTAACTGGATCGCGACGCGCCACCGTCACGGGCCTAGGTCAGCGACGCCAGCTGAGCCAGATACGCTTGCTACGCCAGCTACGTCGACTACGCCAGGTAAACCTGCTACGCCAGCTATGACAGCTACGCCAAGTGCTGGTCGGGCAGCAGACTACCCCGAGTCCGCCACCCGCAGGTCCCATCCTCCCGTAATTTTTTATAGATGTTTTCTTCTTCGTAGTCCGGGCGATGAAGCCAAGTTCCTTGATCCCAAAAGAAGGCGCGAGAACACTACTCAGCGAACACTCCTTCTGGGGCTACGATACCGACGGGAGTAGGTAAGGGTACAGTCCCCCCGCTGCCTGCCCAGCAGCAACGGCCTCGCCCAACTCGCTCAGTTTTCAATTCAATTAACTAAAATGTTAAAAATAAAATTCACTGAATAAAGTATTTTACTCACTGAAAAATATTTTTACCTTGTTTGTTAATTCAATAGTTAATAAATAAAAGCTTGTTTAAAAAAGATTTTTCATATAAAACGCCCATTGCCGAATTTTAAACGTTGTTCAATGTTCAAGTTAAAATTATTTAGCTATATCACAGATAATATAATGCTATATTGATAAAATTATTATTTTTACATAACATAACACATAACATCACGCCTGTATTTCCCCGAAGGGGTAGGCAGAGGTGTAATAGTACACCTACATTTCGCCAGTTATGTTATAGTCCCATGTAATAGGGGGCGAGCCTATTGCCATTGACCGGGCACAAATCCAGACTCCGGGCTGCTACTGAGAATTTCCCAATGAAAAAACCCAATAACACTTTTCCCGACCCGGGAATCGAACCCAGGACCCCACGCTCAGCAGTCGCGCTTGCAACCACTAGACCAATGAGGCAGTCTAGACCAATGAGGCAGTCATTATTTTATTTTTACAACAATCAAATTGTAGTGCAATATTTAGTTTCCTGTAGACAGATAATAATCATTGGCACCGTATGTCAAAAAATCCCAACGAAATGAAAGAAAGAATTCACAATAATAATAATAAAAAAATATTATGTTAACAAGTAGGTAGAAGATTGCAACAATACAATACTGTGAATTGCATTGTTTGTTACTGTCGAAGTATCATATCATATAGCATTACCTAAGTCAGCACTTTGCGTATGTCTCCAGTTGCATACTCCTGCATGCATGTATACCATGTTATAGGTAATGTACATAATATATTGACCTATTACTCTTCGAAATCATTTCGTCCATAGCCATCAGAAAGAATAATATAAACTCTTAGAACAAGTTAATAATCTATATAAGTATGAAGTATTTAAGTCTTATATTCAGAGACGAGCGTGAACTCAAGCTTCCAACTGTCAAATTGCACTGCATTTTGACAGTTGCAAGCATGAGTGACGCTTAGATTCATCTCTGAATATAATTCTAAGTCTCCTTCATCTCGAGCCTTTTCCCAATTAGGAATGTCGGAGTCGGTTTCCATTCCAACCAGATGCGGCTGAACATCAGTATTTTACACGGAGCGATTGCCATCAGACCCCCCCCCCTGCGACCCAGTTACTAGGTAATACTGACATTCGGAGGTTAGACCAGTTGTTAGACTTACAGGCTTGTGACTACCCGTAACGACTGCCATAGACATTCATATGACAACCGGGACCAACAGCTTAACGTGCTGTCCGAGGCACGGAGGGGTCTCGATGTGTAACGAAACGGTCACCCATCCACAGACTAACCGTGGCAAGTGCAGCTTAACCTTACAGATCGTACAATCCGCGAGGTTTTTACTTCGCCACGAGCCCCTCCAAGACTCCTTGTGTTCCTAAATTGTTATAAGAACATCGCCCTATCACCCTGATAAGTTTACCTAATAGGTATATAATTGTATAAGGGCCGGTATTTCGGATAGAATGGAAATGTGGGCATGGCGCGCGTGCCAACACTCTGCACCATAGTGCAGGGCATTTCAAAGCCTTTCTCAGTACGCCTTAACTTGTTTCTGTAAATACTGTAACAAAAACCGCAAAAATGCCTTATTGTGCTGTTTCTAACTGCAGAAACAAAAGCTGTAAAGTACATTTGATTAAAGTTAATTTTTTTTAAATATTGACGTCAATATATAAGGCGTAGTTCGTTCGAAAGTTGCCACGCATGAATCGCAAGTAAAATTGTGATTACAACCATTCTACTCTATCTATTTCTGTCTTCGATAAAAAATACATTTCTGTGAACCTGACAGATATCCATCGCGATGCCTTCGAATCTTTTTGCAGAAATCCAATATTCCAAGTTTGTATTCCATGTGATTCATAGCCGTTGAAGTAAAATAATCCATCGGATTAATTTTCAAGAACTACCAAGCAGTCCGATATAATTCCTAGAAAATCCTTCAGACCAAATCTATAAGGCATTTATAATGACTTCCTTTGATGAAATTCAATCCTTTTCAACGTCTTCAATAGGTACGGAATCTCATCAGTTTCCGATTGAGTTGCGCATATTAAAGTCCGGAACGGATTATATTTTTATAGTACCGGTACAACACAAACACAATCATGATTAATCGGATTTCGACAAATGGCCGGTCATTTGTGCGAACGATCGAAGACCGTGAATGTCCCGGTGCCTATCTAAAGTATCGAGATAATAGGTGCAGGGGCTGCGCGGCCACCCTGCCGCCGCCGCCGGCCGCCGGCTGCCGGCCTCCAGGGCCACTAAGGAATAATGTAAGTGTCCGGGGCGACATTTGCACCGAACTGCCGACGACCTCCGCCTCTTACTTATGCGGTTTTTAATATTTTTATTGTAATGGCTACGGTCACTCCAGAACAAAAACGGCATGGATTCATCTCTATTGTATAAGGTTTTTTTTGGACCGCTGAGTCTAGAGTAGGTAATAGTGTTTCTTTCAATATTTCTAGACTACCATATAATTGACCTTGTGTAGGTAATTCCTTATCATTTCTCTTTAAAAATAGATAAGGTAGGTAGTTTTGAATGGGTACATAGAAAATGCAATAACTGAAAACCTCTTAAGGTGTCATTGTACTCATCATTACGAACAACTTTTACTATTAAATAATACGTAACTATATGTATGTATTAGAGTATTTCCGGTTCAAAGTATTTAATCTATTTTTCGACCACCTGCTGACAACTACTTGAGCTAATTATTTTATTATTTTTAACGCATTTACGCATGCGAAGCGCAATCTAAAGATTTAAATTGTGGAAAGAAAAAAAAAAAATAACTCGCTCACGAGCAGGATACGAACCTGCGAATCCTGCTCGTGAGCGATTTTTTCTTTCCACAATTTAAATCTTTACTTGAGCTAAAATTTCACTTACCTACATAAGTTCAGTACCAATGCAATTTTATGGTATTATCTAGAGCTAATCTGATTATGAAGCCACAGGAACTCCTGAACTACACAACATTTCCTGTCGTGTTTGGGCTCGTTTGATTTGTCTCTTGACAAATACTGTATGTAGCACTAGTGGGGTTCAGGGGGACGATATAAAAGCCTGAACTTAAAAAGATTTTTTGTAAACATTTATTTCGAACTGAATGTCTATACAAGGATGCACATTATAATCATATCATAATAATCAAAGAACTGTCCAAACTATAATAGGCATAACTTAAAATATCCAATTTGTCTCCAAAGCTTTTCGCAGTTCCTGCATCCTGAGGTAAAGGTTGTATAAGAACGTGTAAAAAACAGCTGCGGCTGCCCCCCGCGACACCCTTGCGGTCACCGTTATTGTTGGCGACGGCCAGCGCACTAAAACTGCCCATAAAACACCCGCCGCACCGCCGATACATATCTACACTTATTGAAACTTTTCATTTCCGATATTAATAATTTTAGACTTCAGATTGTAACTTATGAGTAACTTCCTTTATTTCTATATTTTTTATCGTAAAGTGGAGTCTGCAATTTACGTAGGTATCTTGTATTTTTAACCGACTTCAAAAAAGGAGGAGGTTATGTATTCGGCGGGTTTTTTTTTTTTTTTTTCATGTATGTACACCGATTACTCCGAGATTTCTGGGCCGATTTGCGTGATTGTTTTTTTATTTGGTAGAGGAAGTCCGCGCGGTGGTCCCATATAAATTTTATTGACTTAGGTCGAGTAGTTTTTTAACCAGCTTCAATAAATCAGTTTAATTTAGCTTTGCTTACCTAGATGATCTACTAATAGTTTCGTTTTTCTGTGAATTATCAACTAAAAAGGATGAAATAAAAACTTTTTAACAAAAAATAAAACCGACTTCAAAAACCTTAACCAAAAAGTAAAAAATAATCCTTGTATGTATTTCAAAATCTTAATATAAACCAAAATTTTGAAGGCGGCGCGTGTTTTTCATGTATGTTCGCATAAACTTTTTTTACTATAGATAAGCGCTCGACAGTACATTATATATTACATGACGCAAAGGGACAGTCACGCGCCGCCTTCAAAATTTTGGTTTATGTTAAGATTTTGAAATACATACAAGGATTATTTTTTACTTTTTAGTTAAGGTTTTTGAAGTCGGTTTTATTTTTTGTTAAAAAGTTTTTATATTCGTTACACTTGAGATCATCATATCAGCTAGGAGATGTCCACGTCCACTAGTGAACAAAGGACCCACAGAATATTTCAAATGTTGTTTTGAACGAGGTAAAGTGGGAAAGCTCAGTGCTTTATATAATCAAATTAAAATGGACGTTTAAATCTCTAGTTACCCAGTATATGTATAGGTACATTTCGTGTCCTAAAAATAATAATTAAAATTTCATTATAATTTCAGCAAGCGCATCCAAACAGTCTTCTTCTATCGTGTTGACAAACAAACAGTAAAAGTTGAGCAAAGGTAGAAAAGATCTAACAGAACAAATATTAATAAAAAGAAGTCCGCTTGCTTTACTAGAGAGATAATATATGAGTTGAAATAAAATCTGTCAGTGACCGTTTATGGCGGAGTCCAGTTATTAAAATGTAGCGAGGCGTCAGGCCGCGCGTGGCTGGGGCGTAGCGGAGCGGGCTCGGCGTCTCCGCGCCGGCTACGACCACGACACGATCTGATTTATGTCCCGACCAGCAGTATTTTATTCGGCGGGCGCCTCAAGAAAACTATAAGTTTCCGTTCGGCAGGACCAGGGGAGTAGCCCAGTAAATATTGTCTCCGCTCACTGCATCAATACAGACAGATATCTATATTTATTACGCTACTTTGTAAGATAATTTAGTAATGGATTGGGATCATTACATTTTTATTCTGTAAATATGTTATAGCTAACAGGACGATTTATGCTACTATTTAGTAGTAAATTAGTTAACTCTTTTTTTATGCATAATATCTATGTTCAGCCGCATCTGGTTAAACTGGAAGCCGACCCTAATATAATTGGGAAAAGGCGCGGTGGATGATGATCTGTGTCTATCATTAAGTATCATTTATGTTTTACTTACGCTAAATATTTTTTATTCCTTCTGGAAACCGCAAACATAGACTAACTTTAATAATATATTAAAACCGATTGATTCAATAAAAAAATATTATCAATATTATGTCTTCCCTTAACTTAATGAATTATGTACCTATTAAGTAGTCTTTAATTCAACGAAATTTTCAGTTCTCGAGTTAAACTCTATAATTTTAATGTTAAAAAAAGATTTTTACCTACAGTTAAGTGAGATAGAAAAAGTGAAAAATTCTTCGAGTTAAATCATAATAATTAAGACTTTTTTTTTGTATACTTATTTGCAAATTAAAACTATCAATCCATTATTTATATTATACTTAGATGTAGTCTATGTTTTTTGTTTCCAGAACGACTAAAAATTTCAGGGTGTGTTTTCCTTAGTACCTAAATGTTAGCTTTTGTGGCTTTTCTGCTACGCATCGAATGTCAAAGAAGACATGTTACTGGTTACCTATTTGAAATTCACAACTACAAAGCACCTGTGCTAAACTGCTATCAACTATAAATCACGAATATTCACATCATAACTATGTGTCAAGTGTGACAGTGACTCCAAACGAAGCCGATTGGTCCGTCACGGCACTACGCTGGAGACGGATCTCAAAACGCGAACGGATCACCCTTTCCTTAACACTGTTCCCATATTATTATCATATTATGTGCGAAATTATTCCCCATACTTGTATCGGACGGACGTTAATGTTAGGTACATATGTTCAAATTCGTAATTTTTTAATTATGTATGGTGTTAACAGTACGAAATTTTTCCTAATAAAATTATAATCTTTGCGACTAGGGAATCTAATCCTGCATCGAAACTCAGTACCGCAGTCCTGCGGGATTGAGGTCATCAAACATTATTAATACATACTTTTTACGATTCGTCATGACCGTCTGTCTGTCTGTCTGTCCGTGTATGTCACAGCCACTTTTTTCCGAAACTATAAGAACAATACATACGGTTGAAACTTGGTAAGTAGGTAGATGTATTCTGTAAACCGCATTAATATTTTCGTAAAGAATTGAAAAAAAAAACAATAAATTTTGGGGGTTCCCCATACTGAGAAACTCAAAAAAAAAAAACATCAAACCCATACGTGTGGTGTATCTATGGATAGGTCTTCAAAAATGATATTGAGGTTTCTAATATCATTTTTTTCTAAATTGAAAAGTTTGTGCGAGAGACACTTCCAAAGTGGTAAAATGTGTTTGTCCCCCTGTAACTTCTAAAATAAGAGAATGATAAAACTAAAAAAATATATGATGTAGTAGTTTTTTTTAATACGTCATAAAAAAAAAACATAAATAATAATAATAATCATAAATCATATGCAAATAAATGATTTCTATTATATTCTATTCTAAATGGTAAACCCCAATTTACCTTTTAATTTCATAAACATAAACCTTATTTAACCACAGTTATAGCTAGATGAACAACTAAATAACTTCTTATACGTCCAAGGAAGGTACGGAACCCTCGGTGCGCGAGTCCGAGTCGCACTTGACCGATTTTTTTTACTTAATAGTATAGTATAACGGGCTGGTTTCCGCAACTCCATGTCTAGGCATGTATTTTGCGTCCGTACTTAATAGTAATAATGATACTATTTATTAATAATATATCAAAACATTTTTTTTAAATGTTACCACAGAAATATTTAGTGTTTCATCTTTTAAAGTATGTATTCAATAATTGTTTTTTTTTTAGTTGATCGTTTTTTGCTGCCCATGACGTGCAGCAAAATGCGATCAAATAAAAAAAAGCGCTTGAAGGAATAAAGACAGCCATTCCAAAGACAGACATTCCAGCGTCAGCGACTGAAAATGCATTGATTATATTTTTTTTCAAATAATAATGTTAACTAGGTAACAAAACAGGTACCTAGGTGTTGCAACCAAGGGTTCTGGGCCCTAATTTACGTAATTTCATGACGCGCCGATCAAGTTGCAGTGACGCTGCAGATCGTTTCTGACAGCGATCGCCGTAGATAAGAGAATACGAAAAGCATTGTTTTGATCGAAACTTAACTGCATTTGCACTTCTTTATTTACGTGAATTGGCCTTCTGGTTGCCCTTGCTAAGTGGCCTTAATATGAGTTGTTTAAATAACTTATATTTAAATAACTCATATTAAGGCCACTTAAAAATTGAATCGGCAGAACAGGTGTGAATTAATCTAAAGTTTAGGTACATCATATTTATTTGCTAAATTAGGCTAAATTATAATTTATTTCTTTAAAAACCTGTTGGTAGAATGGACTTCACATAATGATAAACTGCTTCTAAGTACTTTCCTCTATTGGCGCCGCATCCAATAAGTGTAACGCATTTGTGTTCACTGGTCATCATCATGTGATACTGATGGGGCGGGTATGGATACGGGTGAAGATACTGACCCATTTATTTCGAAGGCAACGCTGTAATTTATCTTCTAAAATATGTAAATAGTGAAGATTCTAGTGAATCTCCAACTGTAGTTTGTATATGTATACCAGGCCCCTCAGAAAGTATTGCGAAAAAAAGTTTTTATATATGGGAGACTGGCCAGTTATAATGTTTTTCGAAAATATGATTATTTATAAGTAAAAATAAGTAAGTTCCAATTTCAAAATTTCCCTCCACATTTTTTGCGAGTTAATTCAAAGTATTGTGTCTCACTGAAATATGGATCTGCGCCGGGAACATTTTAGAGCTATGATTTTATACGATTTCAAGTGTCGCCTGAAACCGGATGAATCGTACGATAGACTTCAAATGGCATTCATGGATGAAGGCCCTTCCAAGGCAACCGTGTATCGTTGGTATAACGAATTCAAGCGCGGTCGACCAACTTTGGGGGATGACGAAAGAAGCGGTCGCCCTTTGACGGCTGTTACCGAAGAAAACATGCTAGCAGTGAAAAATTTAATCCAAGACAATAGGCGAATTACATATCAGGAGATTCAACACATATTGAAGATTGGATCGGGAAGCGTTCACGAGATTCTACACAGCCATCTTCGCGTGAGGAGGATAGTATCACGCTGGGTGCCGCACAACCTCACCGATGCTCAGAAGCAGGCCCGGGTGGAATGGTGCCGTGATATGCTTAACAAATTTGAAGCAGGCTCGTCTCGGCGTGTTTACGACATTGTTACAGGTGATGAGTCCTGGATTTATTAATACGACCCAGAAACCAAGCGCCAGTCGACTGTTTGGGTGTTTCAAAATGAGCCAACGCCTACCAAAGTCAAGCGATCTAGAAGCGGGGGTAAGATTTTGATCGCTAGCTTTTTTAATTTGACTGGCCACTTGGTATCAATTCCCTTACGGGATCAAAGAAGCATTAATGCCGAATGGTATACTACCAAATGTTTGCCAGAAGTTTTCTCTGTTATAAGCAACAAGCGACCAAACACAGGGCTCCGCGGGCTACTGCTCCACCACGACAATGCACCTGCGCACACCGCACTCAAAACGAGGGACTTCCTGGACAGCACGCCAGTCAAACTCCTGGGTCACCCTCCTTACAGCCCTGATCTAGCACCGTGTGACTTCTTTTTATTCCCAAAAATAAAAAATCAGCTCAAAGGGATACAATTTTCGTCGCCGGAAGATGCGCTGGCTGCGTTCGAGCAGGCTGTAAACGAGGTGTCTGCGGCGGACTGGAAAAAGTGTTTTGAAAACTGGTTTAGGCGCATGAATCTTTGTATAGAGGCTGGTGGAAAGTACTTTGAAAAGATTTGATAAAAATATATGTACGTATAGAACAATTTTTTTTAGTTTCGCAAAACTTTCTGAGTGTCCCACGTACATACCGCACATAGCTTTTTCTGATTTGAATAGTTTTTTCAGTCTCGCCAATCCACGTATCCCGCATGTGTAGTCCCGCTTTACTGATCCCGCAAAATTCATCGGTATTGGATTTCCTACTTGCGACTACCCTAAATAGTTTCTGATGGCGATTCTGTTTTGCGTTTCAATAACTAATGTACTATGTTTATATTTGGGTCTCTAAATCATATTTAGGTAAATGGTAATAGCTCTAATGAAAAGCCATAGGCATTGGCACTATTGGCAAACCCAACCCTAAGTCATTGTTTTGTCTTTACTACAGAAAATGTTAGAAATTAATGATCTCTATAATATGTACAACGTTCCATCTCGCCAAAGAGTTCGATAAGTAGGCCTAGTTGTCAAACTCAACTGATGAGTGAGTGATGTAGGCCCCCGGCACACGAAGCGACGCCAGGACCTACTAATGAGTCGTCACTGTCGTTGGAACCCGCCCACGAGCGGTGATCAACTCGCCTGCTGGCACTGAGTGACGGCACAACCTTAATTCCTTTAATTTATCTAATTTCGTTTGTCATCGTCCTTTTTAAATGTCAATAACTTTTCTATAAATCCTACTAATATTAACATACCATATATAAAGAACGTAATAAAAATGGTTTATTGTCTCAGTTAACGGCGCGCTACATTTAAATAACTAAACAGCGTAACATGTACACAAACAGGTTACTAACAGGTAGGTATAAAAAGAAAATAAAACGAAAAACACATAAAATATAAGGAAAGTAGAGTTGACCGCATGACATTGGCAACACCTGAATTAGAAAACCGCTCTTACTGCTTACGAAATAATCGCGCTTTTAATGAACTGTTGTAACTGTTTGGATGTTTGTTACTCAATCAGGGCATACAGATAGAATATAACCCGGATTAACTAATAGGCTACTTTTTATCCCGGGAAGATGAACAGTTCCCGAGAGATGCGCTATAAACGACATCCATGCGGTCAAAGCTGCGGGCATGGGCTGGTACTGATTAAAGGGAAAATAAAATAAGAAAGAATCTTAGACCTGCAAAAGTTTATATGCCGTTAGAGTTAAGACCATCATTGAGCTATAATTAATTAATTACTAATAATACCTCAATGATGACCATAAAGTTTTTGCATTATTTTGCAAGTATTTAATAACATAATAATCTGGTTGTTGCCCGACGGATTGAATACCCAAAAGTCCAACGGACCGTACAGTGTTTTAAGCCTCAAATACAGTAGAGGGGACAAATTGTTGCGGAACATGACGCTCAACATGGAATCTACGTGACGCTGCAACGTTGCTCAGTGTCCTTCAACGTTCCGCACAACATTTTGCGGCACAGTAACGTGTCGCGAGACATGTTGCAAGCTTCCTTCTGGCTAGTGTGGACTGCAAAATGTTCCGCGACATTGTCTCTCGGACATTCAGGTCGAGCGACATGTTTCGCAACATGTCGCTCCATTTGTCCCCTAGTATATTTGAGGCTTTACCTAAACCCAAAAGACATTCTTGAATTTTCATGGATAACCAATTAACTAAATCATTTAAATGATAACAGGTAACAGTAAGTTATAAGACTTAATTTAGTTTATAATAATATCCGGTAGAAGCCAGTTGTAGCCGTCACTACCCGGTCAATGAATATAGCCAAGTCCAATTACGTGATTGGATTAGCCGGTCGCAAAGGTTCAACGCGTTGTTAGTGTTGTCACCTAACTCAAGTACTTATTATAGGACACGTAACAATCAATTATACTATCTAACATACATAACCTAGAAAAATAAGATAAGAGAAGTATAATAATGTCTATGGCTCAGATTAAGTCTATGGATTCAGATGCCGTAATCGCATACTACTTGACTTACGGCCAAAATTAATATCCAATCTATCCACGATATGCCCTACTAGAGATAGGAATTTGACAAGCTCCATACAAAATATGTCAATTTTCTATCTCTAGTAGGGTAAATCGTGGATAGTTTGGATATTAATTTCGGCCGCTGCGTCATTCGTAAATATGTGTGGCCAGCGCACGGCTACACATCAAACTATACATGTCCTATATAAGCTGACATTGCGTTGTATAAGCTTTCAGTACAATTAGAGGTCAGCAGAGGAGGTATATACTGAGACGAACACACGGTAAGCAGGCGGGTGTACCCACGGAATACTTGAATAAGAATGGAATTGGTATAGTACACAGTTTCTTCGGAAACCCGTGTCGCCTAACTCTCCCACTATCCGTCTCACTACTACATAAGCACTGTATCTAGCTTGTATCTAGATATCTAAACGCATACGCGTGCAAGAAATACTACACTGAACGCGGCCCTACTATTAGCTGTCACGTCTGTCACACATAAACGTCGACCATGTGCGAACGCACCACTACATTCGAACAGGTCGTTAGTGATGTCCATGTACAAAAAACTAATTTTATGAATGTTATCGATATTTTCAACGATTTTCGCACATGGTCTTGGAATAAAAATAATTTGTCCTACATAAGGAATTGGAAAGTTACTGTTTCATGATATACTTAATTATTAAAAATAACGTCTGACACGTTTTAAAACAAGCAGCGCGAGGTAAGGCGAAAAATAAAAAGTAGTTTTTCGATTTTTAACCTACTTTAAATTTGCTATAAGACCTGGTTTGGTGTTTTGCGTAAATAAGATATACAATTCTGCATATTTGCGGATTGGTTTTCTTTTTAAATCGTAACTTATAAAATAATTACTGCCCAACATACTAAAGTCGTCATTTTTTTTTAGTTTTTTGTAAACTTTTTGTTTTTTGTATTGTATTGTATTGAAAACTAAAAATAAAATAATATGCCCCTTATTACGAAAGTTTAGACCACGTTTAAGGGGAATATAGCAGCCAAGTGGCGCCCCCATCAGTAAACAAATTATTACTCGCTGAATACAAGTACAGGTACTGTAGTTTAATCTGAAACTATTAACTCTGTAAATTATACTTCGCTGTAATTGTACATAGAAAAAATGCGAGAAACGGCCACTTTTGGCATTTTTTCTATCTACAACTACTGCGAAATATATTTTACAGAGTTAATAGTTTCTGATTGTACCTGTACTTCAACTTTTAAAAACGAATTTTCGATAAATTGTGTATTCAGCGAGTGTTTTTTTTTTCTGACGGAGGCAACACTTGGCTGCTACATTCCCCTTAAGAACTTGTTAAAACCGGGTGTAATCCAAATTCCATACATAACAAAGGTATTTAACCACCAAAACGAAGAGGAGAGGATATGTGTCGAACAACCAATAGGATTGCGTTATTTTCATATTTCACCGCCTAGCTTCAACATTATTTATTTATTTAAACTTCATACAATACATGTACATAGGTGGACTTAATGCCTTTGGCTTTCTCTCCCAGTCAACCAGGTATTCTATATCTAACGCAGTCTTATTGGTGGCTTGCGACACATCTCGTCAAATCTCGTCTCTGCGTTTTGTTGGAAACCGAGCCTAAAACCCGATTTTTAACAGACTTCAAAAAAGGAGGAGGTTCTCAATTCAATTGTATGTTTTTTTTTGTATGTTTGTTACCTCAGAACTCCGTCATTTATAAACCGATTTCGAAAGTTATTTATTTATTTGAAAGGATATACTTCCAGTTTGGTTCCATTTTCATCAAAATCCAGTTTTGATGATGGGATCCATGTGAAATTGAGGTAACTTCTCAAATATTATAGGCATACACATAGCGATTTTGGTATATTCATCAACAAGTCAAGCATTTGCATTCAGAAAAAAACATTTGGTGAAGATCTGATGAAGGTCATAGGAGATAAAGAGGGAACTCTTCAATGGATGACAGCAAATTATCCGGGATTACAGCAATCGCTTGTCTTTCTATTGTTAATTCCACTCAAAACAATAAACTAAAAAAAACCGACTTCAAAAAAATAAAATATTTGAATAATTTTTTTTTTCAGTTTTTTCTTAAATCAATCCGAATCAAAGGCACCTACTCCCTAAACTGTTTCACACAAATTTTATTATTTTATTCTTTTTTAAGTTGGTTTTTACTTTTTTAATGTGGTTTATGTTTATGATAATTATTTTATTATTTTAACGCATTTTACGCATGCGAAGCGAATTCTAAAGATATAAATTGTGAAAAGAAAAAATCGCTCACGAGCAGGATTCGAACCTGCGACTCCTGGCTCAGTACGCTAGTGCTTTAGCCACTAAACTACAGTGAACACTGCTCGTGGTATCGAAATTATCCTCCACTATACGTCTTTGGGTGACGTCAGCTATATCTTATTAAGAAACATTGTTCCTTAACCGACTCGACTAACTTTACAGTTAAATCAAAGTCGTATAGATATGCCTACCCTTACTAATTATTTTATTGTTTTTATTCTTTCCACAATTTATATCTTTATAATTATGATAATTGATAAATATCAAAACTCGAAATTGCGAATAAATAATTTCGACCAAGAATCTACCTAAAAATAAAATTATTATGCATTTAAAATAATAAAAATGAGGAATATTTATTTTAAAACAGAAAGTATACACCGAATTAATTATATCGATAATGCATTCAATATGTTACTACACTATCGATACGCGGGGATTTTGGTGACAGTCAGGCAAATGAGGTGAAGGCGACATCGAAAGAAACGCAATACATTACGCGGTTACTCACGTAGTGAAATTCGATATCCACGTTTTATAAGCAATGTATAATTTTTTATCAGTTTGCGATTTGTCATGAATCACATAATACTAAGAAAATATTTGCAAATATCACAACTAATTAAAGGTTTTTAGACTTACCGATGAAAAGAAATCCCTCGTTTAGTTAAACTACACACCTCGCTTCTTTTTCGGTATGATATAATGGCGCAAGACGGCATAATTATTATTTTTTCGCACAGCAACGTACTCTGTCACAGCCTGGCCGCAATGTTTAAGCTGTGACGCGGATTTTGGTTAAATTAGCGCGTCTGCTCAAAAGCGCGGCGCGCCTATCCCGCCCACAATTCCCCTCTATTTATATTCATTTCCTCTATGGGTGTACCACATACCAACTAGGTGTTTAATTGTCTTGTTCATGTAGTACCTAGGTATAGATGTGTTTCCGGTATATGATCAAGATGTTCATTACAAAAATCTAATTTCTGTCACATCCGGAAAGATTTGAAGCGCTTAAAATTCTAAAAAGTGCATAATTCAAAATTTCAGTTTTTTTTTCAGGATGGGTGGTACTTCAGTCTATATGTCACCAAGTGTCCACAAGCGGAAGATTTGTGTGCCTCCTTGTTCAAATTAGTCGTAGATCTGTGTCATTTCGGGTTTATGTTATTCCGTGAACTGAAAAACAATCAAAACTGAAAACTTACCACGAAGACCATCCGCTTACGAAATACTGTATTATAATGCGTCTGACACGCCTTGGAACTCAGATCAACTACAATTTTTATGACAAGAAAAAACTTCATCAGGTTTTCATCAGATCTTTTCTCCAATGGGGCCATCTTAGGAGAAAACCCTTTCAAACGAAAAAAAGAGTCATCCAAATCGGTACATATATGTCGGAGTTATGCCCGAAAATACATACAAAAAAAAATATATAGATATATACAGAGAATTGAGAACCTCCTCTTTTTTGAAGTCAGTTAAAAACGAGACTTAACGCAACCCAAAAATACTGTGATTTCTTTCGGTTAACAATTCATCACTCCTTTGCCATAGAAACCGTAAAAGGTGGCTGAAGCATTGCCTATACTTATGAAGTAATCTGTGTAGTCCATCCGCTCAAATTGTGGCGGTACACCCAAACGGCAGGAATTTGATAAAATCTAAGAGATGGCAGGCACTTGCCACGGTCAGTCTGTGGATGGGTGACCATTTCGTTACATATCGAGACCCCTCCTCGCCTCGGAGATTACGTTAAGCTGTCGGTCCCAGTTGTCATACGAATATCGGCGGCAGTCGTTATGGGTAGTCAGATGCCTGAAAGTCTGACAACTAGTCTGGGGCACACCAAGAACAAGTGCCAGACCAAAGAACATCCCTGTGTCCACTGTGCGGAGGAAGGTCACAAGCAGGACAGCTGCCCGATCAAAACAAAAAACGGCGTGCCCAAGTATGTCAATTGCGCTGAACATAACACGACACCAAACACAAAGCCACATCCGACAAATGCCCGAGAGTAAAGTCCATGCGACTCAAAATAAACGATAGGATCGACTACGGACAACAGTAGCACAACCAAAAACAATACACAAAACCGAACATCACCACCATTAGACCGAAGAGCAACACATCTTATCAAATAGCAGTACCCCCTTTATTTTTGTATAAAATCACGATGACAGATATTGAAAACCAAATAAAATAATTAAAAAAAACCTACGAATGTCAGTGTTACCCAATAACGGGGTTGCGGGGGTCTAATGCCAGTCGATCCGTGTAAAATACCAGTGGCGTGCATTCCATATAGGCAAATAAGCAATGCCTACCTCGTTAGAATTTAATATTAACTATTACTAAATCAATTAATCAGCGTATTAAAAAAAAACAATTAACATATGTACTCAATAATAATGTATGAATTCAATGCAAAACGTACCTCAATGTGCAATGTGCGTTCGCACGATTGCCTGTCACGTTCACACACACAATCAAACCTTTTTGGTAACCATATACACTATTATACACACACACTACTTTAGGCTAATACCCGAAGTCATACGACAAAAAAATGAATCACGATATGGCTATGCGTAAATAACTAACATTTGACATTTCGCAATTTAGCCGTCTTATCAAGCGTCACCTGCTTCCGAAAACGTCGCAGGTGACATAACTGAACGTAGCCCTATGGGTTGTCCGTAACGTTTTTTACACGTAACTGTTATGCGTTAGTAGTTTTGAATCCTATTATTTTGTAACTAGATATTTCCATACAAAGTGATCGTTATAATAAAACTAAACCCAACATTTGAAAAATAGCGGCGAAATAAAGATAATTATTGTTTTATTGAAATTACTGCATTTAAGTGTTCACATTAATAATTTGTAAATGGTATTCGAAGGGTCGAATAAAAAGATTACAATATTTATTATTATTTTGATGATTGTTTGTACATTGCTACACATTCATCGTAAAATAATGAAGCTCAATATACGCTCATAACAAAATAACGATAAATAGATTTATAACGTTATTTAAGTAATGTAATAACGAATGGTGTATAATAATTGTAGAAATACTATTGTTTTCGTGCTCCGAAAATCTATTGTGTAACTTTGTACGTAAAATAATCGTTACATTACTATGCCAACGTACTACGTATTCGATTATCACCCTCATAAATATTTTCTCAAACCGACGTTAAATAACGCCCAACTCGTAGATTTACTATGGCCCAACTCTAATTGGCTGTTGACACTTGACAGAACTTGACATATGCGTGACGAATTGCATAAATCGTGTAATAATTAGTTCGTTTTATTGTGAATTGTGAAGTTTTTTGTAAAAATATTGATGTAAACATGGATAAATTAGAGTGCTCGGTTTGTGGGGAAGACTATGCTTAGAGAAATTACGAGAAACCCATTCAATCAGTTTTCGTTTGTTGACAAAACAAAAAAGTGCATTTCAGTAGACAAACACATCAAAATCTGTATTTGACTCAAGAAAAGGTAAAATGTTATGACTATTACATAACACGTTAATACAACTGTTTTGTACGTAGACGGAGAAACGTTTTGTATGAAATGTGTGTAGGTAAGTATCAGATTTTTTAATAATTTTACACTATAGTAACTTGCTCAGTCTGCTTAGTGACTGCCTACCTAGGCCAAAAACCAATGCACGCCACTGTAAAATACTGATGTTCAGGCGCAGTGGTCAGACTGAAAACCGAACCCAATATAATTGGGAAAAGGCGAGGAGGATGAAAAGATGGCAGAAAAAAATTGTGTCTGTTTTTATTATTAGTAAGGATAAAATTAAGATGGCTAACTACATAGAATTAAACGCTACTCTTCATCACTGGAAGTGTCCTTGGAATCATAGGACGCCACTATTTGAGCGGACGGACTTTAAACTGGCTGTTATGTTGATAGCAATATAAAGTAAAACAATTTCCTCAACTCCTTATTTTACAAAAAAATGTCTATCGTAAACAAATTTTAAAAACTGAATATGTACACCCAAACACTCAATATGTTCTATGATTTCTATTGAATATACCTAGTGTCCACGAGTCCACGAGTCATATGAAATCCTTGCTTTTTTTCATACTTATAGTAGGTACCACCAATCACCAAAGTGTTTAGTGAACCCACAAATCGAATCCACTTCAAAGATATACTGTCCAACTGGTTGGTCAAAATGAGTGGGTCCACAAGTCAGTCATTATTTCAACTGATTTTTATGACTCGTAGACCCATCGACCTGTGGGACCACGAGGCATTCAAATTAATATTTTGTACCACGCACTGGTGGGTCTAATTGGTGGGTGGAGTCATACACCAATATTTCATTGAGCCTGTACTGGTCCCACTGCAGGGTGAAGGCCTCCATACTCTCCTTTCACTTTTCTTTATCTGCGTGGCTCAGTCTTTTTGAAAGGGATCCAGTTCATCCCGCAAGTTCCGTGTGGGCCTGCCGCGTTGGCGTTCAAGCGTTTGCATAGTTCATACAAACCATAAATAAGATAATTATAGCTTAAATGTATACCTTGGTAACTGAGGCTAATGTCCCCGAGGCCCACTTACCTAATTAAGAAATGAAAAATCTGCAATTACGAAGAAAAACATTGCAGTTGATTTTTGTCGACGTTAACACTTCGCATCAGATTAGTGTAGGTAAAAATTTCTCGCAATATTATAATTATTTAAAAAAAAAAAAAAAAATACTTACGTTGTGTTATATTAATGAGCTATAGGTAAGTATCAGTGTAGGTATGCATATTTTGTGCATCTAAGCAACGAAAATCCACCGCTATAATGTGAACTTATAAGCTTTGATTTAAAATAACTTTAGGATTCTTATACTACGTTACCAGAAATAATAGTTAATTTCTTGATTAAGTATAACTTCAGGTAATTTTAGGATTCCAACAAGGTCTTATGAGAGCCACGATGAACGATATGCTGAAAATAAGAATATCTATTGCAGTCGTTACGGGTAGTCAGAAGCCCAAAATTCTGACAACTGGTCTCACCTTAATAATTTCTTAGGTTGTCGCGATAACTACACATTATAGTAAAATAAGTTTAACCATAAACCACCAACCTACTTTAACCACGTATATTATTTAAATTGGTCTCACCTCACCTTATTAGGATGTCGGTATAACTGGGTTGCGGGGGTCTTATGGCAGTAACTCCGTGTAAAATACTGATGTTCAGCCACATCAGCCGCATGTTAGACTGGAAGCCAACCCCATCATAATTGGGAAAAGAAACGGATAAAATGTTTCTTTCATGAAACTGTTACAGAAAGCTGTCTGTACCAGACATTGTTTCTTTAACAGTAGAACTTGTATATAGACATGAGAGAGTTGAGTTGAGCCCATATGCTTCCAGAATAATCATGAGAGAGTAGTAACAAAATCACAAAGTTATGTTTTGTTTTTGGCACGATTCGTTTTAGCACAAGTGTAATTAATTATGGGCGAACTACGAAACATCACACAACTAAGTATAACTGACAATCAAATTACCTTTTAGCCGCTAACGTTAATTTGATCGTTACACGTATAGTTTTGTCGACGCTGTTCCACGGAGGGTCATTAGGGCCCAATTGTTTTGTGACGATGTGCCCAATGAGGCCCGCGATTACCGCGCGGTAGGTGTGCCCTCCGCCCTAGGCCTGACCGCACGCTGATTGAACACTTGTTTCGCGATCATTTATCACTCTGCCATTTCGATTTGTTTAACCATTTCATTGCGTATGCAGTTTAGTGTTATACAGGTGTTGTACAGTCGGTATATGTACTGATTATGCAGCTACTAGAAATATAGTTTTTTTTTTCGACAATCTGCAATGTTTTTTGAAAGAAGTTCCCGAAGTTCCTCGTGGGGGCTTGCGGTAGGTGTAATTCGGGATAAAACGTAGTGTCACGTCACGCTAATATTTTCGTTATACCCATAGAGTACATTGAATATACGGACATAGAGTGGTCACTGTCAGCTGACCTCACCTTTAAGCGCGTCTGGTAGGTAACTTCAAAGTTACAGCCAACTATTAAATAAAACATACAAAAAGACATATATTACTGGGGAGCGGTTGGGCCGATGTAGAAGACTACAGAAGTTGAAAACGTCGATTTTCATCGTCGGCGCTCACCATTTTGTCAACCTGGTTCAAACTGGTCATTCTTCTGGACTGCGATAGAGTCGTAGCTTCTCCACTTCTGAAAGTGGTTTTTCTTGGTCGCAAACGGGATTTAATCATTTTGACTTTCAGTCGACGCCAGAAGTTTAATAATATCGCAAACTGATTATTTGTCAAACTATAGCGTATACTAAATACAGTTTCTTTGGTACAAATCCGTTAAGCAGTTTCGACGCTAGCTTTACACGACTTTAAACTTTATTGGTTTTAGTGTTTATTTTGTTTCTTCTTCACTCAAGAAATAATATGAGCACAAAGAATAATAACAAATGAAAAATGCAGTCACATATTAGCTTATTACAAATAAATTCTATACAATATAATATATTATTAATAAATTGTACTATTTATTTCACTTAATTTATAAATTGTAAGGTTTTATAGGGTGTTAGGATTCCAATTTTCATTTCATTTTTCATTTTCAAGTTTTTACAATAATGTGAATTCGCCAAAAATATTAGACAAATACTAAGGTTTGACCCATAGAGTTACCAGTTATACAAAGTCTTTGGTTTGACCGCTGTCTATAAGAAAGCATCAAAGACATAGTATTATTTTAGATCTTGTCATTAAAAATGAACTTGAGAAATCTGAACTTTCTTCATAAATTACAGCTTGTTCAGACTTTAAAAGCTGCTCATATTATACCTACTGACATACATACGTCTTACGTTGCATACCTATGAAGTTCAATCTAAAAATATTTATATTAGCGGCGTAGCGCACCGGATACGTATTGATAAAGCGCGATTACTATTACATTGTGTCACGGGTACGTGCAGGGATTCCAGCAGTGTCACACACACACTACCAGTGGCAGTGTTATGAAACGCTCACCTTGAGCCTCTGCAACGCGATCGCGCCGACACCGTGTTTTCACGAACCCGACACCCGCCCGCGCCGTACTTATCGACACCGTGTGACGATCCTTGTTTTAGTTTGTTATGTTACACGTGATTACAAATCAAAGAATACCTACTTTGCCGCTTATTTTGTAATAAAACTCATCGTTTCAAAAACTTTTATTTCAACATGGAAGAATACCCTTTTCATGTCCACATCAGTAGGTAGGTACACAACTTAGAAAAATGATTAATAAATCACACTACGACAGCATAATTGATCAAAGTAGCAGGTTCGATTGTTAAAAGTATTAAGTATGACAATACGTGGTTACAATAGGTTTGTTTTATAAATAAATCGAGTCATACGTCAATCGGTGCTGCCTACAAGCGCTGCTACACTTTCGCAATGCTTCGAGGTTACGCTTCCGGAAGATGGACGAGCAAATTGTCACGTTAAGCAAAACCCATGACCCAACCAACACTAGGTACATGTTGGTAGACATACTTATAAGTTGTAAGGAAGCAACACGTATGGTAGCCATATAAATATGATAATATTTAATTGATTATAACCATAACTATCATCCCCTATTGAGCCGCATTCAGTTTAAGTTGCCAACTTAGTAAATAATAACAACTAACAACAACTACTATCTACACCTCTTGTAATAACTAACTTTTTAGGGTTTCGTAAAAGGAAAAAACTAAACCCTTATAGGATCACTCTCGAGTCTGTCTATCTGTCGTTCTGTCAAAGCTTATTTTCTCCGAATGTACTGGACGAAAAATATAGCAATTTGGTACATATATAGAGTTTAATGAGTCAATCACGGACGTAAATAAACGAATTTTAATTTTGGGGGGCAAATTAGAAAGTTGGAAAAATCAAGTGCATCATGGTGACATCAAATAAAAGGATTCGTAATAATAAATACAAACATGTATTGTTTATAATTTTAAACTGCATAGTTTAAAAGATATTAACAAAAATAAATAGTTAGTTAGTCATAGTTTACAGAAAAACCTAAACGCACTTCCTAAGTCTTAAAGTACTCACGGAAAACGGACTGGTATGGAACCCTCTTCACGCGAGTTCGACTCGCACTTGACCGGTTTGTATTTACATTCTATATTCCAACACATCTAAACACAAAACACAAAAACACAATTTTTAGTATTTGCCATGACAGAGGCCATCATCATCATTTCAGGCGAAAGATGTCCACTGCTAGACGTAGGCCTATAATATGATTTATTTTGATTGTCTATAACTTAACATTCGCAAGGAGAAGTGGTGAGAAGAGCTTATCGGTATTTGATCATTAACAGCGTCAGGATTGAAATATTTACTATCACAAAATAATTATCACAACAGCGCTTCATCATCATCATCATTTTAGCCAAAAGACGTCCACTGCTGGACATAGGCCTCCCCATGCATCGCCACAACGACAGAGGCCATCGTAATACATATCCTGTGAAAATTTCAACTAGCTACCTATTACGGTTCAGAAGATCAATGTGATATAAGTGATACAACCCTGTGACAGATGGACGGATGGACGGACAGACTGCGGCATAGTAATAGGCTCCCAGGAACCATAACAAAAATGACCACTTCAAACCTAAATATTTCGTAAATGGCACCCTGGATCAATTTATAAGACAACCCCTTATATTTTGAAATACCTATTTAACAATACGTATCCTACAGTGTAGGGCCTACACGATGGGATATGCAAAAGAAAAAAAACAGTCCCACTTTACATGTAGGGGAGGCTGGGGAGGAAAAGAAGACTTTTTGTAGATTTTTGTCATAACTTTGTAGGCATAATAATAATGTTTAATCATCATAACACTCGCTGTCTTAGAACAAAATGGCTGTAAAAGACTGTCGGACAGATAGACGGACGGACGGATATTGCGAAACTACAAGAGTTCTCTGTTCGACTACGGAACCCTAAAAATGTATTTATTGCCTCCTAAGCGCTGTTGCTCAAAGGGCAATGGAGAAGGCTATGCTCGGAGTGTCCCTGCGTGATCGTATCAGAAATGAGGAGATTAGCAGGAGAACGAAGGTAACCGACATAGCCCGAAGAATTGTCAAACTTAAGTGGCAGTGGGTGGGGCACATTGCTCGCAGAATGGATGGCTGGATGGCCGTAAAGTTCTGGAGTGGCGACCGCGTACTGGAAAGCGCAGCGTGGGTAGGCCCCCCACAAGGTGGACCTACGACCTGTTGAAGGTCGCGAGAATCCACTGGATGCGGAAGGTGCAGGCAGTCATTGTGGCGATGCTTGGGGAAGGCCAGCAGTGGACGTCTTTTGGCTAAAATGATGATGATGATGAAGCGCTGTTGTGATAATTATTTTGTGATAGTAAATATTTCAATCCTGACGCTGTTAATGATCAAATACCGATAAGCTCTTCTCACCACCTCTCCTTGCGAATGTTAATTTATAGACAAGCAAAATAAATCATAATATTTAATTGAATTATAATGATATTGTATAATAAAGTAGTTTCGAAACTTTGTCACGCTTCTGGGAATAGTATTTCAGGCAGTACCGCGAACAGGATGTCGCCTGCAATTTGATCTGGTCGTGCCGGCCAATATGTAAATACGTTACGTTGTTTCACATAGATATTGAATGCTTTGTTTTATTTGTAGCTGCTGTTTCATCATCATCATCATTTCAGCCGTAAGACGTCCACTGCTGGACACAGGCCTCCCCCAAGCATATATTGGGGGGATATGCCATAATCGCCACGCTTGGCAGGCGGGTTGGCGATCGCAGTTGGTTGGTTAAATACTCAGAGAACGCTGCTGTTTATGATAATTTATATATTACAATGATTTTAAAAAGGTTTTAGAAATAATTTCCTACTTATTAAATTATAAATAATTTGTCATTTCTAGGTGCTACGCAATTTGCTACGCTACGTAGCAGCCACCCACAGTATTCGAAATTACATCCTTTGTCTTTTTTTTTCAAATTTGTAGCATTAGAATAGATATAACTAACGAAATATCCTTTTGATATTGTTTGTATAGTGTATAATAATTGAGAATGAGATGAAGAGTAAAAAGGAAAAAAGGTACCTGCTTTATCAAAAACATAATTTCCAATTCAATTATAAATCTATTGCATTGATAACAAAGCTCAAAATTGCAAAGACCTCTGACCCGTATTAATGCAGTTTCTGTAATATTCAAAATGTCCTAAGTGCAGCATAGAAGAAAACCTTACTGTTTTGATGATTTCAAACGAAGACCCACCGGCCAGTGGGACCACGAGGCATACAAATTAAATATTTTGTACCACTGGTGGTTCAAAATGAGTGGGTCCACGAGTCATCATTATTCCAACAGATTTTTATGACTCGTAGACCCACCGGCCAGTGGGACCACGAGGCATACAAAATAATATTTTGTACCACTGGTGGGTCAAATTGGTGGGACCACGAGTCATACACCCAGCTGAGTGGGTCATGATTCCGATTTGTTGACTGTACCTACACAGTGTACGGTCGACCTACAAAAACCTTGACCACTTTAAATAGGATTTGAGCAAAGTAAATTTGCATGGGGCTGTTTATATCACTTCGTGTACAAGGTTCTAATTGTGGTAAAGGTTTTCTTTAGCCAATTGTACACATAATTGTGTCCAGATATTATTTTTCCGAACTAAAATATGTTTGGATAAAATACTTTTTCGTATTTTCTCAACAACAACTAGTAAAGTACCTATTGTATAAATTACGCCTACAATGTGTACATAATAATTTCAAACAATAAAGCACTTAATTCAAATCTCCTGCAGAGATGTCAGTGATTGAACACAACTTGAACCGTTATCAGAACATTTGTGAACATATTTGCATAGATCAGGGAGCTCCAGGCGTCTACTCTTGACGTCGCTTCACTGTTGGTAGAATTCAACATTCGTCACTCAATGCACGCACTCACATGCAATGCTTGCTTATACCAATTCACCAGGGTAATAGCGGGGACTTCCACAAACCCTTCCTAGGATTTTGTGTAACATTGCACGCTGCTTATGTATGCGTGTGTCAAGCGTGGAATTGTGGAAGTCAAGCATCAGTACATGTATGGAAATAGTCAGCAGGTGTGCGACAAGCGCGGTCTGCCGGTTCGTTTGACGACAATCGTGTTTGCGGCGGATCCCCGCGGCGCCGACGGCGTGAGCCCGTCACGCGCCCAACCATACCCTGCGCTGAATGTGGAAACAGATCTTTTATGAACACTGATAGAAATTGGGAAAATAACTAAAAATATACGTAGCTGTTATTCGTTTCTATGCCCAAAATCTGTCTCTACAACCTTATTCTTAGTTTATACTAAATCTCTTAAGGGGTCATTTTTCATTCATTATCATTAAGCGATGCAACGACTGCGCGGATTGTACGATCTGCAAGGTTAAGCTGCACTTGCCGCGGTCAGTCTGTGGATGGGTGACCGTTTCGATACACATCGAGACCCCTCCGTGCCTCGGAGAGCACGTTAAGCTGTCGGTCCCGGTTGTCATACGAATATCTATGGCAGTCGTTACGGGCAGTCAGAAGCCTGAAAGTCTGACAACTGGTCTAACCTCCGAATGTCAGTATTACCCAGTAATTGGGTTGCGGGGGTCTGATGGCAGTCGCTCCGTGTAAAATACTGATGTTCAGCCGCATCTGGCTAGACTGGAAGCCGACCCCAATATAATTGGGAAAAGGCTCGGAGGATGATGATATCATTATTTTCACGCAAAATACACGCCAAGCGTGGAGTTGCGGAAAATGGCCCGTTATACCAAAAAAAAGGGGTCATTATACTCATCAGTATGAACAACTTTTACTACGGGACCAAAACTGAAATCGCGAAAAATTAATCAGATGATCCCTACATTTTTTCGATTGGTGTGAACACAAATGTAGGGATCACATGATTTATTTTTCGCGATTTCAGGTTTGGTAGTAATGACAATGATGAGTACAATGACCCCTTGAGAGGTTTAATACAATGAGGTTGTATAGCCCAAAATAATGTTCACTGAGAGAAACATCCAACATATTGTTGTTGTTTCAGTAAGTTAGGTATAAGCTGTAAAGGCATACAATTATGCAATAATAGCATCAGATCCAAATACATTAAAAATATATACATCAGATCCAATCTTATATTATTTTTAAAAGGCTGTCGATCTATCTTATAGACTATAGTCACGTGAAATCAAAAACTCCTTTCCATACAGGTGTGTATTAAGAAAACTGCTTACAGCAGCATCACAAAAGTTCCTTCCACACTATTTAACATGATGGAAGGCAGTGTCTTTGATGCGGCTCCCGCGACGCGTTAAACAAGACTCGAAAGAGTGCAGGGCTCCGGCGCGGCGTGGCTGAAGGGCGGCATAATTCACTTAAATCATGCTTAAATCACGTACGGACTCAAAAGACCTTCACTTGCGGCTTTAACGCCACACCTCGCACATTTAATACTTTCACTTGACGCTTAACATAGTGTATTAGGTATTTTTCTTGTATAAAATGTTTTATAGCGGCTTTTCTATTTACATAACGTACCTGGTTGTTCTTTTGTAAAGTAAGATAAAGTAAGTAAAACAAATAACGATAAACACAAACAAAAATAAACAAAATAACATACCTGTAGCAAAGATTCAATCTAACATAGACCATTCTATTCAGGAGCCATAACAATACATTCTAATCGCAATGGCGACTTTATTATAAAAGAAATTGAAAGGACGAGGGCATGATCCAAAAATCCCGCAAATAAAATTCCAATTACACAGAAATGAAATGACATATTCGGTTTGCACAAATCCTTAAAACGTCATCCAGATATCCATTACATGTCTATTAAATCTTACGACATATATTTGTGGGGCTCAGTCAGCAGAGTTCCCCTCGCAAACACCGCGCCGATTACGAGCTCCACCAACCGAAGTAAACGAATATAAAACACATGCGGGAAGACGAATGCAAAATGTACTCGTCAAGATTTTGCATAAGTAAATATAAGCATCACCCTTTTCGCGGTTGGTATCGCGGGCATACTCTTGACAAATATTTGCTATCGAAACGCAGAAATATTTAACAAAATAAGATCTAACAAGTATTTTGATAGTAACATTTGGATCTCTTGAAAATTGAAGTAGTAATTCCAAAATTTTGATTGGTAATAAATTTTTCAAGACAAGTTTTTATACGACACGGATTTGGTACTGTAACCCAATCTCGGTGTGTCAACGGTAACTACAGCAGAGATCCTGTGACCACCATCATCAGATCAGCTCCTAAACACCACACTATTGAACACTAAAATATATATACACCGTGTAACGTTTCTCGTGGTCCAAACGAAAACCATTGATAAAGGGCACCAAGGGCTATCGAAAATGCCCCCAAAAGATATGTAGAAGCTTGGACGAATAAAAAAGGCGGACGGAACCTAGCTAAACAATAAGTGAAGCATCCATAGTGTAGTAGCTCGCTTAAAAATACGCACACATTCACATTCATAGTATGCCAAAAATCCGCGATTACATAAAAAATCTAGTGTGATGGTAGTCATTGTCGCAGTGTCACAAATAAAATAACAATTTAATATCACGTGTGTTAAAATTCTGACGAAATTATAGTGGGTTTAGGAAAAAACTAAGTGCTTCAATCTTTTCTTAGCGAGTTTCCGTCCGCCTTTTTTATTCGTCATAGTGTAGAAGCATAAAATTTTACAATTTATACAAGATACTTTAAGAATGTAAAATCATCGATGACGCCAAAATACGTAAGAAATCCATGGATTACAAATTGTATATTTTACTTAATATTCTGCGATCAAACTTCGTCCTCTATAACAATTTGTCACTATGGGAGGTAAAATCAGAATTTTTTTGTCAGTACTAAAATCACCTCTCAACAAGTTTGATAGATTTTTCACATGAAGGTCTTTGCTTATCCGGATAAAATTTGGCATACGAGTAGTCAATAAAGTGAAGAAGTTTTCAAAGTGGATTAATTTTTTTTTTATCAGTGAAAATTTTGTTAGGCCTCCTAGAAGTTAAGATGGCAATATCATCCACATAAAATATGGACGTTTTTGCTTTTTTATAGTAAAATAAGGAAGTCTCCGTTTCAGTCTTTATTTTATTTCTTAAATGCCTTTCAGTTATTTCTATTCATGATAAATTGCACGTCCTGCGATAATAGTTTGAGCGCAAAACCAATTTTTGTAGGCACTGTAAGACAAATATGGAAATTGCTATTTTCTCGAAAATTGGCGATTTTCGCGGAACATACATGGGGGTATTTTCGATAGCCCATTGGTCCTTTATCAATGGTTTTCGTTTGGACCACGAGAAACTTGACACTGTGTATATGTATACAAAAAATATATACCAGGCCCCTCAGAAAGTATTGCGAAAAAAAGTTTTTATATATGGGAGACTGGCCAGTTATAATGTTTTTCGAAAATATGATTATTTATAAGTAAAAATAAGTAAGTTCCAATTTCAAAATTTCCCTCCACATTTTTTGCGAGTTAATTCAAAGTATTGTGTCTCACTGAAATATGGATCTGCGCCGGGAACATTTTAGAGCTATGATTTTATACGATTTCAAGTGTCGCCTGAAACCGGATGAATCGTACGATAGACTTCAAATGGCATTCATGGATGAAGGCCCTTCTAAGGCAACCGTGTATCGTTGGTATAACGAATTCAAGCGCGGTCGACCAACTTTGGGGGATGACGAAAGAAGCGGTCGCCCTTTGACGGCTGTTACCGAAGAAAACGTGCTAGCAGTGAAAAATTTAATCCAAGACAATAGGCGAATTACATATCAGGAGATTCAACACATATTGAAGATTGGATCGGGAAGCGTTCACGAGATTCTACACAGCCATCTTCGCGTGAGGAGGATAGTATCACGCTGGGTGCCGCACAACCTCACCGATGCTCAGAAGCAGGCCCGGGTGGAATGGTGCCGTGATATGCTTAACAAATTTGAAGCAGGCTCGTCTCGGCGTGTTTACGACATCGTTACAGGTGATGAGTCCTGGATTTATCAATACGACCCAGAAACCAAGCGCCAGTCGACTGTTTGGGTGTTTCAAAATGAGCCAACGCCTACCAAAGTGAAGCGATCTAGAAGCGGGGGTAAGATTTTGATCGCTAGCTTTTTTAATTTGACTGGCCACTTGGTATCAATTCCCTTACGGGATCAAAGAAGCATTAATGCCGAATGGTATACTACCAAATGTTTGCCAGAAGTTTTCTCTGTTATAAGCAACAAGCGACCAAACACAGGGCTCCGCGGGCTACTGCTCCACCACGACAATGCACCTGCGCACACCGCACTCAAAACGAGGGACTTCCTGGACAGCACGCCAGTCAAACTCCTGGGTCACCCTCCTTACAGCCCTGATCTAGCACCGTGTGACTTCTTTTTATTCCCAAAAATAAAAAATCAGCTCAAAGGGATACAATTTTCGTCGCCGGAAGATGCGCTGGCTGCGTTCGAGCAGGCTGTAAACGAGGAGTCTGCGGCGGACTGGAAAAAGTGTTTTGAAAACTGGTTTAGGCGCATGAATCTTTGTATAGAGGCTGGTGGAAAGTACTTTGAAAAGATTTGATAAAAATATATGTACGTATAGAACAATTTTTTTTAGTTTCGCAAAACTTTCTGAGTGTCCCACGTATAAAACTACTTACGTGTAAATTGACTTTATAAATAAATGAATATAAATACGAATATATTGCATTGTTATCGGGTTTACCTTTGTGTACCGAGTTTCAGCCTATTCTTATAACGGGAACTGCTTTAAATTTGACTTGCAAGATTTGACCTAAACCAACTAACAAACATTAAAAACTAAATAAAAACATGTAATAAAACAGTGACTGTAATGAAAAAGCTCAGACTTTTAGACATCTCAAATCAAAATCTCACTAGCAGCTGCTTTGTTTCAGCCACCTGGCTCCTTTTCAATGAAAAACAAATACTATCAGAATAAAATTCAGATGTAAAGAAACTGTGACTATCAGATTACTTTCAAACATCCGGTACATCGGTTCCTATCATCATATTGACACAATTACTTGCACGCTCGAGCTAACAGAAGTGAAAGTCTGCTGAGCATGCAGTCTGCTACTTATTTACGTCTAGCAGGTCATTTCCATGAACCGTGCAGTTGATAAGAATAGAGAGTTAGAGAATAAGTAGCTCGATGCCTAACTATTGACACGTACACAGATTTTTGCTGAACGGACCATTTAGGTTACCTATTAATATGGATCTGAAATTGATATGAGTATGAAAATGTGCTTGTATAGCAAGAACAAACGATGTAAACAAGTGTGAATAAAAAATATTAAAAACCCCTGATTCAACCCATTCACTCATTCATTCTTTTATTCACTTAACACATTCATACACTAATTCACTACGACCGATACTACATCGTATACCAAAATTTCATATCAATTGAGCGAATGAAAGTAGCTTAGATTCCCTCACCAATGTTATTTATCTTCATTTCTCTTTCCTACTCCATCATCAGACCCTGATCACATCTATCTATGACGTATTCAATGAAATTATTCCAAAGAGCCCAAACACGATACCTCTGCTGTGACTGTGAGTTGGTGAGGAGTTGGGTATCCTGCAGATTTCAGGTGATGCTGCAGCATCAGGTTAAGATTACCATGTTCTTGCAATATTATTGAAGTAGTAATAGAATTTCGAATCTACCAGACCTGTGGTAGTTGCTCACATCCCTTCATCAACTAAAAAAGAGCTGATGATCTTCAAACGGCTAAACAGATTTTCTTGTATCATAGCTAAAAACTTTCTCGATCAATTCATCTTTTAGGCAAAAAAACTAAATCAAAATCGGTTCATTTATTTGGGAGCTACGATGCCACAGACATATACAATATACACATATGCACACGCTAAACACATCACAACCCTCCGTTTGCGTCGAAGGTTAAAAATATGTCATCATACGGGATTATTCTTATTATACCAAAAACACTTTAGGGTAGGCTCTGCTCATCATTCTGGACAACTTATGGGACCAACTCTAAAATCGTGAAAAAGAATCTGCTGTTCCATACTAAGTGGATACCGAACTCGGACAAAATGTAAAGAAAAGCAGATTCTCTTAGATTTTTATATTAAAATAACCCTTTGTTACACATTAGTTTTGCGTTATTGCTATGAAGAAAACAATTAAAGTTATTATTAGCATTAATTGTAAATGATGCGATGAGTCTCGTGTACGGCAACGTGACATAATATAACTGTGGTCATGTCAACAACACCACGTGGAGTTCAACCAACGAAAACCTGACCTACAAAGCTAATTTGAAGGACATCGAGAAAAGGAGAGTGACCTGACGTAGCAGCATCTAAAGTGATGAGTCGCGCGTGTCCGGCGGCGGCGGCGCGGCTCGCCAGCTCAAGTAACGACCTATCGATTGGCAATAGTGCCTAGTTAGCGATCCGCGGGCGCCCCGGCCCGCGCCTCCCGCTCCCGCCCCCTACGCTTCATCTAGATCTCTCTATGTTCAATATGGCTTTTCTAATTTATTCATGAAGAATCGACTTTATTTGAGACTATAACAATAGAAATGAATTGGCTAGATTGGCTGTTGCGAAAACGACCTTTGTCTAGTCTAGATGTTCACAAAAACTCGAGATTTTAGAATGAGACGAAATTTATAATGCAAAAGATTCACATCACACTTTTTCAGGATTCATCAAAACTTAACTAACATACTACTTACATCCTTCACCTGATACTTGTATGTTTACGTGGTAGAACAGCGTGTCGCGTAACCCTGTAGCGGCGTCGCCGTGCGGCGTCAGTCCTCGTCAGCACGCGTCAGCTCTCGTCAGCAATGGGTGTGTTCACCCGCACAGCTGTTCTACGTTCTGCTATATTTCTATATATGTTGTATGAATCAGACAGCTAGCTTCCTGAGTTATAATGTTGCAGTTACAGAAACACGTATAATTTTGTTTGTTTTTGCAATATAGATCAAAACGTAAATTACGGCTAAAAAAAGGTTACTTGTAGGAACGAATAACATATTTCATTTTAATTTTAACATCATCCTTCTGCCCATATCCTAATTTATTTGTGGTCGAAGTAGCATGTTTTTTTCTTCCATACATCTCTTTCAGCCATCATCTCCGTGTTCACTTTCTTTATATTCATATCAAATTTCACACAATCCATCCATGTTTTCTTCGGTCTGCCTCTTTTCTTATAGCCATCCACATTCATACTTGAAACTTTCCTCGTAACATGCTCCTCATTCCTCCTCATCACATGTCCATACCATGACAGTCTTCAGTATTCATTTTAATTTTAATCTAACGAAAATATTTTGTGTTACATAAGTAAAGATAAAAATACAATGATGCTGCTATGTATGACCCGCCGAATTGGCATATTTTTGTACTTGCTTGGTTTAATTTATTTTCTTTTAACTATTATACTCTAACACCGATATTCTAAGACGTTTCCTCGACTCTGAATCAGTTACCTTGAGGATTACCTCAAGGAATCCACGAAATTAGTATTCTTAAAGCTCATCTTGAGGAACCTCTAAAGAAGTTGTCGAGAAATTATTGTATGGAGTATTATACAAATCATAAGAAATCGATTTAAACAACCTTGAAAAAATATTTAAATAAAATAATCAGATTGAAACACTGCTTATAAGCGAAAAAAAATCCTTGAATGTCCCTTAATGTATTGAGTTTGACATTTGTTTCCTTTCCTCAAGTGAGGAAAAATGATAAGTGACGCTGGGTGGAGGAGATTTTTTGCAACGATGCATAGGTTGAGTGGAGTCGAGGAAATTTCGACTAAACGTCTTAGAATATGGGTGTAAGACTATACACGACCTAGAGGTGCCTAGAGGCATTGCAACATGATTTCCAGCAGTACGAACTGATACATCTCTTTTAATAAATCATGCACAACTCTTTCTTGAAAATATACCATTTTATTTATATTTGTTTAATCTCTAACACATCAAATACTGCCATGAATATTTTATTTAACACAAACAAAAGGACAGATACAGCTAGGCAGGCCCATAGGTTCCATTTTACCATCAGCTTAGAAGAAAGTAAAAAAAAACTGTTGCAAATGAGTAGCAGGCTTCAGTAGGAGTGTGGTTCGGTCGACCTAGTGCGGGAGTATCGACCGCCGGCGACCCTGCCACAGAGTGCTGGCTCAGCTCCGCGTAAGCGCTCCACCTCTCCCCCGCATACTCGCTCACTCCATCAGCGCTTTTCACGTATTTCCCGCTGTATTCTCCTAACAGGTGTCTTGGAAAAACAAACGTGTGCTTTAGAACTTGTAAACAACAATAATTTTAGATTTAATTTGTTATTTAGTTGTAGAATTGATTCATGCTGTAAATCAGGAAAGTAAAAAAAAAACAAATTCAAATTGAAAATTATTTATTTGTCAAACATAGGTACGATGTACAAGACATGGTGTTAATTTATGAATAATCCAGTATCACTATGCTTTGCCTTGATTGGCGTACAAATTTGATAACATAAAAGAGTATTTAAATGTAATATTACAGATTTGTGAAAATTTGTTGTATAATAACAGTTTCTATTTAATAAAACCAACTGTTCTTATCGTAAGATCTAAAGTTCCTTTCTGTAGAAGAAAGTCAGCTTTATTGAGCAATTATTTAAAGTTTTTCGATATCCTTCTCCGTTCAATTACAATGTTTTCTTCGATTGTTTATCTATCCTTGTTAATTGATTCATTCAAATGAATGCTTTTCTATTAGGATATTTGACGTCATAAAAATCGTAATTGTAGATTTTACGAGTAAGTTTCCACATGAATTTCTATACTCGACAATTAGAAATTCTTGTATTCAACGACCTTCAATAGGTCGTCTGTCTATTAACTGAGGATGGATGGTCTAAGCTTCGAATTCCAATTTGCTATTTCGCACTTTTTATCCAAAACCGTTATCTTTTGATGGTATACAATACACACGATGTCCCATTACTATGCTACATGTAGGGAAAGTGCTTTAAATATTTAAAATAGGAAATTCTACTTCAAGTAGATTTCTATTTATTTTTTAAAGCAAGTAATAGTGCATTTTTCTAGTGTCTTCCCTGAGCCGGGAATCGAACCTTCAAGGATATTATCCTGTATTTTTATGTCACCAATAGATAGAGTCAATAATAAGGATTAAATCACCGTAATAAACATGGTGTCCTAGATTGAAGGAACACCACGAAATCTAACACAGTTTAAGTAAATTTCAATAAAATTATGATACCGGCAGGAAATTTTACCCAAAATACACCTTTTTAGGGTTCCGAAGTCCTACAAGGAACCCTTATAGTTTCGTCATGTCCGTCCGTCTGTCCGTCTGTCCGTCTGTCCTAATCCTTTACAGCTTAATAACTTCTACAGTTATAAACATAAGTAAATGAAATTTGGTTAAAAAATAGTCTACTCATAGATCTCAATTTTAAAAGAATAAAAAAATCGTTTTTACGTATTTTAGGGGTGGCGTCCATACATGTGAAATGGAGATGAAAAAAATTTTTTCGCTGCACCCCCTCGTGTGGGGTATCAATGAATAGGTCTACTAAAATGAAGGTAATGTTTCATACACCACTTTTTTATCAGATGTACCATCTGCGAAATATAGCGCGCCAAAGTGGCTTGCAATGTGTACCCCCCCTGCCATTTCTAAACTATGCAACGTAGAAAGTTATAATCTTCCACATTGATAGACCTTTATGAAAACTCTCTTTTAAAATTATTTTGAGTATAATGTGATTATAATTTTTTGAGTTATAGAGAGAAAACTGAAAAATACTTAAAACGTCCTGGTTCAAAGGTCATTGACCTTAGAGAAAAATGATGTTAACAAATAATGCTCCTTTAGTTACTTTCTATTTGAAAAAATCACAAAAAGTAACTTTGTGTTATGTTGAACACACTTCTTCAATTTGGCTTCTTGAATTTATCGCTAGATGGCGCTACTAACAACACGCTCTGAGTCGCGAATGCTGCCGATTATTGCAAAAACTAAAAAAGCATAGCCATGATTAATATTAGATTTGATTCGTTTGTAATTACACCTACTTAAGGAACCCTATAATACTGAGCATGGCCCGACATGCTCTTGGCCGGTTTTTAAATTTGTGGTTTTTCGCTATTTCATGGACTTTCTTTAATTTTAGATACTATGTTGGTTGGACGGATTTTATTCATATTATTGACCCTATCAAGATCTATCAACAGAAGCCATAAAATACAGAATGGTACTTCTTCGCGATTTTGTTAATTCGATTCCCAGCTCAGGCAAGATTTTTTTTTTAAATCTGTGAAAGCAATACTTCTTTTTTTTATTTTATTTTTTAAAGTATTTCATATTTCCAATATTAAAAGCACTTTCCCTCCGTGAAGCATAGGTAGTACCTGTATATTACTGGTCCAAAAGAAGATAGGAAAATGTGGCAAGGGAGATATTTTTTTCCATTTATGCAAAACACGGTATGTATGCACTGAGGCCTTTTAGAGATAAAGATCTCGAAATAGAACTGGCAAAAGAAATCTAATTAAATGATACTTTTTAATTAGCTATTTAGTATTTTTATTAGCTTTTTAGTAGCAGTACTGCTCAAATGATCAAATTCACCAAAAAGCCACAACCAAAATGATGTTACTTAAGTCTGAAAATGGAAAGTATGGAATGGTGACGTCATCGCTAGCAGCCGACCTTGCCACTAGAAAAATGTGCCGCGTCGGTCGTGGAGGCTGCTGGCTCATCACAACGGAGCGCCCGGACATCGCACCCACTACCTGCTGGAATGAACACCATCAAACATGATAAATTTATGATTTCCTAATTCCTAAAGGTTGTCTATTATACTATAACTAACAGATATAGTATAATAGACAACCTACTTACTGTTACGACAATAGCCTACTGCTATTATGGGATTAGAGAAAATCATGGAGAACAGAAAGGAGGAGAAAATGTATTTATATGTGTTGCTATTAGAATACTCGGTCTGAAAATTGAGCTATATACTGGCACTGAGGCACTGCGAATGTTAGCATTTTAGTTCGCTCTTTGGTTCTTAGAAAACTTAACTGTGATCAAAATACTCCACCAAAAAAGAAGTTTTCAATTTGTAATGAACAACATATTATCATTCTTTTTAGAGTATTATTAGGCATTTTTGATTCATCGGTCTTTTCAGATCTACACCTCACATCTTGAAGTAGACCTATTGGCCTGGTGAGGGTCGCGGAAATCCGTTGGATGCAGGAAGCGCAGGACTGGTCATTGTGGCACTTGTGGCGATGCTTGGGGGAGGCCTATGTCCAGCAGTGGACGTCTTTTGGCTGAAATGATGATGATGATGATGATGAAATACATTTACGGCTCCATTACATTTCATGTCAAACTACCTCTAGTAGGGCAAATCGTGAATAGATGGTTATTGAAACCGGGCATAAGTTTCCGTCAGCTATGCGTTGAAATAAATTTTATAAGTGAATTTACTAATAATATTGTACGTCCCACGAACATATCTACGTATTGACGTCAGACCAAATAAATAGCAGTCACCAAAAATCCTTGCTCAGAAATGCAGTCCAATGGCATCGTAGAAATAATTGTCCCATATATTATTATGATGTACGCCTACCAAATGGGCCATTACAATGGCCGGGGCCGCAGTAACAATGCCCATAATTCTCCTCGACTTCATTAACAGGCCTCCATTTGCATGACAGCCTCTACTTACGTACCGCTATAGTCCGTAATAAGCGGCCGATGGTACGAGAAGAGCGGAGGTGGTTGTACCCTCAAAACATACCATTACAAGTCCATGAATTCACCAGCATTTTCGTTCACAGAAAAAAATTCTTTTCAAATGTGCACCTTATTCTCAAGTGATAGGTAAATCTGGGATGTTGATCAGAGGAACTCGTATCGTTGTGGACCGTGAGGTTGATAGGCGGCGCGGTGGTCGTCTCGCTCTGGCGGGGCGTGGCGGCACAGGACACGCCCCTCGCGTCCCTCCACGCCGCGTCTCTCGTAGCCCGTAGCCGTGCTACGAGATATGGACTGACTATGTTGACTTCAGACGTCACCTGATAAATGTACAACTAAAATATGGTTTTATATCTGAACTAAGTCTGTACAGATATTATTCAAATTATGATCCTGCAGTAGTGATTTACATTATTTAGAGTGAAATTGTTATTGTGTTTTACTGTTTCTTAATAATATATTGTGTTACTTATAATGAAGTAATATGACTATGTTACAAAAAACAGGCCAAGTGCGAGTCTGGCTCGTGCACTAAGGGTTCCGTACCACCACCATGTCTGTGTTCATCTTATTTTTATTATTTTTCGTTTAATTGTTTTGATGAGTGTGCACTACCAAGAAAACGTGTAAAAACATTTTTTGAGAGGTTTCTTGTATTATTAATAAATTATTATTATTAATGTACCATTCTTATTTTTAGTATTTGCTGTGATAGAGACCGATCTAACACATAATTATTCTGAGCGTTAATGTAGCGTGCGACGGCGTAGGCTTAGTAATAGGATGGCCCTTTGGGTACGGAACTCTAAAAAGTATACTTTTTAAATCCTTATGCTTAGGTTAACTTAACAAAATATCGACAAGAATTTTCCTCTTTTAAAGTCGTCATTTCAATAAGCATTATTAATTGCGTTTTTTTATTGGATAGAACAGATGACCATTAGCACTACCTACTCTAAAATAAAAAAATTGTGGTACCTATAGCAAACTACGAGACAAATTGGGTTACTACATTCGCGGTGATCTCCTCTTTTCGGGACTATAACAGTTTTCCTGTGTGGTTGATGATTCCCTTGGAGTGCATTCAAGATTAAATTTTTTACAGAGTATTACAGACTCCAAAAGTGGAATTTGTAGACAGGACTTTTGGGATAGTGGTCTGCAATCCACAGCTGAACCAAATAATACTAACTATTACAACTATTTGAATGAACTAAAAAGGTGTAGCAGCTGCTCTTTCGATTATGAGCAGAATTGCAGTTGATCGTATGATCATCATCTGACTGCATGATTTTGCGGGTCTTAGTGTAGCGACACACCTGCCGAGAGTAGCGTCGCGGAACGTTCGGCTCAATACGTTCGCAGTATATTTTAAGTAACCTATGACACATTACGTCGCGTTCGGCGTAGCGCTGAACCTTTCGTCGAGCGTCTATTTCGCGAGAAGCAGAACGCATTCAATGTATTTTGCATAGCAAGCAACACATCACACGATACGTTACGCGACCGAAAATTCGGCGCGTCCTTTAAGTGACGACACTGACCGACGATGAAGCTACGTAATTCTCCGTCACGTGCAGTGCGCTGAATAAGACACCGCGTTATGCCGAACGTTCGGCGCGTTAGGTGTGTCATGACAATCGAATACTACGACCGATAGTTCAGCCGCTGAAGTGTCGGCGACGCTACTCTTGGCAAGTGTGTCGCTACATTTAGTTTTTAGATGGATTTTACTCCGTACATGGACGTACCTATAAAAAATAAGAAGACCTCTACTTAAAAAAATTATACAATCTTAAGTAGTATTACAACTTAATCGACATTTGTGGTCTATTGGTTGGAGTGTCGGACTGCTTATAACGAGGTCGTGTCACGGGTTCGATTCCCAGGACACAAATATTTATGTGATGTACATAAGTGTTGGGTGTTTTTATGTAATATAAGTATATGTATTAAAATCATAACATCAACCTTCGACAAGTATTTCAATGTCTGTAGGAAAAGAGTTGAAGTTCACAAGAAGAAGTACCAGCACTAAACGTATTTTCAGTCTTCTTCTTTCTCCTATACCTACATACAATACAATATGTAACAAAACCCCTGTTGTTCCTGTGAGCTACGTTATCGGAATCAATATTCATGCGTAAGGACACAACTCATTTGGAAAACTCTTTACTAAAAATAATAAAATTAAATAAATTAATATTTTTGGGACATTTTACACATCACCATCTAGTCCCAAACTAAGCAGAGCTTGTACTATGGGTACTAGACAATGGATATAATACTTACATGCTTTTTTTGTTGTTTTTAATACATATTATAAATTAAATTAAATATTAAATCATTATTAATTGTGAATTGAAAGTGATTATATCACTCAAAACTCACTCACTCAGAGAAATCAATAAAAATAATTCAATTTAATGTTAAATCATTATAAATTGAAAGTGTTATAATCACTTTTAATAGAAGAGTTTTTTTCCAAATGAGTTGTGTCCTTATGTATGAATATCGATTCTGATAACGTAGCTCACAGGAACAACAGGGTTTTTGTTACATGTTGTATAGTCTTTTCCCAACTTTGTTTGAGTCGGTTTCCAGTCTAACCCAGATGCAGCTGAATATCCGTATTTGACACGGAGCGACCCCCGCAACCCGACTGGGCAATACTGATGTCCTTGGGTTAGACCAGTTGTCTTCTAACCACCTATAACGACTGTAACAAATATTTCACCAGATATTCTAAGGAAAAAAAACTCTCACGTCTTCTTTGGCTATAACAAAATACTACCAAAATAATTCGTTATCTGCTTTAGGATCAAAACAAGAAATTAATTCATATTTCAAAGGGCCTCGCGAGTTATATCCAACGATATTTAAATAACAATAACATTTATTCATACATAACAAATAAACGGACATTATATCCGTCTTATTTATAGGTATTTAGCTTCGCTATCAAAGAACATGACGCCTCCATTTCTAATAACACTTTAGTGTCAAGTTACTAACATCGCCGTGTGAGTGTGACGATTTTGTTTATGCTAACTACGACAAATAGGTACCTAAGTACTTGCAACTAAGTTGTTATCTCAATTGAACAAGCGCCGGAACTCGTACAAATAGTTTTTGTCTCAACCCGAACTAATTCTCGTAAGCGATTGAAAACAGACGCATAGGTATATTGGTTCATTGATTCGCGAAAAAAATTATGTTGGTTTTTCTATAGGTAATAGTTTTATTATCTTCTATTATTTGTGTTTTTGTTTTTACGAGAGATGGCAAGCATGTGAAGGACATTGAAAGGAGAGTGAGTGCTGGTAATCAGGTGAATGGGGCACTACACACCTTCATGAACAGCCGCAAAGTGTCGGAAAAGGCACGGCTGGCTGTTCATGGGGGAGTGTTAGTGCCTACACTTATGTATGGTAGTGAAAGTTGGGTATGGCAGAAGAAACATGAAAGCAGAATAAATGCAGTAGAAATGAGAGCTTTGAGAAATATGTGTGGTGTAACTTTGAGAGATAAAGTAAGGAATAACATGATAAGGGAGCGTTGTGGAGTGACAGAAGATGTAGTGACAAAGATTGAGAAAGGTATGTTAAGATGGTTTGGACATATAGAGAGGATGGACGAGAGGAGATTGACGAAACAAGTATACGAAGCGAGTGTGGATGGAAGAGTTGGAAGGGGACGACCTCGGCGAACGTATCGCGATCAAATCGCGGATGTTCTCAAAAAATGCCAGGTTAAGAGTTCTCTAAACCGACGAGCATGCATGACGAGGTTAATGGACGTAGATGAAGCGAAAGAGGTGTGTCAGGATCGTAGCAGGTGGAAATCCATAGTCTCTGCCTACCCCAATGGGAAACAGGCGTGATAATATGTATGTATGTATGTATGTATTATTTGTGTAGCATATGTAGTAATTATTTATAAAGTTATCGTCGAGCAATCTTAGACAAATAGGAGACCATGGCAGATATCATAGAAATCTAAATAAAGGTAATAGAAGTGTCAAAGGTGCGTGAACTTTTCGCCGCGTACAAATATCTTTTAGGACACCAGTGCGCGAAACGTTTGCTTGATCATCAGTGCTGTTTTGGACGCAGAGTCACAAAAATTGTATTTTGCAGCATATCGAGCAGTGGTTTGTTTTAGGCTTAATTTATTTTGCATTGAATACTAGAAACATGGTGGGCGTGATAGCGTATTTATGTGTTGGTAGCGGAAAACCGGCGACTTGCGTTCTCGTAGTAAATGACAGTAAATAACATTTCTATTACCTTATTATTTAGATTTCTATGGCAGATATTATAAAAGCTTAAGAAATTGACTAGTTCTACTATTCTGTAACGTATTATATCGTAGGAGCAGTGAGAAAAAAAAATTCGTTCTACCGTAGAACTGTTTAGTAGAACTAGTGGGAACCAACGCAACGGCCGCATCCACTTATGACAGCGACACTAACCAAGCTGCGGAAAGTGTGACTGTAGGTAGCTTCATTCAGTAATGATATTTCGTTTGACTTAGCATTTAATTAATGAATAATGTTGTACTTTCATGACTAACATGGGAACTACATATCTCTTACTCTCACTGCAAAATCATTTCCAGAGCAACTTTTATATGAGGATATGGATATTGGATAGTCCGTCCAAGTTATGGTTGCATTGCATGACCATCAGTCTACTGACTAGGAGTAACTGCTGAACATACGAATCAGCCAATGAGTAACACAGCAAATAAGTTTTATTTATTTATTTAAAAGAACATGGTTCTTTGTAATTAATTACAAGAAAAAAGTAAATAAGTGAGAGTCAATTTTTAACATTTCAAAATTAATTTCTAGACGAAGCAGCAAAAAGTAAAAATATTTTTTGGTATAATTCTGTTCTTTTATTTTTCTTGATTTGTCTCTTTTTTCAATGAGGACAATTCAGAATTTTTCAGAGAGCAAATGCTGAAAAATATCTTCAGTTAAATTAAATATGGCAAATTTTTCAATCTTCTGATAACATACTGAGAAATAAATGTGACGCTTTGGCGTCCAATTTTTTACACAACAAATGTTCAAGTGTCAAACTTATTCCTAATACGTGGCAATTGAAAAACCGGCCCTTAATTAGGTATAAGTAGAGTAGGCACTTAATTAAAAATTCATTAGTTGTATTAATTTGTAATTCATATTAGGTATATTAATATCTATTGCAAGCTGCAACAATGTATTCTGTTAATATATGATAAACATTGCTTTACATAAGAATTAATCATTTATATCAACAATTTACCTATTTAGTAATTTTAAATGATTAAAATGTATCGATAACGTTTATTTATCCCAATCTTCATAGATATCACGTGACGATGTTTACTGTCATGTAACACGTGGAATACTAAGGGAAGTAGAAAATATTGATTCTATACCACAGAGGACCGAACCTCTGTGTCTATACTAGCACTCAGACCTTCGATAAATTATTGATCGAAGTACGCTCCAGATTGCGGCTCGCGAACAATGGTCAGAATAGTAGGTACCTACTCCTTTGCTATTTTGTATTCCTATTTCTGGCTTCATTCGTCTGTTCTACGCGCTCCATCTATCTTATTATTTTGGTCTGAGTACTAGTATCTGCCCATCCTCTGGTGAATCCCTTTACGGCCAAAATTAATTTCCAATCTATCCACGATTTGCCCTACCAGATATAGGAATTTGACATAAGCTCCATACAAAATATGTCAAATTTCTATCTCTAGTAGGGTAAATCGTGGTTAGATTGGATGTTAATTTTGGCCATTAGTCGCCTTTTACGACACCCATGAGAAGAGATAGGGTGGTACAATTCTTTATGTCCGGCACCACACGGAACGAACTTGATTGATATTGACCAAACTAATATAAGATGACTTAAATGCATATAAAACGGAACCATATTTTAGTTTTGTTCATTGGAAACATTCTGACTTCCGATATCAGACTAAATTTAAAGAAAACTTAATCTAGCTTTAAGAAAAATCAAACTTTTAGAATCATTATAATGCAGGAAGGTTTTTTGCGGTTAGATATTTTTTGCGGTTAGATACCGACATACCGTTAGGAAATCGAATAAATTATAATTATCACTTATTTGTACCTAATATTTTAATATAAACAATACATTCTTACCTGCGGTTGGCAGCCGACCTCAATTACTCGTAACTCTTGAGCAATCGATGTTTATGATTGATGTCGTTGCAAAAACACGTTGCACAATCACCACGGCCAAGAGTCAGTGGACTCATACTTACAATTTAAGTTAAATCGACATTAAATACTTATTCCAACATTAAATTGTATCTGAGATTCAGAAGTATAAATAAGAAACATAATTTATTTCTACATTCGTCAATCCTGTATTTAGATTTAGATGTTATATTATATTCCTGTAATTTTTTTTTTAGTTAATATGATTAAATGGTTCTATAAAACTCCTAAACTAAGCTTTGATTACGGCTTTTCATTTCCTTTATTTTTTTATAAATAAATGCTGTTTTTAACCGACTTCGGTTCTGTGTTCGACCCGTATGTATGTCCGCGATTTGCTCATCATCATTATTTCAGCCGAAAGACGTCCACTGCTGGACATAGGCCTCCCCAAGCATCGCCACAACGACCGGTCCTGCGCTTTCCGCATCTAGCGGATTCCCGCGACCTCAGATTACTACCCGCGACCTTCACCAGGTCGTCGGTCCACCTTTGCTCAAAAACTAATTAATCATTACCAAATTGCGTTACCTTTTAACTTAGCTGACTGTGCCCAAGCGCAATACCCTGATTGCGATTGCTTATATATAAATCTACATTCCATTATCTTGAAAAATATTATTTTAAAATTAAAATAAAGTTTTTGCCTGACTGGTTAGGAATAACGTGAATAAATACTAAATAGGCATAAATTTATAAAGGAAAACTGCCAAGTCAGTCTTTGGGTAATAAAACTTCATTGAGATATACTTAATTAATATCGTATATTCACAGCCGTAGCTACATCCCTGCCTATACTACAGGTGGATTCTGTAGCAACGTGTCTCTTAATAAGATAATTTAAAGACTTATCCAGTTAACTTTGGATACCTAATTACCTATTATGTGTTTCTATTACAGAATTGCTTTAATGTTCTGAGATATTAAATAAAATGGTTTGGTTTTAGAAAAAAAGATATTAAAGTTTGGTCAAATAGTCTCATATTATGTGGGTAATGGTAAACCTAAGTAGTACTTTTCCATAAAACAAGCTTTTCATCAACTACATTTTGATACTGACTACCAAACGCAGTGAAAAATACATTTTTGTAGTTCTTATTTACTGTATTGTTATCTTTTGTTGATCTTGTGTTTATTTTCACAAGTCGACATAATCAGTCAGTGTTTATAAAGACCGTAAAACATTTTAATAATTGAGTAAAATTCACAGTTTAATGTGTATAAAGTCGTTATATTATTATTATAAATTCAATTAATATTACACGAAACATGATAGAGTAAGCACCAACATTTTATGCTCCTTTTACTGGATTTACGGTTCTGTACAATATTTTTATGTGAATAGATAAATAAAAGAATATTTTCTGGAACCTTTTATTAGGAAACCACAAATCCTCCTATAGTTAATATTCATCATTTATGTATCTATTTACAATTACTCGATTAATCAGTTGTCTTGACTCACTTAACTTATGCATAAATTTTAATTTTAATAATACATATAGATTAACGAAGCTATGCATATCTTACGACACAACCATATATTTAACACGGTGTTTGAGCCGCTCCCGACGGGATCGACGGCTACATTGTTCCACCTTAATAAAAAGAAACTATAAAACTGGAACTGATGATAATTACATTTCAAACTTAACAAAAACACGAGTGGCGCGCGCTTGTTCGGAGGCCGGGGCCGGCGGCTCAGTAGCGCTGCCGTGCGGAGGCCGGGGCCGGCGGCTCAGTAGCGCTGCCGTGCGGAGGCCGGGGCCGGCGGCTCAGTAGCGCTGCCGTGCGGAGGCCGGGGCCGGCGGCTCAGTAGCGCTGCCGTGCGGAGGCCGGGGCTGGCGGCTCAGTAGCGCTGCCGTGCGGAGGCCGGGGCCGGCGGCTCAGTAGCGCTGCCGTGCGGAGGCCGGGGCCGGCGGCTCAGTAGCGCTGCCTTGCGGAGGCCGGGGCCGGCGGCTCAGTAGCGCTGCCAGGCGCAGGACGAGGCGGCGGCGGAGGCGCCGGGCCGCGGCGCCGCGCCCTGCCGTCACAGCTCCGAGAAGAACTCGGGGGAGGAGTGCGGCGTGGGGGGCGCGTGCTGCGGCACGGCGTGCTCGCGCCCCACCAGCGCCAGCCGCTGCTTCAGCACGTCGCGCTCGTGCGTCACGCGTGCCACCTGCAGCTGCAGCACATGCAGCTCGTCCTGCAGCGACCGGTTCGTTAGCTCCAGTTCTTGCCTCTGTTGTAGTCTCTTACTGCGACAGTTTTGCGCGTAGCCACGGTTTTTTAATGTGCGTCGTTTCTGTTTGAGTCGCGTCACATCTTCTCGAGGAAAACCATGGAGGCGCTTATTGAGTTCTCGCACGCTTAACGTCATTAGCAAATCGTCGCTTAAGAGGTCATCTCCACAGGAGGAAGGCTGATAGGATGGATGAGGTCCGGTTCTCGGTGACATCGCTGAGCAGGAGCTGGCCGGGCGCATCCCGACCTGTTGCATGTGGTGTTCCTGCTCCCGCCACTCGCGGCGATCCCATTCTTCGAAACTGCCACAAGGAACTGTACGCATGTCGAGGGGTTCTCGCATGTGTGGTAGCCAGAGGACGTCGTCGACTAGTGCCGCGCGGCAAGGGCTCCGCCCGATAGGGGCTGGCGGGGTCTCCGGGGGTGTACTAGGGTCGACGGCGATAGCAACATGGGGTTGAGGATACGGTCCCGCATCAGGCCACGGGCGGCACGCGCGGGCACAAGCTGGCGGAGGTTCAACCATCTCTTGCCACCCTGTACGCAGGGGTTCGCGCTTCACAACATTGTGGTCCTCGAGGTGATCAAGCTCAAAGTTCTGCACGTACTCGTCGGCAAGCTGGTCGTCGTCACCGTCGCGGTGCGGCTGCGGAGGCAGGGTCTGCATGGCGCTCGCCTGGGAGCAGTCGACGAGCGCGTGTTCCACCATGGGGCCGTGCGGGGCGCACGCCGGCCTGGAGCGGACTGCCGCCGCGACACGGGGCGGCGCGAGGCTCCACCCTCCGACCCAATGACGATTCGCGACGCGCGCATACACGTACAGCCTTTATTTTCACTGACATAAGTTCGCTAATACTAGCATAATATCATAACATAATATAATAATAACATGACATACATTACGAAACATACGTGTACTGTTTAGTTACGAATAGTGTGGACATCACGTATAGTATAGAGTGTATTTATTATTTACATACTTAAAATAAGATGACGTTCGAAATGGAGATAATATTATAGTATTTATGTAAATAATAAAACCTGGCTTTTCAAATTTCGAAGAAACGAGCTTAAAGAATTTGGTCCCTACGTTACGGATATTTCGTAGCACCTGTGCTACACCGTAGATTTTTACGTAGCAATCTACAGCTACAAAGCTACATAGGCATAACGCGCTTCAAATTGTGATTGTGATATTTTTTACTTCTCATTATAAATATATTATAGTCTACGCATCTGGATTTATACACGGTGAATTTTCGTTGGTTTTGGAAACGAAAAGGGGTACTCATCATTATGAACAACTTTTACTATGGGACCAACCCACCACTTATGGACCACTTTATGAATACATTGTGTATTATGTATACTACCCTTCTATAAAAAGAATTGTGAATAGGTTGTTGGTGTGCCTTTTAGTAAATAAATAAAACCTGAAATCGCGAAAAAAATATCGGCTGATCCCTACATTTGTCTTCACATAAATCGACAAAATATAGGGAACAGCTGTTTTTTTTCGCGTTTTCTGTGTTGGTCCCATAGTAAATGTTGTTCATAATGATGAGTACAATGACCCCTTTTCTTTTCCAAAACCAACGAGAATTCACCGTGTATAACTAAAAAGTTCAACATTTTTGAAACTTTTAAGAGTTCTAAGCTACACTGTTAGCAAAATTATGATATTGTTAATTAATTATTCTTATGTTGTTATTCATTATCGTATTCATTTAATTAATATCCAGCAAGGCAGCAAGGAGGCTAGCTGTAGAACAAAGTGATTTCACGCGTGGCAGACCGCGAGGGGCAAGGGGCGAGGGGTGCAGGGGTCGAGTCGAGCATAATCGCGAATTACATTTGATCACCGAGCAAGCGTGACCTGCCACTCTAAACATTCAACCCTTCCTTATTATCCCTAAATAATTGAAACGATGTGCTTGTTATTGCAAGACAATGGTTATGATTTGTATTCAAATTACAAGGTTAAATGCTTACAAACAGTTTTGAATTACTTAGGTATTTTTTCTTTGAAAGTTAATTGAGTTTTAGCACTTTTAGTATAAAAGTAATATTGTAGGTTATTATTTATGTATAGTCAGTAAAATAGAAATCGATGAAAAATAAAATGAAGGATAGGTTAAGTAATGAAAAGGTATACAAATTGAATTCTTAAATTTACTACTACTGTACTATACCTATTTATGTATATAAGTATATGTATCTTAATATAATTATTTTACTTGTAAATAGTTTAATTTTGTTAGATAAGTTATGTAGTCAAAATTTTTGTTATTCTGTTGTACACTTGTTTTTATCCTCTATTAATATATCAACATCTCTCTATCGCTCTAAGGTTTGCTGTAAGAAAACTCATTTTTGAGTTAAGCTCGCCGATGTACATAAGCTTTCCTATTGTAATATTAATGTGTATTTGTGTGTACAATAAAGTATAATAATAATAAAAAAATCATCAGATTTTTCAACTGACGGGATTAATCGCGCAATGGCTTAGCGATTGACTTATCTGCAACGGCGTGCTGCGACGTGTCGCAGGTTCGGTTCCTACAGGGAACAAATATATTTATAGCCTAACAGTTAGTATCATCATCATCAACAGTTAGTATAGTAGTCAGGTATATACTTGTATAAGTCCAAGTAATTGTAAATGTGAGATTTATGTTCATAAACCCATCCATTAAGGAGACTTTCAAACGCGGAGTTATTTTAAAATAATAACAATAATTAAATTCTTTATTTAGGTGTCTAAAACCCATAATGTGTTAGTACAGTCGACCGCACTTCGGTGGTAACATCTTTATTTCGTAAGCAGTAAGGGCGGTTTTCGAATTGAAGTGTCATGCAGTCGACTGTACAAACTTTACAACTATTGTTAGTAACAATTTAATAAAATGAACTTCTTCTTCTTCTATCGTGTCGACAAGAGACACATAATAACAATAGCGAATGCCGTGAAGAAAAGATTATCCAGTCAGAAGGCTCTGAAATGAACTAAAATCTACGTTTTGTCTGGATTCTCTGCACATGCATCGCTATACAATGATTCATGTACAGAGAATCCAGACGACTGGCTATCATAGCCATGACGCGGTTGGGGTTGGCTCGCACTCTGCAGAGCAAGGATGCGCATGGTTTGCGAATAATGGTGTAAAAGCAGTCTACTCCTGCTACCGCAAACATTCCTGATGGACTGCAGAATCGAGGCAGCCCGGAAAACGAGATAAAAAAAAAGCGATTAAATAAAAAGTAACCTGTTTCTTAACTTCATCCGAGTTATTTACATTTATTTTGTGATCGATAGCTCTACCAGCATGAACAGATGTAAAGCTGCTTTCGATAAACAAATTGCACTCATTGCACATTTTAGTTAAGTGGATGGTATTATAGGATCACTTATTACATTAAAATAATTGTGTTTCTAATTTCTCGAACTCAATCTCGACCATTAGTATATTCTATTATTCGTGTCGATCAACCATGGTGCATCGTTCGGATATCACATTCGATGATCGTGTTTTGAAATTTGTCCCGTAGTAGAAAGGTTCGTACATCGACGACATTCGAACACGAAGAAACCCGCAGCTAGGGAAATGGAGTGCTAATTTCTTGCCTACAGAACACACGATCAAATTAAAAGTTTCCCTTTATAACCAACCACAGTTGCCTAGTTTTACTAGTGCTATGAAATCATGAATGCGGTTTCGGTTCCAATAGCTAGATAGATGATATAATATATCTCTCGATAGGGTTGCGGCAGTGCGGCGCGAGTGCGGCGGGCCGTGAGCTGACGCTGCCTCCGCTGTTTGCTCTCCATGGTCAACATTGTTAGTCGCTCCCGCTCCGCCCGCTCCCGCAAATGTTATTACATGATTAACCCGAAGCTAACACGTATTCCACTTCTGTTTGGCCTAACTTCGTTAATTGCCCACTTGGAAACTGCGTTTGGCAATTATTACATCAAATCAAACAAGCCGTGAACACTGACAGCTAAAGGATCATTGTGATGATTTTGCTAGCTTTTGGTATTAGGTGCCTAATACTTAGGATAATGACATAAAGTTTTTGTGCTACAGGTTTAGCTTTACGATTTTGTTTGAAAAACCATATCGAACTGTCGTCAATTTAACACCGAGTTTGATTTCCGAACAAAGGGGACTTCCTGAAAAACATATTATGTAGTCAAAGTAAGACAATTTTTAGATAGGATAGGTCTCTCTAATGCTAAATAATAATAATAATAAAAAAATTAATGTTTCAGCCATACAATATTATTTTACAAATTTAATTTAATTATACATTCAAAGCAATTTTTTAAGTTCGCTAGTAAGGATCCTGTATCTTAGAGGTCAATAGGTTTTCCATTCCCTAAGCACGCCCGTGTTTAACATATTATTAAATCCATATTAGGAATGATAATTTAACCCTTTACCCTACTATCTACTTAAATAGTTTATATCTGAGTGTTCAGAAATCAATGAATTATGTCAAAATCAGTAAGTATTCACAATAAATACGTGAATACCACCTGGCATTGTTATCGTTATACAACGGCAGGAAGAGTGATAAGAATTGAGAGGCACATCAGCGGCGCGGGCGGCGGTGAGAGGTTGGCTCCCAGGGCCGGAACACGTTCGCGGCTCTATCGGATCCTCTTCATCAATTGATTCCTTGCCCTCCGCGGCTCAATAGGACGACGATCCGCTTTCTTCTAAACTACAAACGTCCTAATTCGAATTTGTAAATTAAATGTGTTGAAACTTATAGTAGATAATAGGTAGGTAATAGAGCTAGCTTCTTTTGAAATAGTTTGATAATATACTAACAAAAAGCCAGTAAGCTCAGCTTAGGGGAAAAATTTAAATAAATTACCACCTTATTACAAAATCGGGGTAACCAATAGGATAGGTTTAGCCTAAACACCTTGATTATGTACCCGACTGCTCCAGAAGGAGGGCAGTGATTTGATTTATCATGGAGTTTGGCGTTAGACCAACCAAGCAGGGTTGCCAGCCGTACTATATAATATAGTATTTTACTATATTTTGGCGTACTAATATATTAGTACGCGTATTTGTTTCTTCAACAGTATACTATTGAAGAAATAAATAGTACGCAAAAATACTATATTTCACTCAAAGGTATAATGTTTTTAGGTTTCATAAGTACCTACCTAATTGTAATTTCATGCAGCATAGTGTTCCATAGACCTCTTTGTATTGCGTTTGAGAACCCCAAGTGCATTTATTACCCTGTCCTACCACCTATATTAGTTTTCATTTTTATTAAAACTGTAACACCACCCAGCTAAATTTATAGTTGCAACTCACTTTAAAGCACCTTAACTACGGTACATTTAAAAAAAACCGGCCAAGAGCATGTCGGGCCATGCTCAGTATTATAGGGTTCCTTAAGTAGGTGTTACTAACAAATCAAATCGAATATTAATCATGGCTATTTTAGTTTTTTCAATAGACATCAGCATTGGCGACTCAGAGAGTGTTGTTAGTAGCCTCTAGATGGCGCGCGCTATACAGCGCCAAATGCAATAGACGGCAGAATTGGCGACTCAGAGAGTGTTGTTAGTACTAGATTGTATTACTAGATGGCGCCAAATTTAAGAAGTTTGTCATGTCAGCAGCATAACACAAAGTTACTTTTTGTGATTTTTTCAAATAGAAAGTAGCTAAAGGACCGTCAATGACCTTTGAACTAGGACGTTTTAAGTATTTTTCAGTTTTCTCTGTATAACTCAAAAATTTATAATCACATTATACTCGAAATAATTTTAAAAGAGAGTTTTTACAAAGGTCTATCAATGTGGAAGATTATAAGTTTCTACGTTTTATAGTTTAGAAATGGCAGGGGGGGGGGACACATTTGCAAGCCACTTTGACGGGCTATATTTCGCAGATGGTACACCTGATAAAAAAGTGTTGTATGAAACATTGCCTTCATTTTAGTAGACCTATTCAATGATACCCCACACGAGGGGGTGAAGCGAAAAAAATTTTTACATCCCCATTTCACATGTATGGGCGCCACTCCTAAAATACGTAATCACGATTTTTTTATTCTTTTAAAATTGAGATCTATATCTAGACTATTTTTTAACAAAATTTCATTTACTTATGTTTATAACTGTAGAAGTTATTAAGCTGTAAAGGATTGGGACAGACGGACAGACGGACGGACATGACGAAACTATAAGGGTTCCTTGTAGGACTACGGAACCCCAAAAAACACCCATATAAATTACGTAAAGAGAAAACTCTCTACTAACTACTCCCTAGGTGGTGTGTCATGCGGCAGGCATTTTCTCCGTCTCAAAAACAGGCAGTAGGTAAGTAATATAAACTAATGTTTATGGTCAAAACAATATCTCACTGTAACCTACCTACAACTACTCAATATAAATATATTATTAGATATGTAACAAAAATAACAAAGAAAAATTAAAAGAAAAGTTTTTTTTATTATCTTGTGATTTATTTGCATGAAGAAATCATTAAAAATCAAGTGTTTGTACCTATATTTTTGTTAAATTGGCATCATTGTGTAATTTTTAGAACTGTTAAAATTAAATATATTGATTTCTTTTGTGAAAAATTGTTGATTTTTAAGAACAGGTGTTTTTTATTCTCGAATTAATACCTTTATGTTGCTCACTTAAAATCCACATTCATTTATTCATTCATTTCAGCCGAAAGACGTCCACTGCTAGACATAGGCCTCCGCCAAGTAGTTTGAGGGGATATGCCATAATCGCCACGCTTGGCAGGCGGTTTGGTGAAAATCCACATGCATGAGTGCTTTACCCCATAAAGCTTTCGAATTTAGAACTACCATACTTACAGCATACCCGAAGGTCGAGAGTTTGAAATTCGTGTCAAAAACATTACTTGTCTTGCGATTGTAGTGCCACCTACTCACAGTATAGGAAAGCTTTACCCTCCTTTTTCTTCTGGCGAACTGCATAAAGCAGAGCAACCAAATTGTATAAAAACACGTGGGGCGGAGGTTAATGTAGCAACACTAGCAACTGTGCTCCTAGTTCGTTCTAAATATAACAGGTGGCACTGCTTGTCTTACATTTTGATTATTTTTACCAAAGAGCATAGTAACTATACCAAAAAAATTACCTAGAGGCCAGCAGTGGCAGCAGTTTATGCAGCTATAGAAACAATTCTGTATAAAAAAGCTAAATAGAAGATAATTCAATAGTGGTAGTTCAAGGTGGACCGACGACCTGGTGAAAGTCGCGGGAGTACGCCTTATGACTTGTTTCTGTAAATATCCGTAACAAAAACCTGCAAAAATGCCTTATTGTACTGTTTAACTGCAGAAACAAAAGCAGTAAACTAAATTTGATTAAAGTTATTTTTTTAAAATTAATGACGTCAATATGTAAGGCGTAGTTTGTTCGAAAGTTTCCACGTATGAATCGTAAGTAAAATTGTGATTACAAGTTACAACCATTCTATCTCTATCTATTTTTGTGGGGAGGCCTATCACCAGCAGTAAACATCTTTCGGCTGGAAGGATGATGGTGTTATTTTTATTTTTCTACAACTAGTTACCTATGTATGAAATGCTGTTAGACAAAGTAGCACTTCATGAAAATGACTCGTGTTTAGATCACACTAACACGTATTGACGTTCAAGGCAATCTGATAAAAGTTCGTCGGCCTTTGCACATGCCCGACGCGTCAAAGGTTGAAGTGTGAACACACGTCGCCGCTAGAACTATATCGTTATCTGTTTAATCACCGCCGCCACATTAATAAATATCTATCAGAAGCAAAACTGGGTATACTTGTAGTAAGCACCCCGCTGTATCTCACCGATGTGTTCTCGTACGCTCCGCTGTGGTAAGAACGGTTTGCGCCAGTTTCAGTCAGTTATTATAATAATGTACTGTGGTCTCAGTTGTGGCACAGAATATCTAATAGTACTAACGTAGTTGTGGTATGATTTAAGGGCTGCCAGGGCCCTAACTCTCGCGTTATAGAGATAAATGTCTAATTCGAGATAATCTCTAATTTTTAATCTCTACGAAAAACGTAGCCGATAATGTCAACTGCTTTGAACCACTCTTTGTATTTAGAGCGCTAGGCGTAGACATATCTCTAACGTGACATTCTGAGAATACGAACATTTATTTTCAATCGACATTCGCCATCATTGTTTCGACATTATGTCGAGTTCGAGATAATGTCTACAACGCGAGAATCACCCCTCGCACGCATTCGACGACATTGACGGACGGATTTGTAAAGAGATTATAGCGACGAATTAAGTGATTTTACGATTTCCGTGTTGCTAAAATAAGATTATACTACCTACATAGAAAATCAGTCCGCGCGCATAATTTGAAGCAACTGAACTGGAACCAGAAATCGCTCCGTTCAGTACCTACTTACATTTTGTAAATTACTGAAAGTCTCATTTTATAGTCGTTTTGTTTATATATAACTTCTTATCTATTATAATAAAACAAGTTTAACCGGATTACATCGCGTGTATTATTTAAATTGGTTTTCCTGACGTTTCCTATCTATTGACAAAACTGAAATTATGTGATGTGTACCTTACACAGATCTATTTAGTACTTTATCTGTGTGTACCTATGTAGAGGATTCAGGCGCAGGGTTCAATGACAGGCATTTAAACCAAGAGAAACACGAGTCTTGAGCACAATAACACACGATTTATTTTACAGTTTACACGAGTAATACGAACAATAATAACTACAAACTACTTAGAAAGAACTATGAATTTACTACTTATGCGTGGTACTTTATTGGAGCAGCGCGATGGGCTCAATACAATTGAAACGTTTCAGACCACGATAACCGACGAACTACCACGTAAAATTATCATGTCCCGTATATATAAGGGTCGCACAAATTGCGCCCACCACTGCACTAAAACGAAACAATGACAATGCACCCGCCAATCACCGGCCACCCAAACTCGTAGGAAATACCTGCGGTGCACGTGTTGGCAGGGCACACCATTGTTCCGAAATACATTCCCAGATTTCTGCCTTTACAACATTCCATATCGTGGTGTTTTCTTTAACTATTCATTATCAACATGCAAAAACACCACGATATATACAGAAATCCTTATCCTAATCTTATACCTAATTAAACCTAGTGTAATGGAGTAAAAGTCATGGTGCTTCCGTAACATTCCACCCCCCGTAAGAGGGTTCAACCGATTACAGATCCGTCGGTAGGAAGCACCACGATCTTTACTACTGGTCGTTGCAGGACCCCATTCACAGTTTTAATATCTACGACACGCACAACATTGTCTTTTCCGCGGTACACATGTTCGATGATCCCTTTGACCCACTGACTACGACTTTTAGTTTCATCCACAATCACTACCACATCACCCACTTTCACATTTGGAACGTTGTTCACCCACTTTTGGCGACGTTGAAGCGTGGGAAGGTACTCCCGTAACCAACGTTTCCAAAAAACGTCGGCCAGGGCCTTTACCTTCCTCCACTGCCGGCGAGAGTCGATGTCTGCGGAGTCCCGGTGCGCGAAGGCTGAGCTCCCCGACGCAGTTCCCAGCAGCAGGTGATTTGGCGTTAACACCACCGGCTGCTCGCTATCGCAGGCGACGTATGACAGTGGCCGGCTGTTAATCAATAGCTCGGCCTCGGTGAGGAGGGTGTAAAGGACCTCCTCACGTGGTGCGATGGCTTTTAGGGTAGCTTTTAGTGCGTTCTTGACTGATCGCACCAATCTCTCCCAACAGCCTCCCATATGTGGTGATGCGGGAGGATTAAAATGCCAGGCTATCCCTCTATTGGTAGCCTCGTCTTTGATTTTGTAATGGTTGACCTCCATAAGCGCAGCACGTAGCTCGTTGCTTGCTCCGATAAAGTTTGTACCGCGGTCGGAGTACATATGTGTCGGTTGCCCGCGACGCGCAATGAGGCGACGTAGGGCTAGTATTGCCGAGTCAGCGCTCAACGTCGACGCCAACTCCAAATGGACGGCGCGTGTCACTAGGCAGGTGTACAGGACACCCCACCGTTTTTCGCGTCGTCTTCCAATTGTCACCTCCATGGGGCCGAAATAGTCCACCCCGCAGTTTATAAAGGCTCGACGAGTAGACTCTATTCGGGCTGTAGGCAGGTCACCCATTTTCGGTGCGCTAGGTTTAGCTCTTCGTATGCGGCACAATTGACAGCTTGCCGCTACTGCTTTAACTGTTGATCGTAGATTAGTAATCCAAAACCTCTCTCTGATGTTATTAACAACAGTTTCCTGGTTAGCGTGTAGGGCTGCGACGTGATATTTGAATATCAGCTTCCTTGTTAGAATATGACTACCTTCTAAGATGATCGGATGACGTTCGTCAAAACTAAGCTCGTCACATGACCTCAATCTTCCTCTAACTCGTAGCAGTCCGTCATCACAGAACATGGGATCTAGAGCTTGAATCTTACTAGATTTATTAACCATACCTTTCTGCAGGGCTGTTATCTCTTCAGGGTAGCACTCCGATTGGATTATCTTACACAGGCGAACCTCGGCATTACACAAATCATCGACTGTGATTTCCGGGTCAATGCGCCGTTTGCGACACACATCTATGAAAACCAGGCAGCATGCTGTGACGCGTAAGGCTCGAGTCCAGGTCGGCAACCGGTTGTAGTCCAGGAGAGTGTAGTCGAGTGTCGTCACGTGTACCTTCTGTATACGTTCCAGGCCTTCTTCTGCCGCGACAACGTCGTTGCACACTGGCCACCGCTCCTGTGGATCGAGAAGAAATGACGGGCCCGAAAGCCAAATATCGCAATTATTAGGCCAATCCTTCCGAGTAGCCTTATCAGCAGGATTATCAGCCGATGGCACCCAGCGCCAGTCACTTTTCTTTGACCTCCTATCTAATTCCGACAATCTATGTGAAACAAACCGTTGGAATTCATATGCTTCTGACCGAATCCATTTTAGGACTGTCTTACTATCGGTCCATAGAAACTTATGACCTATACTTAATCCTAATTCTGACTCAACCGTTGTAGCTACCCTGGCCGCTAGCACTGCGGCTTGTAACTCTAAGCGTGGGATAGAGATAACTTTCTGAGGTGCTACCCTGGCTTTCCCCATGACTATCGCAGATTTCCTATTGCCCTCTAAATCTTTCCCTACTATATAGGCTACGGCGGCATAAGCATACTCACTAGCATCCCCGAATACATGTAATTCTAGATCTCCGGGTTGCAGGCCGTACCACCTAGGAATCCTAATTTCTTTAAGCACACAAAGGTTGTGAAGCCATGTTTGCCATGCTTCCGCATCGGAATCTTTCAACTTATCATCCCACTGAATCCCTGACTTCCATATCTTTCGCATTAATATTCGTGACTGTATAACACACGGATATAAAAAACCTAGTGGGTCAAAAATTGACATAATAAATCTAAGAAACTCTCTCTTAGTGGGGGTTATATCCCCTGTTACAATTTCCTTAGGGAGCTTTTTAAATGACAAATCGTAAGTCAAATGGTCAGTCCCTGGTGACCACATCATGCCAAGAGTACGTTCAGTAGCATGTTCGTCTTTTTCTAGGACGACTCTTTCTGGCATATCTATTTTTAATTTATCCCTTAACTCATTCGAGTTGGTGACCCACCCCCGTATTATAAATCCACCGGCGGCATGAATCCGGGACACCTCCTCAATCAATCTGCTGGCCTGTGACATGGACCAAACACTATCTAAGTAATCATCCATGTAGTGTTTGACACGTATGGCCTCAACAGCTTCGGGATAAACGTCATTATAAGACTCAGCATTCTTATTTAAAATGTAAATGGCTGTAGTGGGCGAAGATACAGCCCCAAATATCATGGAGTTCATTGCGTATATGTCAGGTTCTGAATCGCGGCTTCTACCTCTCCATAAAAAGAGCTGTGCCCCTTGATCCTCTTTCCTGATCTGAACTCTTAAAAACATATCTGCAATGTCTCCTGAAAAGGCTACAGGTCCTACTCTAAACTTAAATAAAATACCTAATAGTGAGTTTAACAAGTCAGGCCCCGTGAGTAAATTGTCATTAAGACACGTGCCTCGGGAATTAGCGGCGGCGTCAAAAACTAACCTAAGCTTCCCCGGTTTGTTAGGATTCACTACTCCAAAATGGGGTAGATACCAGACCGGGTTAGCCTTGAGCCCATCCTCTAATTTTCGGGCGTAACCTTCACTCACCAGTCTCTCTATCTGACTGGCATACGCCTGTGCATACACGGGATCCCTATCCATCTTTTTCTCTATACTTTCTAGGCGGCGACGAACGTAACTATAGTTGTCGGGAAGTTCGACATTGTCTTTCCTCCACAGTAGTCCAACTTCCCATCTAGATCTATCACTTATAAAATTACTGGTCTTATCTAAAATATTCACAGCTCTCTCTACATCGCGATGTTTACGAGGCACTTCTACTATTCCTATCGCTTCTAGTTCAAATTGAGCCTTAACTATATTATGCAAATCAGGTAAAGAATATGAAGTACAATTATTAACAGAATGACTTATGCTACTACTATTACCTAAAGGACCGTGAATAACCCAACCTAACTTGGTCAAAGAAGCGACTGGCTTACCGGACTTTCCACGGCGTATATCATTGTTGACAAGTAGCTCCCAGTTGTCTTGACCCAATAGAAGCAGTGGCTTGGCTTCCTTCATTTCCTCGCAACCCAAGTTGCGGAGGTGAGCATTTTCCTCCATTGTTGCGGCAGGAACAGATTGCGGCGGTAAATCCAAATTGGATAACGTACGACACTTTATTTGATGATTTTGTCCGTTTGGACCCGCAACGTTCACTTTTACTACTCGTGACGTAAAGTCCGACACTTTATGTCCACGCGCACTCCTGATAGTCAACGGCACTATGGGTCCTTCTAACTTGTCCGCGAGTGAATTGTCCAGTAATGACACGGTGGCCCCGTCGTCCAATAGGGCGTAGCAGCCCCTTGTGTTTCCGCTCATGTCACTTATGGTTACTGGCATGATTTTCAGTAGGGCCCTTGCTTGGCTTTCGCCTACATTAGTAACACTTTCCGTACTAACTTCAGATGTCCTTTCTGTGTGAAGAAGCGCATGATGGCCACAACCACACTTATCACACCGTTTTGCACGACAATACTTTTTTGAATGCCGTTTCACTAGACACTTGAAACACAGTTTTTGCTTCTTAATTAAGTTCCATCGTTCTTCTATGTTTAGTTCAGTGAACTTTGGACATCTTATTATTTCGTGCTCTCCATGACAAACTGCACATTCTGTAATCTTCTCAGGTGTCTTCTCACCTTCAGGCGGAATCTTATCCTCAGCTTGAACATGCACCCGTTGCACTTGTCTCGGGTAATGTGATTGACGCACAAATGGTTGCCCGCCTTTCTGTGTTTTAACAACAGGCGGTGCGGCGGCGGCGGCCGCTACATTCATTTGAACGTAATATGATGAAATGCGTGCTAAATGGGCTAGGAAGCTAGATACAATTTCTAGGTTCGGAGACACGCGTAAATCCACTCCTTGTGCATTGTCTAGGCCCATGGCAAATTCTCCATATTGTGCACGTTGTACTGGAGTGAGTTTATTCAGTAGTTCACTTACCAGATGAGGACTGTTTAGGTATCCCTCTGCACGAATATTTTTAAGTAGAGACACGCAATTTCTCACTGTCGTCGCAAACTTTCTTATTTCACGTCCGCTTTCCGTTACTTTGGGTAAATCCCTAACCTTTTGTAGGGCGCACTCTAGTATAAGATTGGGATGCCCAAATTCTTCCTCCAGGGCCTTCATAATGTCCGAAGGATCTGTAGATGTGCGCAGCAAGTCCTCAACAGCAGTCTTAGCGTCGCCTTGTAAAGACGTCCTTAATCTCGCCAAGTTTTCATGAGGCTTGAAATGGTACATCGTGGTCGTTTCCCAATACATGTTTTTATATGAGATCCAGTCTGTTGGGTTGCCATTGAAGTATGGCAATTCGTAGGTTTGTCTCGGCACTGGTCTCGGTCTAGCGAGGTTATTTATGGCCTCTGCCAGTTGATCGATATTTGGATCACGGCGGCGCTCGTTTGATGTGTCCCCTTGATGCTCTTTTTCATACTGCGGTCGTTGCACGTGTTCATTATCAAACATATTGGTCGACATTCTATGCTGATTTGATACGACCGAAGTAAACACCGTAGGTTGTATATTCCCAGACACAGGTACTTGTGCGGGCGCGAGCGACGCGCGGGTCGCAGCAAACACGGGAGCGTGGTATATTTCAGGCGCATGCCACGCATGCGACGCGGTCGGCTCGCGGGGCGCGTTACGGGCGCTTAACACGGGAAGTTCGCGGTTTACGGCACTATCGCGTAGCTCACTGTGTACAGCCGGCACGCAAAGTTCAGAGGTTACAACCGGCGCGCGACTGTCACTATGGCACACTTGTCTAGGCGTAGTGTCGATCCATTCTTCAACTCTTCTTGTAGTCATTTCCTCGTCAGAACTGGATTCCTCAGCAGCTGCGTCTACCTCAGCTAGGTCGGCTTCGAGCTTCTTCCTCACAAGGCTCTCTCTCATCCGCACTAGTTCTAGCTCAGCCTCGTACTCCGCACGCTTACGCAGATACTCCGCGTTCTTTTTGCGGTTCTTGGAGGACGCGTGGCTTGAACGTGAGCTCCGACGTATTGCTCTCACGACTTGCTCCGGTTCTTTTTCCAATTCCGCTGGTGGCTGCATAATACTGTACTCAATAATGCGATCACTCACCAAGGGAATAACTGGAGCAGACGCTGCGTACGACGGAGATATTGTGACGGATGGCGAGCTCAGCGGTAATTCTGAAGTCACACCCGAATTTGACACTTGCTCTTCTGTAGCCCGACGAGCATTCATCTCGGCGGCTAACTTGCGCAGCTTACTACGGGTGGTTACTGTGCTCCTTTCACTCATGTTTCTTCAATGCACCGATCCGGCTCGACAGGACCAATTTTGTAGAGGATTCAGGCGCAGGGTTCAATGACAGGCATTTAAACCAAGAGAAACACGAGTCTTGAGCACAATAACACACGATTTATTTTACAGTTTACACGAGTAATACGAACAATAATAACTACAAACTACTTAGAAAGAACTATGAATTTACTACTTATGCGTGGTACTTTATTGGAGCAGCGCGATGGGCTCAATACAATTGAAACGTTTCAGACCACGATAACCGACGAACTACCACGTAAAATTATCATGTCCCGTATATATAAGGGTCGCACAAATTGCGCCCACCACTGCACTAAAACGAAACAATGACAATGCACCCGCCAATCACCGGCCACCCAAACTCGTAGGAAATACCTGCGGTGCACGTGTTGGCAGGGCACACCATTGTTCCGAAATACATTCCCAGATTTCTGCCTTTACAACATTCCATATCGTGGTGTTTTCTTTAACTATTCATTATCAACATGCAAAAACACCACGATATATACAGAAATCCTTATCCTAATCTTATACCTAATTAAACCTAGTGTAATGGAGTAAAAGTCATGGTGCTTCCGTAACAACCTATATACTTTCATGTTGGTTTTCGATTTTGACAAATACATTATGACTGTCTTGTTTTATAACTACTGACCATATTTTAATTTTTTCCTTAATTCTGTCACGTGAAGCAAGTGTCAACCCTACTAGAATAGGTATAATTTGCACATTGTTAGAGAGCTTTGCTTCTGTATGGTATTTATTCATCAGTATGCTGGCGTAGCTGGCGCAGCTGGCGTATCTGACACAGCTGGTGTAGTTGGCACAGCTGGTATAGCTGGTAAAGGCCCTTGAGGTGAGGTGGCGTGCAATGTTCCGTGTGCGCCGCCTCGGAGCGTGCGGCCAACGTTGGGCCGCACGGGGAGAAGGGGCTCGCCTGCTTGTGGCGGGCCGGGACCTGTCGAGGGTGGTTGTGTGAATACTCACGGGTTCCGACGCCCCCGGCTAGTGTAGTTGAAGGAACACCGTGGTGGTTTTAGGTAAGAGTCCGACACTGGCTCCGCCTACCCCGGGCGGAGTGCGTCCATGAGGATTTCCACACGGCAAAAAAAAGAAGGGTATTTATTCATGTGCCACCGCGGCCCATACGATCTATGTCCGGAACCCGGACACTACACTATTCAAGGTCGAATTACAAATATTTATGGAAGAGCGTGCATAGGTATAATGTTCTCACGTGCACATACGCATGCGAGCTATTTTAAGTTTGTCGCGCATTTACCAGGAACAAAGCATGGATATTTATGTACTCGTTGCTACGAGCATGTCTCATTACAATTAACTTATTTTAGTCTTTGGTACATACTAGTGTCACGTCGTGGCCGGTGTGGGTGGCTCGGGCAGGAGACTCGCAGGGTCGAGGGTTCGGTGGCTTGGCACACGGTGACACACGGAAGTAGGAGGATAACAGGAAGTACAGGAACAGAACTCAGGAACAACAGGAACTAGTGGTACAGGAACTGCAGGAACTAGTGGTATGGAGGTATGGAACTAAATGATCTTTGCCGTGTTTATGTTTGATTTCAAAATTGAACATTGATAGACGAATACTCCATCTAGCAAGTCTACCAGTAGGATTGTCTAGGTGTACAAATCATTGTAAGGCAGAATGATCTGTATAAATAATGAATTTTTGACCATTATCAAGGTAACAACGCCAATATTCAAGGGCAGTAATGACGCTTAAAAGTTCCCGTTCGGTTATTGAATAATTTCGTTGAGGGCCTGTAAGAGATTTGCTCATATAAGCAATTGGTTTTTCGACACCATCAAAATCTTGGGTCAACATTGCACCTAATCCATAAGCGGAAGCATCGCAGTGTACTGCAAAAGGTTTAGAGAAGTCTGGACAAGCAAGGATAGGAGTAGATGTTAAAGCTTGTTTTATTTGAATAAAAGATTCATTTGCTTTATCGGTCCATTTGAAAGGTGGTGCTTTTTTACTAGTAGAAGTTAGTTTAGTCAATGGAGCTGCTAAAGTGCTTAAATTTGGGATAAAACGTCTGTACCAACTGGCAGTGCCTAGAAATTTTTTAACTTCACGAGCAGACTTTGGTGGTTTGATTTCTAAAATTGCCCTAACCTTATCAGGATCGGTGTGAAGACCTTTTTCATCGATAACGTATCCTAAATACTTAAGTTCTTTGCGGAAAAATGAACATTTTGGAAAATTTACGGTAATGTTAGCTTGTTGAAGTTTTTCGTAAACTTTATTAAGCAAGATGACATGTTCATCATAGGTTTTTGTTGCTATGACTACGTCATCTAAATAACAGAATACTGAATTATCAAAATCATTAGAAAGTAAATTATCTATAAATCTTTGATGAGTAGCTGGTGCATTTGTGAGCCCAAAAGGCATGACTTTAAATTGATAAGTTCCACGGCCACGTGAAAAGAAGTCTTAGGACGGTCTTCTTTACGTAATGGAATCTCCCAAAAAGCTTTTGCTATATCAATTGATGATAAGAATTTAGAATCTTTAAGTTGATCTATGATATCCGAAATAAAAGGTAATTTATACGCGTCTTTTCTAGTAATATCATTTAATTTACGGCTATCAACGCAGAAACGCCAGGTACCGTCTTTTTTAGGTGTAATAATTACTGGATTAAGCCACGGGCTTTCGCAAGGTTCAATAACATCGAGTTCTAACATTTTGTCAACTTCAGCACAAAGAGCTTTTTGTTTTTCCGGAGATAACCTATAACATCGCTGACGAATGGGAAGGTGATCGCCTGTATCTATCCTATGTTCTGCAAGATGAGTTTTACCTAATGGTAACTTTTCCGTTGAAATGTTTTTAAATTTATCAATTAAAGCATCTGCAATGATACGTTGCGATTCAGAGAGATTATCGTATATATGTAAGTGTGTGTGATCAGTGTTAACTAAAAATAATGGTGGATTTTTAATGCTGTGAGTGGAAACGTTGGAAATTATATCTGGAGCTAAATTAAATATTTTCCAGAAATCAATTCCAAGAATAAATGGTTGTGTGATACTTGGTATAATATGTGCTGTTATAAAAGAAAAATGATTTTTATAAATAATTGGTAATGTAATAGTACTATATTGTATTCGTGATTAAATAGTATGATAAAAATAATTAATAATATATGATGGATTTTCATCCACGATGATGATGATACCTAATATAATGTGTATGAATATAAAAAAAATAAGTATATAATAAATTGAATAGTTTAATTAGATGTACGTTGTACTGGTTTTATATCTTTGATATGCCAGCGACCTAGGGACTTATTTGCGAAATCTGCAAGATCGTAAATGAGTGGTGATATTTTATTTGTTATAACGCATTTACTGAATTTAGGTGCTAATTTTGCCGAAAAATGTTTATCTGAAGAGCTGATGGGATGATTTCTTTTCCAAACGACATCACCATTGTTAAATTCAAAATTTTTATGATGTTTATTATAGTGATGAGCATTAGTTTGATGAGCGTGAAATAAGCGAGCTTGAACTCTTGAAAATAATGAACTAATTTGTCCCACATTTTCAGCATATTCATCTCTTGGTGAAAATATTAATTCTTCAGTATTATCTTTAGAATTATAAACTGAACCGCAAGGAACAAGTTCTCGACCAAAAACTAAAAATGCTGGTGTATATTTAGTAGTTTCATTTACTGCGGAATTTATTGCAAATTGAATTTTATTTAAATTTAGATCCCATGTTCTGTGGTCATTATTAACAAAAGAAGCGACCGCGGTAATAATTGTTTTGTTATAACGTCCTTTGTTGTGTTTTTATTGTGTCTGTGCCGACCTACCACCTACCTACCTGATTTCCTGAATCCAGCCCGAGCTCGCTGCATGGACATAGCAGCAGCTCAGTCATCTTACAGTCGGAGTTGATTTACCACTCCTCCGGCCCTCCGTACTACTGGCCCTCTGTGCCCTCATACCTCAGAGGAGTTCCATACCTCCATACCACTAGTTCCTGCAGTTCCTGTACCACTAGTTCCGTTTTTGGAATACTGTATCTCACTCAACTGGTAAATTGATACATTGACTATTGTTAATAAAATAATATAATGATTATAAGACACAGTCACAGACACATGAGTGTCTTTCAGCGTACAATATAGAACTGAATAAGTAAAATAATATAAAAACAACTGTAATGGTCGGACACGTCCATGCCCGGCCAAGGCTGCGATATAAGTCTCTTGTTTTAAGTAAAAAATAGAAAATTATGGAAGAATTTTAAATTTTGAATTTGGATAGGTAAAGTTTTATAAAGTGGCCAGGAAATCCAAATAAGGTGGTGAGCAGCGTAACGAGTTTAGCCTCGTTACACTAGTGCCATACTAAGGCAGAGTGATAAGTCTGGTAAAAATCAACACGGGAATAAAGTTATCGCAAATTGAATATTAACCTTTTATTTACCTACGACACTTTTAGAAGCTTAAATATTAATTTTCTTTTCAGCCAGTTCTGTCAGTATTTTTTTTTTAAAGCCTTTCAAGAAAAACACTACTTTACGTTTTCACAAAGATGGAGAAAAGTGGATTTCGTGTGATGATTAAACTTTATTTTTTGCGTAGGTAGGTCTTCTTCTATCGTGTCGACATGAGCTACATAATGATAATAGCTCATGCCGTGGGGAAAAGATTAGCCAGTCAGCAGGTTGGTAGCGGGGCTGACTGCCCAGGGTGCGCCGGACGATCAATTAAATATCGTCACTCATGGAGGCTCTTTTTTTGCGTAGGTAAAAACACTAATTACTGAAACGAAACAAAAGATTGACAAATATAACGGGGACTCCGCTCTGTCGACCAAAATTATTCATAAGTGGTTTACCAATATTCATAGTGGTCATACAAGCACAAGTGATGCTGAACGTCCAGGACGTGAACGTGTTGGGGTCTCAACACCAGAGATCATCGCCAAAATCCATAAGATCGTATGACGGCCAAAATTAATACCCAATCTATCCACGATTTGCCCTACTAGAGATAGGAATTTGACTTAAGCTCCATACAAAATATGTCAAATTTCTATCTCTAGTAGGGTAAATCGTGGATAGATTGGATATTAATTTTGGCCGTTAAATGACCAAAAAATGAAAGTTTGTGAGATAGTTGACATAGTAGGCATCTCAGACGCACGTGTGCGCAATATCTTACACCAACATTTAGACATGAAGAAAGTCTCCGCGGGTTGAGTGCCGCGTTCACTCACCTGTGGATCAAAAACTTATCCGTTTGACCACTTCAGAGTCAGGTTTGGCGCTGTTTTAACTCGATGAAAATTATTTATGCATCATTTCATAACTGTTCTATATACCAGAAGCCACCGTGATGGCCACAGTTTTTGGGGATGCACGTGGTATATTCCACATTTATTATCTATAGAGAAAGGTAAAACGATTACCGGCGAATATTATGCCAATTTATTGGACTATTTCAACAGTTTTCCCGATTCCCGGGTCGGGCAAAGTGTTATTGGGTTTTTTCATTAGGAAATTCTCAGTAGCAGCCCGGAGTCTGGATTTGTGCCCGGTCAATGGCAATAGGCTCGCCCCCTGTTACATTGGACTATAACATAACTGGCGAAATGTGGGTGTACTAATACACCTCTGCCTACCCTTTCGGGGAAATACAGGCGTGATGTTGTGTTATGTGTTGTGTTGTTCAACAGTTTTAATGGAAAAATTGCCGCATTTGACTGAGAATAAAATCGTTTTCCAACAAGAAAATGCACGAGTGCACATCATCGCGATTGCCATGGCCAAATTCTATGAGTATGAGTTACATTCTTACTTCTCACCCAACACATTCTCCGGATTTAGCCCCCTGCGACTATTTCCTGTTGCCGAATTTAAAAAAAATGGCTGGTTAGGAAAAGACGTAGCTCGAATGAAGAGATCATGCACGAAACCAATGTCTATTTTGAAGGGTTGCCAAAATCTCATTAAGTATATTAAAGAGATCGAAAAATTGGAGAAACGTTGGATAGAGTGTATTGAGCTAGGGGGAGACTATATTCAATTCAATTCATTTATTTTGTAAAAATGTGGTAAATACAGGTGGTAGGGTACTAAGATTAGATTATTAGATTATTGAAAAATAAATAATGGTGTCGATTCTCTTGTTCACGAACTAAACTTATTTTAAACTATCGCTCTCTTTTACTAATAGTAGATACAAGAAAGGGATGGCAACCATTTTAGAACTGTCAAATTAGTTTACGTGTTACATTTCTTTGTATTTTGGTGGGCACGTTCCGAGATCACGACTAAACTTGTATCGAAATTTTAATTCCGTCTAATTTGACAGCTCTAAAATGGTTGCCATCCCTTTCTTGTATCTACTATTAGTAAAAGAGAGCGATAGTTTAAAATAAGTTTAGTTCGTGAACAAGAGAATCGACACCACTAACTAACTTTTACAAATTATGTCTAATTAGTCCGTGTGGTTATTATTATTATTTGAGGAAAGAGGTAGGGTCTTGAAACGCCCCTAAGCCACTGCGACCTAAAAGATCTATTGTGACGCCTCTTGCAGCATTACAGCACTTCCCCAAGCTGCAAGTCAATCATAAAGTCGACTATGACCTTGGGGGAGGAGGATTTGATCTCCTGCATTGAGATGACGTGGCCTCCAAGATGCTGGCTTCTGATGTGGTGCACTGCATCACATTCGCATAGGATATGGATGGGCGTCTCATCCTTTTCGCGACAAAACCTGCAAACTGTGGTATCACTGAGGCCCATCCTGTGAAGGTGTTTATTCAGCTTGCAGTGCCCAGTGAGGGTTCTTGTCAGGATTCTTATCTGATTTTTGTTCAACGAAAGCGCTTCTTTCGTAAACCTTTTTTTGAAGCCCACAAGTAGCGCTTTCGAGTGTTCTTGACCTGGGGATTTTTCCCAAAGGCTAATACTTTGGTCAGTTCCCCAGTTTTTAAGGTAGGCTGTAGTGGTGCATTTAGGAATGCCACAGATTGGCTCCGGGCCCACATTGGGGCTTTCAGCACCAGCTCTAGCTAGTTCATCAGCGGCTTCGTTGCCTCTAATGCCACAGTGTCCAGGTACCCATCCTAGTGCCACCGAGTTTGCCGCTCCTAGTGAGTTTAATAGCTGGACACACTCCTTTACAAGTTTGGAGTCAATTTCCTCTGAATTTAAGGCTTTTAAAGCAGCCTGGCTGTCAGAGAAGATGAAGATTCGCCTATTAATATAGGTCCTCTGCAGACTTAAACGGACACCTCCAATAATGGCAAATAATTCCGCTTGAAACACAGTGGTGTGCTGGCCTAGGTTGGCGAATTTTTTTACCTTTGGCCGCCCACCGTGGAATCCGGCTCCTGCTAGACCCTCTTTTTTTGATCCGTCGGTGAACCAAACAACATCAGTGGACTGAGGCTGGCCTGGCGTTTCGTCCTTCCACTCAGTCCTCTGAGGTATGAATACCCTAAACAGCCTATCAAAGCTGTATTCTTTTAACATTGCATCAGTGGGCATGGCAATGATGTCTTTCTTCATAAGGTTCTCTTGCAGTGCCCTCATGGCAGTCGACTTCCATCTTGTCCTTCCCGCTATTCTGGCCCTTATCATTGCTGCCCTAGCGTCCATTTGCACCTGCACATGCAAAGGAACGAGATTAAGCAGAGCCTCAAGTGCAGCGGTCGGAGTCGATGCAATTGCTCCTGTTGTTATGAGACACGCGAGTCTCTGGAGGCTTGAGAGAGCATCCCTGCAGGTAGTCTGATGGGTTTTTCCATGCCATACGACACAGCCATAGGTTATCATGGGCCTTACTATAGCAGTGTACAGCCACAGCGTTGCCCATGGTCTAAGGCCCCATTTCGAGTTGACCAGTCGGCAGGAAGTTCCCAAAGCAATTTTTGCTTTCCTTGTCACATGTTTAATGTGTGCATTCCACGTGAGTTTTTGGTCTAGGATGATGCCTAGATATTTGACCTCATCCGAAAAGTTGACCGTTTTACCGAAGAGGGTTGGTGGTTTTAAGCCATCCAACTTCCTTTTCTTTGTAAAAGGTACAATGACAGTTTTGTCTGCATTGACCGAGAGTTGGGAGTCTTTGCACCATCTTTCGATTATTCTACAGGCCGTTTGCATCAGATCGGAGATGACTGATTGGCATTTGCCAACGGTAATCACTACCAGATCGTCCGCGTAACCTTGCGTGTAATAGCCAGCCCTATTGAGCTCGCTCAGTAAGCTGTCAACAACTAAAGACCATTCTAGGGGAGACAGGACGCCCCCTTGTGGGCAACCCCTGTTTAGTCTCATCCTTATAGTTGTGTCTAAGAGAGATGTTGACGCTACTCTGTTACGCAACATTGCTTCGATTATTTTGTTTTTTTCATTTATTTTGTAAAAATGTGGTAAATACAGGTGGTAGGGTACTAAGATTAGATTATTAGATTATTGAAAAATAAATAATGGTGTCGATTCTCTTGTTCACGAACTAAACTTATTTTAAACTATCGCTCTCTTTTACTAATAGTAGATACAAGAAAGGGATGGCAACCATTTTAGAACTGTCAAATTAGTTTACGTGTTACATTTCTTTGTATTTTGGTGGGCACGTTCCGAGATCACGACTAAACTTGTATCGAAATTTTAATTCCGTCTAATTTGACAGCTCTAAAATGGTTGCCATCCCTTTCTTGTATCTACTATTAGTAAAAGAGAGCGATAGTTTAAAATAAGTTTAGTTCGTGAACAAGAGAATCGACACCACTAACTAACTTTTACAAATTATGTCTAATTAGTCCGTGTGGTGCCGGACTTAAAGAATAGCACCACCCTTATCTCTTCTCATGGGTGTCGTAAAAGGCGACTAAGGGATTCACCAGAGGATGGGCAGCAGCGTTCTCTGAGTATTTAACCAACCAACTGCGATCGCCAACCCGCCTGCCAAGCGTGGCAATTATGGCATATCCCCCCCTTAATTGGGGGAGGCCTATGTCCAGTAGTGGACGGCTTTCGGCTGAAATGATGATGATGATGATGACGACAAATTATGTATTCCTTACTAAATTTTTACCAAACTTATCACTCTGCCCTCGTAGATTATAATATAATAAATAGGTACTATGTACAGTGATGTACCCATAAACATATTATACTGATGTACACACGGCTACACATCAAGCTGTACAAAACCAGTAAAGGCTGACCCCGCGTTGGAAGGAAAACCTATACAATGCGAGGTCAGCTTATACTGGAAAGGTACAGCTTGATGTGTAGCCGTGTGTACCAAACGTAATTACAAGAGTTCGGCACTTCCGGCGGGAAGCACATTGGGCAGTTCGACTATTTTTTTTTCATGTGACTTTACTCGTTACTCTTTATGTTTGTATAAAACATGTTACCTTGTAATGGCTCATTCTAGCTTATCCTATTTAAACACATATTTAAATGAACCTTATCTGAGGCATAAGTGTAATAAATACTAATAGTGAGTCAACTCCTTTGTCGCGGTGCAAAATGCCGACAGGCGACTACCTACTACCTAGTAGCTAAAAACATGCAAGGGTTGTTACAAAAGAAAATATCTTTTGCAAAATAATATTACATTACCTCATAGAATTTAAGCATTACCTATATCAAAACATGTATTCCTCTTAATCCTACTTCCTACTATTATAAATGTGAATGTTTGTGAGGATGTATGGATGTGTGGATGTTTGTTACTCTTTCACGCAAAAACTACTGTATGGATTTTAATTAAATTTGGCATATAGATAGAACTTAATCTGGGTTAATATATAGGCTACTTTTTATCTTATCTTAACTATTATATAATTGTATAAAATTGTTTGTTCGAGCATCACGCTAAAACTACTGGACCGATTTTGAAAATTTGTTTGAAAGCTGATGATTAGACTTAAAAACTGGTATGTGTTTTAAGAAAGAAAGAAAAAATAATTCGTGGGGTACATCCTCACCCGACAGATACGAAGCTTCTACGCATTTGCACGAGCGGATAGTAATGTATAAGTTCCCGGCACGAGACGTGAGCACGAAATGTACTGTATTCTAGTATTCCCTTTTCTACATATATTCAATTATGCATTATCATATAATTAAGCCAATGCAAGTGCCTGTTTCTGATATGTTGTACTGTGAACAGAGATTCGACCACTTACGCAGTGGAATCTGTGCTCACGACTCGTGCCGGCAACTATACGATGGATGGATGGTTGGATGAATGAAAGGGTGGAGTGGAGTGGATAATAATAAAATACTGTGTTAACATTCAACATTACTTTATTTTTACAAAAGTAGAAAAAAATGCTATACTCTTACATTATAAAATACATAAACATTATGCTAATCATTGTAAAATAAAAATCCAATTATATAAAATTAATTTAAATGCTGTTTCATAATATAAAATGTGATTTTCGATTTAAAAAACTAAGCACTATAAATAAACATCCCTGTAAAAAATAAATACGAGTTGTAAAACATTGTTGCCGATTCTCTTGTATACCGAACTAAACTAATTTTAATCTCGCTATATCTCTTTTCTACAAAACCAATTGAAAAAGTACAGAAAATATTAAGAACTGCCAAATAAGTCTATGTCCCTCGCAGTTTATGAGAAAATAGTCGCAACCTATAGAAAATGCAACTAAATACACGTTGAAAACAAGCATGTAGACTAATTTGACAGGACTAAATATCGTCTATCCTTTTTTGATGCTTTGTGTTAGAAAGAAACATAGTGAGACTAAATTAGTTTAGTTTGTAAACAGCTTCAGCACCAATATCTTGAAATTTATTAAAATTGATTCTTGTACTCAAAAGATGCTCTTGTTTTTTTTTTGTACTGTATACATTCAAAAGCGGAATAGAAATAAACATTTATAAAATACAAAACAAAAATATATCTATTAGTGTTATGGATTATTTTTTCGAGACATGGTTCAATATATCACAATGTATTGCACCGGAGAGGCACAATCAGTCTTCATTAAAATGCTATAAATTCATTGAAGAGTTGTAGAACTGATACGGTCATGTTACAATTATGCTTAATTAAAAGCCCCATATGCTACACACTAATGCACCGACCACCCACACTAAATAAAATTAGAATAGTTTCTTATAAATTGATACATAATTATTAAAAAAAACATATTACATTTTAATTAAAAAAAATCTTAATAACTTAGTTTGTATATTTACTTTTGGCAAATTCACTAATTCAATTCAATTATTTATCCTTATCACAAATATAATTTAAAATTCTACAGAACCCAGACTTCACATTTCCTATTACTTTATAACATTATGGCACCGCCGGTGTCGGTTTGAAATGCAACATGGCGTAGTCATGGTAGTACATCATGATGGCAAGAGGCTGGCCGAGGATCAAGGAGCTCCACACCATGATGTTGCCCCAGCGAGGTCCAAGCTTCACTTCGGCGTGTCGAGAGATGACCGCCAGAGGAGGTTGAGCCATCATACCCAAGAACGCCCAAATCCTGAACATTTGCAGTGGCACACTCACCTGTAAACAACAAGTTGTTTTTAAGTAAACATTGGTGTTGATTCTCTTTTTCACAAACTAAACATATTTAAACTATCGCTCTCTTTTACTAATATTAGATACAAGAAAAGGATGGCAACAATTGTTAGTGCAGTCAAATTTGTCTGAATAAAAAATTCCATACAAATTTTGTCGTGATCTCGGAACGTGCCGACATGCGTAGCATCTCTAGTACGTCTGTGGTGCCGACTAAAATAGGAAGAAATGTAACATGTAAACCAATTTGACAGCACTAAAATTGTTGCCATCCCATTCTTGTATCTACTATTAGTAAAAAACATTTTAACAAAGAACTGAACCGACGAAAACAAACTGAAAAGCGAAAAATAAAATAAAGCTTTTAGTCTTTTCCTAACTAAACTAATGTAAATAACTAATTATGAGTCGACGCCGTTGCTTATTATTTATATGTATATATGCATATAGTATTTATGTATTAGGATTTATAGAATATAGTTTTGTTGTTGATTTATAGAATATAGTTTTGTTGTCATTTTATAGTAGTAGTATAGTATTTTATTTTATTATTAAATTATGTATAGAATTTGCACATCTGACAACCCCATTTTCTGTCCAGTTCATTCTTGTCCATCCTAAGGTTGCCTGGAAGAAATCGCTGATCACGATAAGGCCACCTTTGTACAATAGTTTAAATGCATATTCAATGTAATGTTTTTTTTATGGTGTACAATAAAGCATATATAAATAAACTTACCAAATATTCATGAAATAATGCAGATATGGCGAACACGACGATTCCGGCGACGAATTTAGTGTATCCCAATTCAGTGATTGGTTTATACACATGTCTGACGGCCCACATGTGCACCGGCATGTTCCAGGTGCTCCAGAACACGTTTATATTGTTGGCGTTCCACCAGTCACTGTAGAACTTGCGGTCCGCGAACTGCAGCAACTCGCCCATCAGGTTAAGGAACGAATGGAAGCTTAGGTAGAAGAAACACAGCCATAGCAGATGGTTCGGCACCTGGGAATTAAACAACACTATTTTATCATCCATCACATGTTTATGTGATGGGCTAGGGGTTATAAGCAAACATATACAAAGATGCTGCAGACAGCTGATTAAAAGGATTTTAAGTGAACTAACCCCCAAATACTCACAACGAAACTTAACTTAAAGACGTTCTTAATAGTCGTTGTGCATCGTAGTGATAGCATGTGACTTAAAAGCGAATTAAAATTGAGTTGCGTTTGAGAATTTGGCCGTAATTAGGGTTGCTAATTGCTAAACACATAGTCGGGTTCGCTCGTCGCATACGGTTCGGAATGTTTTATTAAACAACAAAACCGACCCGAATAAAGTTCTACATAATACGTCCGACTTTCATTGGGCTCGCCCGATCAGCAAAACCGCCCAAGCTTGTTGTTGCTGTGCCGAGACGAGAGGGCTTTTTGTCGATCAGTCAGCTACACAGGTATATTCAATTCTACCGCTTCGCCGATCAAGCACCCGACAAGGCAGACTATATGTATAGCAACCCTAAGAACTATTTTTATATTTTAATTACTAAAATAATGTTTCGTGACCTTCATATTTCTTTAACTACTTATGAAACAGCGCCAGTTCATGAATTCCTAAGTAACATCCGTAATTATATTCAACGTTTATCGTTTGTCATCGTGCCAGATCTTCAATCAGCAAATCATTCTTGTGCAATGTCCATGAATTGGCAAAAGCGGGTTTTGAAACATGTACAGTACAAAATAGCTCGCAGTTTGTAAAAGAAGCAAAGGGTCTGGGTCTGGGTTAGGGTCAGTTTCCACCAAACAGAAAAATCCTCGCGGATGCTCGAGTAGTTTTTGTTATCACTGAATAAGTAACTGTATCAGTATTGACTTAAAGTTAAAATTCGTATTGACTTTGACATTGCCCTTAAAGTCAACTTTGAATTTTATACTCAAAGTCAATATTAATACAGTTACTTATTCAGTGAAAACAGAGAAGTACTCAAGGATTTTTCCGTTTGAAGGAAACTGACCCATAGGCGGAGTAGCTTAATGGCCTATGTACTCACAGCCAACTTGAGTAATCGTTCTGTGATCATTATGGGGTCCATCTTATAGAAAGTCTCCACAGAATTGGTGATGGTAGGTATCATCCATTGTTGGAACAACGCCAAAACAAGGTTAATTCCGAAGAACAACTCCAACACCCTTTTAATTACAAACCTCTTCCTGATTCTGAAAATTAAACAACACGTATTAAAGGTCTGTTTTTATATTTAATCAGAATATTCATGCAAATTTTCACAGGTAACATTATCTTTAAAGAGAATCTAGGAAAGGTTCAGTATGTAAAATATGTACGATGCATTGCGACTTCAATAAATCTAGTCGGAAAATTATAAATTATTTTGTGATAATCATCATTATTATCATGTTCTTGGTCAAATCGTTTACAACAAACCCTCGGAATGTTAAGAAGCTAAAGAATAAAAAACTTAATATTTATATTTAGAACATAATCAATTTTATCTGTAATTTCACATTTCTTGCAACGGCAACGATCAGTCAAATGGTGACACTCGCACGTGCTTCATAAAGATAAGACGCAGATAGCAGCCAAGATATTCATCGAGATATCATTAGTACGTAATACGTGAACAAGAAAAAACGTGAGTTTATTGACCTTGTTTGACACCTGCTACTCGTATTTTGTATATAAATGCACTCATTAACCGACTTCAAAAAAAGGAGGAGGTTATTTTTAGCTCTTCAGTTCACGGCGCCGACGTCGCTAGTACTTAGTAATGTTAACTTTCTCGCTCATACTCAAACCACTTTTTGGTTGGCATTTTAGTCGACTGAACAGTAAGCCAGCCGATGCATTTTTATCGGCCGATAGTGTAGTTGGATTCAAAATCAGTACGAGGTCATACGGGAATGCGCACACTGGCTGACTCAATTCCCCATACAAAAAATATATCACCACCCAAGTATCGGCTGGTACTAAACTACAATGTACCAGAGGCCTTATTTACTAGAACACATCAAACATAACTCGACCGTGTTACCATCCGAATAAGGTTTTAATTTTGAATCTTTTTCGGATGTACTGAATTTGACTGAAAAAAACACTTATGTTATTTGCTATTTTTTCATGAATTTCGTAGTGAATAAGGCCCCAGTTCAAACCTAAAAATTATTTACATATATTATTATTTCACAGGTAAAACGCATGCATTCAAAACTAACCGTTCAGTACGGGGGAAATTCAATTCATAACAAAGGGTAGGAGCCAACATAAAGTAGAACAAATCTTTAAGGTTCAGATTGTCCGGATACTTGGTCAGCTTGGCTGCGGCCGGAGTTTCATTTATAAGGTCTTCTTTACTCTCTGTTGGGAAAGGATAGTTAGTTATTGATAATTCACACTGGTTATTTACAAAGCGATTAGTTTACACAAGCCTTTCACGCAACACTCGGATTAACAGATAAACGAACATAGATAAAACAAGGATGCGATAAATAAGCGTTGGTTTTCTATGAAATAGCAAGATAACTCTAGCTAGCTCGATTTAGTATAAAAATGCAATAAAACAGGCATCGTTTCTATATTTCGCACTTTTTAATAATAAGAAGTAAGACTAACGAACACAAGGAATAAAAACAAACTTTTTATATGCCAAAGCATTTTTAAGTTATATAGGGCGTCCTGTTTTTAGTTGATCAAGGAAAAACCCTGGTAAAAGCTAGGTGACAGTTAACTACAAACTGCTGATAAGATAGCTACAGTAAGCGCGATCTAACTTGGCCGAAGTGAAGTGGTCACGAATCCATCGCAGTCATCATTTTATGGTGTCAGTTGAAGGCGGGAGACGGGGAAACCTGCGCAGTGGCTAACTTCACTCCGGTCAAGTTAAATTGCGCGTGCTGTGTGTAGCTGTCTGCACACTCTACCTATACCTACACTGGGAGCATCGACCATACACCCCATAGACGCCTCATAACAGGCAAACGATGTCTGTAAAAACATCTTTGAAATTTCACTAATGTAGGTCGCCACTTGAAATCATCAAATCAGTTTCGACCACACTTATATTAGCCGTCTAAACTGCCGCATTCGAGATTAACCAATAGCCGCCATGGTAGGGCAATTGAATTGCAGTACCCCGCCTCAGCTAGTGGCAGAGTTTATTTTACGCATTATATGCAACATTAGGCTCTATTGGGCTGTATGGTCGATAACTGGAAGACTAAGCCCCTCCGTATACTGCAGACTTTTAATCAGCAGATAGTTTAGTTGGTTTCCTAATCAGTAAGACCTACGGGAGTGCGCACACCGGCAGACCCGACATTCCATATAAAAATAATATCACCCAACTATCGGCCGACAGTTTGGTCTGCTGTAGTATGAGGGGGCTCTTAACTGAAGCTTTAAAAGAGTTATTAACACATAAACACGCTAAAAGCTAGTTTAAACAAACAGTAAGGAAACAAGAAGGCACACAGTAACTTTATCAAAACTTACGCTCTTGTTCGGCTGTTATTAGTTTATCTGTAATTTAACGGCAAGCTTTAGAATTAATATCCTCTAAGGCCGGTGTTCATCAACGTTAATTCTCTGATTAAATAGCCGATTACTCGACAAATAAACTGATATTATGTGTAAAGTCATTTAACCAGAGAATTATTATTGGTGAAATTGAGCCTTAGTCTAACTAAAGTATAATAGATTGACTGTTTTATAATAGTGACAGTGGCGTCACAACAAACTTTGGGCTATCATAAATCTACTTATAATTGAACCGTGTTGTGAGAAATAATCAAACCCTGAGTGGGTTATTTGCTATATTGTTCCAAGAGGCTTGAATCACTTCTGCTTTACTTTTTAATATTTTTTCATAGAACACAACTGTTGTTGGGTTGGTATAACCTCTCATAAAAAAATATTTCTAATTAACAGAATTAAATGAGTCTTTGACACATGATAACACAGATCATTTTAGATTGTTTGGCATCAATACCTTAATTTTAGTCAGTTTGTGGGTTGAATTAGAAATACATAACACAGACCAATTATAATATCCGTAAAAAAGAGAGGATTAAGTACTCAATACATTATTGTACCTATATCATAAAGTAAAATTATGTGGTTATTTGTTCATCTTGGGCTCTACTGGGCACAGCAAATAAGGATAGAGAAAGGGGGCTTTCATTATACAAGGTGTCCCATTGATATGCTTCATGGATGGAAAGTACTTTAAATATTGAAAATGTAAAATTTTACTGAAGAAGACTTCATTTTTCAAAATAGTCTTCTGAGCCGAGAATCGAACCTTCATGTATGCCAAAAACTATCACTGTATTGTTATGTCACCAATCGATAGAGTCGATAATAAGGATTAAATCACTCCAACAAACATTGTGACCTAGATTGAAGGAAGACCACGAAATCTTACAACCTTAGGTAAATTTCAATAAGAGTATACCAAGGCAACAAGATTTACTCAAAAAACACACCATTTTATTTGTTGTTTGACCATATTTCATGGATTTCTTTTAATTTTAGATACTCTTTTTGTTGGACAGATTTTATCCTTATTATTGATCTTATGATCTATCAACCGAAGCCATAAAATACAGGTGGTACTTGTTTGCGATTTTGTTAGTTCAATTCCCAGCTCAGGCGAGATATTTTTAATAATCAGTGAAGAAGTTCAGAATGCAGAATTTCTTATTTAAAAAAATAAAATGAAGTCTTCTTTAATTATAATTTCATTTTCCAATATTTAAAGTACTTTCCCTCCTTGAAGCATAGCGATGGAGCACCCTGTATACTTTGGGTATTTATTTGTTACAAATAGTTTGTAGTCGGTCGGACGGTCGACCGCACGTCCGTGGTAACACTTTGACATTAGCAGCATCTTTATTTCGTAAGCAGTAAGGGCGGTTTTCGAATTGAAGTGTTACCATTGTCATGCAGTCGACTGTAGGAGGAACGATAGTCCTACGTAAGAGCAGCCTTTAGTTTAGTGTAATACCGACTACGACTTTATGTTCTATTATGAATTTAGTTCACATTAAATTATTAACACTTACTCCAATTAGGTGCCGATAAGCTCTGTCGCCTTAGTTTATTATCCGAATACTTTTTCTTCAAACCATTGCGACACCAATGATTTGTTTGTGTATAACTCCAGAGTTTCAAGAAAATAATCAAATAAAGCATACAAACTGATGTTATTCCCACTGCAAAAAAAAACTTATGTAGAAAACTTGGCAACTCGTAATTTGGCTGATGGTTAATGTTAGAATAATGTAAGAAAGAACATGGTGTTTGAAAATATGCAATATCATTACCGAAACTAAAATCGTTTCCTCTAAAATGTAGAACTGCAATAGGCAATGAGACCATAAAAAGCATGTTAGATATCTGTAATGCGACACCGAACTTCTCTGGCATTAAATCCTAAAAAAAAAAAAAAATCCTAAAATAATAATCCTAATCCTAAAAAACATAATTAGGTATCTTGTTAACGATAAAATATGATGATGGTACCGTACAGTCAGCAACATAAGTCGATGTTTTTTTTTAATTATTATTATAGAACTCTAACACATAACATCTAACAACATCTAACATCTAACACTACTAATCAACAAAATAAGAATAATTTATAACCATTTAAATTGTGGAAAGAAAAAATCGCTCACGAGCAGGATTCGAACCTGCGACTCCTGGCTTAGTACGCCAGTGCTTTAGCTACTAAGCACAGTCTGTTATTTTGCCTTAGTTGCGGCCATGTCCATTTTATGTTTTTATTCGATAGCTATAGTAACGATAAAGGTTTGGCAGAAAGACCTATGGTATTTTTTTTGTATAATTATAAAGTTATTAAGGTTTCATTGAAAAGTGAGAAAAACAAAATTAATTTTTATTTTCGAAAATTGTTGTAATACATATCTAGTTAGTCCTTTAAATAAAGTAACAGCATAATATATATTTAGATAAAAAAATGGGGCATCGTACCTTTGATATATTAGGAGATTTTTTACTTTTACCGATTAACACAAAACATTTTTTTTTCATGTTTTCTTATCACGGTCGCATCTTATTTTCATTTAAATATATGCGTAATGTTATTGTCAATAATACACTAAAATATGACATGCGTCAATAGCAGGAATACGAAGATAGAGAGTTTCTAAATATTTTTGAAATTTCTATGGAAATAGGGTTGTCGCAATTGAATAAATAAAAAAATTAAATAAAAGTGCCAGATATTTACCAAGTATTTAACTAACTTTGAGTAAACTCTTTCTGGTGTCTTTCTGTGTCTCTTTCTGGGTTTCTGTTGTCTGAAAACAATTACTATAATGTTCTCAATGCTCTAAGACTACAACGATACGTGACGCTAACCTAGCAGTCATCATCGGAGTTTGTCAAAACTTCTTCTGATGATAATACGAGTATATTATCATCAGAAGCGTCTGTTACCAATTCAGTATTAGGAATATCAGCAAAACTTTGCGGTAGTGGATCATGGGTAATAATATTCTCCATTGTCGGTTTTAAGAGTGACAGAACCTTGCCGGGAAGAACGGAACGTTTATTCTTTTTATGTCGGTTGCCAATGGACATCAGCGATAGGAATGGGTCGGAAGACTCTAGCGCGCGGTGAAACAAGTCGAACACTGTTGTTTTGCGATCTAATTTTCGGGTATGATGCTCACGGTCGTAACGCCAAAACTTGTTCCTTGATTCACCGGCTTGTTCTGACAGCATTCCAATGGGTAAGGAAATAGATTCTATTATTTTTGCTCCATGCATCAGTATCTTGTGCAGAGTAACTGACATATAACACCAGTTGTACTTTTGCACGTATTTAACAGCGAGATTTTCACAAAAATATTGAAACTTTTGAGAATCGATTTCCAACTCGCTTGATAATGTCACAAGAATGGTGTGTAAATCCTCAACAAGCCATTCCTCAATTCCAAGAATATCTGCAAATGTTTTCCGGTTTGAATCTGACAATGCAGTACGGGCAGTGTTGCCATCATTGGTTGTTCCTGCATTAGGCCTTACTACATCTACCAGCAAACCCATTTTGTTTCTAATGTCCGTTTGAATTTGTTTTTTTCTTCTTTCCACAATACGACCTTCGGGAGAGTTTTTTGTAACTCTCCATTTTTGCACGTCTGGATCATTTTTATAGCCTAAATGCAACAAAAATTCGAATATTCTGATCCAGGCATGCAGTGGACTTATTCCGTGAAGTAAAGCTTCCTGATTTAATGGTTTTTTTGCCACTTCGTCAAGTTTATTAAACTCGGTGCAAGTAGCTCCACAACACGCACACCGTAATTGTGAGCTGGTATTTGTGATGACATTAAAGACTTTTCCGTCAATTATGGTGAGGTATAATTTTGGATCTCCGACAACGACATATCCAGCAGAAATTTCCGAATAAATTTGTGAAAGATTTTTAATTTCTTCTTCTACCCGGTTCCTTTCTTCCAGAATCAGATCTTTTGATTCTGATCTGTATTGTATTTTTATTGGTCGGCAAAATCTAAAAGATTGTGGATTTGGGTTTGACCATAAGACAAAACCATCAAGACTTTTTATGCGCAACGGAATGTAGGTAGTAGCAAAGAGGCAGTGTTCGTCATCAATTTTATCAGAAAACGTTTGCTTATATGTTGACTGTCCTGTGCTACCATCAAAACCCCATGAACCCTCAAAAACGCAGTGAAGTGTATCTAACTGTTTTTGATTGCAATATTCCGAAACCCTTTGGTCGCAAGAGTCAATGATTCGTCGAAACGTGTGCATAAGTAAATCATTTAAAGGTACTTTGGCTTCTCGTTCTGATATTTCAATTTCAACATCAGGATAACAATGTTTTTTAGCTTTTTGTATCTTATAATAGGGAGGGTAAATATTAAATCCTCGAGATTTGGCACCTTGTTGCATGTAGATATAGTCTTCCACTGATAGTTTTATATCAATCATTAAACAAAGAGCTTCATCAGGAGAATAGGGTTTGGGTTCCGATTTTGACTTTATGGTTCCCGCGATTTTTTTAGGCCGAGTTGGACTTTTCAAGCATTCCTTTATTATAAACTCAAACTCCTGAGCAGAACTTTTATTTAGTTTTTCGCCGGTTTCGTCTGTTACTATTCTCGACATAACTTTAATTAGTTTTGAATGAGGTTCTCCGTCAAGCGATTCCTCAAGATCTTTCCGTGCACGGCGCTTTTGGCGATCACTTAAATTTTCATAAAATGTAGATGTGGAACTGGATGAAGCATCAAAAGAAGTTTCAGGTTTCGGATCTATTGAAGGTTCAAGTTCTTGGGGTCTTAAAGTTTTTTGTAAGTCAAAGCTACTAGTTCCCGAAGTCGAAGGATTATTTTGTAATAAATGTGTATTTGATGTGAAACTGGAATGAGCGCCAAAAGAAGTTTCAGGTATCGGGTCTTCAGGTTCTTGGTGTCTTGAAGTTTTTTGTAAGGCATAGCTACTACTTCTCGAAGTTGAAGGATTATTTGGTAATAAAAAATGTGCCTCATCCAATTCTATAATACTTTGTTGTGGTAAAGGACTTTCCTCGATATTCACTTTTGGTATTTCAATATCAAAAATAGTGGAAAGCCAGTGTTTGTTTTTATTACAAAATCGTTTGAAATTCCGTTTACTACTGCGATATAAAGTTTCACATTTACTTAAAAATTTTGAAAGATTGTATTTAAATTCATTGTTTTGGCTATCGATATTGTTCGGAATTCCATTTGGATATAAAGTGTTTAATACGATTAGGCATCGTTCCTCTGAATCGAGATCCAAAGGTCTTTTATGAACCCCGTGCAAATGTGCCTTATCTACCAAAATTTTATAAATTTCCAATTTCGTGAGTGATTTCTTCAGATCCGTGTTCGTGCTTTCGTTGTTAGTCGTTGGAGTTGCCACTCGCTGACCAGCATGAGGGTTGGCGCCCTCATGCCCCCCTTGCATTAAGTCCTCTGGTCGGGGCCCAGAAGGACATCCCCCAGCAGGACGGGTCAGTACCTGCTGAGGCAAAGCAGTGCCATGGGTCTTTGACGGCTCCATGACACCTCACCCCCGCTTCTCCAGATATTATGTATGGAAATTGGGTTTTGACATTCTATCTAACGAGGGCGGACCGCTTCCCAATTCCACATAATATCCTTCATCGAAGATTCATTTTGATGTAAGTGCATGCACTTACAAAACAAAAAAGAATAATAAACAAGATTTGTTTCATGATTTGTTAGTTACATGTGAATCTAATAAAAGCGTGTTAGTTAAGACATGATTAGACCAAGGATAATGCTTCAGAAATAGTAATAGGAAATTATAATAATTGAAGAAGCAAATTTATTCCGAGCGAAATTGGTCGTTTGTTAGAGGCGCCTACATTAGTTGACAACCCTAAATTAAAACTTTAAAATTGAATATCTCCGAGTTCTTGTGTTCGTTGCTTCTTATTTTTTTTGTGGTAATACTTAGTATTGTACTAAACATTGACACACAAAAATAAAATGCGACCATGTTAAGAATGACCATAAAAAAAATTATTATGAAATCATAGAAAAAATAAAATTGACGCCTAGTAGAACGCATTTTTTTAAGATAAAATAGATGTAATGATGCATTAAGTTAATGGCTAGCGTGCCATGAAACATTTATTGTAAAATGTTCATTATGAGAGCCTAAAACACGTTTCTATTGTTTCTATGGATTTTTCTCGATTTTCGAAATATGTTGAAAACTATGACACATAAAACCACGGGGGTTTTAATAGAAGTTTTGTTTAGTTATTATCTTTCTAAAAGCCTCAAAAAATAAGGATGGCCGCAACTAAGGCAAAATAACAGACTGTGCTAAGCTACCGTGAACACTGCTCGTGAAATTCTCATCCACTTGGTACGTCTTACGCTTATTTACGCTTTGCATGCGTAAATGCGTTAAAAATAATAAAATAATAATTAATAACTTTGTAAGGGATAAATAAAGGCTAAATAAATAAATAAATGCTAATAATTTAAACAGGTTCATATATAATAATAGGTAATAATAATAGTAATAGGTTCGTAGGTTGCTAATCATTTGTTACAAAAAAATTATAAGTAGTAAGTTTTCATTCTATATCACTTTTTAAACTGTAGACAGTATTAAACAACTTTCGCAGCTGACTGTACTATTTTAATGTGAATTGTTTTAACTTACAACTGCTATACTCTTTTCAATTAGTAGGCTGGCAACGATAGGCACAATGCTAACTGAAAAAGTAAAACATTTCTAATATATTTAGACGCACATTATGATAAAATTAATAATGTTCCACTTTCAATAAAGCGGAACATTATTAATATTAGATTATTATTTATTTCAATAAATACTCACACACTAATAATACAACGGATGGATATTGACTTTTATCACCTTCATTGTAACCTGTCAACACAATGATCCATTCAAGAGGGTTAACACGTAATCCATATCTGCAATTAAAGATTATTGGATTTATGGCACTACTCTACTCATTTAGTTTTAGAACGGGATTAGAAAAAGCGACTCCGTTTTTGTTTTTTTTTTTATCGTCCACATCCACCCTAAATGCGAATACAGGAGCTGACATGTCTATTTACAGGGTTGTAAGTCCCTACCTACAGGGTTAAGCATAGTGGTTGAGGCCATGCAAGAGTAAGACAACAGCACGACACAAACAGACTTCAAGATCGAACTCAGATTCTTACAATCGTTACCCACAGGCAGGGCCGGATTAACCATTAGGCAGAGTAGGCAACTGCCTAGGGGATCCGCGCGCACACAAAATAATTGAAAATGTTTCATACAGTGAAAATTTAATTGGAAAATTTGTATCCTCAATAACAATAGGTATTATTGCTTTTTTTCGACGCATGTTGTTAGTTAATGAAATACTTCATTCTTACATAACTGAAACATCTAGTATCGAGTAGTAGAACTAATAATATGGATGCGTTACGTAGCGTATTGTATGATAAACAAAAGTTTTGAAATGCTTGATCTGTAATTGCGATTTGTCGACCGTGATCCCTTCATCAACTTGAAAAGAGCTGATGATCTTCAAACGGTTAAAAGGGGCCCCGAGAATTACATTTCCTAAGGGCCCCAACATGGCTAATCCGGCCCTGCCCACAGGTGTAACCAATCTACTTGTAGATTGTGAGATGATACAATAAATATAGTCATTTTCAATATAGCACAAAATACAGAGCAATGGTACCCAATTAGTGGTACTAGTGGTACCCACTCGCGGGGCGTAGAACGACCTACGGGGGGGCGCGGCGGCTGTAAAGATAAACTGTATATTTATTAATGTTCTTGGTATTAGAAAAAAATGTCTTGATGCCAACAAAACAACCCTGAGGTAGCAGTGACCTGTATGTAACCAAATCAAGTTACTTGACGCGAAGCAGTGTACACGGTCACACGTCATCGGCTCTTTGTAGTTTTACCGTAACAGGCAAGGGTGGGGGGCGTAGTGATTTTTGGGAGAGGCGCGTCTGGTAAAAGGTTGGGAACCCCTGCTCTAGAGGCTTTTTTTAATGTGCTTTTTAAATAGAAGGACTATTTATATATATATCCATATATCCTTGATAGTCACACACTAAATAATAAAGATGCTTTGAAAAGGTCCCAAAGTAGTCAAGGTTTTCGTAGGAAGACCATAACATGTACCATAAAAAATAAATTTGTTTGTTGCTATATTAACCAGAAAGGTTAGGAACATGTTGCTAAACTTGACTAGACATAATAATTATGTACCTACCATTGGACATTGGTCAATGACAAAGAGTATGGAGATATCGACAAAGGTGTAAAGTCCAAACCACAGAAATAGGTTAATTTAAAAAAATAAAGGCCAAAGGTACCATTACGTGCTATTTGATTTATTATTATTATACTACATCAAAACCAAAGTAGAAAAAACTGATTGGTTAGCATGGTTGGTTAGTCATATATTACAATTAAACTACACGAAGAACCATTTTTACAGATATATTATGGTACCCAAGTAGGTAAAGCTAGTTCTAAGTTGCTTGCTTAAAACCTGTGGTGGATACATATAGGGGACGACTCCTCCCCCTTTTGCGCGACCGCCGCCATGTGGTTGATCACCATTGATCATTAAACCAATTCCAAAACTGTTTTATTTATTCGCACACACAAATATCACACCATGAGCGCGTTTGCCAATAGGAGCGTGTTATTTTCGAATAGACATAACGCGCTCCTATGGCAAGCGAGCATTGAGTGTAGAATTAACATTAAACCAAGACAGCTTAAGGCAGCTTAGCTTAACACAAACATGTTTTGAGTTTTTAATAATTACGTACCTGATTTGTTAATCTAAGCAGCATAAAGAAAAACCAAAATTAAACATTTGTCCTGCAAATATTGGGTCATTTAGGCGACTCGGCTTATAAAATAAAATTATAATAAAAAAGTATTTTCTAAAACAAGCTTTTAATGAACTTAAAAGTACTAAATAAAGCTTACAATACATATAAACAAAGAACTTTAGTATTAGCTTGAGGCTTATTTTAGGTATAAGAAGTACGTTGCACGCCTCGAGCTTTTAAGAAAATATTAATGTTCTTTGTTTATGTGTATTGTAAGTTTTATTTAGTACCATTAGCTCATTAAAAGCTTATTTTTTTTAAAAGAGATTTTTTATTATAATTTTATTTAAAAAACTTTAGTCTAAAGGTCACAGCTCATTAGAGCCACCGCATGCGGCACCCGACCCGCACCGCCTCACCTCGTACGGTTAGTATTCTTTATATGGACATCTATGGATATGCGCTCATTACATCAACTCTGTAGCGTCACCGGATCGCCTTGATTGTAAGCTGTCCACGCGCGAACGGCTAGTGGACCACTCGGTGACAACTCGCTGCCGCGCTGCTCACATGCTTGCCTTGCGTTACTGCGCATTGCCAACGCACGAGTCCCGAGTGTACCGCGCGCTGCCAGCGAATGATTAACGCGAGGACAAAGCGACAAAAAATTGTATTGTATTTTTTATTGTAAAATTTTAGATAACGAAACAAACGTGTAGACCTGGTGCCAATCGCTGACAGACTACTCGGAAGAATTTACATGTTTTTTATTTTATTTTAATGTGCACCACGCGAAATCCACTCGTTAACCAAGCGACGTTCACTAGATGACCACGCGAGGTTCACTGGTTGATCACGCGACGTTCACTGGTGACAACGCGGCGTCCACCCGTGAACCACCTGTTGACAACGAGTAGACGCCGAACGACAAGGCGGTGCTGGTCGATAGCCGGGTGGCTCCAATGAGCTGTGACCTTTAATCTATCTCACAAAACCAATAGTGTCCACCATAATACTGCACTGCAGTGTCATCGGTTTACATCACCATCATCATCATCATTTCAGCCGAAAGACGTCCACTGCTGGACATAGGCCTCCCCCAAGGATCGCCACAACGACCGGTCCTGCGCCTTCCGCATCCAGCGGATTCCCGCGACCTTGACCAGGTCGTCGGTCCACCTTGTGGGGGGCCTACCCACGCTGCGCCTAGAAGCACTGCGCTGGAAGGCGGTTTACATATGCGTACCAAATTTCTGCTCAATCTGATAACGTGAAGTAGTTGAAAAATGGTTTGCATATTTTGAAACGGACAACTTGCTACATACGTACAAGCTTTTATTTAACTTGCAATTTTCGTAACATTGCAAGTTAAATAAAAGCTTGTAAAAATAGCTGAAGGCCTCCCCTAAACCAAAACATATTTGGCGCGTTTGTGGTTACAAAATTGTAGTTTTTTGGGTTATAACTAGAGATCGGATATTCAGATGCACATTTACATAAAGATAATTTTTGGCTATGAAATCATGGAAACGGGTTTCTTAAAAAAAATGTTTTGGAATAATAATTCAGGGGCCGCCAGGAAATCTGGGTAGGTACGCATAACATAACTAATCGGATGCATAGTATGAAAAGGATGCGTCTTCTTAAAATTATTTAATTTTTCTAAAACCGGGATTCCGGGTTTGCATAACTATTCAGATTTATATTACTTTTTAAACCCCGATGCAAATATATGTATATCTAAGGTGTAGGTAGATTTGCATCATGAAGATTACGGAATCGCGGGAATTTTACGATCGATACAAAAGTGCATTCCATATTAGCTAACACCTGAACAAAAGTAAATATACATCCGATTTTATAATCAGATCACTAAATTCAGGATTTTTCGATAATATAGGTAAATATGCATCCGATTAGGTATCTGATCTCTAGTCATAACTCAACACTACTTTGAGCTGAATAAGAAAGTTTATTTTGTACAGGTTTATATTTGATATCGTTTTACTAGAGTTTCTACAATAGATTGAGATTCAGGCCACACCTTTTAAAATACTACACAAGTACACAATAGGTATGCCACATATCGTACCCTACTTCTAATATTATAAATCCAAAAGTATATGTTCGTTTGTTCTTCAATCACCCTGGAACGGCTGAACAGATTTGGATGAAATCTGGCAACAGACCATATCCTGGATTACCACAAGGGATACTTTTGGTGTCAGCTAGTTTTAATCTATAATACAGTATCAAAAATACTTACTTCAAGAAATTTTCAAGACCTAAGCGGACTCCACCAACAGACAGCATCAAGAAGCCCCAGTTGACCAGACCAGTAAAGTTGTTGAATTCTGAGCTCCATGAGAAAAGAGAATCTCTTGGTCTGTGAACACTAAAACAAAAAACTTAATGTTAATATCTTTAATTGTTATACCATTATGAGCCTTTTGCTTGGTTCTGACTTTCTTACCCTTCGGAAGGTGGACAGATTAGCCATATTTATGCTTGAAATGCTAAGGTAACTAAAAGTGAACAATCTTGCCATGTATTTTTATCTTAACATGACTGTATAAAATGAAAATGTTTTATATTATCTTTACATATGTGTTATTGAAATGAATGAAACTGAAAACCTCTTAAGGGGTCATTGTCAAAAAAATCTGCTGTTCCCTACATTTTGTCGATTTATGTGAATACAAATGTAGGGAACAGCTGATATTTTTTTCGCTATTTCAAGATTGGTCTCTTAAGAGTTGTTCATACTGATGAGGACAATGACCCCTTAAGGGGAATGTAGCAGCCAAATGGCGCCCCCATCAGTAAAAAAATAGTTACTCACATGAACACATCATTTATCGAAAATTAGTTTTTAACGATTGAAGTACGGGGACTGTAGTTTAATCAGAAACTATTAACTCTGTAAATTATACTTCGCTGTAGTTGTAGAAAGAAAACATGCCAAAAGTGGCAGTTTTTCGCACTTTTTCTATCTACAACTACAGGGAAGTATAATTTACAGAGTTAATACATTTTTTACTGATGACGGCGCCACTTGGCTACTACATTCCCCTTAAGAGGTTTTCAGTTATTTCAATAACAAATTGTATAATAACTTGTCCTGATTGAGTGATTCATTAAGGCAGAGCCTAAGCCGCTCGGGCTAGAAACATGAAATTTTGTTAGTAGATACGCTTTATAACATTGGCATCCACTAAGGATTTTTCGAAATTCCATCCCTAAAGTTGAAATTTATACGAAAATCCGTCATTTTTTATGTCAGATGTATAAAAATGGTATTTGGCTTTTTGGTTGAAAACAAAGAACTATGTTTCAGTGTTTTTAGAAAATCAACCCTTAAGGGTGTAAAATAGGGGTTGAAAGTTTGTATGAAAATCAGTCATTTTTGAAGTCAGATATACCAGGCCCCTCAAAAAAAGTTTTTATATATGGGAGACTGGCCAGTTATAATGTTTTTCGAAAATATGATTATTTATAAGTAAAAATAAGTAAGTTCCAATTTCAAAATTTCCCTCCACATTTTTTGCGAGTTAATTCAAAGTATTGTGTCTCACTGAAATATGGATCTGCGCCGGGAACATTTTAGAGCTATGATTTTATACGATTTCAAGTGTCGCCTGAAACCGGATGAATCGTACGATAGACTTCAAATGGCATTCATGGATGAAGGCCCTTCCAAGGCAACCGTGTATCGTTGGTATAACGAATTCAAGCGCGGTCGACCAACTTTGGGGGATGACGAAAGAAGCGGTCGCCCTTTGACGGCTGTTACCGAAGAAAACGTGCTAGCAGTGAAAAATTTAATCCAAGACAATAGGCGAATTACATATCAGGAGATTCAACACATATTGAAGATTGGATCGGGAAGCGTTCACGAGATTCTACACAGCCATCTTCGCGTGAGGAGGATAGTATCACGCTGGGTGCCGCACAACCTCACCGATGCTCAGAAGCAGGCCCGGGTGGAATGGTGCCGTGATATGCTTAACAAATTTGAAGCAGGCTCGTCTCGGCGTGTTTACGACATCGTTACAGGTGATGAGTCCTGGATTTATCAATACGACCCAGAAACCAAGCGCCAGTCGACTGTTTGGGTGTTTCAAAATGAGCCAACGCCTACCAAAGTGAAGCGATCTAGAAGCGGGGGTAAGATTTTGATCGCTAGCTTTTTTAATTTGACTGGCCACTTGGTATCAATTCCCTTACGGGATCAAAGAAGCATTAATGCCGAATGGTATACTACCAAATGTTTGCCAGAAGTTTTCTCTGTTATAAGCAACAAGCGACCAAACACAGGGCTCCGCGGGACTTCTTTTTATTCCCAAAAATAAAAAATCAGCTCAAAGGGATACAATTTTCGTCGCCGGAAGATGCGCTGGCTGCGTTCGAGCAGGCTGTAAACGAGGTGTCTGCGGCGGACTGGAAAAAGTGTTTTGAAAACTGGTTTAGGCGCATGAATCTTTGTATAGAGGCTGGTGGAAAGTACTTTGAAAAGATTTGATAAAAATATATGTACGTATAGAACAATTTTTTTTAGTTTCGCAAAACTTTCTGAGTGTCCCACGTACTATAAAAAATGGTACTTGGATTTTTGGTTCAAAATAAAGATACACATGTTTCAGTGTTTTTGTAAAATCAACCCTTAAGGGGTTAAATAGGGGTTGAATGTTTGTATGAAATATCATGTACCTGCAAAGGATTTTGACGAAAAATAAAGTTGGCATTGCAAGGCACACCACAGCTATTAAAAAATAATTTGTTGGTACATATGTATAAACAAATTGCAAAATTTTAAAACCATAACCTACACATTATGAATACAGTCTCCAGTAAAAGACAAAAAAATTTAGTGTAGCAAGGATAAAGATCAGCTACTTACATACTACAAGGTGCAGTCTGATTGATTGATTAAAATAATTAATTATTTGCAGGAATATTGTTATTTAAGCATACATTAGTAGATAGTTATGCTAATGATTATAATAGCAATATAAAAAATAAAATCAAATAAGATTTTTTTATTTTCTTCCACAAATAACAAGCAACAATTTAGTGTGATCACAATAATATAACAAACAATTATTTGTGGGAGACTGGTGCCTAAACTAAGCCAGAGCTTGTATTTTAGGACACCAGGTCCCCCTCCTAGCAGCATGGATAACAATCATAATAGGTTAATTCTTATTTGTACTGGATTAAGTTAATATTAATTAAACAAGAATACTATTTTGCATTTGTAACAATAATAGTTTTGTTAGTTTTATGTATGTATTGTGTATGTGTGTACATATGGGGGGAATGCTGTGTGTATGTGGGAGGTGTGTGTGTACGTGGGGGGTGTGTGTGTATGTGGGGGGGTGTATGTGGGGGGGTGTATGTGGGGGGGTGTATGTGGGGGGGTGTATGTGGGGGGGTGTATGTGGGGGGTGTGTGTGTATGTGGGGGGTGTGTGTGTATGTGGGGGGGTGTGTATGTGGGGAGTGTGTGTGTATGTGGGGGGTGCGTGTGTATGTGTAGAGTGTGATTGTGATACTAGAAAATAATAATACAATAGTTTAATATTAATAGCAATAATATTATAGTTCATAATATAATACTTATATTATTTTAGTGTACAATAATAATACTTTGTATGAATGCATGAATTAGGACAAGATATGAAGGAGTTCTTCTGTTTTATTATAATCTAAGATTCGCAACCATGAAGTGACTTTACCTTTACATTCTGCTTTATTTGTTTTGTAGATGTTGATGTCTTTATTGATTTTATTATATAATCTAGCCCCTTGAAAACCATAAAACTTTTGGGCAAAACTTGTATTAACTTTATATGTGTTACAAATAGCATAATGCCTTCTCTTTGTGGTTTTTTCTTCATTAAAGGTTGTTTTATCCAAATGTTGTCGAAGAAGGGTTGACAAAATATATAATTGCCTAACAGTGAGCACCTCAGTTTCTTGATACAGTTTAAAGGTTGAGAACATTCTAGGTTTGAAAAATGCAACCTTTAAAATTAATCTTTGTGCTCTTTCTATCTTTAGTAGTTTAGTTTTGTCCGCTCCACTCCATGTTGTTATGCAATAAGTCAAAATCGATCGGACCAGCGCAAAGTACACCGTCTTCAGAGTTTTGCCATCAACTATGTGCCTTAGTTGTTTGAATATGTAGGTTAGCTTACGTATTTTTTTTGAAATATTGTTGATGTGTTCATTAAATGATAGCCCAGAGTCAATAGTAACACCCAAGTACCGTATACTTTGCGTCGGTTCAAGAGGTGGACAATTGCACTGTGACACTGGGGGGAACGAGCATTTGTGAGAATATAGGTTTAAAAGGTTATTGGAAGTAGTTTTTGTGCCCTTCATAGAAAAAAGCACGTACTTGGTCTTGTCAGAGTTCAAGGTCAGCGAGTTAGCAGCAAGCCAGTGACAAACCGTGTTGAACCCTGCTTGTGCCATCGAAAATGCTTTATCCCAAGTATCCCCCGTGAAAGTAAGGGTGGTGTCATCAGCATAAGTTATAATTTTGCAGCCCCGAATCTTAAGTTGACAGAGTTCATTAATGTAACAAAGGAATAATGTCGGACCAAGGATACTTCCCTGAGGAACTCCATACGTAATGGGAAGATCATCGCTCTCGTATTCACCAATTTTTACGCGCTGAGTTCTGTCAGAAAGGTAACTGGCCAGCAGATCTAGTTGCGTACCTCGAATACCCATCTGATTTAGTTTGTAGATTAGGGTGGGGACAGATACTGCATCAAACGCCTTAGCTAGATCGAGGAATATAGTCAGGCATTTCTTTTTGGCATCCATTTCCTGGACTAAATATGTGGTGAAATCGTGCACAGCGTCATCAGTGGATTTGCCAACTCGAAACCCATACTGAGCTGTAGCTAACAGTTTTTGTGACTCTAGATATTTTATGAGTTGAGAGTTGATGACGCGTTCAAATAGCTTGGAAACTGAAGTAAGTATTGAGATAGGTCTATAGTTGTTAACGCAGTCTCTATCCCCTGCCTTATGAATAGGGTGCAAAATAGATTTCTTTAACACGTTGGGGAAGACCCCAGACTCCAGACAACGATTTATTAAATCTGTAAGCAATGGGGTAAGTGATATTACCATCTTTTTTAGTAGTTTCGACGTAATATTATCCCAACCCGGAGCGCAGTCATTTTTTAGACCAAGTATAGTTTGACCAATCTCTACACAATCAACTTCGAGAAGAACAAATGAATTAGAAGGACTTTTGCTGTTAATATTAAGGGAATAATTAAAAGGTGGAATAGTTGAGGGCATACGTTCTGCCAACCGCTCACCAACTTTAGCAAAAAAAAGCATTTACACTGTTTATAGCTGATTGTGGAGAATCATGTGCTGATATAAGCTCTCTAGGTGCTTCATGTTTTTTATTGTTATAGTTTGTTACAATTTTAATAGAATTCCATAGCTTCTTCGAGTTATTTTTGGCCATTTGTAGTTGGTCCCGTTCATATTGACATTTGAATTTTTTAAGGAGGGCATTTCAATGATTTCTATAGCGTTTGTAGGTTATAACTATAATTACGTTATTAGGTTCTCTTTAACTTTTATATGCATCATGTCCCTATTTCTAATACAGCATAAGAGGCCAGTTGTGATCCAAGGTTTTATGATCGTTTTACTACGTGGAATTTTGAGACTCAGCGTGTTTTTACCAATAAGGTTAGACAACTTCTTTATAAGTGTTTCAGTAGCAGAATTTAGGTCATTGTCTTGATAAATTAGGGTTAAGTCTGTATTGGAACAGTCGGAAATAATTCCTTCCCAGTTAATCTTTATGGTAATATTGCAGTTTATTGTTTTTTTTGTCCCTTTATGATTTAAGCAGAACAAGATAGCAACATGATCGGTTATCGTGGTTTGCAGGTCAAAAGTATAAGCTTTAACTATGACGATCTAGGCAGTTACCGCCTCTAGTCGGAAAATTTAAAGCGGGCAATAAGCCATGATATGATGTTATATCTAAATACGATGAAACGTTGGCTCCTGACTGTAATAAATTAATATTGATGTCCCCCATGATGATTATGTTATGAAAAGACGATAAAGTGTCAAGAAGATTATTTAAAGACGTTAAGAAGTTTTCAATTTTTTTTAAACAGGGGGGTCTGTAGATTGCTATAATTACTGTACTAGTTCCAAATTTTATTACCAAACAGTTAGCTTCCATAAAAGGAGGTTCTTCTACTGTAAAATAATGTATATAACACATATTTTGCCTGGGGTGTATTCTTCTGTGGAATGTTGCTCATTCATTGACAGTTTTTCAGAGTAACTGAACAAGTTCAGGCAACCTTATGAATCTGAGACTCAGAATAATGGGGTGACTGCGATTGGGGCGGTCGGACTTGGATGCCGAGCACCAAAGGGTGACAATTTGGTGCGCCGGCGCCACTTGAAAGCCACCAGAGTATTTCTTCCCAAGTGGCAGTCTAGAGGACTACCTTGGAGCTTCTGAGATTATTTTGTAAAATCATTATTCTCAATCATCATTAGACTCGGAACAGACTCAGAATAGTCCCATATTCTGAGTCTGTTCCGAGTCTAATGATGTGTCTAAGATTTGTCGTTTTGATGGCTTCATCTGAAAACAGCTTTTCAAAATTAAAGTTAATGAAATTGTACTTAAGATCCACAATGAGCCAAGTGCGTCTCACCTTGATGATGTCATTAAATATTTTAGAAAATACCCCTAAGGCGACACTCTGACCCATGCTACGCCGCCACTGCACTTATGGTACTTACGGCTTATCCAATTGCAATTTTCTTACTTTCTTCTCCTGCTCTGTAATTTCTTCAGCTGTTGAAACACTCTGGGCTCGCCTAAAGCGAAGCGCTTTCTCTTCAGACTCTGTAGTCATTTTACTTATTCCCAGTTCTACACTCTGTGTAATAATAAATGCTATAATAAATGCTAAATCAACTTATTTTGATTTTAAATTTCTGTGGGTAGTTAATAAAATGCCTACATAATGACAAATTTAGGGCAGAAGAAACAGTTTTTTATTCTTTAACAAATATAATGTCAATTGTAGGTTTATTGGTCTACAGGTGCTTACTTACAAATACAAGTTATAAACTCTAACAACTGGAAAATTAAGGTATAGGTTGTTTCATTGCGGAAAATCAATTCTACAACAGCTTTAACAAAAATTACCGAATTACGGAGTCAGCAGGAGCATAATCAGAATATCAGAATATGTATTATTTTGCTTGTTAAAATAATATTTAATTTGTTAGGTGATTTTACAGTAACTATACTCCAAAATTAACCAAAATCCCAAATTGAACTTAGTGAACTGTCATTAGCATCTTCTACTTGGTCTGTGGTCATAACTGTCAGATTTCGAGCGAACAGCATTGACCTACACCTATGGACTTGAAATACCTACGAAATAAGCGTGGCATAAAACAGACGTCTGTATGCTATACTTACACTATCCGTGCCCGTAAAATGGCGGCCATTGCAAGGGATGTATGTAAGTAATCAAAACTTGTTATAATCCATATTACATTTGCATTACTTGTTGTCCAAAGCACAAACAATAATAGTAAAAAGAGTTTTGAGATTTGTAAGACGGGCTTTCTCAGGGACTGATATCAACCCTCGAGATTATATGGCCCGTGTCACAGAGTGCATAGACTTCCTGAAGCAGAAGGTTTATGCATGGGCAAATCGTATCAAAAGGTATAAGCGGCGTGTGGGGCGATGTATTCAGAATCGCATGTTGGCATATAGATCCTGGGAGCGACCTGGCCAGTGTGTGAGTGATGTGCACCTACCGGACGATGATGCCATGAGTGCATTTTGGCGTAGCATCTGGTCGGTGCCCATCAGCCACACCGAAGGCGACTGGATGCCGGATATTGAACAAGTGTGTGAACCTATATCGGAAATGGGGGCAGTTTTTATCAGCCCCCAAGTTATACCCAATTGTAAGTCTCCGGGGCCAGATGGACAACACAATTTCTGCTTTAAGTGGCTGCTTAGTTCACACGTTCGTTTGGCGTCTCAATTTCAGTCAGCCTTGGAATCTGAGTCATTACCCCGGTTTCTTACAACAGGAGTTACCCACACCCACCTGCTCCATAAATCTGGTAGTACCACGGAGCCCAAAAATTACCGCCAATAACTTGTTTGCCGACGGTATATAAACTTTTTGGGTCTTTCTTACCACAAAAATTATTTAAAACAAGCTTTCGATGCGTGTTTGGCGAGACAGCGTTTAAAAGTTAAATGCTCAGTGAGCGGATGTTTCATTTCTTTTACCACAAAAGAATGTCTAACATCTGTTCACTTAGGCGCTGCTCTCAGAGACTCAGAGCACGGAAACAAAGGACGCACGCACCCCTACTGCGCGCGATCTTTGTTTCCGTGCTCTTAGGCGCTCATTCTCTTAGGAATGGTTTCAATGCAGCCAGTTGCAGGTAGAACTGGTTTGATGAAACAAACATATTTTGGCGTGAAATGTTTCTTTTTAGTAAAAAAAATGAAATAACAATTAAGTACTTTTGTAGGCTTATAATGTTGTTTCTTTTAATAAAAATACCTTGGAGCACAAAATAATATTTTTTTCTCCCACTTGCTCGGAAATTGGTTCATTATTCAAAAAAAATGAATACAACAATCGGCTCTTTTCCGTACGCAACGAAATAACAGGCCGGTAATATCCAACAGGACAATAATAGAAATAGCTGGACACTTTTTATTTTTTAAATTATGCTACCGAGGTTTTTAAGTACCTACACACTTACATAAATTAGGTGTTTTTAGGTACAAAATATTTATCATTATACATTATACAGGCTGAATGTGCATTTTGTTTCTCAATACTTTGAAAATAGAACAAGATCCGCGCGCGGGCGAATTTTTGTGAATGAAAATGAGATACTGTTGAAATAATTTGTGTTGTCATCATCATCATCATCATTTCAGCCGAAAGACGTCCACTGCTGGACATAGGCCTCCCCCAAGCATCGCCACAACGACCGGTCCTGTACCTTCCGCATCCAGCGGATTCCCGGTTTCGGCGGTTTCGGTTTTTTTTTTAAGTTTTATGGACAGGTTTTCAAATTGGACAAGTACCTACCTACATTAACAATCCGCCCGTAAAACTTCAAGTTAAAATTTTGTTGCTATTCGTTTTGCCACTTGTCCGTTGCCATTCGTTTTTCCAGTTGTCCTTTGCGATTCTTTTTTCCACTAGTCCGTTGAAGCTTCACTTCTACAATGTGTCCAGCACACATTTAGTTTTTTTTTCGCAGGTTTACTGCAAATTATAATTTGGTTTGATTAGGTACATTTTAATGAATGCATTTTTTATTTAAACATATCTTATTTTATCAAAAAAATGTTATTAATTATTATTAATTCAAATACAATACTCCGTGTTATTAATTCAATATATTACCTCCAAGTGCGGACGCTTGCTAGGCATATAATAATTACGAGCCAATACTCGTCCCAACCAACGTTGTAGCCAACGTGTGGAGCCGGCCTTATAGTAGTTTTTAGGTTGTTTGTTTAGTAGAATTACTGATAAAAAATGGCCACTTCAAACCTCAAAGTGAGAGGAAAAGGTCGTCTGTACGTAAACGTGACTACCTACTATGTAACTGAAGTTCAAGGAAAAAACCAGACTTCATGAGATAACTATATTATTATCTCAAACTTATTGATTTATTTCGTAGATAATAAAAAATATAATGAAGATTTGGACTTCAGAACACACTTTCAAGTAAGTAATGACGATTGATATTATGACGCAACCTTGAATTTAATTTATTACAAGACTTAGTACTATCAGACAAGTAATCCGTGTCTTTGTTCGTTGATTACAGCCATCCATGGGAGACGGTTGCTCAAGCAGCATGGCGGAAATACCCCAATCCTATGAATCCAGCAGTTATCGGGACAGATGTAATCGAAAGGAAGGTAGTCGATGGAGTTTTAGTCACACACAGACTTGTCAGTTCTAAATGGTTTTTCCCGAGATGGGCACAAGCAGTGAGTTTCGTAATTTACATTTCATGACCAAAAGTAGGGAAATTTATGGTGATATAAAATATATAATATTTTTATTTACAGCTTATTGGAACAGCGAAAATATGCTATGCGAGCGAAAAATCAGAAGTAAATCCAAATGAACGACAGATGACTTTAAAAACTTCAAACTTGACATTCTGCCGGTATATCGCCGTTGATGAGACAGTACGGTACACACCACATCCCTCTGATACATCTAAGACTCTACTAACGCAAGAGGCTGTAGTCACTGTACAAGTAAGTAGGACTTGCTTGTCTTCTTATATTATCCATTGTCTAGTACCCACAGTACAAGCTCTTCTTGGTTTGGGACTCGATGGTGCTGTGTAATATATCCCAAGTATTTTTTTTCATACTGTTATTGTTCATTCAAAAAGTAATATTTGCCTACCTTTGGGTAAGTTTGGCCATGGGGTATTTTTATGAAAAAGTTTTCCATACATATGTACCAAAATTACGACATGTACTTAAATAAGGTAGAATAAAAGAATGTCTCACACTAAAGCTGCCAGCAATTAAAAATGACACTAAACTTTGTGCCAAATCCATTTTACCCTACAAATAAAGAAGCTGCTTACTACTAAGTAGGTTCTTTCATCATAGATTTTACCAAAATTACTCTGTGTCATGACTTACCCCAAAGTAGTTATTTTATAATACAAATGATCTAAGTGCTGCATGTTATGTTATTTCTTGTAATATTTTTTTGCAAGTATCATGTAAAAATGTAAAACAATTTTTGAATCTTTGTCAGTCAGTATTGGGTCAGTTGGTCAGGAGAACGAAAGTAACCGACATAGCCCGAAGAATTGCCAAACATAAGTGGCAGTGGGCGGGGCACATTGCTCGCAGAACGGATGGCCGATGGGGCAGTAAAGTTCTGGAGTGGCGACCGCGTACTGGAAGGCGCAGCGTGGGTAGACCCCCCACAAGGTGGACCGACGACCTGGTGAAGGTCGCGGGAATCCGCTGGATGCGGAAGGCACAGGACCGGTCGTTGTGGCGATGCTTGGGGGAGGCCTATGTCCAGCAGTGGACGTCTTTCGGCTGAAATGATGATGATTGGGTCAGTTTGTGTTTATTATGCAAAGAAGTGCCTGTGAACACTTAAATGAATTAAAAAAAAAACAGCAGTACCCAGTGCCTTCGTCACTCAAATTCAATAGTGGTGTAAGTTATTATCTTTTTTTCAAAGTACAACCTATCAATGCTTAATTAATCTTAAGCGATAAGACCGCCAATTGTTAGTACTGTGCTCATGTTTGTTATAACTTTGTTTTTATTTTTATGGTGTGCAAACAATAAAGTATACTCTATCTATCTAATCTTCCTACATAAAAAAAAAACAATAACTTACACCAAAATTAAATTCAAATGGAGTAGGCCAATGCATGCCTCTGATATTTTTAACCGACTTCAAAAAAAGGAGGAGGTTATGTATTCGGCGGGTTTTTTTTTTTTTTTTTTTTTTTTTTTTTTTTTTTTTTTTTTTCATGTATGTACACCGATTACTCCGAGATTTCTGGACCAATTTGCGTGGTTGTTTTTTTATTTGGTAGAGGAAGTCCGCGCGGTGGTCCCATATAAATTTTATTGACTTAGGTCGAGTAGTTTTTTAACCAGCTTCAATAAATCTGTTTACTTTAGCTTTGCTTACCTAGATGATCTACTAATAGTTTCGTTTTTCTGTGAATTCTCAACTAAAAAGTATGAAATAAAAACTTTTTAACAAAAAATAAAACCGACTTCAAAAACCTTAACTAAAAAGTAAAAAATAATCCTTGTATGTATTTCAAAATCTTAACATAAACCAAAATTTTGAAGGCGGCGCGTGTTTTTCATGTATGTTCGCATAAACTGTTTTTCACTATAGATAAGCGCTCGACAGTACATTATATTTACATGACGCCAAGGGACAGTCACGCGCCACCTTCAAAATTTTGGTTTATGTTAAGATTTTGAAATACATACAAGGATTATTTTTTACTTTTTAGTTAAGGTTTTTGAAGTCGGTTTTATTTTTTTTTATATATTTTTTCATGTTATTATTGTTTTGTTACACATCAAGACCCAGAGACCATGTTAAGCTATTGATCCCAGTTGTCCTGCAAATATCTGTGGCAGTTGTTATGGGTAGTCAGAAGCCTGAAAGTCTGACAACTGGTCTAACTTCTGAATGTCAGTATTACCTAGTAAATGGGTTGCGGGGGTCTGATGGTAGTCACTCTATGTAAAATGCTGATGTTCAGCTGCATCTGGTTAGACTGTTTTTTTTTACATTTTTCCTTTCTAAATAAAAATTGACAGTGTAAAAAAACTTAGTATGATGTCACATTACCTGGTTTCATGAACTAAACAGCTACCCCATCATTATTTTCAGGGTGTACCACTAAGTAGCTACATGGAGGATTTATTAACCAACAAAATATCTTTAAATGCTGGTAAAGGTCGACAAGCTATAGAATGGGTCATAGGAAAGCTAGACTCAGAAATAAAAGAACTTGCAAGCACTGCATGTAAAAGTACTGATGAGCTATTATCACAAACAAAGAAATCTCTCGATGACATAACTTCTACAGCAAGGAGATCAATGGATGATATATCAACAAAGGCAAAGAGGTCACTTGATGATATAGAAAAATTCACAAAAGCAAATGCGAACCAAAGGAGCTGAAAAGAGGAGTGATGAAACTGTTGTGCCACACAACTCATGACCTGCACTAAATGTCTAATTATAACTATTAGTTAATTTATGTACTGTTGTAACATTGTTATTTATTTATTTTCTAATAGTTTTAATAGCATACTATTATTAGCCAAAATATGCATGTTTAATAAAGTGAATTCAGATAAAGTCAGTTCAACTATCTAAAGTCAGTTTTTGCATGTCAGAAAAATGATTACGTTATCAGCGTTATTGCTATCTGATAGATAACATAATAATATAATTTTTCAATGTGTTAAAACTCAAGTAATGTAGGTGGTACCTGCATTACATATTTGATTTTTGAGTAGAAACTCTTGATTTTGAAAAGGATAATAAATTACCTCATATGACAAATTTATCATTGCATCTCCAAGTACAATGTTGTGTAATACTTGATGAGTTGTGACACAAATATATTGTAGATAAAAAGAGTACCTAATGATTTTAAGTATTGTAGTGTAACAAAAAGTTATTTAAATGTAGATTTATTGGGTGTATAATGGCAGTGTACAAATTTGCCTGTTGTTTTACATATTTTAAATGTTTATAAAAAATTATATTAAAACATTTTGTGATAAAAGGTAATTTATGGTAGAGAAAATCAAGTTGGCAAGGACAATTATTTACTTTCAAATCAATGCCAAGAATGAACAAAGCAGAGAAGACTGATTCACTCTTATAAGCTTCATAATTAATTGATGATATTAGACATTGTTTGTATGTATAATGCAAAACTCTGCCATGAACAGCTATTCTCCATTGGTCATCATTGAGTTATGGTAAATATTGCATTCCAAGTTAATGTTGGTTTTATGAGAAGATTAAATACTAGCCCTCACTGGTGACCAATAGTGGTGGTGGTGAGCAATAAGCCCCACTACCAACCTGCTGACTGATAAATCTTTTTCCCACAGCATGAGCTATAATGTTTATGTCGCTCATGCCGTCACGATAGAAGAAGTCTGGTGACCAAAAGGAATAAAAGCCGAGTTATTGTGTTGCAGAAAATGATAATCCTCAATTATTTATTTTTTTCATTTGTAAATCTTTGCACCTATGAGTGGTACTAACAATGACTGGCTCTGGCTATGGCTCTTTAGCTCAGTTTCAAAACTTTTTGGACTACTTTTTGTAAATGGATTAATGGAATAATAATTATCAAAAAAAACCCTATGTTAAAATTATCAATATAGTAAATTCACATGGTTACCTATTGTATACTTTCCCAAACATGACTGCAAGAACTCTTGGTATTGAATTAAAAACGTTCGCATTATTACATATATAACATTCAGTATATTTCTAATTTCATATTATTTGCAATAAATTTTTGAATTTTAACTTCTTGATTTTATTTATTTATCAATATCTTTTATTTTAGAAAGCATGGTTTGTTAACGCGCCATCATCGATAGTCGAGGGGCGCGCGCAGATGACCGTTGCCATGGAAACGGTCTTGTTGACAACCTGTCTTTTGCATCAATTGTTTCCTACTACAAATTTTATTATATCAAGGCCATATTTCTTATAATGGTTTTCTTAGTTTTCCTGAACATTTGGCGACCGTGATTAAAAGAAGACCTGCAGTCTTCAGATTTCGGAGAGAAAACAACTGCAACAGAAAATAACGTTTGCCTGAACGCGCTGGGACCCAGTTTTTTGCTTGTGTGGCAACGTGGAGATTGTTGGTGTTCGGAGGCTTACCAGGACAAGGCGAGGCATCGCGTCAGGTGGTCTTTCCGAGGGAAGTACGCTCATTATTCGTTTTCCCACCCCAATTTCCGTCTCTGTTTGCGTGATTAGAGTTTTTTCTTCTCAAGTTGCCTTTAAATCCCAAGACGTCGTAAGATAATATTTGACGTGTCTATCTTTAATTTAGCACGTAAAATTTAATTTAAAGGGATTACCTAGTGTATTCATATTTTTTTTTCAGGTTTGGGTATTGACCAACCTACAATTTTCTATAGGCGTGCCATCGCCATAGTTATCGCTGTTAAAACTTTGCATCTTAACTTCTATATTGAATATTATTTCCCATGTCTGCAAAGCAATCCTTTTAATAAGATAGCTTTTTTAATTATTCTTGCATTATATTTCCTTCTAGTCGCTGAGTCACGCTGATTGACGTCAGTGGCCATCTTATTGTGACGACCACGAGTGGAGCGCAATCGACCATTGGGTTTGATTTTAATGCACACATTATTTGCCTAGTTCAGTGTTTATAATTTAACTTAAAGATGTCGGATGCTGAATTTAGTGAATTGATAAGAAAACGAGGTAATATTAGAGGTCGTCTAACTAAAATTTGTGAATATGTGCAGGAAATGCAGCAGATGGAAATTAATACTTTAAATAGTATTAAAATACGTGAATTAGGAAAACGTTTAGAAAGCTGTCAAGATTTGTTTAAGAAGTTTGATGACATTCAGACATCAATTGAAAGTAATTGCAAAGAAGCAGATGTAGATGAACAAATAAATTTAAGAGATTCTATTGACGCTAAATTCTTTTCTGTAATGTCTATAATAGAAGACATACTTGAAAAGCATAAGGTTGAAAAGGAAAAATTCAGCGATGCTTGTAGTGTTTCAAAAGCAGAGTCTCTTTGTTCTCATTCTCAAGCTCATGGATTTCAATCCATTAAGTTGCCAACAATTAAATTGCCAACATTTAATGGAACATACCTGAAATGGCTTGAATTTAGGGACACTTTTCAGTCGTTGATACATTCAAATGCACAAATTCCGAACATTAATAAATTTCATTATCTGAGGTCGTCACTAGAGGGCGGTGCTGTTGAAGTGATAAAATCATTGTAGTTTACCTCAGATAATTATGTAATAGCGTGGGAATTATTGTGTAAACGATTCGATAACAAAAAGATTCTTATAAATAATCACCTTAAAGCGCTATTCAGTCTTGAATCGTTGAGTACAGAATCATTTAAATGTTTACGTTATTTAATAGATAACGTTTCTAAAAATTTACGAGCTCTCAACACATTGGGTCAGCCGACTGACCAGTGGGACGCTCTAATTATATTTATGGTTACGGCGAAATTAGATTCCAGTACGAGTATGAAATGGGAGGAGCATAGGAACAACTTGCCAGACATTCCTAAGTTGGATGATTTTAATAACTTTATACGCAGTCGTGCTGATATTTTAGAAACTGCAGCAGTCGCTATAAACACAAATGACAAGGGAGATGTAAATAAAAATAAGCGGAATTTTATTATTAAACCGCAAAATAATTGGAACAAAAATAATTCTGATTCCAATTTTAATAAGGATAAATATAATTCTTTTGTTTCTTCTGTTGAAAACTTATGTGAATATTTGTGTTTATTGTGCAGTGAGCAAGGACATCGAGTGCACGAATGTACTAAATTTAAGAACCTGAATTTAGAAGATAGGACGAAGGAAGTGTCTAGATTAAAATTGTGTACAAATTGTTTGCGTGAAGGTCACAATGTATCTCGTTGCCGTATGAAGCTGTTCTGTAGGTTCTGTAACAAAAAGCATAACTCTTTATTGCATGTCAATAAAACATCTCATAATAATAGCAATAATACAGAAGCGACCTTACCGCTTGCCATTCCTTCTACGTCATCTCGTAGTCCTCCTGTATCACTATCCGTAGTCTCCGTCAGCCAGGTTCTGTTGTGTACTGCTATGGTAGAAGTTGTTAATGAATGCACTAAACACACTTACCTGGTTAGGGCGCTATTAGATACTGGCAGCCAATCTTCTTTCGTGACTGAAAACCTGAAAAGAAAGTTGGAACTTACAACATTAACTACTGAACCTGTGCGCATTTCAGGTATCAATAATTTAACTTTCAATATATCTGAACGATGCTACCTGAATATAAAGTCGCGCATTAATTCGTTCAATAGTAAAATAAAATGTCTTATTGTACCTCAAATAACAGGTATTTTACCTAGTGCACCTGTAAACATTCAATCACTGAATTTACCCAAAAATATCAAGCTTGCCGACCCAGAGTTTCATCACCCCTCTGAAATAGATGTTCTTCTAGGGGCAGATGTTTTTTGGAATATTGTTGGACAAAAGCGTATTTCATTGGGTGTAGGTAAACCTATCCTACAAAACTCTGAGCTAGGGTGGTTAGTCAGTGGCCCATTGGGAGAATCTAACCCTAGTCTCGTTGCATGTAAATTTACTAAAGAAATTCATGACGACCTAAAAAGGTTTTGGGAAGTTGAGGAAATGAATTCGTCTAGTGACACTTTGTCACCCGAAGACAGATTATGTCATTCGCATTTTTTGGAAAATATGAATCGTCTTCCTAATGGATGATTTTCTGTCAAGATGCCATTCAGAGAAATTCCTGAAGAGGCACTTGGTGATTCTTATTTTTTAGCTAAAAAGCGTTTCATGAGCCTGGAGAGGAAATTAAATAATAACCCTCAGCTGAAACGAAGATATACTGAATTTATTGAAGAGTGTCGTAGCTTAGGCCATTTGAATAAAATTAAGAGGCCTAAGTTTGGGTATTATTTACCGCACCATGCGGTATTAAGAGAGAACAGTGAAACTACTAAGTTGCGTGTCGTTTTTGACGCATCAGCCAAAAGTACTTCAGGAAAATCATTAAATGACATACAATATGTTGGTCCTGTAGTACAAGATGATTTGCTCTCGATCCTATTAAGATTCAGAAGTTTGAAGTACATTCTTACTGGTGATATACAAAAGATGTATAGGCAAGTTGAAATTGACCCATCTCAGCGGCATTTACAGCTTATCTTATGGAGGGATGATGAATCTCTACCTCTTAAAGTGCTGCAGCTAAATACAGTGACTTACGGGACTGCTTCTGTTCCTTTTTTAAGCACGCGATGTCTTTTTCAATTAGCTCGTGAGTGTCAGGATCCTTTTATTTCTAATATCATAGAACATGACATCTACATGGATGATTTGAATACTGGATGTCAGTCCGAAAAGGACATTAAAGTAATTTATGATGGTGTCAGTAAGGTTTTATCTTCAGCATGCTTACCTCTACATAAAATACGCACAAACTGTCCCCAGGTGTTACAAGGAGAGACCACTTCTAAAACTCTTGATATCAGTAAACATTCCACGGTTTTAGGACTTAATTGGTCACCTTCACCGGACACGTTACATTTTACTATTGATATGGATACTAATAAAACAATTACAAAGCGTTCAATTATATCATCAACTTGTAAAATTTTTGATCCGTTAGGACTATTATGTGCATGTACTATAAAGGCTAAAATTATTTTACAACAGTTATGGTCTGAAAAGTTGGGTTGGGATGAATCAGTGCCAACTCATATAGTTAAAAAATGGATAAAAATTGCAGAAAATATGAATTCTTTGTCTAAAATTATTTTACCAAGAAATTCACTATGTGATTTTCCAATTGCTATTGAATTGCATTGTTTTGTAGATGCGTCACAAGAGGCATATGGAGCCTGCGTCTACATGCGATCCGTTGACAATAAAAATAACGTTATTGTTAGACTACTATGCGCTAAGGCGAGGGTTGCACCTCTAAAAGCTATGACTATTCCTCGCCTAGAGTTGTGTGGCGCTCTGCTCGGTGCTCGGTTGTCCACAAAGGTACTTAAGTCCATTCGATGTCACAACATTGTGCATAAAGTAATTTGGACAGATTCAATGATAGTACTTGGCTGGATTAAAGCACAACCAAAGCTTTTAAAAACCTTTGTAGGTAATCGAGTGATAGAGATTAATGAACTAACGCAGGGATTTTCGTGGTGGCACATAGCAACGGGTGGCACATAGCAACGGAACTCAATCCTGCCGATCTGGCCTCCAGGGGTGTAGATCCACAGCGTCTGCAGGATGAATCTATGTGGTGGGAAGGACCCTCCTTCTTAAAGGAGGATTCATCCTCCTGGCCACCACAACTAAATAAAATAGTTGAATTACCTGAATTAAAGGTACATACGCAAATGTTATCTGTCAACGGTTCTAGTGGCAATTCAATCATATTTTTTAACAACTATTCTAATTATAATAAGTTACTAAGGGTACTAGCTTATGTACTGAGGTTTATATATAATTGTAAAAATGTAAATAAATTACATGATACTTTACAGGTAGACGAAATAAATAAATCTAGAGCTACCCTGATAATAATTTGTCAACATGAATCCTTTGACATTGAGATAAAGGCTCTAAGCAACGGTTCATGCTTACCTAAGAAATCTAAAATCTTATCTTTAAATCCTTTTCTTGACGCGGAAGGTTTGTTAAGGGTAGGAGGTCGTATTGATAATTCAAAATTTAATTACAATAAAAAACATCCTATTATTTTGGACAGTAAACATAGGTTTACGTTTTTACTAATGCAACACGAACACTGTCGTCTATTTCATGCAGGTCCGCAGCTGCTGTTGTCTTCCGTGCGGGAAATGTATTGGCCAATAGGCGGAAGAACCTTAGCACGCAAATTATATATAAGCAATGCGTAGTGTGCACTCGTTTTCGTGGTAGGACCATCCAACCAATTATGGGAAACTTACCATCGGCTAGGACAAATGTATCCTTTCCTTTTTATTCGACTGGTACTGATTTCGCTGGACCATTTCTTATATCTAGTAAGAAAGGGACAGGCAATCGGATAACAAAATGTTACCTCTGTTTGTTTGTTTGCCTAAGTACCAGAGCGGTACACCTAGAGCTGGTTAGCGATCTAAGTACTCAAGCGTTTATACTTTGTTTACGCAGGTTCGTATCGCGAAGAGGTAAACCCCATGAAATCTATTGCGACAATGGAACTAACTTCGTGGGCGCATACAATGAACTGAGTAAAGCTTTGCGCTCCAGCCGTGAGTCGGTAACTGACTTTGCCAGTAATGAAGGGTTCAAATTTAGATTTAGTCCAGCATACTCACCACATTTTGGTGGTTTATGGGAGGCTGGCGTAAAGGCTGCCAAATACCATTTAAAAAGGGTAGCCGCTAACGCCTCTCTAACCTTTGAGGAGATGTCAACTCTATTCGCGCAAATAGAGGCGATTCTCAACTCTCGTCCTCTTTCCCCTTTATCATCCGAGCCCGATGACTTAAATCCTCTTACCCCCGGGCACTTCCTTATCGGACGGCCACTGACTTCGGTGCCTTCGTTTTCAGCGGGGGACTCCGGACCCAACTACAACGGCATTCAAAAGCTACGCCTTGAATTTTGGAAGCGATGGTGAATGGAATATTTATAACTGACAACGCACGCAGAGTGGTTGATATATGTACATCTAGAGGAACCATCCGGAGAGCGGTACATTACATTATCCGCCTACCTATGGAGGAACCTGAGATTAGTGTTGAAGATACTTCAAGGCCCGGAGTATGTTAACGCGCCATTATCGATAGTCGAGGGGCGCGCGAAGATGACTGTTGCCATGGAAACGGTCTTGTTGACAACCTGTCTTTTGCATCAATTGTTTCCTACTACAAATTTTATTATATTAAGGCCATATTTCTTATAATGGTTTTCTTAGTTTTCCTGAACATGGTTCATGAGTTCATGACCAACACTGTTTTCTATTCTATGACCAAAGTGGCTATACCATTTTGACAACAGCATTGGTGCAGGGGTTGGTCAGTACTCAGTTGGCTGTTGCAGCTGTGTGTGCAGCGGTTCTGAATCCAATATGAACCTTGACCATGGTGCACAGGAGACTGGTGTGCAGTCTGCCAACCTACACTATGCCAGCGTGGTGGACTAAGGCCTTCACCTTCTCATTCAGAGAAGAGTCCTGTGCCCAGCAGTAGGCGGATTTTAATCAAATGCAAAGTCATTTATAATTCCCGGCGATGCGATCTAAACTGCACACCTGTGGCGTCGTTCTAAAGGCGCTCCATCATCGGAGCATTCGCGCCTTAACACTTTTCACATTCCAGCCTTAAGAGGCTGATAACACCTAAAAAATCAGACCTCTGCGGTCACTGTCGTTTCGTACAGAACTGAAAGAGAGGCAACGAGCCGAGGGACGTCGGATACGCCGCTCAACTTGAATGAAAATTAACAAATTTTTTTTAAAATAAAAAACTAAAAGCTTATTTAAAAAACAGAAACAACAAATGTTTAGATTATTGTCTTTCTCAAATGTTTTCTTAATTTTATTTATAATATTTAGTAAACAATAGAGATTGTTTGCTTTAAAGCATGTTTTAAGAGGTTAGTTTACAATTCTTTTCTATCGAGAAAACTTCAAGAAAACGTGTTTTGGGCACAATACAGTTTCAGAAAATACGATCAAGATTAACATATATTTTTTTCACTGCCATAAACTGAATAGATACAGCTAAAAATGTTTTAAAAGAAGCCTATTTGGGGCTGTTGTCAGCGTCTTAGACCGTGACAAGTTTGCTCGAATTTTGTCCGTGCGAACCCGCGATTAAAACTTCGCGCGAACTTGCATTACATTAGTACAACGCCTATGCGTTTTCATGTCGAATATGGGACACGATTCCATATAGTGTTATTTTATTGACATAACTGAATACCTATTAAGGCAATTGTACTGATCAGTATGAACAACTTTCTACATAGGAGCTGAAATAGCGAAAAAAAAACAGTTTTTCCTAATTTGTGTTTTTAATATGTTAACCATTCTACAGATAATAAATTTTTATTTTCAAAGACGATTTTTTTAGTGGGCCACACTCAAATTTCGTGTAATCGAATTAGAACCTTAACTATATTAGAAAATAGGGTTTTTTTTTCGCCTGGGGACGGCATGCACGGCTGGGTACCGTGGGACATTAGGGAATTGACCTTTGGACGCACACAAGTGGATCCTTGTGAGTTATAGCGGTTTAAATCGACAAAATGTAGGAAACAGCTGAATTTTTTATTCATGATTTCAGGATTGGTCTCATAGTAAAAGTTGTTCATAATGATGAGTACAATGACGCATTAAGAGGTTTAGCAAAAACTAAGAATAAAGTTGTATAGCATCATTATTTATTATTTTTAACGCATTTTACGCATGCGAAACGAAATCTAACGATTTAAATTGTGGAAAGAAAAAATCGCTCACGAGCAGGATTCGAACCTGCGACTCCTGGCTCAGTACGCCAGTGCTTTAGCCACTAAGCTACCGTGAACACTGCTCGTGGTAACGAAATTCTCATCCACTTGGTACATCTTTGGGTGACGTCAGCAATATCTTATTAAGAAACAGTGTTTCTTAACCGACTCGACTAACTTTGCAGTTAATTTAAAAGGGTCATTTTCAGAAAAAGTGTACATCCGTGTTTCGGGTGTGTCCCACAATTTGTATATATTTTTAAAGAATATTATTTACTTTTTAGAAAAACAATATTAAAAATTATGATCTGTGGTCAGTTCCTAAGAATAATCTATAATTTTGATGCCTAAAAACACAGTCTTAATAACTTAATTTTCAAAAAAATTGGTAGAAAGTTTCTATTTTAGCGCTGTCCCACTACCAATTTCAGAAAAATAACCTTATTTTAATGTATTTTGTTGACTTAAATATACTGGTGTGTTTGATATTTCGGAAAGTATAGTTAAGTTTAAGTATGATTGTTTTCATAACTACAGGAACGGTGTGATGTCAATCAAAATATTTAAAATAATTTTAATTTGTGAGGACATAAATTAGTTAAAGTGGAAAATTCCCTTCCGAAACCACAATATTAGCGAGATGATGGCAATAAAACTACTGCTATGCATTTTTTTTATTTTAATGGGGATAATTTTAAATCCTGTCAAACGGATTCCGTAGTTATTTCGTCCATTTTGACGGCGATAGGCGACTTACCAACGCGCACCTTCGTAACGGTCTGGTTTCGACGTTCAGCAACCGCAACCAATTTCGAAGTAAGTATATAAGTTTATTTATTAAAAATTATTTTGATATCTCTATTAGCTTTCAGTGAACCCAATTTGATACTAAGCAAGCTTGTTGATGTGATGTGTGTTTAAAATAATAAATAGTAAAACAATATAAAGTTAGGCTTCCGATACTTCCGTTCCATAACCAAAACGCAGGTAACGTAGAATTGGAATTTAAAAGTTTCGGAATGGAATTCTTAGGAAGATTATACATTAAGTTTCTATCAAACTAAACAATATTTAATTTTTGTACCGGACTTTGTATTAATTCTTAACGTGAATTTGTGGTACTTTTTTATTAGTCCTTTATATTTTTGTGAAAAATTAAGTAATTAAAATAACTATATTAGAAGTGTATGTTGTAATAATTTGATCTAATTTTCTTGTCAATGTGTATTATTCTTAAGAATTCTTTTCCGTTAAAGGAACAGTTGTAGTGTGCAGCTCACCTAACCCTATATATGTAACTGCACACTCATTTTAATAGGATTATTACATTAATCATTGACCCGAGCAGTACTCTTTTATTGCACCTACGTCACTCCATTACATGGCGACCCATGGCCAGTCTTTCCTGTGAGTCTGTAAATTGCGCGAAGAGCGAAGAAGACGTCTGCTGAATAAAGAAGATATAAAAAATAAAAACTAGAAGCCGAAAAAAAAAAAAAAAAAAAAAAAAAAGAAGACGCAGAAGACCTAGACAGAAGACCTTTGTAGAAGAAGCAAAATTGGAAGAACCAAGACAGACAAGAATGAAAAGGAGTGTTGGCGCTGGGTGCCGGGAGATTGCTCAAGACTATTAGGATGTGAGGATATATGCAGGGCGCTGGGAGATACGTGGCACGAATCCGATGAGGAGCAGCCGGGAGTGTGTTCGAGTCCAAAAAGACTTAACTTCAATCACGCTACTTCGGACGTTATCATAATGACCTACATAAAATACCGCTGCATACCTACTGTGTATTTTATTGCTAAGCAATTCTTTATAACATGTGTGTTTTTAATGTAATTTTTAAAAGTAGGTCTGTTATTATTTAAATATTGTGCTAGTTGTCATGTCCCAGCAGCTTAAAGAGTTGCATTGTAGATTAAATTATTTAAAAGAGTATTTAATTAAAATTGGTCCTAATTAGTTGCTCAACTAGTTCTGAAAATTTAGTAGACAAGTCTCGTAGTTTTATAAAAATGGCTGATTCATTTGATATTAAGACTGCTATTTCCCTGTTGCCGGTGATGAACGGTCAGGAACAGGTGAATAATCAGTTAATTGATAGTTCTTCTTATGAGGTTCTATGTCCTCTCAATGAGAAGACTGCGATCAAGCGGTTTAGTGATGGTCTGTCCGACGAACGGCTCAGCACCATCATTGCCTCACGCCAGTGCACGTCACTGCCTGAAGCCATTAGGGCTGCGGTAGACGAGCACTACATGTCTGCCCAGCAACAGGAGGTCATGTAGTCTAGGTTTACCTAATAAAACAAACGAAGTTCTCGTGGCCGAGGTAACTATTTTAATCAGAGTAATAGTTAGTTTAAGTTTATAAATTTTATAATAAATATGATAATAATGGCCAATATAATTATAGAGGTCATAGAACTTCCTTTGCAAATGGTGTCAACCTAGGTAAAAACACGGGTGGTTAGCGTCAGCAGTTTCGCGGCGGCCGCTCCGGTTTTAAGCGCGTTCAGCATAACGTGAATGTGCATCAGTCCAACAGTCAGGGCAATGACATAAATAATGATGACTTAGAAATTATTCTTGCCTTACAAACACTCATTTTATTTTTAGTCCAAGTAATAGTTTTCGTAATTAATTGTCTAATTAGAAATAATAAGAAATTTAGGTGGTTTGGTATTTTTTTTTATTGATTAGTTTAGGTATTCTGAACTCTAAAGTATGAATGCTTATTATGAAATCATATTGTATTGAATTTACTATAAAAAAGTATGATTTTGAGATAATTTATGTCTAGGGACGGCACAACGCATCTGCAGATGCATTGAGCCGGATACCCATGACATCACCTCATAGTCAGAGCACAAGCTCGTAGGTTACGTGCTTACCCTGACAACAATGGACAACGTCTTTTGAGGTGCTCTCTACGCCTAGGTCTGATCAACCTAAAGTAGTGGAAATCCTCAAACGACGGATTGACAGCGATGAGTTGATTTTTATGTACTCCTGGTACTATAAAACGATAGAAAATTTTAAGCATTTCATTAGTGATAATAATAATTGCATTTTTGTGCCTGAAAAATTGGCAATATTTGTAATGTCTCGATCGTTATCGACCGTAAGTGTGTTAGCGAGAGAATTACAACGTTTTTGCAAGCAAATAAAATTACACGAGCTCGTAATAATTAAAAGTAAGCGCATTGAAAACTTAATAAACAATAAAATGTTATAAAGGAAATGACTCAATTACGTGACATTCCGAAGTTACTTATAATAAAAGACGTCACAAGAGTTACTGATAGAGACACGAAATATGTGATCTTAAACGACTTTCATCTGTTGCCTACAAGTGGCCACGCGGGGGTTAACAGAAAGTTAAATAATATTAGGAAATATTACTATTGGTCAGGAATGACTAAAAGTTAGATTTATTTTTAACTAAGAATCAAGTAGTAGATAAGTTAAGTAGAATTTATTTAGGACCATAATAATATAAAGTTATCGAAGAAATAGCGCCTAATGTTATGATTTCAAGAGATGGAAAAGATTATGTTATCCATAAAAATAATACTAAGTTGTGTGTAACATGAAATATTATGTATAAGTTATTACATTTTTTGTGTAATTTTTTTTTAATTATTTTAACATGAACTTTATTTTTTTAATTTGTATAAGTATTTTTTTTGTTTTGTAAAAAAAAAATGTATTAATAAAATCATTTTTTTTTACAATTTGTGGGGAGGTGTAGTGTGCAGCTCACCTAACCCTATATGTGTAACTGCACACTCATTTTAATAGGATTATTACATTAATCATTGACCCGAGCAGTACTCTTTTATTGCACCTATGTCACTCCATTACACAGTCTATTCCGAGACTGTCCCATTTTATATTTTGCATGAAATATTATTTTTATTCCGAAATATTATGTGTTATACATTTTTAATAATTTAGAGTGTAGGTAATCGTATGATTATTATAATCAAAAAAGAGTTCCCATGTTGTATCGTAATTAAGAAAATAAACTATTTCTTAAAATCCAGACGTGTTTTATTTTATTTTTATAGTAAAAAACTATTGGTTTCGGAATGGAATAGTTTTTGCTCCCTAGGGGCATTAAATGAGTTATATTTCAGTAAGTAATCCAGATCAAGCCGTTTTATTGTTATTTTTCGATTCTTAAAAGATTACCAATTGTAAATTAAAAGCAGAAAAAGGATAAAGAACGAATAAAAAAATTGTAGCATATTTTTAATAGTGTACACTTTTTTTGAAAATGACCCAAAATCGTATAGATATGCCTACCCTTACTAATTATTTATTATTTTTAACACATTTTACGCATGCGAAACGAAATCTAACGATTTAAATTGTGGAAAGAAAAAATCGCTCACGAGCAGGATTCGAACCTGCGACTCCTGGCTCAGTACGCCAGTGCTTTAGCCACTAAGCTACCGTGAACACTGCTCGTAGTAACGAAATTCTCATCCACTTGGTACATCTTTGGGTGACGTCAGCATTATCTTATTAACAAACAGTGTTTCTTAACCGACTCGACTAACTTTGCAGTTAATTCAAAATCGTATAGATCGCATTTTACGCATGCGAAACGAAATCTAACGATTAAATTTTTTTTCTTTCCACAATTTAAATCGTTAGATTTCGTTAGCATAGCAATACATAGCAAAACGAGCTAAAGGCCCACCTGATATTAAGCAGTTACCTTTGCCCATAACAACAATACTACCTAGGTTGTTAAATGGTACTGCAAGTTGGTTTGCCAAACTGAGACATGAAGATGTAAAGTCTCATGTGTTTGTGATTTCACTGGCACCCATACCCTTCACACCAGAACACAACAATGCAAGCATCACTGTTTGCGGCAGAAGTAAGTATGGTGTTAAAACTTCCCCGGTAGTCCTCTCAAATTTGGAAAATTTTAATCAAACGAACTTTTTTTCATACTTGTCTTATTTAGTAAACAATTTTTTCATGCCTTTTTAATGTAATTTGTCAATAATAATTATTAAAAGACATTATATTTAACAATTTCACACACTAAATATTTTTTTTACCTAATTACATGTGCAGAACTAGTATACTAGTATATTTTATTAGTAGTTATTTGAATAAAGAGATTGTTAACTAAATAAAACAAGAGAGAAAAAATAGACTTTAGTTATAAACTTATAAGTCATATTGATCTGTATTAAGAACTTAGCTTCGGAAAGAAGACAAATGAAGTTGAAAATGCAGTTATAGCAAGCAAGACCCACAAAGATATATCATCGGCTTACTGCATAGTCATTTACTGATGTAGAAAATGTTTTGCTATTAATGAGTTTGCAGTAAGAGAAGAAATTATTGTCATACAACTAAGTACCAACAGTTAAATCATGCTTATATTACTAACACAGAAATATCTCATCTTACAACTTCAAATTATAATATAACTATGTATAATAAACATCCAAATCCCATGAACACTTAAACTGTGTAGGACAGTCACAAGCACAAGTGCTGGAATAGGGCAGATGGTTAGTATCAAGTGCTGGTGCCCGAAGATGTCATATTACCATTCTGAACATTTCCCGATACTGATCTAGAAGCAGCCAGATGGGAAGCTTTCAGGCGGTCCAATTCATTAACCCAAGAGCGGACATGCTCTAATCGGTGCCATGCCATCTGTAAGACTTTTTGTGATGCATAACCTGATCCTTCATGTGGCTGACCAGTAGATACTTGGGTCAAATAGTTTATCTGATCACTGAGTTTTGATTCCACTTGACTCAATGTTCTCAGAAATTGAGAAGTGTTTGTTTCTGCTTGTTTTTGGCCAGACTTTTCTTTACTTAATTCCAGAAGTGCCTGAGCTGAAAAAAAAAAGGTATGTATGTAGGTTTAGACTATCAAATGACTGTTCCAAATGCTGGGTCAGCTGCTTTGTCTAGTCTACAGTGCACAGTGCATCAAAATTTCATGAAACTGTTAAAAAGAAAAGAAGGTGACCCTCTGACCCAATTTCACACCCTAAACAACATTTTTTAACTTAATTACATGTGCAGAACTAGTAATAATATTTAATAAGTAGTTATTTGAAAAAAGAGACGTGCCAAGATTGTTTATTATGACAAAAAAAAACAGAATATACCTATACTATGCTAATTATTACAGAAACATTATCGTCATCAGGTAGAAAGAGGCTCAAGAAGATAGGAGAAGTTCTTACCTGCGCATTGAAGACATGTTATAATATCTTTTTCAATATCATCAAGAATTTGAATTCTCTCCATAGGCGCAGTCATTTTTGATAATGTATTACTACAGTTATAAAAGTCGCACGAAATAAAATGTGATCGCTGAACAATATTATTCGGATGATCAGAATCCACAAACTACTAACGGCCAAAATTAATATCCAATCTATCCACGATTTGCCCTACTGGAGATAGAAAATTGACATAAGTTCCATACGAAATACGTCAAATTTCTATCTCTAGTAAGTAGGGCAAATCGTGGATAGATAGGATATTAATTTTGGCTGTAAGAGAACACTTTAGGTTTTTCATTTGAAATCAAAGTTAATATATCAACAATTAACAATATCATAAACATAATATCAATCACAGAGTACTGTAATATATATATATCAATCATTGAATTAATAAACTAATCCTATGGAAGCGGCTTATTCTTCTACACATTCTTCTATATCCACCTAGTTTACACAAATATCCATTCTCAGCTATATAATGTACTCTGTGCAAATATCTATTAAATTCACAGACTAATTAAATTGTTATTGAATTATGAATCTATTCTTTGTCTCTTGTTAACCAACGTGTTATGTCGTCTGGTGAAAGAGATCGCATGCTATTTGTATATTATCTGCTTGGCAACATCTTTACGGGATATCAAAATACCTACTCCGCGTGGCAACCCCGCTTACCCCCACATCTCTACTTGGTCTGTGCTTACTAGGGCTTCGATTCCGAGAATCCGAGATCTCGAAATATCGGAATCTCGCTACATTTTCTACGTATTTATAATAACGGTATTAGAAAGTAAAATATCGGAATTCCGATATTTCGATATATTCCAGAAAATGTATGAGAACATCAAAAAACCGAGAGCTAGTAATTGTACTAGTGGTGTACAACAAACCTTTTAATTTGTTGTGTATTTTCCATTCATAAATCTTATTTTTGTTGAATATTGATCCTTGGCAGAGTTAGAAGACTGGCCAGAAAGTGCTAGTGAGAAAATGCTTTTGCTTTTATTGCTTATAAAGTTTTTTTCACTTATTAATGTCAATTTTGTTATTGTTTTTGAACTACAGGCCCATCTCACTTCTGAGCCATGTCTACAAGCTCTTTTCGAGAGTCATTACGAACCGTCTTTCGCGTAGGTTTGACGACTTCCAGCCTCCCGAACAAGCCAGATTCCGAAAAGGCTTTAGCACCGTAGACCACATACATACGCTGCGGCAGGTTATACAGAAGATCGACGAATATAACGTGCCTCTTTGTTTAGCGTTTGTGGACTACGAGAAAGCCTTCGATTCGACCGAGACTTGGGCGGTACTACTGTCTCTTCAAGGGTGCCAGATTGACTATCGTTACATCAAAGTGTTAAAGTGTTTGTATGAAAACGATTACAGGACCAAGCCTCAAAACTTATCCTTCTGCAGCAAAGTGTGAAACAGGGAGATGTGATCTCTCCGAAACTGTTCACTGCTGCATTGGAAGAGTCTTCAGGTTTCTGGACCGGAAAGGGCTAGGCATTAACATAAACGGCGGCAAGTATATCACTCACCTTCGGTTTGCCGACAACATGTAGTCATAGCTGAGATTATAGAGGACCTAAGTACAATGCTCGATGACCTCAGTAGAACTACCGATATAGTGGGTCTTAAAATCAATATGGACAAGACAAAGGTTATGTCGAATTCCCATATAGCACCCATTCCCGTAAATATCGGAAAATCTACACTCGAAGTTGTTGACGATTATGTATACCTAGGACTTTGTAGCCAAAGTCATTCATTAAAGACCTAGGATAAACTGTAAACGGAGAAACGGTAGGTCCAAATTCGAGAAAGAGGTCAATCGTTGAATTCGACTCGGTTGGGCAGCGTTCGGGACGCTACGCAATATCTTCTGGTCCAAAATACTGCAATGTCTCAAGAAGAAAGTCTTTGACCAGTGTATGTTGCCAGTAATTACTTACGGTACTAAAACGTGATTGCTCACAATGGGCCTCATAAGAAGGCTCCAAGTCACTCACAGGGCAATGGAGAGGGCTATGCTCGGAGTGTCCCTACGTGATCGAATCAGAAATGAGAAAATTCACAGAAGAACGAAAGTAACCGACATAGCTCGAAGAATTGCCAAATTTAAGTGGCTGTGGGTGGGGCACATTGTTCGCAGAATGGATGGCCGATGGGGCAGTAAAGTTCTGGAGTGGCGACCGCGTACTGGATGGCGCAGCGTAGGTAGGCCCCCCGCAAGGTGGACCGACGACCTGGTGAAGGTCGCGGGAATCCGTTGGATGCGGAAAGCGCAGTTCCAGTCATTGTCGCGATGCTTGAGGGAGGCTTATGTCCAGCAGTGGACGTCTTTCGGCTGAAATAATAATGATGATGACAGGCAGTACAGGTTTATTATATCAAAAAGACCCATTAGCTTTCAAAAGCAACACTTTTGGCATAATCTCCACTTTTTACTCTAAAAACAAGATCAGCTTTTCATTTTAAATCAAGTCCTAGTAGTATTTAGAAATATTGTGTCTCAATATCGGAATCTCGGCATTCCGATATTTTGAGGTTAATATCGGGTCCAATTCCGATATTCGAAAAAAGGCGATATTGAAAAGCCCTAGTGCTTACCCCGCAATGTGGCCCACAGAGTAAATTTGATGTGGCCCATAGTTGTCCATAGCTGTCAAGTAAGCAAACTAGGGCTGTTGATATTTTTTAAATATCTATTTTCGATATATCGATATTTTTACCCGACTGCGCCAGAAGGAGGGTTATGTTTTTCGAGTGTATGTATGTATGTATGTATGTATGTATGTATGTATGTATATTTCTTTGGCACGCTCTGTAGCCTAAACGGCTTTATGAATCTTAGCTTGAGAGGTGTCGTTTGATTCGTCTTAATTGTTAGAGTGACACTGGGTATGTCAAAATTATAAAAATCAAAATGGCCGCGTTTTGGAGCCATTTTATGTGACTTCAAAAATTTTTTTTTGCTCGAACCTATCGAGTGGGGTATCAAAATAAAGGGTTTTATAAATGGTTTACGAAAATATAGAGAACTTATATGTTTGAATTTAATTTGGAATGAGAAATGCTAAAGAACAACAAAATATTCAACGTTAAAAATGAATTTGACTTTTCAAAAAAAACATTAATAGTATGATAAATAAAAAAATAAAACAAAAAAATTAATTAACAAAAACAAAAAACCCATGTAAAAATAACAGAAAAGATATAAACACGACTTATCAACACGCAGGCGGAGGCTACCTATGAACTATTATGTAATTCATGACCAAAAACATACGTGGCCTCCGACTGCGTGTTGATAAGTCTTGTTTATATCTTTTCTGTTATTTTTACATGCAGTCGGGTTTTTTGTTTTTGTAAATTTTTTTTTAAATTAAATATACAAATATACATTCGGGGTTCGATATATTGAAAAAAAAATCGATATATCGGTCAAATTTCATGATTCTAGGTCAACGCGAAGTACCATATAGGTTTTTTATGTGAGTTTACGAGTATCAAAATGTGACATAGCCGTATGATTGCCTTGACTTAGAAGCTTGAATTTTTTTTTGTCCTAGGGACAGCCGATCTTGGTATTTTATTGGAGTAAATAGTCATAATATCATATTGTCATGTTAAATCAAAAAAATCAATCGCATTGATATTCATTGACTTGTACCTATGGACTTGTATTAACTACGAAATAAGCGTGTATACCTACAATATTCGGGCCACTGTTATGGTGGCCATAGCTAGGGAAGTAAGTAATCAAAACTAAAAAGTATCGATATCGATGCTCGTGTTTCGTACCAGAGATGTGTGCTGATTAAAATCATTTTCAAGTAGTAATAAATAATGCAATTATATCAAATACTAAGTTCGGCTGTCCCTAGGACATAAAAAATCAAGCTTCTATGTCAAGGCAATCATACGGCTATGTCACATTATGATACTCGCAAACTCACATAAAAAACCTATAGGGTACTTCGCATTGACCTAGAATCATGAAATTTGGCCAATATATCGAAATATCTTTTTTTTTATTCAATATATCGAACTCCAAATGTATATTTAAAAATATAGATATATCGAAAATCTGATATTTAAAAAATATCAACAGCTCTAGTTTGTTTACTTGACAGCTCATGTACTATGGGCCAAGGAACATAATACTAGGGAAGAACTGTAACTCTATACTAGAAAAATGCGAACACAGCCGTACACACATATACGACTAGCGCCATTGCGGACATTGCGGTATAGCAGAATAAACAAATATGAGCGGGAATATTCAAAACTAGGTTACTTCTATATATATATATATATACACCTGAATGTATAGCATGAAGAGGGTCTATAATTACATGGATTTTTCTTGTTACTGATATTTAATTTTACAGACTAATAACTCAAGAAAAATCCATATAATTATGAACCCTCTTCATGCTGTAATTATAATAAGTATAGGTAGTTTTATAACACAATTAAAACAAGGAGTCAGTATTGATATCATTATGTATTATTAACTTTAGTAATGTGTACTATGGAGTGATAGTAAAATTCCACAGAAGTCCAGTCTTGATTTGGTGCACGGACGTGCCCTGGAAGAACAATATTCAATGGTCAGCGGATGGTAACAGGTGTGCAACTTGGGCGAGCAAGAATTGGTTGTGAACATATTTAATAGTTTTGTTATCCAATATCGTCAACGAGACATCAGCTCTGGATTAGTATTAGTTTTCACATGTATAATGTAAAATATGAACTGGCCGGACTTGTGGAGTTTTTAATACGTTCACATCCCAGTGTATTGGTACACGCAATAAGAGCCCACTACGTCCAGTGTACAATGCGGTACACAATCAGTTATTTTCTTTAGTTCTAGTCTCATTATATCAAATTCATTATTAGTAGTTTGCATTTCAGGATGTGTAATCCAGATATCAGCGATAAAAAAGTTAAGGAAAAATCAATGATAGTAGTAATAAATAAATAGGAAAACCTTCTCATTCTGAGAAGAAGCCCGTGCCCAGCAGTGAGTCATTAATAGGCTACTTATAGCAGTGAGACAATAATGGGATGCATAAGTTATGTAGGTAAGGCGACAGTCTGACCAAAGTAGCACTTGTGAATAGCACAATAGAAGTTAATAGTACTTCTGGAGTTGGACACGGGGACTGTGAACACAACCGTGAACTCTTTCATGATAAATATTCTACTAACTTATTCACTTACTTTATAATATTAGTAAACCTGGATTACGATTAAGAAACCTATGATAGGTCACCGTCATATCTTCAGTGCGTGTTCTATGACATATAACACGTTTTCGATACTTATTAGCTGCTAATAACTACTTAACATACATTTTACACGTAATTGTCAACAAAATCAAATGTAATTGTACTAAAACAATAAAGCGTTATGAATATCCTTTAGTTAGTCATTTGAAGATTGTGTACACTTACGAAACACTCAAAAACGTTGCTGCAGTTGGAACTTGAGATAAATTTAACTAAAAGTGGCTATTGAAGATAAAAATGATAAAACAATTAGCTGACTTTGCTGTTATTTGCTATCACCACCTTCGATCAAATATACTATAGATGAAAACTCAAACTCAAAACTTTTATTGCATTCATTTCAAGGTACAGTAGGTACATAGGTGTTACATTTATAAATACTGTAGGTACTTATATGGTTTCATTTAACATGAAACCCGGTAAGGGCTCAGCAACATACTAATATAATAAATAATAGGTGCCATAACAGTTCCAATATATTGAATGGTATAATAATAGTTATAAATAATAATAATAATTTACTTATCTCGTAACAAGTAATATTTCACGAACAAAATACAAGATAGTAGTAACAAGTAATTTGCACGATCGTTGCTCGAAAAAGAACGCCATCAAAACTGTGCAATAATCTGTATTTATTTATTCTCACTGTGTTTGAATGTCACATAATTATTACAAACAAATTTTAGAATACTGAGTTTTACAATGTTCAATAATATTACCACAATAATAAAAAATGATCGAGAAATATAAAGTCAAATTATTTAGAATTATTATTATTATTATTATTTTCTATTCTATTCCATTGTAATTAAATATTAATATATATGTCAAATTGTAAATTTTATACTTAATTGAATTTTAAACTGTATCGATCATAAATTATTACTTGTAGGCATCATATTACTATTTATTATCATTTGATTTAAAATCAGACACTGAATATATATTTTTTTCTAATACGAAGGCTTTTAGTTGTGCATTGAATAAGTTTCTGTTATAAATCAATGTTTTTAGGTTAGTAGGTAATCTATTAAACAGTTCTACTGCTTGGTACTCTAAGCAATGATTAGATATGTTAAATTTGGGAATCAGTAGCGTGCAGTTTCGCTGTCAGCCGCTTCATGACTGACGACTGTGTTAGCGGGGGACGTTTCACGATGATAAAATTAAAATTAAAAATATAAAAACTATACTCCAAATGTGGAAACAAAATATGGACTGTCGTGCTTGTCGTTGTCGTAAACACATTTTTTTTTTGTTTGTTTATTATTTAAATCAATTTAAGTTACCTGGTGATAACAAACATATACCTACCACACAAACCATCGCGGGTTTAATTACTAGTACATATTATTGCAGATTAGTTTTTTGGGTTTGTTTTGTACAATATCTTGCATCTATAGTATATTTGATCGAAGATCATAACACACCCATGTAAACATACCTATATATAGGTAATCATTGTGACAGACAGTCAGTGTGGCCAGTTTTTAATGTTTCATGGTTATTTTTTTGTGGGGTATAGTTCAGCGACCCACACATGGAGTGCGTGCATGTGTGCATGTTCACATTCTTTTCTATAGAAGACGAGGGAGGTAGCTATGGGCCACATTGCGGGGTAAGCGGGGTTGCCACGCGGCGTAGGTATTTTGATATCCCGTAAAGATGTTGCCAAGCAGAGAATATACAAATAGCATGCGATCTCTTTCACCAGACGACATAACACGTTGGTTAACAAGAGACAAAGAATAGTTTCATAATTCAATAACGATTTAATAGATATTTGTATAAACTAGGTGGATATAGAAGAAAAGCCGCTTCCATAGGTTTCTTAATTCAATGATTTACTCTAACTTCATGGATATGTTTTTTTTTTTAAAGTATTATGGCCTGGTTGCTAAGACCTTTAAGCAAAGTCTTTTTTATTGGGCACAACATTTTAACACAATATGAATAAAGTATGTACACTATTTGTTAAATTTTTTGGATAGCACTTTTAACATATTTGTAAAGCGGTTTAAAACACTTCAAATCTTTTAATAAAGGATATGTCTTAACATGACATCCAGTGTTGCCAGCTCGCTTTTGTCTACGTAGTACACTTCTTAGTCTGTGCTTTTGTCAAAACTTACTGTAACGTAGTGATTATTTTCTCTGTGAAACTTACCTGAATTAGGTCTGTGCCTGAAGGTGATCAAAAAGTAACTTTTTATTTGCATTTGTTAAGAAAAGTTACCTACCTATTTTTTTGCGGTAATTTAAAAGCCATCGTTCATTACCCGATTTGGCGGCCGGCATACTTTGGTAATGGAATAGTCAAAGCCGGCATGACGGCCGTCAAGTCAAGCTCATAGAGGTTTTTCATCTGAGAGCTCATATCATATCGTAAATGGCGTGGCGGCCAACGTGACGTCAGTCAAGCGGCTGCCGGACGCTCTTGACATCCCGCACCCCGCCCACTGCGTAACGGACATCAAATCGGAGTGTCATTAGCTCGACGGACATTCAGTGATGCCATCCCAAAGAAATTTGGTGCCACCCTTGGCACCACTTGGCTTGGCACTAGTGATGGGAATTTATCCGGATAAATACCAAAAATGGATAAATACTCATAAATATCCATTTACGCTTGAGTATAGGTCCATGAGGATTTTCCAACGGCAAAAAAAAAAAGATCAAATCTCAGCTGAAATTCCGAAACAGGTGACAGTATAAAATAAAACTAAACTCAGCTGAACTGTGATAAATAAATCTCTGCTTGAGGAACGTTCTAAAATCAAAGGTCAACTCAAAACTAGTTTTAAACAGAGATAAACGCTTGAGTATCGTTCTGTAATACGGGCCTTAGTAGTAATCAGGTGATTGTAGTTTAAACTGTACTTGAGGAAGCTTCTGTAATACGAGCCTGAGTCTTCCTGCAACAACGAACAATGCAAAGCTTTCGAAACGTCAGGAAAACCAATTTTAATAATATACGCGATGCAATCCGGTTAAACTTGTTTTATTATACCTACCTATATTATGTGTAATGTGTATGTAATGTGTGTGACTGCCTCGTTGGTCTAGTGGTTGCAAGCGCGACCGCTGAGCATGGGGTCCTGGGTTCAATTCCCGGGTCGGGTAAAGTGTTATTGGGTTTTTTCATTAGGAAATTCTCAGTAACAGCCCGGTGTCTGGATTTGTGCCCGGTCAATGGCAATAGGCTCGCCCCCTATTACATGGGACTATAACATAACTGGCGAAATGTGGGTGCACTATTACACCTCTGCCTACCCCTTCGGGGAAATACAGGAAAAACTATTAAATAATCAAATTAAATATTAAATCATTAGGGTTTTAAACAGCAAATGACGCTTGAGGAACTTTCTATACTATGGACCTAAGTGTTATTATTATTACACTACACTTTTTCAGTCTGCAAGTCAGTTAGACAGACTGAATACCGCGTATTGTAATAAGCCTTTGAGGTTTGAGCAGGCAAGCTATACTTTTACGTACGATACTACATTTTGTATCGTACATCGTATCAGAGGCGAAATTATCGTACATGTACGATTATTATCGTTCGTCTGGCATCACTGATAATACCACGGACAAAATCACACTGTTTTATCGTTGGTTTCTGGTTCAAAATTTAAGTCGATTTTTAAGAGGACTGCACTAGTTAAAAATGTTGCTAGTTCTTTATTCCCTTAACTACGGGAAACTTCAACAATTCATGAACCTTTTATAATGGATTGAATAATGAATGTCCTGTGGATTCTAGAAAACCTGAATTTCAAATTACAGTAAAAAATAAGCTTTAGCATCTGTCGTGGCCTATATTATAAAAGAAAAGGGCTTATATTGGCTAACATCACCGCACTAACCGTCAGGTTTGTTGGACTACTTGGACTACATTTCGCTGACTGGATTCAATAAAGACACAAGTCAAAAAAAATAGAAGAATAAAAAATAAAATGTAGACACATTGTGGTTTAAATAAAATTAATTGACCAATATTACAACTACAGGCTATAAAGTTAGTTGTTTTTTGGTATGATTTCGGGTACTTTAGAATTATGGTGATAGCCACTCTATGTGATGACAATAGGTCTGTGGGTGACAGCTATACGATGAAATCGTTTTCAATCGGCCATTTTTGTTGCGACTGTCTCCGAACATGGTTAGTTTTCCTACGTATAACTATTAAATCTGGTAATTTAACTTCAATCTTGCAATCTTGTTTCATTTCATTGATCGTAAAACGTGTATAGTGATGTTGGGTTATAATTCTCGAATATATTGCGAATGTTAATTCATATTATTGCGGGAAATGTCAACTCGTGTCGTGGTTTAGAGACAATTCAAATGATGATATCCTATCTTTAAATATACGGTTAGAACCTGAGTTCTATGTGAAGATTTTTCTAGGGCGGACTGATGTTTTTTTTTTAAACATCTAAAGATGTCTCGTATCATGCAGTGTATTAAACTTTAAGCCTGTTTTCAGTCGCATAGAAAGTTTTCGGCGCCTCGTCATGGGTCCATGGGATTCTACCCCAAGAAGAGGTCCCGCCGTCATCGTGGAAAGGTGAAGGCGTTCCCCAGAGATGACGCTAGCAAGCCTGTCCACCTTACCGCCTTCATTGGCTACAAGGCGGGTATGACCCACGTGGTTCGTGAACCCGACCGTCCTGGATCAAGTAAGTTATCACAGCCTTATACTTATTGCCACTATCATTAAACGAATTGTGAGACTTGGTTAGTTTTGACCAAATATGGTTGGAAAACAATTTTTACTACATAATTTCTGTTGTGTTATTCCAGAGATCAACAAGAAGGAGATTGTAGAGGCGGTGACAATCATCGAGACACCCCCTATGGTGTGTGTTGGTGTGGTCGGTTACATTGAGACTCCTCATGGTCTCCGTGCTCTGCTCACTGTTTGGGCTGAGCACATGTCCGAGGACTGCCGCCGTCGCTTCTACAAGAACTGGTAAACATTTTTCCACATTGTTTGATGTTCTTGAATCTTATTCATCATAAAATTATGTGTATTTACAATGTTAAATCAACAATTCTAATCACAATCAATAGCTCTCCTCTTATAAATGAGAGTTTAAAGATAAATATGCCTGTAGCATATTGCTACCAAGTGGTCTCCGCTCAACGATGAGGCCGTTTGGTTTTTCTTACAGCAGGCATTCTATGATTTAATCAGGTACAAATGCAAGAAGAAGGCATTCACGAAATCCAGCAAGAAATGGCAAGATGAGCTTGGACGCAAGTCTATTGAAAAGGACTTTAAGAAAATGATTCGTTACTGCAGTGTAGTTAGGGTTATTGCCCACACTCAGATGAAGCTGCTGAAGCAGCGTCAAAAGAAAGCTCACATTATGGAAATCCAAGTCAATGGTGGAACCATTGAAGATAAAGTCAAATGGGCTAGGGAACATCTAGAGAAGCCCATTCCTATTGACTCTGTGTTTGCTCAGGATGAGATGATCGACTGCATTGGAGTCACCAAGGGTAAAGGATATAAAGGTATGGGCCTGGTTTTTATATGCCTCTATTTTTGAGGGTTCCATAGTCAAACAGTAGTTTTTTTTTATGGTATCTTCCATACATTTAAAGTGGTTTTTTTTATATCATGTATCGCTTCATGTGGGTATTGGTGTTGATTCTCTTGTTCACAGACTAAACTTATTTTAAACTATCACTCTCTTACTAATCTGAGATATAAGAAAGGGATACCATTGTTGTTGTTCGAAGGGGGACCATTGTTGCATAGGTATTTCAAAAATACTAGGGGTTGCTTTATTAACTTTTTTGATAAAATATTCCATTTATGTAGTTCTAAGGTTTAGAGTGGAAATGTTTGTTAAAGTTGTGTCCCCCCCCCCTACAGGCTAAAAGGAAAACTATTACCAATGAGTAGGCTTGTCTAGTATACAAGTAACAATCAATCAACTTCGCCATGTGGTTGAGTCTGTAGAAGTTCATAGAAATCCTGTATTAATGAATGGCAAAATTTACTTTGTATTTTAAAAATACATGAGTTGCTCAGATATCTTGTTAGAATATTGTTAGCCTATACTGACTATGGAACCCTACCCTGTGCTTGGCCAGACACCTATTATGTATAAATCAGCCTTTAGCTACATTCAACTTCTTGCATTAAAACTTACCTACATGTATTCAACATTTATAGGTGTGACCTCCCGTTGGCACACAAAGAAGCTGCCTCGCAAGACACACAAGGGTCTCCGCAAGGTTGCTTGTATTGGAGCTTGGCATCCATCGAGAGTTTCATTCACTGTAGCCCGTGCTGGTCAAAAGGGCTACCACCATCGTACAGAGATGAACAAGAAAATTTATCGTCTTGGACAAGGTAAAGTGATGGATCTATATGATGTAAATATAAATATTATTTTGCCAGAACTATATTTAATTTGGTTTTTGCTTACAGGAATCCACACAAAGGATGGCAAGGTTATCAAGAATAATGCTTCCACTGAATACGACTTGTCTGAGAAGTCTATCACCCCCATGGGTGGTTTCCCCCATTATGGTGAAGTTAACAATGACTTTGTGATGATCAAAGGATGTTGCATGGGACCCAAAAAGCGTGTCATTACTTTGAGGAAGGTATGTATATCAATAATAGTTGATCAGTAATTGTTTTAAATCTCTCTGCTCAAATGCCTTGTAATACTGATTACTGATGTCCATTGTTTAACTATTTTGTCTGCTATTTGGACAGATACCCCTAGTTCCGAAAGGCTGATCAACACAAAAATTTACTAATCTCAGGTCAAGCGATGTGATTGGTTGTTAGTATTTTTGCCAACCAACACCGGAGCTGACATGAGATAGATCAAATTGATCAGCCTTCCAGAAACTGGGGGTTACTCTTAATTTAGTTTGCTAATTATTGCGGTTTTATTTTCAGTCGTTGCGTGTGCACACTAAGAGGGTGGCTCTTGAGAAGATCAATCTCAAGTTCATTGATACATCCTCCAAGTTCGGTCATGGTCGCTTCCAGACGCCGGCTGACAAGGCTGCGTTCATGGGAATACTCAAGAAGGATCGTATCCGGGAAGAAGCTGCAGTTACTGCGGCGCCAGCGGCTCCTGCCCAGTCCTAAACATCTGTATGGACTAATAAACATAAGAAACACCTACCCTTTTCTTTTATTTCAGTAAAATGTAACACCTATTTTTGAACGAGTCAAAGCCCTTGCATGAGTTTTTGCAGTATTGTGTAGTGTTATAGACAAATTTTGTATGAGATTGTTTAGTTCCAAATATGCACACATGGGTGGGTGCTGGTAAAATTACCGCAAAAATCGGGTCATTCCTCGTGGTCCCACTACTTTGCTCCACTGGTGGGACCACGAGGAAATGTTCCTCGTGGTCCCACTCAGCAGTGGGCCCGCAAGGAATACTCTGCCGTTCCTTGTGGTCCCACTACGTTGCCCCACTAATCCCATGCCCACAAAATAATCACTTGATGTAATTCCTCCTCGTGGTCTCACTCAGCAGTGGGCCCATGAGGAATACTCTGCCGTTCCTTGTAGACCCACTGATGAAATTACTTACCAAAACAGGCTAAATAAAAATACACCCGAGTTAATGGTTAGTTAATTGCATTTTGTTAGAATAATAAGTAGGATTAATAAGTGTTTTAACGAGTTCAATCATTCATCATCAGTGACAACCACCACCATACCCACCAGTGTACGCATTGCTGGGCTACAAATTAAGCAGTGAATGGACATTCCGGTAATAATACCTAATGCACCTGGGCGAAACTACGAACGACTAGGTACCCTATAGTTCTATTTCTGTGGTCTACTGACTGAAAACCTACCCTGTGTGTAGGTATAGTATTATATTATCTGTGCCTGTGTGGTACGGACGACCGCACGTCGGTGATAACACTGTCATTAGCAGCATCTTTGTTTCGTAAGCAGGAAGGGCGGTTTTAGAACTGAAGTGTTACCACTGTCATGCAGTCGACTCTACTAGAGTACCTACTACCTAGACTTGGCTGGATTTTATCGTTTTTGATCGGTGGCCTAGTTATGTAAACATAATTGCAAACAACTTTTTGCTATTGGACCAACACCAAAATCGCAAAAAAAACTCATGCGACCTCAATGATTTCGTGGGGACTACTGATTTTTAGGGTTCCGTACCTCGAATGGAAGAAAACCTCTATAAAAATTACAGGAGGTGGGGCCTGCGAGCAACAGACTCTGAGAATAAATGTTTTGAGACTGAACCACTTAGGAAGTTGAAGGTGTAAACAATTCGAGCTACAGAGTCAAAGCAATCAAAGGATACGGCCATTTATTTCACATATTTTGATACTCGCAACGCAAACTCATCAGGCAAGAAACAAGGTATTGTGGAGCAACGAGGTATCGTGTTCCTCCAACAGTGGTGACCCCGACGTGATCGTCACAGACAGTATTTCCGCACTGGTGACGCCAGCATGAACATCATTCGCAGCATCACCACAGTGGTGACCCCGACTCTCTTGTTCATGAACTAAACTTATTTTAAACTATCACTCTCTTATACTAAATATAGCCTCTCGCTATTACGACTAATCTTAACTCTATTAGCCCATGGCCTTGAGCCATCTCCTTTAGCGATTCAAGATCGAATATCCTAGTCAATCCTAACTCCAATAGTCTAGGACTAATAATAGTAGATACAAGACAGGGATGCCAACAATTTACGTGCTGTAATTTCCATACAAGTTTAGGCGTGATCACGGAACGTTTCGACTAAAATGAAACTGGCCAAGAGCATGTCGGGCCATGCTCAGTATTATAGGGTTCCTTAAGTAGGTCTAATTACAAACGAATCAAATCGAATATTAATCATTGCTATTTTAGTTTTTGCAAACAGCGCCACCTAGCGCTAATTTTAAGAAGTGTGTCATATCAATATAACACAGTTTCTTTTTGTGATTTTTTAAAATAAAAAGTAATTAAAGGAGCATTATTTGCTAAGATCATTTTTCTCTAAGGTCAATGACCTATGAACTAGGACGTCTTAAGTATTTTTCAGTTTTCTCACTATAATTCGAAAACTTATAATCACATTAGTCCCTTAATAGTTTGGCACCCTTTGGGTACGGAACCCTAAAAAGAAAAGTAACATGTAAACTAATTTAACAGTTCTAAGATTGTTGCCATCCCTTTCTTGAATCTACTATTAGTAAAAGAGAGTGATAGTTTAAAATAGGTTTAGTTTGTGAACAAGAGAATCAATACCACTGTGTTCATGAATAGTAAAAGAATCATGATGATGCTATTTTCCGACATACACACGGACAGATTCACTAGTCTACTACTATTATAAAATTGTTAAATGTCAGTTGTCTGTTTGTTTGTTTGTTTGTTCCAGCATCACGATAAAACTACTGGACCGATTTTGTTAAACTGTTTGTAACTAAAAACTTACGATTTGACTTAAAAACTGGTATGTATTTTACCTCGCTACGATGACGGGAACCGGTGATTATTAATTATATTTTTCTACAACATTTTGCATACAATAAGGCGCTCATATCCAGCTGTCATTCGCACGCATGCGCTCTAGCGCGCGCCTCCATAGACAAAATACGGCTGCTAAAGAAATTGCATTAAAATCTTTTTGGTCGGGCCGAATTGTACTGTGTAGAAAAAAGAATCCTGTCGTATGTAGGTGGCGCCAGCTTGGAAATGCGCTCTTTTGAGCCAACCGAGAATCAGAATCTTTCGGCTTACAGACAAGGACCGGAAGCTACCTCTAAATTGCGATTTCTCAATTTTTTTGTATGAAAAGCAATAAAATTATGTTAGAATTACCTAAACGTTGTTATATTGTATCCATCTTAACTATTATAAAATTGTAAATGTCTGTTTGTTTGTTCCAGCATCACGCTAAAACGACTGGACCGATTTTGATGAAACTTTTTTTGTTTGAAAGTTGATGATCCTTAAAACTGGTATGGGTTTTGAAAAAGAAAGAAATAAAGAAAACCGGCCAAGAGCATGTCGGGCCATGCTCAGTATTATAGGGTTCCTTAAGTAGGTCTAATTACAAACGAATCAAATCGAATATTAATCATTGCTATTTTAGTTTTTGCAAACAGCGCCACCTCGGGGTCGCCACCACAGTGGTGACCCCGACTCTCTTGTTCATGAACTAAACTTATTTTAAACTATCACTCTCTTATACTAAATATAGCCTCTCGCTATTACGACTAATCTTAACTCTATTAGCCCATGGCCTTGAGCCATCTCCTTTAGCGATTCAAGATCGAATATCCTAGTCAATCCTAACTCCAATAGTCTAGGACTAATAATAGTAGATACAAGACAGGGATGCCAACAATTTACGTGCTGTAATTTCCATACAAGTTTAGGCGTGATCACGGAACGTTTCGACTAAAATGAAACTGGCCAAGAGCATGTCGGGCCATGCTCAGTATTATAGGGTTCCTTAAGTAGGTCTAATTACAAACGAATCAAATCGAATATTAATCATTGCTATTTTAGTTTTTGCAAACAGCGCCACCTAGTGCTAAATTTATGAAGCTAAATTTAAGAAGTGTGTTTCTTTTTGTGATATTTTTAAATAGAAAGTAACTAAAGGAGCATTATTTGCTAAGATCATTTTTCTCTAAGGTCAATATAGACGTCTAAGTATTTTTCAGTTTTCACACTATAACTCAAAAATTTATAATCACATTATACTAGAAATAATTTTAAAAGAGATTTTTTATAAAGGTCTATCAATGTTGAAGACTATAAGTTTCTACGTTGCATAGTTTAGAAATGGCAGGGGGGGGACACACATTGCAAGCCACTTTGGCGAACTGTATTTCGCAGAGGGTATACCTGATAAAAAAGTTGTGTATGAAACATTACCTTCATTTTAGTAGACCTTGGGGTGCATTAAAAGAGCCTCCACGAGTGACGATAATTAATGATCGCCCGGCGCACCCTGGGCAGTCAGCCCCGCTACCAACCTGCTGACTGGCTAATCTTTTCCCCACCGCATGAGCTATTATCATAATATAGCTCATGTCGACACGAAAGAAGAAGTAGACCTATTCAACGACACCCCACACGAGGGGGTGCAGCGAAAAAAATATTTTCATCGCCATTTCACATGTATGGGCGCCACCCCTAAAATACGTAATCAAGATTTTTTTATTCTTTTAAAATTGAGATCTATATCTATTCCATTTTTTGTCAAAATTTCATTTACTTATATTTATAACTGTAGAAGTTATTAAGCGGTAAAGGATTAGGACAGACGGACAGACGGACGGACATGACGAAACTATAAGGGTTCCTTGTAGGACTACGGAACCCTAAAAAAAAAAAAAAAAAAAATCGTGGGGTGCGTCAGACAGAATCGAAGCTTCTACGCATTTATTTGCACGAGCGAGCGAGTAGTAATGTACGATGATGGATGGATGGATGGCTGGATGACTGGATGAGTGAGTGGGCGAGAGGTGGGCCAGTGGGCGAGTGGGCCAGTGTGCGAGTAGGCGTGTGGAGGTGTGGGCGAGTAGGCGACTGGGCGAGGGGGCGAGAAGTGGGCGCGAGGTGGGCGAGTGGGTGAGTGGTGGGCGAGTGAGAGAATAGGCGAGAGGAAGGCGCGAGGTGGGCAAGTTGGCAAGTGGGTGACAGGCCAGTGGGCGAGTGGAACAGTTGGCGAGTGGGCTAGTGTTGACCAGTGGGCGCGAGGTGGGTGAGTGGGCGAGTGCTCGAGTGGGTGAGAGCGCGAGTGGGCAAGTGGGTGACAGGTCAGTGGGCGAGTGGGCGAGAGTGGGTGAGTGAGTGGACTGGGACTAACACCCGTATTCAAGAACAACCCTTACGTAAGTGTATTCTTTCTCACTGCAAAGTGTCTGATTTCTCACAGTGTCGGAGATGTCCATAGACTCGTTTCATAAACAATACTTAAGTATTTCTTCGCTCAGTGATCGCATAGGGACGAATTCGGCATTTTGATTGGTCGGTTCCGGGGCTAGCTTCAGGTAGTCATTTAAACATGTGTTGATTTTTGAAAATTGGGTTTTGTTGCATGCGCTCCTTGCAGTAAAATTTTTGTAGGTACCTGCTACAATTTTTGAATATGAGAATATGAATATAATATATGAATAAAAGAAGAATATGGAAATAATATCTTCGAATAAAATGGATTTAAAATAAAATAAATAAAATCAAATGGAAATTACATCTCCGGATAAACTGGAAATAAAATAAATAAAAATACCATGTACCTAATGGAAATTACATCTCCATATAAAATGAAAATAGAATAAAATAATTAAAAGTAAAATAACTGATGAAATAAAAAATGCCATCTCCGGAAAAAAAACGGAGATGGCATACCCATTTGGGTAAAATATAAAATAATAAAAATAAATTAAACAGGAAAAGACATCCCCGGATATAACTGAAATAAAATAAAATGAATAAAATGGCAATTAAGAAAACATCATTCTTCCCGTTTCGGAAAACTTCTGCAAAACAAAAATAAAGTTATAGGTATATATTTTTAATTATAAATAAATATCAATTCGTCTAAATCATTATTAAATTCCTCGTCACTATAACACTAATTTTTATTAATCTAACAGAAATACGCAACAGGCAACAACAACAATGTTATATTATTTCGAGATATGAATTCGCCTACACTATGCGTTCCGTAAAATAGCTAACGGGTAACCTTAGCTAAGGGTGCAATTTATTAGTTGCATAGTGTCGCTCAACACTCAAGTAAGGTTTATGAAACGAAATTTCGTCCACTGTGCGTTAGAGCCTACTGTGCGTTCTCATAGTATCGTTCTTGAATACGGGTGTATGACTAAGACTGGGACTGGAATGGACTGGATCGGACTGGGTCGGACTGAATCAGACTGGATCGGACTGGACAGGACTTTGCCCGTGGCTTCACTCCGTGGTTCTTCAATTCATCCTACAGGAATCGATTTCTTTTTTCATAAAATGCATACCTGTTTACAAGTCTAAACAAAAAAAAAAACAAAATAGGACCCGTAGTTATTACGTGATGCTTGAATAAACAAACAAACAGACATTTACAGTTTTGTAATAGTTACCGGAAAACATCTAATTATTAACAGGATCCGTCACGGGGGGATACCAATCTCTAACGCGAGCGGAGCCGCGGGTAAAAGCTAGTTTATAATAAAATTGTGTAATATCAAATATTTATTGGTCGATCTTATTAAAATAATCATGTTCCTTAATATATCTGATACATTGTAGTATTATATTACGTTCATGCCTAATTTCTCTATGCAATAGCTTTTGAAGTAGAGTTGAAGGTACTTTACGATAAAATTTGACATTTTGCCTTTCCTGATTTCTATGTGGGATTATCTTTTTTACAGGTTTTTCTTTGATGACTGGTTCTTGAGCAGATTCATGTTCTATATTAGTTTTCTCAATCTTGACTTCTTCTGGGGCATCATCATCACTTTCATTTGCATCATTCACTATTATTTCAGGTTTTTTCACTACTAGAGATTCTACTTTATTATTATTATCATTTCTTAGAGGTTCTACAGCCTTCTGCTTTGGACAAACCGATAATTTATTGGACACATCATTTTCTTTTTCTCCAGTTTCTTCATCAGAGGTTCCATAATCAAACATTAATGATGTTAAAGCTCCACATACTGTTGGCTCTTGAACATTTGTTGTTTCTTTAAGAAGTGTTTCTTCATAATAATCTTCTTCAAATAATCCATTACTACACTCCAATGTTTCAGCACTTTCATCTGGTTTGTCATCCATCTGTATATTAAGGATCCCAGTGAATGGTTGGAGTTTATTCTTTTCAACAGTAGTAGGTGTACTAGGTATAATTTTTGGTATTTTCTTTCCTGGTTTGGTATTAAGACTACTTGTTGAAATTGATGAATCATTACCTTTGAAATTCTGTCTGTTTGTCCGCTGATTTTGATTCCTTTTATCAAAACTGTGTTTTCTCTTTAAACCTCGTCCTCTATCTGTAAACGTTTTTTTATTAAGTAAGTAATTATTATTTTTTACTTAAAATTACCTATCGGTAAAGATATAACAAATAAAACCGTCAAAGTGTGAGTCGGACTCACACAGTAAGGGTTCCATACCAACCATCAACCTGATAACATTTTTTATTTTTTGTGTTTGTCGTGATAGTCACCATAGTAACACATATTCTGTAAAATTGAAATTAATAAACTGTAAAATTTCAACTGGTTATCTATTACCGTTACAAAGATACAGCCCTGTGACAGACAGACGGATGGACGGAAAGCATAGCGAGAATAATAGGGTTCCGTTAGCACCCTTTGGGTATGGAACCCTAAAAAGCAAGTAAAAATATACCATAATTACCTATTGATTCATGCTTGTCATTCCTGTAACCATGATTTAAAGCCATTTTTTCACCCCTTTCAATCTTTTCTTTACATTCTGCTTCTTTCTTTTCTATGTTTGATTTTGTCGGGTATTTCTTTTTCCTTTCATCTCGCCATCTCTGTATGTCTTCAGGATTGTTTAAATTTGCTATTTTTTTATACAAGCCTGATGAATGTTGCATTTGAATGTGTTTTGTAATTACCTTTGGATGTGCAACAAACTGACAACCGTCTATGTTACATTTCTGTAAAAAAAATGTGAATATTAGTTTTTGTTGTTGCAGCTACTAATAATTAGTTTCTGCCTTTGATAGTATGGTTACCGGTACCTGGTTATAGTGTGGTTATGGTTTTGGTAAGGTAAACACGTTAGTTAAGATTGACCATGGTCCATCTGATGTTTTTAGTACATATAAGTGATGCCATAGCAAATACACGAATATGGTATGAACATTCACAATACTTAATGTTATGTATGTATGTAAATTAGCCTTTGTAGAATGTCTTATCTGCACTTTGTTAATTTACCATGGTGATTGATTCCTAATATTTGCTCATGTGAAGGATTGGCATTTTTGGGGGCTGTCTTTTTTGGTCAATGTTCAATAAGTGCTATATAGTGCTGCTCTAATAAATTGATGTCATTTTGATTTTTATTGGGAGTGGGTTGCATCAAAAAGTAGTTTTAGATACTGTTTCACACAAGAAATCCCACGGCAGAATGATGTAACAGAATTCCTTATCGCCTAGAAAATAAAGTTGCTTTTTATAACACATAACATAACATAACATCACACCTGTATTTCCCGAAGGGGTAGACAGAGGTGTATAGTACACCCACATTTCGCCAGTTATGTTATAGTCCCATGTAATAGGGGGCGAGCCTATTGCCATTGACCGGGCACAAATCCAGGATCCGGGCTGCTACTGAGAATTTCCTAATGAAAAAACTCAATAACACTTTGCCCGACCCGGGAATCGAACCCAGGACCCCACGCTCAGCAGCTTAATAATACTTATACTTACTTTGCTTTTTATAATACTTAGATAACTACATTGACTGGCAGGGCCTTACCCAAGAGGCTTCTTTAAAGAAACTGACTCAATACAAAAATCAGATTCGCAATTTTAACATGGATGTGACGGTAATATGTCCCAATTCACAGATAGGCATGAAATAACAAAGGATGGTATCAAACACACTTGAAAAAAAATTAAAACCATGTCAGTTTACTTTTCATGCTGAAAGTATGGTTTACCTGGTGCTGTTGCTTATGTTTATGAAGAAGTTCAGCCGAAGGGAAGCCTCTGTCACAGGTCTCGCACCAATACTCTTCACTATTTCCAGCACTTGTATTAGGTGCTCCAAAATGTGTATTGCCTCTCCATGTAAATGGTGCACACGGGGAATAGTTTGGGTTTGGTCTCCATTGATGGTTGCTGGGCCGAGGGCTTTGATAAAAATTGTTCATCATACGGGGACGAGGAGGTCTATTCATTTTTAAAGTCCAGTAGCAAACAATATAACCACTACGTTTTATCCAGTAGTATATAACGTAGTGATTATATACTCTTTGCAGTAGTAATCAAAGATAATATATATAAATATAACCAATTAACCACTACGTCACAGAGTACATTTATACATACGGAAATACGTTTAGTAGGTTACCAGCTCAGACTAGGGCTACGTTCACTTATTACGCACTCAGTGTGAAAGTCACCCGGTGCGAATATCGCTCGATCATTGACGATTTTCTCAGAGTTACTGAACGACTTCGGGCGACTTTATGAAACTGACACTAGAACAATGAAGCACTGACAATTATGACAATCGAAACCTCAAATTATCTGTCATTTCATACTTTTATCTGTCAACATGACAGCAGAGCGTCTTTTACCCCACTATTTCACGGGGTGACCGGTGCGTACGCTCGACGACGCCCGCTCACAATACTGAACGGTTTGGTGTGAACGCCCGGACGATCACTCCGAGTAACTGAACGACCAAACAACGCTCCGGGCGTCGTCCGCCGTCGTCGGACGATAATAGTGAACGCACCCTAGAAGTGTTAGTTACCATTGTGCATTACCAGCCTTCTGTCAAAAAAAACGTCAAAATATCACTAACTACTAGTGGTGGGTAAAAGTGTTCGTTATATTAGATAGCAGATAGCATAACCTATTATATTCACAAAGCAGGCGCATACTATTATTTACTTAACACTACTTCCTGCTATAATTTTTTTCGTCTTTTTGTTTACGAGATTTAGTCGAGATGAAGTTTTTTTGTTGCTAGGTTGTGCCATACGATCAAGTATAGAATATAAATCCATTGTGATAAGGTCTATTTTCTAACGCACGTTGCAATTCGAGACTCGGCGGCGTAACTTTTGCTGACTTGCTATTGTTTATCATTTCAATAACAGGCGCTTACATTACATTACACTAACGCAGCCTGCTATATAGCAAGTCAAGGAGCTGCAACGCAGACTGTGGTTCATCTAAGCGCTCGTGTTCGCACTCACACATTGCAGATAATGAATATAATAACGCGCACATACTCGTAGCGTTTCGAGCGCCGCGCTGAACCGCGAAAGTGGACTGTGATTTCTAACGAGTGCTGTATGCATTATTATAGCATAAAACATATTATGCGCTATACATAGGCGCATGCATCTGTTAGGTAAATTGTTCGGTGGCACTGCACCGAAAAAACGCATTCAAAATAATTAATGCTTGAAAAACTGTTCAACATAACCACCCTTTTCACGTCGCAGTCTGATAAATAAGCGTAGCTAACCGGCTGCTTATTGGTAGCTAACGGCGAAATTTGGTTAATAACGGTAGTCTACCGTTATTTTACAACTATAGTACGGATACATAAACTACTACTTAAATCTGTTCGCGCGCTGGGAAAGGTCATCGAAAAATATTAATTTTTAGGGTTCCTTACCCAAAGGGTGCCAACTGGACCCTATTATGCTCGCTACACTGTCCGTCCATCCGAATGTCTGTCACAGGGCAGGGCTGTGTCTTTGAAACGGTAAAAGATAATCAGTTATACGTTGAAGATGTACAACTTTGGTGCCTATCACGACAAATACTAAAAACTAAAAAAAGTCTAAAATCAAAGGGGGACCCCACACAAGAAACCTCAAAAAAAAAGCATATTTCAACGTTTTTTCTTCATGCTCTATCTTCAAAACGGTAATACATACAAGGAACCTAACTCCCGGCTGGATCAAGTGCTGTATCAATCGAATTTGAATTAGAGTTAATGTCAAATCGTATTGTATTTTTCTAGGAATTGACATTGGCTCGATTTGGTTGGAATCAGTTGGGAGTAAGGCCCCCAGAGTCAAACTTAGTCTAATTATAGTGCTAACTATGTAGTTCAGTAACAAATACTAAAAATAGGGCAAACATATATTATATGCGGTGATACCTGACCTGCGTAACAAAGAGATGCAAAAATTCATATTTCGTGCACGGTGCGTTGATTAATTTTGATGAACTATCGTAAATTAAATCAGTTTCTATGGGGTATCAGAGCGATGGGGGTACGGAACCCTTACTGCATGAGTCCCAATCGCACTTAGCCGGTTTATACTGTAAAATTCGCTGTATTTTTTAGTTTTCATAACATTGTATTGTAATTCTGGTTAAAATTCTGTAATTTCAAATACTGACAGTTATAATGAAGAAAAATACACATTGTATTCACCAAAACAAATCGTGTTCAATTTATTCTGTAAATTAATCGACCAATGATTTCTTTTGGTGCGAAAATAAGAATATTTATTACTTTTTTGTGGAAGAACAGTCCCTGCCGCTGAAAACACTCGTTCAGAAATCAGAAGGCACAGAGGTGGCTGGTATGTGAAATTTAAATGATAGAATCACTAGCGCAGGATCTTAACCATTTTAAAGAGGCTGATGGTCTGAATTTTAATTTTATACTTCGAATTTTTACTTGAGAACAAGTCAAGTAAAAATTAAAAACTATCGATGGTAATGTCGAACTATCGATAGTTAGCGATAGTATTTCACTATCGATACTATCAATAGTTCTATCGATAGTATCCCACCACTAAAGGTGTTCACAACGGCTACATATCAAAGACGCGTTGTAACGACAAGCTATATGTATAGCGCATAATATTTTTTATGCTATAATATAGCATACAGCACTCGTTAGAAATCACAGTCCGCTTTCGGGGTTCGGCGCGGCGCTCGAAACGCTACGAGTATGTGCGCGTTATTATATTCATTATCTGCAATGTGCGCGTGCGAACACGAGCGCTTAGATGAACCACAGTCTGCGTTGTAGCTCCTTGACTTGCTATCACAGACCAAGTAGAGACTTGCTATATAGCAGGCTGCGTTAGTTAGTGTAATGTAAGCCGCCTGTTATTGAAATGATAATGAATATTAAGTCAGCAAAAGTTACGCCGCCGAGTCTCGAATTGCAACGTGCGTTAGAAAATAGACCTTATTACAATCTCCTTATATTCTATACTTGATCGTATGGCACAACCTAGCAACAAATATCTCGACTCAATATCGTAAACAAGACGACGAAAAATTTATAGCAGATAGCAGGTACTAGTGTTAAGGAAATAATAGTATGCGCCTGCTTTTTGTATATAATAGGTTATATTTTCTGCTACCTAATATAACAAACATCTTTATTCATAATTGATTATCCAGAGAGTTATAATGTTGCGTTTGTGATTTTGTGTAGTGTGTGGAAGATTGTAAGTGTGCATGCGTATTATAAAGACTTACATTTATTGGCATGCAATAGAACTCAAAGTAAAGCAGTTTGCTATTACATAGTATTTTGATTAACAATTTTGATATAATATACATCTTTAGACCAATGCAAAAAACCGTTCGACAGTAATATAATCGTAACCGTGGTGAAGCAGACAGTCATAGAATTTGTTTTTGAAAATTGACTAGCTCTTGTTCGTTCTTTAGCTTAATCGGTTGCACAGACTATCGGTTGTTCTCCTTCCTTTTTTCGTAGATATATATTTATTCTCAGAATCGATTTTATTACCTTAAAGTTAAGAGACATGTGATTTTCTGGCAACCCCTATTCTCCGAGCGAGAGGGCGTATAGTGGCCAATGGCCATGCGTATTGCAAGTCTAGTAGGTCTGTGCTTCCCTAGCTATGGCCGCCATTACAGTGGCTCGGGTATTGTAGGTATGCCACGCTTATTTAATAGGTATGACAAGTCCATAGATGTAAGTCAATATGCGTACAACGTACCATTGAAATTAGATACACTGTAATTTAATTGATTTTCCCAAAAAAACGATTTTTTTGTTAATTAATAAAAAATATCAAGAACAGATTAAATCAACTTTATAACATAACAGATAGTATTATATTATCTGTGATAACAGTTATTATCACTTTAGAGCCACAGAGTACATTACATAGCTGTTTAGAGCCAAAGCTGATGCTATCGTTTCTTTTCTAAATTATTTACCACATATTGTTAGGTAAAGAATTAAAAAACAAAATAGTCGCAACTATTTTTGGATTTGTGCTATAAATTTTGTGCTCAAAAGAAACACCCGAACACAAATTATTTTTCAAAACAGAATAAAATGCTTAGACAAAATGGGTTCGTTCATTTTGTTCTGTTTGTCTGTCCTTGACGTCACAGATTAATGATATATGTACTAGTACTTGACGTTGACGAAGGCATAGTAAAAAAAAACGAAATGAGACGATGGTTAAAATAAATCATCGATTTTTCTAGAAATAATAATCGACTCAACAAAATCGACTAATAAATAAAAATAATCGATTTTTTTTTAAATCGATAATTTTTTCCCATCCCTAGTACTTAGCATCTTAGGCCCGTATTACAGAAGCTTACTCAAGTACAGTTTAAACTCCAATCACCTGATCACTACTTAAGGATAGAATCGTTACTTGAGTATCGGTCTTATTCCAGAACGGTAATTATAAACTTTAATTCAACAACAAAACACACGAATTTGACCTGAAATATAATAGAAATCTCTACTCAAGCGTAGTCTGGACCACGCTTGAGTGATTACAGATCAAATATCTGCCCAAATACCGAAACAGGTGACAATATAAAACGAAACTAAACTCAGCTGAACTGTGATCAACAAATCTCTGCTTAAAGGAACGTTCTAAAATCAAAGCTCAACTTAAAACTAGTTTTAAACAGAGATCAACGCTTGAGTATCCTTCTGGAATACGGGCCTTAGTACATCTGTGGTAGCCATCTATGTATTATCCACAGAGTACTTTTATATATATGAAATAGAGACCTAACTCTGCCCTCAATAGAGGCACACACCAAATGGCGCCTCTATATTTTTGTTTTGGAACTACAACTTCATTTCATATATCTATAGATATATGTCACTCTTGAATCAGTTTTGATAACTATGTACCGAGATCACTAGGTGGCTCTGTATCCATCCTTATTAATTATAATTGATGAATACGGCATTGAATCTGTATATATATTAGGAGATTTTAATGCTGCCCCGTCTGAGTTGTTTTTCAAGGAGCTTGTAAACTATTGTTCTGAGCAGCATTGGTTATGTGTTGATGTGGAAATACTAGGTATAGACTCGGATACATTTACTTTTATTAGTGATGTATACGGGTCTTGTAGCTGGTTGGACCATTGCCTAGTAACCCAGTCTGCAAGGCAATCTGTTATGAACGCGTATGTTGATTATGACACGGTATGGTCTGATCATTTCCCGCTTATTATTGAGTGTAATGTAAGCGTTCTAGCTCAGAAAGTCCATCATAATATTGTACTGAATAAGGATGTACTATGGAGTGTGCGAAATGAGGAACAGATTGCTTTGTATACTAATGAGTGCCATAAGAGATTAAGACTGATTGATTTTCCTGTTGAGTGTTTTGAGTGTGCCGACTTTTTCTGCCGTAACCCCGGTCACAAGCGTACTCTGGACAAACTGTACTCTGACATTGTGACTGCGCTTCGTGGCGCAGCATTGGCGAGTCGAGGCGGCACTAAAGTGGGGGTAGCTGGCTCGCGTGTAGTAGGATGGAACAAATATGTCAGCGGGGCTCACCGGGTGGCCAGAACGAAGTTTTTGGAATGGGTGTCGTGCGATAAACCTAAGTGTGGGGTCGTATACCATGAAATGTGTCATAGCAGGAGGGTGTTCAAATCTCGACTAAAATGGTGCCAAGATCACCAGGATCAATTGAAAATGGACACTCTTGCTGAGAAACATTTAAATGGGGATTTCCGTGGGTTTTGGCAGAATACCAAGAAGGTTAACTTGAGGCCTGGTCGCCCGGTGAGCGTCGATGGGGTAAGTGAGCCGAGGGACATAGCTAATATATTTAGATCTCACTTTTCTGTGCAGCCACAGTTGGCTAGGGCGGTTGCAGTGGTCAATGCTGAGGGTCCTGTGGGAATTGTGGGGACCAGTTTCTCTGCCAAAGATGTGGCCAAAATCACAAAATTTATGACGAAAGGCAAATCCCCTGGCCACGATGGCCTCAGTATTGAACACTTGCAACATGCTGGCCCACATATGTCAAGGGTTTTAGCTATGTTCTACTCGTTATGCGTGAGCCACTCCCACCTGCCGTACGATTTTATGAGAACAGTCGTAGTGCCTGTAGTGAAGAATAAAACTGGGGATTTAGCCGATAAAAGTAACTACAGGCCTATCTCTCTAGCGACAGTTATAGCGAAGGTGTTTGACGGTTTGCTTGACGCACAGTTAAATAAGTTCGTGACACTGCACGATAATCAATTTGGATTTAGGCCAAAATTATCTACAGATAGTGCAATACTGTGTCTCAAGCATTCTGTCAGATACTATACGGATCGTAAAACTCCTGTTTACGCGTGTTTCCTCGACCTGTCTAAGGCCTTCGATCTGGTGTCGTATGAAGTTTTGTGGCAAAAACTTGAAAGCATAAAAATGCCTCATGAACTTATTAACATCTTTAAGTATTGGTACGCACACCAGGTTAACAGTGTCAGATGGGCAGGTGCAGTGTCGGAGCCATACAGGCTAGAATGTGGGGTGAGACAGGGTGGGTTGACCTCACCCACGTTGTTCAACCTGTACATGAATGCACTTATCGTCGCGCTCAGCAGTCAACATGTCGGTTGCCACGTTGATGAAGTCTGTGTAAACAACCTGAGCTACGCAGACGACATGGTACTGTTGAGCGCGTCGGTCTGTGGATTACGCAAGTTGTTGCAAGTGTGTGAAGAGTACGCTGGTAGGCACGGCCTTGTATATAATGCCGTAAAAAGTCAATACATGGTCTTTCAGGTCGGCACCAAGTGCCCACAACATGTTCCACCTATTCGCTTGAATGGTGTTCCTTTGGAACGGGTGAACCAATTCAAGTACTTGGGGCACTGGGTAACAGCCGACCTTAGGGACCATGTAGACATCGAACGGGAGCGGAGGGCGCTGTCAAAGAGAGCTAATATGATAGCCCGTAGGTTTGCACGTTGTTCAAATCAAGTAAAGATTACGCTTTTTAAAGCCTTTTGCACCTCTCTATACACGTGCAACTTATGGGTTTCCTACACACAAGCTGCTTACAGTGCCCTCCGTGTCCAGTATAATAACGCGTTCAGGGCGGTATTGGGGCTGCCCCGCTTCTGCAGTGCCTCGGGCATGTTTGCGGAAGCGCGCACCGACTGTTTCCACACCACCATGCGCAAGCGGTGCGCGTCCTTGGTGCGCAGGGTGCGGGCCAGCTCCAATACTGTCCTGGCGATGATTGCTGGGCGACTGGACTGCCCTTACATCAGGCACTGCTGTAACAGACATGTTGCTGGTAGTGCCTGAATGTCAGTAAAATGAATGTGATTGTGAATGTTATTATTGTAATTATAAATATGTGTTTTGTGTCTATATTTTATGTAATTTTATGTCATATGGGTACATACCTGAAATAAATGCATTTTATTTTTATTTATTTTTTTATTTATTAGAAATCGAAAAAATAAAGACAAAAAGTTCGAATGTTAGCGGAATTTGAACCTGTATCTCCAACATCATAAGTCAACTACAGTATAAGATAAGCTACCGTGATTCTTATGACAAGTATTGAATTTAACTTTCAATTACGTATTTCGTTAACGTCATAACTTTTATTTTACAATTTATATATTTAGATATCACTTCAATTGCGTAAATGCGTAAAAAATATTAGTATGATTAAAAAAAGCAATTGATAAGTTTAAATGTTGGTGTTATATACCAAATTACGTTTTCCCAACATAATTATACTTTAAGAATCTTGTGGATTGATTTGTTTAATTTGCCTATTAATGAATAAACCGGAAAACATTGGTAAATAATTGTATACAACTTTGAATTTTAAATTCACGCCATCTATACAGTTTTCTAGACAACTATTTGTATCTTGGATCTTGCTAGTCAAATCTTAGCCTCGATAGCATAACACGTAGATACTAGCGACATCTGTGTTTTTGTTTTGTTTATAGTCAAATATAATACTGGTAAATTCAAAATACGTAGTGGTCAAACGACGTTTGAGTATTATCAGTACTCGTCAATTTGGTCGGATAAGAATTGATGGTATCCCAAGAATTTTGTTCTAAGCATGTAATACCTACGAAATAAGCGTGGTATACCTACAATATCCGGGCCACCGTTATGGTGGCCATAGCTAGGGAAGTAAGTAATCAAAACTAAAAAGTATCGATATCGATGCTCGTGTTTCGTACCAGAGATGTGTGCTGATTAAAATCATTTTCAAGTAGTAATAAATAATGCAATTATAGCAAATACATAGTTCGACTGTCCCTAGGACATAAAAAATCAAGCTTCTAGGTCAAGGCAATCATACGGCTATGTCACATTTTGATACTCGCAAACTCACATAAAAAACCTATAGGGTACTTTGCATTGACCTAGAATCATGAAATTTGGCCAATATATCGAAATATCTTTTTTTTTCAATATATCGAACTCCGATTGTATATTTAAAAATATCGATAGGTCGAAAATCTGATATTTAAAAAATATCAACAGCCCTAGTTTGTTTACTTGACAGCTCATGTACTATGGGCCACATTGCGGGGTAAGCGGGGTTGCCACACGGCGTAGGTATTTTGACATCCCGTAAAGATGTTGCCAAACAGAGAATATACAAATAGCATGCGATCTCTTTCACCAGACGACATAACACGTTGGTTAACAAGAGACAAAGAATAGTTTCATAATTCAATAACGATTTAATAGATATTTGTATAAACTAGGTGGATATCAAAGACATTTCTATACTGACGTAATAGACCAATAAAGTGTGCGACTGCGATACCGATCTTTACGAAAAAACCTATATGCTAGAAAGAGACATAATAAAATGACAGTAGAACCCATTTTGAAAATTGTAATCTCCCATAGCGTCCCATCAAAATATAATCTCGTATCATTTTATGATTTATTTCATGATCGTTCTGTATTTTATCCAATTAATATCAAAAATCGTAATGGTGTAGTGTTCTGTGTTATACTGCTGTGTAATTTACATCATTAACCTAAAGAAAGAGACGTTTCACAGGTAAGTATCTGCAGGACAATAGTACTTTCATAATGCTTATTTTCATAGAAGTTATACTTAAAATTATTTAGTAATACATTAATAACATGCAGTAAATACCTTATTTTCTATATAATATGTTATTTTAAATAATTATGTGTTAGATAAAAAAATATTGTGTACGTGAAAATGAAACCGTTTCGCATATGGATTGCTCAAAATATATCGATATGTCGATAGTTTCAATTATTTATTTTTTGTACTACCACTAGTATGGATGAATGGATGGATAGATGAGTGAAGTGGAGTGGAGTGGAGCGGAGTGGAGTGGAGTGGAGCGGAGTGGAGGTGGAAGTGGTTTTTTTTTTTTTTTTTCTTAACGGCCTTGCGTTTGACCGCTACCTCACCTGATATTAAGCGATGGTGCGGTCGACGATGGTACACGCTTGCCCAGCAAAAACCTATTCACTCGAGTCTTGAAGACCACCAGATTATATTTCTCGGGAAACACTGACGCCGGCAAGGAATTCCACTCTTTGGCGGTACGCATGATAAAGCTATTAGCAAACCGGACTTTACTCGCAAAATAATATACTACATTTAATATACTACAATAATATACTACAAATTATAAATTTACTATAAATTTACATTAGTATTACATGTAGTAATATAAATTAGTAGGATAAGTCTGATGTGTAACTTAAGTTGACTGGACAAGAAAACTTGTTAAGTTCATAGATATTGTAATTTTTCATAAAAATTCAATAATTTGACCAATTCCGAATCGTGTATAGGAACTTAGTTCCGGGATTGAAAACCTTTCTATACACCTAATTAAAACTAATATGATTAATTGTAAAATGTTCCATGTGGTGCCGGACGTAAAGAATTGCACCACCGTATATCTTCTCATGGGTGTCGTAAAAGTCGATTAAGGGATTCACCAGAGAATGGGCAGCAGCGTTCTCTGAGTATTTAACCAACCAACTGCGATCGCCAACCCACCTACCAAGCGTGGCGATTATGACATATCCCCCCAATATATGCTTGGGGGAGGCCTGTGTCCAGCAGTGGACGTCTTACGGCTGAAATGATGATTAATTGATTTTTTTATTTCTTATTTATGTATTCCTTACCTTCGTGACATTAATAATGTAATTATAATATAGCCCTTAATTGCGTAACTCAATCTTTTAAAATAAATAAAATTATGTCTCAAATATCTGTAATTTTAAAACAATAGTTACTTAATAGCTTAGCAGTTTTAAAATACTACCACTCCTTAAAAGTAAGGCCGGTTGAACTATATCGATAATGCGGAAACGTCCATGTCACATCACTAAAAATCACTCCTACACGCGTCAATTTCGCACATATACTCATTTCGTTTTCGGTGACGTGATAATGAGGTGACAGTGTCTCTATTACGTCAGTATAATACCTTTATGGTGGATATAGAAGAATGGGCCACTTCCATAGGTTTCTTAATTCAAAGAGCACTGACAATTATGACAATCGAAACCTCAAATTATCTGTCATTTCATACATTTATCTGTCAACATGACAGCAGAGCGTCTTTTACCCTACTATTTCACGGGGTGACCGGTGCGTACGCTCGACGACGCCCGCCCACGATACTGAACGGTTTGGTGTGAACGCCCGGACGATCACTCCGAGTAACTGAACGACCAAACAACGCTCCGGGCGTCGTCCGCCGTCGTCGGACGATAATAGTGTACGCACCCCTGGGCTACGTTCACTTATTTCGCACTCAGTGTGAAAGTCACCCGGTGCGAATATCGCTCGATCATTGACGATTTTCTCAGAGTTACTGAACGACTTTGGGCGACCTTATGAAACTGACACTAGAACAATGAGGCTCTGCCATTGAATTAAACCTATGGAAGTGGCACATTCTTCTATATCCACCTAGTTTATACAAATATCTATTAAATCGTTATTGAATTATGAAACAATTCTTTGTCTCTTGTTAACCAACGTGTTATGTCGTCTGGTGAAAGAGATCGCATGCTATTTGTATATTCTCTGTTTGGCAACATCTTTACGGGATGTCAAAATACCTACACCGCGTGGCAACCCCGCTTACCCCGCAATGTGGCCCATAGTACATGAGCTGTCAAGTAAACAAACTAGGGCTGTTGATATTTTTTAAATATCAGATTTTCGATCTATCGATATTTTTAAATATACAATCGGTGTTCGATATATTGAAAAAAAAAAGATATTTCGATATATTGGCCAAAATCATGATTCTAGGTCAATGCAAAGTACCCTATAGGTTTTTTATGTGAGTTTGCGAGTATCAAAATGTGACATAGCCGTATGATTGCCTTGACCTAGAAGCTTGATTTTTTATGTCCTAGGGACAGCCGAACTTAGAATTTGATATAATTGCATTATTTATTACTACTTGAAAATGATTTTAATCAGCACACATCTCTGATACGAAACACGAGCATCGATATCGATACTTTTTAGTTTTGATTACTTACTTCCCTAGCTATGGCCACCATAACGGTGGCCCGGATATTATAGGTATACCACGCTTATTTCGTAGGTATTACTGGTCCATAGGTATAAGTCAATGAGCTCTGCCAAATATGACAATCGAAACCTCAAATTATCTGTCATTTCATACTTTTGTCTGTCAACATGACAGCAGAGCGTCTTTTACCCTACTATTTCACGGGGGCGACCGGTGCGTACGCTCGACGACGCCCGCTCACAATACTGAACGGTTTGTTGTGAACGCCCGGACGATCACTCCGAGTAACTGAACGACCAAACAACGCTCCGGGCGTCGTCCGCCGTCGTCCGACTGGTATTATCTATGGTAGCCATAGTGGTAGCTAGCTACTATTATCCACAGAGTACTGTAATATATATGAACCTATTATCTGATCTGTGGTCTGTGGTTTGTCTTTGTTTACAAATATTTCATAGTTCCTAAATCCTAAATAAATAAATTACCTACAGATTGCAAAGTTTATTGAATTTTAAAGTTCATGTTTACATTTACAGATAAAAGTCAGTAAAACAGGATGGACCGATGGAAAGAGTCATCTATGTTTTTTAATGAGCATTACACGTTGTATTTGATGTGCTGCTGTAGCCAGAGATGGCGCTGATGCTAGTATTTCTTAGGCTGGAAGTCTTTCTATTGGACTGTGCCCCCCTGCTATTATCTGATCTGTGGTCTGTGGTTTGTCTTTGTTTACAAATATTTCATAGTTCCTAAATCCTAAATAAATAAATTACCTACAGATTGCAAAGTTTATTTAATTTTAAAGTTCATGTTTACATTTACAGGTAAAAAAAACATGAACAACTCTGCAGCCAATTCTGCTGCTAAGGTAACCAACGAAGAATAAAATAATCGTAACCACAAGTAGAAATAATTGGTGTTTGTTAAATAATTATTTCAGGTTGGAGAAATATTTACTGAGGCTGGTGCTTCGTTTAATAAACTGGCAGATCTAGCTATGTCATTACATCCAATGGGCGAGCCAACCCTTAGGTAAGTTAATTTAGTATTTAATTTACAGGATACAGCTAATAAGCTTGAAATGGATTACTACTTCATATTAATTATACATTAGGCGCCGAATGTTGTCTCGCAGAACTGTTGCATATTTCTGCATTGCTGCACTCAATTCTGGTGTTTTAACCTCACCTCATGACTTTAAGCTGTTAATAGAATTGTGCTGTGCAATCTATGGTTGTATAACTTCTTTGCGAGTTCTTTGCTCCTTGTCGGCTTCTGTTAAAAGTATAGTGTTAACAGAACTTCCAGTAACAGTAGTTACAGTCTATCAGTTGGCCAGCCCAAGGCTGGTTTTTGGAGTGTGATCTAAATATTGCGCCCCTTGTTCCTATTATATTATTTCATGTAGTGTGGAATCAGTTGTGCAAGCATGGAAGATCTGGATCATTCTCATTAGATCCATAGTCCAGATCCATGATGGATCTATGGAGAATTATTTTACTCTGTCATCAAAATATATAGATAGATAGAATATTCTTTATTGTACACCAATAACATTATTAAACTTAGGACTAACATGTAAAATAAGGGTACATACAATACAAAGGTAAGGTAAGGTAATACAATACAAGGGTACATAAAATCATACTCACAACACAGGTGTTCAGAGAACAGTTTCTCTATTCATGTTATATAGTTCATGATTTAGCTGGAAAGGTAACCCTCATACATGCTGTAGTTTGTAACTGACACCAAAAGGATGAAACCAGACTCTTTTTTTGTGCAAAAGTAACACTGCTCTGATTCAAAATATTGTTTTTTATATGGCACCAGTCATTTATAATAAATTGCCAAAAGACTTAAAAAATTAAGTGGTAATTTTTAAAAATTGCTATCATAAATGTTATTATAGTCTATCAGATTTTTTTTTGCAGTTAAACTTCTGCTGTCCCTTACATGAAACAACAAAATGTAGGGATCTACTGATTTTTTTTCACGATTTCAGGTTTGGTCCCATAGTAAAAGTTGTTCATACTGATGAGTACATTGACCCCTTAAGAGGTTTTCAGTTATTTCAATAACATGTTGTTTAATAAAATTGATATAGAGTTAATGTTTTTATTTCCAGAGTGACAAAAAATTATGCGTCTATGAAAAAGCTTGGTTAAGCTTACAATATGCATTAATGGAGGAATCAACAAATAAAAAAAATTCTCTAATTTTGCGAGTTTCTGCAAACTAACAAAAAAGAATTTCACGTACCTTAAAAGGGGAAGTTGGAACGTAAAATAAAAATGTGATTGAAGCGAGTGCAAAATTATTTTACTCTTCACAAATAGTTCTTCATTTAAAACAAAAATAAATCTCCAATTAAATTATCTAGACCACACACTAAAGCAATAGAAAGAAAAAAATATTAATTCTAGGTGCAGGTGGGGCATCGAATCATGGTCACTGCAGTCTATATTTCTGTCTGGTGGCTACAAAGTTGAGGAATTCTTTGATTTTACTGGAAGTATTGTCATCGTAGAAATCTAAATAATAAGGTAATAGAAATGTTATCTACTGTCTTCTAACACCAGAACGCTTGTCGCCGGTTTGCCGTTACCAATGATATTACATAAGTACAGATGAGTGACTAGCGCGAATATCTGAAGACTCGAAAACAAGCTAATTGTGACATCTTGCTATTAGTCCGCGTCAAGGCAAGGCGCCGAGCGTAACCGGTGACAAAAAATTACAAAAATGCCGTCGTGTATGTACAGAAAGTGTACTAATTAAGTCATGAAAGCAAACAAACAAAAAGGGATCACATACCACTTGTAAGTACAAAAAATTATTTGCATTATAGGCGTATTTCTATTAAAAACAATAAATATTTTTTGTTCCGAGAGCGATAAGACAAAACATAGATTATAAAGATGCAGATGCGACTCGTAGGCAGAAAAGTGATACGTTCAGTATTATCGTCCGACGACGCACAGAGCGTACTTTGGTCGTTCAGTTACTCAGGTCCGTACAACAGAACATTCCTCAAGTACAGTTTGATCTATCAACTGATCGTTAAATTGTTAGATTTTTCTTCGTATGCGTAAATGCGAAATAATACAATAAATTATCGATTATCGAGATTATAGAGCTAGGTTAATCTTTTTATGAGTATTATTCAGTAGATATATTGTTATAATAAAACAAAGTTTAACCGGATTAAATCGCGTATATTATTTAACTTGCCCTAGACAAACACAACCATTTTCTTCGATTTGATAAACCACAAGTTCTGGCGAAGGAAAACCGATATGTACCTAGAATGCTCCGTGAGGCTATTAAAATTAAAAAACATCATAATTTTAATAGAGAAGATGGTTGGCAGCTACCACCTGTTTTTTTTTTTTTTAATAAAAAAAAATCATGATTTATTTGTTTATTTTTATTTTTTTGACTTTTTAAGATTTTAACTTGATTTTTATTATTTACATACTCTTAACTGATAATATTCCAAATTTTGTCTCAAAAATCCCAATGGTTCCGAAGAAAACTAGATAAGTAAAAAAACCATTTTTTATCTCCAAAATTAGTTATCATTTTTAAATGGTTTTCATAAATGTTAATCTACTGACATAGAATCTTCCATATTTATGACAAAAATTACTACGTCAAAATAAAAAAACAAAACTTAAAGAAGACCTACTCCTTATTTACCTTAAACTCTTACTTACTTCTTCACTTATTATGAATATTTTTACGAAAAGTTTTACTAGTATGCAACTTTGTAAGAATTAAAAAAAACCATAAGGTAATCTTAGCATGACAGTAGTAATTAAGTACAGAAATGTAGGAAACAGTAATAAAAACAATAATAACAGTATTAACAGTAATAACAGTATTATAGACCAGTAATAAAAAATTCTGGTCTATAATCAGTTCCGAAAAGTAAATTCAACATCTAATAGAAGCATCTCCTAACTCGATTTTCTTGACTATTTGTAGTTAAAATGCCATATTTTTATTCAATATTCAGTAAAAAATAAAAACTGTATACATTTTAATATGAATTTTTCTTATCTAGTCCCATAACATTATGATTTAAATAAATCAATGAAATTTTATGGAAAAAAAATAGAGTTTGTAAAAAAAATCATTTTTATAAAAAATAAATACGATTAAAGTTGGGTATAATACTTGCCGCGTAAAATACTTGTACCTTCTGTCCACTAATCGTTAATCTATGCCAAAAGTGCTGTGATTAGCTACTCTGCATGTTGCTGCGTGCTGTGATTGGCTACCCTGCGTGCTGCTGTATGCTGTGATTGGCTGGCCTAAATGGCCACATACACTACACGTAGCTGACAAACACTAGCTGTCTTTTTTGTTCATATTGATTTACATACACCATCTCTTTCACACGACACGGCAATGTTGTGAAATGTAAGTGATGTAAAAAATTGTGTATGTGTGCGACCGCTGCGCACGGAACATGTTTTTCGTTTGATTTGTTAGGGTATATCATATCTGTACTTATGTAAAATCATTGGCCGTTACCAATACATAAATACGCAATTACGCTCACGATGTTTCTAGCATTCAATGCAAAATAAATTAAGCCTTAAAAAAATCCGCTGTTAGATATGCTGCAAAATAGAATTTTTGTGACTTCGCGTGTAAAACAGCACTTATGAACAAGCAAACGGTTCGCACGAGGTTACATCATACTACACTACATAGGTTCATATTATACTACTGTATTCTGTGCCTACGAGACACCTGCACGCGGCGACAAGTTCATGCGCCTTTACCAATACTATTACAGTAGGTACGCGCAATTTAACTTGGCTGGAGTGAAGTTGTCACAAAACACCGTCGCAGTTATTATTTTATGGGTGTCAGTCGGAGGCAGAGAAACATGCCCAATAACCAACTTCACTCCGGCCAATTTATATTGCGCATACTGTACCTTATTATTTAGATTTCTATGATAGTCATGTTTTACAGTAGTATAAGTCGGAAATAAATCTACCATCTGATGGAAAAAACCGGCCAAGAGCATGTCGGGCCATGCTCAGTATTATAGGGTTCCTTATCATTACAATTTTAGTTTTTGCAAACAGCGCCACCTAGCGCCACAGTTCTAGCGCTAAATTTAAGAAGCTATATTGAAGAAGCGTGTCATGTGTCATATCAATATAACACAAAGTTACTTTTTGTGATTTTTTTAAATAGAAAGTAAATAAAGGAGCATTATTTGCCAAGATCATTTTTCTCTAAGGCCAATGACCTTTGAAATAGGACTTCTTAAGTATTTTGCAGTTTTCTCTCTATAACTCGAAAATTTATTATCACATTATACTCGAAATAATTATAAATGAGAGTTTTTACAAAGATCTATCAACATGGAAGATTATAAGTTTCTAAGTTGCACAGTTTAGAAATGGCATGTCCCCCACACATTGCAAGCCACTTTGGCGGACTATATTTTGCTGATGGTACACCTGATAAAAAAGTGATGTATGAAACATTACCTTCATTTTAGTAGACCTATTCAGTGATCGAGAACCCCACACGAGGGGATGCAGCGAAAAAAATATTTTAATCCCCCTTTCACATGTATGGGCACTACCCCTAAAATACGTAATTACGATTTTTTTATTCTTTTAAAATTTAGATCTATATCTAGACTATATTTTAACAAAATTTCATTTAATTATGATTATAACTAGAAGTTATTAAGCTGTAAAGGATTAGGACAGACGGACAGACGGCCAGACATGACGAAACTATAAGGGTTCCTTGTAGGTACTACGGAACCCTAAAAAGGAAATCATACACGAAGTGCCTACCTTATAACTATTCTTTTTTGTTTCCATAAACTTTGGACATGGTTTTCTATTATGATTCCAGCCAGCAGGCCAAAACTCCGGTCAAGAAGAAATTACCAGAAGAAAGAACTATGGGAGTTAGCAGTATGCCAGTCCACACACAGCATAATATCCACACTGCACCCTTATCTCAACAGGTCTGTGTTTGCTATAATGTGTAATACATAATTCGTTTTAAGTCTTGTGATCAAACCTCATGAACAAACATTGTTCATATCTTATACCTACCAACAACTATGTTTAGTAATGAGACAAAGGTTTTTTTTTGTACCATCCTGCACCCATACTTTTAATGCATACCTAGATATTTTCATCCAAATATGAAAGCTGGGCATAAATCTTATTGAATCAAATTTTACTTAATAATGGAAAAATTAATACATAGACATTTTTCAAGTGCTTAATTTGTTATTTTCCATTTTTCCATAGAATTGTTTATTTTACAGTTCTTACAATTTAAATTACTGTTTTATGTGATTTTACATTACTTACAATTTATATTACTGTTTTATGTGAAATCTTCACCAGCAGGCGTAACATGACCACTGTAGATAAGAGATTTGTCTACGGAAGAATCGACAAAACTACATTATATAGAACTTTATCTGTCATTTTTAGGGTTCCGTACCCAAAGGGTGCAAACGGGACCCTATTACTCTCGCTACGCTGTCCGTCCGTCCGTCTGTCTGTCACAGGGCTGTATCTTTGTAACGGTAATAGATAACCAGTTGAAATTTTCACATAATATGTGTCGCTATGAGGGGTATCACGACAAATACTAAAAACAAAAAAAAAAAGTCTAAAACCAATGGGGGTCCCCATACAAGAAACCTCGAAAAACATGCATTTTTTTCAACGTTTTTGTTCCTGTTCTATCTTCAAAACGGTAATACATACCAGCGTCAATCTTGGTCCGATTATAGTGCATACTATGTAGTTTAGCAACAAATACTAAAACCGACAAACATAGACATATGTGGTGGAACATAGGGAAGAAAGAGATGCAATAATTCACATTTCGCGTACGTTCGTTGATGTCTTTTGATCAACTCTCGTAAATTAAATCAGTTTCTATGGGGTATCAGGTCGATGGGTGGTACGGAACCCTTACTGCGTGAGTCCGACTCACACTTGGCCGGTTTGTCTATTCTTTCGAAGACAAAACGCTTGCTTGTCTACAGTGGTCATGCTACACCTGCATCATCATCAACTCAGCCTATCGCAGTCAAGAGCGGATCCAGCCTTTGTGTCATGGGGGGGTCACGTACTTATATCCAGCCCCGGATCTACATTTTTAAAAGGAGGGTACAGAGCCTGATTTGCCGCCCTGTTGGAAAAAAACTTTCTAGGATTTTTCTAATTTTAGTTAAAACATGAATATAAGTGAATTTTAGAGCTTCAGATTTTATATATCTATCTTATTTAATATATATTCTCCAATAACAATATAATGATACAATGAGCATTACAATATAATGATATAATGGCACGAGCGAAGCGAGCGCGAACTTTTTCCCAGTTTCGGCTTTGTCTCTATTAACGTAGGTACGTACCTAACAGAATAGTTGCTTACAACCAAAGAATTTTTACCCAAGATAGAATGCGGACGGAGAAATTTAAGAACTTCAAAAATGAATAATATCCCGTTCATATAAGGTCCAAAATCTTTTATCAAAATCAAGGAGAAAATACCGGCCTAGCCCGGTGTTCTCAGATAGTATTACCGACAGCCTGCTGTCCCTTTCCTGCATGTATGGACACCCTATAGAAAGAGACAAAGGGCTCCCCAATCATCGGACCGAATTTTAGTCAGCCGTCCGCTTTCCAGCTTGATATATAAGTTCCTTGCTTACAACATAGGTACATCCAGTATGTAGTAGAAAGAAGAACAGAAAGATAAGCGCGAGCGAAGCGAGCGCAAAATATTTTGGATTGACTAGTTAATCAGTTGATTATCTCTTCACAAAAGCATAGATATTCTGTGACAAAAGTGTACGCTTTTATTTGAGCGCAACCCTTTCATATTCACGTTATGGCAGTCTTGCACCTGCGGAGGCGATCAAATTGAGCACGAGCGCGAGCGCAGCTAGCGCGAAATTTTCGCTGTTTCCTTGTGGTCATACTAGTTTGTCATACCAGTATGACCACGAGGATATACATGTCCTCGTGGTCATACTGTACATAATATTTTCAGAAAAAAGATTTTGCTTCCTCCTGTATATATAAATACTTTTCCGCGTGTTGACTTAATAATGTAACAGAGTTGGCAATTAAGAAAAATATAAATAAATTGTCGCGGGAATCCGCTGGATGCGGGAAGCTGCAGGCTGGGACCTGTCGGGAGTGGTTGTGCGAATACCAACGGTTTCTCACGCCTCCGGCCAAAGGTAGTTGAAGGAACACCGTGGTGTTTTTACTCGATATGAGTCATTGACATTGGCTCCGCCGTCCCCAGGCGGAGTGCGTCTATGAGGATTTCCCCACGGCTCTGTAAAGTCTCATTAACATCCGTTCGGCCGTTTCCACCTGATGAGGTAACAAACAGACAGACACAAATTCTAAAAGCTATTCTTATTTATAGCTAGGTATACTTTGTTCACAGATTATTTTTGTTTTACTCTATTTTTATACGTGGAGACTTGTAATTGACTGTCAGTCTAGCACATTGTTCTTATTCTGTTTTCTTTAGCTGTAAGTCTTCCATACAAATTAAATAAATAAATAAATAGCTGGTTTTCGTTTTCACAAATATCATATACAGGGCGTCCCACGGATATGCCACATGGAGGGAAAGTACGTTGAATATTGTAGATGGAACATTTTACTGAAAGAAGACATTATTTGAATTAAAAAAAATTAAACTGCATTTATAGATATTTAAATAATTACATGGTTGAACCGGAAATCGAACCCGTTACATGAGAAAAATAATAACCCTGTAGCTTTATCATACCGATCGAAAGACTTCATTATAAGGATTATTTATTGCTAAATAACATAGTGTCACAAATAAAAGAAAGACCATGATTTTTAATACAAAATTAATCAATTTATCAAGTGCGTTTTTTGTTCAACTGTTGGTGTGGGATTGTAAAAAACCGGGTCCTCTTAGTACATTTTTACGAAGGGCATTTGAATACGGAAAGGTATTTAGAAATACTTGAGATTTAGAGAAATGAGATAAATAATCTTCCGGTTGCAGAACGACAAACCTTACTTTTCAGCAAGATGGGTCTCCAGCTCATAACAGTCACAGAACAAGGGACTATCTCAATGAACACATTCATCCCTGGATCGGGACAGATGGACAAATAAGATGGCCGCCGAGATCCCCAGATCTAACCCCGTTAGACTTTTTTATGGGGTTATATAAAAAAATTAGTTTACAAGAACCAGTATGAAAGTGTCCACGAGCTACAAGCAGAACTTGGACGTTTTATTCTAAATATCCACCACAACAAGATCAAAAAATCGACACGGAGCAAAATAATCAAAAGAGTGTGACTTTGTATTCAACAGGAAGGGACTCATTTTGACATTTGATAAATAGATTAATTTTGTATTAAAAATGTTTTTTTTTTTTTTTCAAATTGACTCGCAGTATTGGTAACCAAAATAGGTACCCTAACTGCTTAACCGGGTGGCGGAGAATCCCGTTAGGGACTCCATCCGCCGAAAAAAATATTTATTTATCATACATTTCATTCATTCAGTCATTTCATTCATTCATTCATTCTGTCATTTTCATTTTTTTTTCATTTCCCTAAACCTAACTTATAAACTAATATCGCGGTTGCAAAACCGCATAAGGGCGTCCCCCAAGGGGGGCTCGGACCTCGGCTTACTGGGGCATTGCGGGGGGGACCCCGCCGCTATGTCCTCCTGGCAGCCGTTGCTGCATCGGGAATCGTTTTCTCGAAAGTGGCGGACTTTCGGTATATCAGGGGGGTGGCGCGTTTCGCGAAGTAGCGGTTAAGCCTACTCCTAGGAACTACTCTAGAGCATAGGGTTGGTCTCGCGTGACGTGATTATCTCCGGTTGCGACACCGTGAGGGCGTCCCCAGGGGGGAGCTCGGGCCTCGGCTCAGGGTGCAGCTGGGGGAACCCGCCACTGGTCCCCCCGGCAGCCGCTGCTGCATCGTGTTAGGTTTCTCGAGAGACGGATTCTCTGCATCTGTGTGGATAAAAATGTTAAAATTCATGGTCTTCCTTTTATTTGTGACACTCAAAGTTATTTAGCAAAAAATAATCCTTATGATAAAGCCTTTCGATCGGTATGTTTTTTTTTTTCTATGAATGCTGTTTAAATTATAATAAAACAAAGTTTATCCGGATTTAATCGCGTATATTATTTAAATTGGTTTTCCTGACGTTTCGAAAGCTTTACAGCATTTCGTGTGTGTGTGCAGTTTAAATTGTTTTTTAAATTCAAATAATGTCTTCTTTCAGTAAAATGTTCCATCTACACTATTCAAGGTACTTTCCCTCCATGTGGCATATCCGTGGGACGCCCTGTATACCACTACGCGATTTATACAATGTGTTATTGAAATAACTGAAAATCACTTAAGAGGTTATTGTACTCATCAGTATGAACAATTTTTACCGTGGGACCAACCCTGAAATCGCGGGAAAAAAACAGCTGTCGCCCTACATTTGTGTTCACATAAATCGACAAAATGTAGGGTCAGCTGATTTTTTTTTTCCTGATTTCAGTGTTAGTCCAATAGTAAAAGTTGTTCATACTGATAAGTACAATGACCTCTTAAGAGGTTTTAGTTATTTCAATAAAACGTTGTATACACGAAAAGCCATCTATTGACCGAAAATGGTACAAACGAATACAATGATAAGTTCTTCTTGAACACTTTAAATTATTATTTCTTTTGATTGAGTGAACCGATTGTAATGAAACAAAAATTAAATGTTACTCCGACTGTACGCACAATATTTGTCTACACATGTTAACCATATTGGTTCTGCACTTTTTACGTGAAGCGTGCACAAACAAACCGACAAAACTTCCAAAATATTATAGAAATGGGTTCTATTGGATAACCAACATCAAGGATAACCTATTACTCCACGACATTTTTTTATTTTATATTTTCAATATACAGAAACTCCACGTCTACAGATTTATATGTATAGATAGAGGAAGATATGAAATGGTTAATCGAGCTTACACACAGAGAAATAAGTATTGTTTTTTTTTTAATTACGGTAATCCTAGATTTTGTGGTATTCGCCAGGTCCGTTATTGTTGAATTAAAAGTTTTTCCCAAGTTCTATCTAGTTATCTATCGCTCTATATTTTTGTTTTCTTAAGGACTGGTCATTTACCTATTTGTTTTTCTTATAGGAGGTGTCGAAATATGAGTATGACCACGAGGACATGTATATCCTCGTGGTCATACTGGTATGACAAACTAGTATGACCACAAGGAAACAGCGGAAATTTTTAGGTATTTTTTTGCAAACACAGATTATATTTACTTACTGGGTTTTAAGAGCTTTTTAGTTGGGATATTATTTTTCCATTCCAATTTCAAAAAACGAATTATCTAAAATCGATGTTTTAAAGTTCCTGAATTATTTTTACTTGGGCGAGGTTTTATAAGGCTAACATGGTAGTAAAGTAGTTATTTCTGTTGTTGATGGTTAGCTAAGTATTCAATCAACGGTGAAGCAACGGGGTGTTTGGAGAAGAACCAAGAGGCGTGGGAGGTGCCGCAAATTCAAAATTTAAATCGCTCGAATATTATTCTCAATGAACGAACGGGTTCGTGTGCGACTTTAATTTAGTAATTGTACGCTTGTATCTTGTTGCATTAGTATGTAACACATAGTACATACATTCCTTCACTCATTGTACATTAATTTAGTAAATTATGTAAAAAGTAAACAAAAACTGTTGTTGACCTAGGCCCAGGGGGGGGGGGGTCAAGAACCCCATGACCCACCCCCTGGATCCCCCCTTGATCGCAATCCACTGCTGGACAAAGCCCTCTCCCAAGTTGCGCCGCAACACTCGGTCCTTCTGCATCCAGTCCCCCCCAGCCACGTTCTTCAGGTCGTCGGTCCACCTGGGGGGGGGGGGGGTGCCCTTCGCTGCGTTTGCCGATTCGCGGGCTCCACTCAAGGACTCGGCTGCTCCAGCGGCCATCGGTCCTTCGACAGACATGTGGCCAGCCCACTGCAATTCAGCTTACTGATCCTACAAGCTATGTCGGTCACTCAGGTTCTTTTCCGGATAATCTCGTTACGGATTTTATCCTTCAAAGAAACTCTAAGTATAGGTCGCTGAGCGACTTTGAATTTGTGGACTAGACCAACTGTCAGTGTCCACGTCTCGGCACCGTAAGTCATGACTTTGACCATGACTTTGCGGTATAGGCGACGAGAAGACTCGGCAAAGTTTGAAACGCACTTGGGCGGCGCGGCGTGGCACTGCAACGGTGCGGTGCGACACCACAAATATTCTTTGTTTGATTTGTATGACCCCAACCGCACTACGACGTCGCGGCAACGGAACGGCGCGGCGCGTCGCTTCAGTACAGGGCCAACCGCACTAGCGCGGAGCTGCGCGACACCAAGAATATTCTTTGTATTGATTTGTATGACCCCAACCGCATTACGACGCCGCGGCAGCGCAACGGCGCGGCGCGTCGCTTCAGTACAGGGCCAACCGCACTAGCGCGGAGCGGCGCGACACCAAAAATATTCTTTGTATTGATTTGTATTATCCAAACCGTACTACGGCATCGCGGCAGCGGAACAAGCAAAGCAAAGCAAAGTTGGCTCCCGGAGAATAATTTATTGCGCAGCGCCGCGCTGCTGCCGCTATTAGTGCGTTATAGCTAGCGACAGCGGTCAAAGATAATATAATCACTACGTTTTAACAGCGGTGAGGCGCGGCGCGGCATTGGCGATGTGAATTCTCGTGTCAGTTGTCATTTTGACAGCTTGTCAGTTCTCCTAATTATCACATTGTCTTTGGTCACTTCACCTTCAATCTTTGTGAAAGGAATTACTTTCCATAGTCAAAGCGTGCAACCTACAAAGATGCCGCGTGCGTTTAGAAAGTGCCGCGCCGCGACGCGCATCTCAAGTGCGGTTTAACTTTTACCAAAACAAAATGTTAATTGAAAGTATTTGTAAGTAATAAGACTTATCCATGGTTTAATGTACTTATCTATTTTCAGGTGACACTCAACATGTTAAATGCTCAAGAAACAGAGATGGACACTGATGGTTTAGGTGGAGATGTCAAGCTGGAGTTTGAATCTAGTACAGAAGATGTGACAGCTTAAAATAGAACACGGATTAATGTTAAACACTTTAATTAAATAGATGTTATCTATTTTGTATACTGTTTACCTATTATAAGACATACATATTGAGTGGAAGTTCACCACTCTTGCTGAAAATACAAGATGGTATTTGTTTGTTACATATTTTTCTGTGATGGAAAATATTATTTTGCTTGAGAGTCAAGGAGATAGATCGACCAATTAAAAAATAAGTTTTGTACATAATTTTAAGAGTATGATAACTATTTTATTTTATTATAAGTCTTGATAAAATTGTATTGTATTCTAGGTTGACTGCCTCGTTGGTCGAGTGGTCGCAAGCGCGACTGCTGAGCATGGGGTCCTGGGTTCGATTCCCGGGTTCGGCAAAGTGTTATTGGGTTTTTTCATTAGGAAATTCTCAGTAGCCCCCGGAGTCTGGATTTGTGCCCGGTTAGTGGCAATAGGCTCGCCCCCTATTACATGGGTCTTATAACATAACTGGCGAAATGTGGGTGTACTATACACCTCTGCCTACCTCTTCGGGGAAATACAGGCGTGATTTTATGATGATGATGTTATGTATTCTAGGTAATTGATAATACCTATTTAAAGTGCTTCCCATCCATGAAGCATTTCGATGGGACATGTGTTTAATATAGTAGGTATATTATTAAGTCTATGGTGGTAACTGATTTTAGAACTGAAGGCCAATTCTCGTAATTAAAAAAACATTCAAAATGTTCCAAACCACAGGCCAGTAAGCCTCAAGACGCCACATAAACAAGGTATTGCATGAGAACAGTCGTAAAATATTGGCGGGGACCGAGGGGCAGACGGCGCGTTATGATTGGTCGGCTCAAATGTTCGGTGATATGATTGGTGCCGCTCACTGACGGAGTGACGTCCCGATTGGTGGCTGGGCGTAAGATACGCAGTGCTACTGTATATGCTTTGTGACCGGGAGTATCCGGTTAATAGGCGTCTAGAGGCTTACTGGTTTGTGTTCCAAACTAATCTCAATGGCTACAAATCTCAATACTTTAAATTTCAATCTCTTTATAGTAGATGTTTCCGATTGCCGTTTATTGGTGACATTAATGACCTATACTTTATAAAATATAGCTTGATCCCTGTGACAGATGTCAAATACGTACAAGTAATGTCAAAATACGTTGAAAATTTACATATTGACATGTGTCACAGAGATCAAGCTATATTTTACAAAGTATAAGGGTGCGTTCACTATTATCGTCCGACGACGGCGGACGACGCCCGGAGCGTTGTTTGGTCGTTCAGTTACTTTGAGTGATCGTCCGGGCGTTCACACCAAACCGTTCAGTATTGTGGGCGGGCGTCGTCGAGCGTACGCACCGGTCACCCCGTGAAATAGTAGGGTAAAAGACGCTCTGCTGTCATGTTGACAAATAAAAGTATGAAATGACAGATAATTTGAGGTATCGATTGTCATAATTGTCAGTGCTTCATTGTTCTAGTGTCAGTTTCATAAGTTCGCCCGAAGTCGTGCAGTAACTCTGAGAAAATCGTCAATGATCGAGCGATATTCGCACCGGGTGACTTTCACGAATCACTGGACAAATTTTTAAAAGTGATTTTTAGTCTAGTTTAGAGAATTTTGTGACAAGAGAATCGGCACCAATAACTACTTTAGATTAAGAAGTCCGAACCTAAAAACCTCTATCACTTCTATGATCTATTTTCTAGGATATAAATACTAAAGATAAATAGATAGATATCTCTATTCCTAGCTATTATTAAATACCTAGTTAGTATTGATAAAATATAATAGGATCTGTAAAAATACAAATGTAAATGAATAATTATTCTTTGAAGTAAATGAATGTACAAGCAAGTACCAGATTTTTCATTATATCCCACGATCAGTGAGTATTCATATTTCTTCGGTTTGGTTCTTTTGTCATTACACTATTTATTTTTCCCTATAAACTGACAACCCTGGAAACTTGGTTTACTTTTTACTTCGTCTGCTAAAAAAAATCCTATTTTAGTGGCTACTAAAAATGACAGTGTTGCCAGGTTTACAAAATAAATAGGATTTTCTATTACTCAGATTTATTTTTATTTGTACAGTACATTACAGAACCCTTATTTTTAATTCATCTTTATTTACTTAAAAAGTGTAATCTTATATTTTTTGGTATTAAATTAAAAACTATTAGGAGTCTGTGTGAAAATTATTTGTCTGAAAAATATACATATTTAATGATAAAATAATTTACTGTTGTACAATGTTTTATTTTTCTGTTAGCCTGAAAAATCCCACAATATTTTAATTTCATATAAAATTGGCTGGCATCCACGGCTTTGCTCCTGTGGTATGTTGATAAAAAGTTATTTAAATATGAATCCAAGACATGGTCTACCTGTGTGTCATCAAAAAAGACCAATTTAAAAAAGTATATATCCATGGAGTTTCTTGCTGGTTCTTTTCATAGGACCCATAATTTGGATCCATGCTACTAGAGCCTAATATTTCAAAAATGCCTGGGGCCTTACTCCCGACTGGTTCCAGCTCTGAACCAAATCGAGCTAATTTCAATTGACACTAACTCAAATTCAATAGATACAGATCTCAATCCAGTCAGGAGTAATTAGGTTTATATGAAATAAAAAAACATTTGAATTTGAGAGCAGTATAGAGATTATAATTCTCTGAAGAAATAATATAACCTATGAGTTAAGAGGCAGGTTTGAAGAATGGAAGCTTTGAACTCTTCTGTTCCAAGAAGAGTTTTGAGATTCACAAGTTTTGATGTGAGAGCCATCTGCTAAAATTTTTTCAATAACTGAGTCTACATCACTTTTTATTTTCAAAGATTCATAATGATCAAAGGAGGTGCCCGATTTCTTGACCCTTCTTTGGGCATTTCTATAGCACTTCCATGGTTGTGGCTCAATTATAATTGTTTTAGAAATGGATTTTAAAAATTTCAAAAATCTTAGTAATCCATTATCTCCATTGTTCAGATGAATCCACATAGTTACTGAAAAACAAAATGTTAAATCAAAAGCAATATGTTCACAAGAGTTTAGATAACTTTGTATAAGCAGTCTGTCATTTTGATCCATAATATTACAAGTTATAAACTTAATGTAAGGACATTCATTTGATTCCTTAGCTCTTTCTATTAATGTTGAGTCAATGTCTACTGCTAACATGAGTATGTCACAGTCTGGGTGAATAGTTCTTAAATACATATATAGGGCTTTAGACAGTTCCCCTGTATTACACCCGACGTCTAGGCAGACAAGCTGGTTGTCTAATGGTGCTGGAAACATTTGTGGCTGAAGATTATTTATCCTTTCCTTCACATCGTGGAATGAATAATAGTTTATAAAGTTCCCAAATTTTACAGCGCCTGGGTCACTCCCGTAAAAATTCAAATCACTAGTTTTTTCACCTTCACCTTTCATTTTATCAAGTCACTAGGTAAACGCGTATTGTTGATGTTGTACAACTTTTATGACACGAGTTGATTGACCGGACTTGATAATCTTGATTGACATTTTGACATACAGTTGTTTTTTTTTTTTTAATTTATTCATGACCATGGATACATGTCCTTCAGTCGTAATCATTGAACATATTATACCTACTTGTATCCTAGTAAAGTGATGGAAACTTTACTAGGTTTCTGAGGGGATGATGAGATAATACGAAAGTCATGTTTTTCAACTTTGTACCATTTATCCACACTTGTACACGTTAACGAGCACTTAACATTTAATAATCCACCATTATTACACATTAACACTCGAAGAAACACACATTTTGGAAAATAATAAAAAATCCACAACATGATCTTTACGAATTTTCCCGCCAACCTCACATACAGTTGATTTTTTTTTTTTAATTTATTCATGACCAACATACAGTTGACTGGACTCAGTGTTGCCAGATTGATAAAACGAAAATACGGTGCACCTTTCACCGGTGGTGCACCGGTCAAAATTACCAGAAAAATTGTAGTTTTAAAAAATACGGTAGAATTACGGTGATCAATTTTCATACTTTTCTGTCTTCAATTGAAGGTAGGGATGTTACTTAGCTGTAAAAAAATCGATTTATTAATAATCGATTATTTTAAGTTTAATTAAAATCGATTAATTAATTATCTCTAGATTGACTAAAAAGATATTTTGATCACAGTTCAGCTGAGTTTAGTTTTGTTTTATACTGTCACCTGTTTCGGTATTTGAGCTGAGATTTGATCTGTAATCACTCTAGTGTGGTCCAGACTACGCTTGAGTAGAGATTTCTATTATATTTCAGGTCAAACTAAATTTTTCTTGCTTTTGAGTTGGCAAAGATTTTACTAATTAAATCATTTATTTTTATATCAATTTTGTATTCTATACCCATTTATTCAAATTCAAAATTATTTATTTGTCTAAGTTTATAATGTAGTTTATAATGGCTAAGTTTGTCGGTCTGTCTTGGGTCATGGTTAACGAAGATAATTTTTTATTAATTTTAATTTTGAAAAGGATCTTTCACCTTCTGCTACTGTAACAGGCAGTGTTAAATATATACGCAGAGCTGTTGAGATATTGGGAAATGAGGAAATTAAATTATTAGAATATATACAGCTTAAAATATCAGTGGTAGTACTTGTTGATGCATTGGGAAAAAATATTGGCAACAATTCTAATTCATTATATAAATCCTCCCCGTCAATATCAAATCTATTTTTAAATGTTAGTTTTTCTTGGAGCCGATAACACTGAGATTTTTTTTCATGCATCTCTAATTTATTTTAGCATTCAATGTTTTGGAAGAGTGAAAAAACTGAATTGTGTTCCGTCAGCAAATCGAATCTCTCATTTAATTTCGACATAGCAGTGTCCAGTAGAAAAAAATAAAAACATACTTTAAATTTGTTGGTTGGGTCTAAAATGGGCTCATCTGCAGCCTCGTAATCAAAATGTCTTTTTCGGGGACGTGGACGAGCAGTTTCCTTAAATTCTGTTTCGCATTCTAATTCTTCAGCAATTAATTTTGCATCAGATAACAACTGTTCAAACGCGCTATCGGTGCGGTATTTCTCCAGATTAATCATTTTGGTAGCTTCTGAAATAATTACGTCCGATTTTTGCAAATTTTTGCTTACAATATTAATCTTTAGTAAAATATTGTACCATATAACTACTGAACATATAAATCTATAAGACTTTAATTTGGCTATTAATGAACTCGCTATGTTTTTCGTGTCGCTGTCATTCTTGTTATTTGTAAAAATCTATCTTCTATACATATAAAAGGCTTTGTCCTGAATGACTGACTGACGGATCAACGCACAGCCTAAACCGCTGATCGTAGAGACCTGAAACTTGGAGGGTGTGTTCTTTGTATGACGTAGGCATTCGATAAGAAAGGATTTTTGGAAATTCTATCCCTAAGGGGGAGAAAAAGGGGGCAAAGTTTGTATGGGACAACGTGATTCCTTGGTCCAATCTACTTCAAATTTTGCATAAACCTTTTTTAACAGACTTGATGGAACACGTGCTTCGTATTTTATTGAAATTCATCCCCTAACGGGGTTAAAAAGGGGTAAAAAGTTATTTTGGCGGTGATTTGCTTCGAAGTTGATATCAATACTTCTTAGTGCTTTTGATTTAAATTATATTTTATTTTGACACATGTCTGAAAACTCAATCCGATTTTATATTTTATAAAGGATTTTATTCAAAAAAGGTTGAACTCACTAAAAACATAAGGCGAGCTCCACACGTTGGTCCCAACGTTGGGACGAGTGTTGGCCCGTAATTATGCCTAGCGTCCACACGTTGGAGATAATGTTAGTTCAGTTCCGTCAGAGCCAATGTAAAGTCGTCTGAAATAGATGTTGCGCTGGGCACTTTAATATTATTGAGTGCTTGTGAGTGCAGAGCTGAACTGTCAATTAAAATAACACAATAGTTAAACAATGGACGTCGTTTTTGAAAAATGTTTTGATTTACCTATATTCTTTTGTTAATGATTGTTATTTGTTGATAAACATAAAGAATTTTTATAGAAATTCTATAACTATTGCGTTGATGACAGTTTCAAGACGCGGTGACCATAGGAACAAGCTCATTCGATTCACCTTACTGCATGAGTGCTGCGTCAAGAACTCAAGACTGAGCAAACCGCCAACTTGTGGGCGCATCGCCAACGTTGGCGCATAATTCCTTTGATAAAACCGACATGCGACGGCGGAGGGCTACACACGTTGGCCCTAACGCTGGGCGAGCGTTGGCCCGTAATTATGCCTAGCGTCCACACGTTGGAGATAGTGTTAGTTTAGTTCCGTCAGAGCCAATGCAATGACGTCTGAAATAGATGTGGCACTGCGCACGTCAATTAAAATAACACAATAGGTAAACAGTGGACGTCGTCTTTGAAAAATGTTTTGACAAACAAGAGAATATAATTATTATTTGTTAATAAACATAAATATTTTTTGATAAAAAATCTATAACTATTGCGTCCATCCACACGGATGACATTTTTAAGACGAGGTGACCGTAGGAACAAGCTCATTCGATGAATCTTACTGCATGAGTGCTGCAGCATGACTGAGCAAACCGCCAACGTGTGGGCGCATCACCAACGTTGGCGCATAATTCCTTTGATAAAACCGACACGCGATGGCTAACTGCTAATACTCGGCCCAACGTTCCGTAGAGGAAGATGGGGTGGCTTCGTACAATTTTTACTTAGAGCCTTATAAAAAAAAAACTAACAATTATTTCATAACAACCTTAACGCTGCTGTATTACCTAGTTATCTGGCTATAATAAAGCTGAATATCGGTGTTGATTTAATGCAGCACAACTGAGCAACAGCCGTTTTTTCAAAAATGGGAAACGTAGGAATGCACCCCACACGTAGGGGTAGCTTTGTACATAGGATGGGGTACATTCGTTCATGGTGGGAGCCTTCGTACACAGTAATAAAAAATACATTTGTACAAAATATATATGTTTATTAAGTACTAGCTTTTACCCGCGGCTCCGCTCGCGTTAAATTCTGCTAACCCACGTCAGTCCAGTCCAGTCCAGTCCATTCCAGTCCAGTCCACTGTCCCACTGTCCCGCTGTCCCGCTGCCCCGCTGCCCCACTGCCCCGCTGCCCCGCTGCCCCAATGTCCCGCTACCCCACTGCCCCGTGCCCCACTGCCCCGCTGCCCCATTATCCCACTGCCCCGCTGCCCCACAGCCCCGCTGCCCTGCTGCCCAGCTGCCCCGCTGCCCCACTGCCCCACTAACCCGCTGCCCCACTGCCCAGCTGCCCTGCTGCCCCACTGCCCAACTACCACACTGCCCCACTACCTCACTGCCCCACTGCCCCACTGCTCCCCACTGCCCGCTGCCCCGCTGCCTCTATGCCCCGCTGCCCCACTGCCCCGCTGCCCAGCTGCCCCACTGCCCCGCTACTCCACTGCTCCACTGCCCCGCTGCCCCACTATCCATCTGCCCCGCTGCCCCGGTAACCCACTGCCCCACTGCCCCGCTGCCCCGTTGCCCCACTGTCCCGCTCCCCACTGCCCCGCTGCCCCGTTGCCCCACTGCCCCGCTGCCCCACTGCCCCGCTGCCCCGCTGCCCCAATGCCCCGCTGCCCAGCTATCCCCGCTGCCCCGCTACCCCACTATCCAACTGCCCCGATGCCCCGGTAACCCACTGCCCCGCTACCCCACTGCCCCGCTGCCCAGCTGCCCCGCTGCCCCGCTGACCCACTGTCCCGCTGCCCCACTGCCCCGCTGCCCCACTGCACCGCTGCCCCACTGACCCGATACCCCGCTGCCCCACTAACCCACTGCCCCGCTGCCCCACTATACCGCTGCGCCTCTGCCCCGCTTCCCCACTGCCCCGCTACCCCACTGCCCCGCTGCCACGCTGCCCCACTACACCGCTGCCCAGCTGCCCCGCTGACCCACTGCCCCACTGCCCCGCTGCCCCACTGCCCCACTACCCCGCTACCCCACTGCCCCGCTACCACGCTGCCCCACTGCCCCGCTACCACGCTGCCCCACTGCCCCGCCGACCAACTGACCCGCTGCCCAGCTGCCCCGCTGCCCCGCTGCCCCACTGCCCCGCTGTCCATCTATCCCACTGCCCAACTGCCTGCCCCGCTGCCCCACTCGCCTACTGCCCCGCTGCCCCGCTACCCCACTGCCCCGGTGCCCCGCTGCCCAGCTGCCTCGCTGCCCCACTATCCCACTGCCCCGCTGCCCCAATACACCACTGCCCCGCTGCCCCGATGCCTCGCTTCCCCGCCCCGCAGCCCCACTGCCCCAGTAAACCTCTGCCCCGCTGCCCCACTGAACCGCTGCCCCGCTGCCCCGCTGCCCCGCTGCCCCACTGCCCCGCTGCCCATCTATCCCACTGCCCAACTGCCTGCCCCTCTGCCCCACTCCCCTACTGCCCCGCTGCCCCGCTACCCCACTGCCCCGGTGCCCAGCTGCCCAGCTGCCTCGCTGCCCCGCTACCCCACTGCCCCACTATCCCACTGCCCCGCTGCCCCAGTACACCACTGCCCCGCTGCCCCGATGCCTCGCTTCCCCGCCCCGCAGCCCCACTGCCCACTGCCCCACTGCCGCGCTACCCCGCTACCCCACTGCCCCACTATCCCACTGCCCCACTGGCCCACTGCCCCGCTGCCCCACTACCCCACCGCCCCACTACCCCACTTTCCCACCGTCCCACTGCCACGGTCCTACTGTCCCACTATCCCACTCTCCCACTGTCCCACTATCTCACTATATCACTATCGTCCCGTCCCATGTCCCATGTCCCATCCTATGTCTAGTCCCATGTGCCGTCCCACTGTCCTGTCCCATGTCCCGTCTCATGTCCCGTCCCATTTCCCGTCCCATGTTCCGTCCCCTGTCCCGTCCACTGTCCCGTCCCCAGTCCCGTCCCCTGTCCCGTCCCCAGTCCCATCCCCAGTCCCATCCCCTGTCCACTCCACTCCACTCCACTCCATCGTACATTACTATCCGCTCGTGCAAATGCATAGAAGCTTCGATCTGTCGGGTGAGTACGCAACCCACGAATAATTTTTTTTCTTTTTTCTTTCTTTCTTTCTTTCTCAAAACCCATACCAGTTTTTAAGTCAGATCATCAGCTTTCAAACAAAAAAAAAATCATCAAAATCGGTCCAGTAGTTTTAGCGTGATGCTGGAACAAACAAACAAACAAACAGACGTTTACAATTTTATAATAGTTAAGATATATAAATATATATTACTAAAATACAACATAACTTCTGAAAGATACCGTCAAATTTTGATTATAGTTAACACAGAAACAGTCTTAAAATCAATAGTTTTTTTCTGTCTTTTTGGCAAAGCTGTGATATTTGCCTCTGATAAAAAACTTAGCGCGCTCTTCATTTCCTTTGCTCTATTTATTCTTTATTTCTCTTGTTTCTTTATCTCTTCTACTTTTAACATAACATAACATCACGCCTGTATTTCCCCGAAAGGGTAGGAAGTGGTGTCCCTATAGTACCTGCACCCATATTACACCAGTCATGTTATAAGTTCCATGTAATAAGGGGCGAGCCTATTGCCATTAACCAAGCACAATTCCAGACTCCAGGCTGCTACTGAGAATTTGCTAATGAAAAAATCCAATATCACTGTCCGACCCTGGAATTAAACCAAGGACCCCACGCTTAGCAGTCGCATTTACGACTACTAGACCAACCAGCTAGTCTTTTACATTTTTAATTTTTTAATTCAGTGTAAATCCTTGATTTTGCTGTCACTTTTCCTTTCTATGACTTTTGGGTGCATTTTTATATACATTGGAATAGGATCAAATCATTTCAGGTGTTAGCAGGCCTAAAACTGATGTTGATGGTGGATCAACAACGCAGTCTAACGGTTGTTAGAGTAGAGGGTGATGCTGGCGCCAAACTCAGTGGAGGATCTCGTTGAATTAGATGTATATCTTCGGGCATGGATGCGCGTTGCCATTTAGATCAGCTGTAGAAACTGCAATTGCTTCAGGCACGGTTTGATGCATGCTGCTGCTGTAGATCTGCTGTAGTGTAGAAATTGACTGATAAACATTAACCGGTGCAAAGTCCTAGTCATGGAAAGCCAGCTTGTTAAATGGCCATATTCCAGTCTTGAAATAATAATCTTCCTGGTGAAACAACCATCACAACTCACAAAGGGTGCCTTCGTACACCGTACGAACCCACCCCACGTAAATGTGTACGAAGGTGCCCCAACCCAAACAATCAACAAATTTATTAGTTGAAAAAAAAACAGTTGCCGTTATCCAGAAATAAATGATAACATAATAATTTCACACATCTATTTACCAACTAATATGAATATTTTTTACAATTTCATCAAAATTTATTAGGGATAAAAAAGTGCAAAGTTAAGTCTTAATATTACTTACGCAGCGCGAAAACACGTTTCGACTCGGCTCAACCAAGCCACCGGCCGCACTGCCTGCTCAGTCCCGCGGGAAGCCTATGCGTATGAGTGGGAAACACGAACATAAAGATAACCGCGCTAACGTATTAGATAGTGCAGATACAGTCACTGTGCGAAAGCTCCCTCTGTGCGAATCCACCCCATCTTCCCCTACGGGCCAACGTGTGGAGCCGGGGTAAGCAAATACTCTTTAAAATTATAAGGTCTCTAAAAATATCTGTGTTTGATTTGTTATGTATAATAATACTTATAGTTTTCTTTTAGTTTGTCTTAGAAGTTTAATTTAGTGTGTATTTTTTTTCGCAATTTTATTCCTAGAGATTCCCCTAACACCATCAAACTACCCCTTCGAATTCAAGAGAGTGCAGTTTCCCATCAAAGTCTGCTTCGCAATAACTATAAACAAAGCTCAAGGGCAAAATCTTAAGGTAGCGGGAATAGACTTGAGGGAAAGCTGCTTCTTTCACGGTCAGTTGTATGTGGCATGCTCCAGAGTAAGCGCACAGAGTAGCCTGGTATTCTAGCTCCCGAAGGAAAAACAAAAAATATTGTTTACAAAGAAATACTGCGGTAGGTGTGTAGTATTTCGATGTCGTTGTAAAAAGATAATACGTGTAACTTTCATCAAATCAAAGGCCGAGCTTCGTGTTCACAAAATATAACGAAATTTTATTTTATTTTCAAGTTTATTTAACCTTTAAATGCCTACACTATAATAAAGATTGTTATATTTTATAAGTAGGTATTTGAACATAATAATTGATAGCAAAATTAATAACGTAAAAAACCAACTAAAAATCCTATTAGAACCATTTTCGACTTCTACGCGGACGAAGTCGCGGGCAAAAGCTAGTATAGAATAATGCATCGTAAATTTTATCCATGTTAAAACGGAGTTCTCTAAGAGCATCAAATCTACTTTCCCTAACCCTAACCTAAGTGGTTTTAATGTCAAAGTAGGTATGTTTCATAATTACATCCCAGCGTGATGTGGATGCTGAAAAAAATGCATAGATTTCTTGGACAATACAGAAAAAGTTTGTAATTTCCAATGAGCTTTTAGCAGCGTCATTTACTACTAAATTAAGGGAGTGAGCAGCACACGGTACGTAAAAAGCACGAGGATTCATGTCCAATTTTTTTTTTTGGAGGTCTATATTTTTCCCCCTCATATTGGCCCCATTATCATATCCTTGGCCTCGCAAATCATCTAATTCAATATCGCATAATTTTAAGTAATCTAACAAATATGTCGCCAACCCTTGTCCGGTAGTATCAGTTACTATATATATATAGCTATAAAATAAAAGTAAAAAAAATATTATTGTTGATGACAATTTTTTTTTGCTTGCGCATACATATTTGTCGTAAGTAACAAGTATATAAAACTGCAATGGCGTTAAGTTCAATGAAATATCCAAAAATTCAGCGCTCGACAGGCGCCCCCGGACGCTCCGCACCCGGGTGCACCGCACCCCTTGCACTCCCTGGTAAAGACGGCCCTGCTTTTATTATGGTTAAGGCTAGATACGTAACTCAACCACAGGCACGGCGCGTGAATAAAGAAATCCGCGCGTCATTTTTCACTTTAATATTTGTCTAAAATACATATGTTTATGATTTTATTTTCCTCACAAGCGTGTTGAAAAACGTCGAGCGACGAAAATAGTCTGTCCCCCCCCCACTATTGGGTACCCCCATGGGTATAGGCACAGAAAAAGAAGCCTTTTTTCTGTGGGTATACCTAGGTCACAGAGCACAGTAATCTAAGTTCCAAGATTTACGTGTTTTTAGCAAATTACTTTGGAAGGTGGGGTGTCCACAGAAATTACATAATTTATACCTGTCGGCTGTCTGCTGTGAGAATGCCGTTTTCCCTTTCCGCTCCCTCGTACCGCACCTCAAGTCAGCCCCGGCTAGTACCAATACTGACCAATAGCAACGCTGTAAAGTGCCCTATGACGTCATTTTTTGACGGTCGACCGCGGCAATCTCACAGCAGACAAGTAGTAGTAAGTATGTATCTAATTTTGTTTTAAATAAAAAACTAAAAGCTTAATTGAAAAACAGGAGCATCTATGCTTAATATTATTGTTTTTCTTATATGTTTTCTTATTTTATTGATATATTTTATAATAGGTAATAGCATAGACTTATATAAATAATTGGGTAATAGAGATTGTTTACTTTAAAGCATGATTTAAGAGGTTAGTTTAAAGCGACCTTCGTCTGGAAAAAATGGTGCTGGTCAAAGACGATCGATTGCCACCAAACAGATGGCTGCTCGGGCGAATATCCAGCGTGTATCCAGGCTCCGATGGTGTGACCAGAGTAGCAGATGTGAAAACTACATCGGGCATTCTGCGGCGCGCCGTCAATCGACTGTGCCCGCTACCAGTTGAGGATCAACCAATGTTCCTGCAAGCCAATACTCCCTTGCCGAGGGGGCAACTTGTTGACGCCTAGCATGTGTGCTCGCATGATTCTAGGTAGAACGAGCAAAATGTAGAACGGGATACTGCAGCGTCGAAGGGGTGGACTTCTTCTAAATAAATAGACTCCTTTTCTTCTATAATGCTTATATTTGAGTAGTTTTATAATATTATCAATTTTTGATGCGGATAATGAGAGAATCTAATGGATGTCACAATTGTCACACAACACGATCTACACGCGCTGCGTCGTCGAGAGCTGTCAAGAAGGCGCCCCGATCGCGCCGTGTGCGTGTGTGTGTAGAATCATGCGAGCACACATGCTAGGCGTCAACAAGTTGCCCCCTCGGCAAGGGAGTATTGGCTTGCAGGAACATTGGTTGATCCTCAACTGGTAGCGGGCACAGTCGATTGACGGCGCGCCGCAGAATGCCCGATGTAGTTTTCACATCTGCTACTCTGGTCACACCATCGGAGCCTGGATACACGCTGGATATTCGCCCGAGCAGCCATCTGTTTGGTGGCAATCGATCGTCTTTGACCAGCACCATTTCTCCTAGACGAAGGTCTCTTCCACCTTTGCACCATTTCTGTCTTTTTGTAAGTCTGAAATATACTCTTTGTAAAATCTATCCCAGAAATGGGCCTTCAATTGTTGAGTTCTCATATAACGCGAGAAAGTGCTCAACCTTGTAGTATCTTGTGCCTGAGGAGAGGGTAAGACGGTTAATGTTCGTCCGAGAAGGAAATGCGATGGTGTGAGGGCTACTAGATCTGATGGATCGGAAGATAAGGGAATTAGAGGCCTTGAGTTCAAGATAGCCTCCACCTGGGTAATTACTGTGTTCATTTCTTCATAAGTAAGGTTTGCAAGGGCAAGAATACGTTTCAAATGATGTTTAACTGATTTCACGGCACCCTCAGCTAATCCATTAAAATGTGGGCTATAGGCTGGTGAAAATTTAAAGTTTATAGATAAATTTGAAGCATATGAACCTCTGTAGTCTGCATTTAATTTTAAAAACCTAGCCAACTCAATACATGCTCCAACGAAACATGTACCATTGTCCGAGAAGATGTTGACAGGTTTTCCTCTACGGGCAATGAATCTGTTTAAGGCAGAAATAAAGGTTTCAGAGCTCAGATCGGTTACAAGTTCTATGTGTACTGCTCTGACAGCCAAACATACAAAAATGCATATGTATGCTTTTATTAAATTACTACCTCTACCTTTTCGGTTCAAAATCATTACTGGTCCTGCATAATCCACTGCTGTATTTATAAAAGAAATAATCAGCATGCAGACGCTGTTCAGGTAGGTTGCCCATTATTGGGTGTGTAACTCTGCCTGAAAAACGACAACATGTAACACAATTATGTAACGTTTTTCGAGAAAGATTTCTACCATTTAAAGCCCAAAATTTATGACGAATATGTGACAGCAGTAGTTGTGGACCAGCATGCACGCATGCATGAGTAATTGGTGATAGTGTTTAAAGATGAGTACTGTTATATGATTAGATGCATGTAACAATATAGCATGTTTAGTGTCATACCTATAATTGTGCGTTTTGTAATGTTTTCATGTTATTTAATGTTTACTGAAAATAGCAATGAATCTTGTTTACTGGCCAAAGTAATCCTAATGTCTTTGAATACTCATGGTCACTTAAATTAAGGTATTCATCTTTGCTATTCTCACCTATGAGTTGTTTTATAATGCATGAATTGTTTGAATTCCATTTTTTTTTAAAGAAAGCTGTCCATCATGTTGGCTAATGACGCATCTGTAAAAGTCCACCAGCTGGCATATATCATTGTTCCCATAAATAAAGTCATCGACATAAAATCCTTTAATGATAGCAACTGAAATGGATTTGTCGGTGTATTCTTTTCCCAGCTGAACTAGACATCGTGTTGCAAGAAATGGTGCAGATGCGGTGCCATATGTGACAGTATTAAGTTTGTTAATGTATGCGTATACATCCTTTTCAGGAGTGGTGTTTTCAGTCATGTGACCTAATGATATTTATTCCCTAATGAAATCAGCATATTGCCTTTTGAATAAACGGTCACACTTGAATCTACGTTCTAACGATATGAACCTAGACAGGGCTTGTTCATATGAATTACCCAATTGTTGAGGCGATTCTTTTAATGGCATTGTTACGCTGAATCGACCATCATCTTCACGAGTTGTAGTCTTAATGAAATGACTTTCACATTCCTGCTCCTCTTTGTATGCAGGTTTGTGCTCTGCAACCGATTAAAGTTTAAAGAATTTGGTCAACTGATCTTAAAGTTGATCATCATAATGTGTAATTGAGTGATTACAGTGGACTGTAGTAACGTTATGTTGTAATGAGTGTGGGTCCAGATATCAACCATCCAAACTTTGTCTCACTTAATGTAGGTTGATTTTTACCTAATAAGATGTTATTGCTTAACAATACACTCCAAAATAAGTCCGCTCCAAGTAGCATGTCTACTTTGGACGGTGTGTGGAATAAAGGATCCGCTAATGTAATATTTTGGGGTATATCCAACATCTTATGGTTGACTTGTTTGGAAGGCAATACTTCTCTAATGTGTGGAACCACAAAACAATTAATGTTTTCAGAATATGAATTAATATGTGATGATATAAGGACATCACATCTTTTAAATATGCAACTAGATTGATAATTTAACCCTTCAACTAATGTGGAGGTTGAACGGGTTGACAATTTAAGCTTGTCACATAAGCTCTTGTAATGAAGCTTGATGTGCTGCCATTGTCTAATAAAGCACGAACTTTGTGTTTGTGACCACGGTGGTCAGTAACTTGAATAATATGTTGACAGCAATATCACACACTGAGAATTATGACTGGCTGTGCATAGAACTACACTATAGTAGTAGGAGTGGGTTGAGGACAACTAAGCGGAGTGTTGGTACTGCCATTGTTTGTTTCCTGTGTACTGGATGGTTCATCCAAATGCAACATGGTGTTATGGTGTTTATGACAGTGGCCACAACCACCCATCCTGCATTTGAACGATTTATGACCATAACATAAGCAGTTAAGGCACAGGTTAAGGGACTTTGCCTTCTGAATACGAGCTTCAATAGAAAGTGACTTAAAGTTTGAGCACTGATAGATGGCATGATAGCTTTTACATAATGGACAAACATATGATTTGTTAGTAGTTGGAGACTCTGAATAAACAGTGAAAGTCTTTTGTTTATTATAACGGTCACATAGGAGCCCCCATGCAACATCATAATTCTCATCGGAGAAGTCGAGAGAACTTATTATTAAAGCAGCACTATCCTTTAAAGCAGCTCGCAAATAATGGAATTTACTAATTCTCGGAATAGTGTCATTTGAATGTATTAACGAGATGTATGTATCATGGAACTCAAGCCAGTTGTGATAATGACCCGAAAAGGTAGGTAAGTGAATAGTTGGATGTTTAAGTTTGATCCCACCTTTATTTCCAGAAGCAGTACCAGAACCTGCACCCGATCCGATGTCCGCAGAGGTCTCCTGCTTACTCAACAGCTCCTGGGCAACAGCAATGGCAGCATAGTACTGGTTCTCAAAGATTTCGCGTTCCTTGTACTGGTCCTCTGGAATGTCAGACACATTTTCTATGTTACTTTGTATGCTGTCACACTCAGAATAAAATTCTTCTATTTTTGTTAATCTTATTTTCAATTCACTAATTTGTAAGGTACTTAAGGTATCACAACTTTTTACTATTTCTAAATATGATTTAAATTGAGTTAATTTAGCCTTATAGCTTCCACGTTTTTTAAGTAATGCTTTGTAATCCATGTTGATGACGTTGACGTTCAAGACAAGCAACTATTGTTAAAATGGAAAGAAGTTAGGTATTATTTGTGTTAAAGTTAAACACTATACTATATACTTAAATTGTAGGTGCAATGAGGCAGCGAGGGTGCGCATGAAATAATGTAAACACCAAGCAAGCGAGGGCAGCGCGCCCGCTAGGGCTCCACGCAAGCATGCGTCGCGGCTGGCCGGCCGGATGGCAACAGCGATCACGCTCTCACCACGCGCTTGTAATGTACTTGCACTAACCTGTAAACACGCACTAATTTAAGCTTTTGCATTATAACCACAATAAATACACACGCAGGGGCGTTGCAAGATGCTCAAGACCTGAATTGGATTTCTTTAAACGAATTAATTAACGAATAATATACGAATATTTTCGTAGAAAATAAAAGAATATGGGAATCAATATCGAGAAATGAGAACTAGGGAACTTTGCACTGTTTGCACTAGATTGGCACTAATATTCTTCAAAGTATTCTTCTTTTAATCTCAGATTTCAATGTATTTCTCGTTCATTTCGCTTGATTCTAAAGTATATTATAGGTGATTTGATACTCTGCCGCATGAGTCCACGTAATGGCCGCCTCGCTACGCAGTTTTTTCCTGTTCTTGCCGCATCGTCCTTTGTTTCAAATCCGGCTCGTCTGGACCAAAGCTCATTAAAAAAATACGATCGAGAAAACTTCAAGAAAACGTGTTTTGGACACAATAGTGTTTTAGAAAATACGATCAAGATTATCATATATTTTTTCAATGCCACGAACTAAATAGATACAGCTAAAAATTTAATGTTTTTAAAGAAAGGTAGCCCAATTGGGCTACTTATTTGGCTGTTGTCAGCGTCTTAAATTATTTGTTTTGCCTATTCGTGTCAAACACGAATGCGTGTTCACGCTCTGACTTTCTTTTTACTAGTAACAGCGGAAATACATACCCTTGTTAATTGTATAATTTGCGAATCGCATTCGTAATTGAGGATATTGAAAATATAGTGATCCATCCGGTCCATCATATCTATATCTATACATATAATAAGAATGTAAGTTTCACGCGTCTGTACATTGTATATTTTTGCAAAAAAAAAAATTGGGAGGAATAAGAAAAAGTTATAAAATAAATTTAGTTATTTTTTATGTTTGTTTGTTTATCTGTTTGTCGTTTTGTTTGAACGCGCATCACGTTAAAAGTACTGGATTTATTTGAAAGTGTAACGTAGTGATTATATTCTCTGTGTTTGAAAGATTACCCAATAATAAAATTATGGGGCATATTATGAGGTTTTATTTAGTGTTTATTTCATAAAAAGAAGAAGTTCTCTATCAGAAGCAAGGAACATCAGAATTTATGCCAGTTTGAAATGTACCAGAAAGGAAGTTTGCTACCATGATTGTAGAGGTACAGTCAACAAATCGGAATCATGACCCACTAAGCTGATAATTCGTTTGAAATCGTCAAAACAGTAAGGTTTTCTTCTATGCTGCACTTAGGACATTTTGAATATTACAGAAACTGCATGAAAACGGGTCAGAGGTCTGTGCCATTTTGGGCTTTGTTATCGATGTAATAGATTTATAATTGGATTGGAAATTATGTTTTTGATAAAGCAGGAAATATGTTTTGAATTTCGAATTAGCTGTCGTTTCACGTGGTTTTCCTACAAACAACTATATTTTTTAAGAAACCTATACTAACTTTTTCGATTACAGAACATTAATAAGATAAAAATAAAAATGACAAATAATAAAATGTCAAGGTAGTGATTATTTTCTCTGTGATGTCAAGTATGAAAAGGTGTCAAACAATACTCTTAACGGCCAAATATGTGGAACATGCATTTAATTTATAATATCCTCTGTACCATATTTCACGCAATGAATGATAAATAAATATATAAATAACAATATTTGGAGTTAAACATCAAGAATAAAGTTTAGAAAAAGAATTTTATTGGTAAACTAGCAGTCACTGTCAATAGCTAACAAAATTGATAACAAGTCTGTTGCCAGGGAAATACCTGTTTAAGCGAAATTCAACCCAATTGTATTAGAATGTCTGTACGATATTAAGCTTATCGTGGGTCATGATTCCGATTTGTTGACTGTACATACTAGGTTCTACACAATAGGAGGTAATCGATTTGCATGACATAAACTGTAGACAAATTCGTTCAGGAGCCGGATTCGAGAACCTGTGATTTATCGTTTTTTTTTTTTTATGGTTTTATTCATGGTATAATAAGATGTTTCAGTTTTATTCTTATTAGATTGACAACATTTTCAATTCTAACATAGCGAGGGTATAGCGCTCAAACCCAATAAGTACGAAATTGTTACTTTCGAGATATTCAAAGTTAAAGTTTTAAGAAAAAATAATACCAATGTTATTCAAATAATATCGTTATAAAAGTATTTTGTGGTAAAAGTGTATACATTCAGTTAGTGTAAAAAACAAATGTTAAGTTTCTCGGGTGGTCCATTTTGTCATAAAAAATATAAGTTACACAGGGTACAGACTTATTGGGTTTTACCTCAAGATAAATTGAACATTTATTGTACTTTACCAATTGGTTTACTGAATGAAGTTACAAAAAAAAAATAGGATAAATCACCCTTCATCACTTTCGAAGGCTGGTGGTTTGGTCAAACCTATCTCTCGTCAACATCGAGGGTGTCCTAATGGGTTTGGGTACCATCGTAAGTCGCAGTTACTCTCACCCACAGTAATTGTCCTCGGGGACTTCAACGCCAAATCCACTGCTTCGGGTTCTCCGTCAACGGATACGCGGGATGAAGTGCTTGAGAAGTGGGCTGTGAAATCAGGCATACTACTAGGGCTAGGCCTAGTCCTGTAAAGCACCAGGTGTACTGTACTGATGGTTCTCGGACTTAGCGCGCCTGCGAGTTACGTGTGTGAACGAGCATCGTTTGTACTCCAGGTTCAGGAATGGTCCCCGTGCCCTGGAGGAGAAGAGTTGTACGGGGTGTTCAGAGTAGCGAAAGTGTCGCTTCAGGTGGCCATTGCGGAGTCAAAAGTAGCAGGCTTCAATGCCATACTAGCGACTCTGGACAGCAATCCGTGGTCCTTACCTTATGGTACGGAGAAAACTTCGCCCGTGGGCCTCTCACTATCACAGAGTCTGCGACCTGAGCTACTCGTGGGCGTGGTACGCGCTCTGTTCCCTTCGAGGATGGAGCACAGCTCTCCACCGATTCCTCCTTACATGCTACCCATGGTGGACGACGATGATGACGTGCCCAAATGACCCAAGTAGAATAGAAGGCGGCGGTGAAACAGTTTCAGGCCAAAAACACCACCTCAGGGCCCAACGGCATACCTGGTCGAGCATGAGTCTTGGCCCTGTACACCCTCGGGCCGCGATTGAGAGGGGACTTAAACGCATGCTTTCAGCGGGGCCAGTTTCCACGGAGGTCGAAGACTGGAAAGCTGGTCCTGCTGAAGTAAGAGACTCACCGTCTGCATACCGCCCCATCGTGTTGTTGGACGAGGTGGGCAAGCTCTTTGGGAAAATAATTGCCTACCGCCTCGTCCAGCACGTGACTGGGATGGGGCCGGATCTGGAGAATAAACAGTTTGGTTTCCGCCGAGGCCGCTCTACCACCATCATGCACGTGCGTGCACCAGTCAGAATTAAGGTAAAGACCAATGGTAAAGCCACACGAGGAGAAGGGGCTCGCCTACTCGTGGCCATCCGAGACCTGTCGGGGATGGTTGGCGAATGCAGATCCCATCCCACGCCCCCAGCCAAAGGTAACAATCCGACACTGGCTCTGGCTCTGGCTTTCCCGGGTGGAGTGCATCTATAAGGAATTTCCCAAGTAAAAAAGGTATTTTATTTTACATCACGAAAAAATACTCAAAGTGAGAATTTACCTCATATCAGCGGCAGTTGCACTAATTTCCTTCCTCGATCACCCATCGTATAGTGTTTAACCATAGACTTATATATTACTAGCGTGTATAGCACAAACAATTGACACTAAATAGAATTATAAAAAACAGTACAATAGCGCAAGAAGTTGTAGATCAAATTATATTCATTTTGCTCACTTTGTCAACTATCTTTCTTCAATCCGTGTGATTGAAATACCATGTAACTAAACATAACTTGCTACTTTTGAATTAAATAGAACATGAAAATCCGACAAACACATTTGGTGTTGTTTTAGTTTTTGGTATTTTTTGTTTTCTTATGTACGTTACTTAAGCTAAAACCCGATCAATACAAATTAATTGGTTGTTTCATTTATGTTCTTACCAAAGACTTTGTGGTAACTCTATGGTTCTTACGTAATTTAAGTTGAAATCATCGAACACTGAAAACAAATAAATAGGTAGTTTATGTGATTTAAGTGTGAAATAAAATTATTATTTAAAACACACGATATAGTGTTTTAGTTTTTCAGTTTTGGATAAACATGGTTACTTTATTGAGTTCTTACATCAAGTATCTCGCGTTCTTCTGCGAATTTCGCTAAATGGGTTATTTATTAATTTATATATGCTTTATTGTACACCATAAAAACATTACATTGAATATGCATTTAAACTATTGTACAAATGGCGGCCTTATCGCGATCAGCGACCACTACTAAGACTACCGTGACAGACCGTGGTCTGTTATAAAAGGTAGGCATTGACGATGCGTTCATTTGGACGCCGTTTTAATGACTACTTCCAACAAGAAGACGCCCAATTTTTTAGCACACTGACGATCAGTCGGTCGGTCTGCTATCTACTGACGATCGATCGGTTCTAGAATTTCATCAACGCGCTCACGTCATTGTAGGTACTTGATAGAAATACAGGTAAACTAAACTTTCCACTTTCCAGGAAATATGACACATTTCCTTCTTTAGCTCGTAAACATCGAAAAGATAGCGAATTTAGCGTGGAATTACAAAACACAGTCACACACAGTCCTAATGTTTCACATTTCGGCCACAGCGTGTGCTACGAATAACGATCTGCGATCGATTTGATTGACCCCACCATAGATAATATATGTCGGCGCGTAGCCCAAGGTTTCATCAGGATTCATCACGAAATAAATTTCTCATTACTCCAAATTATGTATTTTCCTGATTGTTACATGAACATTAACAGACCAGAAGAAAAAGTTTTACAACAAGAATGAGTGCCCGCGCAGGGCACAGTGTCTCCATATTGATGTTACTACGAGTACTACGACAGAAATAGAGTCACTAAATACCCAAAAGAGTCACTAAATACATTTTAATTTATAAATGAACACTAAAATAATTAACCAGTCGTCGTGATAAAACTAATATTAATTTAGATAATCTCTAAACACTATATAAACCAACAAATCATGCCAGATATTAAAATATGAAACAATATAAAGCGGAATTAGCGGAACTACAAAATTAAATTAACAACATTTAAATGAATCATTTCATTAATCTAATTAGAATATTCGAATTATAATTATCATAATATTAACATTATTTACAACATGGATTTTATTAATATAAATGATCAAATCTTAAACTTTGCTAAACAAAAAGGTAGGTATTAAATGGGACCAACTTCGAAATATACCCTATCCATTAAAAAAATAATCATCAAAATCGGACTACCTACTCTGTAAAAAGTTATGCGAAAACATACATAAAAAAAAAATATACGCGTCCAATTGAGAACCTCCTCCTTTTTTTTCGTCGCTTAAAAAAAACAAATAACTTAGAATTTTTATAATGGTCATTGGTGGTGGATTTCCATAACGATCGGTTCTGCGGCAGTTTGCATCCAACGGCTATCAAGTTTTCTGACCGTCTGTTAGGGGGCCGTCCAATGCTTCACCCATTCATTTCTTTGTCGCTATTTTATGTTAACAAAATATTATATTAATTTCATTTATAAAAAAAAAATACTTAAGGTTTATTTCATCAACACGATATAAGTAACATTAGTTGGTGATTGGAGGCTCCTTTTAAGCAAATAATACCTGTATTAAGAGACTCCGCTCTTCAATAGATAGCCCTTTATTTATTTATCTTTATACATATTAATTATTATGATATTGTATATGTGTGGGGGTGTGTTCAAGTGAGGAATGCATGTGTGTGTGGTGGATGGAGTGTGCGTGGTGGATGGAATGTGTCTGGGTGTGGAGGTACGTGTGTGGGTGTGTGAGAGTGCATGTTGAGGGTTTTTAGTGAGATATGTCATATTTTGTAGGAGTGCCTCAATCTATTTATAGGTAGCTAGTTTTCATACAAATATAAATAATTAGCCTTTGCGCGACTTCGCTCCTGTGGTTCTTCAGTTCATCCCACAGGAAAGTTTTTTTATTCATAAAACACATTAACACTACTCGGCACCGCTTTTACTTTCCTGTAAGTCGTATATAGTCGCTTTTCCTTCTAAATGTAGTGACATGAACGTTAGTTTACATCTTCAGCAGTAGAGTGCAAGGCCGATACAGTTCATACAAGGATAGCGCAGCGCAACCTTGTGCTCTGCGCACGCGCTCATAAAGACTGAAATATTTTCCACAAGCACCAGTTCGACGGCAACTGATCAACTGAAATCGGTCTCTTGCGAATGACATGTGGTACTGAATGGTGTTCATAGCGCACGCAAGTCGTTCGTAATTACACTTTTTCACACACGTGAACGTGAAGAGGTACAACACTCGTTGCAATTGGTAACAGATATGTGTCTTGCTTTTTGCCGCGCATTTTATCGGAGAAATTGGCTTGGAAAATGGTTCGCGATCATTTTCAAGTTCAGTTACGTAAGAGCGCGTGCGGAGAATTAGTGCGGAATAGCGGATGTTTGGTGGTGCTCGACGGCGAAGTGGCGCACGGTTATAAGCTCTCACCAGCTCCACCGCGTGACAGTCGCTGCTGGACAACCCTCATACACGTTGATTTTTAGTTTTAGTGCTGTGTGTGACATAAACGAATATGTGTACCACTTTCCGGATATACGTTCTATCAGTTATCTGTGTGATGGTTGCCGCGGGCAATGTGCACGGACCTCGAAGATCCCGTAGGATGGAGAGCGATGATTCTACACAGAACGAAATTGACAGTGGGCGAGCCGAGGATAGCTCGGGGTGGTGGACAGCTGAGCTCTCTGTATTACAGAAACTTTACGACGATTGCAGTACGCAGAAACACATGTCAATGTGCTTGAAGGGCAAGGCTTTAGTGGCACTCACAAGAGCGGTGGAACAGGTGATACAGTCATGTGTTCAGTGTTATAGATTGTACCGACAATTTGAGTGATTCTAATAGTGTAATGATGTCTTTACTTGTGCTGTACAGGAGAGCGTTCAGCTCGCCGATGGGCTGACGTTGGTGAAGCAAGTTGACGCACCCTCCGCGGTTGCGGAGCCGCGCTTCTTTCCTGGTATGTCCACAGAAGACAAGCTCGACGCCATGTTGCGCACAAGGTTTGAGCAACTGATGAGCACACATACAATTTCAATGGATTTGGCAACGGAAGGCAGGGGTAAAGGTAAACATTTTGTATTCTGGCAATCATACTTATATTTTTATATAATAACTGTCGTGAGTTAAATTCATAATCATTAATATAAATGGTTTCACTTACGTATTTCCATCGGGTGTGCCCGACTAGTTTCAAGCTCTACGGGACCCATAATCATGAGCTAGTTGCGCAGCAGTGTCGCGGACCGAACTGTGAAGGCTACAACGCGCCGTGTAGCGCTGCGCTCGCGACGACACCGACGCGCAACCAGCTCATGATTAAGAGTTCTGGTCGAGCCTGAAACTAGTCGGGCACACCCGATGGAAATACGTGAGTGAAAACGTTTATATTAATAATTACATTCTTATATTTGTAAGATTTATCACAGTAGTAACAATATTAACTTGTATTAAATACTATGATTTTAGGTAAGAAGGTATTACCTTACCTGTTACTCGGTATTTTCACTACCGTAACGATTGTGGGAGGAATGGCGCTTAAGACTCTAGCAGCAATTGCCGGTAAAGCACTCATCGCCAGTAAGGTTGCTTTGACTATTGCTGGTATCATCGCCCTGAAGAAGTTGTTCAGTCACGACGGAACTCCCGCTGAAACTACCTTCCAAGTGCACGCAGACGGACACCATAGGTGAGAAAAAATAGGACATTGTTAAAAGTTTCGAGAGCTTTGTCCCATTATGATAAATTGTTTTTTTTGATAAAATTTAAAATCTAGAATGATGAATTGAGTTCTAATTCAATTTTTTTTAATATGTGGCTTCTGCTGCATGCTTTAAGTAATTCAAAATATTTTAATTCTAGTCTTTAATTCGAAGGCGGAATCTGTATGTGGTGAGGCCAGCGAAAGCAGGCGCGGTGGATCCGTATTTCTACGCCGAGCAGACGACAGCGAGCGTATAGAGCACACGTCGGAAGCCGTGGCCCCCGCTGGCACCGCCGCAGGCCCCGCCAGCCACAGCTCACCACCGCCAGGCGTCCCCACCGCGCCAATACACAAAATAACCTCAAACCAAAGTACCGTCCTTTACGGACATCCTTCAGAGACGAAATGGTCGTCCATCTCGATTTCAAGTCTATGTCAGTAAATTATTAAATGTAATTTATTTATTTGTGACTACAGCTGTATGTTTAATGTTAATTAATTTATTAAAGTGATGTGAGAGGTAAAAATAAAAAATGTTACACTCAATTTAGTTTTATTTTACAATCCTACCTATTACAACATAACAATAATATAAGGAAAGGTTACATAAGTACATAATTGATCTGAAGGTCTATAGTAAAAAGGGAAGCAATGTAATTTTATCAGATTTTGCTTTTTACGTTCAATTCAATAAATAAATAAAAATGCCTAAATATTGATATACATAAGATGGTATAAATTTTCATTTACATGTACATAATATCAATACCATCTAGTTGAAATCTAATAGGTGTTTAGGTGTTTTAGGAGCTAAAACCACAAAGAAAGTATGTCCAGTGAAAAATTATTCTGCATGTTTGAATAGAAATTAATGATGTTCATATGGTTTGCACAAATTAACATGTTATGTGTCAAGTTTTTCATACATGGTGGTTTAGTTATTGATAGAGGCCGCTTTCTTTACACGCTCTAGTGGAGAGGAGTCCGGGAAATGTGTCGAGATTTTCCGTTATTATGGGCGCTACGGCTGTGTACGTGGAAAGTAGAAAGTTTTAATCGATTCACTGCACATTGCACATCCACGAATACTGTTACAGTGCATAGTTATTTTATTATCATCTTCTCTGTATCGTAGCATGTATTTATTAGGATTAAGTAGTTACGTGCACTACTTACACGATCGATTAGTTCATTAGAGCTGAATAAATATCTGTTAATGAATGACGAGGCCCGTGTGTACATGCAGCTAACTAGCTAGATAGTGAGCATTTTACACGGAGCGGCACAGCGGAGTGTGTGGCGTTTGTTCGGCTGCGGAAGGTCAGCTCGTTGATTAGCCGTGCGCCGGTAAAGGCCGACCACAGTGCACGTTTGTGAGCCCGGACGCTGTTTATAATGCAGATATGTGTTTGCCCAATCGCTGCACGCTACGCTGGCTATATGGCATCGTTAATGCGGCTGGCGTCTCTTTGCATACGCAAATATAGGGCGGGCGGACCAACGCTGATTAAGCGGTGCAGCGGTGGTAGCGTTCGCTTCATTTCTGTATCAGGAATTGTGAGCCTCACTTGATTAGTTTTTAGTTTGTATGTTATTTATCAAAGTCAGCGTGTTGCACGTTAGTTACTTGCCAAATGAAACTAGCAAATGATTTGAATTTGTATTTATGTACCTCCATATACCTATCTAAACACGGGAGACTTAAGATTCGTCACTATCTGCAACAGGCATGATCAATGCAACAGCTGACAGGTCGGTGATCCCCTTGGGACGTCGCCCACCTTAGCAGTCAGGCTCAGGTGTTGCTGTCCACCATCCATCTGCCCTCCACTCAATACTTGATGACTGTCTACATCTCGAATTAGGCTAACAATTCAAGCGATCTCTCCATAGATTATTGATTTAGGTGCTAATGCTAATTGTGTGCCAAATGGAAGCTAGCTGAATGCACATAATATGTACATAATACGAGCAGGTACTAGAACTGCTCTTATATCTATAAACACAATTAATAATTGAATGTCGTTGCGAAAGTTCCAACATTTCGGAGCATAATAACGTAGGTATACGTAATGCATTTTGTCAATGATCATAGGTTTGTCTAGGTAAATACAGGAGCGAGGCTGCGGGCGTCACTCGTACAGCGAAGTTACTTTACGGGCGACTGGTCAAAGTATTCGACATAAACCTATTTTGTTCTCTTCTTATATTGGATGTGCGCTCCCTTCTTCGCCTTCACCCGCTGCCGCTGTCCACTGCTGTAGGGTTGCTCCTGTCCTGGAAAATGTTAAATTAACGACTTTTATTTACCTTGGTAAGTTCTCGTATATTTTTTTTAAATTGAGTCCTGTAAAGCTATCTGAGAATCTAGTGATATAGTGAAACATTCTTGACAATTTATTATTAATAATTTATACCATAAGTAACATAAAGATTTAAAAAAAAGATCTATTATATAAGCATAGATCAAAATTATGACTCAAAACTAATTTTCTTTGAATAAATATATTTTTTCAGCGCTGTCAGTTTGTCTAACAAAGCCCTGTGTGTGGTTGTGATGGGAACTAGGCAGGCCTGCAGCACGGATCCAAGTTAATTAGCTGGTCTAATCCGAGCACATTACAGAAGACACTTTCGCTCTGTTACGGTTTGCTCGACTCATGTTACTCCTGATAATATGTGCAGATATCGGATTACCACTTCGAATACCTTACTTTCGTTAGTTTTCTATCTCATATTGGCAAAGTGGCGATATTATTTATATGATAGCGTTCTTTAGTAATTCTGATTGAATTTGAATCATCGGCGGTTTGATTGGACAGTGTTGAACAACCCTGGCGGTGGGTGGGGGTTATGTGAGGAAGTTTTGCCGGGAATTATGTTGGTACGTGCCAAAGCCATTATTGCTGCGAGAAAAGTTCATCAATTTCATTTCTGGCCCCATGCACGTACGGGGAGTGCGATCCGGGCCTGTACCTCATATATAGCTACCTAATATCGATGTACGTATTTTTATTTTATGTAGGTAGGTAATTAGTTCTACACTACATACTAAAATGTAGGTTATTTAAAAATTACAAATTATCTTATCGGTCTTTTCCTCAATTCTATCATCAGTTTTTTACCTATACATGTAGATGTAACAGTGTACTCACATGAAACTTATTGAAAGCCAGGTCCAATACCAATATAATACACCCAGTCGCACCACCCATACTCCAATACCTACCAACAGTCTAACAAGTTTTGTGACACAATCTGCTTTCTTCTTTTTCTTTCCTTTAAAATAAAATAAAATTGTCTTCATCAAAAACAAATATCAACACAGCGAATATCAACACAGGGAGCCAAGATTGTATGCAGCCACTTAGTGGGGCCTGGTGACCTGTAACACAGGTTTTTACGAACTCACAACAGGCACCAGCTCCCACAATGTGAACTATGTAGTCTTGTACCTATAATAAATGTGTATATAATCCATTGTGAGAGGAATAAATGAATAAATTATTATTATTATTTTCATAATAATTATTATAAATTATAACATTTTTAAATTGATTAACGTATAACTTAACTTAACTTAAGATTTAAATAAACCTCCTTCTGGGGCAGTCGGGTTAAAAAATAAGGACTTCCGAAATTCAAGATTAATTTGATTATTCTATTTGTACTAAAATCTGTTAGGAAGGTATATTTATATCTATGCAGTCTATGCTACTTATTTATCTAGTACATTATGATAAATCATTACATGTTGCGAAAGATCGTTTCCTACTGGATGTTTGTCGAGATAGTACAATTTAATAATTTTTATGCCACACGTCAACAGAGTAAAATTTATGTGTCGTGTGTGGAAAATCTAGCGGGGTGAAAGTAAGTGCAGCGCACGCGTACAATTGTTAATGCAATTATTGAAATCCAAGTGCATTTTAAATTGCTCAGTAAACTGGAACTTTCTGATTTTCCAGTGAATATGACTTTATTGATGTGAACAACATGTTTGTTTTAAAATATACGAGCAAAATGTCCGTGTATTTCAATTATCTAATAGAGACAATATGTATCACAATGTATTGTGTATTTTGAGACAATGTGTATATCAGGGCCGTAGCCAGACTGTGTAATCAGGATAGGCTCAGAAAAAATCAGGGCAGGCTGAAAGCCGATTTTGTAGTAGCACAGCAGTGTTATCTCAAAAAGTCCCTCAGAACCTAATCAGCAGTAGCACGAGCGCAGCGAGCGCGTATTTTTGCCAAAAATATGACGTCAAATTATAAGCATAAAAGGATTGCGCCCTGAGGTTAGGTTAGTTCTTTACATAACATAAAATTGTTGCAGAATTTTTACTCGGAATATACGTCTGCAAAAAGCAATCGAGGATTTAATACCAGTGCGAGCGAAGTGAGTGCGAAGGTTTTTGTTAATCTTTTTGGCGGGTTCGGTTTTTTCTTTATAAAATTACTAGCCTATGCGACTTCGGCCGCGTGAATGTAGTTTATCGCGCATCCCTCGGGAACTGTTCATCTTCCCGGGATAAAAGTAGCCTATATGTTAATCCGGTTTATGTGTTATCTGTATGCCAAATTTTATTAAAATCCATACAGTAGTTTTTGCGTGAAAGAGTTACAAACATCCATACATACATCCTCACAAACTTTCACGTTTATAATATTAGTAGGAAGATAAATGAATGCAAAAGAAAAGTTGCTTTCAATATACGTCAGTCATCAAGCATACAGAGCAGAGGAGGGTCGTATATAAGGCGCGAGCGAAGCGAGCGCAATAATTTTTTGGACTGTGTATGTAAAAACTAAGATAGCTCTTTACAAAAATTTAAACACTAAAAAAATCTTCATTATGTAAGTACATTACACTATCTGGGACGCACTAGAATGAATGATGAAGAAAATTGACGAGGTGTTTATAATAAACTAAAAATTAAAATCGATTAATCACTACAATTAAACAATTTTTAATTCAATCAATCCACTTTAGTATATTTTATCTTGCTTACTAATTTATTAACTTAATTGCTGAAAAAAATCTGTTACGGTTAAAATAACATTATCTGGGCAAAGTCTGAGCGCACCCCTTATCTTAGTGACAATAAATTCAAAATTTATGAAATGCTTTCCAATGACCTTCCCCTACCCCTTAGTCTATAGGTATACCACAAAAATTACACATTGACAATTGAAATAGTACATTAAAATACACTAAAAACAATGATTTATAAATAAATATGAAAAAAAATAATAATAATAATATATTTGTGTGATGAACATAAGTGTTTGTGTTGGTCTGGGTGTTTCTTATGTATTGTAAGTATGTATTTACAAAAAAAAAGTATTTATGTATTATATCCATTGTCTAGTACCCATAGCACAAGCTCTGCTTAGTTTGAGACTAGATGGTGCTGTGTAAAAATGTCCCAAAGATATTTATTTATTTATTTTTATTTATTTGTGATTGGGTCTATTCAAAATTCAAATGAGGCTTAGCAATTATATATACTGTTTTTTAAATTAAATCTCAATATGTTAAAATTTAAATTCTTTTATTCAAATTTATAAAAATTGTACACATTGCGGTGATATAATATATGAATATACCTCTATGAGAATCATTTTTCATTAGGCTATAATTTCTATACTTGTTATGTTATGTCTATGTTAAACTTTCACATAACACATAACATAACATAACATCACGCCTGTATTTCCCCGAAGGGGTAGGCAAGGTGTATAGTACACCCACATTTCGCCAGTTATGTTATAGTCCCATGTAAAAGGGGGCGAGCCTATTGCCACTGAACGGACACAAAAAAAAATCACATTAAGGTATAATCTAGTACTTCACGTAAGCATTCGAGACGTCAATAGTGTCGCAGCGGGAAACTAAGCGCTATTAAGTTGTTGCGCATCTGCGCTTAATTGTGCCACGCGTGCGGTAGCCGTATCCCAATTCCCCTTGTTTTCTTTATTCCGTGATAGTAACGATCACTGTCATACATTTGTAATGTTAACAGCTTAGTTATCGATGCTACATAATAAGATCGAACTCTATTCCGCAGACATAAGTGGTAGTCCTCCTAAGTACTAACGGGTCGGCAAAATACGGTGCTATTATGTGTTATTTTCTGCGTACGTGCGCTTGCACATGTATAATTCTGAATGTAATCGGTGCAGCGGGGCAGGTGGCTCACTTTCATCATGAAGTAAACTCGGTTACCATTCTTCTAGTCTATCCAAATGTTGTCTGGAAGAGATTGTCTTGTGCGATAAGACCGCCCATTGTACTTTCATGATGATCTTTCTGTAAACTACTGTCTTTGTTTTCGTTTGGTGTATGTACAATAAAGAATATAATAAATAAATAAACTGGGTTTGTGCATCCATAGACCTGGACAGTATTATTATCTGTGACCTGTATGATAAATAATTGGTGTTTTATGTGTCTATCTGTGCCTTGTAGATCTTTACAAGAATAATTTGTAGATGTACTTATTAGAGCAGTGGGTCAACGTGTGGCTCACCACACGTTGACCCGCTGCGTGCTCGCGTATCCTGTACATGATCGCAGTCACTTAAAATATTTTAATATTTATTAATCACTGAATTTTTTTCATTATATAAATAGCACAGAGAACCTATACAGCTTAATACCAGTTAACTATACTACACAAGAGAAACATGCTTCAGTTTTATTTAAGTACTCTGAAAACCTAAAACCCATACTAATATTATGAATCCGAAAGTTACTCTGTCTGTTTGTTACCTTTTCACGACTAAACCTCTGAACAGATCGTAACGAAATTTGGCAAATCGATAGCTTGGGATCTGGAGAAGGACATAAAGGTTACTTTTTATCACGGCAAAATAAAAAATTCCCGAGGGATGCGCGATAAAGTCTTTCTGTGATAATCCGAATTACATGCATGCGAAGCAGCGGGCAGAAGCTAGTGTAGCTATATGTGTGTGTATTAGACATGAGCTAACTAGCTCCGGTAAAAGATTGGATGTGTAATATATCATTCCAAGTAAAGATATGTATCCGATTAGCATATCCGTATCCGCTTAATTTATCCGGGACTGAAGTAACTTTACGTTGCATGCTATAGGTATCTGAGATTGATTACTCTGGCTTCTAAATAAATCCACCGGAGTGAGGCCGGATATAATGTAGCCAGAGACTGATAATTTGATAAATCCGCGGAACGATTAAGTGACATAGTAATACACGCTGAAATTTGAGTCGCTTAATTCCCGAAAAGGGGTCATTGTACTCATAATTCTGAACAACTTTTACTATGTGACCAACCCAGAAATCACGAAAAAAAATCAGTTGGTCCCTACATTTGTGTTCACTTAAATAAATAAAATCTAGGGACCACCTGTTTTTTTTTCGCGATTTCAGGGTTGGTCCCATAGTAAAAGTTGTTCATAATGATGAGTACAATGACCCCCTTTCGGGAAATAAGCGATTCAAATTTCAGCGTGTATAATAATTGATTTCTCTTCATACTTTACAGACTTAAAGACTGCCTATCAAATAAAAAATATGAAAGGCGTATTTAAAAATCAAGTATTATGTTCAATGATTAGTTAGTTCAGCTTAGTTTTTCGTTCCATACCGTTGTCATCAGTGTCAAATGTCGGGCGTCGAAGTTACTCGGATATCAGATATGTTTATTTTGAGAGTGAAGGAGTGATACATATCCGCTTTGGGATATATATCCGAAGATATAGATGTGTCCAGAGTTACCCATGCCTAATGTGTATGTAGTCGTTCCTAGGTATAGTTTAAAATATCAAAATTATGGCTGTGCGGTTGGTAGACGACTCCAATTAGCTGTGGATAGGGTGGTCAGGTGGTCAACGTCGGTCGCGACTGCAGGGACGACAAGACCTCCCGGGGAGACAACTAACAGACCTTGACTATGTCAAGTACAGTCTACGAGGCATTCTACTGCCAGCATTACGAGCTACAATTGTACGACATGGTGGCAGCGTCGGGTTGCTGGCCGCCACCCCCGGCCACCGGGCGCCCGTCATTATGTGTCATTAGTTTTGCGACACTGACCAAATGACTGGCCTGCGATATCGGATGACTCATTCCGTTTGTGATTAGTCTATTTAGTTTTATCAATGTCTGTAGAAAGGTAATTTCTAGTTCTAGTTACGGTTTTACCTGTTGTAGTTGTACTTGCTTGATGTATTTCGTGGTTAACTGTGTAAAACATTTTTAAACGATCTGTAAGAATGTTACTTAATTTATTTTATATTCCATTGTATCTAATTACATGATTGCAAAGGACTGTCTTCTTTAACACTGAAATGTAATCATTTGTAAACAGAACGAAAGAGCCTAGAAGGTCTAGGACCTCAACCCAATTATTTGTAACCTTTCTGAGACCATAAATTATTCTTATTCTAATGTTTAGCAAGTATTTTTTACTCGGCTTTAAAGTAGGTATATGTATCACAATTTATTCTTCTTAATGTTATAATAATATATGATTGTAGGCAAACAAGAAATTGATTCACCTTGTGATTGTATTCACTAAATGTCGTGCATGATCAATGAGTATTAAATTAGTTTGTTATCTGATTAGATGAAAATATATCTAATTAACAACAGCGCTTGACGAGATCGGCTCACGATCAGCCGCCCTAGTCATACCATAAATTAAAATTGGCGAGATCAGTGCGATGTTCTTTGAAGTATGTCATTAATTGCTTACGTATCTATCTGGATTTAGAAAACTATGGGGTCAGTACCATCTGCCAGGAGAAGATAAGATTTCTTGTTAAGTTTTAATCACCTACCTATTCTAATAATAATAGCCAGCACATGGACCTCGTATTAGACTGTTGTACTTAACCGGTAGGTAGTACGTTGGTATTCAGAACTTTGTTGTCATTGTATTATTTTTTCTTTGTTGTTTTTTTGACGACCTCTGTGGTCAGTGGTTCGAGTGTCGGACTGCTGATAACGAGGTCGTGGGTTCGATTCCCACAGGACACAAATATTTGTGTTGTGAACATAAGTGTTTGTGTTGGTTTATGTATTATAAGTATGTATTTACCAAAAAAAATATAAGTATTATATCCATTGTCTAGTACCCATAGCATAAGCTCTGCTTAGTTTGGGACTTGATGGTGCTGTGTAAAAAATGTCCCAAAGATATTTATTTATTTATTTATTTACCGACATCAAAAAGGAAGATGTCTCTAGAGGATCTATTGTAACCTAATTATCCTTCCGGAAATAAACTTGTAGGAACATTGGTCGATCCCAAGGTAAATAAAAAAACGTGAACCAAATTCTATTTGTGTACAGTAATATGTCTAATCAAAGTAGTTCCTAAAAACAGTAGGTAATTACACGCATGGCTAACGAGAGCGGGCGGTGGGCAGCCGTGGATTTATACGGAGAGGCTTCCCGGCGCGGCGCGGCGCAATGTAAAGTGTATATCTGAAGGAAAACGTTTCATTCCCGCCGGAATATAATCGTCCGGTCGTAATTTATATTGTCTGCTGCAGAGGCGAGTCCCGCTGCACATTCATTTATTTTATGTGCCATTTACAATTGTCGGTCGATGGTCAAGGGAGCGAGCGAGGGGCGCGGGGCAGAGGGCGCGGTGCGGGGGAGGTCGGACGACGGTGCCTTCGCATTATAAAACCGTGCGGTCATCTGCGAACTCCGTAATGGTATTTGTAATAGGAGCGGTTCGCATGAGTTGTGATGACCGCCTCACAACACATGGGTCTGATGCTTTATTTATAAGATTAATTTGCTCTGTGTCCGATGCCTGCGCTACGGTCCCGGCTCTTACGCGAATGAGTATGTATGGGTACCTACCACTTGAGATTTAATTGAACGAAGATGATTATACTTAACTAAATTTTATTAAATTACACTAATGGAATAATATTTACAGAAAGTACTTATACCTACCTTATTAGGCCTTTTCCATCAAAGCTAGCTTATGTTATGAATTTAGTTCTATAAAAGTATATAGGTACTTAATTAAGGTTTTATACCTGTAGATATTAAGAAGTTCAAGTAATGTAAGCGAATGCTTTTCTTTAGCAAGAAACTTAAAACAACTCTCCAGGAATTCATAAAACCCAATTACAGTTCAAGCGTCTCCTATAAAGAAAGTTCCTAATTTTGTAAATTCTCCATTCTTCTTTTGTATTTAATTGTCAGTCGTTGCATTTTTTCGCATGAAAGTCGAACGAGCAGCGTCGCGTCGGCGGGCAAGAGGCTGAGTGGCTTTGTATTCTTTTGTTTTTTAATTATAACGCCAGCGTCCGTGGGGTGACGGCCCCCCTGCCAAGTTTCTGGTGGAGGTGCTTTCTTGTTAAGCGCGGCGGCGGGCGCTCGCCTCCTACGTGCCTCGGCCATTCATTTTGTAGAAACTTATAACCTGACCCGCGTACTTATGAGCGTCGCCAATAAATATAGCGATGACCGGAGGCGAGGTCCCTGTCGGGCGCGCCACTCGCTCCGCCGCCCGAGCGGGACGGCGCACGCTGTAGGTTGCCGTCGCTCGCGGCGAGGCATTGTTAGCTAAATATCTAGGTGGTCAGTTGGGCGGGCGGGGGCTGGGGCGGCTGAAGACGGGCGGGGGCGGGCGGCGGACGTGCCGGCCCGGCGCCGGCCGATGTATTGAGCGCGTATTGCAGACGCGGTCACGCGCTGCAATATTGCGTTCGCTCTGCGATATTGCCCCTCGGTAACTCAATTTGATAAATTGTACAAACTTCGCTTGCTCTGTATTGCCATCAACTTGATCGACATATTGCGGCGCACATAATGTAACATGCATTTAGATATTTACAGAATATGAATGCATAGCTTATACCTAATACATAAATGTAATAAATTATACATGGTAATTGAAAAATATCCGAAACCTAAGCTAGTTAGTGCTAAGGCACTAACTTTGTTTGATTACCCTGAACAATGTTTGTTTTACGACTTTTCATAATTCAAACCTTTTTTTTATACAAAAATATGAAAATACTCTGTAGTTTGCATATCCTAGACGGCCGAGAAAAGTCACCCGGGGTCTAGTCGGGCGGGGCGGGCTCGCGTGGCTAGTAAAAATGCGCTCGGGCTTGCGGCATGATATACTATAGTATACGCAAATTTTACACATTTCAAATAAACAAAAAATATTTTTATGGCTATCCTGTTTAATTTTGGCCAAAGTCGTAGAACAAACGTTATTCAGGACAGGACCATGATACGATGTTAGTACTTGGAGGTTTCGGGTATTTTTTCAATTACCCTGTATAGTTTGTGTAAATACGTTGTATTGTAGATTATACCTACTGAATTGCCTACATGAAATGCATAGGAAGAATAGATCAGGGCCCTATTCACGCAAATGAATGACACCCCGAACAAGTTGTAGTGACGTTGCAGTTCGTTTCTGACAGCGATCGCCATAAGAGAATTAAAAAAGCATTGTTTTGATCGAAACTTTAATGCAACTGCACTCCTTTAGTTACGTGAATTGGCCTAAAGATCAGCTTTACTTTAATATTTAATTGCAGTTGTATTTTTATAAAACTGTTCTTTTTCAGGAAATTACATATTATATCTGCATACATTTCATTCATACGGTATGGGTTTACGTACATAATGTCCCTTAAACTTAGAAGTAGCTGCTGCGTTTATGTTTAACACACTTTTCGGGGATAAAAAATAAAGCGAGCAATATACGTGGGACACTCAGAAAGTTTTGCGAAACTAAAAAAAATTGTTCTATACGTACATATATTTTTATCAAATCTTTTCAAAGTACTTTCCACCAGCCTCTATACAAAGATTCATGCGCCTAAACCAGTTTTCAAAACACTTTTTCCAGTCCGCCGCAGACACCTCGTTTACAGCCTGCTCGAACGCAGCCAGCGCATCTTCCGGCGACGAAAATTGTATCCCTTTGAGCTGATTTTTTATTTTTGGGAATAAAAAGAAGTCACACGGTGCTAGATCAGGGCTGTAAGGAGGGTGACCCAGGAGTTTGACTGGCGTGCTGTCCAGGAAGTCCCTCGTTTTGAGTGCGGTGTGCGCAGGTGCATTGTCGTGGTGGAGCAGTAGCCCACGGAGCCCTGTGTTTGGTCGCTTGTTGCTTATAACAGAGAAAACTTCTGGCAAACATTTGGTAGTATACCATTCGGCATTAATGCTTCTTTGATCCCGTAAGGGAATTGATACCAAGTGGCCAGTCAAATTAAAAAAGCTAGCGATCAAAATCTTACCCCCGCTTCTAGATCGCTTCACTTTGGTAGGCGTTGGCTCATTTTGAAACACCCAAACAGTCGACTGGCGCTTGGTTTCTGGGTCGTATTGATAAATCCAGGACTCATCACCTGTAACGATGTCGTAAACACGCCGAGACGAGCCTGCTTCAAATTTGTTAAGCATATCACGGCACCATTCCACCCGGGCCTGCTTCTGAGCATCGGTGAGGTTGTGCGGCACCCAGCGTGATACTATCCTCCTCACGCGAAGATGGCTGTGTAGAATCTCGTGAACGCTTCCCGATCCAATCTTCAATATGTGTTGAATCTCCTGATATGTAATTCGCCTATTGTCTTGGATTAAATTTTTCACTGCTAGCACGTTTTCTTCGGTAACAGCCGTCAAAGGGTGACCGCTTCTTTCGTCATCCCCCAAAGTTGGTCGACCGCGCTTGAATTCGTTATACCAACGATACACGGTTGCCTTGGAAGGGCCTTCATCCATGAATGCCATTTGAAGTCTATCGTACGATTCATCCGGTTTCAGGCGACACTTGAAATCGTATAAAATCATAGCTCTAAAATGTTCCCGGCGCAGATCCATATTTCAGTGAGACACAATACTTTGAATTAACTCGCAAAAAATGTGGAGGGAAATTTTGAAATTGGAACTTACTTACTTTTACTTATAAATAATCATATTTTCGAAAAACATTATAACTGGCCAGTCTCCCATATATAAAAACTTTTTTTCGCAATACTTTCTGAGGGGCCTGGTACAGGAAGCGGGTAATATCGGGGCGGGCGACACCGGGCGTTAGTTATGTGTGTAGCGGCCACCACAAACTTGTGTCTTTACGAGCGCGCGGCCCGCACTACAACAAGCTTTAGCGTTTTCGTTCCAACTGGACATTTTTTGCCAGACTTTTGGAACGTTACGGAGAAGCCGTATACGATTAGAAATCACTGAAAAACTAAAATTTTAGACTCTTTAATTATACCTAAACGTAATAAATAAAATGTAATATTTGCACACCTACAGTAAGAGTTGTTAATAATTTTGTTAAGAACTTTCTGTACCTTATTCACGCAAATAAATGATTATATCAACAAACAGAATAAAAATTAGCCCCTCGTGTGCCAAACCACCTGTTAAAGGTCACCGTCCATTGTTTAACTATGTAACCTGGCAGTTGAGCTCTTAGTTTATCGATAGCATCCATCTCTACGCATATCTTAAGAATTGAGAGTTAGATTTTCTTAAAGCTAGAAGAGACGGCAGTCACTTCGCGTAAAACTAGGAACTGTTCACATTCGAGCAGCAGACTCGGGGTAGTCTGCTGCCCGATCAGCAGCTGGCTTAGCTGGCACAGCTGGGTAGCTGACACAGTTGGAGTAGCTGGCATGCTGACCTGGCAGCATGCTGGCGTAGCTGACACAGCTGGTGTAGCTGGCACAGCTGGCGTAGTTGGCGCAACTGGTAAAGGCCCGTGAGCTGAGGTGGCGTGCAGTGTACCGTGCCATGTGTGCCACCGAGGAGGGTGCGGCCGACGTTAGGCCATAGGGGTAGAGGGGGCTCACCTGATTGTGGTGGGCCGGGACCTGTCGGGGGTGGTTGTGTGAATACTCACGGGTTCCCACGCCCAGGTAGTTGAAGGAACACCGTGGTGGTTTTAGTCGGCAAGAGTCCGACACTGGCTCCGCCTAACCCGGGCGGAGTGCGTCCGTGAGGATGTACCCAAGGCAAAAAAAAAAATTGGTACTGTTCACATTGACTCAACTATTAAAATGATAGATAAGTTCAATTTAAAATTATAGTATAACATTCCTACTACACAGTAGTTTAAGGGGAATCCGTACCGATTTCTGCTGCGAAACAGTAATGCTTGCATTGATGTGTTCCGGTGCGAAGGGTACGGGTGCCGGTGAAATTACAATTACATGAGACTTTCCATCTTCATTTCTTCTTATTCAGTTTGGCGAACCGACAAATCCATTATAGGCAACAGCCTAGGTGGTAGGTATTGCAGTTGTTATGGGCAAAAGTTCGCCAACCTATAACATAAAAAAAAAACTCCTAGCGACTTAGGGCAAAGTTCATCTACAAAATAACAGATGTTTAATTTGTAAACAGCCGTTTAACAGCACAATTTTGCCTTGTTAACAAGTTGTTAACGTCTTAAACGTCGATTATTTCGTTTGTGAAATAGCCCCTTAATGGTGTTCAAAAGCGATGGTTTAACCACCTGTTACTATTTGTGAACTGCCACAAACTTTTAACCCGTTCTCTGCTCTGCGTAAAAAAGTACGGGCCATAAAGAAGTTTTTGTGTTGCAAGGTATTCACTTGTGATTATAAACAGATAAAACTTTAAATTGATAAATCACGTGATTAGACAGAACTATTACGAAGATTGACTGCCTCGTTGGTCTAGTGGCGAGCGCGACTGCTGAGCGTGGGGTCCTGGGTTCGATTCCCGGATTGGGCAAAGTGTTATTGGGTTTTATCCTTAGAAAATCCTCAGTAGCAGCCCGGAGTCTGGATTTGTGCCCGGTCAATGGCAATAGGCTCGCCCCCTATTACATGGGACTATAACATAACTGGCGAAATGTGGGTGTACTATTACATCTCTGCCTACCCTTTCGGGCAAATACAGGCGTGATGTTATGTTATGTTATGTTGTTATGTTATTACGAAGATTAATATTCTTTACTCATCAATCTTTTTTGGAAGATCAACATCGTTTGATTGTTGTCTATTTGAGCTATAACAATTACATATAATCCGTTTTCCTTCAAGTCAATGTAAATTGATTAATTAAGATTTAATCGTTGCTTTTATGTCTGGATATTTGGGGGTAAAACCAGACCGAGTTATTATAGTCCTTGTCTACTTCGCAACAAATGTAGACTTCTAATTGTTTAACGTATGACGAACGTACAAGAATAGTATCGAAAAAAAATTGTTTTGTTAGTCAAAATAAGGAAAACTTTGTACTGTTAGCAGAAAAGGAAAAACAATATCATAGCGGGAAGTGAGCGGCGGGAGAGCGGCGCGCGGCGGTGCGGCGGCGGAGCGGGCCGGATGCGGGTTGCGTGTGGCCGCGGCTTCAGCCGAGAAAATGATTTATATTGTTTGTGTAGCGGAGGCGCGGGGGCCGAGGGGGGCCGCTTTCTCAAGCAGATCCAGTCCACTGCAGATATGGGCGAGTATTATTATTGATCCGGCTCGGGCGGTCGGCGGTCGGCATTTCCTACCGCTCATACTCGGGCGGGCGGGGGTGCCGGCCGCCCGAGCATATTTATTGAGGCGCGCGGGACGGCACACGACGTAAAACTTATTATAACGACGCAGACCATCTACAACGGTGCACTAACCTTTAATGAGAGGCGTAGGGCGCCGCGAGGGCGGAGGGGCGAGCGCCGCGACGCCTCACCCAATCCTAACGCGTTATGATATTATATCAAGTCATATTGGCCAATCCCCGCTCGTTATGATATTGTAGGCGGGCAGGGAAGTGCAGCCGAAAGTTTTCCGGGTTGGGCGGGCAGTTTTATGATTTACAGTTATGAATATAATGGGGTGCGCGTCTGGGTGGTAGGTACCTATCACTCCTATCATAGGTACAAGACAGTTTTGATATAGGTATCTATAGAGCAGATACATGAAAGTATAGGTAGGTCCTAACTATATGGGCACAGATTTTCAAGGTGCCTAGCCTTATAGTAATGTTTGATTTTGATAATTTAGTAAACAATTTGTGATCTAAATTGGTATATACCTACCATTATCCGTCTATAATTAATGTCAATATAATCAGTTTTGGAAAAAACATGTACGTGGGACACTCAGAAAGTTTTGCGAAACTAAAAAAAATTGTTCTATACGTACATATATTTTTATCAAATCTTTTCAAAGTACTTTCCACCAGCCTCTATACAAAGATTCATGCGCCTAAACCAGTTTTCAAAACACTTTTTCCAGTCCGCCGCAGACACCTCGTTTACAGCCTGCTCGAACGCAGCCAGCGCATCTTCCGGCGACGAAAATTGTATCCCTTTGAGCAGATTTTTTATTTTTGGGAATAAAAAGAAGTCACACGGTGCTAGATCAGGGCTGTAAGGAGGGTGACCCAGGAGTTTGACTTGCGTGCTGTCCAGGAAGTCCCTCGTTTTGAGTGCGGTGTGCGCAGGTGCATTGTCGTGGTGGAGCAGTAGCCCGCGGAGCCCTGTGTTTGGTCGCTTGTTGCTTATAACAGAGAAAACTTCTGGCAAACATTTGGTAGTATACCATTCGGCATTAATGCTTCTTTGATCCCGTAAGGGAATTGATACCAAGTGGCCAGTCAAATTAAAAAAGCTAGCGATCAAAATCTTACCCCCGCTTCTAGATCGCTTCACTTTGGTAGGCGTTGGCTCATTTTGAAACACCCAAACAGTCGACTGGCGCTTGGTTTCTGGGTCGTATTGATAAATCCAGGACTCATCACCTGTAACGATGTCGTAAACACGCCGAGACGAGCCTGCTTCAAATTTGTTAAGCATATCACGGCACCATTCCACCCGGGCCTGCTTCTGAGCATCGGTGAGGTTGTGCGGCACCCAGCGTGATACTATCCTCCTCACGCGAAGATGGCTGTGTAGAATCTCGTGAACGCTTCCCGATCCAATCTTCAATATGTGTTGAATCTCCTGATATGTAATTCGCCTATTGTCTTGGATTAAATTTTTCACTGCTAGCACGTTTTCTTCGGTAACAGCCGTCAAAGGGCGACCGCTTCTTTCGTCATCCCCCAAAGTTGGTCGACCGCGCTTGAATTCGTTATACCAACGATACACGGTTGCCTTGGAAGGGCCTTCATCCATGAATGCCATTTGAAGTCTATCGTACGATTCATCCGGTTTCAGGCGACACTTGAAATCGTATAAAATCATAGCTCTAAAATGTTCCCGGCGCAGATCCATATTTCAGTGAGACACAATACTTTGAATTAAGTCGCAAAAAATGTGGAGGGAAATTTTGAAATTGGAACTTACTTATTTTTACTTATAAATAATCATATTTTCGAAAAACATTATAACTGGCCAGTCTCCCATATATAAAAACTTTTTTTCGCAATACTTTCTGAGGGGCCTGGTATAATTTTTATCCTATAGGTAATTTTCCGTCTTAAAACATTTTTATTATCTAAGTATTGTATTTTTATTATTTGTTTGTTAACTATGGTCGTATGTAAAAACGGTTTGTCTGATTGAAAAGAAACCTGCACTGTAAGAAAGTCATATAGGGTATTACCCCCTCGGGATCGAAGTTGGATACAAAAATACTTACCTGCTTATGTTAAACTATGACTCCGGTTCTACAGATTTTCGTGGGCTGAAATCACAAGGGAATACACGTCCTAAAATATTGTTTAGAAAACAGGAATTATTTACACGACTGCCCAAAAAAAAGAGTGTAGTGTGTTTTACAATACTTAACCCTGTTTATGCTAAACGCGAAATGTTAAAAGTATCATGCTATAAATAGAAAGCTGAGTAGAAGTGAATTTGAAATTTTACAAAAAAAATATAATTTTATTTCATTCATTCTTTCATTTCAGCCGAAAGAAGTCCACTGCTGGACATATGCCTCCCCCAAGCATCGTCACAACGACCGGTAGATAATTTTATAATGATCATTTTATTATTGTTTGATACTTTTATTTGTTAGAATTTATTTAGGAATGCTATGTGTATAAATTCCGTGTGTTCCGTGTGGTGCCGGACGTAAAGAATTGCACCACCCTATATCTCCTCATCGGTGTCATAAAAGGCGACTAAGGGATTCACCAGAGGATGGGCAGCAGCGTTCTCTGAGTATTTAACCAACCAACTGCGATCACCAACCCGCCTGCCAAGCGTGGCCATTATGGCATATCCCCAAACTGCTTGGGGGAGGCCTATCTCCAGCAGTGGATGTTTTTGGCTGAAATGATGATGATGATGATATATAAATTTGCATGTCTGTAGAATGGGTGGAATATGTCTTGGTTAAACTATTGCATTGTAACAACTTATGTAGGAACCATATTTCGTGTAAATTAATAAATGAATTGAATTGAATTGAAGTAACACAACAGCACAACATGATCAGGACGGCATCGCAACGCTGGTCGTCAGCCGAGTGAGTCTTATGATGACATTTCAACGGCGCTCTCTATCCAATATCACATTCTCCATCTCGACCGTGAGCGGAGGAACGTTTGATTTTATTTTCGTCGATTTTGCAGAATCGTGACCTGAAACGTAGATAAGGATTTGTTGCGCAACTTTCATCTGCGACTTCGTCGAGCCTAGCGATAATTCTGATTTAATACCATCCAACCTTCTTAGTACAAGTAACGTTGTCTGCTCGGAATTGTTCTTAAAAACAACAAAAAAAAAAGTTAAAAAAGTTTTTTCTTGTTTTTTTGTTTACGCACGAATTAATAGTTCGAAATAGTGTTACAGATTACGAATCAAGAAATCTATAAAAGAATACTGTTCTAAGCTAACTCATTAACTTCGTAATTGTTTAGAATTTGTTGCAATAAAATCGTATTGAATTAAACAGCGTCCTTGTTCAGCAAATGAGTTGATAATAAAACGATAATAAACAAGCGCCTTTGTAACAAACTATAACAGATCGGTAATTGCTTCCACGATACCTCCTCGCGTTATTACGCCTTTTACGACGCCGTATGGGGTGAATAAAACATTTTTACGAGCGGCCATGGGTGCTATAATACATACACGCACACACATGGCTAGGTACATGCCTACAGGTAATAAAGTATAAACTCAATATACACATTTGTACCTGTCCCTTATATGCTGCGATCGTAAAGGCGATATAAAAACTTCTTTATAATAAGACAATGGTTGGTACTTGAACACACTTCAAGCAAAACCGGCCCTTTACTGTCCCACTGTTGTGCATTGTACAATCAACAGCACATTGATGGTAAAAACACCAGTATAAGAAGATTCTGTTTAGTATAAAATTTACATAGGTACTAAGCCAGTTACGCTTATAATGGTTTTGTTACCATTACACTTTTAGTTGGTATCAGTGTTGTTTTTTAGTGTTGTTAAGAGCTTAGTGTTATGTTATGTTGAGGCCCTACTCAGAGCTAAGTGGCGCCTTATCAGTAAAAAAGTAATTACTCGCTGAGTACATCATTTGTCGAAAATATTTTTGAACAATTGAAGTACAAGTACTGTAGTTTAATCAGAAACTGTTAACTCTGTAAGTTATAGTTCGCCGTAGTTGTAGATAGAAAAAGTGCGAAAAACTACCACTTTTAGCAGCTTTAAGGCTCCGTATGTCAAAAGAAAAAAACGGAACCCTTATAGGATCACTTTGTAGTCCGTCTGTCTGTCTATCCGCCTGTCAAGAATTTTTCTATCAGAACCGAGTAAAGGTATGAAGTTGAAATTCATATCAAATATTAAAGCCGACAGTCCTTTGGAGTAAAAAAAAATTCAAGCTTCTAAGTCAACGCAATCAAAGGATACGGCCATTTAAGTCTCATATTTTGATACTCGCAAACACACTCATCATAACCAAAAGGGTACTTCCCGTTGACCTAGAACGTTGAAATTTGGCAAGAAGCAACGTCTTATAGCACAAGTAAAGGAAAATATCCAAAAATCATGAATTTGTGGATATATCATAGAAAAAAAATATTGTTTGTGATTACAAACTTACAATTGCAGTTGGAGAATCAACCGTGGTGTAGAACGATTTATAGTAGATTTTGTTTTTAAACAACAGCATGAAAGAAAAACATTTGTTTTGGCTTGCTTAGATAGTTTAAAGTATAGCATAAACATACAACATAGATAATACAATAAAATCATAAAAATATCATACAACCAGATTCTACTACTTATTTTTTCCACTGTAAAGTTAAGTTTGTCCTTCAATCCGACTTACCATGTCTTTAGAGAAATGTTACGGAGGTTACTTAGTTAATGAATTTCAGTAAGTTAATTATTAATAAAAATAAGGCAAACAGACGTGTTGCGGTGGTACCTGCGTAAGAAAGAGATGCAAATATGAAAGACATCAACGCGTAGTGCTGCACCTTTGGTGAACTCTCATAAATTAAATCAGTTTCTTTGGGGTATCAGATTGAGGGGTGGTACCACAGACAATGTAATGTAATGTAACCTTAGTGCGCGAGTCCGACTCGCACTTGGCTGATTTTTTCCTATCTACAACTACAGTAAATTATAATTTACAGAGTAAATAGATTCTGTTTAGACTACAGTAACTATTACCTGTACTTCAATTGTTAAATATTTTTTATCGATAAATGATGTACTTACTTAGCGAGTAATTACTTATTTACTGATGAGGGGGCGCTACTACTAAGAGCTAACTCTTAGTATTAGGGCCTCAATTGTTAAAAACGAATTTTCGATAAATGATGTATTCAGCGAGTAATATTTTTTTACTAATGGGGGCGCCATTTTACTGCTACATGAGCCTTAAGAGCTAGTACCTACTATAAAATGTTTTTAAACATAGGTTTAAAAACATTTTATAGTAGGTAGGTAGGTAGGACATAGGTATAGACCTATGTCCCTATGGCTACCTCACTGCTCCTTTGTACTAGTCTTTGTAAAATGCGAGTTAGTTAAACTTTGAATTTAATGATGTTAATCTATCATAACTTATTTTTTCAGCAGCTGTTTCAATATCCGTTATAGCCAAAGTTTTCTTGTTTTCGTAAGTACCGATCTACTGAAAATTCTTATACTGTAAGGTATATGATAATGATTTTGTAGAATTATAATTTTTCAGGAAGTATTTTTCAGCAGACACACGGCAGTGTGTTTAACCAAGTTCAGAAAAAAATGTTGCGTTTATTCTGTTACATCCTACTAATATTATAAACGTGAAGGTTTATGAGGATGTATGGATGTATGTATGGATGTTTGTTACTCTTTCACGCAAAAAAACTACTGTATGGGTTTTAATGAAATTGGCATCATCATCATCATTTCAGCCGAAAAACGTCCACTGCTGTACAAAAGCCTCCCCCAAAGGGGGGGGGGTATGCCATAATCACCACGCTTGGCAGGCGGGTTGGCGATCGCAGTTGGTTGTTTAAATACTCAGAGAACGCTGCTGCCTATCCTCTGGTGTATCCCTTAGTCGCCTTTTACGACACCCATGAGAAGAGAGAGGGTGGTGCAATTCTTTACGTCCGGCACCACACGGAACGCAAATTTGATATAACCCAGATACAGGCTACTTTTTATCCTGGGAAGATGAACAGTTTCCGAAGGATGCGGGGTAAACGACATCCACGCGGGTGAAGCCACGGGCACAGGCTAGTGTTGTATATTTTACTAATGATGATGATGATGATGATACTGTCTTATACACTTACTACAAAAATATTACTCATTGTTAAAAGTTTGATTGAATTGCATTGTTCGATTTAACAGATAGTCGGAAGCATGGGTGCACGGGTGCTACGGGGACCGCCAGACACCGGGCCGCGGGTGAACACATGGCTCCACTCACTCAAATAGATTGCGTCATAGCGTAATGTCGTCCCCGAGCGCAAAACAATTATAGACACAAAATGAATAAAGTATCGCCGTCCACCTCCACTACTCGCTCTCGTTTCATCTCCAACGATGTTTCTTTGTAATCTGCTGTATTCGCGTAATGTAACATTTGTTGAACGAAGATACAATTTATATATTTTTATTTTTTACTCTGGGGACACTTTTTCGACCCTCGTCCGAGCGGTCTCTTTGAAAAGTGGACATCGGAACGCGAGGGAAGGAGCCCCCGAGGACACTGGACAGAAAATGCGTTGTAAACATTGCGACTACATTCAATTTCCCGTCATTTTTCAAACTGATAAATAATTCTGTCATCGAACGTTCGGACAGGGGTCGCTATGAAGTGATTGTCGATGGAAGGACGCCGGCGCCATAAAAAATAGCGGCCGATGAGACGCGGCCTCTGCTTCTCGTATGTGCGCGATAAATTTCTTTTTTATTATCAGATATCGAGGGACTCGGGAATCGAATAAAGCGCTCATATTTAATTCATAAGATACCGGCCATACAACACTACTCCGGACTATTTTATTTAAGATGTTGAAAGATTACGGATACTGGATGCGTACTTATTCTAAGCAGTACCCTCGGCCAACTTCTGACTCTATCAATCATGCATAATATTGCGACGTTGGAAGTTTGACATTGTATTCAATATGTTATGGAAAAACATACCTAATTTAGTGCTTTGATATCTCACCTTTCGGACTTCATATATCTATTACTTGTACACCTTGATAATATTACGTACAATATAGAAGGACGTACGTAACCGTCATGATGTTACAACAAGTAAGAGCATTGAATGTTATATTATACTAGTCGTGTGCCCGATGGGATTTCCCATCGGTAACATCTTAGCACAGACCAGTAAGCTTCTAAACGCCTATTAGCCGGATACTTCCGGTCACAAAGCATATGCAGTAGCACTGCATATCTTACGCCCAGCCACAAATCGGGACGTCACTCAGTCACGAGTGGCACACATCATATCACCGAACATTTGAGCCGACCAATCATAACGCGCCGTCCGCCCCCGGACCCCGCCAACATTTTACGACTGTGTTCTCATGCAAAACATTGTTTATGTGGCGTCTTGAGGTTTACTGGTCTGTGCATCTTAGAAACCATCTGAATTTTCTCCCCCTATTTAACCCCCTTAGGGGATGAATTTTCAGAAATCCTTTCTTAATGCTCACCTTAATTGTCTAAGGAACTCCTGTGCAAAATTTCATCCGCCTAGACCCACCGCTTTAGGCTATGCGTTGTCTGTCAGTCAGTTTTAAGAATTCTATTAAGTAGATTGATAGTGGAATTTATAAATACTTATTTGTGGCGATACTTGGGGAGGCCAGCAGTGGACGTCTTTCGTCTGAAATGATGATGATAATTTATAACTTATTAGACGAAAGTGATTAAGTAGCATTAGTTGCTCTTTAATAAAAAACAAACACATGTAAGATGTAAAATGACACCTTACATAAAATGTGAAATACGAAAACGTAATGGGAAGGAAATAAATTCAAATTATTTAATTTATCTTGCAGTGCGTCTTGCGTCCGGCAGATGTGTTCAATACATTTAGAGTCCAGGCGAGAAGGGCCGGGGGTCACTAGCTGTATTAAATAACTCTCCGACAGCTAAATGAGTAGGGGACGCGAATAACCTCCACGAAGGATTATTCCGAATGTTTTCGCTAATTTATGCAGTTTAATTTAAGTGTTTAATGAAATATATTATTTTTTGATATTCTAAGTACAGTAAGTTTCGTGTTGTTAAAAGCATATGTACATATCATATACGGGAATGTAAATATTTCGAATAATCTGTGAATTAAAAATAACCTTTTATTATGAGCTTAAGATATTCTATGACAGGGCAATGATTTCCCTTCTCACTTTCCAAGTTTTGTTCTTCTACGATTTGAGGCTAACCTTTTAGGTAGAAAGTCTAACAGTATGTATGTTATTTAAATATACGTTGGAAGTTCCATGATTCCAGGTTCAGAGGTAAAATGGGTAGAAGTACCTGAAAACATCTAGCATGCTCAATCACTCAAAAAGAGCGTCGTCAGTTCAGCGCCTTATAGTCTATAGTGCGTGATAAATGAGAAGGGTTCTGTTTCTCAATGGGATGTTGCTGACGTCACCGAAAGACGTAAATGGAAGTTAAATTTGATACCACGAGCAGTGTTTACGGTAGCCAAAGCGCGGTGGCTAAAGCGCTGGCGTATTGTACCAGGAGTCGCAGGTTCAAATCCTGCTCGTGAGCGATTTTTTCCTTTCCATAATTTAGATTTCGCTTGGTATGCGTAAATGCGTAAAAAATAATAAAATAATGATAAATGAGGTAAAGTATATTGTAATAATTATTACAGAACACTCTTGATTTAGTGAATTGCTACAAGAATAGTAACAGAATTAAGAATAACCCGCTGGATTTGTCCGTCGCTGTAAGGAACAATAAAGAAAATTACGATACCTACACCACCTTTATTAGTACCTCGAATCTTATTGAAGACACATTATTTTTGGATATTATTGTATATTTTACGTAGCTACCCATGCAATTTCATATACCTACTTATTGAAGTTCCTACCTATTCTTGTATAAAAATTATATATAAAGGTACATTTACGATCTTTGATGTAAATAATTCACATATATATTTAATCAATTAATTTGTAGGTATGACTATCACATTACCTATTGGCTATGTGCACGACAGGAGCGCCAAGTAAAGTACAATTTAAAATATTTCTAAAATATACGCCGATATTTGTAAAATAAGAACAGGAAAGCATAAAATATAATTTACATAATACATATATCTTTCCAGAAAACGCTGTTTCTCATACTCTGGTGAATCCCTTAGTCGCCTTTTACGACACCCATGAGAAGATATAGGGTTCTCTGAGTATTTAACTAACCAACTGCGATCGCCAACCCGCCTGCCAAGCGTGGTGATTATGGCATATCCCCCCAACATATGCTTGGGTGAGGCCTATGTCCAGCAGTGGACGTCTTTCGGCTGAAATGATGATGATGATGATATATCTTTCCAACCTGGAGCTGTGACAAAAGGAAGAAAATTTGTTTTAGCAGAACATGTGAGAAAAATTTAAAAAGTAAGAATTAATGGCCAAAGTTTTCCGAAAATAACATTGTTAGGCGAACTTCAGTGACATTGACACTCTACAAACCATCTTTAAATGTATGTACTCTAAATAGTGCCTTAATTATTAATTTCCAGTAAAGTTACTCTGTTTTAACAATTATAACTAATCAGTGAAGTCGTATAATAATTATACGGAAGTAACTTGCTATTTCTTTTATACAGCTGTTAAGTACCCATTTCTTTCTTTGCTCCAATTTCCAGGAAACTTGTTAAATTTACACAAACTATTCTTCTGATCATTTGTGCAGTTCACAACACAACAATCCTCATGACCCATTTCCTCCTTTAGCTCATAAACATCGAAAAGACAGCGAATTAACGTGGAAATACAAAACACAGTCCCGATATGTTTCACATTTCTGCCACAGCGTGCGCTGCGATCGATTTGACTGTCCCACTGTTACCATGCTAGGTAATAATGATTCTAGAAACAAAGTACCTTAAAGAGTTCATAAGTGTTAATAACTGTCAGTTGTGTTACATTGTTTACTAGCCTATGCTCGCGGCTTCGCCCGCGTGAAAAAAAATGATTTTTTACAATCCAGGTTATGTTCGATCAGAAATAACATAACTAATTTTAAAATTACTAACAAACTAAAATTTCATCCAAATCCGTTCAGTTTTACAGCGTGATTGAGGAACAAACATCTTCACAAACTTTCACGTTCATAATATTAATAGGATTAATTAATTAACAATACACCATTTATATAATAAAGGTAGGCTACATGCAGTGCTTCACTGATTAATACAACTTGATATCTGATACATGAATGGAAAAAAAAGACGCAGTAAAAATAAAAATTTCAATTAAAAATTAATAGCTTTGTCCAGCATGAATAATGCGAGAAAACCCAGTCCTATATTAAATCGAACGAATGTAAAGGTGCTTTTCCATCAGACCTATGTAAGGCAGCTAAGCGGTGAGCAAGGACAAAGTCCAACGACGTTTGATTTTCGTGGTTTATTTAGCTCATGTTAGCCCTGGTTAAAATGAGTTCAATGATGCGAGGTTTTTTATGTACTCCCTGAAAGAGAGATGCGAGCTGAGGATGCGAGCTATAAGGATGCGAGCTAAGGATGCAAGTTAAGGATGCAACTGGCACTTCACTTCACTCGCCGCTACCCAACCGCGCTGTAACTATTGCTTAGTTTGTATCGCGCATCTTACCCGCTCCGTTACACCACTTAGCTTTGGTGTAAATATACATATAATTTCATAGCTTAGCCTTGCCCTTGCTCACCGCTTAGCTTCCTCGCATAGTTCTGGTGGAAAGGCACCTTATACTCTGGAAACGGCAATGTATAGCGCCACCTGTGTCGATGACCGTGAACTACGGACGCGGGGACGCGGCCCACACTCTGGTGGATTCATCCTGATAAGTTTTAATCACACACAGTTGATAAGAGTGTCTTTCCATCCGACTTTCAAAAAAGTTAAGATACATGCAGATCTTGAGATAAAAAAAATGTAGGTACCTAAGTCATGTTGTCATCGTCTCTTGATTAATAAACGTATTAAAATATGTTTTTGTATTTATTATTTATTGAAATCCATACGTATACCTATCAATATTAAAAAGGTAGACTTTCAGTTAGTAATTCAGTTAGCTCGTTTAAGACGGAATGGGAATAAAATAATACAAGATATATCAAAACAATCTTCAATCTTGGTGCGCAAACAATGTCATTGTTTGGTACGAGTGTATGAACCGAAAAGTCGTCTTAAATCCTTGTCACAAAGGCATCTAACAAATTCTGTCTAGAAATATTATTTGTCTAGGCGAAGCGAAACCTGAACCTGTATGTATTAATTATTAACAAACGTTTGTGTTATTCAAATTTCCAGAGTTCTTTACGGCACATGATGTAGAGATTTCTTCAAAATCCATACGGCGATTGCGACGAACAAGCCTGATAGGAACTCAGTTTATATTTTATTCATACATTGTATTGTTGGAATATCAATTGCCTCGCCCGGCGGTAGGTAAAGGGTACATTTCCAATCCGCACGGGATTCACTTAGATTTGAAGGAAAATAGATTTCGATTTCCAAAGCTGCGACAAAGCAATCCGATATATTTTTCAGACAGATATTGCTAGCGATTTCTTTTGAGCTTTGAAATATAAGGGAGGGAATTTAAAAAGATTTCATGTATTTTCTTTTCTACATAGAAATAAAAACTGACTGAGTTGAGTAGGTGTTTGTTATTTAGGGGTAGTAATTTACTACATATAGAACGTGAAAAGTTTTTAATAATTTTGAGTGGGTTTTGATATGGTTTATTCGTGATATATCCATGGTGATGTATAATAGTTTATTTTTCCATATTTTTTTATGGATATAAATATAATGAGGTTCAACCAAAGACATTTCTATACTACGTCAGTATAATACCTTTATGGGTTCAACTTATACGCCCGTGCGCCCTTTCCATGTTATGACTTTTTAAGATGTCATGTTACAATAAAAAAAATTGGCCACCTACGTAAACTATATGTGTAAAAGATTTTGGTCTAAAATAATAATTGACATATCATTTATTCATGAAGTTGAAAGTTGAGTTCAATCAACGACTCTGGTGCATAATGTCAAGGGAATAATGAGTTTAAAAAGTCAGACTAATAGAGAAAGGTCACCGTCGTCGTTTAAATACGGAGACGGGTTGTTTCCTCTTTTTTAATTTTGGCAGGCAGACAATGCACCAAAGGAAAACATTAAAGGGGAGAACTCCGACCCCTTTCCGAAGTGATTAATTTATTATGTTCTTTGTTTCTGTTTTGATTTTGGTAACATGAAACAATAAGGACAGATACAATGATCATACAGTAAAATGTGTATTACTCAACAATTATTGAAATTATGATGGGTAATTAAAAGAACACTATTGAGTAGACATTATTGTATAATTGTATAATACTGACCACTACTGATTTACTACAGATATTAGATGGCAGCCTTGATTCAAAATTTGGCTATATTTTATATTGTAATAAAATGTAATGCATAAGAAATTATACAATATAAAAAATGAATTGTCTATTTACGTAATGTATACCGCTAAAAGCTCCGGTATAAGTTATGTATCAAACCCGTAAAAGTATCACTCGTGCAATATAAAAGTTAACGACACAAGAAAACGCGTTTTCCACAACATTAAAGATAACAACAATACGGGGGCGAGCGAGTGTAGAGCCTCCCGCGAGGGTGGCGGGCGGGGGTCGAGAAAAATTCAATATTAATATGAAGGAGGTGCGAGCGAGAGGCACATTCCATCCCGTTCACGCGGCCAATGGCGAGCGCCGCCGCCGCTGCGATATGATGAATTTATGGATGTAATAAAAGCGAGGTACGCGATTGGAGGAACGGTCAGGGAGAGCTTATTTTCTTTTTATTTTCATATTTGGAATGTCGGTCTTAAGTCGCTTGCAGTTCGTCGTGCACGTCTGTCGTTTCTTCTCTGGACTTATGAAGTGGCTATACCCCACTACCATTTGATGATTTATATGTTGATGCATATATGTGTAATAGGTACTTACATGAGACATATTTACACAAAACGTGAAGGCTTTATTTTGTATACTAACATGGAAATCCTCTATAATAAAGTACGCAAATTGATGACTTTAACTTACATCAATTAAAAAGTAACATTGTGCTAAATCGTTGTGTTGTATTGAATGACGACAATGTTTTTGAGACGCTGAAGTTTGTGTGGTAAGGCTGAGGGGCACTCGTTGTACAAAGGCTCGTAACTGGCAGTTGATTGAGGCGTGAACGACGCTCGACCGCCGGTCGGGGTTTCTTTCTTGATTTGCTACTCGAGTGGCCGAAACGACACTTCTATTTGCATGAGCTGATTTTGGGTATTCCGTTTTAAATCAAGGAGATGACGCTAAGACCGAGAATTCGTAATGCGATGTTTTTCAGGTGTCTTTGTGTAGAGGGTCGTGTTGTTGTAGCATGGAGAAATACTAATAATAGGTTTTACAAATCTAGGTCGAGATGAAAATTTCCTAGAAATGAAAATTCTTGTTTGCGTTAGTGACAAAGAAAATCTCTTCTTTGATACAAAGTTAAACATTAGTGAGGATGAGTTATATTATAACATAGGTAATAAAACTAATACGAATGTAAAGTAGTATGAAAACATTGGAAGTGTAGTGATTGAAGATGGTCGCCAATCAAATGAATTGAAGTAACTAACCGTGCGGCCGCAGGTCACTGGCCCGTGGTCTCAGGATTTCACCATAAAGTTTTTTCAGAAAATTTGTACCTTAAGGATAGCGGGAAGTATAATTATTATAGTGTTGAGAACACAATGGTTACATTAGGAACATCATCAAAAAAAATCAGCTGATCCCTACATTTTGTCGAGTTACCTGAACACAAATGTAGGAATCAGCAGATTATTTTTTTCATGATTTCTGCGTTGGCTTAGTAAGAATTATTCATAATGATGAGTACAATGACCCCTTAACAAGTTTGGTATAAACTAGAAGTAAGGTTGTATAGGTCTACTGCAAGTTTTTTAAGAAATCAGATCCACTAGTAAATTTTTAGGTACGCTTATATAAAGACATTTCAAAAGCAACTTTAAAACTCAAAGCACTGAAACTAATAAAAATAAACGAAACATGTTACATAAGCAGCTATCCGCTGGTGAATGATCAGTACATTATGTGAAGGGAATTGATACCGTCAATATAATGGATTTGAAACCGTTCAAAAGGCAGAGCCGTGACAGCGGCAAAGACAACGCAGACAAAATAAATAGGAGGGCGGCAGTGATCCAGCCAGGCGGAAGTATTGGGGATCTGCAACCGCCGCGCAGTTTTGAAGTCCAATTATATCGCAGGCAGGTGGCAGCCTCCGGCGACTATCCTGCCGACGCTCAACCCTTCAGCTCAAGAATCACTGCAGACGTCGACGCTCTTTGAACACGTTCAATTAGTCAACTGGATCAGACAGGTTCTGTTCTGCCTGTATTCAACGGTTAGTGTGATTTCAGGAAAATCCATAGTTTTATTTATGAATAAATTATGCTGTTCTTTGTTATTTTAACATGCTACAATAATGGAATCTGTAAACATTGTTTCTTTAAGTAAACTAAAGAATCGCACGGAATATAAAGTTTTTGACTCAGACCAAAAGAATAAGATAGACGGTGCGCGAAGAACTAGCGAATGAAGCCGTAAAAGGACTACAAAATAATAAAAAATTATTCATTTAAAAAACTTTTGTATTAAATTGAGTTATTATGGTACACATAGAAATTGTTGCAATACAAACAATAAACAATTATACAATCAGGATACAACAGTCAAAGGGTTTTAGTGAAACCTTGTCTCCTAAACTAGGATATCCTGTATCTGAGGAGACAGGCGAATGAAGCCAGAAAAAGGTACACAAAATGGCAAAGGAGTACCTACTATTCCGCCCACAGTGTTCAAGAGCCACGATTTGGAGCATACACTACTCAAACTAAAAGAATAAGATTGACCCTCCCGGCGGCTGCGGCTCGTGAACACTGTGCGCGGGATAGTAGGTACTCCTTTGCCATTTTGTAAGTATACCTTTTTCTGGCTTCATTCGCTAGTTCTACGCGCTCCGTCTACCTTATTCTTTTGGTCTGAGATTGCGCGTATGTTTAACTCGTTTTACTATAGGTTACCACTATATTATACCAAAATGTGAATACAAAATTCTCGTACCTATGCGTTCTGGCATGAAAGTTTATTGACATTAAAATGGTAATAGAGATACATTTATAATGGAACTCCAACAATATATGGAATAGATAGTACACCGATACCCACATATTTTACGTATAAAGCGAGCACTTCACCGTAACAGTGTAGTGGAGTACAAAGCCGAAGTTTTCCCCGCAGCGAGATTCCTTTTTCTTTGTTTGGTGTATTTATTGTAAATCTACTCATAGCAGCCGCCCGCCCGTTAGAAGTATTCCGACATAACTTTTGGCTCGAGCACCTTATGTACCTACTGTTGGTATCGTTCCGTTTTAATGCTTTTATTTTTCTGTTTTTATGTACATGGTTTAGGACAGCAAACTTTTTTGATGTTTTGTTGGTTATGTACGTTTTTTTGGGTCGAAATCAATTCATACTTAATTTGGCTATCATTTGGGCGCTATCCTTTATCAATTTATTATTTAAGTTATATTAAGGGTCGGTTTTTCAATTGACAGATAACGTTTTTCTGAAGACAATATTTTTTTTATAGGATAAAGTAAATTGAATTTAGAACGTTGTGTGCACTAAGTTTGTGAATTCAAAACATCATTAAACCTATTTACTTCTCCCTCCATGGTGCCGAATTTATCATACAACCTTTTTTAATTTGTTAAAAACTCAACTTATTTGCTTTGCGCGCGCCAGTTTCTTTTCACGTCATATTGTTAATATTAGGTTAAAAACAAGAAACTTGAAAACAAGTGAAAAACCTAAAATGCACAGATCTATTACCCTAAAATGAGTGGTTCTAGCGACGAGGAAGTTTATTTGACGCAAACAGAATTGACTAAAACTGTTAATAATGCACAAATGAGCTTTCTCCCTCAACAATCACGTGAAAAGTATTTGAAACAATACGATATGTTTAACATGTGGCGACTAGATAAAGGAACCAAAACATTCTCAGAAAACGTTTTGCTCATTTACGCCAAGGGATTCCGATGAATCGGTACAACTATTAAGTATGACAGATAGTTTACCGAAAAACAGTACACAAGTCACTAACACCAACATTACAGTACCTAACAAAAATGTTACTCTCAACTTAAGTAACTGTAGCAACGTTACTTTAAATTTTTCTTAATTAGGTATACCTAAGTATCATTTGTTATAATTTAAAGATTATTCTGTAATTCTTACCTATCATAATGTAGTAGTTAATACCTAAACTGAAATAAAAGTATCTTGTGATTGTAAATGTTTTTTTTTGCATTTAGTCATTTCCTCGCTGAGGTGGGATGAAAAGTTACGTGTTGCACTCGAGTGCAAAGATTTTTCACCTTGGGCTCTTTTGATTCCCTCGCTGACGTTCAGGGTTCTAACTTTTGAATCAGTCGCTGCGCTCGTGATTCAATTTTAGAATCCTTCGCTTGCTCGGGCATCAAAATTGAGCACGCGGTTAAAAAGCAACTTTGCACTCTTGTATAACAAATAACTATTGTTTTACATTTTGACAGTTGCATAGAAAATTCTGTCAAAGCGTCGCGTTTATTCCTCAGTTATAAGTTATCATATGATTGAAACGACCCTCGACCCTTTTGCTACAATCGTAAGCTGGGCGGAAAAATTTATAATTGTGTTAAGAAAATATCGAAATCCTGCTCAAGAAGTTTTCTTTCCACAATTATAACACTAGTTGACAAAATTTAATTTTAATTTGTCTGTTGGCGCGAAATTTATGGTTGATACCGTTTCCGTATGATATATTATTTTCAAATCTACCCTCAGAAATTTTTGTGCAGCTCAAATTACTTAAGCGTATTTGTCCGTTGATAACGTGCGTGTTTCACTTTGTTAAAATTAATATCTGAAGTTTTTGCTACACGAGTACATCTAGGAGACGTTGTTTAAACAATCCAAATCATTTTTGCTATATACGTGGGACACTCAGAAAGTTTTGCGAAACTAAAAAAAATTGTTCTATACGTACATATATTTTTATCAAATCTTTTCAAAGTACTTTCCACCAGCCTCTATACAAAGATTCATGCGCCTAAACCAGTTTTCAAAACACTTTTTCCAGTCCGCCGCAGACACCTCGTTTACAGCCTGCTCGAACGCAGCCAGCGCATCTTCCGGCGACGAAAATTGTATCCCTTTGAGCTGATTTTTTATTTTTGGGAATAAAAAGAAGTCACACGGTGCTAGATCAGGGCTGTAAGGAGGGTGACCCAGGAGTTTGACTGGCGTGCTGTCCAGGAAGTCCCTCGTTTTGAGTGCGGTGTGCGCAGGTGCATTGTCGTGGTGGAGCAGTAGCCCGCGGAGCCCTGTGTTTGGTCGCTTGTTGCTTATAACAGAGAAAACTTCTGGCAAACATTTGGTAGTATACCATTCGGCATTAATGCTTCTTTGATCCCGTAAGGGAATTGATACCAAGTGGCCAGTCAAATTAAAAAAGCTAGCGATCAAAATCTTACCCCCGCTTCTAGATCGCTTCACTTTGGTAGGCGTTGGCTCATTTTGAAACACCCAAACAGTCGACTGGCGCTTGGTTTCTGGGTCGTATTGATAAATCCAGGACTCATCACCTGTAACGATTTCGTAAACACGCCGAGACGAGCCTGCTTCAAATTTGTTAAGCATATCACGGCACCATTCCACCCGGGCCTGCTTCTGAGCATCGGTGAGGTTGTGCGGCACCCAGCGTGATACTATCCTCCTCACGCGAAGATGGCTGTGTAGAATCTCGTGAACGCTTCCCGATCCAATCTTCAATATGTGTTGAATCTCCTGATATGTAATTCGCCTATTGTCTTGGATTAAATTTTTCACTGCTAGCACGTTTTCTTCGGTAACAGCCGTCAAAGGGCGACCGCTTCTTTCGTCATCCCCCAAAGTTGGTCGACCGCGCTTGAATTCGTTATACCAACGATACACGGTTGCCTTGGAAGGGCCTTCATCCATGAATGCCATTTGAAGTCTATCGTACGATTCATCCGGTTTCAGGCGACACTTGAAATCGTATAAAATCATAGCTCTAAAATGTTCCCGGCGCAGATCCATATTTCAGTGAGACACAATACTTTGAATTAACTCGCAAAAAATGTGGAGGGAAATTTTGAAATTGGAACTTACTTATTTTTACTTATAAATAATCATATTTTCGAAAAACATTATAACTGGCCAGTCTCCCATATATAAAAACTTTTTTTCGCAATACTTTCTGAGGGGCCTGGTATGTGGAAAACATCGTCAGGAAACCTGCACACCAGAGAGTGCTCCATACAGTTCTCGATGGTGTGTGTAGTCCACCAACCCGCACTAGGACAGCGTGGTGGACTAAGCCTTAACCTTCTTATACTGAAAAGAGGCCCGTGCTCAGCAGTGGGACAGTAATGGGCTGATTATATGTTGTGTTATATGGAGATTATGTGTATGTGTGTATATTTAATTTAAAAAACTTAGTAAATACCTACATGTGTTTTTTCTGTTTTGAATTCAGGTATCTAAAACTCAAAAACCAGATCTGATCAATACATTTTAAGTATGTGTTTCAACTTAGTATACCATATGTAGTCAGCAACAGAAAATAAAATCCCGGCAACAGATGCACTGTAAACTAGTGAATTCATTTTACTCATCACAAAAAATCGGGATTCATCAGTTGGCAGAAGGATGTCATGATAGGTATTCTCATTCGGTTCATTAAAGTTCCTACGCTAGGCATGGCCTGTACCATAGGGGATACCGTTCATCCCAGAGTTAACAATTTTACCCATTCAATTAATTAAAACATTTTCCCAACTTTGAATACTTGTCCAAAGAACAATGTCCAGTTTTGACCTGCTAGGCAATTGGCGGTTCTAATGATATGAATGATATGATATATCTTTAAAAAAATCTTATTTTGAGTTGATTTCAAAACACTTACTAGAATTTTAAATAGAAGCCTAGAAAAAATTAAATTATATTTTGAAAATATCGACTCATATACTCATTATTTGTATGCGATCAGCTAAGTAACTGAACGTTCAAAGTACGCTTCGTGCGGCATCGGTGACATAACTGAACGCACCCAATAAATTTTCAAAACGAAAAAATATTAATTTAGAGATAATCTCCCAATTGCTAGCTTGTAGTTGCGTTTATAACGTACCTACCTAGTGATTATATTCTCTTTGGTCGAGTCATGATTTCTTCTTCAAGAAGGTTCTTTACGATATATGCAAATGTGGCCCTGGCATAATATTAGTAAAATATGCGCAGTTGTAACCCCGACATAACCTACCTACAATTTTTTCATACTTAACCTCAAAATGATTTTATTATAATAACTTTCCTTGGCTTCCCAGAAAAAATGGAATGAGATCATTTTTTTCTTTTTTTTCTTTATGAGATCATTGTTTGTAGTAGACATGAATGGTACAACACCAATGATAGGAAGAACCCAGCAAAATAAAAAATTGAGTGACAGGTCAACGCATGTATGGGGAATGGACATTGTTCTTTCCCTTAAATATAATAAAATTGTCCCATCCAAACTCCAAGAGAAGTCAGTCTAAACAAACGTTCAGAAAGTTTTAAAAGTGCAAAGTAACGTGTTCCTGATCGAAATGGAAATGTAACTACATACGCGTCCAGGTTGTTGAGAATTAGCGACGGAATAGTTTAGTGCAGCGCCGATGCTCCCAGTGCCAGGCTGCCAGACTGCCAGGCTGCCAGTTAATATGATTTGCTCGCACGCCGCTCTCCGGCGCTCGCACGCTCTTGCTGACATTTTAAGCAACTTAATAAACTAGTGCCTCGTACTCGTGCATCCTGCTTATTTTTACTCGACTATGGCACCAGTTCTAAAGTCATTCTACTGCATAAGGTATTAGGATTGAGTGAGTTGCTTGGTATCTATATACCTATATTAATACGTAGACTTATAATGGGAATAAACGAGTAAAGAAAAGAAGGAAAATTAGCGAATAGTTTGTTTTTTTATGTCAAATAAACACATTTTAAGAACCTATTGTTCGGAATTTTATAGTTATTTAGTGTTCGGAAAGCTTTGGAAAGGCACCATTTATGTAAAAGAGTAAAATTAAATTCTTTAGATGTGGGTGTCTTTCAAAGTGTATTGGCTAACCCTACAGGTGTTGCGGCTAAGTTAGTGTTTAAATTTATGTTAAATAGTCTTAAGAAGTTAAGGTTGTCATAGTTTAATGATATGATGGGACTGGCATAATCATTAAATAATTGGAAGTCCCTAAAAAAAGAGAAACAAAATAACCTATTGTTTAGCCATTCAAAGTTCTTGTTGGTAAAAATATTCTCATTTCGTAAGTAGACAATGTCATCGAGATTACTGCCAACACACTTGGCCAAAAATTTGTTAGGATCATCGTGGGTGTAGAGTCAACAGCGTATCAATAGTAAGTTGACAATACTTTTTATTCTAACATTCATCATCATCATTTCAGCAGAAAAACATGCACTGTTGGAAATAGGTCTTCCCAAAATGGAGGGATATACCATAATCGCCACGCTTGGCAAGCGGGTTGGCGATCGCAGTTGGTTGGTCAAATACTCAGAGAACGCTGCTGCCCATCCTCTGATGAATCCCTTAGTCACCTTTTACGACACCCATGAGAAGAGATAACGGTGGTGCTATTCTTTACGTCCGGCACCACACGGAACAACGGATTTTTTATTAATCGATTTTAATTAAACTTAAAATAATCGATTATTAATAAATCGATTTTTGTTCAGTTAAGTCACATCCCTGATTCAATCATGGCATGAAATTCAATCTTTATAATATCTACCTCGTTGCCTCGTTGGTCTAGCGATCGCAAGCGCGACTGCAAAGCGTCGGGTCCCAGGTTATTTTTTCACATCCTTAGATTGAATGACTAAAAGGAACGTTAGGTTCTAAGGAACAGGTTTTTTTGATGACATCTAATAAGTTGATAAAAAGTCATAAGAGCCGATTAAGGGGTCAGAAGAATGGGCACCATACATCTGAATCAAGATAATAACTACTTGAGTTTAGTTTTGATAACTTCATTTCCCCATAATGATTGCTTTTGAGCTTTTGTTTCCAAAGTCCCATGATCCTACTAATATCCTACTTCCTACTAATATTATAACGTGAAAGTTTGTGAGGACATCCATAGATATGGATATATGGATGTGTGTTACTCTTTCACGCAAAAACTACTGTATGGATTTTAATGACATTTGGCATACAGATAGAACATAACCCGGATTCAATATAGGCTACTTTTTATACCGGGAAGATGAATAGTTCCTGAGGGATGCGCGTTAAACGACATCCACGCGGACGAAGCCGCGGGCATAAGCTAGTCTATTATAAATGTGAAAGATTGTGAAAATGTGTGGACGTTTGTTACTCAATCACGCTGAAATGGCTGAATGGATTTGGATGAAATGTGGCACATAGATAGACCATAAATTGGAATTTAAAAAAAATCTTCGGAATTTAAACAGTTCCCGAGGGATGCGCAATAACATCTGTCTGTAATAAGCCGAATTACACGCGGGTGAAGTCGCGGGCATAGGCCAGTCTATTATAAATGTGAAAGGTTGTGAAGGTGTTTGGATGTTTGTTAGTCAATCACGCTGAAATGGCTGAACGGATTTGGATATTTAGCACACAGATAGACCATAACTCAGAATAAAATAGAAGCTACTTTTTATCCCCGGAAAATTATCAGTTCTTGAAGGATACACGATAAGTCTTTCTGTCACAAGCCGAATTATACGCGGGCGAAGCCGCGGGCAAAGTCTAGTTATTAATACACTGGAGTAAATTCATAATTTCAACAAAAAAAAACATGGCCTAGTAATCACGTAATGCTCATTAATAGTGAAAGTGAACATCTTTATGTTATGATAAAAGTAAGTTTACAACATAACATAAAGGCCCATTAGAGTCCGATGTGGCTACGGGAAGTGCTACAGAAGACGTGTAGTGGGCAGGGGGTGGTGGAGGTCCAGTCTTGAAGATACTTAAGGGGGCGGCGATCCCTCCACCCCCCACGGCGCCGGACGACTTGCTTATTCTATCAAGCGTGGACGCACACACACACGCCCGTGTACCGACACGACGCACACACACAACAGGCATTATACGGCCGGCCACCACTCCACTGTGTCAATACAATACGCTCTCTTCGACTGGACTTAGATTATTTAGAAAGCACTTGTAACGCTCATATAAGAAGCGCCGCGGAAGACGTATTCCGCGTCACAATGGCCGGTACGTGTCGGCAAGGGCTGAGACGGGATACGCGGAAAAGATTACGATCCTAAAAAAACAGCCCCCACTCGCGAATATATATACCTAATATTCTTTTCACAATTGACTTAGGGTGTCGAGATAGCTGTTTAGTATGCCTTTGTCTCATTGTTTGAACAGTTAATAACGTCTCAATGTATGCGTAGTAATTCGATATAACATGCGTTTTCAAACATTGTACACGCACATTTTAATATAAAATATTAGTAAACAAACACTTACAGTTTGTTTTTGAAGCGAGTTGCTGTGTGTCAAAACAAGGTAGGGTGTAAAGCTCATTATTGAAAAATATGTATGCAGATCTGACAGATGCATTAAACATGACAGGGAAAGACCATCAGAGTTATATCAGCGGCTACGAGAGGAGGCGTGAGACTACGCCGCTGGACGCAGATTATCCGCTACGCGGCTACGATGTAGCGCACCGTTGCTACGCGCGTAGCATTAGCCGTTCACCGAAGATTGTTTAGATGAAAATATTGTTCTTTAAAGAAATTATATCGGATTGTGTCATAGGCATAGCTACACATTGTTTTTCTTTCTTATCTTATTCAGTAAAAAATCTTGGCATGTCTTTTTTATGCAATTTGTCAATAATAATTATTAAAAGACATTTTGTTAAATATTTCACACACAATTTTTTTTTACGTAATTACTTGTGCAGATCTAGTAATTAAATTTCATCAGTAGTTATTTGAATAAAAAGACACGCCAAGATTGTTTACTAAATAAGACAAGAGAGAGAAAAAAACAGACTTAGAACAATTAACTTACCCTTGAATTAAGACAGAAAGTTACCGAGCATACATAAGGGCTGTAATTTGTATTTAAAACTCTAATAAACTAAATAGTTTTTTGATCTATACTTTGCTTTAGTTTAGTTTCATATTACTACTTTGGACTCACCAGAATTAACGATCCTTTAAATTAATAAGTGTCAAAGTTTAACGGTGTCGGGGTTTGAGTGTGTGTGTGGAGTTTACGTGACTTGTTCCTGGTGTGACGCGTGTGCGCCCAAGAGACATCGGCTCATGTGTGGGTACTTTCATAAATCTGTTGGGAGATATATGAGAGCGCAATTTCCGGTATCCGGCCATTAGCGCCGAGCTTTTATAAGCTTAAAGCTTAGGTTAAAGATTTTCTGGGTAGTTTAATGCGAATCTTGTAATAGGTACGATAAATTTTGTATAAAGTATGTGATTGCATATTAGGTGTCGATTCAGGAACTTTTAATGTGTGTAACTTGGCCTAATGTCTGTTGGTAGGTTGTGTCTACGACATGGCTTCGACGAGTGAGATAAATAAATGTGTTTTGTTGTGGTTCCAGAAATAAAACGACTGTTTGTATATGTGTTCACTTCGGTTCTTGGAGACAAATGAAAAGTGTTACGAACAAAAAATGAGCGGTGTCCGAATGTGGGCGGAGCGGGTCTGTACATCTGCCCGGGAGGACGAGGGAGGGGGGAGGCAGGCGGGAGCACCGACTTATTATTTTTATCGACCGTAAAAAGGTGCCGGACCTTGTGTGGACCCTTCCACGACGACTCCTCTGGAGAGATTCCAATTATTTACGGATATTTTGTTCCAAATCCCGAAAAATACTGACCAGTAAAAGGGATCCTGCTTACTTTATACTTGAGTAGGGCCTTATATTTGAAATCCTTTGTGATATACTTAAAGTATAATTAGGCATTGAAAAAGGTAAATATGAAGCTTACTTTTTCTTTGTATATGGCTGTCAATATTTTAACTAATAATAATGCATGTTTATTCTTATAATTATTCATCCAACTATTATTCTAATTTCAATCAACATTTTATCATTCAGTTTTGTAATATGAAATTGTATGCATTGTATTGTATTGTATTTTTTCTATGGGTATATGGCGCAATAAATGTTTTTATTTTACACACATAACATAACATCATGCCTGTATTTCCCCGAAGGGGTAGGCAGAGGTGTATGGTACACCCACATTTCGTCAGTTATGTTATAGTCCCATGTAATAGGGGGTGAGCCTATTGCCATTGACCGGGCACAAATCCAGACTCCAGGCTGCTACTGAGAATTTCCTAATGAAAAAACCCAATAACACTTTGCCCGACCCGGGAATCGAACCCAGGACCCCACGCTCAGCAGTCGCGCTTGCGACCACTAGACCAACGAGGCAGTTTTTATTTTATTATTATTTATTATAAAGAATTATGAAATATAAGATATACAGGTCTTCATGACGACATTTAGTTATGTTGGCCCCTTTTGAACAAATAAAACCAACAATGCGTATTCAAAAAGAAATAAAAAAAACCGGCTAAGTGCGAGTCGGACTCGCGCAGTAAGGGTTCCGTACCTCTCAACGACCTGATACCCCATAAAAACTTATTTAATTTACGAGAGTTTATCAAAAGACATCAACGTACAGTGCGCAAAATATTAATTTTTTCATGTCTTTCTTACGCAGGTACCACCACATGTCTATGTTTGTCTTATTTTTAGTATTTGTTGCTAAACTACATAATATGCACTATAATATGACCAAGTTTGACGCTGGTATATATTACAGTTTTGAAGATAGAGCAGGAACAAAAACGTTGAAATAAATGCATGTTTTTTGAGGTTTCTTGTATGGGGACCCCCTTTGGTTTTAGACTTTTTTTTGTTTTTAGTATTTGTCGTGATATACCTCATAGCAACACAATTTCTGAGAAAATCGGTTATCTATTACCGTTCAAAAGATACAGCCCTGTGACAGACAGACGGACGGACGGACGGACGGACAGCGTAGCGAGAGTAATAGGGTCCCGTTTGGCACCCTTCAGGTACGGAACCCTAAAAAGCACAACTTAATTTGGCAAATGAACTTCATACGGAATAAATGATGAAGCATGAAGTCATTGATATTTAATAAAGGTAATGAATAAAATTGTGTACATTTGTTTCGCTTGTCGTGCAGTGAGTGCGCCTGGCATGACAGCGTAATGACACTGCAGCTGCAGCCCTCGGCAACCTCGGCCAGCCCGGCCCTGCTCCGACCTGTCACGACCTACTCAATAATGCAACAATGCACACCCATTGTTCTACTAAAACACTCTGCTACACATAAACATGCTAATACCAACATGAATAAATCTATGTTGCCTCACTCCGCATTCAGTGATTTATTTACACTCCCCAAATATTTCGAGATTTACAATCGATTCCGAAAAAATCTTTCTACAATTAAGGCGACAATCTTCATAAATCAATTTCCCCCGAATTGAATGTCAATAAGTAGGGACGGCTGTTAAACGACGCGCCGTAAAATAAAACTTTCCGGAGGGCGGAAAGTTCCAAGCAAAAAGAATATTTACATTAATTCTCTTCATTATGTTTTGAAGAATAATCATGGTACCGCTTCCCATTCCACTCTCTCGATTGAGTTTTTATTTGAATATTTTTTCTCGCAGCTCCCCAAGTTCGTCTCTGTGTTACAAAAGGAAGTTTTTATTAGCATCTTAATGATTTTACGGCGAGTCCCCGGTTACAACAGCCTTTATGTCGTCAGATTTTCTTAAGTATTTTTTGTCGAGTTTTTTGCATCTTACATTATTAAAGTTTTCATTCCGTCGTTTAATGAAGCTCATTTCTTCTGTTCATCCAAGCCTTGATTGCCTTTGTTTTGCATAAATGTAAGATTTCTATAGATTTCTTCCTAGCAAATCGAGCCAATTCGAAAGACTTGGAATTTGTTCTCGAAAGGGGCAATTAATTGTTATTTTTTCTCGTTTTCTATACGTTTTAAGTGTTTGAAGGTAAACAGATTTAAATACCTTTAACATAATATAAAGTGCAGAGATTATTCTCTTGTGAGAGATGAAGTGATAGAAAAATTTATTATAGTAGCTTGTATTTTAACATACATTCTTAACATTCTTAAATGTGTTGTAACTTATAAATATCTTCATTCGTAGCTTTAGCAACGATTTGAATATGAGTTGTCTAGTGGCGTGCGTGTGCTAGTCGGCAAACGAGCCTCGCTCCGCGCAGATCCGATTTGTCCCGTCCGGCACGGTAATTACATTCATCTCTGCTCCAGACTGATTTATGCTGCGCCTGTGCGCCTTCGCCCTCTGTTCTGTCATTAACTACTTTTCCGGCCAAGTCTTACGCACCACAAAATAATAATCGTCCGGAAAATCGACGGAGGCTGTATGTAATGTTATGAGAGGAATGCCGGTCGTTTTTCTCGGGTCGCAATCGAGTCCGAGATCTTGCTTTCTTTTTAATTTCCCTGCGGCCTCCTAATGAGGTCCCTGCGGCGGCGGCTCCGCGCCGTTATCTATGATATTCTTGAGGTTGATGCTTATTGTGCGTGTCACTGATGGCTTCCCTTTTTATTATCCTCTCGAACACAATTCAGCGGCCGCCCAAATGAGTTCTTCTCATTTGCTTTGCTCTCTTTATTTCTCCAGGCGGCAGTTTGTCTCGTGTCGCGTCTTAACTTCTTTTAATTTTAATGAAATGGCTACCGACCGACGAAGAATTCAGTTTATTTTTTCATGTTAGGTATTTTACTTTGTAGCTTTACAGTTTTTTTTATCTAAAAAATATTTAAGTTACATCACTTATTGTGTGTCTAATATTTTATGGGGGGTTAAATAAAAGTAAACAAAGCCGGGGGTATTATGAGAGTAGTCAGCAACAAATCACATGACTCCGCCTCCACTTATCTATTAAAATGAGAGATTATTGTCGGCTCAAACGATATGCTATACAATATTCGGGTGTTATTTTCACTGGATTGTCCAATATTGTCACAATCTCTATAGTAGGGCAATTAGAGACGTGTTGCACGTGTCGGCCACGTGGCGCGGGTCCCAGCCCAGCGCGCGGGATCCCACGCACGCGCCGCATCACCGCACTGCCCTCATTAAGACCCAATGTTTATACTGTATGCGACAAGAGGTGATGCCTGGGCGACGCACGTACTAAAAGATAACACCAAATAGTGATTTTTCCACAACGATCAAATATATCATAGATGCATGATTTGCGTTCGAAAAATGGCCTAATCAAAACTGTGCAATAATCAGTCACGTGCACAGTTTCACTCTTAGTCGCTTCACGACCGCGCTAGCGGTGAGTCGTGTCACGATACTAAAATGTGTAGAAAAAAAACCTACTTCAAATGTGCAAATAAAGAATGAAGTTTCGTACTTGTCCTTGTAGTAAACATAATTATTAGTCAATTTTATCGTGGAGACGTTTTTTCGGTTTGATTTTGTACAAGACCTGCACCTATAGTACATTTGATCGGAGTTTCTCTATTCTTAAATCTGTATCGTGTTACGTAATGTGAACCATTTTAAAATTGCCTAAACGGACATTATAATGACAGATGTTTCCCTGTCACCCCAACGCGATTACAGCCAACCACACTGAATTAACAAATGAAATTGCAACTGAAAAATTTGGGTATTAAGGAAATCCCCTTCGAGGAATTCACTTCATTTAAATATCGCATTTTTCTTGAAGATTATACCTTACGACAGCCATAAAAGAAAACAGGAGTCCCGCCCCTCGATAATGCGACGAGCCTGAGGAATTTTTATTCCGCTCAAATCTCTCCTGACATAGGTATATTTTTGTGAGATCGCCTGGAGATTTTAATACCCGATTTTATTTAAATTCGTTTAGGCGGTGCGGGTGACTGCGCCCCTAGACATTTATCGTGAGGGCGTGATTGTACTTATAAGCAGAAAGTATTCCGTAACAAACATTGGTGTTATTCAGAATGTTTATTTAATAATATTTAAAATAATTTTGTTTGCAAATATAGAATTTCCACGTAAACTATAAAGGTAGCTCAATAAATTAAGAAAGAAAATTGGGTAATAATATGTATTTGGTATGGTATATTTGGGTATTGGGTATTCTTCTTCTTCTTCGTGTCGACGGTACAAAAATTTACTGATAGTGGCACAGTAATCACACGCTGCTGGCCCAGAAATTTGCCACGTCTTGTGCGTATTGGGTATTGGTTGGGTCATTTGGTTTTTAGTGTTCACGGTAGCTTAGTGGCTAAAGTACTGGCGTAATGAGCCAGGAGTCGCAGGTTCGAATCCTGGTCGTGAGCGATTTTTTCTTTCCACAATTTAAAATGTTAGAAAATAATAAAATAATTAAAGAAAATTGGTACGAAATAAAAGGAAAATGCTTTTTTTACTATAATGCCTACTTGCTAAATTTAGCTGAACTATACTTTGAAAACTTAAAGTATAGGCATAGGTACGTTCCAAAGCGTCATCAGTCACTTAGCGCGACGTGTCATAGCGCGCGGCTGCACTGCACCGCCCCTCGCTGCAACTGCTCATCATTCTTCATTTGCCCAACCTCCCGGCTCGATCATCCACTTGACCACACATCCCCATTATTATTTAATAGATTACCTCCTTTGTATACTTCTAAGAGGGTATTTTTTTAAACTAGACATAGATATCAGTGGAAAAGACATAGATATAGTGAAGGGCATATACCATGATTCACATGCCTTTCACTCCAATTTTCCCACAAACAGTAGAAAAAATTACAGCAATTTTTCCTCCCGTTTTTGCTTCTTCCATCTCAATGAATTTCACCGCCAAAATTTTCCTTGCCATTTGTTTCCATCGCGTAAGATCTTTTCGTATGAGGCGAGTTCTGTGTTAATATATGTGCCCGGAATACCGTGGCCATATATTACGCCGACCTCTGGCGGACCGGACATAACAATCCTCGATTTGCTATAATATTGGTCATGCGTCCCTGTCTGGGCGGGCAGGCAGGTGGCGCGAGCGAGCAAGCCGGCGCGCGGGGTGGCGGCCTACGTGCCGCGTATAATAAGCATTTCATGCACGGGGTGCGGGCGCGGGCTCCGGGGTTACATACGTACCTATTTCCCGTAAGTCGTGTACCTAACCGGACCGTACATTATGACCTGAGGGTCAGCGAGTCGCCGTCTCTGTCACGCTCGGCGTAGGAACTCGGCCCAAGCATAATTTCGTGTGATATATCGCACACGCTTGGGTCGTCGTGATGGACCTCTATGAAAATCGTCCTCGTCCGTGGAAATTACTGGGCGGCATTTAGACGAAAATAAAGGCTCTGTTCAAACAGCTTACCTTCAATATGGGCAGTGTCGCAAAAATAAACTAACCTGGATAGTGACTTTATATGTTTGTATTTATTTTATACGAGGACGTAAGGTATCACCCAAATGTATGGTATACGTCGGTAGCGGTCGCTTTAGCGTGGAATTCATCTTCTATCTGTACGATTTATACACGAGGAGGCCGTAAAACGGAACAATAAAAACCCAAAACAGCAATAAATTTCAAGCAATAGACGCAAAGGTTCGAGCGCGCCTTATCAATTCCTTCCACGCATGGGATTCGAATCGCACAATAAACTTATGACGCAAGCTTCTAACTTCTGTTATCTAAAAATAGCATGTGGTTCACTATGACACTAAAAATAGTCTAATATTAATGATTAATATAAACGGTTTCACTCACGTTATATCATCGGGTGTGCCCGACCGGTTTCTAAAACGAAACCGTTTATATTAATCACAATAAACTTATGACGCAAGCTTCTAACTTCTGTTATCTAAAAATAGCATGTGGTTCACTATGACACTAAAAATAGTCTAATATTAATGATTAATATAAACGGTTTCACTCACGTTATATCATCGGGTGTGCCCGACCGGTTTCTAAAACGAAACCGTTTATATTAATCACAATAAACTTATGACGCAAGCTTCTAACTTCTGTTATCTAAAAATAGCATGTGGTTCACTATGACACTAAAAATAGTCTAATATTAATGATTAATATAAACGGTTTCACTCACGTTATATCATCGGGTGTGCCCGACCGGTTTCTAAAACGAAACCGTTTATATTAATCACAATAAACTTATGACGCAAGCTTCTAACTTCTGTTATCTAAAAATAGCATGTGGTTCACTATGACACTAAAAATAGTCTAATATTACTGTAAGATTTTGCTAAAAGTAAATAGTTAAATGCTCACAAACGCTGTTTACAAGCAATCAACACTTAGTGGACAGTTGTACGAGGGTCGCAGGTAGGTAAAACAAATAGTGGACAAGCCCGCTCTGCCTCCACAAGGGGAGGGTCATCTTAAAGGACAAGGAAATGCGGCCGGTGCGAACACAGACCATGTTCTTTATGCATTAGTAATGTCATGTAATTGAAACCGCTTATAACGCTGACCATGCATTAATCTTAAATTTAAATCCTTTTCAAGGTTTGAAACAATTTCTGCGTGACAATAAGCTCACCGCGGCTACAATTGCTATATGAAAAGCACGCTGGTATAAGATGTATTTAATATAGGAGAACATTGCTGTGCGCGTACACAGCTATTAATAATTCGTGAGTGCGGTCCGGCGCTCTTACAGTGCCGATTCATTATCGTTACGGTCTCGGCCCGACGGAGATCTACGATATAGCTCCCTGATTGACCCCGCATTAAAAATTACATACAAACAGATAGAGGAAACGGACGCTTATAGCGGACCTGTGTACTTTCTTTGTTTCGATTCGTTTTCGAGACCGATTAAAAATTTATAAGCGCACATACCCTATCGATCGAGGTTGCGGCGAGCATTCATAACGTAATTGGCGCAGATTGTACGTAAGAAAGGTTCAGGTACTATTTAATGGCTGCTTTGATTCGTTAGGTTAATTTCAGTGGGGCCGGGAGGGTAAGTTCCGCAGTGGTCGCCGGAGGGTCGAATAAATATGTCCCAAAGAGTTAAGTGGGAGAGAAGTGCGGAGCGGAGACCGCGTCCGACGTTTGCTCTTCCACTCGTGTCGTTGCACCACTTATTACACACAAAGTTCTGTTAAAGTTTTCTCCGACACTCGAGCGCGAGTTTAATTTACTCGATAGTGTAAATAAAGCGGGCGGAGTGGGAAGTTTCGCGGCGAGGCAGCCCCTGGCGACGCCGGCGACACCCGGCTGCGGTCCAGTGATAATAACGTCCCGCCGCCTGGGACTTCCTTATTAATCGAGAACGACAAATTTTAACGACAAGAATTAATGAATCTCGTTACATGGGTTAATCCCCCGCTCGTAAAGTGTGCGCTCCGAGGTAGTTACGTGCGCGGGGCTGAGGTCTCCTACCGGCGCGCCTCCTGTAACTATCTGCACACGTGCTCACTGCCGTCTTATTAATGGTCACACCATGATAATATTTATATCAACATTCCAAACTTTTAACTAGTAATTGTGATCAATCATAAATGATTCTTGCTCAAGTTATGTCTTTGAAATAATTAGTAAGGGTAGGCATATCTATACGACCCCAGAAATAGATAGAATAGTTGTAATCACAATTTTACTTGCGATTCATGTGTGGCAACTTTCCGAACAAACTACGCCTTACATTTTGATTGACGTCATTATTTAAAAAAAAAATGTTAATCAAATGTACTTTACAGCTTTTGTTTCTGCAGTTAGAAACAGCACAATAAGGCATTTTTGCGGGTTTTTGTTACAGTATTTATAGAAACAAGTCATAAGGCGTGCTGAGAAAGGTTTTGAAATATCCTGCACTATGGTGCATGGTGCTGCCACGCGCGCCCTGCTCACATGGCCATTCTATCTATTTCTGTGTATACGACTTTGAATTAACTGCAAAGTTAGTCGAGTCGGTTAAGAAACACTGTTTCTTAATAAGATATCATTGACGTCACCCAAAGACGTACCAAAGTGGAGGTTAATTTCGATACCACGAGCAGTTTCACGATAGCTTAGTGGCTAAAGCACTGGCGTACTGAGCCAGGAGTCGCAGTTTCGAATCCTGCTCGTGAGCGATTTTTTCTTTCCACAATTTAAATCGTTATGTCTTTGAGTTGAAAAACTCAATGGAGTTTAGTTCACAATAGTAAAGGACAATTAAAAATTAAAATTGTCATGTGAGGTCGCGTGTCAAGGCGGTAAGATGAAACGAGTGCGAAAGCCGACTTGACTGAGGGAATCCAAGATATATCGTCCAGTTAACGACCATGTGCGAATGGAACTTTATTGTAATTGCCTTTTGTAAGATCGGACAGGGTCATTACGGACCGTCCTCACAAACCGACCTCCCGTTTTGCTTCAAAACTTTCCTTGTAGTAGTTAACTATAGACATTTGGTTGCTAACTTGAGACAGGTTGAGGTTTAAAGTAAACTGAAGACTCTGAATACATTTTAGAAACAAACTATTGAACCCGCCGTAGTCGTTGTCATAAACAAAATAGTAGGGAACTTTAATTACAATGTTGATATTGAATTCAATCAGTCGTGAGGCGTATGTCTAGAGCGTATTCATCAGTTGGAGAGGTGTGTGGCACATTAGGGGGCTGAGGCGGCCTCAAAGCCAGAAGACTGATTATGTCTATCCGCAATTTCTCTCCGGCCCTATTCTCGCGAGCGAAAACTAGCGAGTTTTCCACCGCGCTATTAAGCGGTCGCTTTTACATTTGTCCTTATAATGGAAAATGTGCTACTAATTAATTTAAAGCGAAACTCATTTATGTCGAAATGCGTGTCTATTAAGCGATGATGGGATGAACGCCTTTCGGGTCTGCTCTTACGTTCCGCCGTGAATCGTTTTATTGTTTCTAGATAAGTGGTTTTGAGCTTTTGTCTTCCTGCGAACAGTGTTAACGCGGAGTAGTGAAAATTATACGTGGTCCGGTTACAAGCCCTCACCCCATTAGTAGAGGCGAGCTCATTCTCGGTAAGACTAATCAAATAACAGTCTCCCCATCGGCGGCCCTCGCCCCGCGCGCCTGCCGGCCAGCGGTCATCTCTCTTATCGATTGTGGTGGAATTCGTGCACAGAATGTGATATTTCCCAACAATCTATATATTGTAAGACAAAACACAACAGGAAATATGTTCGCTTCCGTCTTTAGCGGTCGAATCAAGTTAACAAAGACGTTACGAGAGGCCAATATCTTCTATTACTACTTGGTGTTACGCACATTGCGCCTGAAGAAATGTCTTTACATTGTTCTACACTAGGTACGACTGATGGATTGATGTCAGGCGTATTTTAAAGCACCTTCAGTACTTAACAATTCCTTCTAAGCTTCTAAAGCGATCCTAAATTGTAATTAATTATTTACTTTCAAGTCTAGATTTAGAATTTGAAGTACCTACTTATACTTACTGGACCAGTTGATACAAGACCGGAAATAAGAAAGTGTCTAAACTAAGATTGGCTTTAAACTAAGATTGGATGCGATCATTATACCCGCGGCACGCTATGATGGCGTTTTTGATATTTTCCAATAGTGTTGTGACACATTTCAAATTATTAGCGATTGGGACCAGGTTTATTTCTTTGACCAACTCCAACTAGCTATTATGGATAAAATCTACATAAAGTAAATAATTTATCAAATTATTCAATAAATGTAACGTCTAGCCATTTTGTTTAATCGCTATTTAATCAAATTTTCTGTGAGTACGGTACGGGTAGTACTACTTACAACTTCCCTGGTGAAATACTTAAAAAGAACAGAAGAAATAAATAGAATTTGAATAATATATTCGGAATTCGAAAAATTATATTGCTGTAGCAGTGCATCACTATTGATTGACAATAAAGTACGGCAATTGTTCCTTCATACGTAGCTGTCAATATTTACGGATCTTCATGAGCAGGCAAACGTCAAAAACGCTATCACAGAGTGCCCCACCTATAATAAAAAACAAAATCATAATGTGCGTGGTTTGTCATCTGATTTCAAAATGTAAGAATATGAACAATCTGCATTATATTATATTAATTTTTCGACAAACAAATGAATCTTGAGGAAACCAAAGTCTACAGAAACCCTTCCGTATTTACCTATTAGGTACCTACCATGCTATTTATAATTTGTCATTTGCCTGTCTTTGACTATAGTCAAAGACAGGCGTTATAACGCCTGTAATATTTATTTAAAAAAAATGTGTATTTAGGTACTTTCAGAATTTTCAGCATATTTACATTTTATCAAAAAGTCACATCCATTGCCATCCATAGCTACCTAAATTAAATTTTCTGTAATTCATTCATTCGCAGTTTTACACGTTGAATATTTATCAACTCAAGAGACAATTGGTGAGACTGATCTAAATGGTACTGCGTTGGTTAGGGTCGAGTACGGCTCGGACGCGGCGGCTGTGCGGCGCGGCACTGCCGCCGGCCGGCCGGACCGTTCCGCCATGTAATTCTAATGAGTATTAGTGTCGTACCGTCCACTCTCTCGCTACATTCTATAAAGCAAGCTCCTATTTCGGCGATGGTAGGTAATACGATTGTGCATAATACCTAAGTGGGGGTCAAAATGTAGTCGTATTGAAGTACATACCTATTTAAGTAAAGGATGTGGGCAATAGGGATCCTTTGTCATTAACACGACCTTATTATGATACACAACATATATGATACATATACTATATTATGTCATCCAAAGACGTACAAAAAATGGAGTGTTCACGGTAGCTTAGTGGCTTAAGCACTGGCGTACTGAGCAGCAGGAGGAGTCGCGGGTTCGAATCCTGCTCGTGAGCGCTTTTTTATTTTCACAATTTAAATCGATATATTATGATATTTTGAGGCTCCTTCTTCTTTTTCCTCATAGACAAAGACATATATTCTAAGACAAAGATTTTCAAAATTTTCACTTACTATACTTATTTATACGGTGGATTAGTAATTTGGTTATTAAAAGAGACTTAAGTGTTTCAATAGATAGTCAAATAATTGAGAATATAACGGAAAAGTGCTAAAACAGGTAAAATATTAATCAGTATGAGAAGTATTTACCCAATAAGTAACATGATAGTAAAAATGAACGGAATCAAACTCTGTGAACCTAAAGTGCGCGTCCGTAGCGTTCGTAGCTACGTTGCCGACCGTAAATTGCTTCACTGGACTGTGAAAATAATTTTGATTTGACCCTTTGAAGGGTGCTTCAGCCGCAAAATTACATTTCCATATGTGAATTTGCTTATGTACCTGACACCCCATAATATTATGTGTCAGTAATTTAATCAAGAGATTACACGATTTTTATTTTCTTTTCACTTCCTTCTGACCCACTCCTCTCACAATTTTATTAAAATGTTATCAAAATGTATACATGAAAATGAAATTACACTGTAAATTGTATAAAGTTATACAAAGTCTTTGGTAAATTGTAACCTGCCTGAAAGAACATGAAAGTTTTTGTATCAGTCTTGTTGTCGCTTTTAAACATGTTATGTATGTGTTTACGTGTGTGAGTGGGCTGTGTCCCACACCCTGCCAAGCTTGAGTAAACCAGTGTGTCTATAGCAGTCAGTCGTTTCACTTGTCTCCCGTAACGAACCTAACAAAACATGACGCTGGCATCAACTCAGTTGCCAAAAAGGAAAAAAATAACTAACTGGAAATTTTCTATAATTTTCCCGAGAATATTGAAGAGACATAATGAGTTAACTTAGTTCAGGCGTATCAGTGTCAGGTCAGGTAGGTCTATTTTCCCGTAGCTCTAAAAAGCTGTCCTCTGTATCAAAGGCATCAAAGTGTATCGGCTCTATATCTCCAAATGTGGCGTCGTGGATGATAATTTTATTCTGAGAGTATCTCTCCTTACTGCTGATGTATTCAACAGAATATTCCCATATGTGCGTAATTCTGCGGAATGGCAAAAAAGGTCTGTTTGAGGGGTGAAATATGTAAATTTATTGTCTTGGGCGGCCCCGGCGCGGCGCGGCGCGGCATGGCGCGGCACGGCGCGGCGCGGCGCGGTGCCGCCGTCATACGCCGACACGTAGTATAAAGGAAATGTTAATGCGCACCAATTTATGTGCTTTTCTATGATTTCGCTGAATCGGTAGCGCCGTTTCCCCCTTTATAGCTTAGCAGTCGAGCATTTTGTTTATAAATTGAAGTGTTTCCAATATCGCTATCAACTCGCTTTAAAATATCGAGGTTTTCAACATTATTTTTGTTTTGTCTTCGAAGTTTGATTTGAAGTAAACTTTTAGTAGTTGATGCTAATTATATTAACTGAAATGGTTAGAAATTTTACCATTGTGATTTTGCAACATCTGTGATAGTTGTAATACAGAGATAGGTGAATTAGGTGATGTAGATACCTATTTTAATTTAAAAGTGTCAAATTCTTAATGTCATTTCTTAATCAGTTTTTGCTAATAAATCTGATGATTAATATTTTGAACAGATACAGAAGTAATAAATCTATACATCGGCACGGTCGGTTAACGTCAGTGACCAACATCCAATCTACTCCCCTACCGATATGCAGTGACTAATTCACAAAGGCCAAATGTGACATAATACCGGCATAATTCAATGTTTTGCTCACCATATTGTATTTTATTTATGAGTTATGCCGCGATGAGTGTATGATTATCTCTTTCTTTCTTTATTTTTTCTATATTTTTGTCTCTTTCGTGTCGTAGGGCGGCGAGGGTGTTGTTTCATCGCGGCTGTATGAACGGATGGTTAAATAGTACGAGTTAACTTACACCGCATCCGCTACGCGTCATTTAGGGGTGCTGTGGACCGCTTTATGTGCTAATGTTAATTGCAAAATAATATATTTATATTTTAGAGAAAATGGTTAGTACAGTAACCTTTGTGGGCTGTTAACATGCATTGAACTTGTGTACACTACACAGATTATTTAAAGCCCAACTGGCTACACAATTGGCTACGAACTACGGGATAATCCACTTTGAGTAACTATATAATATTTTATGGTATCTAACAATACTTTGTTTCGTGTGAGTACAATAATTCATCGTAAAATTATCAACTCAGCCTATCGCAGTCCACTGCTGGATATAGGCCTCTCCCAAGTTGCGCCACAACACTCGGTCCTCTGCCTTCCGCACCCAGCCACGTTCTTTAAGTCGTCGGTCCACCTGGCAGGGGGGCGCCCTACGCTGCGTTTGCCGATTCGCGGTCTCCACTCAAGGACTCGTCTGCTCCAACGGCCATCGGTCCTTCGATAGACATGGCAAGCCCACTGTCACTAAATAAAAACAAAAACTAAAATTACCTATATCATAATAATTGATGCCAAATTTTATCAGCAGTCATATTATAAATCTATGTCAAGTTCCTATCTTTAGTAGTATCTATAACTGTTAGTTAGTAATCGTGTAACTTTCCATAAAACCATTTTGGTGGACGTGTAGTAACTGCTACTTTTTTGTGTTACTAAACTATTAACAATTTTAGTCTCTGTGACCACTTAATTCAGTCTACTAAAAGTAGGGAATTTACTACACAATAATATGGTTGTATTTTAGACACATTGCTTTGTAAAATTGTGGAAACTTGTTACAAGATTGCGACTAATTCCAAGTTAACCATGACCGAATGATTAAATAATAATAATGAACCACATTGTGTCAACTTCTTTACAAAGTTTTACTTTGCGCAGCGGCCATTTAATATTGTCTTTGACGGACACATCAGATTTTGAAAGGTATTAATTAGATAAATAATATAGTAGGCGCAAGCCAGTTTATCGTCTAATTTGAAATCTCGAAATAGAAGAGTGCCTGTGAAATTTTAAGAGGTAAGGCAAATCATATCCGTTATTTTTTAATTTTGTATAAAGAAAATTATGTAATAAATAGATATGTTGATTGCAAATCAGAAAGTGTAAAGTGTATATATGATCTAATTCTATTATATTATGCAGTAAAAGCTGCAAATTAGGTTTATTTCTTTGTTGAGAAATAAATCGACTACATTGATTTTAAAACGGCCACAATGTTTAGTCACAAAGTAGACGTAAAATAAATGTATTTCTCAATTCAGTAACCAATTCCACTATGACTGCTATAAGAATCAAATGTTAGTGGCTTCAAACATTTTGTGATCATTTACTCACTACCTATTTATATTATTTGCGAAAGAGCCATCAGTTTTTCACAGAAGTTTCTTTTTAAGGTTAAAAAACTACCAAAAAGTACGAAATTATTTGTTTGTTTACAAATAGGTATTTAAATATGTAAATAAAAAATTGGTATTGATTTTTGATTCGTGTTCAGTATCAGTGGTATAGTCACCTCCTCAAATATGGCACGAATACAGATCAAAATGTTGTATAAACACAATATAATATTTGTTTTGGCAAGACTATGCACGATGGTTCATAGCTATGCCAGAGTAGGATAGGTGGCGCTGTAGTAATTTTATCAACAGATTCTTTATTTATGGACCAATATGACTCATATTTATGATACCGATACCTATAGGTATTTTGGTTTTGTGCCAAAAAGAAAATCACAAACCCTGGAGTCGATGGGTGGCGCTGTGAGCGAAGCCGCAAGCATAAGCTAGTACAATATGGGTAGGTAGTAGTCATAAAAGTATTTTCTAAACAGCGTTGCTGTGTAAGCTTTTACTACTGGGATTAAAAGAAGCTGTAAGATTATTAAAATTAATATTTCAGAATTAAAACAGTTGTGCTGCGTATGGTATAAAACATCCACACAGATACCAAGTCAGAACTAAAATGTCTTAAGTCGAACAAAAATGGATGGAAAAAGTGCGTTTGGTATCTAAAGCCGATGGGGCATTTTTCAGATGTTCGTTCATTTAATTTAGGAGGGGTCGGTTGTCGATATTTAAATTTTTAAACGTCGCCCAGACAGGGACATGAAAGGCGCTGTACAACCAATTTGTATACACAAATTTGTCAGAACATTTATGTTACTCGATTATTATGATATTTTTTATGCAAATCATTATGCATATTCACATGATACTTTTAAAACAAATGTTTTCTTATGATGTTGTGTTGATTTCATTATTTTTGTTTTGTGAACGCCATTTTAGATTTTAATATTTTAACACATTAGTTAAGAGTTAAGTATATCATAATAAAAATAGATGACTAAGTTACAATGGACAATTTACCATAAAAACAACACAAACACTGTTTTGTAACCCTAAAAAGCGTGGTTAATAAACACGACAGATGATATAAACAAGCAAAATATCTGACACGGTGGCCACATGTCCACGATGAAATTAATAAATCTCACTAAATGGCTTGTTTAGCGGCGCGTGCGCACAGCAGGGGGCTTCGTAGCCAGCTCGGATGTTTGATTATTACTGCATAAATAAATTATACGCGTGGCAATTTTGTTTCTAGTAGTAATTTAATATGTTTAAATAATGAATAAATATAATTTAATTTTTTTTTAATTCTCTTTTTTATCTAATTAGGAATATATTTCGTTAACTTTATTGGTCGTTTTGTATAATATTTATCCAGATGTTCTAGGTATAATTATTTCCTTCCTCATAGAAATTTCATGTCGTAAAGTTGCCACTATTGCCCAAACATCGAGAGCGTGTGTCCCTGTGCATTGGGGTGCTAATGCAAATTGCGGATTTAGCGTTATGGCGATTGCTATCTGCCGGCGCGTCGCAACAGGGATTTACCACTTCATGATTTATTAACTACCTACTTTAGATAACAAGTATAAATTATGCTATAATTCATTACAACTCACCAAAATATTGTCAAAATTATTTTATTTCAGTAAGTCATTATCAGAGTTTCATGAACAATATTTATGCATTTAGCAAATATCAACAATGTTTCCGCATAAATAAATAATTAAGGAAGTTGGTAAATAAGCGTGCGGCCTCATTTATTATTCTTTATAAGGAAACAAAGGCGAGGGTTAGCCGTAATAAGGCTCCGGCACCTCGCCGGCTTATCTTTATTGCCTCCAACCCACGTAGAATAATAAATCGTTTTCATCAAAAACAAATACTCGACAGTTTTTGTCGGAGTCGAGCGAGCGGGCGGGAGGGTGGCAATTTTCCACCCCCATAATACAATATTTTCCGACATTTTCCACGGGAATACAGCTTCGAATCGCTCGCTCGCTACCAGCAGGTTCCTTTAATGTGTATTTTTCGTCCAATCAGAGAACGGCGAGAGTCTCGATATTACCTCAACTGTCACACATAAAGTGGAAAATATGGTCGGCAGATGTGGGGGGTGATCGCGGGCGAGCGAGGGTGGAGGCGCGGGCGCGGGGGGGCTGCTTGCCAGTCGGCGCGCGTACGCGACGCTCCGGCGCGCCGGAAGAAACGCTTCGAACAGGTTTATAGCTTTTCTTTCAGCTCCACTCAGGTACGGGCCGTATCATAACAGGGAATAGCGGCGCGTGATGTGAACCCGTGATAAAATAAATGTCGAGATAGGCTTATGTATTGTACTGTTTATCTTAATAATGGCCGCTCGGAGAAAAGTTTCGATTAAACTTTGGCTTTTTGTGAAGCTTTTTTGGCCGTGTTTTTAACGTAGACAATAAAGCAGATGAAGACAGGTATTTGCTATAAAAAGAATGTCATAAATTTATCTATGTACGATAAGTAATGAATACAGGATAGGTTTATGAAATATAATATGATTAGAATCTAAGTAATTATTATAAATTCCTTTGCGACAAAAATCTTGCGGTTTTAAATACTAATTCTCACCTAATTAATAATACGATTTTAACAATTAATATGGAAGACTATAACTCGGGGTAAACTGTAAGTCTGAGAAGGATGATCGCGAGCGCAGCGGCAGCGGCGCGCGCGGCTGCGGGAGTCGCGGGCGGCGGATATAAATCGCGATTCATTTCTCATCGTAACTTTTTGTAGGTCCTTATCTGTTACACTTCACTTTTCATCATCCGAGGGGATTTATGTAATGCCTAGTCATTTCTCGGCGTCGAGGCGCGGCTTATCGGCGAAGCGCGAGCTCGCTTGATTGATGAGCGCGCAAAAATAAATGTTCAGTTAAATTATTCGATAAGTTGGAAACGGAAGTTAAACGGGAATTATCTTTGTCTTGCCCCTGAAGATTTCACGGTTGTAACTGTTATGCTGGGAGTGATTGATCGATTGAAACTCCTTGCGTTGGGTACTCGGGTGCCTACTTAGTAGAAACCTTCGAGGGGAGGAAAAATGAAGTATATACTACATGTGATAAGGAGAGGTCGTTATTGTGTGCTTAGGTTTGTTGAGGTTGTTACGAGTATATCAGGACTGTATTTGTTTATTTATGTACACACAACACATTTTATTATAGAAAACACAAAGAACAAACACTTATACACATGTATAAACAAGTGTTTGTATACAAACACTTATACAAACTGTACACAAATACTTACGACTGTTTTGATCATTAGTTCCTTATACCAAGGGCAGTCAGATAGAACCTAAATTATGTTACACTATACTTATTAGAAATCAGACAAAGCAGGTGAAAGTTATAAAATACTGTAATTATTCTCAGGCTTTATAGGCATGGTTGTTGAGGTATTTTACAAGAAGCACAACAATGTGTTTTAAGGGAAATATACTGAAAATAATGTACTGAAATATATGTGGCAATGTCAACATTTGTATTCAATATTCAGAAATATAAAGGAGGACCAATAAAGTATCAAATTAATTCAAATGTATTGCTTCAACAAAATGAGTTCAGCTCAATAAATACCGTAATACTTGACCGCATCGAGGGAGTAAGGTAATAACTAGCAATATAGAATTAGGCATGAAAGTTAATGCCATAATTGAAGGCAATCAGCGCCCTCCCGATGATTTATGTGCCGCCGCTTCGCCGCCGTGCCGCCCTGCCTTCGCATTTACATCTTTCGAACATTTGCCGCGATTGCTACATGTACTCTGTTGCGGTGCTGGAGGAGGCCGTTATTAATAGGGACCACTAATATTCTTTACTCAATGACTATTATACGAACTAAAGTACGAAAATAAACCGTATCGTTTAGACTTCTAATTGCCGAAATTGTGTTCTAGATTCTTAAATTGCATGTGGGACTGCAGATGGTCCACTTAAAAAGAGCATTGCGGCTAATCTCGAGCGACACATGTACAAACAAAGTTTAATTGTGAGCGGTGGTGGTGCGGCGCTCGGCGGCCCCGGGCAAAACCGATTACAGTCTTAGCGGCGCTCACCTTCGATTCCTGCACCACCCTCACCCACACATATTCAATTCCAATCAATCCTGTCGTACATATTTATATGTAGAAGTCGAGCGCGTGTTTTTATTGCGGACTGCATCGAATGACGGCCGCAAACATTGCATCTGCCTCCCTTGCCGCGTCGGTCGGAAAAACCTTTTATTTTAATTTCGATTTTGATTTTTTCCGAGCGCGCCGTGTCGCTACACTTTTATTTTGTTTCATTTCATAGCGCAGGGTGGGAGCGCGACAGATCGGAATTTCAGATATGTACAATTTAAAATCGTGTAAGTACGGTCAGCGTGCGGTGCGCGGCGCTGGGCGGGCGGCGTGCTCCCGCTAGACTGACGCCTGTCGGTTTGTTTTCTTTGCTTTTTTACGAATTCTATTTTCATTTGATTGCATTTGAATTTCCGCCGCCAATATCCGCTAACTAAACACGATTAATGCGGAGCGGAGATGGACAGGCAGGCAGAGGCAGAGCGCGGCGGCGGGGCCGTGACGCTCTGTCGGGGTTTTGTCGTTTTATATTAGAGCCAGCTAATTTATTGCAAACTGCGCTACGGGAATCCTCTTACAACATTGAAGGCGAGTCGGTATTAGTAACATTATTTACACAACTCCAATTGTGAGTGCACGATATAAAATAATTTGTGTACTCTACAAGTTATCTTCTGATAGAAAATTGATTGCAGTAAACTAGAAGTGGCCTTGCAGCTTCGCTCGCGTAAAACTCTTAACATGTAATTTATCCCGTCGTAGTCTTGGGAAAGTTAAATACGTAAGTATTTATTTATTTTCATTTCCTTTTTTCAAATTCCACCCTAGTAAGATTTTCGACAGAAACGTTACCATCCTTTTTTTACTCCCATATCATCAACTCAGTCTATCGCAGTCCACTGCTGGACATAGGCCTCTCCCAAGTTGCGCCACAACACTCGGTCCTCTCCTTCCGCATCCAATTCTCCCCAGCCACCTTCATCAGGTCGTCGGTCCTCGTGGCTGGGGGGCGCCGCATACGCTTGCCTTTTGCCGATTCGCGGTCTCCACTCAAGGACTCGGTTGCTCCATAGGGCATAAATTTCGGAAAACACAAAAATAAATGAATTAATTTATTGCTTTGAAGATACATACTTGTACACCGAGTTTTGATTCGACTCAACCGGGACGCGCCATGATACCTTCCACAAACTTTAACAAGGCACACTGTCACACCTACTGCTAAGGGAGGTTTTGAAAAAAAAACATTGTACCTATTTCATTGTTTGCTTGTTTTTCCCAAGCTTTTAGTGAATCGATTCAGGAAAAAGATTTTTACTGTACAAATTGAATGTTTCCAGCTTCAGCGGTTTTGGCTCTGCGTTTATGAATCAGTCAGTCAGTCAGGACATCTCTCTTTTAAAGCATAGATCTCGTAAGTATAGATGTAGTCTATACAACGTGTAACCGAAAGGGTATATCTATCCAAAAGGGGTGAAGAGTATATCTGGTACAGAACCACTATGCAAAATTTCAGCCCAAAAAAAATTACCCTTTTTTTTTTCCAAATATTTTATTTCATGTGTTTATTGAATTTAAATAATAAAAAACGTGTCACTGCAATACGAAGGACTGCACATCAGTTGCTAATGTTAAGATTTAGGTGCTCACATCACAGTTTGAAGTTTGGTTTCTTATAATGGAATTTCTCCTATGTTCCTAATATGTAGATATAGGATCTAAAACCCTTGCCGTATAATTTGTTATCATCCAAAGAAGCCGTGCACTTGATATGTATATACACGTTGTATAAGTAGGTACTTAGCAAATAAATGAATTTGGTATCTGTAGCCAGTGACGATTTTTTTTATAGATTGTGAAAATAAACTGTAATATTATTTAATTTTTCTTAATTACATAGTTAATACGACTTATCTACTTTCTAAACGCACATTTGTCTTACTTTTCGGTTTACGTCCGCGTTGTGTAATGAAAAGCATTATAAATGCTAAAACAATGCCTAGACTGGGCATCGAATCGATCACGGCGTTCCGTTATTGGGAAACTTCTCCACAACACGGGCCTTGATTAAAAGTATGCAAATTTTATTACATGGAGAAGGGAGGGCCGCGGAGGTCACCGCTACGCTCACTCCATCCCGATTACTCGCATGACAATAATTTAACACATCTTAAGGCTTTGATCTCACTTTTATATCATTTTATTTGGTAATTATAATCAATTTGTTTTGTATACAAGGATGTAAATTGTGGTAAGAAAAAAACGCTCACGAGCTGGATTTGAACCTGCGACTCCTGGCTCGTAGTAAGTTGAAGTTAAATTCAATACCACGAGCAGTGTTCACGGTAGTTTAGTGGCTAAAGAACTGGCGTACTGAGCCAGGAGTCGCAGGTTCGAATCCTGCTCGTGAGCGATTATTTCTTTCCGCAATTTATATCTTTAGATTTCGCTTCGAATGCGTAAATGCGTTGAAAATAATAAAATGTATAAAATGTGTTTGTATACAAGGATTTTAAGATAAACCTAAAAAGACTATAAAGTTAAATATATACCATATAACTTTCTTTAATAAAAACAACAAATCACTTGTTTATATTATATTATAGATACATAAGGTAAGCCCAGCGGTTGATCGTCGTGTATATCTAATAAATAATTCTCAGCTACGTGCAGCAGTGGGGTTTTGTTTATGTCAAATTGTAATTTATTGGTTACCCGGATCGACTTGGATATTACACCAGGAGGTCCACCCTGCCCCCCCACCTGCCTCCTCCCTCCCGTCTTCCGTTCGATGAAAATTTTATATCACCGTGTCGTCGTTACGTTACGTCATTCCGTTTTTTCTTGCCCATGACCAGCTAAAGCGATCTTTTGATTAAATTAAGGGGATCAACAGGGAATTTTTACACTGATGGATAGGTTGACACAGCGTTTCAAGGAACATTGCCGGAATTTATATTGGGTATAAGTGATTGAGCGCAAATTTGGCTGTTGTATAATTTATACAGTTAATAAACATTAGCTCAGTCCTCCCTCTCCTCGGTCAAAGCAATCGGGATATCGCTTCTAATTTACATCTGATAGTGTATCGAAGAACGATACGATTTGGACAAAATAAGTTTTCGGTTTGACTTGACTTTGAATTGCATAGATTAATATTTAATCATAGCCTTGATATGGTAACTTATTTTTGTTTTTGGGCAAAGTTTATTATGATTATTATTTTGGGGCGTTTCATAAAAGCTTTGTGGTTATCATTTCTCAAACCGAGGAGTTTGAGAAGCTCGACCGATTCTGCTACGGACGTTGTCTAGTGCTATTCAAATCTTGATTCAGGTTTTTTTTTTGTGGAAACATGAGTAGGCATACACACAATACAAAGCATGCATACCATGACCTATGTGGCGTATCCGAATATGGAGGAAAAACAAAATTAGATTAATTAATAACAATAACGATGAAAGGTAGATTAGTGGGTGAACTGATAAGGTATAGAGGGATTTAAAAAGTCAAACATTCCGTAAAATTAACATAAGTTACAATAAAGAAGATTATGGCGAGTCTTTCGGCTGCTTGTTTCTTTATTTAATTAATATGGTAAGTAGTCATTTAATCAACTTAACTTACAGTGATTTTTTCACGGTTTTTTTTAAATATGGGCATATACTGTAATTTATACTCGAAAAGCATGCTGTGTTCACTTTTATATAGGACATGCAATTTAATGTTTATGTTTAAGAACTTAAATGTACCTAAATGTATTGTATTGACCGATTTGTGAGCAATTAATAAAAAAATTAAAAGCACTCTTTTTATATATTTTTTATTTTTTTTTATTATTTTATTTAATAAGGTTCCAAATAAAAGTAAATGTGACAAATTCCCTCGTCTTTTTTCGTCTTCTACATTGCCCTTATCATAGCTCTAATTTTGTTCACTCATCCTTTCATATTCAATCAATTCTTCTTTGGAATGAGCTACCTCTCGAGCTTAGGATGGCCACCAGTCGGGACTCTTTTAAAAGGAAAGTTCGGAAGTACTTTCTAGATAAAATTTTGGCAGAATCATCTCATTAGTATTTTATCTATGACTATAATAGTATATTATTATATATATTTAGTACTTATTGTATGTTATATATATATACCTATGTATGTTTATCTATTGTTTTAGTGGTAACTTATATCTCATCTTGTTTTGTGTCGTGAATCAATATTGCACCTGCCTTGTCATCTCTGTATCACCCTAAGGTTGACTGGGAGAGAATGCCTAAGGCATTAAGTCCGCCTATGTACACATGTTGCATGAAGTTTAAATAAATAAATAAATAAAAAATAAATTCCCATAACAGTAACACGCAGCACATGTAGTGTCTGTACATCGATTATAATAATAGGAGGACGGTCATTGATAGCCAAATATTTGGCCGGGTCACGACCTGTCACCCTAACACCCCATCCCGGGAGTAAAAATAGATTCACCCCAACTAATCATTGCAAATTTTTGACGCACCGTTACAATAAACCATTGTGTTATATTGTCGATTCAAAGGGACACATTTTGAACTATTGTTCCGCGGAAATAAATGTTAATGTGTAGATTTAGTTGAAACAAAAGTTTTTATTTAATCACGTGTGTTCTCCATTATGAAGAGTTTATTAGCTGTTTTCTATTTTAGGTGGATTTAATTTCCTTCATGACACACATACTCATCGATTCTTAAGATCATCAGAAAACTGGAGTAAATGTGTTACCTGTGCCCAAAGACAATCTTGTAATGTCTTTGCCTGTGCCTATAAGACGTGCTCAGTCGCTTGGCTTCTTTTAAAAAACTTGTAAAGGAACATACCTACCTCTCTGTGTAAATTGTTATTTTACTGAGATATTGCCACACTGGTAGGTATATAGAAAGAACAAAGAAAGAAAAAATATTTATTGCCACAACAAGACGACATGCGGTAGGAATAGGTAGTTACTCTATTTTATTTAGTTGTACATATATTACAATATTATTTGTTTTTAGATTTGTATATATTTGGTATGTATTTATGGATATGTTTAGAATTCATTCTCTATATTTAAACACGTGATATTTTCCATGGTAGGTATTTATTTATTACATTATATATATAGTATAGTATATTATATATAGTACCATTAATTTACATGTTAGTTCTAAGTTTTAATAACGTAAGTGGTGTACAATAAAGGACATTCTATCTAGCTATCTAGATTTATTTGAAACAAAAGTATATTTTAAACGTGTTTTCGATTATGAGGATTTTATTAGAAAAATTTTACACTGTGGTAACTGATATAGTAGAAGTATTTTTTTGTGATGGTTTATGAAGATATTCTCCAGGAATACATTTCCCATATTTTGTTAGCCACATATGAAATATTGATATGAAGTAGGTATCATCGTCATCATCATCATCATCATCCTAGCCCGGTATCACCGACTGCTGGGTATAGGCTTTCTTTCGTTCTGCCAGCCTCTTTTGATGTAGGTATACTCAAACTAAACTGTGCTTGTAGCATCTGAACTAGTGCATTTATCTGAATATTGTATCATAATAAATGTAGCGAGCGTATAATTCACCGTTTCTGGCATAGGGCATTCTATAAAATATTCAAATGTAGTGGTAATTTGTAGATATAAGATACTTAGGCAAAGCTAAAAAAGTCGAAATCTACAAAAATACCCATTAGAAATTTTTCAAAATGTCTAGTGTCAGTGTCCCTTGAGGTCGCAAACCAATGCGACGGATGTGGGGGGCAAGGTTTTATATAAATATTTTCTCAATAACCTCCCTTTTTAGGGTTCCGTAGCCAAATGGCAAAAACGGAACCCTTATGGATTCGTCATGTCCGTCCGTATGTCACAGCCACTTTTTTCCGAAACTATAAGAACTATATGGTTGAAACTTGGTAAGTAGATGTATTATGTGAACCACATTAAGATTTTCACACAAAAATAGAAAAAAAAATGGGGTTTCCCCATACTTAGAACTGAAACTCAAATTAATTTTTTCATCAAACCCATACGTGTGGGGTATCTATGGATAGGTCTTCAAAAATGATATCGAGGTTTCCAATATAATTTTTTTCTTAGTTTGCGCGATAGACACTTCCAAAGTGGTAAAATGTGTCTCCCCCCCTGTAACTTCTAAAATAAGAGAATGATAAAACTAAAAAAATATATGATACATTACCCTGTAAACTTCCACCGAATATTGGTTTGAACGAGATCTAGTACGTAGTTTTTTTTTAATACGTGATAAATCGTAAACAGCAATTTACCTTTCATTCAATCAACTCAAATATAAAAATAAAATATAAAAAATAATTTTATAAACACAAAGCTTATTATAGCTAGATGAACAACTAAATAACTTCTTATACGTCCAAGGAAGGTACGGAACCCTTGGTGCGCGAGTCCGACTCGCACTTGGCCGGTTTTTACACCTACATATCGTCGCCTAGGAGCGAAAACCTTATAAAGTACAAGTTGATATAGTTTACGAGGCGTGATTGTGATCGATTATAGGTACCATTCGATCTATGTGTAATTGTGTGTAATTTTTCGTTTGATATAAAAAACAAAAAAAAATAGCGGCTTTGTTTTGTAGATTTGGGCCTCAAGATGTGTAAAATCTGATTCTTTCGTTCCATATTCGATCTATGTAAAACAAAAAAACTTCTAATTTTCACGAGTTAAGTAGTAGTTTTTTTATCGTCCTGTAAAATAACGTTCCGTACAAGTACGGGGCTTTAACTCCTAAACGACAATATCTTCTCTACTATCTACATATCTGTATGACCACACTGCACTTGCTCACAACCATAAAAGATTAATGTTAATTACATTTTGATAGGTTGCTGATGTCTGAATTACTGTAAAGTACTTACTTATTAGATTAGATTGAAATACATACCTACACAAATAGCAACAATGTAGACCGCTGTATTCATCATCGTCATCATCATCATCATCATCATCAGCCCATTATTGTCCCACTGCTGGGCGCGGGCCTCTTCTCAGAATGAGAAGGTTAAGGCCTTAGTCCACCACACTGGCCTTTTTTTTGTTTTCGAGTGTAAATCCTCATGGATACCCTCCGTCTGTGGACGGCGGATGGGTATGTCGGACTCTTACCGACTAAAACCACACGGTGGCCATCCTCTGCACAAAATAGAGGAGCTCCGGGAACTCCACTGGACCGTGCCGGTGCTCCTCTAGTGCTACGCCTTTGGCACGTCCCGGGAAAACAATATTGTTTCCCCCACAGCAGCTCGCGACCACCACGTACTACTGTCCTCCCCAGGATCGCTTAAAAGACGCCTCGAGTCCCCCAACTCTTAGCGTCCACGATCCCGAAGGACCCTGCCAGATGTAGCGGCAGGGTTGCGGCCCTTAGCCCTATCTGGGCCTTGCGCCAGGGCGGTTGCCTCCCCGGCGCCTCCATCTCCGAGCGGGATCGGCCCTATCCCGATCTCGCTTTGCGGCCTCCTTCTGAAGCATAACGGTCTCGCAGAAGGAAGCCATGGCCCTCCAAGCCGCCACCACACTGGCCTAGTGCTGGTTGGCGGACTACCCACTGCATATTGAATTATATTTTTCTTTAGAGAGGAGGACCTGGTGTCCTAAGATACAGGCTTTGGTTTAGTTTAGGCACCAGTCTTCCACAAATTATCTAAGTCATGTTTAAGTTTGTGATAACATATATACTGTTTTGTATACCTACTGTCTGGCTGTTTGATTTTCTATGGCTTACTTGAATGGTCTTGGCTGGTAGTAATGTTGTGCGTCGGGTTCTTAAGCTCCCAAAAATATGCTTGAGTGACACAATGGCTGTTGCATGCGTGCCATCAGTTGAGACATGTCCACTCAAATCGACTTGGCACTGTCATCAAAAGGCGTCAATCCAGGCGTTGCCCTGTATACAAATCTGTACATAATTACTTGTCCTGACTGACTGATTCGACAACGCAGAGCCATAAAATTGGGGATGAAAGTTTGGAAATTGTGAGCGACGTCACCGAAAGACGTAAGTGGAAGTTAAATTTGATACAACGAGCAGTGTTCAAGGTAGCTTAGTGGCTGCGTAGCGCTGGCGTACTGAGCCAGGAGTCGCAGGTTCGAATCCTGCTCGTGAGCGATTTTTTCATTCCACAATTTATATCTTTTATTTAAAGAAATACGTGTTTCAGTGTTTTTGGAAAATCAACCCAATGTGTGTTGAAATTTGTATGAAATATCCTGGGCGCAACCAGAAAGGTTTTTGACCAAAAAAATAGTTGGCATTGCACAGCTAGTAATTGTTAAAAACATGTCTGGACTTTAAAAGAAACTTTGATCCCTGAGTTTCTTTTAGTATTTTCTTCTCAGAGGTACATAGGAAAAAATGTCAAAGTCATGTTCCTTTAAAAAAAAACTCGAAAAAAAACAAGTACAAATAATTTCATTTATTTTATAATTTGTAAAAGAAAATAAACATATTATTACCTATAGCAGAATTTAGCATTGTTCTAAAACCACCAATTTTATGTCTGGTACCACCTGTATTCTACGCAAATAATAGATTATTTCTTTCTTTATATTTTATATTATTATTTTTTATTTATTTTTTGGTGTGCAAACAATAAAGTATACTCTATCTCTATCTACCTATCTATTATTATAAAAAAATATTTTCCATACAATTACGTGTTTTGACGTAGGTACTTAAACCTCAGTTTAAACTATCAAGAATCATGAACCAATGCTAACTTGGCTTTGTTTATCTACCTAGTTTCGTTGATGGATCTTATAACATAAATACACACCCACACCACCGTGAGTCTTGGTCCCGAGGAGAAGCTACTCAAGAGTCGCGTAGTCGTTAAGCTACGAGAGGAATTTGTCGACTTAAGCTAATTTTACTTTAACTCGTCCAACAACTTATAATAGAGTAACTTTATAGATTAATCTATTTTCCATTCTAAGATACACTCAACAACGTTTGTGAAGAGATTAAAATATACCTGCGTTATTTGTACAAATAGGGTTATGGTGAGTGCTCAAAACCAGAAGTTGATTGGCGGAACGTTCGTGCTTACGTTGTTCGGGGTCTCTGTCTTGACATTAGGTAGATACTTTTTACAGAGTGACCTGCGGGTCGGTACTCCCGCTGATAAGTAGTAAATTGCTTTTCTTTCCATTTCATAAATAACCGACCCAACCCCGCCCCTCGCTAACACTAGCACCCCTGCTAAAAGGTACGCTCGCATCTCGCAATATTCTTTAAAAACTCTTAAGAAAAGTTTAATTACAAACCTGCTTAAAAAGGGCGAAGTCGCGTTATGTTCTAATTATTGTACCAACAATAAAAATACGCAAACGAGTGTATTATACAATTAGACACTTCTCCCCGATCGTTAAAAGGGAAATTTAAATGGAATTTTTATGTCCAGCAATTAAGGATAACGTCGGCGTACTAGACATTTTTGTAATTACAAAAATAAGATTCTTGAAATGTAGCGTGAAAAAGAATTAGGGCGAAGTTCGCGGAAAATACTTTGGACGCTACAAGCTGACAGATGGGATAAGTAAGAAATGTTAAAAACTTGTTTGCTATTTAACTTAATGTCGCAAAACAATTTTAAACAAGTAAAGACTGTCTTTGTCTACTTAACATATGGGCTTTTTTGACAAAAGTTGCATTGTAAGTAAGTAGTTTTGTTTTATCACTAGCATGATATGTTCCGATGAACAGTTACAAATGTTTGCAATCGAAATCTCGCGATATAAAAGCGCGAACTGTGGACGATGCATAAAAGATATGTACTTAGGTAGTAAGTCGGGGCATACGGAGCGTCGGCGTCGGTGTTGGTGTGTACATGAAGATGGAGAACGGTTAAGAAGCCCGAGGGAGTCGCGGATTTATCGCCGCAGCGGGCTGACGAGCGCCCGCGCCTCGCCGCGCCGCCCGCCTCCCGCCGGCCGCCGCTCGCGCTGATTTATACCGCGCAATCTCGCAAAACTTACTTCACATTTAAATTTCCAAACTGTCTAAGCTGCTCTTAACGTCGACCATATTATCTCATTCGATCGCCTATAAATTTTATGAGCTGACTCGCCTTTGTCGCATTTTAGCTTTGACTTGAATTAATAGTCCGAAGGGACCGTATGCTCTTTGTTTTTATGGCTCCACTTCAATCCAACTCAAAAATATATGACCGATCAATAAAATGTACCGCCACCGAGGTCAAAATTGGATATGTCATTGCATGTAGCTAGCCTACTTGAAATTTCTTATAACTGTTTCGCGTGCCAGTATTAGGTAACTGTTATTGTGCTGGGATTTACGAAATGAACAAATCCTTGGCGCCTGTTATGAATATCTAATATAAATTTATAATTCTCCGAGTGTGACACCGATGTTTGTTGCCACAGCCGTTTCGAACAAACACTGGTTCCGGTACCACGAGACTGTGTCGCGCGGCACGGCTCTCCGTACGCGACAAGATTTGTCTTACCAGTTCATATTCCTGCCGACAACACGACTTAGATTAAATCTTACAGACAATCTTGGTACAGAGTCCATCGGCGCAACCCCTCTCATAATTTAGTTTGAAACTTTTTAATTAGCTTTATATTTGTGTTTGCAGATTGAGACTTCGTCTCTCAGTTAGTCATTCGGGTGACTGCGGTTTACAAGTTACATTATTAATAATACTTTCAAAGGGGCTTTAACGTGATCTTATGGTTTGTCGACACATTTTTTTTAATTAACTTTAAACTAAAATATTTTGAATAAAAAACAAACTTAATTATGTTTTTGTTTGCGTATTTGTTAAGTCAGTTTTTATAACGATTCAAATTGTGGAAAGAAAGAAAAGCTCACGAGCAGGATTTGAACCTGCGACTCCTGGCTCAGTACGCCAGTGCTTTAGCCACTAAGCTGCCGTGAACACTGTTCGTGGTAACGAAATTAACCTCCACTATTGTACGTCTTTGGGTGACGTCAGCGATGTTTCTTAACCGACTCGACTAACTTTGCAGTTAATTCAAAGTCGTATAGATATGCCTATCCTTACTAATTATTTTATTATTTGTAACGCATTTTTACGCATGCGAAGCGAAATCTAACGATTTTAATTGTGGAAAGAAAACATCGCTCACGAGCAGGATTCAAACCTGCGACTCTAGTACCCCTAGTACAAGCTCTGCTTAGTTTGGGACTAAGATGGGTGCTGTGTAAAATATGTCCCAAAAATATTCATTATTTATTATTATTCGAATTTCATTACCAATTGCTTTAACAGTGAAGTAAAACACTTAAGAAATCTACACATACAGTTTTTGATGGTTTGGTTAGTCCGTCAACCCGCGCAAGGCAAGCGTGAACTCATGCTTCCAAATATCAAAATGCAGTGTTATTTCTGATGAAATGCACTGCTTTGCACTGATGTGCTAATCATGATTCTTCTCATACTGAGAAGAGGGTCGTACCCAGCTTTGAGAGAGTAATAGATTTATTTATGCATTTTTAATATAACCTACTGCGCATGATCCATGTGTATGATAAATATGATCAACAGTGGTTTTGATGAACCGTTCTTAAGTAATATGTAGTTTTATTCTTCTTGATTTAGGTTAAAAGAAAGACCTTTTTTTATTTAATCTTTAATGTCCCAATGCTGGGCAAAGATCTCCCCCATGTTCTTCCAAACTTCCCTATCAGCTGCCTTTTCAGTCCAATAGAATAGAATAGAACTTTTATTCGCAGGAACGGTTGTTTTATAAGGTCTTATAATATTAAAGTGTCGATAGAATCATAAATCATCATATTATGTCATCATCATCATTTCTTTTTTGGCTCGTAGCGAATAAACGACTGCGCGGATTGTACGATCTGCAAGGTTAAGCTGCACTTGCCGCGGTCAGTCTGTGGATGGGTGACCGTTTCGTTACACATCGAGACCCCTCCGTGCCTCGGAGAGCACGCTAAGCTGTCGGTCCCGGTTGTCATACGAATATATATGGCAGTCGTTACGGGTAGTCAGAAGCCTGAAAGTCTGACAACTGATCTAACCTCCGAATATCGGTATTACCCAGTAACTGGGTTGCGGGGGTCTGATGGCAGTCGCTCCGTGTAAAATACTGATGTTCAGTCGCATCTGGCTAGACTGGAAGCCGACCCCAATATAATTGAGAAAAGGCTCGGAGGATGATGATCATTTCTTTTTTCAATAATTGAAAAAAAAAAAACTAGATCAACCCGCCAGTTTTTTCTCGGCCTACCTTTGCTATGAATTCCTTATTGAGGCACCCAATGTGAATTGATCCTTGCCCATCATCAGCATCGATCATAGTAAACTCTATAGTCGAACTTAAAATAAGAATCAACAGGTAACAAACTGACTATCGTTGCTGCAGTACGTATTTTGCAATACGTAAACTGGACTGTATTTTTTAGGGTTCCGTACCCAAAGGGTGCCCAACGGGACCCTATTACTCTCGCTACGCTGTCCGTCCGTTCGTCCGTCCGTCTGTCTGTCACAGGGCTGTATCTTTTGAACGGTAATAGGTAACCGGTTGAAATTTTCTCAGAATATGTGTTGCTATGAGGTGTATCACGACAAATACTAAAAACAAAAAAAAAACTAAAACCAAAGGAGGTCCCCATACAATAAACCTCAAAAAAATGCATATTTTTCAACGTTTTTGTTCCTGCTCTAACTTCAAAACGGTAATATATACCAGCGTCAAACTTAGTCAGATTATAGTGCATATTATGTAGTTTAGCAAGAAATACTAAAAAAAAGACAAACATAGACATATGTGGCGGTACCTGCGTAAGAAAGACATGCAAAAATTAATATTTCACGCACTGAGCGTTGATGTCTTTTGATAAACTCTCGTAAATTAAATCAGTTTTTATGGGGTATCAGGTCGTTGAGAGGTACGGAACCCTTAGTGCGCGAGTTCGACTGGCACTTGGCCGGTTTTTTATTAATTAGTTCAGCGCAACTTTTTTGGTCACAGGTCGATTTTAAATAAAATTTATTGTTTCACAAAAGTTAAGATTTATTAATATTTTCATTGGCGTCTGGTGCTGTCCCTCACTTTGTTTTGTGTTCCAGCAAGGTATTTTTTTTCTTTCAGTTTCCGCTATTTGATACGTAACTGCCAGGGCATAACGAAGGAATAAGATTCTTTCTCCCGGTGACGTTACTGTTATCAGCAGGATCGCTATTTGATACGGTCACTGCCGAATGTGACGAAGGAACATTATATATGCCATTGATATTGTTTCACTCCGTTTTTAACCCGGCAGGTCACGCTTTTTGATACATGACCTACTAACACATAACGGAGGATAAAAAATTTGTTCGCTGTGACTGTGTGATTTTCCCTAGTTTTATTTATGACTATTTGTCCTGCTGGTGAGTTGGAAGATTTTATTAGGTATGTACGATAAAAAATAAAGATTTTAGTTACTTTCTTTGCTGTTCAAAAAAACTTAGTCTACTTCATACCTTATTACCGGGTCTGGTTATAAGGAAAATACTTACAATAAATAAGTTGAGAGGAGTTGTAAACACAATATTGTGACGTAATATGTAAAAGGATTTGTTACATTTGTATGTGGAGCGGCCGAGTATCGTGTGTGGTTACCGTTGTTCGTCGCCGAGTGCATGACTTGAATTCGATGAGACCAAACTACATTTTATCGGTCCACAAATATACCTGGCCTCTCGTTACAGAGGTACGCAAATGTGATTTAAGACGCTCAACACAAATATTGGAATACGTCTTGTTGGTTTGTACCTTACTAATTAGATAGTCCTGGACTATATTCAAACTGAATATTAATTAGTCAATACCAATTAGGTTTGTAGATAGAACTTTGAAGTCAAATATTCAGTAAAGCCGTACACTAAATCAATAGACTTTTTCTGGAAATCACCTGCGGCATCGTGACGAAAAATCTTGAAAATGGGAAATTCTTAGAATTGATCTCGGAACTGCCTCGTTGGTCTAGTGGTCGCAAGCGCGACTGCTGAGCGTGGGGTCCTGGGTTCGATTCCCGGGTCGGGCAAAGTGTTATTGGGTTTTTTCATTACGATTCTCAGTAGCAGCCCGGAGTCTGGATTTGTGCCCGGTCAATGGCAATAGGCTCGCCCCCTATTACATGGGACTTTAACATAACTGACGAAATGTGGGTGTACTATTACACCTCTGCCTACCCTTTCGGGGAAATACAGGCGTGATGTTATGTTATGTTATGATCTCGGACGAATAAAAAAAGGCGGACGGAATCTCGCTAAGAAAAGATTTAAGCACTTCGTTTTTTCCTAAACCCACTTTAATTTTGACAAAATTTTAACACACCAGGTATACAACGTGTTGATCTGTATTCGTGCTATAATTAAGGAGGTGACTATACCACTGATACTTAACACGAATCAATAAAAAAAACAATAAAAAAATGTTGTTGTTTGTACCTATTTGTAAACAAAGTCCCTCCGTGTCTCGTGCGACACAAAAACGAGGCGTACGAAACCAATAAAAAAAATGCAGGTATTTCCTCCTTTTGACAATGCCACCGATGACTTATTTTCAGAGTCGTTCGGGATTTATTCTCAAACTATTGGTATTAAATAATCTTAGAATTCGTTAAGTATTTATCATTTGCTCTAGAAATATGGCACGGTTACAGAACTTACAGATCAACATCTTGTATTTTGTTATTTTATTTGTGAGTGCACTACGACAATGACTACCGTCACACGAGATTTATTGCGTAATCGCGACTTTTTGTCTTACTATGAGTGTGAATGTGTGCGTGTCATCCCGTACTTTTAAGCAAGCCGTCTTACTATGGGTGCTTCACTTTTTGTTTAGCAAGATTCCGTCCGCCTTTTTTTATTTGTTCTTGGAATTTATATAATTTTTGAAGTACCTAAAGTTGGCTCAATTCAATATTTTCTTATTTAGTTTTGTATTGGTTTCAAATAAGAAAGCAACAAAAAGTGCTTAATGGGAAAATTATATTGCTTACCAAAAAGAAAATGCTATAGGTATTTAGGTACACCATATTTTTTTAAATTATTCCATTCATAACTCTTTCTTTCTCCGAGCCTTTTTACCAATTATGTTGGGGTCGGCTTCCAGTCTAACCAGATGCGGATGAATATCAGCATTTTAGACGGAGTGACTGCCATCAGACCTCCGCAACCCATTTACTGGGTAATACCGACATCCTAAGGTTAGAACAGTTGTCACACTTTGGGGTGCTGGCCAGAAAACCTCCACGTGTGCCTGACGGCTGCTTGTCCTTCTGGACACGTCTGGAGGGAAAGGCAGTTGTTTGGCCGGTGCATCCTGGGCACGGGCAATAAAATCCTTTCAAGGGATTAACCTTCGGGGGATTTTATTACCTGTGGCGAATATTCTGGCGCGGGATGGGCCCGTTCTGGGCCAGTGGGGAGTTGCTCCACGAGTCCTTCTGTTGCCAACAGAGGGCACAGTGGAGGAGCAGGGGCGGGCCCGGTGTGCACTCACCCTGCCACTGGGCAGGCAGCGAGGGGAATGTCTTTCCCTGCTCCCGTCAATCTCGTAACCCCAGGAGTGCCCGCTGAGTAGTGTTCTCGCGCCTCTTGGGACCGAGGGTCTTGGCTTCACCGCCCGGACCGCGAGGAAGAAAACCTCTAAACAAATTAAGGGAGGTAGGGCCTGCGAGCAGCAGACTCGGGGCAGTCTGCTGCCCGACCAGCAGCTGGCGTAGCTGGCACAGCCGGTGTAGTTGGCGCAGCTGGTAAAGGCCCATGAGGTGAGGTGGCGTGCAGTGTTCCATGTGCGCCACCTAGGAGGGTGCGGCCAACGTTAGACCGCACGGGGAGGAGGGGCTCGCCTGCTTGTGGCGGGCCAGGACCTGTCGGGGGTGGTTGTGTGAATACTCACGGGTTCCCACGCCCCCGGCTAAGGTAGTTGAAGGAACACCGTGGTGGTTTTAGTCGGTAAGAGTCCGACACTGCCTCCGCCTACCCCGGGCGGAGTGCATCCATGAAGATGTCCACAAGGAAAAAAAAAAAAAATGTCACTCTTTCTGGCTTCTGACTACTCGTAAAGACTGTCTTATGGCAGTAGTTACGAGTATTATGGTAACAGGGACTGTTGGAGAAATAATAACAACCTCTTTGATGAGTTTATTTTAAAATAATGTTTTTCTTTTCTGATAGGTATCAGTTTTTTGTTTTATTTTTATTACTGTCAGTCAAAGCTGTCAGTCTACTTTCAATATAAAACGACTACGACTTCTGTCAATACTTTTATTTTCACTGTAATATTTATTTTACTAATAATTATATCCATGTTCTAAAAACACTGAGTTTATCTATACCTTCTCAAGATCTAACAGGGACCGACAGCTTATTCCTCTCCAAGGCACAACAATTCAATTCATAACCTCAGACCACAAATTCTATGCTTCAGACCAAGTAAAAACTCAAGACAAATTCTAGCGGAACATTGAATTGATGCAGGGTATGCAAATGTATGAGTGACATTGACAGCGATGGGAGTGTTGCTAGATAAAATCTTTTTACCCCTGATATCAAACAACTGACCACGACTAATATAAAGTCTTATTATAACAAAGCATCATCATTATAATCATTATTTATAAATAAATAAATTCTATATAAATTAATACGATCCAATGATGAACAGTCACGGAAAGGGATTGTTTAGCAAATTGATTGTCAATTAAAATTTTCCGGATATTAATAATCACAATTATTGTCATTCGTTATCAGTATACCCACGACTAGGATCAGGGCTAGAAAGGCAAAATACGGCAAAATTTGTGTCTCAATTTGCTAAATAATTCGTGTCCCTGGCCGTACATGGAATATAACTAAATAATAAAAAATAGTTATTTGCTATGCAAGACTGTAAAGTTGTTATTTAGCGCGTTTTCTTCTATTAAAGCAAGCGAAGGATTTTAAGATTGAATTCTAAAATATAATAAAAAAAATGTAAAGGCACGAGACGCAAATAATTTTGCAGCAGTGTAAAACACACAACTTTTCATCTCACTGCAGCGAAGAAAATGGTAGATGTAAGAAAAACAATTGAAATATAATCAAATCAGGGTTTAATTATTCATAGTAGGTACCTAGTTACTTACAAAATGGAACATTATACTAAAACTAAAAATAAAATTACTGCTGTTGGTTGGATACTTCTGTACTATTCCTTGGTAAATTATTTGCAAAATTATCAAAAATTACTCATTTCATTGGATACTTCTGTACTATTCCTTGGTAAATTATTTGCAAAATTATCAAAAATTACTCATTTCATTGGATTCCATTATGGTAGATGTGAAGGATTCATTATGTTATTTTAATAGCTCTGATTGCTGAACAACCTTAAGTCGATATTTTTTATACCAAAATAAACCAATTTGTCAGCTTTTGTCATAAATTTTTAACTGATTATAATTAGACTTATAAGAATTATATATGTACCTAAATTATAACTTGGCCTACTGTACGTGTTGGGCAACTGTAAGTACAGTAGGCAGCTGTTAAATAAATAAATAGAAATTTTTACCCGACTGCGACGTAGCCCAAAAGGAGGGATCACGTTTTTAGTCATGTATAAATCATGCTCAACAAAGTGTTCGCTACGAATGAGTGAATAATTGGATGGTGATCAATTATTTTCATTTCTGCTATTACGTATTACTTCAACCCACTCTTTTTTCTGTTAAAGTATTTCGGAAAGCTAAAAAGCAAAAAAAGCGTAAAAATAACATGACGTTTAGTTTTACCCGATTTCTGGGGTAAATTATAATTTATTAACATGCAACACAGGAGTATTCCTTGCCGCGGTAAGGTTACAAGAAAATGAATTGTAAACATTAAAATATGAATAAAATAAATTAATAACTTGTGAAAAGTAATTCCATCTGACTTTTTATGCGCTGTAGAATTATTTTTGCACCGTTTCACGACACGAAGGCATTTTAAGATTTTTTTCAAAGCTCTTTCACAGTTAAGTGTCGTGGTAACACGTTCGGTGGTTCGAAATACAATAAACAGTTCGGCTAGGTTTGAATGTGAGAGTGTGCGTAATTCGCGTGTACTACGCAAATCGGCAAGGTTTTGAATGTATCCAATATTATCCATATCAAATTTTTGTTCGTGACATTTGGTCTATAGGTATCTTGTCAAAGTTCATAACTAATAAAATAAAATCTATCGGTTTTTTCATTGGTTTTTTCCTTTCTAAAGAATGATTTCATGCGACATTTTATTAAGCCAATAACTAAACAGAGCCCACAGAAACAGAGAGACTTGTCGAGGCAGTTGCTAGACCCACCTTTTAATTCAACGTTTGCTGCCGAGGGCATGTAGGTTATGAGTGCATATTACTTTCGTAGACCCCGTTTTTACCGATCAGATTAGTAATTTCAGCGTGAAGATAGAGTTGAAGCTTTCCCAAATTTTTCAAAATTAACTTTCTCCCTTTCTCCTTAGTCCTCTGTACATTTACAACTAAAATTATGTAAGCGAATAATTATTTGAAACGTTTCCTTTTAACAGATCGCATGTCCATGATTTAATAAACACGCTTAGGGTGCAGAGGTATCATTGCGGCGTCATTTCATGCACGGCTGGCAGTGTTTGTAGAACGCGCAACGCACTCTATTGATGTACTGATCTCTCTTTTGAGCTACAATCCCTTGCTACACAAAATATACTCACCCAGATGTCACACGCACTGGTTTCAATTACGTACCAAATGCACGTGCGATATCATGTCTATATATATAATAATATAAGATTGTGTGAACGCTGTAAATTAAATATATATGTACATAATGCATTTAGGTAGTAGGTACCTACATTCAACAGCAAAAGTCGACGGCTATTTGGAAATTCAAAATTACCTAAATATTAGGTTTTACTTATGTTACTACTTATGTACTATTGCCGTTTTGTCAAGTTAGCCACTTTGAACTGTAGCCCTAGCATGAACCATTTTGACGTATCGAAACGTACATGTAAGTGAACTTTGGATCTAAAATACTCATCGTCATCATCATTTCAGCCGAAAGACGTCCACTGCTGGACATAGGCCTCCCTCAAAAGGGAGGAATATGTCACAATCGCCAGGCTTCGCAAAAAAAAAATTGGCGCTTAACAAACAATTTGGTAAGCAAACCGTTCAACTATAAAGAACAAAAAAGTTAATAGTTTCTGATTAAACTACAGTACCTGCCCCCCTAGCCAAGTTGGCAATCTACAATCGTCAATGCTATAGAAAACAACCAAAATGTATGGGAATGATATATCTCAACGAATGACTTTTTCGTTGAGATACGTGGGACACTCAGAAAGTTTTGCGAAACTAAAAAAAATTGTTCTATACGTACATATATTTTTATCAAATCTTTTCAAAGTACTTTCCACCAGCCTCTATACAAAGATTCATGCGCCTAAACCAGTTTTCAAAACACTTTTTCCAGTCCGCCGCAGACACCTCGTTTACAGCCTGCTCGAACGCAGCCAGCGCATCTTCCGGCGACGAAAATTGTATCCCTTTGAGCTGATTTTTTATTTTTGGGAATAAAAAGAAGTCACACGGTGCTAGATCAGGGCTGTAAGGAGGGTGACCCAGGAGTTTGACTGGCGTGCTGTCCAGGAAGTCCCTCGTTTTGAGTGCGGTGTGCGCAGGTGCATTGTCGTGGTGGAGCAGTAGCCCGCGGAGCCCTGTGTTTGGTCGCTTGTTGCTTATAACAGAGAAAACTTCTGGCAAACATTTGGTAGTATACCATTCGGCATTAATGCTTCTTTGATCCCGTAAGGGAATTGATACCAAGTGGCCAGTCAAATTAAAAAAGCTAGCGATCAAAATCTTACCCCCGCTTCTAGATCGCTTCACTTTGGTAGGCGTTGGCTCATTTTGAAACACCCAAACAGTCGACTGGCGCTTGGTTTCTGGGTCGTATTGATAAATCCAGGACTCATCACCTGTAACGATGTCGTAAACACGCCGAGACGAGCCTGCTTCAAATTTGTTAAGCATATCACGGCACCATTCCACCCGGGCCTGCTTCTGAGCATCGGTGAGGTTGTGCGGCACCCAGCGTGATACTATCCTCCTCACGCGAAGATGGCTGTGTAGAATCTCGTGAACGCTTCCCGATCCAATCTTCAATATGTGTTGAATCTCCTGATATGTAATTCGCCTATTGTCTTGGATTAAATTTTTCACTGCTAGCACGTTTTTTTTTCGTCATCCCCCAAAGTTGGTCGACCGCGCTTGAATTCGTTATACCAACGATACACGGTTGCCTTGGAAGGGCCTTCATCCATGAATGCCATTTGAAGTCTATCGTACGATTCATCCGGTTTCAGGCGACACTTGAAATCGTATAAAATCATAGCTCTAAAATGTTCCCGGCGCAGATCCATATTTCAGTGAGACACAATACTTTGAATTAACTCGCAAAAAATGTGGAGGGAAATTTTGAAATTGGAACTTACTTATTTTTACTTATAAATAATCATATTTTCGAAAAACATTATAACTGGCCAGTCTCCCATATATAAAAACTTTTTTTCGCAATACTTTCTGAGGGGCCTGGTATGTCATTCCCATACATTTTGATTGTTTTCTATTAGCGTTGACGACTGATTGGGGCGGCGCCACTTGGCTGCTCCATTTCCCTTAAAAGAGTTTGTCGATTCAAGGGCATTATTTATAAGCATATTTTTACAGCAGAAGCAACAATAAACTGCCCATAAATGGCAAGGGTGCGTGAGTAGAAAAAATATTTTGATTATAAAAAAGGGTATCAAAATTTTTGGTTTGAATTTTCTCAAACAATACCTACAGCAATTTTCTAGGTAAAGATACCTTAACCTGAACCTGAACCTGGGGGCCTAGTACGAGTTTGACACTTACGAATACTTTCAAAGTATTCGTCGACTTTCATTAATAAATCTGTAGTTCCTCCTCGTATCCGCCAGGGGCGCTACTGATTTATGAATGAAAGTCGACGAAAACGATGAAAGTATTCCTAAGTGTGAAACTCGTACTAGGCCCACTGATATCTTAGGATTCGATTGTTTGTCTAAATGTTACACACTAATATTATACAGTGTTATTTTTTTACCAAAAACGTTTTCAACATTCTAAAATAATAATTGACCGAGCGAAGCGAGCTCTCTGAGCTCAGCACTTCGTCCTTCCATCTAGCATCTGTCAGAAAACTTGTAAACCTAATCAGATAATTACTTAAAAATCTCTCATAATATCTACGTAAAACTTTAGTCCAAGGCGAAAATTACTTTTGAAGTTATAAAAAAATTAATTTGAAGGGAGCGTCCCATACAAGGTCCCATACAAGGTCCCATACATGCAAAGAGGGGGCGTTTTTTTAGTTCTACTAATATGACATGTGGGGATCGTTAAAAAAACTTTTTTAACACAGTCAAAAATGTTTTTCCTCGTGACTGCCTCGTTGTTCTAGTGGTCGCAAGCGCGACTGCTGAGCGTAGGGTCCTGGGTTCGATTCCCGGGTCGGGCAAAGTGTCATTGGGTTTTTCATTAGGAAATTCTCAGTAGCAGCCCGGAGTATGGATTTGTGCCCGGTTAATGGCAATAGGCTCGCCCCCTATTACATGGGACTATAACATAACTGGCGAAATGTGGGTGTTATCATACACCTCTGCCTACCCCTTCGGGGAAAATACAGGCGTGATGTTATGTTATGTTAAAAATGTTTTTGTAAACATTCTATAATATACAGGTTGGAAACTTTCAGCGGGGCAGTAAGGGGAAGTACCTTATCCGTTGCAAGTACGCGAAAATGGTCTTAGGAGACTATCCATATTTTTTTATGGAATTTTGGTCTTATTGCCTGTGGCGAATATTCTGGTACGGGAGGGGCCCCATGTGGGTCAATGGGGAGTTGTTCTACATGTCCCTCTGATGCCAACAGAGGGCACACTGGAGGAGCAGGGGCGGGCCCGGTGTGCACTTACCCTGTCACTGGGCAGGCAGCGGGGAGACTGTCCTTCCCTGCCCCCGTCGATCTCGTAACCCCAGGAGTGCCTGCTGAGTAGTGTTCTCGCGCCTCTTGGGACCGAGGTTCTTGGTTTCGCTGCCCGGACCACGGAGGAGGTAGGGCCTGCGAGCAGCAGACTCGGGGTAGTCTGCTGCCCGACCAGCAGCCGGCGTAGCTGACGTAGCTGGCACAGTTGGCGTAGCTGGCACAGCTGGCGTAGCTGACACAGTTGGCGTAGCTGGCATGCTGACCTGGCAGCATGCTGGCGTAGCTGGCGCAGTTGGCGTAGCTGGCGCAGTTGGCGTAGCTGGTGCAGTTGGCGTAGCTGGCGCAGCCGACACAGCTGGCGTAGCTGGCACAGCTGGCGTAGTTGGCGCAGCTGGTAAAGGCCCTTGAGGTGAGGTGACGTGCAGTGTTCTGTGTGCACCATCTAGGAGGGTGCGGCCAACGTTAGGCCGCACGGAGATAAGAGGCTCGCCTGCTTGTGGCAGGCCGGGACCTGTCGGGGGTGGTTATGTGAATACTCACGGGATCCCACGCCCCCGGCTACGGTAGTTGAAGGAACACCGTGGTGGTTTTAGTCGGTAAGAGTCCGACCCTGGCTTCGCCTACCCCGGGCGGAGTGCGTCCATGAGGATATCCCACGGCAAAAAAAAAAAAGGTTATAGATTAACAGTTTGGTGGGCATGCAAAGTAGCGGTTTTTCTATTCTATCTATTTTGTCCCGGGATTTAACTCAAAAACGGGTCTACTTCAAGTTGTTACTTATGGATGATTTCAATAATGTCCTGTATTTAAACAACAAATCCTAAAAAAAAGCAATTATCTATCAGTGAGAAAAAAAGTTATGCATACCTAAGCTATGAAAGCAGAAGCATTTTCACACTAGCACTTTTTGGTGAGTCTTTGAACTCTGCTGTACATTCAAGGGTTTCGAAAAGATACGCATAACACTTTCAAAGTCTTCCAACTGTGCTCGTAATGTTAAGGCTGCGCCTGCTCATGCGGTTGCAGCAAACTATTTCTTATAGGTAACTTAAACTTGGTTCTTGTGGTTGTAACGAACAACACTCGAGGTTCAGTTCATTCAAGCGAGTATGAGTATTACGATATGTTAATTTAACGTAAACTTACGGTATCATTTTGTCAAAATTTTACAAAACGTAGCGATAAAGAATGAGGTTGAAAGGAGTGACAATACTTCAAGATCAGCCTACGGCTTCCAAGTCTCTCATCTTGTTGCAAATGAAGCATAAAGTTAAATCTTTTTTTGTAGGTTTTAAGTACATATACCTACATAAATAACAATTTACGGTACGAGCAATTAAGCATACCCTGACTAAGTATTAGATGAAATTAATCGAAGTTCGGATTACGGCCACCGGGGCTTTAATCTGCTCAGACGGTATCAGGGCGCGGACTTGTTATCTGTTTAATGTCTGGTAAACAACGGGATCAAGGGATAAGGAACGTCCTTTCATACGGTACTGGCCCTCTGGCGTCTGGATTAGTGCGCCTTCCACTGACGTAGATTGCTGCTCACGTACTACATTTTACTTGAATGTGTTTCTATGTTTGTGTCTTTGTTGAGATGTCACATGTCCACTATAAACTTGAAACTATTCTGCTTTGGGTGCACAGTGTATTTAATAAAACGAGGACAAAGAGATCTGGAGAATACGCTCCAAACTCCAAAATCACGTACGTATCGAAGTGCTGTTAGGTCTACCTAAACAATTAGAGAGCGGGGCTCAACAGGCTTCGGTGCGTAATCGCGCCATACCCTAACAGTTGGTGAACTCGTAATTGTCCACTGGATGAGACAAGCGAGCTCAGCCGCGTCTCAATCGGTGTCGACTTAAGACTCCATGCAAATTCAATTTCGTGCCCAAGCAATCCTACACGTAAGGCCAACCGAACATATTATTGCTGGATTTATCTTCATTGCAGCCGTAGAACACTCCAACTAACTTCGACTGTCGAACTTGCGCCATTAGTGAAGACACCGAGATACAGGATTGTTTTGGTAGGGGCGGAGTTGTAAGTCTTATTGCTTTTAGTGCCAGCGTAGGGCTGGATTGTTTAATCTAAGGAGTTGTTTTGGGGTTGGATTGTGTTTTTTGGCACGAAGTTCCTTATGATGACTTCGTTCCTGGCGGCACAGGTTTTTTTCAGGGATGATTTTGTTCCCGAGTTTTGTAGGAAGTAAAAGAGGTGACTCGGTAACCTGGTGTATGGAGGTCCATCGAGAGTACAACGTAATCGTTAAATAAACTACCTAGGTCTTAAATAATAATTTAAATATATACGTATTATGTCACGGAATCTGCTTCTCCTACCTTAAATCTATTTTCAAGAGTGCCTATACTTCACCGTCTTTATCTAAAATTGTCCGTACCTATTATTAATATTGTACAAAAAGACAGGATGTTTACAGTGTTATTGTCAACTCGGAATTTAATTTTGAATAAAATAGAGCGACAAAAAGTTTAAGCGAGTGCGTCGAGTACCTCACTGTTATGACATAATACGCGCAATACCAAACCATAATACGGGAGACGCATAAAAAGACATCGCTGCCGGCCTCTACAAAAGTAGACGTCACGAGCTAATCCACCCGTAAAATGTCCCAAATCGGTACAAAAAGTGGCCGACAAAAGTGTTGTTGTATAAACGTAAAATGAAATTTAATAAACATCGAACAATGGGACCGGTTGTAGATATTTTGCGAAGATAGTGAATGGGAGATAAGCTGGCAAAAGGTTTGCAGGCACCGCGTATGTTTGATGTCGCCTCTCGTCGCCGGAGCGTGAACGGTTTAAGAGCAAAATTGCACGAACGCTAGTGGCATCTGCTAACTGTGCACTCCGCACAAATAGATACTTTTAATTTTGCAGATGGAATGTCATTGAATGTCAGCTATTCAATAAAAAAATAAATGTATTCAACAAGCACCAAATGGTATAACTATTCAAATTTTCAATGCAATTTACCTAAATTAAAATGAAGTTTATATTAATTGCTGCTTTAATATTAATGACATTTAAATACAGAAACACAGGAATGTATGAATGATGAAAGTAAATGCACGAATTTAATGAAATGGGTAACAATATTCTAGGTTATTGAACATTTTGCTGAGGGAATGTTTACTATCTATGATAAAAGCACTGGAACTGATAAACTGGTTTTGATTATTTTGCTTGGCATACTTGATTTTAATTCACTTAAGGGTGGGCAGAAGCGTTATCATACACCCACAATTATCCATTGACTGTATTAGGTTCGATATGATAATGTATAGTGTTTATCAGAATCTAGTTCCACATTCAGCAGACTAAGAATTGTACCCGTCTTGAGTATCTTTTTAAAGGATATACTGCTGCTGTAATCATTCTCTTTAGCAAATAAAATAATTAATTTCGTTCAAATCGCGCAATCATCCCAGAAGTGTATTAGGAGATAAGTATCAAACGTTTCTATTTAACTTCTCTCCCGGGCGGAAATTCCCCGAGCGCCATATTGAAATGTTTATAATTAAATTACATAAAGACGAAGAAAATTAATTTCACAGTGCGAAGTGGCGAGCGCCGCGCGCCGCGCCTCGCTCGCACAAAAGCGGAAGCTCGGCTCAAAGGAGCCAGCGCCTCCGCTCGCGAATTTAATTTTCTAGATGTTTTTGGAAATTGCCGAGGAGTTGAATAATCACGTTATAACGTAACAGTATTAAATTTTATACGTTAAAGTGTTAATATTTCATTTTCAAGTTTAATTTAATTAATTCCAAAGTTAGAATTCGTTGGAATGGCGACAGCGTGGATGGCGTTCGGTGATATTTCTTAAGATATGTCACTTATTAATGCTGATGAAGTCATTGTTGAGTACCTACAATGAATGGATTTCGTTAAGGGTTTGTTGAGATTTGTTTTATAGAATGTGGGTAGGTACTTCTTTGAAGGAGATACAGATACTACATATAAAAGATACAGATAAGAATACATTGATAAAAGTAAAAAATATATAATTTCATTATTTATTTCAAATTAATAATTTCAATAACTTCTTCGGTTTTCGCGATCACTACACATTCTAATAAAACAATCGCGTATATTATTTAAATTCGTTTTCCTTAATCTGTTTTTTAGATCGGTAAAGTGTCACATTTCCTTACAAGATGCAGAGGTCTACAAGATTGATTGTGATTGTGGATTATCATACATCGGGAAAATAAAGTATAATTAAAAGAACAGACACTCCACAAAGTCTGCAGTGTGTGAATGTGCCCTAGACAAACTCAACAATTTTCTTCGATTTGAGAAACCACAAGTCCTGGATGTACGACCTAGAATGCTCCGTGAGGCTATTGAAATTTAAAAAATACATCCTAATTTCAATAAGTCGCTACCTAGATTAATTATACATAATATAATATTATTAAGATAATAATATATCAACATCTCTCTATCGCTCTAACGTTTGCTGTAAGAAAACTCATTTTTGAGTTAAGCTCGCTGATGTAGGTACATAAGCTTTCCTACTGTAACAATAATGTGTATATGTGTGTACAATAAAGTATGATTAATTATTAATTAATTAATGGAAAAAAAATATTTTTGAATTAAACTCGTTAGCAGAAAATATGATTCTCTAGATACCAGGCCCCTCAGAAAGTATTGCGAAAAAAAGTTTTTATATATGGGAGACTGGCCAGTTATAATGTTTTTCGAAAATATGATTATTTATAAGATAAGTAAGTTCCAATTTCAAAATTTCCCTCCACATTTTTTGCGAGTTAATTCAAAGTATTGTGTCTCACTGAAATATGGATCTGCGCCGGGAACATTTTAGAGCTATGATTTTATACGATTTCAAGTGTCGCCTGAAACCGGATGAATCGTACGATAGACTTCAAATGGCATTCATGGATGAAGGCCCTTCCAAGGCAACCGTGTATCGTTGGTATAACGAATTCAAGCGCGGTCGACCAACTTTGGGGGATGACGAAAGAAGCGGTCGCCCTTTGACGGCTGTTACCGAAGAAAACGTGCTAGCAGTGAAAAATTTAATCCAAGACAATAGGCGAATTACATATCAGGAGATTCAACACATATTGAAGATTGGATCGGGAAGCGTTCACGAGATTCTACACAGCCATCTTCGCGTGAGGAGGATAGTATCACGCTGGGTGCCGCACAACCTCACCGATGCTCAGAAGCAGGCCCGGGTGGAATGGTGCCGTGATATGCTTAACAAATTTGAAGCAGGCTCGTCTCGGCGTGTTTACGACATCGTTACAGGTGATGAGTCCTGGATTTATCAATACGACCCAGAAACCAAGCGCCAGTCGACTGTTTGGGTGTTTCAAAATGAGCCAACGCCTACCAAAGTGAAGCGATCTAGAAGCGGGGGTAAGATTTTGATCGCTAGCTTTTTTAATTTGACTGGCCACTTGGTATCAATTCCCTTACGGGATCAAAGAAGCATTAATGCCGAATGGTATACTACCAAATGTTTGCCAGAAGTTTTCTCTGTTATAAGCAACAAGCGACCAAACACAGGGCTCCGCGGGCTACTGCTCCACCACGACAATGCACCTGCACACACCGCACTCAAAACGAGGGACTTCCTGGACAGCACGCCAGTCAAACTCCTGGGTCACCCTCCTTACAGCCCTGATCTAGCACCGTGTGACTTCTTTTTATTCCCAAAAATAAAAAATCAGCTCAAAGGGATACAATTTTCGTCGCCGGAAGATGCGCTGGCTGCGTTCGAGCAGGCTGTAAACGAGGTGTCTGCGGCGGACTGGAAAAAGTGTTTTGAAAACTGGTTTAGGCGCATGAATCTTTGTATAGAGGCTGGTGGAAAGTACTTTGAAAAGATTTGATAAAAATATATGTACGTATAGAACAATTTTTTTTAGTTTCGCAAAACTTTCTGAGTGTCCCACGTATAGGTATATAGATATAATAGATTAACTAGACTGTAATAGATTGGGGTGCTGGCCAGAAAACCTCCACGTGTGCCTGACGGCTGCTTGTCCTTCTGGACACGTCTGGAGGGAACGGCAGTTGTTTGGCCGGTGCATCCTGGGTACGGGCAATAAAATCCTTTCGAGGGATTTTATTGCTTGTGGCGAATATTCTGGCGCGGGAGGGGCCCGTTATAGGCCAATGTGGAGTTGCTCCACGTGTCCCTCTGTTGCCAACAGAGGGCACAGTGGAGGAGCAGGGGCGGGTCCGGTGTGCACTCACCCTACCACTGGGCAGGCAGCGGGAGGACTGTCTTTCCCTGCCCCCATCGATCTCGTAACCCCAGGAGTGCCCGCTGAGTAGTCTTCTCGTGCCTCTTGGGACCGAGGGTCTTGGCTTCACCGCCCGGACCGCGAGGAAGAAAACCTCTATAAAAAAATACGGGAGGTAGGGCCTGCGAGCAGCAGACTCGGGGTAGTCTGCTGCCCGACCAGCAGCTGGCGTAGCTGGCACAGCTGGCGTAGTTGGCGCAGCTGGTAAAGGCCCATGAGGTGAGGGTGGCGTGCAGTGTTCCGTGTGCGCCACCAAGGAGGGTGCGGCCGACGTTAGGCCGCACGGGTAGAAGGGACTCGCCTGCTTGTGGCGGGCCGGGACCTGTCGGGGGAGATTGTGTGAATACTCACGGGTTCCCACGCCCCCGGCTAAGGTAGTTGAAGGAACACCGTGGTGGTTTTAGTCGGTAAGAGTCCGACACTGGCTCCGCCTACCCCGGGCGGAGTGCGTCCATGAGGATTTCCCCATGGCAAAAAAAAAAAAAAAAGACTGTAATAGATTATAGTCTCTTTAAAAACAGCCTAAATTATAAATAAGGCTGGTTATTCAAAGAAACCATAGAGCCCCATAAGAGTTGATAAAATATCTCAAGAAGCATCTCAACACCGCTAGCAGTGTGTAGCGACTCCGAAGGCGGTAGTAGAGCGGCGCTTCGCGACGAAACAAATTGATGTACCCAAATAATTATTAATGCCTCACGAAATTTAATTGGAAAAGTTGAATTTGTATCGTGCTCACGGCGTAGGTGAGCGATTTGAGCGCGACTCGACGCGCCTGCGACTGTTTACGAGATAATTAATCTCAAAGTATTTACTGCTTTAATCGAGGCACTCCCGCCTGATGGGGAGCGAATAACTCGCGTATGTAATAATGTTGCTTACTATGTCGATACTTCTATCTACATTGTACATTGATAACTCTACGTATTTTAATTAGTAAATATTATTTGTGTGCTCTTCTTCGTAGGATCTAGATGGTGCTGTGTAAAAATATCCCAAAATATTTATTTATCTGTCAGGGAAGGTTCACATCAAATGTCAACCGCTGACTTTATGTATAGGTAGATACGATGTAGAGTACAAAAGGTTGAAAATTATGAAAAATCAACATACTATTGAATGTTTGTTTATTTATTTATTTGTCCTTCAATCACGCTGAAACAGCTGAAGGGATTTAGATGAAAGTTGGCACACAGATAGACCATGTCCCGAGTTTACACAAATAATACTTTTATTGTCTTAAAAGAGGAGTTAAGCCGCAGGCATCAGTTAGGAAGTACATACCTATTATTTTTTTAGGGTTTCGTACATTATAAGTGAAACAAACGGATCCCTAAGACCCAGACACTCCTATACTATTTTCTATTCTGTGCTCCTGTGATCGTCCGTCTATCCGCCACATACGTAGGTATCTAATACCTAATAGATAATGATAGGTAGTAACTGCTTACATTTCACGTACCTATATTCCGTTCTAACATAAACGCTTAAAACAACGTTTTTTAAGGCGATTGTTATATACTTATACTTATCTATATATATTAAAATAAATCAATAAAGATGTACTAAATTAAATACGACAAATTCCGAACAAAACTAGGTTTTCTTTGAAAGGAATATTCATCTATTCGACAACAGGTGGCGCTAGGAGTATCTACTGAAGCTCTACAAACATTAGTACTACGCTTTGCCGCGAGACAGCAGCGCCACACTCTGACCTAAATCTTTGTTGAATATGAATTATTTTCATAAGAAATGCAATGTATTTTGCTAAAAATGTTCAGTAAGATATGAATTAAACGAGTGTAAGCAAGAGGTTAATGTTGTGGTAGTAGGTATCACGATCTGGCGTTGTACTGGCACTCAGCAGGTTTTGTTTGGCATGGCATAGCGCATGGGCCGTTTAAGCTAATTAACAATAGATCGAAACCGACTGCAGCAACAATGAAAAACGAAGAATAAATGTCAATTTCACAAACGACGAGGAGGGTTCGGCTTTAAATCGAATTCCGTTTAATAATAGTGCTGCGTTAGAGTTGAATGCACTCTTGATAGTGCGATAGTTTATTGTATTTTAAACGTTGTGATATTCTAATTTTATAACATTTTACTAGCTATTGTATAGGTAATTTTACCAATGACAAATGTTAACCGGTTGTTATAAATAAGTAGGTATTAAACACATTTAAATACACTTCATACATTGTACCTTCAACGCTACGATAATTATCAATGAAGACATTTTTTTTTATTCGAGGTAGGTAGTAAATACAATTTTAACAAAGTGATAAAAAATACAGTACCTACCTACTTACAATTATATCTTTCTTTTGTAATGGATCCAATGATCTCTTAAACAATTTGAATTTGGATAAAAAAATAAACTAGTAAATAGGTGCCAATTTAAAACCCGAGACGAAATTAAATTTAAGTTTTTTGTTACTCACTAGGTACACACTTGCTATTGTTAGTTACCTACTGGATATTGATCTATATTGAACTATCTTTGATGACGTCTGTGGTCTAGTGGTTTAAGTGTCAGACTGCCTATAACGAGGTCGTCGGTACGATTCCCAAAGGACAGGATTTAAGAACATAGGTAAGTGTTTGTGTTCGTCTGGGTATTTCTTTTGTATTATATGTGCATATTTAGAAAAAAAAGTATATTATAAGTATTATATATATCCATTGTCTAGTACCCATAGTACCTACTGCTTAGTTTGAGACTAGATGGTGCTGTGTAAAGTGTCCAAAAATATTTATTGATAGATAGATAGATAGAATATTCTTTATTGTACACCATTAACATTATTAAACTATTTATAAAAAACAAAAAAAATAAAAATATGTTCGAGTATTATTTTCATTACAAAAACACCAGTATAAATCCCAGTAGATACTCGTGGGAACCGAACTTTCCCATCTATCCTTGTATGTTTTGTAATAATTAAATGCTAAAATAATTAAAAACCTATCCATCCACGATTTGTCCTACTAGAGATACAAATTTGACATAAATGTATGGAGCTTATGTCAAATTTCTATCTCTAGTAGAGCAAGTCATGGATAGATAGATAATAATTTCAAAGATATTAGTTTTGGCCAAAAGACCTAACAGTAGGATTATGTATAACAAGTTGCGAAAAAAGAATACAGGCTCTTAATTGAAACTCTGATCCCTATAATGAGAAAATGTCGCAAAGAATTGGATGCCATTTTTAAAAAGCTCGCTGTCGCTACCACAAAATAAACCATTGCTATTTAGTGTCGGAATAGAATCGGATGAATCCCCATGACCGTGGCGTCCGATAGAGATCTGCTCAGTGAATTCGTTCATTTAAAGCATAAATGAGTCGGAATTCGTGAAAAATCTCGTTGAGAAAGTGGATACTCTGTTCCTCGCACGTGCTTTCATTTAATTCACCCCTACCTACATGTTCATTTGATGGTGTAAATAAAATATATATTTATGCATTCGGTTAAAAATATATTTTATCGTCTGTTGTAGTATTGGCATATGAGCAAAAGTAGTAGTATTTTGTTAACACTACAGTCCTACCCTCACGTTAAGTTTATGTTAATATTCATGTAGAGGTAAACGAATATTGTGAGCCGTTTTATAGCTATTTTATTAAGATAGGTACACATATGAAGTGTACGGATTTCTTAGAAGGTAAACTTCTTACTTAAAAATGTAAACGAAAAAGTTTTAAACTTAGGTTTTAATTGGACAACCGTATATACACTCAAAAGATGGGTACTGGTTGGTGATTTACTGGTTTAGAATATCATTGGTTTTTTAAGCGGATTTTTCTAAGATGCTATCAAACAGTACCTAACCTACCTAAAGCTTATTAATTAATACATTAGCAAAGATTAGCCAAAGTGTACCTATGTGAATGTAGATAATATTTGTAACTTTCAGTTCCAATCATACATAATCAAGCGTACTACACCAAGCGCAAAATTGAAAAAAGACAGAGCAACTAATTAAGCAGTTAGTACAATGACCGTTAAAAACTTTAGCGCTTATCAAGTTTGGCGAAACTGAACATAATTATAGTGGACAGATGTTAGTATGTAAAGCATTGTGAAGCAGCTGAAACATGTAAAGTAACATTAAAGTTAACACGGTTCTAGTACAAGGAGAATAATTGCCGGGCCGGGGACCCGCGCTCGCACCAATGACTCGAGTATGAGGAACGCTGCCCCCCCGGCTGACCACTGCCACCCCGTTGCCGGGCAACCGTCCGCTACATACTCATCATAAACAGATAAAACCGCCATCTTTGATAAAGTTTAACAATAAGCATAGACCAAGTAAAAACTCAAGACAAATTCCAGCGGAACATTGATTTGATGCAGGGTATGCAAATGTATGAGTGACATTGACAGCGATGGGAGTGTTGCTAGATAAAATCTTTTTACCCCTGATATCAAACAACTGACGACGACTAATATCAAATCTTTAAATAATTAATACGATCCAATTATGAACAGTCACGGAACGGGATTGTTTAGCAAATTGACTGTCTATTTAAATTTTCCGTATATTAATAATCACAATTATTGTCATTCGTTATCAGTATACCAACGACTAGGATCAAAATACGGCAAAATTTGTGTCTCAATTTGCTAAATAATTCGTGTCCCTGGCCGTACATAGAATATAACTATATATTATATAGTTATTTACTATGCAAGACTGTAAAGTTGTTATTTAGCGCGTTTTCTTCTATTAAGGCAAGCAAAGGATTTTAAGATTGAATTCTAAAATATAATCAATATAATATAATATATTTTAAATTTCATTCATAGTAGTTGATTAATGTTCAATAATCAGCAAAATGGGCGTCAGTCGCAGCACCCGCGGTGCCGCGGTGTAGCTATGTATCAGTGTAAATACTATTTCTTTCAACTTCTGTAACTTTTTGATAACTTTATAATTATTATTCCTTTATTTATTTATATACATATTATCTACATTTTTAAATATTTCTATAAAAAAATATAAAAAAACATTTAAAAATATAAAAAATAGTAGCCCGCCGGCATCGGGAACAGGGTCCAGACTACCGGTGGTCAGGGCCTCAGAGAGAGGAACTTCCTGACGATACGCGCCGTATCCAGGAGTACCGCTTTCTGTATCAAGCCCTTGACCCAGCTGCCCAACGCGAGCCTCCTAAGATGTAGATCGAGGCTCTTGGCTATTAAGCCATTGGCCGTAACAACAATCGGCACAATGACTGCTGAGTCAACATCCCACATGTCGACAACCTCGTGTGCCAAGTCAAGGTATCTGATTTCTTTATCCTTCTCGGCCTTCACGAGATTCTCGTCATGCGGGACAATAACATCAACAATCATTGTGCGGCGCTCTGAACGATCTATCACCACTATATCAGGCTTGTTGTGAGCGATAGTCCTGTCGGTGATGATAGATCGGTCCCAGTACAACGTGACATGGTCATTCTCAAGAACTGGGTCGGGCACATACTTGTAGTATGGTACTTCCGCGCCCACAAGGCTGTATCTCAGGGCAAGTTGCTGGTGAATAATCCTGGCTACTAGGTTGTGCCTATGCAAATACTCGCCGTTAGCAAGACGAGAACAACCAGAAATAATATGACGGATGGATTCCCCGGTACAGTGGCATGCCCGACATATGTCAACTGTGCCGTCCTTTACAATATATTTCCGGTAGTTGTTCGTCATGATAACTTCGTCCACAATTGCACAGACAAAACCTTCGGTCTCTCCGAAGAGATCGCCGAAGCGCAGCCAGGATACGGACGCTAAAAAGTCTACATCGGGCCCATGAAGGGCCCGGAAAAAGCGTCCATGAAGCTCCTTGCTCTGCCATACCTCCTTGCGGTCAGTAATATCAAGTACTACCGGTTTGCGCCAGTTCTCTTTAGCCAAAGAGAGCGGGGTCAGTCCTTTGTCCACTGCAACTACATCTCGATGCATCCCCCCGTCGGCTTGGGCGAAATACTCCCTGAGATTGCACACCTCACGGTTGTGAAGGGTTTTGGCATTAAGAAAGCCTCGGCCCCCACACTTCCGCGGGATGTACAGCCTCATCACCGAAGAACGTGGGTGATGCATTCGATAAGCAGTCAGCAGTGTACGAACTCTCCTATCCAGGGCGTCAAGTTCGGTCTGAGTCCATTTGAGTATGCCGAAAGAGTACATCAAGACTGGCATGACCCAACCGTTGAAGGCACGCACCTTATTTCCGCCCGACAAAAGACTTTTCAGTACTTTTTTCAGGCGGCCATAGAAGCGCTCCCCCAGCGATTGCTTCATGTCAGTCTCATTGATGCCTAACGCCTCCGCCATACCCAAATATTTGTAGGTTTCGGTTGAAGAGAGGGATCTGAGGTTTATGGAATCTGAAAGTTGGGTCCCAATAGATTCCATAATCCCCCCCCGCTTTACATGCATGACTGCACATTTGTCCACACCAAATTTCATCCTAATGGAATTACTGAAATTTTCAGTTACTTTCAGTAACTCCACCAGATGAGAATTACTGGGGGCAAACAGTTTCAAATCATCCATATAAAGAAGGTGGGATATCACCTGACCACCTCTTCTCAACCTATAGCCCCGCCCTGAGCCCTCTAACAATGTGCTCAAGGGGTTCAAGGCTAAGCAAAACCACAGTGGGCTCAGACTATCGCCCTGGAATATACCGCGCTCAATCCTGATTGGTTCTCCACTCCCCCGAGTCTGTTGACATCCTGGATAGTGAAGGACCGTCCTCCATTGCCCCATACATGACTCAAGGAAGGTGCGCAGAGTTGCATTAACCTTATACAATTCCAGCACCCTCATAAGCCATGTATGTGGCACAGAGTCGTACGCCTTCTTATAGTCTATCCAACATGTCGAGAGATCCTTTTTGGAGCGACGAACCTGTTGGCTAATGGCCATGTCTATGAGGAGCAGCTCCTTAGTACCGCGAGACCTATTCCTACATCCATTCTGAGAGGCAGACATGATTGAATTACTATCTATGTGATAGTTAAGTTTTGCTCTCAGAATGGATGTAAGAACCTTATAGACCGTCGGTAAGCAAGTGATCGGCCTATAATTCTTTGGTTCCACGGTACTACCTGATTTATGGAGCAGGTGGGTGACTCCTGTCGTTAGGAACTGTGGTAGCGTACCAGTTTCCAAAGATGACTGGAACTGAGACGCCAAGCGAGCATGCGAACTATGCAGCCATTTTAACCAAAAATTGTGCAGCCCATCCGGCCCTGGAGACTTCCAGTTAGGCATCGGACGGACTGCACTGGCCACATCCTGGGGGCTGATGTTAATAGTGCCCATGTCTGGTATGAGTTCACATGCTCGCTCGATATCCCGCATCCAATCACCCTCGGTGTGACTGACGGGCACCGACCAGATGCCGCGCCAAAATGAACTCATGGCGCTTTCATCCGGCAGATGCACGTCACCCACACCTTGGTCTGGCCGCTCCCAAGCTCTATACACCCACCTTTGATCGCTTTGAAACATGCGATTCTGGGTGTACCGCTCCACTCGCCGCTTATATCTCCGGATACGGTTTGCCCACGCGTGAACCTTTTGCTTCAGGAAGTCGATGCGCTCTGTGGCGCGGGACATATAATCACGAGGACTAATATTAGTTCCCGCAAACGCCCGCTTCACAAAGCGCATCACTCTTGGACGAGTATTTCCCTCCCTGAAGCAAATAAGCTTACCGATAAGTACTCTGGCCCCACCAATACGACGCTCAATCCTGCACTGCCACGGCGGTATGGCTGGTTTAGGTCGTGTAGCTCTGTCATTATTATAAAACTTGACGTGAGCTAGACGACATGCCGCAACCGCCGCACAGTACAGGATGGAGTGAGTATCGACGAGGTCTTCGCTGTCATCAAAATAAGTTGACAGCAGCGAATCCAGAGCACATACCAGCGCCTTATTCCTTCTACACATGGGCAAACGAGGTAACCGTGGTCTGAGTTCTGGGGGTGTGGACCGATACTCCCGAATCGCATCCTCCAATGCGCTCCTCAAATGCTCATTGCACTGGGTACTTACGTTTGTAGCCCTGTCATCATTCTCGTCCTCAGCGTGATTTGACCGCAGCGGGATCACAGGCTGTGCTTGCGGTTGTACCGCCGGCTGCGGTCGGGGAGAAATGACACGGCTACTCTGCACTTCAGAGCGTAGCCTATCAAGTGCGTCGTCACTCAGCCGATGATCACGCTGAATGACGCGCACCTGATCCGACAATCGTTGCGCCGATACGTTGACAGCTGGTTCAAGAGCCTGAAACAGAGAGAGCATCCGGTCACGGTACGCGGTCCGGTTAGTTCCCCCCTCTGTAGCCCCAAAGTATGCGCGCATGACATTTTCGTTCATCGAATTCGTCCATCGCATGCGCTGCACACTCCCACCGGGAGCAGGGACCCTATCAGAGGCCGGTGGGCCTCGAGGTCCTATGCTGGCCGGTGGTCGGCCTCTTCCTCGCCGACGTGCAGGTGGTGGTGACGTCGGCGGCGAAAAATATTCGTCGCTCGAGCTCGACGCAACTGCAGCGGCTGGTGTGGCGTCACTCACGATTGAGGCGGATTCCAGCGGCTGCGAGGCGGAGCTGAGCGACGAAGCCGAAGGTGGTGGGCGTGCGCTCCGAGCTCTCGCCCGACTTCTCGTCAACATTGCTATTCCACTTATATTTGCATGTGTATATTGCGGTAGATTTTGTCGCTGGGTGGTTTTTTCTTATATATCATTTTATTTTTTGGTCTATTGTGTTGTTGTGGGTTGAAAACTGTTGGAAATTTCCGTTAAATTTTAAATATTTGTAAATATTTTTTCAGTGAAAAATTTTTTCACTGTCAATGTTTTGACAGTCGGGCACAGATTATTATTTAATTATTATTATTATTACTAAAAGAACTATGCGTGGAGTTAACAGAAATAAGTAAAGTATTTATTTTATTGCTAGTGCTAAGTAAAATTTTAATCATCTAACATTTCAGCCAAAGCCAACATTTATGACGTAATGTAATCCTTTCACTTGAGCGTTTAACCCCCCATTTAAAGTTTAAGCCGTCTGAATATTTAATAAATTTCAAAGAGATGTCAATCGGGTGTTTTATTTTGCATAGGGTTTACGCGTGTCGCGGGCATAGGCGCGGGGGAGCGCGAGTACATTTCGATGTACGCCATTTGTTTGTCGTCGACACCGCGAACCTTGCACCCAAATATTGCACTTATTGCTGACAGAATATCAAATGATATTTTGATTGCGCACAATTGCGTGCCTCCTTCTCTTTTGAAATTAAAAGCTCTACCACAGAGTAAAAAAATATTAAAAACCGTTTTATAGAAACGTTACCGTTATGGATATATCTAACATAGTTAATTAATTTAATTTAATATTAATTTTATTGATTTATTTCAGACGTTTGTCCATATGTACAGTACAAAACACAATAAAAAAAAAATTGTGACATGCACAAAAGTAATCACAAGACACAAACAACACAACAATTTTTTTTTTTTTTTTTATTATTTTTTGTAAAAGCATGTTTTCTTGAAAATAAATAAATACTTAAATACTTACTTACTTATTATAAACAAATAGGTCAAGGAGGAACTACCCATACTGATCATAGTGCAGTGTGTAAGTGAATCCAGTGGCGCAGTAGTGGAGAGTCCCACCTATCCGCGAACACGCTTAGCATGCTGTTGTGGCTGGACCTGACACGATTCAACAGCGACGCACATTGCTTTCTTATAAGGGCATGAAAGCCATTTGTACGCGCTTCCGCGAACATGCTCGAAGCATCGTGGCAGCCCCAGCAGCACCCTTGTATTGAACACGCAAGGCGCTGTATGTCCCCAGTGTGTAGTTCACCCACAGGCTGCAAGTATATAAAGTTTGGCAGTAAGACTTAAAAAAAACAAAAATAAGTAAGTGTGGCAGAAATTAAAGTATTTTTTACCTGGACACAACCAATAAGTTTAGTAGCGTTTTTAATTTAAAAAAATGTTTACATAATTTTATGTACAGTCGACAGCATGACAGTGGTAACACTTCAATTCGAAAACCGCCCTTACTGCTTACGAAATAAAGATGCTGCTAATGTCAAAGTGTTACCACCGACTTGCGGTCGACCGTACCTTCTCGTATCTTTATAATAGGACTTGTTTATTGGTGATAGCCTGGTTTTGTGGCTATGATTATACGGGTAGGTAATACCACAGTCTAGCCACTCCAAACAGTCGTCCAACGCGAGAGTTAAGTGTCCCAAGCTGCCTTCAAAACTGTCAAACAATATCCCGAGTTGCCTTTAAAAACTGTCAATGTCAATTTTCGCTGAACCACTGTAAGGAACAGATAATTGTGGTAACACCATACTATGGAATTTGAATTGTATAATAATATAAAAATAAATAAATAAATAATAATATGTATTGTTATCTAAATATATAAAACAAAGTCGGGTTAGTTTCTCCACTTATAACTCAAGAACGGCTCGACCGATTTTAATGAAATTTGGCATTCAGATAGAAAATAGCCCGGATTAACATATATAATTTTTTTACAATTTTTATCCCGGGAAGATGAACAGTTCCCGAAGGATGCGCGATAAACGACATTCACGCCGGCGAAGTCGCGGGCATAGGCTAGTTTATAATAGTTATGTAAGAGTGAGATAAAAAGTAGGTACACTAAAGCAAATTTATTACATAACAATTCGTATTTCTGTTATAAGCAGGGTACGCAACTACGCATTAATCGTTTATGGGCTAAAATCGATCGATTATTCAACGTAAATAAAAAGAGGTACGTAACATCTACAATGTACATGTTATGCATTTTAATCATTTAGTATCATTGATATCGAGTGTTTTACACAGGGCAACCACTCAATCCGAAATTTAAAAAAAACCGGCCAAGTTCGAGTCAGACTATCGCACTAGGGTTCCTACCTGATATCGACCTGATACTGATACTTCGTAGACACTGATTTAATTTATGAGAGTTCACCAAAGGTGCAGCACATCCCGTCGATGTCTTTCATATTTGCGTCTCTTTCTTAACCAGGTACATACCACCACGTATGTCTGTATTTTCCTTATTTTTATTAATAACTAGCCTATTCTCGCGACTTCGTCCGCGTGAATGTCGTTAATCGCGCATCCCTCGGGAACTGTTCATCTTCCCGGGGTAAATGGTAGTAGTAGTAAAGATTATTGACCTTAGTATGTGGTATTAATTACAACTTGATAACATTACGGTGTCGAGACGTGGACACTGACAGTTGGGCTAGTCCACAAATTTAAAGTCGCTCAGCGAGCTATGGAGCGAGCTATGCTTGGAGTTTCTTTGAAGGATAAAATCCGTAACGAGATTATCCGGAGAAGAACCGGAGTGACCGACATAGCTTGTAGGATCAGTAAGCTGAAGTGGCAGTGGGCTGGCCTGTCGAAGGTCCGATGGCCGTTGGAGCAGACGTGTCCTTGAGTGGAGACCGCGTATCGGCAAACGCAGCGTAGGGCGCCCCCCTGCCAGGTGGACCAACGACCTAAAGAACGTGGCTGGGGGGGACTGGATGCGGAAGGCAGAGGACCGAGCGTTGTGACGCAACTTGGGAGAGGCCTATGTCCAGCAGTGGAGTGCGATAGGCTGAGTTGATTGAACATTACCCGTTTCTGAGATAAAAAAAATTGACAGACGAACAGAAAGCCAGCCAGCCAGCCAGCCAGACAGACATACGGACAACAAAGTGAACCTATAAGGGTTCCGTTTTTTCCTTTTGAGGTACAGAACCCTAAAAATGGTAATAGATGCATGTCTTGTTGGCCATTGTCTAAGCTAGGGTAATCACTTCCGTGAGAGTAGGTGCACTGGCGGCGGTGGTGCGGCGGCCACCGATCGGCCGATCTGACAGTTTCCATTTGTATGCCGACCAGCATCGGGCCGCGCCGGCCACCCCGCACGTTCTCACGCCACTTCTTCATTTCAACTAATTATTATTTTTGTTTTTAACAACTTACACATGTTGGACTGTTAACAATCGTAAATCGTCCGCCGTGACTTTAATACAAAGAGATTTAATCATGTGAGTGAAATAATGTAATTGATATTTCTTTAATGTGTTGTTAATTGTAAATAGCAGCTTCGACACTTTCTTATATACATGCCTGTTAAATGGAGCATGAAGTAGCTGTCATGCCAGCTAAAGGCATATACAAGTTACTGGCACACTGTGTATACATTTGCAAGTAAACTTGCATGCAATTTGCTTACTGGCATGCCTGTAACTTGCAAGAAGTATACACGAGCCAGTACGCCACGCTACCGACGTCTTGAGAGCACATTTTCTAGTTTTTGCATCAACGGAAAACATTCGAAGTAAATTAAATAGTGTCAATTTAATGACACAAACAAAAAGAGAAGTAGAAGATGGATTCGGTGACACTGGCATGCCTGTAGCTGGCGCGTATCTACGTACGTGTTCGATTTGACACACGTGCCAGTTTTGCAGACACCGCGGCCCTTCCCTCATATTATTATTATTATTATTTTTGTACATTTATTTTTTCTCGGCTAACCGGGATGACTGATGGCACGGGCCTAAGCCAAGTGTTGATCAGTGAAGTTAGGATTTGGGGTAGGTCTTAAAGATGATCATATCACACTGTAGGAACTTTCTTACTAGTCTGCACGTGTTCAGTATCGCCGCTTTCTGCATTAGGTTGTAGGTGTTTGCAGGTAAATTCAGGGTATTAAGGGACTGGTGAAGTTTTTTGGGTATTACTCCTGTAGTAGACAGCACTATAGGGACTATTATTACTTTTTGCAGATGCCAAAGTCGGGTAATTTCATCTTTTAATTCTATATATTTAGATAGTTTCTCAGAAATCGTAGTCTGTAAGTTGTGTGTATTTGGTACGGCAATGTCTATTAAGTATCCAGTTTTGCTTATTTTATTAATTAGTGTTATTATTATTATTATTATCAGCCTGTAGTGTCCCACTGCAGGGTAAAGGCCTCCCTTCCCTTTTTTCACTTGTCCCTGTCTTTTGCTTTCTGGGGCCAATCCTTCAGACAGGAGTCAAGTTCGTCCCACCATCTCCTTCTGGGCCTGCCGCGTTGTCGTTTGCTGCTGTCTGGAATCCACTGTGTGGTTGTTTTCGCCCATAGCTCGCTGTTAGCTGTTTTTCCCTCATATTGCATGCCAATAAATCAAATGTTGTGCAATCTACTTGTTTGCTAGGTACAGGCATGCCAGTTAACGTATCACATGAAAGTAGCTGGTACGTGCAAGGAGCTGGTATGCAGGCGTACAAGTTACAGGCATGTGTATCAGAGGCCTTATGTCAAGGCACAGACATTTCTTTCTGTTTTTCACAGGTTCTTAAACAAAGGACGGTGCTTTCGAAGCGGTGTTAAAAAAGCAAAGTGCTTGGGTAAGTCGTATAAGGTGAAGCCATTACAGCCCATTATCATTTATCCAAGGGAAGTTTTCTCGTTCAGTGTATTTTGTGTCACATGTGCTTAGTCTTGACAGCCTTGAAACGAGAGCGGCTAGCTTTTGAATGCGACCGAAAAAATACATATATCGACACTGGAACGGCAAAAGAGCTAAAGCGCCAAAAGGCTAATAGTTTGGTCTTTCTGCCTTTGGCAAAAAGACTTAAGCGCTAACAGGCCCACCTTTACGCACGGGCTTTCTGGGCTTGAGTTCAGGGCCCCGTGGTCCATGGGGCCCTGAAGCCCCTGCGACAGCAGATAACTCAATTATCAATTTTTGACCAGTTTTTTTTTGTAATAGATTAACGACTAACCAGTTAATGATTTTGCAAATAAAAAAATCAGAAAGGAACCTAACTCTTGTGTTTTTCAGTTAAGATTTTTTATGGAGATATATTATGTTCGCATCACGTTACATTGTAAATTTTCAAATATGAAAATGAAAATTATAATTATACCTTTTGTTGTTGTTCATTCAGTTTGATGAAAGAAATTTCTGTTAAAGGATAAAATTTATCCTAAAGTGCCCAGCGCTCGCACATGGCTAAAGACGGCCCTGAGTGCCAAAAGGCCAAATTGGCACTTCCACTGTCTTTATCAAGTGAGTTAAGTCGGAAGATGAATGGACAAAAATTGCGCATAGCGGGTGAGACGCGCGCGCGGCAGGCACGCTTCACCACCTACCTATTCAGGATGTGTCGGTTATGGTATCGATCTAATGATCGTATCCCGATTTGGAGGTACTTCGAAATACGACTTTTTGTTGTTTTTCTTGCATCCGATGTGGCTGTCCGCAAACGGGACGTCATATAACGGCGATAACAGGTATTCAATGTTAAAATCATATTCATTGTCTATTTTTGTAGCATAATAATATGATGTTTGTGAGTCTTATAAAAACGCTTGCAGTTATAATGAGTTTTAGTTAGGTATCTATTATGTATCGTCCGCGGTGCCGCATGCCGTTATGAAAATGGTAGAAACAAAAGTTGTTAGTTATTTATAATGTTCTTTATACTTACGTATTTTTTTTATTAATTCTAATTTATTTCGATTCGTTTTTCGGTATACTGTATATCATTACTATGTAAATAATTTAGAAAATACTGTATAACAACACATTGACGCAATGTGATTGATACAGTTTTTTTTTACGTGCTTATACTTCCATAACAATTATTTGACCTACGACATGGTCATGTAAGTGCGTGTGCGTTTAAATATGTACCTACGTTACAACTAATCATAATGAACTATATTTACGGAACTTTACGCGCACAATGAAATCAAAACAAAACAAACATTTGTGTCATAACCTTCAAGTAGACAAATCTGCCATAGCCGAACATTTGCTCAAATCAGGACCAAACCACTGGATTGGGCTACATGACCCGAAAATCCTCTCCACTGATCGTCACTACTACCCCAAAATTGTACGAGAAGCGATTGAAATAAAAAAAAATAAAAAAAATCAATCGTCAAGATGGATATAGGTTGTCCTCCTCGTGTCATCCAGTAATCGAGAAGTGTTCGCGTCGTGATTTGTCGACATGTGTGTCAGCCAAAACTGTCAGCATTGTGTGTCGTGATTCAGCATACCGTGTTACGGACAGCTACGTACGACCGCGGGTAGTTCGAGAAAACACCCGCCGCTCAAGACGATGACACCCGCATACTTCAGTCTGCTCGTGACCTCTATAACGTAGTGATTATATACTCTTTGGTGACCACGGCCAATGCAGCTTGGTCGAAACGTCGAGGTTAGTCAAAATGTTTGTTTTGTTTTGATTTCATTGTGCGCGTAAAGTCCCGTAAATATAGTTCAATATGAGTGAAATTCCCGAAAATTATAAAACTTCAACTGATCAGAATATCGCCATTAATTTAGTGCTAAGTATTAAATAAACGAGTTGTTTATGCAAGCAGAAGCGGTAAAGTGTATATTGCGAGAATCACATTAGAAGCATTAAAATCCTCCTTGCATTCGTTAACCGCGGCTGTGTATGGCAAAATATGTGCACAGACCCGCTTTTGCTATTCGCTCCGTATGATTTTCAGAAATGGCTATGGCTTATAGGTAGTAAGGATACAATATTTTTATGCGGTACGTTTTTCCTTAGTGGTTGTTTTTACGACCATTACCGTATCTAAAGTAGGAAAATCGTTCGAGATGCTACATTCTAATGATGGCTCGCAAGTTAGCGCGTGCGCCGGTACTTGCGACGTCGCCGCAGGGTTGTTCAATGCGATGTGTTGTCTTTATGTTACAATTTTAATTTAGATAATTGAAAGAACTTATTGCTAAATATACCTACATAAAATATTTTTAGTGGTTCAAAATAATTCAAAACTATTTTTTTTAACGCTTTTCTCTTTTTAGGGTTCCGTAGTCCTACAAGGAACCCTTATAGTTTCGTTATGTCTGTCCGTGTGTCCGTCTGTCCGTCTGTCCTAATCCTTTACAGCTTAATAACTTCTACAGTTATAAACATAAGTAAATGAAATTTTGATAAAAATAGAATAGATATAGATCTCAATTTTAAAAGAATAAAAATATCATGATTACGTATTTTAGGGGTGGCGCCCATACATGTGAAATGGGGATGAAATTTTTTTGTGCGCTGCACCCCCTCGTTTGGGGTATCATTGAATAGGTCTACTAAAATAAAGGTAATGTTTCATACATCACTTTTTTATCAGGTGTACCATCTGCGAAATATAGCCTGCCAAAGTGGCTTGCAATGTGTCTCCCCCCTGCCATTTCTAAACTATGCAATGTAGAAACTTATAATCTTCCACATTGATAGACCTTTATAAAACTCTCTTTTAAAATTATTTCGAGCATATTGTGATTATAATTTTTCGAGTTATAGAGAGAAAACTGAAAAATACTTAAAACGTCCTAGTTCAAAGGTCATTGACCTAAGAGAAAAATGATCATAGCAAATAATGCTCCTTTAGCTACTTTCTATTTGAAAAAATCACAAAAAGTAACTTTGTGTTATGTTGACGACACACTTCTTAAATTTGGCGCCATCTAGCGGCGTCTAACAACACTCTCTGAGTCGCCAATGCTGCCGTCTATTGCAAAAACTAAAATAGTATTCGATTTGATTTGGTTGTAACAGGAACCCTATAATACTTAGCATGGCCCGACATGCTCTTGGCCGGTTTTTTTCTTAAAACTAAAGGTGTAAAAACTAATACTACCTAATTGAAAAAATACCGTAAACATTTCAAAGGCAGTCTCTGCTCAACATTCTCCACAATTTTTACTATGCGACCAACTCTGAAATCGTAAAAAGAACAGCTGTTCCATACATAACTAAGTGGATACCTAAATCGATCAAGTGTATGAAATGTAGCTCGATGAGTAGAGGCTTCCCTGTATTTTTGTTATTTTTTCAACTATCCTGTATAAGCGAAGTGAATATTCTATGCTCATTCACGTCCCTAAGCAGCCTACCACACCTTAGAGATATAACACATGGTACAAATAACTCTAGGTATCGAGAATGGAGAGGTATAAATCAATATTAATGCAACTATGTTTGTAGTTTGTGCCTTAGGTAAGGAGGTACCTCGGTAGGTACTTACACTACTGAACTTGTACCAGTGATGCCAATAAAACAAAAATTACGTGTACGTTCGGTAGAAAAGCCGTGTTTATATGAAAAGAGGTCAGCGGTCGTAGCACTGCATAAAAAAGAATAAAGTTTTTTCAACATAAGCCAAATGGCACCGTTTTTGTTTTTCATGCAATATTAATTGTTCGTCAATTTTCTTTTTTAGTTTGAAAAAAACAAACCTTTAGTTAATTTTATTTGGGAAATCACTTAAGTGGCACAAACTTAAGTGGCAGTGGGCGGGGCACATTGCTCGCAGAACGGATGGCCGATGGGGCAGTAAAGTTCTGGAGTGGCGACCGCGTACTGGAAGGCGCAGCGTGGGTAGGCCCCCCACAAGGTGGACCGACGACCTGGTGAAGGTCGCGGGAATCCGCTGGATGCGGAAGGCACAGGACCGGTCGTTGTGGCGATGCTTGGGGGAGGCCTATGTCCAGCAGTGGACGTCTTTCGGCTGAAATGATGATGATGATGATTTGGGAAATCTAATCGAGAAATCTCCTTCTATACAGACAACTTTGCCAGGTCGGGATTTGGATACACAAACAGAGGTGAAGACGCACTATAATATGTGTTTGAAGTTTGGATACCGAATGTGTAGTCGGGCAGTGATATATTTAATCGAGAATATGATAACCGTAAAATTAGCTTAAAGTCGTAGAATTTGCTACGGCCTACAACGCGGAATGGGATTACAACCGTAGGCTGTGAATTTTGTAATTTTTTGACCTGATAACCGTAGAACACGGCAATTGCCGTAGCATTGGCAACACTGACTTGTGCAGGCAATAATGTTCTTACTGTTTATTGTACACTTAATTTACTAACATTTTAAAGTAAACTATTCTATACCTATCTACATACGTAATTGTAATTTGTGTAAATATAAAGTTATGTTAAATAAGGCACTCTACAATGTCAATAACGAACTAAACTTGCCTCTTGGAAAAAGTTATGACAGACTCATATATCTGGTGTTTGAATTTCCAGACTGAGCGCAATGCTAGTCTAACTAGATGCTCGTCCGGTGAAACTTAGTAGAATAGTTAATGTTGTGGCAGTGGCGTAGCTAGTAGGCATGGAACATTTCATGAATAGCATGCGAAATAACATATGATATGAGATTTCACATATCGCACGCGCTACCTTCCTTCATGTAGTATGTGAAAATCGAAAAATGTGAAATCAATCACAGATCGCTCAAATATCATTGTGTGCTATACATTGATATCGACGCAGGTAGAGAGCGAGCGAGTCGGGACGGAAATGCTACAATGCCGGGTGTGTTAAAAAGGGCAAGTTATTTATGACGTTGCCGCATTTTTTTGTCGCTGTCCGAACATTACCATGACCTTGACCAGCTTATGAGATTATTGCAAAAGTAAACTTTAAACTGAGAACGTAAAGTATTTATTTCCTTGCGGTAATTTGTAGCACATGTCAAAATCACATAATTGTTTGCGAAATCGCGTTTGTATAAGAAATAATTTTCGAAGATGAAATGAAATTTCACATTTCGCTCGACAATCTTTCGATGCGATACATGTGTTGTGTTGTGAATAAAATTGTTATAGTTTGCGACGTATGCTTGTATTATTATTATAGTTTTGTTCTTGTAAATGGGCTGGATTAGTTTTTAGTGTATAAATAAAAAGGGGGTAAGTTGTTGTTTCGTGATTTATAATCACTTTAAATTTATATAGGTACTGGATAAAAACGTACAATGAGTTCATCTATACGGATTACTATTTGAAAGTCCCAGGCAAGATTGTGGCACAGTGTATGTTATGTAAAAAAGACTATTCGTGTATTCATTATTTTTACATTGTCAAAGCCTGTTGATTGATTGAATTTTTATTTTTTTAAATTTTTTTATTAATAATTATATGTGAAATTTCACATGTGAAATCATTGTGATTAAAGTATATAATTTCATCGAATGAAAATGAATTATAAATAGCAATCTTTTCCATGCCTAGTAGCTAGACATAAATGGGCCCTGTATCAAAAATTTTTGGGGGCCCCAGTTTACCAGACTGTGGCGATGCCCAAAGGGGGGGGGGGGTTATGTTTTATGCAAATGATTAATTTGTCCTAGTTGCTATAGACTAAAAACTACCATTATTTTCATTACACATTCATTATAGGCCTCTTATCAATAAGAATTTGAGATTGTGGAAAACCTCTGGGCCCTGTAGCTCAGGGGCCCCGAAGCATTGATACGGCTGATACGGCGGTAGCTACGCCCCTGTGTTGTGGTAAAGTACCTATGCAGAGCCTACTAGAAGCAAGTACCGTAGCACATTTGTGTTAAGATATTTGGCTAGATCACAGACATAGTAAAAAATATAGACGAAGTACTGCGAACAATCATAGTGAAGCCAACAAAACCATACAAACCGTGCTCTTCCATGTACAAACCAGCGCTCACGCATATACATGCCCCTGAAGGATATTTGTTTTCGCGATGCTTACTGGACAATGCCGTGTCATGTGTACAGAGAGCGGTGAGCACGGTTGTAGGTGCATGTGTGGTTGTAGCGCTGGTTTGTACATGGAAGAGTATGGTTTTGTTGGCTTCACTATGATTGTTCGCAGCACTTCGTCTATATTTTGTACTATGTCGGTGACCTTGATGTAAATGATTTTAAAAATGGAAACTCACATCGAGGTTGTCGATATCCACACATCACGACTCACTACTACCATATAACATGAAAATAACTGGACCAACTACTATTCACAGCTTATAATTTGCGTCACTCACTGAGTTTATTAGATTAATCTATAAGGCAGCAGTTACTGGTCAATGTATTTTATTAGGACATGAATCGGCCATGTTCGCATAAGTGTAATTACCTATCTACAATCGCGGTTGGATTTTGATATGCGTCTGTAACCATATTGACTATTAACTTAAGAAATTCTTATGTAAATTTATTCTAGATGTTGAATATCTAAATATTTACATAGATCACTATAATTACATGGGTGATCGATTTGCATAAAATATTTTTCTTGGCATAGAAAATGGAATAGGTATGTTTAAGTTGTAAAAAACTGTACTTAACTCTACTTAATAACAAAAAAATAAACTAAGTGGAAGCGTTTAGCGAGCTAATTTGAAGAAGCCGGGCGGGAGTGTTGCAAGCGATGGCATCTTCACGGCTTACAATAGTAAACAAATGTGTCGCGCGGGCGCAATTACACCAGCGGCGGTTCTACGCGGGCTCTGCGCCTGCGCGGCGTCACGTCGACCTACGGCGAATCGCGCGCACATCACGTTTCGCTCCGGACTTATGCTAATGGCCACCGGGCCGCGTAAATTGGAGCGAGCTTGCTACAAAACAAAATGGGTCCGCCTCTTTATCTTATTACTGCAGCATTTACCGTGACCGAGCCTCCTAACATATCCTCGGAAATGAATTCTATGCCAGTGACCGATGGCATATTTTTATGCGTTTGAAAGGCGAAGAGTCCCGGCCGGACCACAGATTGGCGAAGTGAAATCCGAATACAAAAACTAGCGCGGGAACGAACGTGAAACCGATTAAAAGGCCACATCACGATTTTGTATGCACTTTGCACTCATTCTACCCTGTGTGGAAGGTACCGGCTACTCTACGGATACATTGATTTTCCGTGTTTTGTATAGATTAGTCAAAGGCGCCTTGTAATTAAGGTGCTTTCGTTCTGTGATTATTCTTTAAGTTTCTTTTCTTTTGTTTCAGTGAGTACAATCACATTGTTTTCAAAGTCTTTTGTTTTGAGAAAGGTAGAGGCAACGGTCTACATCGTTACTGCCGATTAACAGACACAAAGAAATTCTGCTATGTTACCAATGTTTGTACGTACCTACGAACCAATTTCAAAAAGTTATAAGCGCTAAATAGTGTAACTAATGTTGTGTTTTTTATAACCACACAAAATCCATCAAGTAGAAGTGAAGTAGCGTGATGATTGAATATTCATCCGTGGATCAACAATAATAGATCCCATCAGTGGTCGGTATGTGGCATCACATTTAATATAATAAGAGTTCAATACATCTCACCGTGAAATGTGTCGATACAAAAACTTAACTAACTATAACTGCTAACGTGTGAATCGTATTAAAAAGCTGTTTAGTCATTCGACTTCATAAATAGGTGGCATTCGATTTGTCGTGATTAAATTTCGTCCATTAGGACACCGTTATACCGATCGGTGAATGTATACGGATAATGTGTCTAATAATCCGGCAAATAGAATTTCGACAGTGATATCACTCGTCTGCGCCATTATCTGATAATAATTTAATGTTGTTCAGTTGCAGCTACGGTTCTCTGTAGCCCAACTAATGTGATTAATATAGTCCATCGGCATCCGTGTGTATTATAATGATGATTGTGTTTTCATAAACTAAGCTAAGCTCAGTGTAGTGCTGGACGTAAGGATTGCACCACCCTTATCTCTTCTCATGGGTGTCGTAAAAGGCGACTAACGGCCAAAATTAATATCCAATCTATCCACGATTTGCTCTACTGGAGATAGAAAGCTCCGTACAAAATACGTCAAATTTCTATCTCTAGTAGGGCAAATCGTGGGTAGATAGGATATTAATTTTGGCCGTAAGGGATTCACCAAAGGATGGGCATCAGCGTTTGCCGAGTATTTAACCAACCAACTGCGATCGCCAACCCGGGCGCCAAGCGTTTATGACATATCCCCCCTTTTGGGGGAGGCTTATGTCCAGCAGTGGACGTCTTTCGGCTGAAATGATGATGATGATGATATTTTTTTTTTTTTTTTGTAGTATAGGATGGCGAAACGAGCTAAAGGGCCACCTGATGTTAAGCGGTTACCTTTGCCCATGACAACTTCAATACCACCTAGGCCTGTTGCCTAAATGGTACCGCAAGACGGTTCGCCAAACTGAGAGATGAAGATGGAAAGTCTCATGTGATTGTACTTTCACCGGCACCCGTACCCTTCAGACCGAAACACAGCAATGCAAGCTTCACTATGATGAAGCTAAGCTCGTAGCTAAATAATTACCGCGTAGATTGCAAGATCTGCGAGGTTAAGCTAGCCACGGTCAGTCCTAGGATGGGTGACCGCTGCACATCGAAACCCCTCCGTGCCTCAGAGAGCACGTTAAGCTATCGGTCCCGGCTGCCGTATGAATTACCATGGCAGTCGTTACTGTTAGTCAAAAGCCCAAAAGTCTGACAATTGGTCTAACCTCAGAATGTCGGTATTTCTCAGTAGCTGGGTTGCGGAGGTCTGATGGCAGTCGCTCCGTGTAAATACTGATTTTCAACCGCATCTGGTTAGACCGGAAGACGACCCTAATATAAATGGAAAAAGGCGAGGAGAAAGAAAGAAAGAAAGAAAGAAAAGAAAGAAAAATTATTTATTGCCACAACAAGACGACATGCGGTAGGTACACATAAAAAATAACTTCATTACATGGTACATTTTAGGAATTACAGTACAGATACCTACGTAGTTGTAATATCATAGCAAGACCAACTTTGCGTGTCGTAGCTGCGGCAAAGAGGTTGACACTCAGAGGTTGGTGTTTAAGATGTGTTTTTATAACCAAGCATTCCAAATTCAGTTACATATGATACTAACTTATGCCCGCGGCTTCGCCCACGTGGATGTCGTTTATCGCGCACCCTCGAAAAATGTTCATCTTCGCGGAATAAAAAGAAGCATATTTGTTAATCCGGATTAGGTTATATCTGTAGGTATGCCAAATTTCATCCAAATCCAATCCAAAGGGCTGAACCCTGACAGCGTGATTGAATAGCAAACATCCAAACATCTTCACAAACTTTCACATTTATAATATTACTTAAGTAGGATCACAGACTATGTCTGTGAGTAGGATTAACAAAGATTTTTAGATTAATAGTTTTTTTTTTTATATCAAACTACTAATTACTTCTTGATTTATGAAGTACGGAATAAGAGAATAACTACAATATGTTGTTACATTATGAAAGTAGGATAAATATTGAACAACAAACTAAACAGATGTACTAGACGTTACACAGTCCCGTTAAGCTAAGTAATTTACTCAATTGTCTTGCAAAATGGAGTGACTCAATAAACAATCGCTCATATTGAATGGCCGGAAATGTCCGCCCTGAAATTAGCTCGGAAACAAGAGAAAACCTTTAAAAGCAACTCGTTTATTATTTTTAAGCCGTTTAAAATAGAAGAAAGGTACTCGACCACCACTAATGTGTTTAACTTGTTCGTTGTGTCGTGGCTTCGTCAAAACAGCTTTCACAACTCTATGAAGTTATTGCTAATATGGTCTATTGCTCTACACAAAACTTTTTTTCACACAAACAAAAAAAGTTTTTTTGTAACAAAGTTCAATTATACAACGTGTTATTGAAATAACTGAAAAACTCTTAAGGGGTCATTGTGCTCATCAGTATGAACAACTTTTACTATGTTACCAACCCTGAAATTTCGAATAAAATATCTGTTGTTCCCTACATTTGTGTTTACATAAATAGACAAAATGTACCTACATATTCTGATGATCTGTTCATTCGTCACATAGTAAAAGTTGTTCATACTGATGAGTACAATGACTCCTTAAGAGGTTTTCAGTTATTTCAATAACACGTATAAAAGTTTTAAAACAAAATGATTTCTTTAGTACCTGCCTGATTTACAGCAGCTGATTAAGCTTAAAATCAAATAAATATATATAAATGACTTTTTAATCACCATCCAATTTTTTTCTAGTAATTAGTTACCTATTATTCAAATAATCCATTTATAATAAACAAAATGGTATGTCAAATTTTCGTGTTATCAATTAATTAAATTATTATCAATTCTGCATGGTTATACTAAGACAAACTTCTACATTGTTATGCCAGATTAAACTAAAAACATGTGTTATATTATTAACACCAAAGATTTTAATGATTTGAATTGTGGAAAGAAAAAATCGCTCACGAGCAGGATTCGAACCTGTGACTCCTGGCTCAGTACGCCAGTGCTTTAGGCACTAAGCTACCGTGAACACTGCTCGTGGTATCGAAATTCTCATCCACTTGGTACATCTTTGGGTGACGTCAGCGATATCTTATTAAGAAACAGCAGCAGCAGCAGCAGCTCAGCACTGGCGTACTGAGCCAGGAGTCGCAGGTTCGAATCCTGCTCGTGAGCGATTTTTTCTTTCCACAATTTAAATCTTTAGATTTCGCTTCGCATGCGTAAAATGCGTTAAAAATAATAAAAATAAAGATTTTAATGTTAAAGTTTGGATGCTGATTAAAAAGTCTTTCTGTATAGAACATTACTAGTTATGGTGCATCAGATTCTGTTAAATATTCGCTACTCAGTGAGCAAATTTTCGCTACTCGATCACCGCGCACAAGAAATAAAAGTCGTCAGGGAATCCTATTTCTAAACGCATTTCACATAAAAATACCTAATTTCAGAGTAAAGTACGTACATTATACAGGCGGGTTCGCATTTAAATTATTCCAGCGGATCGTTTATAGGCCATAACCGAATTTGGGAATTAGCTATAAAACAACATTTGATACGGGCGGGCGCGGGCGGTTTGCAATTTGAATGTTTTGCCCGTTTCAGAACTCATTGAGTTGCGTGGCGCGTGCATCGCGTTATCTATGTTGTGATGCCGCCAGCGGAGCCCTGCGCCCTGCCGCCACCTGCCTGACACCCAAGCCCCCATGCTCGTATCCTACTCTCCAATAATTAATTATTTACAATTAATAATTGCTTGTTTGTCGGTGTTCTACAGGCTGTATTTTGGAGAGTGTGCGCATGAGCTCCATGAGCTTATTCCGCCATCTCCTTTCTTTCATCGGACTACACGACGCATTGCAGGATATCATCCACATTTGGTAGAAATCCCTACTATCAGGACCAAGCGCTTTGAGAACTCTTTCATAATGCGCACAGCCAAGTTGTGGAATTCACTGCGGGCATCTGTATTTTCGGCCACTTATAACCCTAACGCCTTTAAAGCTGGAGTGAATCGGCACCTAATAGGTTTGCTCGCTCCATCGTCGACCACATCCTGACAAAGCTGTCTAGATTGCGGTCAAGAGCAGATCTATATATCATTAAAAAAAAGGCTTTATATTCAAGTAGTAATAATAATAATTATAATTGCTAATTAAGGACCGTTCGTTATGGCGATGCTCAGGGGAGGCCTATGTCCAGCAGTGGACATATTTCGGCTGAAATGATGATGATGAACGATGGGGCCGTAAGGTTCTGGAGTGGCGACCGCGTACTGGATGCGCAGCGTGGGTAGGCCCATACAAGGTAGACCGACGACCTGGTGAAGGTCGCGGGTATCCGTTGGATGCGGAAAGCGCAAGACCGATCGTTGTGGCGATGCTTGGGGGAGGCTTTATGTTAAGCAGTGGCGTCTTTCGGCTGAAATGATGATGAAGGATCCTTCGACGGGTATAAATAAATAAATAAATATTTTTGGGACATTTTTACACATCACCATCTAGTCCCAAACTAAGCAGAGCTTGTGCTATGGGTACTAGACAATAGATATAATACTTATCTACTTTTTTTTTGTAAATACATACTTATAAATTATAATACATAAGAAACAACCAGACCAACACAAACACTCATGTTCATCACACAAATATTTGTGTCCTGTGGGAATCGAACCCACAACCTCGTGATCAGCAGTCCGACACTCGAACCACTAGACCACAGAGGTCGTCAAGGGTATAGGCGTCCTCTAATAATTTCCAGATTTTTCTGTCTTTGGATTTCTATTACTATGTCATCTTGCCATCTATCTACAGGTCTTCCTTCTTCAATACTTACAACACTCAAAATTAAAATTTAAATGCTGCCTAAATTGAAAATTATAGTTTTGATAGTTCCTGGTATCGATTTCAAGCAGCCACGAATTATATAAAAATATAATTAACCGTCGTGACTATAGGAGAGTTCACTGTAAACGAGACTAGAATGGTTTAAAGGAAGCTATTCCATGCAGCAATTTAAATTCCATTACAATGAATATAAAAAGCCAATTTGAACTCTATATCCTTGTAGTCCTCCGGCGCCCGTACTGATAATTTCTTTAAAACTATTAAGTAGCTTAGATATGTATATGTAGTAAAGTTAATTTTATAGATACGTGAATTTTTTGCAAAACTAAGGACGATTTTTAAATCTCGAGTAGAATCAAATCTTCCTAATCCTATTATAAAACCGTAATTGTCTGTTTGTTTGTTTGTTCGAGCATCACGCAAAAACTACTGGACTCATTTGGACGAAATTTGTCCTGGATTAAAATATATAGTAGAATACTTTTTATCATCATACCGGGAGACAAGGTGCTGGCATCAGCTAGTTTAAAATTTATATTTTTTAGCCTAGCTGTTATGCGGTTGCCTTCCATGGGGGAGGGTCTGAGTTCAAACCCGGCCCGCACCACTGACTTTTCTAATTCAGATCAGAATTTGATTATCACTTGCTTTAACGTTGAAGGAAAACATCGCAAGGAAACCTGCACACCTGAGAGTGCTTCATACTTGGTTCTCGATGGTGTATGTAGTCCGCCAACCTGCACCAGGCCAGCGTGGTGGACTAAGGCCTCAACCTTCTTATTCTGAGAAGAGGCCCATGCCCAGTAGTGGGACAGCAATGGGCTGATGATGATCATGATGAATCACGGAGTTCCTTACCGGCTCTTCTTAATAGACAACTAATCTTGATAACCTACCCTAGAGGGGTCCAAACCAATATAACATATAATTATAATAATATTTTATAACAATTGAACTGCACGTTGAATTTGACATTTGAAATAGCTTAGATTTTAATATTTTATAATAACGACGCTTGTCATCTTAGTCTACCTGCGACCACGAAATGCTGCAAAGCTTTCGAAACGTCAGGGAAACCAATTTAAATAATATACGCGATTTAATCCGGTTAAACTTTGTTTTATTATTTTATAATAATTTAATTGTATGTTTCATGCCATAACATTTGTACAAATTTGGATATAATTTGACGAATTAAATGAATTTATTATTATAAACTAAATAGTATTAAAATTCAATAAATTTTATATTTAGTAAAATCCAAATGAGAATGTAGAAAATTGATTGGTTTTGGAAATTAAAAGGCTTTTTTGTCTATATAATAACAACTAATATGACCTGACTTTCTTATGGGGCTTAAGATGGTTTTTTGAGGTACAACTTTTATATTGGTAGGTATTAAACTTGAATACAGAGCGTGGTCATTAATACTAGGGTTTTAAACCACACATGGGCTTTAAAATTATATAAAACTGAATAATGTGCTTCGTATTAAAGTTGCGCACTTGAGACGTACGATTTGTATAATTTACGATTGACTAAACAATTACGTACCAATACCAACGTACATTAGAAGTGGGGCTTGTCACGTCAAAGAGTCGTCGTTAAGTACACGCCAATGGCTCCGGAGCCGTGTGAATAGCGAGCCCTGGCATTAAATGGAGCGAGCAATTTTGCAAATAAAACAATAATGATAGTGCCCTGTAATGTTTCCTCTAATGTTATCTGTTTATAATCGTGAGCTGCCCATCCGTATCTCAAGATATAATATAATCTTAGTAGAAAACGCGTACCACATCAAATAATTGTATTTTGTACATAAGTAAATATTGAGCATGTTGCTGAAAAGTTATCAAAATGTGAATAAAAAGTTCTAAAATACCTAATCAGGTGTGTGTGGCTGATACATTTAATTTACATCACTCAGATTCAGTGATAAAGTAGAATTTTTTTATCTGCAAGACTTAGTTTACATGCCTAAAATGCAAAATAAAATAAATATATTAACGTAGCGTACAGTTATTAGCGTCTAGCCCTTCGGCGGCGTCAGTCAGACGCGCTGTTCGGTCTCCGTGTCCGTCAGTCCGCCAGTTCTGCTCATTGCATTGCATAATTGTGTTCCTGCACCAGTCACAAACTAAGTATTCGGAAAATTGGAACATTATCTATTCATTTTCGTCGAGTGGTTCTTATGTTTACATTTAGTTTTTTTATTAAGACTGTTGTAACAGGCCATACTCGTTTATTGTGCAAATCTGTGCGATAATTTATTCTTTAAATCTTTTTTTTTTTTTTTTTTCTTGATCCACTATTTTTAGTATAATTAGTAACCCTAGCCCCTCAGGAATTTTTCATGAGTAAGGTAACATCAAAATTTTCTAACTCTTTTACAAAACATCTTAGTGACAATGATAGTCCGGCCCGCCGCCGCGCGCCGCGCCGAGATGATACGTACCTATCTCTTGCCCACCGGACATAATTTTATTGAATATCTGGTGGTTCTTAATATTAAAGTCTGTTATAATATATATAATATAATATGGTGGGTTGAATATACAACGGATTCTTAGTTTATACTAAACCTCTTAAGGGGTCATTGTAATCATCATTATGATCAACTTTTACTATGGGGCAAACACTGAAATCGCGGACAAAACATCAGCAAATCCCTACATTTGTATTTACGTAAATCAACAAAATATATGGAATAGCTGATTTTCGTTTCGTGATTTTAGGGTTTGAACCATAGTAAAAGTTTAATGATGATGAATTTAATGAGAGAGGTCATTGAATTCATCATCATTAACAACTTTAAGAAGTTTAGTATAAACTAAGAATAAGGTTGTGTACACCCACATACAATGCAATTTTTTTTTTGGCATGGGTTTTTAATTTTGTTTAGCGCAAAACAGAGACCAAGTAATTTTTAAATAAAAAATTATCTTTATCTATGCCGTTTGTACTATATTTTTTGTGCTTGTATTATTATACATTCCCTGACTAGTGAATTGCGTTTGTGTGAAAATGATGATTTTTGAGAGTGTTATGAGGCCTCTCAGGTGAATGTAATAACAAAAAATATGTACACATCATGTATAGTTATACTAGTAATGTAGTCTGATTTTAGAATGATTTATTAAAATGTTAAATTTATTCCGATAAAAACCTAAACTGAATACGAATTTCGCAATGAAAATACATTATTTTACGAGTCGCTAGATATGGTCATCCGAATGCCGTCCCGCAGAAGGGATGAGAAGAGAGACAGGAGTCTCCAAGATATAATTCAGATGTTGAAGGAGATCGACCCTGATGACGTGCCTTCCTTCGTAGCAAAGGAGCTGCGGAAGCTGCCTACCAGTCATCTGACGTAATCATCAGGTTGCTAAAGGATAATGTTAGGTACCCTAAAGGTTGGCTGAGATGGAGTTCAAGCTAGATTTGTCCAGTTTCCATGACTATCTCCCTCCAAGGAAGCTAGCTAAGCATCAGATAGGACTTTAGTTCGTTTCGCCATCCTTAACTAAAAAAAGGTGGGTCTTCCTTAATGTTGTCAATGGGAATGATGAAATGGCAATACCTACCTAATAACAATAACCTAATAGATTTTTGAAACATGTTACGGCAAGTATGTTTTGTAACGAAAAGTACTTATTCTATTGGAGTCAAGGCCCCTAAAAATGAATAAGCACGAAAATAAATTAATTTTGGGAACACGCGATGAAACAAACAATTTAGTTTTCAAATTGCTTTCTTGATAATTCCCAACAAGAACGTTTTTGTGGTTTTTATGTCGGTTACAATTATTAGATCTGTTATCAATCGTTGTTCAGATTGTTATCATAAAATTGGCTATAACCAAAATAAATTAAAATCCTGATGTTGATGTTTTTACCAATAATGACAGTTTGGTGTTTATTAAGTTAAGTGTACCTATTTGGAGTATGCAGCAATGAACATTTTTAATCCCTTATTTCTCCTTTATCCGAGCCTTTTCTAATTTTGTTGGGTTCGGCAGGTTCGCCTTTCGGTCCAACCAGATGCAGCTAAACATCAGTATTTTACACGTAGCGACTGCCATCAAACCTTCGCAACCCAGTTACTGGGTAATAACTACATCCTAAGGTTAGACCAGTTGTCAGACTGTTGGGCTCTATTACGACTGCAATAGATATTTGTATAGCAAATACTTAGCTATGTTTATCCATTTATTATTTTGTTAAGATAATAACAGCAAATGCAAAAAGGTATATTTTGTATACGCCATAAGCTGTCATAAGACTCGTGTAACCTATATGAAGACTTGATACCTATATTTTGAGGTTCCAACGAGCAATAACTGAGTTCTGAGGTGTCATAGTCGTGAAAATCTTGTTAGTTTAATTCCTAAAGTAGCTAATGGTTAAACTGTGGCTTTAGCATGTCTCTATTGTTTCATCCAAAGTCGATACCGCAATATACATGCAGAGTTTTTAGCCGTTCTGGAAACTAAATATAGAATCGATTTGTAGTTTCAAGAAAACGAGAAAACAAAATTATATTTTCTAAATTGACAATAACAATCGATTCTATAAGTAAATTATATTTTTTAAATTGACAATAACAATCGATTCTATAAGTAAAATTGATTAATTTAAAATTTTGTTTTTCGTTTTTGGATTGATTATTCAGTGTGTAGGTATAGGAAGACTGATGATACAATATATGGTATATTATGACATAACAGGAGGCAATTTTTTCGCGCCCCGCTGGGATAAGTGAAGGCAACGCGCACAGGAAGTGGGCACGTCCGGCGTCATGCATCGTTTCCTCTCGCCGACTGTCACAGCTTCCGTTTCCGCACGATCATGTCTGCTACTCACGGCGTAGCAGCCCGCCCCTGTCGAAACATTTTCTTTGTACCGAACTTTGATCGCACAATATATTATTGATTGTCAATATCAGGAAAAAGGTCACGTGACTCTTATGGCTGTTTGCTCGATTGACTTGAGCGAATTTGGTTAGCATGTGATTGCAATCAGAAGTACCTCATCATCATTATCATCATTTCAGCCGAAAGACGTCCACTGCTGGATATAGGCCTCCCCAAGCATCGCCACAACGAACGATCCTGCACTTCCCGTACCCAGCGGATTCCCGCGAACTTCACCAAGTCATCGGTCCACCTACCAGAAGTACCTATCTAAGTCATAATTAGACAAAGAACCATATTATTAGGTTTTGTGTTTTTAAATTTGTTCTTCCTTTAAGACTTCATCGACAGCAGCTTCGAAAATGTTGATGAAAATGTTGATAGACAAACTGTGATAACGACGAACAATCAGCGTGATACATTAAATGTGTTAATGAAATGACAGACGCGAAGATTATATAATTTGATGAGCTGCCGATAAGCTGGTCGGGAAGAGATGCTGGGCTCATCTTGCCGAGGGGTCCGCGCTGAACATGTGGACAATCTTTCACGCTCATGTGTGCTCACCCTTTTATTGGTCGAGGGGTGAATTGTGAGAAACGTGTGGACTTCACTACGTTATTTTTTTCTGTTTTAAGTTCATAGTAATAAGTGACGGCGTGGAGTCTTAACTGTAGCTTTTTCGTGTATCTTGCTTTACATATCAGATTAATTATTTTAATTTGAATGTATCTAGTGTATCGATTTGCAATTGTTTATAATGTTCAAAGTTCTTAGTCGTCGTATCTACATTAGAATGAATGTGTCGTTGATTAGAGTCCACAGTGCAGGGGTGCGGGGAAGAGACCGTGAAATTGTCTGCTCACTTTTGTAAATATAATTTCGGCGACAAAAGGTCTATAAATGATATACTCAGGGTCGCAGTGCAAGTGTGTCGCGCTTCTAGTTACACGAATTTTAAAAATGATCCCTTTATTGTTTGGGGTCCTTAAGGACCCAGCAAGTATAATCGCCATAAGTTATCAGATTTGTTATCGGATGTTATGAATTTAAATTTCTTATGTGCTTGTGCAGGTGTATCATTATGTATACTATAGAATACTACTAAAAATTACTTGTGATATCTTAACAGTAATCTCAATCATTTACTTTTTCTTTGTATTCAGCTATAAATTTCATAAATCGTGTTTTTAAATGACAGGTGTTTTAATATTGAAGTACTTTCATGATATGGAAAACCAGGTTACTAGAACTTGCAAAGGCTTAAGAATAATCTCATTCTGATTTATTAAATTATGTCATACAATATTACTTCAAATGTGCGCAATCGTTTTATGAGTAGCTTTATTAAATAAACGCATTAAGTCGTGACTAATGGAATCACAGAACAAATAAAATTAAAATGTAAATAATGGAACGTAGAAATGCTAATAATAAATTTCTCCATTTTAATAACAGTAGCTGTGCGCGAGGGGAGGTTCTGGCCTGTTAAGTCAATATAACACTTCCATTACTCCAAATTAAATTCCTCGCAGAGAGAGAGATGAAGTTTTTATACAGTGCAGAGAAAGACCCGGAATACAACTGGTCATAACATAAGGATACTTGCTACTTTATAGCTCATACTTCGCATCTCTTGAAATAAGTTTCATGGCGAGATAAATAAGTTGGGTCGAAGTGTAGATCTTCCCTTTGATAAACATTCCATTAATCAATTGATAATAATTTATAAATTTACGAATTAAGCACATACTTATACGCCTTGGCTTTTATTATCAGCTTCCTCAAATATTTTCTCATTTCTCGCAATAATATAGATACATATTACTTGCAAATTAATAGCCGTGAACAAAAGCGCACTTGTGTTATAATTTCAATAAGCCGTTTATAAAAGGCTGCAGTGTGCAGCGCGGGTGTGATGCGTATTAATATTTTACGGAATTAATCATTATAATCCTTCTGGCAAACAAGTCGCCCTCGGGAGTACGAACAATATAATGAAGTTGTCATTTTTTAGACTACACGGGGGAGGCAGGAGGAAATCCAAATTGAATCATGCGGCGAGGGAATTGTGCTATTATGTTATTAAACAGGCGAGGGCAGGACCCCGTACCAGATATTTTTTTGCGAGAAGGGCGTCTCGGAGCCAGTTAACAGTTTTCACAATAGAGTTATGATATAATTTGACACAGCAGCGGTGCTGGCAGCCGTGCAATGAAGTCTAAAGAACAAATCACGTTACACTTGTGTTATTTTTTTTTTTTAAATTTTCAATAAAATGCTTAATGTTTTAATTTGAACAAGGATTCAAAACTATTGTACCTTATTGTTACTTAAAGGTAAGTCGACAGTATATTAAACAGAAATGTATATCGGAGATTATTAAAACTGTTGTAAGAGTAATTTGCTTCTTTATTATCTAGTCTTGGATATACATAATAAAAAATACAACATGATCAACATGTTGTATTTTTGTATTATTATTTACACATATTATTGGACCTAATAATATAGCTTGTCGAAACCAATTACACATAATATGGCATTCATGCAGTGACAAAACAATTAGGTATATAGTTATTCCGTTTCACCATTTCAATCTACTTTACGAAAAGTACATTTATTCTCATCTATATTTACATATATACTTATATCACACTCCAAAGAGCTAAGAGTGAAATGAAAGCTTTTATCCATATGTCAGAGAGAGTACTTACAGCGGCTTATTGTCACCCCCGCTAGAGAATTTGATAAAGCGTGTGCGAATATTAACAAAAGGAATATCTTGTTAAATTGATATTGCCGCTTCTGCCGCATGAATTTAAACCTTAAATCATTATGCTTGTACCGACAAAAACATATAATTGACTGCACAAAACGTAGGAGTTACGTCGTTTCGACAAAAAGGGCGTGAAATTGTCTCCGTTGGAAAATGTATAATTCAAAGGGGAAGATTAAAATATTATCCATGTTAAGTAAATATTCAAATGAATATTTTCCGTGTTAGACAACAATGGGCGCCTGCGAAGGGGAAGGTGGCGTAATTTGATAGATACCTATCTACAAAACGGTCTCTTCGTTAAGGGACCTCCCTGTTATTATAAATTATAAGCGCGATTTGGGAATTCTCTTGAATTAAACGGTTCTTAGATAAATGGGCGGGGTTATCTACAGCATTTTTTTGTTTTCTGCGTATAATTAATTAATTATCTACCCGTAATTAACGAGTAGATAATAATATTTATTGCTTGATGTATATTTACTGCTTATCTTGAAGATAGCTTGATAAATTATACGCTAGGCAGCTACGCAAAAAAGCATGAAAGCTACGCTATGCAGTACCGTGTGTGCGTAGTGTAGTGAAGGGTACGCCACAATAGCGGCGGTAAGGTCCGTCATGGAGAAGTGGCTGGAGAGGCACCATGACACCCTCACCTACCGGCTGACACTGGTACTCTCCGAGCACGGTTGTTTCTGGACCGGGAAGTATCTGTGTCGCATAGGTCGGGAGCCAACGCCCGAGTGTCATCACTGCGGTTGCTGCCTTGAGGACACAGCGCAGCACACACTGGTGGAGTGCCCAGCTTGGGCCATGTAGCGCCGTGATATTATCACTACATTAGGCGGCAGCGATCTCTCGCTTCCGGCCGTGATTCTGTTCATGGTCGGGAGCGAGAGCACTTGAGAAGGCGTGTCGTCTCCTTCTGCCAGGAAATGATGCTCGCGAAAGAGGCGGCGGAGAAAGTTAGAGAGGCAAAGATACAAACTAGGTAGGTACCGTAGGAAGGCGCAAACCGACCTCTAGCCTCCCTAGGAGTGGGCCTGCGTGACCAGTCAAGGTCTGTGACTGTGGCGCGTTGTGTCCCGCGGGCACCAGTCAGGAGGAGGATTAGGCCGATGTTGAGGCCGCCCAGGGAGAAGGGGCTCGTTTACTAATTGCGAGCCAGGACGTATTGGGGGTGGTTGGCGAATACAGAGCGTTTCCCACATCCCCAAGGGTAGTTAGAGGAACACCGCGGTGGTATTAGTCGGTAAGAGTCCAACAGTCGTAAGGCGATAAGGCTCCGGCTTCCCCGGGTGGTTGCGTCTATGAGGATTTTTAAGATTCGGATTTCCCAAGAAAAAAAAAGGTACTTATACTTCACCTGCTCGGAAAATACTATAGCGCTTCTTAAAAACTAAGGTAGAATGTACCTACCTCATTACTGTCGTACAAATATGCGAGCAGAAAAAGTATATGAAAATCTATTGTTAACGTGCTGTTTTTTTTTGGGATATTACCCAAAAAAAAAACACAGCACGTTGATATTTCAGTCGGTAATCTTTTTCAATGTAATATTACTTTCTAATAATAAATAAAATAGGTTGCCAAGAGACAAACAGTTATTCTCTTTAGGCTACTTGCTTTTTCTGAACATTAGTTTATTTAAAAAAAACAAGTGAGAAACGCGCGCGCGCAAATTATTTTTTTAGAAATTTTATTGCAGTTTGTGTTTACTATATTCTACTCGAAATGTCATCTAGTAGTGATAGTGAAGATTCGATGACGCCACCACAGTTAAAAGAAACTGTCAAGCAATTGTTGAGAACCTATTGCCCGAGAAATCCACATGACATATGAAGATTTTTTACATTGGCAAAGCGAGAAAAAAATAAAAATGCGCCTTCTGTTTCTGAAAATGTTTTACTGCCATATTTTAGCGAAAAAGCGTAAAAATATATGGCAAGTATACTTAGTGGTCTTTGTATTTTATGTCAAAAAGACATAAAAAAAGATATCAATATTATGGAATACAAAAAACTTACAGCATTTCTCAAAAAAATATCCGAGAGATTCCGTAGTAAGAAATCTAAAGTACTTACTACAAAGGATGTAAGTATCCTTTTGGCGAAATGCTCCAGATGACAATTATTGATGAAGGTGAACTATGATCAAACATACTGTTGATTGGATTTAATACCTATTTATTTTTAATATTAGTTTTAGATTAGTTAGTTTGGCGTTGCAATGCCAAGATTTTTTTCGACCTTTGCGGGTGCTCCCACTCAATTACATACAAACTTTCAATCCCTATTTTACCCCCTTATGGGTTGATTTTCCAAAAACACTGAAACATATATTTCTTTACTTTCAACCAAAAAACTAGATAACGTTTTATACATCTGACTTCAAAAATAACGGATTTTCATACAACATTTCAACCCCTATTTTACTCCCTTAAGGGTTAGTTTTCAAAAACACTGAAACAAGCATTTCTTTATTTTAAAACTAAAAAGCAGGTTGCATTTAAGGTAAAATCTGTGTTAAAAGTTTGGCGAGTAGTAACTTTGAATGTTCTGTATGCATAATAATAAAAAAGAAATATCTTCCTATCTAAATTTAACCAATCCACAAGATTATACTGGCCACTGCTTTCGCTGAACATCAGCAACTATTCTTGCAGATACTTGTGCCAAAAAAGCTGGTGAAAATAGTCCGCTCTTGTAGAAGGTTACATCGAGAATTCTGTTGAAAATAAAATACGAATAAATAACCAACAAATAGCAGAATCGATTACTTTGCATCAAGATTCATCACCTCAATCATCAGCAAGCTTTGCTTCGCTAGTGGCATCTCGGCAGCCAGTTGCCCCTTTGGCACCAGAGCGTTCCCCAGCGCAGTGCCAATAGCACAACCAGTAGCATTGTCTCAAACCAACATTTATCTCCCTGGCAAAAGTATTACACTGAGTTTAATAACGGTAATTTTTTTAATAAAATTAAATAAATAAAATTCTACTAAAATTGTACGGTATTATTGTCTCAAATGGCACACTAAATAGCAAAAATAAGTTTTATTGATCAATTCAAAAAATATACTCGTGGGGCTCTTTAGCCAATACCTATAATTTCAATAAGAATATTAGTGGTTGTAAGATTAACGTGTCTTACTGTTTTAATCAATAAATATCGTGATATGTATTAAGAAGTGTATAACATAAAATAACTTATTTAAGTTTTGGCAGCATTAGCAAGTAACATCTTTATTCATCTTCTATTTAGAGAAGACAGAGAGATCAATCACACGCAGAGCCTAAACCAATCAACAACCGATTACACAAACATGAAATTTGGAGCATAGGTAGCTTTAATATAATTATTTATTTATATATGCTTTATTGTACACCATAAACATTGAATATGCATACATTACATTGAAAACATTACATTGAATATGCATTTAAACTATTGTACAAATGGCGGCCCTATCGCGATCAACGATTACTTCCAGGCAACCTTAGTATGGACAAGAATGAACTGGAAAAAAATGGGGTTGTCAGAGATGCAAATATAAATAGTTCCTATAGAGAAATATTCACTAATTTCGAAATTCAATCCTCACGGGTCATCCCTATTTAAGGTTGTAATAGGTTAAAGAAAAACGCGAGCGAAGCCACAGAAGCACTGATATAAAGAAAATATAAATAATGGATGGAATTAAATAAACACTTAAAATATGCAATTTGCGAGATAATTGATGTAGATGATTGAATTGATAGATGTAGCGAAAGAAAGTGAGTGCATTTGGCGACAATGTGTCATGCAAATTATACACTTGCACCCTCGAGCAGAGTCGCTTCGCTCCGCCGGGACTCCGGGACTCCGACTCTCTCCGGGAGCTGCGTTTATTGTTATAATACCATCTCACTGTGCACAGGCGCAGGCCCACGAGACCTTTATGAAACAAATATTAAAATTAATGTCAATTACCTTAAAATAATTGCTTTTTTAGTTGTCATCGATTGATTAGTAATACAAAATATATGTAATTAGAGGTTGCGTTGCCCATGGCTTCGCCTGCGTGGATGTCGTTTGTCGCGAATAGGGATATGTATTTTTTTTTTAAATTAGTTTTTATTAGAAATCTCGAAACTTTTTCAAGAAAAATAAAGAAGAGTGAAAAATCCAATAAAAAATTTAATTCAATGTCCAAGTTACTAGCGATTTAAATTTGTTTACTAGACGGAGACAGCACTAGCACAAGTATGACGTCATTGTCCAAAACCCTAATAGTAACTTGACATCTCTCTGTACAATGTCCGTTTAGCACGACAAGGACAGAAAATGCCCCCTCCCAAAAACTGTAAAAGCGTGTATCTCTTAAATTTTTTCATGGATTTTATTAGTTTTTTCAACACTTTTGTCGTTTCTGTGCTTTCTTTAAAATAATAGGTATAACAGTTTTGGTATTTTTTAACAGTAGTCAACTAGCTGATTAAAGTAACCCATGTCCTTTTCCGGGTTTCAGACAAAATCTGTAGGTACCAAGTTTCATCAAAATCGGTTCAGTGGTTTAGACTTGAAAAGGTAACAGACAAACAGACAGAGTTACTTTCGCGTTTATAATAATTATTATATAAGTATGGATAACGGCAATCTTTAGGAGTTCATTAACCTGTAGGGCAATTTCACTCTGCCACGTACTAAAATATTTTACTTGTAAATTAGTACTTACATATTTTAATAATACATTACTGTCGAGGCCTGAAATAAAGCAATTGACGGCCGAGTACTTCCGAAGTGATTTTAAAACTTTTTAACTAGAGGCGGTTAGTTGCTATTTCGGCCTAGACTTGTAAGTACTTTTCTCTCATTTGCGAGGAAACAATACACACATTTATTCAACTGTGTCTAATTTTAATTCACGCCAATTCGACCGCGCGCGGTTGTTGTTCTATTTTCAAACTTAAAAGAAAATGCGTATTCAGCCTTTAAAATAATAAATATGTCCGGAGTCTGGATTTGTGTGCCAGGTCAATGGCAATAGGTTCGCCCCCTATTACACGGGACTATAACATAACTGGCGAAATGTGGGTGTACCTACTATAAACCTCTGCCTACGCCTTCAGGGAAATACAGGCGTGATGTTATGTTGTTATGTTAAGTAATAAATATAGTGTATACCAATAAACACCTAATTTAAATAAATGTACTTCAAAAACCACGCTAGCATAATAACAAAATAAAAAACTGTCCTGCAATTTCTATTATTGTCGTGTTGGAAATTGGTGGCGTGTTATTTCGTTGCTTACGGAAAAGAGCCAATTAATGTATTTTGTTTTTAAATAATGAAGCGATTTCCGACTAAGTGGGAGAAAATGTAATTATGGCCTTAAAATATGATGAGGCTATTGTTATAGTTCAAAACTGCAACAATAATTAATGATTATTTTAGATGTATGGTAGGCGTGCTTCCGTCGCCTGCCGGTATGCAAACATTGCGAGGGTGTAACATGTTTATATGTTTATTTTAATACGCGTGTCGTGCGTATAATACGGAATTTATTACGGCCCCGACCCTCGGCCGGATTAATGCGATACGGAAGATTTGAATTCAGAGCATTAAGTTAGATTGGTAGTACAGCTAGGTCGGCTCTACGGGGAGCGCGAGACGCGGGGTGCTGTTGGATGTCTCAGGAGCCTTAGCCACTATCAACCTCCCAGCCTTTTCCCAACTGTGTTGGGGTCGACTTCCAGTCTAACAACATGCGGCTGAACATCAGAATTTTACATGGAGCTACTACCATCAGACCCCCGCAACCCAGTTGCAATACCGACATTCGGAGGTTAGACCAACTATCAGACTTTCGGGCTTCTGTTACAGGTACGTAACGACTGCCATAGATATTCGTATCGCAACCGGGACCGACAGCTTAACGACTAACTTTCCGAGGTACGGATGGGTCTCGATGTGCAACGAAATGATCACCCGTCCACGGACTGACCGCGACAAGTGTAGCTTAACCTCGCAGATTCTTCAGGCATAAATAACATGCATAATAATCCTGTTAGACAAGCTTATTGATATATTTTCTATGAAATTTGTTTCTTACAGACATGTCCTGATGAACTAATGTTGTTTTTCAATGATATTGTTATTTTACTATTTTTCTTAACTACATTCTTTAACAGTAGGTACCTACTTTGCAAAATTGTTTACCTAAATTGTAGTCTCTGTTATAACATTTATATTCAATGTCATGCATGCCTATAATTTGTGTAATCACTATGTAAATTATAATTTTTAGTGTCTTTGTCTATATACATTGTTATGATTATGCTGGTGTGCTAAATAAATAAAAATAAAATAAATAAATAATTTTCTGCACTTTTTATTGTGTTTTAATGAGGTCAGGTACGTAATCAGCCCATTACTCTCCTAGTGCTGGGTAAGCTTTAGCTTTTTAGATTGAAAAGGGTTTAACCTTTAGGCCGGTGAATGTGGTGATGTTTAGTCATTTGCATAAAAGAAAAAAAACTTTATTGTGCCAAAAAATATACATAACATTGGTTGAAGCCCTAGACCTCACACTAGGATTCCCTGTGTCGTGGGGTCTAGTCTCTTTCAGTCCAGAAGACATAGTTGACACGGTTCAGAATGAATTTAATGGTCAATGAGTTATAAATAACAAAAACAAAAAACTAAAAAACAGCTAAAAATATTGGTATCTTGTGTATGTGTGTGGGTGTGTATGTAGGCGGTTGTTGTGTGTGTTTTTTCTGTGGGGGGTGTTGTGTGTGTTGTTTGTGTGGGGGGTGTTGTGTGTGTTATTTGTGTGGAGGGGTGTGCAAAGTTACACCTTAATTATACGTAAACGTTTAGTGAATTTTAAGTAAAACTGTTTATATTTTTAAGAGGAACACTGGCTCTTGTAACGTAGTAATTATACTAGTGCAGGTGCCAGGGAATACTATAAAATTTACAAACCAATATATCAATAAAAATTAAGAATTAAAGATTATGAATTACTAGCCGATGCCGGCTTCACCCGCATATAATTCGGTTATTACAGAAAGATGTTACCATGTATCCCTCTGGAACTGTTTATTTTCCCGGATAAAAAGTAGTTTTAATTTCATCCAAATCCGTTCAACGGTTAACGCGTGATTGCCTGGTGGTAACAAACATCCAAACATTTTCACAAACTTTCACATTTATAATTAGTTTTATTAGTAGGATAGGATTTAATGCAAACATATTTAGATAAAAATATGTGTAACACCATATTGAAAGATCTTGTTCTATCTTGTTCTTAAGATTGTTAATTAATTCACAGAAATTTGCGCATCCCTCGGGAATAAAAGTCTAATTCCTAGGCTACTTTAATCCCGGGAAGATGTAAAGTAGCCTAGGACATTTTTTCAGGTCTCAGACTACTACTTTGTCAAATTTCATTACGATCGGTTTAGAGGTTTGGTCGTGAAACGGTAACAAACAAATAGACAGACATACAGACAGAAATACTTTCGCATTTATAATATTATGTGTTGATGGACAAACATGATTATATTGATTATACACAGAAAGGGTAGGTGACCTTACCTTTAGTAATGTTATCGGCATTTTTGGTTTTCTTCACTTCAGATCTTATTTGAAGGATCAGTTGCTACGGATGTGCAATGATTTATAGCTACTAATAACGGGAAAAACTGGCTATAATCTATTTTCATTCGTATACAAATCGGTTGAACAGAAAACCATAAAACGACCCACACAAAGAATCTTTATGTAAACATAACAAACATAAAAAACGTTAATATCTGTTGTTTTAACTCATTTCGAAAGTCATTCATTACGATGCATTGTATTGCTTCGTTTGTATGTTGTACCTACCTAACTATAATAAGATTTTATCACACACCGTCTCTATGTAAATATCCATATGCAGATCAATGCCACCGTTTCTAAAATATTGTTATGTGTAATAGAATGTCGTAATTCCAAAAGGGCATTTTTCATATTTTTTACCATAGATATACCATTTTTTCTCCCGATTGCCCCAAAATGCGGGAATGTGTTTCGAGTGTATATATGTACACTCTGTTTTTTCTTACTTGTCTTTTTTGGTAAACAATCTTGGCATGTATTTTTAATGCAATTCGTCAATAACAATTATTAAAAGACATTAATTTATGTTAACAATTTCACGCACTAAGAAACATTTTTAAACCTAATTACACGTGCAGAACGAGTAATTGTATTTTACAGTAATTAATATTAATATTTGAATAAAAAGACATGCCAAGATTGTTTACTCAATAATACAAGAGAGAAAAAACTGACTTTATGTAAATACGTATGTATTATATTGGTATGGAGATACTTACACCACTTTTTTAAATTACCAGATAACTTTTGAGGGTAGGCTCTGTAAAAACAACGTAATCGCCGTACATTTGGGTAGAGGACATCTTTAAAAATATATGTCACTGTTGAACCAAGCTCTAAGCCGAAACCGTGTCGAGGTGGTGATATTTTTCCAGATTTGCGTATTGTGACGACTTTGTGGTTTTGTGTATATCTGATATACCCAGTAGGTACTATTACCATCAAATGTAGCTTATGCCACTTCGGCGATGAAGATTAATCTATAATGACATTTCGAACTACAAAATTCGTCAAGCCCTTTAGTCACAAAGGAACAAACAAATATACACCAACAGGTATTTTACTTTATTCCTTATACATAAATAAACTTTAAGGGTACACGGAAAGAAAAATAGTCTTAATACAAGTATATATTTATTGGTCAAGAATAATATAGTTTCATATATAGGGAACACTTTATATTCTTAAATCCAGCATTTTATTGTTTTGTTTTGAATGCTCAAAACAACTATTTATTATCTCAAATAAAGAAGAAATATTCTCGGTTGAAGAAAAAAACAAAGTCTTTAAAGAAGACGAGCAGATTTCTTGAACTTTGAGACATTGATTTTCTCGAACAGAATCAAATTAAGTATTTAAATTTAGTACTTTTATTGTCAGTTCAAAATAATGTAATTTCAATCAAAGAATGCACATTTTTTAGTTGATTTTATAAATTTTCTTAATTATAAAGTATATGCAAAAGTATAAAATTTCAATTGAGAATTCCTCTTCTAATGGTGAATACATTAATGTTCTTAAATTAAATATCCGGATGTTTCATACTAAAACCAGATTGATCTTAGGTTAATGATTTCTGAGCATTCTCTGAAGAATATAATTTGCTTAGCTCAAACTTTATCATAATTAAAGGAAGAAAGAGTGCAATTTGAACTAAGAATTTTAGTTTTTTAAGGTGAGTATGTTGATATTCTTAATTTGAATATCCGGATATTTTATACTAAAACCAGGTCGATTTTAGGTTAATAATTTATGTGCGTTCTCTAAAGAATATCATTTGCTTAGCTCAAGTTTTTTATTTATTTAAAAGAAGAAAGTGTGAAATTTGAACTAAGAATTTAATTTTTTTAAGGTGAATATGTTGATATTCTTAGTTTGAATATCCGATGTTTCATACTAAAATCAGATTTACCTTCGATGAATAATTTCTGTGTATTCTCTAAAGAATATCATTTTCTTAGCTCAAGTTCTTTATTTATTTAAAAGAAGAAAGTGTGAAATTTGAACTAAGAATTTAAGTTTTTTAAGATGAATATGTTGATATTCTTAGTTTGAATATCCGGATGTTTCATACTAAAATCAGATTTACCTTCGGTGAATAATTTCTGTGTATTCTCTAAAGAATATCATTTAGTTAGGTCAATTTTTTTCTTATTTAATATAAAAAAATAAGAGATTCGAGTTGAGAATTACTTTTTGTAGATTAAACTATTAATTTTCTCTATTTGAAAATCCGCAAGTATCAAAGCAAGACCATTATTTAAACATTTATGAACCCCTGCTCAATGCAGACTTTGTTATATTATATTACACCACCAAAACCGAATTACTATCGTAACTCAGACTGAAAATCCGAAAGTTTTAAGCTCAAACTGCTAATAACAATAATAAACTCTTGTAACACTAAGACACAGAAAAACAGTAAAAACACTTTAAATAAATAGGTATGGCGGGCTACTAATCATTCGCTTTGGTGTAACACATGTAAAAGGCCGCAATGCACAGGGATCCGTGCGTTTATTCTGACATTGCTATAAAACTTCCAGGATTAGTAAAATTAATAGATTAAGTTATACAATACAATAATTCTCAAAACAATCTGTTGAAACTTGAGCCAGTACCATGTTTCCATCTCTTATTAAATCTAGTATTGGTAGGTCCAATATCTTTAAAATTAAACTAAAATTACTTTATTATACCTTTTATTAAAACAACAAACTTTTTCAAAAAGCTTCCCCCCTTCTGAGACAGTGCCTTATATTAATATTTTAAATCAACATACATATTTTAAAATGGTTGTTAATTATAACCATTGACTAGGTAGGTACTAAAACAATATTTTAAATCGCAAGTTCTACAATTGAAGGCAAATGTACTACCTTAATTCTATGTCAAATGAAGTAACATTAATTCAGTAATTTCTTAAAACTCTAATTGTGGCAGAACTAGGTAATAATGAGTAATATTAACATCTTAAATCAACATACATATTTTGATTCACTTTATGAATTATATTTGACGTCAAACAACAACAATCGTGTAAACTTGTAGATCTTCAATTTTCTTTTCTGTCTCCGAATCTCTGAAACAAATTGCATTGTTGTAATTATTATTTATTATATAAAGTGAATTTACAAACAGATAATGCTACTGAGTAATTCGTAATCACTGTTGGCTATAGGCACTAAATTATATTGTACGCCTAATTGTTCACGAAAGTAATAAGAAAGCACCCGCTACCACTCTTAGTGTTTAACAATTTTATAATCTTAAATATAAATAAAATAATTAAAAAACCCCAACAGCAAAAAACTGATAAGAGGGAAACAAGCTTAAGAATTTATTTTTAGACAATTATTAAAAAGGAGTAATTTTTGTTTGGACTCCCTAGATTGGGCAGGAGCCAATTCGAGGCAGCCTGGCCTGCTCCAGTCTGGGAGCCAAACTTCAGAAATGCTCAACGAAGTTCCACCGGCTGACGAAGACGAGTCCCAGGTACTTCATCGTCGACTCGACGCCGATGTTGTGGCGCGTTCCGAGGACCGTGAAAACACACGACCTCGGACTTGTGCAGGGTCAAGTTCCAATTGCCGGATCCTCTCGACGATTGTTGCAACCCCACGTGTCGCGAGTTCGGCCGCCGACTTTTTTTTTTTTTTTTTGCCGTGGGGAAATCGTCATGGACGCACTCCGCCTGGGGTAGGCGGAGCCAGTGTCGGACTCTTACCGACTAAAACCACCACGGTGTTCCTTCAACTACCTTAGCTGGGGGCGTGGGAACCCGTGAGTATTCTCACAACCACCCCCGACAGGTCCTGGCCCGCCACAAGCAGGCGAGCCCCTTCTCCCCGTGCGGCCTAACGTTGGCCGCACCCTCCTATGTGGCGCACACGGAACACTGCACGCCACCTCACCTCATGGGCCTTTACCAGCTGCGCCAACTACGCCGGCTGTGCCAGCTACGCCAGCCGCTGGTCGGGCAGCATACTACCCCGAGTCTGCTGCTCGCAGGCCCTACCTCCCGTAATTTTTTATAGAGGTTTTCTTCCTCGCGGTCCGGGCGGTGAAGCCAAGACCCTCGGTCCCAAGCGGCGCGAGAACACTACTCAGCGGGCACTCCTGGGGTTACGAGATCGACGGGGGCAGGGAAGGACAGTCCCCCCGTTGCCTGCCCAGTGGCAGGGTGAGTGCACCCCGGGCCCGCCCCTGCTCCTCTACTGTGCCCTCTGTTGGCAACAGAGGGACACGTGGAGCAACTCCCCACTGGCCCAGAACGGGCCCCTCCCGCGCCAGAATATTCGCCACAGGCAATAAAATCCCCCGAAGGTTAATTCCTCGAAAGGATTTTATTGCGAGTGCCCAAGATGCACCGGCCTAACAACTGCCGTTCCCTCCAGACGTGTCCAGAAGGACAAGCAGCCGTCAGGCACACGTGGAGGTTTTCTAGCCAGCACCCGTTCGGCCGCCGCCTGGTACGACCTCCCCTGAGCCAGGACTAGTGTGTCGTCAGCGTAGCAAACTACACTGACGCCGCTGGGGAAGTCTGCGCGCAGCAGCCAGTCGTACCCGGTGTCCCACAGATTCGGCCCCAGGACCGATCCCTGTGGGACACCGCACGACATCTCTCGCCGGTTCCATTCTCCCTGGTGACCGGGGTAGATGACGGCCCTGTCCGTCAAATAAGCCTCGACCACACGACAGAGGTAGGTCGGCATCCAGTGATACCGGAGTGCCTCCCTGATGCAACTCCAGGGCAGGGTATTTTAGTCGGGGCCCGAGAGCCTCTAAGGCCAGAACCCAGGCTTTTCCAGGCAAGCCGTCGGGTCCTAGGGCGGTATTTTTGACATTTAGCCTACGTACCGCCACTCTCAATTCTACCTAGGTCACCTCCAGAGCAAACTTTCCTGTAGCCTGTGATAGTGAAAATTCTAAAGCGTGTTACTTCTTTTCAGTTATTTTTGCAGTTTGTTTTTTTCAATAATTAGATTTTATTGTAATATTTTCAGCTGTGCTAGGTTTTGATAAGTACCATAGAGGAAACGATTCAAGTATTCCGTGATAAGTACTAAGTCACCGAGTACCCAGCAGTAAGTAGGTTTTAATAGTTTTTTTATATCCCTGAAAATCAAATATGGGCATTTTGGATTTAATGATATTTTTTGCTACTCTCTAGACTAGACGAATCCTATCACCTTCTGAGCAGTCAGGTAAATATGTGAACTTACATCTACATCAAAGATGAAATTTTCAATGAATTCAAGTGTTGAAAATTTTGTCCTTTTGTTTAATCTCCCTTTTGGAGGAATTAGGCAACATAGCAGCTTAATTTGATCTGGAACTTTTTAATCTGAAACAATAATATGGACACTGTTGAAATAAATTAACAAACACACTATACTTATCGATAACTAAAATGCGGATACTTACCATCAACATGTGACCAAAATGCAGGTTTTTATTTTGTCCTAAGAATTGCCATACAACGTGGCAATGCTACCTGCATTTTGGGAACATGTTTTAGTTTTGTTTTTACATACTGATTACTTTCTAGTAGGTAATTGTTCTTCTTTTAATTATTTGTTTGTTTAAAATAAAAATATTTTCTTACCATCATCAGGCTGTTGTCTTGTCTTTTCGTACAAACTTGCCAGTGTGTCATCTCTGGAACTATCAAATTTTATACTAATAATTTTATTGATGAATGGATGCCACTTTGTATAAAAATTTGTAGAATTCTCCTTGTAGTTTTGGTCAAAATCCAGGTTGATCTGAAATAAAGTTTTTGTTGACCTATTTAAATAGTAGTACCTATTTAAATAACATTCTATAGGTAGACTGAATAAAGATTAGTAATTATAATACTTATTAAGATGGAACTTACATGTGCTGTGAGATATTCATTCAATTTCGATTGAATAAATATTCTGTGGCCTATTAGTGGGCACAGCTCCTTAAGAATTTCTTCACTTAAGGCATTTAATTGATTGGGTTTAATTTCATTTTCTGGAAAATAAAAATATCTGTAATACTTAATAGGTTCACTGTTGAGAATGCAGCTTTTTAAGGTAAGTAATTCATATTTTTAGTTTGAGTATCTGGAGGTTTCAACCTAAAACCATAATGATCTTTGCTGAATAATGTCTGTCTTAGAATAAAAATACTATTATTTTAAGGTCTGTATGTTCTAGAATATCATTTGCATAACTCAAAAAAATGTTTAGTACTTATTAAGTACCTAGTCTTTTGAAACACGCGTGGGTGCGCGCCTGGGGAGACCCCCATTTCAAAGGCGAAGCTCCCGGCTCCCTGGCTAATCATACTATTTATAGACATAGACCCACCTGTGGGCGCGAGTTTTCGCGTAAGGCCTGTAGGTAAGTAGGTACCTACGCTAAAATTCGCACGGGTGCACGCCTTGTTATCTATTTCAAAGGAGATGCACTCGTAACTAACTAATTAACAAACACGGGGATCACATGCTCATACTTGCTATGGTCCCAACCATATGACCCTTGAAAATGTAGAACCATCCAGTTTTACTAAATGAAGCCACGTGCGTACCATGAGACACCCTCAGTAAATACCTAGTAAAGGTTAAGTAGGTAGTGATGAGAATGTATTTACCTTTAAATCGGTCAATAACTAGTTCTGGAATACCCCATGTTCGTGGTAACGTATCTATGTCCGTCTCCGGGTTACACTTTCCATCAGCAACGTTGTTTTGGTCATCCATCTAATATTTGAAACACTGTAAATTAGAACAAACTTAACGATTTGCTACTAACAACTTTGTTCTTCAATACTCACTTTGATCAAATTCCTTTCCGAGTCCGTATATCTTGAAAAACACAATTCACCAAAACCCGTCATCACAACAACGCACGGCAACAGAGAAAAGCGGGGCGGAAAATCGGCTGCTGACTCACAGAACGTTTAATCCTAAACGCCGACTTCACCCCACTCTGCTCTGTGGCTGCCGACTGTAGGCGAGACGCGAGCGCATCGAGACAGTGCTGCCAGATAGCCACCTCGCGTTTTCCCCCAACATTATGTACATTTTTCAGAGTTAAATTTGTATAAAGCCATTTTTAAATTGTACCTACCTACACGATTCAAACAAATACATGAAGCTACCTATCACCTTAATTTTTCACTCATGGTCAACAATAAAACCAAAAATTGATTTTATTTATTGTTAAGATTAGTTTAACAAGATTCAAATAGGATTTTCAAACGTATTTTTTAGCCATATTTATAAGAAATTTGTCAATTGTCTTGTTTTTCCTCGACCATTTTAACAAATTCTCGCCAGCGCATGAGATGAAGGCACGACTATGGAGAATTGAACTGATTCAGAAACTGACTAGAAATATAAAATATTATGCTTTCAAACATGAAAGTTCTATACAATTATATTGCGGAACAGAAAAAGATAAAACATAAGATACTTAAGTGGATGCGTACCAATGGATAAAAGATTGGAAGGGTAATCATTTGTAATGTGTTTCTTTTTGGTTACTAAAAAGTCATTAGGGTCATTTTCAAAAACCATATGTAACGAAATATGTTATGGAAAGATCGCTTATTACTTTGGAAATATAGCACCTACCGGCATTATTTTATTGCCATAATTTAAGGGGTATAAGCCATTACTCAGTAGTGTATATGTCGCTGGCGTAAATGGCCAATGTTTACGTGCTTTATGTGATTTGTCTGAGCATTTAAACAAATGTATTAAACTTTGTGGATGTATTCATGTTTGTTTTTCCACATGGGAATTACTTGAAAACTAGAAATCAGTTTGTAATAATTTATTTTTGTATTGGTCTTAGTATTTTCCACTAAGTTTCAGTACAATCAAACAAAACGAATGGCTTTTGTACCTACTGTATTTCATACACTAATAAATCCCACTTAAAACATACTCCCAAAAATTGGGGAATCAATTTTTGAAATTGCAACACTCGTTCCTTTTTCTTTCCATTACCCGGTGGTTGGTTGTGACGTAGCACATCTTTCAAGAAACAGGATGTTGATTTAATAATAACGTTTTTCTTGGATGACTATTAATAATAATATGTCTCCTATAAGTCGTTATCTTTCAAGAAATATGATTTTGATTTAAGAAAAATGTTTCTTAGTTGAATATTAATAATATTAAGTCTTCTATGAGTCGTTATCTTTCAAGAAACATGATTTTGATTTAAGAATAACGTTTCTTGGGTGACTATTAATAATATGAACAATGTATGAGTCGTTATTTTTCAAGAAACGTGATTTTGATTTAAGAATAACGTTTCTTGGATGACTATTAATAATAGCCTTCATGAGTCGTTATCTTTCAAGAAACATGATTTCCATCTTATCATTATCATCATTAGAAATCGTGTTCATTGAAAGATAACGTAGTAGGTATATATATATATTACTGTAAGAGTGTTCTATATACACTTGAGAGCAAAGAATTAAGGTCACATAAAGATACCTAAAAGTTTCGTTCGGTAAGTAGGAATGCTAGCTCAATGAAATAAATTGTGTTTAATAGATAATCAAATGTTCCTTAAATGCAAGTAATAAAATGTATGTGTCACTTTGTCTTGAAAAAATACAAAAAAGCATTTATATTTAAACTTTCTTGAGTTTTAGTACTTTTTAAAAATAAATAAAAAGTACTAAAACTGTTACTGTGTGTTTTAAATCTCCGTATATAATACACACACACCTACATAAAGTTTAGGTCAGCAATCAGCCTTCACATTTGATAAATAATTTGTGTTAAAAAATAAATAGGTAGGTATGTACCTATTCACTTACATTACATGCCATTGCCATAGCGATAAATAATAAGTCGGTTATACAGATAGGTATACGTAGAAACTTATATTTATTATAAATAATTTCAGATGTTTATGTAGCACCTACGTAATTCTTTTAGGAATAGGGAACGGAATACATAGGTAGGTACCTACATATTATTAATCCTTCCGTATTAGATTTAGTTAGTTGAGCAACTTAATATACCTAATAGTGTATTATAAGTATGTACAAAAAAAAAAGGTATATAAGTATTATATCCATTGTCTATAGTACCCATAGCACAAGCTCTGTTTAGTTTGGGACTAGAAGATGGTGCTGTGTAAAAATGTCCCAAAGATATTTATTTATTTATATAGTGTTAAATAATTTTATTCTTTAGAGCATGTACCTAATTTAGATGTTTATAGATTATTATCAGACTATAGGTACCTACATTTACCTCTAATATTCTTTAATTCTTTTATTGTATAATTTTATGAATAATTAGCATATTTTAATACCATGTGCCATTCTCACAACATAGGTTATTATTATGGAATAGTAGGTTTTTCTATTAAGACTTTGAAGTTTGCAATAATTTATTGCTTATTCCCATAGCTAGGTCACACGACGTGTCGGTTGATATTGCTTGGATTTAACAGGGTTCTTGTTTAAAAATGTTAAGTCGTATCATATTTTGAAACATTTAAATTGCTAGTTCAACACCGTAACTTATTCCCCCAAAACAAAAAAGTCTTATTTAACAACATTGGACTACCTTTACTTGAATAATTTAGATTCTTACGTCAATGCTACTACTTGCTTACCCAATAACAAACTCTTCTCAAACTAAACACGTATTTTCTTATTAAAAAAAACGTTAGTATATCCTATTTTCAAACAATTTAGATTCCTAATTCAACACCATAACTTATTTCCACATAACAAAAAAGTCTTTTTTGAAAACATTCGACGAACTTTACTTGAATAATTTAGATTCTTACGTGAATGCTGGTATTTACATATCCAAAAACAAAGTTTCTTAAACCAAACACGTATTTTCTTACAACAAAACGTTAGTATATCTTATTTTGAAATAATTTGGATTCCTAGTTCAACACCATAACTTATTCCCACAAAACAAAAAAACTCTCATTTGAAAACATTGGACGAACTTTAATTGAATACTTTAGATTCTTACATCAGTGCTACTATTAATTACCTAAAAACAAACTCTTCTTAAACCAAACACGTATTTTATTATACTGAATGTAAGTCTATCTTATTTCGAACAATATTAGATTCTTCTTCCAAATCTGTTATTTTCTCACATTTAAATTCATTTTTCTTAGACCGAAAAAGATTTTTCTTCATCGAAAACCTTCCTACTTTCTGATTATGAGAATCATCAATTACTAACAGGAAGAAAATGAGGGTTTTGTTTTTATAATTTGTAGTTAACATGTTTTGATGTTTTATTTTTAGTTTAAGTAAATGGTACAACTTTTGATTCAAATATTAATAGCTCTTGAACTTAGAATATGTTCTTTTAAACTGAGACACATAAAAAATCTTAGTTCAAAAAAGTAACATATTTTTCAGACAACACTCAAAACTTCTTAAAAAGAAAATCATTGTTTTGATTCTAGCAAATATAAGAAGAATAATATTATTTTTCTTGTAGAATATCATTTCGTTTGGACTAAGATATTAATTTTAGTTCAAGTAAATATTTATTTAACATTAAACAATATTCCTGAGAATAAAAATATTCTTGGAGGAAAACTAATTCCGCGAGCATTTTTTTCCGTGTAGGCTCATCATTCTGCACAACTTTGACTACGGGACCAACTCTGAAATCATGAAAAAAATCAGTTGTTCCATACATTTTGATCGTGTTAAGTGATTAGGCATGTATGAAACAGCCGTTTTTAAAATATAGTGGTGTATGTTTCTGTGTTCCTTTGTGACCTGTACACTAAACGGCTTGAGCATAGAAATCTAAATAATAAGGTAATAGAAATTTTATCTACTGTCTTTTAATACCGGAACGCGTGTCGCCGGTTTGCCGCTACCAACACGAAAATACGCAATTATGCCCACCATGTTTCTAGCATTAAATGCAAAATAAATTAAGCCTAAGACAAATTCCGCTGTTAGATATGCTGCAAAATACAATTTTAGTGACTCTGCGTCCATAAAAGCACTGATGATCAAACAAAAGGTTCGCGTGCTGTTGTCCTACGACACACCTGTACGCGGCGACAAGTTCACGCGCCTTGAAACGGTTAGAGTCTACGCAGGTAAGCTGCGCAGACCGCTACAAAAGAAAAGGTGTCACTACGGTGTTAGGCACCGCAGTGACATAGGGATGTGTGATGAGAGATAATTAGATAACACTCGGAGATTTAATACATATATTGAAAAACACTCGGCTAGGTCGCGGGTAAGGCTATTGTTCACTGAGCGTTCGCACACTTTGGAAGGAAGGTGGTAAGGGTACCGTCCCTCGTCTCCGCCACGTGGATGGTACGGCAGGCCGGCGGGCAGCAGGTAGACGCTGCCTCGTGGTTGCAGCGGGTACGCCTCTTGCCGGAACGTAGAAGTACAGCCCGAAGGTAGAAGTACAGCCGGAAAGTAAAAGTCCAGCCGGAAAGTAGAAGTCCAGCCGGAAGGTAGAAGTCAAGCCGGAAGGTAGAAGTCCAGCCGGAAGGTAGAAGTCCAGCCGAAAGGTAGAACCCCGAGATTGGGGATAAAATATGTATTCCAGAAGGAATAGTTACTTCCTTGGAAGCTGCTGTGTTGAAAATGCCAGAGGCCAACGCGATTACTAGTGTTATGCACACATTTTAGGGATGCGCATCACCAGTTAAGTTTTATATCGTTCACTCGACTAAACTAATGAGATCCACAACGCTACAGCCTTTACCACTTCTGTTATCTTATTATTTAGATTTCTATGGGCTTGACGGATTTTGAAGTGCGTGGTGTCATTAGATTCGTTTTCATCTCCAAAGTGGCATAAAGCTACATTTGATGGTAATAGTACTGGGTATATCAGAAATATAGAAAACCATAAAGTCGTCACAATACGCAAATCTGGAAAAAAACACCACTTCGACATGGTTCCGGCTTAGAGCTTGGTTTAACAGTGACTTACATTTTTAGAGATAGAGGACCTACCTAAATGTATGGCTATTAAATTTTAAGAGCACAGGGACCTTTTGAAATAAGTAGCCCCCACCACGAAGTCCGCAAAACATTTTTTATGGGATGTCTGAGTATGTTTTTTCATTAGGAAATTCTCAGTAGCAGCCCGGATTCTGGATTTTTGCCCGGTTAGTGGCAATAGGCTCGCCCCCTATTACATGGGACCATAACATAACTGGCGAAATGTGGGTGTGCTATACACCTCTGCCTACCCTTTCGGGGAAATAAAGGCGTGATGTTATGTTGTTGTTGTTGTATGTGTACTTCTAAAATGCCTAAATATTATTCTTAATAGATTGAAGTTGTGGAAAGTCACAAGTTTTTGTTTAATGTAGTTTTTTGGGTTTTTATATAGTATGTATCAATGCAAGCGATTTGATTGAATTACTGAATAAATATTCTTAAGGTGGTAAACAAACAATTATAGGGCAGTTGGCGATTTTGTTTCGAACAAACAAATTTAATTAACATTCGTTTATCCCCCGCTTGATCCGAGAGAGACAAATAGTCTAAGTAAAATTTATGTATCGCAATCAAATTCAATTTCGTCTTTGCATTTTTTACACGATTTTTTAGGACCGTTTTACTTTACCGTGCGTAGTGAAAGGCTTAGGAGGACACGCCCTTCGTTTTTGGTAAATATTTATTTCAGAGGTTATATTTATTGACTTACGGCCAAAATTAATATCCATCAATCTATGTGGATATAATAGATAGGATAAGATATTCCAGCAGTACATATTTACATATTTTTTATCACCATCGAAAGTTTCCAATAACTTTTGTACAAATCTTGTCTCACTCTAATCTCCAAGGAATTTACGAATAAGTAATACTGTTTATCTTCTAGATTTTTGTACCGAAAGAAAAAGTTTTTTATTTTTTTTGCCATCACCGCATTCCCAGTGGAAGCAATATAAACATCGGTGGCTACCAAAAAAAAAGAAAATGCCCATGAAGAAATTGATTTCATACCAATATTTTAATCATCATCATCCCGTCCAGCCTATATGGATCCACTGTAGGGTATAGCTTCCTCTCCCCTTTGGCAGTCCTCCTTGGCCTGCGCTAATCACATCCAAGTCTTTTCTGCGACTGCTATAATTTATAAACCATTGGGCAGCTGGTTTACTGACGTACCTTTTTGCCGCTCTCGGTACCTACCGATCTACTTTGCCATATTGAACCATATTTACGGGACTTGTCGCACACAATAAAATCAAAACATAACAAATATTTTGACTAACCTCGACGTTTCGGTCAAGTTGCATTGGCCGTAGTCACGAGCAGACTGAAGTATGCGGGTATGCACTTTGCCATAGCTCTACACCTTGTTTTTATTCATAATCGGCTTGCCTTTGACCACCACCTCACCTGAAGTTAAGCGAGGGTGCGGTTGACGATGGTTCACGCTTGCCCAGCAAACACCTATTCAGCTATGAAGACAACTAGATTATACTTATTGGGAAACACAGATTAACAAAAATTTCCATCAGTGGCGGCTGCTGCCTGAGAGAACCGGTGGTGCACTGTACTGTTTTATTTAGTCTTATGATTTAAAATACATTAAAAATATTTGATACCAGTTTCCGTCCAAATCGACTGTCCACCAAAAATGAGCAAAGAAAACAAAATAAATCCACACAAGCATTGATTTTTATTGTTTAACCTAGACGGTTCAGCTAATTATTTTATTCCCACTTTGTTTTGAAAAGTTTTATTATTGCTTTTAATAAATATTACCACTATAGGAATCAATATTAAAGTTAATGCTAATTTTTACACAATTCACAGTTACAGTCACGTAAAAAACTAAATAATAAACAAGGAACAAATTTAAACGAGCGCGGGAACTGTGACAATGAGAGGGCAACGCCCCCACCACCTCGTTCGTCAACGATTGGTCAATCTCGGAAATCGTCGGTGCCGTGCGGCGCTCGAATCTAGGCTAGTTACTTCATAGTAAATGTACTAATTATCTTCCGTCTCACCTGCCATGTGATGTAGCTCGTATTTCATAGAAGTTGTATGAGAGGTCTGCGTGCGCTCCGCGAAGTGCTCGGGACTTTTTTGTTCGGGCGAAAATAAGTTTTAACTTCTTCTGTTTATAGATTAAATTGATTTGTCGTTACTTCATAACTATTCGTAAGTATAAAGGTGCGTAATATTGATGTTTTAGATATTTTGTTATTTTTTTCAAAGGTATTATGAATTTATGAACTGGTAGTGCAGCACACGAGTGCAATGAAGGGACAGCCGCCATTGCGCGTGATACTACACCATCTGCCAATACTGCGCCTAGCAATGTGACCTACCCAGTACCACTTGAGTCTCATTATTCGTTTTCCTACGTCAGTGACCTTTGTCCGTCATCGGATCTAGAACTCTGTCTTTCTGGACATAGCTCGCTCCATAACCCTTTGTGATGCTCTCATTTTCAGTGTTTCTTTAGTGAGCGCCCTCGTATCGTAAATCATCTTGGTTATGACATCCTAATATTACAGGTAAATATGAAAGTATGCTGTTTATTGTTTGTCCTTCAATCACGCTGAAAGGGATGAACGGATTTTCATGAAATTTGGCACACAGATAGAAAATATTTTGGATTACTACATACATATGTACTCGTAGACGTAGGATACTTTCCGTCGATATACTACGGGAGCGAAGCCGCGGGCGTCAGCTTGTTAGCAAATAAAACTAATCTAATCTAGTCTACGGGACTGACGTTCAGACCACATATTCGCAGGGTGCGAAATCGTGCCGCCTTCGTCCTCGAACTTCTTCACCCCCTACTTAATGCGCGCAGCAAATTGGCCACCCCCCTCAAAATAAGGATATACACCACCTGTTACGGACCCATTCTCTCCTACGCTAGCGTTGTGTTCGCACACGTTAAGCCGGTGCGAATTCACATTCTCCAAACCCTCCAAAACCGATTCATGTGTAAGGCTGTAGGCGCTCCATGGTACTTACGCAATATCCAACTCCACTTAGACCTCAAACTGCCAACCATCAAGCAGTATTTCAAGCTTGTCTCTAAACGCTACTTCGATTCCGCTCCCAAGCATCCCTATCCCTTGGTCGGTATGGCCACCAAATACCAGACATCAGCTATTAGCAAAATTCATCGTCCCAGACACACACTCATCGAACCCGATGATGAAATAACCCTCCTCCAGGAGTCAAATAAAAATACAGGCACACTCGGACGCCGTCGTCCTAAATATCGTCCCCGCCGGCGAGGACCGACGCGACATCCACACAGATGCCGAGAGTCCGACTCTCGAGAAACAGAACACGATGCAGCAGCGGCTGCTGGGGGGACCGGTGGCGGCCAACTGCACCCTGAGTCGAAGTCCGAGCTCCCCCTGGGAATGCCCTCACAGTGTCGCAACCGGAGATAATCTCGTCACGGGAGACCGGCCCTATGCTCTAGAGTAGTTCCTAGGAGTAGGCTTAACCACCACTGGTTAGGGTTAGGTAGGTCTTAGCCTCGCTGGCGAGGCTTTCCGATTAACGGCAATTCGCGAAACGCGTCACACACACACCCGATATACCGAAAGTCCGCCACTTTCGAGAAATTTCATTCCTGATGCAGCAATGGCTGCTAGGGGGACATAGCAACGGCAGGGTCCCCCTGCAATGCCCCAATAAGCCGAGGTCCAAGCCCCCCCTTGGGGGACGCCCTTATGCGGTATTGCAACCGCGATTTTAGTTTTTAAGTTTAGGATTAGGGAAAACTTTCGGCGAATGGAGTCCCACATGGGATTCTCCGCCACCAGTCCGGTTAAGCAGAAATGGCACCTCGGTGCCACATGCGAGTCAATTCGAAAAAAAAATAAACAGATTGTCAGTATTACTACAGAATGCTGGTCACATAATATTCGTTGACAAACTGATGGTTAGACATCGATAGATTATAAAATATCGGAAATATTTGCGTTTTATTGGGAATCATATTGTCCGTTCACATTCCTACGGTATAGGGAATAAAGAGGACGCGCGTGGACGGAGCCGCGGGCAAAAGCATTCATATAAAAAGTTTTAGTAACAACATAACAACACATAACTTCACGCCTGTATTTCCCCGAAGGGGTAGGCAGAGGTGTATAGTACACCCACATTTCGCCAGTTATGTTATAGTCCCATGTAATAGGGGGCGAGTCTATTGCCATTGACCGGGCACAAATCCAGACTCCGGGCTGCTACTGAGAATTTCCTAATGAAAAAACCCAATAACACTTTGCCCGACCCGGGAATCGAACCCAGGACCCCACGCTCAGCAGTCGCGCTTGCAACCACTAGACCAACGAGGCAGTCGAAAAGTTTTAGTAGATTTACCTAATAAACATTTTTGAACATTTGAATACCTAAGTCGAAAGTTTTGTTAAAGAACATACTAGCAAGTACAGCTGCTCTACAGTAAAATATGAGAGTCAAAAAAATTTACAAGTATTTTAGAGATGACTATATAATATTCAATCAATAATTATTGTATTATTTTAGGTCACCAGTATTGTTCAATTAGTAATTCTGGGTATTTGTATTTACCAAAAACCACAAACAATTTAATTTCTCGAAATGTATGGACGTTTGGTTTGGTTGTATAGGTATATACATGGCGTATCTATAAGTTGCAAACAGGACATACTATCCCGCCCAAATAGCAACTGAATATTGAACTACACCTAATACCGAGGAATATAATAATGATGTTATTGAATTTGTCACAAGTTAGCCTGAAAATTAAATCGTTTATCGCTGTTAGTTCCATGTGTTCTCACGATCTTGTGAAATTTGTTTTCTTACAGGACTTTCTAATCTTCTTTAGAATCGTTTATATTGATTATGGCGCTCCTCTTGCCTAATTTATATTCAGCCAGTGTTTTTTCATCACGCCTTGTGCTTAATATCGCAATTTGTACCGTAGTTGGCGTAAGCCGAGGGGACCTGTCACCTTTACTCTCCGACGACGGGCCGTCTTTTTCTGTTCAATGCTTAGTTTATTGCTCGCTTACACATAAACAACTAAAGTTTACGACCGTTTTTATTACATAAAGAAATCGGCCAAGGGGAGTAATAAACTAATTATTAAATGAAGATTAAAGATCGACAACATATAAGAATGATTATAAATCGCTGTTTGAGCCTGATTGATAAGCATGGTGACGTCTGATGACAAAATTATGTCCTCTTCATAATTAATGTTCTCCGTATTGGCTTGGTATTGGCATCCATGAGTTTTTGTTTTCTTAGGCCTGTGTGAGAGTGCCGTCTGCGTCCCGGCTACAGTCAAAATCATGTGTTTTATTATTTGCTGAATAAAGATTCGACATATTTGACCCATGCAGTAAGATTCTCCCCTCCAAAGGACCATGCCCACTTTTATAAGTGAGTTTGCCTAGCTAGATATTATTACATCCGGAAATAAATAAATAAGTAAAAGAAAGAAAGAAAATAAATTTATTCAACATAACTGAAAATGACACACCGATAAAACTAACTTTCATACACACGAAATAAAATTGAATAAATATGGAAGAAAACACAAAGGGAATGCAAAGGGGGGAAATATAAAATCTTGTTGACCAATAGCTGTCAGTGAACTGACAATCATGCGTCGTATGTGTCTCAGTACAAAATAAAAATCGACACGTCGATTCTCTTGTTCACGAACTAAACTTATTTTAAACTATCACTCTCTTTTACTAATAGTAGATACAAGAAAGGAATGGCAACAATTTTAGAACTGTCAAATTAGTTTACGTGTTAAATTTCTATGTATTTTAGTGGGCACGTTCCGAGACACGACTAAACTTGTATGGAAATTTTAATTCCAAATAATTTGACAGCACTAAAATTGTTACCATCCCTTTCTTGTATCTACTATTAGAAAAAGAGAGCGATATATTAAAATAAAGAGTTCGTGAACAAGAGAATCGACACCGTTGAGTGAGGGAAAGAAAATTTTGTAGTGCACACCATACAAAGATAATTTTTTATTTTGTTTTAAAGTAAATTTTTATGATGTGGTGTGGCGATAATGAACATATAATATGTATGTTAGCACATTATTATTTGACAAAACAAAAGAGGGTAATTTTTTTAATGAATCAGTCGAGTTATTTTATAAAAGCACCGGGCACCTATCTTGGGATTCTTGGGTGCCATCTGCGAGAGTCCATCCGAAAAAAAACTGAGTGGGGTTAGTTTGTTGCGAGCGGCCGTACAAGGCGGACGCTTTGTATTATTGTTAAACAGTTTACTCATTCTCATTTTATTACGAAACTCCGTAGAGGACGGACGTATTAGCTTGTCCATTATCTTGTGAATATGATTGTACTTATTGTTGTGGTTCTGACTAACACTAACACAAATTAAATGCACTCTCAGCGGTTAGAGTCTTTGTTGGTTTCATTTCCTGTACCCGCTCTGGGCTACCTGACAAGCACATATTGGTTATAATTGTAACACTATACTCAATTACATAATAACCAGGGTTTGTGCTCTAACATGTATGCTTGTTTATGTAGAGTAGTAGTTCCATGTGGTGCCGGACACAAAAAATAGCACCACCCTATCTCTTTAAAAACTATTAATGAAACAATTTGATGTTTTTTTTAAATTGCCTTTTGTAACATATAAATAAAAATGACGATTAAGACTTAATTAAGTGTAAGTGTCAGCGCACACCGACGGAGTGGCGGCGAATAGCAGTTTACTGGTTGCAATACAAACCGACTCTTATTGACCGGCTCTTATAAACGCTTTTGGCTGTGGCCGCTCGACTGCTCTTCGCAGCGGTTTGAGCCTCCTGTGATTTTATTTCGCTATTCAAATTTCAGTCATGTGTGGAAGCAGAAAAGGTTAAATTACAATTGTTACTAGATAAGCCGCTTCGCTGTCACTACGTCCGTTTGTGCTGACTGGTGTAACACGAGTTTAGTATCACGAGGTAGCTGGAATTTCGGTGGAAGTGGTGGTGGTGCCGTCCACTTCTGTACCGGTCCCTTTCACGTCACTGCCGCCATCCGTCTTTGCCCCTTGCTCCTCAGTCGTGGGCTCATCTCCCGCATCTGGTGGTGTTGTATCTTTGGATGCATCGGCATAATCAGCGTAAGTCGCAGGTGACAGGGTTCCAGCGATGTGATATAGTTGTGGACTAAATGTCTTTGCCCAGGTCTGTGTAGTACCATTAGTCCGCCATTTAAAGAACGGTAATAAAGTTGTTGTCTTCAATTCATGACAACTGCATTTACACTTAAAGTCCATCCTAAATATTTGAAAACCAATACTTTTACATGCACTCATACACGTAAAGGACTTTATGTAATCTCTGCAATGAACGTGAAAACTTAAACCATAATGTTTCCGAGAATTTTCAGTGTCACCTGGAAAAATTTGATTATTAAGAACTATAATAATAGTTATGGCCAGGAGAAGGCGAGCTGGTGGCGCGCCTAATAGTCAATAGTTTTTCAAGGTACGTGATTGAAATCTTTTAGCAATTAGACGCGTCTGAGTTACAAAAAAAAATGCTTTAATTTTGGAATAATATCATAGTCAGAAGAGATTATTTTTTCTACAGCAACGCATCGGCTCTGCTAACAGAGCTCTAAGGCTTACATTCTTTCAAATCCAACTCATGCTTTCAAATTGCATTGCATTTTGACAGTTGGAAGCATGAGTTGACGCTTAGATTCGTCTCTGAATATAAGCTTAAGCCTGTATGGCGCAATATCCACCAATTTAATATATATTATAATAAAACAAAGTTTAACCGGATTAAATCGCGTATATTATTTAAATTGGTTTCCCTGACGTTTCGAAAGCTTTGCAGCATTTCGTGGTCGCAGGTAGACTAAGATGACAAGTGTCTTTACAAATATTTCTAAAAAAATGTTTTAATCTACCGTACAATATTATTAATTAAAATCGTTTCGATGCACGCAGTAATCACTCACAATATCAGAACAGAACCAGTTTGTTTGGAACCCAGTCCTTAAAATAATCAAGTCCCAAACAGCACGCAACACTGTAAAAGATAATGATATTGTGAGTGATTACTGCGTGCATCGAAACGATTTTAATTAATAATATTGTACGGTAGATTAAAATATTTTTTTTTTGAAATATTTGTAAAGACACTTGTCATCTTAGTCTACCTGCGACCACGAAATGCTGCAAAGCTTTCGAAACGTCAGGGAAACCAATTTAAATAATATACGCGATTTAATCCGGTTAAACTTTGTTTTATTATAATGTGTAGTGATCGCGAAAACCTAAGAAGTTAATATATATTGTTAGGAATCGGCGGAGAAAAATGGCAACACTGCGCTATGTCACCTCACCAAAGTCAGCCATATTGATAGTCTCCATTTATTCTGTTCTTCTTTTGTTGGAATCAAGGGCGGGCGTACCTTAACACAGGGTACTTTGTAACCTAGATAGGACGCCGATCTACTACCTATTATAATTGTTACTACTGTTGAAGATCGATCACTAATTTATACACGCTGAAATTTGAATTGCTTATTTCCCGAAAAGGAGTCATTGTACTCGTCATTATGAACAACTTTTACTATGGGACCAACACTGAAATCGCGGAAAAAAAAACTGGTGGTCCCTACATTTTATTGATTTAAGTGAACACAAATGTAGGGACTAACTGATTTTTTTTCGCGATATCAGGGTTGGTCCCATAGTAAAAGTTGTTCATAATGATGAGTACAATGACCCCTTTTCGGGAATTAAGCGACTCAAATTTCAGCATGTATAATATTTTTGTAACAGACTGTATCACAATTTTATGAAATAAATAAATAAATAGTCGGCGGTTGGAGCGGGGAGCGCGCACTTTGCTACGAGTTGTTGAAGAGTAATCCGACTTTACCCGACATGACTTGCCCTTTTACGGCCAAAATTAATATCCAATCCATCCACGATTTACCCTACTAGAGATAGAAATTTGACATATTTTGTATGGAGCTTATGTCAAATTCCTATCTCTAGTAGGGCAAATCGTGGATAGATTGGATATTAATTTTGGCCGTTAATTTGTTAACACGCTTATATTTGCTTCACTTATAACTATAACAATTCTTGAAAGTAAATAAATACTATACTTCTAATTGTCGTATCAATTTGAAACTTTGCTAGTATTTGTAATCCGGATGACAATACAATAATTTAGTACCATCGAGCTGATCTGATGATGAAGCCGGGACCTGAATAGTGGAACTCTTCAATGGCTACTAGTAAACCCACTCTAGTTTGGGCTAATTTGGTTTGTTTTAACGAGTCCCACACATACGTAAACCTTGGTGACGAGGGTCTGATGATGGAGCCAGGGGGTGGATAGTGGAACTTTTCAATGGCTACTAGTAAACCCCTTGAGTTTGGGCTCATTTGGTTTGTTTTAACGAGTTTCATACATTACACTTGGTGACGAGGGTCTGATAATAGAGCGAGAAGGTGGATAGTGGAATTTTTCAATGGATACTAGTAAATCCCTTGAGTTTGGGCTTATTTGGGTTGTTATAACGAGTCCCACGCATAAACCTTGGTGACGAGGGTCTGATGATGGAGCCAGCAGCCAGCCCACCAAGTTGCGTCGTGTCGGATCGCGTTGCTGCATTTGTTGCTTACGTAGGTCAATGCCAACGACCATACAGCCCATAGACCCGGAACACCCCGGACCCGTACCCTCATAACAGGCAACCGATGTCTGCAACACATCTATGAAATTTCACTAATGTAGGTTGCCACTATTCACTACTGGAAATCTTCAAATCAGTTTCGACCACTTACATGAGCCGTCAAACTGACCCGTAAGTGATTTGCCAATAACCGCCTTGGTAGGGCCAATCGGATTGCAGTAGCCGTAATCGTAGTAGTAGTAATCGTATTGCCTCAGCTAGTGGCAGAATTTATTGTACGCATTATAATCAACATTAGGCGTCTATTGGTCGTTGGTCAATGCGTATCTAAGCTCGGAGTTTCCCTGCGTGACTAGATGTGGTACGAGGCAATCTATAAAAGAACTAATACGCCTTTAATTTGTTTAAGCATCGGATAATATACCTGTAATATTAGAATAAGATAATGTCTGATGTTTATAACTGTTGGTGTATTATTAATAATAAATAAATAAACTAATTTCATCGACATAATGATTAGCAAGTTGAGTGACAATTGGCAGGGCAAATTGTTTGGAGAAGGATGGAGACCATGGACAGAAGCGAAGCATAGGAAACTAGACGGACAGATGACCTAATAAGGGTTGCGAGACTTGCGAGGAATCGTTGGATGGAAATGTTCGCTCGAAGTGGAAAATTAGCTAGCAGTGGACGGAAAAAGGCTTAAATGATGATGATCATCATGACATTACGTTCTCAATTAGTACAACACATAAAAAAACTAATGTATTGAATACTAACCATCCCCGTTTTCGGCTGAAAGTACAACAGTAAACAACAAAGCAAGAATCTGGATTTTCATTTTAACATTTAACACTTTAAATAAATAAAAATGTGATTAATTACCGGATCGCTAAAAAATTAATAGATACAGTGTCTCTATGTATAGTATCTGCAAACGAATATTGACAAAGTCTGTGAGTGTTTACTGGCTTGAAAAGGAAATTTATTAAAAGATAAACGCTACTTAAACTGAAATTAAATTGAATTCACGTAATTATAGCGGATTTGAACAAGTATTTAAACAAAGTACATTAGTTTTGTTATCGGCGACATTATATAATCACGTTTTTGCACATATCCACATTCCGTTTACTAACATATAGCAGGTATTACAACAGTCATGTTATTGAAGCTTAAGTTTAGCTAGTTGTCATTTGATTGTTTTCATTTATTAGCTCGACTTACTACTTCCTAACAATATTAGACCAACTCATAACTCACTTTTTATCTAAAAACTTTGCAAACTTATGGTTTTAAGGTGTCAACGTTAATATGGTACCGTTGACCTTGTATTGTGATACAGGTGGCGATAGTCCTATGCGGTGAAACGGGGTCGGTTTTATACATATATATTTACAGTTGGGGGAGGCCTGTGTCCAGCAGTGGACGTCTTACGGCTGAAATGATGATGATGATGATGATATTTACATATTTTTGGGAATTTTTTACACAGCACCATCTAGTCCCAAACTAAGCAGAGCTTATACTATGGGTACTATACAATGGATATGATACTTATATACTTTTTTTTTGTAAATACATACTTATAATAGGGACTTAAGAAACACCCAAATCAACACAAACACTTATGTTCACCACACAAATATTTGTGTCCTGTGGGAATCAAACCCACGACCTCGGGATCAACAGTCCGACACTCGAACCACTAGACCACAGACCACTTCCCTGGGCAGGGCGTCATATACCCTTATTACAAGCCCGGGGGAAAACTTTGAGGAAGCGGCACGCTTAGCTAGCCCGGACATCGCCGAAAGGAGTTTAGGTTAAAACTGGAAGTATCTGAAGTGGACCGTGCTGGATGCGTCGCGCATGCCATGCACTGCAGTCCTCGTGGCCCATCCACCCCAAGGCGAGAGAAAGCACACGGCGGAGTTTTAAGTGGGTTCGAGTCCCACATAACCACACTGCCTTCCCGGGTCGTATGACATACGATTAGCATTTTCTCCATCTCAAAAAAAAGGTGGTGGTGGTCCAGGGATTCCTAATTAACAATAGGCTTTTCGAGTTCCAGCTCGTTTGACATGTGTGGAGGGTCTGATGATGGAGGAGAGGGTGAATAATTACTACTTTATGGAATCATTACAATGAGACTTACCCTCTTCAAGTCTCAGTTGTTGTGGGCAAAGGTAACCGCTTAACATCAGGTGGACCTATAGCTTGTTTCGCCATCCTAAAATAAAAATAAACTTGTTAAATGGTAATAAACAGTAAATCATTTAATTTTAATTATCGTATAGATTTGAAACTATAAGTAAATAAATAAATTTATTTATTGATACAAAAGTTGTTTTACCTACATAGCGAGACCCTGACTTCTGCGCTAGGTTAGCAGCCGTACTTAGCACACTAATGCAATTTTGGTAAAAATACAATATTAATATGGTACCATCGAGCTTGTATGATGATGGCGGCGAGATTTTGTCATAGAAACTCCTCAAGTTGTGTCATAAGACCACAGAGTTGGTCGTTTGACTTGTTTTTATGATTCGTTTGGTTACCATAGTATGCACGCGTGTGCATTACAGTATTTACTGAGGCCTAAGTAAAAACTAAGCAAAAACACGTTTTCATTTAATTGTTTCTATGGCAGTTAATTTGAAAATATGATATGTAAGCCCTAGTGCGAAAATAACACTTAAGTAATATTTTTTTTACTGATGAGGGTGCAACTTGGCTGCTACATGCGCACTAACTGCAATCGTTTTCCTTTTTTTTGACGATAAAATAACCCGTGAGCCAAATTAAAGTTACGAATTTGTATCACTAAGCATTCAGTAACTAACTAATTAATAAATCAAGAATGTGATAATGGCATCGGTCAAATCGGAGAGGGACGACTTCGACAGAGACTTTGAGACGGATTTCTTGGAACTAACTTCTCTATGGCCACCCAAATGATGATTTAATTATCAGTATGATTTTGATTGATGTGGCAAAAGAAATTTGCCGGCAGCCGAATTCTTTTCATAACGATCGTATTTGCTTTGTTTATTACTTGGAATTAATTGATCTGCGGCGCCACTGTTTTTGGATGTTCCCGCATCTAATACGGAATGTTCAATAAAATGAAGACGTAGAAAATAAAACAATAACAATAGCTTTATAAAAGAGTTACTGTCAAGCTTGCTTGACATAAGATAACTAATAGATTATATTATTAACGTAGAAAGAGAATGTGAGAATGAGAACTAAACAAACACCAACACAGGATAAGCCTCACTTTATATCACAGTTTGCAGATTTTGTCGCGTAAGAGATGAAGCGCCCACTGATATCCTATGCGAATATAATGCAGCAGACCACATGAGAAGCCAGCATCCTGTAAGCGACAAAATCTCAGCTGATGAGATCCTCAAACTCCAAGGCAATAGTCGATTTTATGATTAGCCTGTGACTTGGGGAGGTGTTGTAGTCTACTGATAGAGGCACCATAGATCTTTTAGGCCGTTGCTGTGACAAAAGGGGCTTGCAACGACCCTACTTCTTTTCATTTATATTCAAAGACTGAGAGGTCTCATATCGTGATGTCTTTGAGACATCGATGTAAAGATTCGGACCATTTGAAGGTAATAATTTTTATCTGGCTCCTGAATGTACAGGTTGACATACCTTTAACATGCGAAGATTTATCAAAAGTCTAAGGCATTGTTCTAATTCAACACGACTATCGCGAACTTGCGATAGTCACTGGTCACCATCGCAAGTTCGCGCAAATTTTGTTCGTGCGAGCCCGCGATCAAACGTACAGGCGTCGAAAAGGTGTCCCAATTATCATTCTCTTGATGATCGCGCGTTAATGACGCGTCACAACTGTATACAATTCCTAGGAAATGTACTTATACAATGCCGAGCCAATTGAGGAAATGTGTAAAATAATTTGTCAAAGGATTTTAATACATAAATTTCCTAGGAAATGGGTGTGTATCCTAGGAATTATATGCAATTCCTAAATGGTACTAGAAAATGTATAAAAATTACATTATACAGTAGAATTAGTGAATGAATTGACGCTAAAAGAAAGCGCTTCTGAAGCAATTTAAAAAAAACACACTAGGGTTAGGATAAAGTCTGACCACGTGCAATCGGAGTGAGCTGAGTCTGTTTAAAAATTAGTTACACCACCGCAGACAAAAGGAAAAGGTTTCAAAGGTCAAGATCAATGTCATCGAACATTGGGTCATGGTCATGAAAACTGTCGTCACAATTTCTAGTAAAATAAATTACACATGCAATGCATACAAGTTTTTTCTATAGGATTCCTAGGAAATGTGTATAATAAAATTAATTTCACACATTTCCTGTACATTTTAGGCATTATATACGTACGTTTTTATTTATTTTCAAGAAAACGGGTTACCTTCCAAACCCGATTTCAGGCCAAACCGGTTTATCCTACGCGTTTCAACTTAAACTATCCTAGGACAAACTAGTTTGTCCTGCAAACTTTAGGCTCATCTAGTTTGGCCTAGGCAAAACTAGTATTCTGCCGATGTGGGGGCACAGTTCTAACCTTTTTTTTTGCCATCCGGAAATGCTGATGGACGCACTCCGCCCGGGGTAGGCGGAGCCAGTGTCGGACTCTTACTGACTAAAACCACTACGGTGTTCCTTCAACTACCTTAGTCGGGGGCGTAGGAACCCGTGAGTATTCACACTACCACACCCGACAGGTCCCGGCCCGTCACAAGCAGGCGAGCCCCTTCTCCCCGTGCAGCCTAACGTCGGCCGCACCCTTCTCGGTGTCGCACACGGAACACTGCACGCCACCTCACCTCACCTTTACCAGTTGTGCCACTACGCCAGCTGTGTCAGCTACGCCAGCTGTGTCAGCTACGCTAGCTGCGCCTGCTACGCCAACTTTGTCAGCTACGCCAGCTGTGCTAGCTTCGCCAACTGTGCCAGCTACGCCAGCTGTGCCCACATCGGGCCCCTCCCGTGCTAGAATATTCGCAACGGGCAATAAGATCCCCCCAATAGGGAATAATAAGATCCCTCAAAAGGATTTTATTGGCCGTACTCAGGATGCATTTTTTCGTATCGCTTTGGGCTACTACTAGTTCTGCCTATATCAATGAAGGGAGGAGAATCCTCGTGTTAACAGATTCCAACGTGTCAAGGCGGATTAAATGTCAGTTTTGTATAAAATGAGATATCATTTTATAAAAATCTTTTTATTTTATTATTTTTAACGCATTTACGCATGCGAAGAAAAATCTTTTTATTAAATATCGGCCAGTGGCTCTAGGTTTAAAAGCCAATGCCTAAATGATTATTTATTATTATTAATTTAAGTACCCGTTAATTAAATGCAAATGTGAATTATTTTAATAGCAACGTTTTTAAACGTTTTTCATAGCGGCCTAGGAAAGAGCGCAAAACATCTCTTTCAAACGCAATTGGTGTTGTTTGGATGTGGTCTTGCACTTGTTTATGTCCAAATTTTACCTAAAATTTCATAATCACAACAGTATTTAGGCATTGGCAGATAATTCTTCAGCTGAGTGTATGGAAGGCAGGCAAGGGCCGTGCTGGCAATCTCGGACCAGGCTCAGCTCACCCCAGGGTACGCCCATGAACTAGTCCCTAAGCGTGCAAGTGTTGTCCGATGTGGTCGTGCAGGAATAAAAGAACAGTTTGTACAACCTGTATTGTATGTGTAATATTTAGGTATAAATAGTAGGTACCTATATTTAATAACTAATTATAAGTTGATAAACCATCAGCAGTGGCGGATTTATCATGCAATAATAATTAAGTTTACAGTACATAAATTTTATATGCTATAAAAAAAAAACAATAGAATGTCTTGCTATCATAATTCAGTGACGAAAATATGGGGAAAGTAATTTTGTTGTCTTTTATTTTACTGCATTGCTCCATTATAATATTGGGAGAGGAAACTAATAGTAAGTATTACGAGTAAATAAAACGCAATCAAAAGCAGATTAATGTGAAAAAGGGGCCAAGTTCTGTACAAAGGAAATGCAGGATTGTCGGCTCCGCTGATAAAAGAATTGTCATCGAAATGGGTGCCAAATTCTATGGAGGTTCCTTAAATCATAGCTCCAGGAATGTACTAACATAACACCGCGAGTATTCGCGTGTAATGTAACCTTCAATTCCCTTTAATTATTGTGTTTACACTAGTAATGAATTTGGTTATATTGGTAGAATAAGGTTTTCGTCTTGACTTCGCGTACTTAGTTGTCTATAAAACTATGTATACAAGATGTTGACCTGTAGTCGTGCCATATTTCTAGAGCAAATGATAAATAATGTGCTTAGTCATCTAAAAATACTTAAAAAATTCTACGATTATTTATTACCCAAATTTTCACTTAGAAACAAACGGGTTTGAGAATAAATCCCAAACGACTCTGAAAATAAGTCATCAGTCATGCAATTTTTTTTTTGTGGTTTCGCACGCATAGTTTATGTGTCGCATGCGACACACGGAGGTAAGTTGTTTGCTTACAAATAGGTACCTAAATAAAAAAATAAAAAAACAATATTGTTTTTTTTTATTCGTGTTCAGTATCAGTGGTATAGTCACCTCCTTAAATATGGCGCGGATACAGGTCAACAGGTTGTATGTACGAAAAAGTTTTTGTGACAAACTACTGCTGTTCAGATTTTTACAATTCATTATCTAATATGTTATCATACATATCATAACCTTCACCACTACCAACCTACTGCCTGGCTGATCTTTTCGCCACGGCATGAGCTATAATCATTATGTAGCTCTTGTCGACACGATAGAAGAACATAACCTTTGATGAATTAATAATACCTACCTACTCGGTTACAGTTGATGACCGCGGTCTTGTATAGTATGCACCAATCTTTATGACAGTTGTGAAGTTAGCGCTGCGTAGCGCCCCGCACCCCGATTGATACCCGTACACTCTAAATTTTTTTACTGCGTAGGCATACGACTCGTTTTCACAGCCACCATAAAGTTAATTTATTTTAACATCTTCCTACTGCATTACAGTTGCCCAATTCTGTTGCTGTTATTGTTTAGTGCTTACTCTACCAATCGATGGCTCTGCTACACGACACTCGTGATACTTAAATAGACCGTGGTATCTTAGAAAATTTACCCCACCGTTTTTCTTAATTTTCTTGTAGCATTTATCTAATAATATAATTTTTTTTTCAGTTACATTTCCAATTTTGAACGAAACTGATTACAAAAGTACGTATCACACTTCAAATTAATCTATGTTTCAAAAAAATCAAGTTCACTGAAAATTTGACTCGGGACCACCAAGAGGATTTCGTACCATATTAAGAGTATCTATGAAAGCGACTTCAAGTCACAATCTAAAGTGTAAACAATGTCACCAAATTTTACTAACCTTGTGTGGAGACCGCGAATCGGCAAACGAACTCAAGAAGGTAGCTGGGGGGGACTGGATGCGGGATGAGAGGACTATTATAAGTGATGTGGCGCATCTTGGGAAAGTTTATAATAATAATACTTTATTTTTATAGATACCATAATCCAAAACACAAATACGATACTATTAAGAATGAGCCTTATAAACTATGTTAGTACTTATATTTTACTACGGACATGGTGGTTTTATAAGATGCCGCACTAAAGGGCATCATGCCTGTCGGAAATATCTTCCAAGAGGCTGTTGCCATTGCCCTGAAATCTAGTGAGCAGAGATGCATTCTTTTTGCGCAAGTCCGCTGAGTAACTGTCTGTTCTGGTTTGCGCAAACATATCTGAGGCACTACGGGAACGTGGTAGGTAGCCGCAAGAGCGCCCTGAAAGCATTGTTATATTGGACTCGCAACGCATTAGCGGCACGTTTGGTACAGCTAATCCATAGGGAACTCGAATATAGCGATGTGCAGTATGCTTCAAAAAGTGTGATTTTGACCGCATCTGTACATCGAACAAACCTACGGCAACGGTCCAACATGTTCACCCAAATCTATGTCCAGCATTGGACTGCGATAGGTTAAATTGATAAATTTTAGGGGGATGTCTTGTATACAGGTAGTACAAAAAGATTGGGTACGAATCTCGGCTGAATCTGTTGCTTTTTTTAAAAATCTAAAACTGCAGTATTTGTTTTCACTAAAATCGAGCTTACAAGTTTTCTTTATACCCAATAGTTTCGGATTTAGCCCTCCAGCTCTATTTTCAAAACTCACCTGTGCAATATTATATTTCTATGGGTATCTCTTACGAATCTTCTTGTGTGCTATTCTGAGCAAAAACACTACAGATGTTTCTTACATTTGTGTTCACATAAATCGACAAAATGTAGGGATCAGCTGATATTTTTTTCGCGATTTCGGGTTTGGTCCCATCTTAGATTAATAATAAAAAGCTTAGTTATTAATCTGAGGGTCCCATAGCAAAAGTTGTTCATACTGATGAGTACAATGACCCCTTAAGAGGTTTTCAGTTATTTCAATAACACGTTGTATACCTATACGTTACAAAATTTAAAAGACTTGGTTAGGATTTATATTTCAGGACGAATGTCAAAATTTGTAATAAAACTTTTACCGCCTTTACCAGCACTCACTGTTTATATCACAAGCACGGCAGTATTCCTATCCTACTATCCACTTTATCTCTAGATGCACTGTATGGTATGCAAATCTCAGCGACAAGCTCAGCACCGAGGTATAAAAAAAGCTTGCAGCAACGGCTCACACATTAGCAGTGGAGCCTGCTCGCTATACAGTATCCAGCGCAGTATAACTTATTAATTTAAAAATCCCAAGCATATCACGACACAAAAAATTAAATTAAATTACATAACATTTCATAAAAATAACAAAATGATAAACAATAAGATACAAACAAATTTGAAAACAATGTACATTAACGATTAGACATAAATTTTTGGATCGCAATATTAAACTATAGTGAAACTCTTTGGTTTTATCTGTGGGGGCGAACATAAAACGACAGCACGTGGTACCTAGCGTCTTTGTATAATCTATTACAAGCAATCAGAACAAGTTAGATTAACAAAACAAATATCTAACACATTTTAAACCAATAAAATTGCTTCAGCACCTACGATGGTGACGTCATTATCTCCTCAATTTCTAACTAGACGTTTTGTAAGAAACAAGTTGAACCTGCTACATGACAAACTATTGTTGCTTATCTTCGGTAGATGTTTTGAATTAAATTGGTTGTGTTATACTTGAAAAAACTATAATGATTAATTCCGATATAAATTTATAATTGCAGACTTCAGCAAAACAACAATCTTACGTTTTGGCCACCAAATGACACATGACTGCAAAGACTTTCAAAAAGCTTACGTATGTATTATGATGTGCCAGGAACGTGGTTATGATATCGCATCCGCCAATAAAGATTGTATGTGTACTTGTTTCAAAGACAAAGTAAAAGCTAAGTATTTTAGTAAAGTAACCGCTTGGCGGATACCAACTACCACAAGACCAGCCTGGGCTCCGACTGATCCTCCAAAAGGAAAATTTATGGCAGAGGAATATGTGTATTCAAGCGGTGAAAAGGGTCAGAAGAATTCAAATGAAACTAAAACTGAAGCAAATAATGTAAACACCGCTAGTGATGTTTCAATGGAAATTATAGAATCAACACTAAATCCTAATCATACAGATGATGTAGCCAACATTGATGATGAAGAACATAAGAATGAAGAACACCATGATGGAGAGAACAAATACGAAGAGCACCACGATGAAGAGCATCACCATGAAGAGCCACACGATGAAGAGTCACACGATGAAGAGCCACACGATGAAGAGCCACACGATGAAGAGCATCACGATGAAGAGCCACACGATGAAGAGCCACACGATGAAGAGCCACACGATGAAGAGCCACACGATGAAGAGCCACATGATGAAGAGCATCACGATGAAGAGCCACACGATGAAGAGCACCACGATGAAGAGAACCATGAGGAAGAGAAACAATCAGCAGAATAAAATTATTATAAATACATTTTACAATTTTATTTTAAACTAGCCTATGCCCGCGGCTTCGCCCGCGTGTAATTCTACTAATATTATGATGTGAGAATGTTTGGATGTTTGTTACTCAATCACACGTTAACTGTTAAACGAATTTTGAAGAAATTTGGTACACAGATATAGACCATAACCGGGATTAACATATAGGCTACTTTTTATCCCATGAAAACATCTTTTTGTGATAAGTAAATACTATTAGCAACAGGCACGTTTATGGAATTGAATTGAATAGAAGTTATCATAGTTTTACAGTTAGGTGTCTCCTTATCAGGGAATAGGCGGGTATGTTCAATAATAGTCACATTAAGACTCTCAAAACCAGCCATGAGAGTATGAGAGCACTGTATTTTTAGGTTAAGTATTAGTAAGTTACATCTATAATATTACAAAATAAAAGGACAAGTCATGTCGGGTTATAGGACGTCTGTCTTGTTCAACGGCTCGTAGCGAACTACTAATATAGTAATCTGTGAGCGAAGTGCTCGCTTCCAAGCGCAGGACCGGTCGTTGTGGCGATGCTTGGGGGAGGCCTATGTCCAGCAGTGGACGTCTTTCAGCTGAAATGATGGTGATGATGATTGTTATTTTCCTTTCCTATGCCGTTTTGGAATTAATAAATGTTTTCTTCTTGCGGGTGTCGTAAAAGGCGACTAAGGGGTTCACCAGATGATGGGTAGCAGCGTTCCCTGAGTATTTATTCAACCAACTGCGATCGCCAACCCACCTGCATCTGCCACAAGCGTGGCGTTGATGGCATATCACCCCCCCCTTTTGGGCGAGGCCTATGTCCAGTAGTGGACGACTTTTGGCTGAAATGATGAAATTTTTTATTCAATTACTATTTGTCGTATTTTATTTGCCACAATAGACCATTATTTAGATTTTCTATTTATTTCAATATATGATTACAGATTTAACAGTATTATGGAAGTGCGGTGTGACGAATGTGCTTTCAATACAATATCCATAAACTTCGCTTTGAATTGAATATTTACGAAGTGTATCTACCGATAATTATCAATATATTTTGGTAACGGCCGCATTAGGGAAATACTTCCTTCTTCTCATTAAACATTTATATATTAATACTTTCACAACTATCAGCTATCAGAATGTAAGCTAAAAGTATGTAAGCAAAATATTCAATAGTATATATTACTATTGAATATTTTGCTTTTTGTACGGGACAATTTTAAATAATAAACTTGATAGTTTTGGTATGATAGTTTATTGATTGATTTGCTAGTGATAGATACAGTAACTGTTTGATGATTGATACAATTAGTTACTGATATGCAGATGATTTTGATATGATATGATAGCGAACGGACGCGGCGAAGAGCGGACGCGAACTAAATTGAATTATGCACGCGGTACAAAAATGCTGATTCTCAGTAAAATAATTACTGTACGGTTGCATCGTACGGTCGACCGCAGGTCAGTGTTAACAGCTTGACATTGACAGTGTCTTTATTTCGTAAGCAATAAGGATGGTTTTCTAATTCGAGTGTTACCACTGTCATGAAGTTGACTGTACAATATTTATAGTTTTGCTGTTAGGACATTCTCCATAGGTTAGTTCAGATTTTTGTTTTTGTTTTCGGTAATTGACAATAGGCTCTGTTTGGTGGGGCTTAATTATCGTCTAAGATAAGACGAAATGTGGTAGTGCATATCAAATTTTGTAAAATACACTGCTGTGAAATGTAGTTATACAAAAAAATAAATAAAATAAAAGACTAAAATCTTCTTATGATTGTAAGACAAATGTTCGTAACAATTATCTTCGTGACTTACTTAAAAAATGTAACGAAAATAATTTTGTAACGTAAAATTGTGCAAATAAGCTGATATTTTTACACTATAATTTTCCCATTTTAGGTAATTAAATAATAAGATATGATAAGATAATCATTTATTTGCCAAAAATAACTGTATTTTTTACATTTCCTTAAGAGGTACATTACGGGTAGATAGTATTAGGTATAAGTAGTAGGTATTACATAAGGAAACAATTAACTTGTGGATTCCACACTAGGACAAGCCTGTCTCGTGGAATCCTACGATACTATTCACAGTTTAACAAAGTGCATTCCCGGGGTCGGTACTGTATTTTATGATATCATTATGAACTGACCAAATACCAAAACGTATTAATAAAAACCGGCCAAGTGTGAGTCGGACTCACGCAGTAAGGGTTCCGTACCACCCATCGACCTGATACCCCATAGAAACTGATTTAATTTACGAGAGTTTATCAAAAGATCTCAACGAACGTACGCGAAATGTGAATTTTTGCATCTCTTTCTTCCGTAGGTACTACCACATATGTCTATGTTTGTCCTGTTTTTAGTATTTGTTGCTAAACTACATAGTATGCACGACAATCAGACGCAAGTTTGACGCTGGTATGTATTACCGTATTGAAGATAGAACAGGAACAAAAACGTTGAAAAAAATGCATGTTTTTCGAGGTTTCTTGTATGGGGACCCCCTTTGGTTTTAGACTTTTTTTTGTTTTTAGTATTTAAATAAATAATAAATAAATATCTTCGGGACATTTTTTACACAGCACCATCTAGTCCCAAACTAAGCAGAGCTTGTGATATGGGTACTGGACAATGGATATAATACTTATATACTTTTTTTTTGTAAATACATACTTATAATACATAAGAAACACCCAGACCAACACAAACACTTATGTTCATCACACAAATATTTGTGTCCTGTGGGAATCGAACCCACGACCTCGTGATCAGCAGTCCGATTCTCGAACCACTACACCACAGACGCCGTCAAAATCGTCAATCGTCAATTTGTCGCAATACACCTCATAGCAACACATATTCTGTGAAAATTTCAACTGGTTATCTATTACCGTTACAAAGATACAGCCCTGTGACAGATGGACGGACGGACGGACGGACGGACGGACGGACGGACAGCGTAGCGAAAGTAATAGGGTCCCGTTTGGCACCCTTCGGGTACGGAACCCTAAAAAGGATAATAAATAAAAATGCTGAAGTTGTGCGAATGTGTCGAATTTGAATGTTTGGGTGCTTATGAAAGAGTGTACTGGGAGTGCGTGAAAGAGCTGAGAGTGTGAGTGTGAAAGTGTTTAGTGAGAGTGTGAAAGTGTTAGGGGTGTGTGTGTGAAAGTGTTGAATTAGAGCTTATTAAGTGAGTATAGATATGATAAGATTATGTAATTATCCTATTATATATACAGCTATATTGTTCTTTTCCTTTCCTGTCATTTGGACTTAATGAATGTTTTCTTCAATTACTATTTGTCATATTTTCTTTGCCACTAAAACACCACCTTTGGCACTTTTGATGTTAATTATCAATATACCATTATTTAGACACTTACATTTTCTTTAAAAAAAATAAAAATCGTCGTAAACTGTATCTGCAGTGTCTCGTTGTATCGCAATTTCACATGGAGGGAGAGTACCTACTTTAAATGTTGAAAGTAGGAAATTTTACTTAATTTTCATTAAGTAAAATTTTCTTGACTTAATTTTATTTTTTAAAGCAAATAATGCTAGTTTCAAGGATTTTTCAAAAGTGTCCTCCCTAAGCCGGGGATCGAATCAGTACCTAACATACCAACCACCTACCTACCGATACCTATTAACGAAAAAATATCACCCGTATTTTTAAGCTACTAATGAATAGGTCAACTGCCTCGTTGGTCTAGTAATCGCAAGCGCGACTGCTGATCGTGGGGTCCTGGGTTCGATTCCCGGGTCGGGCAGTGTTATTGGGTGTTTTCTTTAGGAAATTCTCAGTAGCAGTCCGGAGTCTGGATTTGTGCACGGTCAATGGCAATAGGCTCGCCCCCTATTACATGGGACTTGTAACATAACTGGCGAAATGTGGGTGCACTATACACCTCTGCCTACCCCTTCGGGGAATACAGGCGTGATGTTATGTTATGTTAATGAATAGGTTCAAAAATGAGAATAAAATGTCTCCAACTAATATTGTGTAATATGTTAAATTTATTTTTTCATTTCGGTGTTTGGAATTGTGCCCGGTTAATGGCAATTAAATATGTTCGCTTTACACACGCTATTACATGGGACTTATAGCATAACTGGCGAAATGTGGGTGTTACTACACATCTCTATGCCTACCCGTTCGGGAAATATAGGCGTCATGTTATGTTATGTTGTTATATTATGTTACTTAAAGTGTTAAAAAAAGGATAACGATAAGATATCTAATTAATAAGTCATGGCTTCTTTCTGTCCAATTGTATGACAATATACACAATACGTGTTACTGTACAATGCAGGGGGAGTAACAAACTTCCAAACTTTTTGTGCAATACCCAAGAGGCAATGCTTGAGAGTGACGGCTATGACGTATCACTTACATTTTTTTACCAATACGTTGAGAACATATTTTTGCTTTTATGTCGGAATATATCGATATATCAATTTCTTTTATACGGTTTGACATTTTTTCTTAAAAATATACCTACTAGTTTATTCACAGACACGTTCGTGACAAGGGTACAAGTGCCACGAAGAAAAATTACTTAGTTGTAATATGCGTAGTATGTTGGTTGTTTATATTTTTTTATGCTTCATATAATTTTATAAATATTGATGTAAAAAGTGTCATTGAAATAACTGAAAACCTCTTAAGAGGTTACTGTACTCATCAGTATTATGAACAACTTTTACTATGGGACCAATACAGAAATCGCGAAAAAACTATCAGCTACTCCATACATTTGGATTAGTCCCATATTAAAAGCTGTTTATAAAGATGAGTACAATGACCCTTTAAGAGGATTTTAGTTATTTCAATTACAAGTTGTTTAAACAAATTTAGAGTTTGCCTTGCTTTGTTATAATAGTTTTGCGGCCATCCATTGCAATCCATCTTGGAATTACAGAGCTGTCGTATTTTAATGGTATCGGCTATTAACAGGGGTTGTACAACTTGCACTACATATCACCCACTTTTATGATTCAGTTGAGATTAAGACATACAGTACAACAAATTGTCGATCTTTTTAGGGTTCCATAGTCCTACAAGGAACCCTTATAGTTTTGTCATGTCCATTCGTCTGTCCGTCTGTCCGTCTGTCCTAATCCTTTACAGCTTAATAACTTCTACAGTTATAAACATAAGTAAATGAAATTTTGTTAAAAGTTGGTTTAGATATAGATCTCAATTAAAAAAAAAAAAAATCTTGATAACGTATTTTAGGGGTGGCGCCCATACATGTGAAATGGGGATGAAATTTTTTTTTTCGCTGCACCCCCTCGCTTGGGCTATCATTGAATAGGTCTACTAAAATGAAGGTAATGTTTCATACATAACTTTTTTCACAAAATCAGCAAATACAATAGCTAGTTGAAGTTAGATGTTCTAATGTAAAAAGGTCACTACTATGACCAACAGCTCCAGACCCAAACACATCCGATGTTGCCTTAGGGCTTAAGCTTTGAGCTAATTGTCTTACAACACCCCTGAGAAGTACCGATTGGGTTGGACTATCATCACGATACCTGAGAGAGATTGTAATTCTCAACGGTGACCGACACCCTAATTGTTTACAGTTGCCTCAGGGGCTATATCAATCTCAAGATGGTGTTAGGCTGCTGGATGAGGACTCCTGCGGGAATGCTGTAGAGTCAGAAAGGCCGAACTGATGGGCGGTTTCTCGAACCTACCACATTCCCTACGCATATATAGCGTTAGCACTCTTGCAATAGAGGCAGTCTACCGACGAATCGTAAAGATGTGTGAATAAATGAGTAGTAAAAACTGGTGGATTTATATTCCACCTAAAACAACCTACTTAGGTGCAAAAACAAAGAACACCATTGAAGCAGTCACTCGTCTACTTAATAATAAAATCATATCTATAAATAAAACAATTCGATAAACTCAAACAAAGAAAAACTTATTTAGTAAGATAAGTCAGCTAATCCGGACCAGCATACTTTGATTGAAGATTGATTTATTTCTAATAAAACGCTTCTGGGCTCTCTTTTATCTGACTGTGCACAACCGAGGGCGAAACAAGAGCGGAAGGCAAACAATAAATCCACCTACATAAAAATTGCAACAACTTTGTTCATAATGCCAATGGAGGCATCATCAAAAGTTGGTTCGCTTCGCACCCTCGCGCCCATTCGTGCAGAGATTACCAATAAATCCAATACGGGATAATTGGCCGGCTTAATTCTGTTCTATCTTACTACTTAGTTCAGTCGTCAGAATGTGCCAGCTCAGGCCCCTTGGGAGAGTCCAGCCGAGAGCACAAACATCGTTTGCTTGCTGAACAAAAATAGCACCTTGGGTAGTTTCATAGGAACGAGTTTCATTTGTCAAATGTGAAACAAAGCAGAATAAACGGCAAATGAAGAAAATGGCTCAGTTAATGAGGTATTTTGAGTCTTCTGTATTTCACAATAATTTATTAGCTTACACGGTGATGGTCTGACGAGTTATGTTTTTGCACAGGAATTCAATTCAATTCATTTATTTCATTTGCGATATATCGCAAAACCGATACCGGTATACCGGTTACATTATAGGTGTTATAGGTTATATTACAATTCTCAACAATACCACATAAAATGTCAACATTGATATGAGGTCACAGACATGGAAATATTAAAATATAATAAAATATGTTTGTGTATGAGAAAAATATTACAAAGTCAAGTACAAGTAAAAAAAATGTCTTAATAATATGTACAATACATATAAATGTCAGTGACCACAATGTCGTAATAAAACAAGACCAACTATAATTTTTCATTTAAATATTCCGTTACCGAGTTCCTTTTTTGACGACAGCAACGAGAAGTGTATTTTTGGCATTCTTATTCTATTCGATAGAAAGATAATTTCCATTACTGAATTAGATCTTCTTCTTCTTCTTCGTCGTTCCCTCACTGCTGAGGATCGCGACCACATACGACGCATTTCCAAGCTATGCGGTCTTCCGCTGTGTGGACCGCTCGGTACATGCTGCCTCCGACAGCCCTCTTAATGGCGTCTGACCATCTTGCTGGTGCTCTGCCTTGAGCGCGCTTTCCTTCTATCCGGCCCAGTATCAAGAGCCTTTCCAGACAATGCCTAGGTGATCGCATAACATGCCCGAAAAGGCTGAGGGCACGCTCCTGGCATATTGTAGATAGTCGTTTGGTGATGTTGAGCTCCTCCAGTATAGACACATTAGTTCTCATGGCAGTCCATGGTATGCGAAGTAGTCTTCGCCAACACCACATCTCGAAGGCATCAATCTTGCTGCTATCGCGACTTTTAATGCACCACGTTTCCACGCCATACAAAAATATTGAGAACACCAGTGCTCGGACCAATCGTATTTTGGTTTTCCGTCGGATGCCACGGAATTAGATAGGTATCGCGATACTGATCTTGTGGTATAGAGCCGACACGTTGCGAGCGCAAGAAAATATAATAGTCTTATGATTTAGGTTTTTTTTTTTTAATTATTCTCATTTTTAAGTTTTATGTTGGCAAATGTTTGAAATATGTGGTATATTTTTTTGTTTAGAAATTTTATTTATTTTAGGAGAAAATTGAGGTTTAATGTAGCTGAGTGGCTGAAACGAAGATATTTAAAAAAAGTTGTATTGTATCAATGAGAGCATATTCCAAATATTATGGTCTATTTTTCAACAGTTTATAGCAAGGTAACTGAGATCCAGGATGTTAAAATAACGCTTCCGAGTGTTTAAACAACGTGGCGGTGGGGAAAAAGGTTATTGTTGGTCTTAGCAATAAATGAAAATTCTACATAATAAACTACATGAATAACACTTGTGGTGTTTATATTCCACAAACAAAATTAAAAATAAACACATCAATTACTGAGATCCACGCCGCCAAAAAGTTGCTTGAAACGCAGATTTCTTGTTTTTTGTAATACGTCTCTTATCTATATTAATATTTCGATATTTCCAAGATCGTTGTAGGCTAGTGATTGACTGTAAGATTGAATGTATTATAATGATAGGCATAGGTGTCGCTTTTTCTTGTCCTATAATGGATGAAATTATAGAGTCAAGGGGTGGTAACGATTTGATATTCGCATCAGCCGCTGGCCCTCGGGACCTCCGCCGCGCTGCGACGTGATTCAATAGCGATGTCCTACGATCGACATAATGATAGCACAGTTATGAGAATGTACTCAGATAAATCCGAGATGTGTTTATTATTACCCTGCTGAGATTGCACAAGGTAAAAGGCTTTTATTTCTAACTTTTGAGATAATAACCCTACTTTTTGGACCAAGTGTATCATGCATGCCTTTGTGTAGTTACCTATGTTTAGATGCAGAGCTGTAACTAATATAAATCAAAATGCAAAATTTCTTTTATTTCTCTTATAAAATTTATTTTAATGTTTTAAGTATCATCATCATCATCATTTCAGCCGAAAGACGTCCACTGCTGGACATAGGCCTCCCCCAAGCATCGCCACAACGACCGCTCCTGCGCTTTCCGCATCCAGCGGATGCGGAAGGCACAGGACCGTGTTTTAAGTATACTTACAAATATTTTTAAATAATATTATTAAAGTTTTTTTTAAACGAGAGCATTTCTGATTAAAATGTCATGTCGAATTTGCATATCGTGGACAAATTAAAGAAAAAAAAATTGGCAATTTTTAACAACAAGGAAGAAACCCAAAGCTAGCAGGTAGGTAGGTACTTCTGGAGAATCCCGCGCTTGTTGTACGTGTAGTCGGCATTTGTTCGCTGACCTCCAACCTATATTCGGGAACAATTTCGTTTAGTAAAATTTAACAGCTGGACGCCTGAGGGGTTAAATGATATCATCATCAGCTTATATTAGTCCGCTGCTGGACATAAGCCTCTCCAATGGCGTGCCGCCACTGATAAAATGAAATGATAATAAAACGATGATGAAATGAAATGATATGCACATCGATAATTTTATTGTAATAGCTAGTGCTCATTGACAGACAACTTTTGGATGCACAAAAAAGTTCTTTCATATTTAGGTGTAGATCTATTTCCCTAAAATATAAATGAACTTCCGTCAGTCATCTAGGTACGTACAGTCAACAGCAAAAGTAGATACAGAGTTAATTGTTAGTTGTAATTTATAATTCCACTGTTCTATAAAGAATTCGATCTCTCTCGATCGTTATTTGTTAACAAAAATAATAATTCAAAATTTTTCATTCGTCATCATCATCTCTCTATTATGAAACATTAAGCAACCATCACTTACTTTTGATGTTGACTGTTCAATACACCATATCGTACCATAAATATTTACTTCTGAACGTGGCTCTCCCAATTTATATGTATCTATCTAGGTATGTATATTTTAATCTTCCCCCATGACGAGTTAGAATTAAAACGTCACTCAAAGCGGAAAATCTCGTTCCGAAAAATTAGCCAGCAGAATTCCAACAAATAATTAATCTGGAATAATCATACAAAACGATGCGAACGGGATGCTCGGCCATTATTACCATTCATTTCAAATCAGCCGTGCGGAGGGTTGGGGGAGGCGCGGGCCTCGCTCGACCTGAATAAGCATACATTTTCCAATCAGGACACGTATCATTTAACTTGCTATTAAATACGACTTCTTCCATCGGAATAATTATTATCATGTCAAAAAGGATCTGAGTGAATAAGTACGTACCTCTTGTTTATATATAATAACAGTAAATATGAAACAAAAACAGCTAACGAAATGCGAAAATCCATAGACCTTTTTGCCTTAAAATTTATTGTGTGGTGAGTATACAAAGTCTCAAAAGGAAATTTCAGGTGGTTCGTAATGCTAGCAGTGAAATGCTTTTCATAAGCGCCGTCATAACATTAATGCTTAAGACCTTTCACGGTAATTACCCGCCCTGTGAGAGTTCTTACTCTGGGGTGAATTAGAAAATTAAAATGTTGTGAAAAGACTCTTGGTTGTTTCTTACATCTGTATGATTTGTGTACAATTGTAAAACGAGGGTTTTCAGTGCTTAAACACGTAAGCCATTTCCTCATTCAGTTCGTGTATGTGAGACAGGCGAGCAGGCAGTCACCTGACACGGCTGACACCGAGTCACCCGACCTCCCCTTATTAATTTAATAACTAAAACACCGTCATTATCCGACTAATTGGAGGGTTGATGAGCTCCTTTTAACACATTAGCTAAGCGTTTAACGTGACTTTTATTAACTGTGTAATTAATATTTTCGTAGCTCCTGCATACGAAACATTAAATATTATGACTGGAGTAATTTTATGAGAAGGGTGTGGGAAATAGTGGGAATGTTTTTTTTTTATAGTATAAGATGGCGAAACGAGCTAAAGGTCCACCTGATGTTAAGCGGTTACCTTTGCCCATAACAACTTCAATACCACCTAGGCTGTTGCCTAAATGGTACCACAAATGGTTCGCCAAACTGAGACATGAAGAAGGAAAGTCTGATGTGTTTGTAATTTCATCGGCACCCGTACCCATCAGACCGAAACACAGCAATGCATACTATTTGGCGGAGAAGTAGGTACGGTGGTAGTACTTCACCGGACGAGTTCTTTCACAAGGGAGCTCTATTACTACTAATTGATTGATTGATTGGATTGATTCAGTGTTGTTATCAAGACGTCTGAATTCCATGCTATATGAATGATATACCTAACTAGTAATTGGCGCCCATGAAACCATGCAGGCAGATTGTTATCACAAAGTATTAATTAACGGCTAACGGTAAATTTTTTGTTGTTTACAAACATATCATTTTGCTGTCCTGCCGACGCTTTAGGCAAAATTTTACTTAGAAATTTAAGAGATATAATTAAGAATTTTGCAGAGCACAATAATTTTGGGCTCATCTAATGAGTGATATCAGGTTTCGGGTAATTAACGCCGAGGGCAGATTCCTATTTTTGTTATCAAATATAAATGTTTACTAACTGTGATCATTAAATATCTGTTAATTCTGATGTTTTGTTGAATTGAAGTTCACAGTAACTATGTAAACCTTGGACGAATAAAAAGGCGGACGGAATCTCGCTAAACAAAAAGTGAAGCACCCATAGTAAGACGGCTTGCTTAAAAGTACGGTCTAGCACGCACACATTCACAACCATAGTAAGACAAAAAGCCGCGATTACGCAACAAATCTCGTGTGACGGTAGACATTGTCGTAGTGTCACAAAAAAAATAACAATACATATCTGGTGTGTTAAAATTATAGTGGATTTAAGAAAAAACGATGTGCTTCAATCTTTTCTTAACTAGATTCCGTCCGCCATTTTATATTCGTCCGAGATATAAAGGATAATTTATATCATGTTGTGTTGTAAACTTGATACATGATAATACATTAAGTGGATGGCGAAGACCTTGACGGGTGGTGTACGTTTCCCTCAGTCTGTACACGGTACGGTCGTCGAGGCCCTACAATCGCGAGCGTGATACAAATATACACATAATTTTAATGCCGGGGGTGAAGCATTAAAAGTCAGGGATCAAATGCCTTTAATACCATACGTAAAAACTATGGAGTTGTCTTCATTGTAAAAAGTTATTTGTAACAAAAGCGAGCAATGAGCGTGCATCAAAAAGGCACCGGGATTATGCCAAGAGGTCGCAAGCGCGGCTACTTAGCGTTAAGTCCAGGGTTCGATTCCCGTATCGGACAACGTGTTTTCCTGATATACAATTCAGATCGAAGTTTGGCATCCGATTAATGGCAATACGGATGGCCGATGGAGCCGTAAAGTTCTGCTGGAGTGGCGACCGCGTACTGGAAGGCGCAGCGTAGGTAGGCCCCCCAAAAGGTGGACCGACGACCTGGTGAAGGTCGCGGGAATCCGCTGGATGCGGAAAGCGCAGGAGCGGTCGTTGTGGCGATGCTTGGGGGAGACATGTGTCCAGCAGTGGACGTCTTTCGGCTTAAATGATGAATGGCAATACATTCTTCTATACTTAAGTATCGGTAGTCATAGTCACATACATACATTACATAACCAGTCCATTACTGTCCCACTGCTGGGCACGGGCCTCTTCTCAGTATGAGAAGGCTAAGGCCTTAGTCCACCACGCTGGCCTAGTGCGGGTTGCCGAACTACACACACCGTTGAGAGCACTCTCTGGTGTGCAGGTTTCCTCACGATGTTTTCCTTCACCGTTAAAGCAAGTGATAATCGAATATTAATCCATAGTCATAGTCACCCATGAGTGTAAAATACATGTCTACCTAACCTTTATTTAAATCGCTAAGTGTTATTGTAAAAATGTTGATTAAAAATGTTTTCATGTTGTAAATACTATCCTGATGATGGCCAGGCAGTGCTGTTGTAATATGTATGTATGTATGTATGGTTATATTTCAGAAATCAAGTTAGTGATCTATCTATATTTAAAAAAAAAACTTTTATTACTCTCTACGGACACGTGTAAAACAGAAGGTGGTAAAATGTGATAATCTCCAAAGTTTTCGTAGCAAGTGAAGGCGTTTATACCCGCGGGGCGCACGCGACGCCACGCGGGCGCCCGCTTCAGCTCGCATTACTTACGCTAGTTAGGTACTTTAATTTGTACTTATATTTACTTATTACACATGTAAGTACACGTTTGACTTATCGAACCCTTTAATTCAATCAGATATTATTAACACATAATAATTTTGTTTTGTTTGTTTGTTTTCAAGTTTTTAGGGTTCCGTATCCAAAGGGTGCCAAACGGGACCGTATTACTCTCGCTACGCTATCCGTCCTTCTGTGACAGGGCTGTATCTTTTGAACGGTAATATGGAGCTGGTTAAATTTTCTCAGAATATGTGTTGCTATCCAAACTGATTGGGGATGCTTAAATCTCCAGCAGTGGACGTTTTTCGACTGAGATGATGAAAAAAAGTCTAAAACCAAAGGGGGTCCCATACAAGAAACCTCAAAAAACATGCATATTTTTCAACGTTTTTGTTCCTGTTCTATCTTCAAAACTGTAATACATACCAGCGTTAAACTTGGTCTGATTATAGTGCATACTATGTAGTTTAGCAACAAATATTAAAAAATAGGGCAAACATAGACATATGTGGTGGTGTACTTGCGTATGAAAGAGATGTGTCTTATGATAACAAATCCATAATTTTATGACATAAACACACTGGTATATGCCATGTTTTGGACCCGCAACCTCATATCTATTCATATATAATTTATTTTCTTTCTACAATGTACACCTACATTAGGTATATTAGTCACTATAAATTATGGACCATGTAAGGCACAGAAAAAAATATTACAATCCAAATTATAAGCAACCTGGTGTTTAAGAAATGAATCCGTTAACCGCCGCGCTATCGGGAGTAAAAATATAACTTATTGATGAAATTAATCAACCAAACAACCAACCAACCCGCTTGCCAAGCGTGACGATTATGGCTTACCCCCACGGGAGGCCTATGTCCAGCAGTGGACGTCTTTCTGCTGAAATGATGATGATGAAATTAATTAATTAGGTAGGTAATGTAGCCCTGAAATATTAAATACCCCGAAAAAAACCCCCAGAGCTATCTGTATTTTTTTCCAAATCACAAAATCACATACTTTTAGAGTTACTATAAGTTCGCTAAAAAAGCAGATACTGTGAAGAATGTCATGCAGGGGGGGTACCTGATGTACGGAAACACCTCATGCTAAACTTTCTCGGCCATAGATGCTTTTGCGTTCCCTTTTGGGTACCACTGATAAAGAGAAGATAAGGACCTAAATTCACCATCCGCCGATATAAGAATTGAACCAAAATAACCAAATTGAGTTTGTAAATATCATCATCATCATTTCAGTCGAATGACGTCCACTGTTATAGAATAGAATAGAATAGAATAATTTTATTTCTCAGTATATGGTAGGTACATTGATGTCCGATATATATGGTGTCACATATACTACCATTGCTGGTGTAGAAATATTACGTAGGTTCATTACAGGAATAAATAACATTATTATAATATTAAATTTAGCATTTTGGATTACAATAATTTTAACAGATTAATAGACTTACACTCATATTAGGAATTACATTAACAACAATTTCTTTAAATCTAAACCTACAATGTCAAAATATCAATTACAATGTCAAATAATCAGTTACAATGTCAAAATATTAATTATAATGCCTAAATTACAATTTAAAATTACAATTTAAGATTAAAAAATTCATTAACAGAATAAAAACACATGTCTAAGAGCCAAGAAAACATTTTACTTTTGAACTTATTAAATGTTAATGTTCTCAGTTCAGCTGGTAATTTATTATAAATTTTAATGGCCATACAATATACATTTCTACTAAATAAATGTAATCTTTGGGCAGGTACAAGCAACTTACCGAGATTTTTTTTACTCAGTCTTACTGAGACGTGTTCATTTAACGGAAACAAATGAGGGTACTTCTTCACAAATAAACAAATTTCAAAAATGTACAGGCATGGAAGTGGAAGAATTTTTAACTCTTTAAATAGTATACATACATATACATAGGCCTCCCCAAAAGTTGGGGATATGATATAACCACCACGCTTGGCAGGCGGGTTGGCGATCAAATTTGGAAACATGTTATTGGTTTTTAAGAAACATGGTATAAAAACTATCCCAATTTATTCTCCTGGTGATTCTCAATAGGTAAACTACCTTCAGATTTGTACGATACTAAAAATGACGTTGTATAGACTTACCTACTTCCGCACATATAGGTATACTGATTCCATAGAAATCTAAATAATAAGGTACCGTAAACTGCCCTAACTTGGCCCACAAGCCCTACTTTGCCTAGTTATTTTTTGAGTAAACTATAATAGCTATGATTTCCGTACTTGGGGAGCTTTAAAAACTATGACAACGCTAACATTTGGTTCAGTTATAAAGTGTCAGTGCATGTAAAAATTAATTCAATGCCTTAGGCAAAGTAGGGCTTGTTGGCAAAGTTAGGGCATTTTACGGTAATAGAAATGTTATCTAATGTCTTTTAATACAGGAACACGTGTCGCCCGGTTCGCCGCGCCCTACACTTAAATACGCAATTACGCCTAACATGTTTTAAGAATTCAATGCAAAAAAAACCGCTGTTAGATATGCTGCAAAATACAATTTTAGTGACTCCACGTCCAAAATAGCACTGATAATCAAGCAAACGGTTCGCGCACTGGTGTCCTGAGAGACACCTGCACGCGGCGACAAGTTCACGCACCTGTACCACTTCTATATTTACCTTATTATTTAGCTTTCTATGACTGATTCCTATCCTACTACGAGTGAAAACAACGCCAGACACGCCAGTAGACTCAGTTACTCGATGCGTCACTATTATCTATCATCAAATATTCAGGCAAATCCACGCACATATTACGCATCCGTCAATAGGGTTTGAACCGTCACCCTTTTAATTTAGAATTGGACGAGGGGTCATTAAACAATAAAGTGTTGATTAAAAGCCCCCATGCGCGGGCGGCTCGTTGCGAATAACTGCGCTTCCTGCACCAGAGCCATTATATTATCACTGATGATTGGCACGGGCCGACTCCACACTCGGCTCGAGTGTTCACACTCCTTCAACTAACTATATCGAAGGCCGAGTCGTTACAGTTTTGATTAAAACGATGTGTCTGTGGTAGGTATATTGGATTTGCCGCTGAACCGCAAGAAGAACATCCTCGAGTAGGTACTGCACTAGGTAATTGGCACGGTTGCCAGATGAAAACGAGATTATTTTTCTTACTAACATTTAAAAATTATGAGATCCGGTGAATAAGTCCTTTTTTAAGCTTCACCCCCATAGTTTCTGGTATTATAGGCTTATAGCGTGCTAAATTAAATAAACTTTAGGAATTCCAGCAAATGTCAAAGTTATAGAACTTTTGCGTCGTTCGTCTGGCAATGCTGGAATTGGCGATCTCATAATATAAAAAACTTTTTAACAAAAAATAAAACCGACTTCAAAAACCTTAACTAAAAAGTAAAAAATAATCATTGTATGTATTTTAAAATCTTAACTTAAACAACATTTTTAAGGCGGCGCGTGGTTGACCCTTTGCGTCATGTAATGTACAGTCCAGCGCAATATCTATAGTAAAAACAGATTATGTGAACGTACATGAAAATCACGCGCCGCCTTCAAAATATTGTTTAAGTTAAGATTTTAAAATACATACAATGATTATTTTTTACTTTTTAGTTAAGGTTTTTGAAGTCGGTTTTATTTTTTGTTAAAAAGTTTTTATTTCATACTTTTTAGTTGAGGGTTGATTCATAAATGTTTATATAACCAATTTGAGAATATATTTTTATTAACCTTTGCTATCCCTCTGCTGGGCAAAGGTCTCGCTCATGTTCTTCCAAACGTCCAATCAATATCGTGAAAAAAAAACACGCATATCGGCCAAGAATTCTCAGAATGAGGAACCAATGAGCAGATCATCTAGATACGTAAAGCTAAAATAAACGGATTTATTGAAGCTGGTTAAAAAACTACTTAACCTAAGTCAATAAAATTTATATGGGACCACCGCGCGGACTTTCTCTACCAAACAAAAAAACAACCACGTAAATCGGCCCACAAATCTCGGAGTAATCGGTGTACATACATGAAAAAAAAAAAAAAAAAAAAAAAAAAAAAAAAAAAAAAAATAACCTCCTCCTTTTTTTGAAGTCGGTTAAAAAGTAAGCGAAGTAACGTAACATCCTCAATTATCGACACTTTAAGGGACAAGTTTTTTTTTTGAATACTTATTTGTTTTCGTGATGATTTTTTACGTATACTTGTGGTGCACTATGTAACAGTTCAATATTTTTGAGATAATATTTAACCGTATACCAAATTATAATTTTGCTCTTATTTTCTGAAGTTTTTGTCGAACAATGGGGCACTGTTGGTAACTGGGGCTTTTAGTACTTATACGTTATTATATATTACTAGCTGATGCCTGCGGCTTCGCTCGCGTAAAAAGTTTCAAGATGCCTCATTTATTGTATCTCCTTGTAGTACCTACCCTACAGCATACACACTACATGGGTACTTTGTCTATTTTTTTGACTATAAAGAGAATTTGTGTCAATGTCACCAGTGAAAGTTTTTTTATTTTCACCCCTTCCAGGATTAATTTTCGAAAAACCCAAAAACAGTAGTTATTAATTGATTTAAAGATTATTTACACCGAGTTTCAACTCAATAAAGCCACGCATTAATATTTTCCCGTACAAAATGTATAACCCTATTGCACCGTCATCTAAGAGTTATTTTGGAAAAAGAAAGAAAAAAAAAGTTTTATGAAAAATTATTTTTCCAAAGTTTTGAGTGAATCGATCCAGGAGATAAGATTTTTTTACAAACTCTAACAGACTATTTTACTCCTTTAGGGTTAAAATATCCAAAAATCCTTTCTTAGTGGGTGCTTATGCTTACCAAAGCTATGCTATGCTATGTATGGTGCTTGCTTATGTGACAAGGAACCTGCTGTCCAAATTTCATGTTTCTCACTTGAGTAGTTTCGGCTCTGCGTGGATGAACCAGCCAGTCAGGACATCTCTCTTTATAAATATAGATGGAACCAACTCCAAAATCAAAATTGTTGCAGAATTGGTCCTATAGTAAAATTTGTGCAGAATAAGCATAGTCTGCACTTGAAGCTTGAAGTTTTAAAGGAAAAGAATATTGTGGTGATTACATAATAATGCAGCAATTAATGAGAAGTAAAAGCTTTTGATAATTCGACTGTTGAATGGTCAGTAGACAATAACAACAATCCCAATAATGACAAACAATAAAAATAATGACAATAATTTAATTAACATATTGTGCTTATGGTGTTTCGTGTCTGAGGAGATTAGGTGATATTTATTCGAGAAGAGATGGGGGACTTTAAACCGGGCCCTCGTTATAGGATTTTAGACTTGTTAGTATAACTATCTTTCATTATTTTACAATCATTGTACTCATTCAGACCAAGATAGAATTAGAAATTGGCAAGGGAGCAGAGCTAGTGACGTGTTATGCCTTATTATGTGAAATGTATTTCGAACAGAGAGATAATCTGGAAAACCATTTATGGATATTGTATACCAATCGTTAAAAAGAGAACCGTCCTGTTAACAGATTTTAAATCATTGCCGTCAGCGGCCACCATTGTAACGTCAAGTTAGTTCAAAAGCGGTCGTTCCAGTCGAACAAAATGATCGTCGTTGGAGCGGATTGCGGGTTCCACACCTCGCGGATCAATAGATCTCATTCAAATAATAATAAGGAGTTATAGATCAGGCGTGTGAGGCTGGCCCGCTGCACCCGCGCCCTCTCTGCACCCTGCATGCATTTGAGTATGGAAATGGATATTTATTTCACGTCTCGGCTGCCCGCCGCAGCCGTCTGTGGTGATCGCCGAAGATGATAACGCTTCGATTTATATATTTCACTCGATGATCGGTAGCTGCTACTATGTTCACCATACAACTGCCAGAATGTATCGCGTTCTTGTACACAGGATGTAATCCAGTTAGCGCAGGGTTGCGTACAAAATCATCATCGATAACTATGTAATATTTATAGTAGCGTAGTTGTGATAGGGTCGAGAGTCGAATGTTAAAAAATAACGATTCGCGTATACGACTATAACTCTACATGAATAAAATTAAGTTACTATACACAGTTTCTTGGAATGATTTAGTAAAAACACAGTGTAATTATCTGTTCCATACAGTGCAGTGGTTCAACGAAGATTGACATTTACAGTTTTTATAGGCAACACGGGACATTGTTTTACAGTTTTCAAGGCAGCTTGGGACATTTAACTCTCGCGTTGGATGACTGTTAGGAGTGGATAGACTGTGGTAAAAATAAGTACAAAATAATCACTTGTACATACTCGTAATTACTGTTCTGAGTAGGCCTTCCTAATATATAAATTAAAACACATATTACGTCACGCCTTTCTAAGGTTCAAGTTTAAACAAAGGTTAAAGTTCTAATAAGGATAACATGAAGTAAAATAGTTTATTTCAGGGGTGTAATTAAATAATATAATGTATTCCTAAATTTCATCGAGGTCTGTTAATTTAATATCCCATGGTTATACAACCGTACGCAAAATACACGCTTAGACGTAGAGTTGCGGAAACCAGCCCGTTATACTATACTATGGTTATACATATAGAGGGTGACTTTATTATCATTTACCAGGCACCACACAAATTCCAAGTTATTATCACCTACTTACTCTTTTGGACATATTCTTCCTAATCTAAAAATCAGAGTTTAGGTATTGGTAGTGTATTTTGCAAGGAAAATATTAAACGAACTTTCTGAAAAAATAACACAACCTGTAATGCATAACTTGAAATTGCATGCAAAATCTAGTGCTCGCCATAAAGTCGGTCGCTTCTCCGCTCATGGTTGACAGATCGTCAACGTTTAAGAAATGCGTCCGTTGTCACACTTTAAAAGGGCAGATAGATTGATTAGTATCTAATAATGGAACCATAGGCATTAGCGAGAGGCTTTGATGGGTTCTTTCCTGTAATCAATTAACTAGCTACTCACAAAATTAAATGATATATGTGCACATATGTATTAATATCTAGGCATAGTGTGTGTTTAGGATTTCTGTTAGAAAAGACACTTATTGTTGAAAGCTCCTGTTATTGCAAAAATTTTTTTTTTTACTTATGATTTCCGATCTAATATATCTTTTCTACTGGCCTGTGCCCGCGACTTCACTCGCGTGGGTGTTTTTTTATCGCGCATCCCTCGGGAACAGTTCATCTTCCCGGGATAAAAAGTAACCTATATGTTAATCCGGGTTATTTTCTATCTGTATGCCAAAGTTCATTAAAATCCATACAGTAGTTTTTGCGTGAAAGAGTAACAAACATCCATTCATCCATACATCCTCACAAACTTTCACGTTTATAATATTAGTAGGAAGGAAGTAGGATTAAGTAGGAAGTAGGATAGTAGGATAAAATAATCGTGTGTAATATACTCCTTGAAAACAAACCCTACTAATGTTTTAAAATGCCTTGATTAAATTGCCATAAATATAAGAGATAGCTCACATTCTCTTAGGAGTGCGTCTGCTTGATTTTTATTCGTTTTATTCACCACGAAGTGCATTTATTTTTCTCAGAGGCCACGAGCAGATTTAAAATTTATAACGCGGGTATGTCACGTACCGGGTTAATTAGGTGTGTGCAAGAGCAGGAGCGAACGATGCGTCTGCGCCTATTATTTTCACCATTGCATACACGTATGCCGCTCAGAATAATTATGGACCTCTTCGCTACACACACATTTTGCATACTTACTTGCTAGATAAAAGTATATCTTATTGAAATTTTTGTAGGGTTATACATAAAATCGCTGATAAAATAGTATTTCAAAGATGTTAACCGATTTAAAGCAAAGCGTACGTCTCGAAATTAATCTATTTCTTACGCTTTATAAAACCTTTACATTACAAATTTTCAAGTATTATGAATAATCACAAACCATTATCATTGTTTTAGTTTTAATCATTGAATTTATTAGCGTAACAATTTTTTCATGTGGTAGTTGATATTTGCACTGACAGCACTGCGACGCACGACGTCCGCTTAGGTTCTTGTTCAGCCTTACGTCTGTGTGAGTGATTCAATCCGGAGCGAGAGGATATAGTTTCCGTACTGTGTGATATGTTTACTGTGGCTTGGATTGGAAGATGTGCGCGTGGATTGTACTCAGTTGCAAACTTCACACCGGTCAGGTTAAGCTGCACTAGCCGCGGTCATTCCGTGGATTGGTGACCATTTCGTTACACGAGATCGAGATCGAGATCCCTCCGTGCCTCGGAGACGGTCCCGGATGCCATACGAATTATCTGTGGCAGTTGTTGTTGTTGTCAGAAGCCGGAAAGTCTGGTAACTGGTCTAATCTTAGAATATCAGTATTGCCCAGTTATAGGATTGGTCTGATAGCAGTCGCTCTGTGTGAAATAAAAATATTCATCCAATAGACTGGAAACTGACCCCAACATAGTTGAGAAAAGGCTCAGACGAAGAAAAAGAGTAAATCATCCTACTCGCTTTTTTCCAACTATGTTGGGGTCAGCTTCTAGTCTAACCAGTTGCGGCTGAACATCAGTATTTTACACGAAGCAAACCAGTTACTGTGTAATACCGACATTCGGAAGTTAAACCAGTTGTCAGACTTTCGGGCTTCTGACTAGTCTGACTACCCGTAACGACTGCCATAGATGTTCGTATCGCAACCGGGACCGCCAGCTTAACGTATTCTCTGAGGCACGGAGGGGACTCGATGTGCAACGAAAAGGTCACCCATCCACGGACTGACCACGGCAAGTGTAGCTTAACCTGGCAGATCATACAATCTACGCTGTTGCTGTTAGTGGTGGCCCTTTTTAGGGTACCTAAGTCCTCCTGACTGACTAACTTCTAAAGCTCGTGGTGTAAAATGTAATTAAAACGCAGTGATTATATTTATCTTTAAATATAATCAAATATAATAAAACATGTGAACATTATGACAGTTTTGACACAGGTTATGTTTTAGGTACTCTTAGCTCGACTAATGTGAATGTTTTTACATTCTCAAATCAAACATCCCTCATCTGTCATACCAGCCAGTGTGAATGTAATGATTGCAAAACCTGTTTCTAACAGTTGCTACTTAGCCACGAGCCCTCAAGAAGAAGAGTAAATAAAAAGAGTAAAAAGAGTTACATAAAAAATCAGTTTTAAAAGAAATATATATCTGTCTTAAATTGGTTTACATGAATCACTCAAAGGGGACGCTACATCACTGACACTGTATGTAAGCGATTAATGGAAACTTATAAAATATCTTTCACAAAACTGTTGCACATTAAAGCCGATTTAATACGAGCGATAAAGGGCGTACATTATGAAAGGTTAATAAAATACCGCGTCGCGAGGAGCCGCCGCATATTTCCAACATTAATTGGAATATAAGGCGATAAGTGGCGAAGAGTCGGTTCTTCATCATTAAGATAATATGCAAATATCTGGAGTAGAAGACGTTATAAATTTTCTCGGTAAGACACTACGGATCAGACTTGATTGATTCGCAGATGATAGCGTGGATAAAATGCGAGTAGGCAATTATTATAGTGGTGCTAGCCACAGTGGTTTCTATTTATGTGTCGTCAGGCTAATCTATGTCTGTGTACTCATGAATCTCGTAAAGCAGCGCGCGGAATATAAACTTAGATTCTCGATTTAGATTTTCATTCAAGTTTATCAATTTTCCCGATCGGATAAGAGCGCCTCCCGCGCCATGTGGCTGTAAGCGATTATATTTAAGTACTAAGCCAATGAGTAAAAGGTAATGAGTCTATCCACGGCTGTAGTACTGTCGTACAAATAACTAATTGACAGCGAAACATCTTAGATAGCACTTGTTTCTGATCATTGACGTTGTAATCACTTTATTATGTCGACTTGTCTGTATTGATCAGGTCTTATCACTTGGAGAGAGGATTATTCATGTAACAGCAATGGAAGGGTTGTTTTTCATCTGGTATTACTAGTGTACAGTACTGAGCAGTCTGTTATGGATAAAACTGAGGGCGCTTGATAGTATATAATTGATTGAAGATCAACGCCACTGGTACAAGCTGTATCCGCTTTGTTTTATCATGTTCATCTACCTACCTGGGCCCGCAGACGGTTTAGGGACTTCCATGTAGGCCAGGGGAGATTATGACCGGCAGGGAGCTTCCCACTGGGTTGGGTATAATTTGCGCGTAGAGGAAATTTTTCCTACCAGTTTTCAAAGGGCCTTAATTTGACAACCTGTTATCTCTCTCTTTACCCTTACACTTGCACGTTGAGCGATCTGAACAATGCCACAGACAAAGCAATTGAAATGAGCAATTTTTCCAGTATATGAATATTGTACCATTCGACCACAGACATAGTAAAAAATATACACGAAGTGCTGCGAATAATCTAGTGAAGCCAAAAATGTGCTCCTTCGTGTACAACCAGCGCTCGCACACACATTAACCTCAAACCATGCTCACCACTCTCAGTACACATGTCGCTGCATCGTCCAGTAAGCACCGCGAAAGCAAATATCCTTCAGGTGCAGGTGGTTCCTCATGGTGTGTGCGTGAGCGCTGGTTGTACACGAAGGAGCAAAGTTTTTTTTGGCTTCACTATAATTGTTCGCAGCACTTCGTCTATATTTTTTACTATGTCTGTGTATTCGACACAAAAAAGAAGTAGATAATTATTTATCGAAATCTAGGATATGTTTGTAGTATGTTGGTCTGGCACGTTTTCCGACACAATGCGGCAGTATCAATGTGTGACCCATGCTCTTGCGCACATTTACATCTCACTCTATGGCTAACTAGCTGCACAACGCCTCGGCCAATCTATTGTACGGAAATGTCGGGCGATGCACGAAACAATCCAACTTTACCGTAATATCTGCATACAAATGTTTGTGAACTCCGTTTCGGTATGTGATCGCTAATGCTAGCCATCTTTGATTTTGCACGCGGTGTCTAATACTCGCTATCGCAATTATTTTAAATTATTGTATTAAATTGTCATTAGAACTACACATGTATACTAAAGAATCCTGGCGACATGCTAGAGTCTGGCGACATTGATTGTTATTAAAAAAACGAAAATTCGGACTGGTATTTAAATTGATCATTGGTGTCTAAGGATCAACTTTACCTTTTAAAATATTGTTTAAGCCTCGCAATAAAAATTTAATATAATTCATCATTCATAACTGAGCTACTTTTGGCATGACTAAATTGAAAGCTGACTGTACGACGCGTTCAGAAATTATCTCATTTTCAATTATAAAAAAAAAACTTTTTTGTCTTGCCAGATTTGTAGCAGACTGATAGGCAAATAAGCAAGCTAAATAATGGTGTCGATTCTCTTGTTCACGAACTAAACTTATTTTAAACTATTGTTCTCTTTTACTAATAGTGGATACAAGACAGAGATGGCAACAATATTAGTGCTGTCAAATTAGTTTACGTGTAACATTTCTTTGTATTTTAGTCGGCACGTTCCGACATCACGACTAAACGTGTGTATCTACACGTTTGTTAATTCCGACAAATTTAACAGTACTAAAATTGTTGCCATCCCTTTCTTGTATCTAATATAAGTAAAAGAGAGCCATAGTTTATATAAGTTTAGTTTGTGAACAAGAGAATCAACAGCTTTTAAAACTCTATAAACTAAATTAAAAACTTTTTAGCAAAAAATTGAACCGACGAAAACAGAAACTAAAAAGCGAAAAATAACAAATTATGAGTCGGCGCCAAACAAACTTTAAACAAGCAAAGTGCGTGCAAGATGCAAGTGGACGAGCGGAGAACGCATTTTTGGAAAGTTATTGTTTATCGTTGAAAATTTCACATTGTATTTGATGTTACGTTGTTTTTTATTATTTATTTAAAGTAATTTAATGATCTTCGTTGATTGTTTGTTTGGCGCCGACTCATAATTTGTTATTTTTCGTTTTTTAGTTTCTGTTTTCGTGGGTTGAATTTTTTGTTAAAAAGAGTTATTTTAAATTTTTTTGTGGTTAAAATCTAACTCCAGGTCTCCATTATGTTGAAATGTTTAGAACTACATTTATGTGTGCCAAGTTTCAACAGAATCGGTGAACAGGTAAGAATTCAGTGGATGAACAAGCACTCATCCCCTGTTTTCCTACCCTTAGGGATAGATTTTGATTTTGAAATTTAAATGGGACCAACTTCGAGATATACCCTATCCATTAAAAAAAGAGTTATCAAAATCGGACCACTCTGTAAAAAGTTATGCTTGGTCATACATAAAAAAAAAAGAAAAAAAAAGATACGCGTCGAATTGAGAACCTCTTCCTTTTTTTTCGTCGGTTAAAAATAGACTCATGTGGTGACTGGTGAGGAGTTTTTTTTTATAATTGAGGGGACAAACGAGCACTTGGGTCACCTGATGGTAAGCAATCACTGACACCCAGCTCACGTATAAACCCGCCGTATATTAATCCCAGCCAAACCCAACCCGGCCGAGTGCTAGACGGCCTCGGCGCGTTGATGTCTTTTGTTCGCAAATGTTTCCCGCCCCGTAGCACCATTGACTTGAGACCAATTTGGTCTGGCATTACTTTACACGTTTTACAAAACCATGTTACGCCATGTGCTGTGCGTGGACTGGATTCAGTGGGTCTACTCGCATTTGACGGTATTCGATTAATCGTACCATTCATCGCACAATTTGCTACTCCGGTCAACCATCGTTCCCATACCGCATGCCATGATCGTGTTTTGACGTTTGTCTCGCTGTTCTCCGGTCAATTTCATACGACTGCGAACCGTAGCAAAATAATTGTAGTGTCTTTTGTTATGTGCCTAGCTTTACTATGTAGGTATCAGTCGGAACAAAAGTACGTACGAAGAGCGCGAATCGGTAAACGTAGGATAGGACGCCCTCATGCTCAGTAGAACGATGGTATTTGCAAGGTAGCTCGTAACAACTGGATGTGAGTGGCCGAGGATTGATGTCAGTGGCGTGCCATTGGAGAGGCCTATGTCCAGCAGTGAACTAATATAGGCTGATGGTGATGATGAAATCGGATCTGCCGGTGTGTGCACTTGCGTACCAGTACAAATTTAGAACCCGACTAAACTATCGGCCGATTAAAAATCTGCAGTCTGTGGGGCTAATGTCTAATTTCCAAAGGCTGAAACTGTAAAAGAATTTTGGGGAAAAAGTAAGAACTTTAAAATTGTGTCTGCAATCGGTGTTGTTGTGTACACTATACTTCAAAAAATCTCCTAGTCACCTTGATTAGACAAATCCTATATTCTTAATATCTGATATTCTTAAGATTTCTTTTACTTATAACTTTGTAATTACGTTAGTACGTTGGTCTGTAATTTTAGTAGTATAGTTGGACCTACTTGGCACTAATTTATAGTGTTATTCTATAGGTATTCTATTCGTAGAATATTACTGCATTAAAAGGGTAGCCTTCATTATAGATACTGTTTGTAACAAGAGAGAGGGTGCACCTACTCGTACAGTAGGGTGAGTAACTAAGCTGTAGATTATATGTAGGTATGTATGTGAAGTCAATGCCGTTCCTGACAAAAACAGACAGACGGCAAATTTTGTCATTGGAAAGCACGTAATGTAAATTCTATTATTACGGCCTTTTATTTTTCAATTACGAACCCCCGAGCCACCCGCGCTGTCGCCTCGGGGTTAACTTTGCGAGACCCCAAGATATTTTATTCTTTTATTTCTCAGCGTTTGTTTACTTTTATGATTTCCTTTTTTCTGGCAATCGTATACATGAAAACACTACACACCTTTTTTAGTCAGTAGGTATGGTAAAAACGCTACTATTTGGTGACGCATACTTAGAATTGATATTTTTTCATACACAGGAATTTCGTTAAATTCTAGCAAATTATATTTGTTACCGCTTTAATAAATCACATTATTTAAAGATATACGTAACATTTAAGATTGGGGTCTTAAATAAGCTCTGATTCACTCAACAAGCTTTGGAATGGGCTATATACTTACTCGGAGTTTATTTAAGTTCAAGATCAGGAACGAGGAAGTCCATAAGAATTGTCAAAATGGAAATGGTCAGGCCACAGTGCTCGAAGGACAGACAACGCAGCTGGGGAAGGAGGGTTTACGAGTGGGGACCATGAACCCGGAAGCGGAGCGTAAGACAGCCCCAACTAAATGAACAGACAATCTAATGAGGGACGCGGGGAAATGCTGGACGACGACGCGACGCCGACGTTTCCAAATCGTTCAAAGTGGAAGTTTAAAGGAGAGGCCGGGGTTGATGGAAAAAGGCTGAAATGGTGAATCAGCCAGCTAATGCATAACATTTTCCAATGGTTACAGGAAAAGCCGGGTTTTTATCAAAGTTATAACGACACAAATTATCAAAATATTGCTAGAAGAATACTGAGTCTTAGACCCATACCTATTCTAGAACGATGCTCAAGCGTTTTATCTATATGCAAGAACTATGATTCCATACATATCTGTCATTTCTTTTAACGTCAGTGTTTGGAATGACAGTACTTAAATCTAGATTAAGGCTTAAGTTCTGCAATACAGGCCGTAGGATATAACCGTTGTCGAGCAAGTAAACGACCCTCGTAGTATTTGAAAGTGTTTCGTGTTTGTTTTCTAACAATCACAGGAGCGTAATTATAAATCATGTAAGTCATAACAAGGCGTGTTTTAAATTTGTTCACGAGCACTCCATTAAGTCAACACTAGGGAGTCAGGTCACGCGATGCAGAGCGCCAACATGCAGTTATTGCACAATAGTCCAAATACTTTTTACTACGTGGGAAGGCATAAAACATTTCATAAGTAATAAGTGAAAATCATATGAACACGTTTTCATACTTTTTACTTATACCTTCACGAACCTAGTTTATTAAAATCACACTGGTTACAATCGCAGACTGTTCGGATTTCATCGTCATTATATGATAGACTATTTATGACTAAAATCTAAATCATTTGTTTTCTTGCAATAATTTGTATCGTGATCACTTTTTTGTTTACGAAATTACCTAAATTACATTTCACGGTATGTTTGATAAGGTAGATTAAAAATTATAGTTCATATAAACTTCATTTTCAGTAACAAACAGTAGCAGTAGCCATTAGTCCATTGAGAATAATAAATTATTGGCCTGTTTTCACATGTGAAATCACTGTGAATAAAAAGAAACATAAAATGAAATTGAATCATAAGTAGTAATCAATACCATAGACCATAGCTTTGGCTTCGAAGCATAATCAGTGCTCTTTAAAAAAGTTTGACAGTACCTATTGCTTATTTGTATATTTTGAGGTCCAGTTAACAATATTTTGTTGAAAATGAGAAATATAAATATAAGATCTTTACCTATTAGATCTTTTTTTAAATTTGGTCCACTTAGAAAAATCTTTCAATTGTCGTTTTATGTCGGTGTTCTGTAAGTTGCCTGTTGAATGCCTTCAAAATAACGACAAATGATAGCTGGCACGGCTCTATAACCGCGGATACTCGACTCCCTCAAAGCCACTCTACGAACAAATTAAATCATTTCTACTTGGTCTGCGATTGTACGCACGCGATACCCTGAGTTATCATTATAAGGATATATCAAATTTATATTGCTTACTTATTGTCATGTTTGAGATTGTTAGTTTCTCCATTAGTGTGTACTTGAAAACCTAGAAATTGTGTATCTTTATTCTAGTCTTTATTAAAGACATGATTTAACCTTACACCTGAAACAATACAAACTTAAGACCATGATAGCCAGCGGTCAAATGATTGCCTTCCATGGTCCGAGTTAAAACGCGGCCCGCACCTCTGACTTTTCAAGTGCGGGTCAAAATTTGATAATTTGATACCTGCACACCTGAGAGTGTCTCATACAGTTCTCGAAGGTATCTGTAGTCTGCCAACACGCACTGGGCCGCGTGGTTGACTAAGACCTGAAGCCCGAGCCCAGCAGTGGGACAGTAATGGGCTGATGAGTATGATTATGATGAGTCTTATACCTTTTTTTGTTTTCTTTTTTCGTGGGGAAATACTCATAGACGCACTCCGCCCCAGAAGGTGGAGCCAGTGTTGGACTCTTACCATAGAATATATACTAATTGCCGACTAAAACCGCCACGGTGTTCCTCCAACTACCTTTGGCCGGGGGCGTGGGAACTTTCTGTATTCGCACAACCACCCCCGACAGGTCCCGGCCCGCCAAAAGCAGAGCTCCTACTCCCCGTGCGGCCCAACGTCAGTTTCACCCACCTGACAGACGCGCCAATACTATCGTATATTACCTTAAATATCATGTTCTCACATATGATATTTAATACTCTTTTATGTTAAATCACAATAATTATGATTACGTTACTGACCCACCGAATCACTATTTATTCAGCTTCCATGGAGTTTTTTTCCCGTGCTCCAACCTGGTGGGTCCACTTTTTATGGTCACGGTAAATTGGCATCGGTATAATGAGGCTATAGGAATCTTGTGTTCACCAAAATCTTACGGTATGAGTGCGTCTATTAAGTATAAAGTACACAATGTTGTTTTTAGGGAACTTAGTATGAACCGGTCAATACGAGTCGTCAAACGGGCAAGTCACATTTGCAGGTTCATTACGTTACTATACAAGAAATATATTGATGTAATCTCGGAAGAATAAAAAATGGCGGTTGGAATCTCGCTAAGAAAAGTTTGAAGCACTTTGTTTTTTCCTAAACCCAATATAATTTCGACATAATTTTAACACACCAGATAGGTATGGTTATTTTATTTGTGACACTACGACAATGACTACCGTCACACGAGATTTGTTGCGAAACCGCGGCTTTTTGTCTGGATGTGAATTTGTGCGTGCCAGCCCGTACTTTTAAGCAAGCCGTTTTACTATGGGTGCATCACTTTTTGTTTAGCTAGATTCCGTCCGCCTTTTTTTATTCGTCCAAGGATGTAATTGTATGTTTAATCTTAGGTCCTTTTACTGGCATTTCTGTATCTTTGCTTTGATGTAAGGTCGCTTTGAAATCATGAACAAAATCTAACATCATGGATTACATCGCATTCTCGTGTCTAACGGCCAAAATTAATATCCAATCTATCCATGATTTACCCTACTAGAGATAGGAATTTGACAGAAGCTCCATACAAAATATGACAAATTTCTATCTCTAGTAGGGTAAATCCTGGATAGATTGTATATTAATTTTGGTCGTATGTGAACCGGACACCTAAACTTAAATTTAAATGTTGTTATGATCCACACTTATACCGACATTATGAAAACGCTTCAACTAATTCGTGGGTTGCATCAGCATGTCGTGTTCATTCGCAATAAAGTTATAATAGCTATTTCATTTCCTGGTAAGGAAACACACGAGAGATAAACACCATAAACTATGGAAGGACCATGGTGAGTGCAGGAAGGCCAAGGAGGTACTTTCTACAATTGACGGCCGCATTACGAAACAAGCCCTCCGACTGTCAAAACAACAGCTGCGTACAGTCGCAGCCGCTATAACTGGCCACGGGTCTTTTAACAAACATCTCTTTGACATAGGTATCAAATAATGTCATATTTGTGTGATGAACACGAGTGTTTGTGTTGGTCTGGGTGTTTCTTATGTATTACAAGTATGCATTTACGAAAAGTCCATGTGGTGCCGGACTTAAAGAATAGCACCACCCTTATCTCTTCTCATGGGTGTCGTAAAAGGCGACTAAGGAATTCACCAGAGGATGGGCAGCAGCGTTCTCTGAGTATTTAACCAACCAACTGCGATCGCCAACCCGCCTGCCAAGCGTGGCGATTATGGCATATCCCTCCTTAATTGGGGGAGGCCTATGTCCAGTAGTGGACGTCTTTCGGCTGAAATGATGATGATGATGATTTACGAAAAAAAAAAGTTTATAAGTATTATATCCATTGTCTAGTACCCATAGTACAAGCTCTGCTTAGTTTGGGACTAGATGGTGATGTGTAAAATGTCCCAAAAATATTTTTTTATTTATATTTATTATTTTATAGGTGTTACAGACAGCCCACTGTGCAGAGCCTGCATGGTGGAAGACGAGACAGCAGCTCATGTGCTTCTAAACTGCCCTGAGGTCGCCACATACAGAGCCAAGTACTTTGGTAACCCAGGTACTCTCAGAGAGATCATTAGCAACAACAAGGCGTTACTGGCATTTTTGAGGAGTTGGGGTGGATCGAGTAAGTTCCCACCCGTACGCGAAAAATGGGCTTAGACGTGGAGTTGCGGAAACCAGCCCGTTATACTGTACTATACTGTACTAATAGCTATTTCAGCACTAAAATAATAATGTTGCACCTATAATCGTTATCGTGCTCTTTATAGTGGGTTTGAACACCTACGTCGCAGCCGGTGCAAGTGCCGCAGTGCCGTAATGACCGCATATCGAGAGATCCATCGCGTATCTGTTATAAATCTAAACACAACGAGAACATAAAATTTTATTCGAAACGACCACTTGTTAACGTATGTTATCCGTGTGTCGTGCAATTTCACAACGAGCCGCGCCGGATCACGTACTCTGAAATCCACGTTCAGAACATAAACTATTTACCAACTATTCAATATTCAATACGCGATTGCAAAATACGCCAAATTATTGCATTAGTAGCGAACAGGGATTCCCGATATTGTGGTTCAGCGATCGGTAGTCGGCGCACCGCGATATGCGGCATAAATAATTTAATAATTCGCAATACGGAATTTACCATACGAAGTGTCGTACCGTTCGTCTGCTTCGTATTCAATATGAGTATTTGATTCTCATACTACTGTCGCATTGGGCAACGTTCAAGCGGCGAGTTTTCCCCGAACAAAACGATAGCTTCCGTGCCGCGTATAAGGTTTATTTTGATAAAGAGATGAGTGCTTGGCTTGGATCTTTTCAAATTGCATGTGTTGATATGTAGGTGAATAAAGCACGTCTGTACATTTCAATATCGGGAACATCCGTGTTATACGCGTGACCTTGCAAATCACAGCCTGCTTTCCAAACGACTTCACAGAATCGTCGATCGGCGTCTGTATTGCGCGACCGTCACAATGTTTATAGAATATTTTATTAGTTCGTTCTATTGTCGAGTTATTTAAGCAATGATATGTCAACTGCTATGAGAATTATTAATGACTATATTTTTATTCCTGAGGCGTATTTTCAATCATTGTCTCGAAACATATTTTATTGTCATGGGAATGTTTTTAATATAACAGAATATGAGTACATAATTTATTTTTACTACGTTTCTGAATTCAAAAAGCGTATTTGGATCTTACTACCTAAAGTTAGGTACAGTGTTGAGATAAAATCATCAAATCTTTATTTACAATCACCCTATATGAACCTCCGTGTGCCTACAGTAGCAACACAGAGATTGGGTCAGCAGATAAAGGTACGAAAACAACTGCCAACAAATAGTGTATTACTGTGTGTTGACCTGCTTACGCGACAGTCTGAACTCATATGAGTGGCTCCCGTTAGCTACGTGAAGCAGATGTTGACGTTTGCTAGCTCATTTCTATTCAGTAATGATTGGGTCGTTTAAAGCCAGGTCGACGGCGCGGCTCTTCGCGGTCATGTCCGCGACCAGCGACCAGCCGTTCCCAAGGTCGTAAACGGAATCGTGATAATATGGTAGCTAACCGTGTTTCAGATTTATGCTACCCACTGTCTATAATATCATCCTTTGAATGCTGATAAGACGGATCGGTATAGTTTAATGTCACGAATTCTGTTGTGACATGTTTGCGACAATGAGAAGGGATCCACTGACCGTCGCAATGAGTTGTAGTGCGCTCGCACAACTATGTGGAAATTGGAATAACTTTCGCATTTCCAGTGTTTTATATTTGTCACGTTCGTTTGACTATAAGCACCAACATTTGAGACTTTCTTTTTTTGCAAAAAATATTCTTATTTTTCTTAAGCTACACGTGCATTTATCAATGTATGTTTTGTATGTTCTAATTGGTGCAGGATTGTAGTCGTCATATTTAAGCAAATCGAATTTCTTTAACTATAAATTCATCAAGCGAGTCATTAAAATTTAATTCTTAGATAGAAGTCAGACCCGAAATAAATATGGATAAGGGCATGAGGAAGATGATAGAAGTCAAACAATCCGGACAGAAAAGTTATGAACATAAAAAATACGGCTCGGATAAATCTCGCTCACGTTAAAAGCTCTAATATAACTTCATATCTTAATTACTGCAATAAAAGTATACTTCTCTAAGAACCTCATAACTTTGTCTGTAGTGAAAAATAGGATGACAAAAAAATCTTCATAAAAGATAGGGGCGAGCAGTCAACAAATTGACCGATGCCTATACTAGCCCCGATAGCGGCCGATCCTACCCACAGACTCGCTCTTCTCTTGATAGTGTATGCCTTTAATAAATTATACACTTTAATAGATTCTTAAAGTTTTGTCCTTCGTCACTTAAGACCAGAAAACTAAAGATAAAGAAAGCCGCAGAAAAAATATTGAATGGCTTAACGAATTCATTCTGTATTTCATCTGATTTCTCAGTGCATCTTGCTAAGTATCGAGTCGTGCTAACCCTTCTAACCCTAAGGAAAAGAATGAATAAAATAATCAGAGCCGCCTGGGTCCTGAGCAATTATGTGGAAATTTCCTGACAAATACACGTTATTGGTGAGGAGTGGGACACGGTAGCAGCGCCGAGCGTGGTGCGGTGCGGTGCGGTGCGGCGCGGTGCGGCGTGCTGTCGCCTAATGAGGCCGCTTGCTTCTTTTATTTATGTGACAAATGTAAATTGTTGGGTGAATCTTTCACGAATATTTAGTGCGAGAACGGTCGGTTACACGCCGTGTGAATATTCAAGTACGCACTTTTCTAATCACGGATACATTGTTGCGAACACGCCATAAAAATGTCATACAATGTGGATTAGTAACATTTAGGGAAAACCGAAATGTGTGATTCGCGACGATAAGGTTCCGTGACCGTGTGATATAATTTGTGTAAATATCGGGAACAGTCGAGTGCGGTTACCTATCTAAGGATAATAAATTTATCTTTTACGGACCTCGTACATGTAGATATACCTAGACGTGCATAGAGTTTACAAGTTTAGAACGTGTACACTAAAATTTATGTTTGAAAGATTTGTTCGCCACAAATAAGGTTGTCAGCGTGTGTTATCTAAGGGATCGTTAATTAATTAGAGAAATTGAACGACCGCCGCGGCGCACGGGGACCAATAACTCGCAACCCGCCTCGTATCATAGCTTCGCTCGCCTTTATTTATTTTTACCACTCACGTAAGCAAAATTGAATTCGAATAGGTCGTGGACATGTTCATGTAAAGCGCAACACTTATTATGTACGTTTTGACATTTAAATGTAGTATAATGATGACAACCTACACTCCTGAGTTGTAGCTCATTTATTCAAGCGGGTGATCGTCCTACATGTTTACGAGTAGGTAGGTAAATATTTATAGATTTTAAGGATCTTCCAAAAATAGGTAAGTGACAACTTTAAAAAACTAAGTACTTATATATGTAGTTATTTGGTACCAATAAAATAAACTAAATATTAAACAGTCAGGTTGGTAAATTACTGTTGAATGCAGTCCCCCATGTCGCTGTGTCTACATTGACAAGGTGTGACAGTGGTTACATGTCCTTATCACCACAATCAACCACAATGAAAATGCTAATGATGTTGTTTTGAACGACGAAACTTACTGTGTCGTCACTTGTCTTTTCAGCTAACATATTATCCCACTGCGACACTGGAATTACGATATAAAACATTATTTAGACCGGCTGCCGAATTGCGTAACTCACTCGCGATCGCAATCAATAGGATTTCAATGTTCATTGCTCCGTGTGTTTTGAAAATTCGTCTTATCGGCTACTATGTACCACGCAATGAATGTTGTTATCATTTCAAAATGAAAGCTAATGTCAATGTCAATGCATTACACAATTACCCCACGGCTTATTTTGACATTGAGTTAGACAGATTAACAAGAACATTATTTATACTATTTACAATCATCGTACTTTGGAACATACTTAACGCGAATTTTATAGAAAGATCAAATGGCCACTATGACAAAAACATAAATAAACAGTGATGTATATAGGTACATTTAGAACTTTAGCAGAGACAACAAAATAGCCCAATAAAATGGCGGAGCATAGACAAAACGCTACAATAACATCAGAACGGGAACGAATCGCCAGTTTACGACATGAGCGCAACGACCGACTGCTCTACAAATGAATAAGCCATCTGCTCTAATAGCTGCAATTAAACATGGTCGTACGAGCCGCCCAGGCCCTTACTATACATTTGGATATAAGAATCAATAAAAACTATAAGACGAATTGTAATTATATCATATATGTAACGCCAAGCAAAAGGGAAGACTGCAGTTGCAGTTGTTGTTTAAACAACATGGTTGTCCATAGTCAGCCCGATTTGCATCGGTATGTCACAAATGCTGCACTATCTTAAATTGTTATCAAAAGTCGTTGACATCGCCGTGTCTAAGATAATGTACTGTAAAGCTTTTTTATAAGCTGTCAAGTTGCTCTATATAGGAGAACTCTTATGGGACGAATGCCTGTTTTTTGAGTCCATTGGCCGCAGACACGATCAAGTAAACCATTCATATATGGCGAACTGTCATAATTAAACTTAATAATGAGGCTCCATCGATATGTTTTTGTCGATACCGAGAATCATCATAACTTAACGTCATGTCAGTTCGATGAGCACCATCATGTATGATATTTAATGATTACCATTATGTTGAGATTTCCATACAATGGTCCAAGTATTAAGAATTACAAGGAAATAGTTAATGGCACTTTTGATGTGTTGATTTTGTACAGTCAACCTAATATCAGTCATCAGTGGTAACACTTAAATAACAAAACCGGCCAAGAGCATGTCGGGCCATGCTCAGTATTATAGGGTTCCTTAAGTAGGTGTACAAACGAATCAAATCGAATATTAATCATGGCTATTTTAGTTTTTGCAATAATCGACAGCATTCGTGACTCAGAGCGTGTTGTTAGTAGCGCCATCTAGCGATAAATTCAAGAAGCCAAATTGAAGAAGTCTGTCATGTCAAAGTTACTTTTTGTGATTTTTTCAAATAGAAAGTAGCTAAAGGAGCATTATTTGCCATGATAATTTTTCTCTAAGGTCAATGACCTTTGAACTAGGACGTTTTAAGTATTTTTCAGTTTTCTGTCTATAACTCAAAAAATTATAATCACATTATACGCAAAATAATTTTAAAAGAGAGTTTTTACAAAGGTCTATCAATGTGAAAGATTATATGTTTCTACGTTGCATAGTTTAGAAATGGCAGGGGGGGGGGACACATTGCAAGCCACTTTGGCGGGCTATATTTCGCAGATGGTACACCTGATAAAAAAGTGATGTATGAAACATTACCTTCATTTTAGTAGACCTATTCAATGATATGCCACACGAGGGGGTGCAGCGAAAAAAAATTTATTTTCCCCATTTCACATGTATGGGCGCCACCCCTAAAGAACGTAAAAACAATTTTTTTATTCTTTTAAAATTGAGATCTATATGCAGACTATTTTTAACAAAATTTCATTTAGTTATGTTTATAACTGTAGAAGTTATTAAGCTGTAAAGGATTAGGACAGACGGACAGACGGACGGACATGACGAAACTATAAGGGTTCCTTGTAGGACTGCGGAACCTTAAAAACCACCCTTACTGCTTATGAAATAAACACACTGTCAGGGTCAAACTGTTGCCACTGACGTGAGGTCGCCTGTAACCTTCTTTAATTAATATTATAAATGTGAAAGTTTGTGAAAATGTTTGGATGTTTGGACGTTTGGATGTTTGTTACTCAATCACGCTGTAAGGTCTGAACCATAGAAATCTAACAAAAAGGTAACAGAAGTGGTGAAAGGCGCGTGAACTTGTCGCCGCGTGCAAGCGTCTTGCAGGACAACAGTGCGCGAACCGTTTGCTTGATCATCACTTCATGAGTGCTGTTTTGGACGCGGAGTCATTAAAATTGTATTTTGCAGCATATATAAGCGTGAACCATCGTCGACCGCACCATCGCTTAAAATCAGGTGAGGTGGCGGACAAACGCAAGCCCCTTAAGAATAATAAAAATAAAAAAACTAGCAGCGATTTTTATTAGGCTTAATTTATTTTGAATTGAATGCTAGAAACATGGTGAACGTAATTGCGTATTTATGTGTATGTAGCGGCGAATAGACGAAACGCGTTCCGTTATTAAAAGACAGTAGATAACATTTCTATTACTATACAATTTAGATTTATATACAACGTGTATCAGAAATGCGTGGTCATATTTGAAGAGCTTATTCAGGGGATACTATCGAACAACTTTTACTATGGGACCAACCCTGAAATCGCGAAAAAAAAACAGCTGATCCTTACATTTTGTCGAGCGACATCGATGATTTAGTAGGGAAAAGCTGATATTTTTTTCGGGATTTTAGGGTTGGTGCCATAGTAAAAGTTGTTCTATGCTATGCCCTGAATGAGCTCTTAAAATATGACCACGCATTTCTGATACACGTTGTATATGATATATGAACGTATTTGGATGAAATTTGGCATACAGATAGAAAATAACCCGGATTAACATACAGGCTACTTTTTATCCCGGGAAGATAAACAGTTCCAAGATAAACAGTGATATGCGCGATAAATGACATCCACGCGGGCGAAGCCGCGGGCATAGGCTATAATCTATAATTTATACAAACTATAGGTACTGCAGTATAGATACCTAGCTTTCCCTAATTTAATATCTAACCGAGTTTTAAATACGTCCTCAGTAATTAAGATGATACTTAGTTTTAAAGTGTGACTCGCGTCCTGTGAATTTTCCTGAGTGTTGGAGCTTAAGTGATTTTCTCGTTTCTGTGTAAGTTACATGTTATTTAGAATATTAGGCAATAGGCATGTATCATAAAGTTAGGTATAATGTTTTGAATAGGTGTGTTTAAAATGAAGACACATAGGTACTAAATCTCATCACATCGCATTATATTAATAAATGCGATTTTTTTTGAAGATGTCTGGATGTTTGTTATTCAATCACGCCTCAATAGCTGAACTGATTTAAATGAAATTTAGCACATAATTATATACCCTGGATATATTATTATAACCTGGATTAGCATTTAGCATACTCTTTATCCCAGAGGTTCTCGCGAGATTATTAAAAAACTGATATCTACGCGGACGAATCCCAGGCAACAGCCTAGTGCTATTCCATGAAAAAGCTCATATCATAGAAATCTAAATAATAAGGTAATAGAAACGGTATCTACTGTCTTTTACTACAGGAACGCATGTCACCGGTTTTCCGCTACCAACACATAAGTACGCAATAAAATAAAATAAATAAATATAAATATTTTTGGGACATTTTACGCATCACCATCTAGTCCCAAACTAAGCAGAGCATAGTACAACTATGGGTACTAGACACTGGATATAACACTTAGATACTTTTTTTTTGTAAATACATACTTAAAATACATAAGAAGCACACTTGACCAACACTCAGGTTAATCACAGAAATATTTGTGTCCTGTGGGAATCGAACCCACGACCTCGTGATCAGTCTTACACTCGAACCACTAGACCACAGAGATCGTTACGCTTACCATGATTCTAGTAAATAAATTAAGCCTAAAAACAATTTCGCTGTTAGATGTGCTGCAAAACACAACTTGATCTGATGACCTCATGAATGATCAAGCAAACGATTCGCGCACTGGTGTCCTATGAGACACCTGCAGGGTCCTCAATCTTAGAACATATAATCGGGTACAACAGCTTTTACAATCAATCAATCAAAATGTTGATTTGTGTACACAGGTAATTTTGGTGTTAGGTACATTATAGGTAGTCTCTCTGTGTGCTGCCACAGGTGGCATACACATATTAACAACCTCTGTGGTCTAGTGGTTCGAGTGTCGGACTGCTGATAACGAGGTCGTGGGTTCGATTCCCACAGGACACAAATATTTGTGTGATGAACATAAGTGTTTGTGTTGTTCTGGGTGTGTTGCTTATGTATTATAAGTTTGTATTTACAAAAAAAAAAAAAAAAAGTATATACGTATTATATCCATTGTCTAGTACCCATACCACAAGCTCTGCTTAGTTTGGGACTAGATGGTGCTGTGTAAAAATGTCCCAAAGATATTTATTTATTTATTTATTTTTATTAGTACTTAATTAATTAAACATATACAATGCTGTAAAAAAACATTGTACTTCAAATGCTTGTAGATAACAGGTAAGATGGTGGTTTTTAATTTAGTAGCATTATATTTGTTACTGTTACGGACTAAAAGTAATAGATGGCAGGTTTTACAAATTTAAGGAACGAGATATTATAATAGTTTATTCAATATTCGATAGATGTCGCTACATGACCCCATATTTGATAATTGCTCCAAAGAGATTAAGATTTCATTTCACGAGATAATTGTACTGATTTTTCACCAAATATTACAATAATAAATAAGTATCTATTTCAAAGCCATTTTTGTTGATTTTGGAATATTAAAGTATTCTACTTTTATTGATTTTGACTGGTTGATTATAGTGCTAAAACTCGCAGGTAAGAAATTAGTGTTGGTAGCAGTACGATCCAGGGAGTCTACTCGCGTTTGACGATATTCGATTAATCGTGACATTCATCGCACAATTGCTACTCCGATCAACTATCTTTACGATATCGCATGCGACAATCGTGTTTTTGACTCTCGTTTTCCCTACTCCGGTCAATTATCGTTTAGACGAACTGTTGAATTTGACAGCGAATTTGTCGTCAATTTAACCTCAAATTATGCGACTGCTCAAGAGGACTCTTTTGAGTATCGTAATCATTTTTATTATTTATTTTAGTAGTTATTGAAAGTAAAATTATGAAAGTACTGTGTTATTTTTGCAGTGTTTACGTGTCGAACCATGTTGGACAGTGTTATTGTGATATTTATTATAGATTTTAACAAAACCAAACATTCAGTTATGTAATGGTGCGATTGATTTTAATTGAGGAAGTTCTTCGCGAAGAGGCCTTCGAAAGAAGCAGAAGACGACGTACAAGCCGTGTATTATGCTTCGTGGAGAAATATTTCACATCCGTGCAAATCTTGAATAAAATTTAATGTGTCAAAAACATTATTGTTTTACTAAATTATTCAATCCTAGCTGTGCCCGTGACCCAGTCCGTGTGGAAGTTGCAAAAACATCATGTCGTAGGTATTCATGAACACAATAATCCCATTCAGTCCAATACAAATTCAATTACAATAATAATATTGTGAAAGAAGCAAATGACTTTGTGTTAGTTATCATACATTATCAGTAGGTAGAGACTGATATTTAGTTAGTTACCTATATACACAGACGATTACAATACTCATAGAACTACCTATATTAATTATATTTTCACGATATAATCATATTGTGAGGTTAACGCCATCTAGTTGTATTTTTAGTCACTGTTCGATGTCAAAAACCACAAGTATTAGTCAAACAAATTGAGTTACTACCACTATGTAAGGAATAGTATGATGTTGAACAGCTTTTAAAATTGGTCGGATAAGAATAGAATTTTCAAGCAAGTCTCCGTAAAAAAGGTTTTAGTTAAAATAATTAATTTTTGAAGTTCTATGGTAACGAAATCAAATTTAAATAAGTATTTTTAATGAATGTGTATTTTATATTGTTTTAAAACAACTTCAAAACAAAAACCGATACTTACCGATTAATAAAATGGCAGTACGTTACCTGTGACGTTACTATACATTCATTCAGATTGACTTTGCATTCGTTCACGATGACTTGTCTATGCCTGCGAGGGAATCAATCGTTTACGACGATGAACCGTAGTAGGTACATCTATCGTTCGTCGTGTACGTATCGGACGGAACGAAAGTTCGTTTATCGTTGAACGGGAGTAGATCTCCTGCGGTCTGATTAATAAACGTACGTAGGACATTGGTTCGATCCTCAAGAAGCGGTTCTCTTTTTGTATTTTTAGATTAGGTGATGTACTAACAGTAGTTTCACACTGAAAGTGTCAGATGGCGCTAGTAACCGGTTACCTGTTTTGTAGTTGAAGATTGTTCTCTATTTCAGTATATTACAATGTACTCTGTGGACACCTGTACGCGGCGACATGTTCACGCGCCTTTATCACTTGTATTACCTTATATTATTTTGACTTCTATGGCTCACATGTATTTCTCTAAGTGGAAAGCTCGTAACACAATTCTCCTCTTTATTCCGAGATGAGCATGTAAGTTTCTGCGGTTGGCTGTCGTACATTTTTGTAAGCGAACATTCAAAATCACAATGGCGGTTCTGGCGGAGTGGCAGCGGGTAAGTAAACGCGGTGTCGGTTGCGTGTGCGCAGGCTGCGGCAAGCACTGAGCCGCTGCTTGCTGACCCGTAATTGCCAAGTATTTTATTGCACTATCTCAGAAGTTTTATGTCATTCAATCCTCGACTCTTAATTGAATAAGCGACATGAAATTTACAACCGTCATACGTTTAACTCGTCCTAGTTAAGAATCTTTGACGTTTTGCGCGTTTTCTCTGTGTGCGTGCATTAACTTCGGGGTTCCGTTTCAGTGCGTGCTAAATTAAATGCCTCTTATACATTTCACTTAAATCCTTTGCGTGTACGATTCATTAAGATGTTCATACCTATATATTGGTAATCTTTATTTTATTAAAATTGTTACCTGTGTCCAGCAATATATTTGTCTACGTAGACATAGGTACTTCACTACAGGTAGGTATTATTTGAAACGTCATGAAAGCATTTAAGGGAATCAAGTAAGTAGTTACTAATACGTATTGGTATGTGTAAAAGCTTTAGTTATTAATCTGAGGTGTAAACAACACCATTTTGTCAATTTTGGTTGTCACTCCAGTTTGGTTTACAGATGTATGGAAGAAAAAGACATGCTGCGCCAACCCCAAATAGATTGGGATAAGGGCAGGAGGATGATGCTGATGATGACTCCAGTTTGGTTTAATATTTTTTTCAGTGAACCCCAAGGAACTAAAAAGCATAAAAAAACTTTGGTGAACCCTGTTTCCATAAAGTACATAAATCATAAATACACGACATGTATGGTGACACTGACATTTGACTTTACATAACTTGTCATGATTTATTGGAAGAGTGTCAGCAGCCATCAAGTTGAAAAATGTCAGCTTCTTATTTATGTGTTCTAATAAGACCATAAATATTGATTTTAATTGCGCGTCACGAGTCAGCGATGACAGGCCCCATAACCAGTAGGTAATGGACGTAGCTCGACGTGACCATGCCCCGTGTGAATATGGACCACGATAATATCATTATCATAATCATTATTTTGATTCATCGTATACGATTGCACGGAGCATGTATTGTATTATAATTATAATGATTGTGTTATTTGTCAGAACTGCCTTGGTCTAGGCTAGGCAATAACGTGTTCAACCACAGATAGTGAGGTCCTGGGTTCGATTTCCGTGTCAGGCAAAAAGTATATTTGATTTTGATTTATTAATTTATTTCTTCAAAAATAATAATTTTAACATAAGTATTTTAAACTTTCGGAGATATACTTGACTATCACTCTACTTGTTTATTAGGATTTTTCTGTCAAGAAAATTATCAGTAGCAGCCCGGAGTCAGGAAGTTGGCGTTGCTATGCCCCCATGCCTCGGAGAGCACGTAAAGCCTCCGGTCCTGCGGCTGATCTCTCTCCGGTCGTGTGAAATTGCCATCCCATTGCATTATGAGTGTGGGAATAGAGAGTGCAGCTCTGTTTGCGCACATACTGGTGCACTATAATATGTCCTGTGCATCTGCCATAGACCAGTAAGCTTCAAGACTTGCCGCCGTTATGATTGGCCGGCTCAAAAGTTTGGTGGTATGATTCCTTATGATTGGTGCCGCTCGCTGACTGAGTGACGTTCCGATTGGCGGAGGGACGTATGATATGCAGTGGTAGAGCATATGCGTTGTGACCGGGGGTGTCCAGTTAACCGGCGTCTAGAGGCTTACTGGTCTATGGCATCTGCACATCTACTACGGAGACTAGCCATCTGGCTATTCAAAGTCAAAGTCAAAAGTTTTCATTTCGAATAAGCATTTCAAAACGCACATGCACTTTCAAAACGTTAATTATGAATCTAGTTGCACGGTTCCAAAAAGTTGGTCCTATGGAGAAGAGCCGGCAAGAAACTCTCATCTAGTTTCCGTTGAGATTGGCCTTTGTGACCGATATTTGGCCAGGAGGGCATTATTTGTCAGAAATTAAAAAAGAAGAACAATCTGACGGCAATTTTTTTTTATTAGGTATATCTGGCAAATAAAATAATTTATTTGCCAGAAATACTCAAATTGACCGTAAGTTGGGCGCGAAAACTAAACATTTTGGCGTACTGGCGTAGTAGAGCTTCTTGTGAAGGAATTCGCCAGGGAAAGTATCAAAGTACTGCCGGATGTCGATAGGCGGCGGAGATTGCTTACCTTTACTATAAGGTTATAATTATTATTTAATATAAGGTTTTGCTACCTTACTTATAAGGTGACATGCTTGCTCGTTTGCCGCCCTAAGTTGTAAAAAAAGTTGCATCACTGTTCTGTAGTGTAATTGTGTAATGCACTCACAATGACAATAGCTTTCATTTTGACATAACAGGAATATCCTCAGACCAAAAGTACAAGATATACTTATTCTTTTGGTCTGAGGCTGTTCCATACATTTTGATCGAGACAGATAAGTATCTCCTTATTATCCATACGGAAGAGCAGATTTTTTTTCATGGTTTCAGAGTTGGTTACATAGTAAAAAATCCACTTAGTGTAACATTTATTTTATTTATTTATTTATTAAATATATGCACACCCTGAGAAATAATAACAAAATACCTACATGGAAATAAATAGTACAAAGGAACTGCTTATTTCTTTAAGAAATTTCTTCCAGCAGACCTGCGAGAGGAAAATTGTGTGTCAAGTAATACTAATAAATATACCTATAATCCTACATATATACTCATACATAAACTAATATATAACGCAAAATTAATATAGTATAAAAATAATAAACATAGCCTAGGTATACCTACACAATAACAAAATATAAATCATACATAACATTGTTGCGTACCTACAACCTATGTGGAATGTGGATGTGGAAAGATAAATGCTCTTTTACACGTTTTTTGAATGTGGAAACAGTTTAACAGTCGCGTATCTCAGGCGGAAGCGAGTTCCACAACCTAACCGCGTGCACAGATGAGGAGTAGGAGTAGAAGTCGGTTTTATGGGATGGAAAATTGAGGATGGTTTTAAGATGCGACCTGCAGCGTGCATAAGGAGGACGAGTGTAGGAAAAGCGTTCCCGCAGGTATGATGGGGGTGTCGGATTATGCAGGATATTAAAAAGGAGACGAGTGTTCTTGCGAAGACGAATCGGGAGACACTTACCTAAGAGTTTTTCGAAAATCAGAGACGTGGTCGTACTTTCTAAGAATGAAGACAAAACGGATACACAAATTTTGCAACCTCTCAAGTTTATTTAAAAGCTCCTCAGTGGCATCCAAATAGCAGGCGTCAGCATAGTCTTTAATATAACATCATCAAAAACTGCTAGAATATGCACAGTCAAGAGCACACTATCGTCGACCGCACCATCGCTTAACATCAGCAGATCTTGTCGTAATTAAAAACATTCAAAATGTAGTTCCAATCTGATCTCAATGCCTTAAATCTCAATATCCTGACGGTAGATGTTTCTGATTAACACAAATCACACTCAGATTAACCTAATTGACACAAATAAACGGCAAACAGGAACATCTACTGCCAGGATATTGAGATTTAAGGCATTGAGATAAGTTTGGAACTATATTGTGAATGTTTTTAATTATGAGAATTGACCTTCAGGGAGGTGTTGGCATACAGGCTAATATTTATCCTGGGAAGATATTAAAGTTCCTGAGAACGCCAGCATCTTTCTGCTATAAACCGAATTACCTACACGCGGGCTAAGCCGCGAACATAGCGACGCCGACGCCCCCACTGAATAAAATGGTACAGTCCGTTATCATTTTACGTTATTATTATACCATTTTATTCGGTGGGGGCGTCGATAGCCTGGTTAGCAATGAAAAAAAATATCTAAAAATAACATAACATAACATCACGCCTGAATTTCCCCGAAGGGGTAGGCAGAGGTGTATAGTTGATACACCCACATTTCGCCAGTTATGTTATAAGTCCCATGTAATAGGGGGTGAGCCTATTGCCATTAACCGGCCACAAATCCAGACTCCGGACTGCTACTGAGAATTTCCTAATGAAAAAACCCAATAACACTTTGCCCGACCCGGGAATCGAACCCAGGACCCCACGCTCAGCAGTCGCGCTTGCAACCACTAGACCAACGAGGCAGTCAATATTATATAAAAATAATATAATCTAAAATCTTTTAAAAATCATTGCTAGTTAGGTGATATTGTATCTCCCTATGGGACTGGTAATTACTGCGTGATCAATAAAAATCAAGTTATTAAAAATCTTTAATTTCATACTGTCATCTATCTAATCACAGTTTTCGCAAAAAAATATCCATACTATAATGTCCCGATCGTAAGTATAACCTGATTCACGAAGATTCGTACAGGTAGGTATGACATTTGTGTCCCAGCCAGGCTTCTAATAAAGGGCCAGAATGTAAAGGAGCATCTTGGCCCGGTTCACCCAATTAAAGATGAATCTCCCCGAGGATCATGTGACAACAAGTCCTGATGAAATATAACCAACTTGTCTCCAACAGACCGAAGTGTCAAGATACTTGAAACAATTGTATTTGTTTCTGAAAGTATTTTTTTGAGATTGGTGTGTAGGTATTAAGAGGCTGACAACACCTAAAAAATCAGACCTCTGCGGTCACTGTCGTTTCGTACAGAACTTAACGAGAGGCAACGAGCCGAGGGACGTCGGATACGCCGCTCAACTTGAATGGAAATTAACATTTTTTTTTTTTAAATTAGAAACTAATAGCTTATTTGAAAAACAGAAACAACAAATGTTTAGATTATTGTCTTTCTCAAATGTTTTCTTAATTTTATTTATAATATTTAGTAAATAATAGAGATTGTTTGCTTTAAAGCATGTTTTAAGAGGTTAGTTTACAATTCTTTTCTATCGAGAAAACTTCAAGAAAACGTGTTTTGGGCACAATACAGTTTCAGAAAATACGATCAAGATTAACATATATTTTTTTCACTGCCACAAACTGAATAGACACAGCTAAAAATGTTTTTAAAAGAAGCCTATTTGGGGTATTTGGCTGTTGTCAGCGTCTTAATAAGTATACTTAATTATTATTTTCAAATTTGTAAAGAAACTACTGGATATTTAACAGTGTGGTTAAACAAAAATATGTAGATACTGAAATACCCATTTCCATATTATGTAGTGTTATTTTAAAACAAGCGTTAAACACTTTCTCCACCATGTTCAAATGAAAATACATGATCATAAAGAAACTACTGGATATTTAACAGTGTGGTTAAACAAAAATATGTAGATACTGAAATACCCATTTCCATATTATGTAGTGTCATTTTAAAACAAGCGTTAAACACTTTCTCCACCATGTTCAAATGAAAATACATGATCATTCATTATCATTTCAAGGTAGAAGTATCAAATCCGTTCAGTCTACATATAAGGATTTGCTAACATCCAAAATGGGACTGACATACCAACGTAGGCAACATGCTGTACGTTATATATTGCAGTATGAACTATCGTATTTTTATTATAATGAGCATTAAGAATCGCTCCCGCGTCCCAAAAAAGGCTGAATATTTGATGGGTCGGCTCATATTTTACTCTCATCCCGTGAGCCGACAGCAGACATATAAATCAAAGGCATGTTTGCAAAGAAGGCGACCGCTCCGCACGTCTCTGTAATTGCCGCAAAAACACACATTGTGTGATTTTCGAAGACGTTGGCAAATTTCCGAATAATGTGACCCTGTCGTCCGTACCGTTACCTCATGGAGTACTTCTGTCACCGCATCTGTGGCTGTTGATTTCGTTCAATGTCTTAATCTGATATTCCAAAATTCTAAATACACATCGGCTTATACGTAGTACCTACTTAATTCGATTAAAGATGTCTTCGTCTGAGACCGTTTTGAGCAGGATAAAGATGCGGCGCAGAGCAACAGGTAGGTTATAGTTTGTTGGTCGAGAGCTGATTAGCAAGGCCCTGCGCCGATCTCTCAATGGCACAGAGCTCGCTCTCCAGTGCGTCATAAATTTCCATTGATTGGATTAATCTGATTTGGATGTCAATTTTGTAAGGAAAATACAGGCTCTTTATAAGAGAATACAATCATGATGCTTCTGAGAGTTCATGTATTCAGATCTCGATACATAACAAATATATTGGATCAGTCAAGTCAATATACATCTTGTCGTATACACGCTTAACATTTGGTTTTTTATCCTTGTGCAAAATAGTGAAGAAAAATCAAAGAAATGTAGACACTGAATACTGTGCAAAAGATGAGAAGATTAAGTGGATGAGTTTTACGAATCTGTTGGTAGATGTTTTGGATGCGGAAGGCGCAGAATCGGTCGTTGTAGCGATGCTTGGAGGAGGCATATGTCCAGCAGTGGACGTCTTTCGGCTGAAATGATGATGATGTTGATTGGTAGATGTTATGTTTTGTTTGACTCATACTCTATCAGAACGGCAAAGTTCATTCAGTCACACTTTTTTTTATTGATAACACTGGAGTAGATGTTTGATCTAATCAGTTAAATGAATGCAGGTGAGTTGATTGCATAAAAACTGGGTATTAAAACAGGAAGGTGGTGATCGAGCGCGCACATCCCGTATGCGCACCCGGACACTGCATACTGTGAGCTACCTGTTTATTTGCTTTAGCTTTTCCAGTTATTATGACATGTACAAACCACTTTTTACTGGAAATATTCATTTACTAGTATCGAGCCATAATGTATTATCGCTACACACACTCATCCATTTCTGTGCTACACACCATATATATGATGTAAAAGACATTCACTCATAGTAATCTGAGCATAGCGGCGCGGGCGCAGTAACGGCAGCGGTGCATACTTTGACAGCAATATGATTGAATTATGCAACGTCAGTCTAGCAGGGCGGTTGATATAATTCATTGGAAAATTTATAGGCATCAGCTGCGTGCCCTCAGTTTCAAACGAGCATATTTCCCACGTCAATTTTGATTGCGATATCATAGTGAACGATGACATTTGAGTACGTACTAATTTAACCCCACAAGAGCGGCTGAGCCGGTGCGCTATCTGCTCATAGATACAGAGTCGTGTTTGCAATACAGCAAATTTCTCCTTATATTTCTAGGCAGGAAAGTCTATTTTTCAAGCGGTCGCGCCGAGGAGGTAATCACGCAATGCTGGCCTCTTAGCGCTGAGTAAACAAATCTTCGACATTGTATCTGTTCGCCTTAACTCTCTTTATTCAAAGGAACATTGTCAAGAGAAATGTACGATTATTGTAGTGTTTTCTTATGGATTGCATTACGAAAATATATAACTCGTGGGCTACGCTAAGGAGGGTTTCACTATCTTTGATTTCATGTTGTTTATCAATTCGAACAGGCCAATAGACATATTCGCTCTGGCGTGCCTAATCTATGTCTGCGCTCTTTACAAGATCCACGATTACCGCGGAGTTAATAATAAAACCTTATAAGGCAGCGGTACTCTAAGTGTGTTTCGCGGAACCCTAGGGTTCCGCGATACCCCTGTAGGGGTTCCGCAAGAATTTAGAAAAAAAAAAAAAACACCTCTCTCTGGTCACTGGTCGAACGTTTTGAATCCGCCCGCCGCGCGTATACTTGTGAGCGCGCAGTCCCTTTGATAAAAGCCGCCTCTGAATTAGACGCTATAGTTGTGAACAAGCGACTTTCGGCTCTATCTTCAAAAGCATAAAGTCGAGATTGTTTACAACGCATTTTTTTGTATTTATATTTTTATTTCCGCTTTTTGTTTATCAAAGGCGCCGACTCGAGTATTTTTGAGAATGTTCGAGTTCGAGTCTAGGACTAAGTATAAAAGCGCTATTATATAAAAAAAGTCGCGCCTCGTCAGTCAGTTGACGATTAGCGTTCGGAGCGATAAGTTCGTACCTACCTACTTACAAGCTGGCTAGCCTGCTGCCTTCTTGTAAGTTCTACTGCCCGCTGTATTCTGATTGTATCAGTTTTGTACATTTCTTCTTTGGACTAAACTTTGTCTCATAAACGCAGTAACGATTGTGCATTATTTTGACCCTACCATCCTGACGTGTAACATTATTAATAAAGAAGAATGGAACGTTGGCTTAAAGGTGTTAAACGTGTTGCAACGACATCTTCTAATGACGCTGAATGTTCAAAAGCAGTACGCGCGGAGAATACAGCAATTACCGATCCAGACGATGATGCCACGACGTCAAGCTCCACGGTTTCAAAGACGAAAAAAAGGAAGTATGATGAATCATATATCAGTTTCGGATTTGTTGATTCCAACGGCTCACCTCTCTGCATGTTATGTAGTAAACTGCTTCCTAATAGTTCCATGGCACCTGCCAAATTACGCAGACATTTAGAAACTGTACACCCCGAGTCTAAAGACAAGAATAAAGAATTTTTTGTTCGTAAAAAAGAACAGTTATTGGAAAGTCAAAAAAATATGATGCATGTAACACAAACTATCAATGAAAAGGCCACGGAGGCATCATATTTAGTTAGCTATCGCATTGCACAAGCAGGTGAAGCGCACACTATCGCTGAGAATTTAATAAAGCCATGTGTGTTAGACATAACAAAATGTATGCTCGATGAAAAATCTGCAAAGCATCTTTCTACTGTACCGCTATCAAACGATACTGTTTCACGGCGAATCCATGATCTGGCAAGCTACGTCAAACAAGAACTAGTTGCACGTCTACAAAAAACACGATTCGCCTTGCAAATGGATGAGTCAACTGATGTCACTGGTCTGGCTATCTTGCTGGTTATCGTGAGATATCCATATGAACGTTCTTTTGAAGAAGACATGCTTATGTGTTCACCGCTGCCCACAAACACTACCGGGGAAGAAATTTTTAATAAAATAAACATATTTTTTAAAGAAAATAATCTTAGTTGGAACGATTGCATTGACATTTGTACAGATGGGGCCAAGGCGATGACAGGTAAAACAGCAGGAGCAGTATCACGAATAAAAAGTAAAGCGCCTAATTGTAGTTCCAGCCATTGTATTCTGCATAGACAAGCACTTGCGATGAAGCAAATGCCGTCAAATCTAAAATTAGTTATGGATGAAGCGGTAAAAATAATTAATTTTATCAAATCACGACCACTACAATCCCGATTGTTCTCATTATTGTGTGAAGATTATGGCAGCAAACATAAAACACTGCTGCTCCATACAGAAGTGCGATGGCTGTCTCGGGGTAAAACTTTAACAAGGCTATTTGAAGTTAGAGCCGAGTTACAAATGTTTCTTTCAGCAGATACAGTTTCTTTTAATTTGAAAGACCGTTTGTATGATAAAACTTGGTTGTTCCGATTGTCTTTTATGGCGGATATCTTTCAAAAACTGAATGAATTGAATTTATCATTGCAAGGTAAACAGACAACAGTGTTCCAGGCCTATAACAAAATAACTGCCTTCAAAAGAAAATTAGATTTTTGGATTATTTGCGTTGGTAAGAGAGAAATAGAAAGCTTTACGTCACTCAGTGAGTTTGTTAGCGATAACGACTCGGAAATGTTTCTAGATGATGTGTTTGAAGAATTGGTCCAATATCTCACTTCGATGCGCGCATCTTTTGTAAAGTATTTTCCCGAAGAACATAATACAAAAATGAAGCTGAATTCATGGATTCATAATCCTTTTTTACCCAACTTGCAAAAGCCCGAAAGTATGTCAAACGAGATATATGAATCTCTTTTAGAAATGTCATCAGACACAAGTATGGAGTCACTGTTCAAAACGACGCCTCTCAACGATTTTTGGTGCAGAATCCGTGATGAATATCCAATGCTTGGCAGAATGGCTCTGAATATTCTTCTCCCGTTCCCAACAACATATTTGTACGAAACAGGATTCTCAACCTATGCAGCCACGAAAACAAAATATCGCAATAGACTGGACGCCGAACCTGATATGAGACTTCAAATGTCTTCTATCAAACCTGATATCAACCAATTGATGAAAAATAAAAAACAGTTTCATACCACCCATTAGTTAAGATTTTTTTATTTTTAATATCTTCTATTATTGTACTTGGCATGTGGTTAAAGTAAGTAATAATTAGTAACTGTTACATTGTACTTTTATTATGCTTATATAATAAAGAATACACTTTTAAAAACTATTGTTTTATTGTAGGGTTCCGTCAAGTATTTTGCTTGTCAAAAGGGTTCCGTGACCAAAAAAGTTTGAGAACCGCTGTTATAAGGTATGACTAAATGAACGGTATATTGTCATTAATATGTACTACGTGTACCCAGTAGGATATGGGTATCTGTAAATATGAACTATTTATTAATAAAAGAAATATGGCAGGCGGGAATATCAAGAATGAAGCAATGTGTCCCAGGACTTGGTAGTTCTCACAATCAGCGGCTAAGATCTCTTATTGAGGATGTCTTTGCCTATAAATTTCAACAATCATATAGTCGGTCATCTTTCTTTGTTATCATATTTAAAGGGACGGCATTCCATGGACATAATTATGCAAAAAGCTGGACTGTGGCCGCGGCGGCTGCTCTTTGACAACCACATCATTATAGTTGACATAAACTAAGATTTATGCGATTGATTTATTAATAAATATGAATAATCTTCATCAGAACATTTGAATCAAGGTTACTCACAAGCTTAATAGATAGATACAAAAAACACAAATACAAAATCATGTAGCGAATAACTACAGCTTTATTTGATGTCAAAAGTAACACAAGTAAAGCAGGGAGGCTTCCGTCCCTCGAACAAGAGCAAACGAATGCGTAATTCGGTGAACAGTGGTTAAATTAGCTGGCGATGCGGGCGTCTTTATAGTCCTTAAATTGGCAAAAAATCGAGACAAGCTTCGACTGACACCGATCGCGGAGGCATCAGCGAAACAGGTGTTATCATAAACATACATTTTGCGATAAAAACAAAATAATTTTCATGAGTGGCCAGTAGGCGCGAACTGCCGTTCGTGTCGCCGACACAATGGCGATTTCATAGTTTTTTTTTGTTCGTCGTCGGCGTAAAAGCCGACGATATTAAATTTAGTAAGCGGAGAGGTGTCCGAAATCTCACGCAGACGTGCGATCCGCCACACATATTTCCATCTGCACAAAAAGCGGAACTATAGCCATAAATATGTCTAAATAAACATTAGTCGACGACCGACTGAATAAGGTTTGCAGGGTTCCGCTGGCTTTGCAATTAAATAGCTACAATATTAGTATTGTAATTAAATAGGAAATAATGAATTTTCAATCTAAGCAAGCAATATGAATAGATAGGCACCTAATCTAGTAACCGTTACTCTAGTGATCTATTTACCTTTGTATTTAATATGACTGATATCTGAAATTGGGGATAGACCAAAGACTTTGTATACTTACCTAACTCTATGGGATAGACAGACATTGTTCGTTTGGTAATAACATATTTTAAAATGTGTGTACAAAATACTTAGGCAGGTACCCAGAAATGGAAAGTTAAAAGGTGAGAAATCAAAACAGTAATGATGAAGGATCTGTTTGAGTTTCGCATTGTCCGCGCTAACAACGCGCCGCTCGGCGTGCGCGCAGGGGGCACGCGCGGCGCGCGGGCGCATCGCGCTCGCCTGACAGCCGCGCCGCGCACCCGATAATATGTGTACATATGTAACATTAAACTGCACAAATAAACGAGACTTTCACACTACATGGGTTCAAGAACAAGTTTTTCCATAACACAAAAGACGACACTGAATAGTTATAGCTGCTTCGCGGCCTCGTCGCATAATCCAATAAAACAATCCGCGGAATGTACCGTCAGAACAATATGTGTCATTGCCTATTACAATGTTCCACGAGCTCCCAGCTGGACGTCCTGCTTAATACACTTAGAGGTTCTTTATTGTTTATTCTTACTAAATTTGGTTTATGCATAGTTGTATTATTACAGCTACATAATAAAAATATCATTATCAAAATAGCAAAATTTCGAATTTATCTTTTCTTCCCAACTGCACCTAACTGTATCTAATATAATTTCAAGGACTGCGTATCTAGATTATTTTGCAACAATAACTTATGTGAGTCGTTAATATAAAATTGTTCAACATCAAAATAGATGTTTTATTAAACACTTTTTTACTATCTGTACAAATGAAATTGGCGACTGAATCTCAAAATATATGAATTTGATTCAATGGAAAGGCAAGCGGCTTCTTTCTGTTATTCCAAGGGCTACCACCGGGGCATTCGGACGAGTCATTTTTTATTATTTTCAATATTATATATGGCCGCTTATTCGCGACTTCACCAAAATATTCCTTCATATTTTTGTGTTCACAAATAACATATTATTAATATTAATAACATGATAAGTAGGTCGTGACTAAGCTTACAATGCGATAGTGAAACATACATTTGCGTACTTATTCAAATATATTGGCACAGTCTGTGGCTAATTAATTATTTGCTAAATACTTTCTACTGATTTAAATAGGTAGAGCTAAGCTAGCATAAGAGCTGTGTTAAAAACAATAGGTACCTCACTTATGGAGGTGAAAGACCTGCTGCCAAATTGCGTAACTCACTCGCGATCGCAATCATCTGGATTTCAATGTTCATTGCTTCGTGTGTTTTGACAATCTGTGTCATCGGCAACTACGTACCACGCAATGAATATTGCTTTAATTTCAAAATGAAAACTAATGTTAAAGTCAATGCATTACACAATTGCCCCACTGTTCTTCGCCATTCTCGCTTGCTCATCATGGTGTCTTCAAGCAATATTTTTTCGTGAGATTTATTGTATTACAATGGACTCGTATCTAAAAGGTCGAAAATTTACTCCAAATAATAATAAAATTGGGCCATTCGCTTTTGAGAAAATCGCGGACGTACAAACATACATACATGCGGTTCAAATACAGAAGTCCTCCTTTTTTGAAGTTGATAAAAAAAATGAGAATCTACTTGGCTCATCAAGGTTTTCCACATTTTCCGTCAGCAAAAGTTGCACTTTTTCTTAGATTGTAGTAGTAAATCTTATTTTGGGTAAATTCAGCACAACTAGAGTATATTTAAGCGAGTGAGTCAACTGAGTCAGTTGTACCGCACGGCGAGCCCTGAATCATCCATTATGCAAGTCGGTAACACATGTAGTAGTCGGCTTCGCACCACGGCGACACCTTTACCAGACTTTACCATAATTGTCTATACGTACCCACTTATTGTTCAAAAAGCGATAATAATAAACTCTAATAAATACAATTTAACATTGTGTTCATTCCATATCAGAAATTGTGTTTTTCATTGTATTGTTATAAAAGGTTACTTAGGTTAGTTACTCGCTATTAGCAATACTTTTTAAATCTACTTTTTGTTTGTAATTACGATCGATGCATTCATTACTAGGGTCAGGGTCACTGTTCAAATTGTACATTTTCTGTTGTTAATATCCAACTCGATTATTTTTATAATAATCAAACCGTGGGGTAGTTGTGTAATGCACGTGTTGACGTCTGTGGTCTAGTGGTTCGAGTGTTGGACTGCTGATCACGAGGTCGTGGGTTCGATTCCCACATGACACAAATATTTGTGTGATGAACATAAGTGTTTGTGTTGGTCTGGGTGTTTCTTATGTATTATAAGTATGTATTTACAAAAAAAAAGTATATAAGTATTATATCCATTGTCTAGTATTCATAGTACAAGCTCTGCTTAGTTTGGGATTAGATGGTGTTGTGTAAAAATGTCCCAAAAATATTTATTTATTATTATTGACATTGACATTAGCTTTCATTTTGAAATGATAACAACATTCATTGCGTGGTACATAGTTGCCGATAAGACGAATTGTCAAAACACACGGAGCAATGAACATTGAAATCATATTGATTGCGATGGCGGGCGAGTTACGCAATTCGGCAGCAGGACTGACAAATATTTTTAAAATATACTTACATCTACTACCTACTACTTAACCCATCCTGTGCTTATTGAAGCTGAAAAAACCCGTTTTATGCAAGTATTCAATGTCTATACATATACGTAGTTGATGGATTTACTAAAATAAAATAAAAAATAGACTTACTTTGTTAAATTAAGAAATGAAATAAATTGTTGTTGTTAATTAACAATCTCTAGTATAGCAATAATTGAGAAAGATTAATTTTGTTTGTTTTAGGTCTGCATCACTGTGGACAGTGGATATCTAGAATAAATCAGTGTTGGCCAAAAGCATAGAATATAATTATACTAACGACCCAAAAGTTAATCTAATTAAAAATTTAAACGACATGTCAATGAATTAGAAATACTTTGTTCCCTGTATCTAAGTTTGTTGCCGTGATTTGTCTCCATTATTTTCTCTTTTATTTTCATTCACACGCTCCGTCGAAGTTTGCCCTTTCCTTTTGTCAAACATAAGTTTCTATTGTAAGAGCTGTCATTGTTATGCTACCACCTCGAAGCAGCACAGAAAGCTTTTTTAAAATACTTTTGGGCATATGGAACATTTTTCAGATTGTATTTCAGATCACGTTCAACGGTGTTGGTATTTCGTATAATAAGTGTATTATAAAAGAAAATATTTGCATGTAGGTACGTAAGCAAGCATTAAATGCCACACAAACATAATTTGTACTGTAGACAGGCACCTTTCTTAATATGTTCACAAGTGTGAGTGTAAGTATGTGAGTACCTATACAAGTACAGCTATATATCCTAACAATTTTAAAGAACCATTTCAACAAAGATCATGCATGCCCAATAAACAACCTTACATGTTAAATACAAGATGTTGTCCCAAAAAAGGACAATTAACGAGATCAATTAACGATTTCTGTGTCGAAGTATTTTCACGGTTGTTCCTTGAATAAAGACGAGCCTCCTCAGAAACATCTCCCCGCGCTGTGAGGATATTCTGCCTGACTAGTGGATTCGAGTGAGATGACTGGTTAATTGCCTTGTACGCAGTGCACGTACCGCCGCTGACATGTCACAAGACGTCTGCCACCGGCAGCGGCGATCCCTCAACGAATTCCAATCGGGAAGAGCGAAAAAGACACGAGCCGAGCATGCACGGATAAAAAGTTGCGGAGTGGGTGCTGCGCCGCGGGAGGCACCGCGCAGCCGCGCACGCATCCCGCGCAACACCCGCCCCGCCCCGCTGCCGCGCACCTAATGCGCAACTGAATCACGCGATTTAAACGTTCACTACTATGTGATAAATCCCGCAAGCTTTTATCAATCTTACCAGCAGTCATTCATGTTTAGTAGAATAACATATACCTTTTTATATAACACCCACCGGCGGAAACGCTCAGCCGTCCATTCACATCCCTTTATGTTTAGCTGTAGCGTTGCACAAACACAGTTAGTTACATTAATGTCAATTTGCAAACAAAAGCAGGCATAGTCGTGAATGTACGTCATCTTCAAAGTAGGCAGGTATGTGTTTGATGCGAAATGTCCTAGTTCCCAGTATTGTTTCGGTCGATTTAAAGAATCGCAGCGAAAGGCCGGCCGGCAGGCGCGCGTCGCGACTCACAAAAACAAAGCCGTCTGGTGCGCGGACGCAGCGTAGCTACCGCCACGAAACATTCACAAAGTTTGTGATTGAGCACCGCGGAGTCATGCCGCCACTGCCACTACGTCACTGCCTAGTATTGCCTGTTAATGACGCACGCGTTACCTTCATCATCAAGTCCCTTCAAGAGTATGCAAACTTCATACGAAAAAAAAGCAGTGCGCTTTGTGTGCATACGAAATAAAAAGTATTTTGGATGTAGCTTAATTTTACATATATATCCGGTAGGTTGATGTCTATTTGCGTAGGTATGTATAAGTTTTGAGGAATAAAGTAATCGTGTGATCGCGGGAGTCGTATGCGCAGCGGGTAGCATAGCAATGGGCAGCGTCTGCAGACGCCAGCGTCATACGAATGATGCGATATAACGGATCGACCCGATTATTTCTGTCCATTTCACGACTGTTTAATAGCAATGTTAAACTCGGCGAAAGCAAACATACACGCCCTGTTTATCGAATATTTTACGATCTTCACCGGATTCATTTTAAAATGCTAAGCTTTGTGGAAGCGGCTGAAAGATTGTTTGATTCGAGCGCATGTTGCTAGTTTTACTATTTCAGATATTTATATTACAGTTAGTCATTTACCATTCTGATTTACCTGCATGTATGTTTATTCAGACTCAGGTGTTTATAATACACGAATACTTTATTTCAAATAAGATTTACTGTTCAAGAAATAATTTGGCGTTGAAACATCTGGACGAGGTCTGCTTATCTAGCTCTTTCGTTACCCGTCCAATAACATCTTCGGGAATGTAATTTTTAATACCGACTTCAGAGAATTCTTATACCGCACTGAATCCGCATATTCTATATTTTTTATAGTCTGAACATAAATAAATAAGAAGCGCCCTCACTTGTATGCCTAATAGTATGCAGATTTCGAGCGTTGGTTCTGTTTTCACTCAACAAAATGTGATATTAGAGATAGTCCCCTTGTTTGTAAACTTTGATAGATCAACGTGCATAAATAACAATGTAATTATAATTGGGGTACTAATGTGGTTTTTGTGTTAGTGACACCGTCACCGTCTCGCTTCCGTTCAGGTGACGACGCCGATAACATCTACTCGCACATAACTCTGGCTACACAGTTTGTTACTCAGTTAATGTTATATTTTAATACATTATAATAATACATCTACAGCCGATGTGTCGCGTTCTCAGGCCGTAATATTAATAGCTCCAGAGATAATGTTTAACGCTTGAGTGTCGTCAATCGCCAGTATGGTTATAGTTATTACGTTATTACCTACCTATACTGGGTGCCCCATCGTTATACGTTATACATGGAGGGAAAGTACATTTTAAATATTGGAAATATTAAATTTTTCGTCAAGTTCAAGTCAATGATTTTATTGAAATGTATGTTGGATTTCGTGCATTATCTTCCTTCAATCTAGGACACAATGTTTGTTGGAGTTATTTAATCCTCATTATTGACTATCTTCACTGGATTCATTTTAAAATGCATGTATTATATTATTGGATGCGGAAGGCACAGGACCGGTCGTTGTGGCGATGCTTGGGGGAGGCCTATATCCAGCAGTGGACGTCTTTCGGCTGAAATGATGATGATGATGATGATTGACTATCGATTGATGGCATAAAAATACAGGATGATTTTTTGGGCATACTTGAACCTTCGATTCCCGGCTCGGGGAAGACACATTTTAAAAATCTTTACTTATCAATTTGCTTACTAACCTAATATTATTTATACAACGTGTTATTGAAATAACTGAAAACATCTTCAGGGGTCATAGTACTCATCAGTATGAACAACTTTTACTATAGGACCAACCCTGAAATCACGAAAAAAAAAAACAGCTGTCCTCTACATTTTTGTTCACATAAATCGACAAAATGTAGGGATGAGCTGCTTTTTTTTCGCAATCTCAGAAGTTGGTCTCATAGTAAAAGTTGTTCATACTGATGAGTGCATTGACCCCAAGAGGTTTTCAGTTATTTCAATAACACGTTGTATAATGCTTTCGTAAATACCATATTGTTGAATTGATTAGCGTATTGCAATGAAAATGTATGATTTCCTTAAATCATGCATTGAATTAGAAAGGTTACCTATATACCCTCCTCAAAATTTCACTTCAGAATGGAGGCTTCTTCCTACATGATTAACTTCAGCTCCTTCATCATCAATCATCATCATCTTCCCGCCCTGGTCTCAAATTTCTTGGGGTCGGCGCCATACGTCTTCTTCCATTTCCCTCTATCAGCCGTCAACCCATGGTTTACTCCCTTTTCATTCAGGTCCTTCAACATGAATCTAAACATATACGTCATCATCATCTGATGATGATTCATTTCAGCCGAAATGGGTCCACTGATGAACATATGCCTTCCCCAAGCATCGCTACAACGACCGGTCCTGCCTAGGTACCTCAACATCGCCCGAGCCTTTTTCCCAATTATATTGGGGTCGGCATCCAGTCTAGCCAGATGCGGCTGTACATCAGTATTTTAAACAAAGCGACTGCCATCAGACCCCCGCGACCCAGTTACTGGGTAATACTGACATTCGGAGGTTAGACTAGTTGTCAGACTTTCAGGCTTCTGACTACCCGTAACGACTGCCATAGACATTAGAATGATAGCCGGGACGAACAGCTTAACGTGCTTTCCGAGGCACGGAACGGTCTCGACGTGTAACGAAACGGTCACCCATCCACAAACTAACTGCAGCAATTGCAGCTTAACCTTGCAGATCGTACAACAAATTAACATTCATTCTCAAGTGCCTAAAAAAGCCTGTTTCTGTTCTGTTTTCTGTGTAGACAGGTACTGCAACACTAGACCATTTAAAAAGGGTCGACTACTCAGCTAATTTTTTTATTAAGGGTTAAGAAACCACTGATTAGCGCCATAAGTATCAATGAGTAATTGTAATGGTGGATTTTTTATTTGGATATACGGGAGCTGTCTTTTGCCTTGTAAATTCAATTCTATCCTGGGGAATTGGAATTCTGATCCTCCTGAAAATTCTGATTGTTATTTTGTTGCACATTTTCAGTTTCGTCGTAAGGTGAATAGTTATCCGGTAAGCATTGAGAGTAGTTGTAAGTAGGTATCATTTACATGTTCTATATTCAATAGCAAGAGTTTTAATTTCGTAATAATAATTTGATCTCAATAATTTTTAAAACTGAATTTCAATACCTATCTAGGTACGTACTTGCAATTTTATAAGCACTGTCAAATTACCCACTACAACCCGCGCTACTAAAGAAGAGGTTTTTTTACTTATTAAATGCAGGATGAGGTTAGCAAAACAAAAAAAAAACATCTTATCTTGATTGTTAGGTACGATTTGAATTAATAATTATTATTTTTACCAACAAATTTGTACATACTTTTCGAGTCTGAAGGAGCGAACTTTGATATGCCACCCAATATTGTTCTTTATTAGCGCGGGTTATACCGTATTCAAACAAGCAAGGAACAAAGGGTACCTATTTGAACAAATAATTTTCCACACAAAATTATCATTTTTGTGTCATTTCGGTTTTCATTTTGCAAGTTTTCATTTAATGATAAAAAAGATAAAATGTTTTGTTTCTGCATCACCTTATGGTGATAAGGTCAACAGACTGTGACACGATAGGCGAGTTGAGAATTTGTTATGAAGTAAACCTCTATAGCCTTAATTTAGCATAGAGCAAGAAAAAAACGTTTTTAATTCTTAAAACTAAATGATACTGATTATAATATAACCTGAATGATACTCAACTGCACCTGGTTAGACTGGAAACTGACGACAACAAAATTAAATTAAAAATAAATATTTGGGACATTTCACACAGCACCCTAGAGGGTTTAGTTGGTACCCTTATTAGTTTGGAGCCAGAGCTCCAAACTAATAAGCAGAGCTTGTACCACTACAGTATTTATAGAAACAAGTCATAAGGCGTACTGAGAAAGGCTTTTAAATGCACTGCACTATGGTGCAGAGTGTTAAGCAGAGCTTGTACCACTACAGTATTTATAGAAACAAGTCATAAGGCGAACTGAGAAAGGCTTTTAAATGCACTGCACTATGGTGCAGAGTGTTGGCATGCGCGCCCTGCCCACTTGGCCATTCTATCTATTTCTGTGGCTTGTACTACGGGTACTAGACAATGGACTTTCAAATTCAAAAGTTTTTATTTCGAATAAGCATTAACATGCACTTTCAAAACGTTAAGAATCTAGTTGCATGGTTCCAAAATGTTGGTCCTATGGAGAAGAGCCGGCAAGAAACTCCATGGAAATAAAAAGAAATAGAAATACTCTCTGCTGTCAAACAGTATTGCTTGCATTGCTGTATTTCGGTGCGAGGGGTAGGGTGCCGGTGAAATTACAATCACATGAGACTTTCCATCTTCATGTCTCAGTTTGGCGAACCCGACTTCATTTAGGCAACAGCCTATATGGTGGTCTGGTGAAGGGAATCCGCTGGATGCGGAAAGCGCAGGACCAGTCGTTGTGGCGATGCTTGGAGGAGGCCTATGTCCAGCAGTGGACGTCTTTCGGCTGAAATTATGATTATAATGTGGTATCGCAATTGGTGTGGGCAAAGGTTTATATCAGGTGGAACTTTAGCTCGTTTTTCCATCCCATATACCATAAAATATATCACCAATGCGTTTTGTTGAGACAGACATCTGTGGCTCTGTATATAGCTTTACTGTTCGTACTATCCCTGCGTCAGAAGGTAATGGTATCTTAATGATCACTTAGAGCCCTTTAGGTACTTTGGAGAAAGAGAAGACATGGCATGCATGCAGAGTGCATACCTATGCTCAAATATGAAGATTTTATGAGTCAGCACATTTCCAGGATTCCAGAATATGATTGCATAACATAATGTTTGGACATTTTACCATAAAGATGACTATCACGTGACAGGTATAATAATGGGTGACAACTGACAGCGCCATAAATTCACTGTATTCATAATGATACATAATTATCATCACGATAGGTTATGAGGACGCGCTGATTAAATTTTATGAATAATTTACTTTTGCTCCGGAAATCCTAACAATTGTCTGTCGACCGTTCTACAAAGGCCGCTTTTGTTATTTTTCCTGATATTATAAAAAAATATGCAAATCGATGGCGCCGCGGCAGGATGCTCATTTTAGTAATAATGTCGATGTATTTGCATGTAAATGACGCCGGTATCCGCGGATGTTACAATTACAAAATTGTAAATGTGCATCGTCATAGTTGTAAACAAACTGCACATTACATTATAATACATATTTTTCAAGTTCCGTCGTATTAAAATATTGCCATTCTTGATTGCAAGAGGTCAATGCCTAATTCGAACATAAAAACAGCAAAATTAAGGAAATATTGTGAAAATAAAAATTAATAGGCATTAAAAAGGTTCAAAAATAGATTAAATAACTATAAAGTTATATTGGGTACGTATAAAACTATGTGTTATTATATTAATTTACATAATTCAAACGTTTAGTGTAGTCGTAACACACGTAGCTTGTAAACTGAACGAGTGACTCAAGGTTCCGCTATCGGCCGATGGATGGCGCTACTGGTAGCATAACAAAGCCGTCCGCATTTGTTTCAGCTACAGTCGTTTCAGTGCCCGCGAAGTGAGATTTCATTCAGTAAATTTATGGAAAGTTAATAAAAATCGAACTTAGATAAACTTTGTAATATAAATTAATCCTTTTTAATCGACCGAAAAGTTTTGTTAAAGATAAATTAGATCTAGCATAATGGAAAGCTGTTGCCATATTCGAAATTAGTATTGGCTTAGGAATTTGTTTTGACTACTACGTGTATGTTGTCAGTTGCGATGAGTGCGGTGCAAGCAGTGCAGTGTTGCAGAGTGCATCGTTCAAGGCGGGAGGTCAGCGCGGCAGGCTGCACCGACGCCCCCGGCCCGCCCCACGCCCCCCGCCGCTCACCCCCGCACCCTGCACCCGCTCGCTCCAAGACCTCACTTGTTTTGATGTAAGGTGTCCACTGGCCACTATGCAAAACTCATGGCTTGCGAGAGAGGTGGCAAGTTCGCCGTCCTTGTCGTTATTGTAAGGTAAGATAAAGTTTTGAATTTGCACGCTTCAACTGCATCTTTTTATAAAGCTTGAAGAATCCGTTAGTTTGGTTAAGTACTGTTAGGTCTTTTACTCTTTTGTATTCTGCATGAGTTCGAATAAGGATTGATGCTGATTGAACAATAAATTATTAGCTATCTGAGTTAGATGTAGAGACTTGATAAGTTGCATCTAAGTTTTTATTTAGGTTTCCAACTTACACATGACTTGACATACAAGTAAAAGACAATAAAAAGTGTGATATGTGTCTCAGTATTGTACCAAATGGGTGTTCAGCTCAGCATGTGCCAGGTATTATACCTGACGCTGGTATTCTGCTGGATCTCTGCAGTGACATCGGACGTCGAGAAGACCAGATACATGAGAATAAAAAAAAAATACAGTGGACGTCTTTCTTTCTTATTCTTTATTGTACCTACACCAGAAAAATACAGTATTAAATTACAAATAGAAATTAAATGCATAAAGGCGAGCTTAACTCAAAAATGAGTAATTAACTCGTTTAACTGAAATGATGAAAAACATTATGATACCTATATTGCATATGTAGGTAAGTAATCATCATCACGCTGGCCTTTTTTTTTTTTTTTCCTTATGGACGCACTCCACCCGGGGTAGGCGGAGCCAGTGTCAGACTCTTACCGACTAAAACCACCACGGTGTTCCTTCAACTACCTTAGCCGGGGGCGTGGGAACCCGTGAGAATTCACACAACCACCCCCGACAGGTACCGGCCCGCCACAAGCAGGCGAGCCCCTTCTCCCCGTGCGGCCTAACGTCGGCCGCACCCTCCTCAGTGGCGCACACGGAACAATGCACGCCACCTCACCTCATGGACCTTTACCAGCTGCGCCAATTATGCCGGCTGTGCCAGCTACGCCAGCTGCTGGTCGGGCAGCAGACTACCCCGAGTCACCGAGTTGCCGATAACACGGTTTGTCAAAACACACAGAGCAATGAACATTGACATCCAGATGATTGCGATTGCGAGTGAGTTACGCAATTCGGCAGCAGGTTCGAACACAGACTCCCCTGCACGGAAGGTAAGCGTTCAACCAGTAGGCTATCACTATTATGTAAGTAGTACACGTTGTAATTTTAAATCCGGAATTCATGAAGTTTTCATGTCACAGTTTGACGTTAGTAGGTACTCACAATGACAATGGGTTTCATTTTGACATTACAGCAATATTCATTGCGTGGTGCATAGTTGCTGATAAGACGGATTGTCAAAACACATGGAGCTATGAACATTAAAATCAACATGATTGCTATTACGCAAGTGTGTTACCGGCTGCCGAATTTTCTAACTCACTCGTTATCGCATACATACATAGATACATATTATCACGCCTGTTTCCCATTGGGGTAGGCAGAGACTATGGATTTCCACCTGCTACGATCCTGACACACCTCTTTCGCTTCATCTACGTCCATTAACCTCGTCATGCATGCTCGTCGGTTTAGAGAACTCTTAACCTGGCGTTATCGCAATCATGTTGATTTAATTGTTCATTGCTGCGTTTGTTTTGACAAGCCGTCTTATCGGTGGCAATATTCACTACGTAGTTAGGAGCAACGTCTTTTAAAATAGGTAGGAATATTCACCTACGATTTACGATCATTTAACATCAGCCACAGTAAAACTCGTACAGCAAAACTGTGGAACCAACTTCCGTCAGCGGTTTTCCCGAACCAATTCGACACAGGAGCCTTCAAGAAAAGAGCATACGTCTTTTTAAAAGGTCGGCAACGCATCGGCGACTCCCCTGGTGTTGCGGATGTCCATGGGCGGCGGAGATTGCTTACCATCAGGTGACCAGCATGCATAAAAAAAAACATTGGTATTGGATTGAGATTGGAATTAATTTCAAGAATAACCCCACAGGTGAGGTAGCGGTTACATAATAACTTATAAGTAGTCTGTGGTTGCGGTCAAACGCAAGCCCATTGAAAACATGAAATGTGCAGATTACAGTTACAAGACAAACAGCAGGAAACATTGGCAGCATGGTAGTTAAGGGAAAAAGTATTTAAACACGTGATGTTTGTATAAACGCTACCAGCGACCCGGCACGCGTACCTTTTTGCTATTGCTACGGTTTCCAAATTTCCAAATTTCATCCAAAAGCAGAGTAACCGTAATATCAAAAACTCCGTTATATACCGCTGACGTGATCTGCCTTTATATTTATCAGTTTATCTGCCTATGCGATTCACTACCATTCCGTCACGTTTGTTTCGAATCTAAGTTACTACTGCAAAGGCGGATATAGAAATTACGCTTGTATTTTAGAAATTTACTAAACAAATAATTTAAAGTTCGATCTTGTTTTTGATGGCAAATTATTAGAGTAGGTAAATAGTATATGTCATACTATTGTCACACTGATAATGCCCGCATACAGGAATAAAAGTATTGTTCGAAAAATTTACATATTGGTACATAGGTACCCAATGATATTTAAAAGTAAAGTACAGATATGTCAATAGCGCGTGCAGTCTGAAGACTCCACGTCAAGCAAGGCACCGAGCGTTATCGGTAAAAAAAAACATCCTGACAAAGCCGGTGTGTGTACAGAAGGTGTGTACCAATTATGACGCAAAAGTAACTTAAAGTAACTAACTTACGTACATTTTACTAGTTTATGTGTATGTGTGCTGCCGCTGCGTATGAAACATTTTTCATTTTTTTTTGTTAGGTTACACATATCTATACTTTGAAATATCATTGTAGGTACTTAGATACCACTTTCAGTCAACCTTTCTCCGCCAGAATCAGTGCCGTAAAACTCAGCGAAGAATTCGTCCAAAGAACACCATAAACGTATTATGTCCGACCCTTATATACTCATGTAAGTATGTTTAAGTATTGTAATGAAATTTCAAGAATGAATTAAATATTTACACGACACGACATTGTATTGTTTTATCACTGACAGCGGAACTCGATTGTCACCGCGAAATCCTGGAACGGCTTTGAACAAAACCAGTTTTGATGCAAAAAGTTAGTTAATTGATTTCGTTAGTTTAGTCATACTAATTTGCTGATTAATATTAAACAACCGCCATATACGTGCCAATGTTGCAGATGGCTTGTAACTACTTGTTTTACATCAAGGAAATTTTATGGTTTCGACTGCGTTGTTTATAAACTCGGTATCATGATGTCTTCCTATAGTTTTACATTCATTAACATGTTTGTGTGTTTTTGATTTTGTTTTCGTCCTGAAACTGCAATGCGCAGCACAAAACATTTCCTGATTTCGGTTGAGGTAAGGTTGGTTTCTCAGACCAATAAAGTCGGTATAAACTAGAGATGCGCCGAATAGTGGTTTCACCGAATAACCGAATACCCAATATTATTCGGTTTAACCTTTACCGAACCGGATATTCGGCCGAATATTCGGTTTAGCATTACATTGTTTTGCCGCGTAAACAGGTACATCTAACATGTACGCTACGTGTCGCTGCTGGCTAGATGACGAGCCGTACCTCACCGCCCGCTACCCACTCACACACCGCGCTGTCACTTTGCTTCAAAACATCGCACGGTTACGTTACAAATAAAAAAACAAAGGTGCTTATCATAACAAAAATATTAAAATATTGATAATATTGACTTCATTGTGTTTGTAATATGAGAGGGAGTAAAAGATCACGTGCTTGAAAAATAAATGTTGATTTAAGGTTTAAAATAAACGTTGACTGTACTAACTATAGGTTAAGAAATAAATATGTTTTTTTTTGACTTATAATATCGGTAACATAAATCTTTCATAAGAAGTTTTGTGTTTTAGTTCTACACCATGTCATGTAGCCAAGAAAATAGAAATGCTTGAACCGAATATATTCGGCAACAAAACCGAATAATTCGGCCGAATACAAATAGTGGAAAAGATGCCGAATACGCCGAATACCGAATACCAAACGAATATTCGGCGCATCTCTAGTATAAACAAATAAGACGGAATTAATCGAAGAGAAGAATATGATGATAACTCTATATTTAGTTAGCAGTACACATGTCGCGGCATCGTACAGTAAGCATCGCCAAAAACAAATATCTTTCAGTTGCACGTGTGTGTGAGCGCTGGTTTGTTTTGTACACGGAGGAGCACAGTTTTGTTGGCTTCACTATGATTGTTCACAGCACTTCGTCTATATTTTTCACCATGTCTGTGATCACAACATACGAAGGCAAAAGACTACCAATTTACTTCATATAATTGTTTAGATGAATATTCTATCTTACAGAGAATACACTAAATTACACTGACTATAACGTAGAGGCCATTCAGCAACGCCGCGATATATTGTAGCCACGTACCCACGTTTTTATAAGACTAAGTTTTAATTGCTCTAAATTTAGAAAATAATGAATTCAATCTTACACCCTGTAAGTAGTTAAAATATTTTGTAAAACATAAACCGCAGTAAAAAGCCAATATTCCGAGGCTACCTACACAGTGCAGTTTTTACACGAGATTTTAATATTTAATTCAAGTACAAAGTCAATTTATGATCGTGGTGGAAATATCTATAAAGTATGTACAACAGTAATTTAATAAACAAGAAAAGCCAGTGGAGAATTGTTAGTTTTTACTAAAGTGGAGATCGGCGCGCGGGCGATTCCCCGCGGGTGGCGCAAAGCGCAGGCGCGTCCATGTTTCATAATTAGCTCTGTTATGAATTTTATAAATGTTTCATGCGCGCTACATGGGTAGCCGACAATTAATTAACTCCTGCGCAGTGCTTACATTAATTAGCCAAGAGACATGTCATGTTCGTTCGTCATACATTATACATACCGGCTGCGTTCCCTTGGAAAATTTATTAATATTACGTTACCTTTCAATAATTCAAACTGAATTGTCTTCATAGTACATTTTATTTCTATATAATTGCTAATTGGACCACCCCCGCTGTATTTCGCCGATAATAATTTAGTTTAATTATCTTACCTAATTAATGTGTATGATTATTTTATTATGGTGTTTTTGTGGATGTTTAAATTGGACTGTTCATATGTCTTTATGATACTTAATTTGAGATTCATCTATTTATAAATATACTATAACCTGTTATGATAAAATGTGTTAAAGTTACGAATATAAACAGATAAACGTGAATCTTCTCTTGATTACTTCCTTTCAGTTCACCGTGTAATGAACAATAAATATCTAATCCTAATTCGGAGTGCAGTTGCCATTTCGCCCTCTCCCCTTCAGACAGGATAGAGTAAATGAGTTTCCTTACAACAATGATATCAGAATATATCAAAGTATCAAAGCCATTCCTATATCTAGCGCTCCACTCATTTAACTTTATAAAGGGTCGGTTTTCATTATCTTTTATTTTAACAAACAAAATATATCTACATATCTATAGCTGGGAATTTAATCAAAACAAAATAAAAGTTATGCCTTAGCACAATATTTATTTTATCCGATTTATATTGCACTCCAATAAATGACCGACATTAATAATCAAAGTGGAATATTTCATTAAGACAGTAGAGACCACTAAGTTTTACAACTTAATTGCTTTCGCAAACTATAACAGGATCAGTTTTTATGATACACCCACAAAGGGGTCCCGAGAATCTCGGCTGTAATCATTCATATTATTTATTTTTTGTATCATAATTCCACACGATGAAGAATGGGCCCCGATCATCTCGATAGTTTTATTCGTTTTATAACGACAAAGTTATGAGTCGGCAATATTGCTGAACTTTCTACGAAATGATCTCGGTATAAATCAGAGGACAGCGTTGCTACGGGACGAATGAATACTGTCGGTAAGTACTAAACATTCTAATCATCCTACTGTATCTAGCGAGTATTTGTCGAACGGCATGGAATATTGTGAATGTCAGGAATAAGCCGGCACCGCACAATGGACCGCGGATTGATAAGGCGAGCGGGCTGGCCGCTGCCCGCAGTGCGCGACCCGCCGCCCGATTGTCCAACCATCGGTAATTTTCCCATGATCAAGAATGTAACCTTACGATACCCCAACATTAAATAATAAATAATAATAAAATATGGGACATTTTTACACAGCACCATATAGTCTCAAACTAAGCAGAGCTTGTGGTATGGGTACTAGACAATAGATATAATACTTATATACTTTTTTTTTGTAAATACATACTTATAATACATAAGCAACACACCCAGACTAACACAAACACTTATGTTCATCACACAAATATTTGTGTCCTGTGGGAATCGAACCCACGACCTCGTGATCAGCAGTCCGACACTCGAACCACTAGACCACAGAGGTCGTCATTGACTTTACTCAAAAAGCCATCGCTTAATGTATCATTGTCAAAGTCAAAATATTTCAGCAATTATTATAATGCCGCCATGCGCATGCATCACCCCTAGCATCGTGTGACTGAATTAATTAAAGAGGAATTGTGTAAAGGATAAAAGCTTTTCAAACACAATCTAGATGAATTAGGGATACGAATTCCTAAAAACAATTGAAGCAGTCGATAAAGTTAGCCTTCTACTTAGCAATTAAAAAAGTAAAAGAAGAATGTTTTGTTTCCAGATAATAAAGCTTCAGACAAAGAGTATAAAGTTCAAAATGGTATTACGATTTACATCCGTCGAGAAAAATAACCTTTCTGGAAGTGAGAAAGCTTTCCACCTATTCACTGAAAATAAAATGAAAAAAGTGGATGTTTTAAAGAAAATTAAAAACAAGGAAGTTTTGCCGATTGCGCCTGGTACCTAATCTACTCCGTGTAAAGAAGAAATTAAAACAACTTTCTTGGATATTTATTACGCTACTTTTATTACCTTACTTTTACTTCACGAGGCTGAAATTAAAAAGAGTAGGTACCTAAAATAACCATTTTGTCTGCTGATGTTTCAAATTCATGACGTATTCTACAACGTGTTATTTCAATAACTCAAAAACTCAGACAAACCCCACCAATTTTGTTTAGTAATAAATTTGAATGGAAAGATACATTTATTTCATAAATATGTTGTAGAAGATACTGGAAAGTGAGCACGGAGATGACGGCTGAAAGAGATGTATGGGAGAAAGACATGCTGCGCCGACCTCAAATATATTGCAATGGGATAAGGGCAGGAGGATGATGATTGTAGAAGATACTGGTGATTTTTAATGTCATTTCTTATCAAAGCGCCCTGCTCACCCGGGCCTGCACCCCCGTGGCTTTTTCAAATGATTATAATATTATGACGTGTTTTGTTTACCTACGTAGGCATCATCGGTGCTCAGCATCGCGTTGTGTGAAACTTTTAGACGCAGCATGAATTATAATTTTTAATTTAGTATAATTACCCTATTAACAGTTATTTTATTATTAGTTATTTCAATAACGTGACGTGACGTAACGTGTTATTGAAATAACTCAAAACCATTTACTCTTCAACTTATAAGTAAGTAAAGGAAATGAAGAATAAATACGCTGCTCTACAATAATTATCATTAACAATTACGTTTAACCTACTTGAGTTGCCTGCAACATTGAAAAGATATCAGTAATAGTTATAATGAATAGTATTATGTTAATTAAAAGTAGTTAACTAAATTAAAAATCGCCTTAATGTGTCTGCGTTCAAAGTTAATTAATAGTAATAATTACCTCGAATATAGCTGAATTGCAAATTAAGCGCAAATAATGTAAGTATACAAATGCATCGTAATAATTTGTGGCTGATCGCTCTTTTATGGGATTTAAACCCATGCCGAGATCGTGAATCGCCTCCCAGCTTCGTTCTCTGTTAACCATTAATTAATTAAATATCTACTATGCAGATAACAGCCCGACAGAAACTGGTTTGTTGGCTGTAAAATTTTAATCAATCTAAATCAGGTGTCAAGCTATGCTGCGCATTTTCCATAGGTATCATGTACCCTTTCATCGATTTGAATTATGATAACAAAGTAGATAAATAATAATTTTTCAGTCATTGATATACCTAATTACAATCTTTTATTATTAGGGTTGTATTTTATCATTGGCACTGTGGCTAGTCAATAAAATAGAGACTGACAGACCCCCCACGAAGGTTTTGTCAGATATGAATTGTGGAAAGAAACATTCGCTCACGAGCAGGATTCAGACCTGCGACTCCTGGTTCAGTACACCATTGCTTTAGCCGCTAAGCTACCGTGAACTATGCTCTTGGTGTCGAATTTAACTTCCACTTATACGTCTTTGGGTGACGTCACGAGCAGAGTTCAAGGTAGCTTAGCGGCTAAAGCACTGCCTGGTGTACTGAACCAGGAGTCGCAGGTTCAAATTCTACAATTTTTCTTTCCACAATTTAAATCTTTGTATTACGCTTTGCATGCGTAATAATGTTGTCTGGGGGCCTGGTACGAATTTGACACGAATACTTTCATAGTTTTCTTCGACTTTTATTTATAAATCACTTCTTCCTCGTATTCGCTAAGGGCGCTACTGATTTATGAATGAAAGTCGTCGAAAACTATGAAAGTATTCGTAAGTGTCAAACTTGAACTAGGCCCCCAGATATCAGCAGTGCAAACGAGAAGTCGCAAGCTCGCGAAAATTTGTCGCCGCTCGACGCTAGTGATGATAACTGTACCTTAATTCTTCATAATGGCATGAATTACATTTTTATAGTGATGATATAGAGTCATAAACGGGTGTTAAGCGTCCCGTGCTTATTGCCAACTTCCGTTACCTATAAGTTCCGCGCCGCGTCGCCGCACGGTTATCCAATAGTCACGAATGGTTCGCCACGGAAACATGATTTGTGTTACAACTTCAAAACTTATTCAACACTTCAGCCGCGATAATAAACAGATCCAAATTGCAGTGCTAAGTTTAGAACAGTCAAACATAAACATCTGCTCGTGATTGTATTGTGTCGAATCTACGACCTTTTTCCTTTCCAGATATAAAGTATAGATTGTTATCGATAAAGTTATTTCAATATACTGCACATTTAAAACAGATTTTCGTTATGGAACCGTGTCCACATTTCTGATTATTTATCAAGCTACGAGAGCCATAAAACTTAAAATGCCTTTAAAAATCAGATTATAAAACAAGTTCTTTGTTTCTGTGTTAAAAAATCGTGATGACGGTCCTTTGAAAGGCTATAATGAGTATTGATTTAAATTACGTGGATTAAAAAATCTGGGAAAAATTATACCGAGAGGACGCCGCCATCTGTTTGCCTATACGATGATAATAACGTGGACGTGATCATTATTCGGATTATACCTTTAATTAATTATTCCACTCCAATTTTCTTTCATATTTGGACATAATCTAGTTTATAATAAAAACAAGTTTAACCGGATTACATCGCGTATATTATTTAAATTAGTTTTCCTGACGTTTCAAAAGCTTTGCAGTGTTCGTGGTCGCACAAGCGTCTTTACAGATTTAAAAAAAAAAAATTTGTTTGTTTTTTTTTTGTTTGACTACTGCTTGCATCGAAACGATTTTAATTAATTAAAAATTGTACGGAAGATTAAAATATTTTTTAGATTTATCTGTAAAGACGCTTGTCATCTTAGTCTTCCTGCGACCACGAACGCTGCAAAGCTTTCGAAACGTCAGGAAAACCAAAACTTGTTTTAGTATAATGTGTAGTGATCGCGAAAACCTAAGAAATTTTCATTATCTAGTTTAATTTTAAAGTTGAGTTTATGCCCTTAAATAGATATGACATTTGTAATACCTTCTTTATTACTACCGTGCTACAGACTTATAAAGTAATTCGTATGAAGTTAGTTTTTTGGTCTTCATTAAAATTTTATTTTTCTTAAGTATCGTATTATTAAAACACTAACCACAATAACATTTTATAACAAAATATTTATTGCACAATTAAATAAGTCCTTATTGTCTCCATTCCACATTAATCCTCGCGTTAATTTTTTTAAGAATAATGAAGCAGACATTTTTATAACAAAGGTCCTTGGCCGTGCATCTTGATCTTAATGTTATCTCTAATAGGTCAATAAATAAGGAGCAACGTGCGAGCTTCGGCGGGCGCGGGACGGCGACACATACACGCCAACGGCTTATTAAAATAAAAAGTAATAAATACGATCGCTGTTCACAATATTACTCTGTGTTTTATATTCATATTTTAATTGTCGAGGCGAGTCGTTAAATTCATACTACCTGTATAAGGACACGCTTGCTTCTACAACTTTGTTTGTATTGCAAATGTGAATATTTTTTTTATTTTTCCTGTAAAATCCGTTTAAGTGGTAACTTAAAGAAACATGATTTTGAAATGTTCGTACTGCAACTCAGTGGAACGTTTCTTGTTGCAAAAGAACTCAAAATAAATACAAACCACCATCAAATAAATTATAAAAAGCAATATAAAGTTAGGTTTTATGATAGGACAATCTGGCTTATGAATGAAATGTAAACAACCGCAATGAAATGATATAAATGATGCGCGGTGGTACGGCGGTACAATCTGCTGGCGGCATCTAGCCCGTCCGGCCCGGCCTGGCCCGGCCCGGCCGCTTTATGATGTTACACTCTTTTATTTAGATATTTGTACGGATCCCCTCATTTTTATTCACCCGAAAACATTATTATGCATAAATAAGTACTCTTTTATTTTATTCTCATCGTTATTTTAATACGTTGAGTTTAAAAGTTGGCTTCGTCACCTCTTGTACGTGCGCCCGCCGCCCGAGATGTGGCGACAATATTTAACAGATAACGAGATAAGCCTCTTTTTAAAGCGGTTTGATGTAACTCGATACTTTACTATATCAATTATTTTATGCTTTATGGCTAGGATGTGTCTGTAAAGAAGGATATTTATGCTTATTTGTTTTAAATTTTATTAAATTGAATTCATAGCTGAATATATTATTCTTTCGCAATGTAGCAATGGTCATTCAAACTGAGCTGTTGTTTATGGAGTTTATGGAGTAGTAGGGTGTGAGCCAGGAGGCATTAGCAAACATTTGTCATAGAGTTGTAAGGTGTCAGGCAGTAGCGGGGGTCGGGCATAACAATTAGTTGGCACGACGCGGTCGGTGCGCGGAGCGGGCGCGGACGGTAGCGCGCCCCGCTGGGCCCCCCGGCGAGACACGCGCCGCCCGCTCCGCCGCCGCGACAACACATCTAATATTTAATATCTTAATAACCGATTAGGGTGTGTTTAGTATGCACTTTGAATAATTATACACTTCATTTTAACAAATCGATCTCAGATTATCTAATTTATAAATTAAATCAAATGCAGTCCGCTCGCAGTAGGACGTCGCTAATAGGTACATGTTGCGCGCGTCACTTGCATGTGAGGAGGTCATGCATTGTATAGCTTCTTGCTAGACTGTCATATTATTAATATACGACACCACTGACCGGAATTAATTAAGAATATAATTTAATTGTTTTTATGATTAGGTAACCTATTGAAAACCGGGTCGGTGTTTGTAAATTACTATAATGAAATTTGAATAAAAGCAGTTCAAGATTGAGGCAATGACGTGACCTCCGTCTAATGACAAATGTTGATCGTAAGGGGTCGTTAATGGCTGGAAAGTTCAGTATTGGCGGCCAGGCCGGGGCCGCGCGGCGCGGGCGGCGAGCACACATCGGTTATTGAGAGCGATTTGGGCAAGCAGTCTCAATACGAGTACATGCGACTGATTTACGAGACGAGCGTGTGCCCTTTGTGCTCCAGCTGACTAATGGACGGACGCTCACGGACATTTATGTAGATTGATTGTATGAATTTTATTCACAATGTTAATACAGTAACAGATTTAGATGTCATTTAGAAATGGCGCTCTAAAGTTGTGCAATTTAGGCCGTGAATAATGGATGACGAATGGTTAGTTTCTATACCGAGCTCGTGCCGCATGCCGAGGTGGGGCTCCTATTGTGAAGGTTGCCCTAAACGCACAAACACGATATGTGGACCGTTCTTAATGTACCTATTTATGTTACGGCTACATCACTCGGATTCCGCTGCAGTAATTTGGATATACAATGTTATTGAAATAACTGAAAACCTCTTAAGGGGTCATTGTAATCATCAGTATGAACAACTTTTACTACGGGACCAATTCTGAAATCTCTAAAAAAAAAACAGCTGTTCCCTACATTTGTGTTCACATAAATCGACAAAATGTATATAGGGAACAGCTGATTTTTTTTTCGTTTTTCATACTGTTGAGTACAATGATCCCTTGAGAGGTTTTCAGATATTTCAATAACACCTTGTATTAACACTTGATAAAAATCATTAGGTTTGGAAAAGTTGATGGCAGCTTTTGTTCATCAGGTTGACTATACCACAGTATAAAGAATCCTTACTCTGTGACTATACTATGAAATTGAATATAGACTACTAGCCTATGCGCGCGGCTTCACTCACGTTTGATTCGGTTTATCACATAAAGATAGTATCTCGCATCCTTTGGGAACTTTATTTTCCCGGTATAAAAAGTAGCTTATATGTTAATCCGGGTCTATCTTTGTGTCAAAATTCATTCAATTCCGTTCAACCATTTCAGAGCGATTGAAGGACAAACAATAATATTAGTAGGATAGTGTAGAACAGTGGCGAAGGGTGAATATTTTCACAAGGAAATCCGTAGGTACTTAAAAATTCTATAGTAGCTAAGATCGCACTTTAATAAAATAGAAAAACAATTTAAATTTTTTTTTTTTTTTTTTTGTACTTTAGAACAATAAATTAGCATAGAAATGTCGTTGATCTTTATTTAAGCCATTCCTAAAGGGAAGCCGGTGGGAATCGTGTTATATGGAACCTTCGCCACTGGTGGAGAATTATACAAATATTAACGTGTAAACTTAATCCGTGTCTTAGTCCGTGTGGTGCCGGACTAGTCCGTGTGGTGCCGGACTTAAAGAATAGCACCACCCTTATCTCTTCTCATGGGTGTCGTAAAAGGCGACTAAGGGATTCACCAGAGGATGGGCAGCAGCGTTCTCTGAGTATTTAACCAACCAACTGCGATCGCCAACCCGCCTGCCAAGCGTGGCGATTATGGCATATCCCCCCTTAATTGGGGGAGGCCTATGTCCAGTAGTGGACGTCTTTCGGCTGTAATGATGAACGTGTAAACTTGTATGTTTGCAACTACATAGTATATTTGTCGCGGTTTTGAAGCTCTACGGATTACCAGGCTTACCAGCCGACATACCTTATTCATTTTATCTCCTAATCGGCTACATCTTACAGAATATCGTGCACCTGCATCAAAAAAAATACTTTTCCTAAAAATATGTTGTCCTACCCACACAAAAGAGTATAATTTTAAAAGTTATTAAAGTGAGTGTAATAAAAGAAGTGTTGATGCATTCCAGATACTTAAGGGCACAATATTTTAATATCTACCAATACGGGATAAAAAATATATAAACATTTAGTTACGGCTCGAAGAAAAAGGACAATATGCGAAGGACTTGCACCGTCATCTTATCGACACGGATCAAACGTTGTTAATCAAAAATTTTAATGACCATAGTTCAGAAAATAATAACTTTTCATCAGCTACCAGTGATCAAGCGTATTTGATACTTATTTAATTTATTATTGAATTTACACTTTTTATGCTGAAATACATACCTTAAAACATTTCTTGCATCATAGATGTTGGTAAAACTTTTTTGTAATAATGCTCCTTAGCATAATTTAGTTACTAGTAATTGCACTTTTCTTGCATGCAAAACGTAGCAAATTACACGTAGCGCGTTACCGTAGCAAGTTAGACGTAGCGCCATACCGTAGCAAGTTAGACGTAGCGCGTTACACGTAGCACCTTAGACTGTGTGCGTTACCGTTGCGTGTTACACGTAGCATGTAAGATGTAGCGCGTTAGACGTAGCACATTACACGTAGCGAGTTGCACGTAGCGTGTTACAAGTAGGACGTTAAGAGCCCCCGAGACGATCAAACGGTTTGATTCAAACACTAACCATTTGATCATTTACGCAAAAGGTTATGATAGGTTTGTCAAACATTCACGTGTTTGAAGCTAGTTTGATGAAATTTTATATTTTGGTTGAGTTTGACGCGTAGTTTGATTGTTTTCATGACGCATTTGAACAAATACGGCTCAGTTCATGCTGGATTTTGTAGTGTGAGGTTGCATGCGGTAGTGTTTAAATATGTCAGACGAAGACGAAATAAATTTCATAAAATATAGGTACCACATAAAAGTTCTGATTTTTTCCAGCATTATTAAATTGAAACATGAAATAGTTATAAAGAAATCTTTTCATATTGAACTATATTTACGGGACTTATCATAACGATAAAATCAAAAGACTATTACATTTACTTGCGCTCGCGACGTGGGCTCTCAGTACCACACGATCTGAGCTCAGTATCGCGATATCTAATTCAGTAATGGAAATTTCTATAAATCTTTCAATCCAATGCAATAAGAACGCCAAAAATCCACTTCTTGTTGCTATTTTCGTCAAAAAAATGTAAGACGGCTCGTTAATATGACAGATATCAGTAGTACTGTAAGTGATAGTGAGAGATCTAAATGGTACATTACGCGTAAACGACACAGTCCAGTCTCTGCCTTTAGATATAGCGCGTTACACGTAGAACACCAGGTGCCGTAGCAAGTAGACTTTTATACAACCCTTACGAAATAAATAACCATTTACAACCATTAAAAAGACCGCCTAAATTGTACAGAATCCGTCTACAGAAAGTATAAGACGTTTGACAAAAAAAAAACAAAAACAATATTCTTTAATTTAAAACAAAAAACCACGTTCCTATATTCCAATGCTCAAAGCATCAAGATTGTTCGGGTAGTCCACTAATGGTCACGCGTAGTGGCGATGCGAGACAGTTCGGCATTTAGGCTCATTGTGCTCAAGTTATTGACTGTATTCGATCCGTCCGTCAAAGTGTCGCCCATCGCGATACGTGCTTCTGTGCGACGCAGGCTTTGCCGTGATTTGCCCTTCTTGGAATACGCATTTCAGGTTTTACGCTCTAGAAATAGAAAAAATCTCATGTGTTCCATGCTGGCAACGTAGCTAACTGTGATACATAAAAACAAAGAATCCTCTTTATCGCTGTGAAGTATGGCATGCAGTACTAACTAACAAGTCATATAAAAAATCTAAATAAACGACTAGGCTTATTCATTTGTAGGCACCATAAAGGATGCACTATGTGGGAGAGCCACAATGAAAATTCTATGTTTATTTTATACTAGCTTATGCCCGCGACTTCGCCCGCGTGAATGTCGTTTATCGCTTACCCCGTGGGAACTGTTCATCTTCACGGGATAAAAAGTAGCATATATGTTAATCCGAGTTATGTTCTATCTGTATGCCAAATTTAATTAAAATCCATGCAGTAGTTTTTGCGTGAAAGAGTAACAAACATCCATACATACATTCGTACATCCTCACAAACTTTCACGTTTATAGTATTAGTAAGATAGTAGGATAAAAGATCAACTTAATAAAGATAATTTCTCGATTTACACTCATCCGGCGTCATAACAACATTAACGATTTGTTCAACACGATTTATATACTACTTTTAATTGTAAATTATTGAGCATCGATAGCTTAAGAGCAAAATTATAATTGCTTGTTCACTATGGATAATATAATTCAAAAATCTGTCAGAAGAAAGACGTTCTTATTCTGTTAAGTTAAAGTTAGTTATTGTATGTAAGTTTTTAAGAATGGTTTATGAGTGAAGCGCGAGATGCCCAGTAGCGTGGTGTAATCGATTAGTCACGGATGAGTATTGCCTGCGGTTCGATTATATGTCGACAGTTTATATTAAAGATTCAACTTGTCTGAGACAATAATACGTCTACTTATTTGATTAAATTTTTATTTGTGTCATTATCTATGTTTTAACCTTACAGGTTAATGAATTTAGATATTTCAAAATATTTGTATATTAGATTGCATTAGTGAGGTGTCCACTAACTACCATTAAGTACGTGACGATGATGACCAAAATCGATCTCAAATAGTGAACCTGTTTCAATGGAATATCATCACGCAGCGGGATCGTTGCGCTATCACACTATCGATACAATAAAAAAATGATGGTCACGTACCCCACGAATTATATGGACGAAACCAATCGAGCACTTCAAAAATTATAAAAACTTACCCATCTAAGCTAAAACGAAAATCTAAATTGATGCGATGGTGAGATGCTTTTTTGTTTTCAAAACTTATCTGCCTATTATCCAATCATTGATTGTTCAAATTAAGCACGCTTTACGCTGTTAGAAAAGTTTAGATGGCATGACGAGGCAATATAGAGCTGAAGAAGATGTATTATTCGAAGTACCTATGTTCAGAAGGGAATCGCCAGCGAACCTGCGGTGGTGTTGCCTAGATGTGGTGTGGCGGTGGCGCGGCGTGGTCCAGGCGAGCCGATTTTGATGTAGTTATCCGCAAATAATGGTGGGTGCGGCAGGCGGCCGGCGCGCTTCGCTGCCGCTCGCATTGTGCTCTCTATAATAAATGGCAACAACAGGTGAATAACTAATTTCACTCATAAAATTAGATCTTCATGGGTGGAGTGCAATATTTAAATGTCGACAGCATCCGCTTGTTTATATACCTACAGTATTGCCGTGACACAACCAATAAAATTCAGACAAAAAAAATTTATACAAGAATATGAGTACTTACACCATGTGTTCTGCCCATAGACATAGATAGAATAGAAAAGTGGGCAGGGTGCGGGTACCATCACTCTGCACCATAGTTCAGCGCATTTCAAAGCCTTACTCACAGTACGCCTTATGACTTATTTCTGTAATTACTGTAACAAAAACTGCTTGCTGCTTATTGTGCTGTTTCTAACTCCAGAAACAAAAGCTGTAAAGTACATTTGATTAAAGTTAATTTTTAGAAATTAATGACGTCAATATGTAAGGCGTAGTTTGTTCGAAAGTTGCCACGCATGAATCGCAAGTAAAATTAATTATGATTACAACCATTCTACTCAATCTATTTCTGTGGTTCTGCCATTTACGGCCACAACTACAGTGTAACAAATGAGTAGTATTTGTATTAGTACAGTCAGGAGCAATCATATCTGCCTATCGACAGTTTAAAAAAAGCCAACAATAGCTATCTGACTATCGACAGAACGGGTAAATATGTGTCTTTGTACAGAAGAGATGGCCCCTACTACACATAGTTATACCTATATTTTTGTCGTGACTTGGTTCAGAGAGATACACATTATTGGCGGTTTAAAATCAGTAGAAAAGCAGATATTATTGCTTCTGAATGTACCTATACAAGTACATATAGTATATTTTTTCTCAATTGTCTTATTTAGTAAACAATCTTAAGCATGTCTCTTTATTCAAACGAGAGGTCGTCTAATGGTTGAAATTCGACCGTAATTCATCATTTTTTTATGTGTGCGAGTCGGACTCGCGCAATAAAGTTTCCGTACCACCCATCGACCTGATACCCCATAGAAACTGATTTAATTTACGAGAGTTCATCAAAAGACATTAATGTACCGTGCACGAAATATGAATTTGTGCATCTCTGTCTAACGCAGGTACCACTACATATGTCTATGTTGCCGTATTTTTAGTATTTTTTGCTAAACTACATAGTATGCACTATAATCAGACCAAGGTTGATGCTGTTATGTATTACCGTTTTGAAGATAGAGCAGTAACAAAAACGTTGAAAGAAATTCATGTTTTTTGAGGTTTCTTGTATGGGGACCCCTTTGCATATAGACTTTTTTTAAATTTTAGTACTTGTCGTGATAGGAGTCATAGCAACACATATTCTGAGAAAATTTCAACCAGCTACCTATTACCGTTTAAAATATACAGCCCTGTGACAGACAGACGGATGGACGGACGGACAGACAGCGTAGCGAGAGTAATAGGGTCCCGTTTGGTACCCTTTGGGTACGGAACCCTAAAAACGGTAGCCATTTTTTTATTGATATCACTTAAGCTCGTCAATGGAAACTAAACAAAAAAAAATCGGTTGACAAACAGAGGAGAAGGTACTGAACTATTTTGTCTTTGCCTATTTATATATAGATAAATTATTGACGAATAGCATGAAAAGGACATGCCAAGATTGTTTACTAAATCAGACTAGAAGAAAAAACAGAGTGTAGTAGGTACGGCGACCGAACGTCAGTGGTAACAATTTGACATTGACAGCGTCTTTCTTTTGTAAGCAGTAAGAGCGGTTTTCTAATTCAAGTGCTACCACTGACATGCAGTCGACTGTACCACAGAGATACACTTAGGTAAAAGCTTTCCGAATAAAATAATTGATTTATTATGGAAAACAAATGACATTCGCAAAGGAAACGAGTGGTTCGAATATCCTGTAAAATATCCCCGGACATTGTTTTTGTCACTATTAAATATGCAAAACTCAGAATGAAATATTTGATGCGGTCGATGCCATTATATAAATGGAATTATTCATGGAGCCAGACGCCGGAAAAAGCCAGTGAAAATCGACAATTCATTTGTTTGTGCGAGTTTTGCGGCTTCATTGCCGTTTGATGCAACGCCGTATTAAATATGTCGAATTATTTTCACCTTCGATAATTGGGTTAACGATATCTCGTGACATTTGAGTGCGTTCATAACTCAACTGTAATTAAATAATTAATCAAGCACTAATCAGCGAGTTAAATAATTTGTAGATAAACATTCAAGTGTCAAGTTGATAACTGTAGTAGTAAGTTCACAACGACACTTCCCTCATATGCAAAATAGGTACGAGTAGGTAACCGCGTATACCCGCGCGGCTCTCCCCACAAGTGTTCAAAGCGGGTGAAACGACTAGTCAACCCTTTGCCGCTCACTCGCACGTGAAATCACTCAAATACTGAATATTTTAATCTGAGCAGATAACGAGCTCGCAATTCTATTAGATGAAACATAGCTATGTGAGGTTAAACACAGGCAGATCGGCCCCTCGCTGCACCGTGCACCGGTCCGCGGTGTACACTCCCGCTTTTGATGCCTGTATTACGTTATAACTTTATACTGCTGCTGCAATCAAACGTCCATCTATTAATCCTTTAATGATCAGCAAGGCGTCTAATTTAATTCTGAAGTAAAATTACTATGAACTGATTCTTATTGACTTTCAATCATAATTAGAAGATTCGCTTCGCTAAAAATATGAGTAAATACCTAAGAAAATACTAATACGACCCTATTTCGCAAATTTACAAAAATATCTAAATGTAGATAAACTTATTTTTTATATTTTAATATAAAAGAAAAAGGAATGTTTCTTTTGAGTAAAATTCGATATCATCAATATTTAAAGTAGTTTCCCTCCAATAAATTCCACTATGATATAATTTAATTATAAGTAAGCACCTACAACAACAACAAAATACTATCACAAAACCAAAATCCCTACAGTGCTTCTCACATAAACAGTTCAAGCCAACTTTATTTTAAAAGCATATATAAATATATCAGGTTGAGCAATAAAGCTATCAAATATTTACTAATCTGAAACGGTGAGAGCTTCGCGCGAACCCCTTCTGGGTTCGGGACTCATAAAATAAATTGAAATAGTCGCGCCGCCCCCCAAATTAAAATATTCAAATGGGACGCACGCGCAAGAAAATTGAAAATTGTCGTCTATCGCCCGCAAATGAAACCTATAACTCCTCACATACACTTGGAGCCAAAAAGGTGGGTAAACATTTCGGTAGGATATTGCATTGCGAGTTGCGATCGAAAAAATGTTACGTCGCCTAATGGATATGATGAAGAGTATGGGTTTTTTCAAGAAAGTGTGATTGCGACGTTTTTGTCGATATCATACAAAATGTGATATTTCTGAGTAAATCAGACTCAAAATTGCTATAGATTATTTGAGTAATACCGAATAAATACTATATACTAAACGTTGAATAAAACAAACAATACGGTGGCTAAAATGTGCAAAAAACTATTGTTTTCGTACAAATTTATAACACTTCGCATCTTAGTCAATTCCAGTGCACTGCAGTGTAATTCGGTATAGATAGCACAGTTTCGATATGCCTTCGAATAATGCTTTAAATGGTCTTCACTTTTATGACTGCAATTTGGCTCAGATTTTGAATTAGTATATTTGTTTTATGCAAGAGTGGATTTAATCTATAAATTGCAATAAAATAAAAATATTGTTTGACAGGAGGGTGAATAATGAGTTACTGAGTACTTATTTGTGATAGAAACTTGAATTGTTTATGGCCTGTCAGAATGTAGACGTAGTGATTTCTGAGTGTATGTTAATAAGTCACAGGTACGTGAGAGAGTGGGACCCCTCGACGGAGGCTTCCGTTGTTTTGCGGCCGCCGCTGATTTTGTGGTTACATTTCGCGTAACTTGATAGAGACGTTACTACTTGCACATCCTTATAGTTCACCGTGATGAACCAGTGGGGGGGCGATATCGATGTTTTAGATTCGAATATTTAATTTTTTGTTGCATAGCATACCTAATCAAGTAATCAAACGAATGTGATTTTAAATAGGTAATGTGCTAACACAACGCGAAGTTATAGCGTGTTAGTCTGTGGTTTAGTGGTTCGAGTGTCAGACTGCTGATCACGAGGTCGTGGGTTCGATTCCCACACGACACAAATATTTGTGTGATGAACATGAGTGTTAGTGTTGGTCTGGTTGTTTCTTATGTATTATTATTTATTTATTTATTTGTTCAGTGGTATACATAACAAAAACATTCTAAAGATGTAAACATAAACTCATTAGAGTTTTACCGTACATCAGTATCATCGACTATACAAACAGGTAAACAAAGATATAGTTAACAAGGTAGGATATTAAATAAGTACAATGAGGGTAGATACCAGATAATATTTATCTACATTATGAAGGAGCGAACACAAGTATAAAAGTATGTATAAGCAGTGGCGTGCAGTGGCCTACTTAATTTGAATTTAATTGTGGTGTAAGTTATTGATTTTTGTATGTAGGCAGAATAATTTAGTATTAATAGTTCTAATAAATGATATATAATCATCGTACTCTGAAAAAAATATAATAACTTACACCACTATTGAATTTGAATGGGGTAGGTACTGGGTACTGCCTAATTGCCTATATGCAATGCACGCCACTGTGTATAAGTATGTATTTTCAAAAAAAAAGTATATAAGTATTATATCCATTGTCTAGTACCCATAGTACAAGCTCTGCTTAGTTTGGGACTAGGTGGTGCTGGGTAAAATGTTTCAAAAATATTTTATATCGTTAATTTATTTATTGTATGGGAACAGCAGTGATTAATTTAAATCAAATTGAATAATGATTTGGGTACCTACTTATCACATTCTATTTGTTCCATGAAAACTCAACAGGTACACCAAAATTTCATGAAAGAAATATGAAATATTGTACAATCGATAAGTAGGATAGGTATATATCGAATGAAACTGTAGTGGTACGTCCTAGTGAGCGGACAGCGTCCGGTGTTCGTGCAAGCGATACCCTGGGAACCGATCGTCTTCCGCCGCCCGTCGCCGCTGCTACTCGTACGTTACCCCTTTACATCACCCCCGACACCATAGCCTCTCACAGTATAACAACGCGGTAGGAATATTGCCGAGCACCTTATTACTTTTTAACACCTTTAATTTACAAGAAGACGACCTCCATCGCCCTGTCGGAAACGCTTTTTATTCATTTCATTGCATTTAAAGATTTAAACCGTTTGCTTCCATTCATAAAATTATTAATGTTATCGTAAAATTGGGCAAATTTTATTGTCTCGAAGGCATAATGGGAAACTAATGTAGCGTGTTATTATTCAGTTCGGTTGTAGCCGTAAAATACGAGTATTTGTGAGAGTCCGCGGAGGACGACGCGCGACGAGCGGCCCACTGCGTTCACAGCGGAAGCCCCCTCTGTTATTTGAATATCAAACATGTTATGGTCATATTTCATTGCAACAGTTATGATATTCTTCCTTTACGTTTTAAAGTAGAGGTACGTGTATTTAATGCTAACAGAAATATGTTAATTGATACGATTTAAGTTCTATGATAAACTTACTTGAGTGATTGAGTACCTAACAAATTTTTCTATCTGTAATTATGTATGTATTTGAATTGAATTAACTGAATATATACTTGTCGCACGTTATGAAAAATAGGTAAGTGCGCACAAATAAGCATTGTATGTTAATATTTAATTTAATGAAATCAAAACCGATTACCTAATTCGGCCTCTGCGGAATCATCGAGCAATATGGAATTATTTACCGTGTTATGAGTAAATAAGGCCCGTTGCTTGTGGTCGGCTCGATACAAGTGGAAAGGTTCACAGAAGTGCACAGAGGGCCATTTGTTCTGCACATTACGGTCACTGAGCGCCGCGCCGATATGAAATTATTATAAGAAACATATGACTTCGTGGAATCTCTGCCTCGCTCATAAAAACAACAGTATATTTTAACATCTTCTGTAACTAAAAGTAATACTGATATCTAATGAATTTCTGACGTGACCTACTCAATTATCCCAATTCCCAATCTGCTGTTACTTCCGAAAGTCCATGTGTGGAAATAGACTTAAGTCGAATTGAATCTTCACTGGAACATTAACGAAGTGAAAACTCGCCAAGATAAGCCAGGTATGCTCAGGTTCCAACTTACTAACAGGGTTTATAGCCACGTACACCATGAGCAACCATGGAAATCCCGTTAATAAATTGGTACTAAATACTCGAGGTGGTATTCGAGTGGCTGAAGTATTTTGGACACGACGAATAAATATTAATAAAACAGCACCAATGTAATTCTTTTTCTTAAGAAAATATGCACGGGAAGAGAAGACAATATGCTTTTGTTTTTCTTTATTGTTATTGCCGTAAAACATTTAGCGAGCACCGTTGAGCGATAAAACACGTTATTTTGTGTGACAAAACGTCGCGCTTCATGAGAAAATATTGACCCGCAGATAGTGGAATAAGCGAATTATTGGTGATACCCATCACGGAACGGAACCAACCACTCCAACTTATCCGCTGCCAACATTACGTATTATTTTTATTATGACGATCAACACTGATAATAATTGGGTCGAGTGCTCGTTACTTTGAGGTCACCCTATTTAAATGAAAATTACAAGGTGCGGTAGCTTATTAGCAAGGTACAGATATAATAGGTACTTTATGATCGTGTTGATCGTAGGCAGTCAGCCTCACTACCAACCTGCTGACTGGCTAATCTTTTTCCCACGGCATGAGCTATTATCATTATGTAGCTCATGTTGACACGATAAAATAAGATCGTACAAAGCTCTACGGCTTCAATTTAATCATGCTTTCTGGGCATTGCTAGGGCTGCCTACTGCCTAGATACTGCAGTGCATCAGGAATATTTGCACTAGCAAGAGTTCACTGCTTTTACACGATCATTGGCAAACGATGCGCGTCCATGCTCTAGCCAGCTAGCTAGCCCCAACCACGTCATAACTAAGATAGCAGGCCGTCAGGATTATCTTTACATGAATCATAGTACAGCAATGCATGTGAAGAGAGTCCAGGCAAAACGTAGGTTTTAATTAGTTTTATAAAAACTTGTTACTAACAATTATTTTCAAGTACGAACTAATATACTGTCAAAGTTACGTGAATAAATAATAATTCTATTCTATTCTTAGATTTTATGAATATAAGTAAATAAAAACAGTACATATATGAATTTCCATAGAATTTATTGTATAAAATGATAATACAAATCAAATAAATATTCAAACCTCCGATGTGGTAGTTGTATTATTGAAATAAGTTTCCTATTGTAAGTTGGTTCCCTCTAACATATCTCATCCATATGTTAATGTGACGAACGATAAATTGGCCACTAATAAGATAATTGGCCGCGCTCTATACCCACGTAAATCAACATCTTAACAGCTGCGCCAGCGCAGGCAACTCCCGGACACAACAGAGTGTCCAAATACACGAGTAATACAAACAACGAATATATACAGTTTTACTTTATTTTGTGACCTTTGTCATATCTTTTCTCTATTGTTGATATGTTCATGTTCATGTGTCATAGTTCTTGTTGAGTCGAAAAAGTAATTATTTGTGAATGATGAAATTGGTGACACCAGCTATCTCGTTGGACTTGGAGCATACTGTGTCGCCTGTTGGCAACATAAATGTCTACTACAATATATTATGCGTTAATCGTTTCAGTCATCGCCGCTGAAATCGGCCATAATGTGCATTGTAATAAATTACAGAAAAAAAATTAGCACAACCACAAAGTGCTTTAACAAATCTATTGTGTAGCTGAATAATGTATTACACGTTTATCCTACTATCCTAAAAATTTAATAAATGTAAAAGTTTGGATATTTGTTTATGTGTTTGTTTCTCCTTCAGTCACGCTGAAACGGCTGAACGGGTTTGGATGACAGGCACACACATAAATAATCAATCAACTCAGCCTATCGCAGTCCACTGCTGGACATAGGCCTCTCCCAAGTTGCGCCACAACGCTTGGTCCTCTGCCTTCCGCATCCAGTCCCCCCCAGCCACGTTCTTTAGGTTGTCGGTCCACCTGGCAGGGGGGCGCCCTACGCTGCGTTTGTCGATACGCGGTCTCCACTCAAGGACTCGTCTGCTCCAACGGCCATCGGTCCTTCGACAGACATGGCCAGCCCACTGCCACTTCAGCTTACTGATCCTACAAGCTATGTCGGTCACTCCGGTTCTTCTCCGGATAATCTCGTTACGGATTTTATCCTTCAAAGAAACTCCAAGCATAGCTCGCTCCATAGCTCGCTGAGTGACTTTAAATTTGTGGACTAGCCCAACTGTCAGTGTCCACGTCTCGGCACCGTAAGTCATGACATAAATAATAACCCAGCTTAAAGTAAAGGCTTTTTATATCGGTAAAATAAAGTTCCCTAGGAATACGCGATAGCGTCTTTCTGTGATAAACCGAATTAAATGCGGGCGAAGCCACAGGCATAAGCTAGCTCTTAAAAATACCATTTGGTTCATGAATGTTGTAATCAAATGGAAATTTTATAGGTTAGTGATTCTTTTGCTTCTTTAATGACTCCACTACAATATTGAATTCACGAATAATTTTCAGAAACTTTTTATAAGTATCTAAACAGTGTTTAGTACACACCCTGTGCATAGTATGATTCACTTCATTGTTTTGGAGCTATTTGAAGTAAACAATCAATTAGATTCGAATTACAGTACGACCAATAATAGTGGATATTTATTGGCATTGGAACATTTTATAACCATTTTATTAATTTAATTGATATTGATGAGGTTCACTGGGCATCGCGTGGGCAGATAAATTCAATGTTCCTTTTGTGGAAAGCCTCATTGTTCTTAAACAAGTTGGATATGACAAAAACATTGGTACCTTGGTATAGTAGATATTCTTATTTACAATTCCTTATATACATTACTTTGAAGTAGGTAATTGTTTACACACATTGTTGTCACAATACGCTATGAAGCCACTTGTACCTTCCAATATAATGATTTTTACTTTATCATACGTATTTGTAAATAGTAAGAGAATGCAATATCGAGGCGAGATTGCATTTCTGGGATCTAGTGAAGTTATTTTCTGTCTCTCAAGATTTCAGCAATTTCAAGATCTGCTGCCGAATTGTGTAACTCACTCGCGATCGCAATAATCTGGACGTCAATGTTCATTGCTCCGTGTGTTTTGACAATCCGTGTTATCGGCAACTACGTACCACGCAATGAATTTTGCTTTAATTTCAAAATGAAAGCTAATGTCAAAGTTAATGCATTACACAATTGCCCCACAGACGGACATACTACTTTTGACAAATGGTGCCTTAATTTAGCTGCTAAGTACTTCTGAGCAACCGAAAATGTCCATTCAGGCTCAAATAGGGTTGGAACCAGCGTGTGATTATGTAGATAGGTATAGTAGGTATACTACTTCATAGGTATTCAACTATTTTTCATGAGCGACTCTTAATACTCACTCGCACTCTCGCTAGTCAGGGCGCTTATTACAACGCAGGTATGCTGTCGCTTAATCTCGCGCGATATAAAAACGGTAAAACATAAAATGGTCAAATATTTATTAAAATAAAAGAGATAACATAATACGCCTCCTACGACTTATTTTGAAGGCAGGTCTCGTAATCAGTGAACCAAACATTTTGTGTAATAAGTGTAAATATTACGCTTGCGCGTGCGCACGTCCGCGGTATGACAATTCGCAGCGCATCGATACCGTATACATAATTTGTCAACGCTTCACTGCGTTACACAAATGCTTTTTAGGTCAACAGTTTATTGGGAAATGATCTGTACATGTAGTAAAATATAAATAATTTGTTTGAAACGAAATGAGGGCTATTTAGAAACATGAGGGTAATAAAACTAGTGCGTGTCATGTTAACTCGGTCGCAGGCCTACGTTCAGTGCATCCATATTATGAAGAACCGTAGCTGTTCCTTGATCGGTTGCTCTGGTGGGTTTGGTATTGTGTGTGAGAGGGGGAGAGGGAGGTCTCGTTACATTGTCTCAGTGAATTCGTTCGTGGATGTGTTCGGACGAATTGTAGCGTCATTAGCATTCTAGACGTAGATGGACGTACGTGCGCTGCGGGCAGCGGGCACTGCTCGATCTCCAACAATATCCTTGTTTGCGTCATAACGTATTGATATTGCACATAATTTGTCTACATCGACGCTATGAGAACATTTATTCATGTCGAAGATATGCGTGTGATTAGTTTCTGTAGACTACAATAGTATGGGGCTCTGCGAGCACATCGAAGAAAGGTACCTATGGTATGGGTACTACCTACGTACTTTCAATTTATTTACATAATAAGTATGTACATACTTAGATACATTTTACTGATTAATAAATAACTACGTTTGTAATTATTCATTTAAATGTGATATGTCAAACTATAATAAAACAAGTTTAGCCGGATTACATCGCGTATATTATTTGAATTGGTTTTCCTGACGTTTCGTAAACTTATTTGACATGAGTTTGTAAGCAAAAAATAATTTCAAAATAGTTAATATTTTAATGAATAAACATCTGTGAAGTACTGTCCGTTTAATAAAATGGATTGCAATACATTGCCCTCATCGAATTTTATATGGTGCGCCATCATCTTTTATTTTTTAACTTCCAAAGGCTGTACACTATGGAACTTTAGAAATGTCCTTTGTGAAGATGTTTGGATGTTTGTAACTCAATCACGCTGAAACGGCTCAACGAATTTTGATGAAATTTGCCACAAACATAGACCATAACCCGGATTAACATAATATGGGCTACTTTTTATCCTGGGAAAATAAACAGTTCCCGTGGGATGCGTGAAAAGTCTTTCTTTGTCTTTCGGTGGCGAAACGAGCTAAAGGCCCACCTGATGTTAAGCAGGTACCTTTGCCCATAACAACTTCAATACCACCTAAGCTGTTGCCTAAATGGTATCGCAAGTCAGTTCGCCAAATTGAGACATGAAGATGGAAAGTCTCATGTGATTGAAATTTCAGGTACCCGTACCCTTCAGACCGGAACACAGCAATGCAAGCATCACTATTTGGCGGACCAATAAGTAGGTACGGTGGTAGTAGTTCCCCGGACGAGCTCTTTCACAAAGAAGCGCTACTACTACTAATTTGAGTGAACCTGTCTCAACAGGTGGCATGCATGCATCAGCCATCGTGTAGCTCAACCATATTTTAGGTAGCTCAACGACCCGATGCACAAAAGTACTACCAACAACCAGGACCATTCTAGTAGGCCTTAAAAACCTAAACCGCTAAAAAGTTGTACTATAAGTACTAAACCTGAATAACGCTCACACTCACAATTACTCTACTGAACATCCTCCTTGAATAATTCCTTCGTTCAACCAGCCACACTGTATATATTTAAATATAATTACCCCATTACATATGACGTCATTTTATTTACCTATTGACCCTATTGGTTTGTTAGATGTATTCGTGAATATTTGAATATCCAAGGGTTTAAAAATCGCCAGCTTGCTTTGTTTTAAGTCATATTTTACTACTGATCAAACAACGGGGCCTTAGGCCCCGTTGTTTGATCAGTAGTCATGTATACTATTAGTTCAAATACGTTGGTTAAACTGACAAATAGTAAAAAATTACAAAATACTGTTGTTTGATCAATAGATAAACATGACTATAGTTAAAATCATTGACAATTTGTTAAAAAGTTACTATGCATGGACAGAGTAGTTAACTTTGACCACTAGTTATTGTAAATTAAAAATGAACTTATATCATCCTCTTTCCCTGAGCCTTTTTCCCAAGTACGTTGAGGTCGGCTTCCAGTCTAACCGGATGCGGCTGAACATCAGTATTTTACACGGAGCGACTGCTATCAGGCCCCCTTAACCCAGGTACTGGGTAATACCGATATCCCAAGGTTACCAGTTGTCTGACTTTCGGACTTTCGACTACCAGTAACGACTGCCATATATATATTTTTATGGCAACCGGAACCGACAGCTTATCGTGCTCTCATAGGTACGGAGGGGTCTCGATGTGCAACGAAACGGTCACCCATCCAAGGACTGACGTCGGTTAGCGTAGCCTTGCAATCTACACGGTTAATACTTAGCCACGAGCCCCCAAAAAAGAAAGACCTTAAATATAGCAAGATGCTTTGAAGATTTTGAATGTTCTTCTGATGACGATGAAATTATTATGTTATTTGTGACTAGGTAATAGATCTGTGTTTGTGACATAATATCACTAATCTGTGGTCGTGTCGTGATGACATATTGACTGAAAGTCCGTCTTGACAACCAAATTCTTTTTAAAAAGCAAAAGTAATATGATCCATACGTAGATACTCTTTGGAATATATTTATATATTTCATTAACAATAGTTAAGGCCTTACCAATAGTTAAAGCAGAAATACGTTGTTTGAAGATAATTTTAACAATAGTTAAATATAACAATAGTCAATGGTGTTGCTGGTGAAGAGATAAGTGTCCGGCGGTTCAATAAATATTCACAATAATTTCGTCGTCATCAGAAGATTATTCAAAATCTCCAAAGCTAGCCCCCGTCTTGGATGGGTGATAGTTTCGTTGCACATCGAGACCCCTCCATGCCTTTGAGAGCACGATAACGGGTTGATACGGATTGTCAGAAGCATGAAACTTTAACAACTGCTCTAATCTTAGGATATCGGTATTACCCATTACCTCGGTTGCCGGGGACTGATGACAGTCGCTCCGTGTAAAATACTGATGTGCAGCCGCATCTGGTTAGACTGAAAGCCGACCTCAACGTAATTGGGAAAAAAGCTCGGAGAAAGAGGTAGATTTCATTTCAAATTTACAAAAACTATAAGGGTTCTTTGTAGGAACTACGGAACCCTAAAAACGAATCGTCAAAGTTGACTACTCTGTCCATGCATAGTAACTTTTTGACAAATTGTCAATTATTTTGACTATAGTCATGTTTAACTATTGATCAAACAACAGTATTTTGTAATTTTTTACTATTTGTCAGTTTAACCAACGTATTTTAACTAATAGTATACTTGACTACTGATCAAACAACGGGGCCTAAGGGCCTGTTTCACCACCTCCTGATAAGTCCTAGTTAACTTATCTGGGAGATAATTTCATACAAATTTTGTTCTATTTTTGAACTTATCTGGCATATAGTGCCGTGGATATACCTTGTAGATAGTGATGTAACAGGCCCCAAATATTTTAATAGGAAAGACATAATGCATCATCAACAGCATCATCCTAGCCCGGTATCACTCACTGCTGGGTGTAGGTCTCCTTCCGTTTTTGCCAGCTTCTACAATCTTGAGCGTCCCTCATCCAGCCTATTCAGGTGTTTCCTGAAGCTTTGGTGATATCATCAAGAAAAGGAATGTTAATATAATAGATATTAAAATTCGGTATCTAACTGTAACTGTATCTAACTGTCTAAGTTTGAAGACAAAGGTCTTCAACCAGTGCGTCCTGCCAGTCATGACTTACGGTGCCGAGACGTGGACACTGACAGTTGGGCTAGTCAACAAATTCAAAGTTGCTCAGCGAGCTATGGAGCGAGCTATGCTTGGAGTTTCTTTGAAGGATAAAATCCGTAACGAGATTATCCGGAGAAGAACCGGAGTGACCGACATAGCTTGTAGGATCAGTAAGCTGAAGTGGCAGTGGGCTGGCCATGTCTTTCGAAGGACCGATGGCCGTTGGAGCAGACGAGTCCTTGAGTGGAGACCGCGAATCGGCAAACGCAGCGTAGGGCGCCCCCCTGCCAGGTGGACCGACGACCTAAAGAACGTGGCTGGGGGGGATTGGATGCGGAAGGCAGAGGACCGAGCGTTGTGGCGCAATTTGGGAGAGGCCTATGTCCGGCAGTGAACTGCGATAGTCTGAGTTGATGATCTAACTGTAGCCAGCTCTGTAGGTATCCGTGATACTTTGATTGGCTAAACAATCCGTTCCGTGTGGTGCCGGACGTAAATAATTGCACCACCCTTTATCTTCTCATGGGTGTCGTAAAAGACGACTAAGGGATTCACCAGAGGATGGACAGCAACGTTCTCTGAGTATTTAACCAACCAACTGCGATCGCCAACCCGCCTGCCAAGCGTGGCGATTATGGCATAACCCTCCCTTTTTGGAGCAGGCCTATGTCCAGCAGTAGACGTCTTTTGGCTGAAATGATGATGATCGAACTGTAGCTAGCTCTGTAGGTATCCGTGATACTTTGATTGGCTAAACAATCACGGATGGACAATAATGAACATAAACAAAATAGAGAAGTATATTTATGATCTCAGTATCATATATTTGAAAAAATGTTATAGGATGGCGAAACGAGCTAAAGGCCGACCTGATGTTAAGCGGTTACCTTTGCCCATAACAACTGCAATACCTAGGTCGCTGCCTAAATGGTATTGCAAATCGCGTTCGCTAATCTGAGACCTAAAGATAGAAGTCTCACGTGATTGTAATTTCACCGGCAACCGTACCCTTCACACCGAAACACGGCAAGCATGTTTGGCGCCAGAAATGATACGATGAAATGATACTTCCCTGGACGAGCTCTTTCAGAAAGAGACTACTCGCAGACATAGTAAAAATAAAGACAAAGTGCGCGAACAATCATAGTGAAGCTAACAAAACCATGCTCCTCCGTGTACAAACCAGCGCGGATGTTTATTTTTGCGATGCTTACTGGACGATGCCGCGACATGTGTACTGAGAGCGGTGAGCACGGTTTGAGGTGCAGGTTTGTGCGTGTGCTCCGGTTTGTACACGGAGGAGCACGGTTTTGTTGACTTCACTATGATTGTTCGCAGCACTTCATCTATAATTTTGTGTAGGTATATGTATGTCTGTTTTATTACTAATAAAATTACAATTTCACATTCATATTTATTACCACATTCAATAAACACAATCACTATCAGATGTACTGCATCTTATCTTTTCCCAAGTGTATGTGAGATTGAACATCAGTTTTGTGAATTACAAAAAAAAAAAAACACCTGAATAATTAAAAGACTAATTGCCCTTGTTAGTCTATATCACTTATACATTATCGAGTACAAAGTCTCGAAAAAAGTAGGTACAAACTAGATGAGATTAGTATGACAAATTCACTGCACACAATTACTTGAATCGCTTTACCCGCAAACTAAGTGGCTTAGGATTAACAAGTACATCGTAACAACTTTCCCTTACTTAATTTCTATGAATTGCGTGAGCACGCGCAGGTGACATAATATTCTGATTTCCACCCATACCAAATCTGCTTAGAAACAACGGTTATCTATGTAATATGTATGTACCTGATTCAGTAGATATAGCATTGAATAGATGTTACGAATGCATAATCGAATGGTTCATAGATTAATATTTAACTTACGCGTCGACCAATCGGTTTCGTACGCATCGGTCGGATCGCAATAAACGAATCCGTATAGCGTAGTGCGTCCATCTATTCGTAGCGTACGGATTGCCGACGGATTTTCAATATTGACATTCGGATGCCGATGACGTCTTCCTCAATTTTGAATACAATGCGACCCGTCCGATGCGTACGATACCGATAGGTCGACGCGTGCCTTTATTAAATGGAAATATACAATGATTGATGATTTTAAAATTTGTTACGCTGTGAGTGGATGCAGAAGGCAGAGGACCGGGTGTTGTGGCGCAACTTGGGAGAGACCTATGTCCAGCAGTGAACTGCGATAGGCTGAGTTGATGATGATGATGATGAGTGACGACAGACAAAACTAATCAATTCAGTCTGTGGGTGTCATCGTCATCATTTCAGCCGAAAGACGTCCACTGCTGGACATAGGCGTCCTCCCCCAAGCATCGCTACAACGACTGGTCCTGCGTTTTCCGCATCCAGCGGATTCCAGCGACCTTCACCAGGTCGTCGGTCCACCTTGTTGGGGGCCTATCCACTCTGCGCCTTTCAGTACGCGGTCACACCCCAGAACTTTACGGCCCTATCGGCCATCCGCTTTGCGAGCAATGTGCTCCGCCCACGTTTGGTAATTCTTCGGGCTATGTCGGTTACCTTCGTTCTCCTGCGAATCTCCTCATTTCTAATTCGATTATGCAGGGACACTCCGAGCATAGCCCTCTGCATTGCCCTTTGAGTGACTTTGAGCCTTCGTATCAGGCCCATTGTGAGCGACCACCGTTCAGTGCCGTAAGCAATTACTGGCAACACACACTGGTCAAAAACTTTCGTCTTATGACACTGGTATTTTGGACGAGAAGATATTTCGTAGCTTCCCGAACGCTGCCCAACCGAGTCGGATTCGACGATTGATTGATTTTGTAGGTGTGATAAAATAGAACTCAGTCGACTTTTTTGTTCTAGATCACTGAAAATGTTAATGGAAACAGATTCAGAAAATCAGAACACAACGTAATGCAGATACAGTTATCATAATGATATACGTACCCTAGCAGGTTTTAAAAACTGATAACATTAACAAAAAGGAATGAATATTTTAATAAGCTTTATCATATTCCTCCTACCAAAAGGTTGTAAATTTTGCTGAGGACGATCGTATGATAATATTTTTACAAACATAACGAGGTCAGTTTATGTTTTTATTAAAAAAATTGCGTCAATTTGTAAAACTAGCCTATCCCTGCGGCTTCGCCTGCGTATTAATTCGGTATATCACAGAAAGTCGTCATCGCGCATCCCTTGGGAACTGTTTGTCTTCTCAGGATAAAGAGTACCATATGTCCTTCTCCAGGCACCAGGCCACCTCTTGCCAATTTTTTTTTATTGACGTCTCTGGTCTAGTGGTTCGAGTGCTGCTGACCACGAGGTCGTGGGTTCGATATAATCATATCATAATCATAACCATTTATTGCTTTCATGGTGTTTAAAAGGTGTTACAGTAGAATAATAGTATCAACACCCTGCTAGAGCACAGCAACATCTGGGGTCTATAATCCAAAATTATCTAAATTAAATAAATCTCTTACAAAACTATACCTACACAACATAGTTTTAAGTCAATTAATTATAAACCATATATTTTTGACTAACTATTAATTCCACAGGACACAAATATTTATGTGATGAACATAAGTGTTTTTGTTGGTTTGGGTGTTTCCTACTGTGGGTTTGCACCAAAAATCATTTAACATGTAATGTCTCGAAACTTGTCATATGAAACTAATGTCACAACTTGTTTTGTTGATTGTTACGTTCGCACTGCAGAAAACTGGGTAAATTCTTTGACAGATTTCAAGATTTGTTGTTGGCTGTGTTTGCACTGACTAAAAACTTATACATTGACATGTTTGTCTATAGATTTGTCACGGCTGACGTTCACACTGATGCTTAATCATGTGTCAAAACTTTGTAAAAATCTCGTTTTTTGTATTATCCAATGAGGCCGGTAAACATGTATGGCCGAAAGCAGATACTTTGAAGTGTATCGAAATTAATTGTGAAACATGTCAATAGACTATGAAATGTCAAACAAGTTTCGTTTTAACAAGTTGTGTGATAATGCGAACGCGATTCGATACATTGGCAGAAAACTGACTTTTCAACATGTTTTTATGTGAATGTTTCGTCAGTGCAAACTCACATTTATGTATTGCGACTTCACCCGCGTGAATGTGGTTTATCGCGCATACCTCGGGAACTGTTCATTTTACCGGAATAAAAAGGAGCCTATATGTTAATCCAGGACCCTATTACTCTCGCTACGCTGTCCGTCCGTCCGTCTGTCTGTCACAGGACTGTACCATTTGAACGGTAATATGTACCCGGTTATTTTTTTCTCAGAATATGTGTTGCTATGATAAATACTAAAAATAAAAAAGTCTAAAACCAAAGGGGGTCCCCACACAAGACACCTCGAAAAACATGCATTTTTTCAACGTTTTTGTGTCTGCTCTATCTTCAAAACGGTAATTTATACCAGCGTCAAACTTGGTCTGATTATAGTGCATACTATGTAATTTAGCAACAAATACTAAACATAGGTCTAACATGTATATGTGGTAGCACCTGCGTAAGAAAGAGATGCAAAAGTTCATATTTCGCGCACGATGAGTTGATGTCTTTTGATGAACTCTCGTAAATTAAATCAGTTTCTATGGGGTATCAGGTCGATGGGTGGTACGGAACCCATACTGCGTGAGTCCGACTCGCACTTGGCTGGTTTTTTTTCCTCTGTTTGTCAACGATTTTCAATTATTTTCTGTTTAGTGTGTTATCAATAAAAAATTGTTAATTCGCCATAGTTCAATCATACAAACGTAATGAATTACGTTCGAATTTCAACCATTGGGCGACCTCGTAATATTAATATTGTGATAAAAATAACATGTTCCACTAAGAAGCTCTTATCGATCTAAAATAACACATTCAAAAAATATTTTTGCACTAGGGGCTAGGATGGGTGAATTATTAAATATACCTGCAGAAACCTATGAATCGACTAGTGACTAATGAAATTGAAATAAGTTTGGACTGAATATCTGACAGCCTGCCCCCACGTTGAGGTCCACGTGATATCTTGAAAATCATAATGTTACGACATTATTTCACAAATGCATGAACATCATTTTGTTATGAATCTGAGCCGATCTCAGATGAGAGACATTTCCATAAAGATTCTTACTCCTATACACAAGGCCTCTTTCTAGTCTAAATATTATTTGAATTTTATTTGAGAGCTCGTTTATACTGTTGGTTTGTTATTCGTTTACGGTTTTTTATAATTTCAAGGAGCATAGTATCAAAAATAGATGTATTATTCCCACGTACATGTTATTTTTATAGTTTTTCCAGAGATTTGTTTTCTTGTTATGGACTATATGTTAATAATATGGAAAACTGTATTCATGCATCCGGTTAAAATCGTTCTACAGACAGGTTGATAAAACTACAATTTATTTATCTTTCATATTTCCATACGTCTCTTTTATTTATTTTCCAGCTATCAAAACGCTAGTGCTGCTACAACATACAAAACACGAATACAATAATAATTAATTACAAAGCTATATAGTCAGCGGTTCATATAAATCTTCCAGCGATCGTAGATCATTGTGCAGGCATTCTGGCGCTAATTAATTTAACGCTTTCTTTTTCATATCAAACGAGGGGGAGTGAATGAAATTCCAAAAAGCGTAAATAAACGTGTTGTGTTTAAGTTAGTGCAGAGCTCATTAAACGCATTCCGTCGCGGCTTCATAACCGCTGTCATAGTGCTGCGCGCGCGCACTTGAACGGCCGCACACGATACAGGCTGATCTATGACGTATTGTATGCTAACTGAAGCGATACTTATCATTCGAGCTTTTATCAGGAGACCAGATATAGTGCATTATGAAGTGAAGCAAAAACTAAGATTGCATCTGTAGTGATGGATGGTTACGTGATTTTTCACTAACGCTAAGTACCTTAGTAGGTATCTATCAGCAGAAAGATCAGTCTCTTACCAGATTTAGCTATAGAAAATGTGTCAGTTCATCAGATTAATGAATTTCAGGTAATCTATTTCAGTCATCAGAACATGACACATCACATCACACATGTTAATCGTCAGCCCAGTTAATATTTCATCACTAACTACTGGTACCACCTGACTAACTATAAAACTTCTGATATAATTATGACTAACTATAAAATATACTAATGCTTAAAAAATTTAATTGATGCATCAGCAATTGTTGGCAAGCATGAACAAAATAACATATTTCAGCCGCAAGAATCTTGTAGGTGGCTGAAACAATTTTAAACGAATTCCTATGTTTGAAAATGGCGAAATGCGGAATACGGTTATAAATTTCGACTGTTGTAATTACGAAGCAGCATTGTACTAGCTGAAAATATTACAAGCAGATTTAAATATAATCAGGAGGAAACGTATACATATTTTGCGTTTTACGAATCAGATCACGAGGTCGTGGTCGTCGAGGGTTCGATTCCCACAGGACACAAATGTAAATGTGATGAACATAGGTGTTTGTGTTGGTCTGGGTGTTTCTTATGTATTATAAGTATGTATTTACAAAAAAAAAGTATATAAGTATTATATCCATCGTCTAGTACCCATAATACAAGCTCTGCTTAGTTTGGGCCTAGATGGTGCTGTGTAAAATGTCCCAAACATATTTTATTTTTATTTTTATTTATATATACATAGGTTAGGTATTATTTATTTAATCTGATTGCTGTGCCGGAATATAATCGAAATAATCTAGAAAATTTACGTAAGTTTTATGGGAAGATAACTCAGTATTAATATAATTAGGTATAGGAATAAAAGATAGAGCTGTTTAGGGTCATTATGATGTTTCTGTAATTGATTATGTGTTTGTTTTTAGTTAAATAAAAAAATACAAATGAAGCAAATTCTTCTTATTTTATTACATTTGTACAGAGATAGTTATTTCTATAAAATTTGGACTGAAAAGAAGGAAGAAAGATCAAACACTTTAAATATTGTAGGTACTACATTCTTTAATTGGCGATTTTCACTCATACATATTACACCATTTTTTCAGGACTTTTCGCGTAGAGATTATAATCAAAACAACATTTTGGCTAACCTCAAAGTTACATTGAGCGTGGACAAGAGAAGACCGAAACGTCGAAGTTAGTTAAAACGTTGATTATTATTTGTGTACGAAAAGTTTCAGGACTTTTCGTGCACAAATAATAATCATAGAAAAAATTAAATTAAAACATAATTGAATTTGAATTAAATGTAAAATAAAATTTTCACGATTTCACATATACGTATGACGACTCACTACAGATAATAGTCAAATAAACATTTTAAATAAGATCGAAGTTTTCAGTCTTAGTCTCAGCCCTTAGTGACTGTCCCAGAATCATTAAAGTTGCTGCCATGAATAATAGTACAATTACAGGATACTCTTTCCCAGGCTTTTTTTAGTCCTAAAATACTAAAGTGTAGTCTTATAGAGCCCCCGCAGACTACAGACTAAATTACCGACCGACGTGATACGAGTATAATTTTTGTAGGGAAAATTGGGCTTGCGTGTGCGCCTCCCGTATGTCGTCGTACTGATTAGAAATCCAACTAAAATGTACTGTCTCCCAAGATAAAAGACATCCTAGTTTAAGATACAGGGTTTCACTTAATTGCTCTATCCTTTTGACTATGCTGTATCCTGATTGTAAATTATTTCTGATCCACACTAATATTATAAATGCGAAAGTAGCTCTGTCTGTCTGTTTGTTTGTTACCTTTTCACGACTAAACCTCTGAACCAATCGTAATGTAAATTGGCAAAAAGGTAGCCTGGGACCTGGAGAAGAATATAGGCTACTTTTTATCCCGGAAAGATAAACAGTTCCCGAGGAATTTGCGATAACATATTTCTATGATAAACCGAATTACGCGCGTGTGATGCAGCGGGCAGAAGCTAGTACCAACGTAACTCAATGTATTTAATTATTACTATTAACTATTGGCCGATTAAAAGTCTGCAGTGTAACGGCAAAAATTAATAACCTATCTATCCACGATTTGCCTTACTAGAGATAGAGATTTGACATAAAATTTATGGAGTTTATGTTTTTCGATCTTACTAGAGCAATGATATTTAAAAGTATAAATATCATTGCTAGTAGGGCAAATCATAGATAGATAGTTTTATTATTTTGGCCGTAAGAGGGTTGGCTTAATCCGTATGTAATTTTTTCATTTTATTGTTTATTGCCATGCACTATAATTTCCCCTTTTACAGGAGGTGCTTTATAAACACTTGAAATCTCAAAAACACTCAAAAACAAACACTCTGCCATATTTGGTGTACCACCCTGTACATAGTGAAATACTTGTGTATGACGGATATTTAGTTCTGTTTGCAGCATGTTCCACGGATGTCATCTCATGATATACTCGACACATTGTGTGGTAATTTCGCTCGACAGTTTAATTGCCGTTTCACTGTAGTGTGACAGGACCAAGATTAATTTATAGGGACACCTTGAATGTCCATGTTTTAAACTATAATTTATCATCATTAGAGACAAACCAGTCATATAGGTATTTGATGCGCCCTTCATTAATTCCGGTTAGTATCTAGAACTCTTTTGTAAACATAATTAGCAGATGATAATTATTACAAATAACTTAAATAACTCGGTGTTGATAAAATGTGACAGTAAAAAATTAATAACATAATACACTGGCCGTTTCTTACAGCAGCTGTAGTCCTTAGCAGAAAAGGTAGGCACATTCCGTGTAATAAGGAGAATAAATAAACAAGTTAAATTCTAAATTGTGTAAGACAGCGTGCCCAAAACTTCTACAGTGGATGCAACCTATGGTGTAATCTTTTTTAAAATAGCTAAATTGATTTTCTGTCACATCTCAAACTAGTTAGCTTCTAGTAGCGTGAGTTTTAACATAATATAACATCACGCCTGTATTTCCCCGAAGGGGCAGGCAGAGGTGTATAGTGCACCCACATTTCGCCAGTTATGTTATAGTCCCATGTAATAGGGGGCGAGCCTATTGCCATTAACCGGGCACAAATCCAAACTCCGGGCTGCTACTGAGAATTTCCTAATGAAAAAACCCAATAACACTTTGCCCGACCCGGGAATCGAACCCAGGACCTCACGCTCAGCAGTCGTGAGTGAGTTTTAGTCGCCATTTTAGGGTTCCGTACCCAAAGGGTGCCAAACGGGACCCTATCACTCTCGCTACGCTGTCCGTCCGTCTGTCTGTCACAGGGCTGTATCTTCTGGACGGTAATAGGTGGCCGTTTTAAATTTTCTCAATATAAATTGTTATGATCCCTATCACGACAAATACTAAAAATTAAAAAAGTCTACAACCAAAAGGGCTCCTCATACATGAAACCTCGAGAAACATGCTAACAGCCGCATTTTTTCAACGTTTTTGTTCTTGCTCTATCTTCAAACGGTAATACAAACAAACCAACCTCAAACTTGGTTTGATCGTACTGCATACTATGTAGTTTAGAAACAAATACTAAAACTAGGGCAAACATAGACTTATTTGGTGGTAACTGCGTAAGAAAGAGATGCAAAAATTTATATTTCGCGCACGGTGCATTGATGTCTTTTGATGAAGTCTCGTAAACTAAATCAGTTTCTATGGGGTATCAGGTCGATGGGTGGTATGCGTGAGTCCGACTCTTGTGCGGTTTTTTATGTTACTAGTGGCTAAAATTTGTGCTACACGACACAAAACTTTTTTTCACTGTTGACTGAATCACTGCAAGAGAACGGACATAATGCCTTTGATGATTGGGTAAACAATTAAACAGTGGCAGTTTACAGGACTTTATTTATTGATAAAGTAGCTACCTACTTCAATCGAAAACCCTTCTAACCTCTCTTCTTCTTCTTTCTTTATAAAATACCTAACCAAAATAATGTACAAACATTAGGCAATGGTTAATTTATTTATTCCTGATCAACATTCTTAAAACAGTAAATTAAACGTAAAAACAAATGCGTTGCTGATGAGCTGTTACTTTACTCATAGTAGGTAGGTATGTTATTTTTTGTTCTTAGCCAAATATGGCACAGATCACCCCACAATGCTGACGCATTTGTATAAGTATAGTTTCGTTCTAAAGATTCGCGCGATATTGACCAGCAAGGCAAAATACTTCGCCTATAACGCAGTTGTGTAGACATATAGCTTTATAAGCTTTAGCTGATATTTTACTAGAACAAAGTGTTAGTGCCCACTTTGTCTTTGTAACTTTTTCAATAGCCTCACGGAGCATTCTAGGTACATATCGGTTTTGGTACATTTCAAAACAGATATGTACCTAGAATGCTCCGTGAGGCTATTGAAATTAAAAAACATCCCAATTTTAATAGAGAAGATGGTTGGCAGCTACCACCTGTTTGGAACCCAGTCCTAAAAATAATCAAGTCCCACACAGCATGCAACACTGTAAAAGATAATGATATTGTGAGTGATTACTGCGTGCATCCTGCGTGAGTCCTTGAGTGGAGACCGCGAATCGGCAAACGCAGCGTAGGGAGCCCCCCTGCCAGGTGGACCGACGACCTAAAGAACGTGGCTGGGGGGGACTGCATGCGGAAGGCAGAGGACCGAGCGTTGTGGCGCAACTTGTGAGAGGCCTATTTCCAGCAGTGGACTGCGATAGGCTGAGTTGATTGATTGATTTGACTGCGTGCATCGAAACGATTTTAATTTATAATATTGTACGGTAGATTAAAATATTTATTGAGAAATATCTATAAAGACGCTTGTCATCTTAGTCTTCCTGCGACCACGAAATGCTGCAACGCTTTCGAAACGTCAGGAAAACCAATTTAAATAATATACGCGATTTAATCCGGATAAACTTTGTTTTATTATAACATTGTAATCTCTTCAGCTTGTGAATGTCATGAAAGAAAGAAAAGGAAGAAAGAAAGAAAAATATTTTATTCTTGCGCTCCATTTGACGCACACACTACAAAACTTATACATAATACTTTACAATTTCATGACAGATTAATATAGTTACAGTTAAATTTACAACCAACAACACTGGACATAAACAATACATGATCTGTGGTTATAACGGTAATCATCGGTTTTTTGTTCTACATTATAGTCTGTGATCATGACATGTGACTTTGTTTGTTAGATACTACCAATATTTCAAATTCATTGTTATTGAAACTTTTATAAATATGACTTATCCATTAAATTTCCATGTTAATATGAATTTTAGAACGACTTCGAACATATCACCTGCTTGCTGCTAGTCTGCCATCAATGCAAGGGTCACCACTACTACTATTTCAATAAAAAAATTCTAGCAATAGGTAATCTTTACATTAGATCTCTACCTTAGAGTAATAAGACAAGGAGTGATAGTTTCATTCAAAGTTCCGCTCAAAGTAAAAAGCACAAAAATGATCGATATGTGACCGCAAGCGGCACGTAATTTTTTTGCCGACATACAAATAGGCGTAAACTGTACTTATCGTAGCCTTTAAAGCCCAATTTGAATTTGCTTCACTCCGCATGCGACTATTGCGGTTCCAAGCCTAATTATTCTAAGATTTACATTTTTTACTTGGGAAATTCAATTTTACTTAGGAATTTAAAAAGTATTACACTGAAAAAGTTTTGTGTCGAGTAGCATGCTAGTAACATAAAAAAGGCGACTAATATACTGACGCTACTAGTAGCTAACTAGTAGATGTGGCAGCACATCAGTTTCTGGCAACACACATTTCTGCTAATTCAAATTTGCCAATTTTTGAAGTAGCTAAACTAGTCAGCTATTTTTTTTTGTGTGCTGTTATATGAGCGGGGATCCATAAACCCCTAAATATAGTTTGAAAACAATGGATTTAAAAAGTACTTAATAGTGTCGATTAATCCTTGTACTAAAATACATGTTCTAAGTCTGTCCATTAAGCCACCCTATAAATTATGTGATAAAATTAAGTGGCTAAGACAACAGCAGTCGTCTCAAATATGAAATGTGTTAAATCGCAGTTAACAGCATAATGCGAGCTTTTAGATTTTTTTGTTGACACGACTCCACTGCGGTATTTCCTGCTACCGCATATGACACGTGCTCACGCTCTCAAAAAATACCTTACAGCCCTCACATTACAGTCCACACTTCAATACCACAAAATAAAGTATTCAGCTTCCACTAAGTGGTGATTAATTGTGATATAAAGACTTTTATATTTCTGTTGTTATACCGGCGCGTCATTTTAAAAACTCGACAATAGTTTCCATAAACTTATATTCGTGTTTATATTTAGCGTTTTATATTTTTCCTGTTCAATAAAATGTCTCTGAGTAAATTAAAATGCAATATTGAGAGGGACAGAACATACAAGGAAATGTCCAATTAGGCAAAGGCAATGCTTCGATAATTCTGCGAGCTGAATTGATTCCACGTCTGCAGATAAAGCGAGTGGATGTTGTTTAGAGGGATGTTATCAGATCGGTGTGCGGCACACGCCGCCAGTGCCGCCCACCACGTGGGAAAACTCTGCCGCTTCCAGGGAAATACTATATGACGAGTAGATGACGACACGCCGCGCCGTCACGAACTCAACCGATTTTATCTACGCACAGATAAGCTCACTTGCGAGAAATATCTCGCATAATAAATGCTAGCAAATAATGAGGTACGGTCGCTACAATCTTTCTTGTGCTCTAGAAACGAGTGTAACTTGCGTGTGCAATTTAATACTAGAAAATAAAAAAACTAAGTTATCTTTAAAATTCATATTTTTTCTCCCACATGCTCGGAAATTGGTTCATTATTCAAAAAAAAGAATACAACAATCGGCTCTTTTCCGTACGCAACGAAATAACAGGGGGTCTACTCCCGTTCGACGATATTCGATAAATCGTACGATTCATCGGACAATTTGCTACTCCGGTCAACCATCGTTCCCTTATCGCATGCGATGATCGTGTTTTGACGTTTGTTTTTCTCATCTCCGGTAAATTGTATACGACTATGAACCGTAGTCTATCTTAATTGTGCCTTTTTTATGTGCCTATCTTTATTAAGTAAGTATCAGTCGGAACGAAAGTTCGTACTTCGTTTGTCGTTCGTAAAACGCGAGTAGACCTACTGGCCGGTAATATGCAACACGACAATAATATAAATTTGCTCGACACTTTTTATTTTTTAAATTATTCTACCGAGGTTTTTAAGCACACACTTACATAAATTACCTAGGTGTTTTTAGGTACAAAATATTTATCATTGTAAAAGCTGAATGCACATTTTTTTTTTCAAAACTTTGAAAATAGAACAAGAACCGCGCGCGGACGTATTGAAACGAATGAAAATTAGATACCGTTGAATTAATTTGTGTATTGTTTCCTCGCAAATGAGAGAAAAGTACTATACAAGTCTCGGCCGAAATAGCAATTAACGGCCTCGTTTAGTTAAAATGGACTCGGCTTGCGCCTCGTCCTTTTAAAGTTGCTTGGGAAGTACTCGGCTTCGCCTCGTACTTCCAATATTACTCGGCCGTCAATTGCTTCATTTCCGGACTCGACAGTAATGTACTATTTTGACCGGTTCATTATAATGCTAAATTTCGCAACTATTATATAAGCATAGATGGCAGGAAACATCATACGTCTGACCAAGGTACCACAGAGCCCAGTAAAACATGTCTTTTTGTATGTTTTATATAATATTTAGCTGTAACTTTGACATTACCCACCAGATGGCGGTTAAAGGTGAGGTCAGCTGAGAACTCTATGTCCGTATATTCAATGTACTCTATGGGTATAACGAAAATCTTAGCGTGACGTGACGCTACATTTTCTCCCGAATCACACCTACCGCAAGCCCTCGTTCCAAAAAAACTAATTTGTGCATGTTGACAAATAATAGAAGTTACAGACTTGGCAGTAATATATAGGTTTACACTTTACACACACTTCAACTGCGCTTCGAGTATATTTTATGTAATGTAATAGGTATTCGAGAATCTCTTGTCATTTAACTATAAATTAAGCAACATAAACAAAGACGTTTTTTAACTAAAACATCCAAATAATTTGTGTTTACAACGAGAAACATTCAATTATGCTAATCTTTATGGCTATTTACGGAGCGTATCGACTTAAAGAGCCAAACAAACGTAGCGTTCTAGCTTCATATTTTACAATCATAAAAAACGTATATGGAGCAATATGTGCATAAATGTCAATATTTGTGTGGCGAGTGAACGCGTTGGGAGCGTGCGTCTCGATTTATAACAACATTTAGTTCCTAAGCAGCGGCGACCGGCACCGCGCACAGCGGTATACCCCGCGTTATAACGTCCAGTTGTCGATTAATTATCTCGATTTCAATAAAACATACGCCATACAGATGAAATTGTATAATTCTAAGCGATAAAACGTAACTAATAAGGTATAACTACGGTTCCGCCCGTTGAGAATTTTTACGCCGTGCACATAAAAATGTAACAGTTGTAAACGAATTATGGTCTTTAAATATTCGGTTGTTGCGAATACGTGTCCGCGTGCCATCGGAGGGATCCGCACGGTACGTTAGACAGTGCGGACTTGGAGTGTACGGAGCTATGTGAAAGTCAGCGGTCTCGAACGTCAAAATGCGAAATTACCGATTTGCCTCCAAAAATCGGTATATTTGTACCGAAAATCGGTATGTTACCTTAAAAAACATCATCAAATTTATTCAATTTAAACCTTCGTTATCCTTCTAAATTATTAGAAACGTACAGAATTCACCATACAATTAAACAAATTGTTTCAGAATTTGATTTGCTGGAGATTATTGAAATAACCATTAGTGAATCCTTTTATAAAAAAATACTTTTAAAAATGAAACAGTAATAAAATAATAATACATTTCATTTATTCACTTAAACAAAACATAATTAAAAATATTTTCATAAATGCCAATTATCATAGCCTGCTCCTACTACACTAACTTCAATCGGTGATTTTTGGAATCATTTAGATACATCTATTTCATAATGCAATTCAATTAATTTGATTGCAGTTTTGTTCGTAATTATCGACTTATTAATAAACGAGAATTAGCTCAGCATTGGCGAATAAATGGGAGGAAAACTGTTATTTCTTTCATGAATTTCCTTGCTCAAAAATCGTGGAAAAGTTGTTTGGTTTCGGTATATCAGTAGGACAGTACTCATATCGGTAGAAATACCGAAAAATCGGTAGGTTAGAGACCACTGGTGAAAGTATCATATAGATGTGTTCATTAATGCAGGCCTGCGTTAATAACGACGCATCACGTCGTCGGTTCACAAGGCACAGGATCAGGCATCACATTTATATTCCGTCAGTTAAGCTGCGGCGTTTAGATTTGGATTATATTTGGTCATTGTTATTCAGTTAACGGTCCCTAAAGTTTGTTTCATTTGGGAAACAATAATAAAACGATTTGAGCCAAACTAATAACAATATATCAGAAGTTGTTTTTTATTGCTTAAGGATACCTATATCATAATAATATTATAATAGGATGTGAGATCAGTAAAATTGTACCTTGTTTTTAGGGTTCCGTACCCAAAGGGTACCAAACGGGACCCTATTACTCTCGCTACGCTGTCCGTCCGTCCGTCTGTCTGTCACAGGGCTGTCTGTATCTTTGTAATCATCATCATCATCATCATTTCAGCCGAAAGACGTCCACTACTGGACATAGGCCTCCCCCAATTAAGGGGGGAATATGCCATAATCGCCACGCTTGGCAGGCGGGTTGGCGATCTTTGTAATGGTAATATGTAACCAGTTGAAAATTTCACAGAATATGTGTTACTATGATGCCTAACATGACAAATACTAAAAATAAAAAAGTCTAAAACCAAAGGGGGTCCCCATACAAGAAACCCCTTAAAAAATGCATTTTTTCGACGTTTTTGTTCCTGCTCTATTTTCAAAACGGTAATATATACCCTTATCTCTTCGCATGGGTGTCGTAAAAGGCGACTAAGGGATTCACCAGCGGATGGGCAGCAGAGTTCTCTGAGTATTTAACCAACCAACTGCGATCGCCAACCCGCCTGCCAAGCTTGGCGATTATGGCATATCCCCCCCTTAATTGGGGGAGGCCTATGTCCAGTAGTGGACGTCTTTCGGCTGAAATGATGAATATATACCAGCGTTAAACTTGGTCTGATTATAGTGCATACTGTGTAGTTTAGCAACAAATACAAAAAATAGGGCAAACATAGACATATGTGGTGGTACCTGCGTAAGAAAGAGATGCAAAAATTCACATTTCGCGCACGTTGCGTTGATGTCTTTTGATGAACTTTCGTAAATTAAATCAGTTTCTATGGGGTATCAGGTCAATGGGTGATACGGAACCCTTAATGCGCGAGTCCGACTCGCACTTGGCCGGTTTTTTATATTTGTTATGTTGTCTGGCAAAGACGTTGTATTATTTTGTTTGCTTGATCTCTTATCATTCACTTGAATATTTTGATGATAATTTACAGATAAAACAAATAAGAAAATAAAAAAACGTGGTCGGTCAGGGGACCCCCGTCAGGTACGGAGTTATTCTCAAAATTCATATTTTTTGACTGGTTCATCATCATTACTGCCCTACTGTATGAGCACGAGCCTTTTCCCAGAATGAGAAGGTTAAGACCTTAGTCCACCACGCTGGCCTAGTGCGGGTTGGCAGACTACACACACCATCGAGAAATGTATGGGACACTCTCAAGTGTGCAGGTTTCCTCACGATGTTTTCCTTCACGCTTAAAGCAGTGATAATCAAATTTTGATCCACACATGAATTTGAAAATTCAGTGATGCGGGCCGGGTTTGAACTCAGACCCTCCTGCATGGAAGGCAAGCGCTCAACCGCTTAATTAACACAGCTTGACCGGTTCATTTTCAAACTATAATACAAGCATAGATGCCACGAAACAGCTTGGGTTGGACTGAGATACCACAGGGTCCAGGTTCGATCTGCAGTAAACCATGTATTTTTGTGTTTTAGTTAATAGTTAGCTGTATCTTTGACGTTACCCACCAGATGGCGCTTAAGCGCCAAAGTTGAGTAAAGTTGAGGTTAGCTAACAGGATCCTGATTAGAACCCTTACAGGGGCCTGTAAACTGAACAAACACCTGGATGGGCATCACAGATATCACAGTTTGCAGATTTTGTCGCGAAAACGACGAAACGCCCATTCATATCTTATGCGAATGTGATGCAGTGCACCACATTAGAAGTCAGCATCTTGGAGGCCACACAATCTCAGCTGATGAGATCAGATCCTCAAACCCCAAGGCTATAGTCGACTTTATGGTTGGCCTGCGGCTTGGAGAGGTGCTGTAGTCTACTATTAGTGGCGTTACAATAGATCTTTTAGGTCGCAGTTACATAAGGGACTTCCATAGACCTTACCTCTTTTTCTAAAATAATAATAGCTAACAACTCTATGTCCGTATGTTCAATGTACTCTACGGGTATAACGCAAATCTTAGCGTGACGTGACGCTACATTTTCTTCCAAATCACACACCGCAAGCCCCACAGAAATAGATAAAGTAGAATGGTTGTAATCACAATTTTACTTGCGATTCATGCGTGACAACTTTCGAACAAACCACGCCTTACATATTGACGTCATATTTTTTTTTTAATTAACTCTAATCAAATGTACTTTACAGCTTTTGGTTCTGGAGTTAGAAACAGCACAATAAGGCATTTTTGCGGTTTTTTGTTACAGTATTTACAGAAACAAGTCATAAGGCGTACTGAGAAAGGCTTTGAAATGCCCTGCACTATGGTGCAGAGTGTTGGCACGCGCGCCCTATCTACTTTTCCATTCTATCTATTTTTGTGGCAGGCCCCATGCCACTTGCTCCTACTTTGTCATAAACGACACACCAAATAGGTAGTGCAAAAAAAAGCAGGATAAAGTGGGATAAGGAACTTCGTTCCAAAAAGAATTCCTATTTAAATGATATAAAATCTTCACTAGGTGCATAAGCATCATAAAGATCTAATAGAATACAAAAGATCCGATTTATTCCAACTTTTCCCGGTAAAAGAAATATTCAGGTCATAAAAAAATGGTCGTGCCTTACTGGTTGCGATGGGGAATTCCTTCATACATTACATGACGTAAACGGGATGATCTTACAGCCAGAAGACGACAACCGTTGGGTGAGAGGCGAGACACAAATCCTGAAAAAAGAAAACTTGTATGTAAAAATATTAATTGAGGGGCTCGGCTCGTGGCTAAGTAATACTGCGTGGATTAATAAATCTAGGAGATTAAGCTGCGATAATCGCAGCCAATCCTTGGATGGGTGACCGTTTCGTTGCACATCCAGACCCCTCCGTGCCTCGGAGAGCACATTTAGCTATCGGTTCCGTTTGCTATACTTATATCTATGACAGAAGCCCGAAAGTCAGACAACTGGTCTAACCTTAGGATAATTATTAATATAAACGGTTTCACTCACGTAATTCCATCGGGTAAAACGCCGCGCAACTAGCTCATAATTAAGGACTCTATTCGAGCTCAAAACTAGTCGGGTATACCCGATGGAATTACGTGAATGAAACCGTTTATATTAATAATTATGAATTTAACTCATAATAGTTACTAATTACTTACCCAGTAACTGTGTTAAGGGGATCTAGTAGTAGTCGCTCCTTGTAAAATACTGATGTAAACAACAGAAGACAACCCCGACATAATTAGGAAAAGGTCCGGAGAATGAAGAAGTAGTATGTAGAAAATGTTACTTTTTTTAATAATAACTAAAATCTCTACCCTACTTTGGCGACTAACTCGGAACCTCAGAAGTGTTGTAGGTCCAAAACAATATATTATGTCAAATGTCGGCAACGCATCGGCGACTGGTTTTGCGAATATCTATGGGCGGCGGAAATTGCTTACCATCAGGTGACCCACTTGCTCGTCATTGTTATAAAATAAATAAATAAATAATAACTGTGCATGTAAACTGTCCTATGAGGTGATTTAACATAGGATAGAAAGGATGCCTATACACATGCCAATATAACGTCATATTTAGCATTGCAATTATAATTATCGATTTTACAAAGTTCGTTAGCGATGCGCTATAAACCACACTTAATTGACGCATTTGCCAACACAGTGTTCATTACAGAATGGAAAGAAGTATGCAGAAAATGTTATTTAAAAAAAACGATAATCATATTTTGACATGTATTTTATGTAAATTGTAGCCATCTTAAAAAATCTACTACCTAACAAAAAGCTCTACCTTACCTTGGCGACAAACTCGGGACCTTAGAAATGTTATCGGTCCATAACTGTACATGTAAACTGTAGACCTATGAGGTGATTTAACATAGGATAGAAGGATGCCTATACACATGCCAATGTAACGCCATATTTAGCTTTGCAATTATAATTATCAATTTTACAAAGTTCATCAGCGATGCGCTATAAACTACACTTAATTGACACATTTGCCAACACAGTGTTCATTACAGAATGGTAATACCGTGATAATTATACCACAACACCTTAAATTAGTCATCAAAATAGAAGAAAAACACCGTTCAATGTTAATAAGCGCGCTATGGTGAACAAAATGACAAAGGACTTTAAATGGAATGAGAATAAAATGACAAATTATAATAATAGGGCACACCTGCTATTCTTTTGATCAGACATTTCTCTCATTTATGACGTTAATGGAGCGGAATGCTTGTGTGTTAACATAGTTTTGTCCCCAACAAAGCACCGCACTCAGACAATGCTCGATACTTTAGTAATATTTTTTGTATCAAATATAAATTCTCTTTCATCAGACTTAATTTTAGATCAAACTATAGTTCTTACATGTAGATCAAGTCATTATTGTCTCTGCGGGTCGCACTGATCAATTAAATAACGTCTTAATGGCTGATAGAGCTACCCAGATAGAGACTCTAAACGGTTCTCCAAAAGGTATATTATGCAGTTCATTTGGCGCCTAACTTGTGTCTCTTAATATGTGTGTAGTTGACAGATAAATAATAAGCGGCATTGCTTACAGGCAGAGTATGGATGTCGTATGAGCGCTTACGTTGCAGTCGCGGGTCGAATTAGTGAATTGTTGGTTGCGTACGCGCAGGCGGCAGGTTTTGTCTAGCGCGCTCGGCTCGACCTCTCTCGCACATTAATCTCCGGGCCCGAGATGAAACGATATGCATTTGTCATCGTGTCTGCGATTAACTCGGAGAAACTCTTTCTATTGTATTGAATCAATTCGATTATTGTTTGAATGGTTATATGAAGCAATAGGAAGTATTCACGAAAATAATAAACGTTGTGGGTTCTCTGGGTTATGTGCATCCTGTATATTTGCAGGTGTTCACCGATGCATTGTGTAGATGGCTGAAAACATTTAACTCATCTTTATGGATAGAGTTAAAAATAGTTGTGCGTAAATAAATTAGTCAGTTGTTAGGCGGTCGGCAAATATCTCAGAAATATTATGTGCATGAATAGCGCTCCGTATGACGGACAGCAGAAAGGGCTGCCCTTAAACTTACCTTGTATTATTTTGTCATTATTAAATTCCCCTGTCAGCGGCTCGTTCTCATTTCGACCTAAGAAAATATTGTATGCAAAATTATATGACATTTGAATGAGCACAAAAAGGTCGTATTGGGATTTGTTTACAAGTCGGTCCCAAAGAATATTTGTATTTGAAAGATTGTATTCGCATAACTTAAACAAATACAAAGTAACGTGTACCGTGTATCTCACAATTTATTGAATGGTGGAATAAGTATTCATCCGAAGTGAGTACTCCACTTAATATTCATTTAAGTTGAAATCGCATAAAATATTCACCATCGCACCGCATGAAACCCTCAAATGACCGATCATTCGTGGTTAATAGCACAAAATGGATGAAATGAAGTGTAACATAAGAGCAACAACACAAAGATACTTGAGAAGGCAATCAGGTTTGACAGTGGAAACGTCGAATCTTCAGAACGGCCCTCAACAAGCCGCAAAATGAAATTTCTCGACGCCGTCAATCATTTTCCCCTCGCCGAGGTCGCCCCACTAGTCAGCTGATAAAGTTCTGATGCAAGTCACAAGCGAAAAACGTCGCGAAAACACTCACTCATTCGCTTAGGAACTACGGGGAATGTTAAACCAAATATGAATGTATTAACTTTTCTATTTATGATTTACAGACATGATACTAGCGCGCGCAATCTGGAGACTCGAAAACGTCCTAATTGGGACGTTTTGCTAATAGTCCGCGATAAGCAAGGCGCCGAGCGTGACCGGTGACAAAAAAAAATGACGTTGTAATTTTGTAATTAATTGTATGTAATTTTACTTTCTGTTCAATTTCATAGATTCATCCAACTGAGTTGAATTTCGATGGTCGCTTATGGCTTCGGGCGTAGTAGGAGAGTAATCGAGACATTATTCCGGTGCGTAAGCCCCGACCATCCGTCTCGAAGATGTTACGTGGAAACTACTCACATGACGGCCTCTTCCCATCCTGCACCTAAGTGGGTAATAATCACATAGGCTATCGATCTTGAAAACATTTATTGTACTGTTGGAAAACTTTTTCCGTAATCATTTCACTGCAATTGCAGCTAAACGCAGACACAAAATATGTGAAAGATTTTTATTTTGCATAGGAAACTATTTTTCTATAATGAAAATAATGGCAATGAGTTAAGCTCTCAGGTACCAGTAAAACAAAAAGCAGAATCCTTGAAAAAGAAGCTTTAATCTTACTAATATTACAAATGTGAAAGTTTGTAAAAATGATTTTTTTTTGCCCAGCACCATCTAGTCCCAAACTAAGCAGAGCTTGTGCTATGGGTACTAGACAATGGATATAATACATATATACTTTTTTTTTGTATATACATACTTATAATACATAAGAAACACCCAGGCCAACACAAACACTTATGTTCATCACACAAATATTTGTGTCCTGTGGGAATCGAACTTGTGATCAGCAGTCCGACCCTCGAACCACTAGACCACAGACGTCGTCAGTTTGGATGTGTGTTACTCAATCACGCTGTAAGGGCCAAACGGTTTTGGATGAAATTTGGCATACAGATAGAACATAGCCCGGATTAACATACAGGCTACTTTTTATCCCGGGAAGATGAACAGTTCTTGAGGGATGCGCGATAAACAACATCCACGCGGGCGAAGTCACGGGCATAGGTTAGTATAAAATATTTTTTATGCATTTTATGTTATTACGAAACAATTCTTTAATTAAATAATACCTCATTAAAACACTGCCTTAAAGAAAAATTTGCATATCACACGACACTTGCGACAAATGCGACGCAGGCGCGCCTCATTGCGCTGCAGACGGAAAAATATTTCGGAATTGAGATTGATGTCGCACGCATGTGCAGACGGCTTGTCTGTATGCAAAACAACGCGCCACCAAATATAGAACTAATTTATGGTCATACTCGGCGATTATGTGCTGGTAAAAATAACTGCCGTTGCTCCCCGTTTCCATAATTTATACAGTTCCTCGCTAGAATATCTAAAGTTACTGAAATGTTGCCGTAGAACTAAGTATGACTGGACGAAAGTTTTTTTTTTGTTTTGTTTGGCTATCTATTGACAATGTACACTCAACCAAACGGAATCATGACCCACCATAAGCTTAATTTTCTACAAACATTCTAATACAATTAGGTCGAGTTTCGCTCAAAGATATTTCCCTGGCAACAAACTTGTTATCAATTTTATTTCAGTGACAGTTAGTTTCTGTTAATTTGATTGATATTCTTCTGGAATTGAAAGAGTTCGCAGAGGTTTTTGAAAAAAAAAATGTTTACTTTATTTTTTATAGGTAAACTATGCGGAACGACAGTTAATTCGAAATTCAAAACATAATTCTAGCTTTATCAAAAACGTAACTTTTTATCCAATTATTAATCTATTGCCTTTAATAACAAAGCTCAAAATTGCATAGACCTCTGACCCGTATGAACGTAGTTTCCTTAATATTCAAAATGTCCTAAGTGCAGGACGATGCTAATAAGAAGGAAATTTTACTGTTTTGACAATTTCATACGAATTATCGGCTGAGTGGGTCATGATTCCGATTTGTTGACTGTACCTATTGACAATCAACAACAACAGTGAGATTTTTTTCTTTTCAATATTATATTTAGGAAATTGATATTAACTCCTAATATAAACCTACTTCTCCTATCTCCAAATCTCAGCAATAATCTCATTATGATCGGACTAAGATTTCAAAGGACACAAAATGTTTTCAATGAGCATTACCGATATACATAATTAAAATAAATCCCATTTAAGGGTAGACTCCCACGCGATAAGAGGTGTTATTTATACACCCTCATCTCACAAAGGAACCGCTGCCGAATATCACCCATAAATATTGGGCTGAGGTGTAATTTTTCACATACCACGTCTTCTCGAGCGTCGCACCTTTAAAATAAATGCAAGCAAAATGTAATAGGGAGAGATGCGCGGGATCGCGAGCTTCAGGTAAAAATAAACGATAGTCAACTCGACCAATCGCTGCAAGATATTTTGTTATAAGGCTTTAGTCATCCTATTCTCCTGCAATATAAATATTACTGCTAAGTTGCCATACAAACATTCCGTTTAACCGTCTACCGAGGACATTTCTGTGTTTACAAAACATACTAGAAAGGAGGATCTATCGTCGAGTTCCCTAGGGTTCACAAAGTTTTACAGCAAACCTTGTGCGTTATAATTTCTGGGAGTTACATGCAGGAAGAAGGCGCGGATCGAGCTGCGTTTATTTACGATTATTGGTTATGGACAGAGTTGATCGGCGGCCGGCGAGTCCCGCGAGCCTCGTAACGCCTCGGACTTCGGCCGCGCTCACTGAGGGTGCCGCGTCTGACGGATATATCCGTCTCCGGAGAATACTCCGCCGTTCGCAAAATTATGAATCGCAAAAGGGTGTTGTCTCGACACCTTTACAAAAGATAGACTCTGAATAAACAGTGCGAACATTCTTGTCTCACATCAAACAGATTTTATTACGACAAGAGCAACAAGAATAAAAAGTGCTGTCAATAATAAAACGCAAAGGCGAAAAGCAATAACCGAGTTCTTATCCGATACACATATCACAAAAGATAGCCAATAAATAGTCCTATCTGTATTTGTCACAAAATAAGAATTCCATCAAATAATTCGGTGGCAATAAAAAACGGATAGAGACATTGCACGCATTTGTAATAAAAGTCTCACCATAAATAACGATCATGAAATATAATACACCTGCAATCTTCGGAAAATGGGAAAATCATTTTCCGAGGGCGGGCGCGGTCCGGCGTAATATTGTTATAAATGTACTTTTCTGAGGGTATAAATAATAATGGTGATCGCGCGCCGGACGCTCGGGGAAGTGTCTGCACTACGCTCGCACACCATAGCAGCATTACTGAACTATCTTAAGCTTGGATCAAACAAAATAGGTGTTGAATTAACCTAGGTATACCTATTAAGATTCATTGGTATCATCATCATCACTAACTCAGCCTATCGCAGTCCACTGCTGGACATAGGCCTCACCCAAGTTGCGCCACAACACTCGGCATTCATTGGTATAGTATGTCATTATTTTTTTCGTACTCATAATGAATCATCTGAATTCATCTGCGCCTTCAATCCCGCTACGAGGAGTCTACAAATCTAAAAAACCGGTCAAGTGCGAGTCAGACTCGCGCAGTAAGGGTTCCGTACCTCTCATCGACCTGATACCCCATAGAAACTGATTTAATTTACGAGAGTTCATCAAAAGACATCAACGTACCGTGCGTGACATATGAATTTTTGCATCTCTTTCTTACGCAGGTACAGTCGACTGCATGGCAGTGGTAACACATGAATTTGAAAACCGCCCTTACTGCTTACGAAATAAAGACACTGTCAATGTCAAAATGTTACCACTGACGTGCGGTCGACCGTACCACCACATAAATTATGTCTATCTTTGCCCTATTTTTGGTATTTGCTGCTACATAGTATGCACTATAATCAGATTAAGTGATCCCTGGTATGTATTACCATTTTGAAGATAGAGCAAGAACAAAAACGTTGAAAAAAATGAATGGGTTTCGAGGTTTCTTGTATCCTTTGGTTTTAGACTTTTTTTTTGTTTTAAGTAATTTTCGTGGTAGGGGTCATAACAACACATATTCTGAGGAAAATTGCAACCGGTTACCTATTCCGTTAAAAAGATACAGCCCTGTGACAGACAGCGGACGGACAGTGTAGTGAGAGTAATAGGGTACCGTTTAGCACCCTTTGGGTACGGAACCCTAAAAAATACATTTTATACTTAGTAGTGTTTAGTAGTACTTGAAAATTTTAATATCGTCAACTTTACTGGACAACTTTTAAATAAATAAAATATACTTTTATTATATCTCATACCTGGTGAAGGTCGCGGGAATCCGCTGGATGCGGAAGGCACAGGACCGGTCGTTGTGGCGATGCTTGGGGGAGGCCTATGTCCAGCAGTGGATGTCTTTCGGCTGAAATGATGATGATATCTCATACAATATAGAAATTGAGGTGAGGTGAGTGTATTTAAGTTACCAAAATAATTTAACAAGTGTTTAAATCCTTTCATTTATTCCTACTTTCTATCTACAACAATACCAAAGTCACAATAACCACGGTTCCCACAAAGATTTCAGTTACACCATCTTTCCCGCCAGCTATAGTTCTGTGTCCGCGCCGCTGGGAGTCATTTCGCTCCGACAGCCTGTAAATTCTCCATTACGCGATATGAAATATGCTTTGCCACCCTGTACGCCGTTTACGAGCGCCTGCTATGATTTCTTATCCATCAGACGTCTATTCTTTGTTTTAAGGGAGTGTACTGTATACTGCTTTCTTTCTAATCGAATAGTGATGTAAAGTTTAATGTAGTTAATCGATAATGTTGTTTTTTTTTTGTCATTATTTCTACATATGACCTACTTTTTCGAAACGTGTAGATTCTTAACATTTTGAAAGAAAACTTTTGACTTTGAAGCAACGTTGGGCTATGATGACTTAGTTTAAAATACTATGTTATATAACTGTCTGGCCGTTACCTACAAATGTCTCTCTGTCACTTCTGTGTAGAAACCTGACTATAGGAAAATGAGTAACGCCATCGCCTTACTCTAAAGGGAAAATGAATGATAGTCAATTTAAATTAGGTGTATATCCAGCAGTGGACGTCTTCCGACTGTAATGAATGTATAAAGGCTGTTTTTATATTTTATGCAATCCAAGTGCAAGATTGTGCAAATTGTATGTATTTTTACCAATATGCGAAATGTAATCTCAGGTAAAACCTTGTATCAGTTCGGATGAAGCCATCGTCCCCCTTTCAGTTAAATGACTCAACTTAATAATTCTACGTTTATATCTCACATTACAATATTTTGAGATTTCAACACGAAATTCGGCTTTTGTTCTCGACACGTTGTAATGTCTTTATGCGGCCACTAACGTAATATTATTTCAATTAAGTGCCTGATTTAGCTTCGCCGGAAAAACTCAAAACAATGAGGTGTCGACGATTGTGTCGAGAAAATAATGCGCAATGAACCATCTGATTTGTGACCGAACCCACATAAACAGCACAGAATAACACCCAAATGAAAGAGCACTCGTTTATTTTATGAAAAACATTAATTTAAACCGCACCTAACTTTGAACGGTAAGACATAAAGTATCGCTCAAAGACAGTTTTGACTAAGAATAGGTAACGGGTATTAAGAGACACGTCTCAACAATTATACACGTCGTCGCTTGTCTTGTAAGACATCAAAATAAAATCACTACTATTTATGTATCTGAAAGCGTATTAACGGCACGCACCGCCACTCTTATAATGTAATAAATCGTCTGGAAAATATAACCGTCAGCGCTGTGTCATACGCGTGTCGGGGATGTGCAAGCGCTGCGCCCGCAACGCGTCGCCATCGCTTCGCGCCCGCACCGCTTGCGTCCAGCCTGCGCCTGCACACCGTCCACGTCACGCATACGCCATAAATTGTAAGACGTAAATAAAATCTGGCGTTCCATATTTTAAAACTTTATTTTAATAGCCCACTACTCAACGAGAAATTAAGACGTGTTTATTAGCTGAGCGCTCGTAATACAAACAAGTCCTTCCTTCATGAATTACTCTGCTCGTCATGTAATAAATCTGTATCCACATCAAGTCACAATATGGACCTATTAAAGTTGCTACATATATCCATAACACAAGCTTAGCATATAAAGCTTTAGTAGATATTATGCAGTTCATACTATTATGTTTGCAGCACAGGTACCTTCTCTACACACTCTACATATTATTTATGTCGCATTTATATTCTCGAAAAAAATAAAAATGGTTCCATCCTATACAAATTGGCTAGACGAAGGAAATGATACTTACATAAAAATATTTCTGCTTCATATGCTAATCTCGCAGAAGATCAATAAGACCGACAAAATATTGTTACGGAGCAAACATATTCAATAAGTATGTTTTTTTCATCATCGCAGTCAGATATTTTTTTCTTTTCCCATAAAACAATTCGATGGAAATTGTATATTATCATGTAAGTAGTAATCTGGGTTCGGATTTATGTATCGGAAGAAGTGTATGGAAAAAGTTTTTTGCCGAAAGTGTATTCAGAGCATTCTTCATGCGTGTGCCACCCCTTACAATGTTTTGCAAGTTTTTGACACACAAAAGAGATCATAATAGCGCAGGTATATTATTATTGTTCTAAAACAATGTTAAGTGGTCGCACGAAGAAAACCCACAACAGCTGTCCTACTAATCAATTATGCGTCCTCATAATATGACTCTTGTCTTGACGACTATAAAATTGCCACACATAACATTTTTTTCTGTGCCAAAAATCAACATAATTTCGGGCGGAATGTTAACAACATATAATATTTTTCGGTGTGATCTTAATCTCAACAAATTGTTGAAAATGAAAATTTTTAATCGCGTTCTTTCAAAACAGAGAATGTGAAAATTCACAATTAACAGAACATAGGGGATCTTGACGATGATCTTATAACAATAGTCGAGATCTTAAGGTGAAGCTATAATTTAATTTGCCTCGCTTTGACTCGCTGCCAGAATGACTAATTCCCGCGAACATGTCATGACTCTCGTATTATTTCAATATTTTCTGCTCAATTGTTAAAATTCAAATAGAAGTTGAGTAACTATTAAATAATGTATCGCTAAAAAGTGTCTTAAACACGCATATTTCAGTAGGAGTAAGTGTAGATTCGCATTAATGTCAATGCGTCACGCTACACAACACGGCTCGACCATTTTATTACAACCACTTGTGTCCTTACACCTATTAATCTTGCTATGATTATTTTTTAATGTGTGTTCTAGCAAATTGTTATCCTATTTATTTAAATTAACGTATTGTCATTAATTAATACATTATTTCCAACTTTGTAGCTTGTACTGAAGATTACTTGCTAATCTAATTTAAATGATGTTTTTATAACGCGATTTCTAGATCTGAGTATATAGCAACTTCAAGATTTGTGAGCACTAATAGGTATCTCTCAGGTACATATTTTTAACATACTGGTCACAAGAGGCTTTGCACAGCTTAGCAAAGCTTAGAAATAATTTAGGATATCGTTAATGTCATTGACACAAAACATGCACTGATTTAATAAAATGGGTGAATATGATAGCCGATATTATAGTAACAAGCCCACCTGTTATCGAGACCGCAGGTGGATTCGGGCATGGCGTCGCGCGACACGACGCGGTTACGTGACGACAACGCGACAGCTACGGCGACATGCGGCATACATGAAATTCCTACAACACGTAATAAAATTTTATAAAACCGCGGTTATCGTAAACAGAACAAATAGCAAACTTTATGAGCCATTCGTCGCGCTTTTCCATTTGCATGATACGAGTATGTCATAGGAAATACGTATCGTACGCGACTGCGGGTTATGGCGACGTCCCAGGTCATCGCACTAAATTATTCGTCTCGTATAAATTTGTTTATGTTAAAGTTATGGACAGTTGTCAGACATCAAATTTCCAATTCCATTCTTGTACAAAAATTGCTGTGGATATTTTCTGCCTATTTCTTTACGACAAGCTTGTGTATTGAAATAAATATCGTGTTACAATGTGATAAATACAATATTGGCTATCAGACGGCTAGTAACAGTGCGGGTAATATATAATTCGAGCCTGTTTTTCTATTCACCCGATCTCATCCCGTTCCACCATCTCGACATCCATAAACAATGTGTGAACATTCATAAAGAGGAAAATAAGAATAGACAATAAAATGTCAGCGCACCATGCGGCGTATTTACAAAAATTCATGACAGACGCATTTAGAGTTGTTAGCGCTTCTTTATAATAAAATGGTTTTAACAAAGGGCCATTAAAAACTGAAGTCATAACAGGAAACGTGATACAGTGGCTGGCGTGAGCGGGAGCGGGTAGCGGGATTACCTCTTTCATCATAAAGGCGCGGTGAGCGGCAGCTGGCGCTTCACTTTATGTGGTTTCTGAACAGCTTCTCTTTAATAATCTTGTTTATTTTTGAATGTGGAACACCCGTAACTTGAATGACTATAAGTGTGTGTCATTGACATGAGTGGACGCTCCGTTTCATGTCACGCTCGTTTTGAACCCAGCGAGGCTTTTGTTCTAAAGTTATGCATGAAAATAAAATTAAGTTTTAGTGTCTGTCCGTTAATATTTAAAGTTCATACGTCATTTTTTAGGGTTCCGTAGTTCCTACAAGGAAAAGGAACCCTTATAATTTCATCATGTCATTTTGTCCGTCCGTCCTAATCCTTTACAGCTTAATAACTTCTACAGTTATTATCATAAGTAAATGAAATTTTGTTAAAAAATAGTCTACATATATATCTCAATTTTAAAAGAATAAAAAAAATCGAGATAACGTATTTTAGGGGTGGGGCCCATACATGTGGAATGGGGATGAAAATATATTTTTCGCTGCACCCCTCTTGTGGGGTATCATTGATTGATAGACCTTTATAAAAACTCTCTTTAAAAATTATTTTGTGTATAATGTAATTATAAATTTTCGAGTTATAGAGAGAAAACTAAAAAATACTTAAGACGTCCTAGTTCAAAGGTCATTGACCTTAGAGAAAAATTATCTTAGCAAAAAATGCTCCTTCTATTTTAAAAAATCACAAAAAGTAACTTTGTGTTATGTTGACATGACACACTTCTTAAATTTGGAACTATATAGCGCGGCTACTAACAACACTCGCTGAGTCGCCACGCCAATGCTGCCGTCTATTGCAAAAACTAAAATAGCCTTGATTAATATTCGATTTGATTTGTTTGTTTACACCTACTTAAGGAACCCTATCATTCTGAGCATGGCCCGACATGCTCTTGGCCGGTTTTTCTGTTTCGAAACGAATTGTACATAATAAGTAATAAGGTATATTTTGTCGAGCGACATCGATTAATTTACTAATTCAATAATTAATTACGCTAATAATTACTAATTTTATGCCATACTTGGCACAGTTATTTTTTTCGCGTTTTCAGGGTTGTTTGTTATTATGAGTACCTACATTCACCCCTAAAAGGACCTCAGCTAATAATGTTACAACTTATACAACGTGTTGTTGAAATAACTGAAAACCTTTTAAGGGGTCGTTGTACTCATCAGTATGAACAACTTTTACTATGGGACAAACCCTGAAATCTCGAAAATTTACAGCTGTTCCCTACAATTGTTTTCACATAAATCGAGAAGATTTCAGGGTTCGGCGCATAGTAAAAGTAGTTTATACTAATGAGTACAATGACCCCTTAGGAGGTTTTCAGTTACGGTTTTCTATATTATGTATTATTGGTTACTACCTACGGAACCCTAACATGACATGCTCTTGGCCGGTTTTTTTCTTACAAAGGTTCACATACGAAGCTACGAAAAAATTACATCTTGAGTTTTCTTGGAGTAACTAGGAGAGTTTTTTTTTTCATGTATGTACACCGATTACTCCGAGATTTCTGGGCCGATTTACGTGGTTCTTTTTTTATTTGATAGAAGAAGCCCGCACGGTTGTCCCATATTAATTTTATTGACTTAGGTTAAGTAGTTTTTAACCAGCTTCAATAAATCAGTTTATTTTAGCTTCACCTACCTAGATGATCTACTAATAGTTTCGTATTTCTGAGAGTTCTTGGCCGATTTGCGTGTTTTTTTTAACGATAGTGATAAGACGTTTGGAAGAACATGAGTGAGACCTTTGCCCAGCAGTGAGACAGCATAGGTTAATAAAAAATATATTCTCAAATTGGTTCTATAAACATTTATGAATCAACCCTCGCAATTATCAACTAAAAAGTATGAAATAAAAACTTTTAACAAAAAATAAAACCGACTTCAAAAACCTTAACAAAAAAAGTAAAAAATTATCCTTGTATGTATTTCAAAATCTTAACATAAACCAACATTTTGAAGGGGGCGCATGATTTTCATGTACGTTCGCAAAAACAATTTTTTACTATAGATACCTATGCGCTCGACAGTGCATTATATTTACATGACCCAAAGGGTCAAGAACGCGCCGCCTTCAAAATGTTGGTTTATGTTAATATTTTGAAATACATACAAGGAATATTTTTTTATTTTTTAGTTAAGGTTTTTGAAGTCGGTTTTATTTTTTGTTAAAACGTTTTTATCTGTTAAGATAACCCAAATAAGAAAGTTTGTAGATTCAAGAACTTTGTTTTTATTTAAAACTGCTACGTCATCAGTCTTTCTGGGGATAAGGCTACGACACTACGATATTACTCTTGTTTATTCAATCAACTCAGCCTATCGCATTCCACTGCTGGACATAGGCCTCTCCCAAGTTGCGCCACAACGCTCGGTCCTCTGCCTTCCGCATCCAGTCCCCCCCAGCCACGTTCTTTAGGTCGTCGGTCCACCTGGCAGGGGGGCGCCCTACGCTGCGTTTGCCGATTCGCGGTCTTGTTTATTAACAAATTAAAATAATGTACTATTAGCAAACTTTCCGGTGAACCACCACTAAGGTTAAAATCGCTTGCGCTCAGTGTTCGACGGCAACCGTATAGGTTCGTAGGTACGTGTAATGTAGCAGGATTCGTTCAAGGGACTTTGTCTACAAAATGTATCACCGAGAAGAATCGTGACTGTACTTAGGATCTTTGTTTCTAAAGGAAAAAGATGATGTACGGAATACCTGCAGGTGTATTACAACAACAATATTGAACAGAACGTAGAGCCTCAATAAAGGCATGTAGCGGAACAGTGGGTAAGCAATAAGCCTACGTTAGCTAATAACAACAGCGGGATCGACGACGATATCTCAATATCGTAGGTGCGAGTTAATTAACACATGACGCTTGTCGTGGAAATAGAATTCCTGTAAGCGAGTGGATGGCGCGCGCCCCGGGCCACGGTGCGCCGCTGCCGCTGTTTGTTTACAAGCAACGAGACTTCATTACGCCGCCGGCTAATGTATTCAGCTTCAGCCTCCACGTTAACAGCGACACTTCTCGGAATCAATATGCTCCTTGTATGTTTTGATTGGCTGTCGCCTCGCCCCGCAACACAAACCCACCCTAACCCACCAACGCATAAAACACACTTTTCCCCGCCACCGCCACATAACTTTAATGACACCAAATACAACGAACGGATTTCAGTGTTAATACTTGCCAGGGATAAATTTCCTATAGTGCTGGTAACGACCTCTGCATTGAACTTGTCCAATTTTAGGGTTAACGCACATTAATTTGTTTTATTAACGGCTTTAAACGTTTAACCGTTTCCTGTCGTCACTGCTCTGGTTCGTATCATTCGATTGTGTGTTTTGTTAGTTACCAATTCGACGCAAAATATCCCTAACTATATGAAAGCGAATGAAACAATAATTCGAACTTAACGTTCACATTTAGGCCGGATCCACACGTTGGCCCCAACGTTGGTATGAGCGTTGGCCCGTATATTATGCCTAGCGTCCACACGTTGGAGGTAATGTTAGTTTAGTCCCATCAGAGCCAATGTAAAGACGTCTGAAATAGAAGTTGCACTGGGCACTTTAACATTATTGAGTGCTTTAGAGCACAACTGTCAATTAAAATAACACAATAGTTAAACAATGGACATCATCTTTGAAAAAAAATGACAGATAAGAGGATATCATTATTATTTGTTAATAAACTAAAATATTTATTTCTAGAAATTCTATAACTATTGCGTTCATCCACGCGGATGACATTTTCAAGACCCGGCGACCGTAGGAATAAGCTCATTCGATGTACCTCACTGCTCGAGTGCTGTGGCAAGACTGAGCAAACCGCCAACGTGTGGTTGCATAGCGAACGTTGGCTCATAATTCCTTTGATAAAACAGACACGTGACGGCCAACTGCCAACGCTCGCCCCAACGTTCGGGCCATGCCATTTTTCCGATCCACACGTTGGCGAATAGCGTTGGCGCCAACGTTCGGGCCAACGTCAGGAACCGGGGTTACTATTACACGGTAATAATACCTTTAGAATAAACTACAGATGTGCCGTAGTGCAATCAAAACCACAACACAGTGTTGAGCTGACACAGCGTAGGAACATTGCCAAATCCATCGAAGCGACTTCTGATCCCTGCTCGCCCCCAAAAATAATAATGTTTCATCTTATGAAAATATTTCCCTTACGACTGTCGCGCGGTATATCACGGTATTTGTCACAGAGGATCACCCTTTATGTTCGTTTCCAGTCAAACCCCTTAGATAAGCGAGCCTTTTATATGCCAAATATAATATATTATGGTTTACAATTCTCGTTCAATATTAATGTGGATAAGGCTACGTAATATTTTGATATGCCAATTTTTGTGGCTACTGTGTCGGAATCGTAAAGTTAATGGCTATTTTGACGATTTCTGCTGTGATCTAGTGGTTCGGGTGTCAGACTGCTGTTCACGACGTCGTGGGTTCGATTCTCAAAGGACACAAATATTTTTGTGGAGAACATAAGTGTTTGTGTTGTTCCGGGTGTGGCTTATGTATTATAAGTATGTATTTACAAAAAAAGTATGTAAGTTATATTAGGTGTATCCATTGCTACTCATAGTACAAGTTCTGCTTGGTTTGGGACTTGATGGTGCTGTGTAAAAATGTCCCAAAAATATTTATACATACATACATACATATTATCACGCCTGTTTCTACGTCCATTAACCTCGTCATGCATGCTCGTCGGTTTAGAGAACTCTTAACCTGGCATTTTTTGAGAACATCCGCGATTTGATCGCGATACGTTCGCCGAAGTCGTCCCTTTCCAACTCTTCCATCCACACTCGCTTCGTATACTTGTTTCGTCAATCTCCTCTCGTCCATCCTCTCTATATGTCCAAACCATCTTAACATAACTTTCTCAATCTTTGTCACTACATCTTCTTTCACTCCACAACGCTCCTTTATCACGTTATTCCTTACTCTCAAAGTTACACCACACATACTTCTCAAAGCTCTTATTTCTACTGCATTTATTCTGCTTTCATGTTTCTTCTGCCATACCCAACACTCCCCCATGAACAGCCAGCCGTGCCTTTTCCGACACTTTGCGGCTGTTCATGAAGGTGTGTCGTGCCCCATTCACCTGATTACCAGCACTCACTCTCCTTTCAATGTCCTTCACATGCTTGCCATCTCTCGTAAACATGGAACCCAGGTATATAAAATCTTTCACTTGTTCCACCTTTTCGTCACCTATCAAAATATTGCACTCTGTTATAACTTCTTCCTTTTCAAAAACCATAAATTTTGTCTTACTGACATTAGCTTTCATTCGTTTACTCTTCAAAGCACCATCCATAATTGTTACCATCTTCTGTAACTCCCCCTCCGACGATGCAAGGATAACTAAAATGTTTATATTTATTTATATTAGAGAAATTCTTGTAAACAGCAACAGACAAACGATATACTGAAGAGTACCTACTGATGGACTTTTGACTAACGTCAATGTATGAAATGACAGTTCTAAAATCCAGATGCATGCTTGAGCATCGTTCTAAAGTTCGGGCACTAGTCTTCAAGTTATATTAAAATATCTTGAGAAATGATTAAAAAATAATTACCTATCCTAACACTTCTTTTATATCACGATAAACTACCACTACAGGTGTCGAGATGGCCAAAATGTATTATTAAACCTCGACATATATTTTTTAGATATTAGCTAGATAGTATTAGAAAACTCTGTCGCGTATCCACAGTCAGCTAACAGGCACGAGCCATTACTTCCAACATATGAGCAAAGCAAAAATATCAGCGTATTATGGGTTATCAGAGGCAGTCGCGTCTCGGAGACTCCGGCCGCCATTCATGGCCGCTCCGACTTAATGGATTGCTCGCTTTCATATTCCGAACGTACACAATGTTTGCGCTCCTATGATCACGTATAGTGATTTAACGCTTTATGCTTCCTCTACAACATGTGTGTGCCATCTTACTATTAAGAAATAGAACAAGTAGCAAAATTTACTTAAATTTAAATTTACATTTCAACTTTCAACCTAATAGCTTTTCCCGGTACAAAAGCTTGAAGAGTGCGCTTGTCACCCATCTGTTTGCACGTCTATAGCTCCCCTTTCATATGAGAGGCGAAAACAAACAGAGAATGTGCCAAATAGCAAACAATATTATACGGAATGCACAATAATATCAGTTCCGGCGGCGTGGGTGCGGGCTCGCTGTTTGCTTCCGCGAATAAATATGAAATTCGAAGAGTCTCTCCTCAGACCGTAGAGCAAATATTATGGGAGTTTTCTTTGGTAAAATGATAACTGTCAAGATTGAAAATTTGGGTTTAGCCGCCAGGCAGGGGAACATATTATTGAATATGAGACACGTTCTTAGACGAGGGGTTTTTTATATCAAAGCTGCTGGCAAACTTACTTTGGTGTAGTAACTTAATAACAATGCTTAAAGTTAAGATTCTTAAATTGCCTTTAAACTAAAACTTCATGAGCAGTTAAAAATTGACGGATTCGAAGAGTCTGGAAGATATTGGTAATGCACCATCATTATGAGTTTCCAGTCCACTGCTGAATGGGTGAATCAGGGTTGGTTGACATCCGCCAGCAAACTCGCAGTCAGTCCACCCCTTGTTTATAAGCTTGAATATTTTACACGCGATTGATTCAATAAAACTTTCGTTCAGTTTACAAAATGACGGTTGCCCCATTGACACAATATGCGATTTTATCTAAGAATGAGTATCATTTATCTTGTTCTATGATATGAAGAAAATGTATCTATTCATAATTTGAGTAGTGACCTCTATCAAATTCTGAAAATATAATAATATGTTGTTAGGATGTAAATTGTGGAAAGAAAAATTCGCTCTCGAGCAGGATTCCTGGTTCAGTACATCAGTGCTTTATCCGCTAAGCTACCGTGAAGTCTGCTCGTGCTGTATTTAATTTAACTCTCAATTTGATTCCGTCTTTGGGTGACGTCAACTACATCTTTTTAAGAAACAGACCATGTTCATTACACGTACAATCAGCTAACTTTCCGGTGAACCACCACTAAGGCTAAAATCGCTTGCGCTCAGTGTTCGACGGCAGCCGTATGTACGTGTAATGTAGCAGGATTCGTTCAAGGGACTTTGTCGACAAAATTGTATCACCGGGAAGGATCGTGACTGAACATACATGTTGTTGTTTTACACTTCAACTTGGCCAATTGAATTTGTTCACACTCCAGTAGGTATTGCTTGTCTCCTCTAGCAAGCCATTTGACCTTAATAAAAAAAAAATACATTAAAAATCTTTTATTTCAGACTGTAAGTCCATTTGGTTAGTATACAAACAACTTAAAAACTAATGTTAGTACTTACATCTACCAGTGAATAAAATTAATTATTTAGAAATTACGCCACAGGGGCATGTAGGCGTATCCAATGCCCCAGTATGGGGCTGTCCCACCTGTCTGCTATAGTTTTCAGGATGATGTTGGGGCTGAAGTGTGTCCAACATAAAACTAAAACTATTCGGTAAGCCCACCATAAGTGTATGACGATAAACCCACCTTCGACTAATGCAGTAACTAAACTAAGCTATTAACTTCTGACATATGATTTATTGAAAAATCAACACGAGGCACCAAATTGATCACCCCTCATGTCAGACTATCAAACATTATTTGATGCCATCAATAAAATATTACTTATCATTTGCGACACCGAGCGCTACAAGTTAGTGCGGCCCCTGCCCATCACCCGGAGTCCCGCGATCCCGGCGATCCCGCGATCCCCACCTTATCATCCCGTGAGAATAACTTTCAGATTTATGTGCCGCGTAAAACTTTATGTCGTGCTTTGTTTCGTGCATGCCATTTTATTGTTATCAACTATTTTCGACAACTGAGTGGGAAAAGGGAGACTACTATGATATTTCTAATTATCTTTTGATTTTCAAATTCAAATTCAAATATTTATTTGCTTTTAAATATGGTTACAGTAGGTATGGTTGTGGTTTACTTTAATTTACTTTAGAACTTTTTAGAAATATTTGTCAATTTATAAACTGTTTTAGGATTCAGTAGGTACCCAAAGGGTGCCTAACGGGACCCTATTACTCTCGCTACGTTTTCCATCCGTCCGTCTGTCTATCACAGGGCTGTATCTTTTGAACGGTAATAGGTAGCCGGTTGAATTTTTTTTTTAAAGGTGGATCCCCCTCATACAAGAAACCTCGAAAAAAATGCATTTTTTTCAACGTTTTTGTTCCTATTCTATCTTCAAAACGGTAAAACATGCTAGCGTCAATCTTAGTCTGATTATAGTACATACTATTAAGTTTAGCAACAAATACTAAGAAGGGCAAACATGGACATATGTGTTGGTACACAGGGTTACACATCAAGCTGTACATTTCCAGTATAAGCTGATCTCGCATTGTATAGGTTTTCCTGACAACGCGAGGTCAGCCTTTACTGGTTTTGTACAGCTTGATGTGTAGCCGTGTGTACACGAAAGAGCATGGTTCTGTTTGGCTTGACAATATTTTTTTTACAATGGAATTTCGCAGATGGCACTCAAGATAGGTGCCCTAACTGCTTAACCGGGAACCGGGCGGAGAATCCCGTTAGGCACTCCATCCGCCGATTGGCTTCACTATGATTGTTCGACGCACTTCGTCTAACCAGAAGTCTCAAGTCTGAATCCTGGGGCCTTACTGCCGACTGGTTCGGCTCTGAACCAAATCGAGCTATTGTTAATACCTAGAAAAATGCAGTACGATTTGACACTAACTCGAATTCAAATTCGATTTATACAGCACTCGACCCAGTCGGGGCCTTCCCTGCTAGAGAGCGAATTTTCCTTTAAAGGTGGGCTCTGACCATGTATCCATTCGGACGTCGTTTTAATGACTACATCCAAAAAAGCTTGACTTGTTCTAAAAATAACATACGTTTTTAACATTCATGACAGATTTTGGAATGCGGCCACGCCTTTCGGACGTTTGGATGCATCGTCAGTGGCACCCTTAAGATTACACCCCGCTTCCGTTAATGCGTTAAAATATTATCAAAACATCATCGCTATCTTAAGCGATAAGGAAGTAAGAGTGATAAAAATGTTTCCACATTTTAGGTGAAAGGGCAGCAGATCTAGGTTTTCTAGCATTTAGTAACTACAGGATGAAATAATCATTCGCTTCATACCTACATTATCAGCAGAATTAAGGACAGACTCTATAGACAGAGCTTCGAGCATTCAATGCAAAATAAATTAAGCCTAAAAAGAAATCCGTTGTTAGATATGCTGCAAAATACAATTTTAAAGAAAGAAGAAAGAAAGAAAGAAAACCGGCTGCCGAATTGCGTAACTCACTCGCGATCGCAATCAATAGGATTTCAATGTTCATTGCTGCGTGTGTTTTGACAATCCGTCTTATCGGCAACTACGTATGTACCACGCAATGAATATTGCTGTAGTTTCCAAATGACAGCTAATGTCAATGTGAATGCATTACACAATTACCCCACTGGTTCGAATCCTGCTCGTGAGCGATTTTTTCTTTCCGCAGTTTAAATCTTTAGATTTCGCTTCGCATGCGTAAATGCGTTAAAAATAATAAAATAAAGAAAGACAAATTATTTATTGCCACAACAAGACGCCAAGCGGTAGGTGCACATAAAAAATAACTTCATTTGGTACATTTTAGGAATTACAGTGATACCTACATAATTGTAATATAATAACAAGACTAACTACTGCGACTCTGCGTCCAAAACAGCACTGAGGCAAACGGTTCGCGTACTGGTGTCCTATGAGACACCTGCACGCGGCGACAAGTTCACGCACCTTTGCCACTTCTATTACCATAATATTTAGATTTCTATGATCGCGACATATTTGATGAACCTCGTAATCTGTCTGGGAATCCCTAAAGTTTTATTGAACCAAACACATAGATATTTACAATATCAGATTTGATGTGCATCCAATCGTATATCGTTTGACGACGCATTAAAATGATCTGCGTGGACCCCAAGGTAAGAGCTCCGGAGTGGACGATAATAGAGAAACATCTTTACGAGTTCGACACCCGCTTGACACATCAACACAACACTGACATTGTGTGACCCACGCTACTAGGGTTGTAGTCAAGTGTGACAGTGAAGCTGGCACTGTGATAAACACACACACACACGTCTTTACGTGAAACCGTGACCAGCTTCTAGCTTCCTAAAGTATTAGAAGAAGCTGAACTGATTTCTTCTAAAGTCTGTTTTTAGGGTTCCGTAGTTCCTACAAGGAACCTTTATAGTTTCGTCATATCCGTCCGTCTGTCCGTCTATCCGTCTATCCGTCTATCCTAATCCTTTACAGCTTAATATATCTTTCTAGTATTATTTAGCCAACATCTTGGCATGTCTCTTTACACATGCACATGTATTTTGGTAATTGTTTTTATTTAATGTGTGAAATTGTTAATATAATGTCTTTTAATAATTATTAGTCACGAATTGCGTTAAAAAGACATACCTACTAAGATTTTTTACTAGATGAGACAAGTAAGCAAAAAACGGTGTATAAGTATGGATTTGTTAAATACCAATTAGTCTGTATGAGAGCACCAGAACCGATTAAACAAACGAAGGCAGAAAATAGAGAGACCTGCCGATAAATCAAAAATTGATCTTAGGGGGCTTCAACCACTCTGAACTATAGCCGAGACAGCCGCCACTTTCTGCAATGTCATCGGTGCATATAAAAAGTTATGACCGCTGGCAATATTTCCGAGAGGCGGCCGAGCGCTCGTAGGAAACGATATGCAGTAAACGGTCGGGCGTGCGGTCCCGCGGGCCCACTGCGCCCCCGCTGACCCGCCCGATTTTATGCCAATTTTCATAAAAATAAATCTGACTCGCGTTGATTGAACCAGTCGCCGGGCCGCGTTTCGTGATCGACTTTCTATTTTATTGTTATTAGCTCAGTCGCGCAAGGGTACGAATTATTGTTTTGCCATTTGTCCCCAAAAATAGAAAAGGCTATCCTCGGACAAAGGTATAACTTTATATGACAATCTATTTATTCGATACAGACTTTTGTTGTTGTGTTCTTCGTATGCGCAGATTGTATCAGAACAAGATTGTTTAAGGCAAATAGGCAATTCTGCAATTCTAATTATAAGAATGCGACTGAACACAACAAAAAGCTCGTGTTTCGAAATGTTATTTCCAAACAAAAATTATTCAGACACATCTTGAAAAACTGTTGCACTATAAAAGACGAGACATGAATGGATCATTGGTTGAGTTAATAACTGTCCCGCTAAAGCGCGCTGCGATCGAGCGGCCACTATCGCTGTTAACATCAGATGGAACAAGTGTTATGGCATCGTACGCTGCCTTATACGATTGAAGGCATTCCCGGAGAGATATTCCGATGGCTATCGCGGCCGGCCACACACGGCAGCTCAACAACCAGCGAGCATAACTAGCTGACGCCAGACGCCAATTTGCGACACTTTTACGCTCATAACAGCTTCTGATACCTTTTATGTTACGCTAGGGCCATTTCGAGACGTGTTTTACTTCAATCCACCTTCACTTCAACGGTAACAAACACCACACCACATAAAATCCCTTTTCTGTAACTAAGTATTAATTTAAAATAATAATTAAGGACATACATAAGTAAGGATAAAACAGACTACAGAATGATACGTCTGAACAAAAGTGCAGGGTGTAGTCAAAGGAGCATGGCGGGCGATCGTGATTTATCGTCGGCCGCTTTTGAATATTAAATAATCTTTAATGGGAGCGCATGATCGGCCCATTAGCCGACGTCGCTCCTTTCACGTTTAATAAAGAGTCATTTATAAGCCAGCGACGCTTTTCCCTTATCTGGACGAAGTATGTCGCGCGACTGAGAGGTGCCGCCCTATCAGGATTAATTCATAATTTTATCCGTGTATGTTGATGTATTCAATGTTTTTGGAATCGGAATGTACACAATTAAATACGTCAATCTTAATTACCATACGAACACAATTATCAGGCTAATGCCTCTGGGGTCTATTATAATAGTAGGCTGCTGTTACGGGCGTAACTATCCCTTTAAGTTAACCTCACAAGTATTGGTTTATTCCCACGATGGGTAAGTATCACCTCATTGAATCATTAGGAAATTACCCCGTTTCCTCGCGCCGACAACGACTGATCGCGTCTAATGTCGTTCCTTTGAACCTCGGACACAAAATTGTTTCACAAGTATTATTAACCATGAGAACAAGATTGTGTTACTGTACATTGTATATCTAGAGCTTTTATCACTCTTTTACAGCAGGTGTTGATTAGTTGGAAAATACCCTATCCATGCAAAATCATTTTAAATCAGAAGCTTAGAGTAATAATTAATAACGTAATAAGACATAGATTGATAGTTTAGTAGTAGTAGAGCTCCTTTGTGAAAGAGCTCGTCCGGGGAAGTACTACCACCGTATATACTTCTCAGCCAAATAGTGATGCTTGCATTGCTGTGTTTCGGTCTGAAGGGTACGGGTGCCGGTGAAATTACAATCACATGAGACTTTCCATCTTCATGTCTCAGTTTGGTGGACCGACTTGCGGTACCATTTAGGCAACAGCCTAGGTGGTACTGCAGTTGTTATAGGCAAAGGTAACAAAAAAGGTAGCTTAACATCAGGTGGGCCTTTAGCTCGTTTCGACATCCATACTATAAAAATAATAATAAAAGTTTCGTTCAAAGTTCCACTCAAAGTTGAAGCTTAAAAACAATCAATGTGTGCCCGCAAGCGGTACGTAAAATGTTCGCCGACACATACCTACACAGGCGTGCGTAAGCTGTACGGAACGTAGTCTTTTAAGGTTAACTTCAATTTGTTTCATTCCGCGTGTGAGTACTGCGGTTCTAAGCCTAATTATTCTAAGCTCAGAAGGTATAACCTTCTCTAAACGCGTGGATGTATTGATCCTCGATTGATTTAGATCTTAGTTTATCTTTACAAGTATGGAAACTTAATAGTAGACGATTACCTGACCAAAACTGGTGTACTATAAAAACAAAAATGTCACTAGAGCACATTAGTTAAATTACAGTTTACCAAACATAATTCTCCGATTGTCAATTAAAAGTACGAGACCAATGACGAAAGAAACTCATTTTGATGATTACCCGTCCCAATACGCGATGCAAAAACAAATGAGTTATAACTAACACTCTCCATACTGAGCCACTGAATGCGTGTAATTATGAAGATTAATCTGCTCGGTGCTCGAAGGTTAACATAACTTGAGGGCGCACATCGTCGGTTACGACTTCCTAATGACACTTCGATCGCGGCCGCCGCTCATTATCGCGAAACATTCGATCGGCTCACTCGAGTTATTCCTCTTAATATCGCGCCGACGGTGGCTGAGCGGTCAGGATATTGTCACGTATGCGCCGCGCACTGCCGTAATTATATCGGCGCAATTAAAGACCAACTAATATATTATAATCGTTCTGTTAGCATCAGTAGTTTTTACAAGAGCACCGGGAGCCGACAGCGTACCACGGCTCACACACTCATCCCCGTAACACCCTGTTACGATTGAAACTGATTGATCAGGAATGTTCTACGAATAGCGTACCTAACTCATTCGGTATGTTTAGCAACGTACCTTACAGTAAACTTAATAAACTTAACTTAACTAACTTAACTTACTTAATGAAAATTTCGACAATTTCAATGCTTTGTGGAAATTGTGGTGGAATCAAATCATGAACCTGCGCTATAAACCCATGTTTCCACATTATTAAAGCAGTTTTCGTTGGTCTAGTGGTTGCAAGCGCGACTGCTGAGCGTGGGGTCCTGGGTTCGATTCCCGGGTCGGGCAAAGTGTTATTGGGTTTTTTCATTAGGAAATTCTCAGTAGCAGCCCGGAGTCTGGATTTGTGCCCGGTCAATGGCAATAGGCTCGCCCCCTATTACATGGGGCTATAACATAACTGGCGAAATGTGGGTGTACTATACACCTCTGCCTACCCCTTCGGGGAAATACAGGCGTGATGTTATGTTATGTTGTGTTAAAGCAGTTTTGTTACATATTATGGAATACAAAGCCGTGTAAAAGGAAACCATAGCAGCGCTTACATAAGAGCAATAAATTACATGGTAGACTTGTAGTGAAGTACATTAGGCAGTCTCGTCAATGTGACTGCCTAATAAACGGGTAGACTGCAGGGCAGTTTGATTTCTTCGCGAATCATGAGAAAATTATTCTGCAGACGAGCCAGCCGCTTTGAGAACATCCGACGGATAAGAATAATTACTTACATTGATTGAACCCTTATAATCTGAGTTTATTTAATAGTAGACAGATGTTAATCGGTGCGCCGACTATAATTACGCTTCGATTTCTGACGAGAAAAACGCTGAAGCGCACCTCTATCTGGATACAGCGCAGTCGCATTGATATAAGTACCTTTTAATATATTATGTGGCGTCCCTAATTATTTTTGTTGATATTAATAACGTCGTAGGTTTTCGCGATCACTACACATTAGAATAAAACAAAGTTTAACCGGATTAAATCGCGTATATTATTTAAATTGACGTTTCGAAAGCTTTGCAGCATTTCGTGGTCGCAGGTAGACTAAGATGACAATCGTCTTTACAGATATTTAAAAAAAAATTTTTAATCTACCGTACAATATTTATTAATTAAAATCGTTTCGATACACGCAGTAATCACTCACAATATCACTATCTTTTACACATCTTTTTTTTTCCATTATTTTTTACCCAGTCCTAAAATAATCAAGTCCCAAACAGCACGCAACACTGTAAAAGATAATGATATTGTGAGTGATTACTGCGTGCATCGAAACGATTTTAATTAATAAATATTGTACGGTAGATTAAAATATTTTTTTAGAAATATCTGTAAAGACGATTGTCATCTTAGTCTACCTGCGACCACGAAATGCTGCAAAGCTTTCGAAACGTCAGGGAAACCAATTTAAATAATATACGCGATTTAATCCGGTTAAACTTTGTTTTATTATAATTTGTTGATATTATTTGCTTCTTTGAACAATAATATAATCAGAGATTCTTGAGTGTTAAACCATGATACAGTTACAGTATGTTTGATTGTGATGACTATGTGAGCAATTTTCCTTAGTTTAGAATTCTTTCTTAATGCCGCTCATGGCCTTTTTTTGCCGTGGGGTAATCCTCATGGACGGACTCCGCCCGAGGACGGCGGAGCCAGTGTCGGACATTTACCGACTAAAACTACCACGGTGTTCCTACAATTACCTTTAGCTGGGGGCGTAGGAAACCTCTGTGTTCGCCAACTACCCCTGAAGGTCCCAGCCCGCCACAAGCAGGCGAGCCCCTTCAACCGGGCAGCCTAACGTCGGCCGCACCCTCTCCGGTGACGCACATGGAATACTGCGCGCCAACTCACGGGCCTCGCCCTGATGCAGCTGCAGACACGCCAATGACATTGTCACGCCAGCCAAGCTAGCCTCACCAGCCACTCATGCTACGCCAACCACACCAGCCACGCCTGCTACGCCAACCACGCCAGCCACGAGAGCCTCAACAGCCACGCCAGCCACATCGGCGACGCCAGCAACACCAGCCACGCTACCTACGCCAGACAGTAGACTAAGTCCCCGAGTCCCAATCTAATCCTCCCGTATTTTTTTTATAGGTTTTCTTCCTCATCTCTCATCCTTCACTGTGCCCTCTGCTAACTTCAGAAAGCACACCGAGTCACGCCATATTGGCCCAAATCGAGCCCCTCCCGTGCTGACCTCGTATTCACAACGGATAATAAGGTCCCCCGGAGTAGAGTTATTGCCCATGCCCAGGGTGCACCGGCCCAATAAACTGCTTTTTCTTCCAGACGTATCAAGAAGGACTAGTAGCCATCAAACACTCAAGGAGGTTTTCTGGCCCAGAAACCCATGCCGCTCAATAACTTTGATTAACTTCTTTTCTTGAATAAGGCTCAAAAAGTCAAAACAAGAAGGAAACAGCTAATATTGTTAAACCCATTTGCATGCAAATTATCTTTAGTGATATCTATACAAGTCGCAGTAGCAGCAAAAAGCATTTTATTCAGCGATAAAAGTGAATAACTATTAAAATTTACACGGTCATAAATATCACTAAAAATGTTTCACAATACATCGAGAAATGGGAAGTAGATAGTCGTAACAAAACGGCATAAACTGACATAGCTGTTTTAATTAGCGTTCATAGTAACGTGTCGGGTAGAGGGGTTTATTTTACCATTTTTCCATTGTATGTAAAGCAGCGTTGGAGTTCATCCATCACTTCATATTCGCGGCTTGCTGACGGCGCGGGATTGCTCCGTGCCGCCCTACTGACCATACACACGCTAATTGGATCAGCATTGAAAGAATACCTCCGCTTAATTATCATACGAATCCGAATTAGGAACTGAATTTTGTTCTTCGTCATCTTCGAACTCGTGGCATGCGAGTTGTTTCTCATGCAGAAATGTCATCAACCTGTGGCTGATGCAGGGCTGTTTACAAAGTAAAACTGTTTAGTTATTATAATGTAAGTGTAAAATAAGTTGATACCTTCTGACTTACCTAATTAAATCGAAAGCTGATTTTAACTTTCTGCTTGTTTTATACAACCTCTTTAGCATTTGGACATGGGGTAGGAACCCCTTTCTCAAAGACCGTTGTGTAGTGCCATTACCAAATCATAATAATCCTTTCAAAATGTTTAGTAGATATTTTCCGGGGGACCATTGAATCCGTCATTTATTTCTACGGCTATCTCTAATGTTGGGATCTAAGCCCTTTATCTATTGTTCCTCTAAAGTTGTTAATCATTATCGTCGGATTAGATCCATTCTTCGAACGAGATCTCAAGATAACAAGTACATGTTACAATAGCAATACGACACTCATGTCTACAAAGCAGGCCCTTGCAGGCAGTTTGCAGGCGGTATCCTGTTTCATACAGCATATCTATGTACGTAGTATTTAAATATCAAAGTCATAAATGCTATACGCGTGCTTGTTAACGCGCTCATGTAAATTGTAATCCTTGTTGCATTTAGAACGGGGCGGCCTAGTAATTATGTGCTTTCATTTGTCTGTTTCTCGGAACAAACGAGCGCGCCCCGGCGTGTAAGCCCGCTCCATGTAAAGCAGTTAGCAGTACTCTAATCTCGCACTGCCATTAATTTAAAGAATACGTCTGCGTAACCAACTTTACCAACAACGTCGAAACACAATTCTCCTTCACATTTTCTTATTTGCATATGAAAATAATTTCAAGTAAACGCAATACGTAAGTCGCGTTCCGCCCGCATTCGGCTGTTTCTGAAACGCCATGCGCGGTCATTTGCTGCCATCGAAAAGTAAACCTTGCGCTGGTAACTTTTAATATAATATCTGTTCGAGATAGTATAACAATAACGCTTGTATTAAACTGAAAAAGTAAAGAACGATGACAGATAAAGGCGGGTTGTGCGCCCAAATAGATAAACTAGTGTGGAAATTAATGTCTATATTTACTGGTGCATGAAGTTTGTAGTTAATTATAGGTTTATAGTTATTCGCTTTTTTTAATGTGTATAACTACCACAAAAGCTAACCATTATCGTTTTAAAAGGAAGTGTATAAATTATCCATAGTTAGCGGCTTATCATTGGACAGACAAATATTTATCAACTAAAGTAGTATTCCCTCTGAACCGTGAAATTGTAATGTATACAGGTGAGCTTCGAGTGTTATTATGACACCACTATTTTATAATATAAGGGTAACTTTGTTTGGGATAGAGAGAGCCATATGTCCAGCAGTGGACTACGATAGGCTGAGTTGATTGATTAACTTTGTTTGGATAAGGAATTAGTATATTTTTTGGTGTCCTAGGATGGTGAAACGAGCTAAAAGCCCACCTGATGCTAAGCGGTTACCTTTGCCCATAACGACTGCAATACCACCTAGGCTGTTGCAGAAATGTTATTGCAAATCGTGTGTATCCATAGAAATCTAAAGAATAAGGTATAGAAGTGGAAAATACACGTGAACTTGTCGCCGCGTACAGGTGTCTCGTAGGACACCAGTGTGCGAACCTTTTGCTTGATCATCAGTGCAGAGTCACTAAAATTGTATTTTGCAGCATATCTAACAGTGGAATATTTTTTAGGCTTAATTTATATTGCATTGAATGCTAGAAACATGGTGGCGTAATTGCATATTTATGTGTTGGTAGCGGCAAACCGGCTACACGCGTTCCGGTATTAAAAGACAGTAGATTACATTTCTAATATCTTATTATTTAGATTTCTATGCTTTAACAAACTGAGACCTAAAGCTGGAAAGTCTCATGTGATTGTAATTTCACCCGTACCCTTCTCAATGGATCATCATCATCATCATTCTAGCCCGGTATCACCCACTGCTGGGTATAGGCCTCCTTTCTTTTTTGCCAGCCTCTTCGATCTTGTGCGTAGGGATGAGGGCATCCAGGTGTTTCCTGCGGCTTTGGCGATATCATCAACCCAGCGCGCTTTCGGACGGCCCGGGTTTCTCAATGGATGTCACTTCGCAATGCAAGCATCACAGTTTGGCGGCAGAAAGAGATACAGTGGTAGTACTTCCCCGGAAGAGCTGTTTCACTTGGAGCTCTGCTACTACAACTCTACTATTTCATTGATATACTGATACAAAATTATACCTCGAACTTTTCGGTTTATCATAAATTCATAATGCACTGCCTCCCTAGCCAAGTTAACAATCTACAATCGTCAACGCTAATAGTAAACAATCAAAATGTATGGGAATGACATATCTCAACGAAAAAGTCATTCGTTGAGATATATTTATTTATTTATTTATTTATTTAATTCTTTATGCACAACAGGGTACAAAGGCGGTCTTAACGCCATAGGCGTTCTCTACCAGACAACCTTAGGGTAATGCAGAGACAAAGTATAGGGTAGATGCACCAGTAAAGTAGTAAAATATGTTTCGTACTACGGACTTATATACGGACTTACATATAATAAAAATAATAATAAAAAAATAGATAAATACATATGTACATTATACATATAATAAAATATATATATTATATACATACATACATATATCATTTCCATACATTTTGATTGTTTTCTATAGCGTTGACGATTGCAGATTGTGAACTTGGATAGGGGGGCTGGTAAGGCGACTAAGGGACCAGAGGATGGGCAGCAGCGTTCTCTGAGTATTTATTCAACCAACTGCGATCGCCAACCCACCTGCCAAGCGTAGCGATAATGGCATATCCCCCTTTTGGGAGAGGCCTACTTCCAGCAGTGGACGCCATTCGGCTGAAATGATGATGATGACGATGATGACTGGTATGTTCTGGTAACCTAATTCGAACGAGTTGTTTTTTGGCTGCAGATCCAGGTCTCTCACAATGAAGTCCTGCTGCTGTCATCGGTCTGGAGCTTTTAGGCTGGGGATATCTCCCTGTAAGTCTGTCAAACTGCGGCAGGGTGTACCTTGACGTTCGGAGAAGCTGGATAACATTTGGACACAAGTATTGCAAATGTTTATAGAAATTAATCTTATTTTCAACAGATACAAATCTATTAATCTAGTCTTGCACATATAAATTCTAAACATATGTTAAGAAAACTATGCGTCAAGGCATACCCGTAGCGAGGGTTTCATTACGCTGTGCTCACTCACCGTGCCTGGTTCGTTTAATAAACATATTAATATTATCAGAGCAACACTCCGCGTCCGATACACGATCTAAAAACAACACTGTTATGAATTACTAATTTTACGACGCTCATTATGTTATGTAATTATGCGTTATAATTTTATGATACGTCCATTTAACAACTTAACACATTTCACTTAACGCCTTTTAAACGCTACAGTAATCGTCAGTCAATTTATGCATGTTTCTTACCATTTTGCATAATATGTACATACCTACTTGTGTTACTTACTCATTGTTGAATGATTATACATCAAACGAATGAATAACAACATTTTTCATTATTTTAAATTTTTTCATCGTTTTAACATTCATCAATGTATGAACATTGTATGATAACGAAATGTCAGAGTTCAAGATCTAAATAACATTGGATTATGTTATGATAATGTGGGCTGACCGGGCGACGCAACCCTACCTTACATATTTTAACACTTCACCAATTTTTACCGTTTGTAGAGTCAATTAATTACAGAATAACAGAGGGCTACTATCGCAGCTACTAATAAATGCAGTCGATATCGGCGTTAAATTTGTTGCTTCGACTCGGATGCCGATGAATTGTATTCAGTTATTATCTATGGTGCTGGTATTTTTTTTCACACATTCCAGGGAGGCGAGGCGGCGAGGCGGGGGCTGGGGGGCTGGCACCCGCCGGGAGGCGCTCGCGCGTGAAATTATTATCATATAATACCCCGGGCTTTGAGCACAGCGCGATTATTCAAATGCTCATAGCAATACTCGAGCCGAGCGCTTCGTTTTCCTCGCAGCCGGCTTTCACGCACACATTCTTGGATTCCTATTCCACACCGTCTTTTGCTAAAACTTGTCAAATATATTCATGTATAATGCACGAGAATTGTCATGTGAGCGATAAGCAAATGACAGAAAATGTTATGTAAATTCAAAGTATCCATAATCCTTAGTAAACACCTTCATAATGTGAGCCTGCGGGAGATACCGGCGGGAACGTGACTTATTCCCGCTGATAAAATAATGCTTTGTCTAGACTAAGTATTATGGCTTTTTATAGCTAAAAGAAATATGTTGCCTTAATACAAATGCAAGCGATACTTAATCTTTCAAGTACAATAAAAAAATCTATAGCAGTTTGATCTAAATATCAGATACAATGTCCGACTGAATATAATTAAGCGAATAATTAACAGGTTGCAGACGTCTGCGTACATTTTTATATGGTTGTTATTAGTAACGAAAGGTCACAGTCACAGCAAAATCTGATAAAAGCTCTTTTATAAGCATTTGTTCTACGTATACGACCGACGCAATTCCATCAATCTGTCCAAATGTGAGCTAGACAAGAGTGTTTTCCACTGTTCCCGACTTACAACAAGTGCTCGTAGTCACGAGAGTACTTACCTCATGCGAAATGACACTGACTAAACATTTAGGTACCATAACCAGTAACTGTTCCATTCTGTTCCGTGTGGTGCCGGAAATTAAGAATTGCACCACCCTATATCTTCTCACGGGTGTCGTAAAAGGCGACTAAGGGATTCACCAGAGGATGGGCAGCAGCGTTCTTTGAGTATTTAACCAACCAATTGCGATCGCCAACCCGTCTGCCAAGCGTGGCAATTATGGCATATCCCCCCTTAATTTGGGGAGGCCTATGTCCAGCAGTAGACGTCTGTCGGCTGAAATGATGATGGTGATGATGATGAACCCGTAACTGTTACTACCAATGAGGTAAATTGCATGCGATTGAAAATTTTGTTTTCACGAAGCGGTGTAATTATGTAGTTATGGAAAACATGATCTGAAAGGATTTCCTTGACTAACACTGAAAGGTATCGCAACTCGTTCACTGACTCGATTATAAAGTGAAAATTTAATTATAAAATAGTAGGAAACTTAAATAAACTTGTGAGTTTACCCTCCGGCCGACTTGACGTAAACTTGGCAAGTGGAAAAGGGCCCGAGACGTAAAGTAAGCGTTATCTACGAGTATATTTTGCTTTGGACTCTTTATGAGTTTCAAACGAGATCCGTCACGCGACGTTAACTCGGAATAGATGTGATAAAGTGGCCGCTAATCTGTCCTATTGGGGCCGCACTTAGTACACTTTATTAATCACAAAGCTTACAAATTACACTATACTTCCTGCGGCGTGACACCTCGCCGAAGCGTATGTTAATTTTATTGTCGACTCTATTGGACGATTTGGACACCGTGACAACTTTTGTTGGGGTAGAAAGTGCTTGAATAATGTAAATATAAATCGCCCTTTTTTATTTTTAACTTTTGGACGTACAAGAAATATTTCATTTGTTATTTAATTTGTCATTACAGACATAGTAAAAAATATAGACGAAGTGCTGCGAACAATGTAGTGAAGCCAAAAAAACTATGCTCCTTCGTGTACAACCAGCACTCACGCACACACATGCACCTCAAACCGTGCTCACCCCTCTCAGTACAAATGTCGTGGCATCGTCAAGTAAGCATCGCGAAAGGAAATATCCTTGAGATGCATGGTGTGTGCGAGAGCGCTGGTTGTAGGTACACGAAGGAGCATAGTTTTTTTGGCTTCATTATGATTGTTTGCAGCACTTCGTCTATATTTTTACTATGTCTGTGTTTGTCATACAACATGTATAGGTAAACGATAGAAGATTTCTAAAATTGTAGACGGTGCTCTTACAGTTCTCTTCAGAATTTAGGATCTTCAGTGCTATTTGCTAACCCAACAGAAGTGCATTAACTATGCATTAGACATTCGATCTCGATGTTCGGTACAAACATTTACAATAGCAGTTGTCATAGTGTAGGTAGCTCGTATAGTATAGATAAGTGGCAGTGAGTAGTTAAAAATATGTAGGTAACTCGGTGAAATAGATTCGGCATTAAAATAAGGGCACCTTGAATCGACCTTCTGTTACATAAATTACCATAGCATATTTATTATTCTTATCGAGGCGCATTTTGTTCAAAGTGTTTATGCACAATTTTATACTTTAATCGCAAAATTTACACTTTAAACGTGGGGTTCTCGACATGACGCCTTATGCAAAGCAGGTGCTACCTGATACGTGAGTTCACGTGCAGGGCTAGAAACGGTGTAAGCCTCGCCAGGGAGGCTCACGAAAATTTGTTCAATGCGCACCGTATACAAGGAACAATTTTGTTTCAATAATATTTCCGTCACTCCATTTGTTTGTAATATTGAAAGCACTAAAAATGTAATACAGTAATGGTAATTCTATTTTAAGCGCTCATTAGTCACATTTTAGTTAAGTTTTCCGTGCACTTAGGGCGGTTTACAGTCGATCCAATGCTTATCGGGAGTCGATCGCGTATCGCCATCATAAAACGCTCATATCGGAGTTAAATAAAATGAATGCTAAAAAATAAAATCGTAATAAAGGCCGATTCAGCCGCGTTACCGCGTACGTAGGTAGTACGAGTACTTATTAGTATTTGGAGATAAAATGAAGTTGGCCCGCTTTGGGCAATTTATTGGGGTAAGTTATGGGCGGCGCGCGGGCTCGAGCGGCTAATTTATTCGCCGTGCACATAAATTACTTGATTATGAATTCAAGTTAGCTCCACTGAATTGTTTGTCTGTTGTTGTAAGCAGCGCTTTTGTGTAACAAACAAGGATATTAGAATTTACCAGATTCTTGTCTTATAGTACCGCGCATAAATTTCAGTTTAAGTATATGTAGAGGCGAACCAGAGAAATGGTATAATATAAGACATTTTGCAAATGAGCAAGTGTAACCAAAAAGCGGTTGACAAAAACGGAGGCTGAATGGTAACATTATCATCAAATCTAATGTTTGGCAAAAGATAAATGAGGAGCGAAAGTAGAGACAATCTAATAAAAAGCAATAGTAGGGATTATGTAGAACACCAATGGTAATGCCGAGTTGTTTTCCAGGCGGTACTAACGCGCCGCAAGTCGCTGCAGCGCGGAATAATCGCGGATACCCATAAAAGATGTAATTTCAGATAAGCTGAAACAGACGAGCCCCGCCCCCTGCCTCCTGCCCCCCACCGCTCTCCCTCGCTGCCTACTTTCTAATGACTAATTATTATGCTGTGCGTTCCGAGGTTTAACGTCAGCGAATGAAGCCTACCTGCTTATACTTAGCTACACTTTGTTCCACGACTTCGTTTATCTATACGAGCATACCAACTCGACGCTTTTCTTTTACTTTTCCAAACTTTTCTTGTGGTTTTGAAAAAAACTATTTTTGTTTCCAAATGTAAAGCTTTATAGATACAGTAAAGACGAAAGTTTAGTCTTAGGGTACTTTCATTATATTAGCTTATGTATATAAAAAAAAATCTTGTGAAACAATTCCTTCGGCTAAAACAACGCTGTTGTAGTTTTAATTGAAAATTATTATGCCTTGCGCCTAGGCTTCGCATAAGAGGCTTCTATCGAATGGTAAGTACCGATCACCGATATGGGCATGAATAATTTGTAATTGATAATGAAGTTAAGCTGCTTATGACGGTAGCATAATATAGTCGTGTGCCGACCGGCGCCGGCGCCTGCGCGATGACGCCGATAGAGGGCGACGTCGGCGACAGCGCCGATGTGTGATACGGCATTACCATAACGCTCGGACACTGTTTCTTCGCTATATCTGTGATTACAAGCGCTAATGTATTAGTAGGTCTTTGAAAACTATTTGTAAGATATATAGTGTTCATAGAAACAGTGTACCTATTAACAAGGATTTTCCTCAGATAGTTGCGAAGTAAAAAAAATATATGGGTAAAAAAATTAGGGGGAAACTATTGTTTTTCCGGGACGTGCGAACGGCATAGCACTAGAGGGGCACCAGTGCGGTCCAGTGAAGGTCCCGGACCTCCTCTATTTTATGCAGAGGCTGGCCACTGTGTGGTTTTAGTCGGTAAGAGTCCGACATACCCCTCCGCCACCTCCCGTCTGGGTATCCATGAGGATTTCCACCAGAAAAAAAGGGTAAGTATAACAGGAACTTAAGTTTACCAGAAACTACACAGGCAGGATGTAACAATACACATGTCTCGGCCTCGGGTTAAACCTATTCATAAATAACCAGCCCATTACTGACCCACTGCTGGGCACGGGCCTCTTCTTAGAATGAGAAGGTTAAGGAAGGTTAGTTTACCACGCTGGCCTAGTGCGGGTTGGCAGACTACACACTCCATCGAGAACTTTATGGAGCACTCTCAGGAGTGCAGGTTTCCACATGATGTTTTCCTTCAAACAAAATTACTTATATATTAAACTACACGGATTTAAAAAAAAAAAAAACGATAAATGTTAAGTGCTACTAAGTGGGATGTACCTACCTACAGTACAAAGGAAAACAAGCCAAGTGTGAGTCGGACTCACACAGTAAGGGTTCCGAAGCAACCATCGACCTGATACCCCTTAGAAACAGCTTTAATTTATGAGAGTTCATCAAAAGACATCAACGCAATGTGCGCGAAATATGATTATTTGCATCTCATTCTTTCGCAGGTACCATCACATATGTCTGTGTTTGTCCTATTTTTAGTATTTTTATTAAACTACATTGTATGCACGATAATCATACTACGTTTGACGCTAGTATGTATTACCGTTTTGAAGATACAGTAGGAACAAAAACGTTGAAAAAATTCATGTTTTTTTTTATTTTAGACTTTTTATTATTTGTCGTGATAGAGGTCATAGTAACACATATAATGTGGAAATTGAAACTGTGGGGTAATTGCGTAATGCATTGACATTGACATTAGCTTTCATTTTGAAATGATAACAATATTCATTGCATGGTACATAGTTGCCGATAAGACGAATTGTCAAAACACACGGAGCAATGAACATTGAAATCCTATTGATTGCGATGGCGAGCGAGTTACGCAATTACGCAGCTGGTTACCTATTACCGTTCAAAAGATACATCCCTGTGACTGATGGACGGACGGACAGACGGCGTAAAGAGGGTAATAGGATCCCGTTTGGCACCCTTTGCGTACAGAACCCTAAAACCTGGTTTGATTTCTTAAAAATAAATATAAAATTACATTATCCTCAGTAAATACATGGTACATAAGAAAGTTATAATGTATGGATGGACTAACAAATGTTCTGAGAATTTCGTGCGTTCTGAAAATATACGTGCGCGTTGATATATTGATACCTCTAACATCTTTTGTCTATTTATCTTCTAAATCACCCACTACTATATTTTAAAAGAGAATCTAATAAAACAAGGCCAGTAAACGGCTTTATTATTCATATTAATGTTAATATTATTCCAACTTACATACGATGTAACTTTCCTTATTTCCTTTTGAATTAGAAGGAAGAAATCCGAAAATGACGTGAACACATGGCGGTGTACGGCGGGCAAGATGGCGCTCGGCAAGTAAATCGTCCGAATTATACAAATAGCGTTTGCCTAACTGCACCATCGTATTGGCATATGTTCGTGACTAGTTTACGAGTGCTACGACATTGCATATTAATTGGTGTCGCTATCGAGCCGCGCATCGGCTGCGACCTAGCTTCCACCACCTATCTGTACGGACGTTTACCATATGTTGTGTAGATACGGAGTTATAGTAGTGTATCGAAATATATGCGGCAGATACGCATTGTTCTGATTTGTTGCACAAAATTGGTCTGTCCGACAAAATTGTCAATACGTTTGTACTTGCGGCGTAGCATTCAATACGGCCTTACGGCGTCAGTTTTATGCAAAAGACAAGTTTTTGACAACTCTAACGCATCACAATTTGCAATAAATCATAAAAATACCTGATTTATAATTAGAAAGAAAGAAACACATTTATTGGACACAAATCGACAAACACATACACAACAACAATAGTAACAAAAAGACAAACAAGTGTAATAATAAAATTAATTATGACAAAAAAAGAAACAATATTATTGACGCGCACAACATGAACACAAAAGGGTATAGCAGGGGATGGTACTAGCACGACAGTAACCAGTAGGTATTGCTCTAATTACACATAAGAAAGAGAAGAAATAGGTAATATTGCTAGAATTAGATTCTTATACTAAGAAACATTTTAATTGCCATACATAACAACGTTTATTTATGCCTTGTCTTTCAAAACTTGAAACTTTCCACTTTCCTAGAGCTGAAAGGTCGGGAAATGTCAGCAATATATGTATGCAAACGTCTCTCAAACTGGCAACTGCATAATTAATAGTATGCGATAGAGTCAAACAGTCGCAGCATTAAATACTCGATTTATCTTATTTAAATTATAATTAATTACCCTCTGAATACTTAATAATGTTTCATCATTATTATTAGATTTTTCTACCAACTACTGCATACTTCCAAATCAATTGAACAGCGATTTGGATTTTACTACCAAATCACTGACGTTTTGAAAAAAGGCCAGGTTAACAGCACTCTTAACCGGACGAGCATGTATGTTGGGTGCATTAAAAGAGCCTCCACGAGTGACGATATTTAATTGATCGTTCAGCGCACCCTAAGCAGTCAGCTCCGCTACTAACCTGCTGACTGGCTAAACTTTTGCCCACGGCATGAGCTATTATCATTATGTGTAGCTCATGTCGACACGATAGAAGAAGAAGAAGAAGAATCGAACCGCGATTTGGATTTTTCTACCAAATCGCGGACGTTTTAAAAAAAGGCCAGGTTAAGAGCACTCTTAACCGGACGAGCATGTATTAGGAGATTAATGAACGTAGATGAAGTGAAGGAGGTGTGTCAGGATCGCAGTGATGGGTGGAAATCCATAGTTTTGTGTCTTGTCTTGTCTACCCCAATGGGAAAAAGGCGTGATAATATGTATGTATATGTATTTGATATTTACTATCATGGCAGCATTTTACCCTATGTCAAAACTATTTTTTTTCTAAAACTTAGATACATTATTAATAATAATGCTTATTGAAGCAGAAAAAGCCGTAGGTGACGTACGTCATACATTTACGAACAAAAAAGGGTTCTGAATTAGATATACGTCTTTGAAGTACACAATGCTATTTATAATTCTGGGTTTATCAGGGAATGTTAGCATCACTAGCCGGTTGAATGGTCAGCACTACATAGTGCAGTGCAATCCATAGCTAGCTCTGTGATAGAGCGAACGCAGACTAATATGCAAATGTATTTAAATGCTAAGCCCTCTTCATTACGACGGTATCGATCTTAGATATACAATTTGTAACTCGATAGGTGCATAAGTCTAACGAATCTCTTGTTAATACCCCTTGTTAAAAGGAATTACGAACAGCATTTGCGTAGCCCAAAATTTTGTGAAAGGCAGATAGCTATATTTCAAAAATAATGGTGGATTAAAAAGTAGTATGGTTTGTTGTACCTCGTTTCAGAAATGAAAAAAGAGTATGAAGGGATTAAAATTATCATTCATAGCATTTAGCTTAATCTTTGAATAGTTTTGGCACTTGCTCTAGAAAAATATCCAGATATACAACTTGTTATTGAAATAACTGAAAACCTCTTTAGGGGTCATTGTACTCATCAGTATGAACAACTTTTACTATGGGACCAACCCTGAAATCGCGAAAAAAATATCAGAAGTTCCCTACATTTTTCGATGTATGTGAACACAAATGAACAGAACAGCTGATTCTTTTTTCGCGATTTCAGGTTTGGTCCCATATTTATTTATTTATTTTAGAACCACAGCGCACATAACTAAATTCAATTAGGTAGGTACATACAATCAGTTTTTAACAAATATAATACAATTTTGGCTTCTTATATAAAGCAAAATGAAGAGTTACAATACTTAGATACTGTTTGCTTCGATGATGAAAGCACCTGGTGCCTGCTGGTGGAACTAGGAATTCACCTGTATCTCAGGCACCAGAATATTAAAAGTTGATCATTCTGATGAGTACAATGATTCCTTAAGAGGTTTTAAGTTATTTCAATAGCACGTTGTCTATTAGCAGAACTTTTTCAAGATAATAACAAAATAATTAGGGCTAAAAGCAAACATCTTGTATTTAGGATCTTAGCAGTAAAGCGTTAAATGAAATTTCAAATCAATTCATCTAATTTAGTTCACACGTATCTTCGCAACTACATAAATCGCTTGAGCAAGTTGTCCACGTCCATGCAAATGATACCAATTAACCCGTAACTAAATCTAAAAACCAGCATATACACAACAAATTAAAAGAGAAATTCCAATACAATTAGACATTGCTTTGTTTACTGGTAGCATTAGTATTCTAACAAGTGGTAGCAGTCCAATCAGATTAATTTTAAATATTTATTGCACATAGTGTATTGGCAGGAGGTTTGCTAAATTAGTATGAGGATGGTAAGCCGATGGTGGTGAAAATGGTAAGTCGACGTTCAAACGTGGGTGGGCTGCCAGCTCCTGATTAAGACACGATGAATATTAATCTGCGCCTGCGTCGCTGTGATAGTCGTAGCTGTTCTATTCCTATGAATTGCGATTCTGTCACCTTCGGTTATGCTGATTGTAAGCAAAAGGTTTAATTTCACAACTTCTTTAGTTATTATGGGAATTTGCAGACGCACGTCATAAAGTAATAATGGATATTATGTAATAAATAGGTTAGGATGAATAAATAGTATATTAACATTATAATAAAACAAAGTTTAACCGGATTAAATCGCGTATATTATTTAAATTGGTTTTCCTGACGTTTCGAAAGCTTTGCAGCATTTCGTGGTCGCAGGTAGACTAAGATGACAAGCGTCTTTACAGATATTTCTAAAAAATATTCTAATCTACCGTACAATATTATTAATTAAAATCGTTTCGATGCACGCAGTAATCACTCACAATATCATTATCTTTTACAGTGTTGCGTGCTGTTTGGGACTTGATTATGTTTAGGACTGGGTTCCAAACAAATATATCAACCTCACCAACTTAAATATATTATCGGCTATTAGGTGAGCTTTAAAAACAGTTTTATAGAGTAACTAGTAACATTCTGTTCTGCAATAACATCAAAGGCTTTTCTAACACCACGCTTTTATTGACTACAAGCGTAGTTCGAATTGTTGCCGGTACCCTCAAAATTCGTAAATTTTGTAATTTATGAGGCACATTTTCAAACCTCATTCTTCTCAAATTTTGTCTGGTTAGGAAGTTATCTGTCTAGACTGCGATAGGCCGAGTTGATGATGATGATGATGATGATGAGGGAGTTATGGGACTCAAATCGAGAACCTCAGGCTCGATGTAACTGTGTCAACCTCCACGGCATTTTAACAAAACATATTATCTACTTACATGATTAGTTCCGACTTGAGAAATGTTTTGACAACATGTTTTAGAACATAACATCAAAAGCAAAAAAACTTTAAAAACCACATAAAAAGAAAACTTTTTGATCTTAAAGCTAATTAACACGGATATAATTTAGAACAATTTAGAACATCAAAGGGAAAATATAAATGTTCGTGAACGTTCCGAACATTAATAGCCGAATAAGGAATTGCATCGTCTAGTCATAGATCATGGAACGAATAAAAGACTTCCCCTTCCGTATCGAGAATCGATTAGTTACTAGCTAATCCTTAACCTACAGCGAAGTTAAAAAGAACAAGAGATACTCTGCCTCCACCTGTCGAATCTGATAAAAGTGTTTTATTTAAATTTCTTTGGTTGGCGATTCAAAAACGAGCACAAAGTTGTATTTGTGTCTTATTAAATGAAATTTATAGTTTGGATATAGTTACTGATTGACCTCGGTCACTGGAAGGATAACAGGTTCGCATGAATGCTAAAAATGAGCTTTTCTACATAATATTTACACATGTACATAAATAAATCGCACTGACGCGGCATTGTTTATTTAAATAACATTGTCAACTCTGATTCACCAAAATAAAGACAGTAGAATAAAGAGATCTTTAGTGCTTTCGTAATTGTACACCGTATAAAATACGAACGTGTTTCAAGATCAGAGGTGCGAAAAAGGTGTTTACTTAAGTAAATAGGACATTAAGAAGATGCCAACAAGTTCCCAAGCTCATGATATCACTATAAATAGCGTACAACAATGCGCTATAAATAAAATACTACTTAATTTTATGTCCAAAGGCCGAATGTTGTGCAAGGTGCGCGTACGCACGTGCCCGTTGCCCGCGGCTCTGCTACAATATCTGTTCCGAATTCAAATTCGTGTCATACATCTTATGCTTAGGTAACAATAACAACAACACAAAATTATGTAAACTGAACTCTAGAACCCCTGCTTAAGGATGATTTGAATAATAATGTAAAAGGAAATGGATATTCAAAATAATATCACCTCGGGGTTAACGATTACCGGTGCGCGCATGCGCCACAGATGGCGGGATAAACCGACGTTTGTTTCCGCAGTGATATCTGAATTAATGGCGATACGAAATGCTCGAAAGGTGCTCATTAACATGATTTATGCAAGATAATATGTTTCTTATGCAGGCCCTATTGTACTGATTAAAGTTTTGTTAAACGAAGCCGAGTCGAAGGCACTAGTCAACAAATTAATAAGTTTTTTCGGCCTCTGATATCTCCTTGAGTGATGATAATAATATGTTATGTTTAACTTACGCTGTATTAAAGTTTGATATTCAAAACAGTCCACTGGGACTACTTAGTTTTTTTAAATAAATATACAATATTCAAAGTTTGTTGAGTTGAAAGTTTTGGTAAAATTGTTAAAAAACTCGAGTAAAAAAAATAGTTTTGGGTAACGTAAAACATTTCGACTTCAAGAGAAGAGAGAGTTAGAAGAGATAGTCTAGCTAGACTAGAGCAAGCTCTCTAGCTAGAGAAGAGGCTTTTACAACCGGGGTGTTACTTCGTTAGACCCACTTGCTTCTATAAAATAATTATCCAAGAAATAAAAAGGACCTGTGGTTTAGAATCCTCCATCCGTCCAGCAGTGTACGTCTTCAAACTGATGGTGTGAAGGATGTTGAGAAACTGTTTCGAGACAAACTGAAAATCGGACACTAGAATGTCAAAATAAAGGAAAATAAGTTAGACTAAAATTACTTATTCTTGTAAGCTAGGAGGGGCTCGTAGCGAAGCAACGACTGCGCGAATTGTACTATCTGCAAGGTTAAGCTGTACTTGCCGCGGTCAGTCTGTGGATGGGTGACCGTTTCGTTACACATCAACACTGACAACTGGTCTAACCTCCAAATGTCGGTATTACCCAGAAACTGAGTTGCGGGGGTCTGATGGCAGTCGCTCCGTGTAAAATACTGATGTTCAGCCGCATCTGGCTGGACTGGAAGCCGACCCCAATATAATTGGGAAAAGGCTCGGAGGATGATGATGAGTCTTGTAGGCTAGATTGTAATGCATTATTAAGAACTGTGTTCTTTTTAATCAGGAAATAAAAGAATTTCAAAGATAAGAACTCATATACCACCTTATTCTTAGTTTATACAAAACTTCTTAGAGGGGCGGGGGGGGGGGTTCTTCTTGTGAACAACTTTTACTATGGGTCTAACCGAAAATGCGAAAAAAAATTAGCTGATCCCTACATTTGTGTTCACACAAATCGACAAAATATAGGGAACAGCTGATTTTGTTTTCGCTATTTCAGGGTTGGCCCCATAGCAAAAGTTGGTAATAATGATGAGTACAATGACCCCTTAAGAGGTTTAATATAAACTAAGAATAAGGTACACTTCATTTGTTATTGCACCTGCTAAAACATATCTGCACCAGCCTATGTTTGACTGACAAAGAATTCTTAAAAGGCATTAAGTCAGCAATTGTAAATTATAGGTAGGTACCATAAAGTTAAAATAAAATAAAAGACCAAGTCAACCAAAGAAGACTGATATTGGTGATCCCTACTATAGAAAGATAACTAAGATTTCTACTATAGAAAGAATTTAATAACAACAACAACAAACTATGTCCAGCAGTGGACGTCTTTCGGCTGAAATGATGATGATGATGATGAACGACAAACTCATTATCACTGGCAAAGATAAAGGGAAAAGGCCGTATTCCTCCACGTGAGTCTGGCCTGATCAGCACCTCTATTTCCATCTCAGTTCACGTCGCTGTCCAGTCGCAGGTGATCGCAACAGATGGCGGAATATCATTCGTTCGAAAGTGATCCCTGGGGGAGGTCACGACCCTCTATCTTGAGGAATACGACTGAAGGGGGATGGCTAACATAACCTGACTCTTCAATTTAATAAAAAGCTTGAGTATAGCACCAAGATGTCCTATATTTACAGTCGTGCATGTATACTTCTGAATTAATAGAAAGACACCAATAGTCACATAATCACAAGCTTGCTGTTGTATTCCGCTGATATCGAAAAGCGTTTTCATAAATAGCTGCGGGTATAGCTAAAGGTTGGTGGTCGGATAATATTTCGCGGTATTAGGCGGTGGGTACATGAATGTGTAGCGAGGTCCGAGTACCCGGCGCCGTCCATCTCGCGGCTCGTTCGCTCACTGAGTACATTCCCGTGTAAGTTTTTACACCTATTATTTTATGTGTCGGCGAGTAAAGTTCGGTACGTGAGTTATAAACTCGCTCGCGCCTCTCTCGCCCCTACTTTATAGGTATTAACGACTTGTCCGAGAGTTTTCTTATAAATAAATTTGAAGGGTAACAAGGCTCGCTTTTGTCGGATTAGTAGAGTGGATCTTGTTTCACTTTGTTGCGGAGCCTCTCTATCTTTTTAATGGAAAATTTATGAGGAATTTCTATGGGCTTTGTGTGTGAATATAGACTGAGGTCATTGCTAAAGTTTCCGTTTAAATATATGCATAATGTGATTTTAACTAAACAATTTTATAATAAAACAAAGTTTAACCGGATTAAATCACGTATATTATTTAAATTGGTTTTCCTGACGTTTCGAAAGCTTTGCAGCATTTCGTGGTCGCAGGTAGACTAAGATGACAAGCGTCTTTAAAGATATTTAAAAAAAAAAAGCTACCGTACAATATTATTAATTAAAATCGTTTCGATGCACGCTGTAATCACTCACAATATCATTATCTTTTACAGTGTTGCGTGCTGTTTGGGACTTGATTATTTTTAGGACTGGGTTCCAAACAGGTGCAAGCTGCCAACCATCTTCTCTATTAAAATTAGGATGGTGTTTTTAATTTCAATAGCCTTTAGCGGAGCATTCTAGGTATACATCGGTTTTCCTTCGCCAGAACTTAAAACAATTAAAACAAACAATTAAACAATTGAAAAATAAACAATTTTATCCAAATTAGCCATTTTAGTAAATGAGTCTTGTTCGGTCTCGTAATTCACATGCATTATAATGCTACAAGTACGTAATATATGTATATCGATTCAATTAAATTGAGGCTTTAAAATGTATGTCCATTTGCGTTGTAAACTTCCTTTTAGTGTAGAAATGGGTACATTTTAGAAGTCGGCAGCGAAATCAGTGAATCACGTGACATTAGACCATAAGGCGTAGTGCGCACTATAAAAGCGGGACGTACGAGTATGTTAAGAGCACTACCTGTAAAATATCAGAGCAGTAAAGTAAATGCAGTGCTAGTGAGACAGAGGACGTGCCTCGTACTCTTACCGTCTGTTTAAGACAGAATAGCCTCATATCTCATCGTGACATACTTTTACAATTTTCTTTCGTGTGTACCTACATGTTGGAAAATTACGCGTTAAAGAAAACAATTTTTGATGATCTTTGGTATTAAAATCTAAATTCCGGAATCATGATGGTCACCAAGCTGATTGCTTGAAATACTGCAGCGTCTCCATCAGCAACGAGCAGCAGCCATCCAGTCAGCCCAAGTTTTAAGAGAATCGATGGCAAATCTTGTCAGATTTTTCAGCAGTTTGCTATCATTCAACTTACCAACATCAAACGCATAATTGTTTACGAACAACCTTAGATAGGCAAAGAACTTCAAGGAAGTAAGGCACTCCATATGTAAAAGTGTAAAACTGAGCAGCGTAATTATTTTCCTATAATACCTAATAACAGTCAACCTCATATCAATGGCAACAAAACCATTAGGTATAATCGTAACTAGCTTAGCATGTAGGTAAGTTGCATACAAGACAGGTTCACCTTATACCTACTGGTTTTGTTACCAATGATATGCGGTTGACTGTACGCACGGCTACAACAAGCACACATCAAGCTATGCATTTCCAGGATCAGCTGAACTCTCGTTGTACGTAAAACCTATACAATGCAAGATCAGCTTATACTGGTAATTTATAGCTTGATTCGTTGCCGTGCGTACTGTCGGCAACGAAAGTATATTAACACTGTCCATTTCAAAAGTGATTTATGAATGGAAACTTATTAATTAATCCTTTAATGACTGACATTGTGGCATAGAGTCTGTCCACGCTAACTCTGCATGGGGATTAATAAATAAATAATAAACATTTTGGGACATTCTTTAGCTCTGTCCCAAACTAAGCAGAGCTTGTACTATGGGTACTAGACAATGGATATAATAGGTACTGATATACTTTTTTTTTATTAAATACATACTTATAATACATAATGAACACCCAAACCAACACAAACACTTATGTTCATCACACATATATTTGTGTCCTATGGAAATCGAACTCACGACCTCGTGATCAGCAGACCGACACTCGAACCACTAAACCACAAACGTCAAACGTAAACAAACAAATTATGGCAACACCGTCAACAATAACTATCAAAATCTCTGTAATGATCTTATTATTCCAAAGATGATGCAGGTATGGTCTTAGCAAAAGATGATGAAATAAAAGAGCGTTGGAAGGTATACTTTGAAAGGTTGATGAATGAAGAGAATGTAAATAGGGGTTTGGTGAATGAAATTAGTATGGATGAAGTCAGAAGGGCGATTCGAGGTATGAAAAATGGGAAAGCAGTGGGACCAGATGGTATACCAGTAGAAGTATGGAAATTATTAGGAGAAGATGGATGTTACTGGCTGACTTTATTCTTCAATAAGTTGTTGCATGAAGAAACGATCCCACAAGAATGGTGTAATAGTACGCTAGTGCCCATCTTCAAAAATAAGGGTGATGTACAAGACTGCAACAACTATCGAGGAATAAAGCTCATGTCACACAGTATGAAAGTATGGGAGAAGGTGATAGAGAAAAGATTGCGAGAGGAGAGTGAGATCACCCAAAACCAGATGGGATTCATGCCAGGTCGTGGGACAACGGATGCCATATTTGCACTCCGCCAAATATGCGAAAAGTATAGACGTGCGCATAAGAACTTGCACATGGTGTTCGTTGACCTAGAGAAGGCGTACGACAGAGTACCCCGCGAGGTCTTGTGGTGGGCGCTGAAAGAGAAAGGTGTGCCTGCAAAGTATGTGGAGTTAATTCGTGCTATGTACAGCCAATCTAGTACCCACGTTCGGTCGGCCGCTGGCAACACCGACGAGTTCAGTGTGGCTGTAGGCTTGCACCAAGGATCGGCTCTAAGTGCTTACCTCTTCTTGCTGATAATGGATGCTTTGACATCAGAAATCCAGGAAGAGGCACCCTGGTGCATGCTGTTTGCTGACGACATTGTCCTTGTTGGTGAAGATGGACTTGAGGTCCAGAGTAGATTGGCAAATTGGCAACAAAATCTGGAGAACGTTGGCTTGAAAATCAGCAGAACCAAAACGGAATACACGTTCTGCGATTTCGGCGGTCTTTCCGGTTTTGTTGCTATTGCGCTAGATGGCGTGCCCTTGCCAGTCTGCTCCGACTTTCGGTACCTCGGTTCACTTGTGCAAAGCGATGGCGAAATTGACCGGACAGTCAAGCACCGAATTAACACAGGATGGTTGAAATGGCGGCAGGTCACGGGAACTACATGTGACTCCCGAATTCCTCTTAAACTGAAGGGGAAAATCTATAAGACCATGATAAGACCTGCTGTCCTGTATGGATCGGAATGTTGGGCTACGAAAGGAATTAATGAAAGGCAAGTGCATGCAGCTGAGATGAGAATGTTAAGAGGAATGTGTGGTGTAACGAGAATGGATAGGATAAGGAATGAATATGTAAGAGGGAGTCTGAAAGTAGCGCCAGTGACAGAGAAGTTAAGTAGCAACAGACTATCATGGTATGGACATGTGATGAGGAGGAATGGGGAGCATGTTACGAGGAAAGTTTTAAGTATGAATGTTGATGGCTATAAGAAAAGAGGGAGACCGAAGAAAATATGGATGGATTGTGTGAAAGATGATATGAATAGAAAGAAAGTAAACACAGAGATGACGGCCGATAGAGATTTATGGAAGAAAAAAACATGCTGCGCCGACCCCAAATAAATTGGGATAAGGGCAGGAGGATGATAATCTTATTATTCCAATGCCGAGTTAGTTTTATCAGACTAGACCAGTAAAGTTAACTCTGCATTGGAATAAAAAAATAAAAAAATGGGACATTTTACACAGCACCATCTAATTATTTTATCCTTTATTCTAATTATTTATTCTAATTATTTTGCTGAGTGGAGTGGTGTTGTCGTTTAGTTATGTTTTGATAAAAATGAACATTAATATCGTAGAACTGGCTAATAAATGCACTTAGGGCAATACAGAGAGGAAAACCGATGATACACAAATAAACAATAAAATTACATGGTAAATATAATGGTAGCCTAAATTCACTTCTATGGCACCTTGGCAAGCCTTTACACACACATCGTAACGTCCAATCAAAATATTTTGCGTCCTATATATTTCTTCAGCAGCATTTATTTTTAAATTAATTTATTCAATATCTGTATAAATTTGTTACAAATGTGTATTTCTGCAAAACTGTAAAACGGTTTTTCGGCGGTTGTTCTCATTCCACAAGTCTGATAGTTTTACAAATATTGGTAATTTATGTGCTAATATATATCTAAATTATTTTCTCACTATGCTACTTTTAAATTTTACAAACTGCTTTGCAAAGCCACAGTTTTTTATCGAACATGGCACAGTACGCAGTACAGTCAACATCAAAATCAATCAGTATAACGTGCTGAAATATAGTATATTATAGTACGGTTGGCAACCCCTGTACCAGCCCACATGAAAGCCAAATTAATATATTCTTCCATAAGTACACAGGGCAGTTCCTGTGTACTTGAATGCTTAATAAAATGAATGAATAACCACAATATAAGATGAGTCAACGCACTTTGACTGAGTCGTGCCATAAACCTATTTTTATCCACAGAAACGAATCTCCTACGAGACATATTTAAGTCAGTTAAGTAAAGTAAAATATAATAACAATAGATTCTATTCTTAGTGCACGTGTTATTACCAACAAAAGCGAATTTATGAGTGCACTCTCAAAGTTTCAAATATCCTTAATGGAGCAAGAGTGAGCCGTTTTACATCTTCCCCCACAAACTGCATTATAATGTCTGTACCAAAAATAACCGCACATAAATATAAAACAATGTGAAACCACTTAAAGCGAATAAAATACACGTCGACTTCAACTCAGTAAAATGAATTTATTAATAACGGAGACAATGAACGTCTGAAACAAACGTTTCACTTTTTGTATTTTTAATTGTCCTCCGGACGACAGCGAAGACGCATTAGAACAACGAAAATAAACCGGGGATCATATTGGGCAGGCCCGCGGCGGGCCGGCGACGCATGGGCCGCGCACCGGCCGCCCGGCCCGCCACACATGCGCGACACCACCTCACCTTACTCACTGTAGCGATGGGTAATTCGAATCATTTAACTCGAATAACTCGAGTTACTCTTTAAACTCGCTGATTCGAATTGGATTTCTTCAAAACCGAGTTGATTCGTTTCACGTATTTGTCGTGCGGACTCGCGCGTTTAACTCGGTGCTCGACTCGGTGACTCGCTCTGCCAGACAAGTGGCAAGTTGGTGAGTTAGCGACTGAGCGAGACAGCCAATAGCTGCGAACTACGAGTTCAAGTAAGAAAGAAATATCAGGAGGTGCGATGAAATCGTCATGATTCGTGTACCCGAATCACCTCAATCGAACTCGATGAATTACATAACTCACCCGATTCGACGCTGCTCGCTGACTTGTACACATTCTTACATTCGGTGGTCCAAATCGGCTTGATACGTTCGAACATACATACGAGTCGCGTTCGCATCACGCGATTGCTGCTGTCGACCGAATCGAATCAACTCGAATTACGATTCGAATCAACAATCACTTCAGCTTGAGTGATTCGAGTTGAAAAAAATACGACTCGTCCCATCGCTAACTCACTGTCTGATATTTTCGTGTTAACGTATAGTAAAGCTGTCACTAATTAAAAATACGTCATTAACCTCTCCCGCAGATATAATTATTGAATTGTAATTTCGCCATGTCTCTCGTATGTGATGCAGTTCTTAGATGATATCTTCTACGTAATAAAAATCTTGTCGTGACATTCAGAGCCCCGTCTCGCCCCCGCACTCCTTGGACTCCTTCAATATTGTTGGCGATTGAATCGCAATTAAATGTAACGAATCAAACTACACTTTATTAAAAGGGCTGATAGCTCAAAATGGAGAGTATATCGCGAGGCAGAATCGAACGTGCTCCCGTCGAAATGCCAACCATTTTATTTATTCGCCTTAATTATGTATCTTGTCTTAATTTACGATTGGATCATACGATAATCTGAAACGTAATTTATAACAGATGCCTAGGTATTCGCGTCGTGTCCATAACGAGATTTAGGATTACGTAGATGACGTCGCGTTCGATGCTCGGTGTCGCGATTAAAATATATTATCGACATTCATTGGCATTTTGCAATTAAGTGCGCGCGCGGATAGCGGCGAAGAACGAGCAGCGAAAACGCTCGATGCGCGCGCTTCGATAGCGTCATCGCGTTTAATTTCGTTGTGTCGATGGCATGACGGCCGGCCGACATCTCGATACGGCGACTGTCCACAGATATCCCTTAATGAAAGTAATGGAGGTTTATTAACGATCGTCGACTACTCTTCTCGCAATACATACTTATAGTAATAGATACGAAACGATGGTGAAACGTGCGAGCGAGAACAAAGAAAGCCACATTTGCTAATTGCGGTTTTGCTCGTGTCGTGCGCACGGAGGCTGGATCGTGAGCTTCAGAGATATGACGATAACACATTCATAAATAATTAGAGCGAAATTTTCTCATTTGTAAGACGACAGTCATGATATTTGGTAGCTGACTCTCTGTTCTTCTCGGAACACTCAGATCTCGATAACAGTTGCGCCGACACGCCTGCTCTCCGCTTATTTTACTACAACGATGACTGCATTGACAAGCTTCATAATCTATGTTAATGTTGTTCGAAGAGCATGAAGATTACGTAGTGATATAAAAATCCTAAAAAATAATGTGCAAAAAATATTAAGGTTATTTATAATGACTTAAATGAAAAGAAAACCATAATCAGGACAACAATGAGTTTTCTTATAAAGCGTCAGCTAAGTCAATTGCTAGGTCAACTATTGAACCAGAGAACAATATAAAAAGCAAATGTGAGGTGAAACGCTGTGGGCTCAGTCACGGTTGTCGGAGCCTCGCCATGACAAGGTTCAAATTTCCACTTCCGCTCGATCCATGAACAATCGATATTGTTATCGCCGACTCTTCATTATAAACCAAACAAAAATAATTATACGAAACGTTGGAACAACAAAAAAATTGTCGGGTACCCATGGATAATATACTAATATATACCTACCTACGCATTCACGTTTTAATAACGACATCGATAACAAATTAAGCATGTTTCATTTCCCTAAACCGAATGTTATCGAAAGCATCGTAAATCATCCGGAAGATAAAAGGCTTTAATTGAAAGAAAAAAGTCTGCAATACTGTGCTTGGATTCTGCTCAGTCACTCCGCACAGATTAGTATTCCGAGCGTAGCCAATTATTGCAGTATGAAATTTATTGGTTCCGGGTATCAGTTGAAAGACGTCTTTCAAATCACTATCCACTTATAAAGATTATGTGGTAACATCCAGAAACCTATCATGCCAACTGTCGAAAGATAATTGTATAATAAAAAACTGGCCGAGTGTGAGTCGGACTCACGCAGTACCACCCATCGACCTGATACCCCATAGAAACAGATTTTTACGAAAGTTCATCAAAAGACATCAACGCACCATGAGCGAAATATGAATTTTTCATCTCTTTCTTACGCAGGTACCACCACATATCTCTATGTTTACCCTATTTTTACCGATGAAGAAGTTTTTCAAGGTTTCTTGTATGGGGACCCGCTTTGGTTTTAGTTTCGTCATGATAGGTGTCATAGCAACACATATTCTGAGAAAATTTCAACCGGCCGTTCAAAAGATACAGCCCTGTGACAGATAGACGAACGGATGTACAGACGGACAGCGTAGCGAGAGTAATAGGGTCCCGTTTGTTTGGTACCCTTTGTGTACGGAACCCTAAAAAGTATATGATTAATAGTTTCTATTCCGTAATTTTTAGTTTTAAATCGACACTAGATGTTTTTTTTTCTGAACATTATTTATTTAGCAGTAACAATATATGTAATGATTTGTTTGTAATTAATTTTGGTTTTTTAGGAGTATTAATTTTTAATTTACTTTATGTCGTCTTGTTTAGCCAATGTTGTGTTTACCCGTAATTGGCATACGTATAAGGACAATACTGTACTGTATTATTTGGTAATAGTGTTAATATGTATGCTGTGGGCGAACCTTATGCAATAAATAAAAATTTAAAAAAAATAGTTTTGTTGTAAATATTTAAAGATTTTTCTTACATGCACTAAGACTTTGACCAAGGTTTTGAGATGTTTTCCCTTTGATACCACACCCGTAGCTCGTATCAATAAGCCGGGCCGTCACACTTACACGTATTACTCCATATCCTGAAAACTACTGAACCGATTTTGATAAAACTTGCACTGTTCCCTAAGTTAAAGTAAATTTAAGCCAATAAAGTAATAATGGTTACAATCCGATTAATAGTTTCGGAGAAATACGTGGACAAACATACATATAAACATTTGTATATTTGTTTGGAAGTAGTTAGTAGATTATCATATGTGCAGTTCCAATAATATTACATACATAAGTGTCGAATTGTAATCTCCTTAAGGAAGTCGGTTAGTAATAAAAATAACGTTCGAATCTTGTAATCACCGTTCATCGATCACAGTGCTGTATTATTCCGTCAAAAGCAAATTCTTTGTAACTTCGTGATCGATTGAAGTAAAGTTGTTGCTGCAAAAAAGTAGCTATGACATAAAAACAAACAGTCTCTCTAGCGCATAAATTAAAATTTCCGCTTGCTGATAGTAATGGCCAATCAAGCATAAATATTGCTGGGGGATCCGAGAGATCAATATACTGTTATTACAAACATTGCTTGTAATATTAAGGGACTTTTAGGGATATAGGTATGTACGTTTGGTTTTTATTTTGATAACTTCTGTTGTTTGTTATTTTGTAACTTATTTAGAATTTAATACAATACTTGAATTAATTAATTATAAATAAAAACATGCAGTCAAGTCGTAAAATAAAATATCGCTAATTATGACGCTAGTATACCTAGACTCATTCCTTGTGGTTACACTGATGTTACACCAGTGAAACCATGAGGAAAAACCTGTTCCTCACTACATTAAAGATGAGGGTGTCGGACTAGAAAAATAATTAACTAGGGCTTCAGATCAATTTCAAATTAAAGCTACTGAAGATTTTAACTGACTCCAACTTTCCATGATGCATCCGTGCCGTTAAATTCACGCTCAATTTCGGTTCTTACATCGAGTCCAAGGCTCAACTTCACATCGGAAATTCGGAACAGAACAACTGCTCAAATTGTACCAAGCACATAATTTATAAATGTCTTGGTATTATTAATAACTAATATTCGAGAAAAAATCGCAAAAAAGAATAAATAAATAAATAAATCTGCTGATCCCTACATTTGTGTTCACATAAATCGACAAAATATAGGATCAGCTGTTTTTTTTCGCGATTTCAGGGTTAGTCGCATAGTAAAAGTTGGTCATAAATCATAATGATTAATGATGAGTACAATGACCCCATAAGAGGTTTAGTGTAAACTAAGAATAAGGTTGTATTTTTGTATAATGTAATACCTAAAATACCTGCGTACTCAAATAAGCATTTTGATTTAAAGTCCATAACCTCTACAGCCGTGGTAGGTCGATCCGGTGAATAACTCTCAATTAGTTTTACTGCACATCATATTCATTTGAGAGTGCACTTCCCTTGATTAGTGGAATGCTCTTTAAGGGCCAAGGTGCCATTAAAATAAATAAACAACTATCCGAAACAATTCCAAGTGTTAAGTGTGTGGTGGCTATCAAAAATTACCAGATAAGCCTCGACAATGCTGGACTGGTGACTTATGAAGTGATTAAAAAGTTGTGTACAGTCGGCAACAGTATTGAGCTACAAAATATTTTTTGTCAGTAAATGACAATACATATTTTTTCAGCTTTTTGCGGATGCAACGAAGAATGATCACTGTTATTTTTTTTTTATGTCGAACAAAAAGCACAAAATATAGAGATACTTCAAATAATACGTCATCAACTCAGTCTATCGCAGTCCACTGCTGGACATAGGCCTCTCCCAAGCTGCGCCACAACACTCGCTCCCTTCGCATCCAGACCACTCCTGCTACCTTCTTCAGGTTATCGGTCCACTTGGCTAAAAATAATAATAATAATCTTCATCATTTCAACTGAAAGACATCCACTGCTGGACATAGGCCTCCCCCAAGCATCGCCACAACGACCGGTCCTGCGCTTCCCGCAAAAATAATAATAATTGCTAGCAAATAATACACATTTTTTCGTTAAAATATATTAGCTTGAATTGTTTTAACAGAGGTTTGCAGTTTCAATCCGTAATTAAATTTTGGAATAATAAAACAATTGAAGTCTGAAATAAAAAGATGATCGGCTAGAGCCAAAGTCGAGTGAGTTCCGATTCAAAGGCTGCACGAATTAAATAGCTAAAATTATGTGATTTTTTTCTCTTGAATTGCAAAAACAGTGCGTTAACCACCGAACAAATTGCTGAAATATTCTACACGGAGAACTGACAACCTGGATTCATAGATAATATTTTATTACTTTCAACGTCAGTCATGCGTGCATTAAACTCTGAGCGACGCTGCTATAAAGCGAATAGTTACCGGTAAAATGCAAGTAAAAAAGGCAAAAAGTGATTGTGTAAATAGTTTAAAATCATATTTTCAGCTGCTTTTAGTTTTAGGTACGTAAAAAGAACCTTATTTCTCATCCACACTAATATTAAAAATGCGAAAGTAACTCTGTCTGTATGTCTGCCTGTTACCTGTTCACGGCTAAAATTCTGAACCAATCTTAATGAAATTTGGCAAAGTGGTAGTCTGGGACCTGGAGAAGGACATCAGACTACATTAATCCCGGGAAGATAAACAGTTCCCGAGGGATGCGGGATAACGTCTGTGATAAACCGAATTACCTATACGTGTGCGAAGCCGCAGGCATAGGCTAGTAAGAACAATAAATAAAAGTAATAAATAAAAATTATTAACTTTAACCACTTACATCATATATATCAACAACAACAACAACAATAACAGTTTACTCAAAAAGACATATCGTAATACAAAAATTTTAGTTTATTTTCTGGCGTCAAAACTGTGGAACCAACTTCCGTCAGCGGTTTTCCCGAACAAATTCGAGCCTTCAAGAAAAAAGCATAAATGCATAAGTACGTCTTTTTAAATAAAAGGTCAGCAACGCATCGGCGACTGGTGCTACCATTGGCGGCGGTGATTGCTTACCATCAGGTGACCCAGTTGCTCGTAAGTTATATGCCCCTATGTTACAAAAAAAAAAAAAAAACACGGAAAAATTAAAAAGGCGGCCGGAATCTCACTAAGAAAAGATTGAAGCACTTCATTTTTTCCTAAGCTCACTACAATTTCGACAGTATTTTAACACACCAGACGGCATATTGTTATTTTATTCGTGACACTACGTCAACGACTACCGTCACACGAGATTTGTGGCGTAAACGCGGCTGTCTGTCTTACTATGGGCGTGAATGTGTGCGTGCCAGCCAGAACGCTGCGGAATGAGAGTGAGCGTGAAGCAAAATACGAGGTTTACCGGGAAAGAGTAGTGTGACATGAAGAAGACGCCACTCCGGTTGAAAGTGCATATAAGCGAAAATAAAAATATTACTAGAAAACATGTGTATTTTCGATACAATGGCTCAGTAAAATTATTTCAAAATAATAAAACAATATTTAGGTAAAATATCATACCAAAATACCAGTAAATGTAGTATATATTTAGGAAACTGTTTGAAAATAAACAGTTTCAGAAGTATGTTTGGAATTTTTTATGATCGAGCCAAATAAGTGCGTTCATGTTTTGGACTCAATAATATTGTCACATCTATCATTGAATAACATGGATTTTAATTTCAGTTCCATAGAGTGAGTAGTTTTTGAGCGGAATTCGAATTAGTTTGTTGACTTACGGGATTTGGCTCCTTAAGCGAGCTGTCTTACTAAGGATGCTTCACTTATTTTCTAGCGAGATCCCGTCCGCCTTTTCTTATTCGTCGATGTTACAAAATATTTATTTTCTTTTTCATTGTAAACTAAATTTCTTCATGTCTACGAAGACACTTAGATTTAAACCAAATTTTTAAAAGCAGAAGTTAATTTGTCTGCATATTGTAAGTGTAAGTTCGACGTGAAGATTCCTCAGGCGCGTCCTATCTCGCGGCTAACTTTACGCGCGCCCTATTACGCCGCACAGATAACTACAATCAGGTAACAGCCACCATGACATCTTTATGATGTTTCAAAAACCATTACTAACGACACCTTTTTAGTTACTCGCGATAGGGGCCCACCAAAGGCTTGAAGACAAAACGCTTTCGTGTCATCGGCACCTGTGGGACTATAGTATGTAATAACAAAATTAATATTAACTTTAGTTTGATTATTTATTCAAGTAGGTACCTACTGTTTCTGTTATTTAAGTACCTACTGGTTTTGTTCGATTTGTACAATGTGTTTTACTCATTACTCTTTTTCTTCTCCGCTAAATTTTGTTTTCGTTTTTCATGCGGAGTCATCATCATCATCATTTCAGCCGAAAGACGTCCACTGCTGGACATAGGCCTACCCCAAGCATCGCCACAACGACCGGTCCTGCGCTTTCCGCATCCAGCGGATTCCCGTGACCTTCACCAGGTCGTCGGTCCACCTTGTGGGGGGCCTACCCACGCTGCGCCTTCCAGTACGCGGTCGCCACTCGAGAACTTTACTGCCCCATCGGCCATCCGTTCTGCGAGCAATGCATGAGATGCATTATGCAGAGTAATTTAATTTAATTGTTTTATTTGTTGTTGATGACGTCTGTGGTCTAATGGTTCGAGGGTCGAACTGCTGATCACGGGGTCGTGGGTTCGATTCCTACAGGATACAAATATTTGTGTGATAAATATAAGTGTTTGTGCTGGTCTGGGTGTTTCTCATGTATTATAAGTATACATATAAGTATTATATCCATGGTCTAGTACACACGGCTACACATCAAGCTGTACTTATCCAGTAAAGGCTGACCTCGCGTTGTAAGGAAAACCTATACAATGCGAGATCAGCTTATACTGGAAATGTACAGCTTGATGTGTAGCCGTGTGTACCTACCCATAGCACAAGCTCTACTTAGTTTGTAACTAGATGGTGCTGTGTAAAAATTTACCAAAAATATTAATATTGTTTTATTTAACTAAGTTGTGCATACAACATGACTATGAAAATTATTGTCATAAATAAGTATGTATACCTATGTGTTATTTCAAACGATTTCCTTATGTAAAATATATACATAGAGCATGCAGTCATAATGACTAAGTTATACAATAAAATTTAAGACTAAATAAGAATATACAACCTTATTCTTAGTTTATACTAAACCTCATGTTCATGTTTTTTGTATGTGCTCAAGTTTGTTGTAACTTTATTTTTATTTTTATGGTGTGCAAACAATAAAGTATACTCTATCCATCTATCTAACCTCTTAAGGGGTAATTGTACTGATCTGTATTATGAACAACTTTTACTATGGGACCAATCCTGAAATCACGAAAAAAAATCTGCTGATCCCTACATTCGTATTCACATAAATCGACAAAAAGTAGAGATAAGCTGGTTTTTTTTTTTCGCAATTTCAGGTTTGGTCCCACATTAAAAGTAGTTCATAAGGATGAGTACAATGACTCCTAAAGAGGTTTATTATAAACTAATAATAAGTTTGTATACTGTGCAATTAATTGTAACGACTATATGTAAACCAAAAAAAAAAAACAAATACCTTATGCAAAATGAAAGCAACCCTTCCTTTCCTTGTGTCCGTGACGCACGCTACTTAGAGACAATGCAAAAAAATATACAAAATAATTTTTATTTAGAAACGTTTATCTTGATAGACAGTTATGATGTCGTTAGGATATATATATATACGATGTGCACGGTAAGCTTTTTAAAAAAAACTGTGAATGCTGTTATTCTTATTTTTAAGAACAAAAGAATGTTTCCTTGGAGTAAAATTAGTTATCTTCAGTATTTAATGTACCTATACCTGCTTTTCCTCAATGTCTCGTTCGTTTTTTCCACCCTGTATTTACGTAGTAAGTAATAGGTAATCTGTGCCTGTATGTTATCATGAAATGGACAATGGTGCTATTCATATAATGATTCAAAATATAAGATGTAAGCACCTAAAAATTAAACAAAATAGCTATAAATTAGTCATATAGCCCTGCCCTTTAACGTTGACAGATAACTGCCTAATTAAGTCTTCTATTAATTAAAAATCCATCGTAATATTTGTTTAAATAATTCATATTTTTTATCTGTTTTTGGCATCTGAGCTACATCTCTTATCTCGTAGCCGCATTCCAAGTAAAATCTATGGAATGAATACATTTTTGTTTTATAGCCCACTTTATATTAATTTAATATTATTTATTGCCTTGATTCCGGGTCAAATTCGTATTTTTAATACCCATTAAGCATTAACATAATTATTATTCCTTTCTCTTAAGGTTTTTTTTTTAAATAAATTATTTTTAACGCGATTCTAGCATCGGTTGATTATTAATACTTACCTATCTACAAGATTATAGCAATTTCTGTGCATAGAAAGAAAAATAAAGAAAGAAAAATTGTTTACTGTCTAAGTTAGCAACGTGCAACATATAAAACAACGTAACAACGCAGAGCATATTAGAAGTTTTTAAACTTTCGCGAATTTTACTCATAATGAACTATGTTTACGGGACATGTCACGCACAATAAAATCAAAACATAACAAACATTTTAACTAACCTCGACGTTTCGGCCATGTTGCATTGGCCGTGGTCACGAGCAGACTGAAGTTTGCGGGTGTCATCGTATTGAGCGGCGGGTGTTTTCTCGAACTACCCGCGGTTGGTTTTTCGTAACGTCGCTGTCCGTAACAAGATATGCTGAATCACGACACACAATGCTGACAGTTTCGGCGGACATACATGTAGACATACCACGACGCGAACACTTCTCTATTACCGGATTCCACGTGGAGGACAACCTATATACATCTCCTATATGCAGAGCAAATTGTATATCTATATACATAAAACAACGTACCAACGCAGAGCATATTGTATATAGATAAAACATTAATAGACACAGAAAACTACTGAATAAAAATAACCTCCGTTAATTCGGCCAATATGCCTTATATATATAATAGCTATGTTGGATTAGAAAACATAACTTGTAGAGGTACTTGGTAGCGGTTAAAAGAGCAGAACTATTTAAAAATTAATGTTGGAAATGAAATCAATACGTTTGAACGTTTGGTTGGCGAGGAACGGCGCGTTATGAGAACATAAATCTCTGACCTTACACGGAGTATCTACCCCCCCCTCACCCCCTCCCAGCTACCCTACGATATAGTGCACCACATCTGATGTTGTGAGAGATACCACTCAGCTCACTGAATTGAGTCTTATTCATTACGAGATAGTGTTGTACAAGTCTTCCTGAGAGAGAGGGTAAGCATTCTACGATACACTCTGTTTATTTACATCTACTAGATCAAACTAATTAGCTACATCAGTTAACTGGAGTTGTAAAAGGAAAATGCATAGCATGGTCTTTTGACTAGCCCCCATTTTTCTCACTTCTACAAACATACAACACTCTATGTAGTGTGTTTGTTCTACGAATGTTAGACGTATAGTACAGTCAACCGCACGTCAGTGGTAACACTTGAATTACGAAAACAGCCCTTACTGCTTATGAAATAAAGACGCTGTTCAGGTTAAACTGTTACCACTGACGTGAGGTCGACTGTACCTAATAGAATTTTGATTTGATTGTAATACATTATTACCTACACAATACTTTATTAATTTAATGATATAATATAGCGCAATCCATTTGAACGTTCTATACAACGTGTTATTGAAATAACTTAAAAATCTTAAGGTGTCATTGTACTCATCAATATGAACAACTTTTACTATGGGACAAACAAAGTCGCGAAAAGGATGAGACGCCCATCCATATCCTATGCGAATGTGATGCAGTGCACCACATCAGAAGCCAGCATCTTGGAGGCCACGTCATCTCAATGCAGGAGATCAAATCCTCCTCCCCCAAGGTCATAGTCGACTTTATGATTGACTTGCAGCTTGGGGAAGTGCTGTAATGCTGCAAGAGGCGTCACAATAGATCTTTTAGGTCGCAGTGGCTTAGGGGCGTTCAAGACCCTACCTCTTTCCTCAAATAAATCAATGGGACAAACACAGAAATGGAGCCATTATGAGGTTTTCAGTTATTTCAATAACACGTAGTAGTCATAGATAAATAAAACAAGGGAGACGTGCCAAGTAGGCACAAAGTTTGACGCTTCAACATGCGCAAAATGATCACATCGCCAACGAAACGCCCACATGCTACTTTTTGCATGTGTACAATACAGACATAGTAAAAAATATAGACGAAGTGCCGCGATCAATCATAGTGAAGCCAAAAAAAACTATGCTCATTCGTGTACAACCAGCGCTCACGCACACACATGCAGCTCAAACCGTGCTTCTGCTCACCCCTCTTACGGCCAAGAGACCCTACTGGAGATAGAAATTTGACATATTTTGTATGGAGCTTACGTCAAATTCCTATCTCCAGTAGGGTAAATCGTGGATAGATTGGATATTAATTTTGGCCGTTAGTACACATGTCACGGCATCGTCCAGTAAGCATCGCGAAAGCAAATATCCTTCAGGTGCATGGTGTGTGCGTTAGCGCTGGTTGTACACGAAGGATCACAGTTTTTTTTTTTGGCTTCACTATGATTTTCGCAGCACTTCGTCTATATTTTGTACTATGTCTGTGGTGTACAATTAGTAAGTTTACTAGTGTTGCTGCGTGCTTCTTGGTGGGCGTGAGAAAATATTAGTGTGTGCGCCATACTTATTGTTTTTGTTTCTATGTTTTTCAAATAAATGGGAGAAAAGCGATGACTACTAAACATGAACAATAATGCATTGAAGGTATATATATCTCTCTCGAATATGAAATCTATGAGTCATACGAATCTTACAGCATACTCTGTGATAAAAAAGCTTCTAACTTATAGCCCCAAATTAAAGTTCCATATGTTATAGATGTTATTACATACACAAATCACATGAAACAAATAGGTGTCTATAGGCCCAACACACATTTCGATCAGGGGATCGACCGTGCAACACAAATTTGCTCCACCCTTGCCCCATTTGGGTCAACTCATACAATTCAATCAGCTGATTCAACAATATGGAAAACTTGACAAACATCCAGAAGTTTATATGAATATAAACGTCCATTTATAGAATGTTGCAACTACTACATTTGGTTCCCATGAAGATGACATATGCGACACACGTGGACATCATTTTCTAATTTGAATGTCGCCAGCTTTCACCTCGAAATATTACGTCACATTTCAGTGAAAACAATTTTTCCGTATCTTATCTATTCAAATAAATCACAAGCAGTTAAACCTGTTGTGTCATAACTATTAAACACGTTAAGCTATTGACGTGTTATTGATTATCTAATAAGCTAAAATGATGGTTGTTTCGGACGTGAGTACACTAGGAAACGCTAGGAGGTTCGTCCGACAGATATGAGCAGCCGAGCAGGTTATATTTTATCGGAAGTAACGGCTTCTAACGTACGGCCAATTTCATAATGCCTCGACCGCCCGCAAGCGCGCCCCCGCGTCCGCTGCGAATGTGCCTTACTTATCAATTTGATATCTCGATGTGGAAACATAATGGGCCACAGATGAATCGATACCAGGATATATGGAAACCGTATGATATATGTTATTAATGCTACATTTAACACTCTGAAATTGTTTGTATGAACAACTGTGATGTTAGAATTCATAAGATTAAATAATCAATGTTTAATACCAAATTGTTTAATTAAATCACAAATCATTAATTAGCAATCAATGATGCATGTAAAAAGACTCGATCAACTCAATTTCACAGTTAACGGTACCTACCTACCTAAGCACCTAATTAAAATCTCAGTTAATAAACCGTTGCGTACAAATAATAAACACATAACTAATCCCTCGTAGATTATAATAACACACAACGGTAAAACAGACGACTCACTCTGTCAAATAAGTCATCAGTGCGTCAGTTAACTCAATTACATCGGGATCAACACACGGCTACCGTGCATGATTAACAAGCTTACTTCCTAAACAATTTCATACTCAATATCTATACTAATAACCCCCAAAATTGTTCAACAAGCCATCCTCCCGATAATCCTGCTTCATAAATCATTTAATAACACAAATGCACAGCCACACACTGAGCTTTTCCTTCCGTTGTTAGAGTTATGATATAATATGCAAACAAAAAGCAACCCTAATAATAACGCAGGAAGTCGCGATTTAGAGTAAACAACTATGATTTTAAGCTTTTTGAAAAGTGTCAGTGAAATTATCCGCTACTTGAAAAGCAATATGTGAAAGCCATACGTTATGAGAACTCCGAGCTCTATGCGCTCGTCACAGAACATATTTTGTATGTAACGTTAGAGTTGCCCCATATTGTGATGGTTTATCCGTCGTCCGGAGCGGATGCCACGAACTGCTGTCAACCCTTGACATTCGGGATAAGTTTGACGGATCATGCACGAAAATGATTTAGGACATATGTTTAACAGTGTATAACAAATATGTTTTCTGAGCGTCCCATTTACCTAGATAGACATACCAATTTATTAATCGTGTTATGACAACATTAACATTAATATTTCTTAAAAAATTTGAATACATCAGAACATATCATATTTCATACACATTATACGTATGAAAATTAATATTAATAACAAAAAATCTCACGTCATATCTCCATCGAAACATAATACGAGATGATTTTGTAACTCTATATCGCGCACAGCTAATAGGGCCTGTTAAAGCAATACCGTTGACAAAACCGTTGACCTTTCAATCAACGCTGAGCAAATATTAGCATTTCAAAATATCAACTGTATACGAGAACCGGAAAGTGATCGTTAAATTTGGACAGAGGCGGCCATAAAAATAAAATATTAATAATTAGCAGCAGGAGGTTAATAGTCCATTAGCAGCGTGTTCGGCCGTGGTCGTCACTCAATAACCGCATCAACGCCGCGTAAACATCGCGTCGCGTCGCATCGCGTCGCGTGTCGCTGCGAGTGCCGTCTACATGTCGACAGGTTGCCATAAATGCAGTTATCAATTGATGTCAAATAGGCTTGAATAATATGTTAATTGCCTAGGACAACGATTCAACGGGAGAACATCCTGTGTTATAGAGTTTAGAGTAAGATACTGCTATGCTGTACGATTTCAAAATCAATTTCAATGCAATTACAAAGACATTTTACTGGGTTTTTTTCATTAGGAAATTCGCAGTAGCAGTCCGGATCCGGAGTTTAGATTTGTGCCTGGTTAATAGCAATAGGCTCGCCTCACTCGGCTATTACATGGTACTTAATTATAACATAACTGGCGAAATGTTAGTGTTGGTACTACTAAAGACTTCCGCTTACCCTTTCGGAGAAATATAGGCGTGATATTATGTTATCTTACAAAGACATGCAACTAGTAAAATATACATTTTTATGAACTGGAAAACACTACCGGTAAAAAAAATAGAGTCAACATAATGAGTGCCGACCCTTACCGCGGCGTGGTCTCGCGCGCGTCTCTACCGCTTCCACTCACATTCCGACTTTTATTATAACATAATGATAAATTATATATTAGTATTAGGCAACCGGCCAAAACCACTTTATCAAAGCATAAAAGAGTTTAGACACCTGATTACATAAAACTATTGTACCTGTGCAACAAATTCAAAATCAGGTTTCATAATTATGTTTATGAAATACTTTCATATCGATGACGAATCAACATAAATGACGATTAAAAAATATCGAAACGCTCCACTGCATACTGTTTAAAAACGATAGCAAAAAGATTTTCGTAATCAACGAGGTGATCTACTTCCCTAGTCGCAATATTAAATCGTACAAAAACAAGATAATAATTAAACCACCGCACCGGTGCTTTCATTGGAGTAGCGGACAGGTGCGCAAGCGCCGTGCTCCGAGCTCCGAGCTCCAACAAGACGACGACCAGCGATAAGGAAAAACTATACCGTCACGTCGAATGTAAAAACAAATTATCAAAGAAGAAATAAAAATCTATCGAGGAAGCGGTCACAGTTGACTGTATCCACAGATTATCCACAGCTCTATGAGTTGATTTCTTTCTTTATAATATCTTAGTAGAACGACGGAAACTATAGCAGTCCTTGATTGTTTGATCAGTTTTCCAATAATTATTCCCTATAAAAACACCGGAAATGGAACGCTTAATCGATTCCGGACCGCGCCTCGTAGTGACGTGGCGTTTGATTACTGAAATTATATGGCGAGACGAATCGCTCCAACTTTGTTTTGTGTATTGTTGAACATGGCCTTCGACACAGGCGAAAAATAAAAACTAATACAACTATTGTTTTAGTCTTGTCATTATTATCGCCAGCTATGAGGAAGTTAATTGATGCTTCCAAGGTGAGCGGTTTCTACCTACTTACATCTTGTTTTGAAGATACCAATTTACCTTGCAAACGGCTGGTTCCCTGACTATCAATTGCTATAGGTACCCTTGAAATACGCTTACATAACATAACATAATCAGCCCATCATTGTCCCACTGCTGGCCACGGATTCTTCTCAGAATGAGAAATGCTTAGTCCACCACATTGGTTTGTACGGGTTGGTGGACTACACACACCATCGAGAACTGTCTCTTAGGTGTGCAGGTTTCCTCAAGATGTTTTCCTTCACAGTAAATGGTAATCAATTTCTGATCCGCACATGATTTCGTAAAGTTAGAGTTGCGAGCGGGAACAAGGCACGCGTCCACCTTTCGGTATCGTACGCATCGGACGGATTGCATTGTATTAATCCATCCCTGCGTGATCGAATCAGAAATGAGGAGATTCGCAGGAGAACGAAATTAACCGACATAGCTCGAAAAATTGCCAAACTTAAGTGGCAGTGGGCGGGGCACATTGCTCGCAGAACGGATGGCCGATGGGGCAGTAAAGTTCTGGAGTGGCGACCGCGTACTGGAAGGCGCATTGTGGGTAGGACCCTCACAAGTTGGACCGACGACCTGATGAAGGTCACGGGAATCCGCTGGATGCGGAAAGCGCAGGGCCGGTCGCGCGATGCTTGGGGGGAGGCTTATGTCCAGCAGTGGACTTCTTTCGGCTGAAATGATGATGATGATGAATCCATCATTGCAGGCGTCCAAATGTCAATATTGAAAATTCAATTTTTTTTTATTTTTTTTTATGATTTATAGATCTGCTCTTGACCACAATCTAGACAGCTTTGTCAGGATGTGGTCGACGATGGAGCGAGCAAACCTATTAGGTGCCGATTTACTCCAGCTTTAAAGGCGTTAGGGTTATAAGTGCCCGGAAATACAGATTCCGGCAGTGAATTCCACAACTTGGCTGTGCGCATTATGAAAGAGTTCTCAAAGAAATTCGTCGGCAACCCGTACGCTGCAGATAGGTGGAAGTACTACGCTCGGATTCGTTTAATGCGATCCGTACGATGCGTACAATACCGATAGGTCGACGCGTGCCATTAAATCTCAATATTATTTTGTCGTGGACCGGCGGACTCTATTAAGCTCTCAAAGTAAAAGCTTCATACTTTGTACACAAATAGTATTAGACACGCCACGTGTAGAGTGTACCCCGTGTTCACATTAAAGATTGATGTCAGGCGAAAAGATGGGGCCACTCTGCAAAATTTATCTCACATCTCCACTCCACCAATGACAAGAAAACTGTTACGGTTTGCAACGGTCTGAGTGTAACATTAAAAATTCAGGTCGTCTTACCCACTTGTGTGAGGGATTGCCGCATATTCGCCTTTGGACAGCATTTATATTTCCTTTGGCTACGGTTATACTCAGCATTCCGTCAAAAGAGAATTTCGTATTTGAGATTTATTTTTCTAGTGGTGTACGCTATCGTTTATTTATAAAGAGGGTTTTTGAATATGTTACATCGGGCAAAGTTGAATTTTATTAGATTATTTTATAGCAGTGGGACAATACGTTTGATCTGTCTTCATGTTATAAAGATGTGCTAGTGTGACAAACTTGCCGATACCACCTTTTAGGCTCTTCTTTTCGTATTTTTACCGCGTTTTAAACCTATCTATCTACAACCGTATTCTTAGTTTATACCGAACCTCTTAAGGCGTCATTGTACTCATCATTATGAACAACTTTTACTATGTGACCAACCCTAAAATTGATAAAAAAAACATACATTTATGGTCACATAAATCGACAAAATGTAGGGATCAGCTGATTTTTTTCGCGATATAAGATTCCCCTAGTAAAAGTTGTTCATGATGATGAGTACAATAACCCCTTAAGAGGTTTAGTATAAACTAAGAATGAGGTTGTATATCCCAACTATAATAAAACTGCAATTGTCTGTTTGTTTGAGCATCACGCAAAAACTACTTCACCGATTTGGACGAAATTTGACAAACAGACCATGCCCTGCAATAAAATTTAAAATACTTTTTTATCGATCTACCACGGGGACGAAGCCGCGGGCGTCAGCTATTACGTTATAAAGTACTTAAAGCATCTAAGTTTTCTTAAAAAATGTATTATGCCAACATAAATAGGTACATTTCTATTATAATTGTATTGACACACAGCTAATATAATTAAAATTCATGAAAGTGTGTAGCGAATATACACATAAAAATCTTAAGTTTGATTCCTAACCATTCTTTAAGGAACAAGTAATTGAATTTTTCTGTTAGAAAAATCTCAGATACAGCAGGGATTGGAATTGCGCCCGCCAAAGGGCACTTGGGACCTGATACCCTCATCGTTGACTGTGGGTGTAAACTGTACACCTCTACTTGACCCTTTGCAATTCACAAACGTGCCGATTATACTTAGAAGTAAAGTTTTTTCATTAGTCGTTTAACTACAAAACAACAAAACCTTGTCTAATGTGGCTTCATTGGTTAAAATAAACGATGTGACATTGTGACCTTTTTATTATGAATATAATGGTGGCGACGAACCCGATATTTCCGTTTGATATTGTGCTTGTTTATTATACGTTAAGTACAATCGATTACAACGTGCTTATGAAGTCATTCGATACGACACCGTACCATACTCTCGAATCTACCGATTTTTCGGTATTTCTTCCGATATGAGGACTGTACTACCGATATACCGCAAGCGAACAATTTTTCCACAATTTCTGAGTAAGGAAATTCATGAAAGAAATTACTGTTTTCCGCCCTTTTATTCGCCAATGCTGAGCACTTATTGTCGTTCATTAATAAGTTGATAATTACGAACTTTACTGCAATCATAATTTGATATTGATGTCTAAGTTATTCTAAAGATAACCGATTGAAGTTAGTGTAGTAGGTGTAGGATATGATACAAACATTTAAACATTTATAAAAAGTGTTTAATTTTTAAAAGTATTTGTAAAAGGATTCTCTAATGGTTATTTCCATAATCTCAGCAAATAAAATTCTGAAACAATTTTTTTTAATAGTATGGTTAATTCTGTAAGTTTCTAATAATTTACAAGGACAAAGAGCAACGAAGTATTAAAAAAAATAAAAATTGAATTGTTAGTCTTGTTACGATATTACAACTATGTAGGTATCACTGTATTTCCAAAAATGTACCTAATGAAGTTATTTTTATGTTCGCCTACCGCATGTCGTCTTGTTGTGGCAATAAATATTTTTTCTTTCTTTTTTTTCTTTAAAAATTTCGATTAAATATTATTTTTTACTTGTTATACCGATATTAGGTACAAATATACCGATTTTTTGGGGCAGCTCTACCGATTTTGCATTTTGAAGTTCGAGACCACTCCGTACCGAACATCAAATGTGAAAACGAAAATGCTACGAGGAAACAGGTTCACAAAATTTTACTAAATACCTACTTAAATAACAACGTTCCAAATAGTTCCAATAAGATGTGACGAGTCACCCAAAAAATGGTGGCTACAAACAATTTACCATAATGTGAACTTATAACAATATTGTGACAGTTTTTGTCGGGAGTGTACAATGAGTGTACAAGGTGTCGGTACTACCACAATGTCCGGTGGCAGTGCGCAGCGTTACGACCCACTGCACACCACCTCACAATACCACGATTGGATTCAGGTGCTTTATCATATTTTAGAATAAAGAAATCAACTGACAAAACAGATTACTCATACCTTCATTCGACATTTCTTAGTGTATCCGATCGTAAAAATTCGAATTATGAAATTGAAAATAGAATAGAACTAGAGCGTCAAATTTTGCAAACGATTTCAATATGCAAATAACATCCAAGTAGATAACACAGATACGAAAATTAAATTTAGAAGACGCCCAAAAATTTCAGGTAAAGCAAGGTACAAAAGTGTAAACGTGGAAAGATAAAGTTGTAAGCTATTAGTCGAACAAAACCAAATTTGGAATTAAATGCGAGATAAATTACTATTTAGTGACGGATCTACGTTGTACGGGAGGTGTGCGCACGCGCCGATGGTTGGTATTGACAGATCGGAGAACGAGTGGCGGCTGCACATGCGCCGGGTGACGGCTTCCGTTTCATAAACTTTAATGGCGTGGTTGACCCAGCTTTGTTTGTTTTAAACGACTCCACAACTGCACCATTCATAGCGATTCTGGTGAACTATTAATTACTTGTGAAGCGTCCACATAAACAAAACTCTTATAAATGATAACTGTGTGCATAGTCAAAAACAGAGTGAAGAAACTTAATCTGAAAGAATGATTAGAAAGAGAAACAGAGTCTGTCGAAATGGGGACTTTTGTACTACTTTTTGCTACGCGACTGCCATCACCTAAATATTTTATTATTTATAGGCAATACCCAAATGGTTATATTGATCGATCCGTGAATATGAAATTGGAACCATTTTAGGCGCTCTCATACCAAATACGTAAACATGAAATATTGCACATGATGCTCTATTTTCTATGATTAATTTAAATAAAATAAAAAAATTCATTGGCATTCGCAAATGCTGTCACTACTTTTCGAATTGTATATATAATGTTATAGATATACCAACGTTATTTATCAATACGTTTAAAATAACCTAACCTCTATGAGATAATGAAGTCATGTTATGTGTTTCCTTAATTAACAGAAAATCCTAACGTACTCGCCTCCACAAATATCAGGGCGACTTAATCAGAGGATCACATCTCTTAATATACGGGCCGCCGACGAGTGAGATCTGACACGAAATTCCCTAAAAATAATATTTAAAATGGTAATGGGCCCTCGGGTTCATAAATTGGTGCGCCATATGTCCCGTGCGTTGCACCTACTGTGTACATAAATATGTCAAGTATTGAGAAGACTGCTGCTGTATTATAACGTGATTGGAGTTCTTGATATTTGATGACGTACGTAATAATATTATCAAAGTAGTTGTACTGCATATTTACATTCGGGTTTTTCTCATAAATTTTCCTTATAAGGCGGAGATGGCCTTAATAGGATTCTTATTATTAATGAGTTACTAGTTAGATTTCTTTTGTAATCTTATTTTATAGAACCAAACAGATTATCTAATGGCTGTTTTTTCTCTCATGTCTTATTTGGTAAACAATATTGGCACGTCTCTTTATTCAAATAACTAGTGATAAAATATGATTACTAGTTCTGCACATGTAATGAGGTTAAAAAATGTTATTTGGTTTCTATAATTGTTAAAATAATTATTTTAATAATGATTACTGACGAATTGTACTAAAAAGACATGCTTAGATTGTTTACTAAATAAGACAATTAAGAAAAAATAGAGTGTACCTGTTTATTTCCCCTTAAATTGAAGTAAATTTTAACTTTTGGGCATTAAATATCGAAAAGTATCAAGATTGTAATCCGGTAAACGAGTCAGTGCACTGAGGTGCAGACACAGCAGCACGAGTCAAATAGAATTTTTGACATCAACAATTTTGCGTTTCCGGGGATTTGTTTGTGGAGACACAAAAATAGTTCATACTAACTAGGTAATAGAGATTTGGCCCCTACCTATGACGATAAATGCACGTGAAATATTATTATGGATATTTATCTTTTACTGGTATGAACATTGAATGGTTTGAATTTGTGGACAGTCAGATATTTTCGTGTTTATACGGAATAAGCAAACGTTACATAACATACATAACTCCAAAGATTTAAATTGTGGAAAGAAAAAATCGCTCACGATCAGGACTCGAACCCGCTACGCCTGGCTCAGTACGCCAGTGCTTCAGCCACTAAGCTACCGTGAACACTGCTCGCGGTATCGTAATTTTATTATTTTTAACCCATTAATGCATGCGTAGCGAAATCTAAAGATTTAAATTGTGGATTGTGTTCACGGTAGCTTAGTGGCTGAAGCACTGGCGTACTGAGCCAGGAGTCCCGGATACGAATCCTGGTCGTGAGCGATTTTTTATTTCCACAATTTAAATCTTTAGATTTCCCTTCTCATGCGTAAATGCGTTAAAAATAATAAAATAATTAGTAAGGGTAGGATATCTATACGACTTTGAATTAACTGCAAAGTTAGTCGAGTCGGTTAAGAAACACTGTTTCTTTATAAGATGTTGCTGACGTCACCCAAAGACGTACCATAGTGGATGATAATTTCGATACCACGAGCAGTGTTCACGGTAGCTTAATGGCTGAAGCACTGGCGTGCTGAGCCAGGAGTCGCGGGTTCGAATCCTGCTCGTGAGCGATTTTTTCTTTCCACAATTTAAATCTTTAGATTTCGCTTCGCATGCGTAAATGCGGTAAAAATAATAAAACAATACATAACTCTTCTATTGTAATTGTAATATTGTCAAATTAAAACTGTTGTAACATTATCGATAAGCAACTGCTTGACAACTGTCGATCGATTCGGTTTGTTATCTCGTTTCGTCTACGATTCACGTACCGAGAGAAAAAGATTATATATAACAAACCAAATCCGTCGACAACTGTTTATCGAAGATGTTCTGAATCAGACAACCGGTGTCCTAAAATACAGGCTACGGCTTAGTTTAAGCGCCATTCTCCCACAAATAAATTCCTTCTTCCTTGAACCTAGCTCTTTTGGATATGTCTAAATTTTTACTATATTTATAATTTTTATTTATTATACGACGTTACCTTTTGGTAACGCAATTTGAGAAAGTAGTTTGTTCAGAATTACTAGGAGAATCTATTGGGATAGTTTTTATACCATGTTACATTAAAAAAAAAAAAAAACTGTAATTCGGAATGGTTATTATGGTTAAATTCAGTACATCAGCGGATCGTGAATAGGTCCTTAAGGTCCAGGAAGTTCGGCTCGATTAGTTTCCGTGCATCAGACGGTAGTCCCTGCACGACTTTCTTCACTTTTTTTTTAACTTTAACACTTTTTTATGTGAACCAAAAGTAACGTTGTATACAATCTTAACTAAATCTTGAAATCGGCACTTTTACAACAAAAATTATAGGTATTTGAAGAAACTCAATATCTCATACATACATACCCAAATACCACGTATCATTTCATGAAATTGCCGTCGGTATGTTATGTTTCTTAATTTAGTTACCGTAAACTGCCCTAACTTGGCCCACAAGCCCTACTTTGCCTAGTTGTTTTTTGAGTAAACTATAATAGCTATGATTTCCGTACATGGGGAGACTTAAATACTATGACAACGCTACATTTTGGTTCAGTTATAAAGTGACAGTGCGTGTAAAATCAAGTAAATGCCTTAGGCAAAGTAGGGCTTGTGGGCAAAGTTAAGGCATTTTACGGTAGCTAGCTGGATCCAATTTCCATATTTAACACCTTCAAAGTTCAGCAAAGCAAAGGTCAGCAGCGATCTATCTGCGCACGCGCGCCTCCTTGTACCTCACACCAGATGTCGCACTAAGACCATGCGATACTTCACAACTAAGCATAAACTTCACAGATTGTAGATAATAATATTATTTGTTCACACCCTACAACAATATATAATCCTAAGAATATTTTGACTATCGCGTCCACATGCGCGAACTTCAAAAATAGATAACTCTCGCGCAGTTAGCTTATAAAAATAAAATATAGGTGAAATATTACGTCCAAAAATAGAGACTCACAGGTGACCGTAAAAACCGTTATGAATATCTAGTTTTACTATTGATTCGGTTTCGTTATTGGACGTCCACGCCAATACCGGCGTAGTTTACAAGCTGTAAATAAAGTTTCAATTAAACCACCGCTGTTTATATTACTCTCATCGAACATTATTTTATGAAAAACGCGGTAACGCGAGAGGAAAACAATAAATTTTGAAGGTTCAATAATACACTCGTGGGGGACCTTAGCCAGTTTTTGGTCAACAATAAGTAATCTTAAAATCCGTCTAAGGACTCTTGTAAGAAAGACCCCAAACTATGACCAAAGAAAACAATAAATCGTAATGACGGCGCGCCCCCAGGGCACCCTCGGATGCTCGCTATTTTGGACTATAAATAAATGTGTAGATGGATTGATAAATATAAATATTAGGGGCGAAACGAAGAAAAACAATGTTTATGAAACTGGTGTCGTTCGCTTCATAACTGTGAGTTACGACTTCCGACGGCTGCCGGCGGCATATGGGTCCAATGCGCAATTTTTTGTAACGTGACTTATCTTAATCTAAAAATAGATAATTAATATTTCGGACTACCTGATCATTCTTCTTCTAACGTGTGGACATGAGCTAAATAATGATAATAGCTCATACCAAGATTAGCCAGTCAGCAGGTTGGTAGCGAGGCTGAATGCCCAGCACAGTTTTACCATCCATATGGTTAAGCTATGCTGTCGGGTGCGCTGGACGATCAATTCAATATCGTCTTTCGTGGAGACTCTTTTAATGCACCCCATCATTACCTATCACCAGATACCTGATTCCCTATTACCTGATCATTGATTGGTGATGACTTTCTGTCAGTCCGTTCCTTAGGCACTTTACCTAAACTCTATAGGAATTCGTCAACATCAGAGCATGCTCTCCAAAAGTACATACGGCTACACATCAAGCAGTACATTTCCAGTATAAGCTGACCTCGCATTGTATAGGCTTTCCGTAAAATGCGAGATCAGCTGGAAAATTACAGCTTGATGTGTAAGCGTGCGTACTTAAACCCGTTAAGGCAAGTAGTAACTTATTAATATATGAAACGGGAATCAACGCTCACATACCTATTTTAAGGCCAACGTTTCGACCAGAGGATCTACTCGCGTTTGACGATATTCGATTAATCGTATACCATTCATCGCACAATTTGCTACTCCGGTCAACCATCGCTCCCTTATCGCATGCGATGATCGTGTTTTGACGTAGGTATGTTTCTTTGATCTCCGGTCAGTTTCATACGACTATCCGAACGTTACGTTACGTTACTACGTTCATATGAACCGTCAGTCTGTCTTTATTGTGCCTTTTTTATGTGCCTATTTATTGTAGGTATCATACATAACCAGCCCAATGCTGTCCCACTGCTGGGCACGGGCCTCTTCTCAGTACGAGAAGGCTAAGGCCACCACGCTGGCCTACTGCGGGTTGGCGGACTACACACACCATTGAGATTGAGTGGTTTCCTCACGATGTTTTCCTTCACCGTTAAAGCAAGTGATAATCGAATATAAATCCGCACATGAATTCAAAAAGTCAGAGGTGCGGGCCGGAATCGAACTCACACACTCCTGCATGGAAGGCAAGCGTTCACCCAATAGGCTATCACTGCTATCTATGCTAGGTAAGTATCAGGCGAAACTAAAGTTCGAACTTCGTTAGTCGTTCATAAAATGCAAGTAAACCATCAGGTTCCAATGGTCGTGATCACGAGTAGACTGATACAGCGGTGTCACTCCGATTCCAAGGTGGAAAAACCTTCATCCACTCTCGGCTTTTATAATTCGCTGTAAGGCCGGGGTACACAACAGATATATAAATATAATAATATGGACACAGTGAGTGTAGTGTACACCGGCCTTACAGCGAATTGTAAAAAAAACCGAGAGTGGATGACGATTCTTCGAAATCGGAATCGGAATGACACCACTGCATCAGTTTGCTCGTGGCCACGACCTGTGGAACCTGGTCGAAACGTCAGGCTTAAAATTGGTATGTGCGCGTTTAATCCTGTTTCAGGTAGGTATACTATCCAAAATACGAAACAATAACCTTTTTGTATAGGTTTCTTATTAGAATATTGAAAAATCTTATTAGAAATTCAAGTAGATACAAAATGCAAAATGGGCGGGGCCAGGAGATCAAGTTCAAGGACGCTTTTGCCAGTTTTGAATTTTTGCAATCTGCATCTCAGCATCAGCATTTCAGCCGAAAGACGTCTACTGCTATACATAGGCCTCCCCTAAGCATCGCCACAACGACTGGCCCTGCGCTTTTCACATCCAGCGGATTCCCGCGACTTTCACCAGGTCATCGGTCCTCCTTGTGGGGGGCCTAACCACGCTGTGCCTTCCAGTACTCGGTGGCCAGTACAGAATTTTACTGCCCCATCGGCCTATAAGTTATAATGTAACGCGAAAATTAAATAAGTAGTAACTTAGTAGCCTCCAATAGTTCACGTAAGCTCTATTATTATCAGTATTTAATGTACACAGATGTATACTGACCATTCACCCGATAGAATCCCTAAGTAGCGTCTCTACACGGAGATAAATGGGAACCTATTCTTGTCCCCTAGAAACTATTTTCCAAAACCTATACAAATAGACATTGAAATGAAACGTTAGGTGTCAAAGAAATTCCATGGCATAGCAAATAAATTCTGTTGCCATAATAAGATTAACAGAGGCGAGCATGCGTGTACCACTCGGTTGACGGGACGTTAGTCACGGCGGCTATACTTAGCCGATTGCATTGTCTTCTGAAATATCTATTAACGATTATTGACAAGGCATCGGCATGCGAATTCTCCCCGCAGTAGGTGCGACGAACTGCTATAAATATATTTTATGTGCGATGCAGCGACGCCCGATGCAGGTATGTGACGGATAGCTGCACGAACACCACCGATCTGCACGGAGAGCTTATTTGTGTAACTTAATCGTTGCTACAATGTATTATTGTGTGTATTATGTGGTTGGATTTGTTAAACTGACATAGTCACTAACACTTACGTTATTATATATCACGAGATTGGGTAAAATCCCCTGGCCAAGAACACTCAAAAGCGCTTCTAGTAGGCTTCAAGAAAAGGTTTACGAAATCCTGACAAGAACCCTTACTGGGCACTGAATGTTGAATAAACACTTTCACAGGATGGGCCTTAGTGATACACAGTTTGCAGGTTTTGTTGCGAAAAGGATCGCCCATCCATATCCAGCGAATGTGATGCAGGCACCACATAAGAAGCCAGCACCTTGGAAGCCACGTCATGTCAACGCAGGAGATCCAATCCTCCTCGCCCAAGATTATAGTCGACTTAATGATTGACTTGCAGCTTCAGGAAGTGCTGTAATGCTGCAAGAAGCGTCACAATAGATCTGATCAGGTCGCAGTGGCTTAGAGGCGTTCAAGACACCTACCTCTTTCCCCAAAATAATAAATGTCACGAGATGAGAGCACTGACACAAGCGCCATGGTCACGGGAATCATACAAAAGGATTTACAAGGTAAATATCCCGTAACATATATAAATACTAGCGGACCCGGCAGACATCGTCCTGCCCGGAAAAGCAGCGCCACATATAATTAAAATCGTCCCTGCCATTTAGGAGAAGATCAGTGACATACAGACAGAAGGGCCACCTACCGGATCCAATTGTGTTTTCACACCATCCAGGAAACCATTGAAATATTCACAAAAAAATTCATCCAAATCGGTTCAGCTGTTTAGGAGGAGTTATGCGACAATCAGATGTACAGAAGAAATAAATATTCGCGGCTTCACTCGCGTTAAATTCTGCTAACTCACGTGACGGATCCTGTTAATTCAGTCCAGTCCAGTCCAGTTCCATCCATCCATCCATCCATCCATCCTTTTATTCGGACCGTCCAGTCCAGTCCAGTCCAGTCACTATCCCACTATCCCACTATCTCACCCCATGTCCAGTCCCGTCCTATGTCCCGTCCCGTCCCATGTTAAATGTCCCATCCCGTCCCATGTCCAATGTCCCGTCTCATGTACCATGTCCCGTCCCGGCCCATGTCCCTTCTCAAGTCCCGTCTCGTCCCATGTCCCGTCCCCCATGTCACATGTCCCGTCCCGTCCCGTCTCATGTCCCATGTCCCGTCCCGGCCCATGTCCCGTCCCGTCCCATGTCCCGTCCCCCATGTCACATGTCCCGTCCCCCATGTCACATGTCCCGTCCCCCATGTCACATGTCCCATCCCGTCCCGTCCCATATCCCGTCCCCCATGTCACATGTCCTGTCCCGTCCGTCCCATGTCCCGTCCCATGTTATCAATTGTTCAGCAAATCAAATTTGGTGACACAACGACTGCAGCGCCACCTACCGGGTCCATTTGTTAATTCAAACCCTGCAGGGACCCGGACTCGAACGTACCTACACAAAAAATATCATTAAAATCTATCATCTATCTCAACCCAGTCGAAAGGTATCGACATCTGTTAGAATCATTTGGAGTTAACAGATAATTGTGACTGTCAAATAATAACAGACAAATAATTAGCAATAAATTAAAATTGCGACTATAATTTGAGATTTAAACTATCCTATCTCTCAAGTTGGATCGAACTCCACATGGTGTGCGAATTTTATTATAATCGGTTAAGTGGTTTAGGAGTCCATTGAGGACAAACATTGTGACACGAGATTTATATATATTAAGAATAAGAACAGAGAGTTGTTAAGTTAGGTAAAAAAACATAAATTATTTGTGCGTTTATAATAATAACGTAATTTCTTGGTAAAAACTACTATTCAAATACAATAGCAAACGAGATTAATTGATTTCATGTCCAACATTGTCACAGACAAAACCAAAAAATACATATCAACATACCCTCCTGAATCATCAATAATTATATTCCGTTAACAAATTAATGAAATTCGCGTCAAAATTGCAAATTGTGAATTCATTTGATACAATTCGACAATCGATTACAATATGCACACAAAGCAGTATCGTCCACAAACACAGGCGAGCAGTCAGTGAGCCGACATCGATTCATATCCGACGAGAGAGCATTTCATTTTATATGTTAAATTAAATTTCCATGAAACAAGATTGAATTTTTCGCAATCAACGCGTGCGAAGCTTGCTCCAAACGAATTTATGGATATATAGACTTATTCATCGTTTGTGTAAAGTCCAATACCTTCCAGTGGAAGTGGAGGGGCTCGTGGTGAAGTAACAACTGCGCGAACTGTATGATCTGCGAGGTTAAACTACACTTGCCGCGGTCAGTATGCGGATGGGTGACCATTTCGTTGCACATCGAAAACCCTCCCTGCAAAAGAGCACGTAAAGCCGCCGGTCCCGGTTGTCATACGAATATCTATGGCAGTCGTTACGGGTAGTCAGAAGCCTGAAAGTCTGACAACTGGTCTAACCTCCGAATGTCAGTATTACCTGGGTTGCAGGGGTCTGATGGCAGTCGCTCCGTGTAAAATACTGGTGTTCAGCCGCATCTGGTTAGACTGGAAGCCGAACCCAATGTAATTGGGAAATGGCGAGGAGGATGATTGGGGTGGAAGAATATCTCTCGTATGTGCTAGGCAATAATCGATTCAGGCCTGGCTGTCGTTCAGCATCATTATTTTACTTTATGAAAGAAAGAAAGAAAGAAAAACTTTTATTTAGCACAGAACACAGGACAGCACAACAATAACATTAATAAAAATACTAAAGTTAATAGGTAAATAAAATACATTTATCTATGGCATCGTGAATTTGGGTCGTTACACGAGATCCAATCACAGCTGCACGCAACTACGTGAACTTAGCTACAATATTGTTCCTTTCTCCCTATCCTCGAATCTTGTAAAATCATGATTATGCGATTATGCGCTTGAAAACTTTATTAACGGACGTATCTTATTTTACTGTTCCCGAACAATCCCTGAAAAAGAATTCGAAGGGCAGTAGGAAGGCGAACGCTCAAGCCCATACATACATGACGTATGCTGAACTGGATCTATTTGGCACAGCCGTGGGGCACACATAACCAGCCCAGTACTGTCCCACTGCTGGGCACGGGCCTCTTCTCAGTATGAGAAGGGTCAGGCCTTAGTCCACCACGCTGGCCTATGTGGGGCACACAATTTTATGTAAATCTGCATTTTATATTTTATTATTTTGTGTCCCTAGTTTGTGGCAAATAAATTATTTCTTTCTTTCTTTCTTTTCTTTACATGCTGGTCCTTCGAGCCGAGCCTTCAGGTTCAAAATTAATATAATGCATGAAGAGTATAAAATAAACGTCAAACCGCGAGTGTGGATTAGGCGCGCGATGACGACCGCAGTGCAGGCAGCACGGCGCGCGGTGGGCTAGCATCGGCTTAGCTAATTTACAATTTAATTATCAGTCGGGATGATGCATCGTTAGCGCGCGCCAAACCGAGTTTATGCGACTAATCAATTGTTTGACGCGACCACTGCAATCACGCGCCGCCCGCCCGCCCTCGCTCCCCCCGCCCCACGCCGGTACCGCTACACCGCGCGCTCATAATGTAAAACATGAATATCGCCACATAGCCCTTCACATCTCGCATCCATCATGCATAAGTCACGCGTTCGTGCCGTTTAACATTAATCGAATGTTTCAATAATTATTTTATTGCGTCAGCTATAATGAATCTCCGTCGACACCTCATAAAATAAGTATCGATAGACGCTTCAGCAATCCAATCGAGAGAACAATGCGGCGGCGTGTCGCGCCCGCGTTGATTAAATATAGCTCAGAATCCATCAAGCGAGTGCCGCGATCGTACCGTTGCTATGGATTTATGCGCTAAATATTCGACAGGTGCCAAGTGTGTCGATCGTAGAGTTCGATCGCCGATGACTAACTGCGCCCTAAATTTTTTTTCAAATGTCAAATAATTTGAGCACCTGCCTTGAGCGCCCAGACCGGCCTAGCGCGATGCGGTGCGGGCAGTTAAAACCGCGCATCAATCACAGGTGCCTTACTTGACCCGACTGGAGTTCTGTATCAATCGAATTTGAATTCGAGTTAGTGTCAATTCGTACTGCATTTCTCTAGGAATTGACATTAGCTCGATTTGGTTCAGAGCCCGAACCCGTCGGGAGTAAGGCAAGGGGCCTGCCTAACTTTTTTTTTTGCCGTGGGGAAATCCTCATGGACGCACTCTACCCGGGGTAGGCCGAGCCAGTGTCGGACTCTTATCGACTAAAACCACAACGGTGTTCCTTCAACTACCTTAGCCGGGGGCGTGGGAACCCGTGAGTATTCACACAACCACCCCCGACAGGTCCCGGCCCGTCACAAGTAGACGAGCCCCGTCTACCCGTGCGGCCTAACGTCAGCCGCACCCTCCTCGGTGGCGCACACGGAACACTGCACGCCATCTCACGGGCCTTTTTCCCTGTCTAACCAGCAACATACAAGATATCTTTAAACATCCAGCTCTAACCACTTTATGCCGTGTATTAACATTGTACGCGCGGTCAGTAAATAATTATTTCGCTACTGTTATCCGATAACGGTAAACAATTGCAAATATACGTCATTAGAAAGTCACGCGGAGATTTCATTAATTTATTAAGGACGGTTAAAATTAACCGCTCACGAATGAGAATCGTGCGACACAACCGTAATGTGAACGTTCACAATTCGCTAATCCCGCGTCGCTACCGTTACATAAGACAGCTGAGTTGAATATAAATGTAAAACACAATAAATTTCATGCCCCGTAGGAAATGAATATTCATCACGAAATCGCCATGCATATTCTCTTCTGCTACAGAATTTCATGTTCCCTATAATCGCTGCCGGAAAAATAACAAATTAGACCTTACCCTGTCGACCATCAGTTAGTATTCGCATGCGGGGAACGGTTCCGTTATTACCGTTCGGTAAAGTCGGGGTCGGCGGTTCAGCGAACGAGCTCTCGTAAATTTCAACATATAGTAAAGTGATTTACGAATAATTGTTGTGTTGGCGTATAACTAGAGAAATCTTTCCGCTGTTTGCCACTGCTTAATTTATATATGAGGCTTAGGTAATTCGCGAGCCGCGAGTAATTGGTGTAGAGAACAATAGCTTTTGTCATACCCTTATCTCGCGCGCCACGTTAGTCTCTCTTCAAAACGCCCTCGTAAGCACAATAACGTTCACATCAAGCTTATCTAAATTGTCTACATATTTATTTATTTATTATATTCTTTATTGTAACATACACCAAAATCAAAATCAAATGTTTTTTTATTTCAAATAAACCTATTACAGGCACTTTTGAAACGTCAGGCTCTAGTTGCACAAACGAAAACAAAGACACTAGTTTACAAAATAATTATGTAAGTATAGTATATTAATCTCGGACTTATACATATATACAACGTGTTATTGAAACAACTGAAAACCTCTTAAGGGGTCATAGTACTCATCAGTATAAACAACTTTAACTATGGGACCAACACTTAAATCGTGAATACAAATCAGCTGCTCCATACATTTTGTCGATTTATGTAAACAGAAATGTAGGGAACAGGCTCTGTTTTTTCTTTGCGATATCATGGTTGGTCCTATAGAAAAATTTGTTCACACTGATGAGTACAATGATCCCTTAAGGTGAATGCTACAGGGTAGCCCGCGAAATTCAAAATTTCTTGCGTTTTTTGCTAATTGTAGGTGTATTTTGAGTTGTGTATAATTCGAAATATGATTCGCAGTAGTAACAACAATATATCTACTGAATAATACTCATAAAAAATATTAACCTAGCTCTATAAGCTGTATAAGCTCGATTATATTAGTTTACGATCAAATTATCGATTATCGAGCTTCTAGAGCTTATAAAGCTAGGTTTATCTTTTTATAAGTACTATTCAGTAGATATATTGTAATTACTACCGCAAATCGTATTTTGATTGATATGCAACTCAAAACAGAGCTACAATTAGCAAAAAACGCAAGAAATTTTGAATTTCGCGGGCTACCTTGTAGCATTCGCCTTAAGAGGTTTTCAGTTGTTTGAATAATACGTTGTAAACAACTACAACCCTGAAATCCTGAAAAAAAACCTGCCATTTTATAGAAAAATGACACCCACTCCACCGAAATATACGGATGGGCTGATTTATTTTTCGCGATTTCAGGGTTGGCCTTGAAGTAAAACTTGTTAGATAGCATTACTTGAATGAACTCTTCAAATATGACGACACCTTTCTGTAACACTTTGTAGGTATGTTCCTGAAAGAGTCAAAGATTTTTAAGTATTTACTAAAAAATTATTATAATTTATAATTATTAATTATTATAATTATTTTATTTATTTTATTTTTTATTTATTTATTTTATTTAAAATACCTGCTATGTCGCTTAGTTTTACTTTGGTTTTTAACTCGAAAGGGGTGAGTAGTCAGGTGGGTAGGCACATGATAACAACAGAAATGTAACGCAATTGTTATCGGGGCGCATGAGTCGAGTAGGTAATAAGCACCAGACATTAGCGTAACACTTAATCGAAACATGTGTTTATCGTAACATGCGAATCGGCCTAAGGCGAATTAGTTCTCGCACAATGCAATTTGAATGCACATTACACAACGGACGAGGTACGAACGCTTTTTATTGCGGCATCGTGAGATCTTATCTCGGAACTGCCACTTCCAGCAGGCAAATTTCAGATTCCCTGTGAGTCGTCACCGGTTTTGCACTTTACTGCGTTAAGCCGAAAGCAAGTTACCGCTTAACGTAAAGCGCGGGGACTGGTGTGAGTATGGACACGTACGCACGCACCCTACCGTACATGTTTAAAGAATTCAACATAAAATCAGCAATAAAATTGAAAACATTTTGTTACCTTTTAAATAAGTTTCGTGATGTGGACCGCAGTGCCGCGCGACTTTGATCTTTCAGTGCACACACAATGTGTACAATTTCGTGCGTAGCGTTTTATTCTGAAATCATTTTTCGATCGATAAGAAGCGTTAATTTTACGAGCGAGTGATAATTTGCTAACTTCCGACAGAACATCGCCCTAGTTGAATCGTTCCGAACACTTGCCGCATAAAATTACAAATTCGAAACCGAGTAACATAATTAAGCAAGCTCACATTGAATACATGCCTCGTTATTGTATCTATGTCTTGACTTATTTAAAATTAGAACAATAAGGTGTTGGTCCGCATGCATATGTCGTATAAACGTCGCGTGTAACAAAAACAATTTGCAGCTGTTATATTACATTAATTAAACTAACGACATTTTTGCTGCGTTAAATTAAATTTCATGCTGATCTGAAAATTATTGACTATCAGCTGTTAATCTTGGAGCGCAAGATGTAGTAGTTGTCTAAAGGCCTGGTTACACAGTGCGAGCTAGCGTGCGATTTGATCGTGCGACTTACTTCAGTGCATTTAGTCACACCATGTGATTGAATACGAGTTACTGTCATGTACGAGTTCGTCAGTAGCTCGCATCTCAGTCACTACAATTTTCACTTGTCACTTGCATTTCCCCACCACATTACAAAGCCTGTCTAGCCTGGCCTGGCTACTCATCCTTAGTCGCTGCTGGACATAGTCGTCTCCCAAGTTGCACCACAACACCATATTTTTTTATTTATTTTTTTATGGCTTTGCATGGCTTGTGCTTTTCGCCAATGACAGTTCAGCCACCTTCTTCGCAAGTCGTCGCGTCTGTCCACCTGGCTGGGGGGCGCCCTACATTTAATTCATAACATTTTCATAGCAGCTACTTATCATTGTGTGACAGCTGTTATCATCGATGCGATCAACTAGCATGCTAGTAGCTTGACTCGCGATCGTGGTGAGTAAAGCTAGTAGGATGCTAGTTAGCAATGATAGTAGCTGTCTACTGTTTGGTTAGCAGCTCGCACTGTGTAACCAAGCCTTGAGGGTAATAGGTTGATTGGGTACTTGTAACTGGTCTCTTATCAGACCATCACAATTTGTTCCCTATCAAATGGAATTCTTGTCTACCATTGTTCTCTATCAAAAGCTTTTTCACATTGAATTGTGGGCGCTAATACTATTTTCCCGGTAAAGAAGTAAGAATGATGATTACGGTAAAATTATATTATATTAATTATATTACATTGCATTAAACGACACTCCGCCACATGCAAACATTCATTACAGCCGGCAATGGATCAAGAGATACAACAACATCATGCATTATCTAATCACATCTATATAAGCCTACTTTGTACAATTATCCCCATTTTGTTTTGCATACCAAAATTATTCGCTTCTAAAAGGACTTTCGACATGCAAACGGCTATAAAATTTCAATGACTAGTGTGTTCATAGCATTGGAAACATTGTAGCAAAACTAAATGACTAATTCAGAATTGATGTCAATCTAAATTAACCTTCGTTTGTTATGAACCACCTTATTATTCTTTTAACAAAGTAAAATCTACATTATTATGTAGAAGCAAATGCAGGCATGTTACATAACAGTAATGAACTTTTTATTAATTAAAAACAATACTCCATTAAACCGGATTATTTGTATGGAGCAATAAAAATAATATGCATAATTACTTCTTGGAAAGATTACAAGTAGTCGGTTAATTAATAGCTTGCCAAACTGAGAGCATGCACCCGCGCGCCCAGGCAACCGGGCAGCTCTCAGCGGGGACCCAACAATGGCTAATTATTTTCACCGCAATGCTTTTTATTAATTACACTCCTCAATGACGCCTTTGTATTTTAATTTTGACAAATTCTCATGAAACGCGCTAGCCAACCACATTAGACAAACAGACAAATTCGTTCTAATAAGAAAGCAACATTATTTTTATGTTCATAGGTGTACACAGTACACACACACCTACTTCGTTTTATATGGCCCCTAATGAATTACAACAGTTTTTGTAGTAAATAACAAAGTTAACTGCCTGTAGTGGTATAGATAGTGTTTATCGAATCAAAATTTGTTACGTGGCATGTAATTTGTTCGTCATGGTGAATGCCCATAGGCAACGAGATTCATTAAATTATTCACTTGTATACTTAGGTACCTCAGTCTAGTTAAAGCTTGCCAACTTTACTGAGAAACTGTTCCAGCGCAATTAATATACTCATTACATGTTGGATGTTTCGAGAATCTAATTAGAATGAAAATTTGCTGTAGGGATAGGAGTGGCGATAGCTTTGATGTGGCCAGTAATACTAATACATAATACCGAGATGTCGTAGCTTTAATACCTGCTGGTATGTATCAAATAAATTGAATACTCTGTCAGAGTAATGTTAAGGAAAATACTGGCACAATGTGCATTGTTGTATCGTGCCAAGCATCATAGTAGTGACACAGGCGTCAATGCTCGATCAAAAAACCAGTAGAACTGTAAATTTTTACAATAAAAAACCTATTGCGGACACTAATAAGACTCACTGTAAGTATAAATCATCAAACATAACACGAAATTTAAAAGTTCCCGCAACCGTTTTACAAACAATTCGTGATTTATTATACAGGCGAAATTAGGACACTCACACGCTGACTAATGTATTAGAAGCGAACAAGCACATAGCAATCCAATAAACACGCTTCTTAATTCCAGCGTGTGGCACACCGGTAGCAGGGACACGGGTGGCGACCAGCCGCGGGGCTGATTGGCCCCTTGCCAACAAGGTGAATGCCACGAGCCACGCATCGGGTCGAGCAACCCACTTTACCCAACACACGGAAATATATCCTGCCCTCGATACCATAATGTCCGCTTATCTAGTCATACCGCACCACTCGTGGCATCTTAGCGCTGTTGTCCGCTAGAAACACTTGCTGCAGGAGGTTTTAGCGCTGTTCGGGTATTTTCACACAGCACGATAACTTTACGATATCGGTATCGACGAAATATGTGAAAACATGGCGCGGCTTACAACAACTACAGTAACTAGATGTCTCTACCTAAATATCGTGGAAATTATCTCAAACATTTGCTTGCCTTGACTATTCTATTTCGATTTCTCTACCACAAATTCAATTTCTGATACAAATGTAGAAATAATCTTGCAATTAGAATTTAGTTCCTGCTAGAAATATGGTTATTCCTATTATAAAACTGCTATATTGATAGTGCGACATTATTAATGAAATCGTGCTCATCCTACTTACAGCGTTGTTACGTGCTTCAATCGTCGGTTTGGCAATGACATTGACGAAATAAATAGCATTTGATTTTATTTCGGGTCTGTTTATTTGTACAAACTTGCAATCGTCGTGTTCACAGTTCACACGTCCGCTTCTACTGTTCAATGATTCTTTTTTATAATGAATGATTATGACGTCATTTTCCTATATCTGTCGTACATAGTTCTTTATAGGTATGTGTCATATTTGAAATAGCTTGGAAACATCCATGTTGGAAAATGTACAAAAAGTCAACACTGAAAAAACTGTTTTCTTAATTAGTAGTTACTGGTTATTTTGATCGAAAGAGAGTTCTAACAAAGGCTCCTACTTTTTATGCTTATTTTTTTGTAGTTTGTATTTTTGAACCTTGTATTAATAGAGCTCCATGTGAAAGAGCTCGTCCGGGGAAGTACTTCCACCGTAGGTACCAATTTCTGCCGCCAAACAGTGATGCTTGCATTGCTGTTTTCCGGTGTTAAGGGCCGTACCGGTGAAATTACAATCACATGAGACTTTTCATCTTTATGTCTCAGTTTTGCGAACGCGAATTTAGGCAACAGCCTAGGTGGTATTGCAGTTGTTATGGGCAAAGGCAACCGCTTAACATCGGATAAATTTTTACCATCAAAAAATCCTATATGATATTTAGCCTTAAAATTCCAAAGTACACTGCCAGACACAAGCCTTTTCTGAAATTGATATAATGCCCGTACTTAAACATAGTAAATAACCTAATATCTCAATTTGGCGAACGCGATTTGCAATACCATTTAAGCAACAACTTAGATGATATTACAGTTGTTTTGGGCAAAGGTAATTACTTAACATCAGGGTAGCCTTTAGCTGGTTCTGCCATCATACATACCAAACTACTACTAAATAATACATAAAAAATGCTATATATCAGAAAACTATACGTTAAACAATTAGAATTCAACGTTGCCTCTTTCAGTCGGTTGGTTTTCCACACTTACCCCCAGTTTCCGAAAGGCTGATCAACGCAAAAATTAACTAATCAGCTGTCAAATCTCAGGTCAAGCGATGTGATTGGTTGTTAACATTTTTGCCGGCCAATCACAGGGGCTAACATTAGATTTCACAATAGATCAAATTGATCAGCCTTCCAGAAACTGGGGGGTAGTTTAACAGACAAGACCCTTCTTCTCTTTTTTCCAATTAGAAACATGATAACTAATAAGCATAACAACATAACATAACATCACGCCTGTATTTCCCCGAAGGGGTAGGCAGAGGTGTACAGTACACACACATTTCGCCAGTTATGTTATAGTCCCATGTAATAGGGGGCGAGCCTATTGCCATTAACCGGGCACAAATCCATACTCCGGCCTGCTACTGAGAATTTAACGATTTAAATTGAGGAAAGAAAAAATCGCTCACGAGCAGGATTCGAACCCGCCGATCCGACTCCTGGCTAAGTACGCCAGTGCTTTAGCCACTAAGCTACCGTGAACACTGCTCGTGGTAACGAAATTCTCATCCACTTGGTACATCTTCGGGTGACGTCAGCGATATCTTATTAAGAAACAGTGTTTCTTAACCGACTTGACTAACTTTGCAGTTAATTCAAAGTCGTACAGATATGCCTACCCTTACTAATTATTTATTATTTTAAACCGCTCACGAGCAGGATTCGAACATGCGAGGAGTCGCAGGTTCAAATCCTGCTCGTGAGCGATTTTTTCTTTCCTCAATTTAAATCGTTAGCGTTTCGCATGCGTAAAATGCGTTAAAAATAATAAATAATTACTGAGAATTTCCTAATGAAAAAACCCAATAACACTTTGCCCGACCCGGGAATCGAACCCAGGACCCCACGCTCAGCACTTGCGACCACTAGACCAACGAGGCAAAACTAATAAGATTATTAGATTACCCCAATACCATGTAAGATAACAATCCAAGATTGCAATTTGGCACCATACATCAGTGCTTGTGCGTACCGCGGTTCATTTTGGAAATTTGCCGGCAACTGTGCAATTCCTGAGTAACCGGATCAACGCGATCACACGTTGGCACTGAATTTCAGAGTTCGTTGTACTACTACGTAACGCTTTTTAGAGCACAATAATTCTATGTTGGAATGCGGAAATATTGTAAGGTGGTTTTTTTCTTATTGGAATAAAGGATCTGCCGACAACTGTAGTGACCCATTGGAAAGGGCATGATGTTATGTTTGCAATAGGTAGAGTATTAAAAGCGAAGGTACTCCACTGGACTATACACTGTATAGGTATATATTTCATAGCGTATACACTGTATAGACTGTATACGCTATGAAATGTATCACACGTTGATTCAGCACGATTTACACACAGGGCCGTCTCTAGCTTACCTAATAGCGCCAAGGTGCAAACCCAGCCCAGGCACCCTAGTAATTTCAGCACCCCCTCCCGACCCCCTCAGTGCATAGTGTAGGTTTAGTAATGGCTGTTACACACAGGTAAAGTTATAATTATACGCACTGTATACAGTTAGGTACAATGATGAATGTAGGTAAGTTTTAGCTAAGTATAATAATTTCTCAGGCATCGGCGCTCCTGATGCTTCAGCGCCCGGGTACAGTGCACCCCTTTCACCCACCGAATTAAAAGAGCCATGTATATAGAAATTACCGATAACAGAGTAATAGTGACTTCTGTAGTCTCCATGGAGAAAAGACGTGAAGCTACGTTTTACGTTACTATAGATAGTGAAGCGAAGCTTCTCTTCTGAACCACGTTTGATAGATATCGCACGCTGACACAGCACATCCGATTCGTCGTATAGTTGGTCACTAAGAAGAAAGTCAGATTTGCGCAAATCTGATTAACTGAATTCATATTAAAGAACAGAACGTTCCTGGATATTAACTAATTAAACCTAATTTAATAGGTAAGTACATATGTTTATCTTTTCAGTGCTTATAATAAACTGAAAAAACTCTACTACGTGTACTAAGTACGTCGGTATATTGCAAACTGTGTTCCTGATTCAATCATTGTGTCTTATTAGAATTTACTGGGCTTAATCTGGGTTTTACTTATAAGGTAAATCATGCAAAAAAACAATAAGAAGGTTATAGGAGTATTAAAAGTAGATACAAAGAGCGTTTTACAATCAACATTATGTATCTATTCAGATATTATAAAGTAAATGAACTCGTTGCTACCAATATGATAACAAACGTCATGTCTACATATTCGTGTAGGTATTGCAGCTGAAATGCAAATTGTTATAATGCAGGAAACGTCTGAGTGGGCCTCATAGCGGGAGCCTATACCGCATGAGTAGCATAAGTTCGTTTACATACGACAGTCAGACTTATTTGCATCCCAAATGTTCGGGCGGCCCGCTCGTTCGCTCGACTTATCTCTATACCAGGCAAAATATTACAGTTTGTGCATCGCCACTCGCAATGTGCATAACTGAATGTCAATACAGGAATAAAAAAGGCCACCAGAGGCGTTCCCTCACAATCGAGGCGGATATGCTGTAAACCAATGGGCGAGCAGAGCACAGCATATTCATAACGATATTACCGCCGACGGAGCCCGGCGTCATCATAATTCATATATAATAACCCTTCCGACGACGCAGCGCCGCGCCGCGCCGCCCTGCGTCTCATTCACGCGAACGCGCTCCTCCGAAGACGAACAGAGACGCTAGATGCTCCAAATATCATAATTCATAATTTTATTTTTTACGACCGACGTCGACCACATACACATACGTATCTACGTGTAGTTAATTTTTCCGTTTCACTCTCTCACAGCGCGGGAAGCGCCTGCACGTGAAAAGCGGAGAATGTTTACAGGTTTTAATTTTAATCTAAAATGTGAAATTGAAAGATATAGTTACTCGGAATACGAGAAACAGAACATGTTGGGTATGTAAAGACGATGACAGCTATTTGTAATTGGAATATGACGAGCCGCGTGCGCGTGCGCTCGGCGCGTCTCATTCGTCAGTTTATAAATAGAGCGGCGTCTGCGCCGTGACGACTCGCGCCATTAATTTATATGAAATAACTGTCGGCAGACGGAAAAATAAGTTCGATCGGGAACGGCCTTCTCCACGATAATATTTATGTTTTACGAAGTGGCAGACGGACCCGACTCGTGTTGATGTACGCGTGTCAGAAACTGTGTGTATGGGAAGTATAACAGGTATTAATGTTAGATTCATACCAACTCCCACTTCCAGCAGTAAATAAATAGACTGTTCGGCTCCTTTCATTTCTAACGTATTAATAAACAGTAAACTAATTTATTGTAATTTACATACGAATGTGCAGATGTTTGTTCATAAATATAGGAAAGGTAAATACTTGTGGAGCCCTTTCGGTGCTGGAGTATATCCGCATAAGTTTTGATTTAATTTAAAGGTTTACGTTAGCAATTGAAGTCCTCCAAATCTAATATACTGCCCATCTGGTGACACGTTGACGTTCGGAATGAAAACGCAGAGGTATAATAACCGTGCATCGGGGCTGTTTCTTTCCTCATTACTACCTTATAAACATCACCAAATCCTCTTTCACAGTTCTTTTGAAATTCAATAAACAACCGAAAATACTGATTTCCGACGATAATAATGTTCGCAAAGTACGCAAAGACAAGTGAGACATAAATTCGTTAGCACGTGTGTAATCGTCACACATATATACAGGCGACAATAATTTACGTTCGTAAATTTTAAAGTTGACATCAGAAAGAACATCAGATCTTATAAAGCAATAATTCAAGCACATTCTAATGAGTCATGCTCTTATTCAGCTGTGTAGAGTAAACCACGGATAGAAGTTCTCATTATTTTTATTTATTTTGTTCCGTGTAGTGCCTGACGTAAAGAATTGCATCACCCTATATCTTCTCATGGGTGTCGTAAAATGTGACTAAGGGATTCACCAGAGGATATTATTTAACCAACCAACTGCGATCGCCAACCCGCCTGCCAAGTGTGGCGATTCTGGCATATCCCTCCAAACTGCTTGGGGAGGCCTATGTCCAGGAGTGGACGTCTTTCGGCTGAAATGATGATGTTGATGATATTTATTTTACCGATATTGCATCCTTTTGTTTTTTGTGGGGTTTCGCGACATTTGGAGTTTTCACCGTGTTTTCGCGGTTCGAAATTAAGTAAGGTATATTCGACAAGTATGGTTAAGCTTAAGGTAGACCGATGACGTGGTGAAGGTAGAGGGAATCCGCTGGAAGCGAAAAGCGTAGGACCGGTCGTTGTGGCGATGTTTTGGGGAGGCCTATGTCCCAGCAGTGGACGTCTTTCGGCTGAAACAATGATGATGATGCTTGCGGGAAAAAAACTTCTTTAATTCCGAGAAATAGTAGAATTTTAAATAGTCATAAGTGTGTATAAAGGTGATTATCGTATATTAGATTAGGTACTCAGGTATCAGACTCATTACAGCGCATAGATTCCAACACATAAAGAAGTCAATAACCCTCGAAAATATCAACCCACTATAATATTTTCACATTTTTTATTTGAATTACGAAGTAAATGTCGGTAAATTTATGTCAACAAGATTTGTTTACTTCTGAAACTCCCTGAATACCTGATAAAATAAAAAGAAATAGGCGAAATATACAATAAGTTTTCATCGCCGGCCTAATAGACATTCAGTTCTGCCACACAAGATGAACTAATAAATGCCTCCGTCAAATATTTTCACTACCACGCAGTTTGATTTTACGAAGTTCATAGAGAAAAGCTTTTTCAGTAATTAATCAATAATTGGTTATCCGACAAACCACAGTATCTAGGTACATTTCATGAACACCAATTCTAGAAACGATTGTTCTAACTAAAGCGTACAGTCTAACAAAGCAATTAGTATCCAGCTGCCGAATTGCGTAACTCACTCGCGATCGCAATCATCTGGATGTCAATGTCATTGCTCCGTGTTTTTAGACAATCCATGTTATCGGCAACTACGAACCACGCAATGAATATTGCTTTAATTGCAAAATGAAAGCTAATGTCAAAGTGCATTACAAAGATTATAAATGTTTTCGAGTCAAATTCTAATAACGGACAAAGTTAAACTTTATTTATACAAAACCCTGATCCAACCGTTCTATAATAATTTCCTGAGAAATCGTCATCTATAGCTGGCAACCCTGAATACTAATTGCTTTGTTAGATTGTACAAAATAAAAACGGAGAACCTTTAATGCTTTAAAGAATTTCGATTCGTTAAAGCTTCCCTACAAAGATATAAATTCGACAAATTAATTTCACTCACTAACGAATTCAAAGACTAATCTATACAAAAGATAACAGATATTAACCTAATGGATTCCTGAGTTACTCCAACTGAACTCGTATTTAAAATCTACAGATATTTAAACACATCGCCCTCGCGCTCAGCTCGCCATAAATAAAATAAATACAAATATTCTCACGTAAACGAGTACCTCGAAAGCGTTCATTTATATTTGTGAATGTAATAAATGGGGCATCTTCTTCTAAATACAAAAGTAAACTGACGAAAATAGTCTATTTTTGAAATAGCGTCTACCTATCTATGATTAGAAACTGTCTACTAGGAAATATATGGCGAAACCGCGTTCCTCACATATTTATGAAATGTAATAATAGTCAAGACTATAAAATGTAATAATTTTCATGTAAAATATGTGTGTGATAAATAGTTGTTTTGACTTGACTTTATTAGTTATGTACTTAATTATTGTCGAACGAATTCAGTTGAGCACGCCATTGTAATTTATATAAATCTTGTATTATATAACTATAGCAAAAGGGTTGGCACACCTGCATATTCATTCTCATACTTGCCCACAGATTTACGACCAGGTATTGGACCAACAAATAAGATCTTCCAAAAAGTGCCTCCAAAAAATATAATAAGAGTATCACAAAAAGCTCAGCAAGACATGTCAACGTCAGCCGCGCACCATTGGTCGGGTGAACAAAGAAATATTACTACGCGTTTTTTGTTCTCTTCCACGCCATATTTGTTATAAAAATATTTAACTTTGTCTTGAGAAGTTTAATAATGAAATTAATAGCCAAGACTATATTTATAAATAAATAGGTAGTATACCTAAAGAGTATGTTTAATAAAAAAGGAATCATTGAGTTTCATTAATAAACCGTACCTAGAGGTAGGCTTGAGCTGTCGAAGGAACTTAACACAAATATCATGATACTAATTATACGTTAGTTTATTTAGATTATACTTATCTAGTTTATAACATATTTTAGTGCACCATAAACAAACATAGCAAGATTTTACAGCTCCTGACGGTCTCGGCTCACATTCGAGGCATTGTGCCTCTTATAATTTTGATTAGGGGCAATCCGTCCGTCTTGATTTACTTCTTCCCGAACTGACGGATCTTTCATTTAATTTACGGTTCTACCCCAGTGTTCCAAACGTAATAAAATGTTACAAAAACAAGCAAAAATTACATAGTCCCATTGGGCGTTGTAGACTTTTCATTTATTAAATAAACAAGAAGACAGACGTACTTCGAATTATAATCTTTTGTTAATAATATCGTAATGATAAGTACTTAATTAAATGTAAAATATGGTTTTGGGCCCATATAGGTACGATTTACACGTAGGTAGACTTGCTAAAAGACGCTAAAAATAAACGTCTAAATTTCGTTGGTATTCTACAGCTTGGAATCCATGAAGTGCTTTAAAAACGTATGATTTATGTGTTATACAAACGTAACAAAAATTTATTGTTTATATTTTTGCTACAAATATTCGTGGGAGCAACCCACTCTCAATCGCGTCGTATCCGACAAGCATTTGGCAACGATTCAGAGATTGTTATTATAATAATGACTTCTACTCATAACACTACATATTGCCTCGGCAAATGTCTTCTTATCCTCCAATTAGCCATAACCAAGAGTTGCAGGTTCGAATCCTGCGCGTGAAAGATTTTTTCTTTCCACAATTTAAATCTTTAGCCCTAACACGTAAAAAAAAATTGTCACACTAAACTGAATATCAAATGAATTCTTTACTGCATTATAGCTTCGAAATACCTTTAGCAATAAAGGATCCCCATAACAAAGCAAAAGCTTTAACGCAATAAAGCAAAATATCTTTAGACATTCCCATGAAGTTTATTTACAATTAAACAAAAGAATGCATTAAGAAATTTTAATTATTCGTAGCTACATCATGAGCGAGCCAACACTAACATGTTCGGTGTGTGTCTCATTTGCAAGTAACAGGATGCGTATTATAGACCCACGAAGGCAATAAGATAAAAAGACGCTCAATAAGGCGCGATCAGAGGCAAAAATGAAATAAATTGCCGGTGAATAAGAGTGCTGTGTGCAATTGAGGCGAACACGCTTGCTCATTAGACGGGATGGGCGACGCTACCGCGACCTGCGCCCGCCCGGCACCAGCCTCCGCCACACACCAACGTACCCCTTCGCTATCATAATAAATTGAATCATGGAACAATAATCTGCATATACAAAAACCATCCTCCTTCTTCTCAAACGAAAACAAAAGTATTCAAAATTCTGAGAACGTTTAGCATATGAAGCTGGCCAAAAGTAGTGACAATGACTTCACTTGCAGCCCTTTTGCCGAAAAGCTGTTAAATCGACGGACATTAGCATAACAAAGACGGTGATTTAGAATGACAGAGCATTCGGGTCCGCACACGATGTCACTTTCACTTATTTCGAGATTTATCACAAAACAATGTTTCCTATTATTATTAAAAAGTATTTAGCTGGTGTGTACATCGATATGGAAATTGTTTAAAACCGCAGGCTCCTGGGAACAATGCAACGACAGCACAGACTCTGGAGCGTGTCGGGACGACACAAAAACTTATTTCACTCGAACATGGAATCGAAACGGCAAGAATAATGAAAGGCATGTCTCGGTTTGCATAATGCGGCAAATTAAATAAATTTTTGGTTCTGCTAAACGACTGAAAAACAAGTCGATGGAGTTGCTACTACTCACATTCTGTTACATGTTACAGATATTTTTTGTGTGAAAATATCTTGTTGGTGTAATATTTACATAATAAACCTGATTGTGCTGTTAGTAATACAAAATACAAGATGCGACATGGAATGTTAATTACAAGTATAGATCAGGGGCCTTACTCCCGACTGGTTCGAGTTCTGAACCAAATCGAGCTAATGTCAATTCCTAGAGGAACTTAAGTACGAATTGACACTAACTTGATTTCAGATTCGATTGATACACAACTCGATGCAGTCAGGAGTAAGGCCCCTGTATCATAATTTCAGCCGAAAGACGTCCACAGCTAGACATGGCCTACTCCATTAAGAGGGGGATATGCTATAATCGCCACGCTTAGCAGGCGGGTTGGCGATCGCAGTTGGTTGGTTAAATACTCAGAGAACTAAAGGCCCCTGTATGTTAATACAAAATTCGTGTCAAGTTAAGTGCGACTCTACGCATGTCGCAGTATGAGATGGTTACAACTGCGTGGTAACGAGGGTAGAAGACAGGCGCACTGAGTCTACGTCACACAGCTCTACGCACCATTTGCATGCATCCGGGCGCATCGCGGTGCATCCCGCGTGGGGGCGCGCGCGCCCTGCTACAGGAATAGTATAGTGTCATATCAAATGACTAAGAACGCGTGCCATGACTGCCGTGTCACTAACATACACCGACTGTCACAGACACTCCGTCTGTCTACAAACGATATCACTTGTTTTTATTAACAGTTTAACCCGGTAGTTTTAAGTTCACGCTTCCAATAAAAAACTGAGTCTGTAGTACCTGGCTCTACTACAAATATTTAAATAGGTAGAGAGCCAATGTTTTGTAGGTATCTTTCCGCAGAATTTGAGATGGTAAAAACGACCCTGCAAAGTGTTAAAATTTTATTAACATTTAAACAATAGCCAAAAAATGCTTATGACCATCGGTCGAGCCATAAATTTTGTAAACGTGTCATTTTTTGTGTCTTATTTTGAATAAATTCAAGTTTTTTATGCTTATGACTAATTGGTAGGCTGCTACAGCAAGTAACGACGGGGCGCACGACACAATTGTTTCGTCGGGTATTGCAAATATAATAATAAAAGTTTATTACCCCGTTTCTGAAAGGGTTTGTCTCAAGCCGCACTGAAAGGGTAGCTGTAAAACCTCAGTCTGTGCCATCATAAGTCAAAACGAGACGATTGTTCGGTTGCATATCGCCATAAATCAGTTTTAGAAAATATCCAGTGAATGGCAGTCGTTGTTACTCAATACAGGATCGTTATACAAATATAGATTTTTGTCATTTGTGCACGCATCACGGTGGGAGGTATAGAAGCTTTGCAAAAATCTTAACTGAGTAAACGTTTCTGCGAAAAGAAAGCTGTTTTTAATGGTGACATTTGTTTTGCCACCTGCTTTGACTTGTATGTGAAAAAAAAAACTTATATTTTTCAATGAGTTAAAGATTGAGAAACTGAGGTTATTTCATAACATCAATATGCTTTCTTCAGTCGGTTCTACAGTTCTTGAAAACTGCTTATTAGAAAGTACTTAACTCTATAAAAGTCATCATCATCATCATCATTTCAGCCGAATGACGTCCACTGCTGGATATAGGCCTATGCCATAATCACCACGCTTGGCAGTTGGGTTGGAGATTGCAGTTGTATGGTTTAATACTCAGAGAACGCTGCTGCCCATCCTCTGGTGAATCTCTTAGTCGCCTTTTACGACACCCATGAGCAGATATAGGGCGCTTCTATAAAAGTAATTTGCAATTTTTCTAAATAACTCAATTTTTTTGCCATAAAAACTTCCTATGAAATACCAATATTTGAAACTGAGATCACATTCTCAACGAAGCACAAGGTTGATACCTCAGACCAACAAAAAACTATATTGGTCTGAGGTAGATACAGGAGTGGGAAGCGCAAAGCTACCGTCTTCCTCAAAAGTCAACTTCACGCCACTGACTGACGTGGCCCTGACGGCCGACAGGTGGCGGGATAGCCACCCATGTCGCTAGCCTAAATATACGAACGCCAGTAAAGGGTAGCAGCGTCAGCGGTGTTGTAACACCTTGCCCAGACCTGTAGGACTAAATCATCATCATCTTCCGCGCCTTTTCCCAATGATATTGGGGTCGACTTCCAGTCTAACCAGATATGGCTGAACATCAGTAATTTACACAGAGTGACTGCCATCAGAACCCCGCAACCAGTTACTGGGTAATACTGACATTCGGAGGTAAGACCAGTTGACGTAGATATCTATACTTTAAAGAATGATGTCCTAGCCGAAACTACTCAAGTTAGAAACATGAAATTTGAACAGTAGGTTCCGTTTGTGACGTAAACACCCACTAAGAAAGGATTTTTGGAAATTCTAACCCTAAGGGGGTGAAGTAGGGTGTTAGTTTGTATGAAAAATCTTTTATTCTGCATCGATTAACTCAAAACTTGGGAAAAATAATATTTAAAGTAATTATGAAACACTCATCTTTTTTTTCCAAAATTATCTCTAAAAGAGCAGAACTAGCTTAGTATTTAAGTTTTATACGAGACAGGCTCTATTTATACTGATTTTGTTACCACCGATATGAACTTGAGTGTTTGTAACATCGATCACACATCAAAGAGTAGTTGGTAGAGCTCCTTGTAAAAGAGTACTACCACCATACCTACTTCTGCTGCCGCGTCGTGAAGTTACAGGTACTTCAAGTTTTCAAAATTGGCAACGGATCTGCAACTGTTGTTGGTGTATGTATACATGGCAGGTGGCAGCACCGATCATTCATCAAAAAATATTAGTGGTAGAGCGAGCTCCTTGTAAAAGAGATCGTACGGAAAAGTAGTACCACCATACCTCTATAGGTATAAGTAGGTATTTCTGCCGCCAAGCGGCATTGCTGTGTTTCAGTTTGAAGGGTGCGGATACCGGTGAAGTACGTGAAGGTGTCCAAATTTATGTTCAAGGTTGGAAACGCATCTGCAACCCTCCAGTGATGTTGGTGTATACAAGCGGCAGTTACCACTCTCCAAAAGTTATCAGGTGATCCATCGACCTGTTTGCCAACCTATTACATTTTAAAAAACAGCCAAATGCGAATCGGATTCACGCATCAAGGGTTCCGTAGCACCCATCGACCTAATACCCCGTAGAAACAGATTTAATTTATGAGAGTTCACTAAAGGTGCAGCTAGCAGCACTGCGCGTTAACATCTTTCACATTTGCATCTCTTTCTTGCGCAAATACCACCACAGGAGTCTCTGTTTGCCTTATTTTAAAAGCTTTTTTTTTTTTTGTTAAACTAATGCACTACAATCAGACAAAGTCTGAAGCTTGTATGTAACATGAAAAAAAACATAAAAAATGCATTTTTTCGAGGATTCCTGTACCACCGTCTTTGGGCTTAGACTTTTTATTATTTTTGATATTTTCCATGAGCCCACATGCGCACACATATTGTGTGAAAATTTCAACTGGCTTCAACGGTTAAAAAGATACAGCCTTGTAACAGACATTTAGACAGACGAACGGACGGACGTACGGATGGATGGACCGATGGATGGATGGATGGACAGACGGATGGATGGACGGGCAGTCGGCGTTGGCAGAGTAATAGGGTCCCTTTGGCACCCTTTGGTACGGATCCCTAAAAAGACCATCTCACAGAGTTATTGATCTACGCGCAGCTAATTAGCCTCCAAACATCCTTCACAATACTTACCTATTGAAATTTAATTTACCCGAAATACTTCAAAGCTGCTACAGAAGATACAGTGTCGTCATCACACCGTCACTGTTGATGGAAGACTGATGGAGCGGGTCACAGCCGGGGTCAGCGGCGCCATGCGTCATCGCTAACGACGACAAATGACGTGACGTGACGCGACTCCCAATATTGACATTGCTTTACACACGCGTAGTAAGTATTGTATTGTTAAAAGGCAGTATGAGATTTTGAGATTCGAGAGAGATGAATTTATTTAGGTAATTTGCTATGATTAGGTACTACGATTAGATTACGTACGGGCGTACGTACGTATTACGTATATAGCATTTTCTATGTATTAGGATGGCAGAACGAGCCAAAGGCCACCCTAATATTAAGCGGTCACCTTTGCCCAAAACAACTGTTGTACCACCTACAACATAACATAACATAACATTACGCCTGTATTTCCCCGAAGGGGTAGGCAGAGGTGTATAGTACACCCACATTACACCAGTTATGTTATAGTCCCATGTAATAGGGGGCGAGCCTATTGACATTGACCGGGCACAAATCCAGACTCCGGGCTGCTACTGAGAATTTCCTGAATGAAAAAACCCAATAACACTTTGCCCGACCCGGGAATCGAACCCAGGACCCCTCGCTCAGCAGTCGCGCTTGCAACCACTAGACCAACGTGGCAGTCCCACCACCACCACCTAAGTTGTTGCTTAAATGGTATTGCAAACCGCGTTCGCCAAATTGAGATATTAAGTTATTTACTATGATTATGTACGGGCATTATCTCTATTTCTGAAACGACTTGGGTTTGGCAGTGAACTTTGGACTTTTAAGGCTTAATATTATACAGGTTTTTTTTTATATAGTTCAAATCCATCAGATGTTAAGCGGCCTTTGCCCATAACAACTGCAATACCACCTAGGCTGTTGCCTAAATTCGTGTTCGCCAAACTGAGACCTAAAGATAGAAAGTCTCAAGTGATTGTAATTTCACCGGCACCCTTTGCCCGGTGAACACAGCAATTGCGGCATAAATAGGTACGTTAGTAGTAGAACATCCCCGGATGAGCTCTTTCACAAAGAGCTCTACTACTAGTAAACTGCGTTTTTGTCTTTATTTTGAAAGATATTATTTCAAAGAAGAAAATTTCTCTTGATGTTTTTTTTACATTTTAGCAAACTGAGAAGTTTGCCTGAGGATGCGATCAGGATAGTATTGTATAGGTACGCTCAACAAAAGCCAGACAGTTGTGCCTGCGCTGATGATTTTTTTCAGAGCGTGACGAAGTTTACCGAGTTAAGCCTGTGGTGAAATATTTTGCAATAAAATATTCAGAGTAAACATTGTAAACACACACACACACGCCGACAGCGTACCACGGCTCACACAGTCATCCCCATAACACCCTGTTACGATTGAAACTGATTGATCAGGAATGTTCTACGAATAGCGTACCTTAACTCATTCGGTATGTTTAGCAACGTACCTTACAGTAAACTCTAATGAAGAATTTCGACAATTTCAAAGCTTTGTGGAAATTGTGGTGGAATCAAATCTATGAACGTGCGTTTTTTTTATATAATTTGGGATGGCGAAACGAGCTAAAGGCACACCTGATATTAAGCGGTTACCTTTGCCCATAACAACTGCAATTCCACCTAGGCAGTTGCTTAAATAGTCCCGCAAGTAGGTTCGCCAAACTGGGACATGAAGAAGAAAAGACTCACGTGATTGTAATTTCACCGGCACCCGTACCCTTCACACCAGAACACAGCAATGCAAGCATCACTGTTTGGCGGCAGAATTAGGGACGATGGTATAAGTATAGTACTACTCCAGACGAGCTCCTTCACAAGGAACTCTACTTATAGTACTAACATACTCACTAGTCTAAAATATGTTCTACGCGGATTGAGTGAACACTTCATTTGATTAGAAGGTCCATTTATTTTGTCTAACCCAAGCATTATTGTCAACGACAGCTAATTACAAAACAGGGCAGGGTAGGACAAATTCACGTAATTTCAGGACGCACCGATCAAGTTGCAGTGATGCTGCACTTCGTTTCTGACAGCGATCGCCGTAGATAAGAGAATACGAAAAGCATTTTTTTGATCGAAACCTCGGACGAATAAAAATGGCGGACGCAATCTCGCTAAGAAAAGGTTGAAGCACTTCGTTTTTTCCTAAACCCACTATAATTTCTACATAATTTTAACACACCTGATATATATTGTAATCGCGACTTTTTGTCTTACTATATGTGTGCATGTGTGCGTGCCAGCCCGTACTTTTAAGCGAGCCGTCTTACTATGGATGCCTCACTTTTTGTTTAGCGAGATTCCGTCCGCCTTTTTTATTCGTCCAAGATCGAAACATAACTGCAACTGCACTTCTTTAGTTAGGTGAATTGGCCTACAGGACTTCAGCCTTCATTCAGGAGTAGTAACAAGAATCGTAAAATAGTAGATTATACAACAAGTGAAAAAAGAGGGAATTTAATTCGAGGGACTAAGTTGGATCCCGAGCAGCGAAGGATTCTAAGATTGAACCACGAGCGAAGCGAGTGGTTCAAAAATAGAATCCTGAGCGGAGCGAGGGATACAAGGCCCGAGATGAATTTTTTTTTCACGAGTTGTGTACTCTACTTTTTACCATTGACGGTGAGAAAATAAATAGTGGTATATAGCATGACTGGGTGAATGAAAGACATATTCAAGAATATGTTAGAATGTGCGTACCTACACATAAAGAAAAAAAGATGAAAAAAATATTCTACGACAAATCACGCGTAGGTATAGTAGTCAAAATGCTCGCGCAAGCTCTGACTTTTCGGGGTCTTCTGTCTGGTAGAAAAGGCAAAGAGGGTGAAAATAGCCACCGATGGACACTGACCTAGCAAGGTGCATCACCTCACTGCATGAAATTTTGATTTGTAAGCGCGGAATAGTGTCCACAGAAATTTATGAAATCGATTTTAAAATATTTCAAAAATTAAGGTACAAATTTTTACACATATTTGGAACGAGAATCAAGTACTAAACATCCTCCTTCAATAAGTCTCTCGTTGAACCAGCCAACCTGTAGTATTTATTTTTTCTTAATTTTAATTTGATAGCTCCATCCAGCCAGTCAGTATGTACGTTCAGCACGTTTTATTCATTTCTTAGTACATAATTCGTGCTTGTTCCAAATTCAAAATGTTTTTATTCTCTTGTGAGTAAAAGAGAGTTTTATTCACTGTTATCGATGAATAAAATGCCCTTTTTCGAGTGGCAATGGTAAAAAATAATATTCATTATTGTCTGGTTGCTACGAACATGATTATAATAATTTGGATCTTTTGTTCAAAATGTTCAGACAACTTGATGTCTCCGGTCGGACGACAACAATAGATATTTTTAACTACTTTGGGAAAACTTACTATACTTTGTACCTTATGCATGTAAGAATTTTAAGTTAACATGATGATTCTATTAAGCCTTATTGAGCTGACCAAAAATTATTATTGTAAGATCTTTTATGTACCACAATTAATGCAATAAAGTTTATTTCTATTTAAAACAACAGTTTTTAGATTATTTGAAATTCATATTCGCAGAGAAAGTCCTCAATATTTATACTTTCTATATTATGTATATCTATACTACTAATATAATAATGCTGAAGAGTTTGTTTGTTTGCTTAAACGCGCTAATCTCTGGAAGTACCAGTCGGATTTGAAAAAATCTTTTTGCATTTGATAGCCCAATTCTCGAGGAAAGTTTATACTATTTAATATCACGCTACGGCCCTTAAGAGCTGAGCGAAAAAGTGAAAACTAAATAGCGCGGGCGGGCAATGCGACGCAGGGCGATAGAAACTGAAGGGCACGTCTAGTAACAAATATGATTAAAAAATAAACAAGTTTTATGCTTTAGCCGACGACTGACAGAGTGGTACTCAAGTGCACGTTTTGAGGGAATCGAACTATTTTTTAACAAACAGAAGGAAAGTGTCAGTCGTCACCAGTATCCATCACGGTATTCGTTTCCTGCTGGCTGCTGGCACATTAATAACTATCGTTTTTAAACACCGCTGATCCCAACTTTATTATTATGCACATTATTTAACGTTTTTATGAGAACATAAAAATCTGAGCATGCAATCTATGATTTGTGATATGACATCCCACTCGCTTCGCCAGACGTTGAAATGGGACATTAATATATATTTTTGTAAAAAAAAACATAATTCGTATAATACTCATAGATAAGAATGAATTTTATACAAGTTTCCCACAGAGATTTAACATGGAGACCGCGCGCCGGCTGCACGCGACACAAAAATAGCACACAGTGGTCGAAAAATAAAATTTTCCCCAAATAGACAGAAATATACAAAAATGTGAGGCAAAGAGCGAGGGGCGAACGTGATGGCGTGCCGTAATGTGCGCCCCTAATTAAAACGTTAAAAACCGACCGCTTCTGAAAAACGTCAATTTTGAAGAGAAATGTGCCGTCCAAAAGATCCCCTTTCATACTTTTGTTCTATTTATTTTTATCATTTGAGCTCTTAAAAGAAACAAATTGCAAAGAATATATGTAGCATCACGAAGTTGGGCGAGTATTTTTAACTTAGGTCAGAGTCCCTCAGGGATGTGCTTAGGTTGTTAGTCGATCGCAGTATTTATGTAGGTTGTTTGTTTGTTCATAATTCAATATGTTATACAATAAAACGAATTATTGATGGAGATAACGAATTGAAACTGTGGGAACCACATATATGTAATTAATATAGTAAGTGCCTATATGTCATGCTTTGGTGGCCGTCTCCTTTAATCACGTCGGGGTCACCAATGTGGAGACACGGGATTGAAATAAAATGTCTTTTGTTTTCACTGGTATAATGTTCCATAAACTACAGTACATTACAGTATGCGACTGGCTCCTAGCCCGACAATCCCGTGACTAAAGGAGACGGCCACTAAAGCAGTCATGCTTTAAAGTTTTGTAGTAGCCTATATGTCAATATAGGCTACTACATAACTTTACTATATAATTACTATATATTTTTTTATTTTTTTTTCTTAACTTGCTTGCGTTTGACCGCCACCTCACCTGATGTTAAGCGATGGTGCGGTCGACGATAGTACACGCTTGCCCAGCAAAAACCTATTCACTCGACCTAAACCTAATTACATATATTATGTGGTTCCCACAAAACTAATTAAAAGGAAGATCGTGATGGATAAGCGAAAACATAAGATTTATAAGTTGTCGGTATCAATACCGGTCGGAAAACTTAGATGAACCTATAATTTGGGTTTAGGGTTGCCAGATGGTATCCAAAAGAAGGATATGTCCTCCTTTTACACAAATTGTCCTCCCGTCCTCCTTCACCTATCGAATGTTGAACTTTTTTCAAATTTCGCGCGCACGTCCCCGACCCCGCTTACGTACTCACGCACCTATAAGGAGCGTTGGAATCGTTTTTGTCAAAAATATTAATGTATTGAACTATATTTACGGGACTTGTCGCACACAATAAAATTAAAACACAAAAAAAAATTTGACTAACCTCGACGTTTCAGCCAAGTTGCATTGGCCGTGGTCACGAGCAGACTGGAGTATGCGGGTGTCATCGTCTTGAGCAGCTGGTGTCTTCTCGAACTACCCGCGGTTGGTTTTTCGTAACGTCGCTGTCCGTAAAAAGATATGCTGAATCACGACACACAATGCTGAGAGTTTCAATTTAACTGATTAAATTTTTTTAGTTTTTATTTTCAGTTTCAGTTTAATATTAATGTAGTTAATATAAACAATGACAGTCGTTTTATTCACGCAATTCCTTTTTTTTGGTAAGCTGTTTACAAAAACGGAGGATTGAAAAGAATAAGAGCAGTTGCTCTCCTTTTCCATTCTTTCATCAACGCCATTTGGGATGCAACCTAATTTTATCAACTTCATAATAAAGACTTCAGTATACGTATCAGGGCCCTAATTTACGTAATTTCTTGACGCACCGATCAAGTTGCCGTGACCCTGCAGTGCGTTTCTGACAGCGATCGCCGTAGATAAGAGAATACGAAAAGCATTGTTTTGATCGAAATGTAGGTAACTAGGTGGCTTCCAGGCCATTTCTATCCCACTGCTGGGAACGGATCTCTTCTTATAATTTTAAGGGTTAAGGCCACCACGCCTGGCGTGGGTTGACACTTGACACACATAATCGAGAACTTTTTTTCGGAACCCTCGTGCAGTTTCCTCACGACATTTTCTGTCACCACTAACGCAAGTGATAAGTGTTAACTAAATTTTGTACCGCACATGAATTTTAAGTCAGAGGTGCGAGCCGCGTTTGAACTCTGACCCTTTTGGCAACTTCATTTCATATCGTCATAATTATTAGAGGAGACTTATTTTCAGCAGTAGGTTAAACAAGGCTGTCATACAACAAACAGTGATGGCATATGACGAATGGTTAGTGGGGTTTGGCACTGGTTCTATCAGAGATTAAGTATATAGTCTATAGAGATTACCTGACCTCTGGTAGAGCCAGTGCTATCACATAGGTATAATTATCAGATATTCAGGCTATTATATATATAGTGATAAGGGAGCGCTGTGGCGTGAAAGAAGATGTAGTGACAAAGATTGAGAAAGGTATGTTAAGATGGTTTGGACATATAGGAGGATGGACGAGAGGAGATTGACGAAACAAGTATACGAAGTGAGTGTGGATGGAAGAGATGGAAGGGCACGACGTCGGTGAACGTATCGCAATTAAATCGCGGACGTTCTCAAGAAATGCCAGGTTAAAAGTACTCCAAACCGACGAGCATGCATGACGAGGTTAATGAACGTGGATGAAGCGAAAGAGGTGTGTCAGGATCGTAGCAGGTGGAAATCCATAGTCTCTGCCTACCCCAATGGGACCCAGGCGTGATAATATGTATGACTATTAGACAGAATAAGCATAATGACTTGTTTGAAAGTAGGCAACTTAGACTTTTAGGATCAAAATGTCGTATCCATTATCAATCAAAATAAATAATGGAATTCATTCTGACAGCGTACTTGCAGCAATTTTATCTAGTTATCTATTCGTGCAAATCGTTAAATTGGGGTTTTAGTTAGAGTTTGAAACACGGACATGGAACGAATGGATAAATCTAGCCGTTAAATCGATATGCAGATCTGCATCGACATTCATTACCTAATTAAAATCGCAAGCCCCTTCCGCTCGCTACATTTCTCCAACGCGCTGCCAATAAATTTCATCCGCCAGTCGCCCCATAACGATAACCAGTTCCTCGGGAACTATCGTTCAATCTGGCGTCGATGCCGTATGTTGATCCGGTCGTGTACCCGCCGCTCTTCGCAGACGGCGCTGTCGATACCTATGTATTATTTAGTGGCAGCACTAGGGCTACACACGCACCGCGCCAGTGTGCGCCACACACCGCCACGCACACACCCGCCGCCACGAATGTCTCGGGCCACGTCAGCCCACAGATAACGAGCTCACATATTCATAAAGAATAAAGAATTATCCAACAGCCTCTTCACTCTCCTCACCCGCCGCCTCCCTTTTTGATCGTAATGCTCTCATTCACACTCTCCGGCCGATCTCGATCTATCCGTTCCCCTCTAAGGACTCGATAAGAACGATTCTTACGACGACTCGGCGGAATTGGAATATAGACTTTAATTTATTCTGAAGAAGAAATATTTTATGTATCGTCAGCACAAGCTCATGAAACCCTTTAACTCCTGGCGAGTCGCGGTCGCGTCGTTTCAAAACGATCATTCTACTCTGAGACGTAACGACCGGTTTTAATTCTTACATCCATGATACGAGAGACCATTTCATCGTCGAGTCGCATCGGACAAAAGATCATTGTAAAATTAACAGGTTTGGGAGTCCAACCCTTTGGAGTCAGCATCTTTATGGGCGACATATTTGATTCGAAAACTTGTTATGCTTCGTCCTAAATAAATTATAACGAGAAATTGTAATCATTAAATGGATATATTTAATGTGTGTAGATGTCGGCGCGGCGCGATGGCGGAGCGGGCGCGCGGCCGGTGCGCCCCGCGCCGCGTATCGGCTACACGAATGCGCGCTCTGCGGAGATAGCTCGCACAAATCTTCGCGACCTTTGTTGCTGCTGCTTTTATGTGTCTCACTCACTTAACACGATATTGAAATGATTTATTGACCACGCAACCACCAACCACCTTACATGCTCATTTGTACTTTTTTACGCATTTCGTCGTTGTTAACATACTACTTATATTTGATTATCACTTGCTTTAACGGTGAAGGAAAACATCGTGAGGAAACCTGCACACCTGAGAGTGCTCCATACAGTTCTCGATGGTGTGTGTAGTCCAACAACCCGCACTAGGCCAGCGTGGTGGACTAAGGCCTTAGCCTTCTCGTACTGAGAAGAGGCCCGTGCCCAGCAGCGGGACAGTAATGGGCTGGTTATGTATGTTATGTAACATACTACAGATAGATAGTTAAATAAAACGTTTATTTAGTACAAAAACAAGACACAGGACATACAATTAAAAATACAATAAAAAGCGTGATATGTGTCTCAGTATTGTACCAAATGGGTGTCCAGCTCAGCATGTGCCAAGTATTATACCTGACGCTGGTATTCTGCTGGATCCCTGCAGTGACATATGCACATAGGATGCACTGTCACTATTCTTAGCTGGAAATGCAACCCAACAGACTTCAAAACCGCATATAAAGTAGTAACTCCAAATAAAAACTGTAGCTTTCCAAAATTATTGATAAAAAAAGTATCAAAGCACCTAACAGAACTAGTCACTCTTGGTCGAAATTTTTACAAATGTAATAACCTTTCCAACTCATCATCATCATCAGCAGCCTATTCTGTCCCACTGCTGGGCACGGGCCTCTTCTCAGGATGAGAAGGTTAAGGCCTTAGTCCACGACGCTGGCCTACTGCGGGTTGGCGGACTACACACACCATTGAGAACTGTATGGAGCACTCTCAGGTGTGCAGGTTTCCTGGCGATGTTTTCTTTCACCGTTAAAGCAAGTGATATTTTTAATCAAATTCTGATCCATACATGGATTTAAAAAGGGGATCGTAGCGAAGCAACGACTGCGCGGATGGTACGATCTGCAAGGTTAAGCTGCACTTGCCGCGGTCAGTCTGTGGATGGGTGACCGTTTCGTTACACAGCGAGACCCCTCCGTGCCTCGGAGAGCACGTTAAGCTGTCGGTCCCGGTTGTCGTACGAATATCTATGGCAGTCGTTACGGGTAGTCAGAAGCTTGAAAGTCTGACAACTGGTCTAACCTCCGAATGTCGGTATTACCCAGTAACTGGGTTGCGGGGGTCTGATGGCAGTCGCTCCGTGTAAAATATTGATGTTCAGCCGCATCTGGCTACACTGGAAGCCGACCCCAATATAATTGGGAAAAGGCTCGGAGGATGATGATGACATGGATTTAAAAAGTCAAGTCGGGTTCCTTTCCAACTAATCAATGAACAAAATGAACGCGTTTTTTAAACGAACCTAATTCTCATAAGCTTTCGACGTCCCACGCGTCCGAATGTTTACTCAGCTCACCTTTTTGTTGGTCTGAGCAGCTCACAATATTAATTTAAGACATTAAGACAATTTATATGAATATGGAAGCAAGCAACTATTTCATTAATTAAAATGGAAATTGTTTATTGGCGTGGGCGGCAGATCCAGTTTAAACGAACGCAGTATTAAATACGATCGACTGTAGAATAATTGTTTATCTGTTTCAGAAACGTGCCTGGCTTTTAAATCAAATTAATTTATACTATTATAAGCCTGTACATTGTGTAGTTTGTGTTGATACTTAAGATATCTATTTTTGATAAAATAACTTCAAGTAAATTGATACTAAGTCAAAAGGATTAGTCGATAATGTTCGGATAGAGACAAGTCAGCCATGTTTTGATATGGCTTCTGAGTAATCGTTAAGACCTAAGATGTCTACAGCAGAAGCTTTTCCGAATCATAGGTACTTATGCCTTACCTAATAAAAAATCATGTTGATTACGCAATAAACTATATAATACGTAATAGTAATATTGTAGGTGACACACTAGAAGGTCTTGGGTCTCATTTGGATCTAGTAAGATCTCGATAATGTGATGCTTCTGGTGCTAGAATTCTGTAGGTGTCACTTACAACACTTGGGAGCTGAAGATGAACTAGGTATAACCTTAAGGAAAGACCATTCGAGACTACCTAATAAAATAATAAAACAAAATACGACACCCCATAAATCTTCTTAAAAACTACGTTATAGATCTCTACTTCTTTGTGTCAGTGGTACAGCTGATCTTTTGTCAGACTTGGCAAGCCCAAATTTTTTTTGCAGCCTCTACGGCGTTATCAGTGGCGGCGCAGAGGTCGCTCATGGTTCTGTTATAGATATCGACACATCAAACAAAACACTAATGACTAGTGATCGCAATAGGTAGAGCTAATGTGCCTCAAGTTCAAAGAACAGAGACATAAAAAAGTGGAGACTTCCTTACGACAATAATTTTTTTCGGAATATGTATTTGTTTCTAATTTCGGAACATTACTTAAGTACAACAAAAATTAATAAAGTAAAACAAGTATTGAATTAATTTCCTGTTTCTGTATAAAAAAAAGAGTATTCACGATTTTTATTGTTTTCAAAAAATAAAGGTAATCTCTTGTCTTCGTTTGAACGACGTAAGTAAGCGCGGAATCTAATTTAATTTACATACCAGCTTTAATAATTAGAACTAACAAGGTAGAGGTAAAAAAAAACAAATATATATTATTTTTATTTTTATTTTATTTATAGAAAACAAATATTCCGAAAAAAAATGTAGTCATAAGGAAGTCTCCACTTTTTTATCTCTATTCTTTGAACTTTAGGCACATTAGCTCTACGTATTCCGATCACTACTAATGACTAATGATATCGAGTCATCGATCCGCACCTCTCACATGCGAATCGATTATACGACCGAGAACAGCTATTTCCATTCTTCCTACTATCATTTTCAGGATTCTGTTGCCACTCCCTCAGAGCCTCTGCACAACAGACACAGTTTTCTTCCGTATACCATAGAAGTCATCCACATATGCATCCACAAACATTCCTGAAGCAACTACAATACCGTGGGAGCCGCAACAACGCCCTGAAGATGTTGTTATACTGAACTCTGAGAGCATTGTACCATTTTTCTGTGAAATTAACACCTAATAAAAAGCAATATTTTATTCATCTTTGCATACTTAACTTTTGAAAAAGAATCGCTTGAATATTTTTTTTTTTCATTCTGAAAGAAACAGCCAAGCTAAGCAGTGAAAAAAGCGAATCTATAGGTAATTTCCCCAAAAAATCATAACATTGCTTTTTATTCCCAATCTATGTTTATAATCAGGCAATTTAATTAAACAAACGGACACATTATTCCATCACAAACCCAAGTAAATGCTGTTACTCACGGGCGATTAATAAAAAGTAAATTCAACGATGTGTTGAATACACAAAAAGCAAGGCGAGATGCGTTGAAATAAAATTTTATATAGTGATCGTTAACACTGTCCCCGTCCAATATTAAATGGACAGCGGCGCAGGAGTAAAAATTAAAGACAAACATAAATATCAAAGAAAAAACATTGATTCAAACTTGTAGCGTCGAACATTTTGACGATTGGAAAGAAATCTGATATTTTCCATCGGCCCGTACTGTTTCATTGTTACGTTACAAACTGTATATTTATCTTTTATAAGACTATTTTATGAATGGATAGTTGGACAAGCGTTGTTTACACTAAGGGCCTTTACACTATTTTATGTACAGGTGTAAAGTTATAGTGCATGCTGCGAGGAATAGCAGATCTGGGAGACAAGTCTATTTTGTTTGGTAGGTAAGGTCGTCAATTTTTATCTCGTATATTACGAGTGTGTGACTCTAGCATCTACGTCCGTTACTACTTTACTACTTGGAAAATTGGTACCTAATTTACTTTGATGCATTATGAAAATAATCAATTTCTCATGAGTGAATTGCTCTTTTAGACACCTATAAACTCTCCTCATCGTGACTTACGATACCTATAATGTACTAACAAAATAGAGCTTTAATAAAAGTCATAGTAAAAATCAAGGTGCTACAAAGAAGGTTGCACCAAAACTGGACTGTAAGTGGAGACGAATAAATTAGGAGTTAAGTTATGAGCGGTCGGATCTAACAACATGAATGAACCGCGCCCCGCGCCCCGCGGCCCCCGCCCCCAGCACGCCAAGCCCCGCGCGACCGCGTGTGGCCTTCTACCTTTGCCACTACAGGTGTGGACTTGGGTCACACTGAACATGAGGAAAAGATGAACTTGAATGAAATTAACTCTACACTAAAGAAATCTATTACTTGTCTTTTACCCTCAGTCTAGGTAAACAGAATGACAAATATTGATACAAAGTAAAAGCTTAGCTCCGTAGAACCTTCGTAGCTCATAACCACTTCCAGCTAAGAACCTACTTTCAAATATTACTGACGCAAAAAACTGGGTTAAACTGTTTATGAAGAATCGACGATGCTTTAGGCCTTTAGAAATATCCCGGATATCATTAGTAAATCGTGAGAGTTACAGATCAGAAGCATTTTTTCATTCAACTTAACTTTCAAACCGAGAAAGTAATAGAGGTACTTTTAATCAGAAGAAAGAAACATTTCAAATGATATACAAATGATATATCAACAAAACATAATTATGCATAATTTCAAAATGATGAGACCTTTTAATCCAAAACAAAAGATCGAAACACAACAACAAACTTTAAAATCCCTAGTACAGAAATCCCAAATGCATAATGAATCGGAAAAACAACCGAGTCTGACCCTGGCGAGAGGTGAGATGACGCCCTATCAGCGTCGGTAATCTGAACCGAAATTATTACGATTCAAAACTTGGTCAGGACCTTGCCTCGCCGTCGACACCGGCCGGCCCGAATAAACTAACTAACTGTGGACACCATTAAAGGGAAAAGTAAACATTTATAACTCAGACTCTGAATATTTTATTTGTTCAGTCATAATAAAAACGATGTCAATTAAGCTCAGTTGAAAATTAATGTGCAGTCTCTTCTAGTATAATTAATAAGTAACAGTCAATGCTTCACAATTAGAAAGAGTCGTGCGCATAGAAAACTCCCGGTAATTATTGAGATTATTTATTGATTTATTTGTTCCGTAGTAGGTATACATAACCGCACATGGCATATACCCCCCTTTGGGGGAGGCCTTTGTCCAGCAGTGGACGTCTTTCGGCTGAAATGATGATGATACATAACAAAAACATTCTAAAGATGTAAACATAAACCCATTTGAGTTTTACCGTACATCAGTATCATCGACTACAAACAAGAAAACCAAATAATTATAGCAACGTAAGATATTATATAAGTACAATGAGGGTAGATAGATACCATAGAATAATTAACTACATTATGAAGGAGCGGACACAGGTGACCGCGTGGGCCGTCTTCAAAACAAAGTGGTGATGGGTAGTATTTGTGTTGATACAGGTTGTTCCTATAAAACCTAGATAACTCCACGTAGCTCCGAGCTACGATACATAGGTAAGGTCTATGCGACGTTTACATCACCCCGTCTAAAAATATAGCCTCACATCCCATAGCGTTACAAACTAGTGGTAAACTCTATATTTTTCCATTCTTTTCATAATAAAGTCTAAAGGACCGCATTAATTAATCTTGATTAAAAAACGATAGCACTTTCACAGCTTTATCTCTGGATCATAAAATTTTAAAATACATTTTATTCTATTTGTATAAAGTCGCATGTGACATGGACAAACGAGTTCTCAGATTCTGACTGGATATTGCCTTATTCTGAGACAAAACGCTGGCCATATATTAAGCGTGTGTGTAAAAATTCCGCTCCTCGTTATGTGTCGCAATTTAATTGAGATCTTATATTAATTAGGGTGGCGAAGTGATGCACGAAGTCGAATGTGCTCGCCGCACGCAGCCTCTACACGCAACTTACTACCTCACCTACATAAATATCGATTTTTTCGTCATTTTTAGCATTCTGCAATACAAATGCAAGGAACCATTTTATTACGCTTGCTGCGGCTTGTTAGCACGAGTTTCATCGTATGTACCTATAATGGTCTAATTATATCAATTAATCTCTTATACCCTTATAAAAAGGCCTTCTTGAAGATAAGAGTAAACTTCAAGTATAAATATAGCAAAACTATAAGCAGATGGTAGTTTTAAATGGTTCTATCTGCTTGAGGGTACTTTATTTTAATTCTAAGTATGTGTAACAAATTACATTTTTTTTTACAATTGTTATATATCTACTGGTCAATAACTAATGAAAATTATGAACTTGAAATAAAAAAATACCGAACAATAAATCCTTCCATCTTACCAGCCCAATATAGATAGATAACTCATTTAATTGCGAGTATTCATAAACTTATATATTACTAGTCGCGAGTATTACTTATCTCGCCCTCAAAAAATATTGAATTGAGTAACACGGGATCCCCATGCAAAACCCAAGACTGTCTCATCTCACCAACACCATGCTCCTCGCAAAACCTCAAGTTATGCGTGATTTACTGACAAATAAACAAACAAAGCGACCAGCTCCGCATTTATAATTGTATTATAGGGATGAGGAGCGTTCGCGTGCCTGATGACGTGATACCGCGTCACGCGTGTTTACACCAGCCTTATAACAAGTTGTAAGGAGCCAAACTAACAAGCCAGTGCTATATCTCGCCCTATACCATTAGCGATCGAGGCATGCGAGAGTTTTCATGTTGCACACGCTTATTATAACATCAGCTCACACTAACATCAATTTGAAGTCTTAAATGTAGAAAATAATTAAATATAACAAAAAAGCGAAACTGTCAAAAAGCCTAAACATGACCTAAACAGCCTTTAGTTGGGGAGAAATAGAGAAAGACAGTCCGACACTGTAGGAAAGTCATAAAAAAGTTTTATTTCAAGGAGAGGAAGAAGTTTTCAAAAACTTCAGCTCTAATTTATTAATTGCAACGCATAATCAATTTTGTCGTTACGTTTTATGTCATAAAGGATGAGAGGTAACAAAACACTATCACTAGATGAATCTCGTGGAAAATGAATCAATCAATGTGTTGGATTTACGATAGACAAATATAGGAACAAATTATGTCTTTTATTTTATACTTTTTGCTCGCAGAACGGATGGCCGATGGGGCAGTAAAGTTCTGGAGTGGCGACCGCGTACTGGAAGGCGCAGCGTGGGTAGGCCCCCCACAAGGTGAACCGACGACCTGGTGAAGGTCGCGGGAATCCGCTGGATGCGGAAGGCACAGGACCGGTCGTTGTGGCGATGCTTGGGGGAGGCCTATGTCCAGCAGTGGACGTCTTTCGGCTGAAATGATGATGATGATGATGATGATGATTTACTCCGTCTATGAGGTATATTGTCAGGTTGCTGGAACATCTCCTAACAACAGATTAATCTAAGTTTTAACAAAAATCTCTCCTTGATCTCTCAAGCATGGTCTTACATAACTATTGATTAATCCGCCTTCAAAAGATTAAACGTTCCTATTGTACATTTGTATAATTAATTAAACCGTCCCAAATATAGAATGAAGGTTGTATTGTGTGTTTTGTTTGAGGCTCACATGAAAGCTTTACAAAAAATATGTCGCCATTGTCAACCGCACTAATGCTTCATAATTGTCGTGATATTTCCTTTTCATTGAAGCCAAGCCCTCTTTACCAATAATTTCTCTTGTCATATTACGTACAAGTACCTGCTTACAAACAAACGCTTTACACACAGCACGACTATTGTATTGGTTTTGTAAAGGTATCAACTTTTTACGATAAATTATGTACTTTCTAAATTTTGGATCAACACGTCCCTTATAGTGGCGTAAAGCACAGTTTTTAACGAAGCGAAATCTCCTTGATTCTGTAAAAATATATTTTCAAATAAATGTCGATTCTCACTTACGGATATATCGAAACACAAAAAATCCGAAACCTGATTTAATCACCTGATATTTTGAATAAAACTTGTAAAATAAATGAGAAAAATAATTGCACGTAGTGTGCGCCGACTCATTTGGTGACATAAAACATGGAAAGGAACCACAAACAAAAGGCGGAATAATGTCCCTTAAATAATATAATATTACGTGTCACGAAACCAAAGCTTTATGAAATCCGATATTTTTGTCATATCTTGTTTTATTGCGTCTCAATAGAGAATAACTGCCATCAGGACTCACTGGAGCCATTCAATTTAGTAATCATACAAGATTGGAAACTCATTGGCTCGAAGGATAAACGAAAAAATTAAAATCCATAATTTTATCACGTTCACCTTTATCATCAATTTTATAGATGCCGTTAAGGTGAATGCTTCAGGGTAGCCCGCAAAATTCAAAATTTCTTGCGTTTTTTGCTAATTGTGGCTCTGTTTTGAGTTGTATATCAATCAAAATACGATTTGCGGTAGTAATAACAATATATCTACTGAATAATACTTATAAAAAATATAAACCTAGCTTTATAAGCTCTAGAAGCTCGATAATCGGTAATTTGATCGTAAATTGATATAATCGAGCTTGTACAGCATATAGAGCTAGGTCAATATTTTTTAAGAGTATTATTCAGTAGATATATTGTTGTTACTACCGCAAATCATATTTCTAATTATACATAACGCGAAATACAACTACAATTTGCAAAAAACGCAAGAAATTTTGAATTTCGCGGGCTACCCTGTAGCATTCACCTTAAGTTTAATGTTTATCGTGTTAATGTTAATGATATCTAAATATGTAAGAAAATTATCAGTAAGACTCAAAAAAGCTCCGCGCTTTCGCCTAATAAAAAGTTAAACGGATATCTACTTAACGTTATTAAATAATAGTGTACCCGCTTTCAGCATACGACAAAGCTTACGTCAATAATTCCCGGCATTCGGTCGAAACAGTGACATATTAATCCAATCGTGTAATACAAAATCACTGTGCGTAACAATTTCAAATTTTGCACAAATCTAGTCGTATTTAAAGTATTGTGTTACTTGATGTATTAAATAGCCGGTTGACAATGTCGTGCGGATATTATCCCACAAAAAATGTCCTCAAATGTCCCGAGGATTTTCCGCTTCACGCAGTGGTGCACTCTCCGCGGCTCGGAGTCGGCAGTTGACAAAATATTGCATTGTTCCTATTATATACGCAGTATTTATTTAAAAACGTTATTTAAATGGATGATTTTAAGCTCGTACAGTTGATGGAGCTATTGTACTCCTCTTAATATAGTTAATACTTTGTTGCGAGAGCAGGCCGAATGTCTTTTGACATACGCAGTTCATATCTAATTGTAACATAGAATGTGTGTCCAAGTTATTAGCTAAGTAATATATGTTATTAGGGGTTTGTACCTAAAGGTTTTTAATGGCGTGTAGCTAAATAATAGTGAATGATATGTAGAGCCTCGTGAAACCAATTTATTACCTTTATTACTTCGTTCACTTTGTTATAGTCATTCAGCTATCACCCATATCGCTGACCATAAATTCAAATTCACTCAGTGACTTCCAATAAAGGTAATGAAGGCAATCATCGGCGACCAAACCAATAAAATAATAGAAATAAATTTGATATGACCGACATATGGTGGCTCTAATGCGCGACCAACCCTGTTATTGGTGTCAAACATGCGACAAATAGCTCAGACTGAATTCCATTTCATTTTATCCAACAGTTGATTATACAGTATTGGTCCGTTGGACGACAATGAAAACAATCTACAACGAGCAATATGTTCACACCCCTTTCGTTTTTGATTCAGCACGATGACCAAAAAGTAAATTCCAGTTTATTATTATTCCATTAACCGTCACCCCATTTTAAAAAATATGTCAGCAGATGACGAGTGAGGAAGACGGGGGATCCGAGTAATCTGCGAGCGGTGAGCGGGAGCGCGGCCGGGGAGCGCCGGGAATATTCAATGTGTTTATATAAAATAATTTTCATGTTCGACAAGTCGCAACACAATACCGTATATTTTTTGCTCTGCCGATAAATTGGTAGGATTATCATTTAATGGAGGGCTCATGTTTGCTTGTCCCGATTGCCTATGACTGACATGATTTTACTAACACCATATCGATGTTTCAATGTGGCCTGGAAAATTTCGCAGTGACAGGCGCGTAGCTGCGTGCGTAGCGTAAATTATTTACACGGTTTCATTTCGAAAGGTAATGTGCCAATTTAAGTTTAGAATAGGAGAGTTCTGTTCAGTTATTAGTTCAATTTGGGAGTTAGATAGACATAGTGATAAATTATTCAATATATATGGAGGCTTTCTATCGCATGACACATGAGTAAAATTTAAATGACGATCAAATATTTAGATTTGTTTGAAACTTGTTTCTGGCGTACTAATGTAGAGAGCTTTTGTTATATGTATTCAATTGTGTGAGCAAGGTTACATTCAATAATTAAGTAAAGCATCAGTTTTGAGACAGAACCAGAATATCTAGATTCTTACACATTTATATATTTGTTTAACAAGAACACTTTAAATATCTTATGAACAATCATGAACAATGAATAATTTTGCTACATGTAGAACATCACTTTAATATAAATAAATAAATATATTTTTTATTCACAAAAAGTTTTACATCAAATATCTGTAATGTCCCTGACTTCTGAGCTAGGTACAAACCTGTGTTACAGAAGTCAGTGTCTTCTCCCATTAGTTTAACACAAATAGTGAGTAATACTTACAGTTTACAAAATTTATTTGTTACTTTGAATGAAATAAAATGAAAAAAAAAGCATAAATAAACGTTTATCCAATTCTATCATCGCATAAAATTGGTAAAGAAATGTTGTCAAAACTGGTGTACGCATTCGCATTGTCGTGTGACCCAATTTTAACGTATTTATGGTAACGGGCCTTAATCTCTTTTATGTTATCACAAATAATCGCGTATAAATCCCTTATTAGCAAAGCAGAAATATTTTTTCTTGTGACATAAAAATGTGTTTTTATTGTGTGATACGCGACATGCATCGGAACTATGAGATGTTATCTAGTCGGAGCGGGACTCCCGAGTCTCCCCGCGTGTTTACACTAAATATTGTGTGACACAATGAAATTACATGACATCTGTACTACAAATAACGGGAATATCTTTATTCATACCGCGGCGGGCAAACAAGGTCCCCTCGCGTTTGCATTGTCACCGCGCCGAACGTCTGCTTACTGTCGCGTCCTTGATACTATAATAAACTATATTTAAGCTATCTCATAGTATAGCAAATCTCTGCTTTTTGTATAAATAAATAATAATAAAATTTCAATAGAATAATTTCTAATCTTGTTAAACTATTAAAATGATACCATTATTCAATACAAGTTTATATCTAAACTATAGCTTCTTAAATGATTGACAGATACCTAATGTTAAATCGTTCGACGATCGAATCGACGAATCAATCGTTTATTTATTGCTTTATTACCGAAGAAGAATATAGTATGTATATTTATTGTTATATAAAGGTAGATTCCTACATCACACATTTGACAAACAAACCGCATGCTACATTGCTGTTTGTACGAGCTACGAAAACAGTGATATTGTTTCCATCACAAGAAGGCAAAGGAAGCGATTTACAATAAATAACTTTAATATTAGAGTTACTCCCCCATACTGATACCGATAGTAAGACGGAACCCCACGCGCCTCCGGCGGTACCAGGAGACGCAAACATTTTTGATTTCTACCAAAAAAACAAAAACGTAAAGTTATTTATTATTTTTCAAAAAAAAATTCTACAAGGTAAACATTCAAACAAATACTTTTAATAAAAATTATTTGAAGGCCAATCTTAAAGCGCAATAAACCACACACAGCGTGGGTGCGTGTCGGGCGCGGGTCGGGCCCACGTCGGGTGGCACACGCGCGGCCTGCGCTCTGTCTGTAGTGGTGGGAGACACGCGCGGCTCCCGCGCTCCACCCGTCGCGGGCCCGACACGCACCCGCGTTGTGTGTGATGTCGTCCATGTCCAAATAAAAACAGGTGAATATACCCACCGCGGGCCCGACCCGAACCGCGGCCGTCCCGCACCCACGTTGTGTGTAATTTGCGCTTAAGTGACTACAAATTTGCAACAAAAATACGTAGCAATAAATACGATCCTAAACAAATCTTCTTAATAGTGCAGTTCAAGATGTAAAACAGCAAACAAAAAAGCGTTCAGAAAGCAATCACGGAAGTAAAGCTACAGGTAATAAAAACTCGCTGTAGACCAACAGTTCGTGAGCCCTGATTTGACGTAAAAACGGTAAAATACTCGTAACGGAGCAAAGGAGCCACTATTAGTTTTCTTTACAACTTTTATTGACAATAGAGACTAATATCTATTTGCAGTTATTCATACATGACATGATACGTCGCGTTTTTAGGGTTCCGTACCCAAAAGGCAAAACGAAGTCCTATTGCTGTTACTCTGCTGTCCATATGTCACGGGTCCCTATCTCGTAAACGGAATGAGTTACAGACCTGAATTTAGGGTATTTTGTGTATAATGTTGAAACCAGAACCAAATCTTAAAATTAGAAATTCAATTAAAATATTTTTAGGGGGGTCCCATACGTGAAAAAGGAGCCGAAGCACTGGCATATGGGGTGTCATTGTCTAGAGCTCATTGAGTAGAGTACTTAAAATATGTTTTTTATTATTTTTTATCTTCAAAAATAAAGAAAATGCCCATCAAAGTTGTCAGTTTTAGTTTAGACCATTTTAGTTACGGGGTCTATCACAAAAAATAAACGAATTAGTGTTGAATTACTGTATTTTATGAAACATACTGTATTTAAGCAACAAATTATTGTAATTTTCTGTATGTGATTTAATTTTTTGAGAAAATAAATGTCTTTAACCGTAAATACTCAAAACGCCGATTCATAATGTAGTTAGCTGTAACCGAAACAAACAAACTACTTTTCTTTGATGGGTTGTTGCGATGTCTAACTCGGAAAACAAATATTTCACTGACCCACAATTTAGATATCTTATGTGTTGACCTAGTTAAATATCTAGTTTAAAAAAGGTTATTGGTCATATTAAGTACAGAACCCCAATAGAGTGAAGCCCGACTAGCACTTGCCGATTTTTCGATTTAAATTCTGAATATGTGAGCCGTAAGTCGTAGAAACGTATATTATTCGTCGTAATAAAATATGATGTCTTTAGTTTGTTGTAATTTGCAATAAAAATATTGCATAATATTTGTGAATACACGAACAATTGCTGCAACATAACAGAGAGTTGGAAGTAAAAATAAATAGTTCCATCAAATCATCTACCAGACGAAATACAGTGTTCTCAACACGTATTCAGTTGAATTAAAGTCAAAATTAAGTTAAACAAAAGCCCATTCCCTTGATATAAAAAATACACCCAAATCCCATGACGACACAAACCCCATAAAGGTTAACTCGATGTAACTTTTTATTATGTCTAATAAATGTATCCTTTACGACAGGAAATATTAAATACTTATCTAGAATATTATTACCTCTAATATATTAGCGATATACCAATAAGATACCAGGTGAATCGATGTCCAACAAAATTGAATTATCGAATGAAATTCCAAAGAATTATGAGTATAATATAAAAACCGCCTTCAACGGAATGTCGGTATTGAGCACAATTAAGATATAAATCATCGAGAGAGCGTCATTGTGTGTCGAGGACGTTATGACTGCACGGGTTCGATTCCGGGTCGAATCACTCATTGCCCAGTGGCCATTAGAAATGGTCACCAATTTATCATTAAAGCAATTTTTGCAATAATTGTTTGCTTTTGTGTGAAGCGACCATGACGCAGAGTATGCTCTACTTGTGGATAATAAAAAAATATCTAACCTTTTCAACGCCACGGTGTCGTAAAGTGTTTTCGTGCCCTCAGCGCCACGTCTTCTATAGAAGGCAAATATTGTATGGACATTAGTACAAAGTTATAAAGTCGTGACGCTGAGGGCACGAAATCGTTTGTCTTCTATAGGTGTCATTGGCGGTGAAAAGTTTAATAAAATTCTTAAAACTGACTTACAGACAACGCACAGCCTAAACCGGTGGGGCTAGGAGGATGACATTTTGCACAGGAGTACTTAAGATGACGTAGGTAAGTACCAAGAAAGGATTTTTGGAAATTCATCCCCTAAGGGAGTTAAATAGGGGTTGAAAGTTTGTATGAAGAAAAACGGGAGCGAAGACACGGGCGCGGGCGTCAGCTAGTTGAGTAATAAATAGGTATTGTTGGTGCTAATCTCTAAATATTCATTAAAATGCGACAGTGATGTCGATTCTCTTGTTCACGAACTAAACTTATTTTAAACTATCGCTCTCTTTTACTAATAGTAGATACAAAAAAGGGATGGCATCAATTTTAGAACTGTCAATTTGACAGTTTACGTGTTACATTTCTTTGTATTTTAGTGGGCACGTTCCGAGATCACGACTAAACTTGTATGGAAATCTAAATTTCGACTAATTTTACAGTTATAAAATTGTTGCCATCCCTTTCTTGTATCTACTATTAGTAAAAGAGTGCGATAGTTTAAAATAAGTTCAGTTCATGAACAAGAGAACCGACACCAATATTTGCAAAACCTAGTTAATATTTATTCATATTTGAATTTAAATGTGAATGTGAGTAGTATTCGATTTAACTTATCAGAATATAAATGCTATAAATGGCAGGCATTTGAATTGACAATAGAATGCTGTCTACTATCGATCTTCTATCAAAGCCAAGCAGCGATATAAATAATGCAAGTATTAAGAAAACGTGTTTTGAGTTGCTTTTGTAATTCCTAGATTATAACTATGTAGGTACGAACAAAAGGTGCCGCATTGACACATACCTACCTACTCATTATGAAGAACTTTTACTATGGAACCAACCCTGAAATCGCTAAAAAATAATCAGCTAATCTCATTTGTGTCCACACAAATCGGAAAAATGTAGGGACCAGATGATTTTTTTTTGTCGCGATTTCAGGGTTGGCCCAGTAGTAAAAGTTGTTCATCATTATGAGGAAAATTACCAGGAGGTTTAGTATAAACTAAGAATAAGGTTGTATATCTATCGTAGTTACCCATGCAAGCATAAAACAATTTTAGTCGTGTACTTTTTGTATTTATAAAACAGTCTACTCAAAATAAAGGTTTTAGGGCAACAAAAATAATCTGTTTTTCATTTCTTACACAAAAACTGAAAAACCCAAGTAGAGCTACTTGCGGAGCCTGCACGCACTGGTCATCGGTCCACCCACGCTCACAAAAGACGCGTGGGTGCAAAGATTATTCTCATTCAATTGAACCGCATTGTGCGCCGGCGCATGCCACTTCCAGCCACCTCTTAATTACCGCGCAGCTGCTGACCCGCGTCCATCTGGATCATCACCACCTACACCACTGACACCTCTACAGGCTGATCATTTAAAACTTGTTCTATGTTGGGTAGTTTTAAATCACAGTAAATGTTTGAAAACACAGAGCAAAATATTATGATTTATGACGCATTATAATGTTCAGTAAACGACACGTTTCAAAAACCTGAACACCGTTATTCTAAGTCTGAAATACGAAATAGGCCGGATGACAGCTTAGCTAGTCAAATAATAAACTTACTAAAACATACGTTAATACTTATGCTAAAAAATTCTAAAAATACAAAAAGATATTGTTAAAAGTAAAGTTCGAGAAAAACTCATTTCAATGCAATGGGTCATAACTCATAACTTGAATTACAAATAAAAATTTGTAGATTAGAATTACAAAAATTAATAAGACAATTTTAAGTACCAGTGTACTTATTTATTATTATTTTTAGCCTATATTATCCCACTGCAGGGCAAAGGCCTCCCTTTCCTTTTTCCATTCATCTCGGTTATGTCCAATCCTTTATTACTTATTTACCTTCATAAAAATAACCAAAGGCATTTACGTACCTCTTAACGTAGCTTCGATATTCGATATCGAGGTAAGTAGAAATCTACCTGTCATTTTATTAGAATAGGGAAGTGACAAATCCATAGCATATAAAGTAAACTATAACACGTTTCAATAATTCATCATCCTGTACCTTGCAATGAACACGCCATATTTAGTTGATCTGTGTAATACAAGGTGAGAGTGTCCTGTGACAATAGAGCGACAGTTTTGAGTGGCCAGACGTCCGGCAAATCTCATTTGTGGATTTATCATTAACCGTATTTCATCCACCCTTCCCTCCATAGCCTATTAAGGGTTATAAATTTTATATCCGTCCGACATGTCCAAAGCTTTCCGTTGTTTATTTATCGTAATTTTATTTATACACATTTGTATTAGATAGAGGAAGGAATACTTCCATTAGACATTATAGATTTCATAAATACGACTTTACTCGGTACCTACGAGCGAAGCAATCTCGTAGTGAAGTCGTAAAAGTGGAAAAATATTGGCTATATCAGTACCGCATTCGTCAGAACAATGAGGCGAGCCCTAATCGCGCGCCTTATCGACTCTAGCTTTTGTCTTAATTTGATGACGGGTAATTTATGGCGGACCACACTTGCCATAAATAATAGTATTTTAGTGTGAGCATGCTGCCTTTAGAGTGCTTTTCTGTCAAAATTCACATAAATAATGACGACCCGACGAGACAGATCTTATCTCAGAATAGCGACAAGTCTACGACGCGGTTATAAACAAAAGACGCCCTCTAATGACTGAATGAGCCATCGTAAACCCTTAATATTTACGCACGAATCTTACAGTTCACCTTTTGAGAGGTTTTATAACTCGGCGGCGGGGAGATCTCCCCGCTCCAAGGCAGGCGCCTACGCCAGTCTCACTATATCTGATTTATTCATACCACCCGAAACACATGATCGGTTTTTCGGATATCCAGTCATTCTTTTTTTACTGCCGAGCTTTTAGTTAGGTCAGGTAAATCTAACTTTTGTCATGTTCGAGAATTTATTCGAAATTGATTGACATTTCAGATTTGTTTTTCAGTTATGTTAGTGTGAATGACTCACATTGATCCAATACTTTCTCATTAATCTCACGAATGTTCGTTCTAATAGCAAATCTTTCCACTGTTTGCAATGACATAAAAGTGCAGATATCGGGTTGCAATTAAAACTATTGGACGACGCTCGTTAACTGCAGCGCAGCGCGTGGGAGGACAAACACGGCAGATGTGCGCTACCCTTACTGACCTCTGTACTCACCCCAATACTTGCAATTAGCCACCTAATGCCGTCACCCAGTTTCGATACATACGTAGTTGATACATTTACGCACAATGCTGAAACCTGAAGTAGTTACTCAAAGAAAACTACGGAATCGAACCATTTGGGGGGTCTATTTTAGGATTTAAACCCAAGTGACGCAACCTCGGATAGGTAAGCGATAACGATTCAATATTTATTGTCACCCGACGTCCGTCATTAAGATAGTGTCAAAACTGACTGGCACGCACAGGCATTACCGGGCCGGCCGGAGCACTCATAATTATTACTAATGCCTTAAATATGTCAAAACAGGAATCCAGGTAAAAAGGCGTAATTTACGCGCGTCCGATAGAGATTTGGCAGTTGGCGCCGTGGTGCGCGCGCGCAGCCGGGCTGGTTCGCGAGGAGGCGCCCACTTTTTGTAAACCATTGTCTTTTAATATAAATTTTAAATAGGAAATGTCCCTTTTTATGGAGATCTAGTTTACGGCGCTGACAATGAAGGCATAAATCTAACGAGTGCGTCACTCCACCTCAGCGATGATCGATCGATAAACATTATTTATGTACTTCCGTTGGGTAACTTACGATTGGAGCCGTGGACGTGAACAAATTCGTAGAAATACGCCTCGAATATGTTAGTAGTCATGTTATAGGAAAACAACTGCACCCTCTGATTTACGTTCCTAAATTATTTATAAACAACCAATTTATTTATACCATTGAAATGCCAGAATTAGTTTTTCAGTTATTTCGATATTATAGAAAGTCTGCACTGAATTCCTAGAAAAGTAATTAAATGATAATTTATAATTACAATCACACTGCCCTGTTTATCAAAGTTACAAGTAGCTTTTACTTAAAGGCAACGTAGTCTAGAAAATATAAAGATAACTATCAATTCAAGCCTTAACACTTGGGGAGCAGGATTCAAACTCGAAGTATTATCTCTTATAGGAATAAAAGGTGCAAAGCGGCAAGTAAATACAAAGAATGCCTCTATATGATCGGTATAATTAAGCCAAATGTTAATAAAGAGAACAATGCCGCTCATCCATACGCGCCGAACTGGGCTCCAATCAACATGCCTTCAGAAGAGGGGCTGATTAACGGCAATAACTCAGCGACAACACCAACTTGACCACGTTTATTTTTATTTGAGGCCCTTTCCAGTCGATCTCTAATGAATACGGTTTATCTTCAAGTTAATATAAAAAATAAATCGCTTTTAACTGAAGAATCACGCCTTAAAAAAGAAACGCTTATTAAAATTTATTTCTTTCTCTCCTCGCGGCACTGTCGTGTACTTCGCCTCGAATAAAATTAAAAAGTCAAGAATTCTTATTTATTTTAATACAATAAACCGCAATCGCTGAATAAAGATAAATAAAAAGCAATAAAAAATAAAATCGCATTAGCAATAAACAAAATACTTCAGCGGATGTGGGCAGAGCGCAGAGCACGCACTCCGAGATGCGTGGAGTGGAGACTGCGCGATGAGTAACGTTACGTCTGAACTAGGAGTTACTTCAAAACCGTAATTATGCCAAATATTTACCTGTGACGTGTTTTCATCTCATTAGTCTAAAAATTTAATGTTTTCAAAAAATTTGCATCAAGCTTTGAGAGTCACTACTACGCAACCAGTTATTCGTGGCATATTTTGAAAGCTTCAATCAATAGCCAAAACGCATTTTTTTTACAATTTAGTTCTAAGTTCAAATAAATTGAGATATAATGGAAGCTCCATAGTACACTGTTAGCCGATTGTCACGAGTGCTACCCTCGTCGGCGTTTTCTTAATTGTGCCGAAATATTTATTTGATTGCGAACTTTGCAGCACAAGCGTGCAACCGAAATGGTCATCGGCATCCTAACCGCCGCCACAATAGCACCGCCACCTCACCTCACCACACATTAAGACTATGTTACCATTTCAAATCTATTTTTGCCAATAGCCAGGAGTTTCATTAGAAACCAAAAGTGTAACAACCAGCACGATGTCTATACATCGCTAATTATTTATATCTCTTCGCAATAATGTACGGATTTAAAATCAATGAACAATTGAATAATGGGGCAGTTTGTTTACTGGAATTGGAATAATTTCTTTAAACGTACAAAATAGATGTTTACTGTAATTTTCATTAGTTTACACTCGGACATTGGTTTAGTGGTTTAACATTATCATCATCATCATTTCAACCGAAAGACGTCCACTACTGGACATAGGCCTTCCCCAAGCATCGCCACAACGACCGGTCCTGCGCTTTCCGCATTCAGCGGATTTCCGAAGGTCGCGGGGTTCCCGCGACCTTCACCAGGTCGTCGGACCACCTTGTGAGGGGCCTACCCATACTGCGCCTTCCAGTACAGGCCTTACCATTACGGCCTTACTCCCGATTGGTTCGCGCTCTGAACCAAATCGAGCTAATGTCAATTCCTAGAAAAATGCACTACACAAACTCGAATTCAAATTCGATTGATACAACACTCGATTCAGTCGGGAGTAAGGCCCGAGTTTAGTTTAACAGTGACTACTAAACTATTAAGTACAGTACAAATAAAAGCATAAGTAGCAAAAAAAGTAAAAGCTGCAAAATCCTTGTTTCCAAACCTGGACGCGCGGTATAGAATTGAATAAAATCGAAACACAATCAATTTAGGACAATCAGCTGAGCGATCACGTTTAGAGCTCAAAACATTCCTGCGTTCAAGTCGGAGCGCGCAACGCGCGACTCCTGTCCGTCAGCAAATTGCAGTATCGCAGATCTAAATAGGACACAGAATCGATGCTGGAAACATTCGTAACAGTGTAGCAACGCATCGTGCACTGATCATGCGCCGTGAACAAGAGATGAAATAAAGTATGAAACTGGTCGCGCGTTCCAAACGCAACAAACACAACTGTATGGTCCCAGAGCCAACAATCGAGATCTGAAGCGGCGATAACGATGTCAACTAGTGCAGCCTGTCCTCGCCGTTCCCATGATTTGCGATGCCGTTCTAATCGTAATAATTACGGCCTATCCATCAAACGGACGTATGATAAACATGCGTCTCGGGAATCTGACCAAGAAATGGTAATAGTTATCAATCTCCGCGCGCCGACTGTGTTCACAGTTTGAGAAATAGCAGAGATCATTTTTTGCGCGAGTGACGTGTTTATGAACGTTCCGTTATAAATTTCTCTTTGATCTCATCTAACATGTCACGTTAGTGTTTCGACGTAGTTTTCCTCGTCATTGGAACCGCAGATGGTACTCGTATACATATTTTTATTGCTCTAATTTCTCTACGTAGCGTTGGGATCGGACATAACATTCGTCAACGGTCCTAACAAAGCTGACTAATTATCGTGGCGCGGCATGTCGTAAAACAGTGCATATTGACGGAATATAGAGAGGCCGGCACACAGTGCTTAATGACATTAATCACATTGATTTATTGTGGTTCCGAGTTATTACAGGCCGGCCCGCGCGTGTAGTGTGCGTGCATGCGTAAGTACCGACACGGAGCGAGGCGCCTGTGTGCGTGTGCTTCTTGTGTAAATGTAATACGCAATGCATACAGGGTGATACAATACACCTGTGCTTAAGCTGAATCATATCGTTGTAGTTTTAGAACTATATCTTTGTCACATTAAAAGTCGAGACGAAATAAGTCATTCCCTTACAGTTTATTACACATTAAACTCTACCATTCTCTTGCTAAACTACATCGTACTAAACTGCAAACCTAATTACTAACGTCGTGCATCTGAATTCAGAAACGTACATTTGAACCTTACAACGAAGTTCAAAAAATATTTTCCGGCCGCAAGCTGAAAATGAGCACCCTGGTTAATGTAGGCGCTAGTTCACGGACGGCTCGGGTGGATGTGTGCGTGTATGGCATTAGGCAACAATTTACGCTGTTTGCGGCGTGTTAATATTGATTGGCTCGCTTTATTTCGACTCGCGCGAATCTATCCACGAAACTACGTCAATGTATGTGTAAGTAGATCATACACTTCTTCGTAATGTTCTAAATATACTTTATAATCGAAACTTTTCTTACATTTGTTGTGACTTTTCGACCTCATTATTCGACAGTGTGATACAATTTGTGAATATTTCAACTGTTAATTTTTTCATTGCTCGTAAGTAGGTTAATATATTAGATTACATGTTTTTCTATCGATCAGTACGAAGGCAGGTATAAACATGCGGGTGTTTTATAATCTGTCTCTACACGGATGCACTTGTAACATTCGATGTATGACCTAAGTTTCTATTCACATCATTATAAAGTTTACGTGGCCATTGATAAGTGTAAATATGGTCATAAAACAATGGTATTTAGAGCATAAGAACAATAAAGTTCGCAGTGATCTGAACCCTGGCGCTAGCGGCCATCACTCAAGTATTTAGTACAATAAGGTACGTGTGGACATCGGCTCACACGTCCCACTGTCGCGGACAGACGCTCTCCCGCATATCAATCACGACATTATAATTTCATAATGCACGTTTGTCAACGTAAATAATACGCAAAATTTATGTTACGAGGTTCTCACCGTTCTACAGAGGCGCAGCGAATACGTAACAAGGCATCATTAAATATAGAAAACATTGCGAGTGTACTACTCATATTCGAATTCAATTCGAACACGAATATAAATTCATTTAGTTATTTGCATAAATTGCTATTTAAACTGTTTTATAGTTTGTTGTTTCGTACCTACATGAGTTATGAAAGTCACACATCACAATGAGCTAGGGCTGGTAGCGTAATTATTAGGGCCTTTGAACATGATACTTTAATAGACTTTAATAAAGTTAATGTTGTAGGTAGGTACTCATAAAATATGTTTATTGTCATATTATATCAAACTTTAATAAAATCCGACAGCAGAAGGACTCATACAGAACGTATCCAGCCAGGTAGAGACTATAGATACCTAGGTACTTAATGAAGGGCAATGATAATATAGGGCCAAAATTAATACCCTATCTATCCACGATTTGCCCTACTAGAGACAACAATTTGACATAAAATGTATGGAGTTTATGTCAAAAAATTGTTGATAGAATAAGATATTAATTTTGGCCAATAGTAATTTAGGCTGATAGTAATTTAGACCAGCAATCTGAACGCCTCAATACCAATCAGGAAAGCAAAAACTGCATTATTTACGTGTTGTTGAAATAACTGAAAACCTCTTAAGGGGTAATTGTACTCATTAGTATGAACAACTTTTACTATTATGACCAACCCTGAGAGCGCGAAAAATAATCTGCTGTTTCCGAATTTTTTTTTCACGTAATTCGACACAATGTAGGTAACAGCTGATTTTTATTTCACGATTTCTGGGTTGGTCCCATTCTAAAAGTTGTTCATACTGATGAGTACAATGACCCCTTAAGACGCTTTCAGTTATTTCAATAACAGGTTGTATGTATACTCTATCATGTACTTTATCTAAGTTAAAAACACTTTAAGGGTAGTTTCTGGTCATAATTCTGCACAACTTCTACAGTCGGAGCTATGGGACCAACTCAGAAATCGTGGAAAAAATATAAATTGTTCCATACATTTTGATCGACTTAAGTTGGTACCACAGAAATCTAAATAATAAGGTAATAGAAATGTTATCTAGTCTTTTAATACCGGAACGCGTGTCGCTGGTTAGCCGCTACCGACACATAAATACGCAATTACGCCCACCATGTTTCTAGCATTCAATACAAAATAAATTAAGTCTATAACAAAATCCGCTGTAAGATGCGCTGCAAAATATAATTTTAGTGACTGCGGCCAAAACTGCCACTCATGATCAAGCAAAAGGTTCACGCACTGATGTCCTACGAGACACCTGCACGCGGCGACAAGTTCACGTGCCTTTACCATTTCTATTACCTTATTATTTAGATTTCTATGGTTGGTACCTATTTACTAAGTATAGAACAGCAGTTTTGTTCTTTCAGGATTTTAGAGTTGGTTCCATAGTAAAAGTTGTGTTGAATTATGAGCAGAAACTACCCTTGAAGTGTTTTTGGTTCAAAATAACCCTGTATACAAGGTTATATAGTCGGAAAGGGCTGATGTTGGTTGGTCAATGTTGTTCAACACAATTTGTTTATTAGTACAGTCGACCGCACGTCACTTGTAACAGTTTCACCTTGACAGCATCGTCATTAAGTAAGCAGTACTACTAGTATAGTATTATATTATCTGTGGCAGTACCTAATTTTTCGTAATTCAAGTGTTACCATTGACGAGCGGTCGACTGTACATGATAACAGCTGTTATTTTTTCGTGATTTCAAGTCCCATTGTACAGTCTAACAAAGCAATTAGTATCCAGGGTCGCCAGATATAAATGAAGTTTTGTCAGAATATTATGGAAGTTTTCGAGTGAAATATCATTTTAATAACGTACAAAGTTAAACTGTATTTATACAAAACCCTAATCAAACCGTTCTATATTATTATACAGTATGTAACAAAAACCCTGTTGTTCCTGCGAGCTATATACGTTATCATAATCGATATTCATACGTAAGGAAGGACACAACTCATTTTGAAAAACTCTTCATTAAAAATAATAAAATTAAATATTAAATCATTATTAAAAGATTGTAATACCGCTTGCCAAGCGTGGCGATTATGATATATCCCCCCTATTAGGGGAGGCCTATGTCCAGCAGTGGACCTCTTTCGGCTGAAATGATGAATGAAAAGATTATATCACTTTCAATTTGCAATTAATAACGATTTAACATTAAACTAAATTATTTTTATTGATATAATCACTGAGTGATTGAGTTTTGAGTGATACACAATTAATAATTATTTATTTAATATTTAATTTTATTATTCTTATTAAAGAATAATTCCAAATGAGTTGTGTCCTTACGCATGAATATTGATTCTGATAACGTAGCTACAGGAACAACAGGGTTTTTGTTACATATTGTGTAGAAAAAAATATTGGAAATTATTTTCCTGAGAAATCTTCATCTATATCTGGCGACCCTGAATGCTAATTGCTTTGTTAGACTGTACCTAAAAATTCTTTCAAAGTCTTTCGTCATCTAACCTGGTAGAAGCCACATGTGTGTTTCTTTTATCACGTAGACAATATCGTAGCAACTGACCAGTATACCTCCTCCATACACTTGCTTTCACTGAGTTTATAGCAATCGCGATAACATCTATCTTCAAATGTTATTTGAGGAAAACTGGTTTCATGGTAGGTAGTAAACGACGTTCTAGCCACCTATCTCAATGTTTATGTTACAATTTGTTAACACTGTTCATTATTGCTTCACGTGGTTTTATAAATAATAAGAACGAGAGAAAAAAATAGTTTTTCTCATAACGAGGAAAATTTTCAGATAAAATCTAGTCATGAATTTCCGATTCTCTTAAATTTTAAAAGAAATTACTTTTTTTTGTTTTCCAGGTCGAAACCTTCAAAAGGCTACCGGCCTCGTGGGCTGGGGTGTTTGGGATTTGTTTATAAAACTTCCCCGGTGGCCAACTTCAGAACAAAAAAGAGTTAATACCTACATAAGTGCATAGGTACGATTCAATGGTATTTGGGATGATTGGCTCGTGGTCCCACCATCTTTGCCCCACCATTACTCATGGTCCCACCAGCCCTAAATGTCTGGACTCTTCCCACTGCTTGGTGGAACCACCAGTCATGATTATATCAGTCTTTCTCCCACCACAATTTTATCCTAAATCACAAAATTACATGCCCTTTTGAATAAGTTACCAGTAGGTAGAAGAAAAAGTGTGAGATAGTACACTTATCTTGTGACCACTTGATACACAGAAAATCATAAATAAATCTTCCTGGGTCACAAGGAGTTATTCGCTGATGCACCGTATTTAACTAAAAAAGGACCAAAACAAAATCGTAATTTTCTCTGTCTGAATATCGAATCTTTACCTCACATATAACTTAACGGCCAAAATTAATATCCAATCTATCCACGATTTGCCCTACTAGAGATAGAAATTTGACATAAGCACCGTACAAAATATGTCAAATTTCTATCTCTAGTAGGGTAAATCGTGGATAGATTGGATTTTCATTTCGGCCGTAAATTAACATCATATCTATCCACAATATGCTCTACTAGGGATTTATCTAAATATCGAATCATTACGTCACATACAGCCATTAATATCATATCTATCAATGATTTTCCCTAAAAGGGATAGAAATTTGACATACAACTCCATACAAATTATGTCGAATTTATATCCCTTATAGGGCAAATTTGGCAAATGCCACGAGAAGTAACGATAACCTGGAGCGGCTGATAGTGACATGGAAAGTAGAAGGAAAAATACCTAGAGGCCGAAGCCCCAAGCGTTGGACGGATCAGATATCCGACCAACTGGAGATGCCCGTCAGCACCGCACGCCACCAAGCAGCTGATCGAAACAAATGGAAGCAGACAGTTGACAAAGTTTAAACGTAGTCACGATCCTCAGCAGTGAGGCAGCGATCAAGAAGGGCAAATCGTGTTAGATAGAATATTACTTTTGGCCAATAGACAACCCACACTATCTGAACTGGCGACTATTAAAAGCGCAGTAAGAATAATCTGCGATAGCAAATTATTCCTCCCTTTCCGTATATCCTTGTCAGACTTTTATCAGCATTCATTCTCAATATAATGTTGTCATGTTAAATAGGGAGAGTCCATAATAAAGCAAGCGTTAGCCGCGTCCGTCATCATTAGCCGTGTTATCCTGTACCGGCTATTTTGGCGCACTCGTGTGTGGAACCAAAATAACTCGCAACCGTAATGAATTACCGTTTATTCGATTGTTTATGCTTAAAATATCTAGCCCATACACTCCAGCCAGTTAAACAGATAAAAATAACTCACTCGGACTTTCTTATACTAGTAAATACGTATTAAAGAAATACTCCATTTGAATTCTTAAACGTACTACAATCCCTGAAAAATCCGTAAGCAAAACAGGCAAATATATCTTGTAGCACATTGAAATTAATGTTGATAAATATACAAAAGGAACGGCGGAAGTGCGGACGTCGCGGCCGGAAGTAGGTCCATCCATCATCCGCCCGCCCTGGATAAAAACGGTCGTTAGTGCCGCCCCCCGGCTCTACCTGCCTCTCTATTAATGTTACACTCAAGCGCCTCTATTACTCCTGTCATTTGTTATATCCATTTTGGCAAATTGGCTGATCTCGCATAACGCTATCCACTGGCCGTAATTAAGGGGCTTTTTGCAACCCTAATATCGCTAATAGGAGAAATAATAGTTAAGATAAGTAAGTGATCATTTATTATTTATGCTTCTAATAGAGACAGACACTGTTCTTGACATGATATTTTATTAGGTGTTAGACATTATGTCACTAAAATATAAGCGTGAAAACGCTATAAATCTAAATAACAGGCCGTATAAAAACATCCCCCAAACGAAATAAAAATTACACTAACTGTCACAAGAGAAATCGAATAAAGAGCACCTATTTAACAAATTAAATCTGCCTTTACAAACAACGTAAACAAGCCAAAAACGTGGCAATAAATGTCAAAAGAAAAGTAAAAAGAATCCCGCGGGTGTATTCAGCGGCAACTCACCGAAGTGGAGATTGAAGGCATGCACGCGAGGGTGACACCCGGCCTCTTCGGGGAACCAAAACCGCTTATAAAAGTATGCGCCGGAAATCCGCGGGTTGCCACCCGGAGTATTAAAATTATTATGAAACCGCCGCGCCGCGATAAGGCGGGATGATACCGGCTTAACACCACCCGCACTCCCCCGCCGGGAAACTCCCACCCCCGGCACCCTCGGCGCACTATCGCACCATTCTCGAATGCCTTTTCACCGTACATCTATGCGAAAAGTTATACGAAACCCTCGTTATGCATAAATGTTTATGTGAAGTTAACCAAGCAGCACCACTTGACACCGCGTTGCTAACAATTGTTGAAGTAACCGACTGTCATTAGTAAATTTCTGAAATGTGGATAGCAACTTCGATATAGGTAAATGTGTTATCAAAGTTATACTAATTATACCACGCATAAGCACCGTTAATCTAGCTGAGAGTTCCGAATAAATCAAAGTGAGTAAACTTAAAACATTAACCAGATAAAGTTATTTCAACAATGTAAACGTCGCTGGGTAACTTTATGCAGAAGCTGCACTGGTATGTCGAACTACAATTATAACTTTGGCCCCGGACGCGACAGAACGTTGTGTTGCAACAAATAAAATATGTCCACGAAAACGCGCGAGGGGGACGGCACAGCGAAATTTCGTACACGAGACAAAGATAAGCTTAACCAGCACGAAATTATGAGCGTTTAACTGTTTCTAGCTGTAGAATCTGGCACGGGTGCTTCGCCGGCTCGCCAGCGCGCGTTATTTACGAGGGGGTGGCGGCCTCCCGCTGCACCCGAGATAGTGCCTTCCCCGGAAGAGCGACGCCGCCGCCGCCGAGCGTCGCCTGCCGCCGCGCCGAACGAGCCCTTCGCGACGGCAGCGCAGGGTGCACTATGCCGCGCCGCCACCGCAGCACCTCGCTTCTGCTTGTGCAGATTGCTGCCAATCCGCACTTGCTACGACCCACGAATATCACCTCTACGACAAACGCAATACGGTCACCTATCCAGGACGCTTGCCCGCTTTTGGTTCACACTGCGCCCACCGTTTTCCTACATTACATTATAGTGAAGATGTCTGTATTTCTTGTTTATGATAGCATAAAACTATGGTAGGTAAATTGACGGCGCTATGTCGGTGTAGCACGTCTACAGCAGAGCTACGCGGCACACTACCGCTCGCTCGATACACTTTGTTAACATTAATGTGTACTTATGCACTAATAAATCAGGCCGTCTTTTGTAGGTACTTCAACATTGTATTTTTGAAACTGAGCCTCAAGAATGAACACTACGTAGCTGAATGTAATTAAATGAAATTATTCATACAATGTCGGACATAGCTTAGGTGAACGCTGTATTATTGTACTAAGGTGATTATCGCTCACGATCTTTTACGTGATAGGGAAGCAGTGTTAGTGTTTATTCCAAGAGGGATTCAGTAGGTACCTATATACTGAATACTATGCAGAAGTAACAAGTCTCAAGAAATAAAGTGTAATTTAATGAAAGCAAGAAAACTGTTTTATTTTTAATAAATATTTTGGGACTTTTACACAGCACCATCTAGTCCCAAACTAAGCAGAGCTTGTGCAATGTATCTTGCATTTGATAGTAATATGAAATTATAGCCATTACCCAAATATTTGCATGCCTAAAGGTAGAATATAGAGGACTGTATCAATGTGACTTATAACACCAATGTTAACCTATGTTCAGTAAATAAATAATTGTATTTTATTGTATTGTATGGGTACTAGATAATGGATATAATACTTATATACTTTTTTTTTGTAAATACATACTTATAATACATACCTAAGAAACACCCAGACTAACACAAACACTAATGTTCATCACACAAATATTTGTGTCCTGTGGGAATCGAAACCACAGACGTCGTCAAAATCGTATTAATCTCCGAACAGGTGATAATGTCCTCCTGACTGAATTTCGGTCACGTCAGCTAATCTCAATGGAGACTAGCCATCTGCGCTGGACATTTTGCCTATAGGAAGTGTGTGTGCAAACACAGGTGCACTCTCTATTTCTTCACTCTCATAATTCAATGGGATGGCAATCCGACACAACCGGAGGGAGATCAGACGCAAGACCGACGGCTTTACGTAGGTTACTCTCCGAAGCACAGGGGTGTACCACCACTAACTTCCTGACTCCGGGCTGCTATTGAGGAATTTTCTTGACAGAAAAAGCCTAATAACACTTTTTGCCCGATCAGGGAATCGAACCCAACACTTCACGATCTGTGGTTGAACTCGTTACCGGTAGACCACCTAGGCAGTCCATCAGGAGGCATCTCCTAAACACTGTAAGGTTAGTTACCTTACAGTGTCTAATCAGTTATTGTTTGTTCATCAAAAAAACGTCCGGAAATATTTATTTATTTATTTATCATTTATTGCGTGAAATATGGTACAGAGGATATTATAAATTAAATGTATGTTCCACATATTTGGCCGTTTCACAGCATGCAATATTTAAACATAGAAATTCAATTTGACAATATTATTACTTATATTATTAATTTAAACTAATACAATATACATATTTTATTTATCTCGTTACACAATAATAAAAAACCTTTTCCTAATCAGCAACTTCAGCAATTATAAAAACCTTTCCTAATCAGCAACTTCAACAACCTTTTCCTAATCGGCAACTTCAACAACAATAAAAACCATTTCCTATTCAGCAACTTCAACAATTATAACAACTTTTTCCTAATCAGCAACCTCATTTACAAACTCCACCATACGTTACTTAAGGTCGTTAAGCGCATAAAGCATGATACAAACTATCAGCGTCGACGGTCACGTACTTACGTCATTTAAGTGAAAATATACGACACACAGAAAAGAGAAAAATGCGAAAAAACCATCTAGAGCATTATGGCTCGCGGCAAACCATTACTTTTAATATAAATAAAATAACAAAATATGAGCGTCCGGCCGCTGAGTGCCCCCGAACACTTTTATATTTCAAGAGACACCACCCGCGTCCCACTACCCCCTACGCAAGATTTATATTTTGACTTGTACACTACTTATCCCTTTAAAGCTTGGACATATCCGATGTTGTGATTCTTACATGACTAATCTTCTGTTCTAAATAGGTTTCACGTTGGCGTTGACATCCATACGTAAGATAGACTTAGGGCTTGTTCTACAATGCCCAATTAGGTAGGTTAGTACTATCTGCCGGATAAATTTTAAAAATAGAACAAGATTTATGTTCAATTATCTGCCAGATAAGTTAACCGGAACTTATCAGGAGGTGGTGAAACAGGCGCGTAGAATGTCAAATGCTAGTCTTCATAAATCAAAAATATTATACATTCGTATTTCATCATCATCATCATCATCATCATTTCAGCCGAAAGACGTCTACTGCTGGACATAGGCCTCCCCCAAGCATCACCACATAATTAAATTAATTATTATTATTAATTATTTCAAATAATCTTATATGTTTAACTAAAGCTGACGCCCGTGACTTTGCTTCCGTGGTACCTACCTATGCTGATAAAAAGTATCGTTATGTGTTAATCTAGGACATGGTCTATCTCCCAGAGGACACGGCGCAGCACACACTGGAGGAGTGCCCAGCTTGGGCCGTACAGCGCCGTGACCTCATCACTGCAGTAGGCGGCAGCGATCTCTCGCTTCCGGCCGTGGTTTTTTCTATGGTCGGAAGCGAGAGCGCTTGGGAAGGCGTCGTCTTCTTCTGTGAGGAGGTGATACTCACTAAGGAGGCGGCGGAGAGGGTTCAAGAGGCGATAACCTCTCTTCCCGTCCGCAGGAGACGACCTGGGCGTCGTAGGAGGTAGTATGCCGACCTCCAGCCACCCTAGGTGTGGGCCTGCGGGTGGCGGACTCGGGGTGGCCCGCCACCCGACCAGTCAAGGCCCGTGACGGTGGCGCATTGTGTTCCGCGCGCGCCTGTCCAGAGGAGGGTGCGGCCGATGCAGTTGCCGCACGGGGGGAAGGGGCTCGCCTACTAGTGGCGAGCCGGGACCTGCCGGGGTTGGTTGAGCGATTACAGGAGTTTTTCCACGCCCCCGGCCAAGTGTCATTAGAGGAACACCGTGGTGGTTTTTAGTCGGTAAGAGTCCGACGAGCCGTTTCAGCGCAATTGAGGGACAAACCAACAAATAAACAAAGTGAACATCCATACTCTCGCATTATTTTAAAATATTAGTAGGATATAAATAATAATAATAATAAATAAATATTTTTGGGACATTTTTTACACATCACCATCTAGTCCCAAACTAAGCAGAGCTTGTGCTATGGGTACTAGACAATGGATATAATACTTATCTACTTTTTTTTTTTTTTTTTTGTAAATACATACTTATAATACATAAGAAACAACCAGACCAACACAAACACTCATGTTCATCACACAAATATTTGTGTCCTGTGGGAATCGAACCCACGACCTCGTGATCAGCAGTCCGACACTCGAACCACTAGACCACAGAGGTCGTCTTGTGTCTGTGTGTCAGTCTCATCATATGAACTGTTCCCAAGATCTATTTTTAATTAAACATGGCAGCTTGCGGTCTCGCACTCAATTAAAGGTGGTGCTAATTGTTACATGTTCAATCAATGCACTCTGCACGACACACAAATTCACACAATCACTACTGCCTCGTTGGTCTAGTGGTTGCAAGGGCGACTGCTGAACGTGGGGTCCTGGGTTCGATTCCTGGTAGTCCGAGTAGCCCGGAGTCTGGATTTGTGCCCGGGCAATGGCAATAGGCTCGCCCAGTATTACATGGGACTATAACATAACTGGCGAAATGTGGGTGTACTATACACCTCTGCCTACCCCTTCGGGGAAATACAGGCGTGATGTTATGTTATGTGTCAATCAATGCAGATCATAAACAAGACATTATGTATTTATTGTCTGTGCATATTTACATAACTAAACAATAAAGATGAATGGTTCTTATACCAGATCAATATCTGTGCGACTATAATACTTCCCATATGAATATAATTAATGTACGACTTGTCTTGTTACAACTTCATACATAAAGAGAACAAAGTATACTAGCATTGACACCATAAGTCAAAAATAACAAACGACCGTGTAATCATTCAGAACTGGTTCTCTGAATAGTTATATATTTACTCACCGTAACTAACGTCTCAAGACAATGGTGCCGATTCTCTTGTACACCCACCTAAACCTAACTATAACTAAAATTTACAAATTTTAGTTTAGAAAATCATAAAACTTATTCTGTGTTTATCTTTTTCTTATTTTAGAAAACTTGTTGACAGCTCTAATAATTGAGTTTGACGCATCTAAGTTGAATTGGCGGTGTTACCAGTACATCTTAAAAAAATTATTAAAGAGTGAATGGAATGACCGAAAGTTCACAAAAACAGAAGGAAATTAAATAATAATTATATTTGGAATTATTAGTTTATCATTAAAATTAAGAAGAAGAAATCATGTCACGAAATAAAGTACATTTTTGTTTTATATTTTCAATAAAATATATAAATTGGAATAATGTGATCAGATTAAAGAGCTAGGTTATTATTTTCTACGGCCCGTATTACAGAACGATTCTCAAGCGTTGATCACTGTTTAAAACTAGTTTTGAGTTGAGCTTTGTTTTTAGAACGTTCCTCAAGCAGAGATTTATTGATCACGGTTCAGCTGAGTTTAGCTTTATTTTATACCTGTTTCGGTATTTGAGCAGAGATTTGATCTGTAATCAATCACTCTAGTTTGGTCCAGACTACGCTTGAGTAGAGATTTCTATTTTAATTCAGGTCAAATTCGTGTGTTATGTTGTTGAATTAAAGTTTATAATTAGGTACCGTTCTGGAATAAGACCGATACTCATGTAACGATTCTATCCTTAAAGTAGTGATCAGGTGATTGGAGTTTAAACTGTACTTGAGGAACCTTCTGTAATACGGGCCTAAGAGTACCTATCAAAGGAGATATATTGCTATTATTGCAGCGTATCATATTGTATATCTTAAACAACGAGAAACAGAGCTATTTGCAAAATACGCAAGGACCTTTGAATTCCATCGGCAATCACAATAATAAACTATTTCTTTAATTTCAAAAGCTGGAATTTCCCTTTTTAAAGACGTGGTTAAAAAGTTCTAGCACCCGGGACACGAAATTTCTCAAAAAAGTTGAATAAATTAGAATCATAGAGTTACTTATACTAAAAAAAAATGAAATGAAATGTCTTTGATTAGAATAGAAGCTAAAAAGTACCACGCAGGATTACCAACATGGAGACTTTCTCCCCAAAAGAGGGAAAATTTGTGAATTCAGGCTTTTTAGGGACACATATTAATAGCATAAAATGATATAATTGAATGTCACTTTAAATTGCGACGTCCAATTGGATTGTAGAATACGTCGATTTTTAGGCTTATATTAAGACGACGAACGAAATAGTACTGCATTTTGACAGTTGGAAGCATGAGTTCACGCGTAGATTCGTCTCTGAATATAAGCCTAAGACATAAGTTATTATTCTATGTATGTAGTATATTAAAGGAAAAAAAAGATAAACAAAAACGTAACGTTATAATTTATTTCAATACTTATTGTAAAAAATACTATTACACAAGACGGGTAATTTCTGATTCAGTTTCAGAACTTTCAGACTTTTTTTTGTTTGATTGCCGGCAACACTGGAATTTAAGTGAAACGGACTAGACTGTTACGAATTAAGCTAGGAACAAATTATAAGTTGCGATATATAACTGTGATAAAATCATAAACTTACAGTAAAATAAGTTTATGGATAAAATTTACAAATAGATGTTATGTTCAACACAAAAATCTCTTCTTATCTTTTGATTATATAGGTACCTATTCTTATCGAAATTATAAATTTCATTGTTTATTTCTATGAACAATTTACCTTTCTGATGAATCTACAACAGCTGCAACCACATAGTAGGCATCCATTATTTATTTTAAACTACCTAAAAACTATAAAAATGAAAAAAATAAGCTTTGTAATTTTAGTTGTTGATAACTAATTATAGTCGACATGTATTTTGATGCCTTCTAAAAATAGTCAGATTTAGGTTGACATTTCTAATATTAGGTGAAAAACGTCAATTACAGAATAGCAAAATGTCAATTTCTACTAAGTTGAATAACTAAACTAATTTTGGTCCTGTCAAACCAAAAATTAGTTTTAAAATGAATTTCAGAATAGAAAACGTCGTTTGACAGGACTAAACTAAATTTAGGTGATTTTTAGTCTAGTTTAGAGATTTTTGTGACAAGAGAATCGGCACCAATATCCTACTAATATTATACCTAAACGTAAAAGTTTGTTGACTGCCTCGTTGGTCTAGTGGTTGCAAGCGCGACTGCTGAGCGTGGGGTCCTGGGTTCGATTCCCGGGTCGGGCAGTGTTATTGGGCTTTTTCATTAGGAAATTCTCAGTAGCAGCCCGGAGTCTGGATTTGTGCCCGGTCAATGGCAATAGGCTCGCCCCGAATTACATGGGACTATAACATAACTGGCGAAATGTGGGTGTACTATTACACCTCTGCCGACCCCTTCGGGGAAATACAAGCGTGATGTTATGTGTTATGTTAAAGTTTGTGAGAATGTATGGATGTGTGGATGTTTGTTAGTCTTTCACGCAAAAACCACTGTATAGATTTTAATTAAATTTGGCATACAGATAGAACATAACCCGGATTAACGTATAGACTACTTTTATCCCGGGAAGATGAACAGTTCCCGAGGAATACGCGTTAAACGACATACACGCGACAGCGAAGTCGCGGGCATAGGCTAGTATCTACATAAAGAACGAATATGGCTACTAAGTATATGTGCCTAATTATATTCGTAGTTTCATAGTAAGAAGTCTTAAATTTTCTTGTATTACAGTCAGAAATATTCAAGGCCGACGAGCATGTATATTAAAACTGATAAAGATGGAAATCACCTTTGGTTAACAAACTGTAATTATTGTGTTCAGTAAAATATGCCAAAGCGCATTATTTTAAGGTTGCGAGCTGTTCTCAACTTCTCATACAGCCATCATTTTGACAAGTTAAGTGCTGTTTGTAAACGAGCTGCGTCGACAATATTTTTCTGTATAATTTGCTGTATAAAAAACTCATCTCAATGTCTGGGGCAGGGTAGGACATAATAATTACTTAACACGCACTCCTTACAACTTCTTGTAAGTGTGGAGACAACAATGTATTCATGGCAATATCGTCTACTTTTGAAGTATTTTTTGTTTTAGATAATAGTCTTTTTTATTATCTGACTACCTATTGGATCAATTATCAAAACTTTACTTGCAAAAGATTAAATAATAAATAAATAATAATAAATATCTTTGGGACATTTTTACACAGCACCATCTAGTCCCAAACTAAGCAGAGCTTGTGCTATGGGTACTAGACAATGAATATAATACTTAAATACTTTTTTTTTTTGTAAATACATACTTATAATACATAAGCAACACCCAGGCCAACACAAACACTTATGTTCATCACACAAATATTTGTGTCCTGTGGGAATCGAACTTGAGATCAGCAGTCCGACCCTCGAACCACTAGACCACAGACGTCGTCAGTTTGGATGTGTGTTACTCATTCACGCTGTAAGGGCCAAACGAATTTGGATGAAATTTGGCATACAGATAGAACATAGCCCGGATTAACATACAGGCTACTTTTTATCCCGTGAAGATGAACAGTTCTTGAGGGATGCGCGATAAACAACATCCACGCGGGCGAAGTCACGGGCATAGGTTAGTATAAAATATTTGTTATGCATTTTGTGTTATTACGAAACAATTCTTTAATTAAATAATACCTCATTAAAACACTGCCTTAAAGAAAAATTTGCATATCACACGACACTTGCGACAAATGCGACGCAGGCGCGCCTCATTGCGCTGCAGACGGAAAAATATTTCAATGTTCATCACACAAAAAAAAAATCAAAAGAAAATTAGCTAATCAAGTATTATTTTTCCAAAATTAGACTAGGTACTTAAACTAAACAGAAACAATCAGATACCTAGAGCGCTAAATAGGATAGGTACATTATGATAATGACATTGAAACTTAAAACATTACCGATGCCAAATCAGCAACCCACGGAACCCACGGTTCAAGTGCTAAATCAAAAGCGGACGGAACGGACCCCTGTCCGTTAAAAGCTCTCAAAAGGTCATCCCTAGTCACTATTAATGCTATCTCATTCATCCGTTTAGATGATTGTCTACATAAAAGGAAATATGAGTTACGCTTCACTGGAGTGTAAACAAGTGAATGAACAAACTCAAGTGTTTCATACAAGAGTTGCGTGCGCTTCCGCGATGCGTGCCCTTTGCACAAGCTCCAATCAATCAATGTCTTCTTTTAATGACTTAATACTGACATACTCCACTTGGTATTCCTTCAGAAATTCGCTTCATAAACGAGGAAATTTACATGATTATAGTACACTCTTATTATCGCCTCAATGAATGTATCGACCAACGCTAATTACACTCAATGCTCCCTCGAAACCTTACGAGGCTTCATCGACCGATATTGTCCATCGAACTCTATCGTAAAGCGGGCCTAACAAAACAAAGAACATAACACGAGTACCTATAGAGTTCGCAATAAAACCGCGTGAAAATGGCAATAGCTATTCAGAGGGAGATATTAAAATGCATGGAAATAAATTCGGCGTCGCATTCGGGCGTACGGCTCTGGGGGTGCAGTAAAAATAAACAGCGACACCATTAGAACTCACTTCCATATTCAAATTTATGAACGCGTCCGCGCCGCCGCGTCGCTCGCTCCGCTCGTCCACCGCCACGCCACCACCACGCACACCCACCGCTCATTTATACGGACGCCGTCATTTTGACGGTCAATTTAAAAATTTCACCCACGTTTTGCCTAACATAAACCTACATTATACCGCTCTAACCGACTCCATGTGCGCACACTCGACACTTGTTAGCAGAAAAATATAGCTCAATGATAATGAACAGGTAGAGAGTATTTAAAACGCAATTTTTATGTTTTATAGTACCTAATGTGTAACACGTTGTAACACTAACAAACAAACTAACGTAAGACAAGAGCGTTCACGAGGCGGAGCGACGATCGACGCGTGCTTTAGCTTAAATAAACAGACGTTTTCAAAAATTTGTGTATTTAAATCGTATGTGACTTGTGTTACTGGTGCTATTTCTGTTTAACTGCCGCACTGATGGATCTGAAATAACACCTCCATAGTGCCGTTCAGGGAACTCACATTAAATTCATAAGGGATTAGGTGTCATCATAAACAGGAATTATTTAGTCGACTGAGGTTAAAAACAACAACATAGCTCCCGGCTAATTATTTTTAATGGCAATTATAGTGCGGTTAATGCTCCTGAAATATCTAATACGTTGGGTTTATTATAAAGTAGGATTTTGTAACTCAAAAAGGGAGATACCGTGTCGCTAATCTACTGGAGTTTGGAACAAAAGTGGATAAGATGTAGTAGAATGGATTTGTGCTGCATATTATTTTGTTTGTTGTGCCATAATAAAAGTATCTATATTCACCTATCTTATTCATTCATGCTAAGATCCTATAATGATTAAATAAATTACAATTATCTATCAATTACCTTGGTACCTACCTACTAGCCCCATCTCTACGTAGGTCGAGGGAACAATGTTTGATAATTAGATATCTAATTTCCAGTAACCCTGACTCACTCCTGAGTCCTGACTAGAAAAGGACCAATTTCAGAGAAGCTTTATTAAAAACTCTTCTAAAAAAAGGATTGTTTATAAAAATATTTACTCTTTACGATAAATTAGTATAGACGATATGTCAGCAAAAAAAGGAAAGTAAAAAAAGAAGAAAGAAAGAAAGGAGAAATAGGAAGTATTCTCGTTTGACAAGAAAATTGGTGTTCTTTTGCCTCCACTATCTTAAAGTTTAGTTTCTTTGTTTAGTAGTAGTAGAGCTCCTTTGTGAAAGAGCTCGTCCGGGGAAGTAGGTACTACCACCGTGCCTACTTCTCCGCCAAATAGTGATGCTTGCATTGCTGTGTTTCGGTCTGAAGGATACGGGTGCCGGTGAAATTACAATCACATGAGACTTTCCATCTTCATGTCTCAGTTTGGCGAACCGACTTGTGGTACCATTTAGGCAACAGCCTAGGTGGTATTGAAGTTGTCATGGGCAAAGGTAACTACTTACTGGGCCTTTAGCTCGTTTCGCCAGCCTATACTATAAAAAAAAAAAAAAAAAAAAAAAAAAAAAAAAAAAAAAAAAAAAAATTGAAGAAATTGATGTAGATATCAAGTATTTGCGAACCAACTTAAAATCTGTAATTTGTTCACTATTTTTTTGAGGAAAAAACACATTAAAAATATTTACTAACTAATATATATATACTTACTTATATATATGAATAATAATTGACCGACGACCTGGAGAAGGTCGCGGGAATCCGCTGGATGCGGAAGGCACAGGACCGGTCGTAGTGGCGATGCTTGGGGGAGGCCTATGTCCAACAGTGGACGTCTTTCGGCTGAAATGATGATGATGATGATGAATAATAATTAACAACAGGTAGGTAGGCACCTACCTAGGTATCTACTTTACAAAGATCACTGCTATACCATACAGGGTTAAGATTACTAGATAAGGTACCCTTTCTAAATTCTACTACCAATCAACCTTTTATTAAATTGCTCTACGATTACCTACCTAGGTAGGTAATGTTATTTTTTTTATTTAAATGAGTATGTACTTAAATAACCAATATCATAACAGGCAGGTATAATAAGATATGAATTTAAAAATATACATAGGTACCTACCTGTTTTTATGCATACCTAACTTTAAAATTAGTTAACCCTCAAAAGATAAGAAAAAAACCTGGTACAATTAGGTTTTTAAAACATTTTGTAAACATGGTCGGTTTTTTACTTAGGGGAGGTATAATAAGATATGAATTTAAAAAATATACATAGGTACCTACCTGTTTTATGCATACCTATACTTTAAAGTCAGTTAACCCTCAAAAGATAAGGTAAAAACCTGGTACAATTAAGTTTTTAAAACATTTTGTAAACATGGTCTGTTTTTTACTTATCACTTACTACTACTAAGGTATACTCCTTATTCGACATAATCAAAGAACAAATCAAATCAACGTAACCCAAAAAAACCAGTAGCATGTAGCATAACAACAAAATAATCCCAGCCCTACAACATAGTTTCGTTAATTAAAAAAAATATCTACCCCAACATCCAAGGCAAATGACATGAAGGAAATAGGATCGAGTATCGGGCTTAGTCGATGCCGATCCGATGACTAGCAGAATCGACTAAATTGCTTCTATCACATTAATATTGGACGGGCCGGAGTTACGGCAGTCACACGTATTCGTTATATTTAATTTAAAGCACACAAAGCGATTGACATGGCTCCCGCCATTCGCTTTTTCATAACGACTCCTCGTAAATTTGTTTCAGAAATTAAAATCGGTCAGTGAATGGATCTAGTTACGGATGTCGGTAGCAAGGATTTTACACGCTTACCGACAATATTGTGGAGAGAGAATGATTCTGAAGCTTCGAGGTCCTGCTGTGATGCTTTTTAAAATTATAATCACAGTTTTTTATTTAAATGATCTTGTTTTATTAAGTAGGTAAGGTAGGTAGGTGAGAGAATTTGATTATCAGACGCTGACAATGACTTGTGATTGATGATGCCGCAGTCATTAAGGTAAAAAATTCATGCCTGTTCAGAAAAATGTAGGTAAGTCAGTCGATTTAGGTGCCCAAATGTTTAATTTACAGTAATGGTGAAAAAATTATTAAAATAACTATACAATCAACCGCATACCAGGATTTGCTTATTTTTTATTTTTTTTACCATCGATATGCGATTGAGTGAACCTACCTAGTAAATTAATAGAAACCTGTAGGTATAGGTAGTATTTCTTGTATCAGATATTAGTTAGGTATTTTTCCAACACGTGTAGGTAGGTAGTGCTGTACAGGAGTCAAAGTTTATTTATTTTATTATTCATGCAAACCACTCATTATTCTGAAAACCCTAAGTAATCAATTGTGCATGTAAAAATTTAATACAAAAAATACAAAATTGCAAACTTCATTAAAAGAACAGTAACTTATCCCGAAATGCAAATCGATTAGTAAGTTATTAACAAAGTTTTACAACAAGTTTCGTACTCGTAAATTACCGAGAACTTATCTCTGAGCAATTAAAAAAGCCATTTAATAATTATTGAATACAAACAAAAAGTTATGACGTGCAAGTTCAATTAGTGTGTGGTGTGGGAGGCTTCGCGGGGCGACGGCGGCCGCCATCTAGCGGGCGTCAGCGCCGCCCACTGCCACCTCGCGCGCCGCCAACGGCCTCGCGACCACATGTCGCTTATGAATATGAGGCGTTATGATTATGAAAATATGCCCCGCCCCGAATATGGAATATGGAGGAGGGGGGCCCGTGTAGCGCGTGCGAATGGGCGAAGTTTGATTTATGAGCCGGGCGCGGCCCCGCCTCCCTGTCATAACCGTATACCTGGTGCGCGCGCGCGCTGCCGCCCGCCGCCCGCCACCGCCTCGCGCTCAGTCCCGCTTCAGATGGCGAGTGGTGCGCTCGGTCACACGCCGCGTCCGCTCCGTACAGTGTACTTCGTCCGAGCCGAGTAGCCGGCACCGCGCGCGAGTGTCCGTCAGCGTGGTGTGCAGCGAGCCCAAGCCGGCAGTGCGAGCGCCTGCCATGCGCCGGCCCTGAGCCGCCAGCGCGACAACATGCCGCGCGTCAAGCCCTCCTGCGTCCGACGCGTCTCCATCGGTACTTAACCCTCCACTACGACATCTCACCACAGCACATCATACACGACGTCTCCGCCACATCTCACCCTGCCGACCTGTGACCCCATTCTGAGGAGGAATTACATGTGTTTTTGTCGATACGTTATTGTTGAATCTATGATTTGATATTCGTACCGATAAAATGATTCAGTTAGCGACGATAAAATTTGGCATACATGAGAAAGTGAGCACTAAAATTCGTCACCAGCGGGGTGAGTAAACAGTGCAGTGAATTTTCGCACTTGACAATATTATTGTAGATAGTTAAAAGGAAACATAAGTTATTAGGTATGTAATGTAGAGCTTAACTGTTTATTAATAAAAACAAGTGCAATGAAAACTTGGAAAGCTTACCTATATTGAAGTGATAAAGTTTCATTACCTATAGTAAGAAATTGCAAGAGTTTTTTAATTAAATTTTTCAAAAATGGCATCTCTTCCTGAGTATTTTTTTTCAAGCAGTAAACATATTGGTATTTTATTTGTAAACCTGGTTTAGAAATAATATTTTAGTTTTAAACCTGGTTTAGAAATAATATTTTAATTTTGTTCCGAAAATGTATAGAAATAACTTTTAATTGCCGGAAAATATCTAAAAGACCGGAACAGTTTCAATTTTTCCGGAACAGAAAGATGTAAAAATAAATTATTTGTGAACATAATGCGGTGGACCGATTACACTGTTGCGATCTTGGCTGTCATACTACCACGCGCTAAATATCTTAAATGGTCCAATTAAAAAACTGTTACGAGCAACCAATAGGTCGAATTTCAAAATGTTTATTTGGTACCTACCACGGGTATAAATAGAAAGCTCATTGTGGCTTAGCATTTATTTGTAGGCTATTCTGTTGCATTAAAACTATTAGCCACCGTGTCCAACTTTATGACTACAACTATTAATAATCCGGACAGATATCATTCAAACACTATTTATAATATAATTTATGATGTCATTTTATTGTACTATCTTTAAATATTGAGTTGTATTTATAGCAGTGTGATTTTATTGCTGGTTTTTATTAATTTAGGGACAATTATGGAAATGTTACTAAGAGACTTCAGAGATTGATTAATTCGATAATAAATCAGTTTTATTTTAGTCAAGGACTAAGAAATATATGACATGCATCGTGTAGGTACCTACCTACCTACCTATGTGAAATTTTGCGACGGCCCGGGACTGTTCCAAGACCTGTACCAAGAACTTGTCAATTGTTTACTTCCTATTTTTTTTTACTTTTATTTGTAGGTTACCTACTATTTCTTATATTTTTATGATAGTATATTTAATGCATTTTCTATGTTAACCTAATAGATATATTGTAATAAAATAACATTGACACAGATGAATACCTTAATCGAGACAGTTTTATTATTATCTATTATTATTTTAATTTTCAAAATTATTCGTAAAATAACGGCTATAAGTAGAATATTAGAATAACATATCTAATGTGTCTGATATCATTTATTTAATAGTTTTTTTTGGAATCCCGTTTAATTTCTGAGAAATCTTACTTAAATTAGAGTTGCCACCAGCCTTTTTTCCCAGGACATGTCCTGCTTTTTGGACACCCCAATAGTTTTTTTTTCACCCCTGGATAGTTTTTAAATAGTTTTAAGTCCTGGGTTTTGCGTACTAGTAACATTTTGTGTTTTAACTGTAAGTATATTGAAATTTGCGCGTCACTATTGCCTCCAACCTTATGTTATGAAAAATGAAATAAAATGAAATAATTTTAAATAATTCGATAATTATCTAAGATCATCATCATCCTCTTCGCCTTTTCCCAATTATGTTCAGCTTTCATTCTAATTATCTATCTAAGATAAGACTAGAATATACCTACATATAGGTACCTATTTAAGATAAGAATTGTTAAACAAGACTAAAGGCTAAATTACCTAGTACCTTAAGTATTAGGTAGGTATAAATATACTATAGTTTAATTGAAGATTCTTTCGTAATTATTTTTATTAACTACTGCTGTTATACTGTGTCCTATTTTCAAAGTGAACCTGGTATTTCCTTGAATACCTGGTTTTCAAAAATTGGGGATGGCAACCCTAACTTAAATTAATATTTTTAGATCAGGCCAAGAAATATTTATGATTGTTTTGGTATAAATATTTGGGAAAAACAGCAGTGGACTGGGATAAACGTAAATGAGTCAAAAAAACATTATAATTTTTTATCTTAATGTAATTTATCCACAAAGTAAATTTAAGTAAAGTTTGAATAGCAATAACTTTATAATTCGGCTAACATAAATGTCTTTTGTCTAATAGAGACACGCGACATATATTTGCATGTCTAATATAATTTTTATAGCATATTATCGTAGCGCCCCGCGGCGCCGTCCGTCGTTTTTATGATTTCACAGTTCATCATTCACAATACCGTGACATTCTTAAAAATAATAACCTTGTAAAAGCTATTTATAGAGCACATTGTCTTTTATAAAAATTTATAACACCAAACGTAGCGTAGGGTCAACAAAACAATCATTTGAAATTATTATTAGGTGTATGTCAATGTATTCTGGTAACGCTATCCTCAAATAATATCACGTCCTTGTAAATGGGTGAATAGTAATTTTTATGTCTAAGCCTATATAGTAGGTATATAGTAGTATAACGGGCTGATTTCCGCAACTCCACGATCAAGCGTGTATTTTGCGTACGGGTGGGAACTTACTCGATCCACCCTAACTCCTCGAAAAAGGCCAGCAACGCCTTGGTGTTGCTGGTGATCTCTCTGAGGGTACCTGGGTTACCGAAGTACTTGGCCCTGTATGTGGCGACCTCAGGGCAGTCTAGAAGCACATGGGCTGCTGTCTCGTCTTCCACCATGCAGGCTCTGCACAGTGGGCTGTCCGTGACATGTCTAAGCCTATAGTAGAATTGAATTGAATAACTACCTAGCCGGTTATTTCAGTGTGAGAATTTTAATATTTAATAATCGTTTTCAGATTATCCTCATTCCACCCTTACTTCCGGTCCAACTTCCTGATTTGTAACTCTTAAATTGGACGTTTTGATTTTACAGTTAAACCATTTATAATTCTAATTCTAATATTCTGAGAAATAGGAAACATTTGTTTGATTCAATTCAATTAAATTCAAATGTTTCATTTCAAATAAACCTAATTACAGGCACTTTTGAAACGTCAGGCAGTTGCACGGTTATAAATTGTGGGTTCTATGGAGAAGAACCGGCAAAAAAATTGTTTATTTCTTTATTTGTAATCCATAAACTCTGAAACTACTGAACCGATTTTAATAATTATTTCACCATTAGAAAGCTTTTATTCAGAAGTAACATAGGCTATAGGTACTTTACTTCAGTACGCGGACGAAGCCGCGGGCAAAGTCTACTTGATAATAATATAATACCTAAGGAGGAAAGATTTGTTTGTTTGTTTGTAATCGATACATTCTGAAACTACAGAACCGATTTTAATTATTCTTTTACCATTAGAAAGCTACTTTATCCAGAAGTAACATAGGCTTTATTTTACTCCAGTACGCGGGCGAAGCCGCGGGCACAGCTAGTAATAAATATAGGTACCTACATGATAGAATTTGAACGCCGTCACTAGAGGGAAAGTAGGTACCTACGTTAATATTGAGAATAGCGAATTTTACTCACTTAAAGGAAACGTTTATTTATATATTTAAACAGATTTATATTCTATATTTTCAAAAACATGCTCGCCTCAGCTGGATACCGGACCTTCATGAATGAAAAAAAAACTTATTTGCCTGAACCGAGAAATGAACCCTGAAGAATGCCAAAAAATATCACCCAGAATGTTTATGTCATTAATCGATAGAGTCGATAATAAGGATTAACGGCCAAAATTAATGTCTAATCTATCCACGATTTGCCCTACTAGAGATAGGAATTTGACATAAGCGCCATACAAAATATGTCAAATTTCTATCTCCAGTAGGGTAAATCGTGGATAGATTGGATATTAATTTTGGCCGTAAATCACTCCAACATTGTGTCCTAGATTAAAGGAAGACTAATATGAAATCTAACATATCTTAGGTAGGTAGGTACATTTTTATAAAATGATATCAAGTCCTACTCAAAAAACACCCTAACTTATTTGTTGTTCGTTCATAATTTATGGACTTTTTTTAATTAAAGACTATATTTTTTGACGGATTTAATCCTTATTACCTATTGACCCTATCAAGATCCATGAACATACCTAAGCTATAAAATACAGTATGCTAGTTCGATTCTTGTTTCAGGCATGCAAGTTTTCAAAACCTACGTACCTACTTATTGTTACCCGACTGCACCAGAAGGAGGGTTATGTTTTTTAAATAGGTATAGGTAAAGGAATGTTTTCTTTGAGTAAAATTAGGTATCCTTAATATTATTTAAGGAAGGTACTCTCTCCAGTAACCACCTTTAAATTTCATCCTGTAGCTACAGGTAAGCAGAAACCGGCTTACGGCCAAAATTAATATTCAATCTATCCACAATTTGCCCTACTAGAGATAGGAATTTGACATAAGCTCCATACAAAATATGTCGAATTTCTATCTCTAGTAGTGTAAATCGTGGATAGATTGGATATTAGGTTTGGCCGTTAAAATACCATCCTGTACTTATAGGTCAGTGTGGGTATACATACAGTGCACATATGAAATTGGATGAAACTAGACATAATTTTACTGAAGATAAAAATAATAAAATGAAAATAAAAACAATAAAATTGTCTAATTTCGCCCAATTCCATATGTACACTTCAGAGACACAGTTTCATGATGTATAACTGTTAGCAATTGCACACTAGATTTTAATCCATGATCTATCTGGACCTATGTTTGATGGCCTATGTTATGTTATTAGTTAGTTATGTTTGTGTAGGTACCTATTTGTTGTCATACCTATTTGGACATTAGGAAACTAGAATTCAATTAATATGATCCTCCGTGAAAATGCATTTTACTGACCAAAAGCTTTGAAAGCTTTTAAAGCTCTTTTATAATTTGATTGCTGTATACTCTGTCTAGGTAGGTATATTTCTTTTCTCCTATCGCGGGTGTGTTGGAAGATATTTCTTTAGAAATAAGCAGTACCGTTGTACTTGTATTTTCCTAAACTAATGTTATCTGTAACTTTCCATGTGCATACATTGTTAAATAAATAGCTAACATACTATAAATTAGGGATACCTTTTTAGTACCTATGTTTCTTCTTTGACTCTATACTTCCTGTGTTTATGATTGGTAGGTACTTCTGTTTCCGAATCTGATTAACTAAGGAACTAAATGAAGCGATTATGAATGCTCTGATTGAACATACTTTCATGATTTTATTTTAAAAGCATTTTTTATGCTTTGATATTATTTTAATCGACCATTACTGATTAAAAAGAAATGTCTATATTGAATAGAATGACACGTTGTCAAATTTTATTATAGCGACCGCTAGTCGCTATGGTCGGTTTATCTCATTGCTCGTTTTACGAGTGCTCTATAAAATATTTATTACAGACATTCTATCTGCTAACGATTGAAATAACCTATTCATATTCTTATGAAATACTTATATTCTCTATTTGTTTGATCGACTAATAAATTAAAAACAAAACTCGTTAAATATCTAAGCTGGTTCCATTTTAGACTAAAATGAAAGATCACTATGCATATCGCCGTTCATTTACCTTGAATGATGAATAATAATTACTGTTGATGTATAAATTATAGACTTTCTGTCAGTAGATTAATTAGCATCGATGAACTATAAATCGACATATTTTAATGGCGTTTGTAATAACGTTAACAACACCTATTTGCCCGTAAACATATTATAACAGAGTCTAAAACCGCTAATAATTGCAAACATGTTTTCTATGAAAGCACAGAAAGTTTCCTCAGTATTATTACTTAACCATCTCTCCTACTAAATGCAAATTAATCGCACCCACAAACATAGGCCACCCCCCCCCAAACCCCTATTGATTCTGATTCATACCTTTACACACATCCCCTACTCACCCATACACATACACCCCAACCTCCAACACTCACCATGCCTCCCACACACACCATACCTCAATCACAAATACAATCATCGTTAACATCACACACACATAAATATCTAAGTACACAAACAACATAAGATAAAGAAGAAGAAAACAATATTGTTACTATAGAATATATACCTAACGCATTCTATAGTAACAATATTGTTATTTATTATAATTCTTGTTATTCTTCTAAATTAATAGTTAGTCTGATGAAAGAGACTAGTCTCCACGAAACAGGGAATCCTAGTGTGGAGGCTAGTGTCCTATGTATTCTTTGTAACTCTACTTTGATCAATAAAGATTTAATTTATTTATTTATTTAAAAGGGAAGCTCAATATTGATAAGTTTGCTTTGTGTTAAAGTTGGACAATATCGAGCAATGAATACCCGCAACGGCACACTAAAGCCTTTTTATATTTGTGCGTAATGCGGCGGCGGGAGGCGGCGGGCGGCGCGCGACACACAGCCTCTTTGAGTCCTCGCGAACTGCCACAGAGCAGTACTCCACTGTCAAATACCAACAAACACCACCACTAATCCTTCTCCTTACAACTAACTATTAAACGCACCGGCATCTCGCTACAAATGAGTTATTTAATCCCCGCCGCAACATTATCCCGGATTATATCATGTTTTGTGTCGGTGCTCACTTATCCGTCCGCATTTCAAAACAACCACAAACTTCCACCAAAAAAATGTGTATTATGAAACGAATATTCAAAACTGCACCGACCGAATGACATACGCAGGTAATATCTACAAAAAAAGATAAATTTAAAATATTAAAACGGTGAAAGTATGTTGCTGATAAGAAAATTTATGCACCAAAAATATTCGAAATCTTTAATTTAACAATATACCTAGTAGGGCCAGTAAGTGGTGGATCGAGTCAAGTTTTTGGAATATCGATAAATTAATATGCAGGGAGGTACTTATGTACACATACTTTATATTTTTTATTGATAAATTTTGTAAATGCAACGCACCTGTGTGGCTAATTAAGAAAGTCTTGGACTGGATTCTGCTTCCGTATAAAGTTATCGAAGAGTCGTGAATGTCGTGATATAGTTAAGAGTCGGCCGTGTTGTTAATAAGCTGCTAATTATTATTAGGTGCGTTAACGCATACGTAAAACGTAAACGCGCGATAAGCTCGCTATAAACGACGAGAACACCTTTTAGTTCCATCTGGGATCCTTGACCCGCACTTAAAATCGTGTTACTTCGAAAAATCTGTTTGTTTGACTTTACTGTTTCAGTCACAAAGGTCAATTGAAAACGAATTCCTTAAATACAATTGACTTGCTATTTTTATTTGGACTCCCTTTCCTAAGGAGGATCAGTATTGACCATAGAAATCTAAATAATAAGGTAATAGAAATGTTATCTACTGTCTCTCAATTCCGGAACGCGTGTCGCCGGTTCGTTGCTTGTCTACCACCATATAAATACACAATTACACCCACCATGTTTCTAGCATTCAATACAAAATAAATTAAGCCTAAAAAATTCAACTATTAGATACCTATGCTGCAAAATACAATTTTAGAGACTCTGCGTCCAAAACAGCACTGATGATCAAGCAAACGGTTCGCGCACTGGTGTCCTACGAGACTCTTGCACGCGGCGACAAGTTCACGCGCCTTTACCACTTCTATTACCTTACATTATTTAGATTTCAATGGTATTGACTTTTAAGGTACCAATCGTAATATATTTATTAACTTTCCTTAAACTTTTATATTTCGAGGAAGTTTTATTAAATCATCTTACAATTTATAGACTTCACACCTTCTAGATACCTGTTCTTTTCATATTTATTTCATGTTTATAAGTACCCATGTAAGTTAATAATTAATCTAATATTAATGCGAGAATCCAAATATTTAATGGTCACATGGATGATGGAAGGTGTTAGTTACTAAACCCAAATATTATTATATCTATTTAAAATTAATTTATAATTTTCAAATTAAACCAGTTTTTTTATATAAATCGTTATTTCTTTAAAGGACAACCGAAAATATATTTGAATTTGGTCAATGCTTTAAATCAATGTGATCATTAATATTTTGCCTATTAATAAGTCGGCTAACACAAATAGCTGGTGGCTCTATAGAATCAATTAAATTAGCTTATCGCTTTTTACTGTAGGACACAAGTCTCTACCTAATTACGTCTGACATTGGCTTCATACGCATAGCATCAAATATTCCAAAGAAGGTTACATTAATAACTAGCCTTCGCCCGCGGCTTCACTTGCGCATAATTTGGTTTATCACGGAATGATATTATATCGCGCATCCCTCGGGAACTGTTCGTCTTCCCGGGATAAAAAGTAGCCTATATTTTTATTCGGGTTATGGTCTATCTGTATGCAAAATTTTATCCAAATCCGGTCAGCCATTCCAGCGTGATTAAAGTACAAACAAACATTTATACTTTCGCATTTATAATTCGGTTTATCTCAGAAAGATGCTATCGCGCATCCTTTTGAAACTATTTATCTTCCCAGGATAACAAGTAGCCGATATGTTAGTACGGGTTATGGTCTATCTGTGTGCTAAATTTCATCCAAATCCGGTCAGCTGTTTCAGTGTGAATGAATAACAAACAAACATCTATACTTTTACATTTTTAACTCAGTTTAAAACAGAAAGATGTTATCTCGGAAACTATTTATCTTCCCGGAATAAAAAGTTTCCTTTGTTAATCCGGGTTATGGTCGATCTGTGTTCCAAAATTAATAAAAATCCGTTCGTTCGTTTTAGTGCGATTGAAGGACAAACAAACAAAGATCCATACTTTTGCATTTATTTATAATATTAGGTAGTATGATTTATTATACAACTTTCTTTGAAATGTTGTTCGAGGTATTCAATTCTAGCAGTCAACTGTTTGACTAAGGCCTCTCCCAAGATGCGGCATAACTACTAAATACTCCTATGCCGTCCATCTGTCCGTCTGTCTGTCACAGTGCTGTATCTTTTTAAACGTTTTATTTTTTATTTTAACAGAAAGCATGTCACTATGGCCTGTATGGCAAATACTAAAAATAATAAAGTCTACACACCAAAGGTAATTTTAACCTAATTTTTTTGTACCTACCTACCTGTTCTATCTTAAAAACGGTATACCTATAGGTACAACTATTGTGGTCTATAGTTAAATAAATAATAAATAGGTACATAATAATGTGGTGGTACGGAAACCTTAGTAAGTTCGTCTCGTACTTAGCCGGTTTTTATAATATCAATAATAATCATAATCATCATCATCATCATCATCATCATAATCATTTCAGCTGAAATAAAAAGGGGCAAAGCTAACCGCTTAACATCAGGTGGGCTTTTAGCTCGTTTCGCCATCCTATACTATACAAAAACAAAAAGACGTCCACTGCTGGACATAGGCCTTCCCCAAAATAATAATAATCTACCATAATCGCCACACTTGGCAGGTGGGTTGACGATCGCAGTTGAATAAATACTCGGACAACGCTGCTGCCCATCCTCTGGTGAACCCCTTAGTCGCCTGTACGACACGAGAAGAGATGGGGCGGTGCCCCATCTGTGTCTGGCACCACACGGAACAATTATAATAAGTAATCCTTACTCTTTACTGTAGAAACATCAGTTAATAAAAACAACCTAACAATTTACTACAGACAGTATAGGTACAATGCAATCTTATCGCACAAAGTCTAATTCAAATAAAAAAATCTAAAACTTATAATTACCTATATGTCGTAGTGTCCCTAGAAATACCTAACAGCGTGATCACAACATTTATAAATTCTATTGTATTCAGTACTATTTACATTTTAATATATAAATAGGGATATAGTTGAATATATTAATACAACAAAGATATTGTGAAAGTGTCACTGTCACTTTCAGTTTCCGGGGCTAAAGTACAATAAAAATACTGAAAATGATGTTCCCAATAAATATATTTATTTAGAGCTACCAAAAATAGTTTTATTTCTAACAATACAACTTTTGAATAACAAAGACTAAATAGACTTGTATTTTTCCTTTTAAGGCATTCGGTCTCACGAATTATTTTCGATTCTAAGTTTCCAGATAGGACATAAATAGGAATTTCCTAGTAAAAACTGCTCTTTATAAAATAGAACGTCTAAGTGCGGGGGAGTTGTACATATTATTTTAGAAGTCAGTACAATTATAATTATGAAGATTAATTCACAAAAATAAACTTGTAACTAAACTTCGATCATTTAACTTTAAGAATAGGTACCACTAATATTATAAATGCGAAAGTTGGTGAGTGTATGTGTATTTTCTATATGTATGTATCTGTATATTTGTAACGGTAATAGATAACCAGTTGAAATGTTCACAGAATGTGTCACTATGGTGCCTATCACGACAAATACTATACATAACATACAAGAAACCTCGAGAAACATACATTTTTTTCAACGTTTTTGTTTCTGCTCTATCTTCAAAACGGTTTAGATTACCTATAATATAATATAAATAATAATAATAATAAAATAAATACATACTTTTGGGACATTTTAGACTACACCATCTAGTCCCAAACTAAGCAGAGCTTGTACTATGGGTACTAGACAATGGATACAATACTTATATACTTTTTTTTTGTAAATACATACTTATAATACATAAGAAACACCCAGACCAACACAAACACTTATGTTCATTACACAAATATTTGTGTCCTGTGGGAATCGAACCCACGACCTCGTGATCAGCAGTCCGACACTCGAACCACTAGACCACAGAAGTCGTCATAGTGCATACTATGTAGTTTAGCAACAAATAATAAAAATAGGGTAAACATAGACATATGTGGTAGTACCTGCGTCAGAAAGAGATGCAAAAAATCATATTTCGCTCACGGTGCGTTGATGTCTTTTCAATATGCGTAGATTTGTATACAGTTGGTGTTACAGATACTTATATTTAGTAGGTAGTTCAGCATATTTCGTCATAACATAATGACATGCAAACATTAGCGTTCACAATAAAATTATATTTAAAAGCATGAATTGTTAATTTTTTGATGAACTCTCGTAAATTAAATCAGTTTCTATGGGGTATCAGGTTGATGGGTGGTATGGAACCCTTACTGCGTGGGTCCGACTCGCATTTGGCTGGTTTTTTTAAGTACTTTTTTTGAGCTTTAGCTCTTTCTAGAGCGAGCTGCTTCTGGTTAACTTCGCTGAAAAAGAAAGATGGGGTACCTACATACTATACCTACCTACATCCTTTTTTCACTCACGCTAAATGTGAAACGCTTCGACGTGGAGTTGCGAAAACCAACCGGTTTACTATACTGTAGGTACATAGTTTTTTGACATATCGATGGTAACAAATCCAGTATAAGCAGAACCTGACTTGTACAAAACTTATATACTAAGCCAGTTCTGCTTATAATGGTTCTTTTACCATTAGTAAAAAAAATTCGCTGTTGCTGACTACTTATGGTAATCTAAGTTCAAACACATACTTATAATTTATTGATCAGATCGATTTTTGAGTTTTAGCTACCTAAATTCAAAACAAAAAGACATGTATTTACAAAGAAAAAATTTATTAAAAATACACACACACATATTCTCCACATATGTAGCAAAACGAACTGAATTATTTAAACAACTTCTCCTAGATGTACTCATGTCGCAAAAACTTCAAATGAATATTTTAACAAAGTGAAACACGTATGTTATCGACGGACAAATACGCTTAAGTAATTTGAGCTGCACAAAAATTTCTGGGGGTAGATTTGAAAACAATATGTTGTTGTTGTTATGTTTGTTGTTGTTGTTATTGTATTTGATGTTCTTGTTAGTATTAATTTAAAATAAGAGACTGTACTTAACAACTAACTTATAACTATGGGTGAATTTGCCTGAAATAAAATGTTTTTTTTTTATTTTATTTTATTTATTACTGTATCAACCATAAAGTTCGCGGCAATAGACAGAAATGTAAATTTTGTAAACTAGTATAATAATATGCGGTTGACCGTACTTCTATCGACTTTCTAGGGACTTTCTTGGTACTTTTGTAGGTTTCTATATCTGCTTAAATATACATTTTACCATTTCTAACAGCGTTGCTAACTGCTTTAAGTGAGTCTTCGCTCTAGTTTCCTCCTGTAGTTATTGTTTTCTTTGATATTTATGTTACCTATTTCCTATTTTTGATGAAAATAACCCAAGTTATAGGTACCTAATAACATACTAGGCATCTCACATTAACCGAATGTAGTCATCTTTCATATCTTTCGGGAGAGATCAAGCAAATATAATCAACCTACCCGCAATTTTCAAGTAGGTAATAAGTAAGTAATTGAATTTAGCTGGTGAACTATGCAATTAACTAAAAAACCTTCTTATTATTCATCCCTACACTGAGTAAAATAAACCCTTCAAAAACTTCGAGCTATAAACATATAATATATAGTTTTCTCTTTTCTAGTATAAAACGAATTAGGCGGATATTACTCGATATATTTTTTGTGCGTAATTCTAGTTTCTAGCAGAATGTCGTTCCTATATGCATTACATGAAGAGAACTAGCCCGAAAGCAGTGCTCTCTGGTGTCTGTTTTTCTTGTTGGCCATCTCTACCTCCAATTATCCTGGACTTACCCTATAAAATCTTGGTTTTTATGAGAATATCTTATAAATTCTAATGCAAAATCTTTATTGTGTTGTAGTTTCGACAGAATAACAAAATTATTAAAATTCTTTTCTTATTCATTGTTACTGAAAAATCTTCCGATAAATGATAAATATGTAATACAAAACTTGTTTCCAAAATAATCAGTTTAGTTTAAAAACAGTGTAATCAATGTCACTACATAGAAAGCAGAAATCCTCTACTTACCTACCTATATCGATATCAAAAGAAATGACCTACTAGCCTATCTAGGTAGGTAATTCGAAAGAAATAATTAATATACTCGTAAAAGGTATTCGCAAACCGGAACGTTGAATAAAAGTTTTATAAAGTCGAATGTTTTAACGTGATATTTTTAGATTCCTACCCTTCTCGTCTATTGTCACAAAGTTCGTTCTAAACATGGTTTTCGGGGCGCAAAAATAACACGACACAACTAGCGACATCTATTGTCGAGTAGACGGCAACTAGAAGGGTACGGAAAGAAAATACGTTGGTATTAGGTGTTGAACTTTTTGATGTTATACACATTTGACTTTGCTTGTGATTTTAAAAATAATCTTTAATGTTTGAAGTTGGTGTTATAGTTTGTAAATAAAAGGATTTTCTGCCGTTATTACAAACCTAACAGCTTTTTATTTTAAGAGTTATAATTTTTATAGGCAACTATTTTATAATATTTCCTCCATCAGAAGTAATATTACCCATATCATCTTATTTTGTGTATAAATAAAACACACTTCTTCCATGGCACGTCGTAAGTCGACTATTCCGAATTTATATTCTCGTGGGAATTTAGTAAAATCCTGTCACAGCGGTTTTCTACCTCGAAAAGGGTCGTGCACATCAAACAAAACTACCGTTTGGGACTTTCCCCTGATACAATATCCGTCATCTTTTCCTTTTTCATTTATGGAAATAAGCTTCAAACAATTCGAAGCTAGAAGTGCCAGCTCAATTCTAAAATAACGACAATGAATTGCTTCAGTCAATACCTAAATAAACAAATCAGCGGATTGTTGAACCAACACAAACATATCTGCCTACCTATTTATTTGTATAAATGGCATTATTTCGATAGAAATGTTACCAACCTGTCCCAGGTAACTTAGGCCTAAACTGAACCTACATAAATTAACAACAACTCAATCATAGAATTCATCGATACTGAACTAAACTGTTTATTAAAGAGATAGGTACCTACGGCAGCAATTTAGATTCCTGCCTTATACTTATTTTATCATATTCATGATCATTCATCATCAAATCATATAACCTAATATAAGCTCAATGTGCTTTATTATATAATTAGTCCACACTCTAATAAGTGCATTAAATAATATAATTTATTGGAGATCATAATTAATGATAATTTGCTCAAAAATACTTACTCTTTTGCAACTTATAAAAAAAAACATTTTCTTGCATTTCACACAGCCTGGCACTCATTTAATATTTGTGCTTTAAGAATATGACATTAACGTATTATTCTTTTGTTTCAGGTGAAAGTTCGGGGTCGTGCTCCGAAGACGATATAAACAATGTGTCCGACGATACGAGAGACCGGCCTGAAGCGCACATGTGTCCGCGCTGTCAGGAACAGTTCGAGAACCTGCACGAGTTCCTGTACCACAAGCGACTGTGCGATGAGAAAGCGTTGCAAATGGGCGAGGAAAGAATGCACTCTGACCCAGAGGAAATGGTCGTTTCAGGCGACGAAGAAATGGATGGACCTAACAAACGATTAGAACAAGTCCGACGGCATCGACAAGATGCGGAAAATAATAACAGCCTCGAAGATGGCGAGGCAGAAGTGCCTGAAGCCGACGTGCCGCCGGTCGGCCTGCCCTTCCCGGTAGCCGGCCACGTCACGCTGGAAGCTCTACAAAATACAAAAGTTGCCGTAGCGCAGTTCGCCGCGACTACAATGGCGAATAACGCAGATAACGAAGCGGCGTTACATGAACTAGCCGTGCTGCAAAGCACGTTATTTACGCTACAACACCAGCAAGTGTTTCAGCTGCAATTAATACGCCAATTACAAAATCAGTTGTCACTAACGCGACGGAAAGATGACCAGCCCCCGAGCCCGCCACCGAGTGAACCGGAGCCAATGCCGGCGCCTCCCGCTCCGTCACCGTCGCCGCCTCGTCCGCCACGGGAGCCAACTCCTGTCGCACCCCCTCCTCCCACTAGTCAAAGCTTGCCGTCAACCCATTCGCATCTCTTACCTAAGACGGAACCTATCTCCGTTCCCAAACTCCCAACTTCCTCTCCACCAATGATGTCCCATCCACCGTATAGCTCCATTTCCTCATCGTTAGCGTCTTCAATAATTACAAACAACGACCCACCACCATCTCTCAACGAACCCAATACGCTTGAAATGCTACAAAAGAGAGCACAAGAAGTGCTAGACAATGCGTCACAAGGCCTACTAGCTAATAATCTTGCCGATGAACTTGCTTTCCGTAAATCGGGAAAAATGTCACCTTACGATGGAAAATCTGGAGGAAGAAATGAACCATTTTTCAAGCATCGCTGCCGTTACTGCGGAAAAGTATTCGGAAGTGATTCTGCGCTGCAAATCCACATTCGATCACACACAGGTGAAAGACCTTTTAAATGTAATGTATGTGGATCACGGTTTACTACCAAAGGGAATCTCAAAGTACATTTTCAAAGACATACATCAAAGTTTCCGCATGTCAAGATGAACCCTAATCCAGTACCAGAGCATTTGGATAAATACCACCCCCCGCTGTTAGCGCAGTTGTCGCCGGGACCAATTCCTGGAATGCCACCACATCCACTTCAATTCCCTCCGGGTGCGCCAGCTCCTTTTCCGCCAAGCTTGCCATTGTACAGACCCTCACATCATGACTTATTACCACCTCGTCCGCTCGGAGACAAACCTCTACCGCCTCATCCACTATTCGCAATGCGAGAGGAACAGGACGCCCCGGCTGATCTCAGTAAACCACCCGCGCCGAGTCCTTCTCGATCAGCACCCGAGGTTAAGTCTGAACCGCAAGACGAAGAGTGTCAACGAGATTCCAGTTTCGAAGACAATGACCGCGTATCACCTAAACGAGAACCTGATGAAAACGATACCACGCAAGATCCAGAACAAGACAGATATCCTTCATCTTCTCCCTACGACGACTGCAGCATGGACTCAAAATATAGTAATGAAGAACAAATCGGGAGAGAGAGTCCTCATGTGAAGCTTGATCCAGATCAACCGGAAAATCTCTCAAGTAAGAATTCACCGATATCCGGGCCAATTTCAATAGCAACGGGACTGCGTACTTTTCCTTTGTTTCCTCTGTTCCCTCAGTCTCCACCCAGCAGTATCTCCTCTGGTAGTTTAACTCCTTTTCCGAACACTGTTCAACACATAGTTGATGTAGATCTGGCTCGTGATCCAATGTTTTATAATTCACTTTTACCCCGCCCAGGCAGCAATGATAACTCATGGGAAAGTTTAATAGAAATATCTAAAACATCTGAAACATCAAAGCTTCAACAGTTAGTCGATAATATTGACAATAAAGTTTCCGATCCTAATGAATGTATAGTTTGTCACCGTGTTCTCTCTTGCAAAAGTGCGTTACAAATGCACTACCGTACGCACACGGGCGAGAGACCTTTCCGATGTAAATTGTGTGGCCGGTCTTTTACGACTAAAGGCAATTTGAAAACTCATATGGGCGTTCATCGCATTAAACCTCCAGTTCAAATGTTACATCAATGTCCAGTTTGCCATAAGAAATTTTCGGATCCTACCATATTACACCAACATATACGACTTCACACGGGTGAACGCGCCCACATCCCTTACGACCAAATCAGAAGTATTGATATTGAGGGTTTTCCATCACTGAGTAACGGGTCAGACGTCAGCGACTATCAAGCTCAGCGTCCTTTCCCGCGCCCGATGTTCCCTACTCCGACCACTCCCGGCGACCGACGGGCGGACTCCCGCGGGACCGACGATGAGAGCGGCCGGGACGAGCGCGAGCCCGCTATTCGGGAGTTCGACGACGACTTAGATATGAAGGATCGTCGAACTTCGCCGCTCTCCGTCTACGCCTCGGCGTCCGAAAGCGAAATAAAAACCATCACCACAACGGCTTCCCTCCCATCGGCGACAGGTTCGGAGAGCGGGCGGAGCGCGCGGGCCTCGCCACCGTCGCCCACCATGTCGACGCTGTCGACGCCGCCGAGGCTGCCGCTGCACTCGCCGCTGCCGTCGCCGCCCACGCCTATCGCCGCGCTCGGCGCGCTCGGAGGATCGCCCTTCAGCCCGCTCGGACTCGCGTTTCCTCCCGCAGGTATGCGATAGCGGGCTCTTATATTTTCGTCCGCCCCGGTCGCCCGCATTTCCATTTCCTTGTTATGATCCTCGCCCACCAACTAATAATTCAATCACCGGGCGCTCGAATACACATCAAAGTCAACATCCAAAACTAAATGTGGAAGAAGTAACTATCATTGATAATAATATAACACACAGTGTAATCGTGCGTTCCGACTGTTTACAATTAGTGACAACGAAACCGCAATGAACGATGGGTTTATTTGTGTGCAGTGCGCGGCAACACGACCTGTAACCTCTGCTACAAGACGTTCGCCTGCAACTCCGCTCTGGAGATACATTACCGAAGCCACACCAAGGAGCGACCGTTTAAGTGCAACGTCTGTGATCGCGGATTCTCCACAAAGGTTTGTCTCAACCACTTCTTATTATACCTTTGATTCATCCCTTTGATATTTATATCTCTGTTTTGAAGTTAAACAGCTTAGGTACCAACAGTATATTTGAACCTACTTAACGACTAATGTATCTGTGTCTAACAATGCCGTGATATGACTATCATGTAATAGTCACGTACATACTCGTAGCTCAGATTGAGTGACTTTGGCTTCTAGCCAGTTCATACTTTATTGTTACACAAATAGCGAGACTTACGTGTTTACGACATTTCCACTAATTTTCACTACATCTAAAGAAATTCATTGATAATAAAAATCTTTAAAAAAGTAAATACTAGCCCCAATCCGTGGTTCTATCTACGTGGGTAAAAGTAGGTTAACAATTTCTCAAATTTTCTGCTTCCCCACATCGCATTTAGATCAAACATCTTAATTTCTTTCCTAGATTCTAAATTACTCTTAAATACCTACTTTAAATTAATTACATATATTACTTGAAGCGTCTGAAACAAACGATTTAACCTCTAAAAGCGATAAATATTTCAATTATTCGAGCGTTATAAATAATACAGTCCTTTGAACCCCGTTGTTAATAACTTAAATACATCTGCATGTTTTTTTTGTCTTTTGCCGTCTTTTTATAAAAATGTATGCACGCCCTAAACTATTTGCATAAAATCAGTAGTTAGATGAGGTATCCGTGACGTATTACGGCGACAGGCCGTATATAGTTCGCGTTTGATAAATAACCCGATGCAAGCGGAGCATCGTATTCCAAGTTTAAGGAGAGACATCGACAAGCGAGCGTTGCGCGCTAACTTCATGCGCCGGTTTCATTTCATCCAAGTTTCAGTGCATTAATTTTGCAGGCAGTAATTACAAGTCGCTAGTCGGCTCCTCTAGTTCACATTAGTTTCAGCTGTTGTCTTCCTCCGTCGCCTCGCATCCGAGCTGTTGCCGGCTCGCCGAGTAATTGACGACTACTGCGCAAACTTGTAGGCTCGTTTGTTCCGATTTAATCAAAACTGTGTACTGGCTTATTGATCAGACTTAGGGTTTTATGAATGTTATAAAATTAAAAGTAGGCTCGTTTGTTCCGATTTAATCAAAAGTGTGTACTGCCTTATTGATCAGACTTAGGGTTTTATGAATATTATAAAACTAAAAGCTCTACTGCTTATATTAAAGCCAAATTCTGCTGGTTAGGCATCTCATATCAGTACAAAATGCAACCACTCGTTACCTGTGGGGCTGGCTACATTAAGCATCTACAGATAATTAAACTTTGTTTATTATCCAACTTGGCTGCCTTAAAGATAATCGCAAATTGAACTGTACGTCATGTCATTAATTTATTACATTACGATAAAAAGTATTTTGCATATCATACGGGCACCAACTACCTACATGAATCGATATAAAATGTATAGTAACAGGTTTCTCTCCAAATAAAAAATCCTGGACTAACGTGCCTTTTCCTGTGTGTTGTATTTTCTTTTCATAGTTTAACCACAGTTAACATTTCAATTAGTAAGATGAAGCAAGAGGAGCAGCTCAAATATCCGACTTTGTATAAAGAAAGAGGCTGAGAGACCATAAGATGCACGCAAACCGCAAAGATTTCTGAATAGGCTTCCGTCAAAGTGCGCGTAGATGGAAAATATAGGTATCTACAGTATAATTTTCTTATTTCCCGTCTGAAAATTTACAAATAAGTAACTATGTAATAGTAGGTTTGATTTCAATTGATTTCAATTCCAAGTCACATCTTTTGCTACAACTAATCGGAGATGTCTTGTGTATTCGATACTGAACGGGAAGGAAAGTAAAATATGTATGAAGTTAAACATTAAAATATTCACAATGTTTATTAATCTCCATCAACACAAATTTGCTACTTAAAAACTGGCCACTATCAAATAATATGGAAACGTTTCAGAGCCTTATCTTCATAACAATTTATTGAAACTGTTTAATTGCATTTTACAAATCTGAATGTTCGCACTTAAAACTTACTAATGAACATCTGAGAAAAAATGTTTTATAGATATTATATTATACAAACAACGAAATAATAATGTGAAACATTTATTAGCAGGTAGATACGAACAAAATGAATTAATTCAATATTTTAGACAATAAATAAAGGTTGTTAAAAGCATTTTTATGATGATACAAGTTTTATACTCGGTTCGGCCAATATTTCAAGTGTGTAGTGTAAAGCTGCGCTTGCGACGCTCCATCGCGTCGCGCCACAAAAATGATAAGTCATAAAAACAACGTCACAGAAAACGATCGGAATATTAATTCATGTCGTAAAATATTTATTGCTTATAAATCCTTGAGCCTTTACCTACGCTTCTCGTCATAAAAAGATTATTTATGCTCGACAAAGTAACATTTTTCGTATGTTACCGAAAGTGACCAGGGGTCTTATCAATAAAATATAGGTTATTTACGACGGCGCCGAGGTTAAAAGTTTAAAACCACACAAAGGCACCTTGCGTACCTCCTTTGGCTTAATTAAGTTCTTGTGATAAATATACTCTTGAGAACGTATCTATGATTTACATTTGGAGTGACCAAGAAGCCCAGATAACTTCCAACGAAACGTAATAAATATACGAGATACACATACCTTTCATATATAAATAAATTAATTCGCTTTTGCTCTATATTTTGTTCATGTCAACGTTCTCGAACTGATGAGGCTAGACAAAGAAGCTGTTAATTTCATCGAACCAATAAAATAAGTAGATAGGTACTCTTCTTTCAAAGAATGCCACCACCCTATATCTTCTCATGGGTGTCGTAAAAGGCGACTAAGGGATTCATCAGAGGATGGGCAGCAGCGCCCTCTGAGTATTTAACCATCCAACTGCGATCGCCAACCCGCCTGCCAAGCGTGGCGATTATGGCATATCCCCCCAACATTTGCTTTGGGGAGGCCTATGTCCAGCAGTGGACGTCTTAAGGCTGAAATGATGATGACTCTTCTTTCAGTACATTGTACTTTATTCAATTCTTCTTCTCTTCTTGCATCTCTTCTTCTTTCTTCTTTTCTTCTTTTTTCTTTTTCTTTTCTTCTTCTTGGGATGCATTAAAAGAGCCTCCACGAGTGACGATATTTAATTGATCGTCCGGCACACCCTGGGCAGTCAGCCCCGCTACCAACCTGCTGACTGGCTAATCTTTTCCCCACGGCATGAGCTGTTATTATTATGTAGCTCATGTCGACACGATAGAAGAAGATTACACCTCTGCCTACCCCTTCGGGGAAATACAGGCGTGATGTTATGTAGTTGTTGTTACAAATACATACGTTTTACCTAAATATAGTCCATGAGCAGCTTTTGTCAATCGGTTCTATCTATCCTTGTTACGTTTCCAGTTATCGCCTGTCACACGATTTTCCGAGTAAAATGATACAGTATGACAATATCAACCATTAAATACCTAACAATTCCTATTGGTCACTAAATTACTGATGTTACTCCCAGTATGACCACTCCTTACTCTGACTCATAATACTTTATAGTACCGATGACAGATTGACATTGGGTATTAGCGTACAATACAATAAATTATCATTATACTTAATTGACAATTTAGCAAAACAAGTTTTCCATGGGACCATATTTTGATAAGAAATAATATTGAACTGTATGGTCCGAATATTAAAAGGAAAAGTACTATCAAATTACAGGATTTGCAACTTTATTAAAAATAACTATTTGATAGCTTAATTATAGCTTCGAGTCCTGATTTTACAGAACGAAATCCTGAAATATAGCTAATAAGAAAAATAGTTGAAATACTATTAAACACATCATATCTTCACAGTTATTGATAAAATGCACAATCAACATCATATGGATAATATACCCAGATAAGATCTAAATTGTACCAAACACTTACCTACCGCAAATAAACGAATTCAATTCAAAATATTCCTATTTATTTCCGTCAAAACCTAAGCAGTCGGAGAAAATTATAAACACTTCTAAACACCTTGCTTAATCCACTGAATCAGAAAACAAATGATGCACATTTTAGCGCCGCGTCTCTTGCAAATTTCTTGGGTTTAAAAAACAAACAGCAGTTAAAATATTAAAACATTAACGCCAAACCATCTGTAGTTGTCAGAAACTTAACCGTGAGGACCGGGAAGGTCTACTTAACATTTAATTTATTTATACTTTAAAAGAAAATTAGGCTTCCAAATCGATTATTTAATCATTAGAATGTGTATAGGAATGTACGAGAAAAAATGCGTTTAAATGGCTGCTTTTGAAACTGTGTGTATATGTTGATATGCCGTAAGATTGAGCTAGAGGGAACTGGTTAGTGTGATGGTAGTGAGAGGCAAGCCAGCAACCTGTCACGTCCTACGCAGTCGCGAATGCCTCGGTTATTGCCGTATGTCGCGACTCGGGAGGTTCTCGCGATACCAACGCACTTGTTCCAACAACAAGTTAAACGGCAACTGACAATGTGCTTACAAATCTAAGCATGCGTTTGCAGTCGTGATATTATTCAGAAACTCCGTTCTAATACAAATACAAATACAAATCATTTATTCTGCAAATTGGATGTTAAAAATCACTTTTACAAGTCGGTTAATTATAAAAACTAGATGACATCGGCATTTCCTATATGACTACCTCTGAGAAGAAATACCGAAACAAACTCAGGGATCATAGTCTCTTTTAAAGTCCAGACAACAAGACAAGACAAGTTTGTTGTGTTATATAATAAATATGCATGGTTAAATGTATATAAACCAAATTGTCAAATTAAAGTATATAAATAAAATGTCACAACGGTGTATAAATCATAACTAAAGCTGTAAAGGAAGTTTTTTTTCTCTTTTCTGTTTTAAGATGTCGCTTGACTTCTTCTTCTTCTATCGTGTCGACATGAGCTACATAATTATAATAGCTCATGCCGTGGGGAAAAGATTAGCCAGTCAGCAGGTTGGTAGCGAGGCTGACCCTGTGCTTGACGTCACCCAAAGACGAAAGTGGAAGTTAAATTCGATACCACGAGCAGTGTTCACGGTAGCTTAGTGGAGTTCGTGGCTAAAGCACTGGCGTACTGAGCTAGGAGTCGCAGGTTCGAAGCCTGCACGTGAGCTATTTTTTCTTTCCACAATTTATATCTTAAGATCAAAGTGGGCCTACCCTCCCAACAAAACGCGAAGCAAATAAAAATATAATAAAGGTACCTATAATACCTACCTAGCGTAGCGTTGAAAGGTTTGAAAACCAAAATGACGTGGTTGCACTCTCATTCTAAAATGATAGATACCAAATCGGTTCGGACCTTGACCGATTTTTTTATTTGGTCACATATCGACCCTGTTATGTTATTCTGGGTTGCACTTGATGAGGACCAAAGCGAACCCGGGACAAAAATTCTATAAATATGACACGGAAATTAAGAACGTATTATTTAATTTACCAAGTAAAAGTGAGATAACACTACGTATCGTACGCACCAGCGATCCGCGACCAGAAATAAGTCACCATAGTCATTATTTTGTATACCATTGTTTGTATTATTGCGTTTGTGGTGAGAAATAAACATTATTATTATTCCCTTCATTTAATTGATAGGTAGGTAATATATATTTTTAAATACATAACGTAGCATCGGGTACGAATAAACTTTTCAATTGAATTCTCCAAGGAGATTGATAAAAAATCTAGTCAGAAAGTTATAATATGAGCTTGAATAAATATTCATTTCTTCTTCAAAGTCTTATTAAAACTAACATTGAACCGAACTTTCATATAAATATTCAAATGAAACATTTAGGTTTCAATTTGAATCCAGGGTGCAGATCTCTTCGTCCAGGGTTAGTGATTTTAAAGATGGCGGCCCTAGGCGTTAACCGCAAGTGGCTGAACCAACAGCTTACAAGCACATTTAAAATTACAATAAGTGTCGGGGACACTGCACCGACGAAAGTTCACGCGCCAAACTATTTATCGATTATTCCAATTTTCTTGTAATACACGTAGAACACTCGTACCCAGTTTATTGACTCGAATAACGCCACTAAAGAACTAATGCTTCTTGGTTATAAATAAAAACACCCATATTTCATATACCCTTTTGTATTTATGAACATAAAACAGAATTTATATCCGATGCCCACTGTTAACTTTAAGTTTTGATAATATTTTAAGTTATATCGTATAAATGCGACAATTGAATAAGCGATATATATTTTTCTATAAAATATAATAAAATTTATACCTAAAAATTATTACGATAGCTTTTCTGATAGAAAAAATTGATTAGTACGAAAATCGTTAAGAAATTCAAAATAAAATACAAGATGTTGATCTGTAGATAACCGTGCCATATTTCTAGAGCAAATAATAAAAAATGTGCTAAACCATCTGAAAATACTGAACTAATTCTACGGTTGATCAATAACGAAAGTTACACTTAGAAACATAGCGAGGGTTTGAGAATAAATTTCGAACGAATTTGAAAATAAGTCACCGGCGGCATTGTCAAAGGGCGGAAAAGTCTGCCATTTTTTTGGTGGTTTCGCACGATTCGTTTTGAGTAGCGCGCGGCACACGAGCCGAATTTGTTTGTTTAAAAAAAGGTATTTAAATACAATAAAATAAAAATTGGCACGGATACATATCAACATGTTATATATGTTTTTCACAATAAATTCCTTATTCTATCTAGGGACTCCGTAGCTCTTCTGTAATATCTGACTGGCAAACTCACCGTCTGAATCCGCAGTGAAATTTTTTTTTATTTCGTATTGTTTTACTACTTTTCACTGCAGTGTCTGATCTCACGATCTGATCACTGGCAAACTCACGCAAATCGTAGCGATTGTAAGATCATTGGCTACGGTTTGATCAGTGATTAAATAAATCCATATCCCCGGCATTAGAACAGCTTAATAAATTCAGTAGCAATTTAACGATTTATAACCACTAAACTAATGTAAGTACAGGCAAAGTTATTAACCGACAAAACAGAAATAAAGACCCAGATGCTAAGAATGCAGTCATAATATGATTGCATTATACGTACAGGCTATTCTTATTTCGATGACGGCGAATTCAATAAAAGGAATTATTGGTATAATTATGTATATACCTAAATACTATAAAACCGGTTTTAATATATTAATTTAATTTGGCTTATGTACCTTTTGTTCATAGTTTCTTGTTTATTCAATAATTATAAAGCTTTTCAAGTTTTTGTTGACTACGGGTTAAAATATAAAAATCGATATCTAATATTGAATAATGCGCACACACAGACCAGTAAGCCTCTAGACGCCAATTAGCCGGATACCCCCGGTCACAAAGCATATGCAGTAGCACTGCATATCTTACGCCCAGCCACCAATCGGGACGTCACTCTGTCGGCGAGCGGCACCAATCATATCACCGAACATTTGAGCCGACCAATCATAACGCGCCGTCCGCCCCCCGGTCGCCGCCAATATTTTACGACTGTGTTCTCATGCAAAACTTTGTTTATGCGGCGTCTTGAGGCTTACAGGTCTGTGTGCGCACAAGACCTACTCGTAAGACTATTTAAAAATCCTCATGAACTACAAATGCAGTCATATATTGTAGAGCGCATTATACGTATTTGATAACGACCAAAGGAATTATTGGTATCAATTAATTATGTATCTACCTAAATACTCCACAACCGGGTGTTATTATGTACCTACCTATTTTGTACAGTTTCTTGTTCATTCAATAATATCATGTTATCAAGAATATTCTAATGATTATTACGAAATTAACTGGTTTTTTTAACGAAAGACTGGCATCTTTTTCGGGTTTTTAATCTCCTAGGTTAGAACAGTTAAGCTCACATCGATGGTAACTGAAACTAGTATAAACTGAGCCTGTCTTTTATCAAATAATCATGGCGAGATCCATACACTGATTTGTATTAAAAAAAATTAGTTAAAAACTAATAAAAAAGTTCTTTGGGAAGTTTGAGAAGTGAGTGTGTCATTGAAGAGTTCCTCTATCCACCTCCTGGCACCATCATCAGATCAGCTGCATGGTACCAAATTATTGTATTGTCATCCGGATTACATATATGCAGTTGCAAAGTTTCAAATCGATACGAAATTTGAAGTAGGTTTAGTAGTAGTAGAGCTCCTTGCGAAAGAGCTCGTCCGGGGAAGTACTACCACCGTGCCTACTTCTCCACCAAATAGTGATGCTTGCATTGCTGTGTTTCGGTCTGAAGGGTACGGGTGCCGGTGAAATTACAATCACATGAGACTTTCCATCTTCATGTCTCAGTTTGGCGAACCGACTTGCGGTACCATTTAGGCAAAAGCCTAGGTGGTATTGCAGTTGTTATGAGCAAAGGTAACCGCTTAACATCAGGTGGGCCTTTAGCCCGTTTCGCCATCCTATACTATAAAAAAAAAAAAACTTTAAATCGACTTCCAAGATTTGTTTACATGGTTAGTTAGTTACAAGTGAAGCTAATATAAGTGTGTTAAAAAAGAGATTTATAAAGAAGTTGGAATAGTTTTACTACAGATCCATGGTCCCTAAAAAATAACTTTCGGCATTTATAATATTTTCTAAACCCCGAAAAAAAAGAATCCCTTGTTATGATTGAGCTAATTTCTGAACGTGACTAAATAGACCTCGGGACAATAACTTATTAAATTGTAAAAGGAAAAGTTCGTTCACGAGCAGGATTCTAACCTACGACTCCTGTATCGCGATTCAGAACCACACGATAAACAGTTGTCGACCGGTTCGGTTTGTTATCTCGTTTCGTCTTATGATTCACGCAACGAGAGAAAAAGATATGACAAACCGTTCTGAATGAATCGGGGGGCAGGTTCAGTACATCAGTGCTATAACCGCTAAGATACCGTGAACTCTGTTCATGGTATCAAATGTAACTTCCACTTACGTCTTTGGGTGACGACAGCAACATCCCGTTGAGAAACAGACCCATAGTATTCCTTAACTAACCCGATTAACTTACAAGTCAATTCCAAGTCTTATATAGAGGGGGTCGTGGCGATATAGCAACCGCGCGATTGTACGATCTGCGAGGTCAAGCTACACTTGCCACGGTCCGTCCGTGGATGGGTGACCACATCGTTACATATCGAGACGAGACCCCTCTGTGCCTCGGACAGCACGTTAAGCTGTCGGTCCCGGTTGTCTTACGAATATCTATGACAGTCGTTACGGGTAGTCAGAAACCTGAAAGTCTGACAACTGGTCTAACTTCCGAACGAATGTCGGTATTACTCAGTAACTGGGGGTCTGATGGCAGTCGCTCCGTGTAAAATACTGATGTTCAGCCGCATCTGGTTAGACTGGAAGCCGACCCCAACATGATTGGGAAAAGACGAGGAGGATGATAGTGCCTACCCTTTCTGATTTTTCATTCTACAATTTATATCTTTTACATTTCGCCCCGCATGCGTAAACGCGTTAAAATAATAAATGTAGAGTTCTAGAAGATTAATAGTAAAACTATTCCAACTTTTCATAAATAAAAATTAAGATTTTAATCTTTATTTTTGTACAAATTTCGCCATGATTCTTTACATACAAAGCCAGTTGTTTTAAATAATGGTTTCGTTACCTCTGATATGCAGTTAACAGTACGTAACGTTTCCTCATCATCATCATTTCAGCCGAAAGACGTCCACTGCTGCACATAGGCCTCCCCCAAGAATCGCCACAAACGAAATGCGATCGAATATGATAACAATAATCATTTACGAACCTAAATGAAGAAGTTAAAATTACAAAGATTTTAAAGTTTTAGCTAACTATGGGTTAAAATAAAAATCGATGATAGGATCAAATAGCTTGTATGCACGAGACCTAAGTATATTAAAAATTCCGCATGAACTACAAAAAAATGAAAACACAAAATGAATTTATGAATATTTGAGTAAAATGACATTTTATATAATGCTTCCCGTTTTAGAAGGTAAATAAGAATATTATCAGTGAATATGAATTACCTATTTAAATAATATCTAATGGACTGCAGTGGCGTCATATTTTAATATAAATCACCGTCTATTGTATTAATATACTTACTTAATAGATCCTTATTAGTTTAACTTATTAATGCCGATATTTACTTAATTTATAATGTATATTAACTTAATTTATAATATAGGTATATTAACTTAATTTATAATATTTATTAATTTAATTTCAAAATCACTATCGTTTTGAATTGTTAAGGCGAGTTCATAATGAACGATTACAAATACGAATGTAGAATTTACATTCGTATTATAGAGCTTTTTGCTATCAATGAAATTCGTTGGGTACTTCGGAAATAGTAGGAATTTCTAAACGCGGAAAACGTGAAAATTAAACATATTAACGTCCTACTACATTTTTTAACCGACGAAAAAAAAGGAGGAGGTTCTCAATTCGACGCGCTTTTTACAAAGTAGTCCGATTTTGATGATTTTTTTTTTAATGGATAGGGTATATCTCGAAGTCAGTCCCATTTAAATTACAAAATCAAAATCCACTCCTAAGGGTAGGAAAACAGGGAATGAGTGCTTGTTCACCCACTGAATTCTTACCTGTTAATCGATTATGTTGAAACTTGGCACACATAAATGTAGTTCTAGACACTACAACGTAATGGAGACTTGCGATTTTAGCCACAAATAAATTAAAAATTAAACTTTTTAACGAAAAATTTAACCGACGAAAACAGAAACTGAAAAGCGAAAACTAAAATGAAGCTTTTAGTCTTTTCCTATCTAATAACTAATTATGAGTCTGCGCCAAACAAACAATCAACGAAGATCATTAAATTACTTTAAATAAATAATAAAAACAACATAACATCAAATACAACGTGAAATTTTCAACGATAAACAATAACTTTTCAAAAATGCGTTCTCCGCTCGGCCACTTGCAACTTGCACGTACTTTGCTGGTTTGTTTGGCGCCGACTCATAATAAGTTGTTTACATTAGTTTATTTAGGAAAAGAATAAAAGCTTAATTTTATTTTTCGCTTTTCAGTTTCTGTTTTCGTCGGTTCAATTTTTTGTTAAAAAGTATTTTTAAGTTTTGTTTTCGTTAAATGTGAATTAGTTTGATAACTACCTATAAAAACTCTACTTACCGATATATTTCGAGTTAAAAGCTGTTCCATTTGTCATTGTTCATCATTATTATTGCCAGAATTGTCTTCTTAGGAAAAAGGTTAAAAAGTATCTCGTTATTTTGTGTATTATTTTCTTGAATATAGTTTGATCAAAATCGTTAATTATTTGACTGGCTATCCCCGCCTTGATAGTAGCTCCCCTCTGTAGTTTTAATTATAACTGTTGGTATCTATGTGTTATGTTCATGTGCCCTACACTTATTTTTTTTCATAATTTCCAATTATGTAAACGAATGTCCACTGAAAACGTTTTCTTTTGTAGGCATGGTTCCCACTTCAATAGTGCCTATAGTCGACTGCACGTCTGTGGTTACACTTTAATTAGAAAACCATCCTTACTGCTTTCGAAATTAAGACGCTGTCGATGTCAAAATGTTACCAATGACGTGTGGTCGACCGTACCAACTAGTGTTTTGAAGTACCTAGGTACCTAGAATGTTGATAGTAGTGTCGATTCTCTTGTTCACGAACTAAACTTATTTCAAACTTTCGCTCTCTTTTACTAATAGTAGATACAAGAAAAGGATGGCAACACTTTTAGAACTATCAAATTAGTTTACGTGTTACATTTCTTTGTATTTTAGTGGGCACGTTCCGAGATCACGACTAAACTTGTATGGAAATCTAAATTCCGACAAATATGACAGCTCTAAAATTGTTGCCATCCCTTTCTTGTATCTACTATTCGTAAAAGAAAGCGATACTTAGTTTAAAATAACTTTAGTTCGTGAACAAGAGAATTGACACCAGTAATAGTGTTGATTCTCTTGTTAAAAAAACTAAATTTATTTCAACTGTCGCTCTCTTATACTAATATTAGATACAAGAAAAGGATAGCAACAGTTTTAGTGCTGTCAAATTAATCGGAATATTTTTTTCCATACAAGTTTAGTCGTGATTCCGGAACGTGCCGACTAAAATACAAAGAAATGTAACACGTAAACTAATTAGACAGCACTAATATTGTTGCCATCCCTTTCTCGTATCTTCTATTAGTAAAAGAGAGCGATAGTTTAAAATAAGTTTAGTTCGCGAACAAAAGAATCGACACCAATGTAAAATTTTCAAAGCCGAATAGCCCCCTAGTTTACATAATTGGAAATTCGGAAAAACAAAACTAGTGTGTATACCTATAACTGTGTGTAATTTGTCCCACGGTGCTGTGTGCGTGTGGTGCGTGTGTAACGCCTGTGTATTTGTGGTTCCAGAGCAGTGGCGGCGGTTGCCGGTGCGGTAGGCGCGCGCGCGCACCCCGCCCCCCGCACGCCACTGCTTTGGACCTGTGGAACGCCTTCGTTTACCCGGTATGCGAGAGTGACGCCTGGCCGAGGAGCGACCAACTATCACGAGCGTTTTTCGTTTGCTTCCATACCTTTGCATGATTTTTCTCCCAGTCAAAATATTAACTAAATCTAAAATCCAACGTTTAAGCGCTCCTGATACAAAGTCAGTTCTTTTGTTCAGTTATTTTATTTTTCATAATAAGACTAACTATAAACTCGTGTGCCTACCTTCCTATTTTTTTATGCTTTTGACATTGAGATTATACTTACCATACCTACCTATTTAATTTATAATAAATAAGTTACGCAACGCTTCAACAAGAATAATTAGATAACAAACACATTAAATCGATTTTTTGTTGAGCTTAGCAATGGTAGGAACACTTACAAAATTGCTGAGACTATTAAAAGTCGGAGTTAAAATTGTATTTACTACGCTTACACACTTTAATGCCTTGTATAGATGCGTGTAAGGCTTAATTATAATATTTTTATCGTCTACAGGGCAACATGAAACAGCACATGCTAACACATAAGATCCGCGACGTGCCTCCCGGCTTCGACAAGAGTTCAGGCGGAACCGATGATGGCCGAGACCCGAGCCCCGACCGACGCTCGTCACCCGATAAACTCGACCTCAAGCGATCGCCGCCTGCGCACCCCCCGCCGCAAATGACGCACCCCCCACCTATCGATATGCCACCATTGCCAAAACGGCCCAGTGGTAAGTTGTAAAAACTGACAAACTAGGTAACTCAAAAGTGATTTATAAAAACACAAAACTGTCCAAGTCTCATTTTCCATCATATCGACAACTGCACCTCTATTCCTTCCTCCATAAACCGCTACTGTCGTTGGAGATATTGAGTCATGTTTGTTCTTTGAATTCTCTCTAAGTTACTTTTCAAATGAACCGAATTTTCGGGTGCTTGTATTGACTGCCTTATCAATTTAAATGGGCTGAGAATTATTCAACATCCAGAATAATTGAAGCACTAGATCCAATCCAAATGTCATTGTCCGTTTGTCTCCAGTACCCAGCGGGCCGACACACCCGCCGCCGCCGGTGTCGTCCAAGCACCTTTGCGGGGTGTGCCGCAAGAACTTCTCCTCGTCGTCCGCGCTACAGATCCATATGCGAACGCACACCGGGGACAAGCCCTTCCGATGCGCCGTGTGCCAGAAAGCCTTTACAACGAAGGGTAACCTCAAGGTAAGTTTCATGAATATTGTTCAACCAGTTTATTCATTCCCGATTCTCAAGCCCTATTAAGGTCCTTACCTTGAGGAATTTCAATTCAAATCCACCTTTGGCTTGAAATGCTTGACAATAGCATCACCAAAGCTTTCTTTCAATACAATTTGAACAATATCAACCCTGGTGTATACGCAGTACACGGTGTACACCTGGTATTGTGCTTTGATAAACTGTGAGTTACAGAAGATCCATTTCAAATTAAACCGATTCTTCAGTCAGCACTAACCTCTAAAGTGCGCTCGGTCGAAACGTCAGATTGACGTCAAGTGTCACTTGACCTTGGGCGTGGCCACGCCCCTTTCAATTTACTAACGTTTAAAGTACGATTTCTCGCTATTTTTCTATGAAACCTATATAAAACTGTTATTCATTCAATATCTCTATAGTATTTCCTATCTGTTTTTATAACTTTGATATAATTAAAGAAAAATACAAAAAGAAAAACAACTTCCACAATTTTCCGAGGTACGTGGCAAGCAACCGCGTTCGGAGTTGTGCCGCCAGGCAGCAGAGGGGGAGCACAATAGGGCTAGGATTATATCTTAACCTGTATCAATATCTTTAGACAAAAGCCTCCAGTTACATATGTTCTGTGTTGTTCCCAGGTGCATATGGGTACCCACATGTGGAGTGGCGGCGCCTCCCGGCGTGGGCGGCGCATGTCGCTGGAGCTGCCGCCGCGGCCGCTGCACGAGCCGCACGACCTGCTGCGGCGCCCCGACCTCTTCTACCCGTACCTGCCCGCGCCCTTCCTCAACGGCATGCAGCAGAAGGTGAGCAACGCCAAAAGAATATGTTTTTTTTTTATGTTCTACATTCTACAACAGTTTTTTCTTTCTTATACTATGGGTACGGGACTTTTCGCGCAAATATTAATCATAACAAACAATCTGAGTCTGACTAATCTCGACGTTTCGGCCAAGTTTCATTGGCCGTGGTCACGAGAAGACTGAAGTATGCGGGTGTCATCGTCTACAACGGCGGGTGTTATCTTGACGTACCCGCGGTTGGTTTTTCGCAACGTAACTGTTTGCAACACGATATTATGCTGAATCACGACACACAATGCTGACAGTTTCAGCGGACATAAGTACATGTACAGCATATCGTGTTGCGGACAGTTACGTTGCGAAAAAACAACCGTAAAAAGGTCGCGAAAACATCCACCGCTCAAGACGATGTCACCCGCATACTTCAGTCTTCTCGTGACCACGGCCAATAAACCTTGGTCAAAACGTCGAGTTTAGTCAGATTGTTTGTTTGGATTAATATGTGCGCGAGAACTCCCGTAATTTTAATATAAGTTAAATTCGCGACAGTTTACAAACTTCTATTGAATAATAATATTAGTAAATTTTATGAAAGTGCACCACATACTGCCCCCATCTATTTTTCACGTCTTCCTTGTCCATCCAAAGGTTGTCTGGAAGATATCGCTATTAGCGATAAGACCGCCAATTTACCCTTATTTTACATGTTAGTCCTAAGTTTAATAATGTTATTGGTGTACAATAAAGAATATTCTATCTATCTATCTAATGGTTTCTTTTTTTGTTAACAGCTGAATGAAATATCAGTAATACAACAGAGCGCGGGCCAGAACGGCGTAGCCGGAAAATTCCCAGGACTTCTCGGTTTTGGAGCATTTGGGGGCATACGGCCAGGCGCTGCGTCGCCACTGGAACGACCACCTTCACTAGAAGGGGGCGATGAGAGACAAGCCGCCATGCGCGAACTAGCGGAACGCGGGCGCGAGCTGGCTGAGCGAAGCCGGCAGATGCGCGAGGAGAACGAGTACCGGTCGCCGGCGCCGCACGGTGCGCATGCGCCCCCAGCGGCACAGGCCTCTCCCCCCGCGCCGCACCTCCCACACCCGCTGGCGCCGCTACCACCGCCCGCGCGCACCGAGGGCCTCACCGTCTAAGCCAGCCGGCAGGCAGCAGCGCCCCAGTACATTCCAGAGGCCGGACGGTTACCCGATCCGGCCACGGCGACATCATGTCTATATTGTACAAAGAGTTAGTCTAGTGAGAACGCGGACCGATAGTTCGCGTGCAGGCGAGCGCCTACTGTAGCGTAATTATGTGCGAGGTGTAGCGCTATGTACCGTTGTTATTCCACGTGTTATTACGCCTAGTATTACTGTAAGTAACTTATTATGCACGAGTACGGGCCTGGGGCAATCGGGGGCTCGAAGAGAGCTCCACGTTTATGTCATTACTCTGTGATAGTGCACATTTAAGGCTGTGTCTGACGTACCGGGAACGTTCGGTGGAAACGATGTCGTCTTTGATGCAGCCGAATGTGCTATGACATCAAAAATAAATAAATTATCCCAAAAATTAAATAATTTTCATAAAACTATATCTTTTTAAATTAAATGTACATAATTTGTAAAATAGTGTAATGAACGAGTAGATATAAACTTGAATTTAATAAAATATTATATATATTGTACGACTACAACTGGAGTGCAATATGCATGATTTTGTCTTTGCCACATTCCAAATGATTGATGTTACTGAGAAAACGGATTTGTAATGATGACTAACAGTTTCTTTTGATAAAATAACATTTATGTCTGTCTGTGGAATTTTTTGAAATGTATATACTTATTACCTATTCCGTAGGTACGATTATACCGCACGTTGTATGAAAATACCGAAAAATTAATTCTTGGTAATTCTATTACCTATGCATCTATTGTCTTTAAGTATTCAATATTGTATTACAATACATTTAATTGTAACAGAGGTTAATGACATATTCATATCATGTAAATTAAAAGTATTTGCATTTGAGGTCTATAGTTATAAGTATTTAGAGTCATAGCTATTATATTGCTTTAGAATACTTCAACATATCTTTGTAAAAATGTGAGCGACTGGTGTTTTGAGGAGACGTTGACTAGGTACTTAACGGTTATATACTAATGTAGTATCACCGGCACTGTACGCAGACTGACCACGACTATGTACACACATTAATATTACATTTCTTTCCAAATATGCATTTTCTCAATGCTTGTTAGTAGACGCCGTAGTCCAGTTACTAATAAATTTAATTATTTTTTAAAGAATTATCTATGTATTTTATACTTTCGACACTAGTTATCTGTGTATAAATGTCCTACTAAATTATTTATAAATTATAAATCATGCATACACTCTTAGTATTAAATGAATGCTTGCGGGGCGTTAGGCCTCGCGTGCCAGTTTAGTTGTCTAGAATAAATTCTCATAGCACCTACGAGCTAATTATTATATCAAGTTGCAAATAGATCTTAGAGAGTAGTATTAGTCATGAATATGATGTGTCATGTCATGTCAGTATAAATAATCATTGTAAATTATTAAATGTTTATGTAAATGTCCAAAAAGTATTCAAATTATTTAAAAAAAAAACAATTATTATACTACTAATTATTTTCTTTTTTGTTCTTCCTTTACCTTCACCTTCCTTTTTAGTTATTATTTTTAATCAAGTAAATTTTATTGTTTCTGATTGAGTGGTTACAGTTGTTATACATACATGATAGTATCCATGGTATAATGTGATGTTTCACCAGGTATCCTCTTCCCGCGATGACAGCGTGATGCCTCCAAGCTACGTCACGATCAGTGTTGCCATTGATTGATATCTTCAATATATTATTGGAGATTTTTGTTCATAATGAATATAAAATAAATTCCTAACTAGCTTAACTATTTGTTATCTCGTGTTATTCATCTAATTAGTTATTAAAGGAAACTGTATAAAATTACTAGTTCAAAAGTTATTCTTTATAGTAGCAAGTAAATGAAAAAATGCATTTTGCTCGGGTAATTGATTTTCACAAAGTGGCAGCACATCAAACTGAAAAGTGTCACGCTAACAGCCCGCTATTGGCTCCACGGCCGATGACGTAGTACGGAGGCAATCACGTGACCTAGCTGTCAAGGGAAGAGACTACCTGGTGAAACATCTTATTATATGGTATGGTATATATGATGGTATCAAGCTGCTTTCACTGGAATTAAGAATGTGGCAAACAAGAACTTATTTATTTAGTTAAGAAACAAGAACTTTTTTCTTAACTAAATAAACAATTACTTATAAGAGCGCTTTTATCCGCAGACACGACCGAACAAAGAGTTAAATGCAGGGTCACCAGATTGAAAAAAATACTTCATCTACATCTGGTGATCCTGTATACACACTGTTCGACTGTACTCCGGACAAACTCGTCGCAAATCTATTGATCTTGGACCCCATCATGGGACGATTGTTATCACTATGTTATCTACAATCAATGCGAGCGCTTATCAAATCTAGATTTCACCGAATTTTGGTTCTAGAACCGACCGACACTTTTATTAAAGCCAGAAGAAACCGATTTTACTAAGTTCGTAAAATATAGCTCGAGTGACGTAATGTCTAATACGTACAGTTTTAACGTATTTTGCCGTTTTGATAATATTGACGATTCTGTTGTTCACGAACCAAACTTATTTTAATCTATCGCTGTTTTTTACTAATAGTAGAAACAAGAAAGTGATGGCAACAATTTTAGTGCTGTCAAATTAGTTTAGGTGTTGCTATTCTTTGTATTTTAGTGGGCACGTTCCGAGATCACGACTAAACTTGTATGGGAATTTTAATTCTGACTAATTTGACAGCCTTAAAATTGTTGCTATTCCTTTCTTGCATCTCCTATTAGTAAAAGATAGCGATAGTTTACAATAAGTTTAGTTACCACCATTATAACCTGTACATGACTGTATTACCATCATTTTGACATGATTGTTTAGCTGACCAATATTAAAACAAATTCAGGTAGATTTCGTAAAAGTAAAACCATAATATGTTCTATTACAGACAGAACTAATATACCAATTACTACGCATATATTTTTTTTTTTTTTTTTACGCATATATGGCTGTAAAGTCAAAGTCAAAAAGCAATTTATTTAAAAAATTCTTTGAATAGAATAACAAGAAATATGCCTAAATAATACATCTACGGATAACTAACAGGTCTAATAAAACAAACTACAATAATTACTTAAAACATTATATTAGAATATTACCAAGCACACATGAGAGTTTAGAAGTTGATGACGCTGGCTAGTTTCTTGACGCGGTTGAGCAGTAAGTCTCCTTCGCGTATGGTCGCCTGGTACAGCTGGGAGCGGTCGGCGTCGGCGCCGCGACCCGCGCCGGTTACGACGCAACCTGCGACCGCGTCGATACGGCATTTAAGACGACCCGCTGCTGTGAAGCTGCGTAGTAGAAAAGAAAGGTGTTAGAAAGAGATGGATTTTGTACCCTGTTGTGCATAAAGAATTAAATAATAATAATAAAGAGATGGATTTCAAGGTCCCGTAACCAAAGGGTGCCAACTGACAGGGTTCAGTTGGCATCAAATATGCTTAAGCCGTCCATCCGTCCGTCCATCCTTCCATTTTTTTTAACACGCTTTTATTAGGTCGACCTGTATGTAACTAACTATGTAATGGAATCTAAGGTAACTAATTTAACCATCTTCCAAGGGTCGTAGCGTAATGAAAATTGGCAGCTGTATGTAGTTCTGATGACAATACAATAATATGGTACTGTCGAACTGATCTGATGATGGAGCCGGAAGATATGAACTGGAACTTCATGATGGAAAATCGTATCATAGCTGTTTTGGATTTCTTAGAAAAGTCTTGTAATGAACTTTGACCACGATTAGGTTTCAAGGTTATAAGTGTGTATTTCTAGTGTTTTTTAAACTTCATGCAACGTTATATACCAGGCCCCTCAGAAAGTATTGCGAAAAAAAGTTTTTATATATGGGAGACTGGCCAGTTATAATGTTTTTCGAAAATATGATTATTTATAAGTAAAAATAAGTAAGTTCCAATTTCAAAATTTCCCTCCACATTTTTTGCGAGTTAATTCAAAGTATTGTGTCTCACTGAAATATGGATCTGCGCCGGGAACATTTTAGAGCTATGATTTTATACGATTTCAAGTGTCGCCTGAAACCGGATGAATCGTACGATAGACTTCAAATGGCATTCATGGATGAAGGCCCTTCCAAGGCAACCGTGTATCGTTGGTTTGGTATAACGAATTCAAGCGCGGTCGACCAACTTTGGGGGATGACGAAAGAAGCGGTCGCCCTTTGACGGCTGTTACCGAAGAAAACGTGCTAGCAGTGAAAAATTTAATCCAAGACAATAGGCGAATTACATATCAGGAGATTCAACACATATTGAAGATTGGATCGGGAAGCGTTCACGAGATTCTACACAGCCATCTTCGCGTGAGGAGGATAGTATCACGCTGGGTGCCGCACAACCTCACCGATGCTCAGAAGCAGGCCCGGGTGGAATGGTGCCGTGATATGCTTAACAAATTTGAAGCAGGCTCGTCTCGGCGTGTTTACGACATCGTTACAGGTGATGAGTCCTGGATTTATCAATACGACCCAGAAACCAAGCGCCAGTCGACTGTTTGGGTGTTTCAAAATGAGCCAACGCCTACCAAAGTGAAGCGATCTAGAAGCGGGGGTAAGATTTTGATCGCTAGCTTTTTTAATTTGACTGGCCACTTGGTATCAATTCCCTTACGGGATCAAAGAAGCATTAATGCCGAATGGTATACTACCAAATGTTTGCCAGAAGTTTTCTCTGTTATAAGCAACAAGCGACCAAACACAGGGCTCCGCGGGCTACTGCTGCACCACGACAATGCACCTGCGCACACCGCACTCAAAACGAGGGACTTCCTGGACAGCACGCCAGTCAAACTCCTGGGTCACCCTCCTTACAGCCCTGATCTAGCACCGTGTGACTTCTTTTTATTCCCAAAAATAAAAAATCGTCATCATTTTTAAGCGTCAAACTTGGTTTGATTATGGTGCATACTCTATAGTTAATCAAAAAATAATAAAGACTGGTAATTCTCGTGGTACGAAAGAAAACACGTTTCAAAGGAGTGGTTGTGCACTCTACCAGATCCGAATTTCATAGATTTCCCACTGAACTTTACTGGACAGTATTTTCTCGGATTCAGATCCGACGCAATGGGTAACCGGGTAAGGGTAATGCGTGAGTCCGAATCGCACATGGCCGGTTTTTTTTTAATTTTTAGTGACCCGTATCTTGGCCGTTCTCAGTGCGAGACACGTGTGTGTATAATTATGTACACAGAGCGAACTGACTTTTGCGCTAACTCTCACGATGCCCACGTTTTGATAACATAGATCATGAAGGTATATTCTGTTTTTTCTCTCTTGTCTTATTAGTAAACAATCTTGGCACGTCTCTTTATTCAAATAACTACTGATAAAATATAATTCCTAGTTCTGTATGTACATGTAATTAGGTAAAAAAATGTTATTTAGTGTGTGAAATTGTCAACATAATGTCTTTTGATAATTATTATTGACAAATTGCATTAAAAAGACAAGCCAAGATTGTTTACTAAATAATACAATTAAGAAAAAACAGTGATTAGACACTATTGGATCCAGGATTTATTATCACTTGAGAAGCTAATTTGATAAATAAAGAAGTTCTGATTACATTCTGACAGCTCCTCTGATGATGATGATGATGAGAGATCTTTTAATACAGTGCCTAGAGAATGAAAGACTTACTTGGAGATCTCTTCTTCAACAAAGTCCCGGGAGACGCCAAAGGTGTCAGCGATGTTGTCCAAACTCAATGAACGATACGCGCGTAGAAGCTGCACGTACGCCTTGATGCGAGCCTCGCGCACGTAATGCTGGTAGTGGGGACGGAATACTGGATCCACGCAGATCTGAGTCTCCACCTAAGGAAGCATGTATGAGAATGTAAACAAGTCATAAGGTTTCGTTAGTAGTTTTTATATATATCTGTAAAGACGCCTGTCATCTTAGTCTTCCAGCGACCACAACCACTGCAAAGCTTTCGAAACGTCAGGAAAACCAATTTAAATAATAAACGCGATGTAATCCGGTTAAACTTGTTTTATTATTATACTTGTTTTATAATGTGTAGTGATCGCGAAAACCTAAGAAATTATTATTAGAGCAAAATTATCAAGACAGTCCCAACAGATTCTGAGCAAATTTTTTACTCTGTAACGATAACTGATTTCTGAGCAATTATTTGTCAACAACTCAAGTATAATCTGGTGGTCTTCAAGACTCGAGTGAATAGGTTTTTGCTGGGCAAGCGTCTACCATCGTGAACCGCACCATCACTTAACATCAGGTGAGGTGGTGGCCAAAAAAAAACTCCTAATGTATCATGGCTGGCATCAGCGCACTTTTTAGGGTTCCGAAGTCCTACAAGGAACCCTTATAGTTTCGTCATGTCCGTCCGTCTGTCCGTCTGTCCGTCTGTCCGTCTGTCCGTCTGTCCGTCTGTCCGTCTGTCCGTCTGTCCGTCTGTCCGTCTGTCCGTCTGTCCGTCTGTCCGTCTGTCCGTCTGTCCTAATCCTTTACAGCTTAATAACTTCTACAGTTATAAATATAAGTAAATGAAATTTTGTTAAAAAATAGTCTGCATATAGATCTCAATTTTAAAAGAATAAAAAAATAGTTTTTACGTTCTTTAGGGGTGGCGCCCATAGATGTGAAATGAGGAAAAAATAATTTTTTTCGCTGCACCCCATCGTGTGGGGTATCATTGAATAGGTCTACTAAAATGAAGGTAATGTTTCATACACCACTTTTTTATCAGGTGTACCATCTGCGAAATATAGCCCGCCAAAGTGGCTAGCAATGTGTCCCCCCCCCTGCCATTTCTAAACTATGCAACGTAGAAACTTATAATCTTCCACATTGACAGACCTTTGTGAAAACTCTCTTTTAAAATTATTTCGAGTATAATGTGATTATAATTTTTTGAGTTATAGGCAGAAAACCGAAAAATACTTAAAACGTCCTAGTTCAAAGGTCATTTACCTTAGAGAAAAATTATCATGGCAAATTATGCTCCTTTAGCTACTTTCTATTTGAAAAAATCACAAAAAGTAACTTTGACATCAATCAGACTTCTTAAATTTGGCTTCTTGAATTTATCGCTAGATGGCGCTACTAACAACACGCTCTGAGTCGCGAATGCTGCCGATTATTGCAAAAACTAAAATAGCCATGATTAATATTCGATTTGATTCGTTTGTACACCTACTTAAGGAACCCTATAATACTGAGCATGGCCCGACATGCTCTTGGCCGGTTTTTTTCTATTTCAGTAACATTTGTTTTTAGCCTCTACACAGAAATTTTAGGGCGCTGTCCTGATTCAAGTCTAATATGCGACAATCGCGCTCTGAGGAATTGTTCGACCTTATACCAGCCGCTGACTTCCACCATCGTACCACCCGCCATAAATCTTAATTCCATCCTCACCATCTTGATGGTTGGCGATCGACTACAGTACGTGTCACACGCCATTTTTTGCCTCATACCAAAACCAACTTCCGTCAGCAGTTTTCCCGAACAAATTCGACATGGAAGCCTTCAAGAAAAGAGCATACGTCTTTTTACGCATCGGCGTCTACCCTGGTGTTGCGGATGTCCATGGGCGGCGGAGATTTGCTTACCATCAGGTGACCCGCATGCTCGTTTGCCCTCCTACGTTATAAAAAAAAACCGCAAGTTCGCGCGATTTTTTTCGCTTAGCCAACCGCCGCGCGAGGTGTTTCACAGTCCTCACTCAACTTAACGAATTCTTTGATCCTTCAGCTATCGTGTGGTGTAATTAAATTTTGGATAGATAAGTAGATGCAACACCAAACTGTATCCCTCGATTTTGCTAATTTGGAAGCAAATTTAAAGACGTATTCACGTCAAAATCAATAACCATAAACAACATACCCAAGCAAGACTCTTCAGGAAGTCAGCATAACGGCACTCATGCAGGGACTCAACAAGTTCCCTGAGCTCTGGGAACCTTGAGCGCAGAGCCTGTACAGCTGCTCCCTGGCGCCTCAAGGCTGACTGCAGAGCGTGTCGCTCTAAGGCTAGGGCACACGCTAGCACACAGTATTGGATGATTGTACCTGTGTACAATCAGAAATCTGTGTGAAACACCACTAAGGCTAAAATCGCTTGCACTCAATGTTCGATGGCAGCGACAGGTACATGTAATGTAGCAGGATTCGTTCAAGGGATATTATTGACAAAATGTACAACCGCGAAGTATCATGACAAGTATCATCATTGCATACGATATTTTACTGTCTCCCTAAGATACAGGATATCCTAGTTTAGGAGACAGGGTTTCACTAATTGCTCTTACCCTTTGACTGTTGTATCCTGATTTAAAAAAAACTATTGTTTGTATTGCAACTATTTCCATGTGTACCATGATAACTCAATGTACTACAAAAGGTTTTGAATGAATAAATAATTTTGATTGGCGATTTATTTACCATTATTATCTACTGTTCAACACAAACTAACGGCCAAAATTAATTTCCAATCTATCCACGATTTACCCTACTAGAGATAGGAATTTGACATAAGCTCCATACAAAATATGTCAAATTCCCATCTCTAGTAGGGTAAATCGAGGATAGATTGGATATTAATTTTGGCCGTAAGTGTTGTATTATGGGCTAGTATACTCGAAGTGTTTAGGTAATTAACTAAAGTAAACCAACCGAAAAACCGAACTAAAGAAAATCAATCAGTTTAGGTTAAAAAATCAAAATTCAGCCGTGGTTTTAGTTTCGGCAAAAAAGCCGACGCAACCTCAGCCTCGCCGAAATTCATGTATTCACGCATCACGTTCAGCTTACTTCGTTGGCGCGTATGGCTTCGCCAGTTGACCTTCAGTTTGCCCGCCACAGACGATTTGAGTAGTCTCTTCACGCGCATAAAAAAAACAATTTGTTTGTTTTTGATTTTATTTCCGTAATGTATGCATTTGATAATTAAATTCAAAATATTGAATTACTTATTACGGAAATAAAAACAAACAAATATATACTTACTTGATTTTTTATGCATGTGAAGAGACTATTCAAATCGCCAGCGGCCGACGAACTGAATGTCAACTGGCGAAGCCATACGCGCCCTAATCCAAACGTGATACAAGAATCGAGAATACATGAATTTCGGCGGGACCGAAATTAGGACTGGTTTTTGGCCAATTCAATTTTCAATTTCTACGTTTTTTGTTTCAAATAAACCTAATTACAGGCACTTTTGAAAAGTCAGGCTCTAGTTGCACGGTTCCAAATTGTGGGTCCTATCGAGAAGAACCGGCAAGAAACTCCATGGATATACTCTTTTTAAAATAGGTTATTGTTTATTACATCAAATTTATTAAAATAAAGTGAGTATAATGTAGGTTAATGTCAGAAATAAACAAGAGTTTAAAAGTGAGAATATTGCCTTTAGAAATAAACGTAAAAAGAGTAGCCATAGTATGTAGAAGCTGACCTGTCCCGAAGCCGAAACCGCGGCCGAACCTAGATTTTTTGCCCGAAACGGCCCGGAAATGGTCGAAACTGAAACTTCGGTCGGTCACTACTTAAAATTAACAAAACGTAACATATTACTGGTCTTATTTACTAAACAATCTTAGCGTGTCTTTTTAATGCAATTCGTCAATAATAATTATTAAAAAGACATTATGTTAACAATTTCACACACATTTTTTTTTTTAAATCTAAATACATGTGCAAAACTATTAATTATATTTTATCAGTAGTTATTTAAATGAAGAAATGTGCCAAGATTGTTTGCCAAATAAGACAAGAGAGAAAAACAGACTTTAATTGACTTTAATAGATTTAAAATGCACATTTCAATAAAAATACATGTTAAGATTGTTTAAATTTAGTAAATTACTTAAATATTTAAAGTAAAGAAGGAATGGCTCTGGCTTAAGAGGCTAACAACACCTAAAAATCCCGACCTCTGCGGTCACTGTCGTTTCGTACAGAACTGAAAGAGAGGCAACGAGAGGAGGGATGTTGGGTGCTCCACTCAACTTGAATGAAAATTTACAATATATTTTTTTAGTAAAAAGCTGAAAGCTTATTTGAAAAACTGTTTTAGATTATTATCTTTCTTATGTCTTCTTAATTTCATTTATATTCTTTGCCATTTATACATATGTATATTAGATAATTTGATTCCAACACTTACCAAAATCAACCAGTTCATAAGATTCAAATGTGGAGACACAATCAATGAACAAGTCGGCTGCCTTGCTGTAATCTCTGACAGCAAGACAGTAGATAGCTTCATATGCCTTCAGCTTATTTCTGGAACGCCAGTCTCCACCCTTATCAACAAGCTCATGCGCCTGTAACAGAGAGATGATAAAATCAGTTAACTGTTATATGACATGATGAATTTCTTTGAAGAAATATTGGGATCTAAATAAAAAAATCTGGATAGCAAAAGTACCTATTAGTTTGCTATTGATTTGTTAAACCCACACAAGTTGAATAAATAAAAGTACAAATTAAAATAAAATTAGGCTATTTGAATAAAACTTATATTCAATATACATAAATAAATAAATAAATAGTTATGGGACATTTTTTACATCACCGTCTAGTCTTAAATTAAGCAGAGCTTGTGCTATGGGTACTAGACAATGGATATAATACTTATATGCTTTTTTGTTGTAAATACATACTTATAATACATAAGAAACGACCAGAGCAACACCAACACTCATGTTCATCACACAAATATGTGTCCTGTGGGAATCAAACCCACAACCTCGAACCACTAGACCACAGAGGTTGTCAGAGGGACATCTTTTAAATTTAGACAATTTGATGCTTTGACTTTTTATTTCTTATTCTTATTCTTTATTGTACACCAGAAAAATCAATCATATTATAGTACGATTGATAGCATGCAGGCTGCAGTTATAATCAGCATGGAACCAATCATACCATAGCACCTACACACATCTATCATTATCACCCATTAATACCATCATCATTCACTTACACCCTTTGACTCCTTTCTTTCAAACACAGTTTCAAAAATTGATAAATACTCTTGCACTCTTCAGAACAAGGCTGGCTCAATAGTATGTTAATTTCGCCATTATGGAAGTTTATGTTTGGCAACAACCTCATTCGCAGGCCACAATACTGATCACATTCCATCATCACATGAATTATATCCTCTGTCTCATGACATATGTCACATAGTTGGGATGATTTCACGCCCATAAGACAGTAAAACTTGTTCAATGGAACATGACCAGACCGCAACCTCAGTGCCAATACCAAAGTCTCCCTGGAGAGGTTGGCACAGTCAAACCAGGGCACTGAACCAGGCACATCCTGTATGGTATAGTACCAAATACCTTTAGTTTGCGAACACTGCCTAAATACCTGTATCCATTTCTCTTTACAGAGACTTTTTACCCATGGAACAATTTCACTACTGTAGGGCCCAGTCAAAGCATCCACACCATCATCCACTGCATTCCCAGCTAACCGATCCACAATCTCATTCTCCAGCAAGCCAACATGAGAAGGTATCCACTGAAACTCGACACAAACACCCTTTTCCTGCAATCTCTGTACTAAGCCCAAGGCTTCATAGGCTATCGGCATACCTCGGACTCCCGAGACACACCGAGCCAAATGCTGTAGGGCGCTTTTAGAGTCTGATAATATTACTATCTTCTGCTCTCCTAAAGTACTAGCATAAAATAATGCCTCTGTGATGGCCATTAGTTCAGCCCTCATCACAGAGACATCATCATGCAACCTAAACTGCATATGCACACCCACTTGTGGATCCAGGAATGCTGCACCAACACTGCGGGTACCCTTAGAGCCATCTGTAAAAAGTTTGCAGAATCCCCCATATCTGTGTCGAATCTCAGCCAATACCCTTTGCCGAAGATCTAAAACATTATATCCTCGCTTAGGTCTATCCATACTGTCACACGAGTCATGAATGCAAGACCTAATATTAATATTGGAGACCCACGTGTTTAAAGTAAACATCTCTAATAGGGAACTTTTGTAGATAACCTTATTTACTAATGTCTTATGTACCTCTATTAGAATAGGCTCGTTCTTCCCTCTCCAATGTCCCATTAAGCTAAAGAGATCCTGTATTAATTCTATTGTATTCTTAGAGAGTGAAGCTGCTCGCAACCAATACCGGCATCCAAGCCAAAATCTTCTAATATCAAGAGGTTGTAAACACATTTCACTCTCCATTACATGGATGGGTATTATGTATTAACTTACAAATAGAAATTACATGTACAAAGGCGAGCTTAACTCAAAAATGAGTTTTCTACCAGCAAACCTTTTTAATGTGAATTTGTTACATTACATGCAAATAGCAGTGAGTACCTATCCCAGATAATTTTTTGCTTTCATATCAAGAAACAGAGTTAGACAAAACAAACAAGAAAAGTGTGCGCAAGTTGCAAGTGATCGAGCAGAGAAAGCATTTTTGGAAAGTTATTGTTTATCGTTGAAAATTTCAAATTGTATTTGATGTTATGTTGTTTTTATTATTTACTAGCTTTTACCGCGGCTTCGCTCGCGTTAAATTCTGCTAACCCACGTGATGGATCCTGTTAATTCAGTCCAGTCCAGTTCCATCCATCCATCCATCCTTTCATTTGGACCGTCCAGTCCAGTCCAGTCACTATCCCACTATCACACTATCCCACTATCCCACTATCTCACTATCCCACTATCTCACTATCACACTATCCCACTATCTCACAATCACACTATCCCACTATCTCACTATCTCGTCCCATGTCCAGTCCCGTCCCATGACCCGTCGCGTACCATGTCCCATCCCGTCTCATGTCCCGTCGCGTCCCATGTCCCGTCCCGTCCCATGTCCCGTCCCCCATGTCACATGTCCCGTCCCGTCCCCCATGTCACATGTCCCGTCATGTCCCATGTCCCGTCCGTCCTATGTCCTGTCCCGTCCCATGTCCCGTCCGTCCCATGTCCTGTCCCATGTTATGAATTGTTCAGCAAATCAAATTTGGTGACACAACGGGGGCCATTTGTTAATTCAAACCTTGGACCCGGACTCGAACGTACCTACACAAAAAATATTATTAAAATCTATCATCTATCAGTTTAGGAGATCAGTGACATACCGACAGCAGCGCCACCTACCGGGTCCAATTGTGTTTTTAAATCATCCAGGAACCATTGAAACATACACACAAAATTTCATCCAAATCTTATTTAATACCTTCTTTAAATTAGAGGGGACCCGAGTTTACCATACCCGAACGGGACGAACATCAAATGTTTGACAGGTAGGAACAGTTTGTATGGGAAAATAAAATTGTTGTTTTTCTATGACTTCCACAAATATTTCAAAACCAAAATTAGCCAAATCGGTCTAGTCGTTCTCGAGTTTTAGCAAGACTAACAAAACAACAATTGATTTTTATATATATAGATTCAAAGTAATTTAATGATCTTCGTTGATAGTTTATTTGGCGCTTATTTGGCGCCGACTCATAATTAGTTATTTACATTAGTTTAGTTAGGAAAAGACTAAAGATTCATTTTATTTTTCGCTTTTCATTTTCTGTTTTTGTCGGTTCAATTTTAGTTAAAAAGTTTCATTTTTAATTTTTTTGTGGCAAAAATCTAACTCCAGGTCTCCATTATGTTGTGTAGTGTCTAGAACTACATTTATGTGTGCCAAGTTTCAACAGAATTGATTAACAGCTAAGAATTCAGTGGATGAACAAGGACTAATCCCCTGTTTTCCTACCCTTAGGGGTGGATTTTTAACCGACGAAAAAAAGGAGGAGGTTCTCAATTCGACGCGTATATATATTTTTTTTTTTTTTTTTTTTTTTTTTTATGTATGACCACGCATAACTTTTTACAGAGTGGTCCGATTTTGATGATTCTTCTTTTAATGGATAGGGTATATCTCGAAGTTGGTCCCATTTAAATTTCAAAATCAAAATCCACCCCTAAGGGTAGGAAAACAAGGGATGAGTGTTTCTTCACCTACTGAATTCTTACCTGTCGTCGTCGTGTAATCGATTTTGTTGAAACTTGGCACAATAAATGTAGTTCTAGACACTACAACTAGACACTACAACATAATAGAGACATGGAGTTAGATTTTAGCCACAAAAAAATTAAAAATAAAACTTTTTAACAAAAAATTGAACCGACGAAAACAGAAACTGAAAAGCGAAAAATAAAATTTTGCTTTTAGTCTTTTCCTAACTAAACTAATGTAAATAACTAATTATGAGTCGGCGCCAAAGAAACAATCAACGAATATCATTGAATTACTTTAAATAAATAATAAAAACAACATAACATCAAATACAACGTGAAATTTTCAATGTTAAACAATAACTTTCCAAAAATGCGTTCGCCGCTCGACCACTTGCAACATGCACGCACTTTGTTGGTTTGTTTGCCGTGTGGCGCCGACTCATAATTAGTTATTTACATTAGTTTAGTTAGGAAAAGACTAAAAGCAAAATTTTATTTTTCGCTTTTCAGTTTCTGTTTTCGTCGGTTCAATTTTTTGTTAAAAAGTTTTATGATTTTGAAATTTAAATGGGACCAACTTTGAGATATACCCCATCCATTAAAGAATAGAATCATCAAAATCGGACTACTCTGTAAAAAGTTATGTGTGGTCATACATAAATGAAAAAAATAAATGCGTTGAAATGAGAACCTCCTCCTTTTTTTTCGTTGGTTAAAAATTAAGAACATTCCCTACCTTATTGATATTCTTTCCCATTTCTTTAACATTACAGCCATGAAAATATGCAATCCTAAATAGAGCAAATACAGCATCAAGGCGTCTGTTTGTTGTCAGAGTAGAGTCTTCATACTTTGTGGTGGCCAGGGCAGTCGCTGCTTCCTTGTCTCCAATTGAACATAAGTAATCCATTCTAAAACATATTGTAAATTCTGTTAATAATTCTCTAAATCGTGCTAAGCCTAATAAAGAATTAAGATTAATTAAATTAAGATATTAAGATATTATTATTATTTATTTTTGATTAATTAAGATTCCTCATTTAACATTCCTTAGAAAAGGCTAGGATGATAGTTATAGCGTGATAAAAAAAAATTAAGTTATGAAATTATTATACCTGTTTTATGTAGAGTTCTTAGTATAAATAAAACATTAATTATTTATTTTATTAATCAAAAGCTTTTAAAGTCCGTCCATTATTGTATTGTCATCAGACCCACAAGTGTATGCAAAATTGATACCTTTAAACTATTGTGTTGCATTGGGATTAATGTGCACATACCTATTTTAAGCCCAACAATTGAGCCACTGGTCACAACTATAACGACAATGTGACATGTTAATTTCAGATTCATTAAAAGTAAAATTACAGCCTATTTAGATGACAGGAACTGGCTTAAAATTGACAGACAGTCAACAAAGCACGCTGAATATAGCTCTTAGAAAGATAAAAATTACAACACTGAGGAATAAAATGGCATATACATATCGTTGTATTAATAGTTAACAGTTTAAAGACTGCTGTTATCTTACCTATCTTGCCAAACAGGTGTTTCTGAATCGTCCTCTTGAAACTTGGCTAACCTATCTTGGTTTTCTTTTGCCATATCATCAAATAACTTCTGATCAAAGGTCCATCCAAGGTCAGTACAAACCTCTTTGTAATAAGGAGCCATATTACCATTCTTGATTCCTTGTAAGAGCTGTTCTTTCAGCTTCGGGTCATCTTTTAACTGGGGCAAACTAAGCTTGAACTTGATTCCGGCCAATTCCATGTATTCGGGAGTTTTACCTTCTGCAGACAGCTCCATTTCCTCTGTTTGATTCAAAACTACTTAATTAACCGTGATTTATAATAGTTAAGGAAAAGTAAGGATGATCAACACAACCACACAATAAATTTTTCGTAAAAATTTGCAAAAACAAAAGTCACTGTACGCTATTTATCTCATTAGAGTAAAATGTTTAATCTCTAGCATTATGTATATCTTCTATCCTTGTTACTAGTAAAGTTAAAGGTTAAATTCAAGGTCTGTTTGAGACCGTACGTGAGATGTCATTATTTTATGCTTAAGATTTTACGTATATCGAAAAGTGCTCATTTGGAACGTTCTAAACAGATAACAAATAGCATCTCCACGCCGCGTTCAGTTATATCGGCGGACGACACTCGGAGCGTTCCTTGGGCGTTTGTTTACATATGATCGCTCCATGAAGTTATATTTACTCTAACTTCATCAACTTCATGGATCGCTCTGAGTAACTGAACATTCTCTTTGAACTGAACGACCAAAGTACGCTCCGGGCGTCGTCGGACGATAATACTGAACGTGACGACGCACGGAGCGTACTTTGGTTGTTTACTCAGAGCAGTGAGTTGTACCTATGTAGGCGGTGTATTCTTCTATATCCACCTGGTTTATACAAATATCTATTAAATCGTTATTGAATCTTGAATCTATTCTTTGTCTCTTGTTAACCAACGTGTTATGTCGTCTGGTGAAAGAGATCGCATGCTATTTGTATATTCTCTGCTTGGCAACATCTTTACGGGATATCAAAATACCTACTACACGTGGCAACCCCGCTTACCCCGCAATGTGGCCCATCTTTTCATCTGAGTGGCCCATAGTGGCCATAGTACATGAGCTGTCAAGTAAACAAACTAGGGCTGTTGAATTTTTTTTAAATATCAGATTTTCGAAATATCGATATTTTTGAATATTTTTGATATTTCGATATAACGGCCCAATTTCATGATTCTAGGTCAACGCGAAGTATATAAGTTTTTTATGTGAGTTTTCGAGTATCAAAATATGAAAGAAAAGAAAGAAAAATAGTTTATTGTCACAGTTAACGACACGCAACTTTTAAACAACAGTGATAAACACAAGCAGGTAACTAATAGGTGGGGTTACTTAGAAAGTAAAACAAAAAAACACATAGGTAAAAAATTAAGAAAGGATAGTCGATATAAAATATAAGAAAAGTATAGTTGACCGCATGACAGTGGCAACACCTGAGTCTGAAAACCACCCTTACTGCTTACAAAATAAAGGCGCCGCCAGAGCCAAACTGTTACCATTGACGTACGGTCGACCGCAACTAAAATTACATAATAAAAATAAAATATCTTCTTTAGTTCTCAAGACATTGTTGATTGTTCTCATTGAAATAGTATTGAGGGAGATATAAGTTAGTGAAGTTTTACTTCAGTCGTGTGGTCTAAAACACACTCGTTTTTTTATGTCCTAGGGACAGCCGAGCTTAGTATTTGATATAATTGCATTATTTATTACTACTCCGCTATAACTCACAAGGATCCACGCGTGTGCGCCCAAAGGTCAATACCCAAATGTACCACGGTACCCAGCCGTGCATGCCGCCGTCCCCAGGCGAAAAAATACCCTATTTTCTAATATAGTTAAGGTTCTAATTCGATTACACGAAATTTGAGAGTGTGGCCCACAAAAACTTCGTCTTTGAAAATAAAAATTGTAATATCTGTAGAATGGTTAACATATTAAAATTTATATTCTGCGGAACGCACTCTAAAGTCTGCAGTCAAGATGGCCGCCGCCATTGTTTATTGTTCGTGTCAGTGAGTGAAATAGTTGTTGTTGTTTTGTGTTTGTTTTAGTGCTCATTGCTATCGGTAAGTTTATAAATAATAAGCATAAAAATACGTAGTTTATTGGTAAATAATAGTTTTCACGGAATAATAACACGAAATTAGATTTTTACGGTGACAAAATTACGTAGTAAAATTATCGCAAATTTTTTTCGTCATTTATGTTTTTTTTTTGTATAATTATAGCGGCATATACCAATACAGTTTATACATTACTAAATCAATGAAGGTCCAAGCAGAATTCTTGTAAAATCCATTACAATCTATTTAGTAGTTATAAACTCTGTAGGACATTCAGAAAATCATGTTTTGTAATGATTAATATAAACGGTTTCACTCACGTTATATCATCGGGTGTGCCCGACCGGTTTCGAGCTCGAACGGAGCCCTTAATCATGAGCTGGTTACGCGGCGGCGTCGCGCACCAAACTGTGGATTTAGAGGCCACAGCGCGCCGCGGTAGCGCTGCGCTCGCGAAGACGGTGACGGAGCGCCTGGTTTCGGTGGTGGTCGTGCATCTTCGTCGCTCGTCGTGTCCGAGTCTTCAGGTGGATTATCACCGGTACACACACTGCTGACCGTGTCATACTCCAGGCTCAACGGGACATGGCTGTTTGATGAAGACCTGAGAGCTGGTTTCCAGGCAGGTGGCAGTTTCCAACCTCCGTCTCTATTGAAATTTGGGTGACGACTGATTTCAATAGCTTCACGTACTTTCCGCGGTATAAAGTACTTCTCCCTCGCTAGTACGGAAGCTTATGAAATGAGCCGTACCCGCATTGCACACGTGTTCTGCTACTGCTGACCTATTGCTGTCCATGCTTTTCATACAGCTTATGTGCTGGCTTAAACCCGGCGCAATATTAAAACCAGACTTAGCGAGCACATAAGCTGTATGAAAAGCATGGACAGCAATAGGTCAGCAGTAGCAGAACACGTGTGCAATGCGGGTACGGCTCATTTCATACGGTTTGACAAAGCTTCCGTACTAGCGAGGGAGAAGTACTTTATACCGTGGAAAGTACGTGAAGCTATTGAAATAAGTCGTCACCCAAATTTCAATAGAGACGGAGGTTGGAAACTGCCACCTGCCTGGAAACCAGCTCTCAGGTCTTCATCAAACAGCCATGTCCCGTTGAGCCTGGAGTATGACACGGTCAGCAGTGTGTGTACCGGTGATAATCCACCTGAAGACTCGGACACGACGAGCGACGAAGATGCACGACCACCACCGAAACCAGGCGCTCCGTCACCGTCTTCGCGAGCGCAGCGCTACGCGGCGCGCTGTGGCCTCTAAATCCACAGTTTGGTGCGCGACGCCGCCGCGTAACCAGCTCATGATTAAGGGCTCCGTTCGAGCTCGAAACCGGTCGGGCACACCCGATGATATAACGTGAGTGAAACCGTTTATATTAATCATTATGAATTTAACTCACGATAGTTATTATATAAAAATCATGTTTTGGTACGGTATGTACAATATAAAATTTGAGTTATTTTTTGTTGTTATAAATGTAATGTAGGACTCATAAAATTACACTGCCATTAGATTACGTGTAGTTTCATATAGATAAATCCAAAGTTTCATGTAAATTCATTCAGTAGTTTTGTTAGAAATCCACATGATACAACCTCATTACAATAATGACCTATAAATCATCCAATACTCTGACTTCATAATTTTATATTTTTATCTTTAGTTGGAATAGAGAATGGTTATTTTTTTTATATATGGCCTCATTCTTTGGGAATCGAAAACAGTTTACATTATGTGGATAGAGACGATAGAATTTGAAATGGAGATTTTTTATGAGGCAAGGCAGATGGTGCGGCCGCCACGCGGGTCGCGCGCGTGAGCAGCGGTGCCGCATGGAGACTTTACCGTGAGAGTATAAGGTGCTTCCCCGGTTAAAATGATTTTAATCAGTACACATCTCTGGTAAGAAACACGAGTATCGATATCGATACTTTTTAGTTTTGATTACTTACTTCCCTAGCTATGGCCGCCATTACAGTGGCCCGGGTATTGTAGGTATGCCACGCTTATTTCGTAGGTATGACAAGTCCATAGAAGATAGAAGTCAATGACTCAGAGCGATCACACTACCTACTATAGTAATATAATATATTATCTGTAGATCACACTATAGAACGCCCGAAGCGGCGAAGAACGCTCCGCGACCGTGCGTCGTCCATCGTCGTCAAGCGATATAACTGAACGTAGCAAAGGGCCTAAGCTGTCATTCCCATTCCTAGGTCCGTATTACAGAACGTTCTTCAAGTACGGTTTGATCTTCAACATGAAGTTAGAGTAAATTCAATCAAACCCTTTTAAAATGGTATGATGTTTTTGCAAACTCCAAAATAAATATGCAGAAGCTTCGCTCTCGCTACTGTGCTTTTGTAAAATTTTCCTAAATGACAAAGAGCCTCAAATGGCACCCATATGAAAAGACAAAGCCTCCTTTTAAAACATATCTAAAAGCTCTGACGTTTTCAGAAAACCTCAAAAAAAAGTCGCAGTCGCTCGGTTCGCACTGCTCTTTATTCCCTACAGGGAATTCCTGTTCTCCCCTCGCCTAGGCCAAAAGCTAGGTACAGTACTTATCTAAAAACATTAAAATTCAACATTTAAAAACATTACAACAGTCGCCAAAAGTCAAACGACATTGCCAAAGTGGGCAAAAAAAATGTTTTTTTCCTTTAATAATAATATTTGGGTGGTATGGCACTGGTCCAATTTCTTTGTCCAAACCAATTTATTTGATGAACCGTGTTTTTTTGAATCTACCTTAGTCAATGTGAAGCACTGACAATTATGACCAAGGAACATAATACTAGAGATTATGACAATCGAAACCTCAAATAATCTGTCATATTCATATTATCTGTCAATATGACAGCAGAGCGTCTTTTACCCTATTTCACGGGATGACCGGTGCAATCGCTCGACGACGCCCGCTCACAATACTGAACTGTCTGGTGTGAACGTCCGGACTATCACTCCGAGTAACTGAACCACATTACTATACAATATGTTGCTCTGCATTCGTGCCATATTTAAGGCGTACTATACCACTGATACTGAACACGAATCGATAAAAAAATCAATACAAAAAATAAAATTTTAATTTAAAATATTTGTAAATAAACAAAGTGCCCCCGTGGTTTATGCTCAACACAAAGTCGACGAGTGTGTAAGCACCAAAAATATTGGCAGAATTTGTCGATCTTTGTCTTGATGCCGACAAACATGCCGGAGTCGGAGTCGCCAACAAAGGGCTGCGCCGCGAGACTGCGAGCGATGCGGCGGCGGCGGCGGGATTGATCACGTTTATCAAAGGAGCCGCCCCGGCCGGTGAAATGCTATCGCTTCACAGGAACCTCTTTTCTTGTACCAGCAAGTTGGTGCTGGACTTCAAGTGCGCGAGTATTTGAGTGGAGTCTTTGGTAGGCAGTGTAGTCGCTGGACTTAATCTCCATTCCATTCGACTTTTATTTATGGGGTGATATTAAACGTTTAGTGTACACGGACAAAATCACGAGTGTTATGCAGTTGCGTGAAAGAAGTTCCAAAGTGTAAAAGCTTATGTAAAGTGTCTTATAAGATCTAAAAGACAACTAGAGACGCCGCCGTTCTCAAAGTTGTGCATAGCCAGTCAAGGTGAACACTGAACAGTACCTACGGGTAACGTACCTAATTTTTTATTTTTGTACATAATTTTGTTGATTTGATTAATGAACTCATTTTGTAAATAAGTTGATTTAAAAAAAATTACAACACCAAAAATGCCTAACGCATTTCCCAGTAGCGTCAAACAAATTTACTCGTGAATACTATGTGATGTAATAGGTAATACGTTCGTGATGTAAGAACGAGTACCTAGGTACTATCGCACTATTTTATTAAATTTGGTGGTTACATACCTTAGCTATTTTTGTCGGTCCTAAGTCCGTTAAGTAGGAAGGAAAATTTAGAATCAACAAAAATTTAACCGTATACCTAAACCTCAGACCAAAAGAATATGATAGACGGAGCGCGTAGAACTAGCGAATGAAGCCAGAAAAAGGAATACAAAATAGCAAACGAGTACCTACTATTCCGCCCACAGTGTTCGTGAACCGCAATTTGGAGCGTACGTTTAATTCTCAAACTATTGTATTGTTTTGGTTTGAGACCTAAACTAATAACTGCTTAAAACAATAAAATTGTGGCTGGCTGTAGGTACTAACTACCTCGCGGCTCGCGGCCCGCTTCAAAGGGAAACTTCAATGCATTGCCGCGCGGCGAACATGCCGCTGGCCACCGCAAATGACTATTCTCAGAATCGTTCGAGGCACTTCGGGATTTATTCTCAAAACCTCACTAATGTTTCTAAGTGAAAATTTGGTTATTAAATAACCGTAGAATTTATTAAGTATTTTTAGATGATTAAGCACATTTTTTATCATTTTCTCTAAAATATGGCACGGTTACAGATCACCACCTTGTATTATAGAGATGGGTAGATCCGGATGGATACGAATCCCGGACCCGCATCATTTGCGTTATTGATGGATGTACATCCCGCAACTCGGATACCGGTCCGACCACTCCGACACTATCTACACCAGAGCGCCAAGCGGCAAAGAACGGACACGCACTGAGCGGCGGAACTAAATCGAGAACCGGACCGGGGGGACGGGTCGGAGTGAGACGCACGGGGAATGGGAATATGCGATCGGAGCGGGTTGATTCATTTCAACTTTATAATCATTAACTCATAGTTAAATTATTTAAGTAATATCTTTTTTTTTTTTTTTTTTTCCTTGGGGAAATCCTCTTGGACGCACTCCGCCCGGGGTAGGCGGAGCCAGTGTCGGACTCTTACCGACTAAAACCACCACGGTGTTCCTTCAACTACCTTAGCCGGGGGCGTGGGAACCCGTGAGTATTCACACAACCAACCCCGACAGGTCCTGGCCCGCCACAAGCAGGCGAGCCCCTTCTCCCCGTGCGGCCTTACGTTGGCCGCACCCTCCTTTGTGGCGCACACGGAACACTGCGCGCCACCTCACCTCATGGGCTTTACCAGCTGCGCCAACTACGCCGGCTGTGCCAGCTACGCCAGTTGCTGGTCGGGCAGCAGACTACCCCGAGTCTGCTGCTCGCAGGCCCTTCCTCCCGTAATTTTTTATAGAGGTTTTCTTCCTCACGGTCCGGGCGGTGAAGCCAAGACCCTCGGTCCCAAGAGGCGCGAGAACACTACTCAGCGGGCACTCCTGGGGTTACGAGATCGACGGGGGCAGGGAAAGACAGTCCCCCCGCTGCCTGCCCAGTGGCAGGGTGAGTGCACACAGGGCCCGCCCCTGCTCCTCCACTGTGCCCTCTGCTGATATCAGAGGGACACGTGGAGCAACTCCCTACTGGCCCAGAACGGGCCCCTCCCGCAGCAGAATATTCGCCAAAGGCAATAAAATCCCCCGAAGGTTAATCCCTCGGCAGGATTTTATTGCCCGTGCCCAGGATGCACCGGCCAATCAACTGCCGATCCCTCCAGAAGTGTCCAGAAGGACGGACAAGCAGCCGTCAGGCACACGTGGAGGTTTTCTTGCCAGCACCCCATTTAAGTAATACCTTCCTTATCCAGATCCAACTCCGAATTATACTCGGACCTAAGTACCCATCTCTACTATATTAGTAGAACTCATCTCTACTTTGTCTGTGGTAGAACTGAACGATCATACGCTCCGGGCGTCGTCCGCTGATAATACTGAACGTACCCAAGGGTCACGTTTACTTATAACGCCCGACGTCGTCAGACAACGCTCGGAGCGTTCGTCGGACGATAATACTGAATGCGGCCATGTAGTCTGTTTTGGAGTTGACAACACTAGTCTGACACATCTCCATGGAACTTATCACATCTCTACTATTCTCTACATCCAGTTTATATGTATTATCTATGACTTGGTCTGTGGGTCTGTGGTCTGACAGGAGATGACACACGTCACAGAAATAATCAAATAACACACAATTAAAATAAAATATACAAAATATTGCTTACGGCATAATCTAACTTCGTTATTTAAGTTAACATGAGTTTAATCAAAGTTCAATAATTTATAGTTACGTTATTGTGGTACCAATAGTTGTGTTCAATAGTGTTTTAAAAGCAGTTTATAGAGATTAATCCTTGAATCAAAATGATGTCATAGAAACTTCAATCTACTCCGTCTACTCGGATTTCGTCAAAAAGAAGAATTAGTTCAAGATAAATTATAAAATGGATATAAATAAACTAGTCGGTGAGCATCAGTCCATTAAAATAGTTCCATCAATTGAAGATTCATTGCGGACTATAGGTCTCAACGTAGAACTAGATGATATTTCTAAGTTATGGTTAGACCAACTGAAAGTAACTTGGAAAACATGGAAGAAAAGTCCTGCAATCGAAAAACACATTGAGACATTCCTTCAATGTTCAACAGAACCATACAGATTAGCTTTATTATTTGTTATTAAATGTGATGAATACAAAGATTGTAAGCCAAAAACATTACCTTTTTTCATTGTGGAAACATTATTGAAATGGTCACAGTCCAGTGGGATTCTTCCAGATGATGATTTAAAAATGCCAGCATTCCACATAGCTACACAGCAAAGGAATCAACATTTCCTCTGTCTCATTGTCAAAACTTATAGAGTATCTACGATTAAAGAAAAAATTCTACCTATAGTCAAAGAAATGGTTAGTAAAGATAATTGTAAGCAAGCATCGCAAATTGTGATATCAATGGAATTGTTTGATGACATACCAGTTGAAGATCTAGTGTTCCCATTAATTCTTCAAGACAAGTCAAATTTAATTGATGAATATTTGAATGAATGCCCTAGCCAGGTAAAACCACTGTTAATATTTCTGGATAAATTACTAGATAAAAGGATAATTATTCGTGATTTTGTGCAACATTACATCCATGATAATAAAATTTCTCATGTCAGATATGATAAACTACACTATAAACCACTAGGAAAACTAGTAGCTCGTTTATGCAATAAATTTAACATTCCTATAGAGACATGTAAGAATCTCAGTAAAAATCGCACAACTGGTGGATTGAGATATTTAATACATCAAAAATATCAAGAACATAATGTTAGCTCCTCAGTTTGGGACGACTTGGTAAAAGATTCACTGAAGCAAAATGCTGGTGCTGGTCGAGAGTTTATTGAAATGTTAGCAGAATATGACCAAAATGAAGCTCTCAAGTGGGCCTCATACTTAAATATGGCTGATGGTGACTTACCTTCACAGCTAAGACACATTACTTTGAATGATGTACCCGAAGAAGAAAACTGGGACACAAACAATATTGCTCCCCAAGTGTATTATAAGTTTTCTTTGCTGGAAGACCAGATAAAACTTATAGACACTGGAGAAAAGTTTTATGATTTAATGATATCAGATGTTATTAAAAGTAGTGTTGTAAGTATTGATTGTGAATGGAAACCTTCATTTGGAGCAACACAGTCTCAAGTAGCATTGATACAAATTGCCACAAATAGTAAAGTTTACCTTATAGATACTCTGTTATTGAATAAACAAGAGTATTTAAGCTTTTGGTATACTTTCCATAAATCTTTTCTGGATAATGCTGAGATTATTAAAGTTGGATTTGGTCTTGAACAAGACCTTAAAGAAATGAAATCAAGTCTGGTAGGATTAGGAAATATCAAAGTGCAAGGTGAAGGACTACTAGATCTTGGAACTCTTTGGAAAAGCCTTCTTAATAATGGACTTACCTTGCCTGGGAATAGTCACAATGTAGGCAATAGCCTCAGCTGTCTAGTACAAGCATGTTTTGGGCTACCCCTTGAAAAGTCTGAACAATGTTCTAATTGGGAACTGAGACCATTGAGAAATACCCAAATACTTTATGCTGCTCTGGATGCTCATGTGCTTATACAAATATATGAATATCTTCAGAAACAATGTTCAGAGCAACAAATTAATTTTGAGGAAATATGCAATGATGTTATGTTAGAAAGCAAGAAGAAATGTACAAAAAAACCTAAAGTTATAGACAGATTTCAGTCATGTTTACCTTTGGTGCAGTCAAAATCTGTACATGAGGTGAAATTTATAGTTGAACCTATGTTAAGTAATTTGATGCCTTATTTGAGATATTGTGGAATAGACACAATTGTAGTGCCATCAACAATGTTATGGTATGATGTGATAAATCTGGCAATATCAGAAGATCGCTTTGTCCTATTATGTAAAATAAAGCATACACCAACTGCTAACTTTCCACAAAGCTCTATATTAGAAGTTGGTAAAGATACTATTATACAGCAGTTACGAAAGATTTTTAATAATTTTAACATAAAAGTGGAACAAAACAACCTTTTCAGTTTTTGCATAAATTGTAATAGCAAAGATTTAAGAAAACTAAATTCAGATGAAGTTGTGAAGATGTGTATTGAATACAAGGCCAACCCTAGTACTGTTGATCATGCAGACAAATATGATTGTGGATATGACAATGGAGAAAATGCATATTATGACAATTTTCTGAGTGATTCAGATGGTGATGAAGATTTATATCAACCAGATGTATATGTTAAGAAGATTTTAACAACAAATAAGGGAGTGACAATTGACATTCATAATGCTTGTGAGCTATCTGCTTCAAGTAAATCTGCAATTTTGTGTGAAGAATGTGGAAAATTGTTTTGGGATGAGGATATATTGTTAAAACCTGTTAGTGAAGTTGTGTTCAACTTTAAAAAGCTTAAAATCTGGTAATTTTTTTGAAGAGGTACAAAGTTATACACTTCTTTGAAAATAATGTATTTCCTTGTACAGTAGAAAAACTGGAATCATGACCCACTCAGCCGATAATTCGTATGAAATTGTCAAAACATAATTTTCTTCTTATTACAGTCGTGCTGCACTTAAGACATTTTGAATATTAAGGAAACTGCTTTAATACGGGTCAGAGGTCTATGCAATTTTGAGCTTTGTTATGAATGCAATAGATTAATAATTGGATAAAAAATAACGTTTTTGATAGAACTGGAATTATGTTTTGAATTTCGAATTAACTGTTGTTCCGCATAATTTAATTTCGAAATTCGACCTAATTGTATTTTCTAATACAATTGTATTAGAATGTTTGTAGAAAATTAAGCTTATGGTGGGTCATGATGCGGTTTGGTTGAGTGTACATACATGTTAAAATGATAGATAAAGTTATTATTAAACAATAAATCTTCTTCTTCTATCATGACAACATGAGCTACAAAATGATTATAGCTCATGCCATGTCGAAAAGATCAGCCAGTCAGCAGGTTGGTAGTGGGGCTGACTGCCCAGGGTGCGCCGGACGATCTATTAAATATCGTCGCTCGTGGAGGCTCTTTTAATGCAACTCAAAAAAACAAAATTGTTTACATTACTGAAGTTAAAGCCTTTGTCTTGTTATTTGGAAGTGTCACAGCACTTGAGTTGTATCTCTAACCATGAAACCTGACAAGAGTAAACATTTTATATGTGACTGGGACTAGCTCTAGCTAGCACCTTGGGCGCGCAAAAAGCATCACCGTACGTTTGGGACGCGATCACCTTGAATTTCCCTGTACCGGTAACTTAATTTAGATATTATTTAGTTGTGGCAAACTCGCTTGATATTCTTTGGGTGCATGGTAGATTTGCATTCAACACTTATTTTTTGTCATTAGGGCTCGGAATGCAACCATGGTTGACTGGCAGAGAATGCCTAAAGCATTAAGTCCGCCAGTATATTGTTTTCGTTACATAAAGTTTAAATAAATAAAAAGCCATATAAAAGCGTGCCCCTGTTGCTTGCTATAATAAGTCCCTATTAAAGTATTAAACTTCTTTATTTAGATGTGTATGACAATGGTGTCTATAAAGTGTTTAGGTAGGTACAGATTTTATTTTCATTCAGCTGATTAATCTATTAATTAATTAACTATTAATCTAAGCTGGATGCGGAAGGCACAGGACCGGTCGTTGTGGCGATGCTTGGGGGAGGCCTATGTCCAGCAGTGGACGTCTTTCGGCTGAAATGATGATGATGATGATGATGATGATGATGATTAATCTATTTATGTACCTATAATAAAGAATTTTACAAGACTATTAATAAGTGATACTTTTCACAATACAAAATAATATAATATGTTAGTTTAAACCATACAGATAATTATATTTTCATAAAACATTTAGATAGTGTAGAATCACTGACTTCAATTATACTAGTACACTGGACTGGCTATTGACGACGCGACGTCGTAATTAAGACATCCGCCAAAGAGTGGAATTCCTTGCCGGCGTCAGTGTTTCCCGAGAAATATAATCTGGTGGTCTTCAAGACTCGAGTGAATAGGTTTTTGCTGGGCAAGCGTATACCATCGTCGACCGCACCATCGCTTAACATCAGGTGAGGTGGCGGTCAAACGCAAGCCCGTTAAGAATAAAAAAAAAAATTTGATGTCCGCCATTTTGGCGCTGTTAGTGCTGGCTGCGCTGGCTGTAGTGGTGTTGATCCATTGAACGAATGTACAATGTCAAACAACACAATGGCCATTTGCAGTTCCAGGTACCAAAATTGGGGGTGCTTTGATTGGGCACATAGAACTTCTGTCATTTTGAATGACATAGCCTGTGCAGCGTACTAATAGTATAATAGAGGTCAGTGTGTAGAATACTGTAAAAAAAATTTTTTTGGAAATAGAGAAGGGCCGTCAGCATTATAATATAGCCACACTAACATACATACATACATATATAGGTAGCAGAAGCAAAATATTTAATTGAACATGTTTTACAAATGATCATAGTGAGGTGTTTTGCACCGTTTGCACCAAATCAGAGAGAAATGTGTGAACTAGTAATGCGGTCTACACACCATGAGGTCTGGCTAAACGAATCTGGCATGAAGGCGCAACCGGATTTGGCCAGAGGTGTGCAGGCGCAGTCAATGTGAGAAACCCACATAAAGCTGAATGGGATTGGCGTAGAGGAGAAATTACATAACTAGATTTTCAAAGTTCTGAGATAACCATGATTTACTTTATTTCTGATATGTTGTTTCGTTATATTTTTATGTAGAAACATTCAGAGATATTGACAAAATATTTTAGAAACAAAATACTTGAATCAAGATTATGTTGGAACTTTGAAAATCTAACTATGTAATTTCTCCTCTACGCTGACGGTGCAGAGAAGTAAGTCTTGTCGACGTATGCCGGCGCCGCCACACACATTTCCCGCCTGCTTTGGTGGAGAACGGCAGTCGAAGACTTTTTGTAGTAAAATACAGCTTTGTTACCAACATTAAATATATTTTTACTTACAAATACTATTAAATATTACTCTCACCACTAGCTTATTATAAATAATCAAAACTAAAACTGTAATTTTTTTTTTTCTTTACGATCAGTCCACAATACTACATACAGAAAAATAAACATTGTAACAAAGTGATTGTTCATAATTTTATAGAACTTACAGCTCCAAATAACAAATCATTTAGCATATTATACCATAATAAATGTACCTTATGTCCAAAAGCACTAGTGATAACAATTACAAATTCTCAAAAAAACATGGGAATGAAGATGCAAGTGTAAGGTGCTTAGAAGTTTAGTAAATATTTCTATATTATTGTTATCAATTATGTAAAATTCGTTTATGTTAACACATCTTTTCTTTAGTTATAAACCATGATATAAAATGTAAATAAAATAAACTGTAATTATAATCTCATATTATGTTTTTTATTAAAATTGGCGAGTTTTATTGGGTTGCTGTTTACAAATAAAATGTAGGCACTTTATTGTTCTTATCCAAGTAACTATCATACAAAATAATTATTACTTGGATTGTTCTGTATCTCGACAATATTATAGTAACACACTTGATAATTCCTTTCGCCACAGACCGCGCGTCGTTAGCAGAACGCCACGCGGAAAGAACTGTTTTAGGGTTCCGTACCCAAGGCGTGCCAACGGGACCCTATTAATCTGCCTACGCCGCGCCGTTTGTCCGTCCGTCTGTCTCTCACATGGCTGTATCTTTATAACCGTATAATATAGCCAATTGAAATTTTCACAGAATGTTATAATGGCCTCTATCATTTCAAATACTAAAAAAAATTAAGTCCCTAAACTATAAGGGGATCCCAATACAAGACAGGGAACCAAAAAAGAAAACGTTTTCGTTCCTGCTTTATCATAAAAACGGTAATGCATACAAGCATCAAACTTGGTCTTATTGTAGTGCATACTCTAAAGTTTAACAAGAAATTAATAATATGGCAAACAGACATGTGTGGGTAGTACAGAACCCTTAGTGCGAGAGTATGGCCGTCGCAAAATGTATGTGTCTAGACTAGCGTTCCTTCTGAGTGTTAGTACTATGAATAGAAAGCAATAAAATAAATCGTAGTCAACCGCACTTCAATGATAACACTTGAATTACAAAAACGGCCCTTATTATTTACGAAATAAAGACGCAGTCAATGTCAAACTGTTACCACTGACGTGCGGTCGACTGTACAAGCGCATCAGTCATGGAAAAACGGCCATCGCGAGTTACAACGCTCCCAACCTGCATTCTATGTGACAAAGGCTCGCTATTAATTTAAACTATGAACGAATTTATTTTAAGGCGCTACTAGCAGCTAAGTGGCGCCCCCATCACTAAAAAAATAATTACTCGCCGAGTACATAATTGAGTGGCGACCGCGTACTGGAAGGCGCAGCGTGGGTAGGCCCCCCACAAAGAGGACAGACGACCTGGTGAAGGTCGCGGGAATCCGCTGGATGCGGAAGGCGCAGCACCGGTCGTTGTGGCGATGCTTGGGGGAGGCCTATGTCCAGCAGTGGACGTCTTTCGACTGAAATGATGATGATGATGACATAATTTATCAAAAATTCGGTTTTATCAATTGAAGTAAATGTAGGTAGTATAGTTTAATCAGAATCTATTAACTCTGTAAATTATAGTCCATTGTAGTTGTAGATAGAAAAAGTGCGGAAAACGGCTACTTTTGGCATTTTTTCTATCTACAACTACAGCATACTATATTTTTAGTGTCTGATTAAACTACAGTTAGTAAATAAAAAATAAAAATATCTTCGGGACATTTTTACACAGCATCATCTAGTCCCAATCTAAGCAGAGCTTGTGATATGGGTACTAGACAATGGATACAATACTTATATACTTCTTTTTTTTTTTTGTAAATACATACTTATAATACACTAGCTGTGCCCGCGACTCCGTCCGCGTGGATGTCGGAAAATAAAATCGTGTCATATTTATGAACACTATGTCTTCTAATTAATATACCTACATGAGCGCCTACACAGACGATTACACTATTTACTTACCATACTATATTTTGTTTTTACAACCAACCGGCTAAGGTGATGGAATTTCATGGAATTAGCCCTAAAATCTTCTCATTCTGAGAAGACTCTCGTGCCCAGCAGTGGGAAGTAATCGGGCTGATTATGTTAAGTTATTCTATAACACTAACCACATCTCTTCTTATTCTGAGAAGAGGTCCGTGCCCAGCAGTGGAACTGTAATGAGCTGATAATGTTATATTATTCTATAATACCAACAATATCCGGTTATAAACTCTTCTCATTTTGAGAAGAGGGCCAATCCCAGCAGTGGGACAGTAATGGGTTGACTACGTTATGTTATTCTGTATTTTCTAGTTTCTTCACTCTTCTCGTTCCGAAAACCACTAACCACATCTCTTCTTATTCCGAGAAGAGGTCCGTGCCCAGCAGTGGGGCAGTAGGTAATTGGCTGATTATGTTATGATAATCTATTCATGAGAATCAATATTGTTAATATCCAGTTCCTTAAAGAGTTAAGGAACTGGATATTTAACAATATTGATTCTCATGAATAGATTAAGTAAGAGAAGAGTCTCATTCCAAGAAGAGGCCCATGCCCAGCAGCGGGACAGTGATGGGCTACCTATGTTATGTTATTCTATATTTTCTATAATACTAACACTATCTAGTTGTATTATTAGGAACCTGCAACCAACCAACAATCATGACCTCTACTTTGTATGCAACTTAATACAATAGAGGGGTCAAGCTGTATCATTGGATCTACTCAACCGATTCAGATAAAACATACCCTATATTTTAAGTTAGACTAATACCAATACAAATGCTAAGTTTCATTACGATCCGTTCAGCCGTTTTCACGTGATGAGGTAACAAACAGACAGACAAACAGACATACATTTTTTTAACGATTGATTCGTGTTCTATAGCTTATTTCTAGTCCCCCTAGCCGGTTTTCGCGAAAAAATACTCAATGTACAGACTTTTCGACCTTTACAGTTTTATTATAGTATAGATAGATATAGATAAGAAACACCTAGACCAACACAAACTCAAACCAACAACAACAACAACAACTGACCAACATAAACCGAACTCGATAAATGATGTACTCAGTAACTTCTTTTTATGGGGCCACTTAGCTGCTAGTAGCGACTTAAGACCTTAACCAAATATAAACTTTAGATTAAAATATTTTTACCACCAAAACATATTCTTCAGAAAATCACAGAACAGCTGCATCTTTCTTTAAATAACTCTACTTCCTCTTCAGCTAATCCTTTGTTTCCTTTTAAATTTAAAATCTCCACATTTAAATTGGGGAAACTTCTTAAAGTCGTCAAGTTGTTATTCTCTAAAGACAATTTCTGAAATAGAGCAAAATAAAACTTTTAGGTGATAAATATTTAACAATATTTTTTTATTTTTTTGTTATGTAATTATTTTATACCCGACTGCGCCAGAAGGAGGGTTATGTTTTTCGGGTGTATGTATGTATGTGTAATTCTTTGGCACACTCAGTAGCCTAAACGGCTTGATGGATTTTAGCTAGACATTTCCAAAAATTGTCAAACACCCTATTGTGAAAGTGACACAAAGTGGGTGGGTATATCAAAATAGTAAAAATTACAATGCTTTTTGGGGCCATATTCATCATTTCAGCCGAAAGACGTCCACTGCTGGACATAGGCATCCCCCAAGTGGGGGGATATGACATAATCGCCACCCTTGGCAGGCGGGTTGGCAACCGCAGTTGGTTGGTTAAATACTCGGAGAACGCTGCTGCCCATCCTCTGGTAAATCCCTTAGTCGCCTTTTACGACACCCATGAGAAGAAATAGGGTGGTGCAATTCTTTACGTCCGGCACCACACGGGGCCATATTATATGACTTCAAAACATTTATTTCCTCAATACCTATTGAATGGGATATCAAAATAAGGGTTTTTTAAATGGTTTACGAAAATATTTACAACTTATATGTTCTTATTCTGTGGTTTAAACGTAATATGGAATGAGAAACACTAAAAAACAACAAAATATTCAATGTTAAAAATTAATTATATATTTAAGTGTGACTTTAAAAAAAAACATAGCGCGATAAAACATAATCAAACTATTTTTTTTAAATAAAACAATTGACAAAACCAAAAAACCCGACTGCGTGTAAAATAACTGAAAAGATGTAAACAAGACGTAGAAGTAAGTATATGTGAAAGTATCAAATCAACACGCAGGCGAAGGCTACCTATGAACTACTTATGTAATTCATGACAAAAACATACGTAGCCTTCGCCTGCGTGTTGATTTGATACTTTCACATATACTTACCTACACAAGTCTTGTTTACATCTTTTCAGTTATTTTACAAGCAGTCGGGTTAATTGGTTTTGATAATTAATTTACCGTGTTTTACCAGAGTAATTTTCCTGATTTGGATCCGTATCTGCTGTAATATTGTTTCCAGCGCAACAGTAGCGCAAAAATGATATGAAATGACAGCAAATGACGACCGTGCTACTATTTCAATGTTTTCTTTGAATTTAAAGTTTTTTTACTCACTTTGCGGTAGAGAAATAAACGATATATAAATCATCAATGTAGGTATATTCAGAAAATGAGCAAATCTTACCTTACAATGTTGAAGCAGCACTAAAGAAGGCAAAACATTCGATGTTAAATTCTGATTAGATAAATCAACGTTTTCACAGTGGCTGTAGTATTGTAAATGAGGTAAACTGGTGATTTTTTCATCAAACATTATTTTGAAGTCAAGGCATTCATTTTTGTAATCCATACTAAGTTGATTTTCTATACTCCATTTGGTAATTAAATCATCGTAGTAACCAGCTCGCAAGTAGTCTATACTTTTCAATGTATGCAAATTTTCTATAACCTCCTTGTGATACTTTTTCGCATCAATACAATGAAGAAAAACTGTGGTGGTTAGGAGTGTCCCTGAAAAATAAAATAGAAGTTTTTATTAATTACCATTCTATTTCTATCATTCAAACTATGATATCTTAAGACAAAACAACTAAATTAAGGGAAAAATAGAGTGTTGAAATGTGTCTTAATGTCTGTTTTATAATAATTACATTTATTGTCCGGTTCCATAGCTAGTAACTGACGACAGGCGTCCAGCTGATTATTTAGTTCATCAACTACGGGTCCAGAATATTTTCTTTCAAAACTTATTTCGTTTTTACCAATGTATGTAGTTACATTTTGTTTCACACTAGGAATTATTTCTACACTTCCATCTTCACTATTATATTCCATCTGTAAATACAATGTAAAAGTTACATGTGTTTTTATTTTTTCTAGCATAAGTAATCTCAAATTAGCCATAGTATAAATCTCAAATTAGTCATAGTATAAATCTCAAATTAGCCATGGTATGAATCTCAAATTAGGCCATAGTATAAATCTCAGCATTGAGTGGAGAAATGATGAGATAAAGAAGCCACTCAAATTACCTTCACATCTAAATCATCAGTTATTTCTGAATTATGTTTATAAATCCATAAAACATCATATTGGTTTCCTGTAGAAGCCAGCCACTCGCCATTTACTAATTCATTGTTAAGAAACAAACGCGTCTTTGAAGCTACAAAACTGTTGTTGACAGGTTTGCTAAATGCTACTGTTGTTTTGAATGGCGACACGACATAAACTACAACTTGTGTATTTGTCTTAACAGCTCCTGTAAATTGAAAATTCTTTTATTTAGAATTTTCTGCCATAAGACAATAGTACACAATTTATATGTATGGCGCACCAATTTACTTCGCAGATGACACAATTTAAATTCGCGGGAAATTGGTTAACCAATCAGAAAACACCATTGCTACGAGAATAGTCTCAGCCGCTGCCGCTAGAGTACGGAAGCGTGTGAGCGAAATAGAAAAAGACGTCACGGCAATCAATTTTAGGGCATTACATATTTGTTTACACATTTGGTTGATTATATTTTTTTAATGTTTCGAGCGTTTTTGTTGATCGTCTTTTCGTGTATCGGAGATTGACGACGCGCCTTATTTTTTGTGTCGTACTGTACATATTATTGCAATTTACACAAACATTAACATATAAATAAATAACACATCATTCAAGTAGATTTTTGAATGACAAACTATCAGAAAAGTCAAGAAAATATTTTAATTGCAATGAAAACGGAACCATGTTTTATGGAAGTAAGGTTTCTAATCAAAAAGCATATTAACCCTTTGGCCACCCCAGTGGGATTTATCTGACAAAAAAAAATGTCCACTTTGCCCACAACTTATTGAAGTACAACAGAAAATCTATTACTTTCGACAAAATCGGATAAATACAACTGGGGCAGTCTAAGGGTTACTTCTCTATTTAAATTGTCTGATAAAAAGCTATACCAAGCAACCATCTCTGATAAAACCATGCACTGGTGTCGTCTGGGTCAGTAAATGCTGCACTCTGAACCATTTTCAACTCATGTTTATGGTGGCTGTCTGCAATTGGGCGCCCTCCTGAAAGCAAAACACAAACCATTTATTTTATAACCAACTAGCAACCCACACCGGCTTCGCAAGGGTAGCAATTATAGCCTATAACCTTCTTAGATAATCCCTCTTTCTATTGGTGAAAACCTTATGAAAATCCGTACAGTAGTTTCCGAGATTAGCTTGAACAAGCACAAACTCAGGCTAGCATAGTGAAGTTATGAAGTGATATTTTTTACCGGTTATATGATGTTAGCCTAATTATAAAACTGCATAATTAAATTAACATTAATTATATAAATTGTGGGAAGAAAAAATCGCTGACAAGCAGGATTCGAAATTGCGACTCCTCCGCATCGCATGCGTAATTGCGTTAAAAATAATTAAATTAACATTTAAATTGTGAAAAGAAAAAATCACTCACGAGCAGGATTCGAACCTGCGACTCCTGGCTCAGTACGCCAGTGCTTTAGCCACTATGCTACCATGAACACTGCTCGTGGTATCGAAATTAACCTCCACTTTAATACGTCTTTGGGTGACGTCAGCGATATCGTGTTTTTAACCGACTCACACTCATTTTAGCAGGCGTAAAAACGCGTTAAAAAAATACATTATTAGAAACTACAACCTTCTAAATCAGGATAAAGCTCCACAAGCATTTTACTCCTGTAGTGCCAAGCAGAATAGTTAGAGAAATTATCCATTAATTTCTCAGTTGTATAGTCAAATTCATCTTTCAATGGTGGTTTGCATTGGCTGACAACAAATCTCCTGTAGTCCCACGTGTGAACTGAAATACAACATACAACACCATTACAATAATTTAAAAAAAACATAATTTGTATTGAAATATTGCCATTTTCTTTTATTGGATCATATAGAATGTCATTACTGTATACTGGCAATGGTGGAAAATGGTCAAGTGAGCTAATGGATGTTCTTAGAAATGAATATGAGGTGTTGCAGAGAGACCAGTATAGTGACAAATAATAACAAATAATTTACACCAATTTTCTATTACATTTCTTGCACTATCTGCAGGCATAGGATGCAGACCACTGTACACAAAATATTTGGTATAAATTATATTGTGTATAAAACTAAAAATGTCATTTTGTCTATTCTTTCATGCAGGAAACCCAATGATATCAATGTTACACTAGATTAAACGCTCGAAACAATCACTCTGTTCCAGTAATCTGAGGTGCGTACACCTCATGTTGTTAAGAATCACCTGGGCATCGGTGAAGTGTGGAGCGGAGCTTGACTTACTTAAAATAATGAAATTACACAACTAAATAGTAATATTAAAGTTGAATAACAGTTACCAACAAATATTAACATGAATTAACTAGTATTAAAATGTATGATTACAACAATTTTTAATTGTAACAGTTCTTCAAGTTCAAGTATAATATTAGAGTCATCTAACTAGCATAAACAAGATAGTGACTATCTATCTATTTTTTTTCTTATGGCAAAATGCCACACACCCACACCCCACGAACACCGCAGGCGGATCACAATCATTGTTCTGATTTGCTATTCTAGTGTAACATATATTTCTATGAAAAAACCCTTGTTTACAGTTGTCATGCTACTCCTGCTGGAAATAACAAAAATAATTGGATAGATTAACTTACAATTTCTTTCATCAAACTTTAAGTACATATTGCACAAACTAAGCTCCTTCTCCCAGTTGGGGTCTGCTCTTGTGGTGAGCACCCATTCTCTCTGGTGCCAGGCACAGTAAGACTTGGGATTAATTTTCAAACAAAATTCAGTCAAATGCAGTTCAGCATCATACAACTGAGACAACTCCTCTTCACTCTCATTGCTTTTCCTGTAATGAGTTTTAGATGAATCATTACTTTAAGGAATAGGATTAGACAAGAATCATGAAATTGAATATTTATATGGTCATGTGTAATTTCAACTTGCTAAACTAATACTGTAACTGGCACCCACAGGAAAGGCTTGCCTAGCGTGTGGCCACTGGATATCATGTTATTCTGTAATGTTATTTCTTGGCAAATGAACAAATTCGTTATATATAACTGAATATACAATACTAAATTGGTAAAAAAAAATCTATGCAAGCATTGCAAGCCATAAATTATTATCAAAGAACTATTAATCCATTTTATGCATGCTTCAGGAAACAAATAAGGAATTACATTACTTGATAATAATGAGTATTTCTCTTCTTATATTCCATAATGTATAAATATCTGGGTTAGATGACAATACTTTTCCAGTCAGCTCTAACAGATCTTTATCTAATTCACCTTCTTTCCTCTGAAAGAAAACAAAGGCTTGTAAAAGCTATTTTTCAAATACAAGACGAGGCCAACTCTTTCAATACATACTTTGTCGAAAATCTTTTGCATAGCATGTTTAAAAACTTTAAGCTTTTCCTGGCGTTCTTTCTCTTTTCTCGCCTGCTCTTCTTCTGTAGTGCGAACCTTTACTCTACCGTGCTGTAAATTACAATAAAATTATTTCGGTAAGCTGATGGTATCATGAAAGTAATCCTATAGAATAAAAATAAATTATCGTAAAAGTTCCAAAACATACCATTTTAAACGGGTTTGTTTAACTTTTATGTTACTTTATACTTATATTTTACTTTTCGTCTTAGATTATAATTTGATCTGAGCTTAAAATACAAATTATTTAGGAATAGTTCAAGTTCGGTCAACCTGTTAAAGGTATTTAATGCAAACTTAAAATCGCAGGGTTTTATTATCTTTGGCAAACTTGTTCAGGATTTTTGGCTGATCTGAAGAAAACTCCCGAAAATCCAAAATGATCTCAGATATATTAATCTGAGGAAATGACTCAAAAATAATCACGAAATTAAAATTCAAACAGCTGTGAGCTGTCAGTAGGGATGTTACAAAGTAAACGATTGTTTAAAAAACAATTATTTTTATTTTTAAGTCGATATTATGATTCGATTATTATTTCTAGATAATCGATTTGTTTTTCTACTACGTCTTCATCAAGGTCAAGTTATTGTTTTATTGACACGGACTGACTAGTTTCATTTTGTTGCAATCTTCTGTATGATTTAAGTTCTCGTTCAGCGTTCGATGGTTCATTCATTTTGTCTTGTTTCGAAAATCAATTCTGTATTAGGATGCTTGAATGTTTGTTTTTATGCACAAAATGTCTAACACGAACAAAAAATAGGTTGCAGAAGCTTTTGTTTCTTAATTCTTTACCACCGAGCAAAATGTGGTAAATTAATTAAGAAAAGAAACGACAGATTCGGCTTTGGTCCTAAAGACATAATTACTGTTATAAAGTTAATTTCATCTATTCTTGGTATTTATTTGAACAAGAACAAAATTGATTAAAAAAACAATTTTCATTATCGATTTAAATTAAACTTAAAAGATTCGATTGTTTTACCGCTAAGTCACGTCCCTAGCTATCAGATTGACGTTGTCAAAGTCATAGACGTCACAGATTACTAATTTGTACTTGGCTGCGTTCAGTTATATCGCCCGACGTCGTCGGACAACGCTCGCCTCGCCTCGGAACGTTCTATGGACGTTCGTTTGTATGATCGCTCCAGTGTCCTATCTGGATCGCTCAGTAACTGAACGTCCAAAATACGCTCTGTGCATCATCGGGCAATATAACTGAACGTTAACCTAATATCGCCCGACGTCGCCGTCGCGTCGTTGTCGTACGACGGACGACGCGGCGACGACGCTCGAAACATTCTTTGGGCATTCGTTTGTATGATCGCTGTGACTAACCCAAAGACATTTGTATACTTACGTCAGTATAGTAACTTTATGGACTAACCCAAAGCTCCGTACGTAGCGTAACGTAGCACATGGCCGCGTTCAGTTATATATATTGCCCGACGTCGTCGAACGACGCTCTTAGCGTTCCTTGGGCGTTCATGATTATGATCGCTCTGAGGCTCGTATTATACAACGTTCCTCAAGTACAGTTTAAACTTCAATCACTTCATCACTACCTAAGGATAGAATAATTATTTGAGTATCGGCACAGAATATCTAATGGTATCGGTCTTATTCCAATACGGTAATTCTAAACTTTAATTCAACAACATAATACACGAATTTGACCTGAAATAGAATAGAAATCTCTACTCAAGCGTAGTTTGGACCACACTAGAGTGATTACAGATCAAATCTCTGCTCAAATACCGAAACAGGTAACGATATAAAAAAAAAACTCAGCTGAACTGCGATCAATAAATCTCTGCTTGTAATGTTCTAAAATTAAATCCTAACTCAAAACGAGTTTTAAACTGTTATGTTTTAAACAGCGATTTAAGCTTGAAGAACGGTCTGTAATAGGGGCCTTTTTTATTTTTGCCTTGAGGTAATCTTCATGGACGCACTCCACCCGGGGTAGGCGGAGCCAGTGTCGGACTCTTACCGACTAAAACCACCGCGGAGTTCCTTCAACTACCTTAGCCGAGGGCGTGGGAACCCGATAGTATTCACACAACCACCCCGACAGGTCTTGGCCCGCCACAAGCAGGCGAGCCCCTTCTTCCCATGCAGCCTAACGTTGACCGCACCCTCCTAGATGGCGCACACCGAACACTGCATGCCACCTCACCTCAAGGGCCTTTACCAGCTATGCCAACTGTGCCAGCTACGCTAGCTGCTGGTCAGGTAGCAGACTACCCCGAGTCTGCTGCTCGCAGGCCCCATCCTCCCGTTTTTTTTTATAGAGGTTTTCTTCCTCGCAGTCTGGGCGGTAAAGCCTTGGCTTTGGCTTTTTGAGGGTCTTGACCCTCGGTCCCAAGAGGCGCGAGAACACTACTCAGCGAGCACTCCTGGGGTTACGAGATCGACGAAGGCAGGGAAGGACAATCCCCCCACTGCCTGCCCAGTGGCAGGGTGAGTGCACACCAGGCCCGCCCCTGCTCCTCCACTGTGCCCTCTGCTGGCATCAGAGGGACACGTGGAGCAACTCCCCATTGGCCCACATGGGGCCCCTCCCGTATCAGAATATTCGCTATAGGCAAATAAGATCCCCCGAGGGTTAATCCCTCGAAGGGATGCCATTGCCTGTACCCAGGATGCAAAGGCCTGACAACTGCCGTTCCCTCCAGACGTGTCCAGAGGGACAAGCAGCCGTCAGACACACGTGGAGCTTTTCTGGCCAGCACCCCCTGTAATACGGGCCTAAAATAATAGAACTTGTCCCCTTTGACTTTGACGCTAGGTACTGTGCTAGGTACAAATTATAATAGTGAAATTATACATAATAATATATGGGGTGCGCTCAGAATTATCAACTGACGACGGCGGACGACACCCGGAGCGTACTTTGGTCAGTAAGTTGTAGATATAAGTCGATGATTTTGGTCGTTCAGTTCTGTTACTGAGGCCGCTCCGTGCGTCGTCAGACGATAATACTGAACGCGTCCCGTACGCCCCATGCGTCGTCGGGCGATATAACTGAACGTAGCCGTATTGAGACTATTTTGACTTTGACAACTGACATTCGAATTGACAATGACATTGACAACCTATTGTGGTCATCAATGGTCGAATTGTTGAATGGTGTAAATGAAATAGAAGCTTGTATTCTTTCTTTGAATCATTGGAAAAATAACCTGGGTATTATCAACATTTGTCGATTATCTCAACAAAGTGATAAACTGCTTAGAGATTGTGTTTTCTATATATTAACAGTGGTTTTGTTGGATATCAGTAAATAGGATGAATAATGCACCGCAGTTCTCCTTACGCTGGAATAATTACGTATCTCACGTAACAGAAGCGTTCAATGTTCTCCGTTTCGAAAACGATCTCGTGGATGTTACGCTTTGCTGCGATGGAGGTAAAATCAAAGCCCACAAAATGTTGTTATCTGCCTGTAGTAGCTACTTCAAGCAAATATTCAAAGAGAACCCATGTCAACATCCTGTGATTATATTCAGAAACTTCAAGTTCGAAGACCTCAATGCGATCATTAACTTTATGTATCATGGTGAGGTGAACATATTTCAAGAACAATTGGAATCATTCCTTATAACGGCAGAGCTTCTAGAGGTAAAGGGTTTGACTGATAACATGGAGGATGAATCATCTAAAAGCCAGTTGAGAATTACAGACAACAGCTCTTTAGATTTAAGTTCAAAATCAAGTAGAATGACTGAGGATATTGTGCCTGTTTTGTCTGATGAACCCATTAACTTGGCAACAATGCAGAGTTCTAGAGAAGAATACATTCCACAACCTGTCACGATGAAAAGTATTCCAGAACAAGAAAATGGTAATATTGAGATGCAACCCGAAACTTCAAAGTCTGATGATAATACTAAATTGAAAACAGGACCATCTACCAGTGAAGAAATGCAAATTGATACACAGTCAACATCAGTTGAAGATTTATCTGAAAAAAGCAATTCTGGTAAGTTATGATTGGATTAGTACTAGTGATTACTAGTATATTATTTATTAAAGTTCCTTATGCAATAATAGATTGTTCTGCAAAAAATCAAATCAGCCCCCCTAGGCAAGTTGACAATCTACAATCGTCAACGCATTAGCATACATTTTGATTGTTTTCTATAGCGTTTACGATTGTAGATTGTCAACTTGGCTAGGGGGGGCAGGAGACATAACATTTAACAAATCAATCATCAGATCTATTGGGTTAAAGTAAAATCAATGTGCTGATGTTCCAACTAAAACCATTTGTAAGCCTAGACTGGCACTTATTTCTTGAATAATAATTGGTTTGATGTTATAAACTTCGAAACAGGGAGTGTGTTGAGCATCGAAGAATGGATAATGAGACAAAAAAGATTTTCTATTGTTTTGTGGCAGTCGCTGGCGGCTTTGCTCTCATTGATGGGTTAAAGACTTGTTCTCATTAATAACTTAATAAGTATAACAGATTACCTCTTTCTATCTTGTCTATCTCTGTTTTAATGGGGCGCCTATGTCCAGGGGACCCTGAGACATTTATAGACAAGCTTTCCATTCATTTCAGATATCTGCTGCTGGACAAAGGCCTCCACCAAAGGGGGGGGATATGCCATAAACACTTGGCAGTTGGGTTAGCTATTGCAGTTGGTTGTTTATGTAATACTCAGAGAATGCTGCTGCCCATCCTCTGGTGAATCCCTTAGTCGCCTTTTACGATACCCATGAGAAGAGAGGGGGTGAGAGGATGGTGTATACATAGTTGGATGCTTTTGCTCATTCTTGGCGTTTTACATAATTTTTTTAAGGAATGATTGGGTTTTAATATTTTTCTTGGGAATTACATAATCTCATGTAATATTTTTAATTTATGTTACAGAATCAGAGCTTGCAAAATTCCGTTGCCAACTGTGTCCAAAAGGTTTCAAGCATCCCACTTCATTAACATTGCATAAAGATTCACATGCTGGAAAAACGCAATGTCCTGTGTGTCACCGATCATTCTCGCGGTCTTATGACATGCGGAGTCATTTGCAAAGAATACACCAAGGCAAGCAACTGACCATCAAAGAGATCAGATATAAGAACACTAATGACAGTGTTGCTCCCAAGCAGTTTACCCATAATATTTAGTTATACATTGATTTTTGGTAACTAAGTTACCAAAATTGAAGCACTCAGTGCAAATGCCTAGAACTGTCTTATATGTATAGAATATAATAATATGTATAACTGCTATTATTTATATTTATATGAAGAAAATAAATATTTTTATTTACTATTTTTGTTAAAAGTCACAAATGATATTGCTCAGTGCTAGCTTTGGCTATTTTTATACTAGTCTGTAATATTACTGTTTTAATATAATAACTGTTTCCATTATTTTTTCGTTTTATTTGAATCATTCTGCATCGCGAAAACATTGTTACGGGCAGGAAAACATACATAGTTATGTATATATAAGCAGTGTTACTCAGTGTCGCACCTGTGCGTACATTAGGGAAAGCCCGAGTTTTAGGTGCAATATTTTTTGTGAAAATTATTAATGTAATTAGTAACAGCTACTAAATAAGGCAAATAACAATGAATTCATTTGGTAATGTTTTATGTAGCTATAATAAGTAGTATTAAAAATCGTGATTTATAAGTTTTTTCAACATTCTGTCAAAATGTCATTAATAATATAATAAACAAGTTAATTTTCATGTGAAGTACTTAGTAGCGGTTAGTGGCATCAGTAACTTTCATAAAAACATGAATATTAAACGTATTAAAAAAAATCGGGGTTTATCTAATGTACTTGTAGGCACACCACTGGTAATTCTATCTCTGACCTTTTGCAGAGGTCAAGTTACTGTCAGCATGCATAAAAGCGTATACACCAGGGCCATAGCTTGAGACAATGGCCTCAGGTTGGTAATCGAGAGTCCCTTTATCTACCTACTGATTTGGGAACCTGGGGCAATGTCCCTCCTGCTTGGGTGATAGCTACGGCTCTGGTATCCACAACATGTGCCACCCAGTCTAAAACGTAGTGATTATTATCTTTGACCAGCTAGCGTAACTGCTACCAGTGCGCCCGCGTCAAGAATGAGTGGCATACGTACCTAGGCGATAATGTTTTCCATGTAATCGAGTTGTCGTCCTGGCCGGGATATTACAAGTCATTACCAAAAATGAATATACCGTACCGACGACGCTGACGCCGATGTAGGTACTTCGTTATCCATGATAACTAATCGGAGATTAGTCTCTTGTTTGTAAACGACACCTTGTATGCGTTAATTATGTTATTTTGTACCTATGTATTGACGACTACGATTGTATTAATTTTATTCGACTTAATAAACTTTCATTTTTCACAGAGTCAGATATGTAATAGATGATAGATGCCCTTGGTCGCAGGGCAGATTTAGGATGCCGTGTGCCCACTGGCTTAGTGCCCAGCTTAGGCCGCGCAGCGTCGTGACCTCATCACTGCAGTAGGCGGCAGCGACCTCTCGCTTCCGACCGTGTTCTGTCTATGGTCGGGAGCGAGAGCGTGGGAAGGCGTCGTCTCCTGCGAGGAGGTAATGCTCGCTAAGGAGTCAGCGGAGAGGGTTCGAGAGGTGATGACCTCTCTTCCCATCCGAAAAAGACGACATGAGCGTCATAGGAGAGCGTTTGCCGACCTTCAGCCACCCTAGATGTGGGCCTGCGGGTGGCGGACTCGGGGTAGCCCGCCGCCCGACAAGTTAAATCCCGTGACGGTGGCGCGTAGTGTTTCGCGCGCGCTAGTGAAGAGGAGGGTGCGGTCACAGATCAGATAATAGGGTGCGGTCGATGTGGTTGCCGCACGGGGAGAAGGGGCTCGCCTGCGAGCCGGGACCTGCTGGGGATGGTTGGGCGAATACGGAAGTATTTCCCACGCCCCCGGCCAAGGGTCGGTAGAGGAACACCGAGGTGGTTTTTAGTCAGTAAGAGTCCGACACTGGCTCCGCCGCCGGGCGGAGTGTGTCCATGAGGATTTTCCCCTCGGAAAAAAAAGATGCCGTGTGCCATGTGGCGTGCTTCTGAGCTCCCCTGGATCCACCCTTGATTGCGACCACGGCTAGTGCAGCATGTCGTATGATGGTGTATGAAAAAAACTGTAGGCAGTGTGTTCTATAAAATACAAAGCCTTACGACATGGTCGAGAGATGAGATATAGATCTCTGGAAGTTATTTTTAAATAATGATCCATCCAACGCTATTAAAAGCCAATCCAAGTACGAAGGTGAGTGAGACAGGGGGTATGTAAATTCCCCGAACTGTTCACCAACGCGTTAGAGTAATTCTTCAAGGCAATGACTTGGACAGGACAGGGTTAATTAACGTAAAAAGCGAGAACATCTCACATCACTGTGTAATGGTATAGATATGTAACAACTGAACCAAATGTTACACAGCAAAGACATTTCTCTTGTTTTGCCTTTGCTAAACAGTCTAAATAGAGCTTTCGGCATGTGTGGGATAAATAAGTTTGTATTGATATGCATGTCGTGCCGACACTGCTCTTCATTGAAGGGAAGGTGCTCGAAGTTGCGCAGGAATATATCAACCTAGTGCAGGTTTACCAGCTCGGTCAAAAATGTCTGATCTCGGTGGATACAACTCCGAGAAAGAAACCGAACGGAAGGATCCAGTTGAGCTAGGCAGCACTAGGCAAACTTCACCGAGTCTTCTGAGGTGCATTAAAAGAGCCTCCACAAGTGACGATATTTAATTTATCGTCCGGCGCACCTTTGGCAGCCAGCCCCGTTACCAAACTGCTGACTGGCTTATTTTTTTCTCACGGCATGACCTATTATTATGTAGCTCATGTAGACACGATAGAACAACCGAGTCTACTCATCACCTACACCGCAGTCTGAAGACAAAAGTCTTCAGCCATATTGCGTTTTGTCAGTTATGATCTACCATGCCGAGACGTGGACACAGAAAGTTGGGCTAGCCCAGAAATTCAAAATCGTTCATCGATTTATTACGCGAGCTATGCTTGGAGTTTCTTGGAGAACCGGAGTGACCGACATTAGCTTGTAGAATTAGCAAGCTGGAGTGGCAGTTTACTGGCCATGTCTGTCGAAGGACCGATGGCAAATAGAACAGACGAGCCCTTGCCTTGATTGGGGACCGCGAATTGGCAAAAGCAGTGTAGGTCGCCATCCAGCCAGGTGTGACAACTTGAAAAAGGTAGCTGAGGTGGACTAGATGCTAAAAGCTGAGGAACGAGTGTTGTGTCGCAACTTAGAGAGGCCTATATCCAGCAGTGGACTGAGATGAGCTGAAATCAAATTTAAAATAGGTAAGTGTTCGAAAAATCCGGATTCGATTTTAAAATACGAGTTTCGCAACTTACTCAAAATGCGTGGCTATTCGGATTTTTGGATTAAGGATTATATATCCGGATTGCGTTCTTTATGCTGATTATGGTTATTTCATCTTAAGTACTTTTATTTCAGCGGATTAAGTAGTTACGTATAATTTTTCTTAAAAAACCGTTATACCAGACTATAATTTCTCCTGTATCGTGGGTCACCATCATTTCAGCCGAAAGACGTCCACTGTAGGACATAGGCCTCCCACAAGCATTGCCACAACGATCGGTCCTGCGCTTCCCGCATCCAGCGGATTCCCGCGACCTTCGCAATTCATTGGTGTACCTACCTACTGCGAACTCAGAATTTCAGCTTTACGATGTTGGTGGAACAATATTTTATGGATTGTAACCTCATTCCGCGAAATTTATTACGAAGGTACCTATATAATAAATATAAATTGCTATTCCAGGTTGCCTGGAAGAAATCGCTGATCGCGATAAGGCCGCCATTTGTACAATAGTTTAAATGCATATTCAATGTAGGTAATGTTTTTTATGGTTTACAATAAAGCATATATAAATAAATAATAAATATTTTTGAGACATTTTACACAACAACATCTAGTCCCAAACTAATCAGAGCTTGTACTATGGGTAGGTACTAGATAGATAGATAATGGTTATATACTTTTTTAAATACATACTTATAATACATAAGAAACAACCAGACCAACACAAACACTTATTGTTCATCACATAGGTAAATATCTGTGTCCTGTGAGAATCGAACCCACGATCTCGTGATCAGCAGTCCGACACTCGAACCACTAGACCACAGACGTGTCAAATCTACTATTATCAGGCATAGTAAACAGTGTCGTACCTAAGGTCATGAGCGCCCAGGGAATGATTTGAATTTTACTCCTACAAAATGTAGGTACCTACGCCCAAAACAAGATTTGAATTTTGCGCCCCCCAAAACTTATTTTGTAGGAAGAAAAAATCATAAACTCGTGTTTGAATTTTGGGTAAGTCCTGATGTGCCCATGCCCCAGCGGCATGCAGGCTGCGGGCCTGTGAATGCCCCCCCTTGAGGTTTGCGCCCCTGGCTGCCGCCCCAGCCAGCCCCTAGCTACGACGCTACTTCTATGACACGCTAACAACAATAACAATTCAAATACACCTGCTTTCCACCTCTTTTTATGTCTTTCACTATTATACATAGGTACCTACAACGTGTATAAAAAATGCCACAAATTTTAAGTCGCTCAGCGAGCAATGGAGCGAGCTATGCTTGGAGTTTCTTTGATAACATCCGTAACGAGATTACCGGAGAAGAACCGGGGTGATCAACATACCTTGTAGGATCAGTAAGCTGAACTGACAGTGGGCTAGCCATGTCTGTCGAAGGACCGATGGCCGCTGGAGCAGACGAGTCCTTGAGTGGAAACCGCGAATCGGCAAACGCAGCGTAGGGACCCCCCCCCCGCCAGATGGACCGATGACCTGAAGAAGGACCGAGTGTTGTGGCGCAACTTGGGAGAGGCCTTTGTTCACCAGTAGACTGCGATAGGCTGAGTTGATCAAAAATGCGTGGTCATACCTATTTGGAGAGCTCATTCAGGGAATGGTATCGAACAACTTTTCCTGTGGGGTCAACACTCAACCTGTAAATCGCGAAAAAAAAACTGTTTTTCCCTCTGAGGTAATATGTACTACGTAAGTACTAGAGTAGACATTACGAACAAAAAATATCGTGCAATTTGCGTGGCTATGTGATTGAGAGTGCAGGAGCTCTAAAACGTGCTACAAACATTCGGTTCGAGGTGTCTTAGCCCTTACATTTCGGACGAGGTAAGTCACTTTTCTATGAGAAAGCTGTTTTTTTTTCAGGATTCAGGTTAAACACAGGTTACTTTGTTGCCTATCTAGGAGAACAGTACTTACCCTTTAACTAGATTAAATAAGTACTTAAATTACCTAAAAAAAAAAAAAAGCCTGCGCTATAATCCTTCCATATAACATAGTCCAAGATTATGAAATAAATAACTAGGTATAACTACTTATTCATGATTGTCGCCTTATAAAAGTTGTTCTATGCTATGTCCTGAAAAGCTTTCCAATGACGACGCGTTTGTGATACCTACATGTTGTAAAACTAATGAAAATAACTAAATGCCTTACGGTATAACAGGCCAGTACACCACAGTGTTTCAAGCGGAATTATTTGCCATTATTGGATGTCTCCGTTTAAGTCTGCAGAGGACCTATATTAATAGGCGAATCTTCATCTTCTCTGACAGCCAGGCAGCATTAAAAGCCTTGGATTCAGAAGAAATTGACTCCAAACTTGTAAAGGAGTGTGTCCAGCTATTGAACTCACTAGGAGCGGCAAACTCGGTGGTACTAGGTTGGGTGCCTGGACACTGTGGCATTGGGGGCAACGAAGCCGCTGATGAACTGGCTAGAGCTCAGGCGCGGTTCCAGCCCAAGATTTTGGGGGGGGTCAGCTTGGCAGTTTCAAGGGCCAAATGTAACAGCAAAACCTGGTGTTTTTTTTTTAATTTACGCAACAACGACAACCAAATTTTTTGGAGTTAGTATAATATGCAACAGAATGGTTACTTCCAAAATGCGCGTTGAAAAAGAAGAAACTATTGGCGCGTACAAGCGCGAGCGAAGCGAGCGCGAAATTTTACATATTCATGCGAAAAGTTGACTTCAATTTAAATGTATTTTTTGGAGTTTTAAGCTATGTTCTACTCGTGCAGATAAATAATGAGATTGAAAATGGCGGCATTTGTATTTTCCTCTTGCTCACAAGTAAAGTATTGTGTGAGCGGGAGACACATAGAATAAAAATGCCACCATTTTCAATTCCATTTATTATCCGCGCCGAGTGATATACTTAATGTAAAAATGTAGCACAACAGAAGCCCAAAATATACATTAACGAGGGAGCGCGAGCGCAACGATCGCGAAATTTTCATTTTTATTTATTTTTTCACCTCCGAAGCTTCAATCGCTTGTGCCTTTAATATAGTGTCCAATTGCAACGGCGGCAGGCTCTTGCCAAGTAGCGCAAACCGTTCAACAAAATGAAATATCGTTGTCGTGTGTGATATTATTTACTGTTGAATTGGAAATTTAATCCATACTTTATATTGGGCAAAATGTCACCCATTCATTACCCATGCTGTAAATTTAACTTTAGTAGGTTCTTACACAAAATTTCCATAATTTCAATAATGTGTCGTGAAAACTCATTATTTAAAATACCACTTAATCTTTCTTGTTTAGTTGTTAGGATAATTTTGAGGTACAGATGAATGGTTTTTGGGGGGGGTCATGACCCCTGTGACCCCCCCCCTAGAACCGCGCCTGCTAGAGCTGGTGCTGAAAGCCCCACTGCGGGCCCGGAGCCAATCTGTGGCATTCCTAAATGCACCACTACAGCCTACCTTAAAAACTGGGGAACTGACCAAAGTATTAGTTGTTCATATTTAGCAAATAAAATTCTGCAAGAAAAGTTAAAAAAATCCGGAGCTTTTCCTTTTACTAATTATCTAAACAACGACGTGTTATTTAAATAACTGAAAACCTCTTAAGGGGTCATTGTACTCATCAGTATGAACAACAGTGTAGTTGTAGTTTTAACGTAAGCCACCGCTACCACTTTACACATAAATGTAGTAGCAATTTTATACAAAGTGTTATTGAAAAAACTGTAAATTTCTTAAGGGGTAATTGTACTCATAAGTATAAACAACTTTTATGTACTATGGGACTAACACAGAAATCGTGAAAAAAATAATGTGTTCGCACAGACATAGTAAAAAATATAGACTAAGTGCTGCGAACAACCCTAGTGAAGCCAACAAAAACCGTGCTCCTTCATGTACAACCAGTGCTCACGTACACACCATGCAACTGAAGGGTATTTGTTTTCGCGATGCTTACTGGACGATGCCGCGACATGTGTACTGAAAGGGGGTGAGCACGGTTTAAGGTGCATGTGTGTGCGTGAGCGCTGGTTTGTACACGGAGGGGCATGGTTTTATTGGCTTCACTATGATTGTTCGCAGCACTTCGTCTATATTTTTTACTAGGTATGTGTGTTCCTTACATTTTGTCGATTTATGTGAACCTAAATGTAGGCAACAACTGTTTTTTTTTGCGATTTCAGGCTTGGTCCCATAATAAAAGTTGTTTATACTTATGAGTATAATTAACCCTTAAGAGGTTTACAGTTATTTCAATAACACGTTGTTTATAATTATTGTAAAAGTTAATGATAAAAAATCCCGATAGGTAGGTACCTAATCAAAATACAGAAGAGAACTTAACCGTGTCAGTGCATGGAATAATGCTCGTAATAGCGAGGTACGCGGAGCTTCAGAGGGTAAAAGCTAAGAACCAAAAAGCTTCAGTAGCCGGGCGGGTGGGACAATCAGGGGTTGTAGAAGCGGGGGTGTCGGGTTCGGGGGTCGGGCGGAGGGCGCTCGATACGCGCGCGCGCCGCGGCCGCCATCAGCCAGTCGCATTTCGGCATCGTTGCGCTCGGTTTGTGTTACGTTTATCGGCGCGCATCTGTCAAACGCTACGATATCGATATAAAAGTCTTGCTTTTTCACAAAGTACGTATATTATTTAAAATAATTACATCAAATTATTAATTAATGTAAGTCTCATTGTGAATCGCGAGTGATGTTATTGAATTTAATCGTATTTTAATAAATTGTTTACATTCGAACCACATGTTTACGAGTTAGGTACCTACGTTAGGTTTGTTTCCAATAAGCAACACATAATGCATTAATATAAACCAATTAAAAAGTGCAGTGCCTTCTGTAATCAAGGAAAATGTGTTTAAAGTAAAATAAAAATCTGTAGTAGCTTATTTATCATTTAAAATTTGAATAGTGCATTGATGTGGAGTTTTCAGCAGTTCTTTTCACATATCGTTTGGAGATTTGTGTAGTTTCGTGAAAACAGCGGGTGCTTTTATTCAGTAAAATGAGTGCGTGAATTTTTGATGGTGTGTGAACGGGAGCGCTTGTAGAGTTGAGATTCGCTCGTAGAGCGTCCCGCGACGGCGCAGCGAGGGTATTGATCGGCGGCGGCGGCGGGTCGCGAGACGCCGGCGTTCGCCCGCCGCCTAAATAAAGCTCCGCATGTGTGCGCCCCGCCTCTCCGCTCGGCGCCCTACGTCGATGCCGCCCGCCGCCGCCGTCGACGTCAACGTCTCCGTTCCGTCGCGTACAACACGCGCTAGTCCGCCAGCCTCACAACACACTATCACATGATTCACACATTCATTTCATTAATGATCAATCAAAAAACTAGTAGGTATTTTTACATAGAGAATCAAGGATTACTTTTATATATAACGCACCTATGTGTTAAGATATTCTTACATACCTACCTATCAAAATGGAGGTAAAAGCACTTTTTAACGATCAAACAAATGACATGAAACTAAGGTTTCAACCTAAGGTTTTAACCTTAGTTTCATGTGCAAGGTCGACAAATACTGAAATAACTACACTCTTCTTGACCAGTAAATAGGATGCAGCATGTAGCTGAAAGTACCTAGGTAGGTACCTACCTGCCTAACACAATCATGTAATCTTTAGAGTAGGTAAATAACGATTTTTGGAAGCTGTACTTAATGTAACTAAGGTACCTACTACCTCCATCTGTGATTTCTAGCGGGAAAGAATGTAAAGTAAAATCACACACATAGTTAAAAATATGGACTAAATGCTGCGAACATTCAAAGTGAAGTCAAAAAAAACCGTGCTCCTTCGTGTACAACCAGCGTTCACGCACACACATGCACTTCAAACCGTGCTCACCCCTCTCAGTACACATGTCGTGACATCGTCCAGTAAGAATCGCGAAAGCAAATATCCTTCAGGTGCATGGTATGTGCTTGAAAACTGGTTGTACACGAAGGAGCACGTTTTTTTTGACTTCACTACGAATGTTCGCAGCACTTAGTTTATATTTTTTACAATGTCTGTGAGTAAAATTGATTCCAAGTCCAACAGACTGGCTGTTAAAATTACCTATCACTCTTGCAATCCCTCGGAAAGGTAGAAATAAGAAAAATAATGTGCAATTCGTATTCACATGTAAAGTTCACAACCTATGTACCTAGTACCTATGTGCCCACGGTGCAGTGACTCAAAGAATCCTAAAATCCTTCATCATTGCTAATAGTAGCAATGATGATAGCAATTTGCTATCCCAATCCTAAGAATGTGATATTAATCGAAAAATAATTCTGTCGTAGCATTCGTAGCCCGTCGTAGCATCTGGTGAGTTCTGTTTCTGTTGTAGATGTATTATCAATAAATAAAATAAAATTTGTTGTAGGTAATGTTGGGATAGTTGGATAATATCCTAGTGAGAGCTATGGCGCGCTCCGTGCTGGCGGGCGGCGCGCTGCTCTGCGCGCTTAGCGTCGCGCTGCAGGCGCGCGCGCTCACCCTGCTGCCGCACGACGTGCGCCCCGGCCACGCCGTCAGACACTTCATAGGCAACCACTCAAGATACACACTACTAGATCCAGAGTTCGCCCCCTTCTTCACTCTTCTCGATGATGGCCTACTCATGACGACTGCTGATTTAACACCTCTACTCAATCAACCCGTCAATCTAGCCATACTAGAGCAAACGCCTTACAGTAGTTCCGCGCATGCCATTCACCTCCTAGTAATGGATCGCCGAAGCATGCTACATTTCACGTCTGCCAACGGCTTGATAGGAGAAATTTCAGAAAACGCTCCACCAGGAACTGTCGTTGATCTACTGCCTATAAAGGCTACGGCTCTTCTAGATGTAGGGCCACTAGCTTATAAAATCATTAAAGGCAACGAAGATTCTATATTTTCACTACGACAGAAAGGAAAAATCGAATCTAATTCTGAAGTAAAGTCAGTTGTAACGGATGGTGATGTTGAAATGATTGCAACTAAACCATTAGATGCTGAAGAGAAGAATATATACGAAATTGTAATTCAAGCAACAGACATTCATGGAGCAAATAAAGCGAACCTTGCCGTTCGGATAGATGTGGTGAACGAAAATGATCATGAGCCGCATTTTGATCAGGACATTTATTATTTTGCTGTCAATGGAACTACCGATGAAAACGGTCCAAACGGCACAGCACACTGGCAGAGATTTTCTAACATTGGGCAAGTTCATGCTTATGATGCTGATGGAGATCGAGTGTACTATTCGCTACAGACACCAAGTAATTTGGCTGTCATAGTTCCTCAGACTGGAGAACTTATATTGGCAGGTGAACCAGATGGCCATGAAGCTGAACTGAAGGTGCTTGCTCATGATACTGGCTTTCCACAACGTAAAAGTCGACCAGCACGTGTATTTCTGGAGTTTGTAGTTCGCGACCAAAGAGAGTTACCGATTCTTCATCGTGAGAAGCGTCGCGTAACACGAGCTGTTAGACCTACAAAAAGAATTGAATTTACGGAAGCCGATGGTGAAGTAGAGGGACGTGCTGTTTTTACGTTAGAAAAAGAAACAGATCGCGAGACTTTTAAAATTCGGGACGAAAATCCGTGGGTTACCGTTGAACCAAGTGGTGTAGTGAAAGTTAAAAAGAAGTGGGACTATGAGGAATTGGGACCTGAGAAGACCATTGACTTCTGGGTGACTATCACCAACGCGGGGAATGGAGGTAAGTGTTAAACTTTCTAAATACTTAGGTACTGTAAGTCTCAAATATGATATACCTATTTAGGTATTTTAAGTAAACTAATGGTAATCGTGAGAACATGCTGATATGTCGCTATGTCAGTTTTATCTATTATAATTTATTGAAACCGGGAGTAAAATTATTCATGTAATTTTCTAGGACACATTTTTAAATTCATTAGATTTACTTGCATTTTACCTCATTGATCTTTAATAGGGGAGTGGGTATATACGCACGGCTACCCATTAAGCTATACATTTCCAATTTTCCAGTATTGTAAGCTGACCTCGCATTATACGGAAAACATATACAATGCGAGATCAGCTTATGCTGGAAAATAGCTTGATATGTTACATCAAAATAATAATAATATGTTTTTTTTTTAAATACCTACAACGTTTTTAAAACGAAAATGAGTTAACAAAAACGTGTTAAAATAGTTAAATCGGCAAATCTGTCTATCTGTCAGGTACTATTTTACGTATTTAGGCATTTTCTGTAATAGATAAAATAAAAAAGTAATGCCTATTATAATATTAACGACCATTCAAATGGAAAAAGATGACTCATTTATAGCCGGAAAAAAACTCGTGTTTCTAAAATATTGAACAATTCTCAACGCAATCTAATCGTCTCCAAAGAAAAGGTGTAACGCAATTTAATATTTTTTCATCCCAGTCGTTTCATTTTTTATTCATCCATCCATCTCTTCAATGTCTCTATCAAGGGCAAATTGAGATAATGATAGGGAAAGAATGGGGTGGGGTGGATATGCGATGTTATACGGTCTACATAGCGAGCAACGACTTAATGCTCGCTTTAATTTATTAATGATGACGTTTAATTACATGTTACCTATCCTGTTACTTTGACAAGGCTTTTGTTTCGTTTCATGTTGCCTCCCTGATTAATTATAGTACACTTATCATGACATTCATGACACAAAATTTTATTTCACACTAGCTTATGCCCGCGGCTTCGACCGCGTGGATGTTGTTTATCGCGCATCCCTCGGGAACTGTTCATATTCCCGGGATAAAAAGTAACCTATATGTTTATCCGGGTTATGTTCTATCTGTATGCTTGTCATCCAAATCCGTTCAGTCCTTACAGCGTGATTGAGTAACAAACATTCAAATATCTTCTTAATTAAATTATTAATATTTATAATATAAGTAGGCTGTACCTACTGTAGTTTGTCTTCAAAGTCAGTCGTTAAGAATTGCACCACCTTATCTTAATCTTATAATCTTCTCATGGGTGTCGTAAAAGGCGACTAAGGGATTTACCAGAGTATGAGCAGCAGCGTTCTCTGAGTATTTAACCAACCAACTGCGATCGCCAACCCCCCTGCCAAGCGTGGTGATTATGGCATATCCCCTTCTTTCTGGGGGAGGCCTATGTCCAGCAGTGGATGTCTTTTAGCTGAAATGATGATGATGATGAAGTAAACTTTTTGTCGAATTCTAGAATCGATTATAAAGTTTAAACACAAGTGAAGTTATTGAGCAGTAAGCAGTAAGTCATGATGACACGTTGCATTTTTGGTTTGATGACGGCATTACGAGACAATTTACAACCGATCGTTTTTTTTAATTAAAAATAAAGCGTTAATGTAGTAGGTACCTAAATATACGTGCAGCATGCACCTGTCGGATCGAATGACGCAGTGGAGCATGACGTTGCCGCCGTGGTCAGGTCCCTCCGTCCAACCCGGTCACGAGCACTCACGAGCCTCTGACGGTCCCATCACGACTAGCTAATTGTTTACTCTGGCGGAACGTGTCTAGGTTTAGGAAAGACCCTTTTTACCTAATTATTGTACCTATTTAACGATTTATATTCAGTAGTCGGCTCTCTAATTTTTTTTTTTAATTTTTTTTATATTCTCTGTCTTTTTTTTTTTTTCTAGTGAATAGTATTTTCAAAGACTTTGTTTCGAGTTGGTACTGCAGGGCACTCTACGTCTAATTTATGTTTTCTTCGGGTTTCGAAATTCTGCAGATTATGACAATGAATGATTTTTAATAGGTATCTGACTGAAGTAAACATATAGGTATATACATAATATGATCTTTACATTTTTCCACTTTGTTCGTATGAAAGAACTACGTAGCAGTAAGTCTGCTTTGTTTTTTATTGCCTTGCACACTTGCACATGTTAACTGGGACCTGAAATAAAAAAAATCTTTTCAACTTCCGCCGGTTAGGGCATCGTATAGTCGTTTTTGAATAACAACGAATGAAGCAATTCTAAGAATATTATTTATAATATAAGTTTCACACGCAATCAGAATGCCTACCTAGTACCTACTAAAAAAAAAACAGTTTCCTTTTATACAGATAGATACCTTCGCAAAAATCGATCCATAAACAACAAAAACGCAGCAGTACGCAGTACTAGCTTCAACTACTTATATTAAGGTCCTTAGATCTCTGCTCGCATAGATCCTATAAATAAGATCCGCGCCTCATCCTCAAATTAGCGATGGCACGAGTGTCCGGAGCGCGTGGAACGTCCATTAGGTAGGTACAATGGTTGTCAGGTGGAATGGTAGCAGGTTGTAGCATTGTGGTTGCTGCCACCGCCGTGCTGAATGCGTGGATAATCGGGGAGACCTGTCGCACGGCCCGGCCACTCCGCTCCGCTTCAAGCCTTCCGATTCTACGCGTCGTAATTCGTGACAATTACCGCAGATGTGGAATCTTCACTATTAACGTGTTTGTGTTTTTTAAATCGGACGTTTGTATCGTGAAGATATCACAAGAAGTCAGGGCGATCTAAAAATAGATCCTATTTTGAGATAGATAGTGAACGTTTCATATTTTTATCAAACTTTAAAATTGAGATAGTTTTAACTCCACCTGAACCACAACTGAATTTGTAATAAAATTAAATAGTGGCGTACATTTGTGTATTTATTTTTATTTATAAAATTCATGCCAATTAATTGACCGAGCGAAGCAAGGTCCGCTCAGCACTTTGTCCGTCTGTCTGTATGTCAGAATCTTACAGCTTCCAATCCAAATGAAATGTTCACTTCAAAATCCCACATAAGTATTACGCAAAACTTCAGGCCAAAGCCGAAAAAGATATTTAAAATAAAATGAAATGGGCTTTCAGACATGCAAAGAGGAAAGAAATATTTTTTTCGTCCTACTAATGAATGTAGGGTATCGTTGAATAGAACTTTTCTTAGATTTTTTTGAATAGAACTATTTTTTTTAATTATTCTAGGTCAAAGATTAACAATTTGGTGGGCATCCAAAGTCGCTGTTTTTGACCTGTTTTGTCCTGGGGTCTATCTGAAAAACGGCTCCTATTCAAATGTTGTTACTTATGGACGATTTCAGTAATATCCTTTACTTAAATATACAAAAACATCAATTATTTATCAGTAAGAAAAAATGTTATAGGCAATAAAAGCAAAAAATAAATCTCACTAGCACTTTCCGGCTATTCATGAGACAATATTCAACAACAAAAATAGTGTTATGTTTGGAAAAGATGTTAGGTAAGCACATCACACCAATTTCAGAGTCTTCCAACGGTATGTTTGTTTAAATTTGAGAGAAATGGGTCCATTTAATTCGTTTATCGCAAGGTCGGGGCGAACCACAAGTATTTTATAAAAACATCTGAAAACCACTATTATAGTTTAATTTCGAAATTTAATTAAATGCTATTGGTGACTATCGTCGAGATACAGATAAAAACAATCAAAAGTCCTAAATCATTGTAAATCAAAGTAGAGCATTGGTCTATAAATGTGGTCCAGTTGAGTGTTATCCTGTGGTGTTATCTGACATTATCAAATAAATCGGGAAGAGTTTTGTTTAATTACAAAATCGGGGCAGGCGCATCCAAGGTGGGTGGCCGAGCCGGGCCGCGGGCGCCGAAACACCCCGCACCCCGTACCTCACCAGGAATATAATTATTATCATTATTGGATAGTTGTTTAAATTATATGATCGTGAGTATGCAGGATTTCTTTGCTTACCTATGAGAATTCGAACCTTAGTTTTTTAGGACTGTAACGTGTGTGGTTTTATTTATGGTTTTATGATGAACTCATTATACAAGCACCACATTTTAAAGTCAAGTTAAGGGGTTGATGAAACAATTTCGTGCAACGGCCCACAAGTAGGTTCGTAGCGAACTACTCGAGCCTCATCAAAGCACCTTTGTCTACTGAAAAGCGCGCTCTATTGGCAAATTAATTCTTTACTCTTCCAACAGCACAATTTCTCTTTGAACCGACAATCGACAAACACTTTGAAGTGTTTTCAAAACCCTCATTCTCTTTTACCTCAAAGAGCGTTGCATTGATTTTTAATGACCCGTTATTTGAAAATGTTTTCTAATATGTAAAATATTGTAAGAGTTGTTTTATATCGGAATTTTAAATGACTGGTATATATATTTTTCAAGCAATAAAGCGTCACAGGTGCGCCGTGAGCCGGGGTGGCATTTTAATCCTGCAAGAGGGATGGTGCAATACAACGAAGAAGTCGTTCGAACGTTCAGTCCCAAGAGTTATCAATTATCAGGTTGCAGCGAGACAACCTAGACGCATTTTATAACAGTTATTTTATTACTTTTCTTTCTATACGTTATTCGATATTTCTAAAAGAAATACTCGTATATTTTTTAATGACACTAGCATAATTTTTTCCTGCAGCACATGTTTTACTTATCAATTTAACTGTAAATGATCTCAATAAAAAGCTGCCAGGTAAACTTTTCCTCATTCTATGGCTTTTTGCTCGAGTTTCATAATCATAAGCCGTGGTAGCAAACGATCTGTCAGCGGTCGGTCACTCACTTTGTTATTTGTAGTTCATTTCGTCTCGAAGTGATGGCGTAATTTTGTAAAGTACAATGTTAAGAACTATTTCTTTTTATTATAGAAAATAATTTATTGAGATGTCAGGTAATTTATACTGTGTAAACACTCGATTATGGTTAGTTTGTTAATGTAACGCAGATTGGGAAGATTTGTTTTTTAAAGACTATCAAAATATATTAGAGCACTTAGTTTTTAAGTTTTATCGGGGCACATTGCTAGCAGAACAGATGGCCGATGGGGCAGTAAAGTTCTGGAGTGGCAACCGCGTACTGGAAGGCGCAGCGTAGGTAGGCCCCCCACAAGGCGGACCGACGACCGGGAAGTCGCGGGAATCCGCTGGTTGCGGAAGGCGCAGGACCGGTCGCTGTAGCGATGCTTGGGGGAGGCCTATGTCCAGCAGTGGACGTCTTTCGGCTGAAATAGTAGGTAAGTAAATACTTTATTGACTTCCACATAACAATGAAATGATAAATGATGATGACTTAGTTTTTATAACATCATTGTTTCTGGAAACATACAATTCAAATGAGCAATAATAGTAATAATTCAGTACTATTAAAACAACAACGGGTTTTTGACCATGTTTAGTACAAGGGTCTACTCTATAATACCAAGGCTTGTCTTCACACTTTCTACGAGATGATAACTTACCTTTCAAACCGATTGTATCAAATAATGTATCAGTCAAGTAATGTATTAAGTAAAAGAAGCTGGAGCAACCTCGGAGTTAATAGAAATAAAGGCTGGAGTCCTTCAAGGATCAGTGTTGGGGCCAGCCCTGTATACGCTTATGTTACACATCAGACTTGCCAGCAGTGGATAATGTGACGACAGAGCGCTATATTTGCGGATGATAGTATCATTATAATAATATTATATTAGCATAACATGCTACAAAAAGGTCTTGAAAAAATATCAGAGTGTCTCCAGAAGTCGGCTATTCTAATTCAGTGCAGGTCACTTTCACGTTACGCAAAGGCAATTAATTGTCCTCCAGTAAAACTTCACATCACTACACTACGTGATATACTTGGACCTATATACAGATCACCGCTTAACGCGGAAATAGCATAAAAAACCAAAAGAGAGGAATATAACCTGCATTCGGTATTAGGGCGAAACAGTAAACTATCAATTGATAACAAGCTTCTCATTTATGAAATCATATTTATGAAAGCCAATCATTGCCTGTCTGGATGTACGGCATTCAACTATAGGGAAGCTACAGCTTCTCTAATATCTCCATTAACATAGCGAATGCAAAATGTAATCTTGAGAACCTTAATTATATAATGGGCCCTGATTCATTAGCATTACAAATGATGAAATCCACAATGAATATCAAATAAACTCGGTGAAAGAAAGAATATAAGCAAAACATACAGGGAAAGACGAGAGAGCATGTTGGTAGAGCAGGGGCGGACTGTGAGTTTGTGGGGCCCTGGGCTAATACAACTCGGGGGCCTGCCTAATTAATCAAATAATTGCCATTTTGTCAAAAAACTGTTATCGATAATGATGTACAGTCACGATCCTTCCCGGTGATACATTTTGTTCACAAAGTCCCTTGAACGAATCCTGCTACAGTACACGTACCTACCGTGGTTCACCAGAAAGTTTGCTGATAGTACATACTTGGGACAAGGGTACAGGAAAAAAGAGGGAATCTCCAGTTCCGTTCGGTAGGTGCGCGGTACACGGTTTCATTGATCTCAGGGTTGCCAACCTTATAATAAGATTTTTTTTTTAATTACTTTATTGTACATTGTCTTCAAAGGGGGCTTGGGGCCCTTTATATCCACGGGGCCCCAGGGCCCCAGGCTGCAGCCCAAAAAGCACTTATATAGATCCGCCCCTGTGGTAGAGGCATCCAAATGAATTGGCCGCTGGTTTGTCAAAGCGAACTTATCGATAATGTCTAAAAGGAAAAGACATTCTGTCCTCTTGAGAAGCTTATAAAAACGTCTGCGTGTTATACTTACGAGTAGATGCTCTCTTTACCACATCTGCTTATAATATTTCGATACTTTAAGACTGATTGCAGATTACTCCAGGAAAAAATAAATAAATATGTAATAATAATTAATAAAATAAAATAATATTTAATTAAAAGGTGTAAATCCATTTCTATGGCTTGATGATCTCTGCGTTAGACCATTTTCAGGCGTCGCTCTTAAAATTGGGTTTCCGAGAATGGGTCTATGCAACGGTTGTATCGGATATCGCGTTCAGGCTGTAGGGTTGCGCTGCCATAGTGTGTCAAGTCGAATCGATAATTGAATACGATAGCTGGTGCGACGTCGTACGTTAGGTCAGGCGCACCGTGACGTCGTCGTCACCGCATGTCGGTTAGAAATTGGCACATCCGGACAGGGATTTGGGCGTCGGGAGACGATTACTAGACTGGACTAGTCAGTTTTAGATTACGTATACATTCCAAATGTTAGATCAGAGGAAAAGATATGGCATAAGAATTTCATGCCCACAAACTATTCTATGCATGTTTGATAGTATTATGATCTGTGATAGTACTGAATCGAAACTACTTTAATTTGATGTTTTGCAATGAATGGGTAGCAGAGTTGAACGTCGCGGACCGGTTACGGACCGTTTGTGGTGCGTTGTTTGTTAAATTCCGTCGTCATTCAATCAATGGCGATGGGTGCGGGCGTCGCTCGCACAACAATCTCACTGGCCATTACTAGCCAATTCCCCTCATTGTGTCCACTCGCCGCAATTACGTATGTGCACTTCCTATGGTCGACCCCAACGTCATGATCACTACCATCTGCTCTCGTATCTTTTTGCTTTTCACGGTCCCTTTATGAGGATGCATCCAGACTGTTAATAAACGCTAATAGCTTTAATTAGAACAATGCAAACGTTGGTCATGTGAATGAGATTTCCTTTCTTTTTGGAATGTTTTAAGTAAATATTTTCTAAGTGTTCTCAGTATTTGTAATTGTTCAAGATTTGTCTTTCATTGTATCGTATTTTCAATCAAATAGTTGGCGCGTTGGTTGTCGTAATTTTCTTTTTTTTCTGAAGGGTCTAGGGTCAGCCTGTGAGCCGTTAATAAAATTTGCTCACCCCCCTCATTTATTTTAATCAAAATACGTCTCAGTTGTGTATTGTGGACGTTGTGGTCGACCCTGATTATTTCTGGGGTTCCATATTTATTATTGTTAGAACTAGAGCCATTCGGTTGAGTGGGGTGTAATTTAACAAACGTTTGGTCCGGAATTCTTCAATTGACTGTATATTTGCAAACATACTTGGCCCTAAAATATTTATTTAATTGCATTTTCTTTTTAGAAACGTTGTAAGCGCACAATACAAATTACTTTGATTTAATTTATAAGAGCTTTCAGGTATCGGCATTGGTCAAAATGTTTTAACACATCAATAGCAGCTAGTAGTACGTATGTACTTATTGAAACAACGTGTATGGCGAGTCGTGATCGTGAGTGATGCGCACACATCTCTCCTATAATTACATCTAACGCATTGGTAAACAGCAGAGGAGTCGGTGCGGGAGTGCTGCGATCTCGACCTGCCCATTTATAGGCTTTCACTCTGATTGTGATTTGATTGCGGTCATTTGCTCGTCTACCTAAACAGCTAGTGACCGCGATGCGTTTACACGCTCATCCAACGTTAGATTATCACAATTTGTTAGCTGAGTAATAAATTGCTTGAACAACAAGCACGTTTGCGTAACGTCTCTAATCTCTTTTACAAAGATATGATTCTACGAATCTCAAAGGATATCCATCTGTCTGTGAAAATGAAACAGTGTGACCTTATGCAGTCCTTTCAAATCTTATCACCAAACGACCCCTAATTTGTCCTTCACTGAAGCGACGTCAAATTTGTCTCGTGATATCGATTCAACGTAAACTCGCTCGTAAATCAGAGGTTACTTGCACGTAGAATTTTGGTGTTCGATGCTCTCTCAACTAATGATTATAGTTGATTAATGTCGCAATAGATCTCCGTCAATCGGATCGCAGTGTGTGATGTTCGGCTATCAATTGTTGGAACACATCTCGGTGCCTCGTCTAACACGCAAGTATAAAGGTATTAACAGGCGTGTCATTTTACAACGTTGTACGATGGTTGTGCTTATTACGATGACTGTTCACATGACCTCGGCACCTTCAAATGTCATATTGGGAATGTATATTTACTAACCATAGAACTGGGATAGATTCTGTTTGATTGAATCTGATTGAACTTAATATTTTATCTAAGATGCATGGATGCATTAAAAGAGCCTCCACGAGTGACGATATTTAATTGTTCGTCCGGCGCACCCTGGGCAGTCAGCCCCGCTACCAACCTGCTGACTGGCTAATCTTTTCCCCACGGCATGAGCTGTTATTATTATGTAGCTCATGTCGACACGATAGAAGAAGATCTAAGATGAGTGAGATGAGCTTAGTGAGCTTTTAGCTTTTTCGCGGGTTAGGAATTACCTATACTTATTACTATTAGCCTTAGATGACCGAATATATTTTAATCACTCTTCTGGAACACATAACATAACATAACATCACGCCTGTATTTCCCCGAAGGGGTAGGCAGAGGTGTAATAGTACACCCACATTTCGCCATTTTCACGGTCCCTTTATGAGGATGCATCCAGACTGTTAATAAACGCTAATAGCGTTTATTAACAGTCGCCCATTTCTCTTCTGGAACACATGTATGTATATTAATTATTCGTTATCCCATCACCAGCTCTACAGTAATTAAACCGTCTGTCAAATTATTTAATTTTGCAAATCTTTTCGTATAAGAAACTAACTAGACATTGTCGTTTTAATTATCGGCTAAAATATTTTTCACTCGTATAGTGAATCCGACTAAAATTTATATAATTCACCCACTGGCGCAAAGTTTGTACATAACACAATACACATTCGCTACGCTTGCAGCTAAAAGAGCTTGTTATAAAGTTTTATTTGTGCTTATAAAACAGACTTCGGTTTTATATAACTATGGTACTCATGGTACTGTATAGGCAACCGGGGTGTGGCAGGAGGCGCGAGTATAGCACCGCGTGCAATGCGGTCGTGCATGCACTTCATTCCGCATTGTTCGGTTTCGCAATAGCCGCTCTCGAGACCTCTCCAGCCACATCCACGATTGACATTCACAGTTTGTACCAGACGGCTTAAAGTTCAACCCTTACTAAGAATGGGGTGGCCCTGCAAGACGCTTTCAACTTGAACGTTCGAATACCTACTACGTATGTTGCATACCATGATACCAGTAAGTCTATGTGCGAGCGTACATAGGTACAATATAGTCTTTGAGTACCCATTATTTTGTAAGGATACTTGACAACATTTAATTTTGTTAAGTACTACCTGTGCCCGCGGCTTCGCCAGCATACTGAAATCAAATATAGCCTATGTTATTTCTGGATAAAGTAGCTTTCTAATGGTTAAAAAAATTATGAAAAACGGTTCAGTAGTTGCAGAGTTCATCGATTGCAAACAAAAAACCAAGCAAACAAATCTTTCCTCTTTACAATATTTTATAGATGTATTGATTTGCCATTGAGCTATTATAACTCACGTAGCTCAACAGCTCAATGGATGGTATTTTCCAGTATAATAAACGCGATACTTGCGACAGTACACAGAACCGTATTTACTCATGTGGTAAAAGTGATTTAGACCAAATATCAAACCGTATCAAAATATATCAACAGATCCTAAGTTGATGTGACGTGTCCAATGAAAAGACATTCATTTACCAAAACATACTGTTAGTCGCTCGAGTAGGTACTTACATGAATGTTTGTCAAGAACACGCCAAGGTGACTGTGGTTTTTAATGCGCTTGACATAAAACTTATCCGTAAGTTGTCACATCATTCGTGTGGTTTGGTATCAAGTAAGCGTCAAGTGGGACACCTCTAGTAATAGAGGTGCGGTGCAGGTTCACACACAGGGTTCACCGTCTGACTCAAACAGAACGACCGATACACAGTGCAGCTTTGCTTCTAATTATAGCCAACGTTTGGCCATATGGGGGATCTTTATTATATCACGCCGAAGCTTTGTTTCTGCTACATTATTAGGCCGCAGTCTTGGTTTGTTCTACTATAAAAAAATGTTGTGTTAACATTCCAATAACAATATAAAAGAGCTAAAAATTAGATACTTTACCCAAACATCGGACATTTTTCATAGTGTTGTAAACACATTACCTACTAAACGATTTGTGGTTTGCAGTACATAAACTAAGTGGGTTAAATTATTCATAGATTCCATAGTTTAGCCTGTGTTATTCCACAACATGAGAAGGTATTCTAAAGCCGTTTAATTTATTAAGGATGGCTGCTAGATTGGGGTCTATGTTCGGTGTCTTTATTAAGATTTACAGCACCTCTGGGATCTGGGTGCAATTATCAGCAGACTCTTTGATACCCATGGGAAATATAGTAAGGGGCATAACGCGGCACTGACCCTTCCCAGACGAAACAGTCGCTCCATCAAATACAGCCAGCAAATGAATTAAATTTCTCCGACTATTTTGTCCACCATTTGTGAAAACTGCTGATGGAAATGTACTCGTGAGAAAGATATTTTACTGACTACTTGTTTCTCGAATAGTTCCGAGTAATAACAACCGTTTATAATAACTGCTGTCCGTTCTAACAAATGTCCACGTCTAATTACTATCAATTTAATCTTCAGATGTTAGTAACGCTGCTACACGCTTTTTAATGATTTGTACTTTTCGTACATCTTTTATTATCTTTTAAAATCATTCTTACCTTGAATTTTAATATGATTACGAATCTATTTAAAATATCTGAAGAAGTCTCGTGATTTTTTTTTTACAAATTAATTCATAGTATCTAACGTAGTCGAGGAAGACCGCGAAAGCGATGGCGGGACGAGCTAGACTAACGGCCAAAATTAATATCCAATCTATACACCATTTACCCTACTAGAGATAGAAATTTGACATAAGCTCCGTACAAAATATGTCAAATTTTTATCTCTAGTAGCACAAATCGTGGATAGATTAGATATTAATTTTGGCTGTAAGACTGGTCCACAACAGCGTAAAACCGTGACACGTGGAAATCACGGGGGGAGGCCTTTGCCCAGGAGTGCGATGTTACAGGCTAACATTATGTAAGTAAGTAATAGTACTTAAGGGATCTAACGTTAAAGTTGTACTTCCAACTTTAATTAAAAGTCTAGGAAACAAGAAGCTGTCATAATTTTTTGTTGGAACTGGAAACATTTCTAAGAGTATTAGACGCGGGCACTACAAAACATCTGATTTAAATCTTATCATAACATGACTTATTCTAAGAAACACCATATGGTTAGAAACGGTCCATTCATCATGTTAAACGATTATGGAACACGTTTCCCCTTTTAATTTGCATATTAACTTATAATTTATTTAGACATAAACTTTAATTAATTGTATAAAGAACGACATGCCTGCTCACAGTTTTTAGGATTACTGGCCGCTTAATTGGTACAATGACATTTTTGACAAAATATGTTTTCTTTGTCCGACTGTTCACTAAGTCGCTCAACGTTTGCTCTGGTTTGTGGGCGATGCTTAAAATTAACGGGTTTCCGCTGCTGTCGTGCACATACTATTTGGCTGATTCGTACTCGATTATAATAAACCTCAATTGCTAACTTGGTGTGAGGTTCTGGTTTCGACACGGGCAGCGGTCGTCACGAAACATTACGAACATTCTAAAATTTGTTTTGGTTATGTAGATACGCTGGATGCCATGACCCGCTCAGGTTTTTAAATATTCAAATGCAAGTATCGGTCTAGAGACATTTGAGTTATTAATATTATGTTAAGCTTCACTATTTCATTTGTTCAATGCATTCCGGAACATTATTCTAACACGCGATCGAAATTCATAATCCGCAGGGGTCCTGACACCTACTGTTACGAAAATGGTTAGTTAGATGGTTTGTTATATTTTTAGTATTGGTTTATGATATCCAATGTTTGAATCGGTTTATTTTTATTGCTTATTACTTCCTTATCTTCATGCTCTCATACACACTAGGTGCGTTAATGTCAGATCGTGGTTGTGAATAAGCAGTGACAGGTTAATCATCATCATCATCATCATTTCAGCCGAAAGACGTCCACTGCTGGACATAGGCCTCCCCCAAGCATCGCCACAACGACCGGTCCTGTGCCTTCCGCATCCAGCGGATTCCCGCGACCTTCACCAGGTCGTCGGTCCACCTTGTGGGGGGCCTACCCACGCTGCGCCTTCCAGTACGCGGTCGCCACTCCAGAACTTTACTGCCCCATCGGCCATCCGTTCTGCGAGCAATGTGCCCCGCCCACTGCCACTTAAGTTTGGCAATTCTTCGGGCTATGTCGGTTACTTTCGTTCTCCTGCGAATCTCCTCATTTCTGATTCGATCACGCAGGGACACTCCGAGCATAGCCCTCTCCATTGCCCTTTGAGTGACTTTGAGCCTTCTTATCAGGCCCATTGTGAGCGACCACGTTTCAGTACCGTAAGTAATTACTGGCAACACACACTGGTCAAAGACTTTCGTCTTAAACTTTAGACTTTTTCTTTCGTTTTCGTCTTATTTTCGTCTTTTTACAGGTTAATAGACCATCTCATTACTTACAATACAATCTCTGTATCCTGCAGTTACGTAACATACACCTTTACCACCTATACAAAGTATGTTTGTTATTTACAATTCTGCAAAGCAAAAGGTGGAACCATTAGAAATGATTATATAAGACATCATTCCATTAAGCTTCCTTTTTTTCCTGGAGCCTTCTTTTGAAACATTCGAGAAACGCGCTAAGTGGTGCCACTAGAGAAGACAAGGACCTTAACTACAGGTCAAGAGAATTGGTTCCCACAGCACTTCAAACTAGTGCACAACAAGGTACATGAGATGTGGGGATTGTAGTTATTCTCTTTTATGGAAGCAACTGTACCTATAGCGGCAATTTACAATATAAAATTCCAAATAGGTACTATGTGAGATCTATTTCTCTTTATTAGAAATTGTATTTTATTGTACAATCTTTGAAAAGGACTAATAAATACAGCATAGGCGACCTTTTGACCCGACACGTTATAGAAATATTCTCGATCGATAGTGCTCTCCAAGATAATGCATGCAATGGTTTCAATCTTTAATTGTAACGTAACGCTTTCTAATTTGACTTAAACAAAAATACGAGCAGTGAAAACCTTCCTCCTATTTCCTTTTATTGCAGCTGCAGAGTTGCAACTGTTGATTAATTGGGTTAAATTGAAACAGTAAAGTTTAACCAAAGAAAACTCCTCGCTGGAGCAGCGCATTGTTCAGTATCTTAGATGAAAACTAAGTAGCTTTCTCGCGGTATATCTGTTCACGTCTTACTAAGCATTACTTGAAGTATCTAGGGGCGTAATAGAGGACATAATGAAATTATCTGCAACAATGCAATTCGTGACCAGAGCTCCGTACCGAGGCCAGCAGGGCACTCGGCGTTCGCGAGCATATTAGCCGCAATCCCTCAGGCGAAATTGCACTTCATTTGCGTGCACGCGGCTTACGAACCCGATCGACGTTCTCACGCCCTTCACTGAACCAAACCTTTGAAGATATTGTAGACGCATCGTCACGTGCATTCCGAACGTTACCGTACCTGCTAATAGAGCGCTGACACACTCGTGTATATTATTAAGAAATCCGTCTTATGAAAGTATAATTACATCTTTTAGATTCATATTGAAAGATGTTTTGCCGCATCATCCCGATGGACTTTCACACGGCTTATGATAGCGTCGAGTTGTAATGAAAGCTCGTTTTGTGCTCTGTTGTTGTCCGAGGATCTGGTATACTATAGCCGTTACACAAAAATACGAGACCACGCATAGAAACGTGTTTAATCGTCAACGCTGGCGATGCAATGAGGGCCGAGTTCATCCTGCGTTTGAAGCGAGAGGGAGATACCTCACGTGCACGCGATAGAAAAGCTGACGATGCAACTTTTGATATCATAATTAAGCCGGGACGACCAGCGGCGGGTAAATAAAAAATGTTTATCTTAAAAGCTTAAATGAAGATGATTTTTAATAACTCAACACATTTGGTCATTAATCGAAGCTCGCGGGGCGTTAAGGCCATTTAGTCACACTTCTAATTCACACGTGACTCGGAGCCATCGAACTTTTGATTAACTATGTGAAAATTTGTAAAGTACCTATTATTCGAATTGTTGTTTGTATTTATCAAGCAAATCATGGTGTATGCAGTTTCTTCAGCACGTTTTTGATTTAGGAAGATGTTTCACACTTTAGAAGATTGTAATTATATCATCGGTCGTACCTACTCGTTAATACTCGAAAGTAGTTAATCCCTAAACTAACATATTTTTGTCTAAATAAACAAAAAATTTATTTTCCTGCTTTTTATACAAATTATTTCCAAATTTAAAATAAATGGAAATGTACTGAGTTACTGTCTGGTGTGGCTACTGATTTTCAGAGTCAAAATAAATAAAAACACCTAAAAATTAAATGGCACAGCTCACCAAAGTTTTCTAAGTCAATGCTCTAAAACACAAACGAAGGTCGCGTTTGGTGCATTATTATAAATAACTTCGCACAGTGGCGAACGGATGCACGTGTGCGACGATGCCCTCCATGGCTTTTTATTGCGTTGCGTTTTGTCGTACCAGAGCGCCGCGCCGCCGCGCTGTCATGCAGCGGCCCGGACCCGCCCCTGCTGCGTCATTGCACCCGCAGATTTCATTAGGTAATTAACACGACAATCTGTGGTTCTGTGATCGGCTTTATTGAATAATCTTTGCTGTAGATTTATAATTTCTTTCCACAATTTAAATCTTTAGATTTCGCTTTCGCATGCGTAAAAATGCGTTAAAAATAATAAAATAATTATAATTTCTTATAAAAAAACACTTAAAAAACTTAAGTGGCAGTGAGCGGGGCACATTGCTCGCAGAACGGATGGCCGATGGGGCAGTAAAGTTCTGGAATGGTGACCGCGTACTGGAAGGCGCAGCGCGGGTAGGCCACCCGTAAGGTGGACCGACGACCTGGTGAAGGTTGGGGGAAACCGCTGGATGCGGAAGGCGCAGGACCGGTTGTTGTGGCGATGCTTGGGGGAGGCCTATGTCCAGCAGTGGACGTCTTTTGGCTGAAATGATGATGGTCATGAATAAAACACTGGCTGAAATGAAGATAATAATAATATAGGTATTTTAATTTCGGTCTATTTTTATGAACTAGTTCATTTAAATTAATTTATGTGGACACACCTTACGCACTCATATGTAGGTAGTACAATTTTTTCTCGTATCGCTCAAACAACGGATATGTTCTTAGTTGTTCTTTTATAGACGCTCCCTTTTAGAGGTTTGTCGAAATATTTACGCCCCATATTGTATGAAATTCCAAACAATGCGATCAGCTCGCGCGTTCTCTCCACTCCATGCCACACGTGCGCGCTTACGCTCATAGATTAGTCAGGCCGTTGAATAAACAGAACCGACACGTAGACGTATTAGGCATATTTTTATACACGTGTGAAAAAACATCATATGGTTTAATTACTTTTATACAACATTTTTTTTATTAAGTATGTAATTTTAACAGTTTTCATTTAAAATTATTTTACGTAGATATACATACCTATTAATATTGATTTAATGTTAAATTTGATTATTTTTATTGAAGAGTTTTTCCAAATGAGTTGTGGTCCTTACGCATGAATTTCGATTCTGATAATGTAGCTCACAGGAACAACAGTGTTTTGGTTACATACTGTATAATCAAACTGAAAATATTGTTACATTAAAGCCTCAAAAAATTAGGTAGGTATATCTCTGCGGAAAGTGTAATAAAGCAAAGCAAACTAGTTTTACTTTTAATACAGCACCCACTTAATCTCAAATAACTTGCGCGTAATATTATGGTCTAGGATTTTTAATCAAAACTACAAATAACTTATAACCAATGCATGGGACAGATACTCCCATATTGGCTTTATCCCTTGTACATTATCCCTGAACAATACCGTGAGAGCACAAGCCCATTACGTATTCAACGAGCAATGAGCTTTCGTTTATTTTTCTGAGAAGACTCGGTGTAGATGGATGAGCGGCTGTGTTAGTGGGCGAGAAGCGGAAATGGAACTTGAATAAATTGAATTGTGTGACTATGATTGCTTCAATATGGAAATGTACACACTGCTAAGATGTTTTATTCCAATCGATTCTGTAACATCTAAGTTTGGTATCGAATCCACACTAATATACCTATACCTCTTTATCTCTAGGCTCAAAGGGCGTAAACGACATTTTGGCGTAAAGGCATTTTCTACTCTATGGATGGATAGAGTACTTATAAAAAAAAACTATAGAGTAGAAAATGTCTTTACGCCTCAATATCGTTTATGCCCTCTGAGTCTTATCGATATTGTAAATACGAAATTAACTCTGTCTGACTGTTTGTTACTTTTTCACGACTTCTCAACCGATCGTAATGAAATTTTGCAGAGAGGTAGCCTGGAACCTGGAGATAAAATAGGGTAATTTTTTTACCGGGAAGATAAACAGATTCCGTGGGATGCACGATAACGTCTTTCTATGATAAACCGAATTACGCGCGAGCGAAGCAACGGGCAGAAACTAGTCATATTATAAAACAACTTTAAATGTGGACATGGCCAGTATGGCCACCTAAATTGATTAAGTATAGCGGATTTTTTAGTTCATAAAAAGTAGGGATATTTTCCGTCAAATGTTTCGAAAAGAAAAGTAATTTCTTTAATTTACGAGCATTAGTAGGGACTGAGTAGAGTCCTGTGACCCGTCAAAAGAGGCAGTGTTAAAGGCGAGAACGACATAGCACGGGGTCAGACATCGATCGGGGCGGCGGGTGGCGGCACATGTAGTCTGTAGACACGAGAAAACAATTGCTACAAGCAGACACCACTTTTCTATAAGCTTTATGTTGTTACATCCATACACACGTTCAATAAGCATAGTCCATAACAAATGAATATTGTCGATGGTATGGAAAACGGCGTAGCGCAACGCGAATAGGGCAATCGGTTGTGGTTATTATGCATTTATAAGCTACTCAGGCTTTCAAACTTGATTGCTGCAATTATTCATCCAAAACGACTGAGTTCGTTCGGAACAATTTTATTGTCAAGTATCCTCAAACAAGCTAAAAGGTTGGTTCATAAATTATGTTATGGAAAACCGTGTTAGAAATGGTGTCTAAGCTGAAACGTTCAGACATTCACTGACTGAACTGAAGCATGGATCGATGGAGACAGGCACCGCACATAGGAGAAACACCTTTGCATTGCTTGTATAAGCTGGGCGACAGACATTGCGACGCAGACTAACTGCTATTTTAATCGCCGTCTAAGCTAGTGCTGCACAGCTCAAACGATCCCGGTTAGCTTCGCTTAGATTCCGATGTAAATGAACGAACCTATGCCATACTTAGTCATACGCATGAAATGTAATTCAGAACGAATTCAGTGGTCTACAGAAATGTTCGTCTCTTAGAATATTACAGTTATTAAATAAAATACTTGAGATTCAAGGATCAGATGGCGCATATATATTTCATCTAAAATGTTGATATTTAGCTGCATCTGGTTTGAACTTAAGCCAGCTTAAGTAGTTTGTAGAATGTTTAGATAATGTTTATTTTTCAAAAAAACAGTACATTTTTTACAAATATAATACTTAACTTTAGGATAATGTACACTAAAGTGTTAGCATTTGAGGCCGAACTAGGCATAGCCTGTATTTCAGCCCTCAACGCCGATCCCCTTGAATTACAAATAAATAAGAAAGACATATTTTTATTGATCTCGTGACATTAGATGTACTACAATTTAAGAGGAGGAAAAAATTAAAATAAATATAATATAATAATAATAATAATAAGCTTTTATTACTGATAAACTTATCACAATAATTACAAAAAATGAAATACAGTAAAAATTATCATTGCACTTCAGTGTCTTCGTCTATCAGCGCGTCACTTGACGCAAAGGCCTCCTCCAGGTTCTTCCATTTCTCACGGTCTTGTGCTGTTCTTAGCCATAAGGTACCGGCTGTCTTCACTACGTCATCGTCCCAGCGTTTTCGTTGTCTACCTCTACTTCTTTTTGACCCATCTCTGATTTGCCATTCCGTTACAGCTGTAGTCCACTTATTCTTTTTATCGCGTAGCATATGACCAGCCCATCTCCATTTTAATGTTTTTGTGTGAATGGTGGCATCTTTGAGTTTGGTGATTTTCCTCAGGTCTTTGGCTCTCTTTTTGTCTTTCCTTTTATAGTTGAGTATGCTGCGTTCCATGCCTCTCTGACATGTTGTTATTTTTTGCAGGGTTTTTTGAGTCAATGTCCACGTTTGGCAGCCGTAAGTTAAGCATGGGAGTATACAGGTATTAAAGAGTTTTCTTTTCGAGGACATAGGATACTGATCATTTTTCATAACTTCTTTAAGTGACCAGTATCTGTTCCATGAGCTAGTGATGCGTCTCTCGATCTCCTGTTCCATTTGGCTGGTAAACGAGATTAGTTGTCCAAGGTAGATATACGAGTTCACATACTCAATACACTCTCCATCTATACTGATAATCTCTTCAGTGCTGTTTGTCATGAGCTTTGTTTTCTCCTTATTCATTGTTAGTCCCACTAGAATGCTCTTTTCTGCCAGTTCTTGTAGCATCTTTTGAAGTGTGATGTGGTTATCAGATATTAATACCAAGTCATCTGCAAATCGTAGGTGATTTAGTAATTTGCCATTAATATTGATGCCATATTTTTGCCAGTCCATATTTCTAAAAACCTCTTCTAGAACTGCTGAGAAATTTTTTGGCGATAAGGGATCGCCTTGTCGTACTCCTCTTCGGATCGGAAATTCTTCTCCCACAGTCTCTAATTTTATCTGTGCTGTAGAATTTGTGTATATGTTTTTTATAATTCTAATATATTTCGGTTCTATTCCTTGATTCTTTAAGGCTTTCCATATGCTATCGTAATCTAATGAATCAAAGGCTTTGCTATAGTCGACAAACGCTAGATATATAGACTTGTTATACTCTTGAACTTTTTCTATTACTTGTTTTATTGTATGCATGTGGTCTGTCGTCGAAAATCCCGCTCTGAAGCCTGCCTGTTCTATGGGTTGCTGTTCGTCGAGTTTTACTGTTACCCTATTTAAAATGATTTTCGAAAACACTTTGTATAAATTTGACATTAAACTTATAGGTCTGTAGTTCCCAATTTCGTTTCTGTCGCCCTTCTTGTGTATCAGAACTATTATAGACTTAGTCCATTGAGCAGGAATATTTTCGGTGGTTAAAATTGCATTGAAGAGGTACCACAGTTCTGATAGGTTTTCCGTTAAGGTTGCTTTAAGAGCTTCGTTAGTTACGTAATCAGGTCCTGGCGCTTTTCCATTTTTTTGTGTTAGGACCGCCAATTCGATTTCGGATTTAAGAATTAGTGGAATGTCTTCATAATTGTTGCTTAGATCAATGCCTTTTTCTGTGTATTTGTTTGAGTATAAGTTTTTGTAGTAGTTGGTAGTTGTAGACATAATTGATTTCCTTGTGGTTTCTATTTTACTGCCTTTATTTTTCATGCAAGGGATCCATTCTTTTTTATTTCGCAGTTCTTTTAGAGCCTTTCTGATGCCACCTGTTTTTGAAATGTGGTCGTTTATGCATTTTATCCTTTTTATATTTCTTTCTTTCTTGAGGTTGTGACTAATTTCTTTGCTGATTTTAGTTATGGCTGCCCTTACATCTTTATCTTTTTTCTGTTTAAAAAAATCTTTTCTCTGTTCGAGGAGCATTTTTGATGTTTTACTAATATTTATTTCTTCTGTTTGTTTTTGATTTCCTTTTAAGAAGGCTTTGCTCAAGAATGAATCATAAATATATTGTATCTCGCTTTTGTCATCACTAGTCTCCTGGGATGGCTTAGTTAGGTTTACTTGTATGTTAGGTGATATTCCTCTAAAGTGTGTTCTAGTTTTGGGTGGATCTTTGATGAGTAGTGTTGCTCTAACCATTCTGTGATTAGTATTAAAGTTTAAGCAGTTGATTACACTGACGTCATGGAATGGTTTCGGATAATTTGTTGCTATGTAGTCTATTTCGTTTTTATATTTGTTGTCAGGGGAGGACCACGTCCATTTATTTTTTGGTTTCTTTTTAAAGAAGCTGTTCATGAAACCAAGGTTGTATTCGAGTGCTAGATCTATCATTCTCTGACCGTTGTTATTTCTTTTGCCAATACCGAACTTCCCAATCACTTTGTCTTCATAATGTTTTCTAGTTCCTATTTTTCCATTAAAGTCTCCCATAACTATTAAATTTTTGTTTGTGTTTTGTAAAGTTTTTGCTAGTTCGTTGTAGAATACATCTTTGTCGTGTTTATTTGCCATCTCAGTTGGGGCGTATATTTGTACTATTGTCCATTTGTTTTTGTATCCTGGTAATTTTATATGTAGAACAGCAATTCTCTCGGATATACCTATTATTTCTTCAATGTATTTCTTTAGATATTTCTTAATTAGGAATCCTACTCCGAACTGGCCTTTAGTTTCGCCTTTGTAAAAGAGGATGAAGTCGTTATATTCCTCGATGCTACTTCCATTTCTTCGTACTTCACTTAGGCCTAATATGTCCCATTTAATGTTTTTCAAAGCGATTTGTAGTTCTTGCATTTTTTCTGCTGTTCTTAGAGAGAGAGTGTTGAGTGTACAAATATAGAATTTTTGGCCTTTTTTAGCAGTTATATTATTGTTTATGATTGTTATAGATGATTTATTTCCTGGAGGGTGGTGGTCGTTAGTCCCCACGGTGACCAGCCGGGTTGGAGATCTTTTTTTATAGTGCGCTAATAGTGTTTTTTCGTTTTGATCTTTAAAATTAAATATAAGAAGTATTAAAAATAATGTGTTTTCGGTTCGAGTATTAGTTTTTACATAGAAAGAAGTCGTCTTGATTAGCCAATGTTGTGTTTACCCGTAATTGGTTTACATTAAGGACAATACTGTAATTGCAATAAATAACTCCTATGTAATTGTTGAGTCCCAGTGAATTTGATACAAGGAAGCTTGAACTCAAATTATAAAAACGAAACACCATCATTTAATACCCATAAATCGCAAACACAAAAATGTTTATAAATTCCCGTTTTGTGTGTATCAATGGTCATCAGAGCGGGCAGGTCTCCGGAAGGAAGTGAGCGGCTCAATTACCATGCGCGGCCGGGCGTGTGTAACGGTGTGGTCACATGGAAACACACAGCGATCGATATTAACTGTTGTTGTGATTTACACGTCGCAAATTCAGTGCTAAGCTCACAACCGAACGAGACATTCTACGCAGAAAGGGTTTACATTAATCTCTTCCTGTTATACATGCTGAAATTTTAATCGCTTCGTTCATTATGTACAACTTTTACTATGGGACCAAACCTGATATTGCGAAAAGAAAATCAGTTGGTCCCTACATTTGTGTTCACTTAAATCTATAAAATGTAGGGACCACCTGTTTTTTTTTTCGCGATTTCAGGGTTGGTTCCATAGTAAAAGTTGTTCATAATGATGAGTACAATGACCTCTTTTCGAGAAAGAAGCTATTAAAATTTAACATGTAGAATCGATTGATGTACAGTCGATGGCTCGTAAACTCGTAAGTGAACACTTGAAATACGAAAACCGCCCTACTGCTTACGAAATAAAGACGCTGTCAAGGTCAAACTGTTACCACTGCCATGCGGTCGACTGTACGTAGATAGAAAAATCTATTAAATGTATGAATAACGTGTCCTCTTTAACACAAACTTAATCATCAAATAAGTAGATCTAATAATTTTGCCTAAATTTTTCATCTGAAAATCGATTTATTTTTAATTTTTTATCAATGTTTAATTTTCTCATGTTAAGTGAACTCTGTAAGTTGATTGTGAGAGTAAATGTGTTAAACCTCAAAAGAAAACAATAGAGGATGATATTTTTCGTAGAAAGTAAATCACTGTTTCCATTTCGAGCCTTTTCTGTTTCCCAGTAAAAGAAAAGTATTTCCGTGACGTATTAGGCTCGATGTTGTTTAGTTCCCACAATAGTGAAATCGTGACCGCCTAGGCGATCAGGAGCGGTGATAACTCACCTCTACGCTTTGTTCAGAATTAAGACTTACATCGTGAGGGCATTTAATTGTAAATTGTGGCCGAGATGATCTATCTCTGGATCTTAAAACGTTGCTCCTATTTTATATGATGTACATTTGTGTACATACAATAATATATACGAGAGGTCGCCCTATGGTCGAAATTCGACAGTGTTGAACTATGCTGAAAAAAATAATAATTTTAGATTTCCGTACCCAAAGGGTGCCAAACGGGACCCTATTACTCTCGCTACGCTACGTCTCTTTGCTTTTTTTTTGCTCTTGCTACGTCCATCCGTCCGTCCGTCTGTCTGTCACAGGGCTGTACCTTATAAACGGTAATAGGTAGACCCGGTTGAAATTTTCTCAGAATATGTGTTGCTATGACCAATATTAAAAATGAAAAAACGACTCAACAAATATTAAAAATGAAATAAATCTAAAACCAAAGAGGGTCCCCATACAAGAAACCTCGAAACACATGCATTTTTTCAACTTTATGTCTTCAAAATTGTTATACATATCAGCGTCAAAATTGGTCTGATCATAGTGCATACTATGCAGTTTAGCAACCAATACTAAAAATAGGGCAAACATAGATATATGTGGTAGTACCTGCGTAAGAAAGAGATGCAAAAATTCATATTTCGCGCACAGTGCGTTGATATCTTTTGATGAACTCTCGTAAATTAAATCAGTTTCTATGGGGTATCAGGTCGATGGGTGGTACGGAACCCTCACTGCGCGAGTCCGACTCATACTTGGCCGGTTTTTATAATTGAATTATGCTGAATAAAAAACATATTTTTTGTTACTGACAAAAGTTTGTCAATAGCCACGAAACAAAATAAAAGAAAATCGGTTGACAAACAGAGGAGAAAAAGATACTGAATTCTATCTTTGCTATTAGATATTATGTATGTAATCATCATCATCATCATTTCAGCCGAAAGACGTCCACTGCTGGACATAGGCCTCCCCCAATGGGGGGATATGCCATAATCGCTACGCTTGGCAGGCGGGTTTGCGATCGCAGTTTGTTGGTAAAATACTCAGAGAACGCTGCTGCCCATGCTCTGGTGAATCCCTTAGTCGCCTTTTACGACACCCATGAGAAGATATAGGGTGTTGCAATTCTTTACGTCCGGCACCACACGGAACATGTATGTATAGAAATACATACATATAAAATGTTCTTGATTATGTGTCTCTAAATCTTCATTTTATATCTTGCTGTTAAAGTAAGTTACAATTTATCTAGTATTGATCGATGTTCTAACGTGTAAACTGTAAACTAAAGCTTAGAGTTTATCTTTATAATAGGCGTACATCGTACGTATAAGTTAGATAGGTCGCACCTCAAAGTAATCTACGCTCTATGTACATAACTACTTTGAAGAAGTTGTATTGCACCTGTGTCTACAGGCTATTCATAGTCATGAATGGGATGAATTATCTATGCAATGCTTTTTGATGAGGATACTGTGATAAATTGTTACAATTGTTTCAAAGTTGATTCTTTAAGTAAATAAATTAGACTCCTAAACGTATATGCGTCATGCCCATGGCATCTTGTAAGAGCATCATAACACCTTACTCAACACATACAATATTATTTAAATAAATATCATTTATCATATACAATTATTGTTTAGATTAAGTTGAGGGTCCACTTACCAGGAAGCCCCGTATATTTAAGGAATAGTTTTACGGTGAGCTTATTGTTACTGTTGTTTAACCTTTGGTAATCAACTCAGCCTATCGCAGTCCACTGCTGGACATAGGCCTCTCCCAAGTTGCGCCACAACATTCGATCCTCTGCCTTCCGCATCCAGTCCCCCCTAGCCACGTTCTTTAGGTAACCTTTGGTAATAGAAACGTTTAATTCGTCTAAATCAATTTCATAAATATTAATCCGACTGCATCGCTCCGGTGTATCTCGTAATAACATAACATAACATAACCTCACATAAAATCACGCCTGTATTTCCCCGAAGGGGTAGGCAGAGGTGTATTAGTACACCCACATTTCGCCAGTTATGTTGTAGTCCCATGTAATAGGAGGCGAGCCTATTGCCAATTGCCGGGCACAAATCCAGATTCCAGGCTACTACTGAGAATTTCCTAATGAAAAAACCCAATAACACTTTGCCCGACCCGAGAATCGAACCCAGGACACCACGCTCAGCAGTCGCGCTTGTGACCACTAGACCAACGAGGCAGTCGTAATATTAATTTAATAATGTTTTTTAAACTCTATTTGTGGCCGTTTAAGTTTGGCTACGTAGTCACAAAGGTAGTGCATGTTAGTAACATAAGAACTGATTAGAACTTTTATCTATAACATTGCACCAATACGTGTTACATTTAGTTGGCTTAAAAATTTCTTTACATACAACGTGGAGTTGAAATCACGGAAAACCTCTTAAGGGATCATTGTACTCATCAGTATGAACAACTTTTACTAAGGAACCAATCCAGAAATAGCGATTTTGTTGAGTTAAGCAGCAATATTTTTTTCGCGATTATAGGGATTTGTCCCATAGTAGAAGTTGTTTATAATGATGAGTAGAATGACCCCTTAAGAGGTTTTCAGTTATATTTCAATTGCTTTGAATCTTTAAATTTTACAAATCTGGTACTTAAACATGGAAATTCTCAAACTTTGGTACCAGTACAAATTAAAAACACGAAACAATGGATAACAATTCTACAAATGAAAACAAAGCAAGTCGTCAACAAGAGAACTTTACAAAGGAACTGGCAATTAAAAAATAAATAGATTCAACAGCGGCGTCCTTTTATATCTACGTCTTATTTATTACCTACGTACAGTCGACTGCATGACAGTGGTAACACGTCAATTCGAAAACCGCTCTTACTGCTTACAAAATAAAGATGCTGCTAATGTCAAAGTGTTACATTCAATTAAAGGAGTCTATATGAAATTGTGTGAGGGAAAAGTTTCAGCTTTAATATAATTTTCTCTGCAAGTATTAATCTCGTTCACTGTGCTGCATAGAAATCTAAATAATACGGTAATAGAAATGGTATCTACTGTCTTCTACTTCGGAACGCATGTCGCCGGTTTTCCGCTACCAACACATAAATACGCAATTACGCCCACCATGTTTCTAGCATTCAATGCAAAATAAATTAAGCCTAAAAACAATTTCGCTGTTAGATATGCTGCAAAATACAACTTTAGTGACTCTGCGTCCAAAACAGCACTGATGATCAAGCAAACGGTTTGCGCACTGGTGTCCTATGAGATACTTGTACGCGGCGACAAGTTTACGCGTCTTTACCAATTCTATTACCTTATATTATTTTGATTTCTATGCTGTGCTGAAAGGATATACATGTACAGTGTACAATTAAGTACGTTATAGATAATTAAACATGAATGACACTCGAGGAAGGGTAGCGGTTGGAAACTTAGAAGTTCTGTATCAAGTTGCGAACAATAGCACAAGATGCGTGGGCTAAGTATACTAGGTAACGTGGGTACCCTATTCAGACGCTTACAAGAGGCCTTAACAAATAAACAGTTACGTGTTTATAGTTGAGTGAGTGCTGTTCATTTGGTTGGGACATTATTTAATTGTGTCTAAAAATAGAAGCAGTGATGTTATTTTTTAATAGGTTAGGCGCCATTGCAACTGTCCACTGTATTGCAAATACTCTCAGTTCATTTGTTTCATTATTTTTAATTACGGGGATCAGGATCCTTTTTAAAGGCCCGTATTTATGATGAAACTACTTTAACGAAAAATTAATTTGTGGTAGAATGTCTGAACTTTTTCTAATCTATGACAAAATTCATAAAAATAAATAATAATAATTAGTTCAATATTCATTATAAGTGATAATGCAACGCGAAAGATTATAATTCATAGAGTTTGAAATGTTGTAATTTTTTGAAACGATACAACACAAATAAAGTATCACTCGTGTATACAACAACAACAACAACCAACAACAACAACACCAACAACCAACAACAACAACACCAACAACAACAACAACAGCAACAGCCTAGGTGGTATTGAAGTTGTCATGGGCAAAGGTAACCGCTTAACATCAGGTGGGCCTTTAGCTCGTTTCGCCAACCTATACTATAAAAAAAAAAAAAAAACTTTATAGTAAAAAAAAAATACTGCTGAGTACAATGATCCCTATTACCATAACCAACATTACTGTGGATTTGAGATAAAAATGAACCATGTCAATTTCAGAGTTGCATGCCATTTATTGTACGCGGGCCGACACCCACACGTTGTGACCGAAAAGAATTGGGCTAGTAATTTTTAGTTGCCCTAGATCTCCAGCGAGATTGGATTGTTACGGCCTATTCGTCCGAACTCTGAAAGCTGCACGCTGATAGAATCATCTACGAGATTACCTACCTGAGTTTCATAACACTGTTGTTTACTTTCGAATGCTTATGAAAGTAAACTGTTAAATAACAAAATTACAGCTGTGAATAAAGTTCAATGGTCATAGAATAATACATTATTGTAACAGTAAAAATGAAAAGAGAATTTTAAATTTAATTTGCTGAAATTCGTTATATTTCTTGATTTTGGTAGTTCATTAACTTCTGTGTTGTTATTGTAGATTGACCACATTATTTGTTCGAATATAAACGAGACATCGTTTTTAGGGTTCCGTACCCGAAGGGTGACAAACGGGACCCTGTCCGTCCGTCCGTCCGTCCGTCCGTCCGTCTGTCAGTCACAGGGCTTTATCTTTTGAACGGTAATAGGTAACCGGTTGAAATTTTCTCAGAATATGTGTTGCTATGAGGTGTATCACGACAAATACTAAAAACAAAAAAAAGTCTAAAACCAAAGGGGGTCCCCATACAAGAAACCTCAAAAAACATGCATTTTTTTTCAACGTTTTTGTTTTTGCTCTATCTTCAAAACCGTAATACATACCAGCGTCAAACTTGGTCAGATTATAGTGCATACTATGTAGTTTAGCAACAAATACTAAAAATAAGACAAACATAGACATATGTGGTGGTACCTGCGTAAGAAAGACATGCAAAAAATCATATTTCGCGCACTGTGCGTTGATGTCTTTTGATAAACTCTCGTAAATTAAATCAGTTTTAATGGGGTATCAGGTGGTTGAGAGGTACGGAACCCTTACTGCGCGAGTCCGACTCGCTCTTGGCCGGTTTTTTTTTTATTCTCGTGGGGACATCCTCGATTAATAATCTCTATAGTTATGACATCTTGACATGAGGTATAAATAAAACAATGAACGATGATTTTGCAAATGCTTGAGTTAGTCACCAACCTTCTACTTACTACTTTACATTGATTCTGGAAGAAAAAAAAAATGGCTTTAACACGTATGCATTTCCCATGTTTCAATAAGTATGAAGTGTTGAAACTGAAAAAAAGAGAACACCACCACTTGCGGAACTTCTCATAACAGTAACTAAGAATTATGTCACGTTATGTTCAATGTAATTGATTAGTAGGATTTTATGAACTGTCGCTTTTAAACTTCATCAAAGTTGTGGGTATAGGTTTCAATAATTCCCGAATCTATAACCGCATGGAAATAACTATACAATTAGAATGCTGCAACCAATTCGATAGGTTTGTTTGTGTTCAAATCCAAAAACAAAACGGTCCATCCGTGAGCAGCCGTTCACGGTAAACGCGTAGGGAAAAAATCCAATGGGATACATAAACATAGTGTGGGAGATTCGTGTCAACGGCCGCGGCATTGTGCCCTCGCCCCGCGCCCCGCGCCACCCTTAGCCGTCCACGCGACGGGGAAGCGATTTCAAGGGTGGCTTGGCGGGCTCCTATATTTCCTCTCGTTTATCGATAGAGTATCGAGGCCTTTGAGACACATCAACGCCAGTATCTTTTATCACGTCCCGTTTTCATTAAGATCTTACGCGACGACTTTATTAAGTTGATTGCTTTTGTACGTTTTTGAATGCAAAATTTATGGACGTCCTAATTAATAACAGCCTCGACAGGAGTGATGATTCCTCTGAATGTTTTGTTATTATGGAATTATAATTCGTTTTATATAATTAAATTGAATAATTAAATTAAATATTTATTTTCATAAAACTGTTACACTGTTCACATATTAATTGTTCAATGTAATATCATAATATGGTATTTTGATTTTGAATACATATATTGTAACCCCGATGGAAAAACGAGGGGTGTTATAACGTTATAAGTATGACGGCTCTGTCTGTTTGTCTGTGGCTTCATTACTCTCAAACAGATGTACCGATGTCAATGCAGTATTTTTATTGAAATGGTTATTAGTTGTATTGTATTTGATGAAAATCTGCCCAGCTGTTTAAAAGTTAGGTACGAGATTTTTCCTAATTGTCGTTTTTGATCGTTTTTATGTCGGGATTTTTTATTTTCTCATTAAATTAGTAAGTCCTATACATTTTTATGAACGTTGAAATATACTTAAATAATGAACAAAAAAAAAACAAATAGAAAATTGTAGTCATACAACAGATATTTATCTCTTTCATTATATCTTTCAAGAGGCGGAACACTAATCACGTCAACCGCGAATCACATTTGGCCAGTTTTTTGTTATGGGGCTATGTTCATTTTAAGGGTTTCGTTTTATTTTCTGCCGAAGAAACCTTAGAGCACATTCGGCTATTGAAAACGATCCTTTCAGGCGTACCATAAATTGGACGTAAATAGAACCATCAAAACGTAACGTAGGAAGATAGTAACTCTTAATATAAGTTTTATCGGGAATCGCGAATGCAGCACGCCGCTCGTGACGTGAATCGAATAAGACATCACTATACGCCCTTAGGGTGTCTCCACATTAAAGCGCAGAGGAATTGAGAGGAACTGGGTAAATATACAGCAATGAGAAAGGTTTATGTTAACATCTTTATTAGATTAGCGACTTATTGGTTGATTGATACCGTTCCTCTTTGCTTGGAGTGTCTACACTTTAGTGGAGAGGCGCCCTTAGTTCGGTCGGACTCGAAAGTCTAGCGAGACGAACGTATCGATCTTGCAGTTTGCGATACCGAGTCTATTAACTTATTGCTTATACTCGCTCCCTCCTTACTTCTACGACTTATCTCAGAGGGAACAAGCCTCGTTTTGTATCACTGTGGTAAGCCAATAAATAAAGGGTATTTTTGCTCTAACATCCATTAAATCTATGTATATAGAATATATTTAGGTTTTTATTTAAAAGTATTAGTATAGTATTTTATTATTAAATTATGTATCTAATTTGCACCTCTGACAACCCCATTTTCTGTCCAGTTTTGTCCATCCTAAACTTGCCTGGAAGAAATCGTTGGTCGCGATAACGCCGCCATTTGTACAATAGTTAAAATGCATATTCAATGTAATGTATTTTATGGTGTACAATAAAGCATATATAAATAAATAAATCTACTTTCAAATAATGTAATAATTGTGCAGTATGTATAGATTTTTTAAATCCTAAAGGGATTATGTTGGGCTATTTTTAGATGCTCGTACGTATTCATCCCCCTAAGATAGTTTGATTGCTAACCTCCCCTTTGTGTCGTGTATCGGAAATTACTTTTGTTAGTATTGATTATTTTCCAATCGTTATCCCTTTTGATATATCAAAATATACCATTAACCAGAATGGATTATCTGTTTGATTTTGATGAAAACATATATTAATATAGAAAAGTTATATTACACTGTTTCATTACTGGCTAGAAAAACTTAGACGGGTGGTAAACTCGACTTTTGTTTTTCACCTTTAAAAAATAAGACAATTAAAAAAGTCTTCCCCTATCCACTCTTCAGGCTTTTTAAAGAATTCATATTGATTCCAAAAGTGGTAGACTAATAAAAAATATAACGAATATACCTATACACTACACAGGAAATGGTTTTCTTGGATACTTAAAAATATTAGGTGTTTGTTTAGTGTGTCCGATAAATAGACAAATAAATAAATACTCTGGCTATACCATAAAGATATTATACTGACGTCAGTATAGAAATGTCTTTGGGCTATACTGACACTTAGACACGACCTTTATAGACGTCAGGGGGTGTCGTACGTGCTTTCGAATATCAATTTGATTTATTTGCCTTTTCTTTTCCAACTGAAAAACCTTTTTTTTTTGAGCGCGACTGCTGATCGTGGGATCCTGGGTTCGATTCCCGGGTCGGGCAAAGTGTTATTGGGTTTTTTCTTTAGGAAATTCTCAGTAGCAGCCCGAAGTCTGGATTCGTGCCCGGTTAATGACAATAGGCTCGCCCCCTATTGCATGGGACTTATTATAAGGAGTAGATTCTGTAATAGAAAAATATATGTTAAAACAGGAATCTTTGCAAAATATTTGTAATAATTTTTGTGAAACTTTTACGAAAGAAATTGATTGTATTAAGCATAAATGTAAACATAAATTTTTGAGTAGAATGTGTTATGTTAATGAGTGTAATATAAGTTTTAGATTTAAAAAAGTATTTCCAACAGATGTACAAACTGTAATAGATAAATTAGACTGCGACAAGTCGCCGGGATCGGACCGTATAAGAATTAAAGATTTAAAAGAAATTAAACAAAAGATTAGTCCAGTCATAGCTTATTTTATTAATAATTGTGTTAAAAAATCACAATATCCAGAGGAGCTCAAAAAATCAATTATTAGGCCTATATATAAACAGGGATCTCATCAGGATTATAGCAATTATAGACCCATAGCAATACTTAATACGGTTAACAAAATAGTCGAGATAGTAATAGTTAAGCAAATTAGTGATTTCTTAGAAAAAAACAACATTTTAAACGATGTTCAACACGGGATTAGGCCTAAGAGAAGTACTGCAACTGCATTAGAAAAGTTTACAGACGAAGTAAATAACCGTCTTGATGAAAAAAAGTTAGTTATGGTTATATTTATAGACTTCAAAAAAGCATTTGATACATTGGATCACGACGGCTTGTTGCAAGCTATGTATGAGTGTGGAATTAGAGGCCCCATGAATACATGGTTTAGCAAATATCTAAAAAATAGGTCACTCAAAGTTTGTGTCAGTGGAGCGGAAAGTGTACAAGGTGATATTAAGTTCGGAGTGCCAACTGGTTCGGTATATGGGCCATTGGGATATATAATGCACGTCAATAGCATGTCTAATGTATTAAAAAAATGTAAAGCATATATGTATGCCGATGATACCTGCTTAGTATATAGTGATAACAATGTCGATCTCATACAGCAAAATATGCAAAACGACTTTGACAGTGTGGTTCAATGGGCACATGATAATGGCATTATAATAAATACCAGGCCCCTCAGAAAGTATTGCGAAAAAAAGTTTTTATATATGGGAGACTGGCCAGTTATAATGTTTTTCGAAAATATGATTATTTATAAGTAAAAATAAGTAAGTTCCAATTTCAAAATTTCCCTCCACATTTTTTGCGAGTTAATTCAAAGTATTGTGTCTCACTGAAATATGGATCTGCGCCGGGAACATTTTAGAGCTATGATTTTATACGATTTCAAGTGTCGCCTGAAACCGGATGAATCGTACGATAGACTTCAAATGGCATTCATGGATGAAGGCGCTTCCAAGGCAACCGTGTATCGTTGGTATAACGAATTCAAGCGCGGTCGACCAACTTTGGGGGATGACGAAAGAAGCGGTCGCCCTTTGACGGCTGTTACCGAAGAAAACGTGCTAGCAGTGAAAAATTTAATCCAAGACAATAGGCGAATTACATATCAGGAGATTCAACACATATTGAAGATTGGATCGGGAAGCGTTCACGAGATTCTACACAGCCATCTTCGCGTGAGGAGGATAGTATCACGCTGGGTGCCGCACAACCTCACCGATGCTCAGAAGCAGGCCCGGGTGGAATGGTGCCGTGATATGCTTAAGAAATTTGAAGCAGGCTCGTCTCGGCGTGTTTACGACATCGTTACAGGTGATGAGTCCTGGATTTATCAATACGACCCAGAAACCAAGCGCCAGTCGACTGTTTGGGTGTTTCAAAATGAGCCAACGCCTACCAAAGTGAAGCGATCTAGAAGCGGGGATAAGATTTTGATCGCTAGCTTTTTTAATTAGACTGGCCACTTGGTATCAATTCCCTTACGGGATCAAAGAAGCATTAATGCCGAATGGTATACTACCAAATGTTTGCCAGAAGTTTTCTCTGTTATAAGCAACAAGCGACCAAACACAGGGCTCCGCGGGCTACTGCTCCACCACGACAATGCACCTGCGCACACCGCACTCAAAACGAGGGACTTCCTGGACAGCACGCCAGTCAAACTCCTGGGTCACCCTCCTTACAGCCCTGATCTAGCACCGTGTGACTTCTTTTTATTCCCAAAAATAAAAAATCTGCTCAAAGGGATACAATTTTCGTCGCCGGAAGATGCGCTGGCTGCGTTCGAGCAGGCTGTAAACGAGGTGTCTGCGGCGGACTGGAAAAAGTGTTTTGAAAACTGGTTTAGGCGCATGAATCTTTGTATAGAGGCTGGTGGAAAGTACTTTGAAAAGATTTGATAAAAATATATGTACGTATAGAACAATTTTTTTTAGTTTCGCAAAACTTTCTGAGTGTCCCACGTATAAATAAAACAAAATGCATGCTTATTCATTCACCGTACAACAAACATAAAGACGTTTCAATTAAAGTGAAAGGTCACACGTACGAATGTCTGCATAACAGCAAGCAATACTGTCAATGCTTATTTTTAGAAACAGTTAACTCTTATAAGTACTTAGGTTTATTGATAGACAATACATTCACATGGAATCTGCATGTCAACAATGTTTGTAATAAGCTACGCTCGATTTTAGGTAAGTTAAGAAACCTAAAGTATATTGTTAATAGAAAAGTTATGTATACTTTATATTACGCATAAGCTGACTCGACTATTGTGTACGGTTTGGGTGGATATGGTCTTACATTTCCTACGCACCTTAATAAAATAAAAGATTTGCAAAAAAGATTATTAAAACTGCTTATAGACAAAAAAACAAAAAAAAAGTTAAATAAAGATTATGAAAAATTGTTTAAAATCAGTAAAGTACTACCAATTAATGCTAAAACCAAGTTGAATATTATAACGGAACAATTCGAAAATCCAGAACATAAAATAGAACGTAAACATATCTACCCAACTCGTTTATCTAAAAAGAAGAAACTTGCTGTTCCGAAAGTGACAAACTATTTTGGTTTACGTACAAGGAAATATTAATTACCAACACTATTAAATGAACTACCTCAAAAATTGATAATACATGTTAGATCAAAACATCTACTTAAAAGAATTCTTAAGAAGCATTATTTAACTTTGTGTCCATGACAATTATAATTCACTCCTCAAGTTACAAGTCTACATGTTGACTTTACTGTACCATGTTCGATTAAAAACTATGGCTTTGCAAAGCAGTTTGTAAAAAATAAAAGTAGTATTAGCATAATAATGAGATTATAATTTAGATATAATTAGCACATAATTTACCAATATTTGTACAACTATCAGAAACGAGAACAACTGCCGACAAACTGTTTTGCAGTTTGGCAGAAAAACACATTTGTAACTTTATACAGATATTGAATAAATAAATTGAAAAAAAAAAAAAAATAACATAACTGACGAAAAGTGGGTGTACTGTACAACTCTGCCTACCCCTTCGGGGAATACAGGCGTGATGTTATGTTTTATATTTATGTTTTTTATTCAAACACCACAGTGTGGATTGCCTTAATAAACGTCAAAAGTTTTGTATCGTTAAAAGCTCTTGCTCAATGTGGCCTTTTTAGACCTCCTGAGTACCATATGACACTAGCCAGCAGCACCTGAAAATGCTCTTACTATGCTTAACCTGAAAATCGATAAAATTATCGAGTAAACGGTTGTTTTACCAGCCCAAGAATATAGGAATCAATAACCTATTGTAAGATCTGTCCGGTAAGATAGTGCCGAATTCCATGCGCAGTGGTGGGGAGTTAATTTATCCCGGGGATTCAGAGAATGTTCCAGTTGTAGAGTTAGTATTACTTAGTATCCCTTCAAAGGGTACTTGGTTTTGTTCCGATAGCTTTAGTTGGCCTATCGGAAGGAGATCTAGACGTGTTCCACAGATTTATTGGCTAAATGTTTTTGCTACGTTCCTTCATTGTTTTAACTATTTGAACTTTTTTTTAAACATTAATTAAACAAGTTTGAATATACATAAATTCTCAAACTGTTTTATACTGGTTTAACAATTTCCCAAGTTTCGACATTAAAAAACTCCAATATTTTCAGGAAATGTGAGATATTCTTTTGCTCTTACGATTCAGTTGTTGAGAAACGATTAAACAACCAGGGTTTTCTTATAAAGGGTGATATTCCTTATTATGGTCGTATTTCTAGCACGCAATTTTTATATTTTTATAAAATCATAATAAATATTAACTTGCATCGTGCGGGGTCGGGAGGGACTAGGGTGACTCGATTAAAAAAGGGGTGTGATTTGCGGGTAGGGATTGTCCTCATTTGCCACAGATGCATAATTCCTATCCGACGATGATCTTTTTCTTTTACTCACTGTATGAAAAATAAAAACAAACGTTAAAAAAAGCTGTAGGTAATGAATACTCAAAATAATATATTTTGTACATAAATTAATAGTAGGTACCTAAAATACAATTTATTTACAGTTGTTCGGATATCGTCAGACGTCTAGTCAAAACGAACGAAGTTTTTCTAGACAAATGTTCTGAGATGTTAACCCCTGTTTCGTCCATTCAGCGTAAACTCGGAGGAACGTTATCGAGGGGCGGCTCGTGGTGATATATTGACGCATTCCTCAAGAAATATTGTCGAACGCACGCGATATAAGTAGCGTATCTTGTATGCGAATGTGGCGGCAGGGTGGACTTTTATTTTATAAAAGCTTTTGCAGAAACTCATCCGAATGTGAAATAATACCATAAAAGAAAAATAGTAATATGAATAACCAATATTTTATCCCAGCATGTGGTAATGCGTGGAATAAAGCAATTTGAAATATATAAAAAAATTGTATGGGTTTAGCAATATCACATAATATAATTCCAATAGAAACATTTTGATATATTTTGGTTTATATTTAATCTCTCCGGTTTATCACAACCCGTTTGCTTTTAAAATACGATGGTGTTGTGATAATTATAATCTTCTTACCGGTTTTTAAAAACTCTTTCTTCTCTTTATAATCAGTAACTAATTTACTTTCACAAAATTGATTTATATGACATCACGCTTCGTTAAGCTTGTCATAAAATACTATTTTAACAATAGAAACGATTCAATGCGACCGTTTCGCGTTCTAAAAATGAAATATAGTTCTGGTTCCGCATTGCAGTCCTTGCATGGGGTAGCAGTGCTGGTTGCTGCCACAGTGGGGAGGCGAGACATGGAAATAGTTTCACTAGAAATGAGCGCGTACTTGCTCCATTTTAGAAGAAATATTTTTGCAAAAATCAGCTTAGTGTGTTTATTTTGTATCTTATAGCAACGCAGCAAAGAATGTTCTAATCTGTATGCATTTACACATAGTAAAACACCCATATTCTAATTTGTTTTCTCAAACGTTTCTAGACTCAAACTCAGTCAAGGATGCTACAAGGGTAATATCAAAATAATATCAAAATCAGTATTCATAGACATTTCCTCAATATATCTTGAGGAAATATTAACGCTGTGACAGATAATTGTATAGGCCTTAGTGCATATACTTCATAAATTCGTCAAAATCGAACATTTTTCAGAAGAGAAACAACAATTATCACTTTGTAAATGACACTTTTCCAGTCTTGAGGAAGCCTTAAGGTTGGTGATGTACCTTGAGTTCTCCCTCACCTTGAGTAAGGAAAACTATCAAGTGACAGAGATTTTTCGCAACTGTGAATACCACGGAGTAAATATTGTGTTGAGTGAGGTTGAGTGGAGTGAAGAAACGTTTGAGGAAACAAATTAGAATATGGGTGAAATAATGTAAGGAAACAACACCAGTGTAGCTTTAATTAAAGTTAGTCGAGTAGTTTTGGGGATTATCGTCACAAGCTCACGGCTTTATAAGTAAGTAGATAGTTTGGGAGACGGCCGGATACCATCGATTTAGCTGTGCGGCAGCATGGTTTATGAACTGATTGTTCTCGACAGTAAAATCAATAATAACGATTTTGTTATTGGCGGTGAGAGACCCTCGTTTTGTTATCGGAAGCTTGCGCTCGGGGCAGGTTGTATGGATAGGGGAATAAGGTCACCAAATTGTACTGTCACCTCAACAATAGCTAACTGAATCTGGCGTTTGACATCCAGTGTGCACGTTTTATATCGACAAGTCTGCTATAGAAATTCATACAGCAGAACTGTATTGTTTTTTAAATCCGTGTTATTTTGATTCTGGCTGTGTGGAACTGTTTATTTTAAGAGATAACCGAAGGAAAACAGCGTAAGCAGAACGCTTACATTCCGTCACTAATCTGGCGTTTCGATGATGAAATTATCAGGTTAAAGGATTGTCCTGCTAGTCAGCAGTAGTTTTAATGAGATGACAAATAAGCAGAGCACCGAATATGCATGCGTAACCTACCTAGGTACATTAGAATTAACATCTTCTGTACCAAAATCACACCAATAAAGATTCTCTTAGATAAGATTCTATTCTATTCTATTGCGAGTACGCGTCGTGGTCGTGCATTTGCACAAGTCAAAAAGATACATTCCTTGTATTAAATTAAAGCTCGCTCGATTAATTTGAACGAAACTTTTTTGTTCACTACCCTACACCATGGTATAATAAGATGTTTCACCAGGTATTCTCTTCCCGCAATGACAGCGCGATGCCTCCAAGCTACGTCACGATCAGTGCTGCCATTGATTGATATCTTCAATATTCTTAAGGAGATTTTTGTTCATAATGAATATAAAATAAATTCCTAACTAGCCTAACTATTTGTTATCTCGTGTTATTCATCTAATTAGTTAATAAAGGAAACTATAGTAAATTACTAGTTAAAAAGTGATTCTTTATAGAAGAAAGTAAATGAAAAAATGCATTTTGCTCGGGTAATTTATTTTCACAAAGTAGCAGCACATCAAACTGACAAGTGTCACGCTAACAGCCCGCTATTGGCTCCACGGCCGATGACGTAGTACGGAGGCAATCACGTGACCTAGCTGTCACGGGAAGAGACTACCTGGTGTTATTATACCATGCCCTACACTAACTGACTACGCTAATCGATAACGATTAGTTAATAAAATATATTTGTGTTTTCTCTGTAAGTCATTAATGTAATCTTTTGAGAAAATAATTCTCCTCTCGCAGGTCCGCTGGAAGAGATTTCTTTATGAGATAGTATTACTTTTGCTTTTGTACTTTTTAGTCCTATTATTTTAAGTTACATTGTATAAGTTTTTGTGTGTACACAAATTATTAATAAATAAGTAATAAAAAGGTTTGTCATATAAATTATCTTAAACTATTGTTTGTGGTCGTAACAGCTACTTGTTATTTTGCTCATTTAGGACAACTTTGCGGTAACCAGCAGCGGCGAGTTAAAATTTGTTAGCGTTTTACAAGTAGCAGAGTTTTGATTGGCGACCATTGTTATTTCGCTATTTTTATTTAGTTTATTCGTGTACACAAAAATATAGACTAAGTGCTGCGAACAACCATAGTGAAGCCAACAAAAACCGTGCTCCTTCATGTACAACCAGTGCTCACGCACACACATGCACCTTAAACCGTGCTCACCCCTCTCAGTTCACATGTCGCGGCATCAAAAAAAATATCCTTCTGTGCATGGTGTGTACGTGAGTAGGTACTGGTTGTACATGAAGGAGCACGGTTTTTGTTGGCTTCACTATGGTTGTTCGCAGCACTTAGTCTATATTTTTTACTATGTCTGTGTTCGTGTAGCCATTTGATAAGGTTTTTAGCAGATCCTAATTAAGAATTTGACAATCTAACCGTTATTAATTTATTATGGTAAGGTAAGAAAAAAAAATTGATATAACATTCAAAATATTTAACTACACGCATACGCTGCGATGGTCCTTGTATAAAATTATTTTAATACGGATCGAAATGTACAAAAACCGGCCAACTGTGAGTCGGACTCACGCAGTAAGGGTTCCGTACCACCCATCGACCTGATACCCCATAGAAACAGATTTAATTTACGAGAGTTTATCAAAAGACATCAACGACGTACGCGAAATGTAAATTTTTGCGTCTCTTTCTTCGGTAGGTACCACCATATATGTCTATGTTTGTCCTGTTTTTAGTATTTGTTGCTTAACTACATAGTATGCACTACAATCAGACCAAGTTTGACGCTGGTATGTATTACCGTTTTGAAGATAGAGCAGGAACAAAAACGTTGAAAAAAATGCATGTTTTTCGAGGTTTCTTGTATGTGGACATGGACACCCTTTGGTTTTAGACTTTTTTTTGTTTTTTTATTACTGTCGTGATACACCTCATAGCAACACATATTCTGTAAATTTCAACTGGTTATCTATTACCGTTACAAAGATACAGCCCTGTGACAGACAGACAGACGGACGGACGGACGGACAGCGTAGCGAGAGTAATAGGGTCCCGTTTGCACCCTTTGGGTACGGAACCCTAAAAACACTGTTAATATCAAATATAATTATTATTGCAATTTATTCCATTTAATTTTGAAACCTTGATTGTGTGCTTCAATAGTTTTTAATATTCGTCGTTATTGATAACAAAGTACTGTAATTATGAAAATACATGTTATTTTTTTGTTGCATAATGGGCTTCATTTTATTATATTGTAATGCGAAGTGACCGCATAATAAAAGTTCAGCTATAATACTTTGGAACTGGCTTCGTTCGCAATAAAGTTTGGTGGCCGTGATAAGAGCTATAGTAAACTTAATGCGATACTTTGTGGCATATACCCCGGGGAATCTAGCTGCAATTTGTATCTCATACAATTCGCCTGAAATACTTACGTTCTTAAACATATAATTTGAAGCTCTTGTGCGAAAAGCACCTAACATTTTAGATGGCCGTAAAAATAAATGCACGGCCATCTTTCTTTATATGTTATAGTGAAAATTCTATCACATTTTTTATAACATCCTTTTACGGCTCCTTCATAACAATATTTTAACATCGTAATAGTGGATATTAAGTTGAATGCTTCGTTCGTCCGTCTGTGTTTACACTCCAAGTTTGATTTTAAATGATAGGTACTGCTGCTGTCGATTGCTTCAGGCGTTTTTCAAAACATAGTCCATTTATAACCTCTGTTGAACAGTAACTTTGTACGCGTGTCTGTTGAAACACTTACATAAGTAAACCTTTGTTTATATTTTCGTTCCGTTGAAACAAGCTTTATTACCTCCGCTTTGTCCTCGGCTGTGCTTTGCGCCCATGTAAAATCCTTTCCACGTAAATTGCCTCCATCTCACCGGAAAAATGGCTGAAAATGCACCTTTATTTCGCTGTCCTCATTTTTCGCTGTTATTTAACAAATTATGTTGATAACGTCGTATAATATTAAGGCCACGATGTTCTAAAGACTGGAAAATTTTACATCCAGCTATTCTCTGTTAGAGTGTTACGTATACATGGTAATATTTTGAAGTGGTGCAAGATGGTACCAAAAAAGGGTACGGTATGTATATGAAAATGGGGAGTGATTTTGTAGTGTTAGAGAGGTTGGAACGCAACGGTGTCCCTCTACGTCAGTGCACGCATTCTTTTAAAACACCCTTTTGAGACGTCTCGCCTGTGAGGGACGGGAACTCGACATAAGTACCGCGATGTATGGGACTTGTGTAAAACATACATTTTATTTAGGGACGTCTGTTTGCGTTTTACTTGTCTTTCGCGTATTTGTAGAGTTTTTCAAATATGCTTACAAAGTAAAATTTATTCGTTTTGAAAGCTTTTTTTTTGTTTTATAATTCAAGAAATAACTGGGAACCTCTTAAGGGGTTATTGTACTACTCATCAGTATGAACAACTTTTACTATGGGACCAACACTGAAATCGCGAAAAAAAATCAGCCGATTCCTACATTTGTGTTCACATGAGTCGGCAAAATGTAGGGATGAGCTATTTTTTTCGCGATTTCTGTGTGGGTCCCATAGTAAAAGGTGTTCATACTGATGAGTACAATGACCCCTTAAAAGGTTTGACCCCTTAAAGGACACGTTGTATAATTAAGACATTAGTGGTTCTGAAATGGGTAAAAGCTGTTTTCTAGTGCAAATATATCGTAGCAAGCTGCTCGAAACTCCAGCTATGATAGGTAGTACAGCGGCAAGTTGGTGCAATATAAGAAAGTTTTCTCGCAAGTAAAGCTAGCGCGTGCTCTTGGGGCCATCTGATGAGTTTACTAAGTTTCTCCTTGGTCGTGTGTTTTGTTCCCAGTTCCCAGTTGCGGGCGTGTTCCGAACACTAAATGGTACGTGTGACGGCACACCGACGGCTTCCGATTTATGACACCGCCAGTAAATTAGTACCTTGTGCCAAAATTTACGATTACTCCATAAGTAGATAAGAAAGTACTGGGGCAACGTTTTGATGACCAGGATTTTATTGGAAGAAGTTCCTTCTCCCTCATAGGTAGATAGGTAGGTAGGCTTGCGGTAGGTGTGATTCGGGAGAAAATGTAGCGTCACGTCACGCTGAGACTTGCGTTATACCCATAGAGTACATTGAATATACGGACATGGAGTTTTCACATGGCCTCACTTTTAAGCGTCATTTGGTGGGTAACGTCAAAGTACGCAACGTACACTATTAACATGTTTTACTGTGGATTGAACCTGGGCCCTGTGGTATCTCAGTCCGACGCTTGATGTTCCCTGCCATCTATGCTTGTATTATCATTGTATTATACATAGTTGCGAAATTTCGCATTATAATGAACCAGTCAATATTTAGATAGAATTTCGCCGCGAACTTCGTCCCTGACCGCGGTTTTTTTGTGTGGTAAGAGATATTTCGGTTGCATGCACTTATTAAAAGGTGAATCGTAATGTTTTTTATGGTGTACAATAAAGCATATATAAATAAATAAATAATCTTGTTACCATTTATATTCTTCAAGCACTAACACATAACACACGTAAAGTTATACAGTTCGTATTTTAATATGTGGTTTGTGGTTATGTCGAAAGTTAATTATAACTTTGCGTAAAGTGTCTGTGCTGTACGGGCTAAAACAAAGGGTTCCGACTGTTGTAGCAGTGTTCCGTCTGCAAACAGTTAGTGGAAAGATATTGTCTACGAATGAAAAATACTTAATGAAGGAGACATTGCATGAAGAAAATTGCTTAAGAGAAAATAAAAAACCGGTCATGTGCGAGTCAAACACGCGTGGAGATATAGGTACCTACCATCTGTTTTTTGTGAGAACTGTAAGATTTAGTATATTAGTTTATGTTTTCTTGTAAACTATGAGTTTGTTTTGGAGATAAGTACATGCTCGATTTTCGTATATTATTCTCTCTAATAACTATGCATTAAAAAAAACTCAATTGTATTTCTTATTACGAATCCTTTCATTTGATACGTCAAAACAATTAAATTTATTTGCGAAACACGGGTAGAAAATGTATATAAAATAATGAAAAAAATGCACTTGAAGTTTTTTTTAGCTTTTTCACTAACGCTACATATAGATACGTCTGCGATTGGGTCATCAAACTCAATATGTCTCATATATGTACCCAATCTCAACTTTTTTCCAGTAAGTAATAGATTTGGAGAAAATAAGCTGTGACAGACGGATCTTATAAGGGTTCCGTTTTCCTTTTAAGGTATGGAATCCTAAAAATATCTAAATGAGTCACCGTGAGCTTTTCGCTACCTTTGAAATGATAATTTGCATGTTCTATTATAATATTATTCTTTTGTTCGTAAGTAGGTATTCAAATACCTTATATAGTGAAAGAATAATAAGTGTACCTTTGATTCAATTTTCTTATGCTTGATTTCACCAACGATAATTCTCTGATTATACAACCGTTTACCCACAATTTCAGTACATTGTACGAGTAATCCGTCGTTTATACAGAGAATTAACGTTGATAAACACCTGCCTAAGTCTGGTATAATTTTGTGATTATCTCTAACTTGCATTTATTTAATAAAAAAAATAGAAATACCTATAGGTATTATTTATTGAAAAGTCAGCTCAAATATAGAAATGGAGTTACGCTCAATTTTTTATAGAATAAAGTAACAAAATTACCTAAGTAAATAACGGTTACTTACGTTTTTTGAAGCATTTCTCACGTGTCAGACTTCGTGGCAGACTACCCCGAGTCTGCTGCTCGCAGGCCCTACCTCCTGTCATTTTTTATAGAGGTTTTCTTCCTCGTGGTCCGGGTGGTGAAGCCAAGACCCTCGGTCCCAAGAGGCGCGAGAACACTACTCAGCAGGCACTCCTGGGGTTACGAGATCGATGGGGGTAGGGAAGGACAGTCCCCCCGTTGCCTGCCCAGTGGTAGGGTGAGTGCACGCCGGGCCCTCTCCGCTCCTCCACTGTGCCCTCTGTTGGCATCAGAGGAACACGTGGAGCAACTCCCCATTGGCCCACATGGGGCCCCTCCCGTACCAGAATATTCGCCACAGGTAATAACATCCCCTGAAGGTTAGTCCCTCGAAAGGATTCTATTGCCCGTACCCAGGATGCACCGGCCTAACGACTGCCGTTCCCTCCAGACGTGTCCAGAGGGACAAGCTGCCGTCAGACACACGTGGAGGTTTTCTCGCCAGCACCCCTACATAAGCTTTCCTACAGTAACAATAATGTGTATATGTGTATAATATAGTATCATCATCATCAATCCAGCCGAAAGACGTCCACTGCTGGACATAGGCCTCCCCCAAGTATCGCCACAACGACCGGTCCTGCGCCTTCCGCATCCAGCGGATTCCCGCGACCTTCACCTTGTGGGGGGCCTACACACGCTGCAATTATGTTGGGTATTAAAATACCCAACATAATTGCTAATGAGGATATTAGCAAAAAATCTAAAATAACTGACCTATGAGAGAGAATGATAAGTCTGAAATGAAAATGGGAAATAAACATCTGTAGAATGTAAAATGAAAGATGGACAAAGAAGGACAGAGATGGTAATAATAAATACTATAATGATAAAAAGGATAAAAAGAAAGCAAGGAACAAAGTAATAACAAAGATATATTATTTTTTGGCCAGCTTAGCGATGCGAAAAGAAACTAATTCAAAGACTTTGTTTTTTACTAGTTACTCGTATACTAAAGGATTTTTTTGCACTAAAAATAATTCAATTTGATTGTTATTAGAATGCATTCCTAGATTTAACATCATAATAATCATCATTATTATCATTTCAGCCGAAAGACATCCACTGCTGGTCATAATATAATATTATCCTGAATATTATTGTATGCCCAAAATGGGCTAATTGATGTTTTTAACAAACACTATTATAAATGTATAATAACAGTAACTACTGAATCAGAAACAATATAGTTTACTTACTTATAAAAATTTGACCATTTTCAACACATGGTATAAAATAATTGTAAATACGTAATAATGTCCTCTCATATTGTAAAAAACGTTTATTTATAAATTAGATTTGGAAGAAAAACTGAAGTAACGAGGGAGCGGATCCGAGGGCGCGGAGACAAAATTATTGATTTTAGCGTAGCGCGAGCGGGAGCAAACTTTTGCATTCGCTTCCCTTGCTTGACAAATTGCTTATCTTTCACTATTATTTACGCTCTTATAATTCCTTCTTAAACCCATATCCTTTAATTAAATTGAGGATTACATGAATTCACGTACTTTTCTACTTATAAATGTTGGGGCCAGTCATGTTTTCTACATCATTTATTATTTTTATTTAGCACGGTTAACAAAAAATTACGCTACACAAAGCCTTAAATACTAAATAGTATTAAACAATACATGTTAAGAAAAAATACTCCAAAAATTATTTGACGCACGGACAAACAATATTATACATAGGTATTCCCGAGTGTGATGCAGTGCCCCACATGAGAAGCCAGCATCCTGGAGGCCACGTCATCTCAACGCAGGAGATCAAATCCTCCTCCCCCAAAGTCATAGTCGACTTTATGAATGACTTGCAGCTTGGGGAAGTGCTGTAATACTACAAGAGGCGTCACAATAGATCTTATCAGGTCGCAGTGGTTTAGGGGAGGGGGGGAAGACCCCTACTTCTTTCCTCAAAATAATAATACGTATTCGCGAACAGATCAATCATAAATAAAAATATATTAATTTGAAACTGTAGGTAGGGATTTTTTAATGCACAGATTAATGATATGGTTATGGTTATTATGGATATGGTTTTAATGAGATCCGCACACCAATATTCGCTATATCACACACTCAATTCAAGCAGCGCGAACGGGGTCTGAGGTGCGGGCGGCGTGACCGCACGGAAGCCCGCTACGGACAGTTAGCGTCAGCGGCCAGAGCTGTGATTGGTCACCGCATTGACAGGCCCACTTGGCGCGATATTCAAACTGTATGCGCGCTACAAAACGCTTTTAAATTAAATATGGCCGAAAAATACACTGTCAATAGGCAATTTAATAAGGCAAAGAATGATTTCACCATAATCACCTCGTTAGGCAACCATATTGGTAATGATGATCACAGAATGATGTTATTATCCCACAGGTAAACGTAAACACCGCTGCCGAACCTCCTGACCTAATCCTACGACGCCTTTTATGACAAGAGGCCACACGGCGCAAAATAATTATTGTACAATGTAATAATTATTCTGTAATTTATCAGGATCAAGGGATTGCCCAAGTACACAATGGGTTGTGAGTTCATCCCCTGTGCGTAATATAACATCATATTTTCGTACAGCTGTTACCCTGTTTTCCATTCCAGAAAAGCAACTCTTATTTTCCACCCCCCTTCCGATGGTAGGTATAATATTTTTTTCATAATCATCAGCCTATTACTGTCCCACTGCTGGGCACGGGCCTCTTCTCAGAGTGAGTCAACTTGGCTTAGTGCGAGTTGGCGGACTACACACACCATCGAGAACTATATGGAGCACTCTCAGGTGTGCAGGTTTCCTCACGATGTTTTCCTTCACCGTTAAAGCAAGTGATAATCAAATTCTGATCCAGACATGAATTCGAAAATAACATTCGATCATTTTTTAGGGTTCCGTAGTCCTACAAGGAACCCTTATAGTTTCGTCATGTCCGTCCGTCTGTCCTAATCCTTTACAGCTTAATAACTTCTTCATTTATAAACATAAGTAAATGAAATTTTGTCCAAAAATGGTTTAGATATAGATCTCAATTTTAAAAGAATAAAAAATCTTGATTACGTATTTTAGGGGTGGCGCCCATACATGTGAAATGGGTGGGAATCCCCCTCGTGTGGGGTATCATTGAATAGGTCTACTAAAATGAAGGTAATGTTTCATACATAACTTTTTTATCAGGTATACCATCTGCGAAATACAGTTCGCCAAAGTGGCTTGCAATGTGTGTCCCCCCCTACCATTTCTAAACTATGCAACGTAGAAACTTATAGTCTTCCACATTAATAGACCTTTATAAAAACTGTCTTTTAAAATTATTTTGAGTATAATGTGATTATAAATTTTTGAGTTATAGCATAAGAATAGACAATATCTATTTTATGGTTATAGTGAGAAAACTGAAAAATATTTATTTTTTTTTTCCGTGGGGAAATCCTCATGGACGCACTCCGCCTGGGGTAGGCGGAGCCAGTGTCGGACTCTTACCGACTAAAACCACCACGGTGTTCCTACCTTAACGGGCGTGGGAACCCGTGAGTATTCACACAACCACCCCCGACAGGTCCTGGCCCGCCACAAGCAGGCGAGCCCCTTCTCCCCGTGCGGCCTAACGACGGCCGCACCCTCCTCTGTGGCACACACGGAACACTGCACGCCACCTAACCTCACGGGCTTTTACCAGCTATGCCAGCTGCGCCAACTACGCCAGCTGCTGATCGGGCAGCAGACTACCCCGAGTCTGCTGCTCGCAGGCCCATCCTCCTGTAATTTTTTATAGAGGTGTTCTTTCTCGCGGTCCGGGCGGTAAAGCCAAGACCCTCGGTCCCAAGAGGCGCGAGAACACTACTCGGCAGGCACTCCTAGGATTACGAGACCGACGGGGGCAGGGAAGGACAGTCCCCCCACTGCCTGCCCAGTGGTAGGGTGAGAGCACACCGGGCCCGCCCCTGCTCCTCCACAGTGCCCTCTGCTATCTCAGAGTGACAAGCGGAGCAACTTCCCATTGGCCCATATCGGGCCCCTCCCATGCCAGAATATTCGCCACAGGCAATAAGGTCCCCCGGTCCAAAGGAGACTTATTGCCCGTGCCCAGGGTGCACCGGCCCGACAACTGCCGTTCCCTCCAGACGTGTACACAAGGACAAGCAGCCGTCAGACACACGTGGAGGTTTTCTGGCCAGCACCCCAAACTGAAAAATACTTAAGACGTCCTAGTTCATAGGTCATTGACCTTAGAGAAAAATGATCTTATCAAATAATGCTCCTTTAGTTACTTTCAATTTAAAAAAATCACAAAAAGAAACTGTGTTATATTGATATGACACACTTCTTAAATTTAGGTTCTTAAATTTAGCGCTAGGTAGCGCTGTTTGCAAAAAATAAAATAGCAATGATTAATGTTCGATTTGATTCGTTTGTAATTAGACCTACTTAAGGAACCCTATACGACCTGGTGAAGGTCGCGGGAATCCGCTGGATGCGGAAGGCACAGGACCGGTCGTTGTGGCGATGTTTGGGGGAGGCCTATGTCCAGCAGTGGACGTCTTTCGGCTGAAATGATGATGATGATGATGAAGGAACCCTATAATACTGAGCATAATATGGCCCGACATGCTCTTGGCCGTTTTTTACTTATCGTTTAATCTCATAATTACTTAAAAAGAGTTTAACTTGGTCGTTATTTAGTTGAGTTTAGTTTCTTGTGCAACGCTCTAGTAACTTTTATGTTGAAAAGAATAGAAAACTTTAGAGATACATTAGTTGCATTTTTCATGAGTAACTTAAGCTTAAGTGGACAGTGCAAATACCGGGGTAATGGGGGTGTATTGCGAATTGCGAGCTTCTTGCTAATGACATGAATGGCTTCATTAACAGAGTTACTTCGATACGTGCCTGCAAATGCTAATTAGTTTAGCTAGCCGTAGGATCTCGCGCGAATCGTGTTTTTTTTCTCGTAAACGTTTTATTCTCCTAACGAGATTTTCTTCTCGCAAAAGGTCAAAGTTTAGTATCGGAATGAGCGCATTGTTCGTACATACACATGTGATGTGCAGTGTAGTGTACCGACTGACGTCCAGCTAGGGTACGGTGTGTTAAAAATAGAGTGGACCGGACATTGAACCGGTGGCCCCGGACATCGCAGTAATGAAAGTGTCCCATCGTGTTCGGCACGAGATTTCGCGAGTGAACCAATTTCCCGCAGCTCGAAATAATTCACGAACTCTGCTATCCCAGCTGTTTACGTGGTTTTCTATTAAGTTTTTTTTGGATGTAGGATAAAGTTACCTATTAATCATTTAGTAAGTTTTGGGCCTCTGAATTGTTATTGCAGACTAATTGGTTAGTACTACCGATGGGTCAACCCGTGATTTTTCTTAACCGGTTAAACCGTATCAAAAATTTACGTAAACCGAATGGTTAACCGGTTAAACCAAACCGAATCGACCGTCTACTGAGAGTGAGACGGTAGGTAACTCGTGGTAGATTGCGAGTTGCTAAAATTCGGGTAAGTTCCCCATTCGGTTTGGAAATTCAATGTGAGAATTGTGGGATTTTATCGGTTTGAAAGTTTATTGTTTTTATTTATTAAAGTATTTTAATATTTATACAGGATAACGAAATAACTTTTTTTGGGTTGTCAAAGATTCAATAAAAATATGTTTACGTAAAATATAAGTTTTTTGTTATTTATATCGCTTTTATACATACGTGTTATTGAAATAACTGAAAACCTCTTAAGGGGTCATTGTACTCATCAGTATGAACATCTTTTACTATGGGACCAACACTGAAATCGCGAAAAAAATATCAGCTGATCCCTACATTTTGTCGATTGATGTGAACAGGTATTTATTGTACACATTATATTAAACATTAGGCGTCTATTGGGCTGTATGGTCGTGGGTATTTACAAAAAAAAACATAAATATTGTATCCATAGTACCCATAATACAAGCTCTGCTTAGTTTTGGACTAAATAATGCTGTGCAAAATGTCCAAAATATTATTATTATTATAATTAAGACATAATTTCAAGAACAACAACAAACACAAAATTTACAATACACCTTATGCGCGAGTTTTTTTGGCCAATTATGTACAATAATTGTACACTGTGCACGAACCGCGGTGACTTCGGAACGTTTCGTTCATCAATCATCATCAATCGGGTAAACTCGCATCGCGCGCGAACCGTTCGCGTGAACTCGACTCTCGACTTACGGCGTCGGTGGGCGTCGGGTTGATAAGTTCGCGGTTAAAAAGCCAATCCGAGTTGACAGATCGTAGCCCGGTTTGATACGAGTTAGGTTTGACCCGGGTTGAACCGGTTAGCCAAACCGAGTTGACATATCGCTAGTTAGTACAGTGAGATCTACTGTGGGTTGGCGGACTACATACACGGAGTTCTTGATGGTGTGTACTAAGGAATGAATCTTTCTCATTCTGAGAAATAAACATTGCTCAGCAGTGTGATAATAGGCTGGTTATTGTTATGTTTACATAGTGAGACATCCTTTCCACATAAATAAACAATTATACACTCATGAAATATAATTAATCAATTACTTAACTACATCAGAAATGTAAACAAACGATGTACCTTGCTCATATCTAGCCCATAATTTACAGCAATTAAGTGTGCAGTACGGAGAAACTTCCCAGAAGACCGTTATTACAGGCACATCGTACTGTCGGGATAATAAACGGCTGCTGGTATTAGTAGACTAGCCTGTGTCATTAGTCGCGCGTCGTCGGCACGTGCTGTCACGGCAGCCGCGTCGCCGTAGCGGCTCTCTACACCTTCCGATTTCTGATCCAATCTATTGGATGAATTATATTTATAATAGAACCATCAGAAATATTAAGATGTGTATGGCCCTTTTAATAAAGAACTGCAGGGAAATACCTTAAGGAATCGGTTCCGGCTTTAAACAAATCTGCGTGAGCCAATCTGAAGAAAAAAACTGTAAACATAGCCCTCCTTATTACAAAAGTTTAGACCAGTTTGAGACACTTCTTTAAACCAGGTCTAACGTCTAACTTCATATACAAAAAAGGATTTAAAAAGTTCGGCTTAGGCTAAACCTATTGCTAAACCCGATTTTGTATTAAGGTGGAGTGTGTTGTAAACTAATAAAATGTAGCGAAATATTTTGTATTTTCGTGCTTGCAAAGATTCCTATATCCTAGATTTCGCGATTGAATTAGAAATCCAACTAAACTATCTGCCAATAGAAATATCTGCAGCGTGCACACAAGCAAAGTTCAGTATACTGCTGATATTGCTCCCCTCTCGATACAGTCTTGTTTTGATACAATTGTAACTGAAGTATTGAATTGCATCGGTGGTATCGATACGCTATCGATACTATGAAACTGTGAATGTTTCTCTCTCATTGTTGCTGTCGCTGGCGAGGATATATCGATACCGAAGTAAGTGTGTATGAAGCCTTATCGTACTCATCGCCACAAAGTTTGTCAGCACTAAGTGGTGCCAAATGGAAAGCGTTAGTTTGCACTGCAGCATGCTAACGTAATATTAACCTTATTCCATTACGTTGTATTACCTATATGATGTTCGTGGTTTCGCTCCTGTGGTATTAATATTTGGGTAAATTTTAGAATAAATTTAAGTTGGCTATCCTGTGTGGTAATCCGTGAAGGAATACCTCTAGTGATGGCTATAATATGGCGGATAATCTACTTATTAAAATTCTTAAAACTGACTAGACAACGTACAACCTAAACCAGTAGGTCTATGTCCTAGACGCTAAGGAGGATGAAATTTTGCATTGGAGTTCCTAGTAGGTGAGCACTAAGAAAGGATTTTTGTAAAAAGAGGGTTAAATAGGGGGAGAAGAGTCGGATGGTTCTTAAGATCTTAACATAAACAGCCCATTACTGTCCCACTGCTGGGCACGGGGCTCTTCTCAGTATGAGAAGGTTAAGGCCTTAGTCCACCACGCTGGCCTAGTGCGGGTTGGTGGACAAGTGCGGGTGGTGGTCTTAAGATCTTACCGATGGGAAATTCCATAGGGCACACGGCTAGTCATTAATAAATATGTTTGGCGAGTTACGTTACTGTGAAGTATAATTCAGTTTGTAGCTGTATAACCCTTTGGAATTGAAGCACTATAATAAATCAGTTACGTTCAAATATTCTCAAAGTACGCTACAGACTAAAAGTGACACATCATAACCATTAAAACAGAAGGGGTAAATGATTCAGTATTCACTTAACGCAGACGCTTAGCTGTCGGTATATTTATACCCGGTGTACTCATTACTCAGCTACATAGGTTTTTACGATAGCTCATCTCGAACTAATGTGCTCTTTGTTACATCAGCACACAATGTGTAGCACTTCTGTAAATATTTTCTACGGAACCTTTTTGTTTGATGTGACGTGCGTGGGCCTGGCCATTGTCCGGAATCGCTGTTTTGTGCCCTTTCACATAATGGCGTGTGGTATAGTCGTAACTGACGTTTCATACTAAAAATTTTCGGCTATCACACCTTTTATTTATTTGAAATACCCACCTGTCACAATACCTGTGAAGATAAGGTGACGATGATGTAGAAGTAAAAAATGTAGTAAAAACCGGCCAATTGCGAGTCGGATTCACGCAGTAAAGGTTCCGTACCACCCAACGACCTGATACATCATTCATTAAAAGACATCAACGCACCGTGCCCGAAATATGTTTTTTTGCATCTTTTACTTACGCAGGTCATCACCATATGTATTTATCACCATATGTATGCCTGATTTTTATGCTTAACTTCATAGTATGCACTATAATCAGACCAAGTTTAACACTGGTATGTATTACCGTTTGGAAGATAGAGCAAGAACAAAAACGTTGAAAAAAATGCATGTTTTTCGAGGTTTCTTGTATGGAGACCCCCTTTGGTTTTAGACTTTTAATAATTTTTAGTATTTTTCGTGATAGAGGTTATAGCAACACATACTCTGAGAAAATTTAAACTGGCTACCTATTACTGTTCATAAGATACAGCCCTGTGACAGACAGACGGACGGACAGCGTAGCGAGAGTAATAGGGTCACGTTAGGGTGGCACCCTTTGCGTACGGAACCCGAAAAAGGTGGACTCATCGACCTATTATTTTCCTCAAAAGTAGAAAGGGAAAGTTCTCCGTCCGCGCTCGTTATTTCAAAGCTTTCCACGATACGATAGTATCCGAAGACATCCCTTGTAAATCAATATAGTCAAATCTGCAAGTACGATACCCTCGCCGCGCTCTCACAATGTTACCTAAAAAAACATTGACTTTTATGGCGAGTATAAGTTGTAGTTTGTTCGCCTCACTGAAAGTGAGTCAGACTGGTTAAATTTTAGTTACATTTAGGAATAAGTATAGAAACACAATTAAATCAGAACATCAAATGTATTTATGGCTAAAGCGATGCAGTTCCCTCGTGATTCAGTGTTATGATTGTATTTAGAACGACTTCGGCTTTGGATCGACTTGTCAATTACGTGTCGTTTAGTGAATAAATAAGATTTTGCTGCTCGATCTCTCCTTTAGAGGATGTATACTGACTTACTGCTCCTTCTAAATCCGTATTTCGCTTCATTTTAGCAAAATTGGGTGCTGCGGACCTCTCGACTCGCTCGTAGCCTTTGGCAACAATCTCGGCCATTTTCTCGTTTATTCTCAATAAGGCTTTAATTTCAGGGAGGGTTTAAACGAAGATTCCGTGAAGATTTATTCAGCTTGTAGTATGAATTCGGAGTTTTATTAAATTAAAAATTTTACTAAATAGAAAATACCAAGCTACAGAGGTGTTAAATAAAGAAATTAAAGGATTCTCTCGTTAAAGTTTCGATTATGGGCTGTGCGCGCATGAAAGCACAGTGCGCCAAACTTTATTGCCTTGACGCAGTGTGGGTTTCCGTCCCGCAATATCATCTGAAATAAAACGGTGTTGGTGACGCCCATTTTCATTTTATCTTTGGGCTAAAAGCTTTACAATTTTATTGCGAATCTTTTGAAGATCAGTAAATGAAAAAGGCTTTTGTGATAATATGTAATCTCTGTTTTTTCTTACTTGTCTTATTTAGTAAACAATCTTGGCATGTATTTCTAATGCAATTCGTCGATAATTTGCTAATAATATTTATTAAAAGATAATTATATTTTTCAGTCGTTATTTGCATATATGCCAAGATTGTTTACTAAATAAGACAAGGGAGAAAAAACAGAATATAGGTAAGTTCTGTGTTGAGTTTTAATAAGGGAAAAACAAATCGAAAGAAACCAGATTTGCTTAGTTAATTCCACCCTCATACAGCTCGTTAACGTTTATATCCAGTCCAGCCCCTACACACAGCAGTAACTGAGTGCTAAATATAGGCTTCCCTCGCAGATTGTTAGATATTATTAGCATGCTAATGGTTATGAAGGGCTTTTGTCTTAATCACTGTGCTATCCAAGCAGATTTGTGAATTCAGGTTGATTTTCACTGTTCATTTATACATACACAAGTGGAATCGAACTCGCATGTTTCTGTGAAACGCGTTGTTAACATGATTTCTGTTTTTCACTGCAGCGTTTATTAAAAGTAGTTTTTGTTGAAAGAATCAAACAACATTTAAAATTAATTTAATTAACATTATAATATATTATATAATATTTTAATAACAACTTTGACTCCTAATATCAAATAGTTGGTCCTACCTAGTTGAAGCCCCGCACGCGACTTTTATTAAGATTCACAACACTGAAAGGTGACTGACCTTTCATGACTCGCGGTCAACCAAACACAGCTGACACTTAATTCTCCTTGGTACATATTTATAAATTAACTAGCTGTGCCCGCGACTCCGTCCGCGTGGATGTCGGAAAATAACATCGTGTCATAATTATGAACACAATATCTTCAAATATATACATATAAGCGCCTACACAGACGATTACACTATTTACCGACCATACTATATTTTGTTTTTACAACCAACCGGCTAAGGTGATGGAATTTCATGGAATTAGCCCTAAACTCCCTCATTCTGAGAAGACGCTCGTGCCCAGCAGTGGGACTGTAATGGGCTGGTAATGTTATGTTATTCTAGAATACTAATAATATCCAGTTCATTAACTCTTAACTCATTTTTGAGTTAAGCTCGCCGATGTACATAAGCTTTCCTATTGTAATATTAATGTGTATTTGTGTGTACAATAAAGTATCATAATTAATTAAATTAATTCTCATTTTGAGAAGAGGGCCATACCCAGTAGTGGGACAGTAATGGGTTGACTACGTTATGTTATTCTATATTTTCTAGTTTCTTAACTCTTCTCGTTCCGAGAAGAGGTCCGTGCCCAGCAGTGGGGCAGTAGGTAATGAGCTGATTATGTTATGATAATCCATTACACTAACAATATCCAGTTCCTTAACTCTTCTCATTCCAAGAAGAGGGCCATGCCCAGCAGCGGGAAGAGGGCCATACCCAGTAGTGGGATAGTAATGGGTTGACTACGTTATGTTATTCTATATTTTCTAGTTTCTTAACTCTTCTCGTTCCGAGAAGAGGTCCGTGCCCAGCAGTGGGGCAGTAGGTAATGAGCTGATTATGTTATGATAATCTATTACACTAACAATATCCAGTTCCTTAACTCTTCTCATTCCAAGAAGAGGGCCATGCCCAGCAGCGGGACAGTGATGGGCTATGTTATGTTATTCTATATTTTATATAATACTAATATAATCCAGTTGTATTTTTAGGAACCTGCAACCTGCAACCAACCAACAATCATGACCTCTACTTTGTATGCAACTTAATACAATAGAGGGGTCAAGCTGTATCGCTGGATCTACTCAACCGTTTCAGATAAAACATACCCTATATTTTAAGTTAGACTAATACCAATACAAATGCTAAGTTTCATTACGATCCGTTCAGCCGTTTTCACGTGATGAGGTAACAAACAGACAGACAGACAGACAGACAGACAGACATAATTTTTTTAAACGATTGATTCGTGTTCTATAGCTTATTTCTAGTCCCCCTAGCCGTATTTCGCGAAAAAAAACTCAATGTACAGACTTTTCGACCTTTACAGTTTTATTATAGTATAGATAGATATAACATCAAGATCAAGGTCAAAGACGATTTTAAAAATCACATTATAATATATTTTATTTGAAAAGTTGAGTGATTCGTCGTCCATACATGCGAAGATCGATTACTAATTTTTGACCGACTTCAAAAAAGGAGATGCTGTATTGGACCCGTATGTATGCTTGTATTTCTGCAATTTTCTCAAAAACGAATGAATCAATTTTAATTAAAGTAATTGCAAAGGGCTTAGCCGTGATAATTTACATGATAAATTAGGGACTTTCAGAACGTTATCGGTACACCGATAGTTACAGAAAGTGAAGTAAGCGCAAGAATTTCTTGTCATACTTTTACTCTATTACAAAAATAATAATCGTCATTTAAAAGCAACTGAGGCCCGTAACGTAGCTAATGAAGCCCTACAAAGCAGTTTTAATTGCCCCTTATAGTTAGGCCCGTATTCCTCACTGGCGCCCTCAAATGACCCAACAAATTGACCGGCTCACGCGATGCTTTACTTATATTATAGGCATTTCCAATAATGACTGTACAAATTACAAATTTCATATTCGTAAGTCAATAGAAAAGATCAAAATATGTTTTCAACCCTGTTTTGATTAAACTGGATGTTTTCTTTTGTCTGCAAAAATCAGGATGTGATCAATTCATAGAAATCTAAACAATAAGGTAATAGAAATGTAATCTACTGTCATTTACTACGGGAACGCATGTCGCCGGTTTTCCGCTACCACCACATAAATACGCAATCACGCCCACCATGTTTCTAGCATTGAATACAAAATAAATTAAGTCTAAAAAAAACCCGCTACTAGCTAAGCTGCAAAATACAATATTATTGACTCTGCGTCCAAAACAGCACTGATAATCAAGCAAACGGTTCGCGCACTGGTGTCCTAAAATACACATCGCTTCTGTTTTGTATGTAAACCACGGACTAATTACGGTAAGAAAACGTTATCGTATGAAGGATCACAGCTGTTCAATAGATTACCAGAGGATCTAAAAGAATGTGATAACATGAATGTGTTCAAAATTAAGCTAAAGAATTATGTATCTACAGTGTAACATTTCCATCGCTCTAGAGGCTAAAATTATATAATTTAGTTGTAAGTACTTTTGTATCTCATTATAAGCGAACTGTTTTTTAAGTTCTTATGAGAAATAAAATTCTGTAAACCTAATGTCGCTTTTATTAAAAAATTAGTTTTTATTGAATGAAATCGATATTGTTAATTTTTGATTTGTGGCACTTTTCCATTTAAGCAACGACATGTACGCGGCGACAAGATCACGCGTCTTTGCCACTTCTATTACCTTTATTTAGATTTCTATGGATTAATTCCAGTAAATGATCACACGACACACAATTTTTTTCCAGACAGTAAAACAAGTTGTAAAATCAAATGACGAGACAGCCGACAGCAGACAACCTGTGACATAAGAATCTGAGTATTCGTAGACTTGCGTGCTTTCTTTTTTTCTGTAGTAAGTATTTTCAGTCAGATTGCCTACATTATATCTGACTGAAATAACTAGTAAAACACGCAAAGGACGTCTCTGTCTTTCAGATCTTGCGATATTTAAAGTAAGATTATGTAATCGACCTTTCTTACCATTTAAAAGGTTGCGTAAATGCGTGTACTATTGTATCACAAGAGAATGCTACTCTAGAACTACGCGAGCTATCTGAACTACACTGAAAAAAAAAGGTTCGTTATAATATTTAGCAAAACTTTCATCTACCTATAACTCAAAAAAGGTGACTACAAAACAGACAACGCGTAAACAAAATTTTAGTTCTTTAAAGATAAACTGTTTTATTTAATCAAATTAACTTAGTAAAGCCTTACCAAATTTTTTGTTCAGCTCCAGTTTGGTTAAATATTTTTTTCAGTGTATAATTAAAAGGGGTGCATTAAAAGAGCCTCCACGAGCCACGAGTGACGATATTTGATTGATCGTACGGCGCACCCTGGGCAGTCAGCCCCGCTACCAACCTGCTGACTGGCTACTCTTTTCCCCAAAGCATGAACTATTTATCTTTATGTACCTCATGATGACACGATAGAAGAAGTGTATAATTTTTCCGATCCACTCGCATATTTGCAATTGGTTAAACATTAATTAGTACCGCTGTCGCGGGTGCCAATTTTAGCGACGATTCCGTTCCATAGCTCCAGCATGGCATGTGCCACATTCATAATTGTGGAGAACGACCACTAGTTCGTACAATGTTTTAGTTCAGTGACCGTGCAATGTGCAATTTAACAGCGGTTGCGACACACACCACAAATTTCAACCTATTAGCACGATTGCAGTTTCATAGCATCAGTCATAAAGAATCATGGCGAATTTTTTTGATGTTTAGAGAACATAGAAGAGTTTTAATATTAATCCTCGGCATGAAGAATAACTTTCGGCATTTAAAATATTTTTAGAACCCTGGAAAATGTGATATTTCAAATAAAACATTTGAAATTGAGCTAATTTCTGAACGCGTCATACACCCAGCTGTCAATTTAGTCATCATCCTCCTGCCCTTATCCCAATTTATTTGGGGTCGGCGCAGCATGTCTTTTTCTTCCATACATCTATCAGCCGTCATCTCCGTGTTCACTGTCTTTTTGTCCATATCATCTTTCACACAATCCATCCATCTTTTCTTTGGTCTACCTCTTTTCTTATAGCTATCCAAATTCATCATGATCATCATCATCATCATTATTGGAACCTGTCACTTATCCATTCTTGGATGTAGGCCTCTTCCTTCCTTTTCCATTTCTGGCGGTCTTGTGCCCGACTCATCCAGTCTTGACCTCCGTGCCGTCTAATGTCGTCGACCCATCGCTGCGGTGGTCGGCCTCTTCCTCGAGTATTGGCTCTGGGTCTCTACCACATTCATACACAAAACTTTTTTCGTAACATGCTCCTCATTTCTCCGCATTACATGTCCATACCATGAGAAACTACTGCATCTCAACTCTTCCGTCACTGGCACTACTTTCAAACTCCCTCTCACATACTCATTTCTTATCATATCCATTCTCGTTACACCACACATTCCTCTTAACATTCTCATCTCAGCTGCAAGTAATTGCCTTTAATTCCTCCCTTTCGTAGCCCAACATTCCGATTCATACAAGACAGCAGCTCTAATCATAGTCTTGTATATTTTGCCCTTTAGTTTAAGGGGAATTCGGGGGTCACAGATAGTTCCCGTGACCTGCCGCCATTTCATCCATCCTGTGTTAATTCTGTGCTTGACGGTTCGGTCTATATCTCCATCCCTTTGCAAAAGCTGTCAATTTAGTCATGTTCAGAAATTAGCTCAATAATAACAATGGAATTTGAATGATAAATTATAATATATTTTTTATTGCGGGGTTTAAATGTGTGCATCTCGCCATGATTCTTTCTACTGTGCAAGGAATTCGTTCATTTTGTCGTTCATATTTTTTTTTTTTCTCTTTATTTATTTTTTAGGGAGTCGTTCATATTTGATATTTCATTTTGCCACCATGACTTGCTGAAAATGTACCTTTTACACCTTGCGTTTTATCAGTCCGGAAAGTTATAGTGTAAGGGTTCGCATTTTACCAGGATATTACAGTAGAGCCGGTTATGACTACCGGCTGCTGCCACACGTAATAAAAGGCGAATATCTTTGAATATTCATCAGCTGGAGAGGACGTTGTGTGCAGTATACTGTCTTGCCCCTCTTTGACATGTGAAGTTTTGAGAGCACGTGAATGATAGAAAGGAAGGCGAACTTCTAAACAGCGACCCGGTATTATTTTGGCTCTCTGTTTTAAGTGTATGAATATTTGATGGTCAACAAATTGACTGAAGGACGTCACATTCTCGTGTAAACTAAACCGTGTCATCTCTCTATTAGTTAAATGAGATGTGTGCGCAATTATGACTGGCACAAACATGCGTGTTAGCCGGACATTCACATTTATAAATAATTTTATTGCCTTCAAAGTGAAAAAATACCGACCGGCATAACTTTGGTGATTTTAAAACGATTGAATAATTGAAATGTTGGTGCAACAACTTAACAAGTTCTGTTAATGTGCTGTTAATAATTCTTACCAGTTTTAATATTACTCGATGTTAAAATAACAATAACGATCAATGAAACTGTTAAATGGACGGAACTCTGACCGCATTTTATGCTCCTATTTTCCGATAAAAAACTACATTTAATAACTTCACTAACGTTGTTTTGCTGTGTGTCGTAAAATGCTTATTAAGACCATCTCATCATAACGAACAAATTTACTGTGGGAGCAACCCTGAAATCGCGAACAAAAAATCAGCTGATCCCTACATTTGTGTTCACACAAAACGACAAAAGGTACTTACTATACATCATATTTGTTTGTTGTATATATTTTTATCGCGATTTCAGTGTTACTCCCATAGTAAATGTTGTTGGTTATGATGAGTAGATTCACCACTTTATATACAACATGTTGACCTGTATTCGTGTCATATTTAAGGAAGTGACTACCACTTATACTGAACACTAATCAATAAAAAAATCAACACCAAGTAAAAAAAAAATTGAACTACCTATTTGTAAATAAACAAATTCCCCCCGTGTGTCGCATGCGACACAAAAACGACGCGTGTGAAACAAACAAAAAATCAAAAAGTATTTCCACCCTTTGACAATGCCGCCGATGACATATTTTCAGAGTCGTTCGGGATTTATTCTCAAACCCTCGCTAAGTTTCTAAGTGAAAATTTAGGTATTAAATAATTGTAGAATTTTTCAAGTGTATTTTTAGATGACTACTAAGCACATTATTTATCATTTTCTCTAGAAATGGTTACAAATCAACATCTTGTATTTTCCATTATTAAAGTAAGACCTTATACAGGGCACCTAATTGAATAAATACCCGAAACCTCTTAGCACTCCCTTTGTATTATGACCCTGAACAACGTTTGCTCTAAGACTTTTCATAATTCGAAACTTTTTTTTCCATACACAAATATCAAAATACTCTGTAGTTTGCATATTCTAGACGGTCGACCGGGGTCACAGTCGCGTTGGCCGAGCTGCGTGGCTAGTACTATGGAACAAATAATAGCTAGTACATACAAACGTTGTAGTTAGCTAGGGGTAATAGGATTCTTCGCATATTGACGACCTCTGTGGTCTAGTGGTTCGAGTGTCGGACTGCTGATAACGAGGTTGTGGGTTCGATTCCCATAGGACACAAATATTTGTGTGATGAACATAAGTGTTTGTGTTGGTCTGGGTGTGTTGCTTATGTATTATAAGTATGTATTTACAAAAAAAAAGTATATACGTATTATATCCATTGTCTAGTACCCATACCACAAGCTCTGCTTAGTTTGGGACTAGATGGTGCTGTGTAAAAATGTCCCAAAGATATTTATTTATTTATTTATTTATTGGCTAAAATAAAAAAAAAACACCGTGTGTATGATATTGATGATACGAGGGGCTCGTGACGAAGTAGCAACCGCGGGGATTGTACGATCTGCGAGGTTAAGCTGCGCTTGCCGCGGTCAGTCCGTAGATGGGTGACCATTTTGTTATACATCGAGACCCCTCCGTGCCTCGGAGAGCGCGTTAAGCTGTCGATCCTGGTTGTTATACGAATATCTATGGCACTCGTAACGGGTAGTCAGAATCCATAAATTTTTACAACTGGTCTGACCTCCGAATGTCGGTGTTGCCCAGTAACTGGGTTGCCGGGGTCTGATGGCAGTCGCTCCGTGTAAAATACTGATGTTCAGCCGCATCTGGTTAGACTAGAAGCCGACCTCAACATAATTGGGAAAAGGCGAGGAGGATGATGATATTGACGATACGGTAATCATTAAAAGAGTAGGCTAACATATTCTAAAATTGAGACTAGTTGTAGTAGGTATTTCAATAATTTATTACAGTCCTAGAAAATTACGCAGGTAGCGAGCGATCCGCCTGTAACCAAGTTGACACGAAGACGCCGCTGATTTGAATTATGCTAATGTAGCGACTTATTACGCAAATGTAGAAGAATGTTTATACAGTCCCTTTGAAAACAGGAACATTTCCAACGAAACGTTACTTTAACTGATTACTAACCTTTTTAATTTTCTTCTTTCAGGTAAACATCGATTTCATCTCTTCAGTTGGTAATGGGAAACGAACAAGTATAGAGATCGCCACTTTCACAGAAACAGTATGTTTTATTAAACGGGTTGAATTTTTTTTGGGAGGACACGGCTCATGACGTATTTGATAATACTTTCATAGAAAAGTCTATATACATGCTGAAGTTTTAATCGCTTGTTTCGCGAAAAGGGGTCATTATACTCATCATTATGAACAACATTTACTATGGGATCAACCCTGAAATCGCGAAAATAAAATCAGTTGGTCCCTACATTTGTGTTCACTTGTCTTAAATCGATGAAATGTAGGGACCACCTGATTATTTTTTCGCGATTTCAGGGTTGGTCCCATAGTAAAAGTTGTTAATTATGATGAGTACAATGACCCCTTTTCGGGAATGAAGCTGTTAAAATTTCAGCATGTATATTGTATACCTCTGGAAAAGTATAGGAATATTTTAGTCTACCTAGACTAAAATATTCCTATACTTTTTCTTTTTCTTTTTTTTTCTTTTTTACATCATTACCTAATGATGTGAAAATGTATCTCATAACTATAGAGATACTTTTCAAAATACATTAAAAAAAGTATAACTACATGTGAAGCTGAAGTAGTTTCTGAAAATGTGAACATGATTTCAGGAAATATTGAATAATGCGCATTTCCTAGCTCTCATTTTTGAAACATGATGTTTTGCTGGGAATTTGGGGTGTTCGTAACAATTTTGAGCTAATTTACCTCAATTTGAAACTGTTGAAATATGAAGCAATGGGTGTCCATTAAGTCATTACATAAATTATTATAATATCCACCTTATCACCAGTGATAAATCGCCTCATAAAAATTGTGTCGGAAGGCATTAGGTATAATAGGGAACTTATACACAGTTAAAATCTAATTTAAGCAATTGGGGGACATTCCTAATATTACTGTTAGCCTTTTAAATATATCTCATAGCCCGACAAAGACCTGAAACTGAATTTCGTTTTCATGTTCGATTATTGAAATTTGAATGGTGTTACTTCCAAACATAATTAGGAAACATAGATTATATATTTTAGCTGTAATCCCGCAAAAGTGCTTAAGGAATAGCTACAAAAGGTTACTGAAGGTTAGGTTAAGCAATCAGAACTACAAAGTTTAATCCATCAACGGTTAATCCTAACATTTATATTTATAATGTAAATTGCCAAACGTGGTTTTAAGAATTGTTTCGCCACTAATTGAAACTGCTAAACCGCCAGTGATTATGAGCTCGCTTTAATGTCTGTTTAAAACGGTTCATCTTGAATTTTGATCTTAATTTTCATTAAAAGATTTAAGATTTATTGCCATAACAATTTGACGAGCGTGCCTCTTATTTCTGCTTCGGTGCTTCGAAAACGTTCAACAAAAGCTGGTTGATGCTTTGCGCTTTCATCTTCTGAACTGAAAAATGTTATTTTCTTGCTTATTTTATTATGTTTTCATGTTAGGATGTTTTCACGTTTAATTTTGTTTTTGTATTAGATAGTCGTTCGCAGTTGGTTGAATAAATATTCAGAGAACGCTACTGCCCATCCTCTGGTGAACCCCTCCTTTTAAGACACCCGCCTGTCAAGCGTGGTGATTATGGAATATCCCCCCCTTTTCCCTTTATCCATCAGTGGACGTCTCTCGGCTGAAATGATGATGATAATGATTAGCTAGTCGTATTGACGTGTATTTGTATCTTTTTTTTTTCCTTTCTATCGCAAGTTTCCATATTATGTCCACTTATTATATTCTTGTCTGCACACAGTAAAATTTAATTTTGGCTTAAAAATAGCTTTTCTCTTCAATGGGTGAAAAAACTTCCATTGTCTAGCTAGCTAGTCAATGATAACATTATAATTTATGTTGCTTCAACGATCGAATACTTGTGGCTTGTTTCACTCAATTGACTAGTAGGTAAGTATCGTACTCTCAATTGACTCAAGTATTGTTTCTCTTTACTATTGAAGCTTTAAACTCAATAGAGGCGTGACTCAAGTGGTAGATATCGATGCGTCTTATGTTGTTGTTGTCAAAGGTCTAGGGAATTATCAGTCTCACTTGCTTCTTAGTTTATTCATTCTCGGAGTCTTTTCTCAACTATGTTGGGGTCGGCTTCTAGTCTAACGAGATGGGGCTGAATATTAGTATTTTAGGGTGTTACTACACTAATCAATCGATCATGACGGTAGAATGAGATCAGTCGACGTCGGTCGACACTTCTTACTACTTACATCAAATCGATCTGCTCGATTGCTCGTTTTTTATCGATTGATTCATGTTTAGGTTATTGGGTTTATAAGTTAATATGTATGTTAGTTTGTAAATATAACTTTTAAGGTGAATGCTACAGGGTACCCCGCGAAATTCAAAATTTTTGGCGTCTTTTTGCAAATTGTAGCTTTATTTCGCGTTGTATATCGGTCAGAATATGATTGGCGGAAATAATAACAGTATATAGAATCTACTGAATAATACTCATAAAAATATTAACCTAGCTCTATTAGCTGTACTAGCTCGATAATATTAATTTACGATCAAATTATCGATTTTCGAGCTTATACAGCTTATAGAGCTAGTTTAAATTTTTTTGAGTATTATTCCTTAAATATATTGTTACTATTTCCGACAAACATATTTTAACCGATATACAGCGCGAAATAAAGCTACAATTTGCAAAAAACGCCGAAAAAATTGAATTTCGCGGGCTACCCTGTAGCGTTCACCTTATTATACCGAATCAATAAAATATACTTTCTGTCATAATAATTTAGAATTTTTGATCGCAATTCGCAATACATTAATCCAGGCTTTAGCTGCGCTAATAGGCATTTTATTTGTGGCGTAAAAGCACGTAAAATCTCTGTTCTCTCCGAAATGGTGAGAGACATAGACATATAATTTCTATGCTGAGAGACATATAAATATTCGTATTGCATAATTATGCGTTTAAAAATTTCCGTCCAGGTTTCAATAAAAGTTCAGTCTCAGATGAACGTCATGTAATTAATGAACGAGTCCCCAGTAGACAATGAAAAGTAAAAAAATACACGTAGATCAAGGTTGTCATTACTACATGTTACTCGCACCTCGTTCAACTGATTAAAGTTTCAGCTCTTCATTGTCTGGCCGTGCAGCGCTTCTCTCATATTGAGCGCTTTACAAGTAATACCCACTTTGCATGCGCATTCCTGCTCAGACTGAATAAATTTAGCTTGTAAAATACACTGATTCGAAAGCTTTCATAAAAGTGTACTTAGTATATTAAATCGATCCATGAACCTTGCATTAAATTCAGTTATGTCGTTATTATTTTAATTGACTAGTTGCTATGGAAATGTGGACATATTGGGTATTAAGGTCCGAGGCTTCGACGTTCCGAATTTCTGATACTTAGGTAATTTGTGATAAATAATTGCGGATTGTTGTTATGTCAGAAGTTCGCTATTGACTGGAATAAACATGCCTGTAAAATGGAGCATTAGCTCGCATGCCAGCTAACGACATATGCAAGTAACCGGCACACTGTAGATACATTTGCATGTAAACTTGCATGCAATTTGCTTACTTGCATGCCTGTAACATGCAAGAAGTATACACGAACCAGTACGCCACGCTACCGACGTATTGACACATTTTCTAGTTTTGCATCAACGGAAAGCATTCCAAGTGAATTAAATAGTGTTATATTGTTACTAGCAGTAGAACGTGTAGTTAAATAAATGAGACAAAAAAAAAGCAGGGACGGATTTGAGTGACACTGGCATGCCTGTAGCTGCCGCGTACGTTCACACGTGCTGGTTTTGCAGATACCCGCGGCCCCTCTCTCCTACAGCATGCCAGAAAATCGAATTTTGTGCTATCTACTTGTTTGCCAAGTATAAGCATGCTAACGTATACATATGAAAGTAGCTGGCACGTGCAAGGAGCTGGTATGCAAGCGTGCAAGTTACAGGCATGTGTATCAGAGACTTATTGCAAAGTAGTAAGAGCTGTAAGTTGAGTTGTAGCCGAGTAGTGCATGGTCACGAGGAAAACATGCCGGCGTAGTGTACGCATGCGTCGTGCGTGGCTGGCGGGCGCAGGGGCTGGGGCCACCCCGCCTGCCACCTGCTCGCCTGCTCCTGCCTCACACCTGCACCGTGTTAAAACCTGCTATATTTCACGGTTTCCGACGAGTGTCATTTATGCCTCTGTTCTCTCAACAATCAAGGAATGAAAATTGAATGTTCGGTATTACCAGGCCCCTCAGAAAGTATTGCGAAAAAAAGTTTTTATATATGGGAGACTGGCCAGTTATAATGTTTTTCGAAAATATGATTATTTATAAGTAAAAATAAGTAAGTTCCAATTTCAAAATTTCCCTCCACATTTTTTGCGAGTTAATTCAAAGTATTGTGTCTCACTGAAATATGGATCTGCGCCGGGAACATTTTAGAGCTATGATTTTATACGATTTCAAGTGTCGCCTGAAACCGGATGAATCGTACGATAGACTTCAAATGGCATTCATGGATGAAGGCCCTTCCAAGGCAACCGTGTATCGTTGGTATAACGAATTCAAGCGCGGTCGACCAACTTTGGGGGATGACGAAAGAAGCGGTCGCCCTTTGACGGCTGTTACCGAAGAAAACGTGCTAGCAGTTAAAAATTTAATCCAAGACAATAGGCGAATTACATATCAGGAGATTCAACACATATTGAAGATTGGATCGGGAAGCGTTCACGAGATTCTATACAGCCATCTTCGCGTGAGGAGGATAGTATCACGCTGGGTGCCGCACAACCTCACCGATGCTCAGAAGCAGGCCCGGGTGGAATGGTGCCGTGATATGCTTAACAAATTTGAAGCAGGCTCGTCTCGGCGTGTTTACGACATCGTTACAGGTGATGAGTCCTGGATTTATCAATACGACCCAGAAACCAAGCGCCAGTCGACTGTTTGGGTGTTTCAAAATGAGCCAACGCCTACCAAAGTGAAGCGATCTAGAAGCGGGGGTAAGATTTTGATCGCTAGCTTTTTTAATTTGACTGGCCACTTGGTATCAATTCCCTTACGGGATCAAAGAAGCATTAATGCCGAATGGTATACTACCAAATGTTTGCCAGAAGTTTTCTCTGTTATAAGCAACAAGCGACCAAACACAGGGCTCCGCGGGCTACTGCTCCACCACGACAATGCACCTGCGCACACCGCACTCAAAACGAGGGACTTCCTGGACAGCACGCCAGTCAAACTCCTGGGTCACCCTCCTTACAGCCCTGATCTAGCACCGTGTGACTTCTTTTTATTCCCAAAAATAAAAAATCAGCTCAAAGGGATACAATTTTCGTCGCCGGAAGATGCGCTGGCTGCGTTCGAGCAGGCTGTAAACGAGGTGTCTGCGGCGGACTGGAAAAAGTGTTTTGAAAACTGGTTTAGGCGCATGAATCTTTGTATAGAGGCTGGTGGAAAGTACTTTGAAAAGATTTGATAAAAATATATGTACGTATAGAACAATTTTTTTTAGTTTCGCAAAACTTTCTGAGTGTCCCACGTATTTCAGCCGATTCTAACCGGGATTGCAATTGAAAGCTTTATTGACTCTTTCGATTGTCTTGAAGTTCTGGATTGTAACTTTTTCGCAGTTTAAGCAAATTGCTTCCAAGTTGACAAAACTGTCTTTTGAAAAGCGGTTTTTATCTTGGCAAGGACTGTTATTATCAGGGATTGGCAAGTCGCCAAGTCTTTGTTGTATAGGAGGTGGGGTCAACGGAGTTTGATTCCGAGTTTTAGGCACTTACTGTCAAGTTGTCTTTGATAACTTAAGATTGTTTTTCGTAAATAATAGAACAGTTTTCTATACAAGTAATGACTAAAATATCAGGGGATGCTGTTAGTTAATTTATTACAACAGCGTTGTTTATTCAGTGAACGTGGACGTAAATGTAGCGGCGGACAAACGGAACACAACACTATTGGTCTGTCTGCACGTTTGGAGAGTAAATAAAAACCGAATAGATTTGAGGTGGCACACATTCAAAACAAATACCACCAAGCTATACTATATCAATACACTCGTATACTACATATGCTTAGATATTTGGCAGGGCTCCAGAGTTTGTGGAGCTCCCCACAAACGTTCCCTTATTTCCATTTGTTATTCCCTCCTGTTGTTGTCAAGAGTTACTTAAATTATGTGATACTATTTGTTTTGTATACTGCGGTATTAAAGGAGCGTTATTATAATTTTGTCAGATTTTATTAGATACGTCTTTAAAGGACTCAGAATGTTCTGGTTTCTTAATGAATTAATAGCCCTATTGTGGCTTCCGAAGGTATTGTTGGTTTGTTGGTTCATGTAAGCCACTCGTTTCCAAACTTATTTTATCTACTGCCCACTTTGAGAATAAATTATTTTTTAGCTCCCCCGTTTTTTCACCTACTTAAAAACTACTATAACTTCAAATTAGATTAATTAATTATTGTGAGCTATATTAGCGGAGATTAAACATTCATTCTAAACGAGACTTACCATAACCCGCAAGAGTTAACTTGAGACCTAAGCACACAACGGCGCTCAGGTCTCAAGTTAACTCTTGCGGGCTACACCTGCCAATGAGAATGATTATTGAAACGCAACTTTATAGTATTCAGACAGAGTATCTATTATTCAAAATAAAACAAACATAATCGATTCTGAATCCAAGGAAATCGCAAAGAGGCTGGTCGACACTTCGCGTGACCAGAGGGCTGGTTTGTTCTTTGGCCAAAGAATAAGCGTTGCCATTCAACGTGGCAACGCTGCCAGTCTTCTGGGCACTTTTTCAGATGACAGCGATGTGGAGGAATACTTTGACGCCTAAGCTCGCCTTTTTATATAAATTGATTTTGTACTTGTATTTTATATTTGTGTTGTCAAATTGTACATTTGTAGATATATTATTTAATTATTGTAATCATACTTAAATACCTTTGTAATTCATACAATTTTTTTACATTATCGATTCTTATATAAAAACTAGTGTGAAGGATGAATCTGATGCTTTCATTTCGAAACAGAGCGACCGATTGACATGATTATTATTTTATTTATTCAATAAAACAGGACAGATATATGAGTTACGCGGAGTGAAATATAGACACAAGTTTGAGCAATCTCTTAATTAATATTAGTTGATGTTCACAAGTTGTAGTCGAAAGTCGAGAGTTCAGTGGGTGTCTAAGAGTCCTCCTAGCTAGATGAAATTACAAATCGCCCCCCAAGCCTTTACACAACGCCCCCATTTTTTTCTGGGTCTATTACCGCCCCCTTTATGCCTGCAGCGCCCACAAGGGGGCGTTATCGCTCACTTTGGGAAAGGCTGATGTAAGCCATGCTCATGCCCAAACAGTACCAATTATAAGGAAGGTAAAAACGTCGAAACGTAGACAATACTAGACACTGCTTGTTGTATGTAAAACAAGTTTTACACAGATAAATCGTGATGGAGCTGGATGATCTCTACACAAGTTTTCAAGAGTTTCAATTAGAACTTCTAACGGCCAAAATTAATATCCAATCTATCTACGATTTACCGTAATAGAAATAGAGATTTGACATATTTTGTATGGAGCTTATGTCAAATTTCGATCTCTAGTAGGGCAAATCGTGGATAGATTGGATATTAATTTTGGCCGTAAATCACAACTTCAAAACATATTTGAAAAAACAAGACGTACCTAAAACCGTCTCCTTATGTCGATTTATTCAGGGAGATGCGTGGGAAGAAAAGTAGCCTAAGTAGGTACAAATTCTGTTTCTCTCAAGATACAGTAACAGGATACTACAGTAACACAAGAATTATAGAATTAAACTGTAACGTTCCTAATTTATTTTTTAACGATACGAATTTGTTCTCCAAATTTTATATGAAAACAGTCCACCTACTCATTTTGAAAGGTTAAGTAGTAGGTGGAAGATACCGACTTACCGAGTTTTGATAACATTGGTACATTATAAGCAGAAACGTCTCGACTTACAATTACAATTGGTTTTCATTATCAACCAGATATAAATAACATTGTTATGTTATCGTGAGGATCAAATCTTAGGAAGACGACGCTTAAAGTCAATGTTTTGTAATGTTCAGTTGTGTGTGAAACTATGCCCGAACCTACAGCCACGGAATTGGATTACAGCAAACTGCGGATTTATACCGAGGATTTGGGAGAATCCCATCGGACAAAAAGGATACCGCATGGCTACAGCAGCATTAGAGGCAATGTTTGATAATACGCGCTGTTTGTATTCCGATGTTGGCCGGCTCTGTTATGACCCGACTCTTGTGTTATATTAGATAACTCACAAATGGTGTGTTGAAATTTATTATTTTAATAGTTTTTGGGATAACAATACTTGTGTGAATAATATACTGAGCCTTTTCGGAGGATAGGAAAGTTTCCAACTTGCATCTACATGATGAAATTTCGACTTCCCATGAGACCTTGTTTGTCGCTGTTTTTGTATGGGAAGTCAAACTTTTTTTGTCCGGCGTTTCTTGTAACAAGTTGTTTAGTTTAGTTAGTGAAATCCATCTTAATAATTTGACGCATCTATTTGATTTTATTCTGTATTAGTCTTTCAATATAAGTTTGCTTGGTTTCAGTTTTTATAGCCATTAAAAAGATGAGTAAAAAGTTACGATTTATTACTCATTTTGATTCGAATTATAATTTAACGAGGTCTAATTAAGCAGGTCCAATTTATTAGCGTAGATAAATTATTAATGTTTTATTGGTCAACAAAGTGTGAAGTGGCGATTCACAATGAGGAACTTTTTAATATTAAAATAATGTGTGTTTTCTACAACTATTTTAAGCCTCCCCGGGCTACCCCTGTTTCTTGTGAAAAGTAGTTCAGTTTCTTTAGTAGAATAGTTTGACGCATCTTTTTGATTTAGTCTTTGAATATAAGTTTGCTAGGTATCACCCCGAAAGTTTTTATAGCCATTAAAAAGATGAGTGAAAAGTTACAATTTATTAGCCATTTTGATTCGAATTATTTAACGAGGTTTAATTAAGCAAGTCCAATTTATTAGCGTAGATAAATTAATGTTTAATGGGTCAACAAAGTGTGAAGTGGCGATTCTCAATGAGGAAGTATTTAATATTATAATAATGTGTTTTCTACTACTATTTTAAGCCTCCCCGCAGACTGCAGACTTTTAACCTGTCGACAGCGTCAGTTTTGTTGGATTCCATAACAGTACGCTGACATACTGTCTTTCATAATAAAAGTGGTGTCACTCCATGTTTTACTTGGAGTTGCTTCAATTTTATAATAAAAAATATAACTAAATGTGATGCCATAAAGCAAAAGAAATATTTAAAAAAAAAAATGGAGTCACACCACTTTTACAATGGGAGTGTGCACACCGGCAGATATCCCATGTACATACAACGTGTTATTTAAATAACTGAAAACCTCTTAAGGGGTCATTGTACTCATCAGTATGAACAACTTTTACTATGGGACCAAACCTGAAACCGCGAATTAAAAATAGCTGTTCCTTACATTTTGTCGATTTATGTGAACACAAATGTAGGGAACAGCAGATTTTTTTCGCGATTGCAGGGTTTGTCCCAAAGTGAAAGTTGTTCATACTGATGAGTACAATGACTCCTCAAGAGGTTTTCAGTTATTTCAGTAACACGTTGTAGGTATATCAACTGTTGGTCGACAATTTAGTCGGTAGTCTTCGAGGGATCTGAAGGTGATGGTTACTAATCCTATATTTGTTTCTTTTCCATGCTAACCTAACAGTTGCACTGAAATGTAAGTATTACCTATCTATCATCTTCCTTATATTGTAACGTTAAGAGAGCCTTCCACATTAATTAAACTTATTTAAATAATTCGTGTATCTCGTCTGCACAACATTCGTATGTCCATGCAGGGGTCCAACAGAATACTAGCGTTAGGTATAATACCTGACAAATACTGGACACCCATTTTGTACAATCCTGAGATACATATCGTACTTATTTATACAAAGAACTCTAAAGTTACTGTGCTTTGTTCTGTTCACAGACCTAATAAAAAATATAGACGCAGTGATGCGAACAATCATCATTTCAGCTGAAAGACGTCCACTACTGGACATAGGCCTCCCCCAATTAAGGGGGGAACAATCATATAACAAACATAGTGAACAATCATAGTGAAGGCAAAAAACCATGTTCCGTGTCGCGGCATCATCCAGTAAGCATCGCGAAAGCAAATATCCTTCAGGTTCATGGTGTGTGCGTAAGCGCTGGTTGTACACGAAGGAGCACGGTTTTATTTGGCTTCACTTTGATTGTTCGCAGTACTTAGTCTATATTTTTTACTATGTCTGTGGTTCTGTTCTATGATCTTTGTGTTCTTTTTTGTTAATTATTTTGAGCCTCGTGACGAAGTAACAACCGCGCGGATTGTACGATCTGTGAGGTTAAGCTAAGCTTGCCGCGGTCAGTCTGTGGATGGGTGACCGTTTCGTTACACATCGAGACCCCTCCGTGCCTCGGGAAGCACGTTAAGCAGTCGTTCCCGGTTGTCATACGAATATCTGTGGCAAACGTACGGGTAGTCAGAGCCTGACAGGCTAACTCTATGTCAGTATTACACAGGAACTGGGTTGTGGGCGTCTGATGGCAGTAGCTTCGTGTACAATACTGATGTTCAGCCGCATCTGACCGCGACCCCACAGAAATAAATAGAGATAGAATGCTTGTAATCACAATTTTACTTGCGATTCATGCGTGGCAACTTTCGAACAAACTACGCCTTACTACGTCATAAATTTTTAAAAATTAACTTTAATCTTATTTACTTGACAGTTTTTATTTCTGCAGTTAGAAACAGGACAATAAGGCATTTTTGCGGGTTTTTGTTACAGTATTTACAGAAAAAAGTCGTAAGGCGTACTGAGAAAGGCTTTGAAATGCCCTGCACTATGTTGCAGAGTGTTGGCACGCGCGCCCTGCCCACTTTTCCATTCTATCTATTTCTGTGCGCGACCCCAACATAATTGGGAAAAGGCTCGTTGGATGATGTACCTATTTTTACTGTCTTGTTTTCTATTTATATTCAGAAATGGGCTTGCGTTTGACCGCTACCTCATGATGATAAGCAATCGTGCGGTGCGACGATGACGACGATGACTTGCCTGGGAAAAACCTATTCACTCGTGTCTTAAAGACCACCAGATGACCAGATTATTCCTATCGAGAAACACAGATGTCTTGTGTCTTGTTTTGTACAGAATAAACGTTTTATCTATCTATCTTATTGTAACATCATCTGGCATCTGCCTAAACTTTCCGAACCATGTTGTTATCCCACTTCTAATCTGGCAAGATGCTATGACCGAATATTGACAGCAAAAGTGTCTTTCTGCATATTTAGTATAATGTCATTCTTTCCACTGTGGAATTTAATCATGGCCCCATGTTCTGAAAAACCCACTTGGTAGAAACATCGATATTTTTTCAAACAATTTATTTCTCAGACACACCTCAGTCTCCTCCGGCGCCACTATAAAATCGCGCCGTAAAAATCTCGCTCCAAACTGCATGAAACTGTTCCGACAATGTGATAAGCGGATTTTCCGCTGTGTAAACTAGTGACTCGTCCCGCACACAACGAGACAAAAAGTGCACACTATCCTTACACACTGCTGCGCTGGTATAGGTACTGACTCCAACATCTCCCTTTGTTACCTTATATCAAACGGTTTTTGCTGAAAATGTATACAAACTTTTTTCTGAGATTGAAAACGCTTGTGTTGATTCATGCATTTTATATGTCCATGTTTTAACTTAATTACGTGGGTTGTTTGTATATTACGTGAAGATTTATGATTTTCAAGAGAGAGGGTCTATAATTTGGCTGAAAACTAGAACCCATTTCACATTTGTGTGTTTAATTAATTCCTGCGGTTTATGTCCCTCAAGTACACTTCAGATAGCCTAATTATTTGATAGTTTTACTAAGAGACCTTCCAACAAACACAGCTTGACTTATTAATGTGAAATCGAGGAATCTCTTTGACATTGACATTGTGGCTTTTCAGATACGGACAACCAGCGGGTTATAATACACGTAAAGGATGTAAACGATGAGCCTCCATACTTCATCAACCGGCCGCTTCCGATGCAGACGGTTGTTCAGCTCAACGCGGCTCCAAATACTCCAGTCTTCACTCTACAAGCAAGAGACCCTGACACAGACCACAATATCCACTACTTCATCGTCAGAGACAGAACCGGGGGACGATTCGAGGTCGATGAGCGATCGGGCGTTGTACGAACTAGAGGAACCGACCCTTTCCAGCTGGATATGGAATACGTGCTGTACGTCAAGGCCGAGGATCAGGTCAGTGCCCAGATTTGTATATAGTTAACGTAAAAGTCATCAATTAAACATGTTGGTGTAAAATCGGAAATTATAATAATATGAAATCGAATAAATTGGGATAGTAATACCGGGATCCTTAAAGTCGAAAAGGTTGGATAAATTCTTTATCAGTTAGAACTGAATATTAAAGCATATACGACTAAGCTCAGCTCTACTCGAAAATGAAAATAACCTACTGTTATAATTAATTCAACCTCTTATCACACGATGAGAATTACATTAAGGTACTTCTCTAATGGGGAGCATGTTACGAGGAAAGTTTTAAGTATGAATGTTGATGGCTATAAGAAAAGTGGGAGACCGAAGAAAATATGGATGGATTGTGTGAAAGATGATATGAATAGAAAGAAAGTAAACACAGAGATGACGGCTGATAGAGATTTATGGAAGAAAAAAACATGCTGCGCCGACCCCAAATAAATTGGGATAAGGGCAGGAGGATGATGATGATGATGATGACTTCTCTAATCATTATTTCCTTTGACATTTGTATCCAAATGAAAAGAAAATACTACTTACAAGTACCTACGAGCATCCTACGAGTCGCTACGAGCGTCACTTCTTATAAAATGTTGCGCCACTTTTCGCAGAAAGAAACCTCGCCTGACCTAATTATGTAATTTAATATTTTATGCACATGATACAACATGGCATGTTATGAGTCATAAGATATCACTTTATGGTATTTACTTTGGCACCCCTTTTGAGTTTTATTTCTTAACTGGATCAGACCAAACTCTATTTCCAATTTCGGTTTATCATTTTTATTTACACAGTAATATTACGAATTATGAAAATAAGATCTTTAAAATTGTGTCTACATAACTTCGAAGAGTTCCATAATCTACATACCACAAAATATTGAATTTTGAATGTAGCTGTCGAATAATGTGATTTGTTGCCAAACTAAAAATTACTGACTCAAGGGGTGCACCCCTGTTGGCATTCAATGGGCGATTCTAAAAGCTTGTCCTCATATAATAATTTAGAGGTATGCCTGTATGATTACAAAAGAAAAGTGTTTGGTAGTTATTTCTTTTTTTAATTTAACCTACAATCTTCAAAAAAGGCCAATCTTAAGGCTGACCTCACCTTCATTAATATTAGATACGCTGAATATCATAATTTCATCTGCCGAACACTGAAAACTTTCAAAGAATATTTTGTTTGTGCTTCAGAATTTACTGCCATAGGTGTCAATACTATTTCGTTATCCATATTAGATAAATATAATTAAATTTATAATACCTATGAAACGTTACAGTAGTCCAGTAATTTCCTAATTAAACAATGCATTCTAGTGATTACCGAATGGCATAGCAACCCGAACCTAAACTTACCTCCTAAGTTACCTGGAATAATGTAGGTACCTAGTGATTAGTTGGATCACATGCATGGTCATTTGTATTAGGGATAGAGTTATATAATTATACTTACCTACATTTCATATCCCCTACCCGTCAGGGATGGTTCCATAACGTAGCAATCCCTTGGGGTGAGCCGAGATGCGTCACTGCGCAGATTCAGTGAGTTTGCGTAGATAGTAGATATCAAATACCGTGTGGTTTCAATCAATCAACTCAGCCTATCGCAGTCCACTGCTGGACATGGGCCTCTCTCAAGATGCGCCACAACACTCGGTCCTCTGCCTTCCGCATCCAGTCCCCCACACCGTGTGGTTTAAATCTTGAATTTTACTAAAATATTATGTGAGTAAACGACTCTAACTTGAGAGTCATCCGTCTAAAACATTACTTCAAATTAATGTTCATTCGGATATCAAGCTTTGGATTTAAGGGTCAAGAAAAATCTTCGATCGAGCTTAGAACTGTATATTATTAAAGATGACATGTACATGTATGTACATTTAGGCATTGGGGTAAATAACGGTGGCGGATTAAGGGGGGGTGGTTCGCTTCGAGCCTCGACGTCGTAGGCCCCATATTTGGGTCGAAAAAAAATACAATAGCCTAAACAAGCTGCTTAATATGGATTTTAACGCAAAAGTCAGGCTCAAAAATCTCTATGAGCTCAAGAACGAAATATTTTTCCAATTATAATCATATAATGAGTAAAACTCTTATGGAGTTCCATTTTAAAGGGGTTGTTAAAGGATTGGTGGCCGATCCCCAAGGGTCCCCTGCCAGTACATGACGACAGGGGAATGCGGCGTGTAGCGCTTTCTGGGCTGTGCGCCAGGACGGTTGCCTCCCCGGCGCCTCCGTCTCCGAGAGGGATTGGCCCTCTCCTGATCCCGCTCTGCGGCCTCCTTCTGGAGCTACCTACAGAATTTCTGCAGTGAGAAATTCACACCGCAAGTCACCGCACTGCCATTAGTACTATTAGATATTCTGTGGCACTGCAGTGCGTGATAAGGGTAATAAGTTGGCAATAGATCATCAGCCCCGGATCTACATTAGTAGAAGGGGTGCAGAGTGCCATCCTTTAACAAACTTTAACATTTGTAGTGCCCTTCCGTCCGTAGGATTTGTTGATGACTTTAACAAACATTTTTATTTTCCTACAATTACAGAACGGCCGCGTAGATGAGAGAAGATTCCAGTCCACGCCTGAGGAACGGCTTAGCATTGTAGGCGGTAAACGCGCCCCTCAGTTCTACCTGCCCAGCTACGAAGCCGAAATAGCTGAGAACCAGAAAAAGGATTCAGAGTAAGTATTTTAGATATCTTTTACCAACTGGCGAGAGATCGCGCAAGATTGTGCAAAGAACAGACTTCTCGTTTCGGAGGTCAAGACTCATTTTGAACTATTGAGTCAAATGAGTAAACAATTATCATTATTGCAATAGGATTAGTTATGTCTGCCCAAGTAACACCAAACCGTTTAAAGGTAAACAAATACCAAAAAGCCAATATTACAATAGTACATTACTGTCGAGGCCTGAAATGAAGCAATTGACGGCCGAGTAATACTGGAAGTATGAGGCGAAGCCGAGTATTCCCGAAGTGATTTTAAAAGGACGAGGCGCCAGCCGAGTCCTTTTTAACTAAACGAGGCCGTTATTCGCTATTTCGGCCGAGACTTGAATAGAACTTTTCTCTCATTTGCGAGGACACAATACACAAATTAATTACAAAGTATCTAATTTTCATCCGCGCCAATTCGACCGCTCGCGGTTCTTGTTCTATTTACAATGTTTGGAAAAAAAAATGCGCATTCAGCCTTTATAATGATAAATACTTTGTACCTAAAAACACCTAATTTATGTAAGTGTGTACTTAAAAACCTCGGTAGCATAATTTAAAAAATTAAAACTGTCCAGTAATTTCTATAGAAATTATTGTCGTGTTGGATATTACTGGCCTGTTATATCGTTGCGTACGGAAAAGAGCCGTTGTATTTTTTTTTGAATAATGAACCTATTTCCGAGCAAGTGGGAGAAAAGGAGATTTAAATATCAGTTTTCTTAGTGTAAGGACGCGAAAAAATGTTATGGAGGTACCTAATACTTGTAGGTATAGATTTAACCGATTTCAGGATTCAATCCTCGTCCGAAAACAAATCAATTGTATTAGATATTTTATTTTTCCCTGAGTTGGAAGACATTTGAGGAAAACTGCTTTGACCTTCTTAGTGGATGAGTTAACGGTTTATCTTTTCTTATTGGTACTTTTTGTTTTCTTTATGCAAACATCTAATAAATATATCTCTATTATTTACAACCCTGTTTTTCGATTTGACAATAGGTAAACAATCATCATAGTCACAGTCGACCGCACTTCTGTGGTAACTGGTAACATTTAACCCACTTAATCCAGATTTTTTTTTGCACTCTCTGGTGTTGTCAAGGTCAAACTGTTACCATTGACGTGCCGTGGACTGTAACTATGTTTTTTATTGTGTAAAAGAATGAATATTAAAACATCTGCGAACTTCCTAATCAAATATTGTAATTACGTAAACGTGTTGTGAATTTTAAGTGAACAAGTCTATTATATATATTATGTATTATATTATTATAAGGTACCTTTAAAGTACCTTTACTTAATTACTTTTTACTCATACAATACACATTTTACTCGTAAAATATTTCACATTGTTTAGAGACAGAAGAAACCGAATCAAATCATGTAACAATCCTCGGAAGAGTTTCTATATTATTCAGCTGGAGGACACATGTTGATCTTTGATTTCATCTAAATTGACTCGGTGAGTGTGGTGACACATTCAATTGTTGAAATTTCACTAACGGCCACATGTCCGCTCAAAACTTGAAACTAGGTCATACTGTTTTGATGTTTATCTCAAAATATGATTCAAATAAACAAACTTCGGATTTTATTACTTAATTATACAGTAATTTCATGTTAATGGCATGTTTAATTGCTACTGTTATTGAGTCTCATGTTGAGCTATCGAATTCGATGTCAGGCTATCAGATACTGGAAGTCAATTAATAGGATAACTATAATGCCATATTTTAAGTATATATTCGCAATTTTTTTGATACTTTTCACAGATAATGTTAAACATAACAAACAAACTCAGAAATACTTACTGCAAAGGTTTTGGTAGAAGAAGTAATAAACATTCTGTCTTTAACAATTTCGGAAAAATGGATGTACGGAAATTTTATTGTACGGAAAAACAAACATACGGAAAATTAAATAATCTGACGTATGTAACCACGGGAAAACGTTTTTTTGTAATTTAAATTATCTATGATTAAAAAAAAGGATGATTAATAATCTTACCTTTGTTAATGGGAGTTATATTTTCGGGCAAAATGGAAGAATTGAAACAATAAAAATTAAACGTTTTCGAGCATTTAATTTTCGGACTAATAAGTTTCGAAAGTATGATTTACTCATTAAGATAAATGTAAAATAAAACCGTTTAAAAACGACTGTATGTATTTTGTAACTTGAAGTCTCAGACCGATAAACCGATAGACCGAAAAATAAAAATTCTTTTTTATTTGGTTCGAGCTTGAAGTTTAAAAAGTACGTACATACAAAATAAGGCGCTGCTCTTTCTATAAAATTCTAAGTGCGACTTCATGAACGTTTGAAAGTTGAGCTCGCGTCTTTCCAAAGGTTGCCCCACCTGCTTTATATCATTACTAATAATTTCTCACTTTGAATATTTTTACTTATTTATTGAAATTCCAATTCCTTCTGTTCCAGCATTATATCAGTGAAAGCCAAATCTTTTGCCGACCGCGAGATTCGCTACACCCTGAAGGCTCAGGGTCAAGGGGCCGGTACCTTCAACATTGGGCCCACGTCAGGCATCGTGAAGCTGGCCAAAGAACTGGACTTCGAAGATCTGAGGCAGCCCCACGTGTATTCTTTGGTGGTAACAGCTACCGAAGATTCTGGAGGATTCTCTACTTCTGTTGAGGTACGTCCTTCATGGCAATCATGGCAAAATGAAACTTCGAGTTACAATTTCGGTTTAAAGAACTTTATTTCTTACTTAACGTCACTTACAAAAGTTGTTCATAAATTCATAATGTAAAAATAAACCATTAAAATTTGACGTTACCTTTTTTATGTTTGACGTTATTGCAATGAATATAATAAAATTTGTCTTTTTGAAAATAATTTTCTCTAATTAGTCATTATTTACGACTTTACTAACGTGATTCTATCGGGTGTGCCCGACTAGTTTCGAGCTCGACCTTAATTACTTTAAACCGAAAATAAATATTGTTCTGAGCGAAACAATGATTTCATCATCGTGCTTTTTTACTTCGTTAGTATCTCTACTGCCTGCCAGCTACCTACAATCGTCAACACGTTAGTGGTAACAGTTTGACCTTGACAGCATCTTTATTTCGTAAAAGTAAGGTTTTCATAGTTCAAGTGTTACCACAGACGTGTGGCACACCGTAGGTACGTCACGGAGTGAATAGGATTAAAATACTCTTATGTGTATTTCCAGCTAACAATTCGCGTCACGGACGTAAACGACAACGCGCCAAAATTCGAGCTGCCCGACTATCAAGCACACAACGTCGACGAAGATATTCCACTCGGCACCAGCATACTCAAAGTCAAGGCCATGGACGCCGACTCCGGGAAGAACGCTGAAATTGAATATTTAGTTTCAGGTAAATAATCCAAAAATTTCAACCACTGCATAATTCAGCGTTTGTTGATATTGATACTACTAGCGCCATCTAACAACTTTTGTTGAAATCACAAGATGTCACAGTTAGTCGCTAGATGGCCCTGTTACTGAAATATGTTGAGGTAATTGATCGTACGTTGGTGTGAAATAATGATTTTGATTTGAAGTATTTGGAAATTACATTGGGATGAGTAGAAATGTAGAATGTTTAAAACCTTAATGCATGAAGAATGAAATATTTCAATTTAGCATTATTTACCTACTTATTATAAATGTAACTATAGAAGAAAGAAAGAAAGAAAAATGGTCTATTTACTACAGCCAGAGGCACACAATAACAATAATATACAATTTTAATCAACATAGACTCCTAAAAGTATACTTGTGTGCCCCGCGGCTGCACCAAATAGGCTCAGTTCAGCAAAAATGCCAGACAACTAAGTGTCTGGCATTAGTATAGCGCTGTTCACCTTTGTTCTTAGAATAGTATTGTTTTCTGTAAAGCTTACTGTTTACATTGTCTTTCTCTTTGTTTATATTACCTATATTCAATGTTGTTTACGTTAGATTTTATGCAGGAAAATAAATTTCAAGTTGCATAGGTATTTACAGAAATAATTTAAGATTACACATGTAAACGTTAAAATACACAAGTTTATTTGAATAAGGCCTTAACTGAGAATTGTATATCGTTTCAGATGACCACTTCAGCGTCGACTCGAATGGCATCATCACCAACAACAAGCAACTGGATGCGGACAATAATAACGCCTATTATGAATTTTCAGTCACAGCTAAGGATAAAGGCGAACCAGCAAAAACAGGCACAGCTACCGTCAGAGTTTATACAAAGAACAAGAATGACGAAGAACCAAAATTCTCACAACAGGTGTACACTCCCAATGTTGATGAAAATGCTGGGCCTAACACTCTAGTCACGACTGTTGTCGCTTCAGACAAAGATGGCGACAACGTAAGGTTTGGCTTCGTCGGTGGCGGCACCAGCTCCGGCCAATTCGTAATTGAAGAAATCACTGGTGTAATCCGACTGCACAACAAGGCAATATCACTCGACAGAGATAAATACGAACTCAATGTGACGGCTATGGACGACGGAGCTTGTTGCGTTAATGGTGATGCTACAATACACACGTCTACAGCCGTCGTCGTCGTATTTATAACTGACGTAAACGATAATAAGCCTATATTCAAAGACTGTCCTACTTACTTTCCGAAAGTTGAAGAAGGCGCCCCCAACGGCAGTCCTGTTATAAAAGTACACGCTACGGACGAAGATAAAGGAGTCAACGGTCAAGTGAAATACTCAATAGTGCAACAACCAAATCAGAAAGGAACTAAATTCACCGTCGATGAAGAAACTGGTGAAGTATCAACTAATAAAGTGTTCGACAGAGAAGGCGACGACGGTAAATTTGTATCTGTAACGGTAAAAGCAACAGATCAAGGAGAGCCTTCCCTAGAAGGCGTCTGCTCGTTTACTGTTGAAATTACCGACGTAAACGATAACCCCCCACTCTTCGACAGACAAGTAAGCAACAGTGTACATAATTTAGAGTAGTATTAAGCACATAATTGCATGAAATCACAATTTTGTTTGCATGGATTTCAGCGATCCTTCGCGATTGTTGACTGTCATTATAATGTGTCTTGCAGAAATATGTGGAGAACGTAAAACAAGACGCCAGTATAGGCACGAATATATTGCGAGTATCCGCATCCGACGAGGATGCCGATAATAACGGCGCCATTGTTTATACTTTGAGCGCCCCCTATAATCCTGCTGATATTGAGTATTTTGAAATCCAGCCCGAATCGGGTTGGATCGTTCTAAAGAAGCCACTCGACGTAAGTATGCTTTTACATGTATAACTTCAAACCGATCACTTGTGAGAGCATTTGAAAAGATTGATGAATGGAAGGGATCAACTTTACTACAATGTTTGGTGGATGAGTGCTACCTACAGGCCTTAGGATTCAATTGGCACTTACTTTAAGTTCATTTTAATGTAAATAGTTCTAAATTAACCGCTGCTGTAAATTGCTGTGGAGAGGGGTAAATCCTGGCTGTGAGGAGTAGTTGTCCATTGAACGGTAGCGCGGGCGCCTGCGGGCTCCGCGGCCGTCGGGGGCTTGTTCTTCTTGCAGCACAATTAGTTTCAGTTGCCGCCAGCGTCGGCTCCGCACAAATCTTCGTTAAGGGGAATGTAGTAGCCAAATGGCGCCCCCATCAGTAAAAAAATATTACTCACTAAATACATCATTTATCGAAACACCTTTTTCAGGGAAACAGGGGGAATGGTACACCTACATTTCGCCAGTTATGTTATAAGTCCCATGTTAGTGTAAGTTATTTGTATCTACAACTGCAGCTAACTATAATTTACAGAGATAACAGTTACTAATTAAACTAGAGTACCTGTACTTCAATTGCTGAAAAAGGTGTTTCGATAAATGATGTATTTAGTGAGTAATATTTTTTTTACTGATGGGGGCGCCACTTGGCTTCTACATTCCCCTTAAGATTTATTTCCGCAGCACCGTCTTGCATTAACTATCTTACAGATAAATACGACTTGTGTACAATACTTACCTTGTAACAGAAAGAATACTGCTGTAAATATTTCACCGTTGAAACCTATGTTTAGTTCTAAAACATGTACAGTTTCTGTAACAGCACTTCTGTATATTACGCACAAACTAGTTTCAAAGTTTATTTTTGTAATTAATCGATTAATTGATTTGAGAAGCTTACGCTTTTAACATACCTATCAGTATTATATGTATTATGTACATGTTTTGTTACTAATCTATTATTTTATGTTGCGGAGCGGTAGTTCCCGCCGCCGCGGTCGGTTCGACTCCGGCCGCGTTTATCGCTGTGCTGTAGACAGACACTCATGCAATATGACATCATTATCTATAGTACTATCATGATACCTAATTGTGATTTTTTCCAGGGCGGCAGTGCATTTAATATAATTTGTATAATACTAGTTAATAATTGAGGTGGTCAGACTGCCCACAAGGCAGTTTGGCCATCTGGCCAGTTGTGACATATTCCTTCTGTGAAAGGGGCAACGTTCGCGATTCCAAATTTGTACAGTTTAACGTAACGTCCATCGTTTGTAATATATCCATTTCAATGAGTGTCGTTTCGTTGTAGTAACTAAGAGGTCACTAAACCATTCATATGACAACCTGACCTTTCCGCCATGTCTTGTATGCAGAGCCGCATGCATTTGCCTGCTTTTTGTTACGTTTCTTTTAATTTTTAAATTAGTTTAGTTTGATTATTGTAAAAAGTACCTAATATAATATAATGTACAGTTTGTCTTTCTCCTTATTGTACAGACGAAACTTGTAAAATATGATAAACATTTTATTTCCAATTTATTTCTTGCACCATCTAATATTGGCTACAACAGTAAGGAATGTTCTCTGCTGTAAGTACGACAGTGCCTGTGCTGTGAGTGGGAGCAGACGACGTGAGCGGAAGTAATGTTACAATATTATTCTCTATAGAACCTAATTCTTCTGTTTTATTTAGCTTACTGAATGCGAGAGGATGAGTGTAAGCTTTTAATTTTTAGCACATTATACTGTGAAATAAAACATTTGCAAACAGCCAATAATGTGGAAGTGAACCGTACTTCAATTTATTTTTAATTATTTTAATTGTTTATTAGCGATGAGTATTATGTGTTTATATTTTAGTTGTGTTATGTTTTGTTTTTCCCCGCTGACCTCTGACCCGTGTATCTGTAGCGGGACAGGTACCGACTGCGCGTGCGGGCCTCCGACAGAGGCGCCCCGCCCTCCTCCGCAGACGTGGACGTTGAATTAGACGTGGTAGACAGGAACAATAAGCCCCCCATCTGGGACATGACCACGTATGGCCCCGTTCACATCAAAGAGAATGTCACAGTGGGTACCGTAGTGACCAGTGTGAAAGCCAGGTTGGTATAAGGCGCAGCGGGCCTCCGGGCCCGCCGCTCCTCCACTCCTTAACACTACTAACGACGTGGTTTTGTCTGTTTCCATCGACTCTTTCCCCAATAGCGAGAAACGTACAAGTTGGAGGCTATGGCTCAAGACAAGGGTTTCCCGCCCTTGTCCAGAACCGTGGAGGTCCAGATAGACGTAGTGGATCGCGCGAACAATCCCCCCGTGTGGGACCACACGGTGTACGGCCCGATCTACATTCGAGAGAATTTGCCCGTGGGTGCCAAAGTGGTGTCCGTAAAAGCAAGGTGCGTGGGTAACTGTTCGGCACGGGCACCGCACGCAGCCCCGTCACCTGCACGCAGTGTGCGACGCCGCGGCGCGCCCGGGGACTGTCGTACCCTTCGGATACACGTCTCTTGGATATCAATGTCGATAACGGAATCCGGAAAGAAGTCTGACTCCGGTATCGGCTTTAAGAAGCTAAGTCGCAGTGTGGCCTATAGGGAGCGACATTTCTCAACGGATGAAGGTTTTGTTCACTGGCACCTACACTCTTGTGTTCAAGTATTGAAATGAAAGTGCTTACTGAGTTTTAATATTTGAGACAGATGAGAAAGTGTTAATGAACGTCTCTTTCGTACAGTGAACCATCTGATTTGTCGCATGAGTTTAAACTGGTTTGATCTTGTCCGTTATGGTGACTGTAATGAACGAGACGAAGGTTTATTCTCATGCGAATAATTCAGAAGATTCTCTTCGTGCAATAAGTTGGTGCGCCGCGTGCGTCTACAGTATCGTTTGCCTCTCACTTGGTGATCTGAATACGAAGTTACCGTCATTGTCCGTGAATATCAAATGCATCGTTATGCACACGCGGACTGACTCACCAGCGTGCATTAAGAAGGGCTCACTGCTTACGTGGAACGGGGTACACTAAATGTATTGTTCAAGAACATCTATTAGTTCTTCAAACTTTTTTGTTGTTTTGTTTCTGTACCTTACCTACTTAGTCGTAAGGTCGTTTCTGGCTTACTCTTCGATTGTATTGGGTTGGATTACAGTTATGTATATTGTGCCACGTTAATTTAATAGATGTTTTTGAACAATTTGTGAGAGGTGTCGAATGGGTACTTATCTAATTATTAAAGTCTGTGTCCATTGTATTTGCATGTAGGCTGAGGCATCAGTGCATTATGAGTTATGTCGAAGTTTACTAAAATTTTGCAAATTCATTGTACGGGTTAAAGTAGCATGTTCAAAAATTATTTAATTAAATGTTTTGGTTCGTAGATTGATGTAGGCGTTCATTCGTTATATTATTATTTGTCCAAGAAGTTTATTTCAGTGGATTGAAATAGTGCTTGACAATATTGTTTTTTTAGCGTTGTTGATATACCTAGGGTTTGAATGTACCTAATAATAATATCGTTGGAACCAACTACTAGATCGATATGATATAAATAATTGTTATAGAGGTGGACTCTCATTAATTCAAACTTGACTATACTCGTATAATGTTAAGTAGATAATATTTACCGGAATACTTGTTAACGTTTTTTTTGTTTCCAACTTCCGAGGTCTCATTTATCAATTTCGTTGTAAAAGAATTTAATGAAGATATTGATAAATAATTTATCTGTATCATAGTTTCAAGATTGATAAAGTAGCAATGAAAAGAAAAATAGTTCTTGAAAATCTTAAAAGTATTACCTTTTCAAGACTCTAAAAATACTTTAAAATAACCTATTGTATCAATTCCATCCCGGTAGATTTTCAATAATTACAAAATAAAAATCATGATTAGCTTTTTAAAACTAAATTAAGTGGAACAGTAGGTAAGTATAACGGTAGAAAACTATTTCACGTTTTAATAAATAAATGAATGTGCATCACTTATGTGCCACGGGCTATAGGTAATTAATTATGTGTATCTGTTATGCAAACTTAGTTTAATTTCATAGTGCATCACTCACAGAGTGCTGGTCGATGGCAAGTTTGGTTCACATCTCTATGGTCTATCTGTTCGTCCTAAACACACATTTCAAACTCACAATAATTGTAATAATACATGAAGACGAAACCATTACTAACTCACCTTACTAACTTTCAAGTCGCCTCAACTCGAGGTTGTCTCGTAAAAACGGGCGCCTTGAATTGAGTCGCGACACATTTGCACCTCACGTCGAGGCATGGATGGGTGCCAATCTAAATAAAACATATTTTGCCTTTGAGGCTATCCCTACCCGTGATGGTCACAAACAAAAGTTTAACATTAATTTTATTGCAATCAGTAATTCAGTTACAGTTTGGTGATGACAACCGATTTGAATTATTAATATGTATAGTTGATCGATATTGCTAATTTATATGGAAACTTGTTATCCCATAATCAATTCAACACAGCGGAAAATTCCACTATTTAACAAATTAGATATGAACGCGGATTTCGGTTTAGCTCGATTCAAGTAAAATAGGTTTTGATTTGGTCTAATGTAGAATTCCAATCAATACAGTTGGTTCTTTATGGATAGTGTTTTGTAGTTCAAATATTGTACTAGCGCTTTCATTACGTTTTCGATCAATTAGTGTATCAATTAGTTCCCAAACATTAAATGGGAATAACATGTTTTGTGAAATTGTGATAGATTAAGTTTTAATAAAACACCTTTTGTTATGTTTGGATTAAATGAGAATAGCTATTTAATACTGTGTAATGTAGGGAATAGCTCACGTACCTAGCACTACTATAGCCTTTTTTCAGAGTCAGCTCTTAAGACTTCTGTTACATTTTACTATTAGATCAGCAAATAGCTGTTTTTGTATGTAATCTATTTTATCCAACTTTTGTCTTCTCTTTTATCTTGTCGACATGAGCTACTTAAAGATAGCTCATGCCGTGGGACAAAGATTAGTCAGTCAGCAGGTTGGTAGTGGGGCTGACTGCGGACGATCAATTAAATATCGTCACTCGTGGAGGCTCTTTTAGTGCACCCCAAAAATCCCAGGTTTAATTTTTTTTTTTGTAAATTAATAAGAGCTACACTGTGTTTTCGTAGGTACTTGTCTTATTTAGTAAACAATCTTGGCATGTCTTTTTAATGCAATTCATCAATAATAATTATTACACCTCTGCCTACCCCTTCGGGAAATACAGGCGTGATGTTATGTTATGTTATGATAATTATTAAAAGACATGTTAACAATTTCACACATTGAATAACATTTTTCAACCTAATTACATGTGCAGAACTAGTAAGTATATTTTATCAGTAGTTATTTGAATAAAGAGACGTGAGAAAATTGTTTACTTAATAAGACAGGAGAGAAAAACGGACTTTAGTAGATGTGCAACGTAGCAAAATATTAATCTACACAAAATATTCTAGTCATTTTTCGAGGCCTCCAAACGATTTCATCACAAGGCCCGCTTTTGAACTATTTTACCGTTCATCGAATGAAAAGTTAGTTTACGGAGTTTTTCTATGCCACGGTTACTTCAGTATACCTTTGAGGTTTACTCAAGAAAATTCGGATTTACCAAACTGTAAAGGAGTTATTGAAATTATCACTTATTTGGTTATTAGTTTTTTTTTATTAGGTACGCATACTTCAAAGAAAAGTAGTCCCTTTATCCCGGTTTCTGGGGTATACTGTTTAAAAACGCGAGTTGGCGGCGCACCTATTTGATAATTTTGGTACCGCTTGGTTGACCAAATCATGGTATAATAAAATGTTTCACCAGGTATTCTCATCCCGCGATGCCTTGGTGCTACGTCACGATCAGCTGCCATTGATTGTCATCTTCAATAACATTAAAGAGATTTTTATTCATAATGAATACAAAATAAATTCCTAACTAGCCTATTTGTTACCTCGTGTTATTCATCTAATTAGTTATTAAAGAAAACTTTATAAAATTACTAGTTCAAAAGTGCAAAGAGTAGTTTCAAAGTGCAGTGTTTATAGAAGCAAGTAAGTGAAAAAATGCATTTTACTCGGGTAATTTATTTAAACAGCAGCAGCACATCAAACCGACAAGTGTCACGCTAACAGCTCGCTATTGGCTCCACAGCCGATGACGTCGTACAGAGGCAATCACGTGACCTAGCTGTCACGGGAAGAGTACCTGGTGAAACATCCATCGTTTTATACCATGGACCAAACATTTAGTAGTAGTAGTAGAGCTCCTTTGTGAAAGAGCTCGTCCGGGGAAGTACTACCACCGTACTTACTTCTCCGCCAAATAGTGATGCTTGCATTGCTGTGTTTCGGTCTGAAGGGTACGGGTGCCGGTGAAATTACAATCACCTGAGACTTTACATCTTCATGTCTCAGTTTGGCGAACCGACTTGCGGTAACATTTAGGCAACAGCTTAGGTGGTATTGCAATTTTTATGGGCAAAGGTAACCGCTTAACATCAGGTGGGCCTTTAGCTCGTTTCGCCATCCTATGCCATAAAACGAAACTATCACAATTGCTTAACTTGAGATTAGATTGATAGCTGATTAAAACCTTCAGAAACCGGGGATTATTTGATTCATGTCCCCTTAAAGCATTCATTTTATTAGTTCTTATTTTGAGTCCATAATATTTGCAATTTTGGTGTCGTCATGTGCCTAAAGCGCCCTGTAGACGTTCAAACATGTTTGTCAAATGTTCAAACTTTAAGTTTTAAACAAACAATGCCGCAGACGTTCAAACTTGTTTGTCAAACACGCGACAGACTCCCTGTCAATCAAAAAATAAACTCCCTGTCGATCAAAATTTATATCAAACACGTAGATTATTTGACAAACAAATCAAAAACGCTTGCAGACGCTCAAACAATTTGACAAACACGTAAAAGACAAATTATTTGATCGCCTACAGGGCGCTTAAAGTAGATGTTTTTGTTTCGTGACTTCGATTCCAATTTTGATACAGAAGGGTTTGTTATAACGTATTGTTGTATTTTCAGCTCGGGTATTGAGAACAACCCGACCGTGTTTTACCGGCTGATGCCCGGCTCCACGGCCCAGACTAACAAATTCCACACATTCTATTTACAACAAAGGGCCGACAACGGATTCACATGGGCTGATATAAAAGTTAATCATCCACTCGACTATGAGAGCATTAAGGAATATAATCTTACGATCCGAGTTGAGGTGAGCTTTTATGTTTGTGTAACGTCTCGGTATTATCTTGGCTTAAAGTTAATATTCATGTTCATATTTATCTTCATAATGAAACACGGTGAACTGAAGCTGTCGTGGTGATTAACCTAAAATGAGTGTTGTTTTGACGACGTCTATGGCCTAGTGATTCGAGTGTTGGATTGATGATCACGAGGTCGTGGGTTCGAAGCTCGAACCCCACTGGACACAAATATTTATGTGATGAATATAAGTGTTAGTGTCTGGGTGTTCATTATGTATTATAAGTATGTATTTTCAAAAAAAGTACATTAGCTCTGCTTAGTTTGGGAATAAATTTAATTATTTTTTGTTTTTGTTTTTCCTTAACTATTGTGAAATTTCGTTTGAGGGGCTCGTAGCGATGCAACGACTGCGTGGATTTTACGATCTGCAAGGTTATGCTGCACTTGCCGCGGTCAGTCTGTGGATGGGTGACCGTTTCGTTACACATCGAGACCCCTCCGTGCCTCGGAGAGCACGTTAAGCTGTCGGTCCCGGTTGTCATACGAATATCTAGGGCAGTCGTTACGGGTAGTCAGAAGCCTGAAAGTCTGACAACTGGTCAAACCTCCGAATGTCAGTATTACCCAGTAACTGGGTTGCGGGGGTCTGATGGCAGTCGCTCCGTGTAAAATACTGATGTTCAGCCGCATCTGGCTAGACTGGAAGCCGACCCCAATATAATTGGGAAAAGGCTCGGAGGATGATTGTGAAATTTCGTTTCTGATAACCAATATTTCATTATAAAAATATTTGTTTTGTCTACATACAATCAGATCATTTACGAATTTAATTGCTGCGGTCCCAACATATTTCTGTGGTCGGAAGTTGTGCCCAGTTTCGAAAACATTAAATTGAATTTATTTAGTTAACGCCAATAATTGGTGAACGGTCGGGTTAAATTGAAATTTAATATTGAAAGTTATTCAATTTCTACGCTTCATTGGTGTATGGTGGGTTGGGCAAAATGTTGGGTGACCATGTTACACAATTTCCCGTAGCAGCTCTGGGTTAAGAATTGCAAAAGGTATGAGACATGGTAACTTATGCCATCACCGGTCATCGACTAACTATAGGGATCCTCAACCGAACAATTTTTTATTTGGAAATACAGGCGTGTAATGACATACCTACTACGGACAAATAATAAAAAATAGCGGACGGAATCTCACTAAAAAAAGGTTGAAGCACTATAATTCGACAGTATTTTAACACACCAGACGGTATATTGTTATTTTAATTGTGACACTACGACAAAAACTTCTGTTACACGAGATTTGGTACGTAATCGCGGCTGTTAGAGTTTCTATGGGTGTGAATGTGTGCGTACCAGCATATTATCAAGCGAGCTGACTTACTATTGGGTGCTTTACTTATAAATAAGAAATTTTATTTTGTGGCGAGAAAATGAACATTTATCTTATATTACTGATTGTTTAGCGAGATTCCGCCAGCATTTTTTTATTCGTCCATGATATCTAAAAGTTTTTGTTTTCGTGTAGAACAATGGGGCGCAACAACTGGCTTCTGAAGCGACGGTGTACATCATGTTGGAAGACGTCAACGACGAGATCCCTCTCTTCACCGAGAGGGAACAGGAGACGGTGCTGGAGGGGGAGCCTATCGGAACCAAGGTCACGCAGGTCAACGCCATCGATAAGGACGGCACCTTCCCGAACAATCAGGTAAGCTTGCTGGAATTTTTCAATAAAAAAATTATAAGTTGTGAAGTAAATTCTATTGTAAAGCGGAGTCTGCCACAGACCGATATAACGTTAACAAAAAATAAACGAAAAAACCGGCCAAGTGCGAGTCAGACTCGCGCAGTAAGGGTTCCGTACCTCTCAACGACCTGATACCCCATAAAAACTGATTTAATTTACGAGAGTTTATCAAAAGACATCAACGCACAGTGCGCGAAATATGAATTTTTGCATGTCTTTCTTACGCAGTTACCACCATATATGTCTATGTTTGTCTTATTTTTAGTATTTGTTACTAAACTACATAATATGCACTATAATCTGACCAAGTTTGACGCTGGTATATATTACCGTTTTGAAGATAGAGCAGGAACAAAAACGTTGAAAAAAATGCATGTTTTTTGAGGTTTCTTTTATGGGGACCCCCTTTGGTTTTAGACTTTTTTGTTTTTAGTATTTGTCGTGATACACCTCATAGCAACACATATTCTGAGAAAATTTCAACCGGTTACCTGTTACCGTTCAAAAGATACAGCCCTGTGACAGACAGACGGACGGACGGACGGACGGACAGCGTAGCGAGAGTAATAGGGTCCCGTTTGGAACCCTTCGGGTACGGAACCCTAAAAACGACACAGAGATGTTCATATTGTTTTAAAAAGGAACCACATTCTTTCAAAAATCAAACATCGAAGGTTCACTTTGAGAAAACAATTAAATCCAAAAGAAAAATATGCAAGGAACTTATAAAATATGACAGTAGATACCATGTAGATTTAGATACATAATAATAGTCCCCCTTAAACACATTATCTTAACACTTCGTGTTGAATTTCTTAGCATGAGACAAACTGGATATATATTTTTGCGTTTTTTTTTTCCATAACGCTTCGCATGCGTAAATGCGTTAAAAATAATTAGTAAGGGTACCTATATCTATAGGACTTTAAATTAACTGCAAAGTTAGTCGAGTCGGTTATGAAACACTGTTTCTTAATAAGATATCGCTGACGTCACCCAAAGACGTATCAAGTGGAGGTTAAATTCAATACCACGAGCAGTGTTCACGGTAGCTTAGTGGCTAAAGCACTGGCGTACTGAGCCAGGAGTCGCAGGTTCGAATCCTGCTCGTAAGCTATTTTTTCTTTACACTTTCTTTCTAGTAAGAAGATACTAATTTCATGGAACACAGGACATTTTCATTAAATAATCACGAAGTTACATCATGAATATCGTGATCCATGTTTACATACATTCGTGACCTACTTTTAACAATTTTGTTTATTTGTAAGGGGAATATCGCGGTTTTCAAATTTTTCCCAAGGTGAAATTAACTAAAACCATTTCGCTGTTTGTTTATTATTCATTAAATTCCTTTTTATTACCCCATTAACCTCACTAAAGTAAGTCTTGTACACAAAGGCAAGGTTCGTTTCTTTTAGCTGCGAAATTTTAGAAAAAAATTATGAATGTAACTTGAGGGTGAAACGAAAAGGGTTTTTTGAAAAAAAAAAAAACTCTGGTTTATATAAAATGTTTAAATTATCACCATCATCAAATTCACCTCTGAGCATCCTCCTGATAATCGTTTTCGATTCGATAGATCGAAGTCAAAAGTTTTTATTTCGAATAAGCATTTACATGCACTTTCAAAACGTTAATAATTATGAATCTAGTTGCACGGTTCCAAAAAGTTGGTCCTATGGAGAAGAGCCGGCAAGAAACTCCATCAAAAGCGTTCAGCAACGAACAGACAGATGTGGCTGAATATCTGTGGTCTAGTGGTTCGAGTATCAGACCGCTGATCAAGAGGTCGTGGGTACGATTCCCACAAGACACAAATATTTATAAGTGTTCTGGGTGTTTGTTAAGTTATGTATTTACGAAAAAAAAAGTAATGCAGTATTATATCCATTGTCTAATACCCATAGCACAAGCTCTGCTTAGTTTGGAACTAGATGGTGCTGATATGTAAAAATGTCCCAAAACATTTATTTATTTATTATATATATATTTAGACCCCACGACACAGGTAATCCTAGTGTGAGGTGTGGCATAATAATAGTACATTACTGTCGAGGCCTGAAATAAAGCAATTAACGACCGAGTAATATTGGAAGTACGAGGCGAAGCTGAGTACTTCCCAAGTGATTTTGAAAGGACGAGGCGCAAGCCGAGTCCTTTTTAACTAAACGAGGCCGTTAATTACTATTTCGGCCGAGACTTGTATAGTACTTTTCTCTCATTTGTGAGGAAACACAACACAAATTAATTCAACAGTATCTCATTTTCATTTACACCAGTTCGCCCGTGCGCGGTTCTTGTTCTATTTTCAAAGTTTTGAAAAAAATAAATGCACATTCAGCCTGTATAATGATAAATATTTTGTACCTAAAAACATCTAATTTATGTAAGTGTGTACTTAAAAACTTCGGTAGCATAATTTAAAAAATAAAAAGTGTCCAGCAATTTTTATTATTGTCCTGTTGGACATTACCGGCCTGTTATTTCGTTGCGTACGGAAAAGAGCCGATTGTTGTATTCTTTTTTTTGAATAATGAACCAATTGCCGAGCAAGTGGGAGAAAAGAAATTTTTATTTTATCAGTATTAGCAGCAGTTATTGGGCAGTATTGAAATTCTAAGCATACACCAGTTTTCAGACATTTGGGCTTTTGACTACCCGTAACGACTGTCATACCTAGATATTCGTATATGGCAACCGGAACTACAGCTTATGCGATCTCCGAGGCAAGGAGGGGTCTCGATGTGAACGGTTACCCATCCAAGGACTGACCGCAGCTAGTGCAGCTTAATCTCGCAGATCTTGCTGTCTACACAGTTATACGTAACATAGCCATGAGCCCCTAAAACAATCTAAGCTTCTGAGATTATAATGTAGGTCTTCTTACTAATAAGAAATTAATGATGTTCGATGTGCAGTCGATAAACCTTTTAAAATTTGAAAATTAATTATGTCTACAGTTAATCTTTTGTCTTAATTACCAAAAATACAGTGTTATTTAAGAGAATTTACTTCTCTGTTGTTATTCATTCACAAAAATAATAATTCCCAAGTTTTAACACAACAAACAATTTTGAAACTTAGAACAATCATTAAAATGTTGATGTTAACTGTATAAATATACTTACACATTGATGTAAAACTTGGTTGATGTAACAAAATTACCATGAAATAGAAGAGTTAATTCTCTGTCCAAGTTAAAAATGCTACACAAACACTCACACTCACATATACACACCCACTTCCACAACCACATTCAGCCCCCTTCCCCTCACTTTCACACACAACTCATCCCACTCTCAACTTATGCTTCAGATGATTGTAAATTTAGTTTGAAGTAAATCAATATTGTATAATTGCCTACCTACTAGGATTTTTAATTTTCCTCTTTTTTTTAACCGACTTCAAAAAAAGGAGGAGGTCATGTATTTCTACCGACATTTGTTTACTAAATACATACATTTGAAAAAAAAAATTTGGACGAACACCGACTCCCAAGTCACAGGTAATAACCTAGTTTGGGAGCCAAGGAACCTTTTTATTGTTTGTGAAATTATGAAGTTTTTTTTTTTTAATGTGCAATCGAAAAAAGTTTTAAAATTTGAAAATGAATTATGTCTACAGTTAATCTTGTATCTAAATTTATCAAAAATACAGTGTTATTTAAGAGAATTTACTTCTCTATTGTTATTCATTCACAAAAATAATAATGGGCAAGTTTTAACGCATCAAACAATTTTGAAACTCAGAGCAATCATCAAAATGTTGATTTTGACTGTGTAAATATACCTACCTCGATACTTTTCAGTAGAACTGTACAGTTTAACAAAGCAATTAGTATCTAGGGTCGCCAGATATAAATGAAGTTTTCTCAGAAGATTATGTATGTTTTCGAGTGAAATATCATTTTAATAACGGACAACTCAGATTACTGAATTATAACGGACAAAGTTAAACTGTATTTGTACAAAACCCTAATCAAACTGTTCTATAATAATTTCCAAAAAACCTTCATCTATATCTGGCGACCCTCTATGCTAATTGCTTTGTTATGATTGATTGTTTGATGGTTTTCAGGTTAGACTGTACCTACACACTAACCTGAAAATCATCGAACCTGAAAGAAAGTAAAAATAGTCTAGTCTTCTTGCGACCACGAACGCTGCAAAGCTTTCGAAACGTCAGGAAAACCAATTTAAATGATATACGCGATGTAATCCGGTTAAACTTGTTTTATTAGAAAGTAAAAATACTTATACTGTGCTTTGGAGGAGATTATTCCGAGTATTGTGCCCTCAAACCCACTCAACATTAACAGGAAATGCTATACGAATATGATGTATTAGGATGAGTAAAGTGTAATCAATTTGCTTGTTTAATCGGTTTAGGAAAAGCTTTTCTTTTAGCGTTCATGGAGGTAGCATTAACCAGCACCTACTAATATATTATGTATAGCGTAGTTTAGCTTTTAGGCTTGGACGAATAAAAAGGCGGACGGAATCTCGCTAAACAAAAAGTGCAGCATCCATAGTATGCGGCTCGCTTAAAAGTACGGGCTGGCACGCACACATTCACACCCATAGTAAGACAAAAAGCCGCGATTACGCAACAAATCTCGTGTGACGGTAGACATTGTCGTAGTGTCACAATATATATCTGGTGTGTTCGAAATTATAGTGGGCTTAGGAGAAACGAAGTGCTTCAATCTTTTCTTAGTTAGATTCCGTCCGCCATTTAATTCGGCCGAGCTTTCAGGCGCTTCCTGTAATTAATTCCAAACGAAAATCACTTTTATTGTACTTCCTAGTGTATCTACGTTGTTTACAACTACAGCTATCCAATTTTCGACAAGTTATTTTGTTATCTTTGACTTTGATGTCGAAATAATATATAGGACGAGACAAAATTATGTATATAATAGTTCAATAAATTTGCAAATAGAATTCGATGAGTATATATTTCCTTAGTTAGGTATTATTCGGCTTACCACGCAATAAACGATAAATAGGTACTAAGATGAAATGTCTAAAGAGTTGTTAAACAAGTTTTCAGCTGAAAGAAAGAAAAGGCAGAAAGAATATATTTATAATAAAACAAAGTTTAACCGGATTAAATCACGTATATAATTTAAATTGTGAAAGAATATATTTAATTTTAAACAATAACAAATAATAATTTAAATACATAATAATAATAATAAATCATAATATACATCATCATCCTCCTTGCCTTTTCCCAGTTGTATTTGGGTCAGCTTACCCAGTTACTGGGTGGTACGGGTACCGACATTCAGAGGTTAGACAAGTTGTCAAAATAAATAAAGAATGGCCAAAATGGGGACCGAAGCGGAATGTGTAGTGTATATGCTAAAAACCCTCCTTTTTGTCGAGACGGAGAAAATTCCTATCACATGTCACACCAGCCGGGAAGGCGGTGTGGTGTGGTTATGTGCGATTCGCACCTACAAAAAACTCCGCCATGTGCCTACTCTCGCTTTCGGTTGATGGCCCATGAGAACTGCAATGCATGCATTTGCGACCCATCCAGAGCAGCCCACTTTAGGGCCTTCCACTTTCTTCCTAAACTCTCTTTGGGTGATGTCCGGGCACATTTGGCATATCACCGCAGATCATGGGCCGTGCAATGTTGCCATCATGCATAAAACCCTAGAGAGACGTGTTTCGCCGATTTTCAACTAGACATAACGAGCTCCTATTGCCTCGAGCAATGCAACATGCGGGTGTGGCATTGTACGAGGTCAATACAAAGGCGCCAAAACCCGTTCCTATCGGCCTATTAGATATTTATTGTATATGCAAATAAATAGAACAGTTTCTTGATTGGACATCCCGTAAATCATCCATAGGGAATGCTCTAAATCAAATCCTCTGAATCTATGCTCGTTGAGTACGGGTGATAGACTCCTCAATGTATCGCCATGATAATAATAAATAATAATTCTTTACCATACTTAAGATATCACCCGCCGGGCTCTCTTACGGCCAAAATTAATATCCAATCTATTCACGATTTGCCCTACTAGATATAGGAATTTGATGACAAAATAAAATCAAAAGTCAAATTTCTGTCTCTAGTAGGGCAAATCGTGGATAGATTGGATATTAATTTTGGCCGTTAAAGAGTTCCAATAAATGGCAATTTCAAAAAGCGCATGATATCATCCAGTCCATCCCCGGACGCTGTCAAAATATCTAATAGGTTCAGTGATCTACCTATACCGACTGGGCGACATTAGTTCACCGTAAAGCCACCTGAAAAAGCCTGTATTGCCACAGTAGCTAACTACTGCAGCAGCGCTGATTTTCAGGTAGGGTCACGTAAAATCACGGATAGCAATAAGTCTCAAAAAAAGCGAAAAAAGCTAAAAAGAAATTGTTGCTAAAACGAACACGTAAGGCAAAATTTCGACACGTTTAATGGATACCGCCACAGAATACACGAAAGGGCTATTTATGTGCTTATTATACATACTTACTTATGCGTGACTTGTTATGTATCATAAAATCCGTGTTGACCTTTCGTCCTAACAGCGCTGATAAGGCAGGGTCTGAGTACTTGTAACTTTAATGTCAAATGTACTATGTAAACTAAAGCGGGTTTTGATATCAACATTCAAGCTCGATGATACTTTCGTACGTTTTATATTTTATAGCCTTTTGTATTTCGCCTCGTACATAAATCCTTTAAATCCTATACATTATAAAATTATTATGTGATAATAAAACGTGTTATTGCTCGCTGCCCTCCTCTGTAAACAGTTCATTCAGGCCCTCACAGTGGCTTCGATAATCACTTATAAATAATATTCGTTGTTCTTTATTTATTACCGTTTTTCGTGCTCTACTGGCTTATATTCGTTGCGTTAATTATTTCTGTATATTTAAAGCTACAATTTTAATTAATCCACTATAACATGCAGAGACACGGCGCGGCCGCTCAGCGGGTTGTATATGTGTGTACAAATATGAAACTGTTGCAATTTACTGTGCCTATAATTTTCGTGAGCGCCAGGGAATAAAAATGCAATTTTCACTCGTTGTGATTGCACTTTGGATTGGTGTGCAATCGTGAATAATTGAATACATTGCCTTCGTTTAGTATGTGTGTACTTTGTGACTTCGCTGCAATGGGCGTCATGAAAATATGTGAATTGTGCTTTGAAACCACTGAGTTACGAAACTGTAGGTCCAACGGCGGTATGACAAATATTGGGCGGTTCTTGTGTTGCTTCATATTTTGATGTCAAAAGCTCGTGGCTTACTATCCTATTTAAATTACTTATATGTATGTTAGTTTGTCCTTTAATCTTGTATTTTAAAGTCTGATACACAGAAAGACCATGCCCTGGATTGACACATATATTATAATACTTTTTTATTGAGATGCCACGGGAGTTAGCCGCGTGTCAGCGTGTGTCAGCTGATCTTAAATAGTTCAGGTACTTCTTTAACACAAACTACAGTTCTGTTGTTTCTAATTACCATCCCAAACGTTTTTATTATATAAACTAGCGGCCCGCCCCGGTTTCGCACGGGTAGCACTGATAATCTTAGCATATTACCTTCTTAGATAATCTCTCTTTCTATTGCTGAGAACCGTATGAAAATGCGTACAGTAGTTTCTGAGATTAGCCCGAACAAACACGAACTCAGTGCGGCTGTAGCTTTCGTCCGCGATTCTGCACCCTATTTTACCTCCTTAAGGGTTGATTTTCTAAAAAACACTGAAAAATGTATTTCTTTATTATAAACAAGAAAAGCCAAATTCCGTTTTTATACATCAAAAATGACGGATTTTCACACAAACTTTCAACCCCTATTTTACCCCCTTAGGAGTCGAATTTCTAAAAATCCTTCCTTATATGCCTACGTTATAAAAGGTATCTACTGTCAAATGTTCATGTTTCTAGCCCCAAATCAGTCTGGAAAAGTATGTATAGATTAAGGCTCTGTTGATAATTTGTCACTCTTATTTTCTCCGAGAATCTGGCATTAAATTCCACTACTCGTTATTAAATGCCCTTTTAAATACCTGAGTAAATATTCACTAATCCCGTGAATTTAAATTAACTTCAGCGGAAGTTGTGACAATAGCAAGAAAATGAATGTTGTTAGTTTATCGTTATATTTACTACGCTCTATTGTAAACAGTAATTATAATCCTTTATAAAGGGTAGGTATATATTTGTTTCCTTGTTAATCGCGGTGTTTTAACGATGTTTTAGTATATATCTTCTAAAATACACAACTTACATCCAAATCATACTTCTTCTTCTATAGTGTTGACATTAGCTACATATTGATAATAACTCATGTCGTGGGAAAAATATTAGCCAGTCAGCAGGTTGGTAGCAGGGCTGACTGGCCAGGGTGCGCCGGACGATCAATTATATATCGTCACTCGTGGAAATCATACTAATTGTGACATTTCCTCATTGGGTGTTATAATACCAAACTCATTTATTTTTTAAACTGTTAATTCGTTCTTTTGTACTGATTCCCAAAAGAAGAGGCATGCGTAGTATGTTGGTTTCAAATTAAAGTGACATTCCCTGTTCTTTTCCTGTACCCTTCATTAACAATGTAGTTACTTCAAAATCTTATATAATGCGTAAAACTTTAGGCCAAAGCCAAACATGATACATATAAAATAAAATAACAATAAATTTGAGGGGGGCGCCCGCACCTACATGTAAAGAGGGGGTTTTTTTTCTTTCTACTAATGCATGTGGGATATCGTTAAAAATAACTTTTTTAACAGAGTATAAATCTGTTTTTATAAATGTTCTAAGTCATAAATTAACAATTTGGTGGGCACCCAGAGTCACTGTTTTTAGACCTATTTTGTCCCGGGGTCTATCTAAAAAACGGCCTGATTTCAAAACTTGTTATTTATGGATGATTTCACTAATATCCTGTACTTAAACAACAAACTAAAAATTAAAAGCCAATTTAAAAGCAATAAAAGCAAAAAATAAATCTCACTAGCACTTTCTGGTCAGTTTCTGAACTCTACTGTAAATTCAAAGGTCAACAAAAATAAGATTTATGTAATGATTTCTTAGATTTTCACGATCACTACACATTAGTAATAAAACAAAGTTTAACCGGATTAAATCGCGTATATTATTTAAATTGGTTTTGCTGACGTTTCGAAAGCTTTGCAGCATTCGTGGTCGCAAGAAGACTAGACTATTTTTACTTTCTTTCAGGTTCGATGATTTTCAGGTTAGTGTGTAGGTACAGTCTAACAGCAGTCTTTGCAGCATTTCGTGGTCGCAGGTAGACTAAGATGATAATCGTCTTTTTGATAAATAATATTGTACGGTAGATTATTATTATTGTTCGATTCCCACAGGACACAAATATTTGTGTGATGAACATGAGTGTTTGTGTTGGTCTGGTTGTTTCTTATGTATTATAAGTATGTATTTACAAAAAAAAAAGTATTTAAGTATTATATCCATTGTCTAGTACCCATAGTACAAGCTCTGCTTAGTTTGGGACTAGATGGTGATGTGTAAAATGTCCCAAAAATATTATTATTATTTCCTTTATTCAGTTAATACCTTATGAATTACATTTTTAAATATTTTTTATAAAAAGAAAAAAAGAAAAAACATTTAAAAATATAAAAAATAGTGTTCCACCGGCATCGGGAGCAGGGTCCAAGCTACCGGCGGTTAGGGCCCCAGAGACAGGAACCTCCTCACAATACGTGCCGTGTCGAGGTGAACCGCCTTCTGAATCTGGCCCTTGACCCAGCCACCTAACGAGAGCCTCTTAAGATGTTGGTCGAGGCTCTTGGCTATGAGACCATTGGCCGTTACGACTATCGGCACAATTATTGCAGAATCCACGTCCCACATGTCGACAACCTCGTGTGCTAAGTCCAAATATCTCATTTGTTTATCTGTCTCAGCTTTCACGAGATTCCCGTCATGCGGAACGGCGATATCAATAATCATTGTGCGGCGCTCTAATCGATCTATCACCACTTTATCAGGCTTATTGTGTAAAATAGTCCTATCAGTGATGATAGATCGATCCCAGTACAACGTGATATGGTCATTCTTGAGAACTGGGTCGGGCGCATACCTGTAGTACGGTACCTCTGACTCCACAAGGTTATATTGCAAAGCAAGTTGCTGATGAATAATCTTGGCCACTTGGTTATGCCTGTGCAAGTATTCGCCGTTAGCCAGACGAGAACACCCGGAAATAATGTGCCTGAGTGACTCTCCTGGACAGTGGCATGCCCGACATATGTCAACCGTCCCGTCCTTCACAATATACTTTCGGTAGTTATTCGTCATGATAACTTCGTCCATAATTGCACAGACAAAACCTTCGGTTTCCCCAAACAGGTCACCGAACCGTAGCCAAGATACGGACGCTAAAAAGTCTACGTCAGGCCCATGGAGGGCCCGGTAAAACCGTCCGTGAAGTTCCTTGCTCTGCCACACCTCCCTGCGGTCGCTAGTACTGAGTACGGCAGGTTTGCGCCAATTCTCGTTGGCCAAGGAGAGCGGGGTGAGTCCTTTGTCTACTGCGCCCACTTCTCGGTGAATACCCACGTCAACGTGAAGATAGTATTCTCTCAGACTGCACACCTCACGGTTGTGGAGGGTCTTAGCATTTAAAAGGCCTCGACCCCCACACTTCCGCGGGGTGTACAGTCTCATCAATGATGATCGTGGGTGATGCATCCGATTTGCGGTCAGCAGTGTGTGGACTTTCCGATCCAGGGCGTCAAGCTCCGTTTGAGTCCACTTGAGTATGCCGAAGGAGTATATCAAGACCGGCATGACCCAACCGTTGAAGGCACGCACCTTGTTTCCGCCTGAAAGAAGGCTTTTTAGGACTTTCCTCAGGCGGCCAAAGAAGCGCTCCTGCAACGATTGCCTCATGTCGGCCTCGCTAATGCCTAACGCCTCCGACATACCCAGGTATTTGTAGGTATCTGCTGCGGAGAGTGACCTAAGGTTTGTGGAATCCGAGAGTTGTAGGCCCTCAGATTCCACAATCCCCCCTCGTCTCACATGCATGACCGCACATTTGTCCACACCAAATTCCATCCTAATAGAATTACTGAAAGTTTCAGTAACTCTACTAGTCGCAACCTGTTGGGGGCAAAGAGTTTCAGGTCATCCATGTAGAGGAGATGGGATACTACCTGACCTCCTCTCTGCAGCTGATAGCCTAGCCCCGAGCCTTCTAGCAATGTGCTAAGAGGGTTCAGAGCTAAACAAAACCAAAGTGGGCTCAAACTATCACCCTGAAATATTCCTCGCTCGATCCTGATCGGTTCACCGCTCTCTCTAATATGTCGGTACCCTGGATAGCGAAGGATAGTTCTCCATTGCCCCATACATGACAACGAGAAGACGCGTAGCACTGTATTTATTTTATACAGTTCCAGTTTTATTCCAGTTCATGAGCCATGTATGTGGCACAGAGTCGTATGCCTTCTTGTAGTCTATCCAGCATGTCGACAGATTCTTTTTAGAACGACGAACCTGTTGGCTAATGGCCATATCAATAAGGAGTAGCTCCTTAGTGCCGCGGGAACCATTCCTACATCCATTTTGAGAGGCAGACATTATAGAGTTACTTTCAATATGAGTAGTAATTTTTGCTCTCAAAATGGATGTAAGAAGTTTATAGACCGTCGGCAAACATGTGATCGGTCTATAATTCTTGCAGCACTACCAGATTTATGGAGCAGGTGGGTAACTCCTGTCGTAAGGAACTGTGGGAGCGACCCAGACTCTAAGGACGACTGAAACTGGGAGGCTAAGCACGCGTGTGAACTGCGCAGCCATTTGATCCAAAAGTTGTGCAGCCCATCCGGCCCTGGAGATTTCCAGTTAGGTAACAGACGGGCTGCACCGGCTACGTCTTGGGGACTGATCACAATTGTCCCCATTTCAGGTATTTGTTCACATGCGCGCCCAACCTTATTATTATTATTATTAAAATATTTTTTTAGAAATATCTGTAAAGACGATTGTCATCTTAGTCTACCTGCGACCACGAAATGCTGCAAAGCTTTCGAAACGTCAGGAAAACCAATTTAAAATAAATAAATAAATATCTTTAGGACATTTTTACACAGCACCATCTAGTCCCAAACTAAGCAGAGCTTGTGCTATGGGTACTAGACAATGGATATAATACTTATATACTTTTTTTTTTTGTAAATACATACTTATAATACATAAGCAACACCCAGACCAACACAAACACTTATTGTTCATCACACAAATATTTGTGTCCTGTGGGAATCGAACCCACGACCCCGTGATCAGCAGTCCGACACTCGAACCACTAGACCACAGAGGTCGTCAAATAAATTTAAATAATATACGCGATTTAATCCGGTTAAACTTTGTTTTATTATAAGATTTATGTTTGGAAAAGATAGAGAGAAGATAGAAAAGCACAACACCAATTTCACGGTCTTCCAACTGTTTAATTTTTTCATTTGATAGAAATGGTGTCGATTTTGTTTGGTTTGGTTCGACCTTGATCGCGAGGTCTCCGTTCGGGGCGAACTACTAGTTATTATTACTGAAGACCATAAAGTGTTCAACAGACAGAAGGCTGAGTAGACTGTAGGCGGTACTTGACTTGGAGCGATTTATTTCCGTCCATTCTCTTTAGTCTCGCGGCGATATTCCGTCTTACTAACTGACGTCTTTCATTGAAAATCGAACGTTATTAGGTACTGACTTGACAGGTCTGCTCCTGCTCTCTTATCCATGTCCCGAGATCTTTAAGTATCTACTTCCACTATATATTTTTTGCTTAGCATTAAATAATAATAGAAACCTGACTAACATTATTAGTAGTAAATCCTTTTTTACAAGTTGCTTCGTTCGTATGTACGAGTATGAAAGTAACACAATTTTCGAACACTTGCTGATATCCGATTGAGCAGAAATTTGGCCGACCTAGGTATGTAAGTTTAGTGACAATGTAGTATTAAGGAAGATGACTATAGGAACCTCTCAACTACACAACACAATCCGTCATATTTGGGCTCGTTTTCTTGACTGTAGCTATAGATGGTGCCAGGGTGATGATATAAATATAAAAGCTTGCTTTTGAAATGAACTTTGTTTTGCTTAGCTACAGCTGTTTTCTTCTTGACATAGATTTACAAGTTGCTCTATAGCACTTGTTTTTTTTTTCCAAAGCCCAAATCACAGAAATCCGTATACACAGGTGGGTACCTAATCCCTGGTTCAATTTAATTGCTTTAACTTTTGAGGTTGTTAGACCAATTAGCATAAGACCAGAGGCCTATTCAAAGTTTAGGGTATTTTGAAGACATTTGTAAAAGTTGAATATGTTTGTATAAAATGTTCGTTAACATTATTTCAAGATTTCAATGATATTTTATTATTACGTGAGTTTTGTTTTTATTTTTAACAAAACTTTTTCTCTGGTTCCGTGTGGTTCCGGACGTAAAGAATTGCACCACCCTATCTCTTCTCATGGGTCTCGTAAAAGGCGACTAATGGATTCACCAGAGGATGGGCAGCAGCGTTCTCTGAGTATTTAATCAACCAACTGTGATCGCCAACCCGCCTGCCATGCGTGGCGATTATGGCATATCCCCCCAAACTGCTTGGGGGAGGCCTATGTCCAGCAGTGGACGTCTTTTGGCTGAAATGATGATGATGATGATGAACATAAACATATTCGCGTTTTACCGTACATCAATCAGTATCATTCATCGATGATACAATAAAGAAAAATAAAATATCACGTATTATATGTATTTAAATACGATTAACATCCTGATTTCTATCGAAGTGCCCTCATTTCTATGACGATAGTAGAATAATTTTATTGCGTCTTTATTTCTATGGGGAACTTTTTATCTTCCCGGGATAAATGATAATCCGGGTTATGTTCAATCTGTGTGCCAAATTTCATCCAAATCCGTTCAGCCGTTACAGCGTAAAGAAAAAAAAATACATAAATGCACTCACAAACTTTCACATTTGTAATATTTGTGTGATAATTTAATTGAATACCAAAAGTAGTATGAACATGAAACAGGCTTAATACAACAAGACTTTCTATACTAGTCAACCTTTGGATAAAAGAGAAACTCTCTTTTCGAAGCAAAATATTTTTAAATTCACATTAATGCAGGCAGTTGGAAACTTATAAAGTAAATCATTTCTGTTATTCGATTCGCTAATTGGCTCCAGAGCTGTTTCAGGTAGAGTTGTAGACGTTTCATCTTTCAGACATAGTAGAACCCACGGAATAAAGAAAACAAGTGGAAGTACAGGAAAGTGTCGCCAAAATCACACATTGACAATTGAAATAGTACATTAAAATACACAAAAAACAATTATGTGATTGGGTCAATTTCAAATTCAAACGGGGCCTTGCAATTATATAATGTTTTTTTTTTAAATTAAATCTTAAGGTGAATGCTACAGGGTAGCCCGCGAAATTCAAAATTTCTTGCGTTTTTTGCTAATTGTAGCTCTGTTTTGAGTTGTATATCAATCAAAATACGATTTGCGGTAGTAATAACAATATATCTACTATAATACTTATAAAAAATATAAACCTAGCTTTATAAGCTCCAGAAGCTCGATAATCGATAATTTGATCGTCATCATCATCATCATCATCATTTCAGCCGAAAGACGTCCACTGCTGGACATAGGCATAATTAGGACATAATTTGATCGTAAATTAATATAATCGAGCTTGTACAGCATATAGAGCTAGGTTAATATTTTTATGAGTATTATTCAGTAGATATATTGTTGTTACTACCGCAAATCATATTTCGAATTATACACAACGCGAAATATAACTACAATTTGCAAAAAACGCAAGAAATTTTGAATTTCGCGGGCTACCCTGTAGCATTCACCTTAACACAAGTTGTTAAAATTAAAATAGTTTTATTGAAATTTATCAGAATTTTACACGTAGTGTATGATATGATATAATAAATAAAAATAAATAAATGTTTATTTTTGGGACATTTTACACATCACCAACTAGTCCCAAACTAAGCAGAGCTTGTACTATGGGTACTAGAAAATGGACATAATACTTTTTTTTTGTAAATACATAAGAAACACCCAGACCAACACAAACACTCATGTTCATCACACAAATATTTGTGTCCTGTGGGAATCGAACCCACGACCTCGTGATCAGCCGTCCGACACTCGAAACACTAGACCGCAGACGTCTATGAGAAATATTTTTCATTCTGCTATCATTTCTACACGTTAAAATTACATAATATGGTATAATCTAGTATTTTACATAAGAATTCGAGACATCATAGTGTTGCAGCAGGAAACTAAGCGCGATTAAGTTAATGTTGCGCATCTGCGCTTAATTGTGCTACGCGTGCGGTAGACGTATGCCACTTCCCCTTGTTTTCTTTATTCCGTGGTAGAACCAGTTTGGATTTGAGGCAACGGCAAGATTTACTTAACCTACAACATGCGGTACGCCCCGCTCGGTAGTCTCGGTACCCTGATCTTCTCGGAAACCTTTAATAGCTTTTGAATATCAAATGTTTATGTTTAAGAGGCTGACAACACCTAAAAAATCAGACCTCTGCGGTCACTGTCGTTTCGTACAGAACTGAAAGAGAGGCAACGAGCCAAGGGGCGTCGGATACGCCGCTCAACTGGAATGAAAATTAACATTTTTTTTTTTTAATAAAACACTAAAAGCTTATTTGAAAAACAGAAACAACAAATGTTTAGATTATTGTCTTTCTCAAATGTTTTCTTAATTTTATTTATAATATTTAGTAAATAATAGAGATTGTTTGCTTTAAAGCATGTTTTAAGAGGTTAGTTTACAATTCTTTTCTATCGAGAAAACTTCAAGAAAACGTGTTTTGGGCACAATACAGTTTCAGAAAATACGCTCAAGATTAACATATATTTTTTTCACTGCCACAAACTGAATAGATACAGCTAAAAATATTTTTAAAAGAAGCCTATTTGGGGTATTTGGCGATTGTCAGCGTCTTAAGATAGTTTGAGAAGTCACTAACGTATATCCTGCTGTCGCTCAAATATTAAAGTAGATAACTGAGATTTATGCTCAATAACCTCTACACGGGCACACAACCACCGTCGCTTCTCGTCCTTTTACGGTTTAATTAATTAACCCTTATGAGAACGCATAGCTGATTCTGGACCGATCCAACCTGCACAAAAATTATAATAAAAACGAAAGTAGACCAGCTGTACGATTACATCGCACATTTATTTAGAGCACTAGCATAAGCAATCTATTAATTACCTAAGTACCTAAAGTAAATTAATATTCTGCTAAATATAATTGAGTTCACTTTCGTCCGTTTTATTGTTAACACGTTTGTTACAATTAATAAATACCTACTTATCAAGAAGTCAACAAGATTAGCATTCTTCCATCTAAACTTATCAATTCATGTATTAGCCAGCAAGGGCTCGTACACCAGCTATCCCTATTCTGTTAACGGTTTAAAAAAAAAATTGTTTACTAAATAGAAATATACAGATTAAAAGATAAAGAAGTAAAGCGTAGCATAAGAAAGGATATAAGAAATTACAACACAAATATCGTGCAAAATGCACTAGAGAAGAACCGGTCACTTAAAATAGCTAAACAAGGAATAAATAATAGTAAATCATGGATAACGAGTTTAAAGGACAGAAATGGCAAAAAACAAATTAACAGAGGAAATATATTAGATATATGTACCACATTTTATAAGTCACTTTATTCTGATATATCTCCAATACAGGCCACACTTAGTTACTCTTGTTCTGAAAACATACCACCTATATCCAAATACGAAGTTCATTTTGCACTAGGCAAAATGAAGTATAACCGATCATGTGGTGAAGATGGCATTAGCACTGAAGCCCTTAAGATAGGTGAACCTACGCTTCTTCCTCATCTTACTAAACTATTTAACGACATTCTCCTTACCTTCCTTGGGTTGCCTTCCTTCAAACTTTTGCCATTCAGATATTGTTTTAATTCATAAGAAAGGAGATAAATCTGACATCAATAACTATAGACCAATTAGTTTAATTTCCCATGTATACAAAACTTTCATAAAAATCATAGAAAACAGAATAGCCGGTAAACTAGATCAACAACAACCTCCTGAACAAGCAGGCTTCCGACCCGGACTATCCACCACTGACCATCTACATACAGTCAACCAGATTATTGAAAAATATCAAGAATACGGAATGCCACTATACCTTGCGTTTGTAGATTACTCTAAAGCCTTCCACAGCATCTCGCACTCAGCAATTTTTAAAGCTCTTGACAAACAACAAATAGATTCCACCTACATACAATTGTTACAAATCATATACACCCACAGCACAGCAGCCATAAAATTAGAGAAAAAAGGCCCAAAATTCAACATCCTAAAAGGAGTCAAACAAGGTGACCCACTATCTCCTAAACTGTTCACCAGTACGTTAGAAGAGGTTTTTAAAATGCTGGCGACCAGATGGCAAGATAGAGGAGTTGTCCTCGGCGGAGCTAGGTTGACTAATCTTCGTTTCGCTGATGACATTGTCCTTTTTTCATCAGCAGCTACTGGACTAGAGCAGATGCTACAAGAACTGAGCAATGCAAGCCTTGAGGTTGGACTTAAGATGAATATGTCAAAGACTAAAGTCATGACTAACAGCTCACCACGGAACATCCAAGTGGATGGGGAGAAAATGCAGTATGTCCAAGACTACATCTACTTGGGCCAAGTAATCTCCTTCCAGGCAATACAAGATAAAGAAATTACAAGACGTACTGAAAACGCCTGGAAGAGCTACTGGTCCATGAAAGAGCAATTCAAGGGCAATTTGCCCTTGTCACTAAAACGTAAGCTCATGGACATGTGCATTCTCCCCATCTTAACATATGGTGCACAGACATGGTCTTTGACCAACATCCAGAAGTCCAAACTCAAGGTTTGCCAAAGGGCCATGGAGCGCAGTATACTTGGTGTTAAATTAACAGACCGTGTTCGAAACACAATACTGCGCTCCAAAACGCAAATTGTTGACGTGGGTCAAAAGGTCGCCCAACTGAAGTGGGACTGGGCAGGACACGTTTGCCGTATGCCAAATGAGCTGTGGGCCCGTATAGCACAGGACTGGAGCCCTGAGACAGCGAAGCGGGGTCGCGGCAGACCACGCAGGAGATGGAGAGACGAGCTCGATGTCTTTCTTGATGACAGCTGGCAGGAGGCGGCACAGAACCGCGATAGATGGAAGGAATTGAGGGAGGCCTTTGCCCAGCAGTGGGACAGTACAGGCTAACAAAAAAAAAAGAAAAAAAAGAAATATATATTACATTACATTACATTACATTTAAAACGAGAGATTTTACAAATTTTCGCGAATTTATGGCAAATTAAAGTTTGTTCGTATACAGTTTTTAATGAACAGAATTGAGAACACATCACGCTCTGTCACATTAAAAATAATGGATTAACCAAAAAAACATTTTTACACAGTCTAGTCCCAAACTAAGCAGAGCTTGTGCCATAGGTACTTGACAATGGATATATTAATTATATACTTTTTTTTACTGTTCCGTACCCAAAGGGTGCTAACGGGACCCTATTACTCTCGCTACGTTGTCCGTCCGTCCGTCCGTCTGTCTGTCACAGGGCTGTATCTTTGTAACGGTAATAGATAACCAGTTGAAATTTTCACCGAATATGTGTTACTATGGCGCCTATCACGAAAAATACTAAAAATAAAAAAAGTCTAAAACCAATGGGGGTCCCCATACAAGAAACCTCGAAAAACATGCATTTTTTTCAACGTTTTCGTTCCTGCTCTATCTTCAAAACGGTAATACATACCAGCGTCAAACCTGGTCTGATTATAGTGCATACTATGTAGTTTAACAACAAATACTAAAACAGGGCAAACATAGACATATGTGGTGGTACCTACGTAAGAAAGAGATGCAAAAATTCACATTTCGTGGACGATCGTTGATGTCTTTTGATTAACTCTCGTAAATTAAATCAGTTTCTATGGGGTATCAGGTCGATAGGTGGTACGGAACCCTTACTGCGTGAGTCCGACTCACACTTGGCCGGTTTTTTGTAAATACATACTTACAACACATACGAAACACCCAGACCAACACAAACTCTTATGTTCATGACACTCATAGATTTTCATTTGACGACGTCTGTGGTCTAGTGGTTCGATTCCCACAGGACACAAATATTTGTGTGATGAACATAAGGGTTTGTGTTTATCTGGGTGTTTCTTATGTATTATAAGTATGAATTTACAAAAAAAAAAAAAATATAAATGTATTATATCCAATGTCTAGTACCCATAGTACGGTCGACCGCACATCGGTGGTAAAACTTTGACATTAGCAACATCTTTATTTCGTAAGTAGTAAGGGGCGGTTTTCGAACTGAAGTGTTACCACTGTCATGCAGTCGACTGTACAAGCTCTGCTTAGTTTGGGACTAGATGATGTGTAAAAATTACTAAAAATGTGCCAAAAATCTTTATTTAATATTTTGTTTATAGATTAAATAACATGATGAGATAATTAGATTAGATGCTCTAATGTGAATATTCATAAAAGTCTGCGACGCTTGGATGCAATATATAAGTCTCGTTTTCAATGAAATTGTGGTTATTGCGCACACTTTACTGCAAAATGCGACACTCAAAGTCTAATAACCTGTTTCATGATAGCCCCAGCTCCATGTATTACAAGCGTCATTAGGGCACCTAAAGTCTGCGTGTAACATCCACTCCGCTGCAGTGTAGATAGGTGCTATGTACATAATGGCTTGTTCGGCAGTTAGTACTGCTGCACTGAGCTAAATCCTATCTATTATTTAAACTGATGCGTTTAGTGAAGCGCTTCTCGGTTACTAAGACGTCTTTATTGATACATTCCGTTTATTATAGTCGGTTTTGAACAAATTTACAGTTTGGTTAGGATAACACGGTACATAACGTGTTATTGAAATAACTGAAAACCACTTAAGGGGTCATTGTACTCATCAGTATGAACGACTTACTATCGAACCAACCCTGACATCGCAAAAATAAATCAGCTGATCCCTAAATTTTTTCGATTTATGTAAGACATGACAGACTAGACTGAAAGCGAGTTAATAAATACGTCGTAATAATAGTTCACTGATAAGGAAAAGAACAAAGGCGAGAGATGCGGTCAAACAGGTCCTGACGCTGAAGTGGAAATGGTCAGGTCATATTCAGAGAGCTACGGATGAAAGATGGTCACAAATAATAACAAATTGGTACCCAATATACAAAAAAGAAGGAGGGGAAGACCACTGAAAAGATGGAGTGATGACATCATACAAATAGCCGGCAACCTATGGCCCAGAAGGGCACAAGAAAGAGCCACCTGGCACGGTTTGGAGGAGGCTTTTACCGCAAAAGGCGGCCCTTACACCACACACCTAAAAATACTAACCTAATTTAAGGAAAAATTAAATAAAAACTAACATTATTAACAAATAAATAAGTACACACCACAAAATAGTAGATAAGAACTACTTGCTAACTTGTAAGGGATAAAATAAAGCTAATAAATAAATAAATAATAATTCAAATCTTCCTTACATACATCACCTTTTAGTAGTTTTTTTTGTTTGTATTTAAAAGTAAAACATTGGCGAAAATTTAAGGTTAAATTTTTTTATTGGTCCGAGTAGTACCTACCTATATCGTGCATTGATTGACCTCCTTATAATTAAATTAACAGTCTGTACACCTGTACAGACACACGACTGACTGATGACTGACTGTAGTTACGTGCAGTGTTAAAATCAAACCTTTCTACACAATGAAGTTTTTCTGTACTGAACAAAAATAAATACTGGCAGGAGTTTTTTCAACCGTTTTTTCCAAATTATACTGAAATCAACACTCGTTTCCGCCATTTATTTTTTTCGTTTGACATCATTTTCACCTGGTTTTTCCGTGAATAAAAGCTAGAGAATCTAATTGGACGCGTGTCAAATATAACGGTGGCAGGCTTCGCTACCATCGGAATCTATATTTTGACGACTGTCACTTTTTATTCCGAGTTCCGTGGCAGCCGGAGTTTCTGAAATCTGTTTTACAGATTTTTCCGCAATAATTTTTGGCTTAACGCTTTGATGTAGATGTACATGACAGCAAATTTTGTAGAATACCTCGAGGGCAGTTTATATCACATTTGCGGATATTGAAACGCCACATTACACAGAGTTTAACTGTAATTTCGTGATGTGTGTTTGGGTACATGCGCGACTATAATATAATCGTTTTCGTCACAGCCCGTGTGATATTAGGTCTATGAACTTGTGACATGACGGCGCTTCGTTTTATTACAGAAGCATGTAGGAATAAAGGATTTTTGAGTTCGTCTGATGTGTTTTTATGAAGGGTTCTCTAGTTTGTAAAAGTAAACAAAGGACCCAGAAGTCTTAAGTTATGCGGGGCATGTTTCGGTCTTTATGAATAAATCACCCGTTTTTTTAGGTGTACTACTACATAGTGGATTCGCCGCGGAACGAGGGGAAGGACTTCTTCGAGATCAGCATGCAGACTGGGGAGATCTTTACGAAGGTGGTGTTCGACAGAGAGAAGCAGGGGGCGTACGCCCTGGAGGTGGAGGCCCGCGACGGAGCACCATCGGCGCGGCCCAACTCCGACAACCAACCAAACTCAGGTATGTTTTGTTATTACATCATTAATTTACAACCCACGATATTAACTTGAAGTTTACATTTATTACAGCAGGTAGATATTAAATTGATGTTAGGGGTTTATCAATTTTGTAAGAGTATTCACATTGGGATATATACATTTTATCATTACCTACTTATCATTTATTGATTTTGTCCTAAATACCTCCATATAAAATAAACTCCATTTAAAATTGAAATAAAAAATATTAACAAACTTACCTACGTAATATAACATATTTATAAAAAAAACAAAAAAAAACTAAAGCTAAAAACTAAATAAGAGCATCAAAATATTCTATTGGTGCAAATATGGTTTATAAGAAGATACTCAAAATTGGCAGAGAAGAGCGAGAAATATCTACATTACATTATCTAGTAACATGTAAATATTAATAATTTCTTAGGTTTTCGCGATCACTACACATTATAATAAAACAAAGTTTAACCGGATTAAATCGCGTATATTATTTAAATTGGTTTTCCTGACGTTTCGAAAGATTTGCAGCATTTCGTGGTCGCAGGTAGACTAAGATGACAAGCGTCTATAAAGATATTTAAAAAAAAAAAAAACTACCGTACTACAATATTATTAATTAAAATCGTTTCGATGCACGCAGTAATCTCTCACAATATCATTATCTTTTACAGTGTTGCGTGCTGTTTGGGACTTGATTATTTTTAGGACTGGGTTCCAAACAGGTGGTAGCTGCCTACCATGAAAACCAGGAAAACCAATTTAAATAATATACGCGATTTATTCCGGTTAAACTTTGTTTTATTATAATGTAAATATTACTTTACTTACTAAGAATACATTCATTACTTCTTATCAAACTTTAGATACTTGAATAAGTATAATTATATCTATCTTGGTTGAGCTTTATCATCTAATCAAACTTATCCTACTATTCCTAATAATATTATAAATGTAATGTCCTGTTATTGAAGGAGTACACCAGATAGAATCCTGTATCTGTCATTGTGATTTTTGTGTATATCTTCTGTTGGAGGTCCTCAATAATATAAATAAATAAATGTGTTACAATGTGGAAGTATGGATATTTGCTTATTTGTCCTTCGATTAAGCTGAATTGAATGAAATTTTGCAAGACTATGTCGGTGAAGGGGAAGGTTACTGACGATTCATCCATTCGGACGCCGTTTTAATTACTACATCCAAGAAAGATTGACTTGTTCTAAAAATAACATACGTTTTCAACATTCACGGAAAGATTTTGGAATGCTGCCGCGCTATTCGGACTGATGGATGCATTTTCAGTGGCACCCATAAGATTGACACATAAGATATTTTATATCGACATATCGGTCGGTCCCGGTTGTCATACGAATATCTATGGCAGTCGTTACGGGTAGTCAGAAGCCTGAAAGTCTGACAACTGGTCTAACCTCCGAATATCAGTATTACCCAGTTACTGGGTTGCGGGGGTCTGATGGGAGTCGCTCCGTGTAAAATACTGATGTTCAGCCGCATCTGGCTAGACTGGAAGCCGACCCCAATATAATTGGGAAAAGGCTCGGAGGATGATATCACGGAGACGAAGCCTCGTACAAAATAAGACAAAACATCACTTTAATTTAATTCATCATGCTAATAAGAAAGCAAACGGTGACTTAAGCCGATTAAATGCTAGCCAAGCAAATCTCTTCCGTAATAATAACTGAAATGGGCCAATAATTTATGTCGAAGGGTCTCGGTTAAAACCATGATTTACAAGTGGCGCGATGTTTTCAATCGTAGCCGGGAGTTCAGATATGATCACTCGGGGGACTCCGCCGCTAGAAATAGTAAAATGTTGCATTTAAATAAATTCGAAAATGGACGTATGAAATACGAATGGCTATTGGCTGTAGCGGATGTTGGCTTACTCGCGCTTTATTTTGCAGTATGTTGCCTTGGTTAACTTTAAAATCAGGTTGGAAATTGGAACCATGTGCACTGTGGACAGTTTCTAAGCGTCAGTGCATGGACGAATTAAAAAGGCGGACGGAATCTCGCCAAACTGAGGGATTTGCTTCTTGATGACGAGGAGACGTCACCAGGCAGTGTAAAAAAAAAAAAAAAAAAAAACAAATTTGAAAGCCAATCTCTTCTGTTATCGAGAAGTTAATCCACAGTAAACTATTTTATAATCATACAACTTATTTTGTTGCTAATTAAGTGTTGCATGTTTACGTAAGAGTAAGATAGTATACATATGTATGAGCTCATCTCGCCGTTAAACTTGATAGTTTGGCGAGTTTTCTAGTTAAGTAAAACTAAAGAAATTGTACCTGTGATTAAATAAAAAAATAAAAAAAAACAATAAGTGAAGGACCACTCGCTTAAAACTACGGGCTGGCACGCACACATTCACACTCATAGTATGACAAAAAGCCGCGATTACGCAAAAAATCTCGTGTGACGGTGTTTGATATCAAGCACTTGTATGCAGTACTTCCTATCTTCCTATATCCCTGTCCTTTTCTATCCCCCTGCTACACGCGCGTACGCCGCAGCGCCTCATGCGACAAATTAGTTCATCATTAGTCCTTGAGTAAACGACACGCGATATGTGTCCTTGAGAGACGCCCACGCAGATATTGTAACGCGAGTGAAACAGTTGATCATACTTTTAAAGGCCTAGCGTACAGTTTTATTATCGCAAATAGCGCTGAGACAAAAAGACACCAGCTCCAGCCATCCAGAAGAAGCGGTGTTACCCGGCGCTGTTCTCACCTGCAGGTTAGTCCCATCCATTGTACAGTCGACTCATCTCTCTTCCCAACGGCTGTACCTAATCCTGTGGCTGCTTGCAAGTGTGTATTAGGGAACAACAAGAAAACTACAGTCCACTTAAAATCATTTATAAAACCGCCTAAACATACCTCCCTATATGTTTCATTGGTCCTTCGAGCCGGATTTTTTCGAGATTACGATTTTCCTTTACGAAAAAGAATGCGGATTGAAATTAGATTACTATATTTGCGTTTTTTAGATTGAAATTCGTACTCGAATGACTAAAAAATCCGGTACGAAGGACCAAACGTGTCGGGGGACGATTAAAAAAAAATCCATGCTAACTTATTCTCATAAACATCCCGCTTTATTACCCAAAAAGGGACATATAATTGATATCTTAATTGATTCGCTTCATCGTCAACATTTTCATGCTGGTCCACAACTTTTATTATCAATCCTAAGACAGAAATATTGGATACTCTCCGCACGACGAATCGTCAGACAACGTATTCATAAATGTAATTATTGTTTCCGCTTGAATCCAAAGCCTACATTCCCGCTTATGTCAGATTTACCTAAATGTCGTTTAGAACAAACTAAAGCATTTCTGCACACTGGCGTAGACTACGCAGGTCCGTTATATATAACGATGCATAGAAAGCGCGGTGTTAAAAGCCAGAAAGCTTACTTATGTCTTTTTGTTTGCTTAGTGACAAAGGCTGTTCACTTAGAACTTGCTTCAGATCTAAGTTCCGCTAAATTTTTAGGCGCCTTTAAAAGATTTATTTCTAGACGCGGTCCCTGTAAATACTTATACAGCGACAATGGTAAAAATTTTGTTTCTTCTCAAGCCTATTTAGACGAACTTTGTGATTTTATTTCATCCGATAGTTTTTATCAGTCCTTTAGTTCTGAATTAGCAAAAAACCGCATTTATTGGAAATTCAACCCTCCTTATGCCAGTCATTTTGGAGGCATTTGGGAGGCTAACATAAAAAGTGTTAAGACACTTTTATTTCGTACTATCGGTAACCAAATTTTAACCTATGAAGAAATGTTAACGGTTCTCAATCAAGTTGAAGCTTTACTTAATAGCCGCCCTTTATACGTTTGAGTTCCGATCCATCGGAACCAACCGCATTAACTCCTTCGCACTTTTTATCAACCGCACCATTAGATTATATTCCCGCACCTAATTTAAACGAAGAACGCACTAATTTGTTAAGTAGATATTTATTAATGGATTCTATAGTTCAGTCATTTTGGAAACGCTTTAAAAATGAGTATCTCCATAACTTGCAATCTCGCGAAAAATGGAATACTCCATCTAACCCGCTTAGCGTAGGAACTATAGTCCTCATTCTTATTGAAAACGCTCCTCCATTGCACTGGCCTCTCGGGGTTGTCACTAGGGTTTTTCCTGGTAAAGACAATATTATCCGTGTAGCGGAAGTGAAAACCAAATCGGGAACGTACAAAAGGCCCGTCGTTAAACTTTGTCCGCTGCCAATGCAATAACTTACAATATAACACATTGTTTAGTTTATAGTTTAGTTTTATTCTTTTGGATTCAGTTCCTTTGTATTCAGCACTTATGATACGATCCGTTGTAACGCAAAATTTGCTTTAATTTCCCGCACTTATAATTTTAAAACCGCGATTTTCTTAGTTTTTTGTAATTTGTTGTTTTTCCGCAATATTTGATTTTTATTCATGAAGGGTTCCTTCATGGGCGGGGGGATGTTTGATATCAAGCACTTGTATGCAGTACTTCCTATCTTCCTATATCCCTGTCCTTTTCTATCCCCCTGCTACACGCGCGTACGCCGCAGCGCCTCATGCGACAAATTAGTTCATCATTAGTCCTTGAGTAAACGACACGCGATATGTGTCCTTGAGAGACGCCCACGCAGATATTGTAACGCGAGTGAAACAGTTGATCATACTTTTAAAGGCCTAGCGTACAGTTTTATTATCGCAAATAGCGCTGAGACAAAAAGACACCAGCTCCAGCCATCCAGAAGAAGCGGTGTTACCCGGCGCTGTTCACACCTGCAGGTTAGTCCCATCCATTGTACAGTCGACTCATCTCTCTTCCCAACGGCTGTACCTAATCCTGTGGCTGCTTGCAAGTGTGTATTAGGGAACAACAAGAAAACTACAGTCCACTTAAAATCATTTATAAAACCGCCTAAACATACCTCCCTATATGTTTCAGACGGTAGCCATTGTCTTAGTTTCACAAATAAAATAACAATATATAACTGGTGTGTTAAAATGTTGTCGAAATTATATTTATTTATTATATTCTTTATTGTACATACACCAAACGAAAACAAAGACAGTAGTTTACAGATACATTATGTAAGTACAATGGGCGGTCTTATCGCACAAGGCAATCTCTTCCAGACAACCTTTGGATGGACTAGAAGAATGGGAACCGGTCATTTATAGTAGGTTTAGGAAAAAATCAAGTGCTTCAATCTTTTCTTAGCGAAATTCCGTCCGCCTTTTTCTATTCGTCCGAGCGTCAGTGTTTGTCTTTCTAGTCGTGTTTTATAGCAAAACACGTACAAAGCACAACGTAGGTACATGATTTTGTTACTTACCGTATAAATAGCCCGCTAGTTAAAAAGTCTTGGAAAAATTTTAAGTACGATGGGTGGAGTCGGCTTAAGAACACCTCTCAGCCTCTGGTTTTTCTCTAAAGGCCACAGCAATTTTTATTTATTCTGTGAAACCAAGGGGAAAAAGTTTAAGGATTATAATGAGACTGAGAAAGCTATTTCGGTTTATTTTAAAGGCAAATAGAGAATATTTTTTATGGTTCCGAAAAAAGGAAAATAATTTGTTGATCTGAAGGACCGGTCAACGGTCTTAAGGATGTTTATTTAGAGAAGGAAAACAGTTTTTACCCTCAATATTAAGTTTATTTATTTATATGAACAATTTTGTTGTAGAAATGAGTGAATTATACATTAAAATAGCATTTAGTACAGTCTAGTACAGTATATAATGGATTTCACAAAATCAACTCTGATTTTAGTTTCGTCTTTTGGTACACAATAGTACATATGTACATTTATTGTGTATGCAAGCGTTTGATTTGTCGTGAACCACAGTCTCAGACGGAGTGGTCAATCCGTCCCTTGTTCGTGGAGATTGTCTTTGTGCGGAACCCCGAAGGTTTACACGGCCATGACTCACAAATGAATCACAAATATCCGAGCTTCGTATAAACCTGAGGCAAAGGTTGCAGGATATTATTCTATAAAAAATTATATGGGGGTGCGGGTCAACCTCATAAAAATATAGGCTGTTTAAAGTTTATTTGGGCACAGTACAATATTAACAGGGTTAACAACGCATACGCGATAAATGCGTAAACTGTTTATGGTTGAAACCTATCATGAATTTACCTTGTCAACCGAACATGTAGCATAAAGCATTATGTAGATTTAAAATGGATCCCAAACCTATATTGAAGTGAGGGCCTTCGGAAGTTATTTTATTATCCTAAACGACTTAGAAAAAGGCACATACTGTGGAAAGCGTCGGCAGCTGAAGGAATCGTTCAATTCACGTGCGCAGATGTAGGGTCGTAGGGTGGCAGGCGATCCGGTCCTTGGGCTAATCACAGCCACGACCCGCATTTAAATGTCTTTTTCTCTCTTGTAAATATACTTAATGTGGAAACTTCGTCGACTGCCCAATGTTCGTACTTTCGTAGTGTTGTATTCGTAGAAGAGGGTGAACCCTTTTCGAAGTACATGCTGACACGTGGGTCTCATATTTCACAATGTTTCCTTGTCCTTGTCATTGGGATTCGTTGGGAATTGATTGTATAGGCACGTGGTAGACTATAAATTGTCCATTTTGGCTCAACTCAGTCTATTAGGTAAGCAGGTCCACATCGCGTTGCCGTATCGCGTCATCGTAAATCAAGCAGGAGAATAATCAGATGTCGCCGTCGCTCGGGGCCATAATCCGTTTAAGCTACTCACCCCTATCGCCGTCTCACACAGACAATAGCTAGCTTTGGGTTATGTATTACTTCCTATAATCCGTAATAGAATTCATACGATGCAATAAATGTTAAAGTAACCGGCTTCCAATCGCAGCGCTGTGTTGCTTCACACGTTCTGAATACTAATTCCTGGTATTTATGTTCAATGAAATAGTGCGTGTTGTAACTGCTGAAATGTGAGATGGATTATATTAACGTTTAATGAGATAACGTGAGGTCGATATTTAGGTATGAGCTAGAATATTGTGTCTCCGGGCCACGTACCAATTTCAGCATATTGCAGTTGGTGGTGAGGAGACGTGGCGCGGTATTTACACGCGTGATGCGCATACTGATTAGCGAGGGACCACGTGGTGGCCTAAGATAAGGTCTTTCTCATCTCACTGTATTATATACATACATACATATTATCCTCGACATATATATACTGGGTTTAAGGGAAACGCTTCCGAAAACGAAGATAGGTGCTGGTGATTACTGATACGAAACCACAAAAAAAAAATGCGATTCTTTTTTTAGATTTTTTCATATATTTTTTTTTGCATTTTTCATATATAACCTATATATATATATAAGCTTTGGGCAGTTAAATAAAACTCATAAATAATGAAAAATGCAAAAAAAAAGAAAAAATCTATAAAAAGAATAGCAGTTTTTTCGTGGTTTCGTATCAGCAATCACCAGCACTATCACCTATCTTCGTTTTCGGAAGCGTTTCCCTGACACCCTGTATATATATTATTAGACTATATGACTATATTATTATGATTATATTATTAGACTGCCTCGTTGGTCTAGTGGTCGCAAGCGCGACTGCTGATCGTGAGGTCCTGGGTTCGATTCCCGGGTCGGGCAAAGTGTTATTGGGTTTTTTCTTTAGAAAATTCTCAGTAGCAGCCTGGAATCTGGATTTGTGCCCGGTTAATGGCAATAGGCTCGCCCCCTATTACATGGGACTATAACATAACTGGCGAAATGTGGGTGTACTTACTATACACCTCTGCCTACCCCTTCGGGGAAATACAGGCGTGATGTTATGTTATGTTATGTGTTATACATATTATCACGCCTGTTTCCCATTGGGGTAAGCAGAGACTATGGATTTCCACCTGCTACGATCCTGACACACCTCTTTCGCTTCATCCACGTTCATTAATCTCGTCATGCATGCTCGTCGGTTGAGAGTACACCTGACATTTATTGAGAACGATACAATCGATCAAAGGTTTTTTGTATTACAACCAATGATATTCAAAAGTACAGATATGTTTCTAGCGTGCGCAATTTGAAGACTCGAAAACGTCATAGTTAGGACGTTTTGCTATTAGTCTGCGTTGAGCAAGGCGCCGAGCGTGTCCGGTGACAAAAAATATCAAAAATTCCGTCGTGTGTGTGCAGAAAGTTTACCAAATATGACGCAAAAGTAACTTAAAGTAATTAACTTACTTACTTTTTACTAGTTTATTTTTAAGTGTGCTGCCGTTGCGTACGGAATATTTTGTTAGGGTATAACATATCTATACTTTTAAATATCATTGATTGCAACCAATTATGAATTTGGAAATTCGACTTTTACGATGATATTTTATTTCACTTATTTCTATACTATCCTATGCCCATGGCTTCGCTCGCGTATACACACGATAAGGGACATCCCCTTATCGTGTGTCCCTTGCGGGATAAAAAGTAGCGTATATCCTAACATTTCATAAACTTTTACATTATTAGTAGAATTCGGTTACATATCTGTTTCATAAATATGATTAAGGTAAAAAACGCTTTTTACTTCTCTAAATCACTTTGATACCAGACTAACGATTGATGGGAGGGAAAGCGAAACTTTGAACCATTGAATGTTTGAAAACATCGTTCGTATTTTTTATTTTTATATTTAATTTTTATGTTTTATATGATTGTACCTACTTCATATACAAGTATATGGTTTTATGTATTTTTTTATTTTATTTTTATGGGCCTAGATGCCTGTAATAAATGAATTATTATTATTATTATTTTATTTAGGTTTATCAGACAACACCCAGTTTTTGTAGCTCTATATTTTTAACCTTAGAGTAGAATCTAAATGCGTAAATAAAAAACAATAGTATGGTCGGCAGGTTTATGTGTTTTCATACATTTTTGTATTCAAAGCTCGGTGTAGTTTTGGTTAGGCTTCGTTTGTCCACATTTACAGTCAAAAACGTTCTGTAATAACTGTTATATAAGAAAATTGAAGCACGTACTTACGAACACTTATGATTAATGTTGCAATATTAGACTTGAGGCACTATGTACTTAGGTTAGCCTGTATTTATTTGTCTGGGACTTATTGCCAATAAGTTTTTATATATTTTTTTCTTCTGAAAATCAAAACTATTTTATATTTTACCTACTAAATGTACTGGTGCAATAGTAACCTTATAGATAGTCAAAAAAAATCTTAAATTATTTTATAACCAAGTGTTAAGAGGCTGACAACACCTAAAAATTCAGACCTCTGCGGTCACTGTCGTTTCGTACAGAACTGAAAGAGAGGCAACGAGCGGAGGGACATCGGTTGCGCCGCTCAACTTTAATGAAAATTAACTTTTTTTTTTTTTAATGAAAAACGAATAGCTTATTTGAAAAACCGAAACACCTATGTTTTACATTATTGTCTTTCTTAAATGTTTTCTTAATTTCATTTATAATACTTGGTAAATAATAGAGATTGTTTGCTTTAAAGCATGTTTTAAGAGGTTAGTTTACAATTATTTTCTATAGAGAAAACTTCAAGAAACGTGTTTTGGGCACAATAGAGTTTTAGAAAATACGATCAAGATAAAACATTTTTTTTCACTGCCACATACTGAATAGATACAGCTGAAAGTGTTTTTTTTTTAAGAAGCCTATTTGGGGTATTTGGCTGTTGTCACCGTCTTAACGAAATATGAAGCACAAACACCAGAAGACAAAAATACTTCTTTGTGTTTAGTTAGCGTAGCTTTTTTGCTACAAAAGGAACAAGTAAGCATCAATACGTTAATATGGGTTATTCAAATGATCAATAAATAACTTTACACAAGTAGCTACAAGTACCGTCAATCTAAATAACTACTCTAATTTTGTCAAACGGCGAGCTTACGGTCAAAAGTCATGATCAATTTTGTCACGCATAATGGGCTTTGTCGTTGTCGAAAATGTCGATACCTAATGCTGTAAACGGGTATTTCCATATTATCCTCCATTGCGGGTAGTCAAAATAGCAATTTTCAGCGTTCCTTTCAGGGTGCATTTGGCTTAAACGTGTTCAGTGTTGGGAATATAAGTATGTCGCATTAGGTTGGCTACTTTGCAGTTTTTAAGAAAAAATATACGGGTCTCTACGGTATTTTGGGAGAAGTCGGATTCTGTAAAGTGACCATTAGACCTTCAATTTGGCAATTTGGGAGAGGCCTATGTCGAGCAGTGGACTGCGATACGCTGAGTTGATGAGTACATAGGACTAAATACCATTATAAATGTTTTGTTTGCTCATTGTATTTATTTTAGTCCATTTTTATAAGCGAAGACTTGTTATTGGCTTTCCGTCGGCAATTGTTTTCGTTACATTATGTTTCTTAGCTGTAACACTTAAATGCCACAAATAAATACTTTCATCGTGAATTCTGGGCGTTATATCAGCACACCGCTTCCAGGAATATAAGTGTAGACACCTCAATAACATTTAGTCTCAACATAAAAGGTCTAGCGTTTCCCAATAAATCAATTAGCAGGAGTCTGTCCCGATAGATGCTGAAATATAGCGTAACTACGTAAATCTAATTAGGTACACAGTTTGAGCTGTGGTTAATTGATTGGTTGCAGCGTCAGCGGTATCAATCAACACCAGACACTTGATGTTGTGATTTTAATCTCATAATTATTCAATACAAGATAATCATCTTACGATGTTATTAGCATACCGATAGATAATCTCGTAGATGACAGCTGCAGGTGTTTCGAATGATGGGGTACATAACTGTCGTCATCATTATCAGCAACTATATCAGCCTATAGTAGTCGACTGCTACAATAGACTGGAAGCTCCAGGCTTGGTAGATCTAGTTTCTGAATTTTCCCCATATTCATATATATTTTTCCCCAAAATGATATGTTTTGTAACTTTTTCCCCGCATTTTTTTTCAAACAGGAAATAGTTATTACAAATTGAAAAATATAAAAATTGCTATAAGAATATTTTTCGACACACTTGCTCGTAAAGTGGCTCCGGTTTACGCTACCGCTTTACCGCTTTTAGTTCATAATGTAACTTATAACGCACGCGTGCTTTTCAGGGTGCCGTACCCGAAGGGTGCCAAACGGGACCCTATTACTCTCGCTACGCTGTCCGTCTGTCCGTCCGTCTGTCTGTCACAGGGCTGTAACTTTGTAACGGTAAAAGATAACCAGTTGAAATTTACACAGAATATGTGTTACTATGATGCCTATCACGACGAATACTAAAAATAAAAAAAGGCTAAAACCAAAGGGAGTCCATATAGTCCCATACAAGAAACCTCGACAAACATGATTTTTTTTCAACGTTTTCGTTCCTGCTCTATCTTCAAAATGGCAATACGTGGGACACTCAGAAAGTTTTGCGAAACTAAAAAAAATTGTTCTATACGTACATATATTTTTATCAAATCTTTTCAAAGTACTTTCCACCAGCCTCTATACAAAGATTCATGCGCCTAAACCAGTTTTCAAAACACTTTTTCCAGTCCGCCGCAGACACCTCGTTTACAGCCTGCTCGAACGCAGCCAGCGCATCTTCCGGCGACGAAAATTGTATCCCTTTGAGCTGATTTTTTATTTTTGGGAATAAAAAGAAGTCACACGGTGCTAGATCAGGGCTGTAAGGAGGGTGACCCAGGAGTTTGACTGGCGTGCTGTCCAGGAAGTCCCTCGTTTTGAGTGCGGTGTGCGCAGGTGCATTGTCGTGGTGGAGCAGTAGCCCGCGGAGCCCTGTGTTTGGTCGCTTGTTGCTTATAACAGAGAAAACTTCTGGCAAACATTTGGTAGTATACCATTCAGCATTAATGCTTCTTTGATCCGGTAAGGGAATTGATACCAAGTGGCCAGTCAAATTAAAAAAGCTAGCGATCAAAATCTTACCCCCGCTTCTAGATCGCTTCACTTTGGTAGGCGTTGGCTCATTTTGAAACACCCAAACAGTCGACTGGCGCTTGGTTTCTGGGTCGTATTGATAAATCCAGGACTCATCACCTGTAACGATGTCGTAAACACGCCGAGACGAGCCTGCTTCAAATTTGTTAAGCATATCACGGCACCATTCCACCCGGGCCTGCTTCTGAGCATCGGTGAGGTTGTGCGGCACCAAGCGTGATACTATCCTCCTCACGCGAAGATGGCTGTGTAGAATCTCGTGAACGCTTCCCGATCCAATCTTCAATATGTGTTGAATCTCCTGATATGTAATTCGCCTATTGTCTTGGATTAAATTTTTCACTGCTAGCACGTTTTCTTCGGTAACAGCCGTCAAAGGGCGACCGCTTCTTTCGTCATCCCCCAAAGTTGGTCGACCGCGCTTGAATTCGTTATACCAACGATACACGGTTGCCTTGGAAGGGCCTTCATCCATGAATGCCATTTGAAGTCTATCGTACGATTCATCCGGTTTCAGGCGACACTTGAAATCGTATAAAATCATAGCTCTAAAATGTTCCCGGCGCAGATCCATATTTCAGTGAGACACAATACTTTGAATTAACTCGCAAAAAATGTGGAGGGAAATTTTGAAATTGGAACTTACTTATTTTTACTTATAAATAATCATATTTTCGAAAAACATTATAACTGGCCAGTCTCCCATATATAAAAACTTTTTTTCGCAATACTTTCTGAGGGGCCTGGTATATACCAGCGTCAAACTTGGTCTGATTTTAGTGCGTACTATGTAGTTTAGCAACAAATACTAAAAACAGGACAAACATAGACATATGTGGTGGTACCTGCGTATGAAAGAGATGCAAAACTTCATATTAGGCGCTCGGTGCGTTGATGTCTTTTGATGAACTCTCGTAAATTAAATCAGTTTCTATGGGGTATCAGGTTGATGAGTGGTACGGAACCCTTACTGCGTGAGTCCGACTCACACTTGGCCGTTTGTTTTACAAAAAAGTATATATGTTTTCTATCATCACGAATCTTTGGACAGTATTAACCAACTTTCGTTACTGACTGTACCCGTTTGTTCCTGATATCTGAAGCACAGTTTAACAGTAAAACTGTGGTATAAAGCATACTTTATTTACTTTATTTTCCACAAAAAAAAAAAATCATTTGGTAGATACAGTGTAGAACATAAACCAGTTTAGGTTTTTCTGTACACCGCTTGGTCCGTCGACATTCATTATAACAAGATGTGGGTGGGTGAACACGACGCATCGCGCTCGCTCGCCCTATGCAAAAATTCCCAAATACCCTCAACTAATTTATATTACTTTTCAATAGCAAATTGCTTACAAAAATACTGCATATTTTTTTTTCTTAATATTATTTAATTATAAATCATTATTAGGTTTTAATTCCTCTAAAAGGTGTTTTTTAAGTTTAGATTTTATTCTCTTCGTCAATTTGCGGCACAGCACAGTTTGGTGGATTTTGTCCTCACTTATCGCTTAGCTTCCTCGCATAGCTTTGGAAAGCTTTGTGGAAAGCCACCCTAATAACTGTATTTGTTTGTTTCTCATCTTCATGATTAAGTCTAGATTAGTTAGTTTAGATATTACATTATTATGTTCAATAGGTACTGAAACAAAAACAAAGGACTAAAGTTTTAGTTAGGATAGAAATAATAAAAGTAGTGAGTAAAGACAAAAGAGTGTTTCATAAAATAGAGCCAATTAAGGTTAACATCATAATTAATTAACGAATCTACTTATTTTTTCTATACTAACTAAAAATTTTGTTTTAGTCTTGAGTGATGTCGTGTAAACAGAGTTAGCTCTCAGAACATTGTAAAAAGTGGGTAACTTACTTCAGTAAATCTTCTAGTTCATTGAATTTTAGTATCCTGAATTTTATAAAGACGTTTTAAAATGCGTCGAATCTGAATTGGTAAGTCATAAAGACTTACCAATTCAGATTCGACGCATTTTAAAACCTTTACCTTATTCGAAAAAGCTGCTATGTTACGATCTATATAAAATTTTATTTTTTAAACGAACAAACCAACCACCATCAACTTTTATTTTTTAACCCAGTCGGTCTCCTTGGGTCATGTTTTGCGGTGTTTTCATTCGACCTCTAGGTCCCTAGGTGACTGTTATTGTTTATTTATGCGACTGTTTTAATGAGACTTCCTGATTGTTTGTTTACTGTCTTATTTAGAATTAGGAATCAGAGTCTTAATTAAATAGGGCCGGAGTTTTTTGTACGAAAGTTTTTTCGGTGGAATCCGACGCTCGTTAGTTTGGGTAACATCACCGAGACATAAATTGCCTCGTGGAGTTTAGTTAGCGACAATAGTCGTTCCCGGACTGAGATGTTCGAGGCAGAGCGGGCGCTGGGGCGGAGCGATGTTGCTATAAGTCGTCTATTTCAACTATTTCCAATTACTTGGGCTTAGAGAAGCTGTGCGATGTCGCCAAGTGACAAAGCAATATTCCGCTTGGCGGGCGGCGGGAACTTCGTGGCCTACATTTAACGTAGCGCCCTCGGGAATTCGTAATGAGGACGCGCCCGAGTGCACTGCCTGCTGAGGATTACTGTCAGCCTCTATTAAATATTGCCCTTTACTAAACAATCTGTGCCGAGTGCTACGCTCTGATTGCATTTGAGTTGTAATTGGCTGAAAATATGCACTAAATTAAACGTTATGGAATTAAATGTTGTTGACGTCGTTCCTTCTGAGCCGCCTCTTTTTACAGTTTTTATTGCGTTATTTGAATAAAAGCAGTAACGCGTTCTGCATTTTATTAAAGAAGTTATAGTTTAACAATAGGTTTCTTAAACTACCTGAATCTTCAGTTCTATTTTAAGCCGCTATTATAAATTAGTAATTCAAACAATTGAATTGTATCATTGTATTTGTAATATTACATTTCTACAGAATTTTCCTTGTCGTTACTACAGCTATTCACGAGACGAATTCAGGCAATTTGAAAGATTTCCAGAGACGATGCCACAACGCGAGGCGAAAAGCGAAATTTTTGCTAAATCGTCAAGTCGACACGAGCGGGTTTATAGGCGCCATAAGTTCCAGGAATCACTCGCCTTGGCCGTCATAAAAATCGCTTCGCCCCCCATCTCGTTTGTGTATATTAAGCTCGCCTGCTCTTAACGTAACTCGTACTCGTGTGGTAACGTTCATTACTCGCCTGATTACATTCTAATGATTTTTTGATTGTGCAGAAATATTCGAGTCGAATTTGTAGGCTATAAAGGGAGATACAGAAAGCTATCGCCGGCCGGGCGTAAGTTTAATTAAAACATAGCATCGCTCGTCGGACGGAGCGTTCGGAGCGGACGGCGCTCCGCTCCAATACTGCCTACCGAGAGACGCTTCTAAGCAACTCTAATTAAAAACAGTATAATAATTAATTCGTAACATTTGCATTAACGATAAGACTGCCTTGTTAAATGTTATGTCGTCACCTTTCAGTGCCAACGTTGACAAAGAAAATAGATATCGAGCGCAACGGTATTATGTCGTAAAGTGGAATAAATAATATTTTGAACTACTGCCAAACGAACGAAATTTAATAGTTGTTTCGAATTTTGTGCAAATCCTTTAAAAGTTAAAAGGTTTAACTTTTTTACAGTTATCGGGCACTTGTTTCAAGGAAATTGTGCGAACTGATCGCATCGTTTTATACAGATAGGTGAGGATAAAACTTTACTAAGCAAAAGATCTACAAAAAGATGGTTGTGAAATATCGACGGAGTTGAAAATCAGAAGCGTCAAAGTTTGTAGTCCCCAGGCACCATTAGTTATTTTAATTGGTGATTAAAATTTTCTAAGCCTAGACAGACAGGTGATAAATTAGTAATTCAGAAAGTCATTCTTAGAATAGCAATCGTTTAATTTTCATTTTACTTAGCGACAAAAAAATGGATTGATTTTTTTTCCCGTAACTTTACTCAACCGAGTGATTGAATTCAAATAGATACGCTAAACTATCGCATACTGAACCTTTAGATCGTTCTTTGTTTGAGCTCTTACTATGTAACGATTTCACTTGGTTATTGTCAGAGTGGCTGGAAGAGAGCGTATCAGTATTGGGCGTGGCGCCATGAGTAATGGAACTTTGAGCTCGCATGAGGAGGGTCCACTTATGTCACGAGAAATGCTATGATTGATAATACTACCTTCAGTAAAAACACGGCTCTTTTGTAGCGTAACGATCCCATTCATATATTTTATAGATAAATATTTGTACAGTAACGAGCTCGGGTCCGATCTTTGCGTGACGTATGTGCTTGGGAAACAATAAATAAATAGTAAGTGCCGAATTATATCCAAATTATTGAGTGCAAAATTGTAATTCCCTGATTTGTGTGAGGTATTCGTTTTTAATGTGGGTGTATGTTGAATATGTGAAGCCAATAAGCAGGGCCGCGGTCTCACCGGGTAAATTAGCTAATGTTTAAAGTTTTCAAGGTTTAGTTAATTACTGAGGTTGTGAACGGGCCAGCAGTGCGCTCCGATGAGCGGGGGCGTAATGGCTTGTGAAGAAGGGTGTGTAAGATGCCGTACACGCAAGTTGCCAGCATTAAATACGACTTTTGAACTAATGCAGTGTTTCGTCAAGTCGAAACGTGAAACTTATTGTTGTACCATTTGGGGAAAACTTTTCCGTGTTGTGCTCGTCGCGAAAATAAACTCGGCGGAAGTACTTTTATTGTTTCAAAATTGAGTTTGTCAAAACGACCGCGCTGCAAATTCTCAGAGTTTATTGCGTTGATTTCAGCCATAATTTAAAGCTTAAACTTAGATTAAGTATAGTTTTAATTTAAAATGAAATTAAAACTCGACTTGTTGGAATTTAAATTATTCGTTTTAAATTAAAAAGATCTTTTATCTAGTCTTTTAGTTTTAGAGAGTAAGTTATTTAGACGTAGTTTCTTACATTAAGAGGGATTTTATAAATTTTTCTGTATTTCTTTTTCTTCTATCAATATTTTTTTGGAAATATCTGTAAAGACGATTGTCATCTTAGTCTACCTGCGACCACGAAATGCTGTAAAGCTTTCGAAATGTCAGGAAAACCAATTTAAATAATATACGCGATTTAATCCGGTTAAACTTTGTTTTATTACAATAATTAATTATTAAAAAGTTTGATCGTTTTCGAGATTTAGGTATTTTTTCCTGTCTTGCTTTGAAATTTTAGATGTTGTGGCTACAAATGTGCATATTTTATTTTTCCATAGCCATGCTTTTTTTGAACTGGAAGGCGCAGCGTGGGTAGGCCCCCCACAAGGTGGACAGACGACCTGGTGAAAGTCGCGGGAATCCGCTGGATGCGGAAGGCGCAGGACCGGTCGTTGTGGCGATGCTTGGGGGAGGCCTATGTCCAGCAGTGGACGTCTTTCGGCTGAAATGATGATGGTGTTGATGATGATGATGATGATGATGATGATGATGATGATGATGATGATGCTTTTTTTTCATTCCTGCATAACCCTGGTATTGATCACAACTCTAAACAAAACCAATAGAGCATAATCTAAAAGAAACTTCAAATATTTTAAAAGTATTTTTGCCTGTTCTGTCATATAGACCTATCTTCTGTTCCCGGTTTGACGTGTAGTAGGTATTTTGACATCTCGTGTACAAAATATTTAATATCCGTAGAATTACCACATGCTCAGTGCGTACTGCGAAAATATGAAACTCGTTTTGTTGAAAAGTGTTAGGTAAATAGCAGTAGACCTCCTACATTTTAGGATGTGATAAAAATATATTTTTAATAAAGTTTTACGACCAGTCCCAAGTAACATTTCCTTCTTTATTATTTTAAATTATTCATATTATCTGACGTATTCTGGCCGTTTTGGTAAATATACTTTTCTCTTAGGTATATTTGTAAATGAACGTCCCAACTTGTTCCCAAGTTGGTTTGTGGGATTTTCAGTAGTGAAATTAGGGGAATGTTTAAATTCTTAAACGTAAACGCGAAGCTGAAGTGGTTGAAGCTTCGTTAATTAATGAAGTAGCACCGCGTCGTCGACGGCGCTGGTGGCGTGAATACTAATAACGAGTATATTATTATACCAGCGCGACCAACTCAGATGTACCTACATCTTAATTGAACATTACCAACATCAAAGGTGGTAATAGAAATCTAATAAAGATTAATATTAAGACTCAGACCAAAAGAATAAGATAGACGGAGCGCGTAGAACTAACGAATCCAGAGAAAGGAATACAAAATGGCAAACATGTACTTACTATTTCGCTCACAGTGTTCGCAAGTCGCAATTTGGATTTAACGTCTAATACTCAAATGAAAAGAATAAGATTGACGCTCCAGACCGCAGCTCGCGAACACTGTGGGCGGAATAGTAGGTACTCCTTTGCCATTTGTATTCCTTTTTAGGGTTCCATACCCAAAGGGTGCCAAACGGGACCCTATTATTCTCGCTACGCCGTCCGTCTGTCTGTCTGTCACAGGGCTGCATCTTTGGAACGGTAAAAGGTAGCTGGTTGAAATTTTCTCAAAATATGTGTTGCTATGACCCCTATCACGAAAAATACTAAAAATAGAAAAAAAAGTCTAAAACCAAAGGGGGTGCCCATACAAGAAACCTTGAAAAACATGCATTTTTTCGTTACGTTACGTTTTTGTTCCTGCTCTATCTTCAAAACGGTAATACATACCAGCTTCAAACTTGGTCCGATTATAGTGCATACTATGAAGTTGAGCAAAAAATACTAAAAATAGGACCAACATAGACTTATGTGGTGGTATCTGCGTAAAAGAGATGCTAAAATTTATATTTCGCTCACGATGCGTTGATGTCTTTTGATGAACTCTCTTAATTTCTCATCAGGTCGATGGATGGTACGGAACCCTCACTGCCTGATTCCGACTCACACTTGGATGTTTTTATTCTGGCTTCATTCGCTAGTTCTACGTGCTCCGTCTATCTTATTCTTTTGGTCTAAGTATTAAGAAGCAACTTTATTTCGCCACCACAAAGAAACATTCCATTTTTAAAGACCAAATCGTAATGTAATGGCACTAGATTTATATGCATCCCCGAGTCCGTATTTTTATTTTAATTAAAAAAGCGGCACACTACGCAAGCGGCGGCTGCAGTGTAAAGGACACCTCGTTGATTCATTATTAAAACCTGTGAATGAAATAAGAGCTGCCTGCTCCTGAATCTGTGTGGCTATTCAAAGAATCTTCAAAACCAATTAAAATTAGATTTTAAAAGGAATGTTTGTGCCAGCAAAATTATTCATTAATTCATCCGGAACATATAATTTTACACCTTGTAATCTCTCGAAGATTTCAGTAATTTTCGGTTTTCGGCCGTTTTCGGCCAAAATAATCATTTTCGGCAATTATTTTTTTCGCCCGAAAATCCTTTTTTTCGGCCTGTCCCGAAAACGATCTACGCGGTCGTAAAGTCTACTATTTAGTTCAGAGGGTCAATTTTATGCAGACTGGTGCACTAATGTTTAAGAAGAAAATTGTCAGTCCTTGCTTAAAAGTCGTTTGTTTCAAGTTTTAACATAATTGTGCGGCTATTTGATCATTTAAGTAATAATAAATATTGATCATTTAATGAATAAAAGATTGATATTTCATAATATTTTATTGTCGTTGCTTATACTTTTATCAAAAAAAAAATATCGACATAAAAGAAGTAGCAACGTGTTTTTATTCTTTTGGAATTTTTCGGCCGAATTTCTGTTTCGTTTTTGGCCGAAAATGAAAATCCATTTTCAATCGGTCTCTAGTTAATATTGTTGAAATTCGCAGTTTACTCGCGGCCGCAGCAGGTGTTAAAATATAGAATACAATACAACTGACTGCGGTGTCTTCAATTTACCCACTTCCCCCACTAGAATTTTCAGCTCACGTGCAATTGTAATGTACTACGAAACGGATACAGCGTAAGTTAAAACAGGTCCCAAACAGATTCCGCCTTGTATGCTGTAATAACGGACGAAACTAAACATAAACCCATAACAGAATGGAATATTTTTGATATGGTAAAAATATTTTGTTTAGGCGCTCTGTCTCGCATAGTAAACACTTTTGTAAAAAGGATTTTTGGCTATCCAACTGGGTCTTAAATAACGATGGGAAATTATTATTGTAATGCCACATATAATGGCCCTTGGAATAAAAGAAAAACATTATTGTTTATTGTGGTACAAAACATTGGCTGAGGGGAAAGAGTTATTGTACTCTACATAGGCTATGATTTAACACTGCTGTAATGGGATACTGTGTTGTAATTTTAAATACAGCATTAATAAATCTTGTAACACTGCGACGGCTTGTGGATCTGCAAATGAAAAACCATAAGACATACATAATATTGCATATGGAGTCGTATATTATTTGCATTTCATAGAAAAGCAAACAAAGCAAACACAGCGTACTATTAAATATATTTTTAGAGTAAATGTATACATTTTAATTTATTTTGAAAGTAGAATATTTAGAGTATTTGTTAACTATTCTCTTTATTTTGTACATTGTTCATAGAACACCGCGTATTAGAAATTAAAACACAAGGTATATACCGCTAGCTATTTTAAGTAGACTAGACAACTAGGTACGTAATAAATTTGCTATCTATAAAATATATATCTCCACGAATATAAAAAAGCTCGCCATTTTATTAGATTTTTTAGTGTTCACTTGAGTGAACAATGAAATCCGAATGCTATCGACGGCCGCTCTGTCTGTTTGTGACAATGTTTGACCGATATGAAGCAAAAAATTTATAAAGAACTCTCTAAACATTTTACTGATAAATGATTTTTCGCTGTAACACTAACAAAGCGCCTAAAAACGGGTCTTAAAAAAATAGAAATATATTAATTTTATTATTTTAACGCATTTTACCTAACCTATTTTTTCTTTTTTAAATTTATGTCTTCTATACTTTTCTAGTATTTGTTCTCGTTTTTTTGTTATACTGAGTTAAATTTGCCTAGTGCACCGGGACAGCTGCGACTCGCTCTTGACAACCTTTTTAAAACACTTGGTCGAAATGTCCCCGTAAGCAGGTGTACCAATAAACGCTGTCTTCGCAAGCCAGCTCACGTTCCCGGCAAGTCGTAACACCAGGGCACTTCGCTTATATGAAATACCGTCTTTATGGTTACTTATTGCTACGTATATGATCGCCATACTGAACATTTATATATTTTTTTCTACGTTTTTCTGTTGCCAAGACGGGTTTTATCGTGTTGTAACCATAAAATATATTGTAACTACGCATGTTATGCCGTATGTAGTAAATACGTAATAGCATTGGTTACACGGTCATCTTGTTATATTCGGTATTTTTAAGTAGTTGTGATTTCAATTTCTGCTTACCTCGGCTCCACACGTTGGCCCGAACGTTGGCATCAACGCTATTCGCCAACGTGTGGATCGGGAAAATGGCGTTGGCCCGAACGTTGCGGCGAACAGTTGGCAGTTAACCGTCGCGTGTCAGTTTTATCAAAGAAATTATGCGCCAACGTTGGCGATGCGTCCAGACGTTGGCGGTTTGCTGTCTTGCCGCAGCATTCGTGCAGTAAGTTGCATCGAATAAGCTTGTTCCTACGGTCACCGCGTCTTTAATATGTCATCCGCGTGGATGGACGCAGTAGTTATAGAATTTCTAGAAAAATATCTGTATGTTTATTAACAAATAATAATGATATTCTCTTGTTTGTCAAAACGTTTGTCAAAGACGACGTCTATTATTTAACTATTGTGTTATTTTAATTAACAGTTCAGCTCTTAAGCACTCAATAATCTTAAAGTGCCCAGTGCAACATCTATTTCAGACGTCTTTACATTGGCTCTGACGGGACTAAACTAATATTATCTCCACGTGTCGACGCTAGGCATAATTACGGGCCAACGCTCGTCCCAACGTTGAGGCCAACGTGCGGAGCCAGCCTTATAATATAAAGAGGCTTTTTAGTAATTCGGTCAAGTTCTTTGATGTGTACTTGAAGGTCGATTTTGGACTGGAACTTCTCCCCTCACGTACACACTTCTTGTCTCCTGTAGATAATATAGGGAATAGAAAGTAAGAGGCAGTAATGAAAGAGGGTAGGTCGCTGTAATGTGGTTGTTAGGATCGGGTAATTCGGGACACGTTAGACTAATTGAAGTCTTTAAAACGTGCTCTCTGTTTAGAAAATGAGTGGTTTCCGAATACGTGATTAGTATTGAGTAGTCTGTCTGAGACTCCGAGCTTGGGTACATACGTCGACCGTGACTCCACAGAGCAACTGATATAATTCTAAGCTCCACGTTGAGTCTGAGCGCTTAACCATGTAAAATAAGAGCGGTTTGTGTATGAATTGCGCAACTAAATTGCTGAATTTGTTGCTTTGCCTTTACAATTCTCCATGTGAGTGAACTTAAGTCGCGCGTATACGTTTCATTCTTAATTCTGTTTAATCCAATCCAGGAGCTATTTATGTCTATACAACTGATGCAGTTACATTTATTTACTGTAGTACATATAGGTATTCTGATTTATGCATCTATAGTAAAACGTCAATATTTGTTTCCGACTTTCTGTGAAAGCACAAAATCCTACTTATACAATATTATAAACTAGCCTTATATGCCCGCGGCTTCGCCCGTGTTTATGTCGTTTATCGCGCATCCCTCGGGAACTGTTCATCTTCCCGGAATAAAAAGTAGCTTATATGTTAATCTGGGTTATGTTCTATCTTATTGCCGAATTTCATCCAAATCCGTTCAGCCCTTACAGCGTTATTGTAATAAACATCCAAACATCTTCACAAACTTTCACATTTATAATATTAGTAGGATAGGATGTGACAGTTTGTGAAAATGTTTCGATGTTTATTACTCAATCATGCTGAAACGGCTAAACGAATTTGGACGAAAATTGCACACAGATAGATCATAACCTTGTTAAAATATAAGCAATTTTTACCCCGGGAATATAAACAGTTCCTGAGGGATGCGCGATAAGTCTTTCTGTGATAAGCTGAATTATAGGCGGGTGAAGCCGCGGGCAGTCTAGTACTTTATTATTTTTATAGATAGCTTGTTTTAGTACTACTATGTCCTGTAGTTTTGCAATCTCTTTATAGATAATCTTATGGGAGATGTTTCTCATATTAGGATTTGCCTAGAAATTCGTTCAAAGTATTCTTTTTCTTCTAGTGCCTCTCCACCTATTTTTTTACACACACTCGTTATTGGCTATCAGGTAAAGTATCTATAAAGTATAATCCAATAAAACATGTGTGCTCTTAAAATAACACAAGTAATGAGTGTTTCCTGCTTCTACGGTTGTTTAGGAAGAAATACTACTGCATAAAAGTTTTCATCTTAGCCGTGTAGAGTGTATACACGTTTTGCCGTGAAAGAACCCGGTAACATGTTTTGTTCTCTCTATTCTTACGTGTACATGTCTGAAACTATTGTCTGAGTTTAGTCTTGCGCGAGAAAATATCGTGAACAACTTACAAGAATAGTTATTAGAACATATGAAAATAGTTGTTGTCATCCCTGATGCCAGGTCATAGGTGATTTATACGTAGGCGTCCAGATGATAAATAGGTACACAATGTAAGTGGTAATTTATAGATATATGATAAATAAAAACGAGAGTCTCTGGGGCACAAGCCCGAAGGTGAACGAATCAATCATTATAAATTATGCCGTGTGCTGGCGTCGAAGCTTTCATATACGAGGACGACGAATTCACCATTTCGACATAAAATTAAAAATACCTCCTAGAAAAAATATCTTTTATAACTAGTAAAAAAATCAATCACTTTTTGTGAAGCTTGACATGAATGTTAGCGATCCATGAAATACAGAATACACAACGTAGTTTTATACTTTTTATAGCTCAGATTTAATGACAGTGTTAAATCTATCTATACATGACAGATGTCCTGACTGACTGATTCATCAACACAGAGCCAAACAAAACAAAACTACTCAAGTTAGAAACATGAAATCTGGACAGTAGGTTCCTTTTGTAATGTAAGCACCCAGTAAGAATGGATTTTTGGAAATGTCATCCCTAAGGGGGTGAATAAGACTTTGTATGGATAGTCTTTTCTCATGGATCGATTCACTTAAAACTTGGGAAAAATAAACTTTAAAGTAAATAATTAAACACTTATCTTTTCTCTTTCCAATATTACTCCTTAAGGTGCTGCATTGAATTTGCAACCGTCCCTTTCTAACATACGGCAAATTGCGCGTGTGAGAACAGAGCGGAATCGCGCTGTTTCGATGTTTTTTTACATTTTTACAAATATCTCAGCGAATAAACATTTAAATAAAAATCTGTTGTTGATATATCTTATTCACAAAAAACAATAGTAAAAATTATTGTAATTTCTAAATGCAATGCGAAATAGTGCAAAAACAGACCTTACTTTGGAAAATAAACCTATCCAGCTAATTTCATTCAATCGTGTTTTCCCTACACCAAAATCTAGTAAATATAATGAAAAATCTTAAATATGAAAATTAGATTAACGTCGTATCCACAAATGAAAATATTTTCATTCTAAAATCCCTATTTTTCCCAATGCCGCCCCTTAAAAGAGGATGCAATAGGGTTATAATTTTTTTATGGGGGAATATTATTGCGTGGCTGGATTGAGTCAAAACTCGGTATAAAAATAATCTTTACAGCAATTAATGAATAACATATTTAAAAAAATCGAAAAATAAACTCAACGGTCGTGAAAATGGGGTATTAAAGTTTCTATGAAAATCTTCCTAGGGTCACACTTGACACAAATACTCTTCTTTAATAATAATTAAGAAATATGTATTTATCTTTTCTCATAACTATGTCGGGAAAGATTATACAGGGCATATTAAAACTTCTTAAGCACTGCTAGTTTTATTTTGTTTTTTTTTTTTTTTTGCTAAGCGGTTACAGACAGATTTTCGTTTTGCTCTATTGGTGTCTAGAGAAGAATGAAATAAAGTTGTTGTGGCAAGCAACACAAAGAAATAGTTAGTAGAGAGGTCCCTCGTGGCAAGTGCCGCGGACAGGTGCAGGCCGCGGCTAATGTGCGCGTGACTACCCAACAATGACTTGGGGGAAATGATATAACTTTATTTCATCCTGTTTTTCTGAACAAACTTGTATACTTTTTATAAAAATGTTGCAACTTTTGTTCTGAAAAAGAAAAACATTGTTGTAAATAATGCTTATCTTTTTACGTACGTTTTATAGGATGCATCCGTAGGTAATTCAATAAACGATTTTCAAAGAAAAATGGCTGACTATATGTTGCAGTTTATACATTGTTGCAGTCTTTAATCTCGTTACTTTGTTGATGCACCTCGAAGGAAGCTCACAGCGAGATCAAGAGAGGTTTGCTGCTATCACTGAGTGCTGTTTCCGCTGAAAATGAAAATGGGAACGAAACACGTAGATATTGTTTATAGAAGACTCGTAGCTTATCCGGTGCCAAGCTTTCACTATGATGACTTGAATGCACTTACGAATTGCTAACTACATCATATTTACTGTGTATCTAATCCAGCAGTGTATATACTACGGGCAAAGTCCGTAGGGTGTGCAGAGCCAGCACTACCCGGCCATTGTCGATACTGCACAGGCCCTCTGGATAAAGTTCACAAATATGAATTATTTGCGGGCTCTGCCCGATTTATAATGAGCATTCTCAATACTGCCCGAGTAACGGTGGGCACTGTTGAATGATGTTTTTTATTTGCGTACTTTGCTCAATTTCTATTGGGCATTGTTGACATTACTAATTCTACGTGTGAAAAGTGTAAGACAGTAATATACGAGAGTCTGGTTATACTGAAGAGCTATGATGTGTTTTATGTTGTTTAGGTGGTAAAAACAACTCTTGGTAACTTGCTTAACAGGAACCATATAAGGATCCTGATTAGAACCCTTACAGGGCACTGTAAACTGAACAAACATCTACACAGGATGGGCCTCACAGATATCACAGTTTGCAGATTTTGTCGCGAAAAGGACGAAACGCCCATTCATATCCTATGCGAATGTGATGCAGTGCACCACATTAGAAGTCAGCATCTAGGAGGCCACACAATCTCAGCTGATGAGATCAGATCCTCAAACCCCAAGGCTATAGTCGACTTTATGGTTGGCCTGCGGCTTGGAGAGGTGCTGTAGTATACTATTAGAGGCGTTACAATAGATCTTTTAGGTCGCAGTGACATAAGGGACTTGCATAGACCTTACCTCTTTTTCCAAAATAATAATAATAACTCTTGGTAATAGGCAGGAATATGATACTCGTCTGTGTTAATAACATAGCGCTATTTTCATGTGTAATTTTCATTTTTTAATAATTGACAGGTGAATGCTCTACAATCTACATATTAATATATTAAAATGAACAACATAATTTATGTATACTTAAATTTATACATACAAAAAAAAACATAAATACATTATACACGCTGAGTTTTGGTCATTATGGAAACTAAATTTTTAGACTCTAGCTAGGTATATAAATAATGGAATCGATTAATTAGAAGTATCAATTTAAATAAGTACTACTTTTTCCAAAATCAGCGTTATTACCATTTAACTCTAAGAAGCTTCACTTTTTTCCGTTAAATGGCAATAATTGAAATAAAATATTAAACAATCTAAATTGAAAGAAAGATTTTTTTTTATTTAACACAGGAAAATTGTTACAATTAAATTCGGAAAAGTTAAATTTCATGATATTAATTACCAAATAAATGTTGCTAAATAGTTATATTTGCGGGCTTTGCCCAATGGGCGTCTGCAATGTCGACAATGCCACGGCAGTGCTGACTTTGCATACCCTGCAGACTTTGCCTGTAACATATACATACATATTTTATGCACTTCAAAGATCGTATTGTACATTGAGTTGGTAGCTAAAGCGGAATTTCCATTAGGCATGTAGCGTGTATACGCAAGTTGTAGGTTACAAGTATTTTGTGCAATGAAAACATAGCTTGCATGCAAGTTGCCATTTTATTACATTGAATTACGACCTTCATGCAGGTACACCTACTTGCAAAGTGGAAATGCGCAATTAAGCTACTGTTGTTTTCACTTTATTTTCTATTGTTCAAAAATAAAAATAGCGTAGGCCACATACAAGACTTACACTAAGGCCTTGCATTACATAACTTGGTACATTTCTTAAATACATTTCTCGTGAATATAACAAAGAGGAACTCGTATTACTGAACATTTCAGGAAAGGCAGCGTGACTGACGGCGCTTGACGTAAGTGTTGTTCACTGAGATTGCTACAAATCGCTTCCGGTTATATTGACATTGTTCTTGTGTCAATGTTTTTCGTTCACATACTAAAATACATTCATGTGTCTAAAAAGCAATGTTAGAAGCGTTTTGTGTGTCGTTTAGTGATGTGGCAATGTTTATATTTGCTTTTGATGTGATGTCAGATATGACATTCTTATGAGCTATTGTTAAGGTGCAGCGTTTCGGCCATACATATTATAATTATTATAGTAAATAATGTGTTTTTATTTTGCGAAATTTATTAAAATACCGTAGAATTCATATATAACGACTTCGCTTATAACGAGTAACCGGTTTTGCGACGATAATGTTTACTCAAGTTAGGTTTCATAGTTAGGTACTGAGAAAATGTAACCGTTTAGTGCGACTTCGGTTTAAGCGACCAAGTGCTTATAGCGACCATTATTTATGATAATAAGTCCGGTTTAGTGGTGTGAACCGGTTCTCAAAAAACCGGATAATCACCGGTTAGAGTGAGTATCGGAGACTAATCGGTGATTGCACTAAACTACCGGTTATTTCATTTGTTGCAGAAAATATGTTTTTTTTTTTTTAATTTTTTTTTTTTTAGCGTGGTTTTTCTTCTCATATATGTAGATTTAGAGTATTTTGAATAACCGGAGAATATCCGGATAATCTCCGGTGATTCAATAAAATCTCCGCATAATCTCCGGAGGCTGAAAATGCCTCCGGTTCACACCACTAGTCCGGTTAAAACGACATGCAATGTTTTGTTTACACAACCTACGCACCAATACCTCGGCGTCCCAACTTCACCCCGCCCCGCGCGCTTCACCTCTCCTTATTGGCGCGCGTAAATCACAGCTAGTTTTTGTCACCTGTTATGACAAGTTCTTAAAGCTCGACAAAATGGGTTCTGTGAAGCGAAAGTGTTTTAAATTTGAAGAAAAAAGTGTAATATTACACCGATTAGAATCTTTAGTTCAATTAGAAACTATTAACTCTGTAAATTATAGTTCGCTGTAGTTGTAGATACAAAATATGTGAAAAACTGCCACTTTTGGCACTTTTTGTATCTACTACAACTATGAGTTGATAGTTTCTAAAATGTTTTATTTACCTAAATAGGAAAATCAAACTTTCGCATTTATAATTTATTTATTTATTTGCACTTTATTTCAGTCACAGAGAACTATAGTTAAAAATAAGACATTACAATACTAAAATAATAATAAAAACTAATACAATTAAATTAATAGGATTAAAAATGATATAAAAAATGTCAGCCATTATATTAATAAAAACAAAAAAAACATTAATGGGTGACCTGTATCCAACGTCTGTACATAATACATACGTAAGTTATGTACAGTACTTAAGAAATAATCCTGCCGGTTTGTACGTCATCCGGTTAGAACGACATAGTATCGCCGGTCCCTTGAAGGTCGTTATATCCGGATTCTACTGTACTTGATTTGTTGCCGGGGCAGACTAATTTACAAAAAAGTCTTGTTCCATTAAAGTCTGTTCGTTGCAAGTTTTTAGCAAAATTATATTTTATCAGTTCTTATTTTTTTTGTAGCTTTGGTCGTCAAACCAATAACAGAGTGAATATCGGAAATGGTGCGTAACTCTTGATAAGTTGCCAGGCCATCTTCTTTGAACGAATTCGTATCCATTTCCTTCGTGGACTTTCCAAATATTGCGTGATATTCAGTGGATGGAACTGGCTTTTTTCTGTTTCAGTTTCAGCATAACATGGAAATCAAAACAATTGTGTTTCATCCTATCTTTTCATTCATCTTTTGTTTTTTTTTGTGGACTGTTCCAGTTTTGTTTGTATCCAGTTGTGTCGTTGTTTTTTTGTGGCTTCAGTTTGGGTTCTTTTTCGTAGCAGTTGGGTTCTTTTTCGTAGCAGTTGGGCTTTAAATTCTCTTTCTCGTTTACATGTAGGAGTGACTATAGCCTATTACCGCGGTTTCACCCGCGTATAATTCACTTTATTACAGAAAGACGTTATCATGCATCCCTCCGGAACTATTTATCTTTCCAGGATAAAAAGTAACCTATATGTTAATCCGACTTATGGTCTCACTGTATGCTAAATTTAATCTAAATCCGTCAAGCCATTTCAGCGTGATTCAAGGGCAAACATCCATACTTCCAAATTTTTATTATTAGTAGGATTGGCACGCCAGTTCTTACCAAAACTCTAGGCTCAGGTGGCTTGCTTACACGCTATTACGCAGGGATTTTTCCTTAAACTCGTACCTACAACAATTTTATTCATGGTCATGAATAATTATTTAGCTATAGATGTACGTAGATGCCTTTCCCGGCGGAATAAAACGCATATAGGAGCTTTTTATTGCATCGCTGAACTTAAGCTACACTGATCCTCCAGAAACGATTATTTGAACAGATAAAAAAATCGATTGTGGGATTGCATTTATATACCTACTTAGAGTCCATTGCAATTGTGTCGGAATACGACGGTTATTTTCTTAGGCAATTCCGATTATCTTGGCGTAGCGAATCATTAGGGGCCATCCGGGGCATAGCGCGACATTGCGGATTATTATGCTTCCGTCTAGTACGAGTAGCTAGTTTTTAGCTCCATCTTTCTCTAGATTATCTGCTTTATTAGGTCCATTTTGTTCCTTAGCTATGTTTCATTCTTTCCGAAACGTTAACAATAATATAAGTGTTTCGAGGCTCCGTGTTATGACTGTCCCGCGGAGATATTGTTTGGCATTGAACTCAGATCTATTCCTGATGGAATGGAGGATTTTCGTAGTTGCTTCCGTTTTCCTTTTTATTTCTTGTCTCTGTTTTGGTTATATGGGGACGTCTCTATTGGAGTGTTATTTCGTATTTTTTTCAAGGAAAATTAATATTTTCTTCGCTACCTAACTTGTTACTCGAACTGTTGAGCGACAAGCTGCCATTATTTTATTCTGATATTGAACAATTAAACATCCTTTATTAGGATAATTCGTTATTTAAATGCAACATGTATTTCATTTTGTAATTAACGATTTCCCAATAATAAAGTTAAAGTTTTCCTAGAATATATGACGCTTATTTACAGCCGAACAAATTACGAGTGACTGAATAAAGGCTATTGAAATACGTAATGGTTCCAAATAGGTATATGGAATGTTTTAAACTAGTAACAATGGAAAATTATCCCGTGCATAATATAATAATAGCAGTTATTTCGAGGTGTTTGGTAACCATGATTTCGAACGAAGGCTTTCACCGCATATAATTTATTATCATGTTTTGCTCGTCTAGTAGCTCTATAAATAAAGAGTGAGCACTTAAAAGCTACGTAGAGTGCTTGAATAATACTATTAGTGAAGGAATATTAAATCAAGCCTTTACTTCGAAAGCCTGTAATAATTATGTTATTCGCTAAATTTTGAAATTCGACGTTTAGTATTTTTATTTTGAAAATTAATTTTAATAATTCTTGTTTATAGAATCTTCGAGACGAATTTATCGAACAAAGAATTATTTTTCGAAGTTCTAAACATAATTATCTCCTTCCAAGAATTTCTATCAAAATCTACTATTTTTGTTTGGGATAACATCTTGACTGCTTTATCATTCATAACTTGTATGACAGCTTATTACACCTCCATCTGTTTATTATCCTCTGCCGAAAGAAAACTTTCAAATTATCTTATATACTTACTTGATTATTTATTCTGGACCAAACACATTTTATTTCCTTTTAGAAAAATCATTAGACATTTATTAAATTATGAATATTGCCTTTTTGATATATCGTTCTTTTGTTCATCATAATACTTCTAAATTAATAAACACTGGTCAACGCTGGCCAATTTCCCAAGTTATTCGTAAACTAATATATTGAGATATATTCCTTATTGTGTTATAACAAGTATATAGTCTCCAAGTTCCCGAATAATGTTGCACATGCTACGTATATACACCCATATAACTATTGTATAAATAGGAAGGTTTATGTTAGGGTTTATAGCAGTTCTCGAGAGGCTTGAAGATTCAACAGCCAAATCCTTTCGTTGTTTGAAATTTTTTGTATAATATCAACATATAGTATACCCTCAGAGGCTCGTATCTCTAAAACCCTCTTAAGCTGGCGGAGCACTTCGTGTGGTTTCTTTGAAACTTATTTACATTGAATAATACTTATTAGTATATAAACAAAATCACAAGTGCTACAAGTGCTTTGAAGAAGAGAGTTATGCAAGTGCAAATTCTGAACTGTGTAAAGCGGAGACAGAAAGGTGACCCAAGTCAATGAGGCTTTTAAAAGGGATACTGGCCGTCTACATATCTTAGCCGGGACTTGAAGTAGTTTTTGTTTTCTTATATACGAGTATTTCTACATTACGTCTGTGACCTACTTTAGCCTTTTTTGTAGATGTCCACAGGATATAAAAAAAAACTCGTGTGAACATTTTCATGTCTTGCCTGCGCGGCTGTGGTTTTGCCTGTGTTAAAAGTTTTCCGAGATGTGAAGTATCTTGTGAAACTTCAATCTTAACCCCTTTAATATAAGATACATACTTACTTTGCTATAAATTTGAAACAAATCCGTTCAGCCGTTAGGGCGAAACATCCCAACATTCCCATTTACAAGTAAAGTTGTACTAATCTCCTCTCAATCGGCTTTCATTATTTCTCGTCTGTTAATAATTTCCCTTTTGGTAATAAAAATGTTTTAGGATAAAAATGTTCAATATGTTTTCTTTATTTTGCAGGTAAGCTTGGATTTAGACGTGCTTCAGCTGCAGTGAGTACTTATTTTTAGTAAATTTTAATAGAAATGTGGAATAAATACGGAGAGAAAGAGAGATTTGAAAAGGTGTTTTCAGCTCAGTGGTGTTTCGGAAGTAATTTTTTTACTTCGGTTTTATATAGCAACGTAAATTTTATTTCAGACATATTACTTTTCATGAAAGAAGAGTTTCGCCTTTTTGTCATATAGGTATTTACAAAGAGTAAGAATATGGATATAGCTCAGGACTATTTTAATCTTCGCAACAAATCACTAAAATAGTGTTATGGGGATGTCATCATCGCCGACAAAAAATTGTTCTGACATCCGACATGGTAACTCACTTAGGACGTCAGCTCTTTATTACATTTCGCACTAAATATTATCCCAGAGGCTGATCCTGTTTGTCTTACACGACGAAGTAACTAACGCAATTAAACATAGTAGCTGGCGACCTATAAAATGAATAATTCTGCCTTTGATATGACATCTCAGGTCGTATATTTAGTATCGCCGTGAGATTGCGACGATCGATCGCTTGTTGCCCGGTGTCGCCGTCCTCGAAAACCGAATTCGCCTAGTAAGCAGTAAAAATAAATGACGGCAAACAGGGTAGGGTAGTACGTATGTACGACGTTACGTTAACAGGTCGATTATACGAGGCCATCGAGCGCGTACGTACTTGAGCGATCCCGGACCACTCCGGTGGCGTGCCTAATGACGGGTCACGCATTTAAATAGGCGGTCTGTTCCGAACCAACCAATCGGTTATTCCAATACAATATTGTATTCATACGAAATACATTCCTTCCTTTTCGACGATTCATGTTCGCGTGTGCAGTACAGTCACGATCCTTCCCGGTGATACATTTTATCGACAAAGTCCCTTGAACGAATCCTGCTACATTACACGTACCTGCTGCCGTCGAGCACTGAGCGCATGCGATTTTAGCCGAAGTGCTGGTTCACCGGAAAGTTTGCTGATAGTACCTAGGATGAGTCTTTTCGATGGGGCCGTCAAGTTCTGGAGTGGCGACCTGCGTAGGTACTGGAAAGCATAGCGTGGGTAGGCCCCCAACAAGGTGGACCGACAACCTAGTGAAGGTCGCGGGAGTCCGCTGGATGCAGGAAGCGCAGGATCTGTCGTTGTGGCGATGCTTGGGGGAGGCCTATGTGTAGCAGTGGACGTCTTTCGGTTGAAATGATGATGATGATGATGATTCTTTCGGTTGAAATGATGATGATGATGAGTCTTTTCAAATTAAATCTAATCAAATCATTTATTGCCACACAAACTTTTTTTTGTCAGTTGTCATTTCGAAGGTCGTCGTTACTATAATCTAAGTAATTAAAACACGATTGTTGATAAACATGAAGTAGCTTACTCTTCTGCTGCGTTTAGTTTTTGAATATTTCATATTCGTCATACAGTCAGTGATTTTATTCTATGAAAACATCTCAGAGCGCATTGTGGTGGAAAATAGTATATATAGTGCAGACAGCTTATTTGTACTAACGCGTTACATTATGCAAAGTATGTAGGTGCAGATTTATTCTGTACATGAATAACACCATTTCTGGCTGTAATGTAGCTACCTATACATTGTTACATAGTATTTTATGTCGGTACGCCTTACCTATTCCTGTTTCCGATTGTACCCGCCTAGGTGATGTGAATAAGTAAGTGTGTAGCTTACCTTTGCGGCCATAAACTCAGCACTTTGATACATAGTGTTTTATTGTACCCCCCAACGGCATGTTATGAGAAACCATTTGTTAATGTCGAACATAGATGTTTAATACGTTTTGCAAATAGCCTAGGCTGCTTGCCAAAATGTTAACAGAATAGAAAAGTTATCCAAACAATGCAGACGCACAACTTCCTAACTACTTACTCTAAATAAGTGCATATGCTTCTATTCCACTTTGTGTAGCTCGAACATGGTTTATATTTCATTAGATAAAGATATTTATTCGCAAGGATATGGTACAGAACATGTTAAAAATACATTTTATACATTAGCTGTCCGACAAATCCACCTTTAGTAGGCATGCGAATTTTTGTGCACATATTTTTAGTGCTTTTTTAGCTTAAACTAGACGCCAATTAGCCGGATACCCCCGGTCACACAGCGTATGCAGTAGCACTGCATATCTTACCCCCAGCCACCACTCGGGACGTCACTCCGTCAGTGAGCGGCACCAATCATATCACCGAACATTTGAGCCGACCAATCATAACGCGCCGTCCGCCCCCCGATCCCCGCCAACATTTTACGACTGTGTTCTCATGCAAAACTTTGTTTAAGCGGCGTCTTGAGGCTTACTGATCTGTGGCTTAAACATATGGAAAAAAATACTCTAGCTCTATACATTACAAAAGCTTAAATAATTAAGAAAATTATTATTTAAAAAATAATATATGAAGATTTTATTAGTATATAAGTATATAATTCATATGTTACATTTTGGAATCCATAAATACATTCACTGTATAAAATCATTTTCCAAGCAACCATGTTAAATCATTGAATTATTTAAAAACTTCTTTATCTGGAACAACCTCCTTTGTAGATTAACTTTCTCATTTAAAAAATGTCGCTATACAAACGGCTAAATAACAAGTATCTTTTTAAGATAAGCTTAAAATCAAAATTTATAAAAAAAATGTCGATTCATTTCAGGATAATGAATAGACTTCGGCAATTCATTGTCCGTGGAAAATAATTAACTGCCTGACTCGACACAAATCGAAGCGTCCCAGACTGGAAGACCGTAAGATTATGCAAAGTTATAATCCGCCTGTTGAGTACACGTTTGTGTCAACGGAATTAATCTAAGACAATTTAAAGGACATCTAGCCCTGTGTCTATACCAAGATAAATAACATACGACAGTTACATGCGTATTTTTTCATCACTTACTGTTCATCGTATTTAATGTGGACAGTACAGTAAACATGTTTTATTTTAAAGAGTTAAACAACACAATAATAACTTGATGATACACCATTCGACTTAATATTTTTAACCAATCCCTTGTAAGTACTATATGGTTTTATAATGTATTAAGTTGGCACCACTGTTAAAAAAAGCCAATGATAGACAACCTCTTGTTAGCACCTTCACATGTACAGGAATAGAAGAGTAAAACTGTCTAGTTGCTAGGCAACCACTTGTTTGACATTAGTTTTGTAAGCAAAAAAATAACCTCAAAATAGTTAATATTTTAATGAATTAAACATCTGTGGAGTACTGTCCGTTTATTAATATAGATTGCAACATTTTGTCCTCATCGAATTGTATATGGTAAGCATCGTGTTTTATTCATAACTTTCATAGGCTGGGCTTTAATGGAACTTTAGCAATGTTCTTTGCGGTGGGTTTAGTTCCAAGCTATAATTTAAAAGTCGCAAGCACTTCACTTGATTTGTTGTAGTCGCTTTGAGATAATTTATATAAAGCTAACAATCCTTTTAGCGTGTACATTATAATTTGTCCGGTGCAAGCGAGCGGGGCGGGGCGAGCAGGCGCGGTGAGTTTAGCGCGGTCGTCATTGTTTTCAGGCGGTAATTTATATTGTTATTATTATTATTATTAAGAGCCTGTACAGTCCCACTGCAGGGCAAAGGCCTCCCTACTCTCCTTCCACCTCTCTCTGTCTGTGGCTAATAAGGACCAGTCTTTTTGAAAGTTGTCCAGTTCATCCCGCCATCTCCGTCTGGGCCTGCCGCGTTGGCGTTTGCCATTTGTGGGGGCCCATTGGGTCGTACGTTTGGCCCATTGGTCGTCTATATATATAATTTATATTGTGCTTTAGGAAATTAGCGAGGCGGCCGCCACCGGCTCAGGTGCCACCGCGCGCCATTACCGACCAGATTTACTTCGCAGATCTCGCTTTGCTACTAAGACGAGTAATTTGTTGTGTAATTATTACAGCTCATTAAAAATGTATTAACTACGCTCCCTTTATTTAATTTCACAAACAGATTTGTCGAGTTTTGTCGAGTAGTATTGACGTCCATCTACATTTATTCAACCATTCGAAGAAGTTTAATTTGTGAATGAAAAAGTAAAAGAAATTATTCAGTCTGTTGGTTGATGACTAATTAATTAGTGAATTCTGGCGTGATCGCGTTCTCTGTTCTTACTCGTTTATTGTTGGTATCAATTAAACGATAAGAACTATCTGCACCCATTTTCGAAATTCGAATTTACTTTGGCGTGTTGTGTCCGCAATTTCAGTAATTCACAGAGAAATCATTGAGCATCATTGAATATAATTTGGTGCTATTGAAAGATGGGAGAGAAAATTAGTCACATCTACTTGTGATTTTCAGCGTATTATCCGTGGAATTATTTAATTTCATCCGCAGATTTAGTACAAGTTGGTTAAGGCATGGATACACATTGCGAGCTAGCGTCCGAGTTACTTTAGTGCACCTATTCGCACTGAGTTACCGCATTATGCGAGTTACTGTGATGTACGATCGGTCAGTCGTTCGCATCCGAGTAACTATTACATTTTTTGTTTTCACTCGCCACTCGTATTCCTCCACCACGTTACAACGCCTGTCTTTATCTTCCCCATCTTTATAGCAGCTTCATTGGGTGATCGGCTGAGGCGAGTCAAGCTACTGGGATGCAAGTTAGCGATGATAGTAGCTGACTACTGTCTGGTTAACAGCTTGCACTGTGTACAATTAACAATTAATTGCCTTTAGGACAATTAATGTTTATAAGACTGAAAGAGCACTGTGATTACAAAGACTTCCAATTCGTAAAGAAGTATAAAAATCCATAAAATAGTATGTTCGCGAGTTGTTTTCGTCGTATACGGCGGGCTGCCGTTTTACAAAATTTCAGCGCGTTTTAATGCGGATCTCTTTTTCCTCTTTTTACGGTAATGGTGACAGCCTCCGAGTTTTCCCCGGCGACCATTTATAACGAGTTTTAATCGCGACGCGGAAATTAGTTATATTACGCGTCTATCCGGCCCGCGGACTATATTATATGGTTATTAACTCTGAAGAGAGTCACGAGCCCGGGGGTGCACCGCGCCCTAAATGAAACACGATAATTATGCCACTTTGATAAAAACGACTCCCAACTTTCCAGGCGGGCCGTCCAATTAACAAAGTCCGTACCTGAATATATGTTTATTATTTGACGATAAAACCGAATTGCAGTATTATATCTCTGGAAAGCAATAAGGCGAAGAAATGATGTCGATTTTTCCATCAAATTTTGCAGACGTCCCCAGCGTACGTAGGTACCGTCATAGTTGAACTGATGCAAGGGGTATAATATTGACGGTATAACTATGCAAGTTTATTATTTAATATGGCTATGTGATTACGCTATTATGATTATGAAAAAAAAAAAAAATCTTGGCAGAGTGCAATATTTTGATAGGTGACGAAAAGGTGGAACAAGTGAAAGAGTTTGTATACCTGGGTTCCATGTTTACGAGAGATGGCATAAAATTATAAAGTATTATGTACAAGTAGGTAGTGGTTGTTGTGAGCGTCAAATCGAGCGCAGAAATAAAATAATTTGTTTTCTTTCTTATATTTTATTGTTCGTGGAAATGACAAGACTTAAGCTGTTGAATAAGTATTTAATGTTTAAGAATGTTTTTTCTCACTTCTAGTACGCTGTTCACGCAGAAAAAGTTGTTTACCTTATTATAAGACATGGTCTTGAATATGTAAGTGCCGTAGAAAAAACTTCTCCCCAAAAACATCTTAGCTTTCGCTTCAAAGTCGAGGTGTATCTCGTAGCGACCCTGTGAGTAAAATGGCATTTAAATTTTAATGACACGACGCGACGGCTTTCTTAAATTAGTAGTAATCTGAAAATCTTACCTTGTTAACTTTGCAATTCTTAGTCAAATTGAACGACTCGATGAGAATGGGGCCCAACACAAAATGTTCGCAAGGTTTGTTCAGCGCATAGTTCCATAACTTTTTTGTAACATTGTTGGTTTTTGTACTAACTACTATTTTTGCCTGTTTAAAACCAAAATTAGTTACTAAAATATTTAGGAGATACATAGTTAATTTTTCATTAAATTTTAATAAAAATATCTACCGAGGTAGCTGGGCACTCCTTTGGAAAATCCAGGAGGAATACTACGTCGGACATATTTTGTGAGTTCTTGATTTCAAACGTGCCGCACTCGCCCTGTTTAGGACCTTTGCATGTTTCGAAGTCTTCCCATACCATTTGGTATGGACCCTGGAATTAAAACACAACAGTATAATTAAAATTAACAACACATAGACCATTAGGAATTATTATCGGTATTATTTCAGTGGATTGCGAAGTCTATGTGATAATTGGGAAGACTACCCGATAAATTCGTAGTTGGATTCGACTAGCTTTTTAGGGTGCCCTACACAAAGCATGTAAAACGGGAACTATTATGACGCCTACGCCATCCGTCCGTATGTCTGTCACAGGGCTGTATCTTTTAACTGTAATAGGTAGCCACTTAACATTTTCACAGAATATGTGTTATATTTGGCTTCATAGGAAATAATAAACACAATAAAAAGGCTTTAGTTGGTTTAGGTCAAATCTCGCAAGCCAAATTTAAGCCATGCAGTTCCCGTTATCAGAATTTGCTGAAATATGGTACACATGTAAACCCGATGACAATTTAATATTATGGTGTTTAGGAGCTGATCTGATGATAGAGCCGAAAGGTGTTCACAGGATCTCTGCTGTAGTTACCGTTGTTGACACACCGAGTTTGAGTTACAGTACCAAACCCGTGTCTTATAAAAGCTTGTCCTGAAAAATAGATTTTTCAACAAAAAACTTACTTGAAATCAATTTATAGACGTGGCACTGAATGTTATAACGGCCATAAACATATTTTCATAGACAAAAACCGACAGAAGATAAGATAAGACGATCAACTCAGGTGTGAACAGATTGGTTTGACTGACGGATCATTGAGGTGAACAAATGTACGGGAAAGCGGAGATTCCTTTGTCCAGAACTATAGTCGCTACGCATGGCTTAATCATTGATATCTGCTAAAATCTACATTTGTTTAAGCGTAAAAGAATAATTTGATAGTGCAAAGAAACTGGTTCTGTACTACAACAATCAAGTCAGTAAAACCATTTTAATTTTATTTATTTATTTCTCAAAAATGGGAACTAATGAACAAAACATGTTTTGTATGGGTTAATTTTAAGTGTTTATTGTCATGAAAAGGTGATGTGCAATGGGCGAGTAACGCGTTATCAATTGCAGAAGCGTAAAGATAGAAGCGTTCACAAACTCAGTGACTGTCGACAGTGACAAAATGCTGGCCTTTAAAATTCACGTTGAATACAATATTGCTTAAAGTTTAAAATACACCTGTATATTGGCATCCTGTTATGAAAAGGTGGTGTGCAATGGGCGAGGAACGCGTGATCAATTGTAAAAGCGTAAAGATAGAAGCGTTCACAAACTCAGTGACTGTCGACGATGACAAAATGCTGGCCTTTAAAATACACTTTGAATATAATATTGCTCAAAGTTCAAAATACACCTGCATATTGGCATACTGTCATGAAAAGGTGATATGCAATGGGCGAGGAACGCGTAATCAATTATAGAAGCATAAAGATAGAATCGTTCACAAACTCATTGACTGTCGACGATGACAAAATGCTGGCCTTTAAAATACACGTTGAATATAATGTTGCTCAAAGTTTAAAATACACCTGCATATTGGCATCCTGTCATGAAAAGGTGATAAGCAATAGGCGAGGAACGCGTAATCAATTGTAAAAGCATAAAGATAGAATCGTTCACAAACTCAGTGACTGTCGACGATGACAAAATGCTGGCCTTTAAAATTCACGTTGAATGTAATATTGCTCAGTTTTAAATACACCTGTATATTGGCATCATACCATCTCAATCGCTTTATACGTAGTCAACGCAACGTCGTCGCGTCGGCATCGGCGTCGTCGGCTTAAAGCGCTGGCTTTGCGCTGTCAAGAAAAATAAAATGAAGGTGTGCGGGGAACGCCGTGGTTAGCTCGGGGAGACGGTTGGTTGGAGCAAGTCGGGAGCCACGATACCGCGCGTCGACAGGTAAACTTACCAATGTGTTAATGGTAAATCTTTCCCTGGCCTGAAGTTAATGCTACTGGAAATATAGGAAAATATGCTTAAATATGCTCTCAGATTGGTACACTTACATAGTTATTGATGTCCGTTTGACCAATCCCTTTTATAATTAGCGAGAAAAATATAAGAACGTGCACCAGGCAACGCATTGCCTCTCGCTGTGCAGACAATATCGACGTTCGACATGAATTACACATAGCACACATTTGAATAATTTTTACAGAATTACAGCACGAATTACTAGTGATTATTGTAATTCTATTTACAAATGTTGCTATTAAAAATTTAATTTCCGGAGATTCGTACGATTGTACGTAAATATCTGCGTTTACGCGGATATTGAATATCGAAGGAGAGATGTAATCTTGATAATATTTGATCATTATTCGGTTCACATTTTCTGTCACACAAGATATTTTTGGAACGAAGTTCCTTATGGGAACTTGTGGTAGTTGTGATTCGCGAGAAATGTAGCGTCACGTCACGCTAAGATTTGCGTTATATCCATAGAGTACATTGAATACCTGCGTACATACAGCCCATTGAATAAAATGCGCCATCTGGTGGGTAACGTCGAAGTTACAGCTAACTATTAAATAAAACATACAAAAAGACATTCTTTTTTTTTCCGTGAGGAAAATCCTCATGGACGTACTCCGCCCGGGGAAGACTTGCCAGTGTCGGACTCTTACCGACTAAAAACCACCACGGTGTTCCTCTAATGACCCTTGGCCGGGGGTGTGGGAAAAACTCCTGGAATTGCCCAACTGGGTGGCTGGAGGTCGGCCTCCTGCGACGTCCAGGTAGCCTCCTGCGGATTGGAAGAGAGGTTGTCGCCACCGTCTCCTTAGCGAGCATAACCTCCTCGCAGAAGGAGACGACGCCTTCCCAAGCGCTCTCGCTCCCGACCATAGACAGAACCACGGCCAGAAGCGAGAGATCGCTGCCGCCTACTGCAGTGATGAGGTCACGGCGCTGTGTGGCCCAAGCTGGGCACTCCTCCAGTGTGACCGAACTTGGGCCAAGTGGTATCTTAGAGCAAGGCATGATATTTCCTGCCATCTGTGCATGTATTAAAGTTGTGAAATTGATCGCACACGTTTTTTTACTCGTTTATTACTGATTATGTTAATGTATTATTTGCAAAGGAATCATATGGCATTGATCGTGAGGGGTCGTTACGGAGTGAGTGTGGCTGGTGGCTTCAGCAATCATTAGTGCATTTTATTTCACGAGTCTCGCCGGGCCGCGCCGCTCAACTTCGTAGGTGACTTAATGCGTTTCCCCATTACCTGTGAAATCTACCATATACAATCCTTTTAAGCTTATAACTCTTTATTGTTTTCATAGTTATTGTACTCATGTATAGACGTTCAAGATTACAATATATTATGCAGTTTGATTTGAATTTCAATATTCTTCAATAGGCTTCGCACCTGAGCCTAATTTATTTATTTATTAATCCTCCTTACATGTATCTTTACAGGTCTGAAACCTAATGCGATAGTGTGGCTATCAACTATACTAAGACAGTTCTTTAAAAAAACCATATAATTAAAATAAAAAGTACTTACATGCTACTTACCATACTAACTTAACAACTATCAACTAAAATACCAATATACACATAGGATTTGGATCGTTGGGTGGTCCTATTGGGGTCGTTAAACTTAAAATCATTATTAATCATTAATTAGTTCACTTCAGTAAAATTTTCTCAGTCATTAACCTACATTGTTCTCACACAATTCTTTCCAAATCATGTAAAAAATCATTGTACCATTGATTATTTGAAAAGAGTATATCCATGGATTTTCTTACCAGCTCTTCTCCATAGGACCAACTTTTTGGAATCGTGCGACTAGATTCATAATTAACGTTTTGAAAGCGAAGCTGCAGGCATCAGTTAGTTGTACAATATTGTACTGAAATCTTTGATTTCAATAACAGCCAACTCGGATAATGTAATTGCTTTGATAGAATAATGGAATCAAAGTGTTGTATGTCAAGTACGTCTAAAGTGTGGGTAGTGGCGGTCGACATCGGCAAACTGTTCTTGTGCAGCGGGCACTAGCTTAGTCGAGTGGTTTGCTCCACCATTTGTTATACGAAACTAGATACCAGTGAGTGCACTCGGTTCGGCGGCTATATCTGAGTCTTCAGACCCTCGACCTCTCTGTTTGCCAGCTTATGTGGCGATCGGTGGGCTTAGTCTAAATTGCAATTAAACGAACTTGCGCTTTTGCCCGTTCGCCGCTCCGATATTGAATTGTTTGTAGTTGGGAGCGTGCGAAAATAATTTTGAAACAGAGAAAACGAATTTTCCCACTTCGTGAAATCTATAAAAGCTTCGACGCCCAGTCAGCTGTTTGTGAGATATTATGTTTTCATGGACACTTTCGGCGCTCAATCTTTAGAAATTGAACGCGAGATAAAGTGTTGGAGAATGTCCCTCTGACCTAGTCACCAGTTCATAAAGAAAACGTGATGTCATTTAGTATTTAGTGTGGAAGTCACTTAATCGTCTTCGCACTCAGGTTGGTGGCTGTAGACTTAATATGTATGAATGGGGGTTCCTAAACCCCCAGTCTTGCTCATTGTGACTGCGGTGACCCAGATCAATCCATGTCACACTTGCTAGCGTGTCCTTTGTGCCCGAACACCTGCACAAGAGACAACCTATTCGCCACCACTGAAAACGCAATTGAAGTGGCCACTTTACTCGAAAAACATTTAAACACAGATATAATTATTTGTACCATTGACACGATACGAAGTAGTATGACGAGGTGGACGGATAAAGTACGGATGTTACGGAGGGCGGTATAACGGAACCGGAGGTTTTAAATCTGATTTAGCGAAGTCGGAGTCGGAGCTGGACTGCCTCGTTGGTCTAGTGGTCGCAAGTGCGACTGCTGATCGTGGGGTCCTGGGTTCGATTCCCGGGTCGGGGAAAGTGTTATTGGTTTTTATCTTTTGGAAATTCTTAGTAGCAGCCCAGAGACTGGATTTGTGTCCGGTTAGTGGCAATAGGCTCGCCCCCTATGACATGGGACTATAACATAACTGGCGAAATGTGGGTGTACTATACACCTGTGCCTACCCCTTCGGGGAAATACAGGCGTGATGTTATGTTATGGAGTCTGAGCCGGAGTTGGAGGCGGAGACGGAGTAGAAGACAGATCTAGTGTATAGAACCACCATTGTAGAACCAGCAGTTCTAGTGGTAAAACCACTAAGGTACATACTGACTGGACGGGCACCGCGAGCGTGGGGCGAATCGCCGGGCGACAAGTCAAATCTTGTACCTATCTACGCGTTCTGGCCGCGGTCGCGGTGTGTTTCGATCTTTGCTATAACCTACGATTAAAAATTATTGAGCCGAAGTCGAAGTCGGTGGTGTAAAATCAATCGGAAGTTCCGACCTTTCGGAGTCGAAGTCGAAGCTCCGTAACATCCCTAGTATGAAGTGTGTAAGGATTCTGTATATTTCTAAGGTAATTTAGTCAAATCGATTCACCGTCTTACGTATTCTCCTGGCGGCAGGTTTAATAACGGCTTTGATAAAGACGTGTATTCGGGACGGGTTGGATGAATGTGAGGCCCTAATATGCTTCGCCCTCGTCGCGCCGACGTCGACCGCTGTCGGCTGCGAATATGGGTTCCACCGTCATATTCGTTGCCGCAGCTCACCCCCATTCATATGGATAGTGCGGCATAGTTTACAGATTTTGATGCGCGGCGCTTTAATAAAGCCATTAATTTTAATAATGCTACGCTCACACGTGTAACATTCGTGGTCGCGTTTAATAGTTTCTCCTCACCTTTACAAGAGTGAGTTATTAGATAGCTGTTTAATTTATGTCGTGTAAACATTAAACGAGATGTTAATTTGAGTACAGCAAATAAAATTCACGAAAAACTGAGCTGAAGTTAGCTATCTAAATAATATTATAATTTAAAAACTAATTAGTTCTTTGCTGAATATAAATTGGATTTCTTTGTGTCAATATAGGCTGTGACGTACTTTTATGAGAAAAATTCTGAAGAAAAAACAATAAAAAGTCTCATATAAAGTTGTTCGACGTCGTTAGGTTACAGGTGCGTCTTTGTCGCGAGAATGTGCGTCAATCACAGGGCTTTGTCGAACGGTATGCGATCAGTTCCATCTCCGGGCCCTTCAAACCACACTTACTGACGATCTCGTGAGTCGAACTCCTTATCTAATCTTTATAAGCATGACGAATGACATTTTCCTTGTTCTTTCCCGCATGATTATGGATAAGAGTTTTAACGACGCCAGTTCGGGTCGTAACGAAAAATGTTTATGTTCATAAAAATTCACGTAGATATTTTGGTAGTAACCACTTTATTAATGTTTTAAAAATAATTCCTGATTTTCATTTGAAGTCATTTTTCTCCCACTTGGATTGGTTCATTTTTTTTTTCAAGAATACATCAATTGCCTCTTTTCCGTACACAACGAAATAACAAGCCAGCAATTTCCAACACGAAAATAATAGAAATTGCCGGTCAGTTTTTTTTTTTATTATGATAGTGGGGTTTTAAGTACACACATAAATTAGGTGTTTTTAGGTACAAAATATTTATTACTTCAAAGGCTGAACGCGCATTTTTTTATTCAAAAGTTTGAAAATAGAACAAGAACCGCGTGCGGGCCGAATTGGCGCCAATGAAAATTAGATACTGTTGAATTAATTTGTGTTTTTTCCTCGCAAATGAGAGAAAAGTACTATGCAAGTCTCGGCCGAAATAGCAATGTACAGACAGTAATGTACTATTATTAATACCTACTAATTTAACAATAAGCTTTCCGCCCGCGACTTTGTTCGCGTGAATTACCGTTTTTCCCGTTCCTGCAGGAATTTCTGGAATTCCTTTTTTAGTGCTCACCTACGTTACTTATGGGACTCCTGTGCATAATTTCATCCTCTTAGACCCACCGACTTAGGCTGTGCGAGTGCGTTGTCTGTCAGACAACGTGGAGATCACAATGCTACAATAAATTAAAACACGGTTATTACTATAGAATAAAACGGTATGGTTCTATACGGTTGTTTTATAGAAGCATTTTTTAACACTAAAATAAGTTGTTTATCGAAAATTAAAAAAAAAAAAAAAAAAACAAAATAGTAACACCATTTGTAATCGTCTGTAATAATTGAGAAAGAGAGTTCTAAATCATATGGATTTTCACAGGTCTTTGGCCTAACAATTATGCCAGAAAAATGGTCTTACGTTCAAAATTAATAAAATTAAAATAATTTTCTGTGGCTAAACTGTTAATCTGGATTTGATTTCTTTTTTGTGTACAGCCAGAGAACGTGATACTCTGCACGTGGTTTTATTTAATGTCGTATTGTCATCTCCACTTTGTATGGGCTTCGATCGAAAATGTCGACCTATTGGCTGAAAATACTATTTTCACCAAGTGTAAAACCATCGAGTGATAGATTGCAGACCTTTACTTTAATTTACTAAGGATTTTGTGAAATGGATTTTGAACGGGCAAATGTGGTTAGTGAATTCACAAAGTAATATATTAGGTTTCAATAGGTCGAGAATGCAGCGTTCTAACTTCTAACAAATAAAGATGAATCATGAGTTCTGATACTTATGTATACAACGTGTTTTTGGAATAACTCAAAACCTCATACACCCCAACTAGTTTTTATTATAATAAATTGATATGGAAATTAATTATTAATTTTTATTTATTATTGTAGAAGATATTTGTAATTTTTGGTATCAGGGTTACTCTAATCGATTCATAACGCTAAATTCATTTACGAACGTGCGATGCTCTCGACGCTAATGTGTCGGGAGGTGAATGAATAACCTCTTGGAATTAAGTTAAGTTTTAATAGATTTATGAAACAAATTAATTTCACCCAAAAGTTTCTATCACACTTTTTTATTTTTACTGGGTCTCGCTCGCCTTTGCGCTCAGCGCCGCGTCGTCGTATGAAATTTTTAGACTTGGCATGGTATGAAAAAAAATGTTGGTAAAAATTAACCTATGTTAAAAAATAATGTAATAGATTCTACTGTCGATTCTGAACAAACTTGTTCTAGGTTTTGAGTTAATTCAATAACACGCTGTAACATTACGCTATCACCCCTTAAAAGGACCTCAGCCTCAGTTAATAATGTCACACCTTATGTAAATGTCAATATACCTAATTTGGGTGATATGGAATCTACTTAACAAAATGCCGATATAAGGAGTTGATTATAGTGCACTAAAGCACTTAAGAGAGCTCGAAGTGTGATGAATGATCGTCTCTGGGCGTCGGCAGCAGTGGCGGCGGAGTGGAACACTGCGCGCGCCGCCGCTCACAATGATTGATAGTGCTCTATGTTACATCAAATTACTTCAACCATATTCTATATATTAAAATCGAATAATCTAATCCACCCTAAGCTCGACCTAATGATATTAAAACGATATTGAATCAAGTTCAAAAGAAACGAGTTTCAATTTAAACTTACTTAATCGGTTTACATTACCTAGAAAAAAAGTACCTTGAAAATGAGACTAAATGCCCGCCGTCCTAGCTTGTCTAGCACTTGACCTGACTACTGGGTATAACTCGATTATATGATAAAAGTCAACTTCAGTCGGTTTAGTACTTTATTCCCAGGCGATAACGCGACTAAGACCTTTGTCGTCTTCGTGAGAAAATACGTTTATTAGCACATATGTCCACTTACGGGGAAATATATCAAACACACGTGTTAGTCAATAGTTCTGTTGTTCCAGCTAGTCAGAGTTAAGTGTTGTTCCCTCACCTCGGAGCTCTTGGAGCAAGCAAACAAACGAACGATGCGTAGAATGTGCTTGATGCGCGTTGAATAGCACCTATTTGTCTTTCTTTATTTTCTCCGCCTGTTGTACTTCGCATAGAGCTCGTTCTATTTTGATTATCTCATTTATTTTCGAAATTGAAGTGTGCGGAGTGGACCCTCTTGTGACTTTCCCGTTGAGCGAAATTACCCAAGTCGGTGATGTTTGCTGTACGAACGTGTTGAGTGTTGGGTCCCTCACGGCTATTACTTTTGTTGCTACTTGGTGCGAACTTTTACTGTCACTCAATGCTTATCCATGGAACTCCAAATCTTTCTACCCGACCGTCTCTCCCGGTAATTGTTTTTAGGAAATCAATATAATATATTAATAGACGGATCATGTGAAGTACTTGAGGAATTTTGAATTAGATATGTGACTGGGATAAGAGGAGAACATTGGATCGGGACACAAAAGACAAATGTCAGGATTAATCGCACCAGTAAGAGATATATTTAGAATCCTATTTGTACAAAAATATACTTACGCATTTACCAAGGGCTGTGCGTAGTCAATATTCAGTGATGCCATCCTTTGTAACAGTGAGTATTACTTGTTGCTAGATAGAAAAAGACTGTCACAGGTACACTTTGCAGTTAGTTATACCATAATATATCGGTAATTTAGGCACGTCTAAGAGCTACCTGATTGGTCACCTATATTTGGAAGCCCACATTCCGGTGTTAACCTCGGGAATATTGTTCCCATTCCCGTAATGTGCAATCTCTATATTGGGTAGACCTATAGTTATTGATACAATTGCCTAGGTATAAGTACTACCACTGATGTCCATGTCATGTGTTACCTATATGTACTACATATTATGTAGGTATATATTATATGGTATATTATTGTGTGATAAGGTTGAACACTAATCCATGTGTTAAACTTGATCAAGCAACTTAGTTATTGATATAAGGAATACATGTTAAATTATAAATCTTATAAATTTGGTATCAGAGTATCTCCACATGAAACGCTACAAAAATACCCGCGTTAAGCGCAACGACCTACATGTCGGAGATACAATCTACAAAGGCGCTGCTAAGTTCAAATACTTAGGCTGTACCATCACGGACACGAATACCCGGGAAGAAGAGGTTGAAATCCGCATCCATAACACCCTGAGATGTAGTGCCGCCCTACATAAGGTGCTGGTGTCCAAACTTCTTAGTAGAAACACTAAAATTAGAATTTACAAAACGGTCATAAGACCTATACTGATGTACGGATGTGAAGCTTGGACACTGACACAAAAAGAGGAGAGTAAGCTCTTGGTCACAGAGAGGAGGGTCTTACGTAAGATCTTGGGCCCTGTGCAGAGACCGGATGGTACCTGGCGGATCAGGAAGAACGCTGAGATAGAAGAGCTCGTGGCTGAACCAAATGTGATAGGAGAGGCAAAAGCTCATAGACTCCGTTGGCTTGGTCACGTGGAGAGAATGGGAGAAGATCGAGATGCGAAGAGAGCCTATCTGGGCCGACCAAAAGGGTGACGCCCGGTCGGTCGCCCTAGATATCGCTGGAGTGATGCGGTGGAAGGCGATCTTCTGGAGATCAGAGCCAGTGATTGGCGAAATACTGCCAAAGATCGCGGCAAGTGGCGTTCTCTCGTTTCGGAGGCCAAGACACATTTTGGGTTGCTGTGTCAGCGGAGTAAGTAAGTAAGTATAAATTTGGTAAATTTGGTAAATATGTAGTTATAAAATAGAAACAGAAATGGTGATATCAGAGAAAACAAAATAATAGGGCAATATTAATATTTCCGTGTTTAATGTATACCTACTCGTAAATTATGTATTTCTGTGATATTTTTAATAGCAAAGAGCTAAAATTTTATCCATTTAAGTATTTCAAAGTGGTAAATATAATAAATACAGGGATAGTTTCTATAATTTAATGGTTTAAATGAAAGGACTTTCCGGTTTTCTAATACAATACAATACAAATCCTCTTTATTGCACAACAAGATTATATTAATACCTATTGTCAAGATCTAGTTGTCAAGACTTTTCTTTGATATATATATAATCTTGAATATACATATAATACTAGAGGTAACCCGCAGCTTCACCCGCGTAGATGTCGTTTATCGCGCCTCTCTCGGGAGCTTTATCTTCCCGGGACAAAAAGTAGCCTATGTCCTATGCCTATGTATGTATACCCAAAAAGATAAATATATATTTATTTGTGAAAACATGTGTACATGGTTAAGAATTTGAGATGCTTATTATACAGTACGTAACAAAAACCCTGTTGTTCCTGTGAGCTACGTTATCAGAATTGATATTTATACGGTAGAACACAACACAATTGGAAAAACTCTTCATAAAAATAATCAAATTTATTGTTATTGTAATTATGTATGTTAATGATTTAATATTTATTTTGATTATTTTATAGAAGGGTTTTTATCAAATGAGTTGTATCCTTATGTATGAATATCGATTCTGATAATGCAGCTCACAGGAACAACAGGGTTTTTTTATCATACAGTAGGTGTAAAATAATAGTTTAAAAAAGAATGACAACGGAATGGTGAACAAGACATTGATATAAACTGTGTGTGATCGTATTTAGTGATAGTTGTGTATGAAATACGGACTTGTGTGTTTGTTTACATTGCTTACAATTTCTCAAAATCCAGACTTTACAGGCTACCTCTTTGCCAAATTTCATTACGATCGGTTCAGAGGTTTAGTCATGAAGAGGTAACAAACAGACAGATAGAGTCACTATCGTATTTAGTGCGATTCATAAAGTGATTTTGAAGTGATGTATTGGCTATAGCAACGATCATGTTACTTCTGTCATGCATGACTGATATATCATGTTACATGTACTTAATAACGTTCGATTCGAATTTAATATTGATTATACTTCGTGCTTCGTTCGAAGATATTAGTAATCTGAAAGAGAATTTTGTAAACATACATAATTCCACTAAATCTCATATTTCAATTTTATTTAGCTCAAGAACCTCGTAGTGGCGACATAACCCAGAACTCAGTTTGCAAGAAAGAAAAATAATTACACAAGCAAATCCGTTAACGATTGTCAACCATAGAAAAATAAACGTGTTTTTATCCCACAAGACGTTTTATTTAGAGGCTTACAGAATGTAATACATTGTGTAAGGCAAAATAATAATAATAATAATACACGAAAAACAGGTAGCCATATAAAAACACGGAAAATCGGATTCCATGTGTAAGTGTTGCTATACACTCGACTATAATGTTACTATTTCTGATTTTTTTATTTCGATAAAAATAAGAATGATTTATTTCGCAAAAAATACAATACGTATTTTTAGCAAGAGTTCCTAAAATAAAAATAAAATAATAATAAGCAAGAGAGTGAAGTAAAAAACCGGCCAAGTGCGAGTCGAACTCACGTAGTAAGGGTTCCGTATCACCCATCGACCTGATACCCCGTAGAAACTGATTTAATAATACGCACTGTTGCGCACCGTGAGCGAAATATGAATTTTTGCATCTCTTTCTACAGGTACCACCACATATGTCTATGTTTATCCTCTTTTTTATTTGTTGCTAAACTACATAGTATGCGCTATAATCAAACCATGTGTGACGCTGGTATGTATTACCGTTTTGAAGATAGAGCACGAACAAAAACGTTGAAAAAAATGCATGTTTTTCGAGGTTTCTTGTATAGTCGTCCCCCTTTGGTTTTAGACTTTTTTTATATTTTTAGTATTTGTCGTGATAGGGGTCATAGCAACACATATTCTGAGAAAATTTCAACCTGGCTACCTATTACCGCTCAAAAGATACAGCCCTGTGACAGACAGACGGACGGACGGACGGACAGTGGCAGCGTAGCGGAAGTAAAAGGGGCCCGTTTGGCCCCCTTTGGGTACGGAACCCTTAAAAAGTACCAGATATTGACTCGCGAAAATAATGTTTGAAAAACGGATATAGACAAATTATATAATATTAAACTAGCTGACGCCTGCTGCTTCAATCAATCAATCAATTCAGCCTATCGCAGTCCACTGCTGGACATAGGCCTCTCCCAAGTTGCGCCACAACGCTCGGTCCTCTGCCTTCCGCATCCAGTCCCCCCAGCCACGTTCTTTAGGTCGTCGGCCTGCTGCTTAGCCCGCGTATAATTCGGTTTATCACAGAAATATGTTATCTTGCATCCCTCGGGAACTGTTTATCTTCCCGGGATAAAAAGTAGCCTATATGTTAATCGGGTTTATTGTTTAACTGTGTGTCTTTCATCCCACTCCGTTCAGCAGTTTCAGCGTGATTGAAGGACAAACCAACAAACAAATGAACAGGCAGAATCATCTCATTAGTATTTTATCTATGACTATAATAGTATATTATTATATATATTTAGTACTTATTGTATGTTATATATATATACCTATGTATGTTTATCTATTGTTTTAGTGGTAATTTATTTCTCATCTTGTTTTGTGTCGTGAATCAATATTGCACCTGCCTTGTCATCTCTGTATCACCCTAAGGTTGACTGGGAGAGAATGCCTAAGGCATTAAGTCCGCCTATGTACACATGTTGCATGAAGTTTAAATAAATAAATAAATAAATAAATGAACAAACATCCATACTTTCACATTTATAGTAGGATAATAACATAACATAACATCACGCCTGTATTTCCCCAAAGGAGCAGGCAGAGGTGTAATAATAGTACACCCACATTTCGCCAGTTATGTTATAGTCCCATGTAATAGGGGGCGAGCCTATTGCCATTGACCGGGCACAAATCCAGACTCCGGGCTGCTACTGAGTATACTGCCTATTAGTATAGATTCAGTCAAAAGAGACTGCATCGTAGCTGTGTTTATTTTCAGTCTATTATTCTACCCCAGACATCGTTTGCTTTCTGGCTATTTGGACTAACTATTCTAGAAAATCTTGCGAGTCATGCCAAAGCTGCACATTGTAGAGCTAGAAGCTTTGAATTGTATCAATGAAAGGATTATAATTCTATAGAAATAGTTGTAGATAGAAATTATGGCCATAAATAGTTATTAGACAACAAATAGTCATTAGTATAATGCTTGTTCCTTGTACTATATTTATTTTATAAATTAATTAGAAGTTTCTTTATATACAGAACACAACCTCACGCTTGTATTCCCCGAAGGGGTAGGCTATGCCTACCTGTACCTGTATATAACACACATATTTCACTAGTTATGTTAGTAGGGCTCATGTAATAGGGGGCGAGCCTATTGCCGTTTATTATTATTGTCTTATGATACCAATGATTATAAATACCCAAGTGTGTAATTTACACTCCATTTGATTCCGCTCCGAACTGTAACTGTAGTAACTGCGTCTAGTTTAATTGTTCCTGAATTATAGGTAAAATCCGAGCATCAAATACAATTAATTAATATCAGAAATGAATGCCAATTGCACGTTTGAATGAATTTCGTATTAATTAGATATTTGTTTATTGATTACATAAACCGATTAATTATATTGGAATTTCAATAGTTTATCACATAAATGTGCATATAATATCATTGCGTTATTATTATAGATAGACTAGGTACCAAAAATACTATTACAACGAGTTACGAGATTATATGTTTCAGAATGTTTTAAATTTGAATAATATACTAATAGTGCCTGTAAATACAAAGTTCTTTGCGGCACGTTTTTAATATTTTACCTTTTCGTCGAGACATACGTGGGACACTCAGAAAGTTTTGCGAAACTAAAAAAAATTGTTCTATACGTACATATATTTTTATCAAATCTTTTCAAAGTACTTTCCACTAGCCTCTATACAAAGATTCATGCGCCTAAACCAGTTTTCAAAACACTTTTTCCAGTCCGCCGCAGACACCTCGTTTACAGCCTGCTCGAACGCAGCCAGCGCATCTTCCGGCGACGAAAATTGTATCCCTTTGAGCTGATTTTTTATTTTTGGGAATAAAAAGAAGTCACACGGTGCTAGATCAGGGCTGTAAGGAGGGTGACCCAGGAGTTTGACTGGCGTGCTGTCCAGGAAGTCCCTCGTTTTGAGTGCGGTGTGCGCAGGTGCATTGTCGTGGTGGAGCAGTAGCCCGCGGAGCCCTGTGTTTGGTCGCTTGTTGCTTATAACAGAGAAAACTTCTGGCAAACATTTGGTAGTATACCATTCGGCATTAATGCTTCTTTGATCCCGTAAGGGAATTGATACCAAGTGGCCAGTCAAATTAAAAAAGCTAGCGATCAAAATCTTACCCCCGCTTCTAGATCGCTTCACTTTGGTAGGCGTTGGCTCATTTTGAAACACCCAAACAGTCGACTGGCGCTTGGTTTCTGGGTCGTATTGATAAATCCAGGACTCATCACCTGTAACGATGTCGTAAACACGCCGAGACGAGCCTGCTTCAAATTTGTTAAGCATATCACGGCACCATTCCACCCGGGCCTGCTTCTGAGCATCGGTGAGGTTGTGCGGCACCCAGCGTGATACTATCCTCCTCACGCGAAGATGGCTGTGTAGAATCTCGTGAACGCTTCCCGATCCAATCTTCAATATGTGTTGAATCTCCTGATATGTAATTCGCCTATTGTCTTGGATTAAATTTTTCACTGCTAGCACGTTTTCTTCGGTAACAGCCGTCAAAGGGCGACCGCTTCTTTCGTCATCCCCCAAAGTTGGTCGACCGCGCTTGAATTCGTTATACCAACGATACACGGTTGCCTTGGAAGGGCCTTCATCCATGAATGCCATTTGAAGTCTATCGTACGATTCATCCGGTTTCAGGCGAAACTTGAAATCGTATAAAATCATAGCTCTAAAATGTTCCCGGCGCAGATCCATATTTCAGTGAGACACAATACTTTGAATTAACTCGCAAAAAATGTGGAGGGAAATTTTGAAATTGGAACTTACTTATTTTTACTTATAAATAATCATATTTTCGAAAAACATTATAACTGGCCAGTCTCCCATATATAAAAACTTTTTTTCGCAATACTTTCTGAGGGGCCTGGTATGTGATGGAATAAAACCTTAAAAGATCTTCAGGGATTTATATAAATCCACTTTGCACAAGCTCTGTAATAAACTTCTTTTTGTTGAATTTTATTTTATGATAAGTATTTGAACCATAGATAATCACCTAATTTGAACTATATATATTATGTATTATAAGTACGTATTTACAAAAAAAAAAAACTAAACTGGTTTATGTTCTACACTGTATCTGCCAAATGTATGTATTTTTTGTTTGTGGAAATAAATAAATAAATAAGTATTATATCCATTGTCGATACCATAGTACCCATAGCATAAGCTCCGCTTAGTTTGGGACTAGATGGTGCTGTGTAAAAATGACCCAAAACCATTTATTTATTTATTTATATTTATAACATAATTTGAACTACCCGCGATGTTCAAAATTTTTTTTTTTTAAATAGCGTTATTTATACATCATTTATCATTTCAGCCTAAAGACGTCCACTGCTGGACAAAGGCCTCCCCCAATAAGGGGGGGATATGCCATAATCGCCACGCTTGGCAGGCGGGTTGGCGATCGCAGTTGGTTGGTTAAATACTCAGAGAACGCTGCTGCCCATCCTCTGGATAATCCCTTAGTCGCCTTTTACGACACCCATGAGAAGATATAAAGTGGTGCAATTCTTTACGTCCGTCACCACACGGACGATTCTTTACGTCCGGCACCACACGGTTATTTATACAGACTCATAATGTTTCATGGCTATGGTTATGATATTTCGTTTTTCATATTCGTTTTTTCTACTAACTACATTTTTCCATTTGATAGTACACATAGCACAAGCTCTGCTTAGTATGGGACTAGATGGTGCTGTGTAAAAATTACCCAGAAACATTTATTTATGTATTTATATTTATAACCTAATTTGAACTATCCGCGATTTAAAAAAAAATTATGAAAATAACGTGATTTATACAGACTCATAATTTTTCATTTCTCATACTCGGAAAGTAGTGTTTGTTTGATCCAATTAGCGGGTGGAAAACGCTGATTCCCTCCCTAGGGCGGAAAAAACTCATAGTAATTGCTTTCCACCCTAGGGCGGGAATGATTTTTAAAAATAGATCTATAGATAGTCGGAAGAAAAATATCTAAAAAAAAAATGCCGCGGTCTTGTGAGTTTATAAACGGCCAGTGTGAATTTAAAAAAAACCTATAAGCGGGACGGCCCGGCGCCGGTGGTGACGCGGGGTGTTCCATAATTAAAATTTAAGAAAGACTATACAATTTGCCGGGATACTAACTTTGTCTGTACCGAAATTCAAAATCTCAGTTTTATAGACTAATATTTGATTAAAAATTAGTTCAAGCGATTCTGAAATGTTGACCCCAGATTCGGTTAAAGACGAGACAAAAACAGTAATCGAAAATCTTTTGCCAGAAATTGCAAAGTAACGATACTTAAATACATACAATGATTTTATGAAGTAGCTAACATACAAGAAAATACGTATTTTAGAAAAACTACTATTTATTACTTTCCTTCTTCGTGTCAGTGGTACGACTGATCTTTTGTCAGACTTGGCAAACCCAAAATTTTACAACCTCTACGACGTTATCCTTATATTCGAAATGAAAAGTAGAGTGTTTTACTCGGACTATAGCCGCCCTCGCTGCGCTCGGGCGTCTAAATACCTCGTATGGAAATTGATTCTTGTATAACGATTTTTGACCCTTGTATAACAATCTACTATTAAAAACAGAACTATAGATAGTCAGCTACGAAATTTATAACATAATTAAGAAAAATATCGATAAAATAAAATGCTGCGGTCTTGTGAGTGTTTAAACAGCCAGTGTGAATTAAAAAAAAACCAGCTATTAAGCGGGACGGTCTGGCGCCGCCGGTGGTGACGTGGTGTGTTCCATATTTTAAATTTAAAAAAGACTACATAATTTGCCGGGATATTAACTCGTACATACAATGATTTTATGAAGTGGTGAATATCCAATAAAATATGTATTTTAGAAAACTACTATTTATTACTTTCCTTATATTTGAAATGAAAAGTAGAGTGTTTAACGCGGGTGAAAGTCATCAATTCCTACTCGGACTATAGCCGCCCTCGCTGCGCTCGGGCGTCTAAATACCTCGTATGGAAATTGATTCCTTTCGACCCTTGTGTAACAATCTACTATTTCATGGCTATGGTTATGATGTTTTGTTTGTCGTATTCGTTTAACTAAATTTCCCAAAATTTCCATTTAATATTATCAAGCGAAAGTCTAATCAAAGCTCACCAATTTTGTTCAAAGAGGATCTAGGTATTGATACGGCTGTCATAATTTAAAACCGGTTTTCAGCTATCCAAATATGGGACAGCAAGATTTAAACTTATATCTAGCCAAGTAAATAACGTTATTTTACTAAAAATGTAATACTTGGTACTTAGGTACTATTCTGTATTGCGATTAGTATGAAAATAACATCGAGAGTTTGGTCGAAATTTTCAAACTTTCAAAGAGTTTTCGTAGTTTAGTAAGTTTGCGTTCCATTTGAAATTTTAATGAATGCTCTAGCTGGATTTTGTCAATGGATAAAAAATTGCGGCAGCATACTTGACGTCGTAACCTCTTTTTCAGACCTCGAAAATCTACTCTTCGTAACTTTATGTATTCCAACAGTAACATTTGCTTAGTTTTTTTTACGAATAACTCACAGTGTGTCCCAAGAATAACTATACAATTTGCTAGTGTAGGTACTACAGGTAGGACAACAAAAATATTTTAGTAAGACGGAAAGCAAAAAGTGTGTCTTAAAACTGTGATATAACTCGCACCAGGCACCAGAGATGTGATATTTTCAAGATCCCTTTGTAGATGTTAAAGAAAATAGGTAACATTTTTCTTTTGATGTCATGCGTTTGTTACTTCATTTATTATGTCATTTTTCTGTTTCTCGTCACTGTTGTCTTAGAAAATCTAAAATTTCATGTACTAAACATATAGCTGTTAGTGTTAATTCATACGGAAGCTTGATACGTAACATTACTTGGATTTATAAAAAAGCTGCGTCTCTGCATATACACGGTGAATTTGTAGTCGTTTTGGAAACGGAAAGTGTAAACTCCATATTATTATATCAATAACAGAATCGATAGGCATTGTCATTTTAGATTTTAAAAAAAACATAATATGAAACATAAACTAATTTTTTAAAATTTCTTCGAGTTAAATTGTAATAGTTCTAATTTTCGGAAAAATAATAGCATTTTTTTTAAATTGACTGTTATTGACATAGAGTTACGTACATACGTTTTTCGTTTCCAAAACTACAAAAAATTCAGTGTGTATATTTTTAGTCTAATTTCATCCATTCCTCGGTTTCGTTTCATCTTTATCCGGATTTGCCGCTCATTCTTGAGCCAACTTGATCCATTGCGCAAATTGTGTGAATCATGCCGGCTGATAATAGGCCCCGGATTGATCGTGGGCCTATTGAAGGCGTAACCAAGTTTTGTGAGTGGTACTAATTCGCGTTGTGGCAGCGGGCGGTACGTTTTGTAAGAGAACCTTTCTCTATCGGCATCTGCAGCCCAAACTTCATTTACATAATTAATCTGCGTCCGACGACCGTGTCCGTTCCGTTGACGATCCGCCATTAAATTGCGATATTCTAGAAAGCGTTCACGTGTTGTTCCCAAAATAATTTCTTTAAATTTACGACATCCTTAAAATGGATAGTCACGAATATTTTTACCGTATTGTGCTTTAGGCTAAATTGCAAAATCATGTACTGTGCACATATCAGTTTCAATTAAAATTCAAAGCTTATGTAGCGTATTTATATTCCGGTTGTAGCGAAAACAAAACAATCAAAACAATTTTCACGGTAGAAAAAAAAGGTAAAAAAATACATTATTGTTATTATAAAATACACTTTCTTTTAGCTAACATTGCCTACCTACATAATACAGTCTAAGATAGCTTCGAGATAAAGTCTCTTTATGAATCTATAAACGCACTAGTGAACCGAATTTAATTTAGATAATGGAAAACACAAGACGCCTTATAGATACGATAGAAGTTTATTTTAGAGGATGGGAGGACCAAATGTAGCTATAGTTTTATGCTCGTAATGGCTCACATAGAAGAGAAGGCTGGCATGCCTCGACCCGGTCCATGACGAGGGCGCTTCAATTAAAACTGTTCAAGTTTAAATGTTTGTGTCATCCCATCGCTGACTAAGAGTTACTACGCTACAGATTTCGCTGTAAATTAACATCCAAATACTTGGTCCATTCTTGGATAATACGATTTTAACGGTACTGCCTTAAACTGAGGTATTTTACTAAATTAAAAAGTTATTTGACAAGAAACATTGGACATCGTAGTTGTAAACTACTTATACGTAAACATTTGACTTTAAACTTGAACCGGATGAAAGTTTATTTTAGATCGAGACTTTCACATCACCGAGTACGGTGAATAACACGATTGTCGATACTTTAATACTATTAGGTTGTGGTTGCGGCGAGATTTAGATTTTACCTTGGGTCGAGTAAAGTTGGGAGCCCGTCTGACTCGAGCTGACTTCGGCGTTTCATTCCGGCTAGAACTCAACTCGGATTAACCCTTGATGCCAACCAGTCTGACTTTGTTGTCAAACTAATTAGCTGTGCCCGTTCCATTTCATTATAAATAAGCTATTGTATTTCCTTTACATAGGTAAAATTTTCTTCTTTACAAAAAGATTTTGGGTCGAGATCTGCTTAGAGATCTTGTCGCCTCTGTGAAGATCGCTCAGATAGGACCTACTCAAATTAAGCCTACACTGGTCGTAGAATTAAAACCGTTTTCTTATTTGCAAGTAGATCCTCTTTGAATATTTATTTCTTCCGTTTCCAGAGGATTTGCAATTTTGAAAGTTCAGCGTAGCGAACAAAATCTCTTTTAAGAATTAGTTATAATCCAAATATGGTTAGGCAGTCAGCGGGACGACTGTGATATTTATGTAATTCTCAAGTAAGCCGTTTAATCGTCCATCGCGTACTTAATGTTTGAGCTTCTAAGAAACGAGACTGGTAGGCGACGGGGAGAGGGGGCGAGGGATCCCAAGGGTTGGCCTCGTTTTAGCTAACAAATCGCTCGCCGCACCACGCACAGGTAGTGTCACGCCTCATTACTCCAACTTTATGTTCACCAAATCACTCTAACGTCATGAATAAACAAGATTTAGGCTCATGACCTTCAACAAAACCCTTACACTATCCGGTACGGTTCTATAATATTATTTGCTGATAAAATTTCAAGTGTTTTTTTAAATAGTATCGATTATGATATTACGGACTCGTTAACGTAACTCAGATATAAAACGCCTGAGAGCCGGTGCTAAAGTTAAAAGCAAAAATAAATTTCATGGTTATTTCAGCATTATGTTGTAGAAATGGCACAGCATAAATATTAATTAAACCGTATAAAACAGTACTTACTTAAGAACCCCAATTACTAACATAGGTAATCTATTTGAGGGTGTACTGCAGATGTACTGGTATACCGATTTCGGCACTTAAGTTTTGTGATTTTTTCTCTGTTCTTTCTCCTTGCCTTTTTCCAGTTTTTTATTTATTTATAAATCAGAATTTAACAACTAATTAATGCCCTTAAAAAGACAAAATCTTTAGAGTTTTAGACATGCCAGAAGGAATTTAGATTTATTGACAAAATATGTTTTATAATTTGGCATATCAAATAGATACAAACTAAAAATTTAGAACACATTTACGTGGGGGCAAATACACGGTTAGAGCTAGCTCAAAAAGAAGAAAAATAAATCATTTTTTGTAAGTACTCTATTATTTCTTCTATGGTACTAATAATATATTAAATATATTATTTACTGCAACATTCACTCATTGCCACAAAATGTTGGTGTTGGCTTCCAGTCCAACTGAATGTAGCTGAATATTCAGTATTTTACACGGAGCGACTGCCATCAGACCTCCGCAAGGTTACCAGTTAAATGGCCATAATGACATCTCCAGTTGTTGTTTGGGCTTTTGACTGACTACCCGTAACGACGAAGACAACGAAGTCGTGTGATCGTTGTCTACAGGTTTTAAAAACAATTTAACTAACAAAGTGAAGACTTTGGAATATAAGTAGATTAATTTATTCGCTGCAGTTAAAGTTTTCATAAAACAAGCGATCTCGGGTTTTCTACACTTTTTCTTTTAAAATTCTTTGCAGTTCTTGGTTTCTATTCTCTGTGTCTTCAGAAGTTTAAATGCGTGTCACGCTATGCAAACAATAGGATTTTTAAATTAAAAGCTTTGTTTTGATCTCATTTTCTTGCTTGAAGAGTTATGATACCGGTGCCTGCCTTGTTATTAAATGAAATCAGTTGGCATAAGTCAATTTAAATGTGAATTTAGTGACGTGTTACACAAATTTACTGAAGTACAACTTCTTAAGGGACTTGGGGAGTAAGCTGGTGAATGCGTTACGGAGTTACGAAAAGTGAGGCGAACGGAGGGGGTAGTGCGGGACGCGGGGAACGTGGCGCGCGCGACGGCCGGCCACGCGACACAACGCCGGCAGAGTAGTCGCGCGCCGACCGCCATTCCTTTGTTCTCATTGAAATAGTATTGAGGGAGATATAAATTAGTGAAGTTTTACTTCAGCCGTGTGGTCTATGTCAAAAGCACACTCGTTTTTTTTATTATGTGGTAACTATTATAATCAAATTGAACGTACTTCATGTAGTTACTTATATGTGCACTAAAACAATGATTAGTAAAATGACCCATGACGCGTCACGAGCATAATCGACGATAATTATGTAAATAGCTCGCCACATCGAGGCTGGGCTAATAGAATATGTCGTCTAATTTAATGGGCTAAATCGATCGGTCAATTTTAACACAATGCAAATTTCCTAATAAAAATAAAGTGTAATAGACAACACGTGTTCAACAATAAATGGAAACACATAACTTAATTTGCCAACATGATATGTAACAAAAATCAGCCAAGTGCGAGTCGGACGCACGCAGTAAGTGCACCTATCGACCTAATACCCCCATAGAAACTAATTTAATTTACGAAAGTTCAGCAAAATACATCAACGTACCGTGCGCGAAATATGAATTTTTGCATCTCTTTCTTACGCAGGTACCACCACATAAGTCTATGGTTACCATTTTTTTAGTATTTGTTGCTGAACTACATAGTATGCATCAGACTCAAGTTTGACGCTGGTATGTATTACCATTTTGATGAAAGAGCAGGAACAAAAAGGTTGAAAAAAAAATGTTTTTCGAGGTTTCTTGTACGGGGATCACTTTTGATTTTATATTTATTTTTAGTATTTGTCGTGATAGGGGTAATGGAAACACATATTCTATGAAAATTTCAATCGGCTACCTATTTCCGTTCAAAAGATACAGCCCTGTGACAGACAGACGGATGGACGGACGGACGACAGCGGAGAGAGAGTAATAGGGTCCCGTTTGGCACCCTTTGGGTACGGAACCCTAAAAACGGAACTGTCGTTTCACAGCTATACGATATTATTATGCGGAACACTCGACAAAAGTTTCTAATGGTCATAAACTTCCACACGTTTGTGTTGTACATATTCTCGCGTACGCAAAATATTAACAAACTCTAAATTAATTTGACCGCAGCTGTGTCCTCGGGTATTTTTATGGCTAGATGAAATTTTTGACAAACATTTAAGCGTCACACGCGCTTGTAATACTAAAAGTAACAACACTGTGTTTTTCATAGTATATAACATGTAACATACACACACACATGATCACTAACAGTTGGGCTAGTCCATTAATTCAAAGTCGCTCAGTGAGCTATGGAGCGAGCTATGCTTGGAGTTTCATTGATGGATACAATCCGTAACGAGATTATCAGGAGAAAAACCGGAGTGACTGACATAGCTTGTAGGATCAGTAAGCTGAAGAGGCAGTGGGCTGGCCATGTCTGTCTAAGGACCGATGGCCGCTGGAGGAAACGAGTCCTTGAATGGAGGCCGCGAATCGGCAAACACAGCGTAGGGCGCCTCCCTGCCAGGTGGGCCGATGACCTGAAGAAGGTGGCTAGGTTGGACTGGATGCGGAAGGCATAGGACTGAATGTCACCACAGTGCAACTTGGGAGAGGCCTATTTCCAGCAGTGGACTGCGCATATAAACGCAAGTCTTAAAGTAGTTTGTTCAAAATCACTAGGAGAATGAATGCTATGGTTTTTATAGCATATAACATTTTACCAAAAAATAAATTGCAATATTAATTTTGGATACTAAACATAAATAAGTATATCAGCGAATCCCGAGTAGATCCTTGAGGTCCAGGAAGACCAGCGAAATGGGTTTCCGTGTTTCAGGGAACTCCTAAAAGGCACCCTGAAGGTATCCAGCAACTACCTCGTGAACGGGTGCCTTCTGTCGGGACAGGTCAGCTCTTACATACTATGGCAACAATTCAACTCTTTTTACGTTTATACTAAAGGCAAAATTCTCACTTCTAAACTCTTGTTTATTTCTGACATTAACCTACATTATACTCACATTATTTGAATGAATTTGATGTAATAAACAATAATCTATTTTAAAAAGAGTATATCCATGGAGTTTCTTGACGGTTCTTCTCCATAGGACCCACAATTTGGAGCCGTGCAACTAGAGCCTGACGTTTCAAAAGTGCCTGTAATTAGGTTTATTTGAAATAAAAAACATTTGAATTTGAATTAACTCGGGAGCTTACCGATGCCTAAAAACCATGTAATTTTTAACCGACGAAAAAAAGGAGGAGGTTCTCAATTCGACGCGTATATATATATATATTTTTTTTTTTTTTTTTATGACCACGCATAACTTTTTACAGAGTGGTCCGATTTTGATGATTCTTTTTTTATTGGATAGGGTATATCTTGAAGTTGGTCCCATTTAAATTTCAAAATCAAAATCCACCCCTAAGGGTAGTAAAACAGGGGATGAGTGTTTGTTCACCCACTGAATTCTTACCTGTTAACCGATTCTGTTGAAACTTGACATACATAAATATAGTTCTAGACACTACGACATAATGGAGACCTGGATTTAGAGTTTAACCACAAAAAAATTAAAAATTAAACTTTTTAACAAAAAATTTAACCGACGAAAACAGAAACTGAAAAGCGAAAAATAACTAATTATGAGTCGGCGCCAAACAACCAATCAACGAAGATCATTAAATTACTTTAAATAAATAATAAAAACAACGTCACATCAAATACAACGTGAGATTTTCAACGATAAACAATAACTTTCCAAAAATGCGTTCTCCGCTCGGCCACTTCCACCTTACACGCACTATGCTTGTTAAAAGTTCGTTTGGCGCCGACTCATAATTAGTTATTTTTCGCTTTTCAGTTTCTGTTTTCGTCGGTTCAATTTTTTGTTAAAAAGTTTTATGTGATTTTGAAAATAAAATAAACATATTACCAAATATAATAATTGGGGTGTCTGGGGTCATACGTTCGTTCTGTTACTTACGGAAAATTGTTAATAAAAGCAAAAATACTATACTACATGTTCTACTTTTTGCTTACTATTATTTCAATGAAAGCGCCCAGAACAGCAGTAAAAGTAGCGATTGCAAAATGTAAAAGCGAAACGAACAAAATCGTGAGCTTCATAAAAATAATTTTCGTGGGCTAGCTATTTGAATAAATATCAAGAGAGAGAACCATTTTTCAACGCGTTGGTGATAATAATGACGCTATTTATCAACGACTTGAAAGGGTGGGTAATTATTAATGTTATATTTCGTTTTGGTTTTTTTACATTTTTGCGATATTTTTCACAGTTAGCGACATAACAGTAAGGTCATTTCGTTTGGCTGTGAGGGGATGGCTCCCAATGATTTATTGTTGCGTTGAATATGCATGTCGAGATGAAAAATGACGACGAACGTGCGAGTGGTTAGTGTGTAAGGATTGGGGTGGTCGGCAGCGAGCGCGGCGGCGGCAGTGGGGCGGGCACGCGGCGTGCTCGCTCGTGCCCGCCAGCCGTCGCGTCCGCGCCGCGTGCCCGCCGCCAAACGCGTCACGTTGAGGAAGTCGTTAAGAAGATAAATCGCGAACCACACAAGACCCCATAATCCTTTTAAAATATCTAAGTGGAACCTTTTTTTCACTAGGAAATGTTGAATATTTCCGCCACTATTCTGCTTTTATAAGATTAACTTTATAGGCTTTCTATACATCTATATTATTTTATTCTTCTTTCGTGTCGAGATGAGCTACATAAAGATAAATAGCTCATACCGTGGGAAAAAGATTTGCCAGTCAGCAGGTTGGTAGCGGGACTGATTGCCCAGAGTGCGCCGGACGATCAATTAAATATCGTCACTCGTTGAGGCTCTTTTAATGCATATTGTTTTATAATTCACAGTTCTAAATTGAGATTTTTCAACCAGATGGTGGCGTCAGGCGTAAGGTTGAAAAGATCCTCTGGAGAGCCAGATGCCATACGATTTAAAAAAAAGATTAATTATTGCATTTCGTTGTGTGCGTAGAATAATATACTTAAATTGACAACTAGGTGCTTTACTTCGTCAATATAGAATGTATTTTCGTTCCACCAACGAAAATCTGAAAGTTTCGATACAAGTTTCAACCAGACGAAATTATCAAAGTGTGAGACATTCGCAAAATGCATCCAAGAGCGAACTTAGAGGTATGGGTACCAGTTTTAATAGTTGCCGAAACAATAGCGGAGAAGTTTTACTTGCCGCACCGCTCCGGTTCCGTCCCCGTCCCCGTTCATTAATACGGCACGAGCACGGCACCATGGTACGTTAACTCGTTCAATTTTCGTAAAAAACTGCACCAAGTTTTTTTTCTAACATAGCACACCCATCAGGATTGAGTATAGCTTGGCTGTAATTTCCGCCACGATAACCTATCGCTTAAGAAGATAAAGTAACTTTGTGGTCTTAAAAAGCGAAAATTTATTTTATGGGTACTTTCTCCAATAGTTTATTGCTTTTGGGTTTCTATTTCAGTCCAGCTTTTTATTTACAATCGCTTAGCATTTTATTCTAGTTAAAGAGAAAACTTAAGAAAAGTAAATTGTACTAAGTTGAATAGTCTTGAGAATATTCTGCAAATAATATTCTGAATGAAACGAAAAGGTAATTCTCTTATCCATACCTAATATTATAAATGTGAAAGTAACTCTGTATGTTACCTTTTCACGCCTAAACCGCTGAACTGATTTCGATGAAACTTGGTACAGATATAAGTCTGGAACCCGGAGTAGGATATCATCATCATCATCATTTCAGCCGAAAGACGTAAATTGCTGGACATAGGCCTCCCGCAAGCATCGCCACAAAGACCGGTCCTGCGCTACCGCATCCAGCGGATTTCCACGACCATCACCAGGTCGTCGGTCCACGGTTATGGGGGGCCTACGCACGCTGCGCCTTCCAGTACGCGGTCACCACTCCAGAACTTTTCAGCCCCATCGGCCATCCGTTCTGCGAGCAATGTGCCCCGCCCACTGCCATTTATGTTTGGCTATTCTTCGGGCTATGTCGGTTACCTTCGTTCTCTTGCCAATCTCGTCATACGATCATGCAGTGACACTCCGAGCATAGCCCTTTCCATTGCCCTTTGGGTGACTTTGAGCCTTCTTAACAGGCCCATTGTGAGCACCCACGTTTCATCAAAATACCGCAGTAGGATATAGGCTACTTTAATTCGCGATAAACTACATCCACGCGTACAAAACCGGGGGTGACCTCTAGTTACGTATAAACGTGTTTATTTAGGTTAGTAGAAATTAAGTAAGCATTGAACTCCATGGCAAACATGAATCGAGTTCCAGTTCTGTATCGGTTCGTTTCTCATGTCAAACCCAACCGGTAGCGTCGTGCTTTACAATGCTGGCTGCGCAAACAAACTATCGAACAAACAATTTTACTCCAATTAATGACGTCTACCAGAAACATTTTTGTAGGCTGAATTTGTGGGTCGGGACGCCGATAACAATAACATCTGTTTTTATATGCCGCATCTTATCAAAACGAAAAAGCTTACTACAGATTTATTTCCCAGATTGCTTTTTATAATCTAGTAATTGGGCATGTTTCTCCTCTCATGTTTGCACTTTTTAACCGACTTAAAAAAAGGAAGAGGTTATTTTGGAACCAAGTTCCTTATCGAGGTTTGCGCTAGATGTGATTCAAGAGAAAATGTAGCGTCACGCTAAGATTTGCGTTATACGCATAAAGTACATTGAGAGTTGTCAGCTGACCTCACTTTTAAGCGCCATCTGGTGGGTAACGTCAAAGTTACAGCTAACTATTAAATAAAACATAGAAAAAAACATGTTTTACTGAGGACTAAACCACCCTGTAGTATGTCAGTCCGAGGCAAGATGTTACCTGCCATCTATGCTTGTATTAAAGTTGCGCAATTTAGCATTATAATGAACCGGTCAAAAATATATGAATTTTAAGGATAAACTTATCTCGTTAACTTTGTATAGATTCTAAAACTGTGGTACCTGTACGTCATATACACTTCACTTTGTTTCAATTATTCAATGCGGCTTTTGTAGACTTTACAGGAGCTTTCAGTGCACCTAAAAGTAGACGTTAAATATCAGAAAAATAGGACACTTCGCTACATGGAAAGGGAGCGAAATTTTTCACGTCACCTTTCGAGTTAGCATCGGGACGGAGTCTGTTGAAATGCAATCCGATTGTCGTGATTATTTTCTCCTTTATACACTGAAGTGAGCTGTTAACATAAAATATATTTTTAATTAATTCTTTTATGTTTTCTATAATAACTTGGTATAAGCAGCAGTGGCGTGCAGTGACCTACTTTATTTGAATTTAATTGTGGTCTAAGTTATTGATTTTTGTATGTAGAAAGATTAATTTAGCATTAATAGGTCTATTAAAAATTAAATAATCATTGTACTTTGAAAAAAAGATAATAACTTACACCACTATTGAATTTAAATGAGGAAGGCACTGGGTACTGCCTAATTGCCTATATGGAATGCACGCCACTGATAAGCAGAGCCTTGTCTTGTATAAAACTTACAGATTAGGCCAGTTTTGCCGATAATGGTTTTGTTACCATTGATATGCGGCTGACTGTACGTAGGTATATAAAATGTGTGTTAGAAATTATTATTAACTAGTCTGAGCCCGCAGCTTCACACGCGTACAATTCGATTTGTCACAGGTTCCTGTTGTGTTTTTTTTATCTTCCCGGGATAAAAATATCAAAAATAAGTAATATACGTGGGACACTCAGAAAGTTTTGCGAAACTAAAAAAAATTGTTCTATACGTACATATATTTTTATCAAATCTTTTCAAAGTACTTTCCACCAGCCTCTATACAAAGATTCATGCGCCTAAACCAGTTTTCAAAACACTTTTTCCAGTCCGCCGCAGACACCTCGTTTACAGCCTGCTCGAACGCAGCCAGCGCATCTTCCGGCGACGAAAATTGTATCCCTTTGAGCTGATTTTTTATTTTTGGGAATAAAAAGAAGTCACACAGTGCTAGATCAGGGCTGTAAGGAGGGTGACCCAGGAGTTTGACTGGCGTGCTGTCCAGGAAGTCCCTCGTTTTGAGTGCGGTGTGCGCAGGTGCATTGTCGTGGTGGAGCAGTAGCCCGCGGAGCCCTGTGTTTGGTCGCTTGTTGCTTATAACAGAGAAAACTTCTGGCAAACATTTGGTAGTATACCATTCGGCATTAATGCTTCTTTGATCCCGTAAGGGAATTGATACCAAGTGGCCAGTCCAATTAAAAAAGCTAGCGATCAAAATCTTACCCCCGCTTCTAGATCGCTTCACTTTGGTAGGCGTTGGCTCATTTTGAAACACCCAAACAGTCGACTGGCGCTTGGTTTCTGGGTCGTATTGATAAATCCAGGACTCATCACCTGTAACGATGTCGTAAACACGCCGAGACGAGCCTGCTTCAAATTTGTTAAGCATATCACGGCACCATTCCACCCGGGCCTGCTTCTGAGCATCGGTGAGGTTGTGCGGCACCCAGCGTGATACTATCCTCCTCACGCGAAGATGGCTGTGTAGAATCTCGTGAACGCTTCCCGATCCAATCTTCAATATGTGTTGAATCTCCTGATATGTAATTCGCCTATTGTCTTGGATTAAATTTTTCACTGCTAGCACGTTTTCTTCGGTAACAGCCGTCAAAGGGCGACCGCTTCTTTCGTCATCCCCCAAAGTTGGTCGACCGCGCTTGAATTCGTTATACCAACGATACACGGTTGCCTTGGAAGGGCCTTCATCCATGAATGCCATTTGAAGTCTATCGTACGATTCATCCGGTTTCAGGCGACACTTGAAATCGTATAAAATCATAGCTCTAAAATGTTCCCGGCGCAGATCCATATTTCAGTGAGACACAATACTTTGAATTAACTCGCAAAAAATGTGGAGGGAAATTTTGAAATTGGAACTTACTTATTTTTACTTATAAATAATCATATTTTCGAAAAACATTATAACTGGCCAGTCTCCCATATATAAAAACTTTTTTTCGCAATACTTTCTGAGGGGCCTGGTATATAAGTAATAAAAAATAAAAAAATAATGTAAATTTATTGTATGCCAGTTACGGCGGGTCATAGCAGCACAACAAAATGTATTTAATATCTTTATTTTACCTATGTACCACAATATAAAATAAATTGAAAATTGAAATTGAAATAATAGACCATAGTCTATATGCTGAATTTCAGCCAAATCTGTTCAGCCATTTCAGCGTGATTGAAGGACAAACAATCACACATCCATACTTTCGCTTTTTTATGTTAGTAGGATTTGTTATTTGCATTAAATACAATTAGCTGGACTTTGATTCAATGCACAATGCAGCAATTCTGCAATGGTAGAATGTACTTCACATTAGCAAATTCTTGATGGGAAATATGAACTTTTTCGGGAACACCCATTAAGTTATAAATTATAGCTGTACCCACGGCTTCGCCAGCGTACTGAAATAAAATATAGCCTTTACTACTTCTGGATAAAGTAGCTTTCTAATGGTGAAAGAATAATTCAAATCGGTTCAGTAGTTTCAGAGTTTATCGATTACATTATTAATATTAGCAACTATTTTTGAGACTGAAAAGGACAAAGCCTTTTGAGTTAGTATAGTGTTAAAAAAATAATTGTGAAGTAGTGAATATTAATTAAAGACAAATGAAAAAAGTGACTTCGCCTTAAGAGACGCTAAGATAGTGTTAGAGGACACATTCTTAGAAATAATATTATTAGCTAGCAGTTTAAGTTAACATAAAATTACTTATTAGTCTTGTAGCTAGATCGTTATCTATTAAGACCCTTTAAATTTTTTTAAAGCAACTATTATTTGTTCTATGGTTTTAGTTATTATTAGCATAGATATAGATTAACCATCATTTTTAGGCTCGCCCCCTATTACATGGGACTATAACATAACTGGCGAAATGTGGGTGTACTAATACACCTCTGCCTACCCCTTCGGGGAAATACAGGCGTGATGTTATGTATGTATGTATCATCATCATCATTTCAGCCGAAAGACGTCCACTGCTGGACATAGGCCTATGTATGTATCATTTTGACCCAATTCATACTTAGGTCTTGAACCCACTTCGCAGCTACATTTTGGTCTTCAACCTCAGCGTCATTCATTTCACGACTAGCTGCTGGTTGTTTAAAAGCCATAATTAGTGGCAAATCTATGCAGAAAAAATATTTTCCTTCCGTCTTCCATTTGATTTTCGCTCTGTTTTTTAGTTTTGTATTTCAAGTTGCCAATCTGCAAAAGGGGAAATGGCAAAAAGCTTTGTAATTAGGGAGTTGACTCGACAGGAGCTTAATAACACTCAGTCCCAGTTGGAAGCCTCGCTGAAATGGATTCTAAACCCCAACTAGTATGACTTCGGGATATTGTGCTTGGTATGGGATGAAGTATTAAAATGTTTCTATTACAACAGGGGCCTATTATTCTCACATAACAATTTTGTATACTTATTGGAAACATAAACTTATTATACTTGCCGACGTCTGTGGTCTAGTAGTACGAGTGTCGGACTGCTGATCACGAGGTCGTGGGTTCGATTACCACAGGACACAAATATTTGTGTGATGAACATAAGTGTTTGTGTTGGTCTGGGTGTTTCTTGTGTATTTTAAGTATGTATTTAATAAAAAAGTATATAAGTATTATATCCATTGTCTAGTACCCGTAGTTCAAGCTCTGCTTAGTTTGGAACTAGATAATGCTGTGTAAAAATGTCCCAAATATTTATTTATTACAAAAGATTTGTGTCATGGGTGTGTGTGTGAGGAGCTTCAAACATAACCAATCCACTATGCTGTGTTGAGATCAAATTTCTAGTTTCTTCGCTATTTTCGTTGGATGGTTCTGGATAAAATCTTAAATTTCTTTCCCTCGTTTCTTTTAGGTATTTTTAGAGTAAATAAACGTCAAACAGACGTTATGTACTAAAACTAAAAAAAATCTAAAGATTAACTGTTTAAACATTGTGTAGTGTGTGTACAAAAAAATCAACAGATATTATGTTTTAATAAAATAAATTACGAGAAATGAGCGGATAAATATAAAAGATACTGGCAAACTTTTCAAGAAAACCACAGAGTTCCATATTCCATTATCTATTTTTTGATATGTGAGAACTTTTTACTTGTGAAACTTACCGAGATAGAGGTACTTCGGTCTTTATTGACGTTTAACAATAGTGAGCGATACAACGTGTAGATAATAAACAATTTTAGTGGATAAATAAAAGATACAAAGTGAAAACATTTTATACAATATAGTACAAAGTTATAAGGAAATCTAGTTAATCCATACATGGCTGAAACTATGTTTCATAGTTGTAGTTAGCTATACAATCAAACAACCCTCAATAAACGGCGGTATTGTTTTGCCGGTTATTGCGATTCCGTTGCCGAGACACGTCCGGAATAAATTAAACTGCAATTTGGGGCCTTTAATATGGAGTGTTGTTCGCGCTATTGGCCCATAGTGGCGTGTGGCCGCGTGGCGATATGAGCAGCATTCGAATGAGTACACAAAGGGGTTCGGCGCCATGCTGCCCATTGGTAATGCAGCCAGGCACATGATTGCTGCAGCGCGACTCCAGGGACACCGTTTTGTTACCTGCACGGCGTACCTACGCATGATCGATTTAATGTCAAATTTTCGTTTTGCATTTAGAATTTAGCAGAAAGCGTAGCCGTATGGAATAGCCGTTAGCAATTAATGCAATAGTCATCGTGCTGGAATGGAAATGTTCAACCATTCTCAGATGCAAACATAGTTTATCTTACAATCCGATTTTATGATTAACTACAGTCTATGGGTCTACTCGCGTTTGGCGATATTCGATTAATCGTACCATTTATGGCATAATTTGCTACTCCGGTCAACCACCGTTCTCTTATCGCATGTGATGATCGTTTTTTTTGACGTTTGTCTCTCTGGTCTCCTGTCAATTTTATACGACTATTAGCCGTAGTCCATCTTTATTGTGCCTTTTTTATGTGCCTATCTTTATTGTATAGGTATCAGATTGGGTCCCCTGGTTCATGGAAACAGTTGCCTTATTCTGGCATATTATTATCATAGTTTGTCATTGCTTTAGAGCTTAGGGCCCATGGGGTATTTGTTTAACCGACTTATAAGACAATAGCTTTCATTTCGACATTACAGCAATATTCATTGTGTGATGGAAGTTGCTGATAAGATGGATTGCCAATGCATACGGAGCAATGAACATGGAAATCAAAATAATTCTGACCGCGAGTCAGTTACACAATTCGGCCAGGTTTCAATTAAAATTCCGTAAAAGCTTTTTCGATATTAAACAACAAGTTTGGTAGCCTTTTTTTTTTTTTTTTTTTTTTTTTTGCTGCGAGGAGGAAACCTTCAAAAGGCTACCGGCCTCATGGGGTACGGAGGCCGGGGTGTGTGGGATTCTTACCCACTAAAACCCCCTCAGTGGCCGTCTACAGCATAATAAGGGGAGACTCCGGGAAATTAATATACCTCCGGAGCCCTCCTTATGCTACGCCTGTAAGGCACGTCTTAAAGGAGACTATTTGTCTCCTTGTGTCCTTCCCGGTGCACATGGCGGCACGTGACCACAGCGTGCCGCCGCCATCCCAGAAGTCACTTAGTGGGCAATCAGAGCCCCAACTCTGGTAGCCTACCTACAAGTTACAATCAACAGATTGAATTATGACAGTGTTTTATTTATTTAGAACCCAGATAAGGAATATGTGACTATATATACAAATTAACGTTATTAATTCAAGCGGTACAAGAATGTCCAATAAATACTCAATTCTGCAGTTTATAATGAAATTATAAGCCAATAGCAGCTAGTCAAGATGTGGTGTGTAATAATCATTGGTGAAGCAGAAGCACCTTGGGATAGTGTTTATTGCATTGGCAGAGGATTCTATGGCACCATTTATGCACGTAGCGAGGCATAAAGTCCAGTTGCTTGCTCAATTTGCGGTATTGCCGTGAGCTACTGTCACAGTCTTGCTGCCTACAGATCTACAATCGTCCCAGTGTTTGTCCACCCACATTCCTGAACAGAATACGTAACAGCTCGCAGAACGCATTAGTACTTCCATAAACACCACATCCAATGTGCACGCGTTAGACGTTGGAGCCATTTTCAATAGCATTTATACATTCACTTGAACGATGTACCTGCAGTTCGGTACGTACTTCGTCGCAGTCGTTTAGCTGATAGCCTCAGTCATTGCTTTGAGGTGTGTAAGCGTATGGCATTTATAAAGTCGCTCCCCCGGCGACACTATACTTCAGAGAAGCCTGTGTTTTTGTTCCTGAGGGGGATTGCGATCAGAATTAACGAGACCTTTACCTTCATTCCCGTAGTTTGGTATTTAACGCAGAGGTACGCAATTCATGCTTTTGTACAGTTCCGGTGTAACAATAAAGTTTGTGATGTAACAACAACGTAACATCACGCTTGTATTTCCCCGAAGGGGTATGCAGAGGTGTAATAGGACACCCACATTTCGCCGGTTATGTTATAGTCCCATGTAATAGGGGGCGAGCCTATTGCCATTGACTGGGCAGAAATCCAGACTCCGGGCTGTTACTGTGAATTTCCTAATGAAAAAACCCAATAACACTTTGCCCGACCCGGGAATCGAACCCAGGACCCACGCTCAGCAGTCGCGCTTGCAACCACTAGACCAACGAGGCAGTTTGTGATGTAGGTAAAGAATATCTCACTACTTTTATTTTATGCGATGTATTTAGATTAGAAAGAGCGTCTAGTTACGAAGTCCCTCTGTTAAAATATATATTTAAATTAGATAGGGCTTTTAATTTTGAGGCCCAAGAATTACAACTAATCGTATTACCCATTTGCTTTAATGCTTAGATCTACGACATTTCGCTTTTTGTTTGGAACTGGTCCAAATATATATCTGTCAGCAGCACTTTTATTATCTTTAATGCGTTCAATGTGCATTTGTATACTTAACCTCGTTTCAATGAATGGATTTTATTGCATAGTAAAAAGGACAAAAAATAGTTTTGGCTGACAAAGTCAGAAAAAGTTCATGTTATATTGTATGAACAGAATTTGGTGATTATAGAGCTTTCGTCAAGTACCAAATGGAGCGTTTGATGTTTTGATCATTAATAAAGTTTCTTCGTTATGTTCTTGCTTTAAAAGTGATTAATAACAGAGCCTTAGGAACGTGCGTCCTATCGAACGCTTCAGTTAGACTGTAGATGTCGCTAGTTAAGTCTTCTTCTTCTTGCGTGTCAATGGTTCACACTTTTTTTATAAAATATTTGGCCACTGCTATGGCGCTGCTCGGCTCTGCTGTTGTACAGTTGAAAGAGCACAAGGAACAAGTAAGCAAATGGGCCATAGACTGAATGGGAGCCCCACAATCGCATTCAGTTTTTGAGGAGTCTCGAATTCCCCATTTGCACAAATTTCCTCTACATCAACCACACAGCAACCGACTTGATGACTACTGACTAGTTCAGTGAATAGTCATCTAGCTATGTCCGCTCAGTGTGTACCTCCCTAATGAGATTCTATCTTAATTATTTTCAGTGTTCGTCGTAAATTTCCCTCCCGAGAGTTGCTGAGCCATTCCGTGGCGGAAACATCCTTTTCGAGCTTAATTATTTCCTTTTTTTACTGTGTTCAATATTCATTCCGATTTTCGTCGAGCAGACATTAAAATTCATAACTCAGCTATTACACTCGTCAACATCTGGCGCCACTTGAGCGTTATTATCTTTAACTCTTAGAAAGCATTAATTAAGAAGTTACTTTTTATGTCACTTTGAAATGTAATCATTTTTATGGGAGTTTGTTAGGCAAGCAGCCGGCAGGTAGGGCATTGTTTTGATTGTTACTATTTCAATTCTATTCAACCGGTTTATTGCATACATGTTGTAAAAAAATGTTAACAATATTTGAGTTCCAAACATGCACCCTGTAAGGCCACTACAAAATAATATAATTACTTACAGACTAATTCATTAATAAACATGTCATTATTAATATCAAACATTAATCAATTATGTAATTATTATAAAATCATAATATAATTTATAACATTATATCTATAATCAAATTACAAAAGTTATTGGAGTATTACTCATACAGGAAATTTACAATAATTATGTCAACATTAACAGCTATAACAGCTTTCCTGTGTGTATATCTTTCAGTTTACCTATGCAATGTCCCGAGTTATCTCTCGATTGGGAGTGGTTAGTTTACGACACAACACCCAACCATAACACTTAAGAGCTGGTAGCTATCGTGGTGCTGTTTTTCTATTCATCGAAGAGGCATTTTATGAGGCGGACACACTCGTAACGCGTCCGTCGTCTCGAGTTCCTTGTATGGGTGCACGAGATAAATTAGTGACGGCAGTTCACGCCCACAAGCGTCGCCAACTCGTAAAGCAGTTGACGGCGGGGGTAACGTCATAAATAACCGGCGGCCCGCCCCGGCCCCCACGCATGCTTGCCTACCCCTTTCCCGCACAAGTGCACATGCACCTATTTATCTATCTGTACAAAATGACACGGATATGAATGGCCAGTGGCTATGACTACAACAGAAATACGGTTCTCGCCTCTCCAGTTTATTTTAAAACGTTTTCCACCGTACCTACTTCTCCGCCAAATAGATGATGCTTGCATTGCTGAGTTTCGGTCTGAATGGTACTGGTGCCGGTGGAATTACAATCACATGAGACTTTATTTATTTATTTATGTACACACAACACATTTCTATTAAAAGTGCAATCAATTTTTATTAGACTTTCCACCTTCATGTCTCAGTTTGGCGAACCGACTTGCGGTACCATTAAGGCAACAGCCTAGGTGGTATTGAAGTTGTTATGGGCAAAGGTAACCGCTTAACATCAGGTGGGCCTTTAGCTCGTTTCGCCATCCTATACTATAAAAAAAATGTGATGACCATAAGTATTTGTGTTAGGATGGGTGTTTTTTATGTACTTGATACATATACCAGGCCCCTCAGAAAGTATTGCGAAAAAAAGTTTTTATATATGGGAGACTGGCCAGTTATAATGTTTTTCGAAAATATGATTATTTATAAGTAAAAATAAGTAAGTTCCAATTTCAAAATTTCCCTCCACATTTTTTGCGAGTTAATTCAAAGTATTGTGTCTCACTGAAATATGGATCTGCGCCGGGAACATTTTAGAGCTATGATTTTATACGATTTCAAGTGTCGCCTGAAACCGGATGAATCGTACGATAGACTTCAAATGGCATTCATGGATGAAGGCCCTTCCAAGGCAACCGTGTATCGTTGGTATAACGAATTCAAGCGCGGTCGACCAACTTTGGGGGATGACGAAAGAAGCGGTCGCCCTTTGACGGCTGTTACCGAAGAAAACGTGCTAGCAGTGAAAAATTTAATCCAAGACAATAGGCGAATTACATATCAGGAGATTCAACACATATTGAAGATTGGATCGGGAAGCGTTCACGAGATTCTACACAGCCATCTTCGCGTGAGGAGGATAGTATCACGCTGGGTGCCGCACAACCTCACCGATGCTCAGAAGCAGGCCCGGGTGGAATGGTGCCGTGATATGCTTAACAAATTTGAAGCAGGCTCGTCTCGGCGTGTTTACGACATCGTTACAGGTGATGAGTCCTGGATTTATCAATACGACCCAGAAACCAAGCGCCAGTCGACTGTTTGGGTGTTTCAAAATGAGCCAACGCCTACCAAAGTGAAGCGATCTAGAAGCGGGGGTAAGATTTTGATCGCTAGCTTTTTTAATTTGACTGGCCACTTGGTATCAATTCCCTTACGGGATCAAAGAAGCATTAATGCCGAATGGTATACTACCAAATGTTTGCCAGAAGTTTTCTCTGTTATAAGCAACAAGCGACCAAACAGGGCTCCGCGGGCTACTGCTCCACCACGACAATGCACCTGCGCACACCGCACTCAAAACGAGGGACTTCCTGGACAGCACGCCAGTCAAACTCCTGGGTCACCCTCCTTACAGCCCTGATCTAGCACCGTGTGACTTCTTTTTATTCCCAAAAATAAAAAATCAGCTCAAAGGGATACAATTTTCGTCGCCGGAAGATGCGCTGGCTGCGTTCGAGCAGGCTGTAAACGAGGTGTCTGCGGCGGACTGGAAAAAGTGTTTTGAAAACTGGTTTAGGCGCATGAATCTTTGTATAGAGGCTGGTGGAAAGTACTTTGAAAAGATTTGATAAAAATATATGTACGTATAGAACAATTTTTTTTAGTTTCGCAAAACTTTCTGAGTGTCCCACGTATAAGTATTATATCCATTGTCTAGTACCCATAGTACAAGTGAATTTTGTATAGAGAAAGTCTAAATAAGGTCTTGATAAACAGATAAAAAGAACGTTGAATGTGTTGTAGTGCCTTTGTCAGATTTTATCTCAGTATTGAATGTATGTTATGACGGTAATCAGTGAGTTTCAGAGTAGTGTTCGGTTTGACTGTAAATTTTAATTACCATCCGAACAACATTTTGAGAGGAAGTTTCTGTCAATAATTACCAATTTACGAGACAATAATTGCATTATACGATATCACGTACAATTGTGTCATACCGTCGTGTTTAAAATTGCCGTTTTTTTAAATATTGCGAGCAGTGTTTCTGTTGTGAAAATATAGTAGTTCTATAGCAGCAAAAGAACAGTAAGTTTCAGGGAAACGTCAGCGGAACACTCAATACTAAATTTCATTTTGCGCAGCGACCAATCCTTCGCTTCACTTTACGGAAATTCTCTCCACAATCCTCACCTGTTTTCTAGTGTTCTCTCCGAAATGATAAAATGAAATTCCGCAATATTGATTCACTCAGAGCCAATTATATATTGATCTTGTTAGCGCAGTAAGGCAAGTAAATTAATAATTTTGTACTCAATATTTTATTAAACAAAACGAAATTAAACCAATAACGGGTAGGGTTGCATTATCGGAATAACAATAGAATAAAAAGGGAAATGCTGTTGCTCAGGATTCCGCAAGAGATGTTATTTTTACAATGATGTTTAAAAGTATAGATATGTCATACCCTAACAAAACCAACGAAAAATATATTCCGTACGCAGCGGCAGCACAATACACATAAACTAGTACAAAGTAAGTAAGTTAGTTACTTCTTCTTCTTCTATCGTGTCGACATGAGCTACATAAAGATAACAGCTCATGCTGTGGGGAAAAGATTAGCCAGTCTGCAGGTTGGTAGCGGGGCTGACTGCCAGGGTGCGCCGGACGATCAATTAAATATCGTCACTCGTGGAGGCTCTTTAGGAGCTACTTTAAGTTAGTATCGCGTCATAATTAGTACACTTTCTGTACACACATGACAGAATTTTAGTTTTTTTTTGTCACACGTCACGCTCGGTGCCTCGCTTGACGCAGACTAGTAGCAAAACGTCTCAATTATGACATTTTCCAGTCTTCAGATTTCGCGCGCAACAACGCATCTGTACTTTTAAAAATATCATTGTATGTTTACAAGAAATTTTATCATACGGAACACTAATCGTGAGCTGCTACGGACTTGTACTTAGTTTTTTCGCTTTCGCCTCCATTCGGATCCGTTTTACATTTTTATTTTACTCCTTTCAGTCTAATTTAATATGCGGCCTCGTAGAAGAAATTGCGAGGATATATTTTTGCATTTGTTAACTCGCACCTTGAATAAAATCAGATTTTACCGGCGAAATTTATGTCGAATTGTATAAGACAGGTACAGAAAGCTTTGGTTCCCCTTATGCGTATTTAAATCACGTAGAGACTTTATGTGTTATTTGTGTTGCATGTCGAGTTTATGTTGCCGAATCGTGCGCCACACAGTAGCGGGACAGAACTTTCAAATAAATTTCTAGCAGAAAATAAAAATGTTGACAAATTAATTTGCTAAACTTACAAGATTTACGCGTAAAATGTATCAGCTTAGGCCACCTAAATTGAATTGGATTTCATTAAACCTTCTCTAACAGAAGCAAAAAAAAGTTTCATCCTTGCTTGGAATTTAGACAACCGTCTATTGCAAGATTTTTAATTAAATCGACTTTGATCACAGAACTGGAATGTCTCTGGTAAAACGATTAAAACCAGTATCAAACAGTTGCTGTGTAATCTTTCCGCGTAACGTCCCCACGTAACGATTTAATCAAATGCTTTTAATTATTTTTTTCATCCTTAAATTTTGTCCTTATATAGTCCATCCGCTCAAATAGTGGCGCTCTATGATTCCATGAACACTTCTAGTGATGAAGAATAGCGTTTACATAATAATATTTAAAAAAAATGTTATTCTTACCCAAGGTTACCTGATGAGCACCAGTCAGTTTTGGTGTCCTGAAATACAGGCTTGCGCCTAGTTAAGGCACCAGTCTCCCGCAGTATAATGAAAATGTTACCTTGTACATTCCGTTATGCATAACTTAATGTATTGTGGTGAGAAAAAAAATCAATCAATCAATTCACCAAAAAAAAAAAAAAAACATCAATCAATTTATCTTAAGTAATTTTATTATTATTATAATAGATAGACTAAGGCCTTAAACCTTCTCATTCTGAGAAGAGGACCGTGCCCAGCAGCGGGACAGTAATGAGCTCATGATGATGATGATAATGAATAGCGTTTAATTTTATGTACTTAGCTATATTCATTTTACTCTTATTAGTTTTAAAAAACTGCCTCATGTTTTTTCTTCCACCTCATACTTTATAAATTCCTGCTTGCCGTTTGGGTGTACCGCCACTATTTGAGCGGATGGGCTATACTAGATGTTTTTAAACTTACGCGAATTTAACTCATATTACACTATGATTTCGGGAGGAGCACAGATAATAATTAAAACAAACTTTTGGTTAACTTACTCATTTTGGCCACGTTACATTGACCGTGGTCACTTGAAGACTGAAGAATGTGTGTGAAAAATCTCGAAAGCATGGTGAAAATATTTCCTTATACTTACTGTTTAGTTTCTTTGTAAGTTTGTTGTGGTCTCATTGAATTGTAAGACAGTAGCTCAGATGTACGAATTGGAACAAACAACTCGGTGACCTCAATTTACAGGCTGTAAGTTTACATCTATTCCCCTTTTGTGTGGACGTCGTTGCCTGGAATATTGAAATTGTTACGATGAGTACGTCTTCGTTAGAGCAAATATCAATTAAGGTCGCACTACGTGTTGGGGATAGTCGGCGGGAGCGTGACCGAGCGTGTGACTGCCTGGCCGCAGGCGTAGCCCCGACGACAAAGGCGCGGCCGAGCGCGTAGCCCCTCGTAACGCATCGTAGAAGCTCGTAGACTGCGCGTAGCAAAAGGTAGCACTACGTAGCAACTCACATCTTAACACGAGTACAAACTAACTTCAAAATTCAAGACGTGCTATTGCCTAAACAGCCACTTACTTAAACTAAGTCCCGCTCTGCAACTCGACCTGTTGTTTACTTATTTATTAATTAAGATTACGTAGGTGGGTGCCATTAGAAATGTACCCAACGAAACCCCTTTCATCCCCTATGTTTTGTACGTTGTATTTGTGGCGGAAATAATAACATGGTAACCGTGACGTTGCTACTCTTGGAACAAATAATTTCGTGTAATGCAAGTTACGTAACTTCGACGTTTGTTCACATAATGTTTTTAATAAGGCCGTCGATATAAAATCTGGGTCTCATTTACGAAGTTTTGACCGTAAATACATCACGGCTTTAATTAAATTGTAGTAGGTATCACGGCTCTTGTAATGTAAAGTTTTAATACATATTAATAAGGTTATCCAAGTTTTTGTGAGAACGTAAATTTTGTATCTTTACGATTTTAATCCCAAAAGGGATAGAAACGTTTTTTACTGAAGTGGTTTTAAAGTTAATTTTTCTGCTCATAATATAATAAAATGGTCTACTTTGAGAACCAAACTGTTAAAAAACACTTACGTCAATAATTCGAGTTAAATAGAATAACTATTTAAACACAGCATTATTAAAAATCAACCTCTTTTGCTTTTTAATCTTTTCTAGTAAATGTCAAAGAAACTTTCAAGGTTTCAGAAATTGTTTGAACTCTAATCTTAGAAAATTATATTGTGATCTTTGATAACAAAAACTGTCTCGGAGGACTTGTCCCGACAATCTACCTGGTACTGCGAGGACCAATTAAAGAGTTTAATTAATCTAAGCAAGGGCCCTGGCAGTTGTAAACTCTTAAATGACAGGAGCGCATGTTCCTGCAACCGTTTTGAAACTTGACTAATGGACGAAACTCAGGCAAGACGAAAACAAATTTTATTTTCAATATTAAGTTTTTGACTAACAGTCCCGAAAGTACTTTCAATGATAAACGATTCTGTTTAAATCTTAAATGTCATTTGACTAAAGTAGGGATTATAATGAGATAGAAAATGGTTGGTAACGTAAGACACCTTGGCCACAGTCATTCGAGATTTGGAATACTCAGTATTTAAAGGTAAGCCTTTTTTATAACAGTATTATTTTCTGATAATTACACTACAATTTGTAAAATATACATGATTTTCATTTTATAATGATCATAAAAAGAAAACTGCCTCGTTGGTCTAGTAGACTGCTGAGCGTGGGATCCTGGGTTCGATTCCCGGGTCGGGCAAAGTGTTATTGGGTTTTTTCAGTAGGAAATTCTCAGTAGCAGCCCGGAATCTGGATTTGTGCCCGGTTAATGGCAATAGGCTCGCCCCCTATCACATGGGACTTACAACATAACTGGCGAAATGCGGGTGTACTATACACCTCTGCCTACCCTTTCGGGGAAATACAGGCGTGATGTTATGTTATGTTAAAAAGAAAACAATTTAAATAATGCGAAATCGTAAAAATGAAGTTAATGTTAATGAAGTAACATTTTTTGCTGAATAATATATACCATACATGCTGAAATTTTAATGGCTTTTTTACCGAACAGGGGTCACTATACTCATGATTATGAACAACATTTACTATGGGACCAAACCTGAAACCGCAAAAAAAAATCAGCTGGTCCCTACATTTTATCGATATAAGTGAACACAAATGTAGGGTAGGGTAGGGTAGGTAGTAGACTTCAGGATTGGTCCTATAGTAAAAGTTGTTCAAAATGATGAGTACAATGACCCTTTTTCGGGAAAAAAGCAGCATGTATAAGTATCTATATGTTACAGCACTTACAGCCAAAGTAATTAATCTGGATATTATTTATACTATTTAGCCTTTAATATACCTATAATATCCACCCAATTAAGACAAAAATGATTATTAGGGCAGAATTAACCAAATTATCTGGCTATTTTACAACAGATCTAGTAAGACTTGGATAAAGTAATAAAACCCAACAAATTTTAGTTTATTTTATGTTGAAAGGGTACCTAAAGTTAATACACATTAAGCTGTTTGGATATGCACTATATATTCTGTTATATTACTAACAAGTATTTAAAGATGTAAGCATGTTTTTCTCGCTTATTATTTGCATTTCGAAGCTATTGCAGAAATAGATTAAAACTCAAATTGAATAATAGTCTACATCTACATCGAGACCGGAGTCGCATAAATCTAGTTGTTTTAAATTGTTTTTATTTTATGTCTGTTACACTTTTGTATCTCGAATACTACGGGACCATTTTACTTTATTAGTTTCATAATATTTCGCAACTTTGTTTTACGATGAATTGCTCATTATTTTTTTATGGATGATACTCCTTTTCAACGAGGTTATGTAATTTAGTTTTTATATGGATAGTAGTCTTAGATTGTAACGCTTTATAACTTATCTCTTTGTGATTTACCTATATAGTTTTTTTATTATATTTGTAACTAGGGGTCGCTCGCGGTTTCACCCGCGTGGATATCATTTATCGAGCATCCCTCGGGAACTGTTTATTTTCCTGAGACAAAAAGTAGCTAATGAGCTTCTTCAGATCCCACGCTACCTCTTTGCCAAATTTCATTACAATCGGTTCAAAGGTTTAAGCATAAAGAGGTAACAAATAGAGTTACTTTCGCGTTATATTATTAATATGATTTATGATACGGACTTGCCAGTCAGTCCGTCTTTACCAAAGATAAACGGGATCTCTGTTCAAAGCAAAGACATTTGTATACTGACGTAAGTTCAAAGAGTGCTTTAAATATCGATTATATTGTTAGAATACTACTCCATACTCGTACTAAGAAGCAGGAATTTACATTGCATACATATTTAATTTCGCAGCATATTTCGTGGCCCTGAAAGTTAAATCCCTATGGTTTTCTTTAAATATTTATGAAGGCTCCGAACGTCCAACGACTTTTAATACTTTGAAAATATTATCATATCCTTGTCATAAGCTCTTTCAGAAAAATATTTTCTTTCAAACAACTGTTTCATTGTTGAAGTCAGGGTTTTTATTGCAACATAAAATATTATTGACTTACGATTTCAGTTTATCTTCCATAAAAACAGACATGTATTGGACGAAAATTTCAATGATAACAAAGAAATATATACTACATTTCGATGTGAGATAAATTCATTTGAAGCGCGATAATTTATCAGAGCCAGCAGCGGGAGGTCGCATGCGACGTCATCGTCGCTGCTTCCTCGCACCAACATATCGTTTTGATAAATTGCAAAGAATCTCTGAACGAGGTGAAATTCAAACGTAAAATGGTATTATTTCAGAAAAGGCTATTGTTTTATACACAACATGTAACAAAAACCCTGTTTTTCCTGTGAGCTACGTTATCAGAATCGATATTCATACGTAAGGACACAAATCATTTGGAAAAACTTTTCAAAAAAAAAAAAAAAGTATATATATCATTATTTAAAGTGATTATAACACTTTCAATTTACAATTAATTATGATTTAACATTAAATTAAATTATTTTTATTGATATAATCACTAAGTGAGTGAGTTTTGAGTGATATAATCACTTTCAATTCACAATTAATTATGATTTAATATTTATTTTTATTATTTTTATTAAAGAGTTTTTCCAAATGAGTTGTGTCCTTACGCATGAATATTGATTCCAATAACGTAGCTCACAGGAGCAACAGGGTTTTTGTTACATATTGTATGTCAAAGGGACATGCAATTGCGATTGTCTTGTGTGCATGGGGTCCTGGGTTCGATTCCCGGGTAGGGCAAAGTGTTATTGGGTTTTTTCATTAGGAAATTCTCAGTACCAGCCCGGAGTCTGGATTTGTGCCCGGTTAATGGCAATAGGCTCGCCCCCTATTACATGGGACTTATAACATAACTGGCGAAATGTGGGTGTACTATACACCTCTGCCTACCCCTTCGGGGAAATACAGGCGTGATGTTATGTTATGTTATGTTATGTTGTATGTCAAGGTATATGTTATCTTTCACACGTTAATGTTTAAGTAGGAAAGTTCGAGGGAAGTAGTTTCAACTCTAATGTTGTTATGCATAGGTGAGCAGTCGGAACGTGCTTCCGGAGATGCTTGGTCGGTTAGGTATCGCTGAAGATATTTTTATCGGATGTGAGGAGTCGCGTCAGGGTTGGGGCGTGCGACAGCTGCCGATGACGTGGCTCAAGCGCCTATTATGCCGCTCGCCTTTTATTTATGATCGGGTTGAGCGGTGCTTATTACGACTGCGGGTGCGGGACATGTTTCATATGCCAGCCTTGTTTCTGCGTTAACTCCCTCCTTGACGCTTATTGAGCCGTTTGCTTGCAATCATCCTGTTCCGCTACGGTTACAAATTGCTAATGCTGTGTTTATTTATGTCGAGTACTATGTTTAGTCACGATTTTTAATTTACCAATTTGTTCTGTTGCGGTGCGCGTGTCGACTAATTAGTTTTACTCATGCAACATGGATTAATTTGTATAATTTCAAAGTTTATCTATATACATAAATCACATGTCAAGTTTTGATGATATCTGCCGCCCGGGTTGCACAAGTTTACGCTTACTTATTGTTATTCACGGCGTATCTCGAAACTCTGCAGTGATATGTGTTTCACTAAGCCCCGACATATATTTCGCCGTTTTTGTCTATCACTTGGCAGGAACTTCTGCAATGTTTTCTCATTCGCCCGCAGTCTTCCCTAAAAGTTAGCTCATTCCTGTCTCGGTTGGTGCTTCAACGAATTACGAACTCCGCACTCAGCCGCCGATGCGTGTAAAATGTCTTTACGAGCTCGGTAAATCCTGTGATGTGTGTCACCGGCCGTGTCGCCTCACTCTCCGATTTTTTAAAATCAATTAGTTGTTAATTGAAAAACTTTTGACTGATAAGAATGTTTCGTTCCCTGTGTTACTTGGAACATACAAAAGCGGTGATCTGCTTTTAGTTACTTTAATTACTCCACAAAGATCTGGGTTGAAAGTAAAACACAGAACATGACTTCTGCCTATTCACTTTCGATAAAATAAATTGGTATCGTGTTCCTTCAGCAAAATGCATCTCATTTGGTTTACGCCGTTTACGGCGCTTCTTGTTTAATTGCAATTTTAACAACTTTTTACTGAACGTATTGAAATTTTATCAAAATTAGGTTTCAATTCATCTCGTTAGAATTTCTGTAAAACAAGGAGAGACAACAGAAAAATATCTGTTGGGGTTAAGCGGAAACATGGACGTAGTTAATAAAATACGATTTTGTTAGTTTAGTTACGTAGCAATAAACATCGTTTTGTAAATTTTAATTGTGCATGAGAATAAAGTTAACTAAAGAAATATATAAAAACAATATGGAATTCGATAGCATATTTTTTGTTTACAATAGTGCGTTTTTTTCCGATAGCCGTTGATTGTTTTGTGCGATAGCCGACGGTTGGAAATTGAAACTACGTTATAATTTTATTTCATGGCATGGATTAGGAAATCAGGATTCAAAGAAAAAGTCACTATAAAAAATAGGATCAAGTATCATGAAGAGTTTTTGAAACCAAGTTCCTTATGGGGGCTTGCGGTAGGTGTCATTTGGGAGGAAATATAGCGTCACGTCACGCCAAGATTTGCGTTATACCAATAGAGTACATTGAATATAAGGACATAGACTTGTCAGCTGACTGCATTTTTAAGCGCCATCTGGTGGGTAACGTCAAAGTTACAGCTAACTATTAAATAAAACATACAAAAAACATTTTCTACTGGGGATCTAACCATGATGTTTCTTGCCATCTATGCTTTTCTATAGTTGCGTTTAGCATTATAATAAACGGTCAAAAAATATGAATTTTATGGATAACTTCGTTTCTGACGTCCCCTGACCGCACATGTTTTTTTTTTGTTGTATTAATTTATGTACCTACACATTCGATTTTTGGCATATTATTATATACAAGCTTTTACCGGGGCTTTGCTCCCGTGCTTCTTTATCCCACAGGTTAAGTGCATTTTTCCGGGATAAAACCTGTCTCTTTCGGGCCCATAAACTATCTCTATGCAAAATATCACGTCGATCCGTTGCTCTGTTGCTGCGTGTAGTGAAAACAGAACAAACCCACTTTCGCATTTATAATATTAGTAGGATATGTGATAGTGTTATTCAAAGTAAGTGACATTATGTTACCAACACAATGTGTTTAAATTGTTTGCATGACCATTTATTACGGTAGGTTGATATCATGTCTTTTTTTGTTTTTGCACATAGAACACTTCAGGATGAGTATTGAAAATAGTCATGGAGGGCGAAATCCGAAACTAGATATAGATAAAAGTTGTCAAAGGAGTCGTGAGTCCGATTTTGAAGAAAACGAGATTTTTGAAAAAACAGCTATGGGTTCGAACGAAAACCGAATACATTTTTTTTTGAAAAAAAATAAACAAATAATTTCGCCTATAGTATTGAACCCCAGGTTTCTGATATGGTACAATCCTGCACAGAAATTTTATGTAGCAAATGAAAGGAAATAAGAGTTTTGTAACAAGTTTCTTTATTTTCCATAAATTGAAATATTAAAACTGTTCAAAATGGAAACATTGCTTTTATAAACTTTCGTGAAATCTTAAAGGCTTACTGCAATCCTTGTGTCAGCCAATCGAATTTTTGATTGTATGTCATACAAATCTTAATAAAAACTCTATTTCCTTTGTTTTGCCGCATATAATAGTGATTATTTCATATAATAATGATTTGCCGGTTAGGTTGACTGGAAGAGATTGCCTTGTGCGATAAGACCGCCCATTGTACTTACATAATCTATCTGTAAACTACTGTCTTTGTTTTCGTTTGGTGTATGTACAATAAAGAATATAATAAGTAAATAATATATAATTTCTTTGCAAGATTTATTCCTTATCAGCAATCGTATTAATTTTTGCAATAATAGGTGATGTTTTTTATCAAAAAAGATCGAGTTAGATTCCTGGCCGAATAAATAGCTTTAAAAAAAAATTTAAGAACGCGCTTTTTGTTTTCTCCAAAATTGAGCTCTTGACTCCTTTGACGACTTATCTCTATACCTTACAGTTTTGGATTTGGCCCTCCAGCACTATTTTCGAAACTCAATAGTGCTGGAGGGCCAAATCCGAAACTGTAATTCCGAAAATTCTAAACTCATCCTGTATATGTATGTATGTTACTCCATAATATTATGATATCCGTGTTTTCGCGATGGTGCCTACGAGTGCGGAGTAAGACGTGCCTTTATCTCTGCCACTTCAGCTAAAAACATTCATAAATATTCATTTTGTGCACTCGCTGAAACCTGCAATTAGGTGTGATGGCAGTATAAGTAATGGATGAAATAAAAACTCTGTATTTTAGTGCATTCTTTTATAAATGCTGATCAAAAGAAAAAAAACTTAAAGACTCAGCTCAAGCGTCACGGTTGTTAAAATTCATGTTTGACAAATTATGTAGATATGAATTGTAAATATCGATTTCCATTCAAATATTATTCGAAGAATCGTCAACCATTTAGTTTTCTTGAATGCTTGAACTGCACTTTTAACGTGTATACTTTGAAGTGCCTTTAATAACTCACACAATGTATTTTACCTATAACTACATATATGTATGTAACTACCACCTAGCTAAAAACTAAGTTACTCCTACTTACTTACAACTTAACTTTTGCGTTTATCCATCTGAACTCAACAGGAAGTTGCGCAACCAAACCCAATTACTTATGGATTTTTTCAAGCCTCTCTACTAACGCGATGAGTAGGTATTCCCTCCAGAGTCTTTACT